>JAKFHU010000978.1:30000000-32500000 GCA_023783475.1 Daubentonia madagascariensis
ACAAAAACAAAGAAACAAGCAAAAAATCCAAACAAAACTGTCAGAAGAAACAATGTAGCAAAAAGTTTGGGGGAGTAAGGATGAACAGACTTGATGAACAAGGTATTTGGCTATGGTTTTGGCAGAAACATTGGTGATCTTCAAAAGTACAGTTTCTTTATAGGGATAGATGCGGAAGAGAGATTGCTGAAGATTTTAAATAAAATATTTATTAGTAAGTGGAGGCAATAGGTGTAGACCACATTTCCAGGATATTGGTCTCAAAATGAATGAGATAAATTGAATTTAAACAAAAAAATTTTAGTGTTGGGAATACTGTAATATGCCTGGCAGTGGAAGAAAAGGATCCTGTGGAGCAGAGATTAGAGAGGATAGAGGGTTGAAATAAATGTAGGAGATGGTGTCCAAGGGAGATGGGAAGGGATTTGGGGATCCAGAATATTGATACACAGATTAGCTTTAGAAAGAAAGTAAGAGGACTTCTTTCCTCATAATTGGAAGGAAGAATATTGGGACAGTAATGTATATTTTTTTAAAAATTTTTTATTTTTTTAGAGATGGGGTCTCGCTGTGTTGCTCAGGCTGGTCTCGAACTCCTGGCCTCAAGCGATCCTCCTACGTCAGCCTTCCAAAGTGCTGGCATTACAGGCATGAGCCACCATGGCTGGCTGGGACAGTAATATATAGTGTAAAGATATATTTATAAGCTGCTGATTATTGAGGAGGGCAGAATTACACATTCTTGAATGTGGAATGAGAAGGTAAAATAGATATAAATCATTTACTAATGGTTAATGCATGGATTGGGCTATTTCACAGTACCTTAACATTAAATACTCAAAGGAAATGTTTTTGCAAAACCTACCCTCTTAGTGCTGATAGTCTTTTTCTGACCTAGATTTATTGCTTGACTAGACTTTAAAATCTTTTTGGAACTCATAGCATTTCTCTTTTAAGGAGTCAAATTAAGGGCTTATTTTGCCCCAAAATTGATCCCTATTTAAAAGGCAACGTGAAAGAAGTAGATAAGAGCATGCACTCTAGAGTTAGACTGTCTGGGTTCAAATCCTGGCTTTTCCACTCTCTAACTGTGTGACTTTCACAAGTTACTTAACTTCTGTCTTCTCATCTGTCAACTGGAAACATAATAACCTACCTCATGGGGTTGTTTGAGGATTGAATGAGACAATATTCATTAAGAGTTTTGAAGAGTACCTGGAACGTGATGAATGCTAAATAAATGTTAGCAAATTGTCCCAAATAACAAATTTGCAAGAAACATTCTGTGTAAATTGGACTGATTAAAATTCCCTTTTAAATAGATAATTCAATATGCATTTAAAGGTAGGATGCTTTAGAGTAGCTGTTATTTAAATTGTGTGGTATATGATCTTGCTCTGGGCATTATCTGAGCTTTAAAGACTATTTGTTTAATTTACGGAGGTTTTTTTTGGTTTGTTTGTTTTTTTAGACAGTCTCATTCTGTCTCCCTGACTAGAGTGCAGTGGCATGATCATAGCTCACTGCAAC
Organism: Daubentonia madagascariensis; assembly: GCA_023783475.1. Taxonomy (NCBI): domain Eukaryota; kingdom Metazoa; phylum Chordata; class Mammalia; order Primates; family Daubentoniidae; genus Daubentonia; species Daubentonia madagascariensis. Next base: position 30,001,531 of record JAKFHU010000978.1, read on the forward strand.
CTCAAACTCCTTGGCTCAAGTGATCCTTCTGCCTCAGCCTCCCAAGTAGCTGGGACTACAGGCGCATGCCACCATGCCCAGCTAATTTTTTCTATTTTTAGTAGAGATAGGTGTCTCACTCTTGTTCAGGCTGGTCTCGAACTCCTGGCCTCAAGTGATCCTCCCATTTCGGCGTCTCAGAGTGCTAGGATTACAGGCATGAACCACCTTGCCCGGCCGTAATTTATTGAGTTTTGTGCAAGATATAAAGGGTATCCTAGTTTGACATATTGAAATTTAAAATACAGATTGAGCATCCCTAATCAGAAAATCCAAAATCTGAAATGCTCCAAAGTCCAAAACTTTTTGAGCACTGACATGATGACGCTCAAGGGTAATGTTCATTGGAGCATTTTGGATTTTGGATTTTCGGATTAGGGGTACTCAACCAGTATAATACAAATTTCCAAAATCTGAAAAAATCCAAAGTCCAAAACACTTCTGGTCAAAAAAGCATTTCAGATAAGGGATACTCAGCCTGCATTGTTTAAATATAATACTTTTAAAATAAGTAATATAACTTTTGTGAAAAACTTTTTAAAAGGGTAACTGCAGTAGTTGAGAGTAATTATTATAATTTTTAAATGATAATTCCTTTTGGTGAAAATTATTATTTAATTTTGGAGCTCTATGAAATATTTCTGCTCAATTGAACTAATACTTGTTTCACAGCTAAAGGGTGCTCAGCATTGTATTAGGGTAATTATATAAGAGAAATATAAAGTATGATTTCAATCAAAGTAGCCTAGTCTTGACGGGGGGACAAGAAATACATACTGAAAAGTAGTACAAGGAAGTATATGAACAGTGGCCAAAATGAGTGGTACAGACTAGGTGATCAAGCAGAGCCGTGTGTGCTGGTATGTCTCCAAAGATTTTATAGACCATTCTTGAGGGATTTTTTTAGACACATCTAGAGATGAGATCGATGAGATCTCATTGTACACACACACACACACACACACAGCTTCCAGGAATGAGCCACTGATATAGAAATGTATAACATAGGTATTTCAGGGAAAAAAAGTTGGAAAAAACCCTACTGTTTGAAACAAGGTCAAATTCAAGCATGATGTTAAAGGAGGTCAAATGGGAAAAGGACACTTGAGATAGGGAATATAGTTGATAGGCAGAAGCATGAAGACAAGAATATGTTCATGTCCTAGGTGAGAACAGAATTAGGAGAATAAAGAGAAGCTGAATTATGAAAGATCTTTAATAGCCAGCAGAAAAGTTTAGGATTTATCTTGTCATTGTAAAGGTTTTTGCACAGGTAATTAACAATAAAGTGCTATTTTTGGAAGAATGGATTGCTCTTAGATGTGGAGAACCCTTAGTTGTGGTAATAAAAACATGGCTAAGGAAATAGCGTTGTGAATGGATGACAGAGACTCTTGAAGGAAAAACTCAGTAGAATGTGCTTAATGACTATATGTTAAAGAATGAAGATAGGGGCCTACTTAAATGAATTTAAGTTAACCTAGAAAATTGACAGGCATTTGAAGATGGACCAGTGAGCTTTTGGAAAGAGGAAGAGAGGAAGGAGTTAAATTTAGTTTTGAACATACTGTGTTTGAGGTATCTAAAAGTAGGCTGTAGCCAATGAGAAATATGGGACTTGGTTGAAAAGTCAAAACTGGCGCAGGGAGGGAGAGGGAAAGAAAGAAAGAAAAATTCCTCTGTAGTGAGGAGATGAATCAGTGAGACTGTGAACATGAGTTAACTTTTTAATGCTTAAAATTTTGGTTTTATTTCTTTTTATATAGACCATGGATTCTTGTGATGCACCAGAATCGACTCCTAGACAAAGTGCATCCTCAAGGCCTGAAAATTACTTGATAGGTGCCACCCCTCTGCAGAAACGACTGGAATCGGTCAGGAAGCAGACTCCATTTGTCCCAACTCCACCTCGAAGGAAAATTCCCCAGTGTTCACAATTGCAGGTATGCTTTCTGTGTTCCTTTGTGTTAGTCAATAATTGAGAATATCTGTGAACAAAATACTTCAATTTTTGTTACTATTTATAGTAATTTTAGTATCTTCTAAAATAACCCCTCGGTTAATAAAATAAATGAGAGAGTTGAAAAAACAAATAATTTCACAGTATCAGCACCACTTCTTTTATGTCTTTTAACTTCCTTTATTCTGGATCATTTTCATAGTACTTCTTTGTCTTTTACAACATTGACGTTTTTCAAGAATACAGTAGACAGTCTCTTTCTCTTCCCCTTTTTAGTAGAATATTCCTCATTTTGTATTCGTCTGGTGTTTCCTCATGATTAGATTGAAGTTATATATTCTTGGCTGGAATACTGTGTATCGTGTAGGTGCTATTGTGTCCTTGGGGGAATCACATCTGGTAGATTTTGATCATCCTGTCAAGACATTGCCCAATTTCTTTACATCCTTTAAGTGCTGTGTTTTTTCCCCTCTGCAACTAGTAAGCAGTCTATGGGGAGACAACTTTAAGATAAGACAAATATCCTGTTAATTGTCAAAATTTCCCCTTAGACTTGGTATCCATTGATAATTTTTACCTGATGCCATCTTTATTGTGATAGTTGCAAAATAATGATTTCCCAACTCCAGCACTCCTTCCGTGTTTACCAGCCAGCCTTGGTATTCTATTGTAAGCCCTTCTCCCTTTTTTCCATTTGTTTACTTATTTATTTATTTATTGTTGGTATGAATTCTTGTTTTTTAAGGGTTTGTAGTTCATTATTAAATTATTTTGGTATTTAAATTGTCCCAGATTTGTCTGGTGGCAACATACTCTGTTTTGATCATTCAAAACAACCCTGAAACTATATAACATTAATCATTTTAAATTTTACTGAAACAGGAAATAAAATCCTATTTAATACAAGTTGGTGTGTGGTTTTGAGTCATTTAGCTAGGGGCCTAGCTGATCAATCACCCTTATTGTAGCTTTTTTCTCTTGTCAATCTTGTATGACTAGTATCTTTTGGGATATGAGACAATTTTTGCTTTCTTGTGACAATTTTCTTAAAGAAAAATTACTAGTGCTGGTAATGAAAGTGATGGTTCTTAACCAGGAAACAGAAATTTTATGTAAATTAAAGATTGGAATGTTCGATTCAGTGCTTCTTCATCTTTATGGTAATGATTTTGCCATATATTTTGATGGTAATAAGATAAATGTTTATAACTGTTCCAATGAATGCTCTAGCCAGAACCAACATTTTTGTCAAGTAGACAACTGTAGTGAAAGTTCCAAAAGACAGTTAGGACTGTGTCAGGAAGGATGGACCCTAGAAAAATTCAGTGGTGGGGGGGGGATTAGAAGCCTGTATTATGGGGGCATATGTGAAGACCCTGAGCAATACCATGAGGCCAATACAAATGAAGTGTTTTTGATTTTGATGGTACTTGTGGTTCTAATAGAGCATGGCAAAAAATATTCGCAAGTATCTTTTTTATTTATTTATTTGTTTGTTTGTTTGTTTTTGTAATTTTTGAGACAGGGTCTCGCTCTGTTGCCCAGGCTGGAATGCAGTGGCCTGATCATAGCTCACTGTAGCCTTGAACTCCTGGCCTCAAGCGATCTTCCTGCCTCAGCCTCCCAAAGTGCTAGGATTATAGGTGTGAGCCATGTTTGTTTGTTTTCGATTAGTCAAGTGCAATAGTGAGAAGGGGGGAAAGAGAGTAGAACGAGGAGTTCGATCTGTAACCGTGAATAATCAATTAAATAACTCACTACCTTTGGACTAGCCCCCAAGTAACCTTTTATTTAATCTATTGAATTAGGCATGGTGTCAGAGTGGATTTACTGCCAAACAACTTTTTAAATTACTTAATTAAAGCTAATCAAATTAAATACTTTAGAATTAATTACTATTTTCAAAATCTATAATTTGAAATTTCTAAAAGTGAAACATAAATGTTCATCCATTAAATATTTATTGAACACTTGTTCTAGATGGCATTGTTCTAGGTGCTAGAGTGAACTAATAGACAAATCCCTGTTCTCATCAAGCTCATGCTCTAGTAGGGAAGACAGACAATAAAAATCAGACAAAATGGTTTGGGAGGCTGAGGTGGGAGGATCGCTTGAGGCCAGGAGTTCAAGAGCAGCCTGGGCAACATAGCAAGACCGCGTCTCTAAAAAAAATTTTAAAAATTAGCTGGGGGTGGTGGCATGCACCTATAGTCCTAGCTACTTGGGAGGCTGAGGCGGTAGGATCACTCAAGTCCAGGAGTTTGAGGTTACGGGGAGTGGTCAGGCCACTGCACTCCAGCTTGGGTGACAGAGTGAGACACTGTCTTTAAAAAACAAAAAAATCAGACAGATATATAATGTTAGGTAGTAATAAGTGCTGTGAAGAAAATAAAGGAGGGTAAGGCGATAAAGAGTGACAGAGTTGGAGTGGGTACAGGTGCTACTTTAGATAGAGTGGCCTCTTGGGTGTCATTTGGGCAGAGAACTGAATGAAGTGAAGGAACATGCCATGTGAACACTGTGGGGAAGAGCATTCCAAAAGGAAGGTACAGCAAATGTGAAGGTTTGGTCAAGGATCTGCAAAAAGTCCTACAGATTCCAGTTTGGCTGGAATGCAAAAATCAGCTACCCAGTAATAGATTTGTATTAAATATTAATATTTAAAATGCTATGATTAAATTCTTTCTTGCTAATGTTTCCTAATTCTTAAACTTCTTTTGTCTTGTTCTTTTTTTTTTTGTCTTTGTTTTTTTTTAGGAAGATGTTGATCCTCAAAAGGTTGCATTCCTTCTGCATAAACAGTGGACTTTATATAGTTTAACTCCCCTGTATAAATTCTCCTATACTAACCTCAAAGAGTATGCTAGACTTCTGAGTGCGTTTATTGTTGCTGAAAAGCAAAAAGGACTTGCTGTGGAAGTGGGAGAAGACTTCAACATCAAAGTGATTTTTTCTACTCTCCTAGGAATGAAAGGAACGCAAAGGGACTCTGAAGCATTTCTTGTCCAGGTATGGTATATAGGCAATACTTGCTTCCTGGGGGAAAAGATTTTGCATTTTCTTGGTTTGCAAGTTGTGATATTTTCTTACTGTTTTTAAAATTCCTGAGCTTGTGATTTATAATGTATTTTATGTCTTGTTTGGCTAAATTATAATAATTAGATATGGCCAACTTAAAAATTTTTTTTTTCTGTATGTGTAGGAAGTATATATATATATAATCATGTTTATTTAAAAAAACTTAGAAATACATGAAAGTACAAAAAAGTTAAACGTAATTTAACATTTTGGTGTACATTTACTTGGTTATCTGTATTTAGTCTTTTTTTTTTTCCCCATGATCGTGAAGATAATGATGTATCTATATCGTCTCAAAATTGGGATCATACTGCCCATACTTTTGCATTATAGCATTTTTACTAATCGATATTGTAGATAATTATTCACATCATTAGGAATTCTGTATTTTTGTAGCTATATATTTATAATTCTATAATTTTTACTAGGATTAAATTCCTAGAAGTAGAATTTTAGTAAAAAATATATAATGTATCATTCATTACATATTATAATACTTCATGCCAAGTTACTTTCAGAAATATAATATTTTACATTCCTTCCTATAAATAGTGAATAAAAGTAATAGGACTATCTTTTGACTTATGAAGAAACCAGATTTATTTTGTTTATTATTCATGCCTGCTGCTTCTGTTTCTTCTGACTTAACTAATCTTAATCATTGACAAGGAAATTAAATTTTCAAGCAGTTGAAAAGACCTGGTTTTTTTGTTTGTATAGATCAGGCATCAGTAAACTACAACCTGTATGCCAAATCTGACTTGCTCCTTATTTTGGTAAATAAGATTTTATTGGAACATAGCTACTTTAATTTGCTTATGTATTGTCTATGGCTGCTTTTGGCTGCAGTAGCAGAGTTGAGTAGTTGCAACAGAGACCATATTGCCTGTAAAGCCTGAAATGCTTATTATCTGGCCCTTTACAGAAAAAGTTTGATGACCCCTGGTATAGGTCAGGGTATTAGCAAAGATCTCAAGATGTTCTAGGATTAGGTTCAACCTAAATAACAATGGATTAAATAAGATAGAGGTTTATTTGTTTTATTTTAAAAAGTACATGGAGGTAAGCTGTCTAAGGCTGGTATGATGCTTGATGAAATCATTAATAATCTAGGCGTCTTCTGTCTTTTCTGTCATCCTTAGTGCATGGCTTCCATCCTAAAAGTCACCTGATAGTCTAAGATATCGTCTGGAACTCTAAACATTACATTCAAGTTCCAGGCAGGAAGTAGGAGGAAGATGGCAAGGACAAACAGGGTACCTGAGACAGAGTAAATCTTGCTGAGACCCAATAACTTCTGTTTACATCCTAGTTGGAAGGGAGGCTAGAAAAAAATTATTTTAGTGGGTACTTTGCCACCTCAAGTAAAGGGACTGTTTTATTGTGGAAGGAAAAATGGATACTGGATAGACACTTAGCAGTCTTTGTCAAGTGAAACAGCTGATACTCAGAGAAGTTTTATGACTTGCATGTCATTAGTCAAGCAAATGTTCTTGTGAGGGTTGGAAATGATCTCTTGAATTCCTGGTATGGTGTTCTAATAGTTTTCAAATTAAATCTAATTTTTTGACAGGGTTACAGGACTCTTAGGTTATGAAAGTGTGATAAATGTAATAGATCTGTTAGGGTATTTGACAGGCTTTCATAATTTCTTGAATAAGAAGGAGAAATATGGTAAAAGTAACTGTACAAATGATCACCTCTAAAGGGATATGATACAGGGCTGTGATCTTATCCTTGGCCTGGTCAATGCTTTAACAAAAACTTCTATGAATATCTGGAAGGTATGTTTGTCATGTAATTTATAAATTTAAAGTTTGAGTGGTTAGGCAATCAGCTGGAAATATAATCAAGATCTTAAATGAGCTGAATGGATTGCACAATGGGCCAAATTGAAAGAGATTAAAATTTTAGTTGAGTAAGTTTACTGTCTTAATATAAGTTGGGGAGATTTACCTATTAACAGCAAAAATGAGTATGTAAGGCTAATTTATATAAAGCTGTCAGCTAAAAATCAGAAAACTGCAATCTGAGATTACATTAATAGGAGTATAATCTAGGTTAAAAATGTGATAGTTTTGTAATCAGACCTTTTTGAAGTAATTATTTTCATCTATAAATGACTCCTATGCAGAAGAATTTCAGAGAAGAGTGACCAGAATAGTGAAAGAATGTGAACGTGTGTCATAGGAGGAATGACATTGAAGAAACTGAAGATGTTGAACTTAGCAGTAGTAATATATATGATAGGGACCATCAAATATTTGAAGAGCTTTTCCTATAGAAGAGAGATTTGATTTGATTTGTTCTACTTGCTCAAAAGGAAGGAAGTAGGACTGGTGGGTGGAAACTATAGGGCCTAATATGTGAAAGAACATTTAAAATTGATAGAAAGAGCTGCGTTAGGAAATGTTGAAATCTTCCTCAATGGACGAATTCAAGCATGTTGGATTTGGTGACCTTTTACAGTCTCTTCTAAAGTTGAGATTTTTTTTTCAGAGTACTACACCTAGTCATACCATATTGGTAGTATCTCTTATTTTGTATTTTGGGTATCTCTTATTTTATATTTTGGTTGCGTCAAGATCTTGCCATATACCATGTCTCCACTGTGTAAGAATATTGGGATAAAGGACAATTATTTTGATAAACCCTGATAATGATTAAGGAGGCTATTCCCTCTGTGTTTTTTTGCAAGTAATACATCAGATTGTCTCGTTTTTAATGTACTAGTTAATTTTGAGATGATGTAATTTCGGAGTAAATGTACTTTTGAACTTAATGAACCTATTTTACTTTCCTTTGTAGATTCTGTCAAAATCTCAATTGCCATCTGAGAACAGAGAAAGTAAAGTGTTATGGACTGGTTGGTTCTGCTGTATATTTGGAGACAGTCTTCTGGAGACTGTTTCAGAAGATTTCACCTGTCTACCCTTATTCCTTGCAAATGGAGCAGAGTCTAATACAGCCATCATTGGAACTTGGTTTCAGAAGACCTTTGACTGTTATTTTAGTCCTTTAGCAATCAATGCGTTTAATCTTTCCTGGATGGCTGCTATGTGGACTGCATGCAAAATGGACCATTATATGGCTATTACTGAATTTCTTTGGTCTGTACCCTGTAGCCCTCAAAGTCTGGATATTTCTTATGCAATACATCCAGAGGATGCAAAAGCTTTGTGGGACAGTGTCCACAAAACACCTGGGGAGGTCACCCAGGAGGAAGTTGACTTATTCATGGACTGCCTTTATTCACATTTTCATAGGCATTTCAAAATTCATTTATCAGCCACAAGATTGGTTCGTGTTTCAACATCTGTAGCTTCAGCACATACTGATGGAAGAATAAAGGTTAGTTTGAACAAATCTAGTTAAGTAATTTTTCCTTATCATTGCAGGGTCTTCAAAATGTATGACAATTGTATTGTCTACATTGAAGAAACACATTTGAATGTATGCCAGTTCAAGACAGTAGAGAGACTTTATTTTATGCTTTATAAATAATTTACCAAAGTCTTTGAGTTTTCTAGGTGCAGCCTTATAATGGGAGGACACTATATGCTGTGTGCTGCAGACTTTGGTAATAATATGGATTATTATTCTGCAGTAACTTTGAAACTTCCAAAATTGTTTCATGTCAAATTTTGAAATAATTATCAGAGTAACAGAGAATTTTATGTTAGATAAAAAAGTTACATCTGGAAACATAGAACTCATCTTTATATTCTAGGGTTTTATATCCCCATTGGTAAAGAAATAACAGAGATATTGTTTTATTCTCTACAAAGTGCTTATCACAAGAAGTATCAGAAATAAACTGAGAGTTGTCTCCTACAATATTAAGATACACAGCTACAGTATACACTCAGTGCATGTTGCCTATGGTCTTGTCACTGTACTAGGAATTTAACAAATCTTAATTCTAATCTAAAGAGCAACTCTCTAGTTAGGTGTTTTTATCCACATTTTATTTTAAAACAAGGAAACTGAAGCCAAGATAGGTTTCAGTGACAAGGAAGATAGCTTATAAGATGAGGAGTAAAGATTTGAACTCTCATCTCTTAGGTTCCAAGAAGTCCATCCTCTATCTATAAGCATTATGCTCATGCTTTTCAAACTGGGAGTCATAAGGCCATAGTAGATTGGGAAATAATTTTGATGGGAAGAGACCAGCATTAAAAAACAAAAAAGAAAAGAAATAGAATAGAAAATATAAAAATGATAATGTATTGCATGTGGTAAACATAATGAACTAAATCAAGAAATTAGGCCAATATAACATTGATCATTTAAGTAGCAAACTGCTTGTTATCATAATTAATACTATTCTAATTCTGAATTTTTTTTTTTCAGATTTTGTGTCATAAATATCTTATTGGAGTGTTAGCATATTTGACAGAACTGGCAATTTTTCAAATTGAGTGAGGCCTGGGTGGACTGTAAGTTATGGATTTATACACCCTTTTTTCATTGATTATTTGCCTAATTGCTATGCTGAAAGAGACTACAGGAGAAACGGGCATCTATCTCTGCATCTGTTTTTCCCACTGTGCCTTTGGAGTTGCCCAGATGGAAGCCAAGAAGGATCTAGAAGAACAAAGAATGCGGTAGTAGAGGAACCACAGCCAGGGGCTCATGTCCTAGTCATGGTGATGTGGCATGCCCCTCTTTAGAAAATGCTGAGTTGTTAATTTGTTGGTCATCTTTTAAAATATATGTAACGTTTATTATGTCAAACTTTTAGGATTCAAATGAGGTGTATTTAATATTGAGTATTTCTGATTTGGGTCTTTAAAAAATCCCTTTTAAGCATTTTAGACTTGCATTTAGAAAGAATTCTGTCTTCTAAAGACATTTACCTAGCTTTACTTTGCTGTAGAGAACTGGCAGTCAAAATCTCCTCAAAAGGAAACTAAAGATTAATAATATAGATTTTATAGTCACTAATATGCTTCTGTTTTTAATACTTTTCAATTCCTGTTGCAATGTTGAATTAAATGTTCACTTTTTAAATGAAGCAGTGTGTTTATCAGTGTCTTGATGACATCTTTTAATTAGTATCTCAGTAGTGGGAAGTGGTAAGCTTTTTCTCTACCATAAAGGGTACAAACCAACAATTATATAGAATCATAGAAATTGTAGAGTTGAAAGGCACTTGTGTGAGCCCCTTTTGAGGCCAGAAATTATCTTGTTTAACTTTCATAGTTAGCACAGTGCTAACTATGCACAGCAGTAAAGCACAAGATTAGCACAGTGCTTTGTAGATAGCTGTACATTAAGTGAATTTTAACCAGTTCTTCCATTTTACAGATAAAAACTGAGATCGAGCAACTTAAGAGACTTGCCCATGATGTTATATCTAAATCTCCTCTTTTTACTTACTGAGCATAAGATTTTTTTTTACTTTAGAAACAATGTTTTAAAAAATCTTGTTTGAAAGAAAGTAACTTTAATAGGCTATCATTCTCAAATACTTCTGGTATGTAGTATTATTTCAGATATAGTAAGCAGGAGCAGCAGAGGTAGTAGAAAAGCATGAGCTTTGGAGTCAGGTAGATATTCATTCATTCAACTGATATTTAGCTACTATCATGTGCTTAGAATTGTTTTGAGTAATAGGGACATAGCAATGAAGAAGACAAAAAAGGTCCCTGTCCTCTGGAAATTATATTCAAGTGAAGGAAGGCAAAAGATAAATAATTTCAGATGGAGACAGATGCTATGAAGAAAATAAGGCAGTGCAACATGAAAAAGAGTGACTGGAGTGGGGCCTACTTTACATACAGTAGTCAAAGAGGGTCTCTCTGAGAAAATGACATTTGAGCTGAGTCCTGAGTGAGGAGCAGGAGCCACCCATGTGAAGATCTGAGGAAGGGTGTGCTAGGCAGGTAAAACAACAAGAACAAAGGCCTTGAGATAGGTAAGAGCTTGGCTTATATGAGAAATAAAGTAAGTCTTGGCTGGAGCATAGTGAATAAGGGCATATGGAGTAGTACGAGATGAAACTGCAGAGGTTGGGTAGCAGAGACTTCTTCTATGGTATAATATCTCCCAATTTTTGGCTGGGGCACCTGGCTGCCCAGAATAAAGATGATGTTTTCCAGCCTTTCCTATAGGTAGGTATAGTCATATGAATAAGTTTTGACCCATGGGATATGAATGGAAGTGTCATGTAGAGAGCGTCCAGGAATCTTCCTTAAAAAACAGCTGGCATGTGTCCTTTCCCCTGTTCTTATTCATCCCTTCTTCCAACTTTGCTGCCTGGAACATTGATATAATGACTGTTACCGTAGCTGTTCTCTAAGGTCATGGAGATGAAGGTCAGGTCCTAGGGATGGCAGAGCATGGCCTGGGAGGAGCTTGTGCCCTGTGGATTTCTTTTTTTTTTTTCTTTAAGGACTCTGGATAGAAACCCTGTGGATTTCTTGAAGCTGAGCCACAGTGCCAGCCTTGGACAGTCTTCCTCCAGACTTATTTGTCAGAGAAATAAACTTTTGTCTTGTTTAAGTTACTGTTATTTTGGGTCTCTCTTGCTCATAGCTAAACCTAATCCTAACTTGATACAGAGGCAGGATCCACGTGATCTAAGGTTTTATAGGTCCTGTGAAGAGATTGGGTTTTATTCTAAACACAATGGGAAGCCACTGAAGGATTTTAAGCAGTATAGTAGTATGACTCAATTTGTATTTTATAAGATTTTATAAGATATGAGGGAGAATAAATTGTAGGTGAGCAAGAGTAGAAACAGGTAAAAGATTATTACAAATGATACAACTCCTATGCAGAAGTTAACAATATTGTGCCCACACAGTGGCATGTGCCTGTAGGCCCAGCAACTTGGAAGCCGAGGCGGGAGGATTGCTTGAGCCCAGAAGTTTGAGGCTACAGTGAGCTACTGCACTCCAGCCTGGGCAACAGAGCAAGACCCTGTCTCTTAAAAAAACACAACAAAACAAAAATTAGCAATATTGAGCAAAATTATGTGTGCATTTACCTTTGATCAGCAATTCTACTTCTAGGATTCTACCCTGAAAATTCACTGGCAAAAAATACAAAACAAAGCATGTATGAGGTTATTTATTAAAACAATATTTGTAGATATCACTTAACTCCAGTGAGATTGGCTTATATCAAAGAGTCCCAAAACAACAAATGTTGGTGTGGATGCGGAGAGATAGGAACACTCATACACTGCTGGTGGGACTGCAAATTAGTACAACTTCTATGGAAAGTAATATGGAGATACCTCAAAGAACTAAAAGTAGAACTACCATTTGATCCAGCAATCCCACTGCTGGGTGTTTACCCAAAGGAAAAAAAGACATTCTATAATAAAGGCATCTGCACTCGAATGTTTATAGCAGCACAATTCACAATTGCAAAGATGTGGAAACAACCCAAGTGCCCATCAATACACGAGTGGATTAATAAAATGTGGTATATGTATACCATGGAGTACTACTCAGCCATAAAAAACAACAGGGAATTAACACATCTGGTATTATCTTGGATGGAGCTAGAGCCCATTCTTTGAAGCGGAGTATCACAAGAATGAACAAAAAAGCACCACTGGTACTCACCATCAAATTGGTACTAACTGATTCATACTTTTGTGCACACATGGAAATAATATTCATCAGGGGTCGGGCAGATGGGAGGGGGGTGGAGGGGATGGGAAAACTCACACCTAATGGGTGTGGGGCACACAGTTTGGGGGATGTCCACGACTGTAGCTCTGACTTGGGCAGTGCATAGGCAATATATGTAACCAAAGTGTTTGTACCCCCATAATATTCTGAGATTAAAAACAAAACAAAAAATAAAACCAAAAAAACCCAACAACAACCAGTATTTGTAATAGCAAGACTAAAAACAATTCAAATGCCCATCAGAGGGGCCTGGTTGAATAAACTGTATAGCTGCAAAATGAATTAATACTCTGCAACTATAAAAAGGATTGAGGAAGATACCTATACAGGCCCATGGAATGATCTCCAGGATATACTGTTATGTGAAAGAGCAATTTATGGGGACAGAGTGTATACTACTTTTTATGTAAGGAATGAGGGAAATATGAGTATGTGTGTGTATTTCCTCATGCTTTCAAAGAACAATGGAAAGATAAACCAACAACTAATACATGTGTTTACTTACAGGGAGAAGGAAGGAACTGGGTAGAGGGGCTAGGAATGGAAGTTAAGATTACCCTGAATGTTTCTTGTGTATAGTTTAGAACTATGTAAGTGTTTTATATAATTATGAAACAAAATTAGATCAAAAAGGAAAAAAACAAAATAATCCTTAAAAATTGAAAACAAGCCTAACTATATTGAGTTCATAGCATAATTACACAAATAATTTTTTTTTTGCATTTTTATTTTCTTATTTTATTTTTATTTTTAGAGATGGGGTCTTGCTATGTTACCCAGGCTGGTTCTAGTATCTCTAAATCACAGTATTTTGATTGTATATTCTAGTGGACTTTATCCTAGGAAAAGAAGAGCAGCAAAGAAATCTTAAATTACATTCAGTTATCTTGTTATTGATAATATTGGTATTGTTATTTTGGCACTATAAGATAAAACATGTAATTATGTCAATGTTAGGAACCAAGATTTTCAGTGTATAAGATATACAGTTATAAAATCAAGTAAGTAGAAACTTTGTGATATTAAATTTTAATTGGGAATATCAGAATTAACTTATTTTTGAAGTATAAAAGTTTTTAATTTTGATGAAGTCCAATTTATCAATTTTTTTCTTTTATTGCTTGTACTATTGGTATTGAATCTAAGAAATCATTGTTTAACCCGAGGTCCTGAAGATTTACTCATGTTTTCTTCTTCTAAGGATTTTCTAATTTTAGCTCTTAAATTTAGGTCTATCATACATTTTGAGTTAATGTTTTGTGTATAGTGTGAGGGAGGGGTCCAAATTATCCTTTTGCATGTGGACAGTTGTTTCAGCACCATTTGTTGAAAAGACTATTGTTTTCCCATTGAATTGTATTGTCACTTTTTTCAAAAATCAGTTGGCCATAGATGTTTAGGTTTATTTCTGGACTTTCAATTCTATTTCATTGATCTGTATGTCAGTTCTCATGCCAGTACTACACTGTCTTAATTACTGCACCTTTGTAGTGAGTTTTGAAATCAGGAAAGGTGAGACCTCCAACTTTGTCTTTTTTTTTCAAGGTTGTTTGGTTATTCTTGGTATTTTGCAATTCCATAAGAATTTCAGGATTAGTTTATCAATCTGCAAAAAAGCTATCTGGGATTTTGATAGTGATTATGTTGAATCTGTAGATCAATTTGGGGAGTGATGCTTTCAAAATGATACTAAGTCTTCCTGTCTATGAACAAGGATGTCTTTCCATTTATTTAAATCTTCTTTAAGTATTTCATTTTATTCTTTTTGATGCTATTGAGAATGGAATTGTTTTCTTAATTTCATTTTCAAATTGTTTGTTGTTAGTGTATAGAAATACAATTGATTTTGCATATTGCCCTTGTATCCTGTGACCTTACTGAACTTGCTTATTCCAGTAGTTTTTTCATTGGATTATTTAGGATTTTCTATATACAAGATTCATGTCATCTGTGAATAAAGACAGTTTTACTTCTTAATTTTCAGTCTTTTGTTCCTTTTTCTTGCCAAATTGCCTTGGCTAGAATCTCTAGTACAAAGGCCAATAGAAGTGGTGAGAATGTACATTTTTATTTTGGCCTTGACCTTAGTGGGAAAGCATTGCATCTTTCTTTCACCATTAAATATGATATCAGCTGTGGGTTTTTTCATAGATGCCTTTTTATTTTTTTTTTGAGGCAGGATCTTGCTCTGTTGCTGGGGCTAGAGTACAGTGGCATCATTATGGCTTATGCAACCTCCACCTCCTGGGCTCGAGTGATCCTCCTGCCTCAGCCTCCCAAGTAGGTGGGACTACAGGTGCCTGCCACCATGCCCGGCTAATTTTTCAATTTTTTTTTTGTAGAGATGGGGTCTCGCTGTTGCTTAGGCTGGTCTCGAGCTCCTGGCCTCGAGTGATCCTCCTGCCTCGGCCTCCCAAAGTGCTAGGATTATAGGCATGAGCCACCACACCCGGCCAAAAGGCATCATTTTTAACTGTCAATGAAATAAGGGATTAAGGGTCAGTCATTAATATCTGCTGAAACAATTAGGTGAAAGATTGATGGGGTACTTTATAATGGGTGTAGCTGCTAACACCTGAACCCACTGCCCACTCTTAATACCTCTCACACTAAGAGATATTACATATGTTCTGATTGATGCAATGGAATACCTATGAAGTACTTCTAAAAAATCTTTTAATGTGAATTTACTAATAGAGGAATATAAGTTTATGTTATAGGGAGGATACACACAATGGAGAGTATAGAGACTATAGAAGAATTTCCAAAATGATAGGGCAAAGGAACAAAAAAGAAATTTGACCATGTGAGCAAAAGGAAGGACAGGAAAAAAGAAGAAAACTCCAAAGTATAATAGTAAATATCAAATAAAATGGTAATTAGGGAAACTGTAATATTGACTGGGTAGTAGATGATATTAAGAAATTGTTAATTTTATCAAGTATGATAATGTTATAGTTAGACCTTGACAAATATTCTTTATTATTTTTTTTCTTTTTTAAACTATAGCTCTCAGATCTTAAGTCTGTTAAATATTCAAGAATGGGTGAAATACAGTCATACATCACTTAACAATGGGGTATGTTCTGAGAAATGTGGTGTTAGGTGATTTCATCACTGTGCGAACATCAGAGCATACTTATACAAACCTAGATGGAATACCCTACTACACACCCAGGCTATATTGTTTAGCCTATTGCTCCTAGCCTACCAAACTGTTACTGTACTGAATATTGTGGACAATTGGTAAATATTTGTGTATCTAAACATTTCTAAACATAGAAAAGGCACCATAAAAATATGGTATCATAATCTTATGGGAACACTGTCTCATATGCGGTCTGTCATTGACTGAAATGTCAAGAAGTGCATGACTTTAACACGATGTCTGGGATTTGCTTTAAAATACTCCAGTGATGATGGGGAGGAGAAGTAAGAGTGGGAGGAGATAGATAAAACAACATTAGCAAAATGTGGATAATTTTTGAAGTTGGATGGTGGGTGCAAGGAGGTTCATGGGTTTGTTACAGAACGGGTTTGTTACAGTTCTGTTTTCATTTATCTGTGTTTCCTAGAGTGTGAAAGATAAGAGAGACATCCAAGATGAAAGCTAGAGTCTTTTTAAACCTAATTTTGGAAGTGACATACCATCCCCCCTTTTTTAAATGGACGTTATTTTTAGAGCAGTTTTAGGTTCACAACAAAATTCAGCGTAAGGTGCAGAGATTTCCCTGTACCCCTGGCCCCCACACATGCATAGCCTCCCCCATTGTCAATATCCCCCACCAGAGTTCATAGCATCACTTTTGCAGCATACTAGAGCAGACCAACTCTGGTGCAGTATGGGAGAGGATTACACAAGTATGTGAATACCAGAAGGCAGAGATCTTGGACTGGCTACCACACCCTCCCAGAACAAGACTTACTGGAATAAAGCATCAAAGAAGAAACTTAAGAGAAAACTATTGGGATGTGAGGCCCTTTATGATGGTGCCTGTTTGCTTCTTATTTCTGGACACTGGCTTTTTTGCACTTTATTCTCCTGAAAGACTGCTTTGATTTCCTGAACACTACATGTTGTCTCACTGCCTTCATTGTGTATGTCTCGCACATACTGCTCTCTCTGCCTGGAATGTCCTTTAGTCCACCTGACTTTGCAAGGATTGTGCTTCTTTTTAAAGTTTTTTATGACATTTGGATTTACAAAATCTGAACACCTTGCAATTATTGTTGATGAACATCATGCTGTGTCCAGGGTAGGTGGTCCCCAAATAGAGACAACACTTCTCCATACGCTTGTTGAACTCCCGTGGGTCCCCATCGACCAAACACCAAGCTTGAGAGGAAGTCTGTCTGGAATGTCCTTTCCACTCTTGTCTACTTAGCAAAACTACTACTGTTTTCAAATCTTTCTCAGGCATAACTTCTTTTCTAATTGCTCTTTCTGTCCACATCAGGCCAGACTATTGAATCACTCCTTCTGGGCTATGTAACTAATTAGATCATTGCATGTTTTATACTGCAATGCATTATTTAAAAAATTATCTGCTTCACTTATTACCTGAAGCTTGTTTTTTTAAACTATTTTCTAAATGAAAAATTTTAAACATATACACAAAAATAGAGTAGTATAATTAATGCCCATTGTATTCATAACCCAGCTTTAACTATGATCAATTTTTGGCCCTCTTATTTCATCTATATTCCCATTCTTTTCTTCCCAACCCCCCAAATTATTTAACCCACAAATATTTCACATGTATCTCTAAAAGATAAGAGCTCACAAAACATAACTACATTACTATCATTCCTGAAAAATTTTTCAGTAATTCCATAATATCAAATATCCAGTGAGATCAAATTTCTTTGATTGTCTCAAAAATTTTTACAGTTGATTTGCTTGAAACAGTATCAAAGTAAGGTTCACACACTTACATTTAGTAGATATGAATCTTAAATTCCTTTTAATCTATCAGTTTCTTCCTCTCCATTTTTTCCCCTTGCATTTCAATTTTTGGAGAAACTGAATTATTTGTCCTGTAAAGTTTCCCACGTTCTGGATTTCGCTCATTGACTCCATATGAATTCTCCTGTATTTTCTGTAAACTGGAAGATTTAGAACAGCAGTTCTCAAACTTTTTTGCCTTGAGATCCCTTTACAGTCTCAAAAATTGTGGAGGATGCAAAGAGCTTTTGTTTATGTGGATTATATCTAGTGATTTACCGTATGAAGCTAAAACTGAGAAATTTAAGAAATATTAATGCGTCAAAAATAAACCTGTTACATGTTAACATACATTTAAAAATAAAAATAACAATTTTTTCAAAAACAAAAAGTGATGAGTTGCATTCTTTTACGTTTTTGTACATCCTATAATTTCTCGCTTAATAGAAAGCAGTTGGATTCTCATCTGCTTCTGCATTCAGTCTTTTGCAATATATTATTTTGGTTGAATTATGTGAAGGAAATATGGCTCACACAAATATGAAATTGGAAGAGGAGGAGTATTTTAATAGCCTTTTATGATAATTATGGATATTCTTGATACTACTCCAAAACTTGACAAGTGATTGTTGAAATCTGAAACCATATCAATGGACCTTTCATACTGTTCCCATAAAATTCATTGGTCTGTCTTGCACTTTGGATGCAGTGATCATTTAGAAAAATTGGTTCCATGAATTATGCAGATCTTCCACATGTTGACACATTTCTCTATACATTATAAAAACCTATTTCATCAGCAAAGTCTTTAGCTGTCAAGCTTATGGTGGTTGGTACAGCTTTCCCCAAATTCTAATTTTCTCTTGAATATCACTGACAATAAATACCATCAGTTGTTTACCTTGAAGTGATAACCTCACTTTGTTAATTTTGGAAAAAATGTATGCCAAACACCCAAGTCTGAATAACCTTAGTTTGTGTGTCATTCTTTCAAAAAGTAGCTAATTCCACTTGCAACTCACAATCACTAATTCCACTTGCAACAAAACAATCACACGAGATTTTTCTTGTGACAACCACTGTATTTTGGTTTGCAGCAGTGTTTTATGCATACTTCCCATTTTGTCATACAAAATACTTAAAAAAGACATATCCAAAGGTTAAGATTTAGTAAATTAATAATTTTTATTGCTTTATTAAGGACTTTTTTTTTTAAGAGATGGGGTCTTGCTATGTTGCCTAGGCTGGTCTCAAACTCCCGGGCTCAAGAGATCCTCCTGCTTCAGCCTCCCGAGTAGCTGGGATTACAGACACAAACCACTGTGCCCGGCAAGGACATTCTTAAGCAAAATTTTTTAAAAATTGCAAGTCTTTGGTGGTAAAGAATACTATATCTAGTTGTACAGTGTGGTGCCATTGCCTTGATTTGTGCGAAGGCACCAGCAGTTTTACCCACCATCACTTTTACACCATTAGTGCATATGTCACCACAGTAAAAAAGGCAACAATTACTAAGAAAATAGCTTTGACTCGCAGATACTTTGAAAGACTCTTGGGGTCTTCAGTGGTTCACAGACCACACTTTGAGAACCACTGATCTGGAGACTTGATCAAAGTCAGGTTTGAAACTAAGCTTTTTGAAGGCAGGTAATGTTCCTTTTTAGTAAAAGTCCAAATGTTCATTGATCTAAATTCACACTGAAGGTATGTGTCCTCTTTAACTAGAAATTCAGACTTAAATACATAAACATTCTTAAACATTCTTTCTAGGATAGGGGTATTAATAGGTTAGTGGCTGTTATTGGAGTAACCTCAAATATATGTTAGTTCAATGAATACCATCCCTTCTTTTCTACATTTAAGAGTCTAAGTTCCTAACCTTAAGTGGCTAAATAACTGAAAGATCACTATTAAGCACTCGAAAGATAGCTTAGTTAAGGAGTTTTGTCATTTCTGGGGACCATTCTTATCAATCATTTCCAGAATAGAGCCCTCAAAGCAATTTAAAGAGCCAGTTATCACAAGAGGGACCTCTTCCTTTTCACAGTGGCCAGGAAGTATTATCTGCAATGTGGATATCTGGAGGTAAAAATTATGGAACAAAACTGTGAAAAAATCATATAAAAAATAGGAATGTAGGAATGTGTTTAGAGCAGAAAGGATTTGGAATCAGGGATGTGGATTTGAGGTTCAGCTCCTACTATGTCATTTTAACTTTTCTAAGCTTCAGTAGACTTATTTATAAAATAAGGATGACTGCCAACCCAACTCTCAGCCCAGGCTTACTTGAGTTGTGGAAATAACCATGTATATGAGTTAATAAACCTTCTATTTTACAGCAACACCTTTTATAGAATACATCTCAATCAGTAATAAACTGGAGTGCCTTCAGTGGAAGAAAGCAACAACAAAAAACCCCTTAACAGGCTTCAGTGATAACTTTGGCCAGTACTGTAATTCCTGGGTTGCAACTCTTGAATCACTGCTGTATGAATTGCTCCCACTGGGGACTTCCTGACTAATGGAGAGTCTAATCCCTAGAATTTTGTTCCTGTTACCATTCTTCTTTTTCCACAATATATGCAATAGTAGACTCTTGAGAAATACGTGATTTTGCCTTGAAGACTGACTGTTAATGATCTACAGTAAGGATCTCGTAAAAGTTTGTATACTTTTTACATGTTCACACCAGACTTACTTAAAATAAATACAACTTAAGGTCTTGTAGTTATATTTAGTTCCAGGCTGTGTGTCAAGTAAGCCTACAGTGGCAGTGTGGCATAGAAAGAGAAATGGAGTGGGAGTTTGGGAAACTGATTTCCAATATTGGTTCTATCATTAATTGACTATTTAATCTTAGACAGACTTACTTGGTTTTCAGACTTAGGTCAGTGTAATAAATAGGCTTGGTTTAGATGATTAAGAGTCCTTCCAGCTCAAAATTGTATGATTCTAAGTCCCACACAAGAAAATAAGTTTATAGGTCAGGTAATATAATATATAAAATATATAATAAAAATTCCTAATTCTAGCTGGCAATCCCTTTATTCCTTCAAGTTGAAAGCACTTGTAACTTTACATACAGGTAATACAAATGATACAGAAATTCCAAATTAAATAGCAAAGTTGCAAGCATTAAAAAGCATTAACTAAAAAATTTTTTATGGTAAATACTACCTTTATTTAAAAAAGTTATACATGCTAGAAAAAAGCATAAATGATACATGTAAACAATTGTTTACCAAATACTTATTTTTCTTCCTTGAAAAAGGTGCAAACTATCTTTAAATGTAAACACAAAAGTTGCCAAACATTTTTGTAGTAGGGGAGAGGGAGAAGGTCCTTTTGGTTGTGATTACAGTCTTATTCAAAGATTTTTCTGCAAAATACATTGAAAAAAAATTGTTCTATGAATACAATGAGAAAAAAAACTTTAACCATTGAAATTATCATTTTTTTCCTTAAAAATTTCAATTTTTCACCAGAAAGTGCAATTAGAGAGAAGTAGTGACAGTGGCCTTATAGAATGGAGATAATGATATATTGTTTGTATCAAAGAACTAAGATATTATTATAATAAAATGCCTCAATTGGTTTTATACTCACTAACACATACTATTACAAGAACTGAAGAATTCATTCCTTTGGAGGCTGTTATTAAAGGTAAGCCTCAGCTTCACCAGGCCTGAGCATGAAGTGTAAATTGCATAACAGAATTCACTGCTGGGAAGAGGATGTTTCTCCCTGTTGGTCCTTGGTAGCAAGAAGGAAATAGGAAGGAAAGTTGCTTCAGTCAGTAACATTTTTGAGCAAAAACTCTTGCAGAGTTGCATGTGATTCTCTTGGGGGATTCTCAAGACCGTGTATGAGAACTCATATACTGTTTTTGTAAGAGGCACTGAGCAGAGCTCTAGATCTAGCAGAAACTCTATGAGAATATTATGAAAAAAGACATTAAATATAGTGGAAACAAGACATGAAATTCCACTGATGAAAACTGTAGCATCTGTGTTCTGGTTTTTATTGACTTAATATTCCTTCTGAATTGTACTAGTTAAAATGAGATGTTTTCTTTTTTTGTTTGTTTTTTTAGATTTTCAAGTCTTCTGGTGCTTAGTGCAAGAATAATGGTTAGCTAATACATTTTGCAGACCTATCTTTATCACTGGTAATCCTTGTAAGTAGTGGAGTTATGTGGATGGAGTGTCTAGAAATAACAACCAGATCATACATAGTCCTTCTGCCCTTATCAGTATTTTTAAACTTAAATCAATACCTTAAAAACGAAGTAAGTTTTGCTGCTTGGAATTTTTCTTTTTTCTCTTCTTTTTTTCTTTTTGTGGGAGGAAGGATAAGTCCAAAAAAAACCAAAACCAAAAAAAAAAAAAACCCAAAAAACAAAAACCTATGATAAATTAAAACCAAAAATAAATATTCTTCTGCACAGAGTTGAAAATTATTGTGCAAAGGTGGCATCTTGCAGGTGAAGTACTTTCATTGGATTTGTATTTCCATATATTCAGGCACCGGCAAAGAATAAAATTTGTTCTAATGTCTTCTCAAGCTGTACAAAGCTCCAAAGTCAAAGCTCTCCAGAATACAGGGGAGCATATGCAAGACTGTCTTCTACATGTTCACCATATATGGGATTCACAATGTGTCATTTTAATAACTCCTACACCACCCCCTAACCGACGGTAATTCATCCCGCCATACAACCTGCAAAGGAAGAAACAAAATCAGATTTTCTAACTGGAAAAAAGCACTGTTTCTTCTATAACTAAGAGGTTAACCAAACAGATTTCTATGTTTTATATCACAACTAATATTTCAGTTTTATATTGGTATTTTCTCCATTCCAAAGATTAGAAGCTGGAATTGAGCACTGGTAAGTAGCAGAATTATTTCAGACATTGGCTGAAATGCTCTCACTTATAGAAGTCTATGTGAAGAATAACAGAGCATCATATTCACTTTTTTTTTTTTTTTTTTGAGATAGAGTCTCGCTCTGTTGCCTGGGCTAGAGTGTAGTGGTGTCATCATAGCTCACTGCAACCTCAAACTCCTGGGCTCAAGTGATTCTCCTGCCTCAGCCTCCTGAGTAGCTGGGACTACATGTGCACGACACCACCACACCCAGCTAATTTTTCTATTTTTTGTAGAGATGAGGTCTTGCTCTTGCTCAGGCTGGTCTCAAACTCCTGGCCTCAAACAGTCCTCCTGCCTTGGCCTCCCAGAGTGCTAGGATTACAGGTGTCAGCCACCACACATGGCCCATATTCACCTTTTGCATCAGAACGTTACAACTTTATACCTAGAGTAGCTTCTACCAATTACACAGAATCATAATTTCTAAGTTTTTTTATCTCATTTTGCCCCTGGCTGTATTATTTTCCCATCCACATTTTCCCTTTGCCTAAACCTCCTCAATTATTTATTTTCATCCCTTTGTCTTGTATGTACTCTTGTAAACCTCTTCAAATCCTTTATGGTAGTAGTCCCCCACCTTTTCGGCACCAGGGACCAGTTTCATGGAAGACAATCTTTCTGTGGACGGGGATGCAGGGGTATGGTTTTGGGATGATTCAAGCACATTACATTTATTGTGCAGTCAAACCTCTCTGCTAATGATAATCTGTATTTGCAGCTGCTCCCCAGCACTAGCATCACCACCTCAGCTCCCTTTGCTGTTTGCCATAGCACTCTCATCTCCTGGTGTGGTACTGTGCCTCCCCCACTACAATGCCAGCTCCAGGAGGGCAGGGAATTTTGTTTTGTTCACTTTTGTATCCCCAGGGCCTAGAGCATTCAGTAAGTCTTTATCTAATGGAACGGGGTTGTAATAATGTGATGTAGGAGCAAAAAGTACTATGCTGTCATTAGGCTGACTTTGGTTTTGTGACCACTGAGCAATACAGAGCTGTGAGAGATACGCAGAATCCAAAGCATGTCATTTAAATATCTATAAGAGTTGTGGCTTCCCCAGAGATAAAGACTATAAAAAGAACTCAGTAAATTCATTAGTTGAATCTAATAGGGTGATGAAAAAACCTAGGTGGGTAGTTGCAGGCTCAAAATGAGGAAACACTGCATTAGAATACAGTGGGAATGGACCACAAGGCTGTCTCTTTTAGAAGAGTAACTATAAAACAGCTCAGCTTACCCTTTATAGTTCCAAGAAAAATCTCCTAGAATGTTAGCTACCCCAGATCTCATGTCCAGACTTATATCCCTGGTTGATGTGCAACCTCAACCACTGAGATAACTCTAAATTTGCTTAGGCAAGTAAGCCCAATTTATTGAGAAGGAAACCCCAAATTGCTTGAAGGCAAAATTGTTTTCTTAGAAGATAATTAGTATTTAGGATTAAGCATAGATATGAAGTATATCAAACTCATAATATTAATGTTTATTAAGTTTGAGAATTAACTATATATCTGGCAGTTTAAGTTCTTGTTATGTTTAAGAGAATTTGGCATTTTAAAGCATCTATCAGATTAGTCTTGTGAGTCCAGTATAAAATGTATCATTGAGTAAAGATTTAGACTTAATGATTTTAAGTTTAAAGTTTTAAGAGAATTTTGCTAAGTTTGTAAGAGTTTTTCAATACTTAAATGTAAGAATCACCCAATTTAGGTGCATGTATAAGAACAACTTAAGTACTTAGGAAGGATTTATTAGACAATTAAGGATTTAAAAGCAAAGGAAAATTAAACCTAGAAATGAAGTTTAATATAGTTAAGCTCTCTTAAATGAGTTGTAGACACCTCCCTAAAAGTGACTGTTAAAATAGGTTTTAAATGAAATAAGATATTATTTTTAAAAAAGTAACTGCAATTTGTTTTTTCTGGGCATAAGGCTTCCCATAAGAACACCAAAAAATTGCATGGACAGATTGGGAGCCACAGACCTAGGGTCTAATTCTAACTCTGTCACTATCTTGCTTAGGCAAGTCATTTTATTACTCAGTGTTTTAGTTTCCTCAGCTGAACATGATGGGGCTAGAAAAGAGATTTTTCCTCTGTTTTTCCCATCTCTAATTACAAAACTGGACAGTTACCAAAGAGAAGAATTTTGTAAGATATCAGCCACTTTAGAGCAATCAAGTCAAAATGAGCTATCAAATATGGGTAACTTCAGCCCTCTTCAAAGTACTACAAGAGGTACTTCAATGTTCTGACCCTGACCATCCCAATTTTGATGGTCATGGGCTATCTCAAGCCCGTGATTGTCAGTAGTGAGGGGATCTGCAACACAGCTTAAATGTTACCTCCATGTATTGGCATCAGGATCAAAAACTTCAATGGTCTTCAAGTATGTTGTGCCATCAAAACCTCCCACTGCCATGAGCTGTCCATTGACCACTGCCAGGCCAACCTACAGAACCAAAACACAGTGGCTGCTGAAGAAACTAGACAATTACTGGGGAATTTTAGACTGGTTTCTAGGAAAACCTCTTTAATAAAAGATAATTCTTTATGGCCTTACATTCTGGCTTGCTTGAACACAGAAGGAAAATGTATAATAACAACAAAAATCTATTAAATTATAGGAACTACAAAATTATATATTCAATTAGAATATTTATAGAGTCTAAAACATGTATTTCTTAAATTTTAGAAAAAGCATTCACTTGGAGTGAGCAAGAGTCTCTAAACTGCTTTCACTTCCTTTGGTGTTTGCCCATTCCAATCCACTTTCTAAATTGCTACTGTAATTCTCTTTTAAAAATACAAATCTAATCATGTTGTAATTTTCCTCTTTAAAAACTTTCTAAGCCTATCTGTTGCCTAAGGGTAAGTTTTAAGTCCCTAGTATGTTACTCAGGCCCTCCAGAAATCCATTTTAGCCCACTGTTTGAACCTCACCTCCCATATTTTCCCCTTCCGCCTCCTACCGCATCTTAAGCTGCAGTAAGACTGGATTAACTGCTAGTCTCTGAAAGTACCATACATTTTTCACACTTCCTTGCTTTTGCACATGTTGTTCCTTGGCTGGTGTTTTCTGTCCCTCTTCTAGAAACCTTACTCCTCCTTCATGACCTAGCTTATATGTGACTGTCTCTGGTAGTCTCTTTACCTCTCCCACCCATAGTTACTTTCCCAAAGCAGTAAACACATTCTCCCATGTTTTTCTGTAACACACATGCCACTACTATAGGATTTACTTATTATAGTTAGCTGTAAACATTTCAATTTTCTTCACTAAATTGGGAGCTCCTCGAGGAGTGGATTCATGCCGTACTCATTTTTGCTTTCCCAGCACACAGTGAGCACTTAAATATTATTAATGAGTAAATGAATAAAAATATAATCAACAGAATGTAGCAGTAAAAATAATAGAAATGTGATTAAGAAGCTGTTAGTTACCAGTAATAAGAAGCCATAAACATGTGAATGCTTTGACTTGCTGATGCCTTCCAATAGTGCTCCTTGATTTATGCAAATCAGAATTAGTTCCCTTTTATCCTCAGATTATGGAGTCTTTAGCCACTGCTTGCTTCTCCTTCCTGTTGCAAATGTGTCTGCCCAACACTGATGGACTCCTGACATGATCAGTGGTTAATGGGTTACATTTCACCCTGAGCAAACATCCCAGGATGGGTGAATCCTATACGAAGTATAGGATTCTCTTGTACTCACAAGTCATCCATGGTCTAGAATATGACATAGGTCAGCCTGATCTGGCCTATATTATAGTTGGGAAAGACTCAAACCAGCTTGTGGAGACTGGTGGTGGGGCCACATGTGTTTTTGCCTAAACATCTGTACTAGTATTAAAACTACTTAGAATAGCTAGAAACATTAGGTAGGAATATTTAGCTCCAATAGATATGAAGTTAGATAAGGTAGTAGGTGACACAAGGAGATGCCTTCCAGAGAAGCAACTAAGATAAATCATAAAAAATTAATTCTCTAATTAAAGATATGACTGGATATAAGATTTTTAACTACTTGAGATAAAAGCAATCAAAAGAAATTCAATATTTTTTCTAGTGTAAAATTAGCAGGGGTTGTTTTGCCTAAAAGTATCCCAATAGCATTAGATGAAACAGTTGAAAAATAAAACACATAGGCACTAGCAGTTTACCTCTGCACTGTCCCAGTGTATTACATTTTACAGATCACAGTGCCCCTTCTGCAGAGCCCTCTCTTGGTGTTTGTTTTTCAAAGCTCAAAGCTCTCAGTGGCTGGTACTTACTCCACTGCGGCGGGATGTCATGGCCACCACCGGAGACCACTGATTAGTTCTTGGATTGTATCTCTCAGCACTGCTAAGCTCGGTAGTGTCATCTCTACCTCCTACGGCATAGATCATGTCCTGATATACCGCACAGCCTAGGTGTTTCCTCCGGGTCCCCATAGGCGCTATTGTGTGCCATCTGTTTTCCTGAGGATTGTAGCGCTCCACTGCAGGGAAAAGAAAAACCAGCAAGTGATCATTCAACCATTTCCTCTCTCCTCTAGTTTTCTTCATAGCCACCAAAACTTTGTGATAACACATATTTTCAAAAAACAATCAGATTTTTGCTTCTGAGAAGAACATGTATACCTCTGGACTATACTACATATGCTTTCAGCAGGGACTATTTTCCTCTAGGTATGGTACGGTAGAAAGGCCATGTGTTGGAGTCAAGATACTTGGGTTCTAGTTTTGGTAATATTTTGATGAATTTGGCAAATTAGTTACATGACCCTTAGCCTCACTCTCCTTATCTTTAAATGGGGAGACTGGACTTTATGACCTACAAGCACCATTCAGTACTAAAAATTTATTATCATAATCAGACAACTCTTATACTCCCTTGTCTATAGCCTAGAACATTTGAAGCCATTGAAAGTAAGACAAAATATGTGACAATGAATCTGATGTGAGTGCCACATTGACAATATCCTTAGGCAAAAATACTCATTATTTCTAAATAGAAAGTACTAACAATAAATCAATTTCTAGTTCTAAGTTTTTATTTATTCTTAGATTATAGTATTTTTTTTTTTGAGGAGTATTTTCTTTTTTTGGTGATGGTAGGGGGAGGGGAATAATCATATGAGAAAGTAGCTCTTTTATTCATTATATAATCTCCAGCAGCTTGTAAAGCAGAGGGAGAAAGAAATATTTGGGAATGTACTAGAAGACTATGGCTGCAGAAGGAGCTGAGGAAAAGCAGAGAGTTGCACTCTCCTACAGGCAAAATAAAGCATTTTCCTAATAAATTATAGGATAACCTAGACGTTTTATGCTTTTTATAGGGGGACTCTCCTCAGGAAAATATGCTGCTTTTGGGGAACCAGACTGCCTTTGGGAGGGACTAACCTGTGTTGAGTGGAGATGTCCCATCAGAGCCACCCACAGCATATAAGAACCCTCCTAACACAGCCACAGCCACTCCTAGTCTTCTGGTGCTCATAGAAGCCACCCGAGTCCACTTGTTCTCCTTGGGATCATACCTTCAGTGAGAGAAACCATACTGAATGCATGTTCTTAGTAAGAGAAACCTTTTTCATAAGGTCTGAAATCACACTAAAAATATATTGGATATATAGACTTGGTATAGTCAAATGCACAGCAAGAATCTAACATATTTTACTTAGTTATTTGGGAAAAAAGTCTTAAAATTCATGCTTGTGCCAGTTATTAAGCTATTTTTTATACTCAGACTTGGGAAATGTCCCCAGGAAAGAAAACAGCTTATAACCTCAGCTCACATAACATGGGCTCTTTCCTCGAAGAAAGAAGTTTAGTTCATCTGGTCCTAATTACTTCTGCATGCCTCTGATGTCTTTTAAAATAAGATATTGTTTTTTGTTTTTTTTGGAGACAAGAGTCTCTCTCTGTCACCCTGGCTAGAGTGTAGTGGCACCATCATAGCTTACTGCAACCTCAAACTCTTGGGCTTAAGCAATCCTGCCTCAGCCTCCCGAGTAGCTGGGACTACAGATGCGTACCACTGTGCCCAACTAATTTTTAAATTTTTTTGTAGAGACAGGGTCTCGCTATGCTGCCCAGGCTGCTCTCAAGCTCCTGGACTCAAGTAGTCCTCCTTCCTCAGCCTCCCAAAATGCTGGAATTACAGGCATGAGCCACCACACCTAGCCAGTAATTTGTCTTTTTTTTTTCTAGTTGTTGCAGTGGGAGTGATTTCTGTTACTGTTTATCACATCCTACTTGGAAGTAGAAGTCTTTTGCATAGTTTTATTGTGAAATAAAACACTAATACAGAAAGCCACACAAAACAAATATATAGTTTAGAGCTATAAGGAAACCCCGCTTGTAAACACTACTCAGGCCTAAAGAACTTTGCATGCCACTCTGGAAGCCCTGCATGTGTCCCCTTCCAATCTAAATCCCCTCCTCCCCACAAAGTAACCATTATCCTGACTTTTATAGCTGTCACTTCCTTGTTGTACTTTATAGTTTTATCACCCAAGTGTCATCCCTATTATCCCTAGACACTTCAGTCTTACTAATTTCATTTTTTTTTTTTTGTATTTTTTAAAGTCTCTTTTACCTATAGGTTTTCCCTCCATTCCTTTTCTCCCTCGCAATTCATGTTTTAGAATCTGGGGCATATGACAGTTTCCCCCATGATATGGACTTGGTTGATTGTACAGTTCAATATGTTGCTTGGTCCTCTGTATGTTCTACAAGTTGGCATCTGGATAAGAAGTTTGATCAGACCATGTTTGGTTCCTTCAACAAGACTATAGGAGTGTTAGCAACTGTTAATTATCAATACCTACATCCATTAATTTACCAAGTCTTACAAAATGGTGGCATTCTATCACTTATTTTCTTTTATTGAGATACTTTTATAAAGAAACAATCTTCTTATCTACTATTTGGTTAGCCAATTCATATGTGACACAATTCACATAAGACAGTATATATGCTTGCTTTTTTCACTTTATTTGCAAATTTTCAAGATAATAAATTTGTTCCCTATGATCTTCCAAAGGCAACCAATTAGGTTTTTTTTTTTAAAAAAAAAACCATTAGGAACTCATAGTCTTAAATATATTTATTGGATTTCAATCAATTGCAGCTATCACCCCTTTTAAAGTTGAAATTGTCTTGTCTTTGGTCAGTGAGAACACCTTCAAGTTGGCTCCTGAATCTTTTTGACCCCCTAGTGATCTCTGATAGTTTGTTTGCTCTTTGGTATGGCAAGATAGTCCAGACTCATCTGTACATTTCTTGTCCTAAACCTGGAATCAGACATTTCTCTAAGAAGCTCTGCTTTCTTTAAGTGGGAAATGAAATTTCAAGACACAGTCTGGGAGTAAAGATGTTCACTGCCATTTGGTTGGTCTTTATTTCTAAGCTGCTTCAGTTGACAGAGCTAGAATATATAGAAATTTTTTAAAAAGGGGAGTTTATTTCAAATTCAAATTCAGGACTACAAAGTATTTTATTTAACTTCTCTATTTTACATTCTTATCTTCTTCCACACCCTGGTTTTCAAGGACACAGGAGAGGACAGAATTAGAATAATCCATACTCATTTCCTTTATTCCACATTTATACACATAACAGTCTTAAAATAGCAATATGGTCACTCCAATATCCCTGAGAACAGTATCTCTTCTCATTCTCCCCTCACTTTTAAAATTGTACTACATTTACATTGATTGAACATATAGCTAGTGCATGCTACACACTTTCCCTTTTAATCCTCATTTAGTCATAGTTCTATAATTAACTGTTTAATGCTCACTATCTGTACTTCTGTCAATGTCTTTCCAGTAACTTTGTCAGAAGCTTGTGCTCTGGTAGATTCCTCAGAAAAGGCTCAAGGGAACAATATTCCCCAATTTCTTACATGTTAACAGTTTGTCTGTGCCCTTTATACTTCAAAGTCAGTTTCTCTAAGTATAAAGTTCTTGGTTTACATTTTCCTTGAATGTCTTATACATGTTACTCTGTTTTCTTCTGGCATAAAATATTGCTTTAAAAAAGTCTGATGATAATCTAAAAAAATTTTTTTTTTTGGTAAATCAAGCAACAATGTCTTTTATTATGTATGGGTTTTAAAAATTACTTTCTTTCTCTCTTTTTTTTTTTTTTTGAGACAGAGTCTCTCTCTGTCACCCTGGGTAGTGTGCAATTGCATCATCATAGCTCATTGCAACCTCAAACTCCTGGGCTCAAGTGATCCTCCTGCCTCAGCCTTGCGAGTAGCTGGGACTGTAGGCACGGGCCACTATGCCTGGCTAAATTTTTCTATTTTTAGTAGAGACGGGGTATCATTGTTGCTCAGGCTGAACTCCTGAGCTCAAGTGATCCTCCCACCTCAGCCTCCCAGAGTGCTAGGATTACAAGCGTGAGCCATTGCCCCCGACCTTAAATTACTTTCTCAATCTCTCCGTACACAGACAAAAATAAGTGTTATTTAACATAATGGAACTTACAAACTTGATCATTGCCTAGAGAAGGAAAAATTATCCCCAAAACATGCTTAACTAGGAGGCCAATTCATCTGTCGACTTCCAAGAACAGGGAGATGAACATGATACACAGATTGTCCCCCATCTGAACCTTTATTCACCACCATTCAATAACCTTTCTTCAGGTCCAGATCAGCAGCACATTTTTGCCAACAATCATTAAATACACAAGAAGACTTTCACCATCATCTTCTGCTGCAGAAATCTAGGATATGTTTCGTGGGTATCGCCAGAAAATGTGTTAGTGCTTGAGGGGAAATGTCATGGAAAGCAAGACACTGGTCATCCTCAAAAATGATTTAGGCTGGGATTTCCTTGCAGATGATCTTCCCAAAGATTGTGTGGCTACCAGGCCAGGCGACTTGAGCCTTCGTGATCTCATCTGCCATCTTGGCCTCCGCCGCACGTGGCAGCCAAGGGAGAAGCTCAGGAGGCTAAATTTTTTCCCCCTTATAAGTAACATGTACTTTTTTTGTAGATGCCCAAAGGATTTTTTTCTTTTTCTTCAAGGTATGGTCATTTTATTAGCACATGTCTTGGTGCTGAATGTTCTGAGTCAGTATTTGTAAA
The DNA here is from genome assembly GCA_023783475.1 of Daubentonia madagascariensis. NCBI lineage: Eukaryota > Metazoa > Chordata > Mammalia > Primates > Daubentoniidae > Daubentonia > Daubentonia madagascariensis. The sequence continues at coordinate 30,033,217 of JAKFHU010000978.1, forward strand.
ATATAATGTGTTTTTTCAATAAACAGTTTACATATTTTTTGTAAGTAATTTTGAATTATAGTTTTTAGTATTTGTTCTGTTCCCTTGCTTTGGTTTTCTTCTTCATAGATTCCTATTATCCATATAATGGATTTTTACCTATTTTCAATATTTGTTGCTATCTCTCAAATGCTCTCTCTTAATTTCTTTTTGACTTTAAAATATTTCTTCTCCTTCACCTTCTATTTGTCTTATAGCATTATCTGTTTTGCTTATTTGTTCTTTTAATTTAATCTTCATTCTGAAATGATCTTTCCTTTCATTTCTAATATTTTTCTGAGTTCTGTCACCTAATTTCTGAGTCTTTCTAATTCTGATTTATGTATTAATAGTTTCATATCTTGTATCTTTTCTTAATGTCTTTTATCACATTTTGAAATAGTTGATTAAAGTTCTGATCTGTTCTGTAGGTGTGTCTTTCTGGTGTGCTTTTATTGTCTGTAGAGATGTTCTGCTTATTTTCTCTTCTTATTAACTTTGTATGGGATCTAATCGCAATAATTTGCTATTGCTCATTTTTATATGAAATGAGTTTTCCTGAACTTTTAGAAGGAGGAGTGGTTTGTGATAGTTTCCTACCTTTGTGGAGCTCCTTATTGACTTTATTCACCGTCCCTTCTTTTGTTGTGCCCTTCTCTTTTCAAGGGCAATGAGGGTATCTGTTGCCCTTGTCCTGCTTAATTTTGATTCTACTCCCAGAAGTTTCTCCTCAGTGTGGGATTCTGACCTGGAAGGTCATCCTGGCTGGTCAGTTTTGAGAGTTTCTAGGGACTGGATGGCTCTAGCCTAGTTATTTCCCAACCAGGTGTGATTTTTGGCTCTCCTTCTCTGTTCCCCCTATTCCCTAGAGAACATCTGGCAATGTCTGGAGACATTTTTGGTTGTTACAACCAGGCTTGTGCTTCTGGCACTTAGTTGGTAAAGGCCATGGATACTGTTAAACATCCTATTAGTAGAATGCACAGGACAGTCCCCCACAACAAAGAATTATCCATCCCCAAATGCCAGTAGTGCTGAGGTTGAGAAACCCTCTTCTAAGTCCTTCAGATCTTATTGCAGGTCACTTGCATTTACTCTCCATGGGAGTGGACAAAACTGTTCTTAGTTTCAATTTTTGTTCATAAATTTCCCCTTGTGCTTTCTAGTGAATACGTATTCGCTATTTTGGAGTTCTGTTCTTAGATCTGTCAGACATCCAATTGCTTCTTTCTGTTTTCTCCTGCACAGATACTGTATCATGCAGGTCTTGTGGCTACTGGTAGTTTGTCTTTGCCATTTGTGTTTTGGGGTTTGTGAGGATATTCTTTCCCCTGGTTTTGCTTTAAATGTTGTCCATAGGTTTTTGTTTTTTAAATTGTGGTAAAATACACATAACATAAAATTTACCATCTTAACCATTTTTAACTGTGCAGTTCAGTAGTATTAAGTATATTCACATTGTTGTACAACCAATCTCCAGAACGAGATCACAGGTTTTTAGCTTTGCTATCTATTGCTCTGTCTACTTTTATGTAGGGATTTGGAGATATTCACAAACTATGCTGTTGCTGCTGCCCTGAATCCTCCTGCATTCAGTTTAGAAACTAGAGAAACAGTTTTCTTGACAGAGAGATTAAAAGGAACTGGCATAGCTTTTAAGAGTTACCTTCAACTTTACCTCTATGTACGACAGAGTTAAACTTCTCAACTTAAACACAGTAACAAAACTAGTAAATGCTATCTCAAAAATTCTGAAGAGTCATGATATGACTCTTTTCTGTTTAATAAGTGAGGATGAAATATGGTATGTTCTTAGTAATCATAGCACATGAGACTCCAAAATCTTATGACAAAATACTGACCATAGAAATTAAGAACAAAATCTGTTTCACCAAAATTAACTGATTTGTACACAAGTATAAAGTGAGCTTGGCAGCCCACCCAGATTTCCCTAAGTATACTTCAATAATTAATGAGAATCCATATGCAAAATACTTTGGGCTTTTTATAAGATGTGCTAGACAAAGTATTATTACTTCAATCATTTCTCTGGAGGAAGTCTTGGCAGAATCATGCATTAAGTACACTCCAGACTGGGGAAAAAAATCAGAACAGATTTCAGAAGTGGTATGCTTGATATTATATAATGTAATTTAAAATACATTTCTAACACTTTAATGTTAGGTGCAATCAGTGTGACAGTTTAACAAATTAGGTTATACCCCAAAAGCGGATATGCTTCTGCACAGCAAAGGAAAAAAATCAACAGAGTGAAGAGACAACCAATAGAGTGGGAGAAAATATTTGCAAATCATACATAAGAGGTTAATATCCAAAATATATACGGAACTCAAACAATTCAACAGCAAGAAAACAAATAATCCAATTAAAAAATGGACAAAGGACCTGAATAGATATTTCTCAAAGGAAGACATACAGATGACCAACAGATATATGAAAAAATGTTCAACATCACTAATGATCAGGGAAATGCAAATTAAAATCACAATGAGATATCACACCATACCTGTTAGAATGGCTAGTATCAAAAAAGGTAACAAGTGTTGGCAAGAATGTGGAGAAAAGGAAACCCTTGCACATTGCTGGTAGGAAAGTAAATTAGTACAGTCATTATGGAAAACAGTATGGAGGTTCCTCAAAAAATTTAAAATAGAATTACCATACAATCCAGCAATTCCACTACTGGTTATATATCCAATGGAAATAAAATTATAATTGAAGAGATACCTGTACTTCCAAGTTCACTACACCATTATTCACAATAGCTAAGATATGAAATTAACCTAAGCGTCCATCAATGGGTGAATGGATACACAATGGAATACTATTCAGCCTTAAAAAGAAAGAAATCCTGTTATTTGTGACAACATGGATGAACCTGGTGGACATTATATTAAGTGAAAAAAGCTAGGCACAGGAAGACAGATATTGCATGATCTCACTTATATGAGGAATCTAAAAAAGTCAAACTCACAGAAGTAGAAAGTAGAATGGTGGTTACCAGGGTCTAGGCAGAAGGAAGTGGGGGGAGTGGGAGATATTGGCCAAAGAATACAAAATTTCAGTTAGACAGGAGGAATAAGTTCAAGAGATCTAATGTACAATATGGTGACTATAGTTAATAACAATGTATTGAATACTTGAGAGTAGATTTTAAGTGTTCTCACCACAAATAAATCATAAGTATGTGAGATAATGCATATATTAATTAGCTTGATTTAGCCATTATACAATGTATACATATTTCAAAACAGCATGTATGCCATAAATATAAACAATTTTTGTCAATTAACACATTCACTGCCACACTAGAAAAAAATTTTTTTTCCTTGGGGCCACAGTGTTTTATTACAAAAATAGAATAAAAACTTTGAAAAAAAATGATCCTTTCTAATTTAATGAAAAATTTGTTATTTCTTATTGTTTTCTGTGCATGAGTTACATGCAACTTGAAAAATAGTTCTCACACCTCCCAAGATGAAGAGATGTGTGAGTTATGTATGCCTCATGAGGCCCTGAGCTCAAAACTAGCATGAGTTAAATACAACTCACACGGCAGTTAATGTGTTAAAAAATCTTTTTTATATCTCTTATTTTCCTAGACTTTAAGATCAACTGAAAACATTTTTCTGAAAGCCAATCCACTATTCAGTGGATTTCCCAGTGTCATAAATTCAGCTGAAATTGTTTCTTTTAAAGCGTCCTATGTGTTTTTTTAAAAACAATTTGAAAATGACTTAAAAAAAACAATCACCTCTCAACAATGTTGAGGCAAGATACACCATCCTGGCCACCCACAGCATAGAGAAAGCCTCCAAGTACTGCCACACCAACACTTGTCCTGCAGGTGCTTGTGGGGGCCACATCACTGCTCCACTGGTTTGTTTTGGGGTCATATCTGCAAAGAACATATCAAGAACACAGTTTGTATTATACAAATGAAGCTTGGCTATGTTTACATATTTCAAGTCAAAGGATTTATATGATATATATTTTTCCCCTAAGTATGGGCTGGTTAATAACTAAAACATATAAAAATATAATTTGTTTTTATTTTTTGAAATTCATTTTTACTTAAGTTACATATGAATATATATTCTTTTTAAAAAATCAGAATGTTATAGTCCCCTTTAAGTCCTACCTGAATTCTGGTCTCTTCCCATTTTGATTTGGTGTACGCCCTTCAAGACTTTTCAGTAAAATACTTTGAAATAGGTATATATGTATCCACATATATATTTATTTATATACAAGCATGTTTTCTTTACATAAATTATACCATACAATAGGCATTGTTTTTTCCCCTCAACATATATTTGAGATCTCTTTATGCTAATATAGCTCTAGATTTTTCCTTTGAACTATTTTATTATATTGTATGTACAATACAGTATTTAATCATATTCTTATTGATTAAAACCATTAGGCTGTTTCTGACATTTTGCTATTAAAAACAGTGACTACCCTTGTATATTTCTCCTCCTGCAAATGGATAATAACTAGAATCACTGCAGCAAAGAGTATGTTCATTTTTAATTTAAAAAATACTCTTTGTAAATGATAGTGTAATTAAAAAAAAAGAAAAAAAGAATAAAAAAATACTCTCAAAATGCTTTTTGTAGATATATCAATTTTTTTCAATTTCATTATTTTCTTTTCATTAATTTTTTTGTTTTGTTGGATTTTGTTGCTGTTTATAACTTCTTGATTTAAAAGCATGATTCATTTATTTTCCATCTTTCTTATTTACAAAAGCATATAAGTTAAAATTCATATAAATTTGCCTCTGAGTACCACCCTAGTTGCATTTTATCCATTTTGATTTATATAGGCTTAATTGTTATTAAGTTATAAATATTTAGTCATTTCTACCCTTATTTCTTTAACCCATCAATTTATTTTTAAGTTGTGTGTGTTTGGTTATTTTTTTATTTTTATTTTTTTTACCTCTATGGAACTGATCCCTCTGTTTTGTTTTTGTTTTTTTTTTTTTACCTACACAATCTTTACCTCTAGAACTTGTTATGCTGCAGGGTTTCATAGATGTGTTATAGAAATAACCAAGGATCACTGTAAATCAACACAGTCCTACGAAAAAGGGTGTGTGAGAGCAAGAAGCTATTAAAACAGTTACTGTAGGTTTCCAATGTACCCAGGTACTGTAATAGATAGATATTAGGGAGAAAGCTATTTCAACAATTATAGCACAACGTGATATGGACAACCATGTTCAAAATATTTATGAAAGAGCAGAGGAACGAGAAACTAACTCATCTGTATGGCATCAGAGAAGGTTTTATGTAAGAGGTTACATTTGTGTCTTGAAGAAAATGTAAGTCTTAAAGGGGCAGAGATATTCCAGGGAAGAAAACAGCATGTACATATACACATAGGGAAAGAGGTACGAAGGAAGACAGTACGTCCAAGGAACTGGAAGCAATTTGATGGGTCTGCAGTAGCATGTTTAGGGAATGGTGGTTTGTCATGGGAGACATACTGGAAAAATAGGTAGAGATCAGATCATAAAGTACCTGTGTGTTATATGAAGTGGTCTAGGCTGCCAACTAGTGTCACAGACACAATACTAAAGCAGTAAGTCACATCTGTTTCCTAATTAATATCTCAAATGAAACTATATGAATAGTAGAGAAAAAATTTCAAAATGACTTTACTCACCTTTCAACACTATTGAGATAAGAGGATCCATCATGGCCTCCTACTGCATATAACAGGTCATCAAGAACACTGACCCCAACTCCACATCGCCTTTTGCTCATTGAAGCTACCATTCGCCATTCATTAGTTTGTGGATCATATCGTTCAACACTGGAAATGGCATCTCCACTGCACCAACCACCAACTGGGGAAGTAACAGAAATTGTCAAGAGATTACCTCTCCTAAAGCACAAAATGTAACACTCACTGCTAACCTCACTGTGACCTAATGCTTGGACTAACTCTAGAAGCAGGTCAAAACATAAGTTATGGCTTTAACTTATTCCACTGTGATTGCTATAATCTTTAACTAATTTTCTAAATAAGTTAGTTTTATGCCCATTTTACAAAGGAGGGCAATGATACTAATTCAAATAAGATTTGAGATAATGTGGTATATAATGGATAGAACACTGAATTTAGTTAGAAAGCTGGGCTTTAACTATTGCCTCTACTAGCTAGTCAATATTAGGGAAATCCTGTAAACTTTCTGAACCACAGTTTCCTTATTTGTAAAATAGTGAATCAAAATTTAAAAAGTGAAATAATACCAATAATGTATAAAAAATTATACATCATGACCAAGGAGGATTTATCCCAGGTATGCAAGACTGGTTCAATACTGGAAAATCAATTAATGTAAACCATCACATTAACAGGCTAAAGAAGAAAAATCATATGATCATATCAATAGATGCAGAAAAAGCATTTGACAAAATTCATACCCCTTTCTGATAAAAACTTTCAGTAAACTAGGAATGAACAATTTGAGAAAGAATATCTACAAAAATCCTACAGCTAATATCATACTTAACAGGGAGAAACTTGAAGCTTTCTCACTAAGATCAGGAACAGGGCAAGGATATCTCCTCTCACCACTGCTTTTCAACACCACACTGGGAGTCCTAGCTAATGTAATAACAAGAAAAGAAAATAAAGGGTTTACAATTTGGGAAGAAACAACAATAGCTAGTAGTAATATAGAACAATTATAACAACATGCCAGCATTACTATTCTTGAGCTTTGGGGCCATTATTAAGTAAATTAAGGGTTACTTGAACACAAGCACTGCGATACTGGGAGTCTCTCTGATAACTGAGATGGCTACTAAAGTGACTAACGGGCAGTTAGTGTATACATCATGGATACACTGGACAAAGGGATGGTTCACATCCCAGGCAGGATGGAGTGGAACAAGTGAGAGATTTCATCATGTTACTCAGAACAGTGTGCAATTGAAAACTTATGAATTATTTATTTCTGGAATTTTCCATTTAATATTTCAGATCACGGTTGACTGTAAGAAAATGAAACCACAGAAAGCAAACTGCATATAAGTGGGAGACTACTGTATTTAAGGGACATGCATTTTGGCTCATCTACTCATGGTCCCTTTATAGGTGCCCTTGTGACTAAAAATAGTACAAAAATTCTTATGATTTTTATTACAAAATATTTTGCTTTCTATTTAATCTACAATCTGTACTGAATTCTAAATTATCCAACATGACATTTAAGATGAGAAAAAACTCTGAAGACATTATATTTTTCCTAAGTGTTACAGACTGAATGTTTGTGTCCCCCTCCCCACCTAAATTTATAAAATTAAGCCCTAACCCCCAGTTTGGCTGTATTTGGAGATGGGGGCCTCTAAGGAAGTAAACAGGGTTAAATGAGGTCATAGTGTGGGGCCCTGATCTAATGGGATTATTGTTCCCATGAGAAGAGACACCATAGAGTGCATTCTCTAGTTTGTTCTCTCCCCCCGCCCCCCATCCCCACCATGTGAGGACATAGTGAGAAGGTAGTCATCCATAAGGCAGGAAGACAGCCCTCACCAGAAACTGAATAGGCCAGAACCTTGGTTTTGCACTTCCAGCCTACAGAACTGTGAGAAAACAAATTTCTGTTGTTTAAACCTCCCAGTCTGTAGTATTTTGTTATACAGACTGAGCAGACTATTTAGAAGAACAGTTTCAAACTGAGTTCATAAAGCTCCTCTGAGTGACTCCTAAAAAAGAGTGTGGTTATGGCAGATACACTTAATTTGTTATTCTTCCAAATTATCTCTCTTTCAATCCAAAATAAGAGCTAGGTTCTGGAGCTTAAAAAATGAAGTCTAAGGGTATTGTAACTTCAAAATATTTGAAAACTACTGGTTTCTAGGGGGTTTCAAGTAACTTCCTGAGCCAGACTGAAAAGGATAAAATGTTTCTAACCTTCTTCTAGATGAATTTGAAAGTTCACTTTCTTTCTTTCAAATCTCAATGTACTATGTAAATTTTATTTTATTATGCTTTCATTAAATCAGAATATTCAACAAATAATAAATCACAGCAAATTTTGTGTATATAATTTGCTTAAATTTGAATTTTGTAATTGTACACATACAAGAAGTTTTAGTATCAGGGAAAGCATCCTAAATTCTAAAATAAAGCTTAGCTGGAAATGTAAGAGTTTATAGTATTTGAGACCAATCAAATAACTTAATCATCAAATTTCAGGCACAATTTTATAACAGAGGCATTGAAACCTCTGGATTACATGGCTCCAAATCAAATAAATATCACTTCATAAATGGTGTTCAATACTAAAGAAAAAAAATAGGCCTTTAGGAAACCGAACTTTCCTTGTGACTCAGGGATGCAATAAAAGGAAAACGTTCATTCCACTGCCTTGTGATTTTACATGCATTATGATTTTCCAGGCAGTAACTCATGACACAACTGGGTGTTATGGACTGAACTGTGTCTCCTCAAAATTGGTATGTTGAAGCCAAACCCTCAATGTGACTTTAAGGAAGTCATAAGGATGGGGATCTAATCCAATAGAACTGGTATCCTTGTAAGAGGAACAGACACCAGAGAGCTCTCCCTTTCCTCATATGTGCACAGAGAAAAGGCCACGTGAGGATACAGCAGATGGTACCCTCTGCAAATGAGAAGAGAGGGCTCACTAGAAACCAACCCTGCTGGTACCTTACCTTCATCTTGGACTTCCAGCCTTGATCAGAACTGTGAGAAAATAAATTTTCTGTTGTTTAAGTCACCCAGTCTAAGACATTTTGTTATGGCAGCCCAAGCTGACTAATACACTGGTACTGGGATAGAACTAGTCAAGTTATTAGCACAGCTGAGTGGTATACTATACTTAGCATAATAAAACATATGCAGAGTCCCTATCCTAGGAACTCACAATTTGAGTTAAGCAATGTATCTAAGGAAAAATATTGTAGAAAAGTGGACATAGGGTTTTATATGTGTGAGATGTTGACTCCAAAAAGAATTACTTCAGACAGATTTGGTCAAAAAGTGTTACCTTAAAGAAGGCAAGTTTCAGAAAGTATCTAGAATAAGGTTCACTGAGTTGTGAACGCTAAAAAAAAATCTCACAAACACAAAATTGATAAGCATCAAAAAGCCTAATTAAAAATAAGAGGAAAAGCCACAAATAAAGATATCAATAGGAGCAAAATGCTGCTGAGTCAAAAACTACTGAGATTATAGATTTGACTTTAGGCTTCCAGTGTTTATTTCTACAGAGGGATGAAGAAAGGAAGACTCAATTTCCCAAGGTTAAGTGAGCATTGGTGACCTGGCATTCCAAAGATAATGAAAACAAAATTGCAATAAAAAACCAAAACAAACTGAAGATTAAGTTTTAAGTAGAGATAAAAAGGCAAAGATCTAAAATTATGTCAGTGAACGGTATCATTCAAGGAAAAGAAATCAGATTTAGATAACATAAAAAGATTAAGAAAGAAGAGAAAACCAATCCCAGTGCTAAAGGAAAGGAAGTAATAGCTTTTCTTTACAAATGAAAATGGATACCTTAATAGTGAAGAAAGGTGCTAACTTTTCTTTATATTTCTGTGTTAACCAAAATTTCTATATTGCATGTCTATTCACTTTTATAGTCAGAAAAACAAAAAGTGTTATTTAGAAATAACTTATCTTTCACATATAAGGTGACATTCATAATTCACTATTGTTGCTGGCATGTGCTTTACATTTTTTTTCCCATTAATTGTGATGGGTCAATGCTAATTTCTCACAAGTATTCCTCAGGATTTAATAATTCTTCACTGAGTGCCTACTCTGATAACATTTCTACACAAGCTAGAAACTATAAAGATAAATTAGAAATGGTCCTTGACCTCAAGTAACAATATAGTAACAATATAGTAAAGGAATCATCAGCTAACAGATCAGCAATACGCAATTATGAGATCAATAACAAGAGTCTGAGATCATGAAACTGATCCAATTTAACTGGCTGCCGAAGATAGCAAAATGTGGCTTCATTAATATCATGATCTAATCAATAGAGGCAAGTGAGATTTTAGTGAAGAGGGTCACATATTGAAAACATGTTACCTGACAATGTATAATGTCATACTGGAGGAGTATGATAGAAATTAGCAGCATCAAGATGGCAGTTGTTGAATAACTCAAGCGAAGTTACAATCAAATTTCTATTTAAAGGGAGCTACATTATTGTCTCTCAGTATTCCCAAAGGTGCACGCTGTCTCATTCCACTGGATTGGTACCCTCTCTGAATCCAGAAAAGACCTTGGAACTAAAATGTACTTTCTGTACACCTATTTGGCTTAGCCTCTAGCTTTTGATCTCAGGGAGACTCTCTTCTGTACCATTTTCCCCAGAGTTCCCATTAGCTTCTTCTTTTCCTTAATCTAGTTCTTAATCATTGCCAGAATATTCTAAAGTTGGGAAAAAAACAGTAGTATACTGTCATCCCTACTCCAGGCACTAATACTGACAGCCAAAGAAGACAGTTAACAGATCTCCATAATAATAGACGTACAAGTGAAGCATCCCTTACCAAAACACATGGGACCAGAAATGTTTCAGATTTTGTCTTTTTTCAGATTTTAGAAAATTTGCATTATACTCCAGGCAAGCATCCCAAATCTGAAAAGCTGAAATCTGAAATGCTGCAATGGGCATCTCCTTGGAACGTCATGTTGGCATTCAAAAAGTTTCAGATTTAGGAGCATTTCGGATTTCAGATTTTTGGATCTGAGGTGCTCAACCTGTACCTCCACAGAGATGACCTTACTACTACAATTTCTGAAACCAGCATGACATCATGAAACCACAAGTACCAAATATTAGACTTCACAGTCTTCTAATTTTAAAAAATAGACAACAGACTTTCAAAATTGGGAAATAGAAGCTCTAATGTAATTTATAGCATTCTTGCATGTATGGGAAGCTAGCACAACAAACTACTTTTATGTATAAAAGATCCTTAAAATATAATTTATCTAATTTAACCATCAAAGCTTACAAAATTTTATATAGGCTTCCTTGTGAACTTAACTAGATCCAACAATGAATTTATTCACAAACCTTTGACTATAGACTGGTATGTACGAGTGAGGATACAAATGTATACAGGTGTAGGCATGCGACTGTGTGAACCCACATGAGTACATGAACATGTACATGAGCATGCATATATAGGACGGAAATAATAGGAATAAATAAAAATGATAATAGAGATTATAAGTCTATTAATAACAATAAGTGAGACATTAAGACACTGAAGTATGGGAGAATTCAGTGCATGATGAATTAATAAGTTTGAAATCTAAAACAAGAATGAAAGAATACTCCCAAAAGAGAAGGAAAAAAGCATGATGAGACTTTTTGAGGATTAGAAAGAAGAAAATTTGTATCAATTTTCTTTTCAAGGAAATGTTGCAATCTTCTATATGAAGAAAATAAGATGAAAAAACTTAGGAAGAGGGAACTAAAAAAAATTATCAAATTTTCCTTCTTAAAATACAGGGGAAAATTTATTCCTACATTTTAACAGAAAATTAAATTAGAGAGAAAAAAGATAGGCAAGTGGTTAGGATGACAGGAAAGGGTACTAAGCCCCAGGGATTGCATGAAATTCTCTGATGACAAGGAATAGAATACCTCACATATCAAAATTGGACAACAGAATCAGAGGATGCCCTTATCTAAGAAGTACGGAATTACTGAAAATTGGAAGCTTAAATATGAAGACTACATTAGGTCCCAGCTAGCTCCATGAATTAGGATTTGAAAAAAATTTGAAGAGAATGAACTAGTAAGAAGTTCTACTAAACAGTGAGAAAGTGGTTATTCAGGTGAACAAGAGAGCTGACTTTACATGGACAGAACTGAAACACCTAAAATTGAAAGAGCTCAAAGATTCAGGGGAAGAAAGTAGGAGCAAAATAATACAGCAGGTTTTCTTGGGCTGAACCTAGGCTTATAGAGACAGGAACAAGTATAACTGTTTAACGTAGGATAATGTTTTTTGACAACTCCATGTAATTATGAGGGGATTTGCACATTGGTATATAAATTTTAATGCATGTTTCACATTTCAACAAAACATCTGCTGCATGAAATTTTTAGATTTATATAAAAATAGAGCAGTCTTTTGGAGAATACCAGTGTTGGATCATGGATTAAGAGTCAAGCTACATGCTGACTTATTATTTGTTTCTTATGACAGTAGATATCACAATTGTCCAAAGGATTACTCAAATGACAATTTCTCTCATGGGAAAACATTTGGTTTAGTCACAGTATATTAAGATCCAAACCTGTGGCCAGGCATGGTGGCTCACCCCTGTAGTAATCCCACACTTTGGGAGGCTGAAGTGGAGGATAACTTGAGGCCAGGAGTTCGAGACCAGCCCGGGCAACACAGTGAGATCTCGTCTCCACAAAAAATTATTAAAAAAAAAAAGATCCAAACCTGCAAAAAGTACTTCTCCACATCGAATAGGTTTCCGTGGTCTTGTCCTTGGTCCTTGCATTAATGGTCGTTCTTGAGGCAATAGGAGGTAGTTTTTAGCCTCATCTACCAAGTCTCTGTAGAAAAAAATTGTGCCTTTATTTCAAATGTCTAAATAACATTGTTAGTCAATTCCCACACAAATTGTGAGATTAAAAAAACCAAAAAAAAAAAAAAAAACAAAAAAAATTGTTAATCAAGTCCCCATATGGTTTAGGAGTATATAGGTTGGTAAAGGGGAGCAAGCATAAATTAAACCAAATCATGAATGCTAGCCAATATTAAAACTAGCACACACATGAAAGCAATGATGCCAATCACACTATGAGTTGTTGTGAAGTGACTGGTATTTCCATCATTACTTCATATCTCAGTGAAAATTTAGCCTAAAGCTCAACATGTTTAGAGTGAATGATAATTTACAGAAAACTAAAATTACAACCCTGTTACCATTCTGCAGAATTATTACTTTCTAATGAATATTATTAGCTTCTGTAGGACACTGGCAAAGTAGCACATCAGCTGGGGCACTAGATATTAGCTAGATTAATTAAAGTAATAAAACTGGGTCAAAAATTGGATTGCTAAAGAGAAATACTTTACTGTCACAAATTTGCTATCTGGTACTATATAAATTGGTTTACTCTCAACAAGTCCAGTGAGACAAACAAAATTTTTTTCTGTCTAGTTAAAGTACTTTAAGAGAAGAACCTAGTAATTACACTTGTTAAATACAATACCCTAATGCAAACTATTTGTGTATGTACTTACTTCACTTGAGTCCTTCAAGTGATTCAGTGCCTGATTAGTGCAAATTCAATCTGTTACTCTGTTCTTCCCCCACTCTGAAAATGTTTCCTAATCTAACCTCTATTTTCATTCCTCTTGTTATTTACGCTACAAAGAGTAATTTATTCCTGCTAGACAAGCCCTAGGTATTACCCAATAATGCATTTTCCAATATAAGGCTTTGCTAAGGCGCCTTCTGAATTTATCTATCCCATAAACAAAAACAAACAAAAACAAAAAAACCAAGCTGATGATCAAGAGCCTTTTCTAGCTTCCCATACTTACAGACAAAGACTTTCATCTCCTAATAGCTGGTAAGTCATTCAAGGGTTTCTAGAAAGAATACTATAGAGCTATAATACTTAGCAAACCCATAAAATTAATAGTAATAACAACACTTACAGCTATGTGCTAGTCCTTTTTTAAGTGCTTAACTAACTCATTTAATCCTTACAACAGCTTTATGGAATAAGCACTATTATCATCTGTACTTCATAGAGGGAGAAACTGCAGCACAAAGAGGTTAGGGTAACCTGCCTAAGGTCACACAACTAGTAAATGGTGAGGTTAGGATATCAGGAAAAGTCTTCTTTAAAAAGTGACTTCATAAATACCCTTACTTTCTGCATCACAATCAGTACAATCTGATTTATATTTAATGAGGGAGGGACATCTATGTATTGTTTCTTCAGATTTCCGCATGCCTAATTCATATGGTTTTCCTTTCTGCTATTGCAGATATTTAGGGGAATTAATTGCCATTTGTCTGTGTTTTAAATTTAAAAGACAAACATCTAAAACCCCCTCTAGTCTCTCCTGTTAAAGGAACTGGCTTCGGTGTATTGAAGAAATGCAAGTGAATTTATATGTTCTACCTCTGTTCTAAAATAAGGGATAATTCCAAATTTCTTTAATCACCAAGGGAGGCCTAAAGTGTAGTTTAAGGAGTTCTGAGTACTGATTTGCTCTTTCACTTTTATATTTGGTACATGCTGGGGAAAAATGGTTAAAAATGCCAGATAGTTTCAGATTTGGACCTAAATCTTAAAATCTGTCAAATTGGGAAAGCAATTTATTAAATTTTGTATATATCTCAGAGACAGCCTAGTAAAATAGTTTTTTCCCCTCTTTGTAAAAGCAGTTAGAGTTTCTTTTGTCAAAAAACATCTGGAAACTGCTTCACCTAGCTCTAGTGGAAATCTTTCCATAGCTACTTTAGGAGGTGGTAGATTTTTAACTGTCTATAATCTTAGAAAGCAAGGCTAGTCCTATTCCCTAAGTAGACATATGTAATAGATTAAAAACGTACTCACTGACAGAGTTGACAGCATTAGTCAATTTATCTCAAGAAAAAAAATATTAGCAGAGAACTGATTTTTTTTTCAAATTCAAGCTTGCATTAAAATCTTAGAACGCTATCTCTTTAATGCCACTTCTACACCAATAAGCACCACATATAAAAAACTAATGGAATGGAAAACTGGAAGTTCAGTCCTCTCTTCTTCCTTCTCCTCTGCTTGGCCCTGGCCCAGAAGAAAAACCTATTAAATATTGCCCTAGTTTCAGCACTAAGAAATACAATATTTAGGAAGCAATACAAATAAGGAAATCAGGACAAATTAGGGATGATTAGTTGTTGATTTTTTCCCATCCAAGGCCATTCATACCTGCATTCTTCATCACTTTTGATGAGGGGATCGGAGCCTACCGTGCCCACCAGGAACTTGGGACTAAGCAAAGGCAAACGAACATGCTGCAGCACCTATGAGAAATAAACACTATTAAAGGCAGGAGTTCCCATCTGCAAGATGTTTAAGAGAATACATGACCCATGCTCCTCTACTGTGCTTCCAATTATTTTGGGATCTACTTGAATACCATAAATAAGGAAGAAGGAGGGAAAGCAAACACTAAAACTAAATTAAATTTATTCTAACCATCAATTCAGTAATGCAGAATAATCAGAAAATTAAAAGCACACTAATATCACTTTAGAATGCTAATTTAAGCTTTCAGCAATATAAGTGCATCTATAACTGGACTCAAATTAACAATGCAGAATAATATCCTGTTAAATTGCTAAAAACTATGGTCATAATAACAAGGATGGGTCTTAAACATTTCACTCAGTGACTGCATATGCCCCAATTCATCTCTTTACTCTCCAAAGTGTGGTAGAATTTCCAAGTTATAGAGAAGGGAAACGTGTGGTAGGATTTCCAAGCTATAGGGAAAGAAGCATCCTTGCTTTCTTTTGTTCATTTTATACAGTTTAAGTTTTGAATTGTGCTATAGCTCAAATGTAGAACTGATCCAAAATAGAAGGGAAGCAAAGGAGCAAAAAGTCCACAATAATAAGCAATCAAAATGCTTCTAAACCCTTATTTCCTTGATTATTTGGAAAGATGAACTTTCTTACAGTCTAAAAGAGAGTGATAATTGTTTCATTTTTGCAAGACAAATGTGTATTATTTCATCTAGCACAAAGCAGTTTCTTAGAGAAGCATTTCTATCATTACCTGGGGTAACTGAGGACGTCTTTCTTGAATACTGTATTTGACCCAGGCCATCACTGCATTGAACACTTGTTCCTCACTGCGAACGTTTAACTCATCGCTAGATATTATATCAATGAGTTGATTGGCTGGAAGTAACATGAACTCTTCACTCTCCATTACCTGTTCAAAGTTAGGTAAGAAGAAAAGAAAAACACCCGTGATTACATTTATTGTCTCAATGGTTTTTTTCAGGGTTATGGGGCAAAGCTCTATTCCACAATGGAACTGAAGTTTAAAACAGAAGAACAGAAAAGTTTAAAAAGAGAACAAAGGAAAGCACAGAAGACACAAAATTTAGTAAAAGTAATCATTTGCAATTCAAGTAATTTAAGAAAAATGACTTTTTATTCTTAGAAATAAAGGATCAAAATAAAAATTTATATCCAAAATAAGCCAAATTAACTCCAAATTATAACTCCAGAAATATAAAAGGCATATGAAAAGTCAGGAAAAGCTTTCAGAGGAAGATTAGCTGTTGAAAGGGCAGTGTCTAGGGCAAAAACACCAAGGGGGCAGTTTAAAAAAAGAATGAGGGTGTCAACAATTTTGCAAGCAAGAATGAATATAATGAGGAGATAATTAGACCAATGAAAACCTCTGAGGACCAAACCACTCTGATATATATGCCAGTGAGAAACTACAAACACACCAGTAATTTATCTTTACCCAAGGCTAGGGAACTGTCAGTCAAAAGGGAGATGAAATGGCAAGAGGATATTACCTTGTTGTGCAGGCCAGCCACAAATTCCAAGACCTTGTAAGCCTATACATCAGGATATAGCATAAAAAGGACAGGGTGCACAGTACCCTTCTCTGGGTTTGCTCTATTACTCAGGAGATTGCACTACATGTGATATCTATCAGCACAGGCAGGATATGGTTAAGAACTCAAATTCCTAGTGTGCTATCTCTAATGTAGATGAGGGATTCTCTTGGGACAGAGTCATTCTCATGTTCTTCAAAAAAGTCAGAATATTTAACAGGATATGAGATAGGCCATAAACACAATTTAAATATTTGATTTAGAATGTTTTCCTCAAGTACGTTAGGAAAAAATGCAAATCTCAAAACAAAACAGTTAAAGGCCATAAGGCCAGTTATACTTACAGTAGAAATACTAATGAGCACTTCAATTTTTACGGCACAGGTCTTCAAATCATCTGAGAGTCTTTCTGAGGTTCAGGAAATTAAATAGGTAACCTTTAAATTTTAGCTGACATTGCTTAGTCAGGTAACTTAGTAATTAGAATGGTTGCATTTTACTCTCTGTGGTAGGGTTGCCAGATTTAGCAAATAAAAATACAATACAAGACATACTTATACTAAAAATTATTTGTTGTTTGTCTGGAATTTAAATGTAACTGGGTGCCCTGTATTTTACCTGTCAGCCCTATGTTGGCTCTATAAAGACCAGAGCCAAATCTGGGGCCTACCCCTATTAAGTATAATGGTCTTCACAGCATGCAAAATTGTAGCCATAGCTGCATCTTACTTTCCTCTTCCTTATTTTCCTTTCTCTCTGATTTCTTCACTTAAAGTACAGTATGGTATCATTTATCTTTGTGAAGCGCCTTAACATTCTTTTTAGATCTTATCAATTTTTCCCCAACACAGTGATTATAAGCCAAATGTTATATAAATATCAATGATCACCAAGTTTAAAGTTTATGAATAAACCACTAAGACATGAACAACTCACTTAATGGAAACATGAGATGGCAGGAAGACATGTAAATCTGTGTGAAAAGACATTTGTTTGGCACTATGAGCAGAGAGTAAAAATAATACTCTCCCGATAGACGAAGTCTGGATAAAATGCTACTTCTCCTTTTTCCAACACCAACAAAATGATATTAACGACATACCATTAGGCCAAATCTAGCACTAAAGTCTATCCTTGAACCAAACAACCAGTTTAAGAAAACAATGCTTCAAAATTTCTGCTCTTAAATAAGAGTTTAGAGGATATCTGAACTTTAAGTAACACACTATTACAGTAATCAGCTTACTTTTAGTTTCTTCAGATGACTGCAGATGCTATTTGAAGAATGAATAAAGCTGAAAACAAACAAGAATGAATAAGCAAAGTCATCTGGAGTTAACAGAAGTATATGGTAAACTTAGTGCTTTTGAGTTTAAAGACAATTTTTAAGATTTATGTTTATGGGCAAGAGTAACACTGTATGAAGTAAATTAGGTCTAATGAAATAGCAGGAAGTTAAATATACATTTGATTAAGTTAAAAATAATCTAAATTAGTAATAAGTGTTAAGCCCCAAATGATGACTTTTTTTGCACCTATATGGAGCCATTCTAGTCCATGAACAAGGGTAAGATTTCCTCACTGGGATTTCATTATGGTATATATCAGGTTTACTTTGGGGTCAGTGTTAGAACTAGAAGGGATTTCAGAACTTTCTCTACTGTTGAAGATATTCTTCAGATATTTGTGAATACTTTAGATCTAAAACACAAGTTATGGTTAAATAAAGTAGGACTTTTTAAAAAAACTTTTTAAAAATGTACAGTTCAATGAGTTTTGATAAATTATATACTCACCTAACCATGACCACAATCAAGATATAGAACATTACTACTGCCCCAAAGATTCTAAAGCAGAGGATTCTTAATGTGGGGTCCAAAGCCTTTGGTATTCTATTTTGGAGATCCTCAATGATGGCAAATCTTTATTTCTGGATAGTGGATTTGACATTTGAAAATAGTGGAAAGAAATTAAGGGTCAAGTCGGTTAAAGAAGGCATGTGAAGAAGTTAGATTATATTATTCTGAATGAGAAATTAAACATGACTATAAAATTATGTCTCTATTAACTTTAGTGAGGTATAAACCCCACTTAGTCATGGTGTGTTTCCCTTTTTATTCTTTGTTGGAATTAATTTATTAATAGTTTGTTAAGAATTTTTGCATCCAAGTTCATGAGAGATATTGATCTGTAGTTTTCTTTTAGCATCTGTGGTTTCAATATCAGGGTAATTTTGGTCTTATAAAATGAGTTGGTAACTTCTTCCTCCTTTTTCTGAGAGAATGTGTATAGGATAAGCATTATTTCTTCTTCAAATGTTTGATAAAATTCACCATATGGGACTCGCATTTTCTTTGTAAGAAGGTTTTAAAATTATGAATTCAATTTTTTTCATAGATACAGGGTTATTGTGGTTTTCTGTTTCTTCTTGAGTTAGTTTTTTTTAGTCAGTTTCTATAACTTGTGTTTTATCAGTTGTTGAACTTATTGGCAAAATGTTGTTAATAATATTCTCTTGTAATCCTTTTAATGTATGAAGGATCTGTAGTGATATCCTCTCTTTCATTCCTGGTACTGGTAATTTGTATCTTCTCTCCTTTTTTTCTTGATCAGTATAGCTGGAGGTTCATCAGTTCTTTTGAAAGAGCCATTGGTTTTTACTCTAACCTTTATTCTTGTCTTCTTTCTACTTACTTTGGGTTTAATTTGCTCTTCTTTTTCTAGTTTACAAAAGTAACCACTGGAAAAAAAATATAAACCTTCCTATATACCAAAAGAAATTAAAATAAAAGCAAAGAAGATATCATAGACACAGCAATACAGTAAGCATGACTAAAATCAGTACTATTTATAAAAATATGACAGTTGAGAACAGAGGTTATCAGTCATAGCAACAAGTGCAAATGAGCTTAAACTGACTATTTAAAGAAAAAGATTTTCAGGCAGGGTGTGGTGGCTCACACCTGTAATCCTAGCACTTTTGGAGGCCAAGACGGGAGGACCACTTGAAGCCAGGAGTTTGAGACCAGTCTGGGCAACATTGCGAGACCTCCTCTCTACAAAAAATAGAAAAATTAGCTGGGCATGGTGGCATGTGCCTGTAGTCCTAACTGCTCGGGAGGCTGAGGCAGGAGGATCACCTGAGCCCAGGAGTTCGAGGTTACAGTAAGCTATGATTGCACCACTGCACTCCAGCCTGGATGACAGAGTGAGACCTGGTCTCTTAAATTTTTTTTTTTTCCAAATCGGCTCATAAAGCAAAACTCAATTCTATGGTAATTTAAGAAAAATACCTAAAATATCATCATCCAAAAGGCTAAAAGTAATGGGATGGACAAAGATACACTAGGCAAATGGAAACAGTAAGAAAACAGAGGTTGAAATCCAGATATCAGGAAAAATACAACTTAGACAACACAAGAATTAAATCTGACAAAGGAGAATACTTTATAAAGCTCCAAATCACCAATTGCAATCAAGATACAAACTTATGATTATGCATAAAGCAACACCTACAGATGATATAAGGAGAAACAGAAACATACTAATAATGAGAGACTTCAACACACAGGTCCATGGACAAAAATAGGAATATAAAAAAGCTAAACAACATAATCAGTAAGGTAGACCTTATGGATATATCAAATACTATGAGAATAGAAACTAGAAAATACACCTTCTCCTCAAGCATACATGGAATATTCAGAAAAACTGATCATATATTAGGTTACTAAGTAAAATTCACAAAAGAAATATTACAAACAACACTGATCAAAATGCACTAAAATTAGCTATTAAAAATGAAATAAAAAACCATTAAAAAACCCCTTCCACCTGGAACTTTTAAAATTTATTAATAGATTTTTAGTGAAAGGGAAATTCAAACAGAATTTCTGTAAAATAATGATAATGAAGTACTAAAGACCAGAATCAGTTAAATATATTTAAAGCAATGATCAGAGAAAAATTATAGCTTCAAACACTTATAATAGTCAATATAAAGGAATAAAAATAAGTTAATTAAATTCTTAACTCAAATAGCTAGATAAAGAACACAGCAAGCCAAAAGAAAGCACAAGGAAGAAAACAATAAAGGTAAAACCAGAATATAATGAGATAAAGAAAAAAAAGTAGTAGATCTAATTAATAAGCCAAAATCCTGTTTCTTTGAAAAAAATTAACAAAATAGATTACTAGCTAACTTATTCAAGGAAGGAAACATTGAAAGTATACATATATAAAATATTAAGGGGTAAATAACCATTGACATGTAAATTTAGAAATGAAAGCGATTACTTTGTACACATCTATACAGATAAATTTGAAAACCTAGATTAAACTGATAATTTTCTAAGGAAATACAGTTTACCCAGTAGATTAATCCCAGTAAAGAAGGAAAATTTCATAGAAGAAATAGAGAAACTTATCAATAAACTATGACAAAAAAAGCACCAAGCCTAGATGGTTTCACAGGGAAATTCTACCAAACTTTCAGAGACCATATAGTCCCAATATTGTATATATTGTTTCAAAGCATAGAACATGAAGGAAAACTTCTAACTCATTTTCATTAAGTGTAACATTTATACCTAACCTGATAAAGATGGCAGAAAGAAATGAAAGACTAATATCACTTATGTATATTAATGTAAAAATACTAAAATATTAGTGAATAGATTCCAACACCACATTAACAGTATACCATAATTAAATGGTTTATATCAATAATTCAAAGATGCTTGAATTTTAGGATTCCACTAATGTAATTCATATTAACGGGTTTAAGGAGAAAATTCATACGGTTACTTCCATAAAACCTGAAAAAGCCTTTGACAAAATTCAACATTGCTCCTAATAAAAAGCATTCAAGAAAATAGGAATTGTTGGACATGGATATTTCCTTAACATGATAAATATTTATAATTCAATCCTAAAGCTAGTATATTATTATACTTAATGGGAAAACACCAGAGGCATTCCTACTTGTGTCAGAAATAAAGGAGTATATCCAGTATTTCCGTTACTATTTAACATCTTACTAGAAGTATTTTCCTTTCCTTTCCTTTCCCCTCTCCTCCTTCCCTTCCCTTTCCTTCCCCTTCCCCTTCCCCTCCCCCTCCCTTCCTCTTCCCCTTCCTTCCCCTTTCCTTTACTTTCCTTTCCTGTTTTGAGACAGGGTCTTGCTTTGTTGCCCAAGCTAGAGTGTAGTGGTGTGATCATAGCTCGCTGCCACCTCAAACTCTTGGGCTCAAACGATCCTCCTGCCCCAGCCTCCCCAGAAGCTGGGACTACAGGTGCATGCCACCAAGCCCCACTAATTTTTCTATTTTTTGTAAAGAGTTGTTCAGGCTGATCTCTAAATCTGGCCTCAAGAGATCTTCCTGCCTTGGCCTCCCAAAGTGCTATGATTACAGGTGAGCCACTGACCTGACCTACATTTTACTAAAACCAACTAGACAAAAGAAAACAATTAGAGGCATTAACAATTGGAAAGGAAGAAATAAAACTACTGATATGCAGATGACATGACAGGATGCCAAGAAAACTCTAAAGAATCAATGGTAAAAGTAACTCAAAGAATAAAAAAATTCAGTGAGGCAGCTTTCATATACATTGATGATAACAAGTTAGAAAGTACAATGGAGGAGAAAAACCTATTTACAACAGCAACAAAAAATAGAAGTAAACTTAAAAAGAAATGTATAAAACCTAGATGAATAAAACTACAAAACATTCCTAACAGATACAAAAATAGATATGAAGAAATGAAATCTTGTTCTTCCATGGGACAACTCAATATCATAAAAATGATTGTTCTTCTTAACTGAATGAATATACCAACACGTTTTTTTGTTGGGGCTGGGTAAGGCACTACTAAAATTCATCTGGAAAAATAAACATGTAAGATAGCTAGGAAAACACTGAAAAAAAAAGAGTTATATGAAGGTTACTAGCCCTACTACATATTAAAATACATTACAAAGCCTTAATTATTAAACAATTATAGAAAACAGTGTTGTACTGGTGCATGGCCTAGAACAGAAGGTCCAAAAGCAAGTACATACAGAAATTTGGTATATAATAAAGATACTATCTCAAATCTCTGGGGCAAAGAAAGACTTAAATAAATGGTATTGGGACTAGATGGCCATTTGGAAAAAGACAAAATTAGTTCATTTCACAAAGATGAACTCAGACTATACATATGCTAGAAAAAATATGTGTAAATTTTTTTGTAATCTGGGTTTGGGGAGGCCTTTCAAACTCTACCTCAAAATCTAGATGTAATAAAAGATTGATACATTTGACAATGTTAAAAAAAACCAAAAACTTTTGCATGACCAAAAATACAATAAGCAAAGTTGAAAAATAAATGCAAACTAAAATAAAATATTTGTAACATGTATCACAGATGAAAGGCTATCATTGTTAATACACAGAGAACTTCAAAAAATTGAGGGGAAAAAAAGACCAAAAATGTAATACAAAAATGGGCAAAAGATATTAAAGCACAATTCAAAAGAATTATAAAGATGGCCCATACACATATGAAAGATGTTCAACTTTACTTATTTTAAGAGCAATGCACATTAAAACTACACTGAAATTCTAGTCTCATCTTAATAGAGCAATCCTCCCTCTATGATGACGCCACTGCACTATAACGAGGGTGACAGAGCTAGACTCTGTCTCCAAAAAAAAAGAAAAAGTATAGGAGTGTTCAGGAGTAAAGGAATATGATACACGTAACATACATACTCTCCAACTGTTCAGAAAAAAATATTTATAGAGCAAGGAAAGAATAAGGTAAATGAAGCAAAATGTTAACAATTGGTAAATCTGAGTAAAGGGTATATGAAAGTTTTGTCTCACTTCTACAATTTCTTGCAAATTTGAATTTTTTTCAAATAAATTTTAAAAATTATCTTTCCAATCTGATAGGCTAAAAAGTGGTATCTTGTTTTGATGCATGTTTCTTTATATATGTGAGGTTGAGCATCTTTTCATATGTTTATTTTCCATTTGAATATCTTTGTTTTTACACATTGTTTATTCATATCCTTTGCCTATTTTTCTATCGTGTTTTTTATGTTTCTTTTCTGATTAAATTTGTATGAGCTTTACGGGAATTAGCATTTTTTTCTGTCATGTATGCTCCAAATAGGTTTTCTGAGTTTGACATTGATATTTCAGTTCATGGCGCTTTTTGTTGTTGTTATAAAGAACAAAAAATGTATGCAATCAAATTTATTAATCTCTTTCTTTATGGTTTCTGGGTTGTATCCTGCTTAGATCCTTCCCTAGTACCAAAATGTTTGTAATGTTTTAATACTTCTTAAGGCCAATGGACTTAATACTATCAGAAACTTCCTGCTTATTCCAGCATATATACGTATTCCCCTCTTCTTAAAACTATCCCTTCCTTTGCATTTCATGACCCCACGCTTCTAGTTTTCTTCTTATCTCTTCTCTAATTATTCCCAGTTACCTTTGTCAGTTGCTCTTTCATTAATTATCCCTCAATATTGCAAAAATTTTAGGGCTCTTCTCCTCTCTCTCCCCCACAGGTGATCTCATCAGTACTGATTTGTTGACCTTGCTTATGGTGTCTTTTATTACAAAAAGTTATAAAAATTTATGCAATCAAATTTATCAATCTTTTCTTTTATGACTTCTGGGTTATATCCTGCTTAAAAAGGATTAAGCCATGGCTTAATTACTATGTAGATGACTCATAAATTTTAATCTCAGCCTAACTTCTTTTCCAAGGAACAGACTTACATAAAGTTGCCTGTTCAGTATCTCTACTTAGATTATCTCACAGGTGTCTCAAAAACTGAACAAATCTAAAACAGAACCCGTGATCTTACCTCCTCAAACTATTCTACTCTTCAGTACATCTGTAGTACAAATTCCCAGAAATGGGACTGCTGAGTCAAAAAAGTGTGATTTTGATAGATTCTGCCAAATTTCCTTTGAAAAAGGTTATAACAAGTTACACTCATTAGTAACATACTTATTTACCCACGGCCTTAACAACAGAGTGTACAATCAAATTTCTGGATATTTGTAATCTGATAGATAAAAAATGGTACTTTGGTGTAGTTGTGTGTTTTAGTTATTTTGAATAAACTTGAGCAGATTTTTGTATGTTTAAGGGTGATCTGAATTTCTTTTCTGTTTAGTGCTCATTTTTCCCTTAGGTCACTGGTCTAGGTTACTTAAAGAGATTAGCTTTTTGTCTGTGATATGAGTTGCAAATATTTTCCCCTAATTTGTCTTTGACTTTTATCTTGTTATTGTTGTTTTGCCATGCAGAAACTTTTGATTTTTATGTAGTCAAATCTATCAATTTCATATTCTGTCTCTTCTGGATTAGTCAATTAGAGAGACCTTTTTCTCTTCAAGATCATAAAGGAATTGCTCCATGTCATCTTCTAATATTTTCATGGTTTCATTTTGTATGTTTAAATTTTTGATCCACTGGAGGTTACCCTGGTGGACAGAGGTGATATTAAAGTATGAAATAGACCATGTTTTTCCTTTGTTGAAACACTTTAATGGTTTTCTATCACTTTTAAGATTAAATATTGAATTCTTAACATGGTCTGTCTACTTCAATTTATCCCTCTTCTTTCTGTGAAATCATTATGTAACATCCTCCACCCCCTTGTTCTCTGGGACTCACTGTTTTTTTTCAGTTCTTCAAGCTATTCATGCTTTTTAATGTCTTAGGATTTTGCATGAGCTGTTCCAAAAGCAAAGTTAAATTTCTCTGTAGTACAGTCTTAAGTCATCCAGGGCTGCTTCTTTGTAGCACCCATTAACTGTAATTAATTATTTATGTAATTATGCATTTAATGACTATCTTCACTGCTAGATTATAAACTCCATGAATACAGAGAGTCTAGGTTTCTTGTTCACTATTTTAGCCTATGTACCCAAGCACAGTGGTTGAAACATAGTAGGTTTACCAATATTTGTTAAATGAATACGTGAAAATACCAAGTTTAATGAAAATCCTTTGGATAACATCTAAATTAATCTTTTCTAATTATTAGTTCACCAAATAACATCTAATTTATAATTTATTCTAAATAATCTACAAATGACTGATACTAGGTATCCCATCAGGCACAGATCCTCCTATCAATTAATGAACTACATTTTAGATTATAAATTAGCTTTTTATGAATATGGCTAGGAAGAATCAATCCCTAAGCCTTAACTTTGGCTGACAGAACACAAAACTGGCCTGTAAAATAAAAACCAGGTTTAGGATTTATAACAACTTATTTCTTTGAAGTTATGAGTTAGAATCAGCAGTAAATACCCAGGCAAGTGTTAGCAGATTGTGAATCCATATTGCTCTCCTGACAAATAGGTGACGAATACATTCAAACCACCAAGTGCAACTCACCTCTTGAAAGTTATGTTGAGTGAACTTGTCTGCTATCCTTAGCAACTCACGACATGAATGTGTGTCAGCAAAAGCCCGAATGCCCAGGCAGTTAGAAGGATCTAATTGTCTCTTTAAGAATTCACAGCAGGCTTCCTGTATTTCTGCCAGCTGTAGGAGGCAAGCAGCTGGCAGAAGGGTCTGAACATTGCCCTCTTCTACAGTTATCTGGGAGGTATATGCAAAGTCAATCAGTAGTTCCATAGCCCTCTCATCTATGTCTCGGATCACTACTTCTGTCTGACGGCTCTCTGCCAATTCTCCTGTAAACATAGCTCGGAAGTAAGGACTACAGGCTGACAAAATGACTCGATGGGCGTATATCTTCTTAGCGCCCACAACTAGCACCACATCACATAGCTCCCGGTGCTTTCTCAGAAGGTTAATGACTTCCAAGGTTTGTCGAGGGTGCTTGTCAGAGATATAGGGCATGCGGGCAGGTTGGGGAACCCCTTCTGGCAGTTTGTTGGGGTCTCCAAGGGTGCAGCGGCTTGTTACATCCATTCCAGACTCTCCTGGTCGAATGTTGGTACACCTACAGGAATGAGGGGGGAGGGAGAGAAGATGGCAATATTATTATAAGCTCACTTCTGCCCTAGAGTGTTCAGAAGTCAAGAGAGAGAGAAACTTGCAATTACCAAAAGAAAGAACTAGGCCCCCAAAGAACACCCTTTTTAGTAACCCTAGAACTCATAAACTTCCTTAAAGTCTCTTGAAGAATGAGTGGTGTTAATTCCAAGTCAGAGCACTTCCACTATACATTCCCCTAAAATAAAGGACAATTCTTTTTTCATCCCAGAAGCAGTCAGACTATCTTGGACCACAGCTCTTAACAACATTAAGAAAAATTTATAAAAAACATTTGTAAATGATTCTCTCTTAACAAAACAGACCTATGAAGTTTAATTCCTAAATCTGGTTTAACCAAAAGCTTAATATTTGTTATTTTTCTAAAACAGCTGGTGTTTATTTCTCATTCTCACTGGGTGTTATTTTAAATTTTTATAAGGTTCAGCACAAAATCTGTAAAATATAGCTCATGTTGCATGAAAAGATTAGAAAGAAAATAAGCAAGAGTCCAAAAAATTAACTTTATATTTAATACTATATTTCTTTGATTCTAAGATGCATACTTTTCATAGTTTAATATTTAATAAAAATTAGAAATCATCTAAAGCTGATGTCAAAGACACTTGCCAGCTACCAGACAGACAGCCTATGATCAGTTGTTACTGCCCCCACATGGGAATTTTAGTTACATTTCTTGAAACAGAGAACAGAATTTTCAAAGCCAAGAGAGGCCTATGTGACAGAGTTTTATGTCAGAAAATGACAATTGCTCAGGATTTGAGAATTTTTGGTTAACTTTCAAGGGAAGAGATTTTACTCCAAATGATACATAATTCATTTAAAAAGTCTTATCATTTAACCAAATAGGATATGTGTCTTTGTTATGTCTCAAAATGACACAATTACAATGATTCTAAAGAAGTAAAAAAAGAAAACAAAAAAACCAAAAAAAACCCCACACAGAACTCCTCCCCCCAAATCACAAACACATAAGTTATATAAACTAATGTGTCACTGTGATGCTACAGATACTTGCTGAGAGCCAAACAATTCAGAGGATTCTTTAGTCTCTGAATGATAGAAAAGTTTAGAATCAAATTTTGATTATGATACTGAAGAAAACTGAGTACAGGCATACCTTATTTTATTGTGCTTTGCTTTACTGCACTTCACACATACTGCATTTTTTTTAACTTTTTTAAAAAAAAATTTCAGAGTATTACGGGGGTACAAATGCGTTGGTTATATAAATTGCCTTTGCACCACCCGAGTCAAAGCTACAAGTGTGCCCATCCCCCAGACATTGCACATTGCACCGTTCAGGGTGAGTTTACCTATAGATATTGCATTTTTTAATGAATTGAAGGTTTGTGGCAACCCTGCATTGAGCAAGTCTATTGGCATCATTTTTCCAACACCATGTGCTCACTTTGGGTCTCTGCATCACATTTTGGTTAATTCTTGAATTATTTCAGACTTTTTCATTATTACTATATTTGTCACGGTGATCAGTGATCTTAGATGTTGCTATTGTAATTGTTTTGGGATACTACAAACTGCACCCCTATAAGATGGTGAACTTAATTGATGTGTTCTGATTGTTCCACTGTCTGTTCCACCCTGTCTTTCTCCTTCTCCTCAGGCTTCCCTATTCCCTGAGACACAACAACATTGAAATTAGGTCAATTAATAATCCTCCACAATGGCCTCTAAGTGTACAAGTGAAAGGAAGAGTTGCATGTCTCTTTAAATCAAAAGCGAGAAACGATTAAGCTCAGTGAGGAAGGCATGTTGGAAGCCAAGACAGGCCAAAAGCTAGGCCTTTTGTGCCAAACAGCCAAGTTGTGAACACAAAGAAATGTTCCTGAAGAAAATTAAATCTGCTCCTCCAGGGAACACATGAATGGTAAGAAATGGAAACAGCCTTATGGTTTATGTGGAGAAAGTTTTAGTGGTCTGGATAGAAGATCAAACCAGCTACAAAATTCCCTTAAGCCAAAGCATAATCAAGAGCAACGCCTTAACTATGTTCAATTCTATAAAAGCTAAGAGAGGTCAGGAAGCTGCAGAAGAAGAGCTGGAAGCTAGTAGAGGTTGGTTCATGAGGTTTAAACAAAGAAGCCATCTCTATCACATAAAAGTGTAAAGTGAAATAGTACGTGTTGATGTAGAAGCTACAGCAAGTTATCCAGAAGATGAAGGTGGCTACTCTAAACAACAAATTTTCAATTTGGATGAAACAGCCTTCTATTGGAAGAAGATGCCATATAGGACTTTCATAGCTAGAGAGAAGTCAATGTGTGGCTTTAAAGCTTCAAAGGACAGATGACTCTCTTGTTAGGGGTTAATGCAGCTTGTCACTTTAAATTCAAGCCAATGTTCATTTACCATTCTGAAAATCTTAGGGACCTTAAGAATTATGCTAAATAGTCTACAGCCATAACACCATGAATGCGCCCAATCTTGTCTGATCTTGGAAGCTAAGCAGTGTTGGGCCTGGTTAGTACTTGGATGGGAGACCACCTGGCAATACCAGGTGCTATAGGCTTTAAAAAAAAGTTATGCTAAATCTACTCTGCCTGTGCTCTATGAATGGAACAACAAAGCCCAGATGACAGCACATCTGTTTACAGCATGGTGTTCTGAATATTTTAAGTCCACTGTTAAGATCTACTTCTCAGAAAATAAGATTTCTTTCAAAATAATAGTGCTCATTGACAATACACCTAGTCACCCAAGAGCTCTGATGGAGCTGTACAAAGAGCTGAATGTTGTTTCCATGCCTGCTAACACAATATCCATTCTGCAGCCCATTGATCAAGGAGTCATTTTGACTTTCAAGTCTTATTATTTAATGAACACATTTTATAAGGCCATAGCTGCTATATACATAGTGATTTCTCTGATGGATCTGGGCAAAGTCAATAGAAAACCTTCTGGAAAGAATTCACCATTCTAGATGCCATTAAGAACATTCATGATTCATGGGAGAAGGGCAAAGTATCAACATTAACAGGAGTTTGAAAGAAGTGGATTCCAACCCTCATTGATGACTTTAAGGGGTTCAAGACTTCACTGGAGCAAGTCACTGCAGATGTGATGGAAACAGCAAGAGAACTAGAATTAGAAGTGGAGCCTTAAGATGTGACTGAATTGCTGCAATCTCAAACAGAAGAGGAGTTGCTTCTTAACGGATGAGCAAAGAAAGTGGTTTCTTGAAATGAAATCTACTCCTGGTGAAGATGCTGTGAACACTGTTGTCGTGACAATAAAGGATCTAGAATATTACATAAATTTAGTTGAAAAAACAGCAGCAGTGCTTGAGAAGATTGATTCTAATTTTGAAAGAAGTTCTACTGTGGGTAAAATGCTATCAAACATGTATCATATGCTACAGAGAAATCTTCTGTAAAAGGAAGAGTTAATTGATGTGACAAACTTTATTGTTGTTTTATTTTAAGAAATTATCACAGCCACCCCAACTATCAGCAACCATCACCTTGATCAGTCAGCAGCCATCAACATTGAGGCAAGACCTTCCACCAGCAAACAGATTAGGAGTCAGATGATCATTAGCATTTTCTAGCAATAAAGTATTTTTAAATTAAGGTATGTACTTTTTAAAAAGACATAATGCTATTGTACACTTATTAGACTACAGTATAGTGTAAACATAACTGTTATATGCACTGGGAAACCAAAAAATTCATGTGACTCACTTTATTGCCATTATTTGCTTTACTGCAGTGGTTTGGAACTGAATCTGCAATATCTCCAAATTGTGCCTATATTATTTATATGGCTAAATATGTGCTATATTGTCAGCTAAGTAAGAAAATTTTTGTGTACTTTTAATGCAGTATTTATATTTCTAAAAAGTTATTAAATCAACTCTGTGTCTTAAGTGAGGAAACACAATAAACAACCATGAAGTTAATTACAATAGTTTGTTCCTAAGAAGGGAAAGAATCAAATCAAACATTTTACACAGCAGAGAGAGAAATGAATGAGTATGAAGAGTTAAAATTCCTTCCCCTACATAAATTGGACTGAGTCAAACCACAGATGTCTTACAGTGTGTTACTTTTACTTAAAAGTTACACAAAAGTGAAGTTTTATGTAAGTTTTCTTTTCTTTTTTTCCCTCCAAGTCTAATAGCTCTGATACTTGAGTACTATGGCTATTCCGTTATAATTTTGGTATTTATTTAGAGTCTTTCTAGCTATAGCTAATCAAAATGGCCTCTGGACTCAGAGGGACCTGCGTTGAAATCCTAGTACTGACAATTTCTGGACAAGTTACTTATCCTCTTAATTCCCAGTTTCTTTAGCTCTAAAATGGGTATCTACCGCCTAAGGTAAAGACTAAACGAGATAATGCACCTAAAAGCTTTCAGTTCAGTGCTTGCTACATAGTAACCATTTTAAATTATAGCTACTATAGTAATAAGACTATTGACATTCCTTTTAGATAAGATGGCTATGCTTATCCATATTAAAAATTAACCAAAGTTCATATGCTTCAATTAATATTTAGATGAATTTTGAATTAATGATAATTCAGCAAGTCTGGACTGAAGTTCATCTTTACTTAGAAATTCTTTCTTCAAAGTTTATGAAAATTTGGGCCAGGTGTGGTGGCTCACACCTGTAATCCTAGCACTCTGGGAGGCCAAGGCAGGAGGATCACTTGAGGTCAGGAATTCAAGACCAGCCTGAGCAAGAGTAAGACCCCGTCTCTACCAAAAATAGAAAAAATTAGCCAGGCATGGTGGTGTGTGCCTGTAGTCCCAGCTACTTGGGAGGCTGAGGCAAAAGGATTGCTTGAGCCCAGGAGTTTGAGGCTGCAGGGAGCTATGATGATGACACTGCACTCTAACCAGGGTGACAGAGCAAGATCCTGTCTCAAAAAAAAAAAAAGTTTATGAAAATTAAAATGGTAAAGAAAATGGCAAGTGAGATAATTA
This sequence comes from Daubentonia madagascariensis, assembly GCA_023783475.1. Lineage (NCBI taxonomy): Eukaryota > Metazoa > Chordata > Mammalia > Primates > Daubentoniidae > Daubentonia > Daubentonia madagascariensis. The sequence goes on from JAKFHU010000978.1 coordinate 30,064,880, forward strand.
TTTATTTAGCAGGATACTAAAGAGCCTCCACACCAAGATCTTGTTAGATTAATTTGGGTCTAGAGATATGAAATAGGACAATAAGCTTCATTTAAAAGTACTACATCTATCAAATTGCTCCCACCAAATTGGTCTGAATCAGTGAAGTTTTACTATGATTACAAAAGAAACATTTAAGTCCATAAACAGACATTCTTCAATTTATAAATAAGTAGTTTTCTAAAAGTTTGATTTTATGTTGGCTGTTTGAAGGTTTGTATTTTTATATAGTAAGAGTGCTGTAAATGGGGGCGAGGTTTAGTTGTAAAATTCAGTGCATCACAGGAAGCATTAAAAAATGAAACAGAAGATAAGAAAATAACAAAATGAGGCCAGGTATGTGGTGGCTCATGCCTGTAATCCCAGCTTTTAGGGAGGCTGAGGTGGGAGGATTGCTTGAGGCCAGGAGTTCAAAGTTGCAGTGAGCTATGATTACGCCACTTTACTCTAGCCTCTGCAACAGAGCGAGACCCTGTCTCAAAAAAAAAAAAAAAAAAAAAAGAAAAGAAAAGAAAGGAGAATCTATGCCTTTTAATTAAAATGGCAATTATTATTTTAACAAATATTTATGAATTGCTTTAATGTATAAGGCATTTTGCTATGGACTGTGGAAAATTCAAAGGAATGTGAACAGGCAATCAAACTTAAATTATCTAGAGGGGGAGATACATGAATAACCAAAAAGAAGGCAACCAGGATAAAAAAAATGTGATTCAGATACAGGAATTTTTGGAGGTGACAGATATGTTTAATACCTTGTTTGTGGTGATGGTATCATTGGTATATACATATATCCAAACTCATCAAAATGTATACATTAAATATGTACATTTTTTGGTATATTAATTATGCCTCAATAAAGTTGAAAAAAATGTGGTTCAGAGAGGCCAAATCTATGAAGTATTTGTTTAACACCATTCAGAAAGACCCTAGATCTCATAGGTATAAACTATCAGACTACTATAGGGGTGTGCATTTTGTTGTAAAGTAGGAATATTACACTGGGTTTTCCCAGAGCTTAAGTGAAATATCTCACATCCATGCTCCAGATCATTATATTTCTGTTTCTGATCCTAGACTCATTAGGCAGTCCTCTAATGAAAAATTCTTACAAAAGTACATTATTTAAAAGTGGAGTAAGTAACTCAAGCATTCTGATCACTGGGTTTTAGGACAGCCTCATGTGAGTCTCCCCCAGACACTAATCATCTATGACTATATTGAGAGAGTCTAATATCTGGCCTGCAACGGGACAGTATTGCTACAGTTTGCTACCTCTAAAGCTGTAGTACTGACAAGAACTACAGTATAATAAAACACTAGGGTGTTGAAGGAGTTTCCTGGGAAGGAGAAGAGAATCTAAAAGGACATGCTAGGAAGAAGAAACAGCATGCATTGCAAAGGCATAACGTGAGAACAAGGAACATGGTTCTTCTTTTCTCCAGCTGCAATCCGTTTTTTCCCAAACACTTATAAGTTCAATCTTTCTATGGTTGGCCTCAGTCCACAGGTGATTCTATATTTTAGAGTACAAACTGTTCATAATTCCTGATATCTGGTAGAAACAACACTGTTTATGCTTGACAATTTAAAGACTGAAACATAAAGTTGAGCAGTTAAAGGATAATTTTTACCACCCCTGTAAACAATCAAGAAAGCTTTTAACCACAGTGCTTAGTGGTGCCTTGTACGTAGTAGATACTGAAAGAATAAATCACATGGTTAACAGTGGTACAATCAAGCTTCTTTTAAAAAAAATCACCATTAAAGACAGAAGGCCAATTCAAAAATTTCTACAATACTGACATTGCATGTTAAAATTAACGTACTATTGTTGTAACCTTAATTATGTACATAAAGATGTTACTGTTGAACTCAGATATAAACAATTTTTTTTCACCTAAGGACAATGTGGGTAAGATACATTTTATCTAAATACCATAAAAACAAATTGTACTCTTACTATTGCATTAGTATAGATTCTGACTTTTAATAATGGGTAATTTCTATACTCTTGTCAACTGTCTGGTTTTCAAACTTAGAAAGTAATTCTCTTAAATGTGGTCATTCTCCAGAGTTCTGCCTTCAGATCTCTGCTCTCTATATACCTTCTTGGAGGAGCTCATCTATAATCTCATGGTTCCCGTCACCAATGTGTGACTGGCTAAAGGATTCCTGTCTTCTACTTGGATAACACTGAATTCAGATCCACATGAATGTCCCACTCTCACTCAGCTCAGTAAATCTAAGTGATATATCTAAAATTGATTCCTTGATTCTCTACCTTCCACATGTCTCTCACCTAGTTTTTCCCAGATCAATAAAAGGTAATTTCATTCTCCCAATTGCTCAGGCCAAAAATCTTGGAGCCCCTCTCTTTCATGCAACCTCAAACCCAATCCATCAGCAAATCCTGTCATTCTGCCCCCAAATAACACCTAGAATCCAACGATTTCTCTACAGCTCCATTAGCCTTACCGCAATTTAGGCTATCCTTATCTTTTTCTCACCTGGACTATTATCATAGCCTTCTATTCTTCTACCTTTGCCAATTTATATTCTCTTCTCTTAACACCAACTAAATGATCCTTTAGAAAAGTAAATCAGATTATGCCACTCCTCTGCTCAAAATCCTTTAAATGCTCACCACAAAAAACAAAGCCTAACTAAGGTTTACCAAGTTCTATATGACTCCTCCCCTGGCTAACTCTCTGAGTTCATCTCCTCCTCGTTTCCCCTTGCTTACTGTTCTCTAGCCACACAGACTTCCTTGCGGTTTCTGGGACATGCCAAGGCTCCCCTTGCTTCAGAGCTTTGTTCCTTCTTCCTGAAAGGTTCTTCCCCCAAATATCTGCAGAGCTCACTCCCTCATTTCTTTCAGATCTTTGTGTTTAATTTTCAACTTATCAGATCACCCTATATGAAATAATAACTTATTTCCACCACTCTATACTCTTTGCTTTGTTTAATTTTTCTTCAAAAATATATTACTTCTGACATAACATACTGGCTCTCTCCAACTATATGTAAGCTCTGTAAGAACAAACACTTTTGGTCTCTTTTTCTCACTGCTATAGCCTAACACCTGGATCCAGTGCCCATTAAATAGTTGTTAAACTTTTCCTCTTGACAAAATAAACTACACCCTCAAAACTTTCTTGTCTACTTCTCCTGAAAGAATACCAGGTTTGTAGCCAGTTCAAACACTAGTTCCATCATTTATGAGGTATAATCTTGGGAAAACTACTTAACCCCTCTGATCCTCAAGTTCATCACTTGTAATGTGGAGATAATTGCACTTACCTCACCAGGAATGACAATGTTGAGATTTGTCTGAATGTAGGTTCTCTGACTCCAAATTCTGTGCTTTACTATCCCAAGCTGTCTTGGGCAACTGGACCAAGTTTTCGAAATGGAAATAACCCTGGCAATCTGGTCTATCTGGCCGCTATTCTTGGGAGAAAAAGCAAGCACAGTGGCCACATTAGCTATGCTGCCCTTTTAGGAGAATAATGAGAGGAAACAAGAACAGGAATCACTGGTAAACTGAGACTTTAAGGGGCACCTCATTCTAAATATTCTGAGTTATATTTCTAGCAATTTAATTCTAGAAGTTGTATTTAATTCTGTACACTAAGCTATTTCTCCTATGGTTCTGCTATTCGTCTTTGTAAACGTGTGCTTTGAAAAATCTAAGCCCACACCCTCCATCATTTTCATCATGTCCAAAGGGTTTCATTGGCAGAAAAGTAATTTTTTTCTGTACATTTTTCTGGGTGCCTTTGAAGGAAAAAATAAAGACCCTAGACATAGACTGTGTTCATACCTTGCCACATCTATACTCACAACTTCTTTGAAGTCTGAGGGAATAAACACTCTAAAGAGCTGGGGGGTGAGGAGGTGAACTGAAGTGTGAACTGCTCCCCAAGACAGCAGAACCCTAGAAAAGGTTTTAATTAAAGGCTTGGGGGAACAAACATTATTGCCCAAGTAAAAATTCATCTAAAGAAACTTGGGGATCTCAAATTATTTGCTTTTTCAATCTGTGGATTTCTATTCCAATATTGAACTAATGACATTACAAATGTAAAGAAAAAGAAACTAAACTCAAATAACATTTTTATTAACTTAATTTGCAAGGTTAATCTAAATGTATGTTACGGTGGAAGGAGGCAAGTGAAAGGTTTATTCTGGACTCATTCCGTAGTTGACAAACTAAGGAGACCAAGTAGAGCTTTGGCCTTCTCCCATAAAATGATTCTGTCAATTTTAGGAAATAATCAGTCTTTCTAAAATCAAAGGGTATAAAATCTTCTAATGATAACTTTAGCAGATTTCATATTTTTTTTAGTTCCTATGGAAAGTATAACTTCAAGATAATTTCTAGTAATAGCATATTTTACCAGCAACTATTTCAAACTTTAACATAATTTTGATTTCGTTTCTTTACCTAGCCACATGCTTCAGGGAAAACTGACTATATCCCCAGTTTTCAGGATGAATCCTGACTTCTCTTAAATCAATTAGCTGATAGCATTCCCTTACCGAAGCTGGTCTTCAAACCAGACTTACATAAGGAACAGACTTATATTCCAAGATTCAAGGAGTTTCTTTTGCTGGGTGTTAATAAGGAAGAATGTGGCATTGGTAGTGATAGTAGGGGGAGGGGAAATAAATTTTAGGTTAGGAAGAAGCTGATACTGCAGAAGCTATATTGGAGAGAAAAAAAAGAATTTGGGTCCAAGATGGTATTATCAAGCCACTCCATCAACTAACCCTGGAGCCCACCCTACCTTCGGCCTACCTGTCACATAAATAAAAGATTCCCATATTGATTAAGCCAGTTTGCATAAGGATTTTGTATTACTTCCAGCTCAAAACATTCTGACACCAAAAATACAGTAGTTAAAATGTGAAACAGTAAAATTAGCCACATATTCTAAATTTACTAACCAACTTGAATACAGAAACTTACTCTTGCTTTGACTGGTTAGCTACTCGTATATATAGAGGTTCTCCCTCCATTATTGGATTTTCCAAATACAGTATTGAGAGATTAGAGCTATGGTTTGAATTTGCACCTTTCAAAGGAAGTGAAAATGTCAAAAGACTACATACTGTTGTTTCACTGGCTGATTGCCAACTCTTTCAAGGCAGAGTCTTATTTTTTGATTTGTTTTGTTTTGAAATTGGACTTGAATATCTTTATGAGGGCATATGCTCTTAGTTTCCCACAGTCCTCACCACCCTTTGTCTGATGTGAGGATTTTTATAACCTCTGTTCTAGAGGTATCAGGATTGTAACAAAGAGAACTAAACTGCTCAGTATAATAAAGCAATCGCAATTTGGAAGGGAAAGTTTTAGGGAGAAAGAGAGACTGAGTAAGAATGGTGGTAGGTTGTGATCTAAGGAGAAAGACAGCTAGTGAATGGCTGAAGAACTTTATGATCTCCTTAATTATCCCCAAAGTTTCAATAAAACTCTGAAGTATTCAATAGCCTTGAGGTTATGGTGGACAGGGGAAACAAAGAAGTTTTCAATGGCAGTGATCAATGAAGGTGAAAAAAGAGACAGTATATATGGAGTATTTCTAGAAAGAAGCTTGGCTGCAAAAAGATGAGACATATAGTACTATGTCTGTTTGCTTAAAGAGGGGAAAGACTGGAAAATGACTATATAGTGATGCAAAGAAGCAAAAAGAGAAGTTTTAAAATATAAGTAAAAGAGGGGAGAATAAATGATGGAGCAAGATCCTTGAAGAGTGGGGGTGTATAGAAACAAAATACAGAAGGAATGCATTTTACATAAAAAGAAGAGCTCACCATAGGAGATCAGAGGAAGGCAGTGAGAGGGGAGACAATATGAAAATAGGTACATTTATTTTGGGGTAAGGAGGCATCAGAAAGTTGGGAAAATTCATACCTGATGGTCTTTTTTGTTATGGGAAGTCGAGAAGCTGGGGAGCAGGTCATTTGCTGCCAGTGAAAGAAGTGGTGATGAGATCATGAGAAGTACGAGTAAGGATGTGAAATAGCTGATGTAGGGAATGAGTAAGTACTGACTAGGGACTCACAGAAATATTGTTGGATAATGCTATTGGCCCAAATGATATTAAAGACCGTGAATGTAGTAGCATGAACTCCCTGTGGCTAGTTTTATCCAGCAGCACTCAAGAGCCCAGATCTTATAATATAAATGCCTGGATTAATCTAGAGTTGAGAAACACCACAGACAAATTAAGGAGTCAAATGATAGCTAGAAAACAGTTGCAGTGTGTGAGGAAGTGAATTGGGTGCAAACAGAAAGGGCAAAGGCATGTTGATTTTGACTAAGTCAAAGAATAGATGTAGTAGGTGTTCAAGAGGTTATGGTCAGAGAACAAGTTATTAGGACTTATGATTTCGGAGAGAGTTTTTCTGAGTGAGAGCAAGAGCGAACTGCTGAAATGACTGCAGGTGAGTCACAGGAGTTTAGGAAGACAAGGCTAGGTAAATGGATGGATTATTCCCATGAATACTGATATCTCATAAAAATGATAGTAAAGGAGAATCAAATCATGTGCATGTAGTAAGCATAAACCAAAATACAAATCAAATATCTTAAATATACTTCATTTTTACCAAAGGAATGTTACAATTTTTGATACCTCCCTAAATAAATAACATTTCTACACACCCAAAATGAGCCAGTCAACTTCAAATTTCAGTTATCAAGTCACACATTCTTCAGATTCTATTACTCCAAAAGTAATAGTCTTAATTGAGGAAAGGAAAATTTTCTGTAAGTGGCTAAGATAATCAAGCAAAATAAGAAGTTTAGAAAACATACTCTTTGATTCAAAGGCATTTATAACCAAGTTTTTTCTCTTAGTCCAAAGACCCACAGAATCTTTCCTTAGCCTAGAATTTTGCTCCCTATCTAAATCAACACCTCTCCTTTTATACTTCAAAAGTTTTGTTTTAATTTGGAAATTAACAGCCTGCCCTTAAAAAAAGGTTCAGTTGAGCTGATCGTCATTTATAGTCCTAAACACACTGGAACAGAAAGAGCTAGAGATTTGGACATACAAACCCTCAAACAGAAATAACATCTCAAAGTGCCAATTCTACTTACTAGAAGGGCACCCACTAGGCACTATATTTCATACCTGATTCCAAACCAGAAAGCCAGGCTGTTAACCCCTTTTTCTGAAAAATAGGATATAAATGGTTTAGCCCCAAGACATCTCATTGCTGTTTATTAGATAAAATGAGTGTAAGCATTAGGTGCCTTGGTCCAGTGATCAATGCAAGATCATAGCCATGCACACAAGTTGGTCTCCCTTTATGTCAGGCAGGCAAAATCCTTCCTAAAATAACCCTCAGCAACTTCTGCTGACATCTCATTGGTAGCACTGTGTCACACAGCCATCCCCAAATGCAAAGAAGACTAAGAAATCAAGTAGAGTATTTAATTTTCTTGTCTATAATAGCGGGAGAAAAGGAAGAAGAGGTGTTATGCAAGCCAACCTGTTGTGCATGCCACACCAGGGAACAGTCAAATCAGCAGGTATATTCTTGTACAACTATTTTAAAGCATACATTATTTTTATTTATTTATTTATATTTTTTTTTGTGGGGACGCTGGGTGGGAGTGAGGGACTGACCACCAAGAGAGGGAGGGGAGCACCTTAAGCATACATTTTAGACTGACTAGAATAAATCAGAAATTTCAAAGATATGAGATCTGAATGGAATTTTTTTTGTCTTTTGAAATCAAACTCGAGGAGTAGCTGAGCTGACCTTCACTGTGAGTAAAAAATTATCAATAAAAACTCCAGATACAATCAAATAAAATAAGACCCAAAGCATCCAAAGCTTCTTACCCATTTTAGAACTTTACTGGGTCTTCCTCTTAGGCCCCACCTTAAACAGCCCTGGTACACCCTAGGATTCTGTCCTTGGCATTTTCCTTTTCTATTCTACCCTCATTTGTCCTACAGCTTGAAGAACCTCTGCATATTGATGACTCAGAATTTTTTTATTTCCAGCTCAAATCTCTCTTCTGCCTCATACCCGTATTCCAATTACATGCTGCATATCTCTACCTGGCTGTTTCCTAGACATAATAATATAATATATGTTTTTTGAGAGAGTCTCACTCTTGTCACCCAGGCTCGAGTACAGTGGTATCATCATAGCTCACTGCAACCTCAAACTCCTGGGCTCAAGTGATCCTCCTGCCTCACCCTTCCAAGTAGCTGGGACTACAGGTGCGTGCCACTGTGCCTGGCTAATTTTTTCTATTTTAGTAGAGACAGGGTCTCGCTCTTGCTCAGGTTGGTCTCAAACTCTTGACCTGAAGAGATCCTCCCGCCTCAGTCTCCTAGAGTGCTAGGATTACAGGTGTGAGCCACCACTCCCGGCCTAGACATGATAATCTTAAGGAGTAGGAAACAGAATCTATTCTTGGTTTACTGAAATCTGTTCATCTTCCTGTATGTTTTATCTCATCATGGCAGCACCCAGTTTCCCAAGTTTGAAGTCATTTATAGTATTACCCTCTCCTTACTCCACGTTCACCAAATCCTTTTGATTTTACTGTTAAACAAACTCTCAATTCCACCACCTTCTCCCAATCCCCACTGCCATCTACTTCAGGTCCTTATCATCTTTCATCTAAACTACCACAACTTCTTTAAATTCATTACTTTGTCATTATTTCTTTCCAGTCCATCCCCTATGTGCCTAAAAATCAGCCCAAAGAACAAATATGATCTGTATAACAATGTCCATTGGCTCTTAAATACCTAAAGGATAACACTTTCCCATGGTTGCAGCCTCGTTTTCCATAATGTTTTCTCCTATTTCCCCTTCTTCCCCCATATACCCTATACTCCAGATATACTCCCCATTCCATACACGTCAGACACTTCTGGGTCTTGTTATCTTCTTTTTTTTTTTTTTGCATAAGCTGTTCCTTCTGTCTATGGTGTTCTTAATTAACTCCCTTCTTTATAAGTAAATTCTTATCCTTTCTAGAAGATCCAGCTCAAATATCACCATCTCTGTGACACTCTTCCCACTTCCACAGAGCAGAAGTTCCCTCCTCTGGGTTTACATTGCTATTAACTTTCTGTTCATGTTGTATTATGATATGTTTCCATCACCTCATCTGTATACACGCAGTATACAGGCATAGAGCAGGTATGGTAATAAAGGTTTGGTGACTGAATAAACTCATTTCTAATAAAATCAGGCTTGGTTTCCTATTTATATATTTAAGGAGAGGTGGAACAATTACATTACAAAATGTTTTAGTATCTCTAAATGAAATAAATGATTAAAAATATTATCTTGGAAATCAGGCATATTGTTGGTGAGACTGTAGACTGGTACAACCTCTTAGAAGGAAAATTTGTCAATATCGACCAAAATTTAAAAATGCACATACTGTTTGACCGGGCAGTTCTACATCTAAGAATTTATTCTACACTTAACATGTTTGCGTAAAAACTACCTATAAGGATATTTATCGCAGAACTGGTTGTAAGAACAAAATAGTTGAAATAACTTAAATGTCTCTCAAAAGGAACTAGTTAACTATAGTGCATACAGACAATGGAATGCTATGTAACTATTAAAAAAATAAGGTAGGTCTATATTTATTTGTCACAATCTACAAAATACTTTGTGAAGTGAATAAAGAAAAAAAAAGAAGAATGTGCACGATATGCTGACACTAGTGTTTTTTAAAAAGGGAAGATATCCTATATATGTTAATATGTGCATTACAATGCCTCTGAAAGAATGCTTAAGAAACTGCTTACAGTGGTTGCCTACGGAGAGGAAAACTGGGAGCTGGGGTTAGCACAGGAAGACTTATTTTTCATTGAATATCCTATTGTATCTTAAATTTTGCATCATGTACACATAATAGTTATATAAATAAATGAGTGCAATAAAACTTTACTAATAAAATGCCAACTGATTTCATAAAACTTTATAATTATGAATTAGAATATCTTTAACAATAATATTCAATCTTTTCTTGTTCATAGTTTTTTTTTTTTTGCAGGGGAAAAGTCAGCAGAAATTATTCAGTCGTTCAAACAATTATTCAGTAATCATTAGGTGCTAGGGATGCAAACATATGAAGATAGATGAGACTCAAAGAGCTCACAATCTAGTAAGGAGAATGAACATGTATTCACCTAATCTCAATGTAAAGAGTTATTTCTCATTTAAAGCTTCTTTATAGCAGCTGAGTATAAACCCAACATTACTTTACAGAGACTGCCTCCTGAGTTGCAGCAGCAAAAATGACAGCCCAAAAAGAAAAAGGTAGGGAATTGTGACCACGACTTAATGTAAGCAGCAGGCAAAAGTAAGATGAGAGAGCAATGGGTATGCTAGGCTCTAGCAAAGTCATGGTGATGAAAAAAGAGCTGTAACTTCACAAGTAATGGCACTAGAATTATCCAGCATGATTTTAAATAACTGACAGTATTATATAATAAAGCAGAAAAAAAAGGAGCAGGTACGAGATTATGCAAATATTTTATATAGAAATTACTGATAAACCAAAAACACTCCCACACTCTGCCTTTCTTTTAAAAAAATAATAAGCTCTTATTTTAGCAATTACATAAGATACGACATTTATGGTAGCTGAGGATGAGAAGCAATCACTGGCTTTTGCAATCATGTTAGAAGTTAAAGTGATGAAGCACTTAATATATGTTGTTAATTTCTTAATGTACTTTTCAGTCAAATATTATTCCTACTACAGAGCAAGATATAAATAAGATAATGGTATTTATCACCTCGACAACATCTTTTCATTTGGAGATCTCCAACCATTTGCAAACACTCATTAATTCCCAATATCCTAGTCAGAAGTAAACTGGGGTACGGAGAAGGTAAACAGCTCAAGGTCAATTGATAAATCAGTAACAGATTTGGAAAAAGATATACATTCTGGTTCTTGCTCCTAGTTCTGAGTTATAAGTCATACCCTCATTAGAAAATGTTTTTTCTCTTAAAATGGTCTGCAAGAGTTATCTTTAATGTTAAATAACAAATGATTAAAAAGAATTCAATAAATATAAAATGAGTTTAAAAAATGAAGAATTAGAACTCAGCTGACTTTGTTTCAATAGAGTCTAGTATCATTTGTTAGAAGAGATTAAGAAAAAGCATTACTAAATTCTGGGGTTGGGAGGGCCTATAATTGTCTATATTTTCCCACACACTGTTCAATTTTTCTATGGACTAAGTTACTATGTCTAGTATCTTTTTTAGTCCTTTTACAATCTTCTCTGCAATGCAGGTATTTTAATTAACAGAACAAATGCATTATTGAACATCAATGAAATAACCAAAACTATAATTAGGCATGCATTACAGTGTATTATAATTATTCTTCTTATATGGCAACAGAACCTTCTACATTATATAGGGAATTGAAGATTATAATAAACATATAGTATCATAGTGCACTTAATGATTATTTATCAGAAAAAATACTATGCAAAAAGGAAAATTTAAGTGTTAAGCACTACATCAAAATCCACAGCACTCTTTAGAAATTTAACTTCTAGATTTTACTCTATTAAAAAGCTATTAATTTTTTATATTACTTTTGATTTATTTTAGAACAAGAATCATTAGTTCCAAGCACAATTTTGTAAGATTTGAGAATCTTTTTAAAATTTAAATGAAGCCTTGAATTATTACATTCTGAATTTCAATCAGTGAAACCAAAGGTTTTTCTTCCTAAATGCCTACCTGCGCATTGGCTTTCCTTCCATGCACCATGAAAAGTACCCTTCACCACACTCTAAAGCCGAACCTAAGACAACAGAAAAGCAGTAACTTAATAAAAGCTATTCTTTTATTGATCTTTCCAGCAACAATATATAGTCATTTCACTCATTTTGTCAGTTATCAAGAATTTATTGTTATTGAAAGGGTGGGGAAAAAAAAGAATTTTAGATCTTATTATACCACAGGCCTTTTGCAGATGACAATCATAACTGAATCTAGTACCTTTAAGATGACTATCTTACTCTGCATGCTAAAACGATTATATGTGAAAGTGAGGGAAAGTGCGCTAAGTGGTCCCGATTGCTAGGTCAGTCTTGCCTCTCTTCAAAAAGTGCTTGGAGATATTTAACTTTGACCTCGCCATCAAGTATGTCTACAGAACAATCACCAGATACCCACAGGAGTACCAAACTGATAGATCGGCTAGGGAATACGCTGGTTTAACAATGGATCTGATGGCTGTTAACTTGTCTCAAAGTGACAGGAGCAGAAGGAGGCATTTGCCTTTAAAAACAAACAACTCGGCTTCCGACAATCTGGGTAGCTTGAACAGGGCAGGGAAAGCTCTAGACTAACATTCTTTACCAGCCCTTTCCTTAGTCCCCGAAACAATGTTCACTACTGACTTGGACAGGATCTCGCCACGTCCTAAGGGTTAAGGGGGTCGTACAGTACTTCGTTCTTTCCCCCGAATTCCAAACACTGTTTGGGAAAGCTGTCCAGGGTGTGGAACCCCAGCACCCTCAGGCAGGACAGCCCAGCGCCTCCCCTAGCTCCGGGATAGGGCTGTCAGCCAGCGAAAGCGCGCAGTCTGGCGCCCCGCGAGGCCCGGCCCCGGCACCCCAACAATCTCTTCTCGGCGCCCACTGACAGGCGACCGACGAAGCACTGCCCCGAAGCCATGGAGCAGCTCGGCAACTTGGGATCACAGATTTGCAAAGCGAGCCTAGGGGCGCTGCCCTCTGTCCCCTGCTCTACGGCGGCTCACTTACCGGCTCTGACACTTTCTCTGCCGCAGCTTCCTCTGCCTCCTCCGCCCTCCTCTCTCGTCTGCCTCTTCCTCCACCGCCGCTAGCGCAGGCAGGATGCCGCTCCCAGAGCTATTTCCTTTCCCTTCACCCGCCCCTGTCCAGAAGCAGGAAGTAGTCCTATTCCTAAATCGTTCCCGCTGGAACCCACATATTCCGCCAAGAGGTTCCGGTGCAGCTCCGGAAGTAGCCGCGCCCTTTGCTGGGGATTTGGATAACCTCAAAGACTACTCGTCCCTCATTTCCAGTTCCTAGCACCGGAAGGGTGACTGCTTTGAGAGTTCACTGCTGAATTGGCAGTATTTGAATACTGAAGCCTCCTCTTTTCTCTGTTTTCTCCAGCAAAGGCAGTAGAAAGGTGGGAGTAGTCACGGAAAGCTAGGAATTTTGATTTATTTGTAGCTAGCTGGTGGATCTCCCTTTGGCAAAATGTTGTACCTAATTGTGAATTGAATTACTGATGCATGCACACATGGGGTCGACATATATCTATTAGGCCCCTATTATGTGCAAGGTACTGAGGATACAGAGACAAATCAGAAATAGACCTGAGCTTCCAGATTTCCCACAGTCCGGCTGTCCAGACACCAGGGTTTTATCCAGGACTCTAAGGCTGTGCCAGCTTGCCCTTTCTACCTAGTATTCACCACCAGACACTTCACCAAATAATTCTTCTGTGGACTCACTTTAGTATTGGGTGGCGGAGGGAGTATATTTTAAAATTTATCTTTTGCTCCAGATTTTCCCATAGCACACAGCCACCTGATTTTTACTATATATTTAGAAAACAAACAAGTGCTACAAGTGTAAGGTAAGGGTTACAATTTCAGGAATATCAATGAAAGACTGTTGCTGATTTCTTGATAGCTGTTCTTTATATAGAATCTACACAGGAAGGGAAAGGATACCTCCTGTTAATTAGCTTGTAGTGGTAAATGCACACAGCCTTTAGATCCAGCCTTTAGAACCCATAGGTTCAAATCCTAGTCTTATGATTGACTAGTTTTGTGATCTTGGTCAAATTTTTAATACATGTGTATATGTGATATGTACACATGTAATGAAATTTCTTTTCCATGTTTTAAAACTTTACAAAAGTGGTTTCAAAATGTATGTTGTTTTTTTTTTTTGTGAATTGCTTTTTCCAGTCAATCTATTTTTAAGATTTGTCCACATTGATCAATGAACATCCAATTCAGTGATTCTTAAACTGTGATCCTGGACCAGTAGTGTCAACATCACTTGGGAAATGCAAATCCTTGGGCCCCACCACAGACCCATTGAAGTAGAAACTGTGGTGGTAGGGTCTAGTAATCTGTGTTCAAATAAGTTCTCCAGTGATTATAATGCTCATTAAAGTTTGAAAACCATTGTATTAATTTATTCCTTTTCACTACTGTATAGTATTCCATTGTATGACTATATCACAGATTTTTAAAAAACCCATTGTCCTACAGATAGATATTTTGACTGTTTCCAGTTTTCTCCATTACAAACAATGCTACAATGTAAATTTTTGCATATACCTCCTAGTGTACACCTAAAAGTATCTGTAGGGTATGCAGCTAGGAGTAAAATTGCTAGATTATATGCTATTCACAGCTTCAACTTTATTAGCACTAGTCAAATTGCTCTCTTAAGTAGTTGTTCCATTTTAATAATAATAATACCAGCAAATACTTATATAGCATGTTATATTAACTCATCAATACTCATACTAGTCCTCTCAAGGTAGGATGTATTATCATAATTCCAATTTTACAGATGGCACCAAGACATTTTGTAACTTGCCCGAAGTCACACAGCTATTTAACAGACAGAGCAAGGACCTGAAACTGCACAATGGCTCTAGAGTCTGTGGCTTTTAGACACAGTGCTGTGTTGCCTCTCCCATCAGAAGTGTTTGAAGGTTCTTGTTTGTCTATATTATTATCACACTTGGTGTTTTCCAACTTTGAATTTGTTTTTGCCAATCTGATGGGCATAAAATGGTAATATGCTGTGGTTTAGATGTATATTTCTCTGATTACTATTGAAACATCTTTAAATAAAAAAATTTTTTTAGAGATAGGGTCTTGCTATGTTGCTCAGGCTGGATGCAAACTCTTGGGCTCAAGCGATCCTCCCATCTCAGGCTCCTGAGTCCTGAGTAGTTGGGACTACAGGTGTGTGACACCATGTCTTGAAACATCTTTTCATATGTGATAGTGGTATTCAGATTTCCCTTCTGTGAATTACCTACTGTAAAACATATCTTCAAAATGACCCTTAGTCATTTTGGTATAAAACGGAGGAAGGCATAAAAATGTTAAGAAATGATGCTAACCAAAGACTGATTTTTAAACTCCTGGCCAGGATAAGAGCAGTCTTTCCTATTTTTGTAAAGCTATGATTCACTCCCCAACCCACTGCAATCTGGTTTATGCTTCTGCTACTCTATTTCCTTTTAAAGGGGAGCAGTTCAATGTGAACCAACCCTTTCTATTTATGTCAAGGCCTAGAGGACTCCATTTAGAAATATGCATATGGTAAACCTGGCATTTGAGATAATTACAGTATTTCTGCCACTCTAGTAAGACTATGTACTTGGGAAGCCTGAATTTCTAGCTGAAAATATACCTAAAATAGATTTAACCTGGATTGGATATGAAGCAGTGGCAACAGTCAAACAATTCTTCAGGGATTGCTGAGCTTACCTTATAGTCTTTCAATCAGAAATTACATCTTGTTTGCCATGTATAAAACACTCTGCTTGGACCCAAGGTTTAGTAGTAGTAAACAAGATAGACAGGCCCCTTGTTTTGTGGAATTTTCATTCTTTTCTTTTCTTTTTTCACTTTTCTTTTTCTTTTCTTTCTTTCTTTCTTTCTTTCTTTCTTTCTTTTTTCTTTCTTTCTTTCTTTCTTTCTTTCCTTCCTTCCTTCCTTCAGACAGGATCTTGCTCTGTTGCCTGAGCTAGAGTGCAGTGTGTCATCATAGCTCACTGAGACCCCAAACTCCTGGGCTCAAGCGATCCTCCTGCCTCAGCCTCCTGAGTAGCTGGGACTACAGGCACATGCCACCATGGCAGGCTAATTTTTAAAATATTTTGTAGAGATGGGGTCTCACTATGTTGCTTAGGCTGGGAATTTTCATTCTTGAGGAGACAGACATTATAAAATTAAACCATGAATTACAAAATTAATTGTTAAATTATAATTGGGATAATTGAAAGTGACCTACAGGGTGCTGAGAAAACATCTTGTAGGGTGCCCAGATCTGGACTAGAGGGTAAGGGAAGTGTGGTGGACAGCCTTTAAGATGGCCCTCAGTGTTCTCTGCCTCATGGTATTCACGCCCTTATGTAATCCCCTCCTGTGAGTGTGGGCTGGACCTAGGGACTAACAGAAATATGGCAAAAGTAACGGAATGGTACTTCCAAGAGTAGGTTATAAAAGGACTGTGGTTTCCGTCTCAGGTGTCATCTCTCACTTGCTTTCTCTGAGGAAGTCAGCTACTATGTTGTGAACTGCCCTGTGGAGAGGCCTGTATGGCAAGGAATTGAGAGAGGCTGTGACCAACAGTCAGAGAAGAACTGAAGCCCTCAGTCCAATAGCCCATGAAGAACTGAATCCTGCCACCAACAGCATGAGTGAGCTTGGAAGTGAATATTCTCTCAGTTGAGCCTCCTGATGAAATCGCAGACTTTGCTGATAGTTTGACTAAAACCTCATGAAAGACCTTGAGGCAGAAGCACCCCACTAGCCATGCCTGAATTTCTGACCCACAAACATTGTGAAATAATAAATGTTTGTTTTTCTAAAGCTACTACATTTTGGGTAACTTGTCATGCAGCAATAGACAACTCACACAAAAGACTTCCTTAAGGAAGTGACTCTTAGGGATATAAAGGATGATGGGATTTACGAGGTAGAAGAGTTGGAAGGGAAGGAGAAGTCTTCCAGGCAAAGATACTAAAGCCTGAGGGGCAAGGACAGCTTGGCAAGAGTGCACTGGGGAGAATGGCATGACACAAACGGTGAAAATGGAAAGTGTTTCGGAAAGTTCAGTAACAGAGCAGGAAGAATGAGCACAAATCAGACAACGACAAAGCATTTTTCTAGTTTCCTTGATGCTGCTATAGAATTATAGGTGGCACAGTGAAGAGCACTATGATGTGAGCTAGAAGACCCAGGTCCCAGTGCTAACTCTGTGATCTCAAGCAATCACTTGGTCAGTCAAGTCCTCAGTTTTCTCATCTATAACATGGAATCTAAATCCTTTACAACTGCTCAGTCAAGAGTTATTAGTTATATGAAATCTGTATGAGGAAAACTGTAAAACACTCCTGAAAAAAGCAAAAGTAGATTTGAGCAGAAAGAAAGACATTCCATGTTATTGCATAACATGACTTATTTTTATAAAGAGTAATAGTGCCCCATAAGTTAATTTAGAAATTTAATGCAGTCCAGTGTCTTAGTCCATTTGTGCTGCTGTAACAAAATACCTTACACAGGGTAATATACAAAGAACAGAAATTTATTTTCTCGCAGTTCTGAAGGCTGAAAGGGCCAAGAGCAAGGTGCCAGCATTCAGTGTCTGATGAGGGTATAACCACAGGACCAGCCAAAACTGGCCCTACTTTGTTGATAACAGAATATCAAGTTATCTTATATACCTAACAGAGCCAAAACAGTAAGTCATGTAGCCTAGACACGTGCAATGAAAAAGTTTTGACCTCTAACAACATCCAGAACCAATATTTCCTTCCCACAAAGCCAAGATAGCCAGGACATGACTAGAACCTGAATGCCAGAACCCTTTCAGGGGCGAGGGGTCCATTGGCCAGGAAAATCTGGTGCTAAAATCTGTCTCAACACACCTTACCATAAATGGTCAAATTTAAGGCCCTCCAATCAGACTCTGCTAAGCCAACATTCCTAATGCTTTCCCTTGCCCTCCAACTCCTTAAAACTTACCCCAGACCCCAAATCAGGGAGACAGATTTGAGCTGTGCCTCTTATCTCTTTGCTCATCAGCCTCACAATAAAGCCTTTCTTTTCTCAAAAGCCAGTGCCACAGTATTGGCTTCTATGCATATCAAGCAGCAAGCCCACAGCTTGGTAACAAGGGCTGTTCTCTGCTTCCAAGATGCTGCCTTGTTGTGTCCTCCAGAGGGGATGAATGCTGTGTCCTCACATGGCAGAAGGGCAAGAGAGTGCTCCCTTCAACCTTGAGCTCTATTATAAGAAGCTAATCCCATTCATGAGGGTGGAGCTTTCATGATTTAATCACCTCTGAAAAGCCACACCTCTTAATAATGTATTGGGGATTAAGTTTCAACATGAATTTCGGAGAGGACACTATCCATCATTTAAACCATAGCACCAAATAAAATCAACATCAGAGTTTTTACAGAACTAGATAAGTTGATTAGAAAGTTCATATGGAAGAATAGACAAATAAGAATACCCAGAAAGAGCTTAAAAATAGAAACAGCAAAGGAGAGGGCTAACCCTAAGAGATACTGAAACATGTTATAAAACCTCTACAATTAAAACTGTGGTTTTGGCATATAAATAGACAGACACATGGAGCAGGGTAGGAAATCTGGAAATAGGCCTAAGAACATATGGAATTTAGTATATGGTAAAGGTAATATCTCAAATCAGTGGGGGGAAATAGGGACTGTTTAATAAATTATGCTGATACAACTATGGAAAAAGATGAAATTGGATTCATTTCTTACTCCATACAAGGGGTTGGACTCCATTGTAATTTCAACAAAGGCCTCTGTAGACCCCATGGAAAGATCTGAGGCTGGAATGGTCCTTCAGAGTTGTCAGAAGTTGGAGTAAGGAGGCTGGGTCTTTATAACCCACAGCAACCAAATGTGTCAGAAATCTAAATGTAATAGTGAAAGCATTGAAATAGTATAAAAATGGGTGAATGTCTTTATTAAGAGTGGAGAAACACTTCCCCAACTATGACTCAAAATCTAGAAGCAAAAAGATTGATAAATTTGACTGCATAAAAAAGTTCCATGGGACAAAGATAAATGAAGTAAAAAACAAATGACAATTAGAAAAAAATTTATAATATATATCATAAACAGTTCATAATGTAATATGTAAATGGATTCTGAAAATGGAGAAAAAATAAATAATATAGATAAGTGGGCAAAATATATTAACAGCCAACTTATAGAAAAAGATGCCCTTGATCATTTGAAAATATGTCCAATCTTGCTCATAAAAAAATAAATGAAAATTGTAGTATTGAGACCCATTTATCACCTATCAAGTAGGCAAAAGTCCAAAATTGGGCAAACTGTTTTGTTGACATGACTATGGGAAAAGAGGAACTCTCATTTGTGGCCAATGCATGTGAAAAATGATAAAACTCCTATGGAGGAGGATTTGGCAAGATCTAGCAAAATTACATTTGCATTTAACCTTTGACCCAACAATTCCATTATCTCAAGGAAATACTTGCAAAAAAAAAAGGCAAAAATAACAAGTTATGCATAAGGTTATGCACTGCAGGATTCTTTGTGATAGCAAAAAATGGAAAGTATCCAAAAGCGTCTCAATAGGGGACTGATTAAAAAACTATGGGATATTCACATAACGAGGAGCATGCAGCTATAAAAAGAAATGAGAGAGATCTCTTAATACTTACATGGTGTGTTCTTTAGGCATATTGTTAAGTAATGAAAACCAAATGAACGTTGTTTATAGCATGCTAACTTTGATTAAGAAAGGGGTAGAAATACAATATGTTGAGTGTATATATATGCGTATGTATTTACTTATATTTAAAATTCTTACTTATATATTTAAAAATGGAAAGATAAATGGAGAATTACTAAAAATGGTTACCTACAGGGGAAAGGAGGGACTAGGGTAGAAAAGTTAGGGAAGGAAGCCAGCTTTCTTTGAAATTTTGGATTTTACATTTTTATTTATTAAATGTTCTTTTTTTAAAATTATTTTTTACTTTTTTTCTTTTCTTTTCTTTTCTTTTTTTGAGACAAGGTCTCAAGCTGTCATGGGGGCTGGAGTGCAGTGTTATGATCATAGCTCACTGCAACCTCAAACTCTTGAGCTCAAGCAATCCTCCTGCCTCAGCCTCCCAAGTAGCTGGGACTACAGGCGCATGCCGCCATGCCCGGCTAATTTAAAAAAATTTTTTGTAGAGATGGGGTCTCACTATGTTGTTCAGGCTAGTCTCAAACTCCTGGCCTCAAGTGATCCTCCTGCCTTGTCCTCCCAAAGTGCTAGGATTACAGGTGTGAGCCACCATGCCCAGCCTATTAAGTGTTCTTAATAATTAAAAAATTCACTTAAGCAAAATCTATTTTTATTTAAATAAAATTTTATTATTTACTTAACATTTATTTTTTATTTTAATAAAATTAAAGGCATTTTATTTTAATGTCTTTAACAATTTTAAAACCAAATTTAATCAAAAGAGAAAAAAAAAGCAATCCCTGAACATTGAAAAACAAATGGACCTATGTCTGATTGGTGGCGTATAGTTAATTCTATAATGTGCCACCCAGACATCCTTCAGGAATGAGAGACATAATCCACCAACTGCTAGAAGTGCTGCTGGCAGAGAGAGCTCAGCTGTCAGCCCTTTCTGGAAAGTGCCTTGGCTGAAAAGAGCTGCCTGGCCAAGGTCTCACTCCCTTTCTGGGGTAGCCTATATCCAATCACTGTTTGATGCAGAGGTACAAAGGCACAGTTCTCTTGTCCCAACTTGGGACAACTCTGAAGGGTCATTCAAGCTTCAGAGCTTCCTAGAGGGGCTGCAGAGGCCTTTGTTGAGACTACCTTACAGCTAAACTTCTCCCTCTGCCCTGTTTCTGTCCCTTGCTTTCTGCAGGTATTGATCCCAAGAGCACTTTCTAATAAAGTTCCTGCAAACTAAACTTCATCTCAGAATATGCTTCCTGGGGAGTCCAACTGCAGCAGTTAGTGTCAGGAATGGTTCAAGAAAGTAATCACTATAACGGGATTTTGGTGTTGGGTCACCTACTTCCAGGCTAGCAATGTGAATATCGACACTGGTGGTAGAAGCAGCACAGATAGTCCCTGGCACAATTGCAGTGAGATTGTTAAAACTTTCACTAGTAGTGAACCATATTTGCTAATGGAGAGAAACACTCTAGCCAGCGCAGTGGATTAGCTGTTTGAGATATATGGAGGAAATATGAGTGGGTTAATGCTAAGCTCATTTGATACTTTAAAGAAATGTAATGAAATGTTGAGAGTGCTTAATTTGGCAATTAAAAACTAAACATTAAAGCAAAAGGGCTTCCTTCTTAAGAAATAAAGAGGCTCTCATCTGCAACTGGAAAGCAGGAAGAACTGAGGACTAGGTCCAGGACTTAATTATAAGAGTTTCAGAGCCTCAAAGAAGATTAAATTCTCACGTTGGCAAGTTGGCTATGCCAAGGGTGCTGGTTAGGAAAGAGTGGGATCTTGACACATGGGATGGGGACATCTGGGTTCATGCACCCCAAAATCTTTAATTCCCAAAGATTGCTGAACCCTCTGAGCCTAGAGAAGCGGCCCCTTCCTCCCTAGGGCTAGTGCTCCTGCCTTGCTCGAAGATGATGCAGAGGCCTCTGCACTGCAGGACATGAGACCTTTCAAGGTCAGCCTCACCTTCCCCACTTGCCACTAGGCCAATAACTAGAATTAAGTCACAGCATAACCTGCCTAGGGATATGCTGGGCCTGATAATGGAGGAAAGGGACTGTATTAGTTTGCTAGGGCTACTGTGGCTGGGTGACTTAAACAAACAAAATTTATTTTCCCATGGTTGTGGAGGCTGGAAGTCCAAGATCAAAGTGGCAGCATCATCAGGCTATCACTATTACCTAAGTACTTTCCCTTATCTCACACCTATGGCTTCATGGGTTTGCCTTATGACCACCTGAAGGAGTAGGAAAATGCTTGAGCTTGGTACATGAATGGTTTGGATCAGGACATTGGTGCAAGTCAGAAATGGATAGCGGTTGCATTAGAGAGGTGAGAGGAAATTCTCCAAATGGGTAAGAACATTGGGTAACCTACCTTTTTGTGGAAAGAAAAATGGCTCAAGGTTAGAATTTACATAGAAATATGGGCTATAGTGAATGGGTAAAAAATTTAGGGATAGGGGAAAAGGAGAGCTGGGGCAGAGGCATGTGGATAAATGTATAGAATGGGCACAGAATGTGAAGATCTTTGTATTGTATGTTAATACCTACCCCCAGCGAGCATCCAATACAAATGACAAATGACTCAGTCAATTGATGTCAGCCAGCCTCTGTCATTGGCCACTTCAATTCTGGCTCAATGGATGCATGAATGGAGTAAACATGCTAGCATGGATGGAGGCTATGCATGGGCCCATCATCACGGGCACACACTTATATAGGCAGGTCTAGCTACTGCCCTACCATGACTGTTGAATGTTCAAACTGCCAGCAATAAAGATCAATGCTGAGTCGCTGACATGGTATCATCCTCAAGGAGGACAGCCAGTCACTTGGTGGAAAGTCAATTTCATTGAAATCTTTCTATCCTGGGAGCAATATTCTTCCTCCTCTTTCTCCTCCTCTTCCTCCTCTCCCTTTTCCCCCTTCTCCTTCTCCTTCACCTTTTACCCTCATCCTCTTCTTCCTCCTCCCCTTCCTCCTCCTCCTCCTCCTTCTTCTTCCTTGGCTTCTATGTTGTCACATTCACCTGGGCTGTTCATTCTCTAATCATTCCTTCCTTATCTTCCTCTGCCTTCTCCTTAAATGTAGTTGTTCCCCAGGGCTCTGCCCTGAGCCCTCTGCTCTTCTTTTAAACGCTCACCTTGGATGACTTTGAAGGTCATCCTCTTTGAAGGTTTTAACTACCCCCTATATGATGATGACTCTCACATCTATATTTATATCCCAGTCTTGTTTGCTGAGCTTTGGATTCAAATATATGTCACCTGGGGGCACACTGATATTTCTAACCTTACTTGTCTAAGACTGAACTCATTATCCTGATTTTAACCCTGATCTTCAAAATCTCCAAATTAGGAAATCACAGGCTACCTAGTCACCCAAGATAGAAACCTGAAAGCCACTCTTGGCTTCTCTCTGTGCCTGCAGTCTTGTCCCTTTCCAAGGTCACGTTGCTGTCTGACCTCTTCCAATTCCTCTAACTGCATCTCTTGCCTCTCCCTCAACGACATATTCTCCTGCTATTTCAAATACTTACATATTCACCAATGTACTTTGCTACTTACTTTGTGCCTTCATACCCCTCTACAAATTTCTTTTGAATGCCTTTTCCTACTCCTTTGCCTGTTGAATTTCTAGTTACCTCTGCCATCCTCTATCATATTATTATTACAAGCTTTGAATCATCTGATAAGTATGCCTTATAAGATTATATTTAAGTCACTGATACACGGATGTTGAAATGCACAGGTGACAGAGCACCAGAGTATTCTACTAGAAACCTGCTTCCATGTTAACACTGATCCACTAACCAATATATTCAAGCACAGTTGTTCACCAACAAATGAAACCACATAACTGCAATATTATCCATCCTAAATTTCATGTATTTACCTCTAGGGGTAGGATGTTTCTGAAATAAAGACATACTATTTTTTTTTCTTTCTGTATTATGGAGAACTGATATTACAAGTGACAGAAATCCAATCTTTTTTTGGATTAAATAGAAAAAAGTAATTTATTTACTCACATAATTGAAAGGTGGGGTAAAAAATGTTTTTACAAATGTCTAGATACAAGACCCAAGTGATGGCATTAAGATTTAATCTCACCTTCACCTCTTGGCTCTTTCGTTCCTTTGTCAAGGTGGTGTGATGGCTACTGGCAACTCAGGCTGAACTTGTCCTCTCATCAACCCCTGCTGAAAAAAAAAATGCCTCTTTACTCGCTGCTCTGGCAAAAATTCAGGATTATCTTTGATTACACTGATCTGTGTTGCATGTTTTTTCCTGACCCAATCACTGTAGCTGGGACTTGATCTTGAGTAGGATCAACCCCACCCAATACACATGGACTGCAAGCGTAGCAAAGGGGCCCTCACAGAAAATTGGAGCGCTGTAACCAGAGGAGGAAGGATAGGCAGGTGAAAACAATGGATGTTCACTACTTCCTCCTCTGCAGCTGTGGCGATTAGCTATATGCAGAAACAGTTCTTTAGTCACACACCGGGGAAGTGCCTTTAATATTATCTAATTACTGCCAGAAAGACTTGCTTGAGGTAACTTATTTTGAAATAAAATTATTATTTTGGGTAGGCATTCTCTAATATTTATAATGATTAGCTCATCTGGACCTCCATCATTAGTACCCACAGGTTATTGCTGAGATGTCTCTTGCCCATGTGAACTTGGCCCCTTCACATCCAGTGGCTTTTTCAACACTCTCATGTCAAGCTTGGAGGGGGGTGGCTAGGGGTTAGAGGGGATCATGGGAGTCTTTCTGCTACATCGAGCCACACTGGGGCCATGAATCTCCTGCATACGTCTGTTTCTAACCTGGTCTACCTAGATGCATCACAATGTAATTGTTTTTGACATGGAGTTCAAGCAAAGCATAGACCCCTTTGCTTTTTGGTTTCTCAAACCTATTTAGTGTCTTGCCATCTTTCTAATATTAGCATTCAGAGCACTAAAAATCATCTTTAAAAACTCTATTTAATTTTTAGCTATTTAATTCCATTTAAGACTTTCAAGAAACAGTTATATTTGGGAATTCTTCAAATCCTGTGAAGATTAATTAAAAACAGAATCATGTGCTACCATGTACAGTTATGCATAAGTCGTCTTCCATCCAGACATTTTAAAAAACCCCAAAACAAAGACTATGGAAAAAAAATACTAAAAGTGAAATACCTAAGATAAGTCTTGTTCTTCACCAACTTCAGTAGGAAATGAGTGTTTAGTAAAGAAAATGTGCTGTATGTTGACTGTAGAAGCAAGCCTGCAGCTGACAGAGCTTCTAGATTATTGTTCCTGTCGATAGTGTCAAACTCTAAAATTTTGACTACCACTGTAACCACAGAACAAGCCCAACCTGGTTCAACTTTGTGTAATAAAATGGTGAATTGTTATTCAGTTGCCATGGACCCCCAGGTTGCAAGTTATGTAACCTGAGCATGCCCAGGTGAGCCAAGGTGCAACCTAAGTGCTCAGACCAAGAAATGGGGACTAAATTAAGAAGCAGACACCACATGGCATGATTCATGATCCAATCAGATAGAGCCCTGGCATCACCCCATGGCATGATCCAGTCATTGCAAGATCAAATCAGGTCACGCCTCATTACCCTCTGCCTATGAAACCTGTCCCAGCCCCCAGCTCATTGAGACAGATTTTGACCATTGTCTCCTGTCTCCTTACCAGTCGACTCCCAATAAAATATTTCTTTTCTCAAAAGCCAGTGTCATAGTATTGACTTCTATGTACATCCGGCAGCGAGCCCATTGCTTGCCTGGTAACACCACTACTTACTTAAATAAGAAAATTTTAATAATACTTATATTGTAAAAATTCGTATTTATTCTTGTATTTCAGAAGTTCAGATTTAAGATGGTGATATTTCGCTTGGGCCTTAGGCCAAATATTCATTTCAATATTAGGTAATTCAGCCTTCAGGTCAAATGTTCAGAGCCCTTCTAAAATACTCTCTTTCTTAACGATTTCCTTGTAGAAATAGTAAAGAAATGAATATTTTCCTTCACACTTGCCTTCAGCACAAAAACTTTCCGATCTTCACCCTTTCATCCACGTGAACATTTATATAATTACTGGGTAAGTTTGACCCATTTCTGCTGGTTTCTTTTGAAACTAACTTCGTCTCCCCACACTCCCAGTCGTTCCCCTACTTTTAAAGTTGTATTCTGGATCTTAAATTCCTGAATCAAGAGGTATAGTTTTCAAGTTCCTTCTGCTCCTACCTACTATAACTGGCACTGGTGCGGTCTCTGGAAAACTCCTTGTAGGCGACAATGACCATAAACCACAGGAGAAAGATCCCCAGTAACTAGAAAATTAAGCAAGTTGTCTGTTATAATTCCAATCTTTTGTATAATAGTTTTTAGAACGCATCCTCATCTTTCCAGAAAATTCTTCCGTTTAAAAGGCCAAACATAAGACTAAACCAGGCCGACAACCAATGTACACATCTTATTTTTAAATTTTGTCTTTTAAATTGTAAAATAAATACAGACCATGTTACAGGAACTTTACAAAACAAAGAAAAAACCCGCACGAAACCGCCCGAACACGGTAATTTAATCATTTTGGTGACGACCTCTCTGTTCTTCCCTCTCTCGCCTCCCGCATCCCTGCAACCGTGACCTCGGCGCGCAGCCGGAACCGCTGCGCTGGGGGAGGCGCCGCCGCGCGCCCGGTGCGCCGTCGCCATGGTAACCGCGAAAGCTGGGGCGCGGGGAGCGGTGAGTCTGGGGTCCGCGCGCCGAAGGCCGGGGTGGGCCCTTGAGGAGGGGTGGGAGGGGATAGACGGGCCTCTTCTCTCCAGGTTGCTGGGACAGGGACTGGAAGGGAGTGGGCTTCAACCGCGGCGTCCTCAGGCGCTGTTTATGCCCCGACCTTTGCGCACGGGACCCTTGGTCCGCGGGCAGCCTCTCGGGAGCCCCGCAGGGCGCTGGGGGATTCAGGCCGGCTGGCAAACGCCGGTGCCCCGAAATGGCGGGTGCCGCTTCCGCGGGACCTCCTGGATCCCGCGGCGGGGCTGCCAGGCTCTCTATCCTGTTCCTCAGGCCTTCCCTTTGTTTAACCGGTGTGCCCAGGGCTGCCCTTGGGGGCCTTCTCCTTGGGCTGGGACTTAAAATCCTTAAGGGACTACATTTTTTTGAAGAAAACATTCACTTGGCTTAAAATGCCCTTCAGGATCTATTCCTCTATCACAACTTCAGGCTGCCTCATCTGTCTTCTTGCCCTTTGTTTACGCTATTCCCATTACCTGGATTGTCCTTTTCTCCTCCTTAAAAGACCTCTTCTGGGAAGCCTTTCCGGCACCTCGCACCCCACCCCGAGTCGAATGTATTAATTCATCATCCTCCTTACTCTCAAAGCACTGTTTGCTTACCTGCCATATCTCACTCTGTCACTGCTGATTTACTTATGTCTTCCCTACCAAACTGTGAAGGCCTATGGGGTAGGGACCATGACCCGTGTGATTTTCTATTATTGGCGCCTTAGCAGCTTCAAAAACATTCACACTCTATCCTTAAGAAGAAAAGTTTATGGACTTGTTTTCCCACACTCATTTAGTAAGGCAGAGCAGGTGCTAGTCTCATTTCAGAAAAATTGCATGATTAATAAATAATGGAATCAGGACTAAAGCTATGCCATTCTACCTTCCTAGTTCTTACCTTCCCTTCTCCCCTCCCCATGCTCATATTCTCTATGAAACATTGGTTATATGTAGCAGAGTTACAATTTTGATTCATGTTATTACTTTTGTGGGCAAAGAAAATGTAATTTGTTTTTGTCTATGATCTAGTTTCTTTCATGAGCATTCACTTATTATTAGGAAAGAAATAAACTAAACGCCCAATTGCTTTTAAAGTTCAGCGCAATCTATAATTGATTTCTTTGGCTAGCATTTAATTTCTCTTATATAAAAATGTTTAGGTTCTCAGGTAACTTCTCTGATTCTCTTCTTGAAATGGTGCCTTGGGTATGTGGATGCATGTGGATGATCCAGCTCATGAAATCAGTTATGGGGAAGTGTCTGGGTCCCTTTGCCATCCCTGGGCTTTAGGGTGTTGTTCCTGGTATACTGGGTGCTCCTTGCCTTTGTGGTGTTCTTGGGTATAACCTTTGGTTCATGTGCCTTGTGAACAGTTCTCTTCCCGTTTGGTCAAAACTCAGTGGCTTTCCTAGGCTCTCATGCTCCTGGATCACTCAGTTGCACTGAACTCCTGGCATGACTTCTCTTCAGCCCTGGCTGGAGTGGTTTGCTCTACAGCCCTCCCTCCCTACAGAGCCTCCTTGCCTGCTACAGTAACAGGGTGGCAGCAAGCCCCCCAGCAAGACTCTTCATTACTTGTAGGTCTCATATATGCCCAAAAGCTGTGGCCCTCAAACTTTTTGGTCTCAGGATTCCATTATATTCTTAAAAATTATTGATCCCAAAGAGCTTTCCTTTATGTGGGTTAATCTATCAATATAGTAAGTATTAGAAATATAGTAAGAATTAGAAATTAAACAGAGAATTTTTTAAAAGTTTATTCATTCCTTTAAAAATAACAAAAATAAGCTCATATGTTAACATAAATCACATATTTCTTATGGAAAATAACTATTTTCTAAAACAAAAAAATCAGTAAGAAAGTGGCATTGTTTTACATTTCTGCAAATGTCTTTCCTTTCTGGCCTAACAGAAGACAGAATCTCATGTCTGCTTCTGCAGTCTGTTGCAATATGTTGTTTTACTTGAAATATATAAAGAAAATTCCTCCTCACATAGAAATATAGCTGGAAAATGGACGAGTATTTTAATAGCTTTTTCAGATAATTGTGCATATTTTTCTTTGTGACTACACCATAACTTGACAAGCGGTAGTTTCTTAAAGGCTGGCTAGTTGTAATGTGGAATCTGAAGCCATATTGATGAACTTTTCATATTGTGTTACATTAAAATCTATTGGTCAGTCTTATACTTTGAATGGATCTTTTACCCACGCCTGATTGTAATATCATGGAAAATGGTGGGGAGTGAAGCAGATCTTATTATGGCCACTATAAGTTTTCTAAAATGCTAATTGTGTTAGAGTTTTCCAGAGAAACAGAACCAATATGATATATATATTTTTATATATATATCATATATATATATGAGTTGGCCTTTATTGTAGGTTCAGCATCTGTGGATTCAACACTGTGGATTGAAAATACCTATATTCGAAAAAAATAATGGATGATTGTGTCTGTACTAAACATGTACAGACTTTTTTATTGTCATTATTCCCTAAATAATACAATATAACTACTATTTATGTAGAATTTATATCATATTAGGTATTGGTAAGTAATCTAGAGATGATTCATGTATATGGGAGGATGTGCATAAAGTATGTGCAAATACTACACCATTCTATATAAGGGACTTGAGCATCTGTGAATTTTGGTATCCTTCGGGGTCCTGGAACCAATCCCCCGTGGATACTGAGGGACAACTATGTATATGAATAAACAAAAAGATTTATTATAAGGATTGGCTCATGTCATTATGGAGGCTGAAAAGTCTCAAGATCAGCAGTGGGCAAGCTGGAGACCCAGGGGAACTGTTGGAATAGTTCCAATCTGAGTCTGAGGGCTTGAGAAACAGGAGGGCCAATGGTATAAGTTCCAGTCCAAGCCTGAGCCTGAAGGCAGGAGAAAACTTATGTCTCACCTTGAAGACAGGCAGAGAGAGTGAATTCTCCCTTACTCAACCTTTTCTATTCAGGCCTAGTTATTTTTCATAAACTATGTTTTTATGTTAATATGTAATTGTTTTAAGATGAATTAATAAGTATTTCTCAGTTTTAATTTCTAATATGAAAAATATAGATATACCCATATGACATAATTCTTTGGGGTTCTCAATTTTTAAGACTGTAGAGAGATTTGAGATCAAAGAATTTGAGAACCGCTACCCTAATCATGTCGATTCTGGGCTGATATGGAAATTAAGCTCCTTTCAAGTGTATACCAAGAATAGCTTTGAGTATTCTGGCCTAAATCATATTTCCAGGTTTGATATAGTTTGTCTCCAAATCTCTGAATTAACCTGGATCAGACTAATCTCTAGATGTGGAATAATCTGTCTGTAATTAAGTATCTGGTGGTAGTATAGAGTAGAAAATTATTTACTCACACGCTACATAGGAATACTTTATATTAAAAAAGAAGAAAAGAAATAGTAGCATTACTATCTTTTCTTTTGCTCCATGGATGATTTTGCTGGAGGATTGATGATGACATAATGATGATGATAGGTTCTACTTACTGACTGCTCACCATGTACTTGGCACATGCTCGTCTAATATATTTTAATTCTCAGAACAATCATATAAACTAGGCTGTAGTGTTATTCCTACAAGAAATTAGGTAAATTGCCCATTATGCAGCTAATAAGTTGTAGGGTTGGATTGCGACCCCAAGTCTTTCTGACTCCAAACAAAACCCATTGCTCTTAGTTGAGAAGAAAAACATTGGAAACTGCAAGCCTGACTTTAAGAGTTACTAAACACATATGACCTATCAAGAATTGTGGTAATTCATAAAGTGACATACAGAAACACAAAGTTTGATCCTGTCCTCAGCAAGTTTACAGTCTAATTGGATAGATGTCTTACATGCATCAAACAATTAGAAAATAATATATTTGGTAAGTTGTATGGTATAGACTATATATAATGGCCTTTGGAGTTCAGAGTAGGGAGAGGCCAGGGTGCATTCAAGAGAGGAGTCAAGGAAAGTTTTAGGAAAAAGGTGGATTTATAGCTTGGCCTAAATAGGATTTAGGTAGTTGGAATGGAGATATAAAGCTATTTTAGGCCTAGTAGCAGGAATAACTATGAAACAAAAATAAAGATTTTCTCAGTATCTTCAAGGTTTATGTCTGAGTTCCTGCTGTGCCAGTGAGAAAAGGCATTCCAAACACATTCCAAACCATTCTCCAAGGTTTGAATATGGATATCTTTAACAGAAATGTTCCAGAAGATCACAACTGCAATTAATAGGGTGACCAAATTATTGTCTAGTTATAATGAACACTTTTGAAAGTGAAAGTGGATGCTATTAAAAATTATACCAGGAGGAAGGATGTAACTAGAACTGTCCTCGGTACATATGTCATTCAAACCATTAACCATAAACACATGCTGTTTAACTTCTATTAGATTTATTCTTGTTGATTTCCTGGTATAGTCGCTATAGTGGTTATTCAAGACTAATGTTTTTTCACACTGTAGATTACAACCCATTTACTGGGTCATGAAACCAATTTAGTAGGTGACACCCAGCCTTAAAAAAATAGAATGGAATAAAAAAATCAGTATGTTATATGTAGTAAAGAGAAATATTATCTAGTTTAAAAAAGTATATATGCAAATATACCCATAAATGCAATGCACTCAGGACAAAATTGTCCATTACTACTGAACAATAAATTATTTGTTCACTCTATTAATGGAAGTTAAATATATTTGCATATATAAAATTAAAACCAAATGTCATAAACTATTCCCCACTGTCAACATATTGTATATTATAATAGAAATAATATATACAATTTATAATATGTATATATTTGAACAGAACATCCACCTCATGGTCTAAATTAGCTGTGCAAGCTTCAACAACCATCATGTTTACAATCTAGTGAGAAAGAATTATACTTTCCTGGAAGTTGCACACTACACATCTGCTTACATTTTATTACCTATTATTTGGACACATGGCTACACTATGTTGCAAGAGAGACTGGGAAGAAAAGGGTATGGGATTCTATTCCAAAATTAGGAGAGATTAGATTTTGGGGAAGACAACTAGTAGTCTGCATCTGAGTACTGTATCAAAGGCCCACATAAGCAGTGGGAAGCTGGAAATGAGCAAGACAAGGGAACTCTGGAGGGTCCAACCACAAGAACCACAGCATGTTCTCATAGCAGGAAGTTAGATCAGCACACTGCTTCTGTCACTTGTGGTGAATGACCTTCAAATAGCCTCATATCCTTCTATCCCTTGTTCAAGAATTAAGATCATGGGATTGAGCAGTTGATTGGCTGAATCTAAATCATGTGCCTGCCCCCAGGCTTGTGCTGAGAGGATGAGAAAGAGGATCTTGCCTCTGTCTTCTATAGTGGGAAGTTAGTTTTATCTTCCATTAGAAAAATTCTCTAAAACTGAGATGGGGTGCTTTAAGGAAGGGGTGTACGTGTGTGTGTGTGTGTGTGTGTGTGTGTTGGGAGGGTGGAAAGTTGGATGCCAGACAAATAGAAGAATTATACATTTCCACTATATTTCTTCTATAAAATGAGGGAATTGGACTAGACAATCTGAAAGATAAGATTTGGACCCAATGTTATAGTGGAGTCATGAATGATTGGCTAACTCAACTCCCATTCCCAGACCCATTTACCTTGCTTGCTTCTATTATAGAGGCTGGAAAATCGAGAAACTTGCTTTTTTTTTTTTTTCTTTTCTTAAAGATGAGGTAGCCACATTATACAGTCTGGCATTTGAGATACAACTGGAAGCTTGCTGAGACTTGTTAGGAAAGATTTTGTTTTGTTTCAATCTCTTCTTAAAAGAGATTGAAGGGATTAATATCAATGGTATCCTCTGGGGGATTCCCCCTTCTTCCTGTCATGAATGAAGATGTGATAGTGTTACTGAAAGTTTAGCACTTGTCCCCGAGACCATATCAGAAGAACGAGGACAAGTGGTTTGAGTAGAAGGAAAGAGAAGTTTATTAATTTGCTGGCAAATGAGGAGGATGGTACTCTTAAAGTACCATCATCCTGACCATGAGCAGAAATACAGAGCTTTTAAAGGGAGTTTTCAGCTTTGGGCTATTGCTATTTAACTGTAGTTGATGGTCCTGATCGACCCCATCTCTGGCAAAGACAATCTTATGACCTCTGCCTGGACAATTCCATTGAGCCATTTCCTGTGGTACAAAAAAAACAAAGAACACTCCCCTGCCCTTCTGATTACTGGCCTCGGGCAGGGATGCATGTTTTAATTCCCAAAGAGGGGTGGTAAAAAAGATAGCTAGTAAAACATTTTACCCTTTTTCAGGCTGTTCCCTCTGTTATATATTCCCCACTGTCAATTTTATCCTTCCATATCTATGGGAGGAGGGGCAATGTAGTCATTGGAACTACTTCCTGCTGAATTGGGGCGATGTTTTAGATGGAAGGTTCATACTTATTTATGCCATTGCAAAGCTTTGGCAGTAAATTTACAGAAATAAAGAATGCAACAGATTACCAGGTGAAAAAGGGCATAAGCAACAACTACAACTGTAAGGATTGACAAGGTGAAATGGAGGAGGATACCTGATAAGAGAGATTATACCCTGTTTGGTATCTAAGGCACCAGGACTGTGGGTCCTTATTGTCACCTTGTACATAATATCTGATACAGGGCTGGGCAAGAAAGAAACATGGGACCTCTGAGTATGGGGCTATTAGTTGTACCCTGTAGATGATCTAAGAGACTGGCTTCTGCAAATTCAGAAATCATATCCAGGAATGCTTGCACCAAACAAGGTTCAGGATAGCAAACCCAGCAGCAAGACAGATCAGCAGAAGAAGCGATAGCCCAGGAAATCCTTATTAGGGAGTTATCTCTCCATTCTATAGACAGAACAAATAAACAAAGAAAGGTTAGAAAAATATCAATATTTTCATTTTTCCTTCATCTTAAACAGATACTTTAGATTGCCTAAAGGCTGGCCCATCCACTGGGGGCTTGGGTCCCCATGTTCCTTCATGGGACACCTCTTTACTCTGGTATGATAGACCCAAGGTTTTACTCTTGACAATTTCAACAAGGTGTGAGTTGTTAGAGGCACTTCACAGGGTCCCTTCCAATTCTCAGCCAGTGGTTGTTAGGGTCCTTGTTTTTTCCAGGCTTTAAGCAACACCTAGTCTCCTGGTTTAAAGGGGTGAAGGGCTGTCTCCAACTGGGGCAAAGACCTGAAATAGGCAAACTCATGCATAATGGTTAATATCTGATCCACTCGTTTGACATATTGCTTTACTATGCTTTCTTTACTCATGGTTATATTACCATACTTACCTTGGGGTGCTAGGAAGGGTCTCCCATAAACTGTTTCTTAGGGGCTTAACTTAAACCTGCTTCTAGGGGCGACCCTTATCTGGAGGAGGGCAAGTGGCAATACCTTATCCCACTTTAGATGGGTTTCCTACATTAATTCCAGGATGCATGCAATTTCCATTCTTACTTGCTGGGTTATCTCTGATACAAAGGAGGATCCATTATCACTCTGTATGGAGGAAGGGAGCCTATGAACATCTTGATGACCTGTGGGATCATTGAGGCCACCGTGTACAGCTCCTTGGAGAAACGGTTCACTAGGTTGCCACTGGGGGATCGACTCAAAGAAGCTTGTGGGTGACCACAGGACATTGTGCAACAGAACCAAGTGCAGACGTCAGGAAGTAAAGATCCCTCCAATGGACACCGTCATGGAGGAACCAAACATGGTGATACCTTGTGAAATGCCCAGGGCTCCGTAGACGCTCAGATGGACTTTAGTGTGCTCTTGGGTCCTGTTGACAATGGGGTTGTCGGTCCAGAGACTGAGCCAATAGTTAGAAGCCAGGGCAGCAACGTGGTTACACAAGAAGAGGAAGATGCTCAGGAAGGAGATGAACAGTCTGATGGCCTTCATGTAGTGAAGGACATGGACAGCTTGACCTTCCCTGTCTGAGCCTTGTCTGCTTCCATCAGCTTTCAAGTCTCTTCCATCTTGGCCCCGGCCTTCTGCAGCTCGGCTGTGCTGTTTTGGTACCTGCTCATATCCCCACTGTAGGAGGAGTTGCTGCTGAACTGTCTCTTCAGCTGCCTGCCCATGGTGTCCATCAACAGCATGCCATTCTCCATCTGCTTGG
Organism: Daubentonia madagascariensis; assembly: GCA_023783475.1. Classification (NCBI taxonomy): domain Eukaryota; kingdom Metazoa; phylum Chordata; class Mammalia; order Primates; family Daubentoniidae; genus Daubentonia; species Daubentonia madagascariensis. Next base: position 30,099,405 of record JAKFHU010000978.1, read on the forward strand.
CCTCTTTCACTGGACTGCTTATGCCTGTCATCTGTTGTCCTCTGAGGCTTGTTCCTGCTCTGTGCTGGCATATGCGTGCAGGACCTCAGTGAAGGCCCTGTCCTAGGCCAGCAGCTCCTGGTAGGAGCCCATCTCAGATTGAGTTCCTTCAGAAGGATTCTGGTAACTTCAGATGCTCTCTCTGTTCAGGTAGGATAAGCCTCTATCCAGCCTGAAAAGGTATATGCTAATACAAGTTTAGGCATCTGAATGAAATTGCCAATCACTGAAAGGGTCAGTCCCCACATATTGGGTTTTCTGTGCAGCAGGTCACTTTTCTGTCTTTGGATTATTTTGAGTACATAAATAGTTTGTTGCAAATGGGGTCCTCTTAAATGAGGTCCCACCAAATCCATTAAGACATCATGCCCCTAATATGTGCATTCATGTAGGTGCCTCATAAGAGGCTGAACCAAGGCTTCAGGTAGGAGAATGAGTCCATGAGAATTCTGTCTGCATTTAGTTGTGCCATCCCAAATGTCAGACCCCAGTTTTTAGTTTGAAAGGGGATCTAAATCTAGCTGGGTTATCAAGGCCCTGAGGAACAGGTTACCTTCAGTGGCCTCCTTAGCAGCTCTGCCAGTGGCCTGATTTCTTTTTGCAACATAAGTGTCACCTTTTTTCATGACCAGGACAGTGCATGATGGCCATCTGCTTGGGCTCAGCCATGGCCTGTATCAGGGCCATTGTTTTACTAGCATACTTAATATCCTTATTTCTTGCCATCAGGAGCCCCTTTCCTTCCATATGGCACCATGAGCATGCACAATCATAAAAACATATTTAGAGTCCATATAAATGTTTACCTTTTTTTCCCTTCTGGATAACTGAAGAGCGCTGGTTAAAGCAATCAGCTCAGCTTCCTGGGCTGAGGTCCCAGGCGACAGTACGTTCCGTGACTGCTGCATATCCAGTCCTTTGTTGTCCATAAAGCTGCTCCTGTTGGTGAAAAGATCCCAATCTGGCTCTGGCATCGGCTGATCTGACAGACCCATCCTGCTAGAATAGACAGCCTCCAGAACCTCTAAACAGTCATGCTGCAAAGGCTTATTGTCTTTGGCTAGTAACAGGGTGGCAGGATTGAGAGTAGACACAGTCTTTAAAACAACTCACAAGTAGCTGCTACTGCCTGGAGGCAAGGAGGCCATCCTTTCACAATATTGTCTGGTGGCTTTAACAAGTATGCCACTGGCTGTGGGATGTCTCCCTGCAATTGTAATAAGACTCCAAGGCTCATTCCTTCTTTTTCATGAATGTATAATTTAAATTTTTTCTGCAAGTCAGGCAACCCCAAAGGGGGGACAGTCATAAAATTCTGCTTTTAGTTTTTCAAAGACATTTTGACAGTCTGTGGTTCAGATCAGGGGCTCCACATCTATCCCTTTAAGGGCCCCATACAAGGGCTTTGGTATCAGTCGAAAGTCTGGGATCCAGATGTGACAGGACCCTGCCATTCTTAGGAACCAGTACAGTTGTTGGGGTTCCCTTGCTAATTTGGAATCCCAGATAAGTGACCTGCTATTTGTAAATCTGTCCAATTGCAGGTTCTGCAACTCCCCTGCTAAGCTCCCATCAAACAGGACAGGAGAGCCCTTTTAAGCCCCTGATGCAACACAGTCCATCAGCACCACGAGGCCACCCTAGTCCCAGGATCCTGCCATTCAAATGCAACTGAGTATCATTCATAGTCACTTGTACAATATCATTAATGGCACATAGATCCTGCATGACTCTATACTTATTGGTATGGGGAATTTAAATTCTTTCTGCATGTCCCAGCATCCTGTTGGCCTATATGGCCTTACTCACTTTTGGTAGACCTTGGGGGGAACAGAATTTGCTGCTGCTTTGTCCGTGAGTAGACATTGAAACAGGAGAGCATTTTTAGGCAGGACCTGCAGGTGGAGCTGTTGTTTCTCAGGAGAAAACGTTATTTGGGAGGACAGAAAAGGTAGGTCCGGTGTCAATTTAAACATCCACTAGTTGAGTCCCCCCTGTCAATTTTACCCAGGGCTCCTGTGGGGAATATTTGGATTGGAGCCACTAGTGAGGTAGGGGGCCCTGGGCCCCCTCCTTTGTCATTTGAGTCCTGGACTTGAAAAAAAACCTATTTGCATTCTGGGAATTTCTTGTTTACCTGGAGTCCTTTGTAATTTTGGGAAATGCTCTTTCCAATGTCCTTCCTCTTTACAAAAAGCACACTAATTGTACATCAATCTGGGGTGACTTTTTCCAGCCTTTCCTTTCGGCTGTCTCAAATGACCCTGCCAGCTATCCTTGTGCATTCAAGCCCCCTATCTGATATTGCTGTAATGGAAATTGCCCTGCCCTGGCTATGGGTGCTCTCTGGCCAAATTGAGTTCCCTGCTGGGTCTTAGAAGGAGAGACTATTCCCAACCCTGAGTCATAACCTAAAGGGTGTGGGACTGAAGAATTAGTTTCAGTTGCACCCTCTTTGCCCCCTCTCATGGTGCTAGGATGGCAGTGGTGGTGGTGGCGATTGCCCTGGACCTGGCTCCATGCAGGGCTGTTTCCCAGGCTGGCTGCAGGCCTCCAGCAGGGGCGCCATCACTGCGAGCTCAAGCATGGCTGAGCCTGTGGCGCCTTCCTGTGGATTGCCCAAGCTGTGGAGGGTGCTCCCTCCCTGCCTCCCATTTCCCCCTTGCTGCATGGCTGTTGGCCATGCTCACCGGTCCCCCCTTCCACTGGGTCTGCCCCCTGGGGCAGTGGTTCCACGTGGTGCCTCACCTTGGCCGACTTAATACTGGTGCAGACCAGGGGAATCTGACTGTCCAACTAAAACAAAGCATCACAAAGGCCCGTGGTGGTCGGGGCAGTGGGTAAAGGACTCATGTGATCCAACCTGGTTATATATGTGATCTTGTCCCATTTACCTGACCTTTGGCAAAAATGTTCCAGTTGTAACATAGTATAATAATTCAGGGTTTCATTCAACAGCCGCTTCTCCTCACACTCCAGCACATACATTGGATTACAATAACACCATTCCTTTTTAGACATAGACTTGTAGCTATAGCTTGGCCATTCAGCCAGGATTCTCCCCAAGGGGCTTTCAGATGGAATAGAAATGGAGCCTCTCATGTTGACAAACAACAACAATGAACACAGCATGAAAGTAGACAATACAGGGAATTCCTGATGCAAATCATCTTAATGCCAAGGCCTTACCAAATGAGTGGGAACTGAAAAAATGAGAACCAGATTGTCAAACAAGAACCAACATCTCACAATCCAAGAGGGAATGAATTCCCCAGGTTCCCTAGTTTAAACAAAATTCACAAAAAACAAACACAGAAAATGAAACAATAATGACAAGGCCTTTCAATAAGTGGGGACCATCCAAATGAGAACCAAATTCTCAAATGAGAACCAACACCTGCTAATCCAAAGGGGAATGAATCCCCCAGGTTCCCTGGGAACTGTACAAATAAGCTCCAAATCCAAACCAGGTTCCCTAGTTTCACTCAACCATGACTTCTACCCCCAAACGGCACCTCCAAACAAATCAAAACAATGCCCTGCCATAGAGCAGGAAGGTCTGAAAACCTCCCAAATGGGTGGAATCAAGGGTCTGGGCATGCACACCAGGGAACTTACTCAAAGAAATGGCCAAGGCATCTGGACACTTCCCAAATCCGTTTCCTTATCCTCAACAAAGTTAAATGTGGTCAGAGCTGCATCTAATTTCGGAGAAGAGAAATGGGAGTTCCCCAGAGCTAATAAGGCTCTGGCAGGTGTGGGGACGGTCCCTCACTCTCTTACCCAAAAAGGTGATGCTCCTACTCATGGCTTGATGCAGGGCTGCTCCCTGCCTCTTCCAGCAGTCACAGGGTGCTGTTCCACTGGGGCGCTGATGGGCCCACCCAGGAATGCCAAATTCTGTTACTGAAACTTTGGCACTTGTCCCTGAGGCCACATCAGAAGAATGAGGACAAGTGGTTTGAGTAGAAGGAAAGAGAAGTTTATTAATTTGCTGGCAAATGAGGAGGATGGAGACTGTCATCTTAAAGTACCATCCATGAGCAGAAATACAGAGCTTTTAAAGGGGGTTTTCAGCTTGGGGCTATTATTATTTAACTATAGTTGATGGTCCTGATTGACCCCATCTCTGGCAAAGACAATCTCATGACCTCTGCCCGGACAATTCTGTTGAGCTATCTCCTGTGGTACAAAAAAACAAAGAACACTCCCCTGCCCTCCCTTCTGATTACAGGACTTGGGCAGGGATGCATGTTTTAATTCCCCAAAAGAGTGGGAGGGGTGGTTTTAAAAAGATAGCTTATAAACATTTTACCTTTTTCAGGCCATTCCCTCTGACAATAGCAGGAGTTATGACAGCTATCTTGTCACCATGAGGCAACAGTCATGAAGATGAAAGTCTTACACACTAAGTATGATGGAGTAGAATTATAGAAAGAGCTTGGATCTATATTTTTGAGCTGCTGAATCTCCATCTTTACTTTTCTTATTATATGGGAAAAGAATCTCCTACTTTTAAAGAGTCAATCTTATTTGGCTTTTCTATTATTTACAATCAAAGAATTCTTAACTTTAACAGCTTACAAGTATTATACACATTTATAGAAGGAAGAGACTAATATAGGGCTATAGTAGATAGAGAAGGTCCTAACATTTTACCAGTTTAAAATGCATATCACAATTGTCTTTCCACTATTAGCCCATTTCTTTTCTTTCATTTACCATAGAACTAAATGACAGTTTTCTTTTCCTCTAGCACTCTTTAGACTGTTGTTCCTTAAGAATAGGGTCTGAAAACTATGGCGTGTGGGTCAGCACCTGTTTTGTAAATAATGTTTGCTTTAAACACAGCCACATCCATTCATTTGTATATTGTCTGTGACTACTTTCATGCTACAACTGCAGAGTTGAGTAGTTGCGATAGAGATAGTAGGGCCCACAAGCCTAAAATATTTGCCATCTGGCCTTTTATTCCTGCTTTAGAATGTTGTTCCATTTTTCTGGGGCCTTTATTGTCTTTGTCGTTCTCTGCAGTCCTACTTCAATATCATCTCCTTGACTTTTCCTATTTCAAGTTTTTTCTCTTCACGTCCCTGTTACTTCTGAGCACTTCGCCATGTTTATTTCCTTTGAAACACTTATCACAATCTAAAATTATCTCATTTGTTTTATTTTTTATTACCTGTGTCCAGTCACTGGAATATAAGCTTCATGATGGGAGGGATCTTTTCTGTCTTGTTGAATCCTCAGGTCCTGACATAGTGCCCTGGCATATAGTAAGGAATTCAATACTGAATTGTATGAGTGAATAATTAAAGTGCTTATTCCCTCTAATTCAGACCTTTACAATAACTGTCTTAATTGGTCTTTCTTTTTTGCCTCTAGTCTCTTATTCCTCTAATATATATTACCCAGTGTTGTCAGATCAATCTTGAAACATGCTTGGTTCCCGGCACTAAAACCTGTGGCTGCCCCCTACCAGTTGCCTACAGAATCAAGTTCAGATTTATTGATGCATCTCAGCCTTTTTTTAAGAGTATACTTCTTGCTTACTTTAAATGGGCTATACTTAACCAAATTGGCCAACTTACTCATTCCAAAAAATACCTGTGATTTTTGCTTTGGTGCTCTTATGTTATTCTATCTAGAATTCCCTTCCTTTTGATTTCTGAATGACAAAGTCTTGCCATTGTTTATGGCCTAGTTTAAGTGACATATTCTTTACTAAATATATAATTCCCTTTATCTCATTTCTTGCATCTCCTTTCACTCCTTTCTCCTTCCACTCCCTACCCCCTGGTAAACATTATCTTGGATCTTGGGTTCAATCTTGCTTTTCTCCTTTAAAACTTTTTTTAATATATCTGCTTGTATTCCCATAAAGTCTATTTAACTTTAATTGCTTTTAACTTGGTAAGAATATATCTTGATATATATAATCTTTTAGGATTTACTTTTTTCATGTAATATATTGCTAAGATTCATTTATACTGTTGTTATGTCTTAGTTATTTATCGCTATTTATTGTTATTTATTTTCTAACTACCCCCAAACTTGGTATTTAGAAAAAACACATATTCATTGTCTTGTAGTTTCTGTGGGTCGGGAATCTGGATCCTAAGCTGGATCCTCTCCTTCAGGGCCTCTTAGGAGGCTATATAATCAAGGTGTTGCCTGAGGCTTCAGTCATCTTAAGGTTTAACTGTGACAGATCCAATTCCAAACTCACTCAGTGGTTGCTGGCAGAATTAAGTTGCTCATGGGCTATTGGACTGAGGGCCTAGATTCATACTGGCTTTTGGCCAGAGGTCACCCTCAGTTTCTTGAAAGGTGGCCCTCTCCCTCACAGCACATGAGAAATACCAGGGAGAGAACATCAGCAAGACAAATGCCACAGTCTATTGTAACCGAATTACAGAAATGACATCCCATTGCTGTTACTATACTCTCTTCATTAGAAGCTATTCACTACGTCTGGCCCACGCTCACAGTGAGGAAATTACACAAAGGTGAAGCACTGGGAGCCAGATCAGAAACTGCATAGTATACTACTGTAATTTATTCCTTTTTACTGCTGTATATCGTTTTGTATAAATATACCACGATTCATGTTCCTGTTCCTAGGAATTGTTTTTTCCTTCCTGGTTTTTTGTTGTTGTGAACAGTGATGCCACAAACATTATTATACATATGAGGGGACTATGGTACTCTTCTCTGAATCATTTCCAATTTAATATGTCTTCTTCCAGAGTGAGCACTATTAGGACTTCCTTGATTAATTCTACCTGGAATTAATCTTGTCCCTTCTAAACTCCCATAGCATTTCATTTGTTATGGTACTTAATTATTTGTCACCTTTTATTACACTTACTTCATGTATGTCATATTTTCTCCGTTGAAATATTAAGTTGTTGAGGGCAGGAAATAAATTTGGTTCTTTTTCATAATTTACATAATGCCTACACAGCACTTAGTATATTAGTAAGCTTTCGGTAAGTATTACTGAGTGAATGAATTCTGTCTAAATGTCAATGCCTAATTTTTAAAGTCTTCATGACCTGGCCCCAATGATCCAATTATATTTCTTACTTCTCCCCTGCAGGGATACTTGTGTAGGCAGGCGGGTCGCTTTAACACTCTTTCAATCTTTTCCTAATGAATTTAGCTTGCATTGATCTCTTTCTTCTCCTGTTCCTATTGCATTTACTATTTATATCACACCCTTTGCATTTTAGTATATACTTAGGCAGTGTATTTACTCATAATAGGTGCATGATAATAACTTTATTGATTGGCTGAAGTATTTTATCATTATTTTCAAGTAGTTAAGTATTTTCATTCCATCTGTATTGTCAGTTGACTGAGAAATAAATAAATACTGATTTGTTTGAGTAGATTTCCATTACTTTTTTTTAAATCTTAGGTATTTTTGGAGTTAATGGAGTCAGAAGGACCCCCAGAGTCAGTGAGTTCAGAAAAATCAGTATTTTTCTCACAGCAAGAAGAAGATGAAGAAGAAGAAGCCCAAGAACCAGAGGAAACAGGTGGCATGAACCCTCTCTTACAACCTGCTCTCACAGGGGATGTAGAAGGTTTGCAAAAGATTTTCGAGGATCCTGAGAATCCTCATCATGAACAGGCCATGCAGCTACTCTTGGAAGAAGATATCGTTGGGAGAAATTTGTTGTATGCAGCTTGCATGGCTGGGCAAAGTGATGTGATTAGAGCTTTGGCAAAATATGGTGTGAATCTGAATGAAAAAACCACCAGAGGTATTCTTTTCTCTCTCATTAGTATTACTTATGACTACCTAAAGATGCCATGTACAATCTTTAAGGTTGGATAAATTTGATGTGCCTGCTTTATACTTTACATATTTCATATATGTATACATATATATGAGCATATGTATGTGTATACATGTAAATATATCAATGTTGATATTGTATAGCATAGTACTTTAGAACACAGACTTCACTATTTATTAGCTATGTGACTTGGCAAGTTATTTGATTTTTTTGTCTCTGCAAAATGGGGATAATAATTGTATTTTTCTTTAGGGTGTTATGAGAATTAGATAAGATAATAAATATAAATATTGCAGTGCTTGGCACATAGTAAATTGGTATGTAGTAAGTGCTCAATAATATTAGTTATCACTTTCCTTTGAAGACTTAAATATAGCTTTTAGCAATCATTATCTAATTAGCTTTTTAAATTTAGTAGTTTTTTTTTCAGATTACAAATATAACACATGGTCATGGTAGAAAATTTAAAAAAAACAATGATCTTTAGGAAATAAAGAGTATACATTCTCTTCATGCTCACATGGAACATTTTAAAATACTGAGTTTATGTTGGGCCATAATGGAAGTCTCAACAAATATCAAAGAATCTGTTGCATGCAGCCTTTGGTCTGTGACCACAACAAAATAAAATTAGAAAATAGTAACAAAAATATAACTGAAAATCCTCTATAATTTTGGAAACAAGAACACACATTAAAATCATCTGTTAGTCACAGAAGATATAATAGAAATTAAGAAATATTTAAGTGGCAATAGGATCATTGTGTGTCAGAATATGTGGGATACAACTAAAATTGAATTCTAGTTTAATGCATTTATTAGAATATAAGAAACATTAAAACTCAGTAAGCAAAGCATTTAACTTAAGAAGTTAGAAAAATAACAACTGAGTAACCAAAGAAAGTAGAAGAAAAATAATAGAGTAAAATAATGACATTGAAAATAAAGGAATACAGAGAATCAACAATACCAAAATCTGGTTCAGTGAAAAAGACAGAGTTGAAAAACCTTTGTTAATATTGATTAGAGAGAGGCAGAGAGCACAAATAATATTTGGGATTGAAAAAATGGAACATTAACACAGAAAAAAACTAAGATTAAAAAATTATTAGAAAACATTATGGATAACTTCATGACAATACATTGGAAAATGTGGAAATGGACAAATTTCCAATAAAATATAAATTACCAAAGTTGATTCAAGACAAAAATAGAATCCTTGACTAGATCAGCGGTTATTAAAGAAATCAAAGAAGTAATCAAAATCTGCCTCCTTAACCCCCTGCTCCCCACCAAATTCCAGATTCCAATGTTTTTAAAGGTAAGCTCTACAAAACATTTAGGGGAAAAGGTAGTCTCTAGTTTGTATAAGTGTTATAGAGAGAGTTGGAAAGCTGTTCAACTTATTTTATGAGAGAGATAACTTTTATAGAGAAACTGATTTAAGGACAGTACTGGAAAGGAAATTTATAGGCTGATCACATTTAATAACATAGATGGAAACATCCTAAATAAACAATTGAATATAAATTGAATCTAAATAACAAAATGAATCTAAGAATATGTATTAAAAAATTTATTGGAGAGTAGATTTTAAATGTTCTCACTACAAAAAAAAAGTCTGTGAGGTAATGCACATTTTAATTAGGTCAATTAGCCATTCCACAATGCATGCATATTTCAAAACAACATATTGTACATGATAAATATATGCAATTTTTATTTTTCAATTAAAAATAAGTAAATAAATAAAATCACTTCCATCACACAGGCAAAAATTTATTGGACTAGGTTAGGTTTATCCCATGAATGAAAGGATGATTTTAACATTAGAAAAAATATTAATGTAATTCACTACATTAAAAGATTAAATAAGCAAAACATAATCATGTCTAGATATAGAAAAGTCACTTGAAAAAAATGTAGTATTCATTCATAATGAAAGCTATAAGGGAAATAGGAATAGAAGAAAAATTCTTAAGGCTGTCTATCAAAAACCTGAAGCAAACTTACCTAATATTGAATTTTCAGAAGCATTCTTCAAAATCAGAACTAAGACTATGATATTCACTGTCATGGCTTCCATTTATCATTATAATAGAGGTCTGAGCAAGTGCAGTTAAGATAAGAAAAATAAGAGCAGTAACAGAACTGTGGTACAACCAGCTCTGGAGAGCTGATTGTTAAATTTTCAGGGGTTTTGTGAATTGGTTGATGTCATGTTGGTAGCTTGAAATTGGCCTGGGTCATACATCATGGTAATTGACTAATGGTACAATTCAGGGCTTTTCCCTCCAGTGAACTGGTTGTTATACATTTACCAGCCCACTACTCAATATAAGGATTAGAGTAGATGAAACAAAACTCTCGTTATCCACAGGCACATAGACTTAAATTTAAGGGAATCTACTAACTATTAGTACTAATAGAGTTTAGCAAGAATATGAACAGAAGACCAATATTCCAAATCCGTAGCTTTCTATATATCATCAACATTCAATTAGAGAATGTAATAGAAATAAAGATCTTACTCATAACAAAATGATAAAGAAACTAGGAATAAATCTGACCAAAGAATTTTAAGACATTTATGGCAAAAAATATAAAACTTTATTGAATTACATCAAAGAAGCCCCAAAGTATATATATATTTCAGGTGGTGAAAACAAATATTATAAGATTTCAATTTTTCACAAATTAATTTATCAATCTGGGTACTATCCCAGATGATTTTTTTTTAAAAAAAATGCAAACTGGGCACTCACCACGTCCTCCTAGCCCCGCTTGCTGCAAGTTTCCAATTGATTCTGCGCTTGGAAACAGTCTGAGCAGATGCCCTGAAGTCCTGTGCTTGCTGGTGGGAGCATGCGCTGCGCGCGTTCTCCAGAACTGGACCGGAGCTAGTCGAGCTGCCAGGTCAACCATGTTAACTGCGGTAGGAGACTACACCAGGCTATTGCAAACCAAGAGGCAAGAATCATTGGGGGGCCATCTTGGATGGTACCACATGGTTACAAGAGCATTTGCCTCACAGTAATTAAATACCATTGCCATATTAAGTTGAACATGCACAAGACGAGGACTATATGTCTGATTCCTTCATTAATGTCCAAGAAGATATCAGACCAGGATTACCAATGCTGAGGCAAATCCGAGAAGCTCGTTGAAAAGAAGAAAAGCAACGGGAAGCAAATATGAAAAGTAGGCAAAAGAGTTTAAAAGAAGAACAAGAAAGACGTAACATTGGGTTGAAGAATGCACTAGGCTGTGAAAACAAAGGGTTTGCTTTGCTCCAGAAGATGGGATATAAAAGTGGTCAGGCTCTTGGCAAGAGTGGAGATAGTATTGTTGAACCAATTCCTCTCAACGTCAAAACAGGAAAAAGTGGCATTGGTCAAGAGGCATTATTGAAACGGAAAGCAGAGGAAAAATTAGAAAGCTACAGAAGAAAGATTCACATGAAAAACCAAGCTGTGGAACAGTTTCCAATGCGACTTAAAACTAAGCAAGATGAAATGAAGCTAAAAGGAGATCTTAGAGGAAGCCAGCGAGCCGGGCAGCACTTGGATGCCCAGAAGGATATTCAGGTTCCCAGGGAGGCACGGTACTGGTTGAGGCTTGAAGAGGAGACTGAAGAAGAGGAAGAGGAAGAAAGAGAACAGGATGAAGATGAATATAAAAGTGAAGATTTAAATGTACTGGAAAAATTACAGATATTGACTAGTTATTTAAGACGTGAACATCTATATTGTATTTGGTGTGGAACAGCCTATGAAGATAAGGAAGACCTATCTTCAAATTGCCCAGGACCAACTTCTGTAGATCATGACTAGACTATTCCCAATAAAGTGGAAACTTAAAAAATGTTACTGTTTCCTAGAGGTAGATTAATTCAGCAGTTAGAAATCCCAAATTTATTATGCCAGTAAAGAAAGAGGGCCTTTACGTAATGTTGTACTTTAGAAGTACATACTTTGTACTTTAGAAAGTAATCGCTCACTGACTTGAAAAAAATAATGCAATGCTAGTTCAGAACACAAGTGTCATAAACATGTACAATTACAAAAAAAAAATGCCAACTGAGAAGCTGACCCTAGATTTCAGTGGGGGAGATAATGAACTATTTAATAGATGGTGCCTGAGAATGTTGGTTATTCAACTGGAAAAAAAAGTAAAATTAAGCCAGGCTCAGTGGCTCACTGCCTGTTTTGGGAGGCCAAGGTGGAAGGATTGCTTGAGGCCAGGAGTTTGAGACCAGCGTAGGCAACATAATAAGATCCCGTCTGTACCAAAAAAAAAAAAAAAAAGAAAAAACATTAAAATTAGATACCTACTTTGTATCATGCATAAAAATCAATTACAGGTGCTTGTAAGATATGAATGTGAATAGCAAAAATTTTGAACTTTCTGAAAAGTAAATATAGAAGTTATATTCTTGAGCTATTACAGGATTTCTTAAAACAAGACAAAGAACATAACCAGTAAGGGAAAAGATTGATATATTAGTGCAAAGACAATTTATGTGACCAAAGCATTTGTACCCCCGTAATATTCTGAAATAAAAAAGGATTGATATATTATATATAAAGATTAAAAATTACACACAAAAGATACCATAAACAAAGTGACAAAATAAGCCACAAAGTGGGAGAAGATATTTGCAATATCTTCTCAACTGACAAAGGATATATCTGTGTAAAGACAGTCTACTAATCAATGAGAAGAATTCAACTCAGTAGAAAAATAGGCAAAGGATAGGAGCAAGCAATTCATGGAAGAGGATCTCTTGTGGCCAATAAATGTATGAAAATATGCTTAACTTCACTATTAAAATGCAGATGTAAACAATGAGCTATCACTACTCATCAGATTGGCAAAAATTTAAATACTTGAGAGCATTAAATATTGGTGAAGATGTGGGAAATGGAAATTCCTTTACTCTGCTGGAGGGAGTGTAAATTGGTGCAATCCCTTTTAAGAACATTTATATAAACTTGCAAATGGACATACACAATGATCCAGAATTCCATTTCTAGGTATATATCTTTAGGAAACTCTCACACATGCTGATGATTATTCAAGTATTGCTTATAATAGTGAATAATTGGAAATAATATAAGTCAGTAGGGGGGTAGATAAATGCATTATGATCTGTTCATACAATGGAATATTACACAATAATTAAAGGAATGAATTAGCTCTTTAGGTATTAAAATGGATACCACTCAAAAATGTAACATTGAGATGAAAACCAAATTACAAAAGGATTCTATAATAGATTGATTAAGAGCATGGATTTTAGAGCCAGACTGTCTGACTTCAAATCCCAACCCTTGTACTAACTTGGCTATGTGACTTGGGCAAATTATATAACCTTTCTGTGTTATGGTTTATTCATCTATAAAAATGGAGATAATAGTAATATCTAAAAACCATATCACATAAAGGAAAAGGAAAGCCCCAAATCAATATTTGACAGTGTGCTCCTAGCACTATTCAAGGGAAGAGGTAGTAGTGTTCTGACTAGTTGACATGAATATTGCCATCTTTTTGGTAGGTGTTTTCCAATGTGTGGGGATAGGTTTACAGTTTTTCAGAACTTGATGATGTACTCTGAGATAATCTGTTTCTTCATTCTGATTTTATGCTTACCATGAAATCTTCTCATTTAGAGAAATTCCCAAACTAAATGTTGAAGGTGCATCGTGGTTTCTTCTTGCTGTGTATACTAAAATGCCAGAGGGAAGAGATAAATTGAAAGAAGGACTTGATAATTTGGGAAATTCTAAGCCCATCCTGATGGCAAAGACATTAAAATTAAGATATTAACTGAAAGAAAAGCATGCTCTAGAGAGAACCTGAGAGTGTGACTCTACAACCTTTTGTTGACATGATGGAAAGATCAAAAGTTCAGAATATTTAGACACGAGATTAAGGGTATGGCTGAGGGTATCCCTTTAATCAAACTAGTGATCCTCTAGAAAGCTTAAGAGCATTGTCCCACAGCCATCTCAGCAGAAGTTAAAAATGAAGAAGGGATTATCTCAAATGTATTTGTGGACCTGGATTTTGTCTAAGGGAGTGAATCAAATCCCTGAAACACCCACAGGAGACCTACAAAGTCATTGAGAATTTTATTTTTTATTTATTTATTTTTTATTTTTATTTTGTTTGAGACAGAGTCTTGCTCTGTCACTCGGACTAGAGTGCTGTGGCATCAGCCTAGCTCACAGCAAACCTCAAACTCCTGGGCTGAAGTGATCCTCCTGCCTCAGCCTCCTGAGTAGCTGGGACTACAGGTGCACACCACCACACCTGGCCAATTTTTTCTATGTTTAGTAGACACGGGGTCTCACTCTTGCTCAGGCTGGTCTCAAACTCCTGACCTCAAGTGATCCTCCTGCCTTGGCCTCCCACAGTGCTAGGATTACAGGCATAGCCACCATGCCCAGCCGAGAATTTTATAACAACAGAAACACTGCCAGCTTGAACAGAAAAGGGAAAGAGAGAGTAAAGGAATGAAGGAAGGCTGTTGGACCCCCAACATTCTGCTGTCAGGAAGCAGACTGATAAGCCATTCAGCTGCAAACACATGCTACCTTTCATGAAGAAGGAAGGACAGCTCAGAGGCCTGAGAGCCCAGAGGGTGAAGCCAAGAACCCAGAGTGCAGAAGTGAGAACCACAGAGAATTATTCTCAAGCTTTGAAACCTAAAGGAGTTTACCTGGCTCAATTTCAGAACTGCTTTGGACTAGTGACTCTATTTTACCTTCCGTTTTCCGCGTTTGAGCCAGAATATCTATACCTGTTACCTTATGCCTGTCCCACTGTTGTATGTTGGGAGTAGATAACTTGTTTCTTCAATTTCATGTATCCAAAGATGGAGAGGAATTCTGCTCCAGTAACTGTCCTTAATGGATTATACCCAGAGTCTCATCACATGATTTAGATGATTTTGTTGATGAGATTTGGGACTTTTGAGTTGATGACGTTTACAGGAGATTTTGGACTTTGAGTTGATACTTTATGGGATGAGACCTTTGGGACCTTGGGTTGGGGTGAATGTGTTTTGCATTTGGAAGAGGCTAGTGGGTGACTCTAGTAAGAAGAATAGCCCTCTAAAGTTGTCCATGTCTTACTCCCTAATATCTGTGAATGTGTTACATTACATGGCAATGGGACTTTGCAGATGTAATTAAGATTAAAAACTTTAAAACACATTAGCGTGGATTATCCCAGGGGGTCCCAAACTGATCCCATAAGCCCTTAAAACCAGAGAACTTTGTCCAGCTGGGGTTAGAAGAGATTTGGCAGAAGTTGTTAGGTTTGAAGTGTGAGAAGTACTTGACATGTGGTTGCTGGTTTGAAGACAGAGGGGACAATGTGATTAGGAATGCAGCTAGCCTTAAGGAGCTGAAAGAAGCTTCCTGGCTGACAGCCAGCAAAGAATCAGCAACCTCAGCCCTCCAACCTGCAGGAACTGAATTCTGCCTCTGACCTGAATGGTCTTGGAAGCAGATTTAACCCTAGTGTCTCCCAGGGGTGGGGAACCTGTGGCCTTCTAATTGCAAGATTGTTCTTTTTTAAGCACCAAAGAAGGCAATAAAAGCTTCATCTTTCTCTGCTGCACCCCTTTTAATAAAAGGACTTGTTCTGTAAAGTTTGGATTCAGTCAAAAGGCTGCACTTAAGGACCTAGAAGGCCACAGGTTCCCCACCCCTGCATGAAATAAATACAAGGGTATTGTTTTTAGTTGTTAAATTTGTGGTAATTTGTTTCAGCAGGAAAGAAAACCAATACAGAAATCTCCTTAGCTAAATCTTCTGATGCTGTTTGTTTCCCATGTAGACTTTCTTATAGGGAAGGAAATGAATTAGGCAATATTCTGGGCATTGTATAAAATAAAGATTTAGCATTCCATGGAGATGATTTTATAGTGGAAAGTATGTATGAACTGGTCAACTTAATTCTACCAGTCAACTTGGTAATGATTTTTTTTAATCATTGTAAAATAATGAAATACATTAAGATTTACTTGTCAATTTCTTGTTTGATTGGTATGATTTAGTTCCCATGAGCTTGTTCACCTGGGAGAATGGATCAAATCAAGTTCTTAAACATGCAATGTTGAGAACCAGATCTTCTCTTAAGGTTTTTATTAAAATGTAGATTGGTACTCTGAGAATTACAAGGTGAAGAGGCTTTGACATCTCCAGACCTCATAAACAGCACCACACTTACTTGTATAATTACCTCCTGGTACTTAAAATACAACTATGGGAGAATCATATGGCTCTCTGGGTTGTGAACACCTATAACTCTTGAACTAGAACAGAGATTTTTAATCTTGTCTGGGTGTTGAAAAATCTGGAAAATATAATTTTCTTTAAAGAAGATCTTATGCTTTGTGGAGTAATGTATAATATTTTCTTCTATCATACAAACACAGAAGGGATAAGTTCTAGTATTTGATAGCACAGTAAGGAAATTATAGTTAATAAAAATTTATTGTATACTTCAAAATAACTAGAGGAGAATTGTGATGTTCCCAACACAAAGATAAATGTTTGAGGTGATGGGTATCCCAATTACCCCGATTTGATCATTATACATTGTATACATGTGTCAAAATATCAAGTGTACCTCCAAAATATGAATAACTATGATACATCAATTAAAAAATAAAAAATCCAAATATACAATAGAAAATTTGATATTTGAAATTTTTGATGCTATAAAATGACTTTATTTTGAATAAAAACCAAAATCACAACAATAAGCATTACACAAAAATTAAGTTGACAAGTTAAGCATGATTAACTATTTCTGAACTTTTATGTTTATTATTTGTTTTAGGTCATTTCCTTGTGAGACAGTGTAACATGAATAACAAACACTTGTACTAATTTGTATGATTGTGTTAACAATAATGCTAGAGTAATTAGAGTTTGATGAAAATTCCTGTGTTCCAAAGTAGATAACTGCTAGGGAGATCACCATCTTCCTCAGGAGATTTTGAAGAGCTCAGGCTTCAGACAGCCTGTGTTGGTATCTTGCTTCCGTCATTTATTGGCTGTGTTCCTTGGTCAAGTTTCTTAACCTCTCTAGACTTTGGTTTCCTTATCTGTAAAATGAGGATTATAATAGTTCTGATAATATAGTGGTTTTATGAAACTAAATGAGTTTACTATATGGAAAGCACTTAGAATAGTGCTTGGTTCATAGTAATTGTTCAGTACTTGATTACCATTATGATCTTCTCATACATAATATAGGTTAAAGCAATGTAATCTATTTGATGTAACCATCTTCATTTTATTTGATAGGGTACACACTCTTACACTGTGCTGCAGCCTGGGGTCGTTTGGAAACTTTGAAAGCACTAGTGGAACTGGATGTTGATATAGAAGCTTTGAACTTTCGGGAAGAAAGAGCTCGAGATGTTGCTGCTCGGTATTCCCAGACTGAGTGTGTTGAATTCCTGGACTGGGCCGGTAAGTATACAAAGTATTAGCAAACTGACTGATGTGATGGATTTTTCTTCTGTGGGTTATAGACTATGTCACCTTCCATCAATATGATTTATTTGTAGATACAACCACAGTCACAGTTGGCGATAATATATGAAATCTACCAATTTTTTTCTATTTTGCTATTGGCCTTAAACATTGTACTTAATAGGAACTGTACATATTGGAAGATTGTTGATTTACCAACTGCTAACAATTTCATGAATAATTTTCTATAAGAATATATGTACAATATATGTTCAAGGCCATTTTTTGAGAGACCCAGGCAAAGTAGACCATTCCTTAAAAGTTTAAAAAATAGCATATTTGAGTAATATTAAGTTTATCAATATTACAGTATTAATAGTATATATTTGTTTATTAATATTATTATATTATATATTTTAATATTAATATTAATTACAATATATTTGATCCCTCAGATAGAAAAGGTTGTAATAATAGTTGAAAAATGATTTTTTATGCAAACTTAATCTATGTGTTAGTAGTCAGAATAGTAGTTACTCTTATGGCATGGGGTGCCTTCTGGGATGTAATATTCTTTTTCTTGATCTGGTTGCTGGTTACATGGGTATGTTCATTTGTGAAGATTCATTGAGCTGTACACATAATTTTTGTGCTTTTCTGTATGTATGTTATACTTCAATACAAAGTTCAAAAAACTGTGCTGTTTTGACTTTTGCTACTATTTTGCTTACATCATTCCCACAGCCCTGTAGAATACAGCTTAAAGAGATTTCAGGACAATGTACCTGTGTAACTATGTATGTATACAAACATTGGTTAAAAAGCTAGTACTTACGAAGGTCACAGCATTCATTTTGCATGGTTGTCTGCATTCGTGGTTTTAGCAAGCATTTATTGAATGTCCATATGAGCATGGCTATTGTTGTAGGTACAATTGGTTATTCCTGTCCTCTGGGCATTTGTTAAGTGGGGGATGATAACTATAGACACATTCAACAGTTATATAACAATATTAGAAGGACTATAATTTTTTTTTTTTTTTAAGACAGAGTCTCACTCTGTCGCCTGGGGTAGAGTGCAGTGACATCATCACAGCTCACTGTGACCTCAAATTCCTGGGCTCAAGTGATCCTCCTGCCTCAGCCTCCTGAGTAGCTGGGACTACAGGTGCATGCCACCATGCCCAGCTAATTTTTTTTTCCTATTTTTTGTAGAGACAGGGACTTGCTCTTGCTTAGGCTGGCCTCTAACTCCTGACCTCAAGCGATCCTCCTGACTCGGCCTCCCAGAGTGCTAGGATTACAGGCGTGAGCCTCTGTGGCCAGCCTAGGACTACGATTAAAGGCTAAAATTGGCAGAATGGGCAGTCCATGATACAGGGTAGTCAGAGAACATGAAGTCAGAACATGTTGGGCTTGACCTGGGCCTTGAATAATGGATGAAATTTGGATACATAGTAGAAGGGGAAAGGACCTGAGCAAAATCTTAGAGCTGAGAATGAAAGTGGCATGTTGTGGGACAGTGACAAGATTGCCTTATTGAGCCGCATGTCATGGTTTCCACAGGTAAGCTATAACACAGGTGGAATAATAAAAGGATTAAGTACATGGCCTCTTGAGGTTGAATTTAAATACTACTATCTGCACTTGAGACCTTGGCAAGGTACTTAAATTCTCTATACCTCAGTTTCCTTTTCTGAAAAAGGGGGCCAATAAAAATAGTTCCTACCTTTCGAGGGTTGTTGTGAGAATTAAATGCAATGATGTAAAGCACTTAGCACAATACCTGCCATGTGGTTAGCATTTGAAAAATGCTGCTGCTTTTATTATAGCCAGATTATGCCCTTAAATGCCAGGCTAAGGTGTTTTCATTTTATTCTGGGGGCCACTGAAAGTTTTTATGCAGAAGAGGAAGAGGGTGAAAGAGATCTTTAGGAAGATTCAGCTAGTAGCAATAAGACGCTTGCTCATCAGTAAAATGAGAAGGGGACTAGGAGAACTGATAGAAATAAGGAAATTAAAGAAAGGAGGCATATTTGGGAAGAAAGAGATGAGTTGTACTTTGTAGATTATTTTTATAGGTAATTGTCCACTTGTACTAAATATTTTCTAGGAACAATCTTTCTTATATCAATTTCTTTGATTTTATGATTAAATCTATAAGTAAAAAGAAAACAAAAAAGCAAAGAATTCAATTGGTCCCCCATGAATAGTAATTGTAGGTGAAATTCACATTCCATAATTTAAAATTCATTTTTGAAGAGTGAGTGACCCATAGTACTAAAAATGACAATCAAGGGACAAATTTTGCTGTAACTTTTCTGAAAAGAAGTGGCTTGGGCTTATGAGTATGAAGTTTCAATGGTTTCCTTCCGCATAATATCCATGTGTTTAATTTGGATCCTTAGGTTCTTTGAGAAATTATACATAACACGTCTTAGTGATACAAAAAAGAAGACTATAAAAAGTAAGCTAGTAATTGTGTTTCTAGATCAATGATGTTATTAGGATTGGAGCTTCATGGTAGTGTAGCTGTGGAATGTTGGAAACAAATTACTCAACATCAAATTTAACATTTGTTTAATTCAGAACTACCAAGATTGTACATCACTTCCATTTCTCATTTTAGTGATTAGGGTAGGAGTCATCTGGAGAGATTTAAGGGATTGAGGGCTCCTTATCCCAATAGTCTCCTTCATGCTACTGAAAATTCT
Source organism: Daubentonia madagascariensis (assembly GCA_023783475.1). Lineage (NCBI taxonomy): Eukaryota > Metazoa > Chordata > Mammalia > Primates > Daubentoniidae > Daubentonia > Daubentonia madagascariensis. The sequence goes on from JAKFHU010000978.1 coordinate 30,119,462, forward strand.
TTTATGGAGATAAATTTCTTTGGGTGTTAGAGGTTTGGGAATTGAAGTCTTCAAGAGTCCCCCATTAAAAGAAATATGTATCAGTGTTCTCTTAGAGAGAATTAGTTGACAGTGCAGAACTGAAGATGTGGAACAAACATTTATGGTAATGTGGGGATGGGGTTGTGCTAAGGAGGAGTGGATGTAAGGAGGAGAGTCTGGAAAGTGGAACCAGAAATAAGCCTTTAATAGTTTGTCATATTCCAACGCAGGCACTATTCATTTTCATTGCTTTTAAACTCTAGAGTTATTTATTACTGTTTCAAGGATTGTTTTGTAAAAGTTTTTTTCCTTCCTTATAATGACGGCGGGTATATTATAGATAATGGCATGTTTTTCTTGGATTTTTCAAGATGTTTTTAATCAAATCTTCTGTCCTAGTCTCAGGCCTGTCTCCTAGTTTTTCTCTGGAAAATGTAGTAACCATACTTTAAAAAATTGAAATGTCTTATCATCAAAAAGGCTGAAATTTAAAAAAATATTGCTATGTAATTTATCATTTATTACACTAAAAATGGGAACATTTGTGCTTTTAAAAACTGATCTATTCCTTAATATTTCCATGCTATTCTAGGAATCTGAGATGAGAAATTAAAAGTCTTCCTGTGGTTATAAAATTTTCTCAGGAAAATAAAAATCACAGATATTATTTAAAGTAGAGATTTATTGAAACACTAAACTAACTTTCTATTCTACAGATTGGTTAAAGATTAGTAATCTAACACATTAAAAAGAACAAAATACTTAATCACATAGCAGTGATAGTGTATAACCTTTTCCCCAGTACTTTACTAAAGTATGGATTCTTTTTTAGTTGAATGGAAATAACATTTCAACCCAGACTTCTTTGGAAAATTGCAGTAAAGATTGTGGCAAAAAAAAAAAAAATTACAAAGCCTTCCAAAGAACCATATTTATCCTTAGATGAGTCCTCTCAAAAGATTTCTTTTGTAATCTCTATATTTGACTGAGCTACATTTGCACATGCATATGTTTAGTATCCTCTGGCTCCTTCTCCTTCACTCTTCTTCCTCTTTAATTTGCGGTGCTTAATTTTCTTAGAAGAAGGATGGTGGGACACCTGTTTCAGGTACTTGGTCATCATTGATGTTGTGGCCACCAGTCTGCAGAGTATTTGGTCAATGTCATAGATGGATGGGCTTTCTAGATCATTACTAAACTTATCTAAGGAGGCTTGTTTTTTCAGCTAAAAGGAGAAAACAAATGATATAGATTTTATCTTACTATGGTTCAAATTAAATTTGTATTCCAAATATATAAACTTTAACTCTATTAAAACAGTACATATCAGTTATTTATACAAAAGAAGGATTACTATAGAAGAAAGGTATAAGTGCAGAAGACATGTCTTCTGTATATGCCCCATATAAGCTTAGAGTGATCATTATCACATTTAGCAAACCATTAGTGCATTCTATGGTTAGAGCATTCTGCTGGGAGAAATATGAATATTAGCAAAATATTTTCCTTTACTAAACAACCTCAAGGTATAATACCATAAAATCACAGTCATTTTAAAAATAAGAAAACATTTATAAATACTAGTTGTCCTGAAGGTCATTGAGGTTTGTTGGTTGGTTGGTCAATGAGCTTTTAAGACTGCCTCAAACTGTGGTGTCATCTATTGGCAAAGTGGGAAATTAGTTTAAAAGTTCCATTTCCCAGAAGGTTATCCTAACATTAGAAATTAGTTTACAGTCCATTTAAAAAATACATGCCAACTTTTGTACTTAGCTTTCTTAGGTAGATCTGGAAGGGCTCTAAGAGATCTCTTGTTCCAGATCCTTCATTTTATGGATGGGGCAGCTGAGAAAGATCAAATGACTTAACTAAGGGCACAGACAGATAACTTCATTTCCTATACATTTTACTCATGGTAGCACACTACTTTTTAAATGTGTTTTGTAACTTGAAATAGAGGGGTTACAGTAGATGAGTTTTTTTTTAATACCATAGGATCTGACAGGTTGGACCAGGTAATTATAAGGACCTTCTAATTCAATTACACATTTGTTGAGCACCTAGTATGTGCAAGACACTGTGCTAGATGCTGGGGATGAATGGGGACAGGGGAAGCTTACAAAGAGGAATAAAACGTGGTACCTTTCCTTAAAGAAACTGATTATCTTATGTTATAAACTCTTTGAGATTTTGTAACTGTTACTATTTGCATTACTAATTCACCTTTTTTTGGTGTTTCTTCCATTTCATCCACAGGTAATGCACAGATAAAACAGATAGGATTAAAAAGAGAGCTTGTACTAAAATATAAATGAGATGTAAAAAACCTTGAAATATATCCATGTTAGCAAAGTTGCAGCATAGTTTGTCCAGAGGATAAGGTAGACAGTGAGATGGAGAAGGCTTAACTTTCAGATAGTGTACTTCTTCTGGAAAAATCTCCCATCCAACCTTTGTCCAGGTAGTTCCATCGCAAATGCAGAAGCTCTCCCTGAAGAAGCAGATAAACAACAGAGAAAAAATCGGGAATAGTCCTTGATTAGACATCTGTCTCAATTGGAAAAAAATATCTCTACCTAAAAAATTGGTCAGAGACAGAGAAGAAAGTGCCTTGAGTTGTTAGTCAATATGGTGCTTCAGTCAAGGCATTTCAGATAATCTTGCCGGTCAGCAAAATAAACCCAGCAAAATATACGCTAATGACTATTGTAACATCATCAGTCATAGTGATTCAGGGATAAGTTAAGTGACATCATAAAGAACCACATTGGAACTAAAAGGTGTCACCTAACCAATCACCTTGGGTTTCTTAGAGAGACTTTTTGTTGCTTTTTGCCAGAGTGACTTGAGCTTCTTCAATTTTCTTAAAAATGAAGACTTTACTAATATTTTGCTAGCTAATAAATTCAAACTGTAGTCATATTAATAGAATTGCATGGAAACAATTTACTCATAACTTCACCAACCCTTCTTCTGAAGTATGGCAGTTTTACATCTACTTAAAAGATAGCTATACTATTTCACACAACCTAGCATCTACTACTCTTTTCTTGTTTTGGAATGTCCTTCCCTTCAAATACTTCAGTAAATATTGAGTGCCTATCCCTTTTAACGTATGTTCTTTTGGTGGCGATATGGTGCTGTCAGATAGTGGGTGAGGGGTGAGGAAGGTGGCATGGTATATGAAAAAGATAAGATGGTGAGGTGGCATGGTGTATGATAAAATGATAGAACATAGACCCTGCCTTTAAGGAGCTTACAATCTAGAGGTAAAAGCAAAGACCAAGATAATAATAAAAATGATAAGATAGAGTAAATGAGAACTAAGCAAAATTATAAAGATGTAACAGTTAAGAGAGCAGTTGAGTTCTACCTGGGGGAATTAGGATGTTTCACAGAAGTATATTTGATTGGGCCTTGAAGAATGAGTAGAATTTTGGTAGGTGGCAATGTGGAGAGGGCATCTAAGGTTGAGGAAACATAAGCAAAGAAATTCTGTGTAAACATTCATACAACAAATATATATTGAGTGCCTACTATGAGCTAAATACTCTTCCAGGAGCTGAGAATACATTTACAACTCAGCACAAAACAGAATACCTTCATGGAGCTTACTTTCTAGTAGGAGGACACAGAAAATAATTGTGTCTATCTAAATCTGTATGTCTATACCTGTGGAGTGATATGGAGAAAAATAGAGCGGTAAGGGGTTTAGGAAGTTGCCAGCAAGTGAATGAGTGAGTGTGTGTGTTACTTTATGGAGGGAAATTAGGAGAGGCTCTCTGATAAGGTGATGCTTGTGCAGAGACCTGAAGGAACTGAAGGAGGGGCCATGTTGACATCTGGGAGCAGAGGGAAGAGGAAGTGAAGAATAGATAGACTCTTGAATGAATGTTGGAGAGGGTGAAGCTGGAAAGATAGTTTGTAGCTAGACAGATCTTGGAGGGCCCTGTATTTTATTCAGTAGGCAATAGAAAGTCATTTATAGAGTTTTGAGGAGTGACATAATAATAAATATTGAGTGCTGTACTGTGTTCCAGGCACTGTGCCAAGATATTTGCATGTGTTATACTATATTTTGCATTATACTATATGTATTATACCATATATTATATACTATATACTATATTATATTACATTATGCATTAAACTGTATGCTATATACCATAATCCTCACAACACTCCTATGAGGACTGTACTATACTGCTTCAATTTTATAGGTGAGAAAACTAAGGTTAGAGTGGTTAAGTTATGGTGGCATTAAGGGAATGCTTTCAATAAGCTCCTTTCTCCAGTAAGTCACCCAAAGTAAATATGTGCTCTCAGTAAAAACAGTGTGCTTGTTATACAAATGCAGTTTCATGACAAGTCCCTTAGTCCCCTTTTCCAACTAATTTTTCCCCTAAAGTCCATCCTGTATTGAAATTCTGGAACCACCACTGATTCCAGGTCACCCAACTATTGGAGCCAAAACCTAAACCTTGGATTTCAGTTTAGGAAATTAATTCTGCTTTCAATGTGAATGATAGGTTTAAAGCTGTGGAAGAGTTGGAAGCAAGAAGACCAGTTAACTGGTCCATAATCATTGATACTATTCCAGATACGGGTCTGAATTCAACTATGTAAGTACTTTTATTACGTCCAATTTACAGAAAGGCAGATGAGGCTTAAAGAGATTGTTAGGTGCTGGAGATAACACAGTTGAGTTTTAGTGAAATCACTAAATTACAGGACTATTAACTCCTCAAATAGTCCTGTTGGGAGTTTCATGAGAGTGTGTATACCAACTGTGGCAGGCTGGACAATATCCCCAAAGATATCCAGGTCAAAATCCTTCCTTCCTTTCTTCTTCCTTCCTTATCTCCTTCCTTTATACCTGTCCCATCATTGTATTTTGGAAGAAGATAACTTGTTTTCTAGTTTCACAGGTCTACAGATGGAGAGGAATTTTGTTCCAAGATGGATTATACTCAAGAGTCTCACCCATACCTCGTTTGATTTAGATTATGAGATTTGAGACTTTTGAGTTATGATATTTAGATGAGAATTTGGACATAAATTGGTACTGTAATGGGTCCAGACTTTTGGGGATTTGGGGATGGAGTGAATATATTTTGCTTGTGGGATAGATGTGAATTTTTTGGGGGGATGCAGAGGGCAGACTTTAGTAGGCTGAATAATGGCTATCAAAGATATCTAGGTCTTAATCCTTGGAACCTGCAAATATTACCTCATATGACAAAAGGGACTTTGCTGATTCTTAAATTAAGGATCTTGTGTTGGGGAGATTATCCTGGATTATCCAGGTGGAATCTAAATGTAATCACAAATGTCCTTATAAGTGGGAGGCAGGGGGAGATTTGACACAGAAGAGGAGAAGGTGATTTGATGATGGAAGCAGAGATTGGAGTGACGTATTTAAAGATGGAGAAAGGGACCACATGCCAAGGAATACTAGAAATGGAAGCCACTACAAATTGAAAAAGGCAAGGAACAGATTCTCCCCTGAGAGCCTCCAGAAGGAATCAGCCCTGCCAACACCTTGACTTTAGCTCAGTGAAACCAATTTCAGACATCTGGCCTTTAGAACTGTAGGAGGATAAATTTGTGATAATTTGTTCTAAGCCACGAAATTTGTGGTAATGTGATACAGCAGCCAATACATCAACCTTTAAATTAATTTGGTACTAATCTATAATTTACAATGTTCAGTTGTCCCATTTAGGAATATGGTAAGCCTTTCTATTTATTTGACTCTTTTATTATATTTCTCTCAGAAAAATGTTGTAATTTTATTTAAACAGGTTCTGAAAATTTTGTGATAACATTACTATGTATCCTATAATGAATGGAATTATTTTAAACACTTTTTTTTTTAAAGAGGGAGAGCTATTTTTCAATTTTGTTTGAAGGATCAAGAAGAGTAAAGCAAGTGATAGTTTGTCTATTAAAAATGTTTTTTTTGTTCCATTCTCCAGATTAGATGTTATTTAATAAAATAAGGTCTCTTTGGGATCAGGTGTCATGTTTTATATTTCATTTGTTCTTCAAAAGTTTTAGCACAATTTTAGGAACATACTGAATGCCCCAAAGTGATGTGCTAGTTTAGTGTTATCTTTCTGAAATTCAATGAAAGCAACCACAACAAACCTCCTATACATAGTATTTATAAAGCTCTGAATATATAATAGTACATTACAAACAATTGAGCATATTTTTTGGTCTTTGTCTTATCATTGTGTGATTTACCATCCATTCTTTCAGATGCAAGGCTGGCTCTGAAAAAATATATAGCAAAGGTCTCTTTAGCCATTACTGACACAGAAAAGGGACAAGGGAAGCTCCTTAAGGAAGACAAGGTACTGTATTTGTGATTATTGCTTGTTTTGAAGTCTTCTGAGAATTTTATCTTACATTTTAGTTCCTACACTGATGCATCTAGAACTGCTCTAGAGGTGGTCCTTACTTCTCTTCTTCTTCCCTCCCTCCCTTCCTTCCTTTCTTTATAAACTACTGATAAAGGATAGACTGATTAAAATTAAATGAAATAATATTTAAGAGTGTCATAGAGATGTACTAAGTATCATATCCAACAATATGGATGAATCTTAGAAATGAAGTATTGAGTGAAAAAAAATCATCAAAGACTACATAGATTTTTATAAAGCTCAAAAACAGGCAAAATCAAACTATATTGTTTAGGGATGCCTACATATGGGGGTAAAACTATTAAAAAAGCAAAGCAAAGGAATAAGCACAGATCATAGTTATCTGTTGGAGCCAAGCAGGGGGATGGGATAGGGAGGGACACAGAAGTTGCGTTAGTAGTACTGGTAGCGTTCTTGTTCTTCTGTTGAGTATTGGGGTCCACTGATACCCATTTCATTATTTTGCTTCAAAACTTAGATATACATTATATCTTTTAGTACATATGTATATGTACGTATACATTACATATTTTTTGATGTATCAGATTTTCCAGAATGGGGAAAAAGATTCACAGATGTAAAGGTAGCTAATTGTAAAGCCAGCTTGCCACATGCCCAAGCACTGTATCTAAGTACTGCCTGTGGACAAGTGTATTGCTTTGAATGTACATTAAAAAATGCTCAAGGTATTAGAAATGTGTTTTGGTTTTAAATTACTTCATGCATTTCTGTGCAGGATGCTCTGCGAATATCCTGTAACTTATAATTTAAATGAAAAAGAATTGGGTATTGCTTAAATTGTAAGACATCACCAAGTCTGAGAACTTGAAAAGTTATACATTGCACTTGTGTCTTGTAAAACACTCTACAAAATCTCTTGTGAAACAAACAAAATAGAGGAAAAATTCTATTAGAATAGCTATTGGAGCTATTAGTTCTGCAAAACAAAATTTTCCTGGCACAAAGAAATAGTGCTTTGTCAAACTACTTGCCAGAAAAGTCTTTTAATTTTAATTTTTAAAATTTTGGTTACTCGAAGTAGAAAATATTGTGTACACATAGTAATAATTAGGAAAAATTTGAAATGTCTAAAGCTAACTTAATAGTTTTCCCTTTTCCATATCCAGTCTTATTACCCTGTGGTTCTGATAATAATTTTGTGTTAATTGTACCATGTTTTTTCCTTCACTTATAGAAACATATGTATACACACATAGATTTGGAATTTTATGAGAGATTTTGTTTTTATAAAGATGGGATCATGCTGTACATATTATTCTTTAATTTACTTTTTCCCCCTCTTAATAGTATGTTATGAACACCTTTCCAAACCCACTTCCTTCTACATACTTCTGCATATACTGCTGCTTATTATTTAATAGTATGGACAGGACATACCACAAATTTATTTATTTCTCTTTGTTACTACAAACCATAGTATTAATACAATAAACATCTTAAATCAGACATCAGAAGTTTGCTGCCCATGTGCAATGAGATGGTTTTACAATGCAAACTGAGAAATTTTCAGTAAGATGGAGCTTTTCTTGCATTTCTTGAACTTCATCCTCCTGTGAACCATTTGAGAAGGAATCAGCTATCAGTGTTGTCTTTTGAGTTGCATGCACCTATTCTTTTCTAGCCTTTGCAAGAACTTCTTTTTGTCACAGGATTCAATGAAAATAAAGAATTAGGGAGAAAGTGTAGACTGGCACAAGGCTTCGTGACTCTTGATGGTGAGTTTTATTATACTCACATTCCACCAATTTTAGAGCTGCACTGTCCAATATAGTAGCCATTAACCACATGTGGCTATTTAAATTTGAATTATTTAAAATGAAATAAAATTTAAAATTCAGTTACTTACTTACACTAGCTACATTTCTAGTGCCCAGTAGCTATATATATCTACTGACTACTGTATTGGACAATGCAGATTTAGAATATTTTCATCATCATAGAAAGTTATTTTGGGCAGTGCTGGTAATTTTACTTTTCAATAAATAAGTGGAAAGTAAATTCTCTATTTCTGTCCCTAGAACACTGTTCTCAATGCATGCCGTGCAAAAAATGATTGGTTGGCATCCCATTCGGAAGCTTCCATTAATGAGCTTTTTGAACAGAAACAGCAACTGGAAGATATTGTGACCCCTATTCTCACAAAAATGACTACACCACGTAAGTTTTGGATAAAAGATTGTTGGAATTCAGAAAAGATGAAAATTAGGTTTAATGTTGTTTTTTCTGCAATATTCTGATTTTGACAATCTTCACTAAGTAGTCATTAACCTTGTTATAAGCACTAATCCATGATATGGTTCCCTACTCTCATTATTAGTTTCAATATTAGTATTAACTAATAATAATAACTGAATTCTTTCTATAGGGAATGCCTAATACTGATCTTAATATTACCACCATCAGTCATTAAATTTTATGTAATTACTGTACCTTTGCCTTTTTCGACCAAGGATTGTCATCTAGGAAGGCATATCCTCCTGAAAATAGGATGGCAGAATTTGAAAAAGCATTTTCAGTATTATAATTGTATATTTGGGGGAAAAAACCCATGTGGGAATACCATATTGAGAATGGAGAAGGTACATGTATCCCAATCTTTGTGGCAGGCATACCTAAGCTTGTTGAAATAACAGCTTTATTGAGAAATAATTCTCATACCATAAAATTCACCATTTTAAAGGGTACAATTCAATAGTTTTCAGTGTATTCACAAAGTTATATAATTATCACCATTATCTAATTTTAGAACACTTTACCACCCCAAAATAAACTCTATACCTATAAGCAATCACTTCCCATTCCTCCCTCCTCCAAGCCCTGGCAACCACTAATATATTTTCTGTCTCTATGGATTTGCCTGTTCTGAACATTTCATAAATAAAATCATACAATATGTGTTGTCTTTTTTGGTTGGCTTCTCTCAGTTAGCATAATGTTTTCAAGGTTTATCCATGTTGTAACGTGCATCAGCACTTCATTCTGTTTTATGGATGAATAATATTCCGTTGTATGGATACAAATTTAATCCATTCATCAGTTCATGAACATTTGGGATTCCACTCTTTTGGCTGTTACAAATAACGCTGCAGTGAACTGTTGTGTACAAATTTTTGTGTGCCATATTTTCATTTTTCTTTGGTGTATTGCTGGGTTATATGGCAACTCTGTCTAACCTTTTGATGAACTGCCAAACTGTTTACATTTTACATTCCTACCAGCAGTATATGAGATTCCAGTTTCTCCATATCTTTGTCAATGTTTGTCACTGTCTTTAAAAAAATGTTAACCATCTTAGTGGGTGTGAAGTGGTATCTTAATGTAGTTCTCAGTTTCATTTTCCTAATTAGTAATAATTTTAAGCATCTTTTCATGTGTATACTGGCCATTTGTATATTTTCTCTGGAGAAATGTCTTATTTGAATTCTTTGCCCATTTTTAAATTGGGTTGTCTTTTTATTGTTTAGTTGTATGAGTTCTTTATGTATTCTGGGTATAAGTCCCTTATCAGAAATATGATTCTGATATTCCCTCCCATTCTGTGGATTGTCTTTTCATTTTCTTAATTATGTCTTTTGAAATACAAAATAATTTAATTTTGATGAAGTACAGTTTACCTAATTTTCCTTTGTTGCTTGTGCTTTCTGTGTCATATCTAAGAAACCATTGCCTAATCTGAGATCATCAAGATTTAGTTCTATGTTTTCTTCTAAGAGTTTTGTAATTTTAGCTCTAACATTTAGTTCTGTGATCCATTTTGAGTTATTTTTTGTGTATGGTGTGAGATAGGGGTCCAAGTTCATTCTTTTGCATGTGGATATCCAGAACGTAAAATTTTTATGTTTCTCAAAGGGGGTTGTGGATTTTAAAAGGGTAAGTAATCTAGCCTAGGTAGTGTGACAGAATATCCCTTGCCATCTATAACTAATATCTATTGAGCATACACATAGCACTCTTCTAGGTACCCTAAAGGGAGACAGAGGCTTTAGACTATCCCTGTTTTTAAGGAGCCTACCACCTAGTTTGTGAGTAAGACATACATACCTGAAAAGATAACCAAAGTGCTGTGTATGTTCCTAGAAGCCTAAGTATAAAGAGAAAGCATCATGAAGAAAGAAGAATTGGTGTGAAAGGATGGGTAGCCAAGGTGCAATATGAAGAAAATTCCAGAATGGAAGTACAATATGATGATGAAAGGTTTAAATATGGGAGTAAGGAAGTGGCCAATACCCATCTGGCTGATTGTAGTTGAGTCTGTGTTAAGAAATAGTAGAAAATAAGGTTACAAAGTTAAGATGTGATCATTTTATAAAAACTACTGAATTGTAAGCTTAGGAGTTTGGGCTTTATATTCTGGGTAGTGGGATGCCATTAAAAGGCTTTGGGGTAAGAGAGAAAAGGGATTAAATAGGGGAGAATAATCAGGCTTTCTTTGTAAAATGGATTGGAAGAAGAGACTAGAGAAAACAAGATCAGTAGTTCAGGAGGGAGATGATTAAGACCTGAATTATTGGTTATCCAGTTTGATTTCTCCTTGCTCCGCCACTACCATTAGCCTAGCCCAACAACTCTCCCTTCTCACCTCTGAAGAAGAATTGCCTCTCTCCCCAAGTTTTCTATATCACATCCCCTCTAAGCACCTTTATATCATAGAATATTAATATTAGCTCTTGATGGAACCTCTGAAATGACCCCTCATTTTACAATGAAGAAAGTGAAGACAAGAGAGTTTAGCAGTTTATTCAAGCTTCCTTTAGTCAGTGGCAGAACTAGTAACAATAAACTGACCATATGGGAAATGTGACCATATGGCTTTAAATATTAAAAGTAAAGGAGAAAAGAATATTTGAATTGGTATACCAACAACATAGGGTTTAATTAATGGCTGGCTCAGGTGGGGATATACTAATTTATTCCATGACCATTGTTTTAAAAACTGGCTTTGTTTAATATCACAAAGTAATTAAATGTAATTTTAAAATTTGCTTCCTTTCAGGTCAAGTGAAAAGTGCCAAATCTATAGCCTAAGCCATGGTCAGAAGAGAAGTCAAGATTATACCTTCTACTGAACATATATTTTGTAAAAGGCCACATTTTCTTCTAGTATCTGAAAAGACAAACCTATCATGCCAATTAAAGTAAAAAAATAGATGTGGGGTTTTATAAAAATGTTTAAGTACAACAGTACATCACCCTTGTTTTGTTTGGCTTGTTCAGCATGCTTATGTCCAGACTCTCTGGCCTTGCCCCCGCTCCTCCAAGCATAGCCCCATGTGACTTGCATGCATTCCTTCAGGAAAGCACTTGGGTATAAATCACTCACAGAGACTATATGGAGGTTTTAAAAACTACCTAGGGAATCTAGTAATTTTCTATGTAATTGAGACATTCCATAAAAGAAGACGTATTTGGCTATTTCCAGAGGAAAAGTTTGTTCTTCTCTAAAAAGGAAATCTTATGAAATGACATTCTGGAGCAAGGAAATATTAAGAATTGTTTGGATTAGGGACCTCTGGTTACAACTATTAACTTTTTATGTCCAAATTAAAATTCACCTGTAAGGTGGAATATAGTCTCTGAGCAAACTGCCTATTTATCTTTAACCTCCTTCTATCTTTAAATTAATAAACACAAATCTGTATCATTTTATACTCATATTTAGAAGATTTGTCCTATTCTGTAGGTTTGACAGTATAGATATTGTAACTGGATTCTGTGTCATTTTTCCTCCTGTTCTGTTTTATATTTCTTAGGTTTTAAATATAGTAGTTGGTTTTGTGTTGGTGGTTTGGAAAGTCCTTTTTCTAGTTTATTAATCAAACCCCTGAACCTTCTATTACTTCATGACTCTATGGAAAAGTTTTACAGAAAAGAAAATGTTTTTAAAAAAGCATTTATTCTTTGTTCTTATGACTTTCTCTTCTTTGTCCTGCCCTGAAAACTAGTTTTTCATTATGGGGGGAAGGAAGAGAAATGAGTGATTCAGTAATACCTTGTCAGTTGACATTTTCTCAACCATGGTTTTGAGATAACCCTATTTTAGATGTCTCCCAAATTTTCAAGTTTAGAGACCTTTTTATTGTATGAGCAATTCAGTTTTAGTTTCCTGAAGCAAAGAACAGTGCAATAACTCTCACCCCTCTCTGGTATACCCAGTGAGTGTTTATGGAGGGTCTTTATATACAAAGAAAGAGATCTGTGTTTGTTCCATTCTCTTAATATGGTATATTGTGAGAAGTCCAGTGTCCTTAAAGCACTGCAATAATTTAGGAAAAGGCTAGGTGCCATTTTTGTTGTTTGTACTCTAACTCTGCATCTGAGCCTTGATCTAGAATATGTTACTTTCTAGGCATGTGTTCTTGAGTAGGGAGGGATTCCTGGATCTCACCTCAAAGATTCCTAAATAAGACTGAGGCTTTTCTGGAGACCTCCTAGTATAGAATAAATCTCTCTTTCCTTCTTTATTCATTTCTCAATCCTTATCCTCAAACTTTTTGTAGCTTTTGGTACATTTGCTGATGTTATATTTTTTAAACTCCTTGAATTGGCACTTTTATGCCAATCATGATTCCTATACTTTCTTGAACTGCTTTTCTTCACCAGCTCCTCTTTTTCATCATGCCCCTAGCTGTAGGAACTTCTCAAAATGCAATCTTGACTCTTAGTGAAGCACCCCATGACCTTCCCTATCCTCAACATTATGAAGAACTAATCCTTCCCTTTTTAGGGCACCCATAGTACCAGTACCCTCATACTCTGTTCTATTTAATTGTTCACGTTTGTCTCTTCATGTGCAGTGTGGGCTTTTTGAGGGTAGGAACTTTGTCTTGTTCGTCCTCATACCTAAAGAGTCCATAAGATATTACTAGTAATTTAGTAAATAATAGTTGAATGAATTCTCTTTTAGTACTATCTTATACATAGAACTCATTACCTCTTCATTCATAGAGCTTGTTCACCTTTATAAAAATGACTCCCAAACCTATCTCCTTATCTTACCCCATTTCGACTCTTGCTCCTCCAGCAGACAAGCCAGATACACATCCAGCATTATGACTCTATGTCTACTTTCTCCTCTGACCCATTTTCTAAGCCTTCATCTTGAATGTCATGTTACTTTTCAGGCATGTGAATCTAATGATTACCAATGGATTCCTGGAGCTCACTTCAAAGATCCCTTTGATGTAAGGATCTGAACATTTATTTATATCTATAGATCTATAACTTTAGTCTGTTTTGAGAGATAGAGTACATTGTTACCTATTTTGGATTGAATTATATATATATATTCATAGGAGAGTTAAAATGCCCTTATGCTTTGAGTTTGAGCTGTTACACAGGTAGCTGTGTGGCTTTTTCTGAACATCCACAGAGTAATTACCATGTCAAAGTGCATACTAGTAAATCAAGAAGGCTCCACATTATTTGAGAGTCAATAATAGTCAATCAAAGGCTAAATTCAATGTTATGATAACTTTTAGACAGTGGTTCTATAGAGTTTTATATTTTATTGACCAGAAAAATATAATAAAATAAAGGGAGGAGATTGATATGACATCCTTAAGAAAACAGCTACTATCTACTATCATATCTTTTAACAGAAGACATTTTAACACCAGAAAAGAAGGGATGATAGGATCTCAGTGTAAGGCTCTACCTGTAAGTTGAATAAATTAACCTTTATTGTAGATCTTTATGTTATATTTATTTTTCTCATTTTGCCATGTATGAGGGAACTTTTTTCATGAATCAGAATTGGCCTGTGGTCCAGACTTTGAGAACTTCTAAGCTAAAGCAGGTGGACTACTATCTAGGTTGATGTGATGCCCCAAATTGTAAAGGACTGAGAATCACCCCAGTGTTCTATCTTACTTAGATTGTATTTTCCAAGATGGCCATATCTCCCATCCCACATACTCTTCTTACAATGTGGTCATGGCATTCCTCACATAGAGAGATGGGTCTCTACTCTCTCCTCTTGCATCTGGGCAGGCCTGTCACTACAGTGGAAGTGATTCTATGTAATTTCCAAGGCTAGACCCTAAAGGTGATACGGCCTCTGCCTAACTAGGAAAGGCGCTCTCTTTTGAGATGCTTGCTTCTTGAAAACCAGCATGTGGAGAGAGCCACATGGAAAGGAACTGAGGCCTCAGCTGTCAGCCCTGCTGAGCTCCAGCCAGCAGTCATCCCCAACTTGCCAGCCATATGAGTGAGCCATCTTGCAAGTGGATCCTCCATTCAAGTCACCCCAGCTGATGCTGTATGGAGTGGAGACAAGCCTTCTCTGCCGAGCCCTGCCAAAATTGCAGATTTGTGAGCCAAATAAATGGTTGTTGTTGTTTTAAGCTACTCAGTTTTGCGTTTATTTGTTACCTAGCAGTATATAACATACAAATATTGGAACCTGGTAGTGAGAAATTGACATAACAAAACCTAAAATATTTGGCATTGTCTTTGGGACTGAATGATAGGCAGAGGCCAGACAGGCCTAGAGTAGAGTGTGAGTGAAAGCCTACAGGCCCTCAATTAGAGTATTAGCAGAACCTTGAGGGACTCTAAAAGACTATCGGTGGGACTTTATAGGAAAGAGAGGAAAATATTATTGGAAGCTGAAGAAAGTGGGCCTTTGTTATGAGATGGTGGTAAGTTTGGCCACACTGTTGTCTAAATAATGAACTCAATGAAACTGCTAAGGATATTTCCAGACAAAATGTCCAGGTGCCACCTGGCTTCTTCTTCTAAAATGTCAGAGGAGAGAGATAAGCTGAAAAGGAACATTTCAGCTTTCAAATAAAATTTAAAAGAAGAATAAAAGAGCCAGTACTTACTGGCTTTGAAAATAAAACTGCTTCTCATTCTTATGTTGTCTAGATGGCACAAAGTTCTCAAACTAAGAAATGGCTTCTGGGAAAAGATAAAATCCAGGGTGGGATTAGAAGGTCAATTGTTAAGACCTCAGAAATATCCAAGGTGGTGCCTCATAAAACCTTTCAGACTTTAGGTGTACTTTCTCCATGAGCTGGGAAGATGGCCTCTAGTTGCTTTGGGCAGTCATCATCACAGCTAAACCCAAATGGAAAGACAACTGCTCTCTCCCAATAATGGTATATACCAACCTAAAGAGCCACCTGATTGGTCTTGTCTGAGTCCCATGCTCACCCCTGGACGAATCATAATGTTAGGGGGATGCCACCTATGTTATGTGTCTATCTCAGTCAAGTATTATTGTCTATTGTCAGAAGATGGGATTGAGGGGGAACATATGGGGCAGACCCTCAGCCCTCAACTCCCCAAATCTCCCAAAGTGTACTTCAGCTGGCTTTACCAAAAATAGTGAAATATAAATTTATCATTGCCTTTTTTTTAGAAAGCCCTATGGGAAAGGTTTTAATGTAGAGAGATTTGATCATCTCTGTATTTTAGTTATGTGCTATCTCTAGCTGTCAGAACTATATGTAAGCTAGAGCTGACTCTTATGAATTTTGTCCAAGTTTTCCTGAAGTATGAGGATTTTTCTAAAAGCCATGGAGAATCTGAATTTTGAAACTGAAATTGAAATCACGGGAGTCTTACCTGTAGGGCTTAGGTGAACCAAATGAGCCTCAGAGGACTAGCAATATATAACATACTGCTAGAAGTAGGATGGGAACTAGACAGAACCTGGAAGGGTGTTATTCCAAATGATCTGAAGCAGTAGCTGAGGAGAGGGTCAAAGTTAATGTTAAGAGAAATAAAGGTGACCACCACTATAGATAAAGTGAAGATGAAAATGGGAGAAAGGGTAGTGAACTTGGTAATTAGGTGAGTTAAGTAAAGGCAGGATGGGAAAGAGTATGAATGTGTATCTCAGGAAAGAGCCTGTGAATAAGACAAATTTTGTTTTTTTACATGGTCCCTGGCATTTATGGTAGGATTGGGCCTAGTGGCTTAAAAGAACCACACCAGTCTGTACAAAAAAAGTTGTGAAGAATATTTTAGGGGGTGGTGTGTGGGTGC
Source organism: Daubentonia madagascariensis (assembly GCA_023783475.1). NCBI lineage: Eukaryota > Metazoa > Chordata > Mammalia > Primates > Daubentoniidae > Daubentonia > Daubentonia madagascariensis. The sequence continues at coordinate 30,135,925 of JAKFHU010000978.1, forward strand.
CAATGGTGGTTGTTACAGTTGGGGCAGACATAGAGCAGTTGATTGAAACACGATTTGGTCTCAAGTAGGAATTGAGACTTTGATTTGTCAAAGGTTCCTTGGTACATAGTGAGGAAGAAGATTGATGATAGATTTAGTAATCCTACTGCTGTGATGTGCTCCTTGGTGCCCTGGGGAAGAGGATATGCAGCAACCTTGATGAGTGTGTCACAAAATATCTCTTCCTTGAAGGTAACCTACCAATTCATGCTTATTCATTTGTTTAATATTTATACTGTATTTGTTTTTAGTGTTTAGATTTGAGGCAAAAAATATTATATAAGTTAGGCATCACAGAATTTGGGATGTATTTGTCCTCTCATGAAGACTGGGCGCCATTGTTTCTCAAATTAAGGACCAAAACTCAATGACTAATAGGAGTTAGGGAGGAAAATGGGAGTGAGAAACATTGAAAAGGAAGGAGAGAGAGAAAAAGAAAATGGAAAAGCAGGACTGAGAAAGAGTCACACGGGAGACAGGGCAGTGTTGAAGAGGGTTAGGGCTGGACCAAGTAGGGTTGGCATAAGACAAACAGTGTGTATATAGATTACAAAACATATAGAAGGAGATATCTTTGACCATTTCAGCTATAATGTCAGGCAAAGAAAATCAGTTAAAACAGTTGTGGGTGTATACACAGCTTAAACATTAAGAAATGCAAGCTTCCTCGGAAGTAGATCACTTGGCTTCTTTTTGATTGGGGGTGAGGATGATGTATGTAGCCAATCAGAATGAAAGCAGGTTGGCAAGAAACCAATAGGAAGTAGGCATGGAAATGGCTTTTGGCGTGATATCAGTTGGCAGTACTGTCCCTGGCAAACAGACGCAGAGCTGAGCATTGTTCTATGGGATTTTGAGAGCCTTCATCTTGATTTCAACTCTGCACCAGCTTAGGCTTGGAGGAACATATCTCTGGGTCTTAGTAGTTTGGAGAAGAGCTTTATTTGAGGGTCATTAACACAGGGGGAGAGCAGGGTTTGAAGAAGCCAAGGACCTGAAGGGCTACTTGAGGGACAGGTGAAATGATTTGAATTTGTAGTGTTTTGAATCTTGTTTCTGGCCCACTCTCTGCTTTACATCAGAATCATTGTGATCTGTAGAACAAACAAGTGCAAAACAAGGGACCAAAGATAAACTTTAAATATATTTGAGGATATTTCAGGAACCTCTAGGATTTTTAGGTTAAGGCTAGTTGCAAGGAAAAATAGAACAAATCCTTCTCAGGACCACTGCATAGATTTGCATGGGCTACTTCCTGCACAGGGCAGCAGCCCAGGTGGGCTATTGGTGCTGAAATCTAGCCTGTTATTCATGTGCCAAGCCATGTGCCCTATTTCAGGCACATTGCTCTGAGGAAGGGAGTCTTTTTAAAATTTACTCAAAGCCACCATATAATCAAACTAGCCTTGGTCTTTTCCTTTGTGTCTAGGTTATTCATCCTCATCCTCACGCCCAACCTTAACTGGTGTGACTCAACTTTAACCTTGTTTCCCATTTGGAATTTGGATTTGGAGGGGGATGAGAGAGGAAAAAGGGGTATTGGGATTGGAGTAGTAAAATTGAATTCCAGAATGATTTGTACTGACAGGGAAGGAGAAGCATCACATTTATCCTCACTCCTTCCACCTCAAAGAGTTCAGCCCATCAAATATTTTTGGAGAGCCTATCTTGTGCCACGAAATGTGTGCACAATAATATTACGATTAAGTAATTAATCGTAATATTAATATTCAGTTAATATTTGGCCCTGGTCTTTGAGAAACTCGCTGTCCAATGCGGAAGGCAAGTACATTACCATATCATTACAATGGTAAGTGCAACAATCAATATATTCCCTCTCCCATACATGTAGCAGTACAAGAAACACCAACACTGCTTTTAGTGTTCCTATAAAATGTTCTGGGAACGAGAGGTAGAACAAGAGGTATTAATATGTGCTCTGTGACAAGAAGAGACATGCTCAGATCTGAGTGTGGTACAATCATAGATAGAAAGAATGTGGATGAATTGAGTCCTGGCAGGTCTCATGTTTGTTTTGCATATTGTTACAGGTTAGTCTGCAAAAGTGAAAGTATCAATAATAACACATATGAATCCATCAAGTTAGGGCTGGAAAAGCAGTGGCAAAAATGAAATCTTCTTTCTGGTCACAAAAAGATGACAACAAACCTGATTTACTCTGCGGGAGACCAGCTGACTATCTTGTTGAAAAGGGACATTTCACAATGCTTGTATGTTTCACTGTTGTTTGGGGAGGTAGGTGGTTGTTTTTGAAACTTCTCTCTCTTCTGCCCTTTGAACCTTTTCTCAGTGCAGAAAGTGATCACTACATCAAAAGAAGGGGCTCAATGAAACTATAAGATGTGAGTGAATGCTGTCAGTGTAGCTTCATTTAATTATAAGTAGCATCTATTCTGTAATTCTTCTTCCCATAACATTTGCTGAGCATGGCAGTGTGGTAGGCATGTAAGGAGAATGAGGCAGTCCTTAAGCTTGAGCAGCCCTCTCGTGGGGGACATTGGCAAACAAATAATTACAATGCAATGTGGTAAGTATTTAAAGGTAACTTTAAAGGTATGGTCAAGATTCTCTGGTCACTGGAGGAGGGAGAGCCTTATACAGCTTGCCTGGTCAGGCCTAACCTGACCAAAATATCTGAAATGAGGGGAGGACAATTGGAGCAAATAGATAAATAGAGCCCAGACATACAGTTTACAATTTATGTAACTGATGTCATTAATTTCATCTGTTTTATTATGGCTTTTGATGTGATTTTTCTTCAGGGAAGATGAACCACCCACCCCATGCCCCAGAAGAAAATTAGGAAAGCTTCACAAATAAGGGCCTCTTAAACAGTGATTAAAAATTCAATAAGAATAGGGAATGATATTCATGCAGTTAAAGTAACATATTCAACAACACAGGTGCTTTATTCTACAATTCAACTTTAGAGAAAAGTTTCTAGGCTCCTGTAAAAGAAAATTTATTTGGGAAAGATGTCAGCTGGTTTAAAATCCTTTCTTGAACTAGGAAGACTATCAAGGAACAAATAATGAAGCATAAAGAACTTCTTCAATTTTATCCATTGTATCAAGGAGTGAAATTGCTTTCTCTGGGGGTCTTTAAAATACTTACTAATGACTTTGGTCCCTTTTGGTATCACAACCTCACTAGCTCTAGATCCTTTATAGAGATGAGTGCTCTGGTAGTAAAGGGCATTGCAGAAATAGTGGGAAAAACATTTCTTTATCTGGTCTTACCTGTAAGAGGTAGAGATGCTCCTCAACTTATGATAGGGTTATGTCCTGATAAACCCATCATAAGTTGAGAATATTGTAAGTTGAAATGCATTTAATATGGCTAACCTACCAAACATCATAGCTTAGCATAGTCTACCTTAAAATCTCTCAGAATACTTACATTAGTCTAGTCTTGGGCAAAATCATCTAACACAAAGTCTATTTTATAATAACGTATAATAATGTAATTTATTGAATACTTTATGAAAGTGAAAAGCAGAGTGGTTGTATGGGTACTTGAAGTACGGCTTGTACTGAATGCGTATCACTTTCCCATCATCATACACTTGAAAAATTATAAGTCGAACCATCATTTAAGTCAGGACCATCTGTAGTCAATAAATATTTACTGATTTGGCTTGACCCATAGCTGGAAGGCAGGAAAGGCAGAATCTAGGATGTCAATGAATCTTGTCCCAGGCATAAATTAATTGGATTATAGTCTATCTCTTGCCTCTGGAGGGAATGAAATGAATGGTTTTGGAAAGAGTAGAGAGTTTCAAAGCAAGAAAATGCAGATAGAGAATAACAAGTGCCTTTTGTTACTTGTCTGATGAAGACAGTTTTCCCTATGGTTAAAGCTCAGTTAAATGTATTTTTGGCTTTAGGAAAATTATAGAACATATGTTGCTGTAGCTTAGGATGAGTGATTATTAATATAAGATGTACTATGTAGATATGAAGTTTGGCTTTTCATAATTTATTGCTATCAGATCCATTGTTAAGATACCATACAGTGATCCTAATATGGCACTGGGTGGGCAAATTGGATGCTGTTGAAACTTCAATATTTTCCAGATTCATCTGTTAGAGATGCTTCATTATGTGTGTCTTGTTCTTAAGAGATAGATTTGTAACAGTTATCAATTATTTATCCGTAATGATGTGACACTCAGAAGTTTAACATTAAATAACTAGAGAGAAGGAATATTAATTAAATCATTTTGAAACTATAAATTATGTTTAAATAACACATACATGTATTTCTTTAGGGATTTTGAGGACATGTTTAAAGAATTCTGAAGTCATTGTTTTGACAATTCTTTCTCTGTCAGGATTTGTGATAGGACGACTGGCCTACAATTTTGTTGAGGTACTGTATGTACAATAAATTAGAGAATAAATTAAAGGACAAATACCAAAAATAAGGTCCCCTCCTACCTCATCCCCTAATGTATGGAATTTTTTTATGTGAACAGCTACTCACGAAATTTCACCTGGTATTAAAAATTTTGAAAATGAAAAGCCACATGGTAAAGGACACATAAACTAGGGAAGCTTAAAATAAAGCAGTAATTTGAAAGTGAGGAAAATTTATTTGTATTTTTGGGTTCCTCATCATCTGCCTTTGGAGCTTTGCTCTGGTTTCCTTCCCCTGTACAAATATAGGCTTCTTCCCTGCTGTTGTCTTTAACACCTGTAGAGACCCCTAGTCATTTTTGTCATGAGGCATAGTCATTCTTTCCTAATTGCGAGGTTTAATGTAAAACATGCGTCATATAATATACACTATAGATATAAGGAAAAAAATCATTAATTTATCAACTTAGTATTAACTCCTGATTTCAACTGCATAGCAATGGATCAATAACAATTTGCCTCCACTCTTTCCTTTATTTTTTAAAAATAGAGATGATAATGCTTGTACTCATCTAGGATTGTAAAAGCCTCTTCTTAGTCTTCTGAAATACCGCCACTACTACTAGCTAACATCTTTTGCGTGTTTACTGTGTGCTAGGCTCTTTTAAATGTTTTGTGTTTATTAATTTATTAGCTTATTAATTCTTCTGTTAAATCATTTACTCTCACTGCAACCCAGTGGAAGTAGGTACTCTATTCCCATTTTACAGATGAGGAAACTGAGGCACAGGGAAGTTAAATAATGAAAGTTAAACTGTTGATTGGGCCAAACTAAACTTTTTAGGAGGGAATATTTACAGCACTTCAATCATGGTGGTTGTATTTTCCATTAATCTGTGTACAACCTTCATGATTTATGTCTTATAAATACAACCTGTACTATTATCTATGTATCCTTTTTCTCTACTGATTCAGTAAAAGATTTTAAATCCTAAGCAAATGTCTGTGAAACCACAAGTGCTTGTTCAAGATTCTTTCCCTTGCCTAATGCAAATTAAAATAAATATGTAACAGTCAAATAGAAAATACTTACCTGTGACTCACCTGAAATATTTTCTGGTATCACCAATGGTACGGATGCCACTTTTGAAAATACTGATTATATACCACAAGCAACGTTCATGTAGCCAAAACCCACACAATTCTCTTCTCTTCTATATAGAGGACTATATATATATAACACGTCTGGTGGGTTAAATCAAGAAATCTACCCCAGGACCCCCAGGATCGACCTTTCAGATAATCTCTCATTGGTTGCAAACTGGGATGTTCTAAAATCTGTAATGATTGACATGGCATCAACCTAATTTCTAATACTTGAAAATGGCAGCGAACTAATTTCTTGTTTGCCTTTGTTATTTTAGGTGCACCAAATTGTCTATCCTCTTCTAAGAACATCAAGTTTTTCACTTTATTCTTATTTTTTACCTTTAATTATATTTATGGCTGCTTTGGATGTGGACTATTATGTACTCAAGAATGTGTTTTGGCAGGTAAGAACACATTTTGAAACAAATTATGGTCAATTCTTGCTTATGCATGTTGATAGAGAATATGACTGTCTATATAGAAGATTAATAATTTCCAGATCTCACATTTCTAGTTGTTTTGCCCTCTTCCTTTTGCAGAACCACTAATTAAAGAGAGTTGAAGAGAGAGGGAAGGAATTAGTATTTGCTGAGTGACCACTGTGACTAGGCAATCTTAGTATAAATATCAGGGTAAATATGATCTCCAATTTGCATCTGAGCAAACTGAAGCTCAGATGTCACAAACAAGGTTGATAAGTGGCAAAACCTGGATCCTAGCCCCGCATCTAATTTCATCCCAACTGTGTCTGTAGGTTTGCCCCTGTTTTCACTGCTGAGATTGTTCTTTGTGCCTTCTCACTTTTTTTCTTAATCATGCTGTTGAACTATTTTGTCTTTCCAGAGAACATTTTACTTTCTTTGGTTTTATTCTGTTCCTTATAACATCTTGAATTAACATTAGTTGATTGATTTTTAGCTTTTTTGTTTGTATTTAGTGCATTTAAGGTTTTAAATTTTCTTTTTAGTGGCATCCCACATGTTTTGATTTTCAGTGCTTTCATCATCATCCAATTCTAAATTTTCATATACTTTTTTCACCTATTAATTATTTAGAAGTTGTCTTAAATTTTCCAAATATGGCTTGTTATTATTTCTCTTGTCACATTGTGATTAGAGAATGTGTTTTGTGTATCAAGTCTTGTGATTTGTGAAGATTTGCTTTGTAGCCTTGTACATGATCAGTTTTCCCAAATGTTCTGTCTTTGCTTTACAAAAATGTATATTCTCTAATTGATGAGAGTAGGGGTCTAAATTTGTTCAGCAGATTGTTTTGTTAATTATGAAGTTCATTCTTCTATATGTCTTTGCCAATATTGTTTTTCAGCTCAATCTAAGTTTCTACTATGACTGTGGATTTATCAGTTTTTCCTTGCAATTCTGCCAGTTTTTACTTTATATAAATAGAAGCTAATTATTAAGTATCTACAAGTATTGTTATTTTTCCATTTATTTTTTCTCATTATTTAGGAGCCCTTTTACCCCAAATAATGCTTTTTGCCTTAAGTCAATTTTATCTGGTATTACTATAGTTATACCAGCTTCATTTTGGTTAGTGTTTGTCTGCTATGATTTTTCCATCCTTTTATTTTCAAGATTTCAGTGTCCTTATGTTTAGATGTCTTTTTGATAGTATATAGTTGGATTTTGTTATCTTATCCAGGTTGAGAATCTCTGCTGTTTTTTTAAAACTAGTTTTAGTCCATTAATATTTATTGTGATTAAAAATAGATTTAGAAGGGCAAAATATCTGAACAGATTTGAGACACCAAGAAAGATATATGGATGGACTATAAATACTTGGAAAGATGCTTGACATCATAAATCATTAGGGAAATACTAATAAAACCACAATGAGACACCACTACATACTTATTAGAATGGGAACAGCAACACCAACAAACCTGATAATACCAAGTGCTGATGAAGATGTAGAGAAAACAGAACTGTCATATATTGCTGGTGAGAATGCAAAATGGTACAGACACTTTGGAAAACAGTTTGGGAGTTTCTTATAAAGTTAAACATATACTTACCATATGACCCACTAATCTCACTCCTATGTATATACCCAAGAGAAATGAAAACTTATGTTCACATAAAAACCTCTATGTTAATCTTTATAGCAGCTTTATTCATAATCTCAAAGTCTGGAAACAACTCAAATGTTCTCAAACTGGTGAATGGATAAACAAATTGTGGAACATATTACAATAGAATATTATTCAGCAATAAAAAAGGAATGGAGGATCGATGGGTACAACATGGAAGAATTTAAAATGCATTATGCTAAGAGAAGGATGCCAGACTCAGTAGGGTACATACATATTGTATAATTCCATTCACAGACCTTCTAGAAATGGCAAAACCATAGGTCTGGAGAACAGATCATTGCTTACCAGAGACTGGGGTGCAGGGAGGAATTGAATACAAAGAGGTAGCATGAGGAAATGTTTTGGGGTAATGTATCTGTTTCTTTTTTTCTTTTTTTTTTGAGACAGGGTCCTGCTCTGTTGCTCAGGCTTGAGTGCAGTGTCATGGTCATAGCTTACCATAGCCTTAAACTCCTGGGCTCAAGCGATCCTCCTGCCTCAGCCTCCTGAGTACCTGGGACTATAGGCATATGCCACCATGCCCAGCTAATTTTTAAATTTTTTGTAGAGATGGGGGTCCCCCTATGTTGCCCTGGCTGGTCTTGAACTCCTGGCCTCAAGCAATCCTCTTGACTCGGCCTCCCAAAGTGCTGGGATTACAGGTGTGAGCCACTGCACCCAGCCAGGTTTTGTTTCTTAATTGTGGATGTGGTTACACGACTGTATGCATTTATTAAAACTCATATAACTGTACACCAAAAGAATGAATTTTACTGTTTGTAAATTAAAAATAAATTTTAAAAAATCAAAAGAAAAAAGTATTTGGATTTTTTTCTCACATATTGTACTTTTTATTTACCATGCTTTTTCTTTGCTTTTTCTCATTCTTCCCTTTCTCAGTCAAATTGATTCAGTTTTCTTTATCCATTTTGTTCTTCCTACTTGTTTAAAAGTTTTACAATCTACTTCTATTTTTGTGGCAGATACTTCTGATTACTTATCCAATATGCATTCTCCCTTTCTTTCTCACTAACAGAAACTTACTATTTTTGTTTGGTATGACAGTAGGTCCAGTGTAAAATACCATATTTCACAGCATCCCTGACACCTATGGTAGCCTAAGAAGATAGTTCGGCCATTGAAATGTGTACAAAAGTTTGCTGAATAAGGTTTCTAGAAAGCTCTTAATAATGGGGCCAAATCAGCTGGCATGTGCTTTTGGTCTTTGTTTTATCTCTCTGCGTGGAGCCCTCCTCCAGTGGGCTGGAGGAGGAATATTCATCTTGAGAAATTATGAAGTGGTGAACATGAGAACACACACTAAGGATGGCTGAACAGAAAGAAAAAAAGAGCCTTGGTCCTTGAGGGCTTTGGGAGCCACCATACCGGCATAAATTTGCTTATTCTGGACTTATGATTACTTGAGAAAAACAAAATCTCTATTTATTGACACTGTAAGTGCTGTTTTCTGTTAAATGCAGCCAGAATTGCTGTATTTCTAAACCATACAATTCTCTTAGTGGTTTCATGCTTTTTTAAACTTAAATTTTTAATAATCACATTTGATTTAACAAATCTAAAGCTAAATCAGTGTACCTACCTTCTTCTAAATAACGTAGGAAATTCAGAATGCTTGAACTTCAATCATCCTTTCTCATCTTATATTTTACGACATTCTTAACATAGTACTACCATCCCTGAAATTAGTCGTCCTCATTATTATTACTATTATGAATATTTTAAGTGCCAATGCTTCTCTACGCTCATCCACATGCTTACCAATTTTAATTTCTTTGCTCACTGTTCCTTCCTGCATCCTACTCCATCTTTCTGGATTCACCTTCCTTTTTCCTGAATTGTTGCATTAGTGGTTTTTAAAAAATTTTGTTTTTAAAATTGACATATAATAATTGTACATATTTATGGGGTACATAGTGATGTTTCCATACATATAATGTATAGTGATCAGATCAGGGTAACTAGCATATCTATCGTTTCAAACATTTATCATTTCTTTGTGTTGAGAATATTTAATATCCTCCTTCTAGCTATTTGAAACTATGTAATATATTATTGTCAACTATAATCATCCTACAGTGGTATAGAACAATAGAACTTGGTCCTATGTATTAATAGCTTCTAGCTGTAGTTTTGTATCCTTTTCATTAAAGGTCTGTGAGTAGTTACCTTTCTTTGTTTAGTAGTCTTTGCTTCTCTGAAAATGTATTTGTTTTTCTTCAACTTGAATAATAGCTGAGCTTAATTGTTGCTTTTGAGACAACTGCTATCAATCTAATTGTCATTGTTTTGTAAGCTCTAGTCTTTTCTCTCTTTTGAGATTGTCTCTTTTTCTATGGTGTTCTGTACAGTAGTCCCTCTTTATCCATGGTTTCACTTTCCGAGGTTTCAGTGACCTGCAGTCAACTGCGGTCCGAAAATACTAAATAGAAAATTCCAGAAATAAACAATTCATAAGTTTTAAATTGTGTGCCTTTCTAAGTAGCGTGACAATCTTGAGCCATCCCACTCCATCCTACCCACGACATGAATCATCCCTTTGTTCAGTCCAGTGTCTCCACTCTGTCTCCACTACCTATATATTAGTCATTTAGTAGCCATTGCAGTTATCAGATAGACTGTCGAGGTATTGCAGTGCTTGGGTTCAAGTAACCCTTATTTTGCTTAATAATGGCCCCAAGTGCAAGTGTAGTGATGCTGGCATGTTATTATAATTGTTCTATTTTATTATTAGTTATTGTTAATCTCTTACTGTGCCTAATTTATACATTAAACTTTATCATAGGCATGTATGGACAGGAAAAAACATAGTATAAGTAGGGTTTGGTACTATCCTTGATTTCAGGCATCCACTGGGGTCTTGGAACATATCACCTGCGGATAAGGGGGTACTACTGTGGTTTCACTGTGATGTTGTGGGTGTTGGTATCTTTTTATTTATCCATACTGTGACTTCTTATGCCTCCCACATCTGGGATCAATATTACTTCACCAATTCTAGACACATTTCAGCTATTATCTCAGATACTTTCTATACTCCATTTTTTCATTCTTGAAATTCCCATTAGTTGTATGTTAGATTTTCTCATCATATTCTCCATGACTTTTAATTTTCTTTTATCTTTCTGTGCTGTATTCTATGTACCTCAAAGTCAGCTTCCCATTCACTACTTTATCTTTAGTAGTGTCTAATCTACTGTCTAATTGAATCATTGAGATTTTCAACCTTTATTCTTTTCTAATATATGCATTTAAAGTTATAAGCATTGCTTTAAACACTTTAAGTACTGCTTTTACTGTATCCTTCTAGTTTTAATGTCTTGTTTTCTTTGTGATTCAGCAAAAATATTTTAAAACTTGGACAAAATGGAAAATTCCTAAAAATATGCAATTTGCTAAAACTCTAGAATTTAAAAAGACCTAAGTAGTCTCATAACCATTACAAAATTAAATTGGTAGATAAAAATCTTCCAAAAAAGAAAATATGACACCCAGACTATTTTAAATACAAGTTCTGTGAATCAATATAAAAGATAACTCCAATCTTATGTCTTACAGACGAAGTAAAAGATTAAACCCTTCCACACTTATTTTATAAGGCCTGTTTAACCTTAACACCAAAACTAGACAGGAATAATAAGAGAAAGAAATATCACGGGCCAATCTTACTCACATAGTTAGAAAAATTCTATACAAACTTTTGGCACAAATATATTCAGTAACATATGAATAATAAAAACATGATCAAGTTGTGTTTATTTCAGAACTACAAAGTTAATTTAACATTAAAAAAACTCTTAATGTAATTCATCTTCTTAAGAGATTTAAGAAGAAAAGCCATGTTACATCACAATAGATATAGAGAAAACATTTGATAAAAATCAACATTCATCAAAGCATGATGTAGGCTGATTAAAAAAATCAACATTCATTCATGATAAAAATAGGGGATAGAAGAAAACTTCCAAATATGTATAATTAACAGCCTTAGAGAAACAATGAGTAAGATCATGATACTATATAAAGAAAACAGAACTAGAAATAAATCTTGAAAATTGAAAATATGATAGCTGAAATAAACTAATTCAACAAAAGGGTTTAACAGGAAAGTTGTGGAAATCTCACAGAAAGTAGAACAAAACACACAGATGGAAAATAAGAAAAGGACTGAATAACACAACTATTTTTTTTCCTGAGGGATAATTTTGGAAAATAAATATTTTATTATACTTGGGCATGAACAATGTGTTCAGAGAAATTACAAACTGTAAATCACTTAATCTCAAGCATTTCATGGCCTCCCTCCTCCTTATTGCAGAAATATTTCTTCTACAATTAATAAAAGGTAAAGGGGGATCTTCTCTGAATATTTTAGAGTGTTGGTATATAAATTTGTGTCATGTACTAGACATAATATGTCAGTAACGATTTACTTTCAACACTGAAGAAACCATGATATGTTTTATACAGAAGCAGGAGAAATTTGCATTCTGTTTTAAGAACTTTTTGATATTGAGAACTATTAAACTGGAATAGCAACAAGAAAGAGAGTTGAAGCTGTCTTTTTAACAAGAAGGTAGAATCTTGTTTGTCTGAAAGGGCTGGTTTCTTTGAGGCAGGTGGTTAAGCTAGAATACCTTTTAAAGTTGTTATTTTCTAGAGTAGTTGTATACAATTTATAACAAATATCTGACTCTTAGAACATAAATAAATGCAGTCATGCCATCTTTAGATGTTAAATCTAATACTGTGTTATGAATTGGTTCACAGGTCTTGTTAACTGGATTAATTAGCTTTTGTATAGCATTCATCATAATTGGATTTGTGGTTCTGAAATTCAATAAAGATTCCTGGGATTTGCAATCTTGCCTACTCTTTAGCATCACCCTCGGCATTACAGATCCTATTCATTCTGTGAATTCACTGAAAACTATTGGTATGTAAATTTATTTCTCTCTCTTATCTTGGAAATATAAGTATACATTTTTTTTATTATTATTTTTTGCCTGAATTGTGTATCCAAGCAGAATAGGAATTTGTGCTCTTCTTCTTGGGGCTGAAGCATTGCTTGACTTGAAGGAGACAGTGCAAATAAGATAACCACTGAGGATCTGAGATAAACAGCATCAATTATAATCTCAAAGAATTTTTTTAAGAAGAAAATGTAACCTTTCTAGAAGGTGATTAAAAATTGGCATTCTTATTCCATTCCACTGAATTCTAAGCCACAAGGTAGAGATTCTAAGTTGGGAGTTTGTTTACCAATTCAGAGAAAAAATAAAGACCCCCCCAATGAGACTTTTCCAAGGCCTTGCTACCTCTTGTTAGAACTGCCTCCATTTTGGAATAGCTAAGGTTGGGCAGGTGGTAGAGGGGGTAGTAGTTTATTGCAAAGAAAAGGGGTCAGTTTTAGTCTGGCACTCAAATATATTACTCAATAAAAGCTTATTCCCGAGAGGGTCTGGGGTCCTGCACTACTTCCTCTTATCTGGTAAGATAAAAGATGATTCCACTCTGAAACAGCCCCCTATTGTCATGTTTTATTAACACAGCAGTATAACATGAAATGATTGGTTTCATGATAACATGAGATGATGTGGTTTCCGTTTTTGACTCAGAAATATCAGAAGTATCTGTTGTATTTAGTAGAAATATATTATCTTATTATTGGAGTGAGAAACCTCCAACCTTTCCTTTACTGTCTTTCTCTTTTAGCCCTTTGTATGGGCCCCTTGTTTTATTACCTCACATCAGCATGTGATATTCCTATTTTTACACCCATTTATACCTACAGTTGGGAAAACATAGAAGGGTTTTAGGTACTTTTCATAGTGATGTTTGAAATTGTTTCAAGGTAGTTACAATGAATCAACACAAAGTAGTTCTACAATAAGCCAATAAAGAAGGTGGAGAGTAATTCTTGTGGTATTTTACTATTAAAAATAACTCTAAATCAAATCCAAAACTTTATACGCCAAACCTTATACTTTACTTGCCCCAGTTAATTCACTGAATCTAAGAGAAGAATTTAAGGATTTCTTCACCAGATAAATCAAATGTGCTAATAATCTCCCAATGTGTTTAACCAGTATTTTCGTGCCTTCTGTCATAGTCAAAGTTGGTAACAAGTAGTAAGATGAGGTGACTGTAATTTATCTTAATAACAGCAGATTAGGCACTGCAGAAGAAAGGATTAGTGAACTTGAAGACATAGCAATAGAAAGTACCTAAAATAAAACACAAAGAGAAAAAAACTGGAAAAAATGAACTGAGCATCAGTGAGATCTGGACAACTTCAAATGGCCTAATGTATGAGTCCCCAAAAGAGAGGAGAGAGAGGAAGGAACAAAACATATTTGAAGAAATAATACATGAAATATTTTCTAAATTTGATAAAAATTAAAACCACAAATTCAAGAAGCTCAATAAACCCCAAGCCCAAGAAACACAAAGAAAACTACACCAAGGTGCATAAAAATCAAATTCCTTAAAACCAGTGATAAAGAGAAAATTTTAAAAGTAGCCAGAAAAAAAGACACGTTATATTTAGGGGAACAAAAATAATAACAACAGACTTCTCTTCAGAAACAATACAAACCAGAAGATGGTACAGCAATGTTTTCAGAGTACTAGAAGAAAAATACTGCCATCTGAGAATTCTATATTCAGTGAAAATATCTTTCAAAAGCAAAGGTAAATAAAGACTTTCCTAAACATACAAAAGCTGAAAGAATTTATCACCAGCAGACCTGCACTACAAAAAATGTTAAAGAAAGTCCTCCAGGCAGAAAATGATATCAGATGGAAATTTGGATGTGGAATTTACTCAGGCCTCTGGCAACCACTAATCTATTTTGGTCTCTTTGTATTTGTCTATTCTGGATATTTCATATAAATCAAAACCATACAATATGTGGCTTTTGTGTCTGGCTTCTTTCACTTGTATAATGTTTTCAAGGTTCATGTTGTAAAATGTGTCAATAAGTACTTCATTCCTTTCTGTGGAGGAATAAGGTCCCATTGTAGAGCTACACTATATATTTATCTGTTCATCAGCTGATGGATGTTGAGTTGTTTCTACTTTTTGGCTATTGTGAATAATGCTGTTATGAATATTTATGTACAAATCCTTGTGTGGACATACATTTTCAATTCTCTTGGGTATATACCTAGGAGTAGAACTTGCTAGGTCCTATTTTGCACGTACTGCTAAAATGAGGTTGTTTTGTAGTCTGACTGATTAAGCTAAATATGGTATCTTGAGATGTGTTTGCCTCATTCTGAAGTTCAAGTGTGGTTGAGACAATGAGCAACACAAGGAGTGCTATTGCCGTGTTCCTTTGCCATTGGAAATACAGAGGCATAACAGAGAAATTTAAAAATGGTAATTATGATTTTCTTTCAGACCCATCCTTCTTTTCCTTCTTCACAGTTACCTTCTTTTCCTTCTTCTTCTTCCTTTTTTTTGTCTTCTATCCTATCCCATCTCTTCTCTGTTTCCTGTGCAAGAACATCATTTTCATGTACAACATTAAATTATATTTTATGTTTCCTTTTCCAGGCATTTCTAAAATGTATATTGATATCATTAGAGGAGAATCTTTGATCATTTGTGGCATCACATACATTCTTTTTGGAATTTTTCGGAGCAACTCAATGTACATTTCTATGTTTAGGGGTAGGAGCATTTTTTTGTCTGTATATTTTCTAAAATCATTCTCGTTAAAATTGAAATACACTCAACATGTCTTAACTTTGCTGCTTTCCCTATACCTTACCCTTGGGCCAATTAAAATGATATATCAGGTACCAAGAAAACAATTATAGTCAGCCCTCCACATCCGGGGATTCAACCAACCACAGAATGAAAATTTTCTGAAAAAAAAAAATACAACATTAAAAAATACAAATTAAAAAACAATACAGTATAACAACTATTTATGTAGCATTTACGTTGTATTAGGTACTATAAGTAATCTAGAGATGATTTAAAAGTATACAGGAGTATGTGCTATAGGTTATATGCAAATACTATGTCATTTTATGTCAGGAACTTGTATCTGCAATTCTGGTATCCGCAGGGGTACCTGGAACCAATCCCCCATGGATACCAGAGGTATGACTCTATGTGTTTTCTTGGACATTAAGGGGGAAAGAATGTTAATGATTTCATCTCTCTCAATATACATAAATGCATGTGTGCACACATGCACAATTGCATCACCTAGCTCAGATTTACTTCTTTCCTGGACAATCTGAATCTCAATGAGTAGGTGTTAAGAATTGGCTTGGTCCTGGATTTAAATCTGAAGGTGAAAGCAGAATGGTTCATGCAGTCCTGGAGAGTCTGGTCCTAGAAGTGACAATAGCCAGATTCCTGTGGCTAAAGCTCATTGGGAGATGGACCATGTTGCCTTTCTAGGTTTCCAAATATGGTATTAGTAGAGAAGAAAGGGGGAAAAACCGCAGCATGAAGGGGGAAAAGGTATCCTCCTGATGCACTTTTGTGATGGTTGCAAGAGGAGGAAGGAGTGTAAGGGAAAAAGAAATATTGGTGAATAAGGAGGGGTTTACAGTGCTTCTCAATGAGGGAGCTATTAGGTGGGACACTTTTTGTCATTTAGGACTTTGTTTTTTAGGACTGCCCTGATACCTACCCACTAACTGTCACTAGTGCCCCTAGTTATTGTGATTAATGAAAATTTCCCATCTTCATTTTCCAAGTGTCCCCTGGGCTGGGGGCAGGGGTCACAAACTGACTGCATGTTGGCAGGGACTCTGGGCATTGTTTGCTTGGCCCTAACATAGTTTATAACAATTTTTGTTTGTTTCGTTTTGTTTTTGAGACAGGTTCTTGCTCTGTCACCCAGGCTGGAGTGCAGTAGTGAGATCATAGCTCACTGCAACCTCAAACTCCTGGGCTCAAGCAATCCTCCTGCCTCAGCCTCCCAAGTAGTTGGGACTGCTGGTGTGTGCCACCATGGCCGACTAATTTTTAAAATTTTTTGTAGAGATGGGAGGGCGGTCTTGCTATATTGCCTGGGCTGGTCTTGAACTCCTAGCCTCAAGTGATCCTCCTGCCTCGGCTTCCCAAAGTGCTAAGATTAGAGGTGTAAGCCACCGCACCCGGCTGTTTATATTAATTTTTAATTTGGATGTCTTTTGTTTGGACACTCACTCTCCAGTTTGTCACAGGTTTTTACATTTATGCTCCTTGCCTATCTCCTGAGAACATTTGAATCTTCTGTCCCTGGATAAGCAAACCTTAAGCTGCAGACTATAAGGGAAGGATAGAGAGCCTCTTTTGCCACACTTTCCGGAGATACTCCATCTGCTGAAGAACAAGGCCCCCACTCACAATCTCAAGAGCAAACCAAAGTGCGCAGTCCCAAATGCCATCAATGAAAGAAAAAAAAGTTATGGGTCAACTTTTTGTTTCTTATTTTCTTTCTTTCTTTCTTTTTTTTTAGAGTTACATGTACTCCTGGGACTCAGCTCGGACATTTTTGGAAGCATTATATGTGGATATTGGTGTGCAAGAATCATTAAGTTTATATTGACCGACCTTTTCAGCAATACGCTGACTAATATCATTCTCTGCTTTTCAATGGTGTACATGACTTTCTACATTGGTAAGGCAGAAACAAATACAAAAATGGCTGTCCTTAAAGTAAGCTTTACACATCTTTATTTTTTCCTGATCTTGAATCCAGTTACTTCTTTCCGACATCTCCCCCTTTTTGTGGCCCCTCAGTGTGTCTTGTCGTGTTGTCTTACTGCCACCTCTTGCTCTTTCCTGGTCTCTCTTAAAATCCTCTTTATTTCAACTACATGTGCCTTCCTTTCTCTTGTACTCTTCTCTGTGGTTACTCTCTTATTCTTTTGGAGCTCTACCTTTGACCTTATTTATAGTCACTGGCAGTGCCCTGGAAGAGAAATCAACACTGAGCTCATTCCTGCTCTGACCCTGAGCAACCTATCTGTAAAATGAGAAAGTTGGGAGAGATGCTCCTGAGGTCTTTTCCAGCTCAACAGCCTTTAATTAAATGGATACCAGATTGAAAAGACTGTAGAAATGGCAGCTCTACCTGAGGCTAGGAGGCAGGAAAGGAGAGAGTATATTTATGTCTGGATAAATGTATTTATCAGGTATATTTATGTCTGGAAGAGAAGCAGGAGAGTGGAATAATCACAGGAGTAACAGTGCCCGGTACTGGTGGACCTTCAGCTAGTATAGTCCAGTGAAATCAGGAATTAAAGTGTTCACTGGCCTGAGGTAACCAGTCCCCAAGAGTCATAGTAACTGTGGCCAAACTGTCAAATTCTGCCTTTGCTCTGATCTCACACAGTGAAGCAACTTTCATCCATGAAAGAGCTCATGTATCAAGAGTTTAATTACTCCTTTTTCATCTCCAGTTACCCAAAAGCATTGCTTCTTCTAAAGATAAATTGCTACCTGGGGGTTGCTCACTGCCCTGAATCAGTAAAATTGTAGAAAACATTCACTGAAGGCTTGTTTCCTTCAACTCTCTTCATTTCTTTTCTCCCCCGTGAGGCTTTTATGGATGCCTTAAATGTCTGAAGAAAAGATTTTAATTTAGTCTGCCTCTCTACTAGACTGTGAGTTCCTTTAAGTGAAGGCTGTCTTTTAGTCGTCTTTTTATTTGTTCTCTTTTTTAAGTTCGGAGCTTGCCATATAACTGATAGTAGTTTAACACAAACTGGTTGAATAAACCAATACCAGTCCTTGAAGATCTTTGGAGTTAGGGAGACTTGGAAAATTACTTCACCTCTCTAAGCTTCAGTTTCCTCATCTTTAAAAGTGGCATAATACTACCTAATTTATGGAGGGTACTGCAGGCATTAATGAGATAATGTGTGTTATGTGACTCACTTATGCTGGTGTGCTTGAGATAGCTCTTACTGGCTTGCCACAGCTGATTATGTACATCTCTTCCCATCTCTATGTTCAAGTGACATCATGTTGGTAGCTTGAAATTGGCCATGGTGGGAGTCTTTATACTATGGAAACTGGAAGACACTACAACACTACAAATCAGGGTTTCTCCGTGCCTCCCTCCCAGAAAGCTGGTTTTAAACATTTACCAGCACACCACTGGGCTCAAGATAGGGCAGTCAATAAATGTAGGTTCACTCCCCTTTACTTCTGAGAAATGGAGGTGCTTTCAGTCAATGCTTGGCATCCTCCTATCAGATGTATGTGGGTGTGAATTGAGGGCAGGGGGACAGGATGGGGTTCCTGAGTCTTTTAGCATCATTTCCACATTAGAAGACTCCTAGTCCTGACATACAACTTTTCAAGTTGGGATAGGGTTGTTAAGTCTAGGTCTAGTTAAGCAGTATGGATTCCTTATGCTCATTTGGGTATGCAACCAAAAATCTTGATCAGTTCAGCTCAATTCAATGCAAATCAAATGTTTACCAAAAATGTATTTAAGCCTTATGAGGTCTGATTATTTTGTGCTAACTAAACAGCATCATAAAATATTTTCAGCTGATTTCTATGAGGGCATTTAATTCACATAGCCATAGAGTATATAAGATCTTTAAACAATTGAGTCACTTTTGACTTAATAGAGTACAGAGAACTGAGCCAGAATCTTGGTTCTAGTCTTAGCTCTAGCTCCAACTAGCTACATTACTTCACACAAGTACTTTACCTGTTTTGGGCCTCAGTTCCCTCACCTATAAAATGAGGAAATTGAGTTAGGTAGTGGTGGGTGGTAAACTGTCTCTCTGGGGAGAAAAAAGCCCTGATTTGTAGTGTTTGCCAAACTTCATGGTATAAATTCACCCACCATGGCTGATGTCAAGGATGGCTTTGGTCAACAACTGGCTCCCACAGTTACTGAAAACGTAACAATTAACTTTCTTGAGCAGGTACAAGGTCTCTAAGAATCAGCCTTAAAGAGATTGATGATTTTCCCTAGAAATTATGCCTCTGAGATTGTAGCTACTAGCAGCAGAAAGGAAATATCTTTATTTTGGTTGCATTTATTTAGGTAAGACTTACTGCAGGGTGTGAATCACAGAGAGAAGGTAGGAATTTAGCATTAACCACTCAGGCTTACATATTGAGGGCTGTCTGGAAAGTATCCAGCCCTGTAATATGAAAAATAGTTTTAACAATGGCTGGATACTTTCCGGACAGCCCTCATATATCCCTGAGTCAGGACTCTGGTGGGCTATATATACTGATTTTGGCCAATGATTCTTTGTAGCTTCAAGGTAGCACTGTGCCCCTACTCAGAATGAAAGCTTGCTAGGTAGCTTCCTGTTATAGTTTGAATTGTGTCCCCTCAAATCCTAACCCCTGGTACCTGTGAAAGTGACCTTATTTGAAAATAGGGTCTTTGTAGATGATCAAGATGAGGTAATTAGGATGGTCCCTAATTCAATATGACTGGGTCCCTCATAAAAGGGGAAATTTGGACATGGGGACAGACACACATAGAGGGAAGATGTTGTAAAGACACAGGGACAATGGCAGCTACAAGCCAAGGAATGCCTGAGGCTACCAGATGTTAGAGAGTGAGGCCTGGAACAGATTCTCCATCACGGCCCTCAGGAGGAACCAACCCTGCTGATGCCTTGATCTTGGACTTCTAGCCTCCAGAACTGTGAGACAATACATTTCTGTTGTTTAATCAGGAATTAAAAAACAACCACAGGCAGTCTTTTGCTCTTACACTTAATAAGTTCCTGACAGCAAAGTCAGAAACAGGAGCTGTTATAAGGAGAAGTTCCATTGCCAGAAAGCCAAAACATAGATAAAATTCTCATTTCACATTCTCTGATGTTACATTTCTGTCACAGTTATCTATTTTTGTTCTTTTCCTTCACTAATAAACACACCACCAACTGGCTTAAGTCCAGAGAACATCTGACTGAGGTTAGAGAGTCACCTCTTCAAGCATGTGTAGTAATTTCCATTTTTGTCACTCCTATGTTAAATTCATGAAACCCAAACTTTTAGAAATCACTCCACTCATATCAACACATTCATTCTTTTTCATGAAATAAAATAGTCACAAAATTGCGCACACATTTCTGCACAGACAAAGGAGGCAATGCTTCTGGAACACTGTTGGTTGACAGGTGGTGCACCTAGGATGCACCTAGAATATTGTTCTATCAGCCCATAGATAAAAGTTTGAATTTAGTGTACAGAAGGCACTTTAAGAGTGTTGATGTATAATTCATAAAAAAATGTGGATTATATAAAAGTCCAGGCTAGAGCCATTCCAAGACAGGGAGAGGGAAGGATATTTTATCAAGTGACATTACTTAAAATTTCTGGGGACTGGAGATAATGAAAAGCAGGAGGACTACAAACCATGCAATAGTTTCTTGCCTGTGACTGGGCTGATTATTCCCACTGTCCTGCTGTCCCTTTTTTTTTTTTTTGAGACTGAGTCTTGCTCCATCGCTCTGGGTAGAGTGCAGTGGCGTCATCATAGCTCACTGCAACCTCAAACTCCTGGGCTCAAGTGATCCTTCTGCCTCAGCCTCCCGAGTAGCTGGGACTACAGGTGTGTGCCATGATGCCTGGCTAATTTTTCTATTTTTAGTAGAGACAGGGTCTCTACTCAGGCTGGTCTTGAACTCCTGACCTCAAGAAATCCTCCCGCCTCGGCCTCCCAGAGTGCAAGGATTACAGGTGTGAGCCACTGCACCCAGCCCCCACAGTCCCTTCTCTATAAGAGAATTGGAAATAAGATTTTGACAGTTTCCCTGTCATCACAGTTTGCAGCACTAATGGTTTTATTATCATTGGTTATTAATTAATTGATCAATTTTTTAGAGACTAAAAATGAGGTCTCACTGTGTTGCCCAGGCTGGAGGGCAGTGGTTATTCACAGCCATGATCACAGCTCACTGTAACCTCAAACTCCTGGGCTCAAGGGATCCTCCCGCCTCAGCCTCCTGGGTAGCTGTGATTAAGGTGCAAACCACCGTGCCCAGCTGTTATTGGTTATTTAAGTTAAATTCAGTTAAATAAGTAGATAAAAAGAGGCCTAAAGTGAACTCAGGTGATTAGAGAAACAAAATAATAAAATCCTCTTTAAATTAATAAACAATATTGATTTACTAAGCAGTAAAGTGATTAAATAAAACAATGAATAGCATAATATTGATTATCATTTATTCACTGCTTTAAAAGAGTGCCAAGCACTTTTTATGTTTCTAATTTAATCTTCACGATGACTATATGAAGCATGACTATTTTACACTTATTTTATAAACGCAGGGCACTAATGGAGAAAGGGGAGGGTCACATTCCAAGAGCAACCTGCTCCGCCCTGCCCCAAAGCTCTGCCATTCTTCCCTCTCACGCTCTTTCTCTTCCTTTCTGTCTGACTTTTTAAAAGGTGCTATTTGATGACTCTGCAGCCTAAGACTGTTGATATCTATGGTATTCAGACATTCTTTATGTTTGGTTTTCCTACCTCGGACTACATTGACACATTTGTTTAGAGCCCAGTGAATTACAACTTTAATTAGGGAGGGCTAGATCAGGTAAAAGAAAAGCAGGCTTCAGGAACTTCAGTCACCAAGGAAGCACTGAATTTGGCCCATAACTACTAGCACGTGTAGTACAATGTTTCTGAGATATTAAGCACCTTGAGGGCTGTTAAACTTATTTTTCCACTAGCCCTATTCTCAATGATCATCTACAGCAGGGGTTGGCAAACTATAGCCCATGTGCCAAATCTGCCTGTTTTTGTACAGCCTGTTAGCTAAGAATGGTTTTTACATTTCAAAATGGTTTAAAAGACACAAAATGAAAGAAGAATATTTTGTGGCATGTAAAAATTATGTGAAATTCAAATTTCAGTGTCTATAAATAAAGTTTTATTGGACGCTCATTATTTACATATTATCTATGGCTGCTTTTGCACTACAACAGTTGAGTTGAGCTGTTGCAACAGGCGCCATATTACTATCTGGCCCTTTACAGAAAAAGTTTGCCGGTGCCTGATCTACTGGATTAGGCCAATTCCCTGAAGCAACTTTTCAAGAACTACTACTCTTAAGTTTCCTACCAATTCTTCGTCAAGATAAAGTACCTTAGTGTGCAGATTTAAATGCATTTAATTTTATTCATTTGTTTTTTTTTCTCCCCAGTGGAATTTTTGGGAATGTCAGGCCTTGTTGCTTTAGTCACTGTAGGACTGAATTTAGATTCCTTAACCTTTAAACCGAAGATCGAGTTCATAATTACTAAGTAAGTTTCCTATTATGTACTTGGTATTCATCTCATAGAAGTTTAGTGCTTAAGGAGTCTCACCTTCCTGGACATCAATAAAACTCCCTTTATATAACTTTTTTCTGCCTTTAAATTTTTAATTTTGCTATCAGTTATCTTTGAAAAGAATTTACAGTACCAACAATTATTGACATTGATATTCCTATCATTAATCAGTGGCTCAGAGACCATAGTGCTTTTTATACATAACTCTTTGATAAAAATTTACTTTGAATTGTGGAAATTTAACAAAAATAAAGACTTTTTATTTCCTTCATAACATGCCTGAATGACAGTATACTAATACGGGAAAAGCTGGAAAAGAAAAGTAGCAAAAACATGCAACATGAGCAAAATTCCTACCTGCCCTTTACTCCTGGTAATGCAAATTGTCACGTGTCATCTCTGCACAGAGGAAAAACCATTTGCCTGTCTTCTCAGACAAATAAGTTAGCCATTCTCTGAGAGACTATGATGAATTATAGAATTGGTTCAGAATTAGTTGACACCAAATCACAGTCTAGTGTGGAGATTCCCACATCAGATGAAAGCAAACATTGAAATGAGAAAAATAAGCCATAATCCTGAGTTTTCCCATGAAAATTAATTTATTTAATATAAAGGACTATCCATTGTTTTGAAATTATGTCCTTCCTACTTTTTTGTTGTTTAAAATGTCCTTTATTTTATGAAATTCCAGTGATAGAAGATGGTACTTTCTTTTTCTACTCAGCAAAATAAAAAAATCATTGGCACCTATAACTAACCTAGTTTTGTGTGTCTGTGAATAAAACTTTACTGATTTTTAAAATCCAAAAGCTTGGAATAACCAGTTCATAGAACATATACTTGGTGTTATTTCTGAATTTGGACAGTTTCCTGAACTGCTTTCTGCCAGCATCATTATAAATTACTTATCTTATTCTCTCAATCGTTTATTCTTTTACCCATTCAGACAATCCTTTCTAAATGTCTGCTGTGGTCTGGATATTGCATCTTGGGTTTGGGGCTGTGAAAATAAGTCCCTTCTCGGAAGGTGCTCGTTGTTAAGTGGCAGACATATTTATATAAGAAAGTTATGGTATGTGTGAATAATTACATATTTATTGGGATCCTACTATAGGTAAGGCATTTCCTAGGTCCTGTGGAGAGATTTTAAAACATATTCAACTCAGTTATTCCATGACTTCTGAATTTTCAGAAAACTAAGCACTGGGGTTTGAGGTCTCTCCATTCATATCCTTGCCCTGTAGGAGTTCTGAAGCAAATGAATCAAGAGAGAGGAATCACCTGGAGAATCAAGTGATCTCCTTGATTGGGGTAATGCTGTATCAGAGAACATGGTTTACATCTGAAGCTAAAATGAGCCTTCCTAATGCTTCTTTCTGAGTGTAGATCTTGAGACCCACCTGTAAGGACACTGGTTTATGGGGCAGACACACCTGGTAGGCTGAAAGGGAGGCAGTCCTTGAGATCAGCCTGTAGATCTCAGACCTGGCCCTGACATGGAACCAGACAGAGCAGAACACGTACTCTGCTGAGGCCTCAGCCCATGCCTTAACCACTGGGCTCTGGTCACTCAGTAAGAACTCTTGGGGTAGGGCTAGGCGTATAGGTATTTAGAATACAATCTGGATGATTCTAATGCTTTCTTTTGCTTAAAAACCATTGTGGTGCAGACATTCGGCACTGTGGGGAATCAGAGTGCTTAAGATGGTTTCATGGACAACACAGGATTTAGAGTTAGCCTTACAAAACTTTTAGGAATTCAGTAGATGGGAAAGCAGACAGGAGAGGCTTTCAAAGTAAGAGGAAGAGCACATGCAAGTCACAGAGGGAGAAGTTGTGCAGAGGGGCATTGAGATGATCCTGTCAGTTATTGCAAAGTCAAGGTTAACCAGGTGCCTCCTTGCAGCAACCCCAGCTCTGGGCTTAGCTGTGGCAGGCCTGACAGTTGATATGCTGCCAGCTAATCCCAGAGGAACTGATAAATCACCAACTTGGGGAGGTCCTCATTTTTCTGCCTTGCTCTTATTATTCTGCTGTGAGAAGCAGCCCATGGGTATTGGTATGATGAAGGTAATGGAGAGTATGGAACTGGATGTTTTTAGATCCAACAAAATACTTTTAAATGTTACTGTAACAGAGACAAAGGCAGGGGCCTCTGCTAAGACAATGGTGGTAGATAAAAGATACATCATTTTATGTGAAAAGAAAAATATTTTTAAAATGCATTACTTAAAAATGTTACTTCCTTTTCATTCATCCTAGGTTCTTAATAATGTTTTCATCTGTATACCAACATTTAATATATACTTTCTTTGGCATTGTGATTGGATGTGGAGAAACCAAGTATTATAGATTTTACACCATAGTTTTCATGTTCATCTTATTTACAACAGTGAATTTGGTAAGGTAAGAATTATATGTTAAAGTTTGTTTACTGAACTTAGGTTGTCAAGCCCAGAATTAGAATTGGGAAGCAGTGGGGTATAGCAAAAAGTGCTCTGGACATGGAGTCAGGAAACCTGCATTGTTGTCAAGGCCTTGACAATAGCTTGCTGTGCAACTTGGGGTAAAGTGTTTATCTTTCAAGATTTCATCCATAAAATGAGAGGGGGTAGACCAGCAGCATTGTCATCTCCCGTAAGCTTGATAGAAATGCAAATTCATGGGCTCATCCCAACCTACTGAATTGAATCTCTAAAGATGAGATCCAGGAAATAGTTTTAACCTGCTCTCTAGGTGGTTAAAGTTTGAGCACCACTAGCCCAGATTCATGGCTCTTAACATTTTTGTTGACTTTCATCATCATTAACTATCATCAATAGCTATGATAGAGCCATTTATTAAACACTTGCCATGGACAATATGCCATTAATATGAATATAACCCGGCGAGATAAGTGTTATTGCATCATTTCACAGATGAAGCCAGAGAACTTAAAAACTTGCCTAGAGTCAACCAACTTGTAAGGGTAGAGTTGGGATTTAACCCTGACTTCATGAGCATGCTTCTTCCAAAATGCCATTTCCCACTAGTGATAGTCGCGTCTTTCATAAGAATTCATGACGGTGTCTCTGAAAACTCAGGAGAGCAGCCAAGGGAACTTACCTTATAAGATGTTCTCATGGAAACTTGCTTCTGGTGACTCAAAGGCACTGCATGCAACTCAGATAGTCAATCTCACACAGAAGAATGTGTACATAGTCCTGTGTGCCACCCCTATCCCCCACCCCATCAATGTTGGGCCTAACATTGGTGCCCGCCTGCTGTACCTATGTAGCTTCAAATCAGTGGCCAGCTTATCTTTTGTTTGGCTTTCTGTCTGGACCTCTTAAAAAATCATTTTTAAATTAGTCATTTCTCCCTAGTATATTTCTGGGTCCAAATCCCATCTCCCACACTTGTGAGCTTTGTGTCTATGGGACTTTGGGCAATTTCTTAATCTAAGTTTCAATTTACTTATTTGTAGAATGGGCATAATAATAGAACTATCTCAGAGGGTTGCTATAAGGATTAAATGAGGTAATGCAAATACAAGTGTTTAGCACCATGCTTGGCACATAGTAAATGTTCAGTAAAGTTTGTTTTCTACTATTATTATGGCTATCCTTATTTTCTCAGGATGAGAAAGAATTGAAGCTTCAATGTAATGAAAGAATTCCCCAAAGAAATGATCTAATTTTAAAACAAAACATTATTAATAAAATTAAAAGTTGAAAACGAACCACTGTATTTGTTTTTTCAATCAGCAGATATTTATCAAGCATCTACTACATGCCAAGCATTGTTGTAGGTACTTTAGGATACTTCAATGGACAAAATAGCCCTAAAAGACAAAAAGTTTACACTGTGATAGGGGTTTTCAGAAAAAAACCAAAAGGCATATTAAATAATGAAAAGAAAGTGATAAAGACTATGAAAAATAAATAAAGTGGGGTGAAGGAATTGGTTGAGCCAGTACTGGATAGTGGGCTGCATTTTAAATAGGTAGTCAGGGTAGGCCTCACGGAGAGAAAGTGACATTTGAGTGAAGATATGAAAGAGGAGAGGGAGCCAGGCAGATAGCAAGGGGAAAGGTTTTTAGGCAGAGACTCATCATTGTGCAGGCCCTAGGGGAGGGACCAGGCTGGCATGTGCAAGAAACAGCAGGGAGGCCTTGGTCACTGAAGAAGAGAGAGGGGAGAGCAGATGAGGTTAGAGGGCTAATTATGAAAAAAAAAAAAAAGAAAGGGGCCAGTTGCAGTGGTTCATGCCTGTAATCCCAGCACTTTGAGAGGCTGAGGTGGGAGGATCACTTGAGGCCAGGAGTTCAAGGTTATAGTGAGCTATGATTGGGCCACTGACTCCAGTCTGGGTGACAGAGTGAGACTCTGTCTCAAATTAAAACAGAGAAAGAGAGAGAACTATACTGAATGATTTTTCGGGCTAAGAAAACACTGGAAGAATGTACACCAACCCTTAAGAGTGGTTACTTTCCTCTGGGGAATGGGATTTGTAGAGGTGGAATAAAGTTGGGGCATTTTGGCTTTTCAAAATTTTATATGCTTCTTCACTATTTCAAATTTTTGCAATGTTCGTGCATTGCTTTTATAATTTAAACCAAAGATAAAATAAATAATCAAAACCCAATTCGTATAAATCTATAATAAAAGTAACTAGGTCTCCAATAGATTTATTTACAAAGGGTATGATAAGTTCATAAAAGAAGAATTATGAATGGCTAAAATATTTTTTAATTTCAAAATCGCTAGAAATTAAAGAAATAAAAAAATGAAAAGTGGTCCCATTTTTCAGCCATAAAATCAGTGGTTTCTATAAACCATAAATTTGGCCCTGTGAGACTGTGATGAGAAGGACAATGCTGGACACTGGCCCTGCCCCCCTCACCAGCCACCTCAAATGCCCCCTGCCCCTTGTTGTCTTCAGTCCAGACACACAGGACTTCTTTAAGTCCCTCAGACAATTGTCCCTACAGGGCCCTTCCAAGCTGTCCTCCTGCTGCCCTTCACCCTTGGCCTGGGTGCCTGTTCATCCTGCAGATGTCACAATAAATGATGCTTCCTCAGGGAAAGTCTCACTGCTTCTTGCCCCTGCCACCCACCACCACCAGGCTAGGCACTGCTCTTCCATGCTCTTTGGCACTATGTAATTCTCCTTGGTAGCACTTACTGCAAGTATTATAGAATGCTTACTTGTACAGTTAATGATTTAATGGTTGTCTCCCCAGTGTAATGTAATCCTTGAGGGCAGGGATCAGCTATCTTGATCTCCACAATATCCTTAGATTCTGGAATAGACTTTTTATACATATTTGTTGAATGACTAAATAAATATTTGTCAAGAATCTTATAAATGTTCGTATTCCATTCTAAGAATGTGATGATTAAAATGTGGACAATGTACTCACCAAATGATATACATTAAGTACATATGTGAAGATTTTTATGTATTAATAAAGCTCTTAAAAATTTTTAAAACATGTAGACAATGATTTATTCAAAAGGTCTTCACTGTAGTTATAGTCATAGTGGTGAAAAGTTAGAAACAACCAAAATGCCCAACTACTAAGGAGTGTGAATTGTGGAGAATCTTGTACTTCCCTTTTATAAAATCACTTACCCTTGATATGTATATTTTTAAGACTAATAGAAAATTGTTACTCATCTGTTAATAAACTCTACTATGTGACAAAACTTTAAAAGGCATTTAAAATTAATAGCCTTGAAGGTAGACTGAAAGCTATGAATTTGTGAGATTATTTGCATTTTTGATAATCAGAAAAATAAAAATTATGAAATTCATTAAAAGATATCTTAAAATTATTCAGACTTCAGGATTTTGCTTTGATGAGTTACAAAATTAGGAAAGAAAGTACAATTGATTTCCACCTTGCCAAAGTTTAATTTGGCCTCTTTGATGTTAAAGTCAACACTTATAGTGAGCTCTGAATTTTCTTCAGTAGCTAATGGGCACATGGGCCAGTTTCTGATTTGGACAGTGACATGTATGACCTCAATGAATTTTTTTCCCTATAGAGTTATTAGGACTTCTTTAAGTCCTATATATAGAAGGCATATAACTTAATACCTATTATAATAGTGCCCAGATCTTAGTATTAAAAAAAAAAGTTTCTGTTTTTAGAACTGGCTTTACTATATGACTATGAGATGGGCCCTGGTGGATTTAGTTTACATACAATTAGGTAAATTCATTCCAATCCAGTGACTTCTCAGGCCAGTTCAGGATTATTAGGTTAGTTACAGTCTAGTACGTTATGTACATATATGAAGCCACCTCTGATATTGTTCCTTTTCAACCCTTGGACTGGCACTAAAAGTGATGTGGAAAGGGGAGGATCACTTATGTCATTGGTTGGTCCTCCAGTCTTTGTGGGAATGGGTGGGAGTGGTTGATCTTGTTCATGTGTAATTGGCCAATCATGGTGGTAATGGGAAGGGACTAGTGATCTTCTTTTTATCCGGCCAGTACTGTTCTGGCATCAGTAGCTGATGTCCTTGAAGGCTGTTCTCTGGACAGGGGCTCTAGTCAGGACTCTGCTGTATCCAACTCCCTCAGGTTGGTGATACTCCTGAGAGATTGTCAGACTTCCCATTCATACTCCAGTTGTCAGCAGGACCCCACATTTCTCTGACAAGCTTCTCCCACCTTAAAGGTCTCCCCTTTGAGTCCCTGACTCTAGAGCTATAGGAATTATTCAGGCTTTCACTTTAGTGGGAAAACAGCATGTCAGTCACCTCTGCTTACAATTAGGGAGTGTCTTCCCATATCTTCTCTCTCCCTTCCTCCTCCCCAGTACCCCAAACTGAGGTTGGCATTGAGACACTATCTCCTAGCAACTTTTTAGTTTGGGGGCAGAGGATACTGGTTTAGCCAGTTCTACTTCCAGGTCTCTTGGTTGTACAGCTATGCAAACTTGCCTTAAGAAAATAAGTAGCCTTTCCACTTAGAAGCCAAAAAATGTGGTGCTTGTTTTCACTGCTCTCTGGTGATATCTCTCAGTGCCACCTCCATCCCAGGCAAACCGCAACCCCATGTCTCTTCACCTAAAAGGAGTAACTGTATAAACACAATATATCTTGCTGTGTGAAGTCTCAAGTGCCACAGATAGTATCTCTCCTCAAGAATTTTACCATCTAGTTGGAAGGATAAGTACACAAATAACTGGAACTTAAGGAAAGATAAGCTTCATAAGGGAGGCTCAAGAAATGTGTTATGGGCCTTCATAGCTAGTTGTGGGGTTCTATGGAATGCCTACTCTATGCTAGATTTACATATTCAAAGGAGTCATAGGTTGGGTTTCCTGGAAACAGATTCTGAGATGGAGAGTTGGGAGAGTGTGGCAGAAGGTATTGGCGAGTGAGGAGGCAGGATGGGACAGAGGGAGAAGCTGACCCACAGCACACTTTCAACTGAGGCTCCGCTGAGCTACGGGAAGCTGTGAGTTGGGAGAGGGCCTTTGGAGTTGTCCCGCATCAAGATAAGGGGACAGGCCTTTGTATTACTGCCTCATACAGTCATTGGCCAAGGGCTGTCCCTTGAGAGAGAAACAAAGGATGTTGGGTGGGGCAGGTTCCTGTGTCCCAGGGCAAGGCGCAGTGAGGAACAGAGCCATAAGGGCCCACTAAATCCTTAAATTCCTGCCAGGCGGGGGATGGATATGTCAGCCCTGAAGAGGGTGCCTAGGTGGAACACCACAATATCCACTGTAAAAGGCAGTGTGCTTTCTATAATATATTGGCGGTTTTTTTTTTTTTACTTCTTCATATATGACCTTCTCTCTATATAGCCAAATGAAGGAAGATTTAGGTTTTATGATGGAACGCCAAAATAAAGATAGAGTCTGTATTCAGCTTTTGACTTCCAAATATTTTTGAAACCCCACAATGAGATAACAGTCCTGAAAGCCAGGCTTTGCTGAAGATGAGAATACTTTGCTAAATTCTGAAAGTATCCTTTTTTTAAATATCAAGAGACAAGCTTGGTAGCTTAGGATTATATGTTTTTATTTTATGCCATAGTATAGATGATGGAGGATATGAAAACAGGAAAGGAAGTAGAACCATTGCTGGAAAGGGAGCCATTAGAGGGCGTTGGGACTAGGGTGAGGATGCCATTTCACCTCCACCCCAACACCACCCCACCTCCTGTTTGGAACACTGAGAAAATGCAGCCTTATAGGGTAGCATGGGCCAATGTGGGGCTAATGCTACTGAGTAGAAATGGGAGTTCTGGTAGTAGAGAGTAAGCCTGAGATAGTGCCTTTGATTCTTACTTAATCCCTTCATGATAAGGGAGGGGTCCAGAAGTTCTTTCCTCCTCTGTGGGGAATTAAGAGATACTCGGTGAGTTTGCCAGAGGGGGCTACCAAAGTGACCCTGAGTTTGAGGGCTGCATGGGAGACCAGCCAAACCTAGGGTCAAATGGGAAAGGCAGCAGACCTCAAGGGATCTGCAGTACTCGTGGGCGGGAGGTCTAGTTGACAGTGGGAGACAGTGAGATAATCCAAACGATTATAATACCATGCATTGGCCTTGCTGAGAAAAATAGACCAAGGATACTTCCCAGTCAATGTGTCCAGAATAGGGGCCAAAGACCAAACACAAGTAGCTCAAGACACCTAAATCAATAGACAGCTCTCTGCAACCTTCTCCCTGATGCCATGAGTTGTGTTAATTTCCTCCTGTACCCAGATCCTGTCTTGGAAATGCAGGGCAGGGGGAAACATCTCAGGAAACGGGAGAAACTGCTATTTATAGGGATCTTTGAATTGACTATTTGCACAGGCAAGACCAAGGCAAACCCAAAGAATCTTTTAAACGAGAAGAGACTAAGTTGTATAATTGAAAATTTACATTTCTTTCTATCATGGAAGCTTGTGTGCAAGCTGAGATTGGTCATAGAGTATAAAGAAAGATACATGGCTTTTTGCACATTGTTTGACTCAGCTATACATCTGTTATCTCATTCATAACAACACTAGGAGGTAAGAATTATTATCTTGGTTTTATAGATGAGGAAATTGGCCAAGAAAATCTAAGTATCTTGCCCAAGGTCAAATGGCTAGTGAGTGCCAGATATCGCTGAACTAATGGCTCCACCTCACTAAAGGAAAGGCTCTGATGGAGGGAATCATCCTTAAGTGAGCCCTAAAAGTATGGGTGGGCTTTCCATAGAGACTTATTGAGAAAAAAATTTCAGAGAGGATGAGACATGAAAAAGAAATGGGAAGGCATGGACATAATAATCATTGCTAATTGAGTATTATATATTGATACATAGTTATACCATATGTAATTATGATTATGTGTTGATCATGTATTTAGTGCTGACCACATACAAAGCATCATTCTAAATCCTATGAGTATTGCCTCATTTAATTTAATTGTCACAATAATCCTTTGAGGCAAGTACAATTATTATTATCATCATCTTCATTTTACAGATGAAGAAACTGAGACACAGAGAGATTAAATAACTTGCTTAGGTTTATGTAGTTAGTAAATGGCAAGCCTAAATTTAACCCAGGTAGACTGCCTTCAGAGTCTTTGCTACGCTGCCTCCCTGTTTTTGGTATCAGGAAATGACATAAGTTGTCCTAGTTTTGCTGAACTCTGATATTTTAGGCAAAGATTATTTAGTAAGGCTAAAAAAGTTGGTTAAGAGTCACTTTGCAAAAGGCTTGAATGCAAGGCAGAGGAGTTTGTCCAAATAAATTATATATTTTATAGGTGGTGATTATAGATTTTCTGTTTCTCAATGATAGGAATTCTGTAAATTGACTTGTGTAATTCCTAGCTGAGCAGCTGATATACAATATACTTTTTGAGGCTAAGAACATGTCTGAGTTTACTTTTGCTGAAGTTTCATTTGTTCTAAATCATTTGAGTGACAGTACTGATATTCTTTCAGTGCAGATCTCCTCAAGATAGATTTTAAATTTCGGCACAAGGTCCTGTAGAAAAATGATCTGGAGAACAAGAAGGCACAAACTGAAATTATTCATGTGACATTTAGTGTATGATTCTTATGGGAGCTCAAGAAAAATTTGTTGGGTCAACTTTATTAATGTGTCTGCAATAATTTTACTTTTTGGTTATGATCTGTACATCCCCCCATTCTAATTTCTGAATTCAGTCATCTTATGGCTTTGGGGGGAATAGATGAGTTTGTCAACATTCTTTGAAGAGGTTTCCCTGCAGCAATTTACTACCCAAATCTAAGCAGTACACACTAGTGTTAATGATACTTCCTTATATTTGTTTAGAACTTCTAGCATTATTTTTCCAGACTTGAGTATTACGTGCAAAATTTAGACAGTAGTTTGATTAGTCCCAAACGTTTGAATGAATTATCAATAAACTGCATTGTTTTATCTTTTCTGAAAATTTTTCTATGAAATTTAGTATTTAGTATGTGTTTTCAACCACGAATAACATTAATATATAAGGTGTGATTTGTTTATTTTTAATATTTTTCTCTCCACAGGTTGCTTACTATTTTGTTAGTGAGCCCTATTTTGATGCGTTCGAGTTATGAATATAATTGGCGATGGGGAGTTGTTATCACTTGGTCTGGAATTAGAGGAGTTTTTAGTTTACTCTTGGCTCCTGATGTTTATAACCTGGCTGAACAAAAAGTAGATGCACCACAAATGGTAGGAAAAATTATGTCTCATGATTTTTTGTTTTTATTCATTTTTACTTATTTTGTAGCACTTGTCAAAGTACCCAATAATAAAGTTAACCAGTTTTGAATTAGATTTTAAAAATGCATTCTTTTAAGTAGAAAGTTTATTTATGTTGACAGCATGAAAGGGACCAATAGTCATGTAGTGGTTATGGACTTGGGTGTTAGATCGACTTGAGTTCCAATCCTGACTCTACCATTCACAGGCTGGGGACCTTGGGGAAGTTCATCAGCCTTGCTGAGCCTCATTTTCCAGTTGTGGATTGAGATGATGCGTAGTAAAATACCTGACACAAATGCTACTTTTCCATAGCTGTCAGAAAGCATGAAAAAATAATATTGAGAGCATTCCAATCCTATAGCTGTTAGAACAAAAACTGAAACACTAGTTAAGTATACTAAGAAAAGAGAGATTTTGTAAATATTTGACATAAGGATCTAATTATATTTATGTCTTTCGGGCTAATTTAAAAAAATTAATTTCTTAGAAAATTCTTGCTCATGACTCCATTATCTATAGTGAAAAAGAAAACTTGGTTTCCTTTCTCTTTTTTCTCAAATCCTTTTTCCCATGGGTTAGCCAGTTGATTTCTGGGCAGTCTGGTGGTGATGGCATCTGTGGTACTGACACTCCAGGCAAGATCCAAAGAGCCCAGTGCATACTCTGGCCACCTTGTGTGTTAGGGTACCTCATCGTTGGTGACAGTACTGTGTGAGCTAGCTAGAGAACTTGCTAGAAATCCCCAGGATCAGCCTCCCACAACCTCCCAGTCAGATAAACCCCAAACCTGCTTCTGGGAGGGAGAAAACCACTTGCAAAATATGCACTGAAGACTACCTGCCCACCTACCAAGGAATCTGGAAGTAGGTGTACAGAGTTTCCTGATATTATCTGATTTCCAGCCCAGGACAGTCTGTTCTTTACTATTTTGTTCATGTCCCAGAAAGTCCAAGGAGTACAGTATTTTTCAAATACTTTCTTTTTGGGAGCAACTATCAACCTCTCCATTTTGCATGTGGAGAAATCAAAATAAGAGAGTAGCCTTCTGTATATAACACAATAGGGAAAGAAGTCAGGTGCCCTAACTCCCAAAAGAGGAAGTGTTTTTTTTGATGGAGTATCATATTCCTCACCACATATTTCCTGAGGATTTATATCTGTGGGCATGTCTGGGCATTAATTTTGAGTTCTAGTAAACCTGTGGTTTTGCAAAGACTTTGGGTCATTCCCTGCTCCAAAGGAAAATTATAATAACCAACATTTGAGCTCCTTCAGTTCTCTTTTATACAAGTAATTGGCCTAAAACCAAGCCAGTAAGGATTTAACTAACATTTGGGTATCATTTTACAGTGTGTCCTAATTCTGTCTGATGTTAGGAATCCCCTTGGCTCCACCCTAAGACCTCTAGAATTACAATCTGCAGGGAAGGGGCTTGGGAGTCAGTATATTTAATAAATACATCAGGCGATGGTTGTTAGCAGTCAAGTTTGGGAAACACTCTCTGGAGAGGATACTGCTACTTACTCCATTTTTCGGTGAAGGACACTGAGGCTCAGAGTGGTTAAGTTAACTGACCCCAAATCGCATGGCTAAAAAATGGCACAGCCACAGCCTATAAAAGTGGTTGTCTTTCTGCTGCTGCATGGAACCTCTCCAGACCCCACCACAGCTCCTGCCTGCTCCTGCAGAGCCTCTTGTACAGCTAAAGTAAATGCCAGTGGTAGGCATACCTCCCTTTCCTGCCCATGGTCACACCTGCCTATTGTTGCTGGGTGTTCTCCCCACCCAGTAGGTTCCATAGCCATGTCTGTGATGGCAACCACCTTGCTGTCCTTGCATGACTGCTGCCAAAAAGTGGCAACTGTGGATCTACATGGTGTATTTTTTTCTGTATTCAGATTTAAAATTAATTTCTGCCCCAGTATGTTATGTTCAAGCAGTGTCCACAAAATAGCCCTTTTGCCTCAACTTACTTATCAGGGGCAGAATTCAAAAATGTGGATTAAGATAGAGTTTTGTTGGTGGTTAATTGGACAATGATTACCTTTGGAGATCTTATTTAATGTTTTGGTTGTAACTATTTATATGTTTTATTTTTAGTTTATACTCTATGTGCAAGTAATATCATTATTGACTATGGGAATAAATTCATACCTGATGACTCAGTCAGCCAAGACATTAGGTAAAGTATATGAATCATGCATGAATTAACTGGGGAGAATGATGCAAATAGGTTATTGTTGGGAGTCATGAGGACATTTCTTATAGAGCTCAAGGAATTGGCTTAGAAGTTATTCATTTTCATTCACTCATTATATATAGATGCTGTATTAATTGGGATATTGGTTCAGCCAGTTTAACAGAAACCAAATGAACAGAGGCTTAAGCAAGACAGAGGCATTTTCTTTCTCCTTCACCAAAAAGTCCAGAAGAGCAAGATGGTTCTGCTCCACAAGGTTGTCCAGAGATCCAGGGTCCTTTTCTTTTGTTGCTCCTCTACTCCCTAAGGTGTTGCTCTTATCTGCAGGGTAGAAGCCTGCTCACTAACACCATGTCCATAATCCACTAGACTTTCCATTAACTAGAAAGGGGAAATGGTGGGGAGAGGGCTGTGTGGCAATGGAGGATCAGCAGCTTTCTTTTCAGGACACGATCCAGAAGTTATACATGTCATTATCACTCACATTCCATTAGCCAGAACTTAGTCACATGGGCACAATGCGGCAAAGGAAACTGGGAAATATTATCTTTTCCTGCTGGCCGTGTGCTCAGCCAAAACTTGGAGATTCTGTTGGCAAAAGGAAGATGGAGAGAATGGATATTGGGGACAATTAGTAGTCTCTGCCACGGTTGCCTATTTCTAAAATGAATTTGAGGCTGTTTATAATAAATATGCATAAAGATGATAAAATCACAAATAGACACATTCAGTAGAAAAATCCAGGATAAGGTAATCAGTGGCAGTAGGGTCAAGGAGGGGAAAGTTGGGTTAGGATTAGGCAAAATTTTATGGTAGGGATTTAGTATAGTCCAATATGCCATGACCTGGTCCTCAACTTTGCTGGTGCAGAGACCTGATTTTGTCAGGCATCTAAAATTGAACAGACTACTGGAGATTTACATATACAGGCATACTTTGGAGATGTTTAGGGTTTGGTTCTAGACCACCACAGTAAAGCAAGTATGGCAGTAAAACGACTGTCACATTAAAGCGAGTAATCACAGTAAAGCAAAAAATAGTCACACAAACTATTTGGGTTCCTAGTACACATAAAAGTTATGTTTACATTATATCGTAGTCTATTATAATGCAATAGCATTATGTCTAAAAAAATGTACATACCTTAATTAAAAATACTTTATTCCTAAAAAATGCTAATGATCATCTGAACCTTCAGCAAGTCCTAATCTTTTTGCTGGTGGAGGGTGTTGCCTGTATGTTGATGGCTGCTGACTGATCAGGGTGGTGGTTGCTGAAGGTTGGGGTGGCTTTGGCAATTTCTTTTTTTTTTTTTTTTTTTGATCATTTACGAGTTTATTATAAAGGATACAACTCAGGAAAAGCCAAATGGAAGAGGTGTGTAAGGCAAGGTGGGGGTAGGGGGATGGAAAGCAGAGCTTCCATGCCCTCTGTGGGCCACAGTCACAGCACATTGATGTGTTCACCAGCCTGCAAGCTCCATTAACATGCTTTTTAAACAGGCTTTTCAGCTTAACGTAACAGTCTCTATGTTCTAAATTCTGTGAATACTTTATTAACTTGTCGAAGGTCATATAGCCTGGAGATTGGGAAGCTGGTAACAGGTTTCAGTTTTTGTTCTTCACAGGGTTTGGTCAGTTTTGTGCCAGACTCACAACTTTGGTTCTTCTGCAGCTCCAAGACTCCTTCCTCCTTGAAGAAGGGAAAGGTGACTTTTTTTTTTTTTTTTTTTTTAATTTATTTTTTTAATTTCAGAATATCATGGGGGTACAACACTTTGGCCATTCACATTGCCCCTGTTCTGCCCGTGTCAGAGCCCATCATGGTCGTCTCCCAACTGTCGCTCCCCAACATCCATTCAGTGAGAGTTTTTCCCATCCCTTCCACCCCCTGCGCCGCCGTGCCCGCCCCCTGATGAATTGTTGCCCTGTGTGATGTAGGTCATCAGTTAGTACCAGTTGATGGTGAGTACCAGTGATGCTTGTTTTTCCAATCCTGTGACACTTCGCTTCGAAAATGGGTTCTAGCTCCGACCAGGATAATACCAGATGTGTTAATTTCACTATTGTTCCTTATTGCTGAGTAATACTCCATGGTATACATATACCACATTTTATTGATCCACTCGTGTATTGATGGGCACCTGGGTTGTTTCCACAACTTTTGGCTTTGGCAATTTCTTAAAATAACAACAATGAAGTTTGTGGCATCGATTGACTCTTCCTTTCATGAAAGATTTTTCTATAGCATGCAATGCTGTTTGATTCCATTGTACTCATGGTAGAATTTCTTTCAAAATTGGAGTCAATCCTCTCAAACACTGCCACTGTTTTATCAACTCAGTTTATGTGATATTTTAAACCCTTTGTTGTCATTTCGACAGTGTACACAGCATATTCATCAGGAGTATATCCCGTCTCAAGAAACCACTTTCTTGGCTCATCTGTAAGAAGCAACTCCTCATCTGTTTGAGGTTACAGCAATTCAGTCACATCTTAAGGCTCCACTTCTAATTCTAGTTCTTCTTGCTGTTTCCATCACATCTGCAGTGACTTCCTCCACTGAAGTCCTGAACCCCTCAAAGTCATCAATGAGGGTTAGAATCCACTTCTTTCAAACTCCTGTTAATGTTGATATTTTGACCTCCTCCCATGAATCATGAGTGTTCTTAATGGCATCTAGAGTGGTGAATCCTTTCCAGAAGTTTTTCAATTGACTTTGCCCAGATCCATCAGAGGAATCACTATCTATAACAGCTATGGCTTTACAAAACTTATTTCTTAAATAATAAGAATTGAAAGTTGAAATGACTCCCTGATCAAGGGGCTGAAGAATGGATGTTGTATTAGCAGGCATGAGAACAACATTCATCTCCTTGTATATCTCCATCAGAGCTCTTGGATGACTAGGTGCATTGTCAGTAAACAGCAATACTTTGAAAGGAATCTTTTTTCCTGAGTGGCATGTCTCAACAGTGGGTTTAAAATATTCAGTAAACCCTGCTGTAAATAGATGTGCTGTCATCTAGGCTTTGTTTTTCTATTTATAGAGCACAGGTAGCATAATTCTTAGGGGCCCTTGGGTTTTTGGAATGGTAAATGAGCATTGGCTTCAACTTAAAGTCACCAGCTGCATTAGCCCCTAACAAGAGAGTCAGCCTGTCCTTTGAAGCTTTGAAGGCAGGCATTGACTTCTCCTCTACAGCTATCAAAGTCCTAGATGGCATCTTCTTCCAATAGAGGGCTGTTTCATCTACATTTAAAGTCTGTTGCTTAGTGTAGCTGCCTTCATCAATTATCTTATCTAGATCTTCTGGATAACTTGCTGTGGCTTCTACATCAGCACTTCCTGCTTCATCTGTCTTGTACTTTTATGTCAAGGAGATGGCTTCTTTCCTTTAACTTCATGAACTAACTTCTGCTAGCTTCCAACTTTTCTTCTGCAGCTTCCTCACCTCCTCAACCTTCATAGAATTGGACAGAGTTAGAATCTTGCTCTGGATTAGGCTTTAGCTTAAGGGAATGTTGTGGTTGGTTTGATCTTCTATCCAGACCACTGAAATTTTCTCCATATCAGCAATAAGGCTGTTTTGCTTTCTTATCATTCATGTATTCACTGGAAGAGCACTTTTAATTTCCTTCAAGAACTTTACCTTTGTACTCACAACTTGGCTAACTGTTTGGCACAAGATGACTAGCTTACAGCCTGTCTTGGCTGTTGACATGCCTTCATCACTCAGCTTAATCATTTCTAGCTTTTATAGTGAGAAACATGCAACTCTTCCTTTCACTTGAACACTTAGAGGCCATTATAGGCTTATTAACTAGCATAATTTCAATATTGTTTTGTCTCAGGGAATAGGGAGCCCTGAGGAGAGGGAGAAGGGAGGTGGATGGGTGGGGAGGGTAGGAAGGATGGGAAGGGCCAGTTGGTGAAGCAGTCGGAACACACACAACATGTATCGATTAAGTTTGCTGTCTCATATGGGCACAGTCTGTGGCACCCCAAAGCAATTGCAATAGTAACATAAAAAAATCACTGATGACTGATTTGCCACAAATCTTCAATTGGTAAAAAATGCAATATCTGCAAAGCACAATAAAACAAAGTATGCCTGTAACACACTCACCATGTTCATGATAAACCATAAAATCAATTTGCTAATTTATAATGAGGATTTTTTTCTATGTCTGAAATACTTGTGATATTATCAGAGTATTCATCTCTGAATATACATTTCCTTGATAAACCAAATTAGTAATCAGAAGCTTTCTTGGAGAGCATAGAACTAATGAGAGCAAAGGAAGGATAGTGTTGAAGGAGAGTTCTTTTAAATAGGGAAATAGCCTGATTAATTTACCCTGCCCTATCCATAGAGACATCATCACTTTGTGTCTTTTCAGATAGTCCTGCCCATTCCTGCAGCTGTGCCCCATAAACACTATTGCAGAACTTCCTGTGACAGCCCACCTCAAAGCCAAGGGCTCTAATGTGTGAATGGGGCTAGTAAATGGGGCAGATTTTTGACAGCTTCCTTTTTCCAAATTATGGGTTTGTTCTTGTTTGCAGTGAAAAGGTATGCTTCAATCAGCAAAAGCCCACACAGGAGCATGAGTGAAGTTAATTTGATCCCAGAAGGCTTGCTCACACCTTCCTTCCCACTAAATTCTTTTG
Organism: Daubentonia madagascariensis; assembly: GCA_023783475.1. NCBI lineage: Eukaryota > Metazoa > Chordata > Mammalia > Primates > Daubentoniidae > Daubentonia > Daubentonia madagascariensis. The sequence continues at coordinate 30,176,461 of JAKFHU010000978.1, forward strand.
GCTCCCAGGGATCCAGGCCCATTCTGCTCTCTTTGCTTAAGATATAATGTCTGGGTTTCTCCCATGCTTCCTTTCTTGTAATTCCTCCTACTCTGATACTCAAAGGTGAGATCAACAAGGGGTTTTACTATCACGGTAATGCTTTTTTTCATTTCTTCCCTCCCCCTCCAATAACATTTTGGTTGTACTAACTAAACTTCAGAATTTTCTTCCTATATTTCTTTTTTTCTATTCATTATGGAACAAAGATTATATGGCAAGTACTTTATCCTTCCAGAATCAATGCTCATCCTTTCTAGACATACTATGTGGCACACATTTAACAGAAACCTAACGGAATTCAATTTTGTCAGTAAGAGTTTCAAACCAACTAGTTCCATCTGGTCTAATGCTTTTAAGAGACCCCTCCTCATAGTCTTCCAGGATCATCTTAAACACTGGGAGTTCATTCAGATGTACCAGTGCCACCAAGTGGCCCACCTACACTCATGTTTCTCCTGAGCAACTGGAAAGCGGCTGTTGCCTCATCATATGAGTAGGATCTACTTGGGCAACTGAATATATTTTCTTCTTATGTAGTCTTAGCCATGAGAATTTTAAATCCAAAGCTAACAACTGCTGACTTTTCAGCATCTTTGCCCTGGGTCATAGTCAACTGATCCTGATACTTGAGAGGAACATGCCTCCAAACCTTTCTGAATCCCCCGAATTTCCAATACCTCCATTGCACACAGTGTCCCATGGAGAATGAAATAAACTGAAACATTCAGAAACCATTTAAATTCTTTAAGAGACATTTCATATGCAATTAAAAAGAGAGAACGGCTTTACTGAGATGGAACTGTGAATGAGTAGGCTAAGCTCATTTGCTAAATTCTTCTCTTTGGCAGGCGAGTCTCATAGCTATAACTTCAAATTCATACCTCAAGAAAATACAAAGGGTTACAAGTTTTGAGCATATAGATTTGCTGGTCAGGAAACAGAGTTGTTAAATTTGAGGAATCTCTATTGCAGTGGCCTTTACATTTTGATACACAGTATATAAGAAACAGTTGGAAAACTTGTTAAAATGCAAATTCCCAGGCCCATCTGATTCTGTAGGTATAAGGTAGAGCCCAGGAATTTGCATAGTTTAATAAGCAGCCCTTCTACCTATAGAAGACACACATATTTTCCTACACTTTGAGAAATACTGAGTGGGTGCCTTGAAGTAGTAAGTTATGTCTTTAGCTGTAGGGAAAGAAAGGAAACTAATAAACATTCTTTAGCTGTTGAGTTTGATAAAGTTGAGCTATAGAGCCAAAAGGAAACAGGTCGTTGGATAGTTTTCTGGATAATTTTGACAAAAATTGTCCTTGTTCTAACCACTCCATTTTTTCTATGCAAGTGATCTCAAGATTTCACTGCATAATCTTGCAACAATTTTTGCTTTCCTTCGCAGTCTTCACTGTTAAGGTCCTTGCTTTTCTTTGTTACAGGTTTATGTGCTATTTCTCTCCAAAGACAAATGGCCATGCAAAATGTCATTAAGCATATACAGGAGATAATACAAAACACAATAACTTTATCTAAAACAGAAAAAATTTTGACAAATGTTAATTGGACCTTTGTAGAAGAAAAAACAAAGATTGAATATATCATTCCTGTGAGTTGATGATACCTGGCAAAAAATAGTCTTCCTTTCCTTTCCTTTGTCTGACTCTCTTGCTTTATTCTATTGTAAAAAACCTGATTCAGCTAACTAAATGTCAGAAAACTGAGAGGAGATATTACTAGCTTTGCTATTTTGGTGAAATGACTTCTTTGAGTTCTGTCTCTAAAGAGAAGGTCTTGGTGATCCAGCCTTATTTGCCAAGTACCAGGAGAATGGATGATTTTACAAACTGGCTGGTTGGATATCAATCAATGGCCTCTGCCAAGATGATGTTTCCAAAAGGTTGAGGTAATGAGAGATCTCTCCCTGTAGAAGTGTTATAAAAAGCAGACAACATAGACTAATTTAGAAAGCAGTCAAGCATAGATGGGTTTGGAGAATTTGGCTTCTAAATATCCCCAAATTAATATTTACTTCACCACAATTGAAAGCAACACTTGTTACATGGAAAAATGTTATCCAAGTTATACATAGCAATTTATAGGAGTTATTTTAGCATTTTAGCAATTCTGATAGGAGTTATTGAAATCTTTTTGAGTATAGAATTTTCCAGCTCCTATTTATTTTTACTTATTGTTAAACTTTATCTCTTTATGTTCTAAAACTTAGTCTGATACTTTTCAGTTTTCCTGCATTTCATGTAATGAAGAAGAGGAGTCCCCAACAGATGAAGTTTTAATAGAAGAAGCCAGATTACATGTAGCTATAATACAAATGGTTGGTACTATTCACATCAACTGCTTCAAAATTTTTTTTTCTTGCAATGCTTTTAATCCTTATACACAGTTTTCAGGTGACTAGAATTTTTTTTCACCTTTTGATAGTATATTGGTTGTTAAAATTACTGTCTGATTTATTAAAGTTAAAAAATAAAAAAATCTTCTTCCTTATGCTTTAAGTTCACGTCACAAACCTTATTATTCTAAGTTTATCAAATTTTTAGCAGTCACTTTTGAAAGTCCTTAGAATAATGTCTGGTGCCATTTACATACTTAGATAGTTAAACATCTTCAAATATTTGAAACTGCTTTTATAAATTTAGCACATTTGAGTTCCTTTTACAGAAAATTCTCTCAAGTGCTTATTTAATTCTTGGAAATGTAATAAATTAATACTTATCTGGAAGGGGAGACACCATGACCACAAAGGTGGTTTTCCCAGGGCAAGGCTTATCCATTGCACTCTGGTTGTGCTGACCTCTGCAATTTCCCCAAATGTGGGATGCATGTTCTCACTTATAAGTAGGGGCTAAGCAATGGGTATGCGTGGTTGTACAGAGTGACTTAATGGACATTGGAGACTCAGAAGGGGGGAAGGTAGGAGGGAGATGCAGGATGAAAAATTACCTATTGGGCACAAAGTACACTATTCAGGTGACGGGTATATTAAAAGCCTAGACTTCTCCACCATGCAATTCAGCCATATAACCAAAAATTGCTTGTATCCCCTAAATCTATTTAAATTAAAAAAAAACCAAAAAAATGAAATGTAATAAGTTAAAATAAATCTGGTAAATCAAAAAGTCTCTTAAAATGTTATAATACCAATATTTAAATGTTCTACTATAAACATAAGAAAATTACTTGGTAAAATCAAATTTAAATCAACTTATCAAATTGCACATTTTAAATTGGGGCTATATTCTAGTAGAACAAATTTTATTCAATATAACAAGTATATAAAATGCTTATTATGTCCAGAGTTCTTCTTTTTTAGTTTCTTTTAAAAACTTATTGTTATTATGGAGAATTCCTAACATTTACAAAAGTAGATAGAATAGTAATGAATCCGCATGTACCCATCACCCAGCTTTAAAAATCGTCCACACATGCCTGGTCCTGCCCTATCCCAATTCTCCTTCAGCCCTTCCGTACTATGTTGAAACAAATCCTAGATATCATATCATTTCATCTGTAAATATTTCAGTATGTATCTCTAAATTTTAAAGTCTTTTAAAAATGCAGTAAAATACTATGACACCTAAGAAAGAATAATCATTAATAACATCAAATATTGAGTCAATTAATAAAGTTTTCAGTTATCTCATAAATGTGATAAATGTTTATTTTTATAGTTTATATTTTCAAACTGGACTTCAGTAAAGTCCACACATTGCAATTAATTGATATGTCCTTTAAATCTCTTTTAACCTATAAATTCCTTCTTCTTTTCTTTCACTTTTTCTTTTTGAAGAACATATTTCTTCTTAATGGAAAAATTATTTTCATTTTTTTAAACATTTCTATACTTAATTTAAAATATTCTTAGAGTTTGAAAGTCTCTCACCCATAGTAAAAGATTGAGTCTGGCCACAAATTCTTTGCAGAGCCTCCTATTAACAGGCAGTGGTTTTATCCCCACCTTTTGAATTTGGGCTGTTCTTGTGACTTGTTTTGATGCAATAAAATGTGGCAAAAGTAATTTTGTGAATGTTCTGGAGCCTAGGCCTTGAGAAGATTTGTAGCTTCTACCTTCTTCCACATTGAATGCCACCCTGATATTGTCAGGCAAGGAAGCTGGCCTAGCCTCTGAAGAATGAGAGGCCACATAGAGGAAAACTGAGGCACACAGCCAAAAGCCAGTACAGAACTGCCAGACTTGTGAACGAGGCCACGTCAATCCAAGGGGTGGGACAAATAGGCTCAACCTCTGGATGGTAAGAGAGGCAAAGAATTTGCAGCCATATTTAAAGTACCACACTTGTTCACTGGCCATAATTATTTATACCCTTCCTAAGTGCAAAATACACTCACCCTTTTCCAAGACCCCCAAAAGCTTCATCCTATTATGCTTTCAGACTCAAAGTACAGTATCTCGTGATCTGCATTTGGTCCAGGTGAGAGGCTCTTTGGTTTAATCTGTTTTTTTTTTTAAATTTCAAAATATTAGGGCAGTACAAATGTTTTAGGTTACATGGATCATTTTTCTAATGCTTGAGTCCTGGCTTTAGGTGTGCCCATCACCCAGTAGTGTTCATAGTACCCATTAGGTTGGTTTATTTCCCTCCCCTTCCCCCCACAGCCCCAGTTGCTTTCCTCTGAGTTTTACTTCCCTCTGTGCAATTGTGTGCTCATCGGTTAGTTCCAATTTAATAGTGAGTACGTGTGGTGCTTGTTTTTCCATTCTTGCGATATTTCACTTAGGAAAATGGTCTCCAGTTCCAACCAGATTGCTGCAAAAGGTATTAATTCATCTTTTTTTATGGCCGAGTAGTACTTCATTGTATATATATACCACATTTTATTAATCCACTCATGAATTGATAGGCACTTGGGTTGATTCCATACCTTTGCAATTGTGAATTGTGCTATAATAAACATTTGAGTGCAGGTGTCTTTTTAATAAAATGACTTCTTTTCCTTTGAGTAAATACCCAGTAGTGGAATTGCTAGATCAAATGGTAGGTCTACTTTTAGTTCTTTGAGGAATCTCTGTACTGTTTTCCATAGAGGTTGTACTAATTTGCAATCCCACCAACAGTGTATAAGCATTACTTTCTCTCTACATCCATGCCAGCATCTATTGTTTGTGGACTTTTTAATAAAAGCCATTCTTACTGGGGTAAGGTGAAATCTCACTGTGGTTTTAATTTGCATTTCTCTGATTAGTGATGTTGAGCATTTTTTCATGTGTTTCTTGGCCATTTGTCTTTTTTTTTTTTGAGAAGCATGTGTTCATGTGTTTTGCCCACTTTTTAATAGGGTTGTTTGTTTTTTTCTTGCTCATTTGCTTGAGTTTGTCAGGTCCGGCCTCTTGGCGTACTGTTGTCCTGGTTCTTTGGCTCCTTGTTTGGAAAATTCACAAGCAGGGCTGGTGTGACAGAGTGACCACAGACAGGAAGCAATTCCACACAAACAGCTTTTATTGCAGAAAAGAAGGGAGCTATATAAAGTGAGAGTACATTACAGAGAGGAACGGGTCAGTCTCCACGAGTGGAGAAAGACATTAAGGACTCCCAGGTGGTTCCCTTTTATTGGCCTGGTCTGGGGGAAGGCTTACAGGGGCATGGGATTACCATTACAATTACCAGGCAATTGGTACACATGATTGTGAGGTGTTCTGTGTTTTCCTGCAGTCCCTTCCCCTAATGTGTCCCCCCTCCCCTTCTCTGCCCCTAGGAATCACCCTCCTGGCCTAGCAGATTTGATCCCTGCCTAACAAGTTCTTTGTAAATTCTGATTATTAGCCCTTTATCAGATGTGTATATTGTGAATATTTTCTCCCATTCTGTAGGTTGTCTATTTGCTCTGTTGATTATTTCCTTAGCTGTGCAGAAGCTTTTTAGTTTAATCATATCCCATTTATTAATTTTTGTTGTTGCTATGATTGACACTGGGGTCTTTTTCATAAATTCTTTGCCTGGGATGCTATCTAGCAGAGTTGTTCCTACATTTTCCTCTAGAATTCTTACGGTTTCATGCCTTAGATCTAAGACTTTTATCCATCTTGAATTAATTTTTGTGAGTGGTGAGAGGTAGGGGTCCCATTTCATTCTTCTACATGTCACTATCCAATTTCCCCAGCACCATATATTGAATAGAGATTCTTTTCCCCAGTGTACATTGTTGTCTTCTTTGTCAAAGATCAGTTGGTTGTGGGTAGATGGTTTTATATCTGGGTTCTCTGTTCTGTTCCTTTGGTCTATGTCTCTATTTTTGTACCAATACCATGTTGTTTTGGTTACTGTAGCCTTGTAGTATAGTTTGAAGTCTGGTAATGTGATGTCTCCAGTTTTGTTCTTTTTGCTTAAGATTGCTTTGGCTATTTGGGCTCTTTTCTGGTTCCAAACAAAGCATAGAATTATTTTTTCTAGATCTGTGAAGTATGACTTTGGTAACTTGATGGGGATTGCATTGAATTTGTAAATCACTTTGGGTCATATGGACATTTTGACAATGTTGATTCTACCTATCCATATGTTTTTCCATTTATTTGTATCCTCTGCAATTTCTTTCCTCAGAGTTTTATAATTCTCCTTTAGAGATCTTTCACCTCCTTGGTTAAGTATATTCCTAGGTATTTTATTTTCTTTGTAGCTATTGTGAATGGTATTGAGACATTGATTTTGTATTCTGAGACTTTGCTGAATTTATTTATCTATTCCAGGAGACTCTTGGTGGAATCTTTGGGTTTTTCTAGATACACAATCATATTGTCAGTGAAGAGTGATAGTTTGACCTCCTCTTTGCTGATTTGGATACCCTTAATATTCTTCTTGTGCCTGATTGCCCTGGCTGGGACTTTCAGCAGTGTGTTGAATTGGGATGGTGACAGTGGGCATGCTTGCCTTGTTCCAGCTCTTAGGGGGAATGCTTTCAACTTTTCCCCATTCAGTATGATGTTGGCTGTGGGTTTGGCATATATGGCTTTTATAATTCTGAGATATGTTCCTTCTATGCCTAGTTTGTTTAGGGTTTTTATCATGAAAGGGTGCTGGATTTTGTCAGATGCTTTTTCTGCATCTAGTGAGATGATCATATGGTCTTTGTTTTTGTTTTTGTTTATGTGGTGAATCACGTTTATTGATTTACATATGTTGAACAATCCTTGCATCCGTGGGATGAAACCCACTTGATCCTGGTGGATTATTTTTTTGATGTGCTGTGGAATTCGGTTTGCTAGTGTCTTATTGAGGATTTTTGCATCTACATTCATAAGGGATATTGGTCTGTAGTTTTATTTTTTTGTTGTGTCATTTCCTGGCTTTGGTATCAAGCTGATACTGGTTTCATTGAATGAATCCAGGAGGACTTCCTCCTTCTCAATATTATGGAATAATTTCTGTATTATGGATGGGTACCAGGTCTTCTTTGTAGGTCTGATAGAATTCAGCTGTGAATCCATCTGCTCCAGGGCTTTTTTCTGTTGGGAAGTTTTTTTTTTGTTACGGATTCGATCTCACTGATCATTATTGGTCTGTTCAGGAGTTCTGTTTCTTCCTGGTTGAGTCTTGGGAGGTTGTGTGTTTCCAGGAACTTTTCTATTTCCTCTATGTTCTCTAGTTTATGCATGTAGAGATTTACATAGTATTCATGGATGATGTTTTGTATTTCTGTGGTATCTGTTGTAATGTCACCTTTTTCATTTCTGATTGAGCTTATTTGGGTCCTTTCTCTTCTGTTCTTGGTTAAGCAAAAGGTCAGTCAATTTTTTAAATCTTTTCAAAGAACCAACTTTTTTTTTCATTAATCCTTTTTGTTGTTGTTGTTGTTGTTGTTCTCCAATTCATTTAGTTCTTCTCTGACCTTCATTATTTCTTTTCTTCTGCTGGCTTAGGGTATGGTTTGTTCTTCCTTCTCTAGTTCCTTGAGGTGTGATATTAGGTTATCAATTTGTGATATTTCTGGTTTTTTGATGTAGGCATTTAAGGTTATGAATTTTCCCCTGAGGAATGCTTTTGCTGTGTTCCAAAGATTTTGGTAGCTGTGTCCCCTTTGTCATTCAGCTCAAAGAATTTTTTGATTTCCGTATTAATTTCATTCTTGACCCAATAATCGTTCAGCAGAAGGTTGTTTAATTTCCATGACTTTGTGTAGGTTTGAGTGTTTCTCTTGTGATTGATTTCTAGTTTTATTCTGCTGTGGTTTGAGAATACACATGGTATGATTTTGATTTTTTTGAATTTGTAGCAACCTGTTTTGTGCCCCAAGATATGATCAGTCTTGGAGAATGTCCCATGTGCTGCTGAGAAGAATGTGTATTCTGTAGTTTTTTGGTAGAATGTTCTGTAAATGTCTGTTAGGTCCATTTGATTTAGAGTTTGGTTTAAGTCCCTTATTTCTTTATTTATTTTCTGCTTAGATGATTTATCAAGCTCTGACAGTGGGGTGTTGAGGTCCCCAGCAATTATGATGGTACTATTTATTTCTTTGCTTAGCTCTAGTAATATTTGCTTTATGTATCTGGGAGCTACTGTGTTGTGTGCACATATGTTTAGGATTGTTATGTCTTCTTGTTGGACAGTTCCCTTTACAAATGACCCTCTTTTTCTTTCTTTACCTTTGTTGGCTTAACATAAATTTTATCTGATATGAGTATGGCTACACCTGCTCTCTTTTGATTTCCATTTGCATGGAATATTTTCTTTTCCATCCTTTCACAATGTGTCTGTGTGCATCCTTGTGGTTTAGATGTGTTTCCTAGAGACAGCAGATACTTGAGTTGTGTTTTTTCATCCATTCAGCCAGCCTGTGTCTCTTGAGAGGAGAATTCAGTGTGTTCATGTTGATTGATAGTATTGATATGTGGGATGTTGGTCTGTTCATCCTGTTGGACAGTCCCTTTTTGCTTTGTTTTACCTCTTGTTCTATTGTTTTATAGGAGTTGTGAGTTTTGGGGGTTTTTTTTTTAGGTGAATTTACACTGGTGGATATCTGTTGTGCTGATTTGTGTATAGTGCTGTTCTGAGTATTTTGTGCAGAGCAGGTCTCATCGTGACAGATTCCCTCAGTGTTTGCTTGTCTGGAAAGGACTTAATTTCTCCATCTATTGTGAAACTTAGTTTTTCAGGATACAAGATTCTAGGCTGGCAGTTGTTCAGTTTACATTGATGGAAGATGGGGCCCCAATCCCTCTGGCTTGTAAGGTTTCCACTGAGAAGTCTGCAGTTAGTCTGATAGGTTTTCCTTTGTAGGTTATATGATGCTTTTCTCCTTCATTTTGACTTGGCCAGGTTGATTACTGTGTGTCTTGAAGATGACCTATTTGCTATGAATCTTCCCAGTGTTTGATGTCCATCTTGCATCTGTATGTCTGAACTTCTGGTGATATCCAGGAAGTTTTCCTCAATAATTTCCTCAAATAGGTTTTCCATGCTTTTAGGTCTTTCTTCTTCACACCCAGGGATATGTATAATTCAAATATTAGTATGTTTCACATAGTCCCATATCTCTGTCAGTGATTGCTTGGACTTTTTAAATACTCTTCTCTGCCTCTTTGAATGACTGGGTTATCTCAAGAGCCTTGTCTTCAAGTGCTGAGATTCTTTCTTCTCCTTGGTTTAGCTGGTTGTTAAAGCTTTCAACTGCATTTTGAAATTCCCTGAATGACACATTTCTTTAAGTTCTATTGTATCCTTTCTTATGTTGTCTAGCTCTCTAGTGAATTTTTCATTTTTTTCATTGATTTCCTGAAATATTTTTTTGGCTGCTTTTGGTTGGTTTTCATCTTTCTCTTCAACCCTGATCATCTTATTTGCCAACAATATTCTGAATTCAATTTCTGTCATTTCAGCAATTTCCTTGTGGGTGGAGTCCACTACTATAGCTCCATTGTGCTCTCTTGAGTGTGTCAAACTATTTTGTTTTTTCATATTGCCAGTGTTCTTTTGCTGGTTTCTTCTCATCTGGCTTTTCTTCTCTTGGCTCTGAGTTAATAGGTATATAGGATGCCTGTTCTCCTTTGCTGGGGACTCTCTAGGACCAAGTCTAGGAGTAACTGCTGCTCAGGACTGGGGGTCCTGGGTGAAGTGTTGGACCTCAGGCAGGTTCTGCTGGCCCAGCAGTAGTGGTGGGGGTTCAGTTGTGGGGTCTTGGGGCCCAGGCACAACTCTAGAGTCTCAGGAGTGGAGTCATGGGCCCGGTGGGGGCCCTGGAGCTACAGGGGTAGACCTTTGGACTTGGGCACAGCAAGAGCTCAGAGCTGGCTCTGGGGATTTCAGGAGCAGAGCCACCCATATGGGGGGCTGTTCCACAAGTGTGGGGACTTCTGATGCCCAGTCAAGCAGGCAGGGGTTTCTCTCAGTGGCCCAGGTTCCCCATGGGTAGGCCAGAGCTGCTATTTGGCCATGGTTCTCCCTCCACACCTAGCACCCACTGAGGCAGTCGCCTGAGGTTTTCCAAGTGGTGCCTATGGCATCTGAGGCTCCCCTTTTGTTTGGCTTCCATGCTGGGGAGGAGGCATGCTCAACCCCCAGTAACAAGGCTCAACACAGGGGAGCATCTGTTCCCTCCCTGGCATAGCAGGGGTGATGCTAAGGTTACTGCTTGATGGCTGAGTTCTGAGTGGACCTGGGTCTTGCACCAGAGTGATCAGGATGTCATCAGTTGCAGAAGCCTGGTATTGGCAGGCACCAGATCTTTTTGCACCAGTGGAATGTCTCTGCACAGAAGCTGAGCAGCTCCTCAATCAGCCAGAGGTCTTCAGTGGAAGAGGGAGACCCCTCACAGGTCAAGCTGCCTGTAACTTTTGTTTCTCTCCTAATAAACATTGTCCCCTCGGGTTGCCTCTATCCTGCTGTCTTCACCTCTTCCCAGCAGTGTGAATTGTATTGGGTCCCCCAGCTTAATCTCTGAGATGGTGGATCATACTTGTGAGTAAGAATCAGCCACACCCTGTTTGATTGAGTTGGTAGATGTTGTGATGAGTATAGAATAGTTCTCACTGTCAGTGGTTGATAAGAACATATATTCAGTAGTCTTTTAGTAGAGTGTTCTGTAAATGTCTGTTAGGCCCATGTGTTCTAGGCTGGTCATTATTCTGTTTGAGAGGACTGAGAATGGGGCCCCAATCCCTTCTGGCTTGTGAGGTCTCAGTTGAGAAGTCTGCAGTTAGTCTGATTGGTTTTCCTTTGTAAGTTACCAGATTTTTTTGCCTTATGGCTGGAAGGAGTGGCTCTTTTGTGTTTACTTTGGCCAATCTGATGACTATATGTTGTGATGACTGCCTCTTTACAATGAATCTCCCAGGGGTCCTTTGAGCTTCTTGTACCTGGATATCTAGATTTCTAGCAAGGCCGGGGAAATTTTCCTCAATTATTCCCTCAAATAGGTTTTTCAACCCTTGCTTATTTTCTTCTTCACCCTCAGGAATGCCTATGATTCTTATGTTAGGCCTCTTTACATAATTCCATATTTCTTGTAGGCATTGTTTTTTCCTCTTATTTCTCTGTTCTTTCTCTTTGCTTGACTTGTTTAATTGAAAGGTGTTGTCTTCAAGCTCTGAGATTCTTTCTTCTGCCTGATCTAACCTATTCTTAAGGCTTTTCACTGTGTTTTATATTTCCTTGAATTATTTTTTCATTTCCAGAAGTTCTGTTTTATTTTATTTAGTGAATTTTTATTTGGTGAATTTTTCATTCATTTCCTGCATTGTTTTTGTGGTTTCATTATGCTGGGTTTCTATTTTGTCTTTTATTTCATTGACCTTCCTTACAATCCATGTTTGAAATTCGTCCTCTGTCATTTCAATATTCTGGTTTTGGTTAGTATCCATTGCTAGAAAGCTGGTGTTCCCTTTTGAGGGTGTCCTTTCACTCTTATTCTTCATACTTCTGGATTTCTTTCACTGATTCCTTCTCATCTGGAGCAGCTGTTGTTTCTTACTTTTGGATTTTCTTTTGTTTAGGTAATGACATGCCCAGTTTAGTCTCTGAGCCAGTAGGTGGTGCTTGTGGGTGAGAATCAACCACACCCTGTATGATTGAGTCAGTAAATGCTGTAACGAGCATGCAAATTGACCTCCCTCTCAGTAAGTGGTACTTGCTGGAAGGAACAAGCTGCAGTGTTATTTTTGGGTCCTGTGACCAGCTCTAGTTCCTCAGAAGAAGCACTCTAATGCCCCAGGTGGTGGATGGGGCCCTGGGACTTCCAGGTGAGTTTTTATTCTCCACCACAGCAGAGTCAGGTGGGGGAGTGTGGCTGGGTTGATGAGCCTGCCCTCAAGCTCTGAAAGTGCTTTTAGCAAGGGTCAAATGTCTGTTCCCCACCTCTGGGCAAAGCTGCCAGGGAGGAGCTGAAGTGGCCCCACTCAACCAGAAAGTCTGCATGTGGAGGCGGGGCTGTCTGAGACTTACAGTCTGGCAGTCTGGAGCAGGTCTCACTCCTTTCTACCCTCCTATATTCTGTTGTTTTCCCTGGGCCTCTGCTGGCAGGCAGGACCTTAAGCCAGCTGAGCTCTCCTACAACTGTGATGCAGGCTGGGAGTTTCCCTGCCCAGGATCTGGCCTGAGCTGGGAGCGTGGTCCTCCCATGGGAGGAGGGATGCCCCATAAGCATGCCTCAGCTTGGACCCACATTGCACTCTCCCCCATGATCTGCCCCTGTGGGCACCCATACTTCCCAAGACTAATTTACCAATATCCCCTCCGTGCCCCCAGGCAACACAATCAAGACCTGGGGGTATGGGACCTGGCCTGCAGGACCATCCCTGGGGCCCTGAAGATTAATCCCTGACCATGCCAGGGAGATGCATGCTGGTCCTGTGTCACTCATGGGTTGCCCAAGCTGGTTCGATAGCCTTCCCCCTCAGGGTGTGTCCTGCTCTGGTAGGGCTGCCAGGCAAGCAGCACCTGGGAGCATTGGCAGGCATGGAGCTCACAGTCCAAACACCCCTTAATCTGCTGCAGAACCCCAAAAGGAAAGGTCTGAGCCCTGCTGCCTGTGGAAGCCTCCATGTGGGCGCTCAGTTATATCTCTCAGCAGCTGTGGGTAGGGGAGGGGAAGGGGAGAAAAAGAGTCTGGGTGGAGGAAAGCCAGCACCCTGGCCATCTCTGAACCCAGGCTCTGGAGTCACACAGATCACCTGGGGCTCCTGAAGCACCCCTGTGGCTCCTGAAGTCTGGGTCATAGTTGGGAAATGTCTGTGTGGGGATGAGCAAGACGAAACCTGAGGAATTGAAGCCCCCTGGGGAGGACAAAGTCACCCAGTGGGTAGAGAAGCAATATGGCACCTGCCATCTGGCTCAGGTCTATGGGTGGGAGGCACCCCAGGGGGCTGGGAGCCTGGTGCTCTGTCCACAAGAGGCTCCCAGCTTGCTGGTGGCAGCAGTCTCTGGGCTCGTGTGGGCAGAAGGTCTCTCCGGCAGCTCAGGAGCCCACCAACAGTCCGAGATGCAAGGGAGGGAGAAACTAACTCCTCCACCTACCCTTGTCGCTGGTCTCCAAGCCTCTCAGGGGTGGATCTACATTGGTACCTTTCTCCTTCCAGTTCTGCTCCACAACCTCTTCCTGTGGAGTCTCCTTAAGGTTTTGGCACCCTTCCTTCAGACCCTCATCCAATCTATGTTTGTTTGTCTGTTTGTTTTTTCTCTTTCATCTAAAACTCTCCTTCTTACTGAGATGCTGTGGCTGGTGGTGTCTCTGGTCCGCCATCCTGGAGCTCAGTCTATATGTCAAAACCTTAACCCCCAATGTCTGTTCCACCTTTTCATAGCACAGCTGCCTCCCTCCAGCCTCCTACAGCAGTTTCCTCACTGTTCTTCCAGCTTCCACGAACAGTCTTCACACTGCCCTTCTAGCCTCTTCCCGTGACCCAGTTCCAAAATTAATACCATCCATATATTTTAACTTATGGAAGCTTTCCACAATGGGTACTGGTTTCTGTTTTAGTTAGCTATAATTTCTATGTAACAAGCCACCCCAAAACTTAGAGGCTTAAAACAACAATGATTTATTAGTTCTTATAGTTCTGTGGGTTGGCAACCTGGGTGAGTCTATTGTTGGCCTTGCTTGGGTTCACTCATGTGTCTGCAGGCATCTCATAGATCAACCAGGGTTGGAGGGTCCAGTATGTCTTAACTCACAGGTCTGGCACTTGATGCTGGTTGTCTTTCAGCGCACTGTGGTTTTCCCCTATATGGCCTGTTCTCTTCCAGCAAGCTGGACTGGGCTTCTTCACAGCACAGTGATCTCTGGATTCCAATAGGACAGGAAGGGAAACTGCAAGACCTCTTAAGTCCCAGGCTCTGGAACCTGAACAATGCCACTTTTACCTGCATTCATTAGTTAAAGCAAATCACAGAGCCAGCCCAGATTCAATGAGTAGAGAAGTAGATTCCACCTCTTGATGAGAGGAGCAAAAATGCCAATTGCAAAGGGGTATGGACACAGGGAAGCATGACACACTGGGGCCGTTGTGATAATGACCTACCACATTTACTTTTTTTGACCAACAACTCCATGGAGTGACTTGCTCCATGTTATCTTTGCATGGCTTTTCCAAGCGTACCTTCTGCTCTGGCACTCTGCTTGCTTTTGTGACCCCTTTCCTTTACAGTCTCCTTCGTGAGCTCCTCTTTTTCTTTTTATCCCTTTAATGTTGGTGCACCTCAGGACTGTTAACTCTGTTTACTGTTTTTACTTTATAGTCTCTCCTTTATTCTCGGCTACACTCATTATTTTAATACTATCCATGGGTGCTCTTTAAATCTGTAATGTTCCTTCCAAACCTCTCACCACCAGCTCTTTAGACTCATGAATCCAACTGTGGCTAGACATCTTCTCCTGGACATTTTGCTGTACCTCAAATACATATTGAACTCATCCCAAGCTTATTGTCATAACCCTGGTCTCAGTGATGGGGCTATTACCATGTGGGTGTCGAGGTTGGTCCTCTCTGTCCCTCCCCTTCCAAGCTCTATCAATCTTACCATTTAAATATTTTTTAAATACACCCCTTTCCATCGTTGTGTATCTTAATTTAGGCCATCATAATCTCTTGTCTGAATAATAACCTTCAACTGGTCTCCTTGCCTCCAGTATTTCCATTCTCAAATCACAGTGACATACTAAAAGACACATGTGACTACACCATGTTCCTGCTTAAAACCCTACATGACTCCTCAGTGCTCACATTTTTGAATGTGAGTTCCGAAGTACACTTGCTCCATGGGATGTTAATAGGGACTGCATGAAAAAAAAGTTTCCATGCTCAAATTAGTTTGGAAAATGCTGGTTTAAGCAAAGTTAAACAGATTTCTTTTGGAATTTCTTGTAGAACTTCTTGGAGTTTTTAATATGCTGATGTACATTGAGATTCTCCAAGAGGGAATATTGAATGCAATACCTCCTTCCCCCCTTTTCCCCACTCTGCATAGTTTTTCAGGGATTGGGGTTTTCAGGAGTATCTCACAGGATGAGTGTATCACACTTCAAGAAAAGCTTACCTATGAGATTAAGTCTAAGCACAATATACAAGGTCTTTTAAAATCTGACCCCTGCTGTTTTTCTGACTGATTCTCTGCCCCACAACTTGTCATTTACTGCACTCACCATATTGTTTCTCACCTCTGTGCATGCACTGAAGATGCCACCCTCTGCTCACCTTCCTCGCTCTACTTCCCCTCCCCCCAATCTTCATCTGGATAATCATGGTCATCCTTAAAACTCAATTGAAGTATCATCTCCTCGAAGAATTTCTCTCTGACTCCATCTCCACATCAAGTTTGATTAATGCCCTGTGCTTAATTTTATCCTCTTACATTTCCTACACTGTTTTATAATTATATGCTTCTAACTTTTTCCCTCCCCCACTAGACTGTGAGCTCCTTAAAGCCTTGTATTATACTTCCATTGCCCTAACACAGGGCTTGGAACAGAGTAGGCACTTAAAAAATATTTGTTTAAAGGATGAATAAACAAACAAACATTCCATCATATTAATAAATCATAATTTTCTTGAGCCAGGCCTACTTCTGGATGGGCAGGACTAGAAACACTACAAGTGTAGTAATTGCATATATTCTGGGACACAACTTTCTTTTAGTGGCACCTTGCCAGGGCCATCATGGAGGTTTATGCAATGGAGAAATCCAGCAAGTACCCATGTAGCCCTCAGAATAGGGATAGTCTGGCTGTTGCCACCGTACCTTTTGGAAGGCAGCTTCAGAGTTCGCATATGCTTTATCAAGGCTGTTACTGGTGGATCATTTTTCTGTCTCCTGGAAAAGGAGCTGATGAATGGATGGCTATTGTCTCGAGATGTAAGTGGAGTGAATTCCCTCCTTTCTTGTGGTGATTATCATTCCTAAAATTGTAAAACTTGAGAAAATATGCTAAATGTAGTGGAGGTTGGAGACAACATTTCTAAACAAAGGATAGGCCAGAGTACATGGTCAGTATGTGAGGAAGAAAGTTTAAGCAGTACTCCCAGAAGGTAACTCTAACCTCTGAATTTAATGTCAGTGGCATGTAAAAGGTGTAATTTTTCTCCTATTTTGAGGGGAGGATTGACACAAGAATACAGTCAGTCTTTCTCTCTCGATAGTCCTTTATGGGGCTGAAATGATTAGTTACACTTTGAATTAATATTTAGCACTCTCTATTCTCCTGTAGAAAGATGATGCTACTGATGCTATTTATAGTACTGAAGGAAACTCTTTGAGTTGTATAGCTTTTCATTTTCTTGAAGCTAGGAACCTTTGTATCTCTTGTAACATTCAGGACTATACTTTGTTAAAAATGAGTATTCAGTAAATATTGAATAATCAACCAAATGAAATTTATTTCCTACTATAGCACTTTTCTGAGATTCTCCAAGAGGGAATATTGACTGTAACATTTCTTTGTAATAGGATATTTTCACATATTGAGTTCAGTAATAATAGTGAGGGCTATGTAAGGGTTAAGAAGAGTACATTACATTTATGTTTTGATCTTTTGTAATTTTTATTTAAAATTGTATGTTTAGAGTAGCTTTGAAAAACAGTGTAACGATGGAATCCTTGGAGCAGAGGCAGCCCGGATATTAATTGGTGCAACCAAAAGCTATTGCCCCATCCAAGGAAAGTGAGTATAATACTTCTTTAATTGATATTTCCAAAATTGAATGGGTAGATGATGAAGAATGAACAAACTGAGAATTAAATTTACAGATTGATCAATCTATATCCATCTATCTTCTGTCTGTCCATCTGACCATCCTTCGATTCATCCATCTATCCATCTATTTTCTATATTACTTGTTTACATCTTTTCCCCCTGAAGTTTTATAACCTTGGTAACATTTGGGGATTCTGGAGGAAGATCTGACTGCAGTGTAATTAGATAAGAGATTAGGGGGTCCATAAAATGGAACCTATATAGCTTCAATTACTATTATAATTATTTTGCCTTTATACTATATTCATTAAATTTCTGGATAGAGGAGGTACAAAAGCCTGGAGGCAGCTATTAGACTGATCCCTGGGGTGGAGCAGGCTCTGGAAGAACTGACCCAACTGCTGGTGCTGATGGATGCAATTAAGTCTGGTGGGAAAAGTTCATTGTCAGAGATTTATTGATATCTGGTCACAGTCCCAGCAAACATTAGATAATGATGGTCCAAGACAAAGCTATGGGGCAACAATGATAGGAGATCCTGGCTGGGTGGCAGTTACTATTTCAGCAGCCTGATAATATATTTGGGAACTCTATCATCAGTCCCTGGGGTAAAGTTTGGGAAGGGTAGGGCCTTCAGGGGCTTGGAGAGGCTTGGGCTAGGCAACCCATGACAAAGGGAGGCTTGACTTTTAACCCAAAGAATTGATCTAGAGAAGGTTGACTTATGTTCTACCTCAGGTCAGGAATGGTTTCAGGAACAGGGGAAGCAGGAGTCTCATGCTGAAAATATTCCTGTACCATGACCATGGGGGGATAGGTGGATGGATGCAGAAGCATGGGACTGAGCGTATTTAGTAGGTTCATATTAAATTTATATTGAGTATAACTTCTCCTTTTATATTATCCAAAGTATAACACTTTCTTTTTATTATAACACATATGTATATTTTTCTCTGTTAGATTCATGAGTATTTATGATGTTTCAACTTATGTAAGAGCCAGAAGTTGGCTTATGAAATTTAAAAACATTTTAACTTTCTTGGAATATCGTAAAGAAAAGATACCTTTTATTTTACCTGGGTAAGTACTGTGAACCTTTAATAGCAATATACTTGAAAATATGACCATTTCTACATTGTCAGAATAGATTACCTTGATTTTCCTTACTTAAAAAAACTAAGGTTATGGTTGACTCTTATCGATTGAGTGGGAATGAACAGAGTGCTTGCTTCTCTTCCTCCATTGTCCCTTAGCAACTTTATTGACATCTCTATTAGAGAGTGGGGCAGAAGAAGAAAAGGATGGTTATATTTGGATTCTTCCAGTTTTAATTGCCATGTCTTAGGGTCATATTGTGTACTGGGCTGCTTACATATTTTGGGTATAACACAGAACAAGAGTGAAAAATATCTAACTGGTGGACCAGATCCAACTCTGTTTAATTTCATCTGTGCCTGATGAAACAGAACCATGGGTGGTTTTGTTAATGTATATAATTAGAAAAAACACAACATGGTCTTAATAATACCTATAACCGATTTTCCAAAATACAGATTTTACTTAATGTGGGTAGATTCTTTGTTTTATTATATAAATTGTGACCTTACATACTTTTTATAGCTAAGAGACAAGGTTTTTCTACCAATAGATGTCAAAATAAGAACATACCAGGAGTGTTAATGCTGCTAAATTTTAAGTGGGTATTAACAAAACCTTTTATAACAAATTCTGATAATTTTTTATTCTCTTCTATTTAGTAAGTTTAAACAGAAAAATAAAAAAAATTAAAACCCTAGGGTCTTGACATATTTCCAGGGAACCTCTTTTTGTTATGCTCTACTTTAGATGGATTGAAAAGTTTTGAGAAATACTTGTCATGTTAATTATTGAATAGAATATTTTTTCCTGTTCTTAATTTTAAACAATGCTAATGTGCAATCCTCTTCTTTCTAAATTTGTTCCTTGCTTTTGAGTTCTGAATCTTTGCATTATTTCCTAGGTACTATAGCCTTAGCTTTAAAAAGTGCTCCCCATCCCTGATGTAGATTAATAAGAGTCATTTTTTTATCTTTCTCTATAATTTTTATGTATAGAAAGTATGCTTTTGATTCTTGCTTGCTATTGTTCTATATTATTTTTAGCCTTCTTACAATTAATTTTAATGATTGGTGATCTGACATTTTATTTGATCTCATTTTTTTCAGGAGTAATAAATTTCTGATTTTTGTATATCACATTGTATTTTCTGAAGAATTTGAATATGCAGGACATATTATAACATTTATGTATATTTATCCTATGATAACACATCTGTGGCCAATGGCAAGAGAGTTAAATGTGTCAGCACTGATATCAATAAACTACTATTTTATGTTTTTATATGTATTACAGTCAGCATTGAAGGTACTGTTTAAAATAGAAAATGTATTCTGTAGAAAAAACATTCAGATATTTTGAATCCATTTTTGTCATATTATTGAAATAACTTGATACCAGGAGCCATTTGCTATAATACTTGATAAGATCCTGGAATTTTAGTAACCTTTGAATTTTCTGAGTTAATAACAAAATCAGTATAATAGTCATAGTCTTGGATATCAGATAAGTATCACAAAAGTTGAGATAATCTCAAGGATCAGGTAAAAGAGAATTGAAAATCCAGACGTGGATCTTTCCCTCAAATACTTTCTGTAATGATGCAAGAAATAAATAGGTGAATAAAAACAAATTGGTTTGCTAGGTCCTTGTCATAATATGAGAACTACTTTTTAGGATAAATTCTTCAAAGATGATTTATCAGCATTCCTGTTTTCATGCTTTATTATTAATAGTATTGCAATGAACCTGTTTATTGCTATTTTTTAGTGCTTGTTTTTGGCATTTCAGCTTCCTTATAGATTATATATTTTGAATCAAGTGATAATTTTTGATGTTGGCGATTAAAAAGAATTTTGGGGGGCTTCCAAATGAATAACTTAAAGCTCAACTTTTGGAATATAACTAATTTGTAGTTGAGGATTTAGCTGTTAATTTTGTAGATTTCCCCCCCACTCCCACATCACTGTATAGGTGCTATGAAATGACATATAATCTATTTGTTTTCTAAACAGATAATAATTTGGAAAAGGAAATATTTTCAACAACATTGGAATACTTTGGAATTTTTAATTATGGTTGTTGGAATTGTTGATGTCTTTTGTATATACTTTGTCAGATTGAGACCAGACAACTTGGTTCTTATTAAGTTTACAGTAATAATAGGATATTTGAGAATAATTAGGTTTATTCCTATGTTCAAGGTAAGACTTCACATTTTTAAATATCAGAGTTTTTTTCCTACATTGTTTGTTAAATGAGTTAAGAAGTCTCATTGTTTTGAGAGAAATGAGGGAAGGAGCTGTCTCTTTTTCTGGAATAGAAATAGGATAGAACTCTCCCAATAGGTATCTGCTTGGTTCACTCCTTCACCTTCTTCAAGTCGCAGCTCAAATCTCATGTTGTCACAGAGGCCTTCCCTGACTACTGTATGTAGAATGGCAACCTGCCCTCCACACCCCCAGATTTCTACTCCATCCTCCTGATCCCTCTCCACCTGTTTAACTTTTATTTTTCTCCCCATAGCATTTATCACCTGTTTACTGTATGTTGTATGTACTCTCCATGAGGTAGGAATCTTTGTTTTGGTCATTGATGTAATCTATGGCTCTAGAAGAGTGCCTGGCATATAGTAAGTACTTCGTAAATACTTGTTGAGTGAATGAATAAAAATCTTGGTGCCACTGGAAGCAGGGTCACCCAAAAACAAGTTCTCCGAGTTTCAGGAAAATTTGATCATATCACCTGAACTGTGCAGTGACAAAAATATTTTCTCCATAGCCCCACAGTCACATAGCATACCACCTATGGAATTTAATTTTACCTTGCCCTTCAATCTCCTTAGCAATTACTCTTCCTTCTTTCCATGACTCTGGTTGTGATTCTGAAGGCAGACTTTTTTTATTTTCAATCTCAGCTCCTACACCTACTTTCTCTCTTTCCAACAGAGTTGCATTATATACACTTTTAACTTGGGAGCTTTATATGGTTTCACCTGCCACTCTATATTTTTTGTTCTTGTTTAATTCTTATTACTTCCAACAAACCTGTTAGTATGTATTGAAGTTATAGAGGCTTAACATTTTAAAAAAAATTTCTGTAAGTCCTGATGGCAAATGCATACATTAGAATCCTTCACCTAGTCCCCATTCTCCATACAATTTATTTATTTATTTTAATTATTTTTTATTTCAAAATATTAAGGAGGTACAAATGTTTTTGTCACATGGATAGCTTTTATGATGCTTTAGTCAGGGCTATAAGTGTGACCATCACCTGAATAGTGTTTATTGTACCTGTTAGGTAGGTTTTTACCCCTTCCCTACTCCCCCCTCCCCCTTCTTGATTTCCAATGATTTTTACTTCTTTCTGTGCCCATTCATGCCCATAAATTAGTTCCAAATTATTAGAGAGTACATGTGGTGTTTGTTTTTCCATTCCTGAGATACTTCACTTAGGATAATGGTCTCAAGTTCCATCCAAATTGCTGCAAAAGACATTAATTCATTCCTTTTTATAATTTAATAGTTATCTTTAAGGCAGAATTGTTTGCATATCCAGTTTGTGTGTATAGACTTTCTTTTTTGTTCCTTCCTTTATTCTATATTGTTGTAACCAAACTTTAGAGTTCATAAGAATTACCATACAGAGTTGTATATGCAAAACCTGCTTTAAAGGATAATTTTGATTCTATGTGATTTTTGCTGGATGAGCTGAGTTTAGAGTGAAGTGCTCACATAAGGTATAACTCCACCATAACACAAACTTCTCTAGAAATCAGAATGTGTAGCGTGAGGCTAAGACTTAAAATGGAAGGTAGAATTTTCTTTAGGTAATCAGTATTAACACAGAGATCTTATGCTAAGAAATGTAAAATAATTATTTTAGAAGTAATACTTTGTGAAAAATACTTAAAATGAAACAAAGATTTAAAGAATGTATTATTGTGGAAGCAAAGTCTATTTAGACTGTGGACAATAATGTTCTGAACCAGCTGCCCCTTTGGTCTAGCATGCTCTGACAAATCTCAATGAAGTATATTTAAAGAATTAATATTATTATGGGATTAGTTTTTTTAGTGAACACTTACCATTTCCCAGGAACCATGTTAAACACTTTGCATACATTACCTAGTTAAATTATTATAACAGCCCTGTGAGGTAGGTGTCACCACTCTGTAAAGTTAGGTGCCCTAACAGCCAGTCTCAGCACGATGCAGCTTTCAAAAGCAGCAAATCTGCATTGGAAAACTTGAAAGAATATTGGATATTTTTACTCTAGGTGATCTAAGGGATAGCTCAAGGGATGTCAGTGCATCATGGGATAAAGCTTTGGAAAAAATCCTCTTTAAACATCTCTCCCTTTGCCTAAAGTTTCACAAGTAAACACAGCAGCTGAAACAATCTCTCCCTTCTCTGTTCTTGTAATTCCTTCATTATGATGTTATTTTCCTGTTCACTTTTTTCTCCCTCGTTACCCAGTCCCTCACCATCTGCCCCTGTGCTCTGACACAACTTTAACTCTGTGGGAAGCCCCCTGTCTGTGTGATTGACTACATTGCTTTTGAGGAGCAGCTTCATTGGAATTCTGGTATTTTGATATTATTTTCCTCATTTTACATGTGAGGAAACTAAGTCCTCAAAGACACGAAGTAACTTGCTGAAGGTCACAGAGCTGGTGAATAGGCGAGCTGGTATTTGAACCCAGGGAGGTTTATATTTAAAATCTCATTCTCTTAAGTCACTACATTGGCCTTCCTCAGCTTATAATTAGAGAAATCTAGCGCTAAGAAGGATCTTAGATATCTTACGTTCCTTATCTTACATGTGAGGAAACTAGAGGGCAGAGACATGATTTATTCAGTTAGTAACTATTACCCAGGTTACAGTACCACCACTCTGGTCTCCTGAAATCTGGGGATACAGAGAATGAAAGAAAAGGGAATGCTAAAGACTTCCCCCTAAAGCTAACAAAGTCAGTTGTTCATTAAGCTGTGATTTCTTTAGGGAGTGGATCTCAAACCTGAGTATGCATAAACTCATCTGGAGGATGTGTTAAAACACTGATTGCTGGGCCCCCCTCCAGAGCATCTGATTCAGCGGGTCTGGGGTGGGGCCCAATAATTTGCATTTCTAACGAGTTTCTGGGTGCTGCTGTTGCTGTACTAGAGATGACACTTTGAGAGCTTCTGCCTTAGAGGGTGCCTTGTGTCATGAAATTTACAGGGTTTTTTTTCCTCCCCATTATTCCAGATAATAATACCAATGCTGGTAGATATTGCAGATGTGCAGATCAAAAAGCGCCTCAACTTGATGTATAGTATTACAAAAGGCTATGTCAAAAGTCAAGAAGATGCCAAACTTTTACTAAAACAAATTTCTAGCCGTGAATCAATATATCAGGTGAGAAACAAGCACTGGTCATTTGGGAAAAAAAAACAACACTTAGGTGTATTAATTTAAGACCATTTCTACATATATTTGGTCAAACTGACATATTCCAACAGCTGAAGGGGATTCAATTGTTTATTATGTTATGTGAGGTGCTTCAGAGGAGAACAGTCTCTGATGTTTACATTTCAGCTAATATCAAACTTATTTATTATCTTCATAGCAGAAAATATATGATTTATTTTTTGAGTGCAGACTAGAGAAGAGATTCCCTCTGGCTTTGTAACATTCTAAAAGATAGGGCACTTGGAAAAGGCTTTATGCAAGAGTTGAGACTTGAACAAGCCTTTAAAGAAAGTGTAGGTCTTAAGTGGTGAGGAAGAGAGGAAAAGAGAACAGAGATTTGACGGTGAAAACTTGAAATCCTGATACTGTGGAGTGGATGAATAGTGGTATTTATTTTTTGACATTGAAGACCCTCCTCATTTCCAGGCAGTATGCAGTAAGTATCAAATGGGAGCACGGAGATGGAGTGAATCACCTGCTAACCAGGCTCCCTCATATCGGTCTGTCCACTCCAGGCCACTCTCTGCAATTAGTAATGTTCCTAAAAGGGCTATTTCTCATTTCATATGTACTTTCTGCTTAAAAATATTCAGTGGTTCTGCATGGCCTAAAGGGTAAGGTCTTTGAATGTAAATATAGGAGAGAACACAGAAAAAATAGCAAAAAATAATCACCCACAATTTTACAACTTGAAAATAATATCACAAAAGAAGTAAAATTATCTCTTTCAGCTTTCTACCACTACCCAGAGAGAGCCCCTGGTAACCATTCCTGTGTTAAAGTCTTCTACTGCTTACCATAATTTTAATAACATGTACTTCGTTCTTTTTTTTTTTTTTTTTTTTGTGGAGGTGGCGTCTTGCTAAGTTGCCCAGCTTGGTCTTGAATTCCTGGCCTCAAGCAATCCTCCCACGTTGGCCTCCCAAAGTGCTGGGATTACAGGCATGAACCACCATGCCTGGCTTGCACATGTACTTAATTCTTGATTTATTATCTCTAAACAGTCTTTATTTTCTCTGTCATGAAGTATAAGGAGATTAGAACATTCCTCTCCTTTAACCTTTTCTTTTCCTCCCTGTCTTAAATTTTCAGAGCTATCATTCTTACAGGGAAAGGTTTATAACATTTACATTCTATTTTATAAGTATAATTAAGTCTTCATTCTTTTTAATAAGTAACTCTATAAATGGAAAAAGAAGCAACTTTTAATTTGTTATGATTATGTAAATATTATTCACTGTAAAACCTATCATTTGACTCAGTTCATAACAAAAGAAATATGATCCTATGTTATTAAAAATTTGCTACTTGAAGGAGACTCTTTTAAATGAAACATTCAAATGGATTAAGAAATTTTTTTTCTTTTTTTTCTTTTGGTCATATTCCTCAGCCACTCTTTCTTGAATCCCATGTGAACCTCTTTTTATTTTCCATTTGATTTATTATGTTGAATTATGCCTGTAATTTTTTTCATAGGCTATATGGAGTTATATGTCTAAAATTATTTTATTTTGCTCTCATAATTAATAGTTCGACTCTCAGAAACCATTTTCTTTGCTCAAAACTTGAAGATGTTGCCCCTCTTCAACATTGCTGATATGTCTGACTTTACTTTTGCTTTTGTAGGTGACTTTTTTTCTCTCTTTGGAGGCTTTTAAAATTTTCTCCTTTGGTTCCTTTTCATAGAAACTGTTTCCTTTTTAAAAAAATTAATATGATATTCTCTTGAATCTCTTTAAGTTTCTTTACTTTGTGTGTTAATTCTGTTTGCTTGTGGGGTTCATTCTCCTATTTTTTGTGTTTGGTTCCTGTCTTTCATTATGTTCGCTGCCTCCCCAATGTTTGGTGATTTGAGTTATATTTTCATATGTGTAGATGAGGGTCTAAACTGAACAGTATCAATAGTTGAAAGAAATTTTTTCAGCCCAAGTGAGGCTCCTGATTTCTAACTCGATGATGAATTTAAATCCTATTTACTAAAGCCCTAGATACAATGATTGTGTGTGTGTACATAAGACCATGGATGGGCTGGAGGTTATGTCTTCTCATTGTGGTGCCTATTTTTTGTGATGGCTGTTTCTTAGCCAAGAAAGAGAGGCTCTTTCCTTGGTAAAGCCAGAAGAGGGAAGGAGGCTATGAAGATACCTACCTTTATTGGATCAAACGTTAATGTACAACAGAATTCTATCCTATTGATTTACTTTTAAGAATGGAGAAGAAAATTAAAAGAACTATTGAAAGGCTAGATTAATCTATGTTAGAAAGATCATAGAGCTATTCATAGGAGAAGAGATTTCAGAAGGAGGAAGAAGAGAAAAGAGAAACAAGAGCCAGTGGGGGAAGTTAAGAATGTGTTTTGAGGTGTTTAAGAGAAGATATGGAGGTTTAGGGGAAGTTGCCTTGACATGTAAGAGATGAAATAAATTTCCTTTGGCATTTTTAAAGGAGACTTCAGTAAAGATTTGAATGCCTTTTTGAGATGTGTTTAGTTATCAAACTGGTGTTTATTCTGAAAGTGACTTCGTTCTGGAAACTGGCCTGAGAAGTAAATATATGTCCGTGCTTTCATGATTATACTCTCTTTGTAGGCAGGAGCCAAGTCCTATGCTTTCTTGTGCAGTGTCATTGTAGAGCAGTCTTACAGTGTTGTTATAAGTCTAGTTTGGTATGAAGGGGGTTTAGTTGCTATCTATGCACCTATACAAGCAGGGCTGGACCATGGTATGTTGGTACCATGGACAGGCTAGTAATTTGGCACCTTCCCAATATTGATTCAATGTTATTAAGTGAGAAGAAGCAATTTAATAAAAATTGTACACCTCATTCTTATATTCAAAATGAGAGGTTTATTACATGTGATTTTTTTCTAAACCAAAACAAAAACCCAAAAAAACCCAACAAAAGCTTTGCTTAAACTTTAGATAACAAACCAGTTGTTCCCTATAAAAAGCACTCTGCCATGTATTATTTGGGTGCAGTGTTTCAGACATTTGTACCTGATAACCGTAGACAACTGTCAGATGTCTGGTCTGAAGACTGTTGGTGTGGCCAAGTGCAAGCTCCCCAAAGACTCAGAGCTAGAGAGTAAGCTTCATGAGGAGCGGTGCCTGGGCTATAGTAGTGGGCATCCAACAAATATCTGTTGTGTGATTGATTAACAGAGAATGGAGTTACTTCTTCAGTTATGCAAGGAGTTATCTGTAGGAAACATGAACTGATCAATAACGCATTTTCTCATTATTCCACTTGTTTTTTTGCTCCTAATAGACTGGCTCCCCAAATAGCTGCTCAGTTGGCTCATCCCAAAATCAGGCTCTGTCTATGAGAATTCTTCTTGGAGCATAGTGGAATGTATGCTAATTTTTTTTCTGAGAACTATTAGGCACAGTAGCTTTGCAAGCTTCTGACTGCACAATGTTCATTGCAATTCATGTCTGTTCGTGGCGAAAGCAGCAGAATTGATCCAGAGGGAAGAATTGAGCCAAATAGCTCTCCTAAGTCTGAGATTTCCTCTACCATACTCCTTTCTCTCAGAATTTAAAGCCAGAAGTGTACTTGGTATAATAAGAAATGCATGTTTTTCTTAATTTCTTACAGAAACTATATGAAATTTTGGAAACCAACAAACGAGATGCTATCAAAGAACTAGGTAGGTAGTTAGAGTATCTGATTTCCTGAAGTCGTACCTTATTATCCTATAATTTAGCCAAAGGAAGACAAATTTGTGCTTTCATTCACTTATTCATTTATGTGTTCAATAAGCACTTCTTGAACACAGGTAACGGGCCAGGTATGAGAAAGCAAAGATGGGTAGACCTTAAAAAGTGCAGTCTGTTTCCACATCTTTGCACTGTGCATTGTGCTGCTATAAACATTCGAGTGCAGATGTCTTTATAATAGGATGTCTTTTTTTCCTTTGGGTAAATACCCAGTAGTGGGATAACTGGATCGAATGGTAGTTCTACTTTTAATTCTTTGAGGTATCTCCAGACTCCTTTCCATAGAGGTTGTACTAGTTTACAGTCCTACCAGCAATGTATAAGTGTTCCTATCTCTCCGCATCCCCACCAACATTTGTTGTTTTGGGACTTTGTGATATAAGCCATTCTCACTGGAGTTAAGTGGTATCTCATTATGGTTTTGATTTGCATTTCTCTGATGATTAGCGATGTTGAGCATTTTTTCATGTTTCTTAGCCATTAGTCTATCTTCTTTTGAGAAGTTTCTATTCATGTCCTTTGCCCATATCTTAATGGGGTTAATTGATTTTTTCTTGCTGATTTTCCTGAGTTCTATATAGACTCTAGTTATTAGTCCTTTGTCAGATGTATAGCATGCAAAAATTTTCTCCCATTCTGTAGGTTGTCTATCCACTCTAGCAATAGTTTCTTTGGCTGTGCCGAAGCTTCTTAATTTGATCAGGTCCCAGTTGTTTATTTTTGCTGTTGCTGAGATGTGGAAACAACCCAAGTGCCCATCATTACATGAGTGGATTTAAAAAATGTGGTATATGTATACCATGGAATACTACTCAACCACAAAAAACAACAGTGAACTAACACCTTTTGTATTATCCTGGATGGAACTGGAGCCCATTCTTCTAAGTGAAGTATCTCAAGAATGGAAAAACAAGCACCACATGTACTCACCATCAAGTTGATACTAATTGATCAACTTATATGTGCACATATGGAAGTAACACATTAATTGATCAACTTTTACATGCACATATGGAAGTAACATTCATCGGGGGTTGGGCAGGTGGCAGGGGAGGAAGGGATGGGTAAATTCACACCTAAGGGGTGCAGAGCACACTCTCTAGGAGATGGGCACACTTGAAGCTCTGACTTGGGTAGAGTAAAGGCAATACATGTAACCTAAATGTCTGTACCCCTGTAATACTCTGAAATAAATAAATACATTTTTAAAAAAAAGTACAGTCTGGTGGAGTGCATCAGCATATCAACAGATAATTGCAGGAAGTTAGAGGAGTCCTATTATTCACTATGGGAGCATAGAGAAAACAACAGAAGGAGTGTGGAAAGTGTATTAAGGTAGTAAGGTCAGAGTCCTTAAGATTGTAACAAAAAGACATGTGAAAATTACCTTTGACAAAAGGCTTTTTTGTTTTGTTTCCCTTTTTTGCAAGGATACTCTGGAATGTAGGCTGCAAAGGATGTCGTTTTTTGAGCATCTACAGTCACTCCCTTTACCTGAAGCACATAGCAGAAGCCCAAGGATTTTATGCCAAGTTTCTTGGGTCTGCTTTCCTCATACAGGGGCTGTGGGTCAGGCTCTTGGTGTGTGCAGAAACATCTGGTAGAGGGCCTGGCACATGGTAGGCCCTTAATAAATGGAAGCTATCAGAAAAGAAAGAAAGTAAAACCACTTTGTATTCATGACCACGTTGTGAGACGCCATACGGGTTTATGGGGATCATGCTTTCCAACCAAAATGGAAAGAACATGGTCTAATGAATGAAAGTGTAAATTTGGAGACGGTAGGTTAGAATATTTTGGCACTGTCTCAGAAAACCCAGGACCCACTGTTTGCATTTATGTATCAGCAGATTTTTATTTCTGTGCGTTTAAAGATTAGGGGCCTAGGACCTGTTGCTTTATATTATGTTTTAGATCAATATGGAACATTACAAAGTTTTCTAGATTCAGTCCTGTAAAAGGGAGGGTCTGTTTCCATATGGTTACTGCAACTGATTATTGAGTGCTTATTATGTCAGGAACTGTTAACTGCTTTATATGCATTATCTCATTTAATCCTTATAATTACTGTACAAGGCAAACACCATTATTAGAGAGGTTGACTTGCTTGAGGCCATATGGCTAGTAAGTGGTGGGCCAGGTCTGTAGCCCAGGTGTATCTGACACTAAAACCTCTTGATCATTGCTACCTTTCACTTTACTGGTCAGTTATTTCAGTCAAAAAGTGAGTAAGTACCTTCCATATGTTGGACATTGTGCTCAACGTTAGGATTGCAGAGATGCAACAGACGCAATTTTAACCTTGACTCACAGTCCAGTCCATGACTTCTCATGTTTATTAAAGTGGAAAGAATATGTGACTTGATCTCAGAAAGACCCATAAGCCAAAGTCCAGGGGCTCTTTCATTCAGTCATTTATTCATCCAAACAAAAAAAATTATATAATATGGAGGATGAGACAGAAAAGTAAAAACTAGTAATACTGCAATGTAATGAGTTCCATAATAAAGATAGGGAGGACATCCCATAGGAATAAGGCAGAGAGAGTGATTTTCCCTTAACTGATGGGGGAAGTCAGTTTTCAATTTCTCATCCATAAAATGGAGATGAAAATAACTCTAGTCCTACTGGCCTCATGAGTTCTGTGTGAAACTAGAATAAAAGGATATTGTGTGAATACTTTGGAAATTCTAAACTATTATACAAATATTAGTTATTGTGATTATTGCATAGGTTGCCTACTGACTTTTGTCTGCTTCAGGACTCATAGAGCATGAGGGTCGTGATGTTGTCATTGCTTTGAAGACTAAGCAGGCAATCCGGAATGTGATTTCTAAAGCTCTGAAAAATCTCACCTTCCTTTGGTCGAGAGGCATTATTGATAAACATGAGGGCATCGAGATGAATAAGGTAATAAAGCAATTTCCCATTTTGCTTAATTCCATCAGCTCAACAGCCCAGCCTGCACTGTTACTTTAGCAGAGTGTAATAAGGAGGGAGACTGGAAGAGTGTTGAGCCACAGGTGTTAACTCTGCATTTGCCTGCAGCCTCTGATAATGCCAATGGCAGCCAATGCCAGTGCTACCTGATGCATTCCATTAGTCAAAACTACTTGGTTGCAAGTAACAAAAATGAACTTGAGTTACGTTTAGTGAAGAAATGGGGTTAGGGGATTTATTAAAAGGACACAGAGTGTCTTACAGAACCCACAATAGCCAGGCCATGTGGCCAGGCCTCAGGAAGGGACTTGAACGAGGACTTCTTTTGGCTTCCTCTATAGACTCACTAGATTTTTCTGCTTTTCTATCCACTGGTGGAATATGCATTGCCTAGTTCCACTGACTGTGTCAAAGAAGGTGGACATCACATGATATTTACATGATGGGGAGGGGACCAACCAGGTTGTATGTGTGTGTTTGTGTTGGGGAGGGGGAAGTTCTGGAAGAAGAGGAGCAGGGAAGATACCCTAATTAGCTAATAAATGGGCTTCTGAAATATAAATGTATTTGCAAACAAATTAGGAACTTGAGATGGGAGGAGGAAGCTATGTTTAGTCCTACAACTCTATTACGTCTACCATCGAGACTGTATTTGTGCAAAATAAGAATGTTCTTTCTAGTCCCATGTAAGGGTCTGCTTCCTAGCATACAGCAGAAAAGTGGAAGTTCTGGTCCTGCATTCTGTCTGTGTTGCCCACTAACACACTGCTACTGGGTGTTGCATGTTCTCCCTTGTCACTGGCAGCTCCCAGCCACGGGCCACCATGCACTGTTTCTAGTCATTCCCTGGACACAGTTCCCTCTCCATGACCCCAGAACGGAAATGGATGTGGGATAGGTGAGCTTTCCCCTTTAAGGCTCTCTCTCTTTTGTTTCTATAACATCACAGGAAAGGACTAAATGGGTAATATGACTTCTTAATTTCTGTCTGAGGGAAGAAAAGGGCTTCTTTATAGTATTCTTCAAGTTACACCTCCCCACATATTGTGTTTTGTATTCCATTTTTTTCATTTATCACTTTGAAAGTTGTATAAGACAATTATATGCTTGATGCCCATTAATTAAAATAAATAAATAATAGCCCTTATGAGGAGAGAGACTAATTTTTTCCTGTATGTTTATTCAGGTAATGGGTAAATTAAATCATCCAACAGCTACTTATTGAATGCCTATTAATTAATTGCCTAATTGTTAGCAAAAGGGATATAATTATCTATGCCAGGTTATAAGGAGATAGGAAAATCTATTCAATTCAATTGAGTAAATATATGTTGGATACCTACTAAGTGCTCTGGACTCTTGAGGAAATTGGGATATTTAATACAACACTGACCCCAAAACCCATGGGCTCTTCCTCGTTCTATCATTTAATCATTTGTTCATCCAACCAACAAAAGTTATAAAATATGGAGGATGAGACATATAAGTAAAAATAATAATACTACAATGTAATGACTTCCATAATGGAGATCTATAGGCAATACTGTAGGAATAAAGGAGATAAAATGATTTTCTCTTACCTTGTGGGGGAAGCAGAGAAGGCTTCTTTTCGGAGGCCACAAGGGTGGAAATGTATCCTCCAAAATTAGGACTTAGAGAAGCAAATCATACATATGAAAAAACATTGAGAGAACGTGGCATTAAATTGTATAGTAATCAACTGTGAAGTTTAGGAAATTTGATGTTAATGTAGGATAAGTGTTAACTAGATTATAAAGACGATAGATTCAATCTGACTTAATAAATCAGTGAGAATAGTAATAAGGGGGAGAATTAGGGACAAAAAAGGGTTACAGGAATTTAAATAGGGCAAGAGGAGCTGTGAATCAAAAATCAAGGTTAAATTTGCCTAACGGTAGTTTATTTAGATTTTCTTAGTTTTTGCCTAGTGTCAATTTTCTGTTACAGGATCTGATAATCATTATTTTGTTTGTTTTTAGGTACTTCTTACAAAAATAAAAGCACTGAATAACTTTCCAATGGCAATTCCGCCCCCTACTCCTGACAAATACCTTCATAACATCATTTGGCTGGAAAATAAAGATGTTCTCATTGAATTCTTCAAGGTAAAGATTCTGTCTTCTATTCTGGCTCAGATTTTATTTTAATTATTTTCCATTTTTCCACTCCCTAATGCAAGATTAACAGAAAAGCATATCGAAAGCATGAATCCTGTACTGGCCAATTCAGGGTAAGCCAAAACAGAGGCCCAGCAGAGCCCAGAGGAAGAATAGATTTCTTTTTGAGCCTAAAGGGCAAAGATAGTTTTTCACAATGGTTTATCTGCTTAGGACGATTATTACTAATCCCATTCTATTTTATGTTGTGGAGTTCTGGACTTCTAGATGCACACTTTAGAAGAGACTTTTTTTTTTTGGAACAAGGGCCTCAAATTTAAATTACTGCACAGGCCAGACAGATAAAATTAAAACCAACTGGGTGTAGCATAATAGGGAACAGTGACAACCATGGTGTATTCAAGTTCATGCTCTGTCTAAAGTCAGCTGAGTGTTGCTATAGGAATTTGGACTCTTTTTCAACAACTATCTATTGCATATCCTCTATGAACCAGAGACTGTTTCAGGTTTTGGGATAGGGCAGTGAACAAAATAGATGAAGTCCCTACTTTCACAAACCTTATATTACATGGATGGAGATAGACAATAAATACAGCAAACACCAAACACATAAATATATAATCTATCAGATGGTGATAAGTGCTATCGAGAAAAATAAGGTGAGAAAAGGGAATACGGCGGGGCAGCTATTTTCTATGAAGTGGTCAGGGAAGGCTTCTGTAATAAGGTGACATTTGAAGAGATCTGAAAGTGAGGGAGTAAACCATGTAGATGTGTTGGAGAACAGCACTCCAGGCAAAGGGAATAGCAAGCACAAGGCCCGGAGATGGAGTATGTCCGGTGTGTTCAAGGAGCATTACAAAGGCCCCTGTGGCAGGAGCAGAGATGGAGGAAGCAAGTGAAGTCAGAGCAGTTGCAGGAAGCCTGATGAGCATTATGACCTTTGGGGGCATTTGGCACTTTTGCTTTAGTGAGCCTCTTTCTCCATTAAAAAGTATTAAAAATTATACTTTATGGCTGTGTTAGCATAAAGGTGACTATATTGGTATTATATATTAAAACATTTCTCTCTACCTAAAAATTTCCCCTTCCTTCAGATTTTAAAAGACATTAAAACATCGTTGAGAGTCCCTAAAAGTATTGTGGACCCTAGGCACTACACCCGCTGATGCCTAATGGGTAACTTAGCCCTGATCTCCATCCCTCCTTGCCTGAGACATATGGAATCTTTTGCAGTTACCCTAACTGCAGACATTCTATTTGCTTCTGGGGTTTTGCATCTTTTGCCTTGAATCATCTTATTCTGGATCTTCTGCCCTGAATGGTTTTCAACTCATCTGATCCTGGCTATCTGGTACTCTTCTTTCAGGTCTCAGCTTAGCTGTCCCTTCCTCTGTAAAGGCCTCACTGAACAAACAAGACAGGGTCCTGTGATTTTTCTATAGTGTGCTGTTCCTATCTCCTCTGTTATAATTATCACACTTTATTGTAAATACCTACCCGACATAAATAAAAGTTTTTCTGAAGGCAGAAGAACTACTTTGTTTAGCTTACCATTATAACCCAAATCCCAAATAGGGGCCAGAGAAAAAAGGTTTTCATTCATTCATTAATTCACTCATTCATTCCATAAACATTTATTGGGTGTTTATATCGGTTACTATGCTAGGTACTAATCACAAAGTTGACAGTTTGCTTGTCCCTTTATTACTAAAAGTTGATGTGGTATGTGAGAATGTTATAATTTATTAATAAACCAAGAATATAGTTTGTATTTTTATGCTACTTAAAAACCATTTTAGCTTTATTTATATTTAGAAAAGTAGACTATGAAGGTTTTGTGTTGACTTTCCTTTTCTTTTCCTTTTTTTTCATTCAGGAAAGAGCCAAACTTGCTTATTTTGACTATGGAGATGTCATTTGTAAAGAAGGTGAAATGCCACAAGGAATCTACTTAATTATTTCAGGAATGGCAATTGTAAGGGACTATTAATTTTTTTACTTAAATTGTATTTTGAAATATGTAATTGTAAAATAAGGAGAAATTTAGGAACCAAAAAGGCTAAAATTTTTTCCAATCTCTTTTCCACATGAAACCATTTCTGCTCAAAGTGAGAACTATAGCTGATAGATAATAATAAGAATACTCAATACCTGAAATGTGCTTCCCATTTTACAAAATACTGGCATAGCCATTACTTATTTCTCACAACAATCTTGGGAGGAAGCAATATTTTTCAGGATGTCAAACAAGGAAACCAACACTTGGAGTGGTTTAACTCATCTAAAGACAATGAGAGTTCAAGAATGAGGAAGTGGGCTGAAAAGTCAGATCCTTCATAGAGGTAAGTAGGATGAGGATCAAAAATACAACTTTTAATCAAACAACAACGTGGCAGTAGTAAGTCCTTATCTATCAATAATAACATTGAATATAAATGGACTAAAGTCTCCAATCAAAAGACATGGAGTGGCTGAATAGATAAAAAAACAAGACCCAGAGAGATCAGCCAAGATGGCCAACTAGAAACATTGCTTGTTGGATTGTCCTGGCTGGAAGGTAGAATATTGGACTGAGGAGAGCAGAGAGCAGTTGCAGCTTATATGTGGATCACAGGGAGAGGCAACAGAGATGTCTGGGGACTCAACTGAGAAAAACTGTGAAGCTGAGAAAGAAGAAGAGAGAGGAGAAGACAGAGGCAAGGAGCAAACCTAGAGAGGCTTGGAGCCCACTGAAACGGTAAAGTAGGGTTCCCCTCCCCCACCTAGGAACCTTCAGTGAACAGCAGGACACAAATCATATTGGAGGCATAAAACCCAGGCATGGCGGCTAAATAGGAATAGTGGGGTGAACCAGTGAACCCCAGCAGTTTGGGTATTCAAAAGGGACACTCCATGGGAGAGTGCCACGAGAGACCGGAGTGCTGGCTTTCTTACACCTAGACACTTTGTACTCTGCATCTCCTCCAATCACGGCATCACAGAAAGTAATTTTAGCTCAGGCCGGCTAGTAGCCATGGCCCCTCCCCCCCATTGCAACTGCGAGAATACTCTGAACTGAGAAAGCACACGAATGGCTGCTTCTCTATGGTGGGTGTGTATTCCTGGTTAAGCCTGCCACTGAGAGTGGGGCTGCCGCAATTTGCGAGCTTCCTGCCTGCCAGCGATTTGTGGGATCATGCGCTGGCAGCTTAGACAGGCTGGCTAGACCCCGTGCCCCCTGGATATGAGGGCAGTACAGGGAGACGCAGGATAAAGGTCTTGGTCCTGGGCTTGGGTGGTGAGGAAGCCCTTGTGGACATATCAAATTGAAGAGTTTGGAGGGGTGCTGAGGAATGAGGATCTATGAACATGCCCCTCCCCCAGCCCCACTGGAGAACCACCATATTGGATAGGGGCATGGCACTCGGAGTAAATTAGCCTAGCCACTGGTTCCCGTGAAAACTGAATGCCTCAGGTGCACTGGCTGAACAGGAGCAGCAGCCCCTCCCTCCACTCATTACAATAGGGAGTGCAGCTTGAGCCAAGAAACTTTCAAGCAGCCACTTCTCCCTGGTGGAAACATGCCCCTGGCAGAGGCCCCTGAGGACAGAGAGGCCTACCTCTCCCCACTTGGGGTCTTGTGGTGGAACAGGCATCCACAACTGGGGATCCCCCTACCTGTGAGCATTGCGTGGAGACGCACCCTAGTGGGTCAGACCCATGGACTGTGAGGTAGTTTGAGAGCAGGTCTCGGGCAGTGAGGGAACTCCTGCAGCCTGATCTGATGGAAGAGTGCTGTGGAGTTCTGGGGAGTGAATAGGGAGGGCTCTCACCCCACCCTGCAGAGAAACTACGCTAGTGGACAAGGGTAGAAAGAGCCTGGCCCGGGGCCTTAGCATTCAAGTGATTAGGCCCCTCCCTTGGGAACAGCCTTCCCAACTTGGAGAGATTGCCCTGAACTTCATACAAGTGGCTCCCTCTAGCAGCCAGATAAGCAAACTCTGAGCCCCACTGAGGCTTTGCAAAACCTCTCAGGCTCACAGTCCAGCCAGGATTTGTCTTGCTACTCCCCCCATCTCAGTGGGAGTAGAGATCAAGCAACCCTCTGGGAGCTACAGAGTCCCTCCTTAAGCTTGGGGCAGTCATGTGCTCCACCTGGGGGACAAGAGCTTACTATGGGCACAAAAGACCATCTTGGCACCTGGCTCTTCTACACAAACTTCAATCAATGACAGGCGGAACAACCTCATAGCTGAGCATGGTGCCTTCCAAGTCAAGCAAACAGGGATTGGCTGACTCATACTCACAAGTAT
Organism: Daubentonia madagascariensis; assembly: GCA_023783475.1. Taxonomy (NCBI): domain Eukaryota; kingdom Metazoa; phylum Chordata; class Mammalia; order Primates; family Daubentoniidae; genus Daubentonia; species Daubentonia madagascariensis. The sequence continues at coordinate 30,213,294 of JAKFHU010000978.1, forward strand.
CACCCACCATCTCGGAGAGTAAGCTGGGGGATCTAAGTCACTACACACTATTGGGAAGAGATGAAAACAGCAGGTCACAGGTAACCCGAGAGGTTCATCAAACCTGCTAGAAGACCCTATAGGCATCTCAGGACCAGCACTCCTCTCCCTGGCACACTCAGGGATTGCTCTTTGGGGACCTGGACACAGGCCCATAACCAGGCCTAGCACCCCCAGTTCTAGACCGAGAGGCCACATGAGAAGGAATCAGCAAAATAACTCTGGAAACATGATAAACCAGAGCAAAAGGACACCCACAAAAAAAATAATACTCCTTATCAATGGCTACCAACCAAAAGGAAAAGATTGAAATGACAGATGAAGAATTTTGAATATGCATTATAAAGAAACTCAATGAAATACAAGAGAAAATAGACACCCAACACAAAGAAACTACAAAAACAATGCAGGAAATGAATGAAAAATTCACTAAATAAATTGAATTATTAAAGAAAAATCAAACAGAACTTCTGGAAATGAAAAAATCATTCAAGGAAATACAAAACATAGTGGAAAGCCTTAAGACTAGGCAAGATCAGGGAGAAGAAAGATTCTCAGAGCTTGAAGACAACACCTCTCAATTAAACAAGTCAGTCAAAGAGAGAGAACAGAGAAATAAGATGAACAAATAAAGCCTACAAGACATATGTGATTATGTAAAGAGGCCTAACAAAGAATCATAGGCATCCATGAGGGTGAAGAAGAAAATACACAAGGGTTGGAAAACCTATTTGAGGGAATAATTGAGGAAAATTTCCCTGGCCTTCCTAGAAATCTAGACATCCAGGTTCAAGTAGCTCAAAGGACCCCTAGGAGGTTCATCACAAAGAGGTAATCACCATGACACATAGTCATCAGATTGGCCAAAGTTAACATGAAAGAGGCACTCCTACGAGCCATAAGGTGAAAGCATCATATAATTTACAAAGGAAAACTAATCAGACTAACTGCAGACTTCTCCACTGAAACCTTATAATCCAGAAGGGATTGGGGTCCCATTCTCAGTCTTCTCAAACAGAACAATGCCCAGCCTAGAATTCTGTATCCTGCAAAACTAAGTTTCTTATATGAGGGAGAGATAAAGACTTTCTCAGACAAGCAAACATTAAGGGAATGTGTCAAGACCAGACCTGCCCTGCAGGAAGTCTCAGAACTGCATTATACACGGATTGGCACAATAGACACCCACCAGTGTAAAATCACCCAAAAGCTAAAGGTCAGAGCCCAGATACCACAGTGGCTCAAGAGGTAAAGCAAAGCAATAAAGTTCTACTCAACAGGATGAACAGAAATCCACCCCACCCCAATTCTTTCAATAAATGTGAATGGCTTGAACTCCCCACTCAAGAGACATAGGCTGGCTGAATGGATAAAAAAATATAAGCCAAATATCTACTGTCTCCAGGAAACACATCTTACCCACAAGGACTTATTCAGACTCAAGGGGAAGGGATGGAAAACAATATTCCATGCAAATAGAAACCAACAGAAAGCTGGTATAGCCATTCTCATATCAGATAACATAGGCTTCAAATCAACAAAAGTAAAGAAAGACAAAGATGGTCACTATATAATGGTGAAAGGAACAATTCAACAAGAAGACATAACAACCCTAAATATTTATGCACCTAACTCAGGTATGCCCAGATTCATAAAGCAAATCCTACTTGATCTAAACAAAATGATAAACAGCAGCATTGTAATAGCCGGGAACTTCAACACCCCACTGACAGAATGGGACAGATCCTCCAAGCAGAAAATAAACAGAGAAACAATGGACTTAAATTGGACTCTAGCACACGTGGGCCTAACAGACATTTACAGAACACTCTACCCAAAAACTACTGAATATATGTTCTTCTCACCAGCTTATGGAACATTTTCCACGATTGATTACATCCTAGGCCATGAAACATGTCTCAAAAAATTAAAAAAAATAGAAATTATAGCATGTATCTTCTCAGACCACAGTGGAATAAAATTAGAAATCAATTCCAACAGAAACACTCAATTCCACAGAAAGTCATGGAATTAACCTACTGCTGAATGGTTATTGGGTCAAGGAGGAAATTAAGATGGAAATCAAAAGATTCTTTGAACTTAATGACAAAGGGGACACAAGTTATCAAAATCTGTGGGATTCAGTAAAAGGAGTCCTAGGAGGAAAATTCATAGCCTTAAATGCCTATATCCAAAAGACAGAAAGATCACTCATCAACAATCTAATGAATCGTCTCAAGGAATTGGAAAAGGAAGAGCAAACCAATCCCAAACCTAGCAGAAGAAAAGAAATAACTAAGGTAAGAGCAGAACTAAATGAAATCAATAACAAAAGAATTATACAGAAGATTAATGAAACAAAAAGTTGGTTCTTTGAAAAAATAAACAAAATTGACAGGCTGTCACTAGATTAAACAGAAACAGAAAAGAAAGGACCCTAATAAGCTCAATCAGAAATGACAAAGGAGATATTACAACTGATGCCATGGAAATACAACGTATCATCTCTGAATACTATAAAAATCTATATGCACGTAAACTTGAAAACATTAAAGACGTGGACAAATTCTTGGAAACACACAACCTCCCTAGAGAGAGAGGAGAATGGGGAACCCTTGTACACTGTTGGTGGGAATGTAAATTAATGCAACCATTCTTGAGAAAAGTATGAAAGTTCCTCAAAAAAAAACAACAAAAAATAGGACTACCATAAGACTCAGCAATCCCACTGCTAGGTATATATACAAAAGAAAGGAAATCAGTATATCGAAAAAATATCTGCACTCCCATGTTTATAGCAGCACTATTCACAATAGCCAAGATTTGGAATCAACCTAAGTGGTCATCAGTGGTTGAATGGATAAAGAAATTGTGGTACATATACATAATGGAATATTATTCAGCCATAAAAAGAATGACATCCTGTCATTTGCAACAAAATGGATGGAACTGGAGAATATTATGTTAAGTAAATTAAGCTAAGCACAGAAAGACAAATCTCACATGTTCTCATTCATACATGGGAGCTAAATATTAACATAATCGATTTCATGGAGACAGAGAGTAGAATGATGGTTACAAGAGGCTGGGAAGGGTATTGGGGAGGGTGGTGTGGATAAAGTTGTGATGGTTAATGGGTGCAAAAATATAGTTAAGATAGAATGAACAATATTTGATAGCACAACAAAGTGACTATAGTCAATAATAAGTTAGGGTATACTTTAAAATAACTACAAGAGTGGAAATGGAGTGTTCCTAACACAAAAAAATGATAAATGCTTGAGGTGAGGGATACCCCAATTACCCTGATTTTATTATTATACATTGTGTGCCTGTATCAAAACATTACATGTACCCTATAAATATGTACAACTATCATGTACACATAATAATTAAAAATTAAAAATTAAAAATTAAAAAAATACAACTTTTAGTCTGGCCAATAGGAGGCTTTTATTGGCCAGAGAGAGAGAGAAAGATTTCAGTACAGTGATGGGGACAAGAATCCTTTTTTGTCTGTGTGCTAGTAGTTTAGTAACTGAATACATGGGTGAACCCCATCTTATGAGCCAAATAACTCCTAGATCCTAGATGATGGTCATGAAGTGTCAAACCCTTATTGTAGGGAAAATAAAATATTTGGCTTTCTGATTTTGGAATGGGTATTTCAGACCTTAAAAACACCATGGAAATAAACTACTATAATAAATATAATACTAACACAATATAATACATATTCAGTGTCTGGTACTATTTTAAGCACTTTTCATTCATTCATTGACTCATTCATTCAATAAATATTTACTTCATTAACACCATGTGGCAGGCACTGTTCATTTTAGGCACTGGATTGACAAAACAGACAAAAACCCCTGCCTTCTTGGAGTTTATTTTCTAGTGGAAGGGTAGAAGCTGATGGGACAATGAAAAACAAATAAGTTAAATATGTAGTATGTTAAAGGTGAAGGAGCTATGAAGAAGTTAGATGTAACTTTAAAAAGGGTAGTCAAGAAAGGTTGTTTAATCCTTATAACAACCCTATATTTTATATGAGAAAACTGATGCACAGAGAAATTAATTTACTTGGCCCCAACTCACATACTAGGAGGCCAAAGAGGACTTTGAACCCATGTAGTCTGCCTCCAGTATCCGTGTGCTTAGCCATTATGCAATACTCCCATTAGAATCCTGACAAAAATATACTGCTACCAGTATTTATGAAATATGTCAAAACAAATACTTAAAAGTTGCAACATGCTGTACATGTTCCTTTGGGCAATTTTCCTGCAATGACTGGACTAGCTAAGCCTACTTAAAACATAAATTCAATGATATTTGGTCTGAAGAGGTTATGTTAGTACTTTATTGATGTCATAACAAATTACCACAAATTTAGCAGTTTAGATTCATTATCTCACAGTTCTGTAGGTCAGAAGTCTGGTGGGCTCAGCTAGTCCTCTGTTTGGGGTTTGCAAGGCTGAAATTAAGGTGTCAGTAGGGCTGCATTCCCTTCTGGAAGCTCTGGGATCAGAATCTGTTTCCAGGCTCATGGAGGTTGTTGGCAGAATCTAGTAGTTCCTTATGGCTATAGGACGGAAGTCCCTGCTTCTTTGCAGGCTGTCAGCTTGGGACTATCTTGAGCTCCCAGAGCCCCTCTTAGGTCCTTGCATGCAGCCCCTGCATCTCAGAACAAGCAAAGCCATGTGGAATCCTTCTCAAGCTGCTCTATCTCTCTGACGGGTTCTTCTGCCTTCCTCTTCTACTTTCAAGGGCTCATGTGATTACAGAGGATCCACTAGGATAATCCAAGATCATCTCCTTAATGCCAGCTGATCAGTAACCTTACTTCCATCTGCAAAGTCCCTTCACAGAAGTACTTAGATTAGTATTTGATTGAATAACAGACCGGAATCTTGGGGAGACTTTTTTAGAATGCTGCCTATCACAGATGTCACCTTCTTTTCTTGGCTTGTAATAAACAGAGACATTCTTCATTGCTCAAAGGTCCTTTGAACTGCATTCAAAATTAGGGCCGTTTAAAAAAATTCAAAGTCCTTTGGAAGCACGAATGCCTCTAAAAGTCTGAATGGTATGTGCTAGGAGAGGGTGACCTTTTGTTCCTCATTTCCTGTGTTCTGAACAATAGCCTTCCTCTTTGATGTTTACAGCTAAACTTTCTAGGAAATTCTGTGATTTCTTCTCCTCTTGATTCTTGTAGCTTCCCCCTGAAATCTGATACCTTTCCTCTTTCTCCATTCATGCCTACCAGTTCTCTTCCTGAATTACCTTGATCATCCTATGTTCATCCTAAAACCTTTTCCTGTTGATATTTCATGGTAATTATTCTTAAGCATTTAAAGAGAGACTAGGCTTTTACTGAAATCATGGCTTGGTTTGGAAGCATATTAATTCATATCTGATTTATGTGCCCATGCAATCAAAAGTTATTTTCCACCTGAGGCATCTGCCCAGGTGGACTCAGAGTGGGTGATTGCATTAGTTGCAGACTAGGATTACTCGTTTTGGTGGGATTTTTATAAGAGACAGGTATAAGTAGAAAGTAGTAAATAGGGGTCATTTACAACTAAATTGGAAATTTATAACTAAAGATTGGAAACAAATCCTTGCCCTGAGGAGTTGAAATGGGAAAGAAACTGTGATTTTTGTGAAACCTAAATCTTCCTTCACACCTGATAGGATTCACGAGGAATCTTTGCATTCCATTAGAATAACTGTAAGAAATAGTGGGAGCTCCTATCGTTTGATCAAAGGGTTTTACATTTTCTATTTCCCTTTGCACATGTTTTTCCTTTTTTGCAGTTGCATAGTTCACCTCCTACCTTTGGAATAGAGAGTAGCCTAAGGCCTGATAGAAAGCACAAAACCATGTTTACAGAGTACTGTACTAGTGGGGATATAATCGGAGAGTTGAGCTGCCTGCTTAAGCGTGAAATTGAATATACCGCCATCTGTGAAACGATTTTACAGGTAAGAAAATGGTTCTGTCATGGGTAATTATTTATTCCCCAAGTAAATAAAAAAATGCCAGCATCTTTTCTTCCTCTGGGTTCTGATATCTTAGTTAGTCACCCAACCAGATATTGTGAGGCAGCATAGTCTAGCTGAGAGAAGGCGGATTAGGCTCTCACATGCCAGGCTCTACTGGATCCTGCCTGTGGGACCTGGAATGAGTTATTTAACCTCCTGAAGTCTTAATGTCCTTGTTTATAAAGTAGAGAGAATACCTACCTTTCGATGTTATGAGTATTAGGAAAATACCTTTGTAAAATGCCTGACACATATAGGTGCTCAAAAAAATGGCCACCATCATGAGAGGAGTGTTTTTAAAGAGTATTTCTGTGTTTTTAAATTTCCTTTCTTCTATTTTTTTCACTTGCTAAGTAAGAAGTTATCTATTCAACACATAAGTGGCCTGACATTCCACTAGGTGTGGGGAATTCAAATAGAAATGAGCCAAATTTCCTGCTGCAAAGATTTCTCAATCTTTTGGGACTATTAGATGCAACAGAGCAGGATCCAGAGTCTTATCCTATTTAATGTGTAGAGTAGAAGGGAATGTGATCTTAGTAACTTCATACCATTTCATTTCCAGAAGAGCATAGAAAGCACGAATCTAGTCACAAGGTTGAATTGAATTAATAAAGTTCATTTAACTTGAATTCTTAATGAGTATAATTCTTATTCAGGTAAACAGTTTGCGTCTGGAAACAAATATTATGCCCACTGTACCTACTGTAGAAGAATAGACAAGTTTTTATGTCTCAGTTCCTAAAACCTAGGTTCAGGAGCCGTATCCTTCATTGTACTTATTGACTGATATAAATTTTCCTGGTCTATTTTTTTTTTTTTGTATCCCTGTTGCTAAGTGAACCTTGTCTATTATTAAGTTTATAGCTTTAATTGGACCGTAAATTTATCATCTTACACATAGCAAACAAACTTTTGCACAATATGGACGCTTTTAAATGGCAGAGTATCATAATTATGCTAGAATTGACAGTTTCTCTGAGAGGTGTTAGGTTGGAGGGAGCAGAGAGGAAGACATGCAAGCCTGGGGGCATGGTAAAATGCCGTTTATTTTGTGCAGGTGGGTGGAGGCTGAAAAAGGCATCCACACAGAGGAGGGGAAGGTGGTGAGTTTTATAGAAAGTTTGGGGAGGGGAAGTTCCACCAGTTTCTGCCGGCTCCATCCCAGCCTTTGTAATTCAGAGTTATCTTTACAACCTCCGGAGATTCCTCTGGAGCCTGCAGCCTGCGGGAGTCTTTATCTGACTTCATCTTCCGCATGCGTTCCGCGGCAGACCCAACAAGAGGTAAGATGAAGATCAGCTCTGCAGGCATGTTGTTTTTTGACGGTCTTGTAATTTAGTTCCAAATCAAGCTGCTGTGGCCTGGTGTCTTGTTTCAGGCCTGCTTTATCTCCCTGGAGGATTTATATGAAGGCTTTGATGTCTTCTGGCCATCCCTGGAATATAAAATATGGTTAAAGCTTGCTCTCAGTACTGCCTATCAGTATTTTGAATCAAGTCTCATTGATGAGGTAAGTTACATGATTAAAATATGAATGAATTGAATTTTTATGTACTGTTTTTTTTTACAAAATGCATTTCATATTTTGAGACAAGGATAGAAAGGAAGATTGTGTCTCATTTTCTAAAATGAGGTTGCTAGAATTTTAACTACTTTCTTCTACCGACTTCCTACAGGTTTTCAGTTTTCTTGTCACAGCTAATTTCCCCAGGCTATTTGCAATCCTCCCTTAAAACCATAACAAGCAGACTCAGCAAATATTAAATAGGTAGATCCTCCTAGAGTTAACCATAGCATTAGAATATGTTATTGAACACTCAATCTGGTATGTATTATAGTCCACTCTACCTTCATTAATATAAATTTCCTGCCTTTTCAAAATCTTTGTTGAGATGACTGAGCTTCTTCCATGAACCTTCTGTCCAAAGAATAGTGGTTCAAGTCTGTCACTGGACTGGTACAGTTTACAATTCCACATTTGTATCCTATTTAATATTAATAATTATTTGGACCCCTACTGTTAAGTCAGGAAGTAGGATAGTGACAGACCTGAAGTTCAACAATATTCAATATTCACTGAACTAAGAGGCTGGATATAAACATTGAAATTCAAAAATTAGTATGTCATACAAGCCAGTCAGGTTTTTTTTTTTTTTTTTTTACTATGTGGCAATAGTGACTTTCAGAAAAATTTTAGCGGAGGGGCAAGAAGATTGAAACTCTTCTCTTCCTTTTACCTTGCCTCTTCATGAGAAGTAGGACAAGTTCGGGGTCTAGTGTGAAACCCCAGAGGCGAGAATTAGGACCAATGGGTTGAAACTATGGAGTCAGATTTGACTCAATAATAAGGCGAATGTCCTTTGCAATTTTTTAAAATCACAAGCAGCACATGCATTATGTAAATGAGAAAACAGATATAAAACATTAAAAAATAATAATAACCTTCTACCCCCAATTTTACTCCCCAGAGAATCTCTATTTAATACTTTGGTTTATATCACTCCAGTCTTTTTCCATTAAAGACCTAGCCAATTAAGACTTTTTAGAACACCCGGGCACTAATAAGATTATGCTGTCTCTTCCCACTCTAAAATCACGGAACTCAAAACGTACATGCATTTAAAAACCAAACTAAGGTACCTTATTTTTTAGATTTTCTGGTTGCAAAATTCTAGGTAAGTTTGCTAATTTTCTTATGTTTTTGGTGCCCCAGCTGTGCTGGTGCCCTCAATAAGTAAGTGTTTGATTTGCCTGTCAGTGACTGAGATTTAAGAACTGGCCTGTGTAGCTGTGCACTTCTTTGGGCTGGAGATGTTCAGACTGAGCTGATGGCCCCTGTCAGGGTACTGTCCAGGAAGTTCCTACCGTTAGGCTGACCTCTAAGCTCCTGTGTTAGTGTTCTAGCACTGCTGTAACAAAGTACCACAAACTGGGTGGCTTAAACAACAGAAATTTATTGTCTCACAGTTCTGGAGGCTAGAAATCTGAAATCAAGGTGTTGGCAGTGTTAGTTCCTACCAAGGGGCTGTGAGGGAGAATTGGGTCCAGGTCTCCCTCTCGGCTTGTAAAATGGCTGCCTTCACCTTCACATGGTGTTCACCCTGTATGTAAGTCCAAATTTCCCCTTTTTATAAGGACACTAGTCCTTTGAAAAAGGGCCCACCCTACTCTGGTATGACTTCATCTTAACTAATTGCATCTGCAATGACCCTGTTTCCACATAAGGTCACATTCTGAGGTAGTGTGAGTTAGGACTTCAACATAAGAATTTGGGGGGGGGGGCACAATTCAATCCATAACAACTCCCTTCCAGTTCTAAAGTCTATGCTTCTGAGCCTTGAGGTATAGCTCAGACCCGGTGCCTTGCTTTGTTTTGTGCTGTCTTTCTGTTATTGTTGGTTCACTTGTCAAGGGGGATGTTTACTTCCTGCTGGGTACAACCTCTGAATCTTTAAGACTCTGGTTCTTGTGCAAATAGAAATCCACTGAGGCACAGCTGACCACCCTGCTGTGGCTGACTGGGAGCTTACAAATCAGAGGCATGACACAATAACAACATAAAAGCTTTGAATTCAGAAACTTGACAGAGACCATTCTAAACTCTAAATAAATTCTGTCTGTTGGTATCAGGGTCCATCTGATATTTTCAAAGAATTCAGATACATCAGTGAATCTGCTTTCTTCTTGATACAGTTTGTATGATTTATAGAAAAAAATGTAATTTTATTATAGGACTTAAAGTTTCAGAAGTGTGTGTTGTTCAATCATGCATATGTGGAGACTTTATCAAGCTATAATGAAATGACTATTAATAATTTGACCATGAAATTTGTTATTATTGTGTATGGCAGTGTAATTGACACTAAGACGGAGGAACCATACCTTGCACCTTGCATTATACCTAAAACCTGCGAGCAGGTAAGGAGTATAATTTCTAGAGTTCTTTGCTTTTCATGGTGCCCCATAAGTGACTTTAAAACTCAACTGACCACCTTAAAGAGAAATTTAACCTGGAAAGATCCTGCAGTTCTTAGCTGCCTTTAATAAAACAGTAAAAATGTACCCAGGGATTCTGTGTGCTATAGTACAGGTGCCCTACACAAGGGTGTGCCCAAGGGGCAAGGGGGCTGGAGTCTGCCTGCTTTCTGCTTGCCAAGCCATTTATCCTGGCGTGGAGCTGTACCTTCCCAGAAGACAGACGAAATGCAGTGTGTTTTTCCTAGTTCACACCAAAGCAATGATGCTGTATTCTAGGTGGCTCTGGAAGTATCTGCACTGGCTGATGGGAAGGGAGTTGAGTAGGGGCCATATCACTTTGTTGTCACGTTAGGGGCTGTGGGTACAACTTGATAGTAGGCCCTGGGTCCTGGGCCTCATCATTTCATGCTTCTGTAAGGAGGGGAAAGTGTGAACCTAGGACATAACAGGGCACCGGGAGGGTAAAAGCAAGGTCCCTTATGGGCCAACCCACCTGTTGTTGGCCTACAGGGGTGACAGGAGGGTGGGACCCAGGAATGGGGAGGACCAAGAGGCCTAGAGAAGAGCTGACATCTCTCTAAGCTGATAGTAAGTTTTTCCCCTTTCTGCCAGTTCAGACTGTGACTTTATGACCTGGAAAAGTTGGTAAACCTAAAATGTGAATTTGCCTCCTTCATAACATTCTTCTTTTGTCCCTTTCAACAATTCAGAGGATGAGAGCAATTTAAATATTTTTAATGGAAAATGAAAATCTCTACGTTTGAAATGAAGGGTGGAGTGAGAGGCAAGGGGGCAACAGGAACAACACCTACAGTTTAGTTTGTTAAGAGACCAAGGGTTGGAGTCAGGCACACTTGGATTTAAAACTCGACCCCTGTTCCTACCTGGGGCATGAAAATAGGCAAGCTGCTTAACCTGTCAGACCCTCAGTTTCCTCCTTAGTAAGACATGGGGTAATGGCAGCAGCCATCTCATGGGGTTGTTATGAGGATTAAATTGGATAATATGCGGTATCTAGAAATGAGAGTTATAATTATTACTTGTCTACTCCTGACCTTTTGGGAGCCAGATTTTGTGCACATGGGACAAAAGCTCTAAGAAAGGAAGACAGTCCTGCCCTCCTGGGAAGGCTGGGCCTTAAGCCCTTGGGTATCAATGTGGGAGTAAAAGCAAATCATTGCATGCTGGGGATTCCTTGCTTTCCAAACTGGGATTTCCTGTCTAGTTACAAGTAAGGTGTAGAAATTTCCTCTCTGTTGTCTATAAGTATGCTACAACAATTTGCTGGTCTAAGACTTTTTGAAACATCAAAGAGCATTTGAAATAAAAAAGAGCCTAGGTTGAAGACTCAGTTCTACACTTTGGCTTATTTCTTACATTCTTTGGAAAGGTTGAGAAGCAGCTATCTTAGAGATCAAAGAATGCTCTTTTGACTAGTTTTGACTTTTTTCCTTTAGGTTCAGGGAACTTCTGATTTAAGCAAGCTGCTGATAATCCAAGCGTCTGAGCCTTCCAAAAATAATAACAACACCAACATCAGGGGTAAGGGATTGCCCTTTAGTGGTAGGAAAACCATCAAGAAGGAACTTAAATACATGAAAAATTTATTTAATTCTAAGAAAGTGATTTGCGAGGGCATTGTGTGGGCTTACCATTAGTCCTCATCCTTGGGCCCACCCTGGCTGCTACATTGCTTTTGGGAGACTTATCAGAGATTTCCAGATAGCAGGTGGCTCCTTGCTCTCCCATGTCCTTCCCTTCATACATGTGGCAGGGGAGAGAGCAGCTTCTATGTTGCATTCTTTCCCCGCCCTAGTAGGCTGCAGCCACATAGTGCTGTTGGGGGCAGTGCAGGAAGTGGGAGGGGATAGACTCTCTCACAGTGGGCCCAGGTGTGGGGAACTGGTTTGCTCCCTGCAACCAAAGGGAATATGGAACCTGATCCATGATCATTGGATATTCCAAACCACGGTCACAGCTACGAGTCAAATGACTTGCTTTAGGTACACTCTAATAAATGTTTATTAGCACTCAATTGCATGCATCATGGTGCTAAGCATTATACAAAGAAGACTTGATAAGAAGACCTTGCTCTACAGAAAACACACTCAAGATCTTTCATTTCATGCTCAGCATCCCTGCCTTCCCAAGCCCATGTCAACATTCTCCCAGCTGCCCCAGCTTGAATACACAGTCATCCTTGATTTGTAATTCTAATCTGCACCATTCCAGTTGTTTACAATTCATGTGATCCACCAGCTTAGATATTTTGCAATTCTTAATGGTAATTTGGGGGGAGGATTTACATGATTTCAAATTTAGTGCAAAAAGTGAGATTTTATTAACATTTTCTATCTCACTATTTCTCATTGACATAATTTTTATAAAATGAAGCCCCACTGTGTGCTGGACACTGTGCCAATTGCTAGTTAGTGAATAAGCCAGACAAGGTTTCTCTCCTCATGGGGAGGAGAGACAGACATTAAATAAGTAATTATGCTTTTCCTTTAGCAGCAATTTGAAACTCAGACACTCTTATGTCTCCTTCTGTCCCCTGTTCTGGGGTCATACGTGGCTCTATGATTTAGGGAGCCCCCTCTGCTCCTGGGTCACCTGTCCAAGTTGGCTAGCACTGAGATAACCATTTCCCCAGCTCACAATCTCGTTAGGTCTGCCACTCTGTTGCTTTCAAACCACTCTTGGGGCACAGGAATCAATGGCAAGGCTGGGAGCTCAGGGCCTACTGTCTTCCCCCTTGGGGGCACCCTGAGGGCTACTGAGTCAGAGATCATAAGCACTGCTAGGAAGCAGGGCACAGGTCCCTACTGTTCTTGGGCTTGTAGGTATCTCTCCTTCTTCAGGACCTCTAGAATCATTTTTAGACTGAAGGAAACACGTCACTCTGTATTCCCCAATGGGTTTGAGACAAAAGTCACAAATGGTATAACCATGGACTGGATCTATGCAGTACACTGTGTTTGCCCCCCCCCATGTTTTCTTTTAAAATTTTTAAATTAGTTGCCAAGTAGAAACACACAGAAGTTTTACATTTTAAAAAAGCAGATTTTGAGGTTTTCATGAAAAATGAGGTCTACCAATACTCAGCCCTCATTCCTGTATGTGGTGACAGTTAGATAGAGCTGGGTATCAGCTGACTTCTATAGAGGGAGCAGATGCTCTCCAGTTTGCCACAGTCTGCACCACTCCCTGTTGTCTTTACCCAGCCCACTTTATGTGATCAGCCTGTTCTCATTTGAGTTTGTCAGCCCTTGTATTGGACTTTGGGAGCCTATTACAAACCTCTGAGGGAAGAAAGTAAAATGCCTACACGAAAGGGGGAAGGGAAAGGGGATGCTTATACGGGAGAAAGCAAATTGATATTTCAAAATATTCTTCTGTTGCCTTTACTTTTAATTCCTAATTCACTTTTTCTGTTGAATACATGCAATTGGTTAGCATCGGTCAACAATAGTCTTCGAACGATCAAGAGAGAATATAACTGGAAGGGAAAAGATGAGGTACTAAACTCGGCGCTTTAATTACCTTTTTCTTATTGTGAATATTAAACTACACAGCTAAAGTAAACTATGAGGCCAAGTAGCAAAATGTGGGTGGTGAGAAAAGAGACTCCTAGCTGCAACTCATTAATTTGGACAAATTGGGATCAAGCTCACCTGTATTACTTAAAAATTAAAATTACAGAATATTTTTAAAAGATGTAATTTTGCCCCACCCATATTCTTTCCTCCTCATTCCCTCCCCCTGATATTTAGTTCAAAGAGTAGGGATCTATGGGATTAGGGATGGGGAGGGACGTACATCATGCATACATTTGGACACTGGCATCTATCTGTGCTTCTCCCTTTAGAGTGGGCTTTCCTGGGGTATGTGGAGCCACAGGCTGAGCACGGGCATCTTCCTAGAGTATCGATTTCACTTGGGCATTTTTTAAAGGGAAAACTTAACTCTTTTAACTGTCATGTTATCTAAAATATCTTATATTAAAATAAACATATTATGGAACAGGGTGACAAATTTGCATGAATTTTTAAGATAAAACAAGAGGCTGCAAATATTTTGTTATGGAGAGTTGCATAGATTTTTGCCCCCTCCCCCCATCTTTTCCTACTTTGCTCAACGATCAGGACTAATTTAGAAAAGTTTGAGAAGTATTGGAAGTTACGCCTGGAGTTGGGGAGGGAAAGGGGCTAGGACAGAGTAGAGGGGAGTCTGGTGGTGGCGGTGGTGGGGGACAACCTGCAGGGCTTGTGACTCTGGGGGTCTCTGTTAGGGCTTCTAACAGAGCTCATTTGGGCAGAGCCCCCTGCTGGACGCAGTAGAGGAGCAGATAGCTCTGACAGGGCAACAGGGTGCTAGGCAGATAGTGCCAGGAAGCAGTAATGGTGTTAAGGACAGTCTTCAGGGACCTTCAACATCCTCCCTCCTCCCAGTCTCCTACCAGCTGGATGCCAAGTCACCCCAAGTAAACTTGACCTCTAAGGGAAAATGATATGCTATGTAAGTGCCGCTTTAAGAGAAGTCTCTTGGTCCACCTCATCCCCACCCAGATAGCCACCCTAAGACCCTTCTAACAGAAATTTTGGTCCTGCCACTGTCATTTATGATAATCGTGGTTTGCAGTGTATTTCGGGAAGGAAAGTTGCACTGACCAAGCTTAAGGTCAACAGTTCCTTTTTTGTTTGTTTTTTTAGAGACAGGGTCTAGCTCTTGTCGTACAGGCTGGAGTATGGTGGCACGCAATCATAGCTCACTGCAGCCTCAAACTCCTGGGCTCAGACTACCCTCCTGCCTCAGCCTCCCAAGAGGCTGGCACTACAGGCACATGCCACCACGCCTGGCTAATTTTTTTGTATTTTTCGTTGTGGGCGGTTGGGGGGCACTTGCTATGTTGCTCAGGCTGGTCTTGAACTTCTGGCCTCAAGCAATTCTCCTGCCTCAGCCTCCCATAGCGCTGGGATTATAGACATGAGCTACCATGTGGAACAGCAGTTCCTTTAAACAAAGCAACTTACTATGGTTCTTTTTAGGCAGCCCTCCTAGGGTCTTCCTTTTCTTTCTCTTAAAGGGATCCTATTTCACAAATGGGAACTTAGAATCTAATAATTGAGCTTCTCATTTGTTACTATCTTCTCAAGACCTCATTATTTTTTTAAAAAAAGCTCATCCCCATTTATGAAAAAAGTTCCCCGTTACCCTGCAATCAGTCATTGTTCACTAGAATTGGAACTTTCATAACATTTCCCTTCTCCTTAAGCACACCTTTGACAGACTACTCTGAATGTAGTATCTCTTTACGAGATGACAAGGTGGAGATGCACGTGTCATTAATTATAATGTATCAAAACCCTTAACAGGTGACCTTTCAGGACCAGTGTTTCAGATAATGGGAAATTTTTAATAAGTTTTCTGGTTCTATTTAACAGTAAGAAGTTTTTCCTGAAATGTTCATAGTCTAATATTTTACCTTTGACTTTCTTTTATAGTTGGAAACTGGTTACCATTTTAGAAAATGGTATTAATGATACAAATATGATGTGTGGAGTTAAAGATCAAGCTAATATCCTGGTTCAAATGCTGAAGGATTATCTGGCAAGGAGTTTACTTAGAAGCTGCGGAAATAGTTTACTGCTGCATTTATTTTACAAGCAATTGATGGACTGCTATAAAAATGTTTCATTTTAAGTAGTTGCATTATACTTTAGATGTTCAAAAATTTTTTAGGATAATATAAGATACCCTAAAACTTATGGCCTACCAAATTAAACTGTTTCCAGGGGAGAGAAAATTGTAATAGAATACATTACCAAAAGTGTTGTACAACTAATATATTACTGTCTAAAGCATAAAACCTATAATTTTTGTTTGTGAAACTGCTGTAATTAGTGCCTCCCTAATATTTTCTAGAGTATAGATATTCTGCCCTCTCCAATGTAGTAAATATTGAAAAATGGAACTATATTCCACAAATCTTAGTTACTGAATGCGAAGTTTAGGAGAAATTAACATTCTTATACTGCATAGCACTGTTTGTGTCATTTTTCATTTCATTTTTAAAAGTCAAATAAAGTTGAATTTTATGGCTGTTTATTATTTAGAATCCATTATTCCTTTTCATCTCAACAAGACTTTGAAAGAATACATGATACTTTAGGAAAAACCATAAGAGGTAAGACTAGAAGGAAATCATATCCTCTTCATTAAGCAACATGTGACTGTATTTAAAAATGTACTTAGGATCACTTCTACCCTGCAAATGCATATTCATTATGTAATATTTTATATTTGGAAAAGAATCCTTGCACAAGGTCTCATAGCTTCATGGCTGCTTAGTGACGGACCAGAATTCAATTTGAGGTTGTGACCCCTTTTCCTTAAGCTCTTTCAGTAGTTTTATACTGACATCACCCATGCAGGTAGAACAGATGCAGCCGAACAAAACACCAAGGCTGAATGAGTGGTGTGAGGGGCACTGGATTTATTGAGGTTGGGGGAAAAGTTGATGAATTCCACTTTGCATTTGCAGATTCAACGGTAAATGTTCCATTGGTCTACAGACATAAGACTCAAGTTTGAGTAATTAATGTAGGAGATTTAAACTTTGAACTGTCACCATAAAAAAGTTGAAGCCAGACTCTCCATGAGACAAGGACTAATGAAGGCAAATATCAAAGAGAGCAGCAAGAAACCTGCTAGGTAGGGAAGTGACAGAAGACAGAGAAGTCTGAGAGACCATTAGCTCAGAGTAGCAAAAAGCACAGATGTACCATTATCCTCAAGGTTTACATTCTTAAGTGTAGCAATCCCATTAAGACATTAGGTTAGGAGAACTCTTTACACCAGGGATCACAAAATCATAGGAAGGATTCTGGGATCCAGGCTGATAATGTGAAGGAGCAAAGTGGGCCAAGATTGATGGTGAAATCACATGCTCTTCAGCTGCTCTTCCATTTTCACTATAGGAAATCTTATGATATCTGTCTTTAAAGAAAAGTACTCCTGACAATCCTAGCAAGAAGGAAGCCTCCGCCCTTCAGGACTTGAGTCTAAACTGGTACTTCAAAATGTGACAACAGAATTCTCTGATCCAGTTTTAACAAAGGATTTTATTTGTTGATCGCTAAAAAGCAAAATCCAGAAAATAGCAACCCACTGCAAGAACAGTTCTATAATAAAACATTTTTGACCATTTTCTCCTCTCTGCACAAGGTGTGCCCTTTCACATACACATCATCAGGAGCAGACTGACACACGGAAACACTGTGAAAGGCACGTGGCACCTGTTGGATTGCTCACACCTCTGGTACACCTCCCTGGCAGGTGAGGGGAGCCTTTTCTGCAGTCTACCCCTTTTGATAGAAGTTTACTGCAAAGTTTTTTATAGCAAAATATTTAAAGGTCCCTCCCCTTGCTCTTCCCACTTCTATTAGAAAAGATATCTACTAGAAAAGTACAGAATTGAAAAGCGCTGTGATCAAAACACTGAATGTTAAAGAACACCTGAGTTACTCTAAGTTCCTGGGTTACATACTTGGATATTTACACAGGAAGTTGAACCTCAAGTTCTATTGCTTCCAAAATGGGTAATAGAAGACAGGATTCGATTAGGACAGCTAAAAGAATTGATAGTCATTCTATGATGGTGTGAAGCAAGCTTTCTTAACCATCAACCAATACTACCTCATCGATCACAAACCCCGCAGATATCCACCATGACTTGAGTGTCTAATATAGAACATATTTCAAAGACAGCCAGCAGAGTGCTGATAGATGAACAGAATAGAGTGCTGGTGATGGCAGAGAGTAAAGAATCCGAAGAAATTTTTAGTGCCATTTTCATTTAATAAGCCAGTAGTATAGCAACCTAAAGACCTTGGCTATGATCACACCAGGATGTTTTTAGGGAACTGCTGCAAGAAAACATGATTGGTAGCTGACATCCTCTGGCTCACTGTGTTACATGAGCCGCTCTGGCACCAACTTCTCGGAGAGACTTAAGGCTGGGGTGTGTAGCGGAGATACTTCTTGCCAGATGGGAGCTCTTTGGTGAAGACTCCTTTAGGGAAAAGTTTTTTGGCTTCCTCTTCAGGGATGGTTGGAAGGACCATCACGCTACCTCCTTCCTATTGAAAGACAAGGAGAGTGGTGAGATTCAATCTTACAGTGGAGCTTAAAGGTCTTCAAGAATTAACTTCAGAAAAGTAGCTACAGGTGCTAATGAGACTAATCAAGTATCTTTTACTCTCTCCCCTCTGAAGAATTTTGTTTCACAAGTTGATCTTTGACACTTTTGAGAGGTAAGTATTTCACCATCTTAACGAGAAATAGTCCTGCTTTAAACCCAGTAATGGCTTGCCACACACTCTTTCAACTCTCAGTGTGTATGGTGGCCTCAGGCCCTGTGTGATTGGAACCTCCCCCCACCCCCCTTTTCCAGGCTTTCTTTCTTTTTTTGTTTTTTTTTGAGACAGGGTCTTGCTTTGTTGCCTGGGGCTAGAGTGCAGTGGTGTCATCATAGCTCACTGCAGCCTTGAACTCCTGGGCACAAGCGATCCTCCTGTCTCATCAGCCTCCCGAGTGGCTGGGACTACAGACATGCACCACCACGCCCAACTAATTTTTATATTTTTTATAGAAACCGATCTTGCTCTTGCTCAGGCTGGTCTCGAACTCCTGGCCTCAAGCAATCCTCCAGCCTTGGCCTCCCAAAGTGCTAGGACTACAGGTGTGAGCCACTATGCCCAGCCTTGGCTTTCCTTCTATTTGTCCAACATGCCAAGCTCACTTGCAGGTCAAGCTCCTTATACTAACTGCTCCTTCTGCCTGCAGTGCTCTTTCCTCACAGACAGGCATGAGGTGGTCACGTGCTTTCTTCACGTCCTTCTCAAAGGTCCCTTCAGAGAAAGGCATTCCTGGGCAACCAATTATAAAACCAACTCTCCCACCTCTGTGCTCCTATTCTCCCCACCTCTGTTTGACTATTCTTTGTAGCACCTGTTGTTACCACTTAATAGACTATATAAACTTATTTACATTCCCCACTGGAATGTTAAGTTCTATGAGGGCAGTGACTTGATATTGTTTACTGCTTGCCCAGTGCCCAAGCTCGATAAATGTATGTTCAATTAATGGATATAGAATTTCAATGATTTGTCTATCAGAAAACACACAACAAAACAACAAAACCTGGTATTCAGGTTAGCATTATTTTAAAAATGTAGCAATGTTAAGATACCCTCTGTGGTATTATCCATGTCCTACATATTTGCAGAAAGCCTAGAGATTAAAAGTTTATGAACAAGTTTCAAAGAATTTTACATAGGTTTAAAAGACTGAGGTGTAAGAGAAATGAAATGCTTCATGACATTAATACACCAACAGTTTTATAGCCATGATTTAAGAAAAGTGGCCAATCAAGGTTTTGCAATAAATATTTTGCCATTAGGGAAGGGTTAGATAAAAGTTTTTTTTGTTTAAACCTACATTAGGAAAAGGAATCATTCTGACCAATTAATTTTTCCAAATTACCTAAAAGTTAGAGAGCAATATAGGGAGTTTGTGTTTTATATAAAAGATGTTAAAGACCTTGAAAAGGGCCTCTCAACAAATCTTAAACTCAGCCATGAGGAAAAATCCTCCCAGTGTGCCAGAAACAGAGCCCTAGATAACACAGACCCTGCAGGTAGCTATTTAGAGACTGGCCCTTCAGGCCTTCCAGGCAAGCTGAGTACCTGCTTTTTTAACATCTTTACCTTCCAATCAACTGGTGTGGCAACCCTCTTTTCTGCTGTCAGCTGGAGAGAAATAACTACTCTGAGAATCTCATCAAAGTTCCTGCCAGTGGTAGCTGGGTAGAGGATAGACAGCTTCAGTGTCTTATCAGGACCAAAAATAAACACCTGCAAAGCACAAAAAGGCATAAATAGGAAGAGTTCTTTGAGTGCTTTTGGTATTAAGTCTCTTAGAAAGTTCTGCAGTCATTAAAAATGTTAAAGAGTGTAAAAACTAAACAAAAACAAAGCATCTAGAAGGATACATCAAACTGGGTAGCTGGAATATACATCATTTTCTTCTCCATATTATTTTTCTAAACTTAGAGGGGAATCATATTTGGTTCTGGCTGTCACACTAAGAAAACCTGATGTACAAATTTAATCCAGGAAAGGCCCCAGGAAGGTAGTACATCAACTGGGGATGATTAGCATAAAAATACTAATGGAAGTTGATATTGGTCCTCGAATAGTTGTACATTCATGTAGATGAGGGACTGGGCTTGTTCTCTAGCGGGTAGAGAACAGAACAAGTAAGAATTTAAAAACAGAACTGACTTATGGAGAAGGAGAAGGAGATGGCCCATCACTTTAGGCTGTCTCCTGACAGCCTATAGAAAAGGTTTCTTGATTCTAGATGACATCTTAGAATAAACTACTTATTATTTTGTAGATTTCCAAGAAGTATGAATTAAGCAGTTTAAAAATTTAGCTGGAAATTTCAGCCACTTTGTGTCAGTATTACAGATAATCAGTGATCTTGTCACCAATACACAGTTATTTCATAATTATAGATATTCCCCAATTTCCTCTAGCTGGTTCAAGCATTTGGACATACAGCCTGATCAGTCATGCTGACTACAAAGTGGATTTCTACAACTTACCACACGAGCTGTCACAGGCATGCCCTTTTCATCCTTCTCTGCGGGGTCCAGCATGCCCAACAGGATGGCAAGGTCCCGATCCTTATCATCAATGATGGGAAAAGGTAACTTTTCTGTGGGCTCATCACCATTGTAAGCATTGATATCCTGAAATGCGGTGAAAGAGGAGAGAGAAATCTAAAACCAAAACATCCTCTGAGTGTCATCAGTTAGCCATCATCTTGCAAGATAGGGAAGAGGACTATACTCATAATAATTTTCTCTAAGCAATTTTAATAAGAAAATGAATAAATGAACACCCCTCATCATAATTATTGACAGGAACAATAGTAGGGTATAGTACTTAGTTTATAACCATGTACAAAAGCCCTTTTCATGCCCAATTCTCTTAAATTCAGCATGTTTTTACTGCTTTGAGAAAGCACCAGTAAACCCTTTAAAAGTTGAAGAATATAGTTATATCCCAATACAAGGTACCTCTGGGTACTAAAATACTGTAAAAACCATCAGAAGCAATGGGCTCATTAAGTCTATCACATGTAGAAATAATGCTATGTGCAAAGAAAATTTTACAGATCTGATCTCTGCCTCAAAAGCACTCTGACTCAGACATTAAGTTACAAGACAGATATCTGAGAAATGAAAAAAAAAAGTCACAGAAGTTAAAGCAAACACAAAAGAATGGAGAGTTAAAAATATGCTTCAAGGACAAGTCAAAGGTAAATGGGTAAAAAGGCAGAGGTAAACTTACACCAGGGTGAAATTCAAATAGAAAACAAAGCATTTCAAGTCTGAACTAAAGGAAAATGATGTCGTTCCCTCCTCCCCTAACAAAATTTTATTTATTCGTTCATTTCTACTTTTCCTGCCCCTGGAAGATTTTGGGGAAAAAATAGTTTCATTATTTGATCAAACATTGATTTAGCACTTAAGGGAGGCTAAGCATTATGGTAAGTACATGTGGATTACAAATGAGTAAGACATGGCTCCTGCCTTTAAAGGAACTTCTAACTTGGTTAGATGCTTCCCATATGAAGTAGCAGCAAAAACAACACTGTAATGTTTCAGTGGCAGATTGCAAATGCTAAAGTATATGAACATCCCCATTGTAGGACTGCTGAGTTAGGAAATGCTTCAAGAAAGGGGTAGGACTTCTGCCTGGGCCATTGAAGGATGGGTAAGATCTTTCCAGGAAAAAGGAAGGCATTCTAGGGAGCAGAAACATTATTAATGAGACATGTAGGCAAGTCTGTGCAAAAATTGATAGGAGTGAGGAACTTAGCTGGGCAGAGTTTAGGAAGTAATGGGAAAGAAGATTTAAAGTTGAAACAGGCTAGCCGTGGTGGCTCATGTGTATAATCCCACTGCTTTGGGAGGCTGAGATGGGAGGATCACTTGAGGCTAGGAGTTTAATAAGACCAGCCTAGGCAACATAGCAGGACCTTGTTTCTACAAAAAAAACTTTAAAAAAAATTAGCTGGGCACAGTGGTGTGTGCCTATAGTCCCAGCTACTTGGGAGGCTGAGGTGGGGGGATCATGTGAGCCCAGGAGTTTGAGGTTGCAGTGAGCTATGATGGCACCACTGCACTCCAGCTGAGGTGACACAGCAAGACCCTGTCTCTAAAAAAATAAATTAAAAAAAAAAAGTTTGAGTAAGTTTGCTATTTATTATGTGGAGCCTTAGAAGTAAAACTGGGGCTTTTCTGATACAAAACCTTCGCGGATTTCTCAACAGAGATGTGACAAGATAAAGTGGCATTAATGAACTTTGAAATGGATAACAACAAATTCTAACATGTTCCTCAATTTTATTATCTTAACTTTCCTTCTGTTGTCATGGGCTGCCTATCAAGTGATAACAACTAAATAATAATCAGTATGATTTCATTCTTGAGGTTTCCTGTACAACCAGTTGTATATAGTTTGGGCACTGCTTCTGATAGTTGGGAAATATTTCCTGTTTAATGTGATCACAGTTCTGAAAACTTCTAAGGCAGAAGCTCACCAAGTAAAATAAACCTGGGTATGCTTCTATACTTTAAAAGGTATTATATAATGGGCTATAAACTCTTCCTTTAGCAATTTGTTGTTTTAATTATTGCTATGCAGTAATTCTCTACCCTGCCTCTTGTAAGACAGGCATTACATTATACCCATGAACACCAAAGAACCACATGCTTTGGCTTTATTCTATCTTAAATCAAGCTAAATCCTACTCTCTATCATCTAGTATCAAAAAGAACATCGGTTTTAGGTTCAAATCACATTGCCACCATTTTCTAGCTGGGCAAACTGGAGCAAGTCCCTCCAACTCTGACTGAAAAAAGTATTCTCATCTACAAAAATGAGAAAATGAAAAATGAGAGCAAAACCCATATACCTACCTTAAAGGGCTCTGCTAAAATCTAATGAGAAACTGCCTAGGAGAATGTTGTAGAAATGTCAGTTACCATTCACTGATAAGTGTAAGCAATGGAAAAAACCCACCTCAAGAAAGATAATTGCCCTTTCTTTTTCTCCTACACAAGACTTTTCTAGTCCCAGACAATTAGGATTAACTGGTATTAAATGGCCATGGGATGCAGCCCTAGGTCACCAACTCACAAAACAGTACTACATCTTTTATTCAGTCGCATGTGCTTGACATAGTGCCTAGTACACAGTAAGTGTCCCTTAGAAGGCAGTTATCATTATTAGTAGCACAGTGTAGCAAAGTCCTTAACATGTTTTCAAGGTTAGTTTAGACCACCAAATTTATTGTCCAAGTAAATCCTTTCGCTGAAAGTAGATAATTCCTTCAATTCATTCATGCAACAAATATTGGCTGGCCCCCTAAGATGTACTGAGTATTCTTCTAGAAGCGCACAAACAGGAGTCTCTGCCCCTGCTGAGCCTACACTCTACTGGAGAGAAACAAACAAAATAAGCAATATGCGGAGTATTTTAGATGGTGACAAGTACTAAGCAGAAGGGGACAGTGAGTGTGGAAAGGAGTTGTAATTTTAGATAAAGAGGACAAGAAAGGCTTTAATGAGGTGCCATTTGAGTTGAGACCTGGAAGAGGTGAGGGAAAGCCACAGAAATACCTGGGGAGTGATTTTTCCAGATACAATTCTGGATATATTTTGAAGGTAGAGCCGACGAGTTTGAGGATAAGTCAGATATGTGATGTGAAAAAACAAGAGGAATTAAGAATGGCTCCTAGATTTTGGGCCTGAGCAACTACAAAAATGTAGATGCCATTAGCTGAGATGAGTAAAACCCTGGGTTTAAGAGTGGAGCCCAGTTTTAGACATGTTAGGTTTGAGATGACTGGCTCTCCCAGGGGAGATGCTGAGTAGGCAGTGGTGATAACAACCTGGAAGCCAGGAAGGTCTAGCCTAGAGATGGAAAGTTGAGAATCATGGCATATAGATGGCATTTAAAGATGTGAGTAGATGAACTCACCAAGGGAAAGAGTGCAGATAGAAAATAGAAGAGGTCCAAGAAACGAATTCAGGGCAACTTCAACATAAATTAGGAGTTGGGAGACGATGAACAGTCAGTCTTACCCTGAGCAGAAACAGCTAGAATGTGGTGTCCTGGAAGCAAAGAAAGGAAAATGTTTCAGGAGATAGAGTGGTCAGTTGGGTTGAATGTTGCTGGTAGGCCAAGAAGAGGGCTGAGAATTGATCACTTTTGGACTATGTAGTCCAAGTCAAATTTTCAAATAATCAGTGAACTCTGAACCTGAGGCTTATTTGTACTTTTACCTCAAAAACCAAGCTACTCTCTTATCATTTTTAACTTGATCTATAACTTCAGGCTCAGAACACATGCCCATTGGTACTACTATACCTTGCTCCAGGCAAGATGGTCCTCAACACTGTCTATTGAAAGGGCAATCAACTTAACATTCCTCTTGGCAAATTCTGGTGCCAGCTTTGCAGCTCTGCCAAGCTCTGTGGTGCACACAGGGGTAAAGTCCCGAGGGTGGGAGAAGAGAATGCCCCACCTGAAAGGAAGAAAAAGGAGGTCACAAATGAATGAAGTCATTATCAACATCATGTAGAATGAAAAGCTACAATTTCTGGACCAAAAACAGGCTTTCTTTTTAAATGAATGCTTATGACGACATTTACTCTCAACCTTTTCTGTTGAAGAATGCCTTTCAATCTTGTTACCTCCAGAAAAGCCTATGCTTACAGTCCAATTCAATCAAAGATGGGAAATTCAAGACGGTAAATATTTAAAAAGACTAATTTTAGGGTGTTGCCTCCTTTAATAACTATGGAGCCACCCTTGACTCCTTTTCAGCTAATAAAATCTGTGCTACTTAAGCCAAGCTGAAATAACTTTTTATTTCTTCTTAACCTTTTCTACATTTTTTTTTCTAGCATAGACCCTGACATTCAGCTCCAATAATGGATGTCCCAATATGCCCTGAATCCAAACAAATGTCTGATTGCAATAATAAACAGATTATGTAATCTGAAATAAATAGGTTTCTATCCTCTATTTATACGTAAAATCACAGTTGACACTTGGCTTCTTTGAAGCAAGAGGACATAAAATCTTTTATAAAACTACTTTACTGATCTAACCTGCCAAACAAGACACCTGACACTTGTACCCTGACAAAACAATAGCACCTTAACAGTTTAACCTATCTCTGAATTTACAGTTTCTTTTTCTTCATGCTTAGACTAAGCAGGTAGAAAACGACAATATAGATTTACCTACCTACAATATAGATTTCTACAACTACAGATTCTTAGGAAAATACTAATATCTAAATCATCATTGTCTAAGGTTAAACTTATATAGATTTTGAGCACGTTTCAAGCTGAGTCACCAAGAAATTTGGGGTACCATTTCCTTCTCCTTGGCAACAGAAACTACTCTTTCAACTGAAAAGGAAAATTTCACACTCAGTTCTCCACATTCCCATCGACTTAAACCATCCTAAACTAGATGATTTAGGCAGGATCCTAAACTAGTAGATAACTAAATCTAGCCTAGATAGTAAGGTGACTTCTCCAAAGTTTGGCAAATTTCCCTGAACACAAAGAACAAAACAAAGACAAGGGCACTTCTTCCCACCTACATCTGCCACTCAACTCCCAAGGCTTCAGGAAAGAAAAAGACTTTCCAAAAAGGATGGAGGGTCGTATGGCAAGACTTGGAAGAAACACACAATATTTTTTATGATTGTGGAGGTGTGCAGTATGTTTACCTTTTTGTAAAGGGCAATAAGAGGGTCATACAGTATATCTTTTGAAATAAATAATATGAGTAAAAATCTAGGCCTTCTATTCTATGGAAAAGGACCTATTTAATGGTCAGATGAGACTTAGAAGAAGGTCTTCAAAAGTTGAGAAGAAATGAGACAGGGCATTTCTTCTTGTATTATTAAAGGGGTAATGAATTAGAAAAGTTAATTCTTTTTCCACTGCGAGTCAATAGAGACTGTTTTGCTGAATCATGCTAAGGAACTGGTTTTAAGCCACTTTACATCCTTCCCTCCCTCAGAAGCCAAACTCCAGTTTATCACATGGCTAGAAATAGGATAAACTCCACGATTGTCTTTCCTTGGCCTTCCTTCCCCTCTAAGTCTTCCTACTGCTGTTCATAAGAGTAATTCAATTCTTTGTCCCATTTCCTTCCTTTCTCATTTTCAAAAGACAAAAGGTTTCCTCCTTTAAGAAAATGGTCTGCACTTAACTAAGCCCCAGAAAAACATGTTTTGTTTAGTGATAACGTACTATGAAAAAGCTGCTTCTACCACACACAGAAAACAGTGATAAGGCTCAACAAACCCACCAAATGCAGCACCCAAACCCCTTTAGTTGTTTCCAATTGTCAGGGGTAGGGTAGATAACTATAATGTTTGAAATTATTTAATTTTTTTCTCCAAAAAATACCTGGATCAAAAATTGACAGTCTGACTTGAGATCATATGGAGTTTGGAAAAGTTAGGCAAAAATCCATGTACTATAATGATATAAAGGGCTGAAACTTCTTTTCTGGGTAGGGTAAGGAATATTATGCCTAACCCTTGGCAGACTTATTTTATAAACGCAGATATTTTTCTCATCTTCCTACCTGCGGCTCCCTGAGAATGTACCACCTTTAATCAAATCTAGATTGATCCAGAGGCCAATAAACAACAATAACAAAAAAGTATGGTAGCTTAAATACTGACAGCATTTATAATTGTTGCTACAGTAAATATACTTTATGTTAGTATTTAATACACACAAGCTAAGAGTTCTGGTAAGATTTTATGTTTCATGGGGGTGAGGTACATAGAAATGGGAGGTAATATATTCTGAAAATCCCATGAAGTTCTGGAGAAATATCAATACCTGGATTCTCAGTATGAGACTGGCCATAATCTGTATTCCTAAAGTCTTTTTCTGCCTTCAAAGTCTAAATGTTCCATTTCTCACTTTTTTCTAGCATAGTCCTCTCTTTTACAAAGCTTAATTTTTCCCTAATCAGTGGCTGGAAAATGGCCTTAAGGGGTTGTAAGGGAACAGGCCTGATATTTAAGAATCTCTCCTAGGTTCTTTGTATAGCCCTGTCCAATCATTCATTAATTTCATAAGCTTCTCTCTCTCTGCCTATATATACATACCCCTGTATATTGTATACAAACCAGGGAGGAGCTATCAGGAATTGTTAAGCCTTGGAGCAAAACAGTGTAGTGGGGACACCAGAACCATAATATAACTAGACATGTCTGGAATGTTTCTAAGGGAAAACTAAATAACTTACAGTTTGCTGATTCAGGAGTTGTAAAAAAAAAAAAAAAAAAAAAAGGGCATCAATTTACTCCTAGTTGTAACAGTATGATTGTGAGGCCAGATCATGGGTTATCAATTTGGCTATCACCATCAAGGCCATTCGCTGGAAGCAAGGCAGAAAGGGGAGCGGACAGTGAGGGGCACACCACTGGAAAACAAAAGGGTCTCAGAGTGGGGAGGTACACATCCTGGAGCCTGGAACGGCCTACACTGGCAAGAACAGGTCACTGCAGCTGAACAACCTGAGAAAGCCCTTCCTCAAAGTGTTACAAGTTCTGGAACGAAGGACGGACCTACACACAATGTTCCTGGTTCCTCCCAAAGCTCTCACCAAATCCTATCTTGGCCACTGGAGGAAGCTCTGGACAAAAAGTCTTTTGGACACTTACTTGGCAGCTGGCAGTTATAAATTTTACATTTTGTGCCCAGAAGCCTGCAAATACCACTGCAGCTAGCAGCCCCCTCAGATAACACGCTGGGCCTCCTCTAACCTGTAGCCCGCAGCTGTGTCCTCTGACTTTGGCCTTAGACACTCCTCTTCCCTAGGGAGCAAACTCCAGAACCGAGGGAAGCAGGGCGGTGCGACCCCGGCCACGAGTCCTGGGAAGTGACCGCAAATGCCGCCCTGCCCATGCCCCCTTGGCCTGACCACGCTACTTGCACAGTTTAGTAAGCCCAGTTGAATAGACAACAAATGCTCCTCCACACGGGCCTTGACTTCCCAGGGCTTGCGGAACCCAATTTTGTTCCTCCCACTCCCCAAGAGAGCACGGCCACGCCAGGGGCAGGGAGACGGGAAGGGATCGAGTGACCCACGCAGGGAGGGCCGAAGAGCTGCCAGCCCACAGCAGCGAGCGCTGCGCAGACGCGGGGCCGAAGCCACACGGCGAGAGGCACAAGCGGGAACCGGTGCGGGAGGCGGCGGGAAGCGCGCAGGGGGCTGCGCGGTGGGGAGGACGGCAGGGAGAATAGGGAAGGCACCTCCGAGTCCGGGCGTAACCAACGCCAGGGCAGGGCTACCCGGTGGCCACTTACGAGTCTCCCAGATAGTCGTGGAAGCGAATGCGGCCGATGGTGGTATTGGCCTCGAAGTTGGGAGCCTTGTCCCCGAGAAGCAGACCTCCAGGCATGGCGGCAGCGGTGACGCGCGACGATGAGGAGGCGCAGCTGCGGCAGCAACGAGCTGGATGGTTCTGGCGACCGAGGTGCGGGTCCCCGCGCGCGGAGGAATAAATGAAGGCGCGGGGGCGGGGCCAGAGCAAGGGGGCGGGGACAAGGAGGCGGGGCCACGGCCGGCGCTGGCGGGAGCGAGGGGCGGGGCAGGGCCGGGCGCGGGGCGGGGCGCGAGCTGGACCTCCCGACCACCGTCCGGGGCGCCGCCAGGCCTCGGACCGGGTGGGATTCTCGAGCCCTAACGCCCGTCTCTCCACACGTGACGCGGAGTTCGATAACGTCGCCCCCTGGAGGCTTGGGGGTGCGCAAGGTTTGATCTTGCAGGGCGTGTGGGCTTCAGGGGTGAAAGGAAGCGGAACACCGTTAAGAAGGAGAGCCCCAAGGTGGGGAGTCGCCGGGGCCGCCAGGCTGCGATCCGCGCGGCACGAATCCGCGCAGACCCTCCTGAACATGATAATGGTTCATGCAATAACTCTTCCTCTCAGCCAACTCCCCACCGAGGGGCGACCTCGCGACAGCCACTCCTCTTTTAGTGTGAGCGTCGGGAGACCTGACCGCCCTAGCCAGCCTAGCCATGATGAGGATGTGGCAAGACCCAGCAGTGTGGGTGACCTTACGTCAGAGGAAGTGGCTTTCTTATTGCAGCAAAAATTCCCGTACCAATGTCAGTGCTAGGGTAATGTAACCAAACTTTAATTTTTATTCTGTCCCCTACCCCCACTTTGTTATGAACCGTAAAATATTCAACACAGTTATCCTGAATTCTAAATATAAATTTTAGAACATACTTATTTAGACCTTCTGTGTGCAAGTCAGCTCTATCACCCAGGGAGGTGGGAGGTTTAGATTCATTTATTTCCTTTCTAAGTGCCAAGCATGAGGTAAGATGCCTGTTCTCTTGGAGATTTCATTCTAGTGAGGAGAGACAAATGACAGTAAGCACATAATTAAACAAGAATATATTAAAGAGCATTAAGTCCTATTCAGAGAACTAAAATAAGTTTATGTGCTAGAGCAGCGGTCCCCAAGCTTTTTGGCATAGGGACCGGTTTCATGGAAAACAATTTTTCTACGGACTCGAGGTGGAGGCAGAACTCAGGTGGTGATGCCGGCGGTGGGGAGGGGAAGAGGCTGTAAGTACAGATGAAGCTTCACTGGCTGGTCCGCTGCTCACCTGCTCACCTGCTGCTGTGTGTCTCCCCCCACCCCCATTTCCTAAGTTTCATGGAAGACAATTTTTCCACGGACTGGAGAGGGTGGGGGCGGTAGAGCTCTGCGGGCCGAGTCCCTAACAGGCAGCGGACTGGTACCAGGGGCTGGGGACTGCGGTGCTAGAGGGGAACTGGGGGTCTCTTTTGGATTGGACGGTCTGGTCTGGGAAAGCCTCCAGGATAAGGTAAACTATTGAGCACGTGGTAGGTGCTGTGGAAATGGTAGCTATTATTTGGATGATGATAATGGTTCATGCAATAACTTTTACTTTGCCTACTACCCAGGGCTGGTCATATAATGGAGAGATACAGTTCCTGCTCTTACCGGAAAGGCAGATTTACATGCAATTATGATAAATTGTAGGGTAAATACTGTTGGAGGAAAATACAAATGGTTGGAGTTCAGATCTGAGAAAAATACTCTGGATGGGGTTGGCAGGCTTAAGGAAGGTGCATGGCAGTGTTGAGAGTAGTGACTCACATACTGTGATTTGAGTTTTCATCATAGTGGTGTGTTGTATATGTGTGTGCATGTTAATCATATTTACCCAGTTCTCCACTGAACAAGGACTTGTAAGATTACTGGTAAAATTTCTGATATCAGAAAAAATGTTTTCAGGCAGCTGTGGGGTTTGGAGAGAACCTTGAAGTCGTTACAGTTACCTCCTGAGGGACAGGAAGGAAGGGATTGCTGGGATTTGCAGAGGCCTATGATTCTTGGCTGATTCAGATTGTCTCTCTTGTCCCCACTGCTTGGAACAGATTGAAGAAAAAGGTGAAGGAATTGGCAATGGCCAATTGGAAGAACAGTGTATTATGATGCTATCTCTCTACTAGATGGTGAACTCCTAAAGGTTTGACCGTATTTTATGGATGAATATTGGTGACCTGTTAGAGTGGGCATGAGGACTAGGTTGCATAAAATATTAGAGAAACATGTGGCTATCTTCCTACAGCCACAAAAGCAAAGTTTCTTATTTGTAGACAGTGGGAGTAAAACAGCAATATGTCCCTAGTCATACAGTCATGTGATACATAACGATGTTTATGTCAAGCCTGCATATTCAGTGGTGGTCCCATAAGATTATAATGGAGCTGAAAAATTCCTATTGCCTAGTGACATCTTGATGATCCTGACACTGTGTAGGTCTAGGCTAGTGTGTGTGTTTGTGTCTTACTTTTTAACAGAAAAGTTTAAAAAGTAAAAAAAAATTTTTTTAAATAGAAAAAAGCTTATAGAATAAGTATACAAATAAAGAAAATACAGTATTTTTGTATAGCTGTACAATGTGTTTGTGTTTTAAGCTGTGTTAGTATGAGTCAAAAAGTTAAAAAATTTTAAAAGTTTATAAAGTAAAAAAGTTACAGTAAGCTAAGATTAATTTATTATTGAAGAAAGAAATTTTTAAAAATAAATTTACTGTAGCCTAAGTATATTGTAATGTCCTAGGCCTTCACTTACCATTCACTTACCACTCACTGACTTACCCAGAGCAACTTCCAATCCTGCGATCTCCATTCATGGTAAGGGACCTCTACAGGTGTACCATTTTTTATCTTTTATACCTTGTTTTTACTGTGTCTTTTCTATGTTTAGATACACAAATACCATTGTGTTACAGTTGCCTACAGTATTGAATATGGTAACAAACTGGACAGGTAGGTTTCTAGCCTAGAAGAAATAGGCTATACCATATAGCCTGGGTGTGTAGGAGGCTATATCATCTAGGGTTGCCTGAGGACACTCTATGATGTTCACACAATCATGAAATCGCATAAGGATGCATTTCTCAAAACGTATCCCTGTTGTTAAGTTATCATGACTGTAATTGTAACTAGGTAGAAATCCTTATGCATACAGGAGGACACATATAAAACTCAAAATTAATGTTAGGATGGTAGGATTGTGTTTTTTAAAAAAATCTTATAAACTTTCTTGTTAGATTTGATTGTCTTTTCAGAAAAAACAACAACAAAAAAAGAAGGCTGGAGCGCAGGAAACGTACATACCCAAACATACCCATTAAGGCAGTGCTATCAACCTGCTGTGTGAATGGGGCTGATAATCTCTCCACTGCTCTTCTTTATCATGTTTAATGTGGCCATATTTTCCTATTACATTAATAGCTACTACAGGACTTCTGCAATCTGGAGAGAAATCGAAGTAGGAAATATGGGAGTAAAAATGAAAGACAACAGCTTTTAAAATGTTAGAATAAGGAATAACTCTCAGAGGGACTTTGTAGTAGTAAATTCTGACACTTTTCCCAAATAAAACACTCAGAATGTTTACTGTTTACCCATTCCACCAATAATAATTTTTAGGGAAAATTTTTGTGCATAAATTGCTAAAGGATTAGATTTAAAAGCATGTTGTAACACTTGGGTAACTAAAGACCAAAAGCCAAGTTGGAATTGCTTGAAAGATGGTGCATTAAGTTAGCCAGTTCTCTCATATGCTCTTGGTTAAGCATAAGCATTCTATAAAGGAAAGAATTTATTATTTTTACAGAGTGGGCAGTGAATACAATTTGTAAAGCTTCATATCTGTATACCTACAGAGACTGTCATAGGAAAGAGCGGAAAGGGAAAAGGGAAAGCAGTTAGCAAAGACGTCACAAAAGCTGGAAAAGGGAAGAAGAGAGAGAGAACAATGGAGGAAAAGAAGGTGTCTTGGAGAGGCACCTATTCGAATGGCTGTCTCGCCAAGCTCCTTCCTAAGGAAAGCTGGCCACGTGCTGATTGTACAGGACCAGATGTCTTGAACTGGATGCTGGTTACATGTGTTTAGCTTATGAACATTCATCAAGCTGTATGCGTAAGATAATTGCCCTTTTCTGTATGTATATTATGTAGTACTTCAATAAGGCTTAAAAAAACAAAAAGAAAAGAAAGGAAAAGAAACCACCACTGTATGTAGATTAGAGTAGTTGTATTATATATGAACTATTATTTTCCTGAATTGTTCAAAAAAGCTCACTCTAAGTATTTCAACAGAAACATAATTCATCCAAATTGGTCAATGTTGCTGAATTGTTAAAATCAGTACTGTGACTACCAGGAAGGTTCTGCCCACATGAAAAATATCCTTGAGACCTTGCTTTCTTTATAAAACCTTTGTTTAGATGCATCCTGAGTATAGAGTCTTATTGAATGGTTGATAGCGCAGGGCCAAGAAGTAGGAATAGTGAGCTTCCCCTCAGCTTCCACCCCTGGCTGTGATTAAGTAGATAGCCCAAAGATGGTCGATACCTTTGCAAGCCTTTACTCTATAAAATTCTGTACTTGCTCATTCATTGATAAAATTAACACCCCAGCAACAAGTGGTGAATTTGACAAGCCTGGTGTCTGTTGGTGTCTCAGTAAAGGTTAGGGCTTTTCTTGAAAATCATTTCCTCAGGATATCTGCCTCTTAGTAAGTAGTCTTCAGTCTAAGAAAGGATCCCTGATGTTTTGAATATACATCCTCTCCATATTCCTGAGGCTCAGCCTCACCCAAGGTCAGGGAGGGAGAAAAGAATAGGGAAGGTTTGAGAAAGTCACTTGGGCATTACTTAGTGATGAAAACAATATAGAGTTTTTACATTTCGGCCATCAAAATGTCCTTTATACAGAACTTATCTAATGGTCACTGCATAGTGCTAGAGTCATAAATCTTTAGAGTTAGAAGGGAACTTTGAGGTCATATAATCCAAATCCCATCTCCAACCCTCTCACTTTCACCATTTTACTTTTTTTGGTTTGTTTTTGTTTTTTTAGATTATACAATATTTTTACTGTAACCTTCACTGTTTCAAAGTTAAAGAAGCTGAGTTAAAATCAGGAATGGATTTTTAATTTTATCAGATGTCTTTTGGCATTTAGTAATGGAAAGCATAAAGCTTTTCTCCTTAATATATTTCCTAATGCTCAATCATCTTGTATTCCTAGGATAAACCCTATTTGGTAATACTGTTTTGTTACTATATGCCTAGATTAGCACAGAGGACATGCTCATCCATTTATCTTTTCTTTATTTCTAAAAGAGTCACTTTTTTTTCAGTTACCTATCCATTCTCAGTGCAGCCAGGTGCCTTGGGAAAGTTGACCTCACCTCTAGCTCCAGATATAGTCCTGACTGGTCCAAGATAACAGTATTAACGTCACCGGGGAATTTGTTGGAAATACGTATTATCAGAACCAATGTGAGGCCTACTGAATCAGAAACTCTGGAGATGGGGCCCGGCAAGTCCTCCAGGAGGTCCTGATGCTCTGGTCTAAAATAATTCCATTCCATTGATTAGGATTGGTTCAGTTATGGGCATGTAATTCAACTCTTGCTAATGAGACATGACACCTGCTGGAGGACTTCTGGGAAAAGTGTCCTTGCTCCTAAATGGAAATCTAAGAATCAGTTTTTCATCTTCCTCTGGAAATTGTGCCTGAATGCTTGGAAATATTGCAGTCATGTTTCTGCCAAACCGGGAATGACATAACACCAAGAATGGAAGAACAGAAATATGGAAAGGATCTGGATTCTTAATAATATCGTCAAACCACAGCCCATCCTAAAACTTATCCTACCTCTAGACTTCCTGTTGAATCCAGAACTATGCTTATTTTTAAAGATAATTGGAGTCTGGGTTTCTGTTACTTGCTATCAAAAGCATTCTTAACTACATTTGCTAATATTTTACTGTATTTTTAATTTATATTCATTAGTGAGAATGACCCAAGATATATTTTATTTTATTTTTACTATTGTTGTTAGATTTTAATATCAGTATTAAATTTCTTAATAAAGTAAATTGGGAAGCCTGTCATAGTTTTTATTATCTGAATTGTTTAAATAATCCAGGAATTATCTCTTTTTTAAGAAATGTTAGAACTTTATGGTAAAACAATCTGGAACTGGTGCTTTCTTTGAAGTTAGAGCCTTTGCTACATTTTCAAGTTCTTTTTTGATTATTGGGCTAGTTTTCTCTCTTCTTGAGCCTATCTTAGTAATTTGTATTTTCCTAAAAATTTGTTTATGTTGTGTAGATTTTCTAATTTTTTGGCAAATTTTGGAAATTTTAGAATTTTAAAAATCTCTTCATCTCTGATTATATTCCCTTTCTCATTGTAGATATTTACATTTTCCCCTGTTTTCTTGTTCAGAGTTACTGATGGTTTATGTGTTGTATTATTCCAGAAATAAAAACAAAGCAATTGTTTTATTTACTAGGCCTATGCAATCTTGTTTTGCCATGTTTTCTGGTTCCTTAATTTCTACTTTTATTTTTATTATTTTCTTTCACCTATTCTCCACTGGCTTATTTGATGTTCTTTTTTTAGTTTCTTGAATTGAATGCTTAGGTCATTTACTTTCAGTCTTCTGCATATATTAACAAGATCACTAAAAACTCTGAATTTTCCTTTGAGTTAAGGCTTTGGTGGTATTCCATAAAAGTAATGTTTTTTCGTTGTTAATTTCTAAGCAGTCTATGTTGTAGTATTTATTTCAACTTTAATCCAAGAGTTATTTAGAAACCTGTTTTATAATGTCCATTTCTTATTTTATTACTATGTGATCTGTACCTTTGGGTATTTGAGATTTTATGTGACCTAGTCCTTGATAAATGTTTATTAGTGCCTCATGGCCATTTAAAAAGAGTGAGTTCTGTCCAAGTAAAGGATACAACAAATATTACCTATGTACATCTGTCTTTCTCTGCCTATTTGTTGATCTATCTATGATATTCAACCTCCTCCCCCCATCTACTTAAGCTTATTAAGGTCTTTCCTCTTTCTCTTACTCTTTCTCCTGCTACATCATCAATCCCTGATTCTCTCCCGGATCATTCTATTAGCGTACAAACATGCTCTAGTACAGCTCTCTCCAGTAGAAATATAATGGGAGCCACATATATAATTTAAAATTTTAAGGAGCCACATTAAAAAAGTAAAAATACAGGTAAACTTAATTGCAATATATTTTATTTAACCCAATATGTATGAAATATTATTTCAGCATGTAATCAATATAAAAATTACTAATGAGATGTATATATTTTTTCATACTAAGTCCTTGAAATCTGGTATGTAATTTATACTTGTAGCATATCTAAATTTGCACTAGCTACATTTCAAGTGCTCAGTAGCCACCTGTGGCTAGTGGCTACCATATTGAATGGCTCAGTTTTAATATTTTTTCACATTTAAAAGTTCAACCTTGACCCAACATTTCCTTCTGGTACCACTCACTTCTCTGTTCATCTTTCTCTTTTTCTCTTCTTCCGTACATTGAAACTTATCTTGTTAAATCCAATGGAAGCTTTTCTTCACTTTCAATACATTTCGACAGTTGACCTTTTTTTTTTTTTGGAAACGCTTCTTTTTCTGCTTCGATTACACCAAACTCTCCTGATTTTTTCCTCCTCTCTCACCGACTACTCTCTGTCTCATCCCTTTTCTTACTTCTAAATGTTGGTGCTTCTCAGGGCATATTCCTTGGCCTTTTACTTGCAGTTTCTCTGTAGGTTATATATAGTCCTGTGACCTTAAATAACTTCTATATGCTGATAATGCTCATTTTTTGTCTTCAGACAAGTTAAAAATTTGTATAGCTGTCTATCTGCCCATTTAACACCTTGATCTGAATGTTTCATAGACATTTGAAATATGTCCAAAATGTAATTCTTAATTCCCTCCCTCCCCTACCACAAGGAACTCATTTGATCCACAACTGAATATCCCATTTTCCCTTTCTCTTTAGAAGAAGGGTCATTCTGACTCCTTCTTTTACTCACCTGCTGTGGGAGTCCTAACACCAAGTCCAAACAATTCTGCCTCTAAAGCATATCTTGTAACTGCTCACCTTTCTCCATCTTTACTCCTAGCCTGTGTGTTCAGGTGTGCTAATTATTAATTTATTACCCTTAGCTTCAAACCCACCTTCTTTGTCCTACTTCATGATACTGGAGCTATGCCCTACAAACTATAGTACATTATTTCTTTGATAGATGGCTTACTGTTAGGTTCAGCCACTTGGGGGCAGAGGGCTGATGGGATTCTCAAAGCTGGAGAAGGAAGAAGGGACTTCCCTTCTCCCTGTTATTTTCCCCTCCACGTGACAATGGATGGATCCACACACACCTGGCCCTGGCATTATTCCTTGTGGTGGTGGATTGCTCCTGTGGTTCCAGGGAGCAAGTGTCCTCCAGAGGTTTCTTCTTCACCCCAGTGGTGGGTGACATTTTTCTGCAGCAGCTGAGCCATCTCCTTAGAGGCCTGAATCTTAGCCTGGTGGGGCCCTTTCTGTGTTTCTAAGTTTCCTCTTTACCTTTTCTTCGGCTGTAGAAGTGACAGCCATAGTCTGTGGTTGCCACCTTGATTACACCATGAAATTCTCTTTATCCTTTTTGGTACCTAACCACCTTTTTACCAAGTTAACAGTTCTTAACAATTACACTTTCCTCATTACTGTGGGTTTCTGTCTCTTGACTGGAGCCCGACTGATGTGGAAATTTGTACTAGGAGTAGTCCAGGAAAAAGACTCTCAAATATTGGTTTTTGGGTTGTTTTGGTCTGAGCCCCTTGCCAGTGGTAATGCAATGCTAGTAATCCATGACGTTCAATGGCATCACAGTATAATTATCACTCGTGGTTGATTGTGATGAAATGCCAAATGAAGCATGTACTTTGGGGGCCCAAGTGGCTGCTGCACTTGACTCTTAAGGCAGTAGTAATGACTTTAAGAACTGTGGTATAGGATGGATATTTCTGAGTGTAGTAGAGTACTTATGGACAGAAAATGAAAAGCTCAGGTCCTTAAACTCTTGGTTTAATTCTTGGTCTGAGAACCAGAGGACTTCCATGGCTGCCCTAAAAGAATCTTTTATTTTTTGTAGCCACAGCGTTGATATTGTTAAAAATTAATCACAAGATTTAATTGTACAGGTTGCAGAATTACCGCATCAGTTGAATTTACAGCCTTGCTAAGTTTCCCATGTGAATGTTAGGCATTGATCAGGAAGGAAGGAGACCCCAAAACTTGAAATGGGGACATCTGGTTGGACTAAAATGAGACTGGGAATCTTGAGCCCCTGAATCACTC
Source organism: Daubentonia madagascariensis (assembly GCA_023783475.1). Classification (NCBI taxonomy): domain Eukaryota; kingdom Metazoa; phylum Chordata; class Mammalia; order Primates; family Daubentoniidae; genus Daubentonia; species Daubentonia madagascariensis. The sequence goes on from JAKFHU010000978.1 coordinate 30,251,284, forward strand.
TGAGTCTCCCTTGCTAGTGAAAGTAGCTTGCCCTTTATATCTGTGGAGTCTTCCCTCCTTCTCCCAAAAGCCCCTGTAATTGCCTCACCTGGAGCAGATACCTCACAAAAGACAGGACACTCACTCTCCTCAAAACCTACCCCAAACACTCCTTATTGCCACTAGACCCATAAGTAGGGTCAATTTTCAGCTTGTTCCAGTGGCCTGGAAGTGGCAGCAGGTCTCTGAGTATAATTGTAGTGCTGAGTCCAGGTTCCCAAATTTGCCCTTTCTTCCAAAGAGTCACTATTTGCTCTGCAGAGGGAGTATGGGCCAAGATAACCTCACAAACAAAGAGGCTTCTCAAGAAGTCTCTTTCAACACTATGGTTTCAAAAACTAAATTTGAGAGGTAATTTCAAGGCTCTTACATAGAAGAATTCTCCTCAAAGAAACATGTCTGTGGTGACTGTTGTTCAATTCTGTACCTGTCAGCCTTGCCTTCTTGCTTTGTCACTTGCAAAATAAATATGCTTCTAGCTTTCTGACTGTGTCATTGATACATAGGTGGCATAGAAATCTTGGGTGGGAGAAATGGGGCATCTGTGTTTATAACTAGTCACTTTTTCTTTGAGATTTGTTCTCCTGAACTTTATGAGCACTGAATTGTTTTTGGCAAATGGCTTGGAAATTTAGCTGTTGAAAGAGAAGATCTCTGTATTCCAAGGGGAAAGAAGGTAGGCTTGTCCTAGTCCTTAGATACTGAGCTCAAGTGTCTCTAAACTAAATTCTTTCATTTTACAGGAGGCTAGACAATTAAGCTATGTAAACAGAGTATTTGCAGGTGACATACAGTCAGTGACACTCTTTCCCAAGAGTCCCCAGGGACAGATAGGTTTATTTTCCAATTAACAATTAAAACCCTTTGTGAAATTTTGATTGGTGGATTGGAAGCCCAGAATTTAATCTTATACCTTTGGTTTATTTTTTTGTGTGCCCACTTAAGTATGTAGTTAGTTCTTGTCAGTGAACACTCAGCCTTCATTTCCATCTCATGTTTTGAGAGCACAATTCCACTGAACGCCAAACTGTGGGTTCAGGCCTGGTGGGCACCTATTCATTTCGCTCTGTTCCATGGTCCCATCTCTGGGATCAACACCCTGCTCCTAAGAGGAGCTGGGTAAGATAAATGGCTGATTCAGAGAGAAGCATCTCTAGTAGAGGCCAAATAACTGAAAGGACATAATTCTGTTTGGAGGAGCTGAGAAGAAACGTCATTGGTGTTGCCTTTTTATATAAAAGTAGACTGACTTAATATTTAAACAGACTATCTGATTTATTAAATATTTTAAACTATTTACAAAGTTAATTATTTATATACCTTATTTTTCCCCCACTCACCCATTTATTCATTAATTCAACAAGCATTTCTCCTCTGTGTGCAAGGTGCCGGTATAAGGCTTCAATGAGCGTATGGTGGGATGCTCTTTTCCCTTACCTTGTTTCTTCTGTTTTCTCATTCCTTTGTCATTCCATTTTCTTCAAATGTTTCTTCTTTTCCATCCCCTTTTTCTCTTACATTATTTAAGTATATAATAAAAATAATTGTCTATTAAGATTCCACCAATTCAAATTGGGAAGATACGGGTTTTGAGTAGTTTATAGCAGTGGTGGGCTGCACGCCTGCATTTTCCCTCTGCCACTAACGACACCTGCTTATGGGACTACCAGAGACATGGGAGTGGTACGAGCGATACTGGCGGCCCCACTGAGATCAGTTCCATGATGTTGGACTTTAAGCTCAAACCATCTGCCCTTTCAAAGTCTCCCTTTGTCCACCTCCAGCATAAGTACAGCCCCTATTCCCTCTGAAACAATTTTAGTTTTAGGGGATTCTCTGTGCCCAGCTAACTTGCCCATTTGGAGTCTGGAAAATTTAGTTATACAGAGGTGTGTCACCCAAAAGAAAACAGTTTGGAATGGCTCCAGTAAGCATAGTCTGTGAAAACATAAAGGCATGTGTTTATAACTACTCTAGAATGGACTATTGAGGGTTGGGGACTCTGGCTTTATGTTTTCTTGTGGCTGCCTCACACATCATCTCTTTTACTTGCCCAATAAGTCTGTTGTGCTTACTTAATAAATATTTACAGATAGCAATGAATAGAAACTATGAAGCTAGGCTGGGTTTTTCAGTGGTTGGTGGACAAACAAGTAAGAGTGACTTTTCCACCTTCCTTTCTAAGCTGGGATTCGTTTTTATATTTCAGCCTTGGTTCCTAAACTGGAGCCAGAAACTGTGGCTCAAAGGAGGAAACAACCACTGAAAACAAAGTCAGAGATGAGAGCTATGCACATCTCAAGCTGTTTCATAGTAAGTGTTTAGTGAAAACATAACTTTTAGGTTATAGTGGCCCATACTCACTCTCTACAGAGTAGTGACTCCCTGGAAGAGAGACAAATCTGGGAACCTGGGCTCAGTGCCAGTGTTACACTCAGAGACCTGGTGCCACTTCCAGGGCACTGGAACACACTGAAGTTTGACCCTAGGTATGGGTCTAGTGGCAACAAGAAGTGTTTGAGGTAGTTGTTGAGGAGAGTGGGCATCCTCTCTTTTGTGAGGCATTTGCTCCAGGTGAGGTAGTTACAGGGTTTTTGAGGGGGGAAAAGAAGACTTCTCAGACACAGGAGGGCAAGATACTTTTTTTTTCTAGAAGTTTACTAGCTTTAGATTTTTTGTTTAAGTCTGTAATTCATTTTGAGTTAGTTTTGTATAAGGTGTAAAGTATAGGTCAGGTTTGTCTTTTGTATGTATGTATGTATGTATCTGTGTATCTGTCTATCTGCGTATATATGCATGCATTTATTTGCATCTTAATGTCCAAATGTGCCGGCACCATTTGTTAAAAATACCATAACTTTTCCTTTGAATTCCTTCTGTACCTTTGTAGAAAATCAATTGACCATAAATACAAGAGTTTATTTCTGGACTCTCAATTCTGTTTCATTGATGTTTATTTCTGTTTGCCAATACCACACTGTCTTGACTACTATAAAGTCTTGAAATTAGGTAGTGTGAGATTTCTATTGGGTTTTTTTTTCTTTTTTTTTCTTTCAGCTATTCTGGTTCCTTTGACATTCCATATAACATTTTAAGTCAGCTCCTCTGATCTACAAAAACTCCTGCTGGAATTTGGATTGGGATTGCATTGACTCTATAGATTCGTTTGGGGAGAATTGACATTTTAACGATCTGGAATCTTCAAATCCACGAATGCCGTATGTTTCTACATGTATTTAGCTCTTCTTTGATTTCTTTCATCAACCTTTTATAGTAAGCAAACAGATTCTGCACATATTTTATTAAGTTTGTACCTAAATACCTCCCTTATTTTTGGTGCTATTATAAATTTTATATATATATATATATTTTTTTTTAATTTCAAATTTCAATTGTCCATTGCTGTGGGGATATGATTGACTTTTATATATTGACTTGTATGTATCCTGCCACCTTGCTAACTCACTTATTAGTTTTAGAAGCTTTTTGCAGATTCTTTGAAATTTTCTACATAGACAGTCATGTTATCTACGGATAAAGGTATTTTTGTTTTTTCCCCTTTCAATATACATGTCCTTTACTTCTTTTTAATCACCTTGTTAAGCTGGCTAGGACTTTCAACTCATTGTTAAATAGGAATGGTAAGAGAGGGCAACCTTCTCTTGTTCCCAATCTTAGGGGGAAAGAATTTAATCTTTCATCATTAAGTATGAAGTTAGCTGTAGGTTTTTCATAGATGCCTTTTATTAGGTTAAGGAAGTTACCTTCAATTTCTTGTTTGCTGAGGGTTGTTTTTTTTTAAATCATGACTGGATAGTGAATTTATTCTAATGCTTTTCCTCCATCCCCTAAGATACTCATGTGGTTATTCTTCTTTAGACTGTTGATATGGTGAATTGCATTGATTATTTTACAAATGTTGAATGAGCCTTGCATTCTTAGGATGAACCCCACTTGGTCATGACATATTATCCTTTCAATATATTGTTGGATTCAATTTGCTAATTTTTTGTAAGATTTTTATATCTATGTTCATGAGGGATATTGGTTAGAAATTTTCTTAATTGTGAGGTCTTTGGTTTTATTGGGTAATGCTAACCTCATAAAATGAGTTGAGAAATTCCTTCCTTTTTGTAATCTGGAAGAGATTGTGTAGAATTGTTATTTCTTCCATCAGTGTTTGGTAGACCATTGAAATCATCTGGGCCTGGTGTATTCTTTTTGGAAGTCATTAAACTACAATTCTGCTTTAAAAAAATATATGAAATAAATAGATTTCCTTAATATAAATTTATCTGTTTCTTTCTGAATGAATTTGGTAGTTTGTTTTTAAAAAAATTGGTCCATTTAATCTACATTGTCAAATTTATAAACATAGAGTTTTTCATAGTACTATTCCCTTGTTATCTTTTTAGTGACTGTGGGGTCAGTAGTGATGTGCTTTCTTTCATCCCTGGTGTTGGTAATTTGTATCCTATTTTTTTAAGTCATCTGTCTAGAGGTTTACCAATTGTGCTGAACCTTTTAAAGAACTAGCTTTTGGATTCATTAATTTTCTCTATTGTTTTTCTATTTTCAATTTTATTGATTTCTGCTCTTAGTCATTTCCTTCCTTCTGCTTGCTTTGGGTTTATTTTGCTCTTCTTTTTCTAGTTTTTTAAGGTGCAAACTTACATCATTGATTTGAGATGTTCTTATTTTTCAATATAAGCATTTTGTGCTATACGTTTCCCTGAATCACTGCTTTAAACGCCTTCCACAAATTTTGATGTGTGGTATTTTCATTTTCATTTGTTTTTTTCTAATTTCCTTTGTGACTCCCTTTGACCCATGGGCAATTTAGAAGTGTGTTCGTTTCTAAATATTTTGAGATTTACTAGATATCTTTCTTTTATTAATTTTTAATTTAATTCCATTATGGTCTAAGAAGATGCTTTGTATGATTTCAATTATTCTAAATTTGTGAAGGTTTGTTTTATGACCCAGACTGTGGTCTATCATGGTGAATATTCTGTGTATACTTGAAAAAAAATTGTTTTCTGCTCTTGTTGGGTAGAGTATTCTATAAAGGTAAATTATGTCTACTGGTTATAATGTTGTTCAGGTCTCATATATTGGTACAGATTTGCTGTCTACTTCTGTCAATTACTGTGAGAGGAATGTTGAAGTCTTCAACTGTGATTGTGGATTTATCTAGTTCTCATTTCAATTCTATCTGTTTCTGTCTTAAGTTTTTGTACTTCTTTTATTAGGTGCATACATTTAAGATTGTTAGGTTTTTCTTGATGAACTCACCCTTTTCTCATTATGTAATATTTTTCCTTATCCCTGGTAAAATTCCTTGTTTTGAAGGCTACTTTGTCTGATACTCACCCAGCTACTTCCTTTTTCTTTTGATTAGTGTTTGTATGCTATTTCTTCTTCTATCTTATTACTTCTAACTTGTCTGTGTGTTTATTTTTGAAGTAGATTTCTTGTAGATAGTTAAGTCTTATTTATTTTTAATCCAGTCTGACAAACTGTGTTTTAATTGGTGTGCTTAGACTGTTGACATTTGATATAATTATTGATATGCTTGGATTTATTTTGTTATTTATGTTCTAGTTCTCTCTGTTTTTCCTGTGTTCTGTCTTTCTATTGGTCTCTCATTATGTTCACTGACTCTTTTCTTGCTTTTCTTCTTTATTTTGTTATTGAGCCCATTATAGAAACTATAATGAATATTTAATTTCAGACAGTGTATTTTTTCACTTCTAAAATTTCCATTTGGTTCTTTAAAACAAACTTAAGATAGGCTTTATTTTTTAGAGCAGTTTTAGGTTCACGGCAAATTGAGTGGAAAGTACAGAGAGTTCCCATATACTCCCTCCCCCCTTCACAGGCACAACCTCCCCCACTATCAACATCCGATGCAAGAGTGATACTTTTGTTACAATCAATAAACCTATGTTGACACATCATTATCACCCAAGGTCCATAATTTACATTAGAAGTCACTTTTGGTGTTGTATATTCTATGGGTTTGGACAAATGTATAATGACATTATCAACCATTATGTTAATAGTATCATACAGAATAGTTTCACTGCTCTAAAAATTCTGAGTTCCTCCTATTCATCTCTCCCTTCTTGCTAAACCCTGGCAACCACTGATCTTTTTACTATTTCCATAGTTTTACCTTTTCCAGAATGTCATATAGTAGGACTCATACAGTATCTAACCTTTTCAGATTGGCTTCTTTCCCTTAGTAATATGTGTTTAAGTTTCCTCCTTGTATTTTCATGGCTTAAAAACTCATTTCCTTTTAGTACTTAATAATGGTCCATGTCGGATAAATTACCATTCCTCTACAGTCATCTTGAGGCTTCAATTTGGCATTCCAATAATTGGCAGATAAATCCATGTGAGATTTTATGTCATGACATTTTTTGATACATCTTGAGAATCAAAATTGATTGGATATGCATATGGTATGCTTACTTTTGTATATTAGGGTTGCTTTTTTTTGTAGTGTTTCTTTTTTTTTTTGCCAATTTCTTTTTCCCCCATATTTCAAGGTTTTCACTTTCTTCAAGGAGTTATTACTCTTTAAAAATGTGTTATATTACTCTTGTATCTAGTGTGCGTATTATTTCTTCTTAGTCACTCTTGACTTTTATTGGTTCTTTTATTGATCAATTTTCAGATTTCTCCTGGTCTCTATATGTTGATATTTGTTGCATCTAAATCCTCCAGATGTTAATTAGATGTCCAGCAATCACAGGGAATTTAAAGTAAGCACTAGGTTTTTTAGCAGACTAATCTTTTTTGGTTCAGATATCTGTATCCGTTTATTTGAACTTTCCTTGTATGTTTTGGGAAGCTTTGGCTGCTTTAATTGTTCACGTTAGCTTGCCATTCCTCAATTGCTTCCCTCTAGATTCCCTGCCTATTCACTAGGGCTGTCCCTATTTTCTGTCCTGTGCCTAGCAGGTTCCTTTGGATTAGACCCTTGTGTGCTACTACAGGTCGTAGACAGGACATTTGTATTTACTAGTGGATTAGTCAGTAATGCTTTGATCACAGAAGCCCTTTTCTGTTTATTTAACCAGAAAAGCAGGGTTTGTATTGGCATTTTAGCTGACCATGCTACTTGCCACCCTGGCTATGCTAGGTTCTCAACTTTGGCAAGGTGAGTGAGTGAAAGAGAGAGAGAGAGAGAGAGAGAGAGAGAGAGAGAAAATTTCTTCCCATGTTCTCCAGTTTAAAGGGGCTCCTTTTCCTAGTCTTGTTTCTAGACAGAAGGAATTTATCTTGAAGTATTAGCAGTCTGTAGTACCACCATTGCAGCTCCATTGTGTGAATGCCCTTGGTTCAAGGCTGTGAGATACAAGAGGAAATAAAATTAGAAATTCACCTCTGTACAAATTGCTGTTTCAGTTTTTGACTCCTTTTCCTAATCTGACTGCATTTCTTTACTTTTCAGAGTCCTTAGGTAGTTGCTGTTTGTGTTTTGCCTGGGTTTTTAGTTGTAATCAGCAGAAGAGATAGGCTTTAGTGAACTCACCCGTGACTGCGTTTCTTTTTGCATTCTTTTCTCACTTCTGTCTCTACTGCCTCTCCCAAGATACAATGACTCCCACGTATCCTACTCTTTTATTCTATGTACTAAAAACCATGGCTATCCTGTTAAAACTACACCTGTCGCTTTAGGTATTTTACTTGTGGTTTTCATATACTGGCTGAGCAGGTAAAGCTTTTTTACCAGTAATAAAATTCAAGAACTTCACTTTGAAGCTGACCAGTGTAAACCTAGTTTACCACTAGAATGCAATATGCAACCACACCTGTCATCTGTCTTTTTTATGCTCTTCATCAGTGTTCTTTGGTGAGCAGGTCTATGCAAACCTATCCCCAAAAACCGAGGAAGCGGAGAGGCCAAAGAAACAGGTCGACAAGCCCGGTTTCTCAGAAAGGGACTTATAAATAGAAGCCGTGTCTCTGACGGCAGAGAGATGATACCAGATGGTGGATCCTGTGCCATTACCCCTCAAACCCAGGCTTATATACCATAGGGAAGGAGTGGGCAGGACAATTGAAGTGACCCCTCAGAGAAAGGCAAGAATGCTATGTGAATCTGCCTAAGGGCAGGACTTATGGTCAGGGTTGTTTTGACGTAAAGGCAAGGTAACAGGAGATAAAGTAGAAATATTAGGGGCATTCCTGGAACAGGGGTTAATGAGAAGTCACATGGCGGATTAGCATCCAAGATGGACTTGTTTTAACCTCCACAGTCAGCAATCTTCCTCTTCCTTCCCAATTTATTTGTTATGCCTCTAATTCATTCTTCCTCTCCTCTACCCCTACCCCACTCTCTTTTTCCAACCAACCTACCCATACTTATTCTCTCTGGAAGGATCTTATCCTTTACCAGAAGTTCAACTATTACCTCTAAGAACTAAGCCCATCTGTAGCTCCCATTTCTATCCTCTTTTTAACTTCCTGTTCCCCAAAAGAGCCACAGTTGCATCTCTTAAAAAAAGAAGGTATATGTTTTCACTTAAAAAGAGATTATAGTCATTATAGAAAATCTGAAAGTTTTCAAAAATTAAAAACAAAAAGAATTTCCCAACAGCCTGACTATTAAAGATAAACACTCAATGTTATGTAAGTGACCTTGAGGTGAAATTTTAAAATTTAAGTTAAAAAATTTTATACATTACCCAAACTTGTTGTAGGAAAAAACAGAAAATGTAAATAATCAAAAAGAAAAAAATCACTCATAATCCTACCACCCAGAAGTGAATACTTGTTTTAGTTCAGAGTATGTGCCCACACATGTGCACGCACACACTGCTAGGTCAATTAGGGTGGGGAATTGGTTGAGCCTGAACTGGGATCACAGCCTTGCTGTGTTGGAGGAAGGGGTTGGGTGGAGCGGGTGTTGATATGCAAAGATTGATTTACATAAAGGGTTTTGATTTGGTATTTGGACAGGCTTGAGATGGGAACTCCTAGTGTACAAAATTTAGGGAATGGAAAGAATTTGGTACTGTTGTGTTAGGTACTTTCCTGTCTCTTTTTCTTCTGCTTTCCCAAAGAGCTCACCCTGTTCTGTAGACTAAATCTTAGGCCTATGGAGACAGAGTCTATAGGCAAAAGGCTTAGATAACAAAGGAAACAAGAGTTGGGAAGGGGCTTTCTTCACATTTCAGTCAGGACATAGCAGGGCTGCAATGCAGTCAGCACTGAAGTGAGCTCCATTTTGTAGTGCATCAGTTTTGTAGCTTCAAGGAGTTCTAGGAGACGATGCCTTGTGCTGGGAACCAGCATTCAACCAGTAACTGTGATGGGGTGGGGCAAGAGTGAAGACAGGGCCAAAGTCAAGAAACATGACAGCATAAATAATGAGCAGTTATTAGAAGTAACCCATGGAGACTCCAAAAAAGAACTCATGATGATTTTATACGGGGGAGGTCCTAGGGCCAAGAGCCTGAGTGTGTGTGTGTGTATGTACATATGTATATGTGTATCTGTATCTATACCTACATCTATCTTCAAAAATGGGACACTTCTATATGTACTATTCTATAATCTTCTTTTCCCTTAATAATATATCTTGAACATCTTATCATATCAAATATAGAAATATTTTATCATTTTAATGGCTGCATTATATTTCATTGCATGCATGAATATTCTGTTGTAATCATTGTATGCATGTATACAAGTATTATAATTTATTTAACCATTGTCTATCTTTAGGTTGTTTTTGAGTTATTATTAATTCATTTATTATTAGCAGCTCATCTTATTAAAATAATAATGCAGTTTTCTCTTTAAAAAAAACCAACACTGTTCTGGCTCCTCATGCTTTCAACCTTTAGAATCCTGTTCAGTGCCATTTGAAGCTTTTTAAACTATGTCTGCTCATCTTTTCTGTATACCATGTTAAATGTGTTTTCAATTTGATTTCTGCAGCCACTGGTACTGCCCCAAAGGGAAAAGGCAAAACAGACCCTAATAGTGCCCATGGAGTGCCCAATAGTGCTCACCTTCTTTCTTTCCCATCTCACGCCCACTGTCTGGAAAGGGTCTTACATACTCTAAAATATAAACATTATAAACTGAGTGGATTGGCTTTCCCAGGGACATTCTCATTTTAAAGGCAACAAAGAAGTTTTAGAACCAAATGATTGAAATCCTTAGGTATGTGGGAGAGCTGTTTTGTTTTGTTTTGGTGGTAGGGAGGATTTGGGGAGTGGGGGCACTTAGATACCTATCAGGACATGACTTGTCCTGAATGAAAGCCTGATCCTGACAGTCATGGTCTGTGTGGTGGAAACGCTTACTATATTATATAACAGTGGACTTACTGTGCATCTACTCCTGACTCAGTACTCAGTGATGTCACAGTGGTAGCTCGAAGCTGGTCACGGTGAGGGTGAGGGCATTTATACTATAGAAATCAGCAAATACAATCAAAGGTTTTACCCCTCCTTGCCACCCCAGACCTGGTTGTTAAACATTGCCAGCATAGCACTGGCTTCTCATTTCTCTGTTTACCAGGCTGCTGCACAAAATTCACTCTTCAGCCCTACTCTGGAGCAATTGGGAACTTCAACCACTTGGTCTACCTTTTCAGGGCTGCTTCATGTGGCAGATGGGTAGGACCCGCTTCAGCAAACCTGGTGTGAAATCACCAGTCCCCTCCTTAGGATGGGGTTTTGGTTTTGCCTTGCCCTTTACCCTGGGCAGTTAAGCATGCATTCTGCAGGTAGAGGTAAAAAGTAACCACGCTTATCTACACCAGGGGGAACATCATGAACACACGTAGGCACAAACACACATCCTTGTACACCCACGCATGAAAACTAAATCTTATTTTAGAGTGAAAATGAAAACTAAGAGTTCTCGAAATAAGTAACAACAATTTATCTTTGGACTTAATTTTATAGCCTTTTAATGGCAAGGGAGGGGGAGTGTAAGGAAGGGGAGAAAATGAGACGGAGGTGAAGGAGACAGGTGGGGAGGAAAAATCTGGAAAGGGTGGGGAGGAAAAAAAAGGTGGACGGTTGGAATGGAAGGTGAGGAGCCCACTGGGCTTCAGGGCGCGTGCGGTGGGTGGACTTAAACTGCGCTGGTTTCTCTTGGGCAAAGGGCACGGGAGGAGGTTACCCCTGCTGTGACCAGCGCTGTAGGGATTTAGCAACAGTCATATTCTGAGAGAAGCTTTTATTTTTATTTTCCATCTTTATTGTTTAATTTTGACAATCAGGATATTTTCTCATGGGATTTTGAACATCTTTACCTTGTGATGAAATTACTTGGAATTAAAGATTTAGTAATTAGATAAGATGAGTAATTTGGTAATTAATATTAGATTATATAAATACATATAGCCTGTATTTTGCTTTGATGGATTTTGAACCTGACAGATTGTGTTGTTTTTAAGAGAGATTTAGAATGCCTCATTTCACAATGTCTAGAGGTTGCATCCAAGGACAATGTTTATTTAAAAATAAATCTATTTTTAGTCTATTTAGGAGCTGGTATGGGGAGCTCACAATGCAAGCAAATAAAGTGAGAAAAGATACTTCAACAGGAGGCTTCACTAGTTTATTTATTGAACTGCTTTGAACAACGTGCTTGGTTCTCACTTAAATAAGAAAGGGAATGAGGCCCTATTGTCCGCTAGGATGGAAATTATATTCTGGTTTGAAGTTTCTGCTGTCAGACAATACAGTCTCCTATAGTATGGAAGAATAGCATCATCTTGAAGCAAGGTGGAATTAGAATGGACAGAACTGTGTTTCTTGTCCAGGAGGAGGGAAGGTTTGATTAATTGCAGGTTATGTGTTTGGTGGTGGCAGCAGAGGAAGGGCTGTGGTCACAAGGAAACCTGCGGAGTCATTCGGCAGCTTTTCTAGTTGACTTAGACAGCCTGTGTCCCTGGTATCATGAACTGGCACCTACAGCAATGCTTGGTGGTATTTAACGTCTCATCACATACAACTTTATTCTTTTCTTCTTTCCTCCTATTGTTCCTTCCTTCCTGACTTCTCTGAGGGATGGTAGGATTGTGGCCCTAGGCTGCCTCTCAGGGCATTTAAGAGTGATGCCCAAGGCAGCATCCACTCTCTGAGGAGACAGGGTGTGGAAGAGTCAGTATAATGGAGGCACTGGCCCCCCCCTTGGCACCTGCTGCTGGCAGTCAAGGCTAGGCTGCTAGTGTGGTATCAAAAGGAAAGTAGCTGTGCTCGGCAATGGCAGAGTCTAATCTTAGGATGTTAGGAGGTTCTGGAGAAGAGCAGTGTTGTGTGCTGCTGAGTCATTAGGAATCGAACATTGTGGGTAGAAAATGGCAGAACAGAAGAAAGAAACAAGAGGATGCAAGACTGATCACGGAATAGTTGGAGCGAGAAGAGTTTTGCTGGCTGTAACGATATAAGACATTTGCATGTACATCCTGTTGTTGATTAGGAAGGAGGCTCTTTGTTCTGAAATTCTTCATCAGTGAAAGTCAAGGAGATGAGCTCGGTGGGGACACAATGAACTGTCTACTCCTCCGCATTGACTCAGTACTGGATCTGCAGAACTCATTCCACCTCCACAAACAGCTCCTGGCTGTCAGCCTACAGAGCTCTCCTCTATCTCTATGTGTGTGAGTGTAGAGCTCTTAATACACTCAGCTTGTATTGATGGGGTGGGACGGTCTCAAATTGTTTTATAGGTACAATCGGCTAACCCTGTTAGGTCAGGGATTGTGCTTTCTATTTCTCTTGAACCCTCGTTTGTTTATCACATAGTAGGTGCATGAAAATACATGCTAAATGAAAATAGATAGTGCAAAGAGCTCTGAACTTCGAGGCAGATGACCTGGACTTTGATTCGGTTTTACACTTGTTATACATGAGCTTGGATAAGACACTGACGTTTCGGCTTCTTCATCTCCACACAGAGAATAGTGATCTCTGCTCTGCCTACTTCACCAGGTTAATGTAAGAATTCATGAAAAATGTGAATCTTTTTTTGTGAGCTGTAACTACTATAGATGCACTGTGTAACATGCACTTCCTTTACGTCTTTATCCACTTGTCACCTGCACTGTGAGAACTTCCCCGGACTTTAGCTGGATCTAGACTTGGGGAAGTGAGAGAGCCCAGGCAGTGTGACTGGCCCCATGGGCCTGGGCCTGCCCTGCTTGTTGTTACCCTGTTCTGCAGATGAGCTCCTTGCAGAGCCTTGACTGCTTTTCTAAATACAGATTTTTATTATAGGCATTTTTATTATAGGCATATTTAGAAGTCTACACGACAGAGATGGTACAATATTGGTCTCTGTTGTCTGTAGGCTTCAGGCAGGCTACTTCTCTCATTTATTTATTCAGCAAATTATGTTAGATGTTGGGGAATCAGTGATGAATAAAAATTTTAAAAAAGGCTTACAGTCCAGTGAGGGAGACAGAACACAAGTAGACAGAAAAATACATGATTATAACTTGTGATAAGTGCTAGGAAGGAAATAGATTGGGTGCTATGGCAGAGGATAAGGTTGGAGGAGACATACCTGGAGCAGCTAGAGCCCTATATTAGCAGGGGCCTGAGGGAGAAAACAAACCAGCCATGCAGAGAGCTGTGAGAAGAACATTCTGGGCAGAGAGAACAGGATGTGGGACAGCCCTGAGGCCAAAGGAGTCTTCTAGTGAAGAACTGAAAGGTGGCAGGTGGGGCTGGAGTGTAGGAAGAAAGGCAGAGAATGGCCCAAATGAGTCATGAGGGGTGGGCTGCTCATGAGTGACTGAAAACTGTGGCGTGTGTAGTTTTAAAAGCACATCATTGTCTGCATCCAGGACACTCTCTGTCTCAAAGTCAAACTCAAAATATTTCCTTTGATGCTCTTACCAAAACCTGGGAGACACCCTTGTCTCTCCCTTCTTCCTGACCACCCCTTCTCATATCCAATCTGTCTGTAAATCCTACTTCCATCTCCAAATATCTTTCCAAATCCATTCACTTCCCTTCACTTCCACTGCTACCACCCTAGGTCAAGACATTGCCCTTGCTGCCTGGGCTACTGTAGAAGCCTTCCAGGCAGTAAGTAGTGTGCTGGTATGCTGCAGGGCGGGGGGAAGATCAGTCTTGTAGCATTCTCAAGTTTCCTTGGTATAAATACACCGTGGCCTATCTCATCCTACCAACATGACACTGGTAAATGTGGCATTAGGAAGACATGTGCACAAGTTGACTTTCTTGAGCCAGAAAAAGCCAGCAGCAGCACGCCACTGCTTAGGTGTTCCTGCTGCCTTCTTGCAGCACTCCAGAGTAATCTTTTAAAAGCTCAACTCCAATCATGCCCCTAACCTCCTCAGCACCTTCTTGCTGTGGTTTGACTTTATTATGACCTGGGTAGAGCCATCTTAAAAGGAGAGCCCAACCCTGTCTTGGGTTCTTGTCAAGAATTTTGGGCCAAAACCTGAATCTATAACCAAATCTCAGTCCTGAGTCTTCAACTGAGTGACCTCAGCAACATCTGAGATGGCAAATTAGCTCCTTTAGTTTGGTAGAGGACTTTGCAACTCTGGGAAGGTGCATTAGTAAGCATAGGGATGATAAAGGAAAACAACCCCATGCTATTAATATTTTGTATTAAATCAGGAATAAGTTGGTAATCTTTGTGGTAATGTATGGTTTGTTAATTATTTAAGATGTTTGAAAAGTTTTTTATTATGATCAAATATATTAATTTGTAATTTTATTTAAAATGTTTCTGAGTATTTTATCTTAGTCTTATGGTTTTAATTTGAAATATATGAAAAGTATTAAATTTATAAGCAATGATTGCATGTTTAAAATAACCTGATTGGTCCTATTTATGTTCAATTTTTTTTAGATTTGCAGGAGTTGCTGAAACGCTTTGACAGTTTTCTGCTTCTTAGACTGCCCTGTCTGGAGGTGGAAGAGGTAGAGGTGATCAGATACATTAAATTTATAGCTACAATTTTAGATGTTTAAAGACTAATCAAAGAACAAATAAAAAGAATTCTTATTTTTATACCAACATTATTGAATCTATAAGTAGAATAACAATAATCTTAATTCGAACCTAAATGCTTTTAAAAACTAGGTTTAAAATTATTTAAACGAGGTTTAACTTAAAGGCTTTTTAAAACCAGGGTTTAAAATTTACAACTTTAATTAGCTAAATATCACTTAAAAGACAGGAAACTACCAGTGTTCCTTTCCATATGCAAGAGCATCTCTCTGACCATAAAAACTCAGTTATTGTCCCTCCAGATGCAGGGGAAATTTCTGGAAGGAAAAAAGGACAGTGGTTACTGCTGGGCAGAAAGAAGAGTTAGGTTTTGTTGTATAATCTTTTATACTGTCTGAATTTTTAAAATCATTTGTCTGATTACTTTTTCAATGAGAAGCAAAATTAATTAAAAAAATAACCTGTGGAAAAGTTGGGATCTAAAGGCTAGAAGGAGAAAACCTCCTGATAAAAGGGCAGGAGATAGATAGGTGAGAGTGGGCACCTGAGGGAGGATGAAAAGAGATGGAATAAATTGTTTCATATAAAGAGTGCTAAAGTCTTACAGATTGCACAAAAAAAATCTTTGAGCCACCTAAATCTTTTAATCATTCTACAAATATTCTATTGACTCCATCCAATTTGCATGTAACATTTGTTCCCCCTCCCAGTCCTAACACTGCGGAAGGGTAGAAATGTGGTTAATGCTTGCAAACACCCTCCTGGCCTGTGCTGTATGTTGGTTCTTTATGGTACAAGTTGAAAATTTAAAAAGTGACAGGGACTGTCCTTACCCATCTCTATTTTGCTAGCATAACCTTTCAGTGCATGACACGTGGTAGGTGCTCAGTAAATGTCATTCCTCTCTTTCCTCCCTAGAGGCAGTCCCTAATTTCTTGAAGGTCCTAGGCTTAAGCTAATGTATGTGTCTGCCTAGGGAAGTGCTGCAGGCCGGAAGCATGTGTGGTTCAGAAGCAGGGCATGACTTTAGAGGAGATGATGGGTATCCAGATACTGGAAGGAGGTGCCCTTCTCCTCCTCAGCAAGAGAAGTAGAATATTATAAGTTAAATCATAGGCTAATTAATAACCATTAATGTTTGAACAATGCTTTACAATTTCCACTGTACATTCAAACATATTTTCTCATTTAGTTTTTGCAACAATCCTATGAGGTCGCCTGTTTTATAGGAGAGGAAACTGAAACTCATTTAAGTGATTTACCCAAGGTCAAGTTGGCTGTGATGGTGCAAGGATTCCAGTCCAGGTTTTCAGACATCAAATTTGATGTTCTTTATACACTACCATATATAATTTTGGGAGATGTTTTTCTTGCTCCTTAGCTTTGATGTATAGATAGTATGTTGCTAGAAATCTTGGCTCTGGTCTGCCAAACACATTAAAATTCTCAAAGCGTCATATATTCCCTTGGCTGAGCAGCTTTCTTATAAGAAAGCCAAACTTGTGACTATAAATTAGTTCATTGTACCCTCAGGGGAGGGATCCTTACAAGTGAATTGTAGTAACCCATTTCTACAGATGATGCTGGGTAAAATAACCTGTTTTACTCTTTGCAGCCTTTCAGAGGACTCATAAAAGACATGAGCTGGCTGAGGTATTCATCATTCTTCAAACTAAAATGGATCTTGTCAGATTCACTGTTAAGATGGCTTCAACTGTAATTGCTTAAATTCCTTTCATAATGAGAACATTTTATTACTCCACTGAAGAGTGTGTGCCAAGAAATTGTCCTTAAAAATTACTAAGTAAACCAAATAGCTTTGGCACAGAATAAGCTCCAAAAAGATTATGGCCGAGGTTCACTTGATAAACAAATCAACCAACCCTTAAAATTCAAAATAAAACCCAATCTTTACTTCATATCTTAAACATGAGATATAAAACAAATAGAACATATATATGAATAGAAGGAAATATACACAAATATTACATTATCTTTGAATTGGAAGACTTCCTAAGTATAAATGCCATTGAAGAAACCACGGAGAATATATTTATAAGGATGGAAAAATGTTTAACTCTGTATATCAGGAAATGTCATAAACAAAATTAAGAGGCAAATGGCATACTGGGAAAAATACTTCTACCTGGTAAGTCAGAGTGTTATTATTCTCAATATAGTAAAGAGGCGAAAGATACAGTTCACAAAGAAATACAACTAGCTGATGAATATATGTGGAAGTATTCAACCCCACAAAAAGTCAAAGAAGTGCACTTTAAGTCCACAGTGAGATACATTTTACCTGCTAAAATTGGCAGGGGAACATATTCAGTCTTATATGATGCTGGTGGAAGTGAAAATTTTCTGGAGATAATGTAGCAGTGTGCATTAAGAGTCATAAAAATGCTTATTTCCTTGAGTTTAATAAGAAACTTGTTGGACCTGTATGAAGAATGCCAACTTAAAAAAAATTTTTAATGCATTTATTTCTACTGTGGGACATACCATGTTCCTGCATGGAAAGCTTCGGTTTTGTAAATACATAAATTTTCCTAAAATTAATTTTTAAGTTTAATGCAATTCCGATACAAAACTCTAGTAGGGTTTTATTTGGGGGTGGGGGGCTAAAAGGAATTGACAATGTGATTTTTAATTTTTCCTTTATGTTCTGAGTAAAACATTTTCTTGGGGGGCAGAAAATTATATGATGGAAGAATAAATTGGAAAGAAAGCCAAGAAGATTTTAGATAGGAAAAATAAGTAGGAAAGATGTGTATAATGGGATATTAATATGTATTGTAAAGCCACAGAAAATAAAGAGAAGGGTGATGTAAGTTGGAATATATAGCTGGAACAGAGACGAGTGACCACATACAAACCCAAGCATATGTGGGTACCTGTAGTCCCAGCTATTTGAGAGGCTGAGGCAGGAGGATGGCTTGAGCCCAGGAGGTTGAGACCAGCCTGGGCAACATTAAAAAAAAAAATCCCCTTTTTAATTGAATTAGGGACCATCTTACTCCAGTATGATTCATTTTAACTAACTATATCTGCAACAACCCTATTTCCAAGTAAGGCCACATTCTGAGGTACTGGGGAGTTTGAACTTCAATGTGTGAATTTTTAGGGGACACAGTTCAACCTATAACAACTTGGAAGGTTTTGTGGTGGATCAAAAGTTGGGTAAGAGTAAGTTTGTTAAGAGATGTTTGTTTATTTATTCCTTGTTTGGGAATAGAATCGTCAGACACAACCACCACCCTTAAGATTATAATGCAAGGCTGGATATGAGTAAATTTCAGACTAAGAGCACTGTGTTTGGGGCACTTCAGGCGACACTCCTTATTATGACTGCAAAAGGGCAGTGTGAATTCCAGGAGTCTTGGGGATTGCAGTAGTACATTTATATTTCTGTGCCTTCAACAGGTTAGTGAGTTAGGATTCCTGAAACACTTAATATGTTGTTTGCTTGTTTTTATCTTCCCAGTGTCTAGCATAGGCATAAAGTCCCTGACAAATGGGTCAATAAACATTGAATTGATTTACTAATCAATGCTAAGATTTATTTATTTGAAATGTGTCTCACAACAGATAGTATATATCATTTAATTGTTAGTGTTTTCTTCTCTTAATAGCAAATATAGTAATGGTTCATCTTACAACCAGTAGCTTCTTAGATCTGATGAAATGAGATATTTGCACAAAATTTACCTAAGAAATTGCCCTACTTTCTACATGAACAGGGTAGTTTATAGGTAAAACATCTAAAACTGATTTTTAGTGCTCCTTCAATTTTTTTTTTTTTCAGAAGAGTTCTGTATTCCTCAAAGATCCCTCAAAAATAATATTGCCAATGTTGCTACAACCTCTGTGTATTAGTCTGCCTGGGCTGCCATAACAATATACCACAGACTGGGTGGTTTAAACAATAGACATTATTTTCTTACAGTTCTAAAGGCTGGAAGTCCAAAATCAGGTGCGAGCAAGATTGGTTTCTGGTAAGGCCTCCCTTCCTGGCTTGCCGGTGGCCACTTGTCACTGTGTGTACATGTGGACGTGGCCTTTCTTCTGTGTGCATGTGTGGAGCAAGATCTTTGGTGTCTCTTTCTCTTCTTGTAAGGCCACCAGTCCTGTTTGATTAGGGCCCCACTCTTATAATCTCATTTATTCTTAATTTCCTCCTTAAAGGCCCTATCTCTAAATACAGATACATGGGGGATTAGGGATTCAACACATGAATTTGGGGAGGGAACACAGTTCAGTCCATAACACTCTGGGTCTAACTGCAATTTTCTAACAAAGGTCTAGCTGCCTTGGGCTCAGCTGGGTGTCTGAGAGTGAGCTGGTCTCTGGATTTGAACTGGGTTCTTCACTTGGAAATAACCCCTCATCCTTTATCACCTCTTTACAGCATATTCCTAGAAAGCAATGTTTCTTGCTTCACTTTGTTATGCACCAAGTGCTAATTGTGGAGGACATCTTATTCCTCCACCCTGTTAGGTCTTAGCTATTAGATATCAGTTATCAATCCTCACGGCTCCCTTCGCCCACTTCCTGCAGGTCCTCCCAGGGCAGTGCTGTGCTCACCTTATTTGTCTGTGCTGCTCTCATCAAATACATATTCTGACCAGGGGGCTCCATACTGAGTTTTTGTGGTTTTTTTTTTTTTTTTTTTTTAAGACAAGGTCTCACTGTGTTGCCCAGGCTGGACTCAAACTCCTGGGCTCAAAGGATCCTCCTGCCTCAGCCTCTTGAGTAGCTGGGACTACAGGTATGTACCACCATGCCCAGTCATGCTGAGCTTTAACACTAGCCCTGTGTTCACGAGTCATCTTTGGTCACAAGTAAGGCTGAAGGAGAACATATCTGCTCAAGAAATAGGCACATGAATTGATGACATTCACCTAGATACCCACTTCCTCCAGGAAGGACTTCCCATGGCCAGCACAGAGTGGGGGGGGGGGGGTCTGGGCTCTTTCTGCTTCCCTTTCATGTGTCTCCATGACCTGTGTTGAAGGCTGCAGACAGTTAGGGCTGGGGAGAGATGCCTTTTCTCTTTATCTGTCTTTCTTTTTCAAATTTGCCTTCACACAGAAGGTTTTCTCCAATCTTTCTTGCTCTTGGTATTGTATTTCCTCACCATGAGTCCTTTGTATACAAGGGGAAGGAAAGGAAGCTAACATTTTTGGAGTACCCACCACATGGTGGGTGTTTTTATACATTACCTTACTTAATTCTCATGTAGCCCATTCTATGGTGAGGTTCAGAAGTGCTCAAAGGTTAGGTAACATCCTCAGGTCACCAGGGAGTACTTGGCCAAGATCTAAACCCAACTCCAAACTTCATGAAAGATCAAAATCAGGTTACAGTCCTGAACACACTTTGTATTCCGTGCCTCCTGAGACCATGGAATATTGTCAGTGGAGGACAGCATGCAAGGTAATGAAATTACCCTTTATAAAATTAATAAAGGGCTGCAAGGTGGGAACTTTGGTAAGGGCCTGAACTCTGCAAAGGTATACACATAGTTAAAAAATAACCAGCCATTGTTCCCTAGCTTGGTTTCCTGTAATTGCTCACTACTCAGGAGTCATGTAACTGATGGTTATAAGCTTTGTAGCTTTCTTAATCGCTTCTGTAGGGAACATCACTATTATAAAACCTAAGAATGGTATTTGAGATATTTTCCAGACTGTGCTTTTGGGTGGACCAGCTAACACCAACTGGACCAGTGGCCATACTTAGGAACTGACTCAACAGGTCCTATGACACTCTCCCTGGGACTGACTCAGCACAAGACAATTTCTGCTTCCCAACCCTATGAGTTCATCCCCAGCCAATCAACAGATCCAATTTCCTACCCTGGCCCAAAATTTCTTGGGGAGATGGATTTGAGAAATTTCTCCTGTCTCCTCGTTCAGCTCCTTGTGATATTAAACTCTTTCTCTGCTGCAACCTTGCTGTCTCAGCCTATCGGCTTCCTTCTGTGCAGCGGACAGTATAACCTGGTTGTGTGATAACAGCAGTGCACGTGAAAACTGTCCACTGTGAAATACTTTATTTAGTAAAGCAGTAATAATGGCAAACAGAATCATTTTTATACCCAACTTTCCCCCTGAGGAGAAAGCTTAGTGGCTGGTTCACTCAGTTGGTTCACTAAAGAGCAGATGAATCGACACTTTGCAGCTGAGGGCCCACGAAGTCATAGGCGGCAGCATTTTCTCTCTGCAGGCAGGAGGCCCCAGCAAGGCCCAAGCCCAGCACTCAGAGCAGCTCCTCTTCAGTCCAACGAGGCAAATCCTGTCCCGGTGTGCTGAGAGCGCCCCCTGCTGCCCAGAAACTTTCTCAAGACTGGAGCGTAAAGATGTTAACCAGGAGGGGACCATGTACTTCTGAATTTCAAACCCAACCTGAAGGTTATTATTTAAGGAAACCAACAAATTTTCTTAAAGAAATGATTGTATTGGATGATATTCAGAATATAAAAGTCTGATCCAGAGAAAACTGGAGACTTATCTACAGTAATTCATTCACTTTAGGCCCCATAAGGATAAAATATTAATTTAACAATACAAATAACATGCTCTTTAGTTTATTGAAGGATGGCAATGAGGAAACCTGAAAAATAATTATCTAGCAATTACTGGCTGAACTATATTCTAAGAAATGTTAAGATAAAAGGTGAAAATTCAAAATTCTAATTTACCCTTTTGGAGGTAATGCTTATTCACATTACAAATGGACTTTTTGTTTTACAAAAGGTTTCCTCACAGGCCTAGGCTTGACTACCAATTATTCCAACCCTAGCAGAGCTTTGAGAACTGGGGAAGGAAAGGGGTTTGTGGGATATACGGGCACTGGTAAGAGTGTGTTATCTTGAGTTTTCTCTAAGATTAAGTACACAGCCTCTAAGTTA
Organism: Daubentonia madagascariensis; assembly: GCA_023783475.1. Taxonomy (NCBI): domain Eukaryota; kingdom Metazoa; phylum Chordata; class Mammalia; order Primates; family Daubentoniidae; genus Daubentonia; species Daubentonia madagascariensis. The sequence continues at coordinate 30,273,212 of JAKFHU010000978.1, forward strand.
CATCTGACATAGATAACACAAATTATATAAATGTTGGGGTTGCCTGTCACTTAATACAATTATTTGTACATACAAAGTATGACGTTAATTCCTGCAGTGAAGAACTCCATAGTCTCTTCATACTAATGTGTCCATTTAAATGGAATCCTACTTGCTATGCACACATTTTTTCAAAGAATCTGTTAGGAAATTTGAATACCGAGTTAATTCTTAACAAGCAACAAAAAAGAAAGCAAAATTCAATGAAATACTTGTTACGTCCCTTCCCCCCATAACACTTTTTCTTTACTTTGCTAAAAGCGTTCCCTCTGGCATTCCTTCTTCTAACTCACAGGGCTCTTTAATGTTTATTGTCTCAACTATATAAACAGGTTCATAATATCTCTTGATATAGAGGAAATGGAAGACTTTATATCATAAAAGTTATTTACATTAAACATGTAAACACGAAAAAACATTGTTGAGTAACAGGAGTGAGCTAAGACAGCCGTTGTGAATTCTGTGCACTCAAAATGAAACAAAACATAGTTGTATGTTAGATGCCTGGCTGGGTAAATAAAGACCATTCAAACCCGCATGGCTGCCCTTTCTCAGGGCTGCGTGGGTGTTATAATGGATTCCCAGGCAACCATTTGTGTCCTCGGATCCCGAGTTCTTTCCTTTGCAGAGGGCACTCAGCTGCCCTTTTTAAGCTGAAAGCAGCAGGGAGCAGGAAGGGCGGAGCTGGCCAGGGTTTGATTCAGCGGCTGTGGGCAAGGCCCTGCACATTCTGTCTCAAGGACTGATAAGGGTTAAAAATAAAGTATAACACTTGGGTGGGCCCAATAGCTATTCGTGAGGAATAGCTATTTAATTGTAGGGCTTATTTTACAAAGCGACAACTGACAGCTGCAGTCTAGCATGTCCCAAAAGTTCTTGCTAAGACAGGGAGCCCCTACTATGTCACTTTAAGGCTGCGGTCCCCAACCACTGGCCGCTGACTGGTACTGGTGTGTGGCCTGTTAGGAACCAGGCCGCACAGCAGGAGGTGAGCGACAGGCGAGCAAGGGAAGCTTCATCTGTATTTACAGCTGCTCCCCATCACTGGCATCACTGCATAAGCTCCGCCTACTGTCAGATCAGCAGTGGCATTAGAGTCTCATAGGAGCAGGAACCCTACTATAAACTGCACATGCAAGGGATCTAGGTTGTGCTCCTTATGAGAATCTAATGTCTGATGATATGAGGTGGAGCTGAGGTGGTGATGCTATCGCTAGGGAGAGGTTGCAAATACAGATTATCATTAGGAGAGAAGTTTGCACAATAAATGTAATGTGCTTGAATCATCTGGAAACCATCCCCGCCCCGGTCTGTGGAAAAATTGTCTTCCATGAAACTGGTCCCTGGTGCCAAAAAGGTTGGGACCGTTGCTCTGAGGGGTTGTGATGGTTACATTCTCACTTAAGAGATTTCCTTCTGCAACAAGGATATATGAGGATTAGAGGATATTGCAAAAGCTCTGTAAAACATTTTATTCATGCCCACTTAAAAACTAACCCCACTAAGTCAATTTCCTCCCTCTTTTCTCAAACATCTATAGTGTGCCCACTATGTGACAGGCACAGTGCTGGGTGCTGGAGATTCAAAGGTGAATGAGCCACATGATCTTTTTTCCTCACAGCTGGTGGAGGTTGTGGCATAGCCTGTGCTCTGTCCTGGATCTCAGTCTTTTGATGACCAATTCCTCCTTGGGCTCTTGTTTCCAAGAGCCAGGGAGAGTGAGCAGAGTCTAACAAAGGAAAGGCCCCCTCAGCTTGTTTCTCTTCACAAGTGAATGTCACACATTTTAAACAGAACTCTATTTATTTAGCACCTAACAGGTGGTAAGAGAATTCTGGGTACTTTCTCTTTTCTGTTTTGGTTGGGAGCACATTTCTAAGCATGACAAATGTAAACAGATCATTTGGACAGATGAGGAAATATAGGAAAGAAGGAGAAGACCATTCTTTTCTCTCTTTTTGAAAAATAGTCATTTTTCATAGAAACTAGATATTTTCATAATAATCTTTTAAAAAATGTTTTAATGTGGAAAAATTTACACATGTATAAAAGTAGAGAGAATAGTCTAATAAATTCCTATGTGCCCTTTGTCCAGTTTCAACAATTATCAGCTCATGGCCTGATCTTGTTTCACACACAGCCTTTCTCCTGCATTATTTTGAAGCAAATTTTATATATTGTTTTACCTGTAAATATTTCAATATGTACTTTTAATAGATAAAGACTCCTTTAAAAAAGTAACCACAAGACAATAAATTCACCTAACATTGGCAAGAATTCTTTAATATTACAAACTAGTCAGTATCTAAATTTCCAATTGTCTCATAAATGCGTGCGTGCATTTTTTACAGCTTTTTGTTTGAATTAAGGTACAGATCACCCAGACTTCATCACTATACAATGTATGCATGTAACGAAATTCAACTTGTACCCCCTAAATCTATTAAAATAAGAAAAAAGGAAAAGACAAGGTACAAATTAGCTGTACATGTTATAATTGGTTACTTTGTATCTTAATCTTTTTTGTTCCATAGATTCTCCCTCCATATCCCTCTCTCTTTTGTTAACCTTGCAATCTGTTGAAAAACTGTACTTTGTCCTGTAGATCTTGCCATTGGATTCCTGTGGTGCTATATACCAGTGCCCTTTATCCTGTTTCCTATAAATTAGTATGGTCATGTGCTGCAAAAAGATGTTTTGGTCAATGACGGACCACATGACAGACCACATAAAGCAGTGATGTGAGCGATGGGGAGGGGCTGTGAATACAGATGAAGCTTTGCTCACTCACCCCTCTGCTGCTCACCTCCTGCTGTGTCCCCCCAACCCCACCCCCCCTTCCTGAGTTTCAAGGAAGGCAATATTTCCACAGATCGGGGGTGGGGTGGGGTGGAGAAGGGGGACAGTGGAGCTCTGCAGCCTGGTCCCTAACAGGCCGTGGACCAGTACTGGTCCACTGCCTGGGGGTTGGGGACTGTAGACATGTAGGACAGTGGTCCCATAAGATTATAATAGAGCTGAAAAATTCTTATTGCCTACTGACATAGCCATTGTAACATTGTAGCACAACACATTACCTTTTCTATGTTTAGATATGTATAGATACTCAAATACTTAGCATTGTGTTACAATCACCTACAGTATTCAGTACAGTAACACGCCGGACAGCTTTGTAGCCAAGGAGCGAGGAATAGGCTATACCATATAGCCTAGGTGTGTAGTAGGCTATACCATCTAGGTTTGTGTAATTACCCTCTATACTGTTCCCACAACAATGAAATCATCTAACAATATATTTCTCAGAAGGGTATCCCTGTTGTTAAGGGATGCATGACTGTAGTTGGTGTTACTGAACTAAACTGGGGTCCACTTGTCCGGCGCAGTAAGGCCAGACACTGATGCTGAGATTTACAGCAAGAGAAAAAAGCTTTCATTGCATGATGCCGAGCAAGGAGAATGAAGAGCTAACGTTTAAGACTTGAACTCTCCCATGGCTTACAAGCAAGGATTTTTAGAGAAAGGGGTACATTTCAGGAAAGCAGAAGTTGCAGGTAAAATTGTAAATCAATACATGGAGGTTGCACATTGATTTGACCCAAAAAGGACATCTGAAGTGGGGGCTTGCAGGTCATACATAGGTGAATTCCGAGATTCTTTGATTAGCAGTTGGTTAAGGAAGCAAGGCTTTGTCTACGAACTTGGGGTCAGTGGAAAGGAATGTTGAGGTTTGGCCTGTGGGTGAGACTCTTTCCAGGCCTCTCAGGAAGAAATTTAGAACAAAGAATAGTGGTCAGAGATCAGTCCTCAGTTCTCCCTTATCTGAGATCTACATGGTAGTGATTGGCATTTTCCATCTTGTGGGAGTTTCTGAAAAACAACTCAGGAATATATGTTAAGATATTATCTTTTAGTTTCTATAGAGAACAAAAACACCTCATGACTCTGGCTTGCTTGGGAGACTATTGTTACTATCTTTTTGCTGATCAGGCTGCTTATTTACTTTTCAAGGCTGGTGAGGTGACTGGAATTTCCCTTGAGGGACTCAAGATTTTTCCTTTATTTCCACACTTGGGGGGTCCAGCTGCTCTGTCTGTCTGTCTCGTTGGATCTACGGGCTCGATCAGATCCAGGTTCCATTTTTCAGTCAAAATGACATCACAAGGGGTAGAATAGTCTCCTGTCTTTTTCTCCCATGACATTCTTTACTGTGTCACTGTGGTTTCTAAACTTGGTTGGAGCCTATAAGACTGAATAATTCTTTGTTGTGGAGGGCTCTTCTGTACATTGTAGGATGTTTAGCAGCATCCTGGCCTCTACTCACTAGATACCAGTAGCACCCACCCTTGGTGTGACAATCAAAAATATCTCCAGACATTACCAAATACCCCCTAGAGAGGGTAGGGCAAAATCACACTTGGTTTAGAACCACAGCTGTGCCAACCATCAGTTCTTCCCAAAGGTTATCTGTCCACAACCTTTAATTTTTCAAGTACTAATCAATTGACTATGAGACCTAGGCCATTCACTACAGCTGTTGTATTAGTTTTCTATTGCTGCCACTATGACAAATTACTACAAATGTAGTGGCTTAAATGGTAAAAATTTATTATCATATAGTTCTGAAGTCTGGAAGTCCAAATTAGGTTTCACTGAGCTAAAATTAAGGTGTCAGAAGGGCTGTGTTCCTTTTGCAAGCTCTAGGGGAGCCTGTTCACTCGCCTTTTCCAGCTTCTAGAAGCTGCCAGCTTCCTTGGCTTATGGCCTCTTTCTTAATCTTTAAAGCCATCAGTATAGCATCTTCTAATCTCTCTCTTTCTCTCTGACTCCCTTGCATTCTTATAAGAACCCATGGGCCCAGTGGAATAATCTAGTATAGTCTCCCTATTTAAAAATCCCTAATTTAATCATGTTGCAAAGTCCCTCTTGCCATGCAAAGTAGCAGATTCACAGGTTCTGGGGATTAGGATATTGGGGCTCAGAAAACAATACCCCAAAGTGGCACTTTCACATGCTGAGTATTTTGAACTAAAGAAGCAGCCTCAGAACCCAGGTCTCTCTGACCTCCTGTCCCTGCCTCCTGCCCATCTGCCTGTCCTGAAGCACAGGGAGGGGCTTTCTCTGAAATTCTTGTATCTGACCAAGGGAAGCTCCTCCAGAAGGAAAGCAATTATCTTGAGCCCCCTCCCTTTAATCTCATCAAACAGGGATGATTAACTCCTAGGAAGGAAGACTAGAGTTGACATCACACCTAGAGCCCAGAGGAACTTTGTCCCAGGTTATTGTCTGTTCTTCAGGTCCATTCATCTCCCCTAGAAAACATTTACTCTTCCTCTAAAACTGCCTATGGCCCCACTTCCTTCTCCCCTATGAAGAAGGGTTTGTAAGCTTCTACATCTCACTGGGTCACTGGGTATTCACTTTCCTGTGATACCCCTGTGCACATAATAAATTTATATGCCTTTTCTTCTGTTAGTTGGTCTCTTGTCAGTTCATTTCTCAGACTCAAATATCGAACCTCAACAGGGGAGAGAGAGGGTTCTCTTGCCCCAAGAAGAACGGGGACATCTTCTGGGGGCCATTATTCCACCTGTCATACCTATATAACTGAGTGTCAGAAAGTGTGATAAATTCTTTAAGAGATTTACAAAGAGTGGCTTCAACAGAGAAGAGAACAAAAGTGTGTAGAATGTGGGAACAGTCCACGATTTGTTCACAGTGTCCAGGACTCCTCGTTGCTAGTTCGTAGAACCACCGGGGACACACAAAGGCTGTGTGTGCGTAGCCATTTACTTTATCTCATTTCTCTCTTGAACAGGACTGAATTTTTAACTGCCTGGTGCTCTTTTCCATCTGGTTGTACTGTTGCTGGCCCCTCGAACTGGATGTGTCCCAAACGGATTCATTGACCTCCACGCCTGCTTCTCTTCCCCTCTTCACGAGTTGCGTTAGTGGCTTTCCCACCCTCTTAGAGCCAGATTTGAACCTCATCACTCTCCTCATCTCACACACCAATTGTTTTCTAAGTCCTAGGGATTCCATTTCCATGACAGCTTTTAAATCTGTCCTTTCTTCCCTCTTCCCAGTGCCGTTCTCTTATTTCAGGCTTTTAGATGCTTTGCGTGGATTATGAAATAGTCTTACTAAATTACCCTCTAGCCAGTCTGCTTGGTTCCAGCTTTTCCTCCGTCATCTGTGGTCATACAGGAACAGCTATTCTTATGGCACGCTCTATGTAAGGAATACCCTTAATCTGCACACCACTCTGAGCTGAGCTGAGCCGAGTGGCAGGCCAGAAGGGCAGAAGTTCAAAGTCACCACCTATAAGGGATACCAAGACATCATTAAAAATCGAATTTGCCAGGAACTCCTGTTGAAGGGTTCTGTCCCTAGTTTGAAAGAAAGGAGAGGGCTAAGATTAACTACAGGGGTTTGGCTGGGTGTGATATTGAATTGAAACTGCTTGGGATAGCACAGGAAAGGCTGGGGGTCATTGCCTGATTCAGTGCTCAACCTCTCCTATGAAAAAATTGAATAAATATTTAAAGAATCTCTGACTGAAGGGGCACCACATTATTGTATGCCTCAAGACCCATCTGTCTGATCCCACTTCACTTATGAAGCAACTGAGGCTCAGGGGATTTAAGGAATTTGCCCAAGGTCACATAGGCAGCAAGTGGCAGAATTGAAATTCTGTTTTAGGAATTTGGATTTCCATATTCTTTCCACTCTATGGCCTGGCTTCATCCATGTTTGCAACTTAATTTCTCACTCTTTTCATTTTTAATAATTTTTTTTTAAGAGAAGGAGTCTCACTATGTTGTCCAGGCTGGACTAGAACTCCTGAGCCCAAGTGATCCTCCTGCCTCCGTCTCCTGAGTAGCTGGGATTATAGGCATGAGCCACCACACCTGGCTTCCCACTCTTTTCTTTATATCTTAATGTTGCAGTAAAACCAAACTCCTCACTCTTCTTTGCTGGAACTTGAACTTTCCCACCTTTATGTTTGTTCATATGTGGTTCCCTCTGCTGGAAGGACCTGGAACCCATCTTAATCCTTGAAAATCTTACCCCCTGAAAACCCAGCAGCAACACTATTGCTTTCAGGAAGGCATCACAAAGATTCCTACCTTGAAGTGACGAACACTAGTCACAGCCCATACCTTGTTTCTGGCTGCTTCCACTTTATAACTTTCATTACAGATATTTCTGTGTAGGCCTTCTTTTCCTAGTGAACATGTCTGTGAGGGAAGGTCTATGTCTGGTTTAGCTTTGCTCATAAGAAGCACTCCAAATATGTATGGAATAAAGAAGCAAATACAGGAAAACATGATCTGACTAGAATTGCCTGTTTTTTTCTGCTATAGTCTGAATATGTTCCCCCAAATTCAGATGTTGAAACTTAATCACCAATGTGATAGTGTTAAGAAGAGGGGCCTTCATGAGAGTAGAGCCCTCATGGGTGGAATTAGGACCCTTACAAAGGAGCTGGAGGGAGTGGGTTTGTTCTCTTCTGCTCTTTTGCCACGTGAGGATGCAGCATTTAAGGTGCCTTCTTAGAAACAGAGACTGGGTCCTCACCACCCACCAAACCTGCTGGCACCCTGATCTTGGACTTACCAGCCTCCAAAACTGTGAGAAATAAATTTTTATTGTTTGTAAATTGCCTGTCTCTGGTATTTTGTTATAGCAGCACAAACGAACTAAGACAGTCTCTAATTATAAAGGATTTGACAAAACATAAAATTAAAGTCAGAGACCTGGAAGGTAGGTGTAGTTTTGTTTTACTTTGCTTCTATGTCTTTGTACAAATTGTTACCTCTCCATCACATGTGGGATGTTCTCTTTCCTATCAATTCATAGCTACCAATTTCTTCAAGACCTGGCTCAAAGCCTAGCTCTTCCTAGAGGACTTCTTTCCTGAGTTCAGACCCCTGTGGTCACTCCTTTACCCAGTGGTCACAAGACACTCACACAGGTTGACAATTGCTACCTTGTCATCATTTCCAATCATCAACTGTTATTGAGTGCTTGGTATATAAAAAGCTCTGTGTCATGTGCTATGGGGTAGGCCAGGGAAAGTTTGCAGAGGAGGTGGGATTCAAGCAGGGTCTTGAAGACTGTGTTTTAATTAAAGAGGTGGAAAGGAAGGAAGAATAAAATAATGCATGACATTGAAGTTCAGTTCCTACTCTTTTTGTTACTGGCTATGTGATCTTGAGAAAAATTATTTAATTGCTTTGGAAATCAGTTTCCTCATATGTAAGATAGGAATAATAAAATGTGTGTTGGTGGTTATAAGGATTAATGTGAAAGCCTCACACATCGGTGAGAAATCTTGGTTGCAAGTGATATTAATAAAGTTAATTAAGAGACAACACATAACAACTCTTCAGTGGTCAGTACATGAAGCTGACAAACCTCCTTTCTCCATGTCACCAACTCTGTCCTCTTATGGTGTCCACCATGTTGGCTGAAGATGGGCAAAAGTCTTCCATTTGGTCTTCCTTCTGCAGAGAACCAAAGATGGGTCTTCTGTCATTCTAGTAACTATAGATTGCTCAGTAATTGGCTGGTTTTCCAAGGGAGAGAGTAATTGAATTGTTTCCACCTCCTCTGCACACACTTTGCTGTTTTAAGTCTTTGCTCTTGCTTGTTGTTGTCTTTTCTATCTGGAATGTGCCATCTTCTCAGCCTTAGCCTGAGCAGCAATTACTGGTCCAGTAAGAGTCGGCTGAGGTGTCACTCTCAGAATATTGGAAGATATGTCTAGAAAAACCCAACAACAAAAAGAAGTACTAAATATTTGATATCCTTGTAGTGCAATGACATTACAATTTTATTTTGATTTGTTTTTTCTTTATGTTTAGATTTATGTATTATGTTTCAGGTAATTTAAGCCAGAAGAACAAATTGAGATTGACTGTTGTATTTAAATTTCAGTTTATTAGAGGTATCTTTGAAAGAGTTATAGAAACATGAATATCACTGTGAAAAAATGAGGGAGGTTTTCATTGTTTTTCCAAAAAAACCCCAAAAAGGTAAATTGGCAAGGAAGACAGATTTGGGAAAATTAGTTGTGGGAATTCACCTTTTAGTAAATCCTTCTTGGCTGGGAAGAAAAGCTGTTCTTTTATTTAGCTGGGAACAGTGGCAAGGATTATTTTACCTGAGGATGGCAGTAGCTGGCAGATGAGAAGACTCCCTGGACAACAAGGTATGACGGGAACAGGGTTCAGAGGGTTTGGGCTTCAGATTTTGGCAATGCTGCTTCTCAGCTGTTAGCTTTGGTCAAGTTACTTCCTGAAGGCTCAGTTTTCTTATCCATAAAATGGGGGTTGGTTTGCCAAATTTAGCAAATAAAAATATAGGATACCCAGTTAAAGTTGAATTCCAGATAAATACTACTTTTTTAGTATCAATATGCCCTATGAAATATTATGCCGCATGCAATAAGTATGTCCCTAATGCTGCCTGGGACATATACTAAAATATTATTTAATGGTTATCTGAAATTCAAATTTATCTGTGCATCCTATATTTTATCTGGCAACCCTAAATGGGGGGTGATATGAGTAATTATCTTTTGGGGTCTTGTGAGGATTTGAGTGTTATCACAATGTATAGTCTGTGTATATAACTATAACTGGTGATTATAACATGACTATAACTGGTGTATAGTAAAAAAATGGATGTTATTAGTATAATAGATAATAGTAATAAAGGTCTTTAAATGGCAATTTGCCATACAGGGAGCCCTTGGGGAAAAGTTTCTGACTCTAAACTAGGGGAAGGTAAATTATAATCAAGGTCTGGGAATAAGATTTGGAATTACACAGTGATAATTTGGGGAAGGGAGAGAATTAGTAAATTAATCATATAATTATATAATTAATTAACTACTTAGCGAAAGGTGGTCTTACTAATAAGCTATCTAACAGAGGAAAATAAACTATCAAACAAAAAGTAAAGGAAATAAATTCACAGCATATAATTATCCCTTCGAAAAGAAAACTCACAATGCAACTACCCCCTTCGTTTTGTTTTAATTAAACACCTGTGGCCTAACTCATTGTCCCTAAGAATTTGTTTTTCAGCCTTGAAGAGCCCTAAGCAGCCAGTAGGGGTGTGAGTTTCCCCGCTCTAGTTTTCTGTCTCAGTTCCTGTCAGAAACACATTTTAAGGACTCAAATAAGCTGGCCTCACAGAGAAAAGAGAGAAAAAAAAAAAAAAATAAAGAGCACCTGCAAGAGCTTCACAGCCACTTCTGTTATCAGTCTGCTAAAGCAGAGAAAAAAAAACCAAATCATTTTTATTGTTTAAAAACTCCAAACAGCTTTTCCTCAGCTGCCTGGCACTTCCTTCCTTCCTCTATGTGCTGTGGCCACTCCCTGCTTCTCTCTCTCTCCCTATGTCTCTCTCTCTGTCTTTCTTTCTTTCTTTCTTTCTCGGGAAAATAAATAAACTTTTACTTCTATATATCTTAATCTTTGTGTGAGAAATCTTTCTCTGCCTGCATACGAATTTCACACCCTTTCATATGGTGGCCTGTATGGGGAGGAGAAACTGAGTTGCTTCTCTACCTCTGCACAAGGAGCTCATTCTTCTGCCTCTGTCTCTAAACTACTCCCTCTCCTGCAGTGCAACTCCTGGGACATGCTTCTTATGCCTTCGGAATTCGGTGAGTCTGTTGGACTCTGGAAATGGTCATATACTCAAGGTTGAGAGTGGTAGCTTTCTGGTTTGGTCAAGGATGGGAAATCTGGCACTGGGTCTACCACTTGGGAGAGTGTTAGGGAAGGATGCTTCCTAACCACCCTTCCCCAGGAGGGGGATGCCCCCGATCAGTCTTCACTCAGAGTTGTGGATGCCTGGCCTTGGGGGAAGATCACTAGGTCTCAGCCTGAGTCAGAACTTGGGGACGCCTGTTTTCTGGCCAGATCTCTAGGTCTCAGTTTCCGGATTTCAGGGATGCCTAATGTCTGATTAGAATTCCAAAGGTTTTCTGAGTTGGGAATACCCCCTCAGACTTCTTCTATTTTTGACATATGACCATCCCTAAAAAGTTCTTTTCTTTTTCTTAGTTGCTGCCATGGACAACATTACGTTAGATGACCAGGAAATTTGGCCCAAAAATGGATCTTTTAATCATAATGCTATTCTGCTACTTGACCTTCTGTTGCTGCTGGCTCAGTGAAGGGTCTAAAGTCCTCTACGTTCAGCCTTTTTAAAAACTTACTAGACTTTCTGATCTTCGTTCTGCCTGCCACATGTTACTTCTCAGCCCTACATCTCTCCCACTATCTTCAGTTTCCAGATGTTTCTCTTTTGGCTCCCCCTCCTTCTTCTTCTCCATCTCCGCCACTCTTGCCCAGCTACACTCACTCTGGCTGGCCATTCCAAACTCCCTGCCCACCTGTACATCAGCTCCCTCTCCAAGAGGTTGCTAGGTCAGAAGGCATTATAAATGATTCAGAGCCAAGATAAAAATCCAGCCCTTTTCCTTTCACAACTGTTCTGAAGCCTTTTGCCTCTTTACTATTTTAGACGCTGCCACTAGGGAGGGACAATCCATCTTAGCATTACACTTTATCTCCCAGTCAGCCCTGATATTTGGCGTAAACTCCAAAAGCTTAAAAAGGGGCCTCAGACTCCACAATGGATCTTTTAAACCTGGCCTTCAAGGTCTTTGATAACCAGAATGGAGACAGGCAAAAAGAATAGAGGGAAAGAGACCGCCAAACAGGTCCCAGAACAGAAGAAAACTCTTCAAATGGTGACTACCACAATGAAAAAAGTTTTTCAGAGACAGAGTTACACTAGAGGCTCAGACAAAAAGACACCAAGACCATGCCCTTTACTAGGAACTATGCCCTGTTTTAACTGCCACTGACTGGGTCCCTGGAATCAAAATGCCCCAGGAAATGAGTCCTGCCGGGACCACGCTTTTCTCCAAAAGGGAGGGGCACAGAAAATGGGAGTGTACTTAAAGCAGGGGACTGCACCTGCCTTCCAGAACTGGTGAGCCCCCCTGAGCCAACATCCTCCATACCCATGGACCCACTGAAACTATTTTAGTCTGATGAACAGACCCCGGCTTTGGAACAAGTTCAAGTTCGTCACACTGGGTTGGCTGAGCCTTAGGTAACTCTCTCTTTGTCACAGGTACACAAATTGACTTTAATTAACACTGGAGCCATTTACTGTACTCCTCCTGAATTTTTGGGACCTCTGTTTCCCTCTCCTATTTCCACTGTCAGAGTGAAAAGTAAAATACAAACCCTCTGTGCACTCCACAGCCCCTCTTCTCACTGGGAGATCAAGTCATTACTCACTCCTTTTAGTGCTTCTGAATTATCCCCTGAGTGGGAAAGATCTTATGGTTAAGTTAAACACCTAACTCCTTTAATACCACAAGCTTCCTTTCTCAGACTTCTGGAAAAAGCTTAACTGGGACTTTATATGCAACTATTTTTCCTTTCCTTGGTACGTTCTGGACTTTCAAACTATAAACTTTCCACCTTGTTTCACCTAAAAATATCTACTTCTGTCTACATGTCTATATATTTGTGTGTCTTTATTTGTCATGTGTATATGGTATTCCACTACCAAAATATATAAAAGTGCTCTAATTAATTGGCTTAGAGAAAAATAAGCACTTAAATCACATATTTTATTAAGAACATAAGAAAGAACTCAAATGTCTTTCAGTTCATGTGACCTTGGTAATCTTTGGTAAATGAAACTAGTTTTAAAATTATTATCAGTTTAGATGTTTTAAGATCATAATTAATACATCAATAAAAAGAGCTACATTCAAGATGGCCACCAAAAAACCCCCCAAAATACACTATTATTACAACTACTCATAAAATTGAGAGTACTCTTTTACCATCTGACACCTCCGCTCAAAAGACAGAGCTAATTGCACTTATTAAGGCCTTACAACTAGGTAAAGATCAAATACTTAACTTTTCATTGACTCTCAGTGTGCCCATCATGTCTTACACTCTCACACACAGCTACTTAGAAAAAATGGGGACTTCTCGCTGCTCAGGGTACATCTGTTGGACATGCTAACCTTATCATACAACTCATACAGACAACTCCTCTCGCCATTTGAGGAGTTCCAGAGGAATTCCCGTTTGGGTTAAAAGCCTCAACCATTTGAGAGAGTAGGACTGTTTATATTTGACACCCCCTAGGCTTATTTGTTAAACTTCAGTACACACTGGGAATCCTCTGTCTCTGCTGTTTGGCCTTTTATGCCATTTAGATCTAAGACAGGTCATTTACAATATTGGTTGGTTTGAGATAAGATTTTTAAAAACTTCTCTAATGTAGTGTTCCTGGACTTGTGTTTAAAATCTCTTAAATTTCCATTCTTGTGCACATGTTTAAACTGATAGACAAATTACATCAAAAAAATTTATGCCATTGTAGAGTTAAAATATGGAGTCAGTTAAACTCTCTGAAGCTACAGTCGCTAAATTACTAGTGTTGAGATAAGGCTCACTAATTCAAGGTTACTTGGATCAGCCAGTTCTGACAACAGTGTAAACATTAAAAACTCTTTTAAAACTAAAAACAAAGGTAAAATTTGGTTTTCTCTTTTAAATAAGATTTTCATACTATATTAATAAAAATAACAAAAGATTTTGTTCACCTTTTTAAAAAGGGGGGAGGAGAGAAAAGAGACAGATCCAGTTTGCCTCCTTATAAGCTGAGTCTCCTCTCTAAGAGTAAAAATTTTTTTGCCTTTTAAAATATTTTGATTGTCACTTTGGCTAGGTAAATGACTATAATTTTATGGTAACCTGTGATCCTGGTTCACAACAAGAAGTGTTTTATGACAGAATATGGTAAAAAAAAATTTTGGTTATTTGTTCCCCTGTTCAAGATACTAGTTTTTCTTATTTACGTTCCTCTGTATTGTACAGTTCACTCATGACCCTGGACAGACTCTTGATAATTCAGGTGCCCTTTTCATTGTGTTTGACTTCCAGTTTGTCTGAATGGGCTTCTCATTAAAACAACAGACAGACAGGCAGAAAACAGTCACACTACAGAAGGTTTTTCTTTGCCTTTTTGGTGGCTGGCCTGAGAGAGGCGAGGATTTTATGCTTTGTCAAGATAATCCCTGTGTTGTCTTTATTAGGTTTTTGGCTAACTAAAAAGACTATACTTTAAAGGTTAAGATTTACACCCATATAACTTCCTACATTGCCTTTCAAGTCTTCTAATGACTATCATCACTCTTGGTTAAATGAAGGCCATTGTTTTATAGTGACTTGTGATTCTATTTAAACAAACGTTTTAAACCTGTAATGTTTGACAGGCTTTCCAAGAACAAAATTCTAGATTTGGTTCTTTTAACCCCAAATTAACTTTTAACAGTGAAAACACTGGAAATCTAAGAAAAACTTATTAGGCTTACTGGTATGTTAAACTGTACAAAAAAAATTGTCAAATATAAAATGGTGTTTAACTTTCTTTGGGTTATATTTATATAAGTATATTATAGATATCTGTTCCAAAACTATATGGGATTCCTAAAATTCTAATATGCCTTGGCATTATATTATCAATAGTAATTATGTATTGGACAGTTGTGTGCCATGGAGATGGACAGGTCTCCTTTGCGTCTTTGACCATGGCTACTGTATGATTTTTGTCATCCACAGACAATAATTATTTTACTTTGGTTCTTCTTAAACAACAGTTTATAATCAACTATGGTCCAAGATTTGTTTCTTTAAGAAAATGTCATGAAAAGAACTAAGTTTTTTTTATGACTTTTTGTTTAAAGCAGTGCTGATTCTCTTGCTTTGTTTTCCAAAGTCATGACAAGTATTAAATGAATAACAAAGTGTACCTGATTTCCCTAGCATCTAAAACTGTTAAATTCTGCCTGGCCCAACCTTATTCACTGCTACTAAAACTACAAATATTCTCCCTCTAGACCCAGGGACTATCACAAAAGAGACAGGCATGTGGGCTTGTATGGGCCAAAGGAATGGAATTAGTTCAGACTCCACATCTTCTCTAGGATGGCTTTGTTCCTCAACCCCTTTAAAGTTATGTATTGGTGTTCTACTCTCCTGTGGCCTTTCTCCTCAATCTCCCCACACCCTCTTGGCACTTACTTGCCAGCAGTAAAACTCGCTGGACAACTTCTTAAAGGGACTGAAACATTTACAGCCTAGAGACTAAATTTTACTCAAGGATTTCCCAGGACAAACTGGGCCCCCTCCAGCCTTCATAAAAAGGTCCTTTTTAAATAATTCTTACTACTATCTCTACAGCTAAGCTTCTGGGAATTCTGTCCTAGATCCTCCAGAAAAACCTACTTCCACCCACAGCAAACTCCTTGAAAGTCCACTGGTTTATACCTGCCAGCCCATCATGTATATCAGACTCTGATTCACTCGACAAGCGCCTCAAAACCGTGAGCTTTAATGTGCTGTGGTATATAGGACATCTTCCTGTTCTTATGCTCCTTCTTATACTTCTACCTAACTCACACACCAGGCCTATCCACTTTTGCCCACACTGAGAGCTCTAATAATAACCTTACTCTCCATATCTCCCACTATGGGCACTCTGTAACATCTCTATCTGATAACATTCCAAGAGGCCTTCTACCTTCTCAGAACTGTGAACTCTTCTCGCCACGTGTGGCCTTAGTTTCCTTGATAACCCCTCTCCTTGGACCCCTAATTGCTCTGCTTTTGGTACTCATTTTCGGATCCTGCATTCTATCTGATAACATTCATACAAAACCAAATTCAAACTCTAGTGGTTTCTCTTTAGCAAAACTCCCACTCTGCCTCTAATCTTGCTTGTAAGACTGTCTGTTTTCACCCCCTTACCCTTTGTGACCCAAATGAACTCTTTCAGGTAGGGACATCTCTACCCCCTGACCCAACAGAAAACAGCTACAAAAGAAGAGAACTCTGTCCACATCCCCCAGTTTCTGAGTTCATTAAATAAAAATTTTAATTTTAACCAAAGAGAAGTGGGGGGGGGGAATGAAAGGTGGCCTTACAATAAGCTACTAACAGAGGAAAATGCACTATCAAACAGAAAGGGAAATAAACTCACAGCACATAATTGCCCCTTTGAAAACACTCACAAACACAGTTACCCCCTTTGTTTGGTTTTAATTAAACACTTGTGGCTTAACTCGTTATCTCTAAGAGTTTGTTTCTTAGTCTTGAAGAGCCCTAAGCAGACAGTAGGGGTGCAAGCTCTCGCTCCAGCTCTCTGCCTCAGTTCCTGCCAGAAACACATTTCAAAGACTCAGATGAGCTGGCCTCACAGAGAAAAGAGAAAAAAATAATAAAGAGCACCTGCAACAGCTTCACAGCCACTTCTGTTGTCAGTCTGCGGAAGCAAGAGAAAAAAAAACCATTTTTACCCTTCAAAAACTCTGAACAGCTTTTTCTCAGTGCCTGGCACTTCTTTCCTCTGTGTGCTGTGGCCACTCCCTCCTTCTCTCTGTCTCTCTCTCTGTCTCTTTCTTTCTTTCTTTCTTGGGAAAATAAATAAACTTTTACTTCTACATAACCTAATCTTTGTGTGAAAAATCTTTCTCTGCCCACATATGAATTTCATATCCTTTCACTTAGGAAGTTTTTTAAGAGCAGTTGTTCCCTAGGGTGTCATCTTTAAATCCTATTTAGTTTATGCTGTCTACATTGACCATTTTGTGGTTTTAGGAGTTTACTTTGTTTTGTTTTGAAACGTAGGGAAAGCATATTTAATTTTAGGCACGTTAAACGTGATAGTAGGGTCTTCTGGTGAGGAAAAAGGCCTTTCCTGCCACCTTGTGGCTATGTAGTCTAGTTGCAATGTGTTTAAGAAGAGCCTTAGAGGAAAGTCAGCGTTTGAACTCCACCAAATCCAGAGGGCACCAAGGCTGTGCCATGACAGTAAGAGCCATGAACAACTGTGCCCTTTCTCCCAAAGCTTGAGGCTTGAGAATCAGCAGCTGGCTAAGGAAGGCAGAGCAGGGAAAACGGTGAAATCCATGTCCCCCTCTGTACTGTGGGTTTCCAAGCCTGAAGTGAACAAGCTGAGAGGGGAGAAGGTTTAGATTGAGTGGAATACTGATTATTTTGTTGGACTGCTTTTTTTTAAAAGGCAAAGACAAAGGGCATTTTTGTTTAGTGGCTAAGAGTGGCTAGAAAATTCATGGTATGTCTTAGCTTTTTCCAAAGGGCAGGGACAGGGCCAATCCAGAGAATGGGGTTGAAAGGACAAGGAAAAAAGAAACAAAAAATGTGCTTTTTGCTTGCATCCTGTCGTGTGAAGCTCATTCAATAAACATGTTTTAAATGCATAAATGTACTATGAGGTAAAAATCAGGGTGAAAGGAAGTACAGTGACGCTAACGAAGAGCAGGCAAACAATTGCATTTGGATCAAAGCTGCTCATTTCACACATGAACAAACTGAGGTCAAAGTCAGGGAAAGGTGGAGTCCAGGGTAAAGTCAGTAGAGTTAGCTCTAGGATTCATAGTAAATCTACTTCAAAAAAGTCTTTACAACCCACAAGTCCACTATAGCAGGGATATAAGCCTTCTGACCCTGACCCAACCCTGGCAAGAAGGGCTGCTTCTTTGTTCTCTTTTCTGCCCCACGGGTCTTTCCAAGTGCTGGAGGGAGGGGTGGAAGCTGGTTCCATCAGTGCCTCTTCCCCAACTTCTACCCCTTCTCTTTCTTCTGTGACCTCTCAGTTTTCCTTCTCTGTAACCTAAATCCCGCCTGTCTTTGTCCATTTTCTGTTGCTGTAACAGAATACCACAGGCTGGGTAATTTATAAAGAAAAGGAATTTAGGCTGAGCACAGTGGGTCCACACTGTAACCCAGTGCCTTTGGGAGGCCATGACAGGAGAATCTCTTGAGGCCAGGAGTTTGCAACCAGCCCGGACAACATAGTGAGACCTTGTCTTGACAAAAAATAAGAAAAATTAGCTGGGCATGGTGGCACATGCCTGTAACCCCAGCTACACAGGAGGCTAAGGCAGGAGAATTGCTTAAGCCCAGGAGTTTGAGGTTATAGTGAATTATGATTATGCCACTGCACTCCAGCCTGGGCAACAGAATGAGACCTGTCTCTAAAATAAATAAATAAATAAGAAAGAAGGAAGGAAGGAAGGAAGGAAAGAAAGAAAGAGAAAGAAAGAAAGAAAAAGAAATTTATTTCTTCTTACAGTCCTGGGGTTGGGAAGTCCAAGAGCATAGTGCTGGCATCTGGTGAAAGCCTTCTTGCTGCATCATAACATGGCGGAGGGCATCACACGGAGAGAGGGCAAGAGTCTACCTGTCAGCTCAGGTCTCTCTTCCTCTTCTTAGACAGCCACCAGACCCACCATGGGGCCCCACCCTGATGACCTTATCTAATCCAAATTACCTCCCAAAGGTTCTACCTCCAAATGCCATCAATATATGAATTTGGGGGTTAAAATTTCCAGCACATGAAATTTGGGGGACACACTCAAACCATAGCAATGCCCAACCTTGGAATACTGCCTGGCATCTGCCTAGCCTTTCATACCCACTACCTCTGGGAGGCATTAGGATCTCTATTTGCATGTGAAGCTTGCCAAGGCTATCACATACCTGTAAGTCAGTGGCAGGGCTTGGGTAGGAGCCTGGGTCTTGGACTCCCTCCATTATATTTTGCTGCCCTAGCTCTCTGCCTTCAATTTCTGGCTTCCCGTTTTGGACTATGATGATTTTCTTCGTGTTAATTTTTTTTTTTTCAGTGTGAAAGTTTTCAAGACGCCTACGAGTGGAAAATGTACTCCTCCCCCAGCCAAATCAAACTTCACCAGATTCCTTACAGCTGTATACATTGAAATGACTAATGAAAGAGCCCTTCGCTGCCAGTGGAACTTTCACACATGGCACTGTTGCTGCAGCTCAGCAGGACCCGACCCTGGTATTTACATACTGGATGTCACCCCAAAAGCCCCTGACTAGGGGATTTCTGGGATGTATTAAGAATGCCACTCTGGGTCTTGGAAGGTGTACTGTATGAGCGCCCACCCCATAGAGCGGGGGGTAGCATTGCGGATCCCCACCCATTCCTTAACAAGCAAGTGCTTTTCTCCTGGGAAGATGTCCAGATTCAGTTACAGATCCATTGGTGCCAGGGGCAGCTCAGTAATAATAGCTCTGCTGCTTGCCAGCTACTGATGGAGATACTGGGAATACCCAGACAAGGAAGTCAGGCCCCCTGCACACCCGGGCTGAGCTGGATGCCTGGTAAGGCAAAGGACACAAACCCTTGGATAATTTCCATCCTTGGCAGTGTGTTTTGTAGCATAGGTGTGAAGTGGGTGCTCTGGGAGCTCAGAAGAGGGGCTCCTAACTTAGGGGTGGCTAGGAAAGACTTCCTGGAGCTCCGAATGACTGAGCGGAGCCTTCAACATTTTTCTAAAAAGTGCTTCTGCCCCCCCTTAGTTAAAAAGGAAATGCACCTCATTGCAACTAGTTTGAACTTTACAGAAATACATTCCTTTAAAGTTCAGGAGGTGAAGAGAAAATAAGAAAACTTGATTAGTTGGATTTCTAATCAATTGGAGCTTGTAGCTTCTTCCTGAAAAGGGAGTTGTGTGTGTGCATTTGTAAGTGTGAGTGTGTAACTATAAAGAGGTGGAGTAGTGCCGAAAAAAGGGAGGTGAAGACTGCGAGGTGAGACCTTATCTCTGTGACCAGAACCTCTTTGTGACAACACCAGCCAAGGTGAGAAATCAGCACCCACCCTCTGTGGGACTCTGGCTTTTTCCAACTTTGTTTTCCAGGTTTTGGTCTTGGGTACTGATGCTTGTAACTTCAGAGTCTCATCTCTGCCCATGTTTTTAAGTGGTTTATCAAAGTGTTTTCCTAAACAAAATCAATCTCTCCCCAAAAAGAATTACAGGTCCAGCTATAAGATGTTAACAATATTTAACCTGCTACAATGCCAATTAAGAGCTCTTGTTTATTTAGGACTTTCTTTGCACCAGGTATGTGCTAAGAACTTTGTATTTGTTATCTTATAATATTAATCCTCACAACAACCTTATGAAGTAGGGATTTCATTATTCCTATTTAACAGATGGGGTTATTACTTGCTCAAGCCACGTAGCTAATAGTCAGCAGATCCCGGGCTCCAGCCCAGGTCTCTCTGGCTTCTAGGTCTGTGCTCATGAACGTACTCCTCTGCATTATTTCTCAAACATATTTGGCTACGGAAACAATTTTTTTTAATTGAGCACTAAGATTATTTCTCAGTACTAAGATTAGCATTCCGTGGAACACAATTTAGGAAATGCCGTCCCAGGACTATACATTGCCCTGTCTGTAAAAAAGAGATAATAATACAGTCTCCGTGTTGCGATGATTAAAAGATGTTTCAGAAAATGGGTGCTGAGGTTAGTTACCTTCCACTAGGAATGTGTGTGTGTGTTAAAAATAACATTTGTAATGTCCTCAATGAAATGAAGCAGTGCTTTGCCCAGGATGACAATGAAGATGACGGTTACTAGGCTGGGAGACCCTAGGGCCCTGTGGGGGACGGCCCTAAATGCTGCCCGGAAGGTGCCCTTTGTCCCCTCCCTCCCCTGCCCTCTGGTTCTCTCCCTTATCCCCCTGTGATGCTTGTCTTTGTTCTAGGAATGGTTCTCCAGTTGCCTGCAGCTGGGCCAGGGCTTTGCTCTGAAGCACGCTGCTGCCTACTAGGGCCAGCCCTGGACCCCTCCTATGCAAATTTGGACTGTGTCCTGAGCCCCAGCTGTAGGCCAGGCCCCTGTTACATATTGGGCAGACCCACCACAGCCTGGCTGCTGCCACCTGGCTGACATCTACCCGGCTGACATCTGCCCGGAGACCTGCGCTGCCACTTCACCACCACCCACCACTTCTCTGTCCTTGGAGACAAGGTCCAACCGAGGAGATGCCTGAGCTGGATATACCTTCTTGGACGTTGACTTGGACAGCTCACCAACCCCCAAAGGGGCCAATCTTTCAGGCTGGTTAGCCCCCAACCTACTCTCAGGAGGCTTCCCTGCCCCATCAGTTTGCTGCAGTGGCCCGGTAGACCTGGTGGTCAAATCATGACATTCCTTTTCTCCTATGCACCAGATTTGCACAGCTGTCATTTTTCTTTCAAAATGTTAGCAGTTCCACAGATGTGTACATTACTATACTATACTATAAATAAAACAGACGAACAAAACCAAGCACTCAACCCCGCTCCTTAATACCACCTGGAAAAGCATTTGCATTGTTTTCATTAAATATGAAGTACCGCTAAAAAAGAAAACAAATTCTTTCACATACGTTCTCACCTTGCACCTGTGAGGGAACTATTTTTACTTTCATTTCACATGTGGAAAGACTGAGGATCACAGAGGTTAGCTGATTTGCCTAGCCTCACATAATTAAGAGCAGCAAATCCGGGGCCAGAGTAATTATCCAGTGTTTGTTCCCTTGCCAAATGCTGTCCCTGGGATCCCTGGCCCTCCAGGTCATCAAGGTTGGGGCCCTTTGCTCCTGGAGTCCCAAAGTGACAGCATAAAGGTGGTTCTGATTGAGTGTGACATGCATGCTAACCCTCCCTGTTTTCTTCCCTTTACCCTCCTCCATCCTGTTCCTAATGCTGTCTACTCTCCATGAGCCTCAAGGTGCTTTTTGGCTTTTCTCTGTAGCTTGTCCATGGGGCTCTTTGCTGTCATCCCTGGACCCACCAACTCTCTTGCCTCTTTAACAAGTACCAGTTGAACCACAGGCTGTGTGTTATGGAGATACGTAAAGAGAAATGTGAGATGTGGTCTTGCCCCTAATAAATCGTTAAAGGAAAATTATTCTGATACTTATTAAAAACGGCAAGGAAGACTTTATTCGATACTATTGCAATGGGGTCAAGATTATTGCAACAGGTGAGAAGACTGAATTCAACTCCAGATACATCACTAGCCCTCCCTGTTTCCATCGGGGATAAGGGGGGATTTATAGCCAATGGGTGGGGTTGGGAAATGGGTGAAAACGTATTAACAGGAACTTGGTTAGGTATCAAGAGTAGAGAAAGAGGAGCTTGACTGGATTCAAGGGTTGGGGGACTCTCAATAAACTGGCTTAGCAGGATTTGTTGCTAGAACTGGGATCAACAGGCTAAGGGTGAAGCCTAGTCAAGAAGAGGGCTTCAAGGAGCCTGACTAAAGTTTAATTAAGGAGGGAGTCATTGTCAGCACTCACAAAGTGGTGTGAGAGTCAGGACCCAAACACAGGCACAGGACCCAGAGTGGTGAGAGGAGTCATGTGTCATCCACAGACATGGCTGGAGCTCAGAGAGGAGCCCGTGGCTGGAATAGCCCAGACATGGGCTCCAGGACTCACTGATCTTTGGAGAGTCACACTGGCTTCACCTCATGTTCGTTCATTTCTTACTACTCCATGACATCCACATACTTTTCTTCTAGTACTTCGAAGCTTGAATTTCTAGGATTTTATACTTCTACAACAAGCAAGACTGAAAAGTACAAAGGCTTTATTTAGGCCTTGGATGAGGATTTTATCCTCATGTTTCTCTTCTGCAATATTGGGACAATACCTGCTATGGATTAAATTGTGTTCCCCAAGAATTCATTTAGTGACCTAATCTCCAATGTGACTGTATTTGGAGATAGGGCCTCTAAGGAGACAGTTAAGGTTAAATAAGGTCATAAAGGTGGCCCCTAATCTGATAGGACTGGTGTCCCTGTAAGAAGAGGAAGAGACACCAAAGATCTTTCTCTCTCTGTGTGTGCACGGAGGAAAGGCCATGTGAGACATAGTGAGATCGTGGATGCCTGCAAGCCAGGAAGAGAGGCTTTACCAGAAACTGAATTTTCTGGCACATTGATCTAGGACTTCTTATCTCCAGAACTCTGAAAAAATAAATTTCTGTTGTTTAGGTCCTCCAGTCTGTGGTACTTTGTTATGGCAGCCTGAGCACACTGATATAACACCTATCTCATGGGTTATCATGGGAACTAAACGTAACATAAGCTGTGGACCTAACGGCAATTCTCCCAGATTAGTTAGCTTATTCCCCTCTCCTCCTGTCATGTGACTTGTGGGGTGATAAGGGCTTTTTGCCACTAGACATCTTCCTTGTGACCACAT
This sequence comes from Daubentonia madagascariensis, assembly GCA_023783475.1. Taxonomy (NCBI): domain Eukaryota; kingdom Metazoa; phylum Chordata; class Mammalia; order Primates; family Daubentoniidae; genus Daubentonia; species Daubentonia madagascariensis. The sequence continues at coordinate 30,296,404 of JAKFHU010000978.1, forward strand.
GATGGTGTGGAAAATTCACAGAGTAGAATCATTCCTTTGGGTTCAGGCTTTGTTTCTCCATGTTGCAAGTAACAGAAACTTCGCAAATTAGTATAAATGAAAAGGGGGAATTTTCTGGAAGTATGCTATTATCAGTTAGAATATCAGTTAGAATTCCTGGTCAAGCAGCATAACTGAACTCTGGCTGATTTAAGCCAAAACGGAACTATTGAAAGGATACAGAATGGGGCACAGGACTGTCAGGAAGGACAGAGAACCAGGTTTGGGGCCTCATAGCTGGGCAAAAGGGCCAAATATCACACCATAGAATGGTGTGTGAGGACCGCATGGCCATGCTGCTGGGCGCTGGCTGCTGTTGCTTGCTCCTCTGACACTGTGAGCACTCAACGGCACCAGTACTGCTGGACTGAATTCTCCTCCAGTGTGCCTTGTGATCTCTGCGGTTCTGGAGTGGTGCTATCTCCTTGGCAGAGCCTATGTCATCCATCTGCATCCATGCTACAAAGAAGGTTGGGAAAGTCAGCACTGGCATTTTCAGCATTGAGAGTGGGAGGTGACTCTGCCAAGATTCATAAGGTGGGGAACTTCCCCAAACAATTAAAAGGAGGTTTAAAATGCCAGATGGCCAAAAAGAAAGACAAGTTCCCCCACAGATACAGGAGAAACTTACAGAGCCCCCAAATAGGAAGTGTAGCTTCACTCATAGGAGTGAGAACCAGGAACTAGAAAGCCAGCAACTGGTTACTGGCTGCCCTGTGTCTCTCTGTCTCTGTCTCTGTCTCTCCCCCTCTGCTGCGTTTCCCAGCTCCACTCGCTAAAGGTAAGGGCCGCCTCTGTCCTGACTTTGGAAATTAGTTGTTTGTCTCCCTTAGAACATCTGTTTCCTCATCTTCCAGAAAAACCTCTCAATTCCTCTCAATTCTCCTCTGTCTATTCTTGGTCTGTGTGGGCGCCATCCTCAGCCCCAGGGTGGGCCATATGACCCAGGCCCAAGCCAATCACCACATTGTATTCCCTTGGCTGCAGGGGTGAGCGTGTGACTTAAGACAGCCTGAGACTCCACCCCCCACCTTATTTTATTGAACTATAATTTATATGTAGTAAAGTGCGTAAATCTTAAACATACAGGTCAATGAATTTTACATAAAATTCATTGTATACATCTGTGCAATCACCATCAAGATTGAGATATAGAGCATTTCCAGCAGCCCAGCAGTCTCCCTTGTAGTCCTCTGTAATACTCCACCCAAAGATAATCACCGTTCTGACTTTCATTACCATAGATAGAATTTTTACCCTTTTTTGAACTCTATATAAATGGAATTATATAGTATGCAATCTTTGCTATCTGGCTTTTTTTGCTCAACATGTCTGTGACATTCACCCATGTTGTTTTATTTAGCATTAGTTCACTGTTTTTCACATTTGTATAATAAACCATTATATGATTTATACCACAAATTTATATATCCATTCTACTGTTAATGGAAATTTGGGTTCCTTCTGGCTTGGGGCTATTAAATAACCCTGCTATGTACATTATTGTATGTATCTTGGTGGCTATAAGCACTCATTCCTCTGGGTATATAGCAGGAGTAAAACTTCTGGGTCATAGAAAAAAATACATAACTTTAATAGATATTGCCAAATTGTCTTCCTAAGTGATTGTGCCACATCTATTGACAATATATGAGACTTACAGTTGCTCCACATCCTTGCTTGTACTTATTATTGTCAGTCTCTTTAATTTTAGCCATTTTGTTTAGGTATCATGGTATCAAATTGTGGTTTTAATTTGTATTTCCCTGCTGACTGACAGTACTGAATGCTTTTTAAAAAACATGCGTATTGGCTATTTGGATATGCTATTTTGTCAAGTGGCTGTTCCAGCTTTTTCCCATTTCTAAAAAACACTGGGCTGTTGGTCTTTTCCTTATTGACATGCAGATATTCTTTATTATGCTTGTGAGTCCTTTGTTAGATACATATATTGCAAATACATTCTCTTAGCCCATAGTTTGCCTTTTTATTCTCTTAATGATGTCCTTTTAGGAATATAAGTTCAGCTTATTAATCTTTTCTATGATTAATGCTTTTAACTTGTTCTGTTTAGGAAATTTTTGCTCACTCTGAGATCACGAACAAGTTAATGACTTTTGAGGGAGGTAGAAGTAAATGGTTCCCTGTTTTTGTTGCATTTGAGGTTGTGAGGCGCTGAGGCTGAGCTAGAAACGGAGGCAGAGAGCAGAAAGACTTGCCTTGAGGTGGGGCAATGTCATAGCAAGGTGAGTCTCAGCTTCCCAGGAACTGTCCACTGTGGTTGTGGCTGAAATCAGACGCAGACCAAGAGGCTAACATGGGGCAATTGACCTCTGAAAAGATTCATTTAACTATTCCTTGATCAACTATCTCCTGAGTGCTTGTTGTCCAAGGTGACACACTCATGGAATTTATATTCTAGAGGATTTTAGAAATTATTTTAAACACCTTCTTATATTTCAGATTAGGCAACAAAGGTGAGGACATGACAAACAATTTGCTTGTCATCACAAAGCTATGGCAGAACCTCAGCTAGACCAGAACCGCAGCTATTATAAAACCCAAGTCTCCTGGATTGAACCTTCCCCCTCCACCTGCCCCTGTTACCAGTCCGGCAAAGGGTGACATCTCCTCTGCCTTAGGTTGAAGGTAAACTAAGCCTATCTCAGGTGGGTAGATGCTTTCCTCTCTTCATTTGGTCCTGGGTGAAGTGAGACGCCCTGGTCCACAGTAACAGAGACTTCAGGAAGTCCATACACGTCAAGGGGCCAGAGTGGACCAGTGCCAGCAGGGGGAAATCAGAGGGACTTCCCCCACGTCTTTCCTGTCAAAGAAAGAAGCATGAGAGACCTTCATGAAGGGGAAAAAAACAATACTTCAAGGACTAGTCCAGACTGGGTACAAGTCTCCCTAGTGGGGCTGCTATCCCTTGGGTTTTACCGCAGGACCTTGGGTTCCATCCTGCCGTGGTCTGTTCCAGGAAACTGGGTTTTTTTGTTGTTTTTAGTTTTGCTTTTTTATTTTCAAATTTTGCCTTTGTGCACATTTTATTGGGAGGGCCGACCAAAGAGGAAAATACCCACGAAGCCCTCTGCAGCCACAGACGCTCGGTGGCAACTGGACAAAGGCAGAGGCGTCAAGGGAACCATAACCTGGGGCCAGGGTCAGGGAAGGAAGGGGCTTAGGCGGAAAGCTCATGCCGTCTGGGAACCAAGGGAGGCTGGCGTGCTCAGGCCGTGGTGTTCGTGGGCACAACGCCTCGGGTCCACGGCCCGGACAACTTGGGACGTGGCGCGGCGAGTGGCGGGGCGCAGAAGCAGGACCAGACTCGTGGTCGGGCTCCAGTGGGCCTCGGCGAGGCGAGGCGAGGCGATCCCGGCCGCCAGCGAGGCTGCGGGGGCGGGCGTGGGCAGGGTTCCTGTGACGCGGCACAGCGGCGGCGGCAGCGGAGTCGTCCCTGGGGCGCCCGGGGCTCTCTGGAGGTGGCGGGGCGTCGGGTCGGGTCCAGAGGCTCTGCGCCCAGGCCCGAGGAGATTTGCCAGACGGCTTCGTGTGGCCACGGGACGCACCAGCTCCGCAGCCTGCAGGGACCGGAAGGTAGTTCCCGGTCGACGTCGTAGTGGCCCCAAGAGTGGGGGCTCAGCTTTGGATAGTAAGGGGGCGCCCAGGGAAGGGAACCCCCTGGGCTCGGGGCTGGCGGGGTCTGGGGCCCTGGGGCGCGCTCCGCTCCGCGGAAGCAGGGGCCTGGCTCACAGGTGCTTGAGCGTGCATCAGGTCGGGTCGTCTGGCTCCGGGTCACCAGGAGAATGAACTGAAACTGGGGTTTATTTTATTTAATTTTTTAATTTTTTTATTTCAGAATATTATGGGGGTACAACACTTTGGCTATATATATTGCCCATGCACTGCCCATGTCAGAGCTACAAATACACTAATAAAATGAAACTGGGGTTTAAAGCTGCATGCACACAGCTTCAAGCAAGTCCTAGGCCGAAGCTCAGTCCAAGGAGCGCAGGGGCTTCTTATTGGCATCAAGTGGGAAGTGATGGACATTTGTGTGTGTCAGATATGTAGTTGTGTTAAAATTATCATCATTTTGTGTTTATGGTGGATTGTGGACTTTTTTTAGACCAAAGACTGTCTTTTTTTCCATTTAAATTTACGTTTTTTTGAAGTATAACATGCGTAACAGAAAACAGCACAAATCCTAAGTGTACCACTCAAGAGTATACACATGCATAAAGAATACACACCCATGTCCCCAGCACCTAGATCAGATAATACTAGAACTGCAGTTGCTCTTCAGAGCTCTCCTCCCACCAGGGTAACCAGTGTCCTCACTTCTCACACTGTAGGTTAGTTTTGTGTGTGGGAGTCATATTTTTATGCCAGAAAAAAATACTTTATTTAAAAAATATTATAAATCATTAAAAGCAAATGTCCTTCAGGGAATACATAATAGTTCAGTTATAAATTCTGTAGTCTTAGGCCTTACCGGAAAAAGTTTGAAGATTTTCGATTTAATTTTGCTTTCTTGTTTTGAAAACATTTCAAACTTAAAGAAAACTTAGAAGAGTAGTGTAATAACTTTTTATCCTGAAGTGTTTGAGAGGAAGTTGCTGGCATTATGCTGCATGCTGTTCATACCCCAATGTTTTAGTATGTAAGTCCTGCACACAAGGACATTCTTCTACATAACAATAATAGAACCATCAAAATCAGGAAAATAACATTGATACATTAGTAACATCTAATCTGCAGACACCATTCAAGTTTCACCAACTGTCCCAATAAATGTGTTTATTGCACAAGTCCAGGAGTGAGTATTGCATTTTGTTGTCATATCTCTTTAGTCGTCTTCACAATGGGAGAAACTCAGTCTTTCCTTGATTTTCATGACCTTGACACTTTAGACAATTACAATTGTTTTGTGGAATGTTCCTCAATTTGAGTTTGTCTGGTGTTTTCTCAGAATTAGATTTAGGTAATGCTTTTTATTTTGGGCAGCAATATCACAGAAGTGATGCTATGGTCTTCTCAGTGCCTCCTATAGGTGGTGCACAATTTCAATGTTTTATTAATAGTGATGCTTACTTTGATCACTTAATTAACAGATGTCTGCCGGTCTTTATTTATTCTTTTTCCTTTTATAGTTAGTAAGTATTTTGTGGGAGTTACTTTGACACTGTTTAAATATCCCATTCTACATCATACATTCATCCATTAGTTTTAGCATCCATTGATGTTTCCTGTCTGAATCAATATTATTATCATGGTTGCCAGAGAGTGATTTTAATTGTAATTTAATTATTCAGTCAACATTCATTAGTTTGCATTCCTCTGTAAGGAAAAACTTTCTCTTTTTCTTTTTTTTATTTCAGAATATTATGGGGGTACAAAACATTGGTTATATATATTGCCCATGCATTGCCAAAGTCAGAGCTGCAATTGTGACATCCCCCAAACTGTGCACCCCATACTCATTAGGTGACTTTCTATTTTCCTTAATCAATTAATTAATTAACTAACTCATTTATATTAGTTTGAACTCATGGAAGTCTATTTTATTCATTGGCTTCTAATCTGTTTTTATCAAATTCTTCCCAACTTGGCCAGTGTCCCTGTCTTCTTTGTACACTTCCTGACCTTCTGGAATGAGATATTTGAAGCTCATCTTGTAATTTTCCTGCCATTTCTCTTGAGAGCCCTGGTTCCTTTTAGTGGAGAATGGTATTTAGAAATTATCTTAGTCTGTTTGGGCTGCTATATCAAATGCCATAGACTGTTTGGATTATAAAGAACAGAAATTTATTTCTCACAGATCTGGAGTCTGGGAAGTATAAGATCAGGATGCCAGCATGATCGGGTTCTGGTGAGGGTCCGCTTCCGAGTTGCAGATGGCCAACTTCTGCCTGTGCCTTCACATGGTGGAAGAGGCAGGGCAGCTCTCTGGGACTCTTTTACGAGGGCACTAATCCCATACATGGAGCTCTGCCCTCCTGCCTCCTAATACCATCACCTTGGAGGTTAGGATTTTAACATACGAATTTTTTTGGGAAACAAGCATTCAGACCATAGCAGAAATCAAAATGTGGATGTTAGGTATGTTTATTGTTATTGAGATGTCACTGCTCCCAGACCTTCTCAATGTATAGAGCTAGGCAACACACACACACACACACACACACGTCCCTTTACATCTATATTTATTTTTATATTTATCTATCATCTGTCTATCATCTATCTGTACTGGAAAGCATAAGTTCATACTGTCATTGATGATTTTAATCCAATAGCACAGAGTCATTCTAGTTTTCTCTTTCCAGATTTGTAACTCCTTTTTCTGACTGTGAGAAGCTGGTTTCCTTGATCTACCCTACTCAGGCTCTGAACCCCATGCCAAGCTGTTTCTTCTGCTCCCCCTCCTCTGCCAGACTCTCTCCCCCAACAGAGACTCCATAATGGCCACCACCGCCACCTTTGCTCCCTTGCCCAGACATCTGCCTTCCCTCACTCAGGCTTCAACAGTCTGCCCTGAGCAGTACATCACCCTCCTCATCCTGCTGCTGCTGTAATATCCTGCCTTGCCATTGCTACTGTCCCCTCCAAGCCCCCAGCTAGATCCCCTCCTCACCCTGCTCAGAACCAATACCCCTCAATAGGCTGCTGTCACTGCCCCTCTTCAAGCAATGGCCACAGGCTCCCCATTTGGGAGCTCTCTATAATTACCCATTGGGACTCCCATACCTGGGAATTCTACCCCCATCCCCACCTACCGTGCTCAGCCCCTTTGCATAACTTTTGGACTGAATCATTCAGGACAGGAGGGAGGAGGCAGGAAGACAGAGACTATCGCAAGGTGACCTCCCCATTGGGCACAATAAACACAAAGCCCCGGGCCCAGGGTACTTCTAGGGGCCCATAACAGTATTTGAATATTTATTTTAAATTCAGAAGAAATAGTGAATATAATAATAAAGGCTATAACAATGAATCTAGCCTGAATTATGTTTATCTTTATACCAAGGTAAAATAAAAATTTTATTTTTTTTATGGAGGAAGGGGCCCAGGGCCCATGAAAGTTATAATGAAGCCCAGCTGTGTCTAAATTAGCTCTGTAGGCTAGATTCCTTGTAGAGTTCCTGGAACATAGTAGGTACTCAGTAATGTTTGTGAAGTAAGTGAGTGAATAAGTGGCCAGGCACTGGGGCTTCTATCTCTTGTTTTTCCCAGGACAGACAAGAATATAGCAGAGTAAATAATAATTGTTGATGGCCTATTTACTTGAATGAGCGTTTTTCTTCCTCAGTGGTTCAGAGTTATTCACATATTTATTTATACATTCATTCAAATATTTATTGAGTGCCTACTATATGTCAAGGTCCTACTTCCTTTGAGTATGTTAGTATGAGACTCTGAAATGTCTACCTTGGTCTTAGAAGAGTAGGGTGGGTCTACAAGAATGTAGCCTTGAACTAACTAGCCAGTGTGGGAACTGATATGGCCCCACCCTCCTTACCAGAACACTCTGATCCACAGGGCCCATGGGTGAGAAACATGTCGAGATCATACTCTAGATCCAATAACACACACCCACACGCCATGCAGCCTTTTCTGTACTTTTGAGATTAGCTAACTCCATCTTTTCTCAGTATGAGTCACAGTCAGAAATGCTCACATCATCATGACCAGTTTAGTCAATTGCTCTTTAAACAATAATAAAATCAAATCCAAGGCTCGTGCCGAAAACTTGGATTTACTAATGAGGTGCAATGTGAGATGGATGAAATGTTTGGGGCCATAATTGTTTACCATCTACTATTTTTATGTTATCATTGAAACTTGAGAACTTCATTGTTATAATCTCATTAATTTAAATGAGTCATACATAATTCAGACAGCGGATAAAGCTAAATTTACCTCAGCACTGACTGTGAAAAGTTACCTGGCAAACACATTAATAACATATACATGATTGTATAAGGCATGTTTAATATATTACACTTAAAATAACACCACACTTTCAAGTGCCTTCAAGTATTTTGGTGTAATAGCTCCATTTGGATCCTTACTATGTTCTAGCTCAGGGACTGGCAAACTGTGGCCCATGGGCCAAATCCAGCTGCCTGCTTGTATAGCCTGTGAACTAAGAATGGTTTTTACATTTTTAAGTGGTTGAAAAAAAAAATAAGAAGCCGAATACGTTGTGACATGAAGATTGTATTACATTCAAGTTTCAATGTCTGCAAGTAAAGTTTATACTAGACCCAGCCACACCCATTTCGTGCATTATCTATGGCTGCTTTCATCTATGAAGGCAGAGTTGAGTAGTCGCAACAGAAACCATATGTCCCACAAAGCCAAAAATATCCACTATCTGGCCCTTTACTGAAAGACTTGCCGTCCCCTGTTCTAGGCACTGGGGATATCTCAGTGAGCAAAATAGACAGAAATCCCTGCCCTTGGGAAACTTACATTTAATAGGGGAAGATAGTGAACAATAAACATAAGTAAATTATAATATATATAGTATGTTAGAATGTGATAGATGTCATGAAAAAATTAGAGCAGGGTAAAGCGGATGGGGATATTTGGGGTAGGATGAGGAAGTTATAGTTTAAAAGAAGGCAATCAGGGTCACTGTCATTGAAAAGGTGACATTTGAGCAAAGACTTGAAGGAGGTGAGGGAGTGAGCATGTGGGTATCTGGGGAAAAGCATTCCGGAGAAAGGGATAATGATAACTCCTTATAGGGCTGTTGTGTGGACTAAATGACTTAATAGATTCAACTAAGAATAGTACCTAGCACATGGTAAGTTCTCAAAAATTAGTTATTTGTTTTAGTACCAGCTGGCCGTAGGTGCTAGTTCCCTCTCTGCGGTGGGCTGCTGCTCTGAGTTACACCCTATGGGTAATCTGTCCCAGGATTAGCTCTCATCCCTGGGGCTTAGCTCTCAGGGACAGAGCTGTCCCTAGAGAATCATGGTCCCAGGAGATATCATATCTGTGGTCTGCATAGTTACAGATCCGAGAGTTTGTCACCACATGCAAGGCAAAGGGACTTGCCCCAACATCACACAGTAAGTCAGCAATGGCGCTTCAACAGACATAGGGTCTCTTGCTTCTAAGTCTAGCACTCTATTGTCCTGAACTGTATTCCGTGCTCTGCAAGGAGTCTATCCTTATACATCTTATTTCCTTTGTGCAGGGACCAGGTCTTATTCATTTATGTTTCCTCTTTTAGAATCAGGCACAAACAAACAAACACAAAGCCAAAACTGTTGAAAGAATACTCAATATTCTAACTTGTTTGATGATACCATTTCAAATCTTAATTATCCTGTGTGTCTGTCAGAAAATGTCAATGTGGAATTGATTGTCCTCTGTTTCCTGTGCTTATAGAAAGCATTGGGAGATAAGTTATGCTACAAACTAGGGAGCTCCTAGAAAAGAACCCAGACAGTTACATTTTCTAACTTTAAGTTGCAAAGATCCTGGAGTATAAGAGTGCATTCATGAGTTTTGGGCCTTGATGGTCTCTGCTGGCTAGCAGTAGCGTTGGGCTGCTAGGTAAGAGGTGAGATTTGTGCCACTTTCCCACTTGGCTTAATACATGCCATCTGACCGATGGAAGTGGGATACACATTGGCATGAAGCATAGCCCAGGGCATTACAAAATTAGGTCAAGTATTGAAATAAAGGGCACTTTTAAATCTTAAAACATAACCTCTGGTTGGGTTTTGGTTGCGGCTGGATGTATACACAGCTGGGCTGTGACAGGAACACTGTGGAGTTCCAGAAGCTCTTCTGTGGTTTGGGCAGGCTGAGATTAGAAAAATTTTCTTGCAAAGCACAGAAGGCCAACTAATAGTAGGAAAAGTGTCTTCTCCAGGGTCCTATGGCAAATTTGCCTGTGGTAAGTACAGGTGTTAATAATGTTTGCCTCTCAGGATTGCAGATGTGGTGTGCCTTTGGCTGAGTATGGGAAGAATAACTTAGGAATGCATCTTTGACCTTGGGTGAAAGAATTGACAAACTTTACATGGCCCCCACTCTGCTCCCAATATCAAGTTTCTGAGCACAGAAAATGAAGCTTAGAATTTGAGACACATGTTTAAAAACCTTCCTGTAAAGAAGCCATGGATTTTGAAGACAACATTAACAATGCAAGCACAAAGGAACAATAAGAATATGATAGAGAACTCTATCTAGCACAAGTTTTACATTGGCCACATAACAAGGCAAAAATAAGGATGATCTAATCAGGTCTGACATACAGTTGACTACAACATAGGACATTATCAACATTTTTTTGACAAATTGATTTATTATTAATGATGAGTCTTGCTCAGATATACAGTTGTATTAGTCTGGGTTCTCCAGAGAAATGGAACCAACAGGATGTGTGTGTGTGTGTGTGTGTGTATGTATTATGGGGAATTGGCTTGTGTGATTATGGAGGCTGAGAAATTTCATGATCTGCTATCTGCTAGCTGGAGACAAAGCAAAGCCAGTGGTGTAGTTCAATCTGAGTCCTAAGGCCTAAAAACCAGGGGAGATGATGGTGTGAGTCTCAGACCAAGGGCAGAAGAAAACAGATGTTCCAGCTCAAGCAGTTAGGCAGAAGGGGCAAATTCTCCCTTTTTCTACCTTTCAGTTCATTCCTGCTCTCCACAGAATAAATGATGCCTGTTCATTGGGGAGGACAATCTGCTTTACTTAGTCCACAGATTCAAATGTTAATCTCATCTGTAAATACCCTCACAGACACACCCAGAAATAATGTTTAGCCACATATCTGGGCTTCCTGTGATCCAGTAAAGTTGACACATAAAATTAACCACAAGCCTACCCCTTGCCAACTTAGTACCCATATGTGTCTCCTGCAACCATACTTGACCTTCAAATAAAGACAATAACAAGGTCATAATTCCACCTAATGTGATTTTACTATCTTGTGTAGAATCAAAAATGCACTAACCCCTTTCCCAGAAGAGGAGTTAAAATGCTTGAGTGGTGTTTACTCTTCTTGATATATTGTAACTTAAATACTATGAGGTAAAAGTAACAATATTTAAATAATATGATAAAAAGTCAATACATCTTATGTTATATGATAAGGCAGTTAGAGAGGACAGAAAGTGAAGAGATATGTGTATATACACATAAAAAAGTATTCATAACAAAATAAAGAGAAAATAATCATGACAATTAGAGTCCTTGTTACTTCTATTTTTAAATTTGTTTTATTTATTTATTTATTTTTTATCTGAAACTTAGATAAAATTTTCTTTCTTTTTCTTTCTTTCTTTTTTTTTAAATTTCAGAATATTATGGGGGTACAAACGTTTTATTACATGTATTTTGTACAGTTTGAGTCAATGTTATAAGTGTGCCCATCCCCCAGATAGTGGGCATTGTACCTGTTGGGTGTGAATTTACCCAACCCCTCCTTCCACCTCCCACCTGTTTGATTTCTGTTGAGTTTTACTTCCATATGTGCATGTAAGTGTTGATCGATTAGTTCCAGTGTAAGAGTGAGTATATGTGGAGTTTGTTTTTCCATTCTTGTGATACTTCACTTAGAAGAATTAGAGTCCTTGTTATAACTAATCATGTGGTCAAAGCTGACATTTGTAACTACCTTCTTCCACTACTCATTCATATTGCTTTTGCCTTCAGCAAGTGCCTCAGCTGCTCATGGGTCTTTACCTGATGAAGTGACCCAAACCTGCATTATGAGGGATCTGAGCCATTAGTAAATCTGCCTGGATTGTGTTATAGTTTTCCACTAACCTTAATCACAGGGTGTATTAATAATAAGAGATGCCCTGTATTCCAGATCTGTTTTTCCTTACCTCCATTGTAAGTAGTAGTTCAATTTCCCTTGGTAGTAAGGATCAGTTACCCCAGTCAGCAAAGGAGCTCCCTGTTTTTTCTGTTGATTCAGAGGCATGAGGCGCCCAAAGTGGCCAGGTGGCAGTCTCAACTTCCAATTCAATGGAATCATTGTTGTGTTTCCTGGTGGAAGCATTTCTCCCTCTGGAATTAAGACCTCTAGGCTAGCAGAGCATAAAGTTGCTGGAAAAGGAATAAAAAATTTTGCTGGTGGGTCACGGGGAGTAATAGTAAGTGGTGCCATTCCTATTCTCATTCCTTGATTCCCGGACCTGTGAATTCTGGCTATGGGAGAAATAGCACTATATATTGGATGGTAATTCCAAGCATATACAGTCTTCTGGGGAACCTTGCCCAGCGCTGCACATATTGCCACCTAGTTGGTGTTGTAACTGAGTTTTCAAAAGGCAATTCTAACATTCTATCAAACCAGCTGCTTCAGTATGGTGGGGTACAAGGTAATACCAGTGAATTCCATGAGTGTGGGCCCATCATTACACTTCATTTTCTGGAAAGTGAGTTTCTTGATCAGAAGTACCATGATGGTGAAATATCATGATGGTAGATAAGGTATTCTGTAAGTTTATGGATAGTAGTTCTGGCAGAACTATTGTGTGCGGGGAAGACAAATCCATATCCAGAGTAAGTCTCTATTCCAGTAGGAACAAAACATTGCCCCTTCCATGAGGAAGCCATCCAGTGTAATCAATCTGCCACCAGATAGCTGTCTGATTACCCTGGGGAATGGTGCCATAGTGGTGCTGCTGGCACACAGGCACTCAGTGGCAGCTGTAGCCAGGTGGATCTTGGTGAGTGGAAGTCCATGTTGCTGAACCCATGCATAACTTACATCCCTGCCACCATAGTCACTCTGTTCATGAGACTTTTGGGCAATGACAGGGGTGGCTGGGGAAAGAGGCTGATTGGTATGCACATAACAGGTCATCTTATCCACTTGATTATTAAAATCCTCCCCTGCTATGCTCACCCTTTAGTGAACATTCACATGGGACACAGTATCTTCATGTTTGTTGTTTGTACAGAGAGGTCTATCCATATACCTCTTTTTCACATTTCCTTGTCACCGCTTTTCTAATCATGTTTCTTCCAAGTCAACTGACCATCCAGCCAAACCATTGGCCACAGCTCATGAATTAGTGTATAATTGTATTTCTGGCCGTTCCTCCTCCCAAGCAAAGTGAACGACCAAGTGCATTGCTCAAAGTTCTGTCCACTGAGAGGATTTCCCTTCACGGGTGTCCCAGAAAGGGGCTGTGTAGCTGCAACTGTCCACTTTTGGGTGGTGCTGGCATATTGTGCAGAACCATCTGTAAACCAGGTCTAGGTCGCCTCTGTCACCTGATTGTAGGGAACTCTCCATGAGGGCATGGGTGCAGGCTGGCAGAAAGCAGTGGGGCAGGAGTGAGGACCATATGCATTTGACCACTTGTTTGTGTAACTTACTTGTACCTCAGGGCCTGCTCAGGCCCAATCACATATATACCGCTTCCATTTGATGATGGTGTGCTGCTGTGCACAGCCGACTTTACGGCTGGTGGGTCAGATAACACTCACTTCATGATGGGCTGCTCAGGCTACATGGTGATTTGGTCTCCCATGGTTAAGCATTCAGTCTTGACTAAGGCTCAGTAGCAGGCCAACAGTTGTTTCTCAAGAGGAGATAAGTTATCTGTGCAGATTGTAGGGCTTTGCTCCAAAATCTGAATGGTTAATGGGTCTAGAGTAACACACCGAAATGAGGAATATGTTGCCTCCAGAATCCAAAGAGGCTCACTAGGCATGGTGCCTCTTTTTGGTTGTGTGAGGGGCCAAATGCAACCATTTATCTTTCACCTTAGAAGGGATATCTCAACATGCCCCACACCACTGTACCCCTAGATATATCACTGAGGTGGAAGGCCCCTGGATTTTTGTTGGATTTATTTTTCACCCTCTGACACATAAATGTCACCAATAAGTCTAGAATAGAAGCTACTTCTTGCTCACTAGCTTCAATCAGCATAGTGTCATCAGTATAATGGATCACTGTGCTATCTTTCAGAAAGGAAGGTGATCACGATTCCTGAGAACTAAATTGTGACATAGGGCTGGGGATTTGCTGTACCCCTGAGGTTGGAAAATGAAATGGTTTTGCTGGCCTTGCCACCAGAAGCAAACTGCTTCTGTTGGGCCTTATGAACAGGTATGGAGAATAAGGCATTTGCCAGATCAATAGCTACATACCAGGTGCCAGAGGATGTGTTAATTTGCTCAAGCAATGAAACCACATCTATTATAGCAGGTATAATTGTAGTCACCACCTGTTAAGCTTATGAAATCTGTGTCATTCCCCAAGATCCATCTGTCTTTGCATAGGCCAAATAGGTGAGTTGAATGGGGATTTGGTGGGAATCACCACCCCTGCATCCTTCAAGTCCTTAATGGTGGCACTAATCTCTGAAATCCTCCATGAATGTGGTATTGCTTTTGGTTTACTATTTTCCTAGGTGGAGGCAGTTCTAGTGGCTTCCACTTGGCCTTGCCCACATTAGTAGCCCTTTCTCCACAAGTCAGTGAACCAATATGTAGGTTCTGCCAGCTTCTGGGGTTTATCTATTTCAATTATGTATTCCAGAAGTGAGGAAATAACCACAGGATGGGTTCAGGGACTCACCGGGCCCACTGTGAGATGAACCTAAGCTAATCTCCAATGATCGCTTGACTTTTATAATCCCCTACTTGGACTGGAGACCACAGTGACATTTTGGGTCTCCTGGAATTAGTGTCAGTTCAGAGCCAATGTTCAGTAGTTCTGGAAAGGTCTGATTACTTCCTTTTCCCCAATGCACAGTTACTTTGCTAAAAGGCCATAGGTACCTTTGGAGAAGCTTGGGAGAAATATTAATATAAATTTTAAGTGGTGAATTAGATCCTTCCTTAAGGGGACCCAACCTCCCCTTCATTCAAAGAGTTGTGGGTCTGTAAACTATTATAATATCCCGAGTCTGGAAATTAATCAAGGGGATTTAATTCTTTATTTTTATGATACAGATTAGACTTTGTTCACTTGACCTAGAACTTTTCTGCTTATCGAGATTAAGTAAGAATTTAGTAGGTTTCCTACCTATTTTACTTCTAGGAACACCATGATCAACTAGCCCATGCCATAAGTCTGCACAAGTCAGATTATTCTGACTGCTGTTTTAACTCTGCTCTCCATTATGGTTACCAAACCCACCTTGCCTTTGGCTGTTAAGTGCTGCTGCTGGGCCCCTGCACTGCAGGATCCAATTACTCCCATAGCATTTAGGTTTCCCAATTCAGTGTCTGCAGTTCCCACTGTGAGGCCTACAGAGAAGAGCAATCACAGAGCTCTTCAAGGATGCTTGGGCTCCTCTCATGTATTTATTTTTCACAGCGGTGGTGAAAGTTTGACCCTCCCAGAGTGGGTGAGGAGGCCTTAAATGACAAATCCACTCTAACATTACAATCTCCCTAAGTCTTCCTCTACATTAAACCAAGGCAGTTTGGGCATTTCCAGTTCACTTGCTGTGGGCCACCTTTTGGTCCATATTTTAGCCAACCAACCAAACTGCAGAGCCCTTTCTAACTCCCTGAGCTCAACATTAAATGCAAAATTTCTGCTTAGTTAGCCCATATCAATAAATTTGGCTTGATTCAACTTTATATTCCTTTCACAATTTCCCCAAATTTTAAATATGCATTCCCACATATGTTCCTTAGATTTCTGTCTGTATAAAGTAGAAAACTCAAGTAGTTGTTTTGGAGTGTAATGTACCTCCTCCTGGGTCATGCTTTGTATCTAACCTTTAGTGGCCTGCTGGGATGAGTCTAGTTATAGGTCTAGAAACAAAGCGGGGTTATGAGGGTGGGTTCTGAGGTGAATCAGCATTGTCTTGCAAGGCAACTTCCAGGAGTGGTGGCATTAAAATTTCCCAGGAAATGCAGTGTTAATCCCTTTGGATGAGGTGAAGAGGCCACTTCCACTGGGGGTGGGAAAGCTGCTACCACATGGGGTTGGCAGGCCACTTGCACTGGGGGTGGGAAGGCTGCTTCTGCTGAGGGTGGGGGAGCCTCTTTTACTCGCAAAGAAAACTCATCAGAATTTAGGAGATCAATGTCCCCAGCATCATCAATCCCAATTTACAGGATCCTATTTTTTCCCAGTCAATAGGTTCAACTTGTGTTGTAATTTGGTCAGTTGCAAGACGAGATTCTATATTTGATTTTCAGCAATCTCAGCTATAGGAGATGATGGTCTCCTTCAGGACACACATAGAAGCCTTTAGGTCATTCATGCAGTGCTTGAGCTGGGAGTTTGAATCCTGGAGCTCATCCTTTTCTTACACCATTTTGTCCTGAAATGTTAGGAGTAACCAGCCAAACTTATTGTTAATATATTCACTAGTTTTTCAAAATTTTTCAAAAGTATTATATGCATAGTCTCCCAGCTCCTTGCTTCTTATAGGTGGTTGATTAGGAGTATCCAATGCAGATATTTTGTGTATCTCTGTTGCCAGATTATGCCGTGGACTATCAGTGCTTTCTTTACTACTGGAAATAATCATTAGCATTTTAAAATCTAATCAGGTTAAAGAGCTAATTTCAGAAATTCCAGAACCAATTCAGAAAATTCATCCTTAGCATTCTGTTTCCTTAGAACTAATCTCAGTACCCAAATCTGCATTAGTGTCAGGGTTTTCCAGAGATAGATATACTTCTATATCTATCTATCTATCTAAATATAAACAGAGATAAAGAATTGGCTCAAATCACTGTGTGTCCCATGATCTGCTGTCTGCCAGCTGGAGATCTAGGTCATAGGCTGGACATGGCAAAGGGCCTTGAATGGGACCAGTTCGGAGGCCAAGAAAGCCAATGGTGTAATTCAGTCTGCATCTGAAGACCTGAGAACCAGAGGAGATAATGGTGTAAGTTTGAGACCAAGGGCAGGGGAAAACAGATGTTCCAGCTCAAGCAGTCAGGCAGAGGGGATAAATTCTCCCTTCTTTTACCTTTTGTTTTATTCCTGTTCTCAGCAGATTGGATGGTGCCCATCCTCACTGGGGAGGACAATCTGCTTTACTTAGTCCACAGATTCAAATGCTAATCTCATCTGTAAACATCTTCACAGAGACACCTAGAAATAATGTTTAGCTGAATGTCGGGGCATCCCATGATCCAATCAAGTTGACAAAATTAACTATCACAATAGTGTACTTGGAAATATAAACTAAGAATATCAGGAGGCCAGACTGATTAGCAAGACCTTTGAAAACAGGTGCCCAGAACATGATACAACCGTTTCAGCGATGTTTAAAGTCCTGAAATCCTCAAGTCAGTATTTTACAACATTTTGCCAAACTCACTGATATGTTTTTAGGAGTCATGTTGAAATTTCTTGCTTGTAATATGTGATATTTCTGTCCTGTAATATCAAAAGACAAAAAGTGACATACAATGGGGGAAAAGGATAGCTTTCAGCCAAAATAATTGAAAGAAAAAAATGGCACAAAATTAAATAAAATATTTTCTTTGTCAGGAAATAGTATTAGAAAATATTGCTAAATGTCATATGAAGAAATGATTATTATAATAAATAACACAGCATGGAATGCTTATTGCACAAGTTTGATGAAAGTACAGATGTTTCTCACATGTCTCCGCTAATGGTACATCCTAGATTTTGTGTTAGTATTGGATATGGGAAGAACTACATTTTTTTTTTTTTTTTTTTTTTAGTATTAAACCTCAGGCTGATGCCATTTATTTCAAGTTTCCTTATAAATACTCTATCAAGGTTTTTGTCTAGAGGTTAGCAGATTTTTTTTTTTTTTTTTAAATTTCAGAATATCATGGGGGTACAACACTTTGGCCATACACATTGCCCCTGTTCTGCCCGTGTCAGAGCCACAATCGTGGTCATCTCCCAAACTGTGCTCCCCACATCCATTCAGTGAGAGTTTTTCCCATCCCTTCCACCCCCCTCCCGCCCGCCCGCCCTCAGATGAATGTTATTGCCCTGTGTGATGTAGGTGTTCATCAGTTAGTACCAGTTTGATGGTGAGTACCAGTGATGCTTGTTTTTCCAATCCTGTGACACTTCGCTTCGAAGAATGGGTTCTAGCTCCGACCAGGATAATACCAGATGTGTTAATTCACTATTGTTCCTTATTGCTGAGTAATACTCCATGGTATACATATACCACATTTTATTGATCCACTCGTGTATTGATGGGCACCTGGGTTGTTTCCACAACTTTGCAATTGTGAATTGTGCTGCTATAAACATTCGAGAGCAGATGTCTTTATTATAAAATGTCTTTTTTTCTTTTGGATAAATACCCAGTAGTGGGATTGCTGGGTCAAATGGTAATTCTACTTTTAATTCTTTGAGGTATCTCCATATTCTTTTCCATAGAGGTTGTACTAATTTGCAGTCCCACCAGCAGTGTATGAGTGTTCCTATCTGTCCACATCCCCGCCAACATTTGTTATTTGGGGATTTTTTGATATGAGCCAATCTCACTGGAGTTAAGTGATATCTCATTGTGGTTTTGATTTGCATTTCCCTGATGATTAGAGAAGTTGAACACTTTTTTATATGTTTGCTGGCCATCATTCTGTCTTCTTTGGAAAAGTTTTTGTTCATGTCCTTTGCCCATTTTTTAATAGGGTTGTTTGATTTTTTCTTGTTGATTTTCCTAAGTTCTGTATAGATTCTGGTTATCAGCCCTTTATCAGAGGTGTAGCATGCAAATATTTTCTCCCATTCTGTAGGTTGTCTGTTTCCTAGTGATAGTTTCCTTGGCTGTGCGGAAGCTTTTCAATTTGATCAGGTCCCATGTATTTATTTTTGTTGCTGCTGTGATTGCTTTGGGGGTCTTCTTCATAAATTCTTTGCCTAGGCCAATGTCCATAAGAGTTTTTCCAACGTTTTCTTCGAGAATTCTTATGGTTTCATGTCTTAGGTTTAGATCTGTTATCCATTGTGAATTGATTTTTGTGAGAGGTGAGAGGTGTGGGTCCACTTTCAGTCTTCTACATATGGCCATCCAATTTTCCCAGCACCATTTGTTGACTAGGGATTCTTTTCCCCAGTGTACGTTTTTCTGGAATTTGTCAAAGATCAGGTGACTGTATGAGGTTGGTTTTATATTTGGGTTCTCAGTCCTGTTCCATTGGTCTACGTGTCTGTTCTTGTGCCAATACCATGCAGTTTTGGTTACTATAGCCTTGTAGTATAGTTTGAAGTCTGGTAGACAGATGCCTCCCAATTTGTTCGTTTTGCTTAAGATTGCTTTGGCTAGACGGGGTCTTCTCTGGTTCCACACGAAGCGTAGAATTATTTTTTCTAGATCGGCAAAAAATGATGTTGATAGGGATTGCATTGATTCTGTAAATTAATTTAGGTAGCAAAGCCATTTTTACTATGTTGACTCTGCCTATCCAAGAGCATGGTAGGGCTTTCCATCTATTTACATCCTCTGCAATTTCCTTTCTCAGTGTTTCATAATTCTCTCTATATAGGTCTTTGACCTCCTTAGTTAGATATATTCCTAAATATTTAATTTTCTTTGTTGCTATTGCAAAAGGTATAGCATCTTTAATTTGTTTCTCGGCTTCATTGTTATTAGCATATACGAAGGCTATGGATTTGTGTGTATTAATTTTGTATCCTGAGACTTTGCTGAATTCATTTATCAATTCCAGTAATCTCTTGGTTGAATCTTTGGGGTTTTCTATGTATAATATCATATCGTCTGCGAATAGTGAAAGTTTGATCTCTTCTGCCCCCATTTGGACACCCCTGATTTCTCTGTCTTGTCTAATTGCTGTGGCCAGGACTTCCAGCACTATGTTGAAAAGAAGTGGGGATAGTGGACACCCTTGTCTGGTGCCAGTTTTAAGGGGGAATGCCTTCAATTTTTCCCCATTCAGTATGATATTGGCTGTGGGTTTATCGTATATGGCTTTAATAGTTTCTAGGAATGAGCCATTTATGCCTATATTGTTAAGAGTTCTTATCATAAAAGAGTGCTGGATTTTGTCAAAAGCCTTTTCTGCATCTATTGAAAGGATCATATAATCTTTGTTCTTGCTTTTATTTATATGGTGAATTACATTTATAGATTTGCGTATGTTGAACCATCCCTGCATCTCGGGAATGAAGCCCACCTGATCATGATGGATTATTTTTTTGATGTACATTTGAATTCGGTTTGCAAGGATTTTATTGAGAATTTTTGCATCTATATTCATAAGGGATATTGGTCTGTAGTTTTCTTTTTTTGTTGTGTCCTTTCCTGGCTTTGGTATTAAGGTGATATTGGCTTCGTAGAATGAGTTTGGGAGGATTCCATCCTTCTGGATATTTTCAAATAATTTCTGCAGTATAGGCACCGGTTCTTCTTTGTAGGCTTGGTAGAATTCAGGTGTGAACCCATCTGGTCCGGGACTTTTTTTTGTGGGTAGATTTTTAATTACTGCTTCAATTTCGGTGCTTGATATTGGTCTGTTTAGAAATTCTGTTTCTTCCTGGTTGAGCCTAGGGAGGTAGTGTGTTTCTAAGAATTTGTCCATTTCCTCCACGTTTTCGTGTTTGTGGGCATAGAGATTTTTGTAGTATTCCAAGATGATGTTTGTATTCCATGGTATCAGTTGTGACTTCTCCTTTTTCATTTCTAATTGAGCTTATTAGAGTCCTTTCCTTTCTGCTTCTGGTCAACCTGGCAAGTGGCCTGTCTATTTTGTTTATCTTTTCGAAGAACCAGCTGTTCATTTCATTGATCTTCTGTATTGTTCTTTTGTTCTCGATTTCATTTAATTCTGCTCTAATTTTGGTTATTTCTTTTCTTCTGCTGGTTTTAGGATTGCTTTGCTCTTCCTTTTCCATTTCCTTAAGATGATTCATTAGTTTACTGATTTGGACTTTTCTGTCTTTGGATGTGGGAATTTAGGGCGATAAGTTTTCCTCTCAGGACTGCTTTTGCTGTATCCCACAGATTTTGATAACTTGTGTCCCCATTATCGTTTAGTTCGAAGAATCTTTTGATTTCTTTTTGAATCTCCTCCTTGACCCAATAATCATTCAGCAATAGACTGTTTAGTTTCCAAGTTTTTGGAGGAAGATGTGAGTTTCTGTTGGAATTGATATCTAATTTTATTCCGCTGTGGTCTGAAAAGATACATGGTATGATTTCTATTTTTTTGAATTTGTTTAGATCTGTTTTGTGCCTTAGGATGTGGTCAATTTTAGAGAAAGTTCCATGAGCTGATGAGAAGAATGTATATTCAGTGTTATTTGGGTGGAGTGTTCTGTAGATATCTGTTAGGCCCAAATGTTCTATAGTCCTGTTTAGGTTTTTTATTTCTCTATTTGTTTTTTGTTTGGAGGATCTGTCCAGTTCTGTCAGTGGGGTGTTGAAGTCCCCTGCAATTATGGCATTCCTGCTTATTATGTTGTCTAGATCGAGCAGCATTTGCTTTATGTACCTGGGTGCTCCTGTGTTGGGTGCATAAATGTTTAGGATTGTTAAATCCTCTTGTGAAATTTTTCCCTTCACCACTATATAGTGTCCATTTTTGTCCTTCTTTACTTTTATTGCTTTAAAGTTTATGTCATCTGAAATGAGGATGGCTACTCCGGATTTCTTTTGGTTTCCATTAGCCTGAAAAATTGTATTCCATCCTTTCACCTTGAGTCTGAATGCGTCTTTGTGTGTAAGGTGTGTTTCCTGAAGACAACAGATACTTGGTTTGTATTTTTTAATCCATTCAGCCAGCCTATGTCTCTTCAATGGGCAGTTCAAGCCATTTACATTTATTGAGAGAATTGATATTTGGGGTGAATTTCTGATTATTCTGTTGGGTGGTATCTTTTGTTTTACCTCTTGCGTCATTGTGGAATCTGGTTTCTGGGGTTTTAGCTTTTGCGTAGTTTTACATGGGTGGGTGTCTGTTGCTCTGTTTAGTGTATAATGCAGGTCTAAGCATTTCTTGCAAGGCCGGTCTGGATTTCGCAAATTCTATCAGTGATTGCTTATCTGGAAAGGTCTTTATTTCTCCCTCATATAAGAAGCTTAGTTTGGCAGGATACAGAATTCTGGGTTGACCTTTGTTTTGTTTTAGGAGATTGATGATGTCTCCCCATTCCCTTCTGGCTTGTAAGGTTTCAGCTGAGAAATCTGCAGTTAATCTGATGGGTTTCCCTTTGTAGGTTACCTCCTTTTTTCGTCTTACAGCTCTGAGGAGTGCCTCTTTTGTGTTTACTTTGGTCAGTCTAATAATTATGTGGCGTGGTGAATGCCTTTTCACGTTGACTCTCCAGGAGTCCTGTGTGCTTCTTGTACTTGGATGTCGAGATTTCTGGCTAAGCCATGGAAATTTTCCTCTATTATTCCTTCAAATAAAATTTCCAGCCCATGCGAATTTTCTTCCTCTCCCTCAGGGATACCTATGATCCTTATGTTTGGCCTCTTTACATAATCCCACATTTCTTGTATGCTTTTTTCCTGCCTCTTGTTTTGTGTTCTTTCTCTTCGGCTGATTTATTTAGCACATAGGAGCTGTCTTCTAGCTCTGAAATTCTTTCCTCTGCATGGTCCAGCCTATTCTTAAGGCTTTCCACTGTGTTTTGTAGATCCTTGAATGCTTCTTTCATTTCTAGGATTTCTATTGATTTTTCCGTAATATTCTATTTCTTTGGAGAATTTTTCATTCATTTCTTGCATTTTTCTTGTGGTTTCTTTGTGCTGGGATTCAATTTTCTCTTGAATTTCATTGAGCTTTCTTATAATCCATAAACGAAATTCCTCTTCTGTCATTCTACCCATTTCATTTGGGTTGGTATCCATTGCTGAGGAACTGATAATTTCTTTTGGGGGTGACTTTTCACTCTGATTTTTCATGTTCATTGAGTTCTTTCGCTGGTTCTTTCTCATCTGGCCTCTTGGTCGAGAGCTGGGGGTGTTAGAGCTAGTTTATGGCCCTGTCACCAGGCCCACAATTATTGTTCCTTGGCAAAGCCAGGGAGAGAAGTACTGGCTTGTATTGCCTTAGGTGTATTTTAGCAAGTTTGTTGGATCTTGAGTTAACTCTGACCTGTGGTCTTCTCCTCTTCCCAGTGGAGTGTGGTGAGAATGACCTCCCAGCTTGGGCTCTGAGCTAATGGATTGTACTTGAGGATATGAGTCCTCCGGTCCCTATTAGCTAGGTATTCTGTTATGTCCGTGGCAGACTCTGATTCCCCAGTTGGGGTATGCGAAAGCCCTGTGCTTTGGGAGGGGCCTTGTAGCTCCTAGGGGTTCCTTTGACCCTGCTCCTCCTGAGGTTCAGGTAGAAACACAATTTCCTTTGGCTGCAGTGTGAGAGCTGAGTTGGGAAAATTCTACACAGCTCAGAGGTTGCTCATCTAGCCACGTGTGGCTGCCCTTCTGATGTGTGTCTCCGCGTGATACTGGTTGATAGGGGGATCTCCAATTGTGCACCCCTTTTCCACCACTAGACCCCAAGGCGAGGCGGGTGGCCGTCTCTATCCCCAGCAGTCTCCACCGGGGGGATGTTTCCATGGGGAGGGGGGAGTAGTGGCCGCTGGAAGCGCTCTTGGATGGCGCGAAATTCCCTATTGAAGTGGGCAGGATTATGGGGAGCTGCTCTGGTTCAGCCTGTGGCTCTTGAGGTGTTTGGTTGTCATGGGAACCAGCAGTTATACCAAATGAGTCACTATAGCCAGCAACCTTCAAAATGAGCGATCTCTGGGGTACAGGAGGGCTGGGACCTGAGGGGCGGGCACTAGGACCGGCACGGAGCGGACTTGTCGGAGGCCAGAGCCGGGGTAGCGGAACCAGATGGACGAGCTGCAAACTGTTTCCAATACCCAAAGGTCCCGCCGCTACAGTTCCGGGATCTCGTCCCACCTGGAACCTACGGATGCAGCTGTCCCTGGCCACCACAGGCAAAGCCTGTCTCGCCCCAGCAGAAGAGCCCCGGGGTGGGGCGGGGGGAGCTAGAGACGCAGTTCACAGCTCCGCGCAGGCGGCTGTAAAGGTGGCGGCCGCCGCCAGCCTGGCGCACAGCCGGGCTCCGATCGCGGGGGGAGCGCGGTTTTTCTCCGCTGGCCGCAGCGGCAGTTGCTAGCAGCCTCTAAGGGCATGTCCCGCTCCCCGTTAAACTCCTGGGCCCAGTCCCGCTGACTTCTAGTGGCGCAGTGCCAGCCTGCGGGTTCCCGCGCACTGTCCCGGGAAGCTGTATCTCCACTCCGTCCCTGCCCAGTTCCTCCCCAGCCCTCGGCAGTCTCTGTATTTTGTAGCTGCGAGTTGTGTCTGGCTCCGGCTACTTCCTCCTCTCCACAGGGCTCGCCGTCCCTAGCAACTGCTCTGTCCCAACTCTGGGCTTGTCCCTGACTGCGTGTATGGGGAGGCGCGTAACCGCTTGGGGGGCAGGTCTCGCTGCGCCGACCTGGCGAGCGCGTCCTTCCCGCACTCTGGGCTCCATTGTGCCCCGTGCGCCCTCCGATCTTTGTGAAAATTTTGTACCTGTTTTCCTGGGCTGGGCGTTCGGCGTTGTTTCTCTGTAATTCGCAATGCTGTTTTCGGAGTGAGCGGTCCGTGCTCGCAGGCAGCCGTTGGTGTTCTTCACCTCCTTTCCTGGGAGCGGTACTGAGGTTAGCAGATTTTTACCTTAGACACTACGAAGAACTACATTTTTAAGTGAACTACTAAAGGAAAGATATACAAATATTCTCAATTGTAAATGATTTTCTTAAAATCATTGTTCTGTGGGAAAACTGTATAACATATAGCTTTCCTATACTTTTTATCTCCTTTGGATGAATTCTCAGAAACACTACTCTTGCCATCTCATCTGTTTTACTATGGAACTTTACAGCACAGTGTAGAAGAATCTCAGGGTGCCAGCTGTGAGCTCCCAGGACCAAATAGTTGGACTTGTATTCCCTTCTAAAGGAGTTGGACTTTATGTGGATCAGATTTGCGATTTCAGATGGTCATGGTATATGGGTCACATTTGCAATTTCGGATGGTCATAGGTTGAAGGTGGCAAAGGGCCTTGACAGGGGCCAGTTCAGAGGCCAGGACAGAGTTGGGAGGCAGGACAGATGGGCCAGAGGACAGGTGACAGCTCCCTGAACTAGGGATGTGGCAGATGATGAAGGATGTTAAATGAGGTGAGAGAATATCAGGAATGACTCCCAGGTTTCTGGCAGCAAGTTAGGAGGCAAGGATATGTGGAGTAGATTTTTGGCAATACGTATAGGAGGTGGGATGCACTTTCATTAGAATTTTAGTCTCAGAGATCCCTTTCTATATTTTGCTCCCATATCTGCATATCCTCTTCCACATGTTAGGAGCTTGGTGCCCTTATGCACATCTCTGGCTATTCATCTCTTCCTTCCCTGCTCAAACCCCAGACATAGGACCCCACTCAGGCCCTTATTCCCCTGTTATTCCCATCTCTCTCATATCCTCTTCATCCCCACCCTACCCCAAACACTCATTCCCTTCAGGCTCTAGGTTAGGAAAATAAAATGTCTTGGAGACAGAAAATTCCAAAATTTATGGACTTGTGATTCCATTTCAACTATTGTATTTGGAGTAAAATCCCTTTCTTTAAGCAGTATTAATGGTAATTCATCAGTGCTTTTGTGAGATTTTTATATATAGTTTAGAATTGTGGATGGTATGGCTATAATTTTTAAATATTATACTAAATATAAGGCTTTTCCTTCTAACTTTGCTCAACCTCTTTTCTGTCTAAATTGCCTGATTTAGCAATTATGGATGGGCTTTTCTAATATTGTTTATCTGATCTGAGGAAAGTCTGATATATTGCCTCCTAAAATGCCTTAGAATATGTTTATTGAGAAAGATTTTTTTTCTCCCCAAAGGACTTACCTAAATATTTTAGCATCATCTCTTAATAAATATGTACTCAATGAGTAGCAATGAATGAATGAATAGGTTCTTAAGACTTATGGTAATAATAATACAAACAACAGTATGTGTTTTACTATCATTTCTGCATATAGTGAATTACTGCTACACATTCCTACATAGGAATGGCTTCTAGAAATAGTGAATCATCTGACTGTGCTGACTCACCTGGTACTGGAACACAAAGGATGGGTCCAGAGACTGTATTGTCAGATACAGTCTATGTGTTATGGTAACATGCACAAATATTGGTTTATGGAAAGGAGACACAATTTGGAGTGTATGCGGCTGGAAGCTAGTCTGTGGAAAGTTCTTCCAGTCATGAAAATGTGGAATTGTATTATAGCAAAGGGTTTAGTTCTCATTGAATGATTCAGTCCAGACCTCAGAAATGTCCATTGCTAATGCTATCCAACACGAAGGGAAGTGTGATGGAGAAGCAGCCAGTGTGGAAAGTCACTGTTTTTAATCATTTGTGGTAACATTGTCTTACTTTTCCAAAATTGGCAAAAACATATGATCATGTGTACCCTTGCTAGGACTCCTCCAGGGCCTTAGAAGTAAAGCCTGTGTAAAGTGAGCGGCCCAGAATACAGAAATCTTGCAAATGGAAATTCTCTCATGTCAAGAATATATTTGTAAGGCAGCATATATGATTACACTGCATAATATAGTTTTCAGAGAAAATAGTGTAAAATCAAATTCATCAGAATTCTTGTGTTTGTAGGACATACATCTTAAGCAGCATTACAAATAAGTATGAAGTTGTATGTTTTACCCATACCAACATATTATGTGGCATCTTAGCGTAGTTAGTGAATCTTGTCCTGACAGAGTTTGGTGGTTCCATGTGAAAGACCATGCAGATCATACCTGAAATAGTTTTTTCGTTAGGAGAAAAGGATGAATTTCAATAGAAGTAATGATTAGCTCTTAACTTGTTTGATAATTAAATTAATGAAGAGGAATTAATTATATGAACACAACTTGAAAACAATTTAAATTTCTTGCTGATTTGACACAAAATACTACCAAACAAAAAATAACCTAAAAGTCAGTATGCCACTACTATGAAGACACTGATGACGAATTAGTTAATGAGTGATCTTAATGAACAATCGTTTAAGATTACTCACTCTACAAGGAAACTTGAAATGCTCTGAAATTTTACATTTCACATATGAAAAAAGCTCCATAGAAATTTTTCTCATATATGACAATAATCCTCAACATTTTGCACGCATTATCAATTTGTAATGAATTGTGAATGAAAAAGAAAGTTTGAAACTATTGATAAAAAATATATTTTCATCAATTGTGCCAGAGGAAAGACTAAATAATCTGTTTCTGCTATAGAAAATGATATTACAAAATCATTATCCAGCCAGAAAATGTAGGAAAACACTATTACAGAAATGTGTTAGTTAATAAATTATGTTATTTTTCTAGATTATGTGATTGTTGCTTTTGTTAGTTTTCTTGAGTTTATTTTTTTCTGATGTCTTTTTTTAAATAAATATTCACTCTTATACCTCATTTTATATTCATAATTTTGTATTCTTTTTTCTTAAAATTTTATAATTAAAATCCCAACTTGTATAAGCTTTGGGCCCCATAAAACCTGGCTCTAGCCCTGCCTGTCTTCCCTTGAACAGTTAGTGGCATAAATAGTGATGTGGTATTCCCATTTTCTTATATTTGTTGTAGAATGGGAGGGAACAAAGAATACCTTATACTGTTTTATTATACCTTAAAGCAATATAATTAGTCGAATTGTAATGCAATCCTGATTTGATACCAACATAAAAGCAACATAGTTTTAACTTCTTTAAGAAGTAACTTTATTGGTTTTTAAAATCACAAAGGTAACACAACCTACTAAAAAATTCAAATAATACAGAGATAATCTAGCAAAAATAAATAAATAAAAGTCCCTTTCTCTCCATCTCCTGTTTCCCAGAGGTAACTGCTGTTTATTGTTTGGTGTGAGTTCTTGCCGCACACTTTTTCTATGTATATACAAATATGTGCATACCCCGACATATATGTACACATATAAATCTATTTAAAATTTCAAAATTAATTTTCTTTGTAATGATTTCTGGAAAAAAAAATAAAATAAAATTTCAAAATTAAACTTAAAAACAAGATGATAAAATACATGCTTTTTTCTATCTTTTTATTTCTTTATGTTATGAACCCCATTCCATATCAGTATATATATCTCTACCTATTCTTCTTTAAGAGATGCAAATTGTAAACCTAGTATAATTGAATTAATCCTTTATAGCTGGACTTTTAGGATATTTTATTCTTTCCTTATTATAAGCAATGCTAAACTAAAATCCATAAAAAATATCATTGTACACATTTATGAGTGTTTCTGGAGGTCAGATTCCCAAAAATTAAATTTCTGGATCAAAGGCTTTGGGCTTAAAAATTTCTGTTATTAAAAATTGTAATTGCCAAATTGTCTTTCAAAATATGGCCGGCTTTCCCATGGTTACAAATTCTTGTTATGAACAAGGCCATATTGAGATATGTGGCTGTGGCTAAAAGTGTGGCAACCCTGCATTCTTTAAGCTCTTGGTCACATTCATGAACAGTGGTGGCCCAGTGATGTGTGGGGAAAGGGCAGAGAGGCAGGATCCCCACAGCAGAGCTTTGTCTCTTCTCTACCATCCTGAGCAATTCTGCTCTGGTCCAAATTTGTAGATCCACTCAGCAGATCAAAAACCCTGCGGTTAACTGGACCCACCTATCTTAAAAGGCAATTTAACAACATCTGGTGTTATTCAGGCAGGCTTTTAGGGGGGTTTCACCTCCTAGTTCCTCCTTCGCAAGAAGTTATCAAATTATTCCTTGTAACCACATTCAGTAAACCTGAGACGAGTTCTAATAAACATGGCTCTCCTCCATCTCTTTATCTTTCCAGGACTGCTGTCCTGTGGTCAGTTTCGCTAGCCCCTTCATCTTCTCTGCCCATCCACCGTCATAGGGGTGTTAAGGCCTTTCATCCCTGCAGCCTGTGTGAAAAGCCCCCTTTGTCCTATCAGCAGTGTATAGTGTAGGCAGCTTTCCTTGCAGCCTTGTTCTTGCTCACATGATGACTTTAATAATTTATGTGGGTTATTACTTCCCTTCCACCCCCTAATTTCTCACAACTGGGTTCCTTGCCTGCACAGTGAGTCCTGCTCTGAAGTTTCTTTTCCACAAGGGGCCCCTCAGTCTAGCTTCTTATTTAAGTTCTTTTCTGTTTCCTCAGACCTCTTCCTGTTTCTGTCACCTGCAGTACTATAGCTGTCTGCTATCGCCAGCTGTCCACCTTTTGTAATTGAACAGTAAAAGCCAAGGTTATAAAAGCAAGCTGGTTGGATCTTCACAGCCAGTCTCAGGATTTCTAGCTCTCTTTGGTAAATATAGATCAAGCATGGTAAGTGGAATTAACCATATCCTTTTTGAAGGCAATCTTTGATCTTCAAAATTGTCATATTTATTTTATCACCATGCTTAGCTATTGCAGCCCACATGTGGTAGGAGGAAATGTTTAAGTGCTTGAAAAGCTTTTCTTCCAGAGTCAACAGTGGCTCGTCAGGCAAACAACTTCTGACGAGCAACTTTGGTCCTGACAGCCCTCATTCAAATAAGGCTCAGGCTTTGAAATGGGAAACCCAGAGACTTTAGAGAAAAGCTATCTATTTCATGGGCATTTGGTCTTCACCTGTCAATAGATAGTTTAAAAAAGGCCTCCAAACAAAGGAGATAGTCATATATCTCTTTCCAAGGGTAGAATCAGAACTGACTCTGTGTTATCAGCCAGGCTAGTTGGACTGGGGAGAGGCCAAGGTTAATGGTTGGCAGAAACGCCGTTGGCCTGTATGGTTGTTGTTGCCAGGGTGGACAATAGGATAAATAGATCATTGGCCCTGTGGTCAAATGGCCTGACTACTGTCCTTAGATCAACAAGCTTCCCACCAGTGGTATGTAATGCTGGTGTGCAGAGAATGAGAGATGTTGACTTCTGAACCCTCTGAGCTCCCTCAGGGAGCACCTGGGCTGCTCACCTCTGGCCTCAAGTAGCCTCTCCTATTTGCCCCAGTGTGTGGTACAAATAGCATCATTTTCTCCATGTGCCCTGAAATGGAAAGACTGGAAACACTAGTTTGGCAGACCTGCTCATAAAGGCCAGTGGTTAAAGAAAGTACAGGGTTTAGGATGGATGGAAAGTGTAGCATGAGGAAACATGAAGGAAAATAAGCCCAGAAAAGTGTAATGCAATATGTTAATGTGAAAATAAAGAGGAGAGAAAGGAGAATGCCATTGGATGGCTGAGGAATACAGCAGATACAGTGATTTTTTTTTTAAACAGGTAAAAAGAAAGTCCTTGAATTTTCCTTTTTTAAAAAAAATAACTCCTAGACTCTCACTGGTGTTTGTTTATGCTTGTCTTTTCCACTAGACTATGGACTTCTTGAGAATAGGGACTGTGTTTTATAAATCTTTTTATACCAAACTCCTAACACAGTGCCTATCATGTATAAATATTTGTTGACAAATGTCTGTTGAAATGACTAGTCATGAAGTACTTGCAAAAGAAGAAATTAATTAATTAATTCATTCAACTCAGAAAACATTTTAGAGTAACTATTATGTGCTAGGCTGTCACAAACAGTTCTGGTATGAAATTTTCTAGTACATGTGATTTCGTGATGATATATATGAATTTTTGTTGACTACATATCTAGGGGTGCAGTTGCTTACATGCTTTCAATTTTCTGAAGTGATTGCACTAATTTGTACTCTCAGCAGCAGTATATGAGGGTTCTGGTTGCTCCAATTCCTTACAAGCATTTAATATTTTCCTTTTCATTTCAGCGGTTCTCATGGCTCCACATTGTAGCTTAGTAGACTTTTGAAAGATGTATTGTGTTTTATCAAACACAGATTGGATGATAGAGGGATACAGGTGAGGACCAAAAAGGGTGCTCAAGAAAGAGGGGCCAGTAGGAGTTCTCAGATGCCGCTCTGGAGGCTCCAGGGGAGAACCTGTTTCCTTGTCTTTTTCTAGCTTCAACAGGCTGCCCACATTCCTTGTTTCCTGGCCCCATATAACTTCAAACTTTGCTTCCATCATTACATACTCTGACTCTTACTCTCCTACTTTCCTCTTATAAAGGACCTTTGTGGTTACATTAGGTCCACCTGGATAATCCAGGATAATGTCCCCATCTCAAAATCCTTGATTTAATCACATCTGCAAAGTCCCCTTTTCATGTAAAGTAACGTAGTAATAGGTTCAGGGAATAGGACATGAACATCTTTTGGGGGCCCTTTCTTGGCCTACCATAGTCATGTTATAGTCTTATCTTATCTGTAGTGTGAGTTATTCTTATTTATGTGGGTCAGGTGCTAGGCAGAATGGTGTGATAAAAGGAACACTGGTTTGGAGTTAGCACACATGGGAGTCCCAAAGCTGCTTCTAAGTGACTCTGAGGCCTTGTACAAATCGTTTACATTTTTCTGGTTCTTACTTTTTAGTTTGTGTAATGAAGATATTGGGCTAGATCAGGGACGGCAAATGTCTGCTGTGCACACTGTCAATCCTTCCTCCTGTACCCGTGGCAGAGATTACTACGTGCTCAAGGCCCTTTCTCTCTGAGCTTATGTACCAGGTTAGCCATCCGAACAGTCACTACTGGGTGGCCAGAGATGACACTGAGATTAAATCTATTTTCTCTTCCTGAACAAGATCATCTCTAAAGCCTATGACTTAAGCTGTTACAGCACATAGACTCCTAAAACTCAACTAACCTCATCATGGATCATTGAATGCCCAAAGTCAATTGACTCTTTCAATTCAATGTATTTTCTCCCTCAAATTTTCTCTAGACCTCTTAACTTGGCTAAGCAGTATTTCATGTACCCTTGCTTCTCCTCTGAAGGTAGCAGTTAGGAGCAAAAATGGAAATAAAAGGCCTGAAGAGTCCCTAGCTGTCTTATCATTCAAGTATAAATGAGAGTTGCCTACACAGAAACCCTGCTCTGCCACCACACCCAAGACCCCATGAGCTACCAGGCTATGCATGTACTTGTACTCATATACTTATATTTATACTTATACCTATACCTATATCTATACTTACACTTACACTTAAAAGCTCATGTCCTTTTTCCCCCACATACTTATTTCTAGACAGAGCTTGCCTCATCCTGACATGCAGAGAACACAGCAACAAATTATACTGTTTATTGCCAGACCCATAAGCTAGAAAGAACTCTCTCAAAAGCAGTTGGCAACCAGACGTGTGAAATATCTCACTGAGGGTGGGTGCAAAACATTAAAGACATACAGTTCGGACCATGAAAAAAACTGTGAGATAGGATATGAACTCACTTCTACTGGAAGGAGTGTAGTGTAAAAAATATACAGCTGGACTTAAGTTGCTCACAGGATCAAAGTCAAGTACTAGACAAAAAAACACTCATCATAATAGTCAAATGATCACACTGTGAATGATGTGTGGTTTCTGGAATGTATTACGAAAAATGAAAGAGCAATTTTTCTCTTATCAGCTTCTGCCTAGATTTGCTAAAACCTGACTCTGTCAACTCTATTTTTGGTTTGTAAGATTTTCCAAAAAAGAGACAATTTTTTCTTCTTATTCTAATAGCCCTTCTAATCAAAGTGGAACTTTGGTTTGTTTTATTTTATAACCACAGGTCAAAGAAGATGCCTCTTCTGAGATCTGAGTTCCTCACTGGAAATTCTTGGTAGAGGCACAGGAAGGCAGTGCCTTAGAATGGGTTCCCTTCCTTGAAAACCCAAAGCATCCCTTCTCCACATTAAGTATTTGCCATCATACAAGCCTGTCTTATTTTCCTCACAAAATGTATCAGTATCTGAAATTATTTTATCTGTTTGTTTACCTTGTGGATGGCAACCCTGTGGGTGATGGATGGGGTGCCAATCTAAGTTGCAGGCTTGTTTTGTTTGGTCAGCAAAGTGATATATATCAATTTTGAATCAGAATGTCTTTGGGCAAGCAGAAACTCTCCAGCTCAACATAATCACTGCTCCCTATGGTCTCGCACTTGACTTCTTCACACATTTGGGTTCTCTGTCTAGCCCAGTAAGGCATTTGCATATGGGAACTGTGGGCTTCCCTATAGCAGGTCTGCTGCCCTAGAATATAACTGCATGGAAGTGGAACCTCATCTGGACCCCAGCATGTATAAATGGTAGGCAGTCACCAAGTATGTGTTCACTGGGGTATAAAAGGAGAGGTTTTATTTCTGGCTTCTTCTAACTTGTAGATCAAAGAGGGGGCATTTTACCCTTTTTATACTTTCACTTTCTCACTGGTGGGAGGATTGAGTGGTGCAATGTACATGGAGTTGAGAGGGAAATGGGTAGAGTCCCTGTTAAGATTCTTTTGGAGACCCGGAGAAACTTCCTTCTAGACAGGCTTTTGCAAAGAACTGAGCTACTTCTTTAGATAGGGAACAAAGGTTTACAAGTCTCATTTTTGTAAGCCTCCTCTCCGTGAGACATGAGATAGTGAAGAGCCAGTCAGTATGGTAGGCAGAATAGTGCTCCCCAGCCCCCAAACACGTCCACATTCTAATCCCCCAAACCTGGGAATATGTTACCTTATATGGCAAAAGGGACTTTGCAGATGTGATTAAGTTAAGATCCTTGAGATGGGGAGATTATTCTAGATTATTCATCCAGGTGGGCCCAATGTAGTCACAAGGATCCTTAAAAGGGAAAGAGGGAGGTGGGAGAGTCAGAGTCAGAGAAGGTGATATAAAGACAAAAGCAGAGGTGAGATTAGTGCCCATTGCTGGAAGGGGACCATAAGCCAAGGAATGTGGGCAGCCTCTAGAAGCTGGAAAAGGTAAGGAACAGATTCTCCCCAGAGCTTCTAGCAGGAATGCAACACTGCCTACACCTGGATTTTAGCCCAGTGAGACCCGTGTTGGACTTCTGACCTTCAGAACTGTAAGATAATACATCTGTGCTGTTCTAAGACATTAAGTTTGTGGCCACTTATTATAGCAGCAAAAGGAAACTAGTACAAGTCAGTCAATATTTATTGAGTATGTATAGTGAGCCAGGAACTGTGCTGTGTTATCAGAATAAAAGATAAACATGGTCCTTAAACGTAATATTTTAGGGAAGGTAAATATTAAGTAGATGTTTATAAATAATAGTTGAACAATTAGAAGTGTGAGAAATGTGACAGTGAAATTCAGGGTACTATGGGACCATAAAACAAAGAGAAACATACCCTAGAGTGGGGTGATTGGAAAGGGATGCATAAACTGAGATCCGAATGATGGGTAGTAATTAGCTAAGAGAAGAGACCAGGCAAGAGTGTTCCAGGCAGAGGGAACAGAATGGGTGAGGGCCCAGAGTGAACATGGTGTGTTCAGGGAGAAAGGAAATTTAGTGTAATTGCCATGCTCAGGTGTGGGGAAGAGAGGTAGATGAGGCTGGGGAGGTAGGCAGGGCCAGACAAGGCGGGGCTTTGGTGATCACATTAAGCTCATGTTAAGATTTTTGCCTTTGTTTTTTAAAACCATAGGAGTGTTCAGAGTGTGTGTTTTTCCTATGGGCTGCTGGGTGACAGGACTGAATTTTCTTTTTCTTTTTAAATTTCAGAATATTAAGGGGGTATAAATGTTTTAGGTTACATGAATCATTTTTGTAATGTTTGAGTCCTGACTGTAGGTGTACCTGTCACCCAAATAGTATTCATAGTACCCATTAGGTTGGTTTCTTCCCCTCCCCTCTTCCCCCAACCCCCTGGTTTCTTTCCATTGAGTTTTACTTCTCTCTGTGTACTTGTGTGCTCTTCCGTTAGTTCCAATTTAATAGTGAGTACATGTGGTGTTTGTTTTTCCATTCTTGTGATACTTCACTTAGGAGAATGGTCTCCAGTTCCACCCAGATTGTTGCAAAAGGTATTCATTCATCTTTTTTTATGGTTGAGTAGTACTCCATGGTATAAATATGCCACATTTTATTAATCCACTCATGAATTGATGGGCACTTGGGTTGATTCCACATCTTTGCAATTGTGAATTGTGCTGAAATGAACATTCAAGTGCAGGTGTCTTTTTGGTAAAATGACTTCTTTTCCTTTGGGTAGATACCCAGTAGTGGAATTATTGTATCAAATGGGATCTACAATTTGATAGGTCTACATTTAGTTCTTTGAGGAATCTCCATACTTTTTTCCATAGAGGTTGTACTAATTTGCAGTCCCACCAACGGTGTATAAGCGTTCCTTTCTCTTTGCATCTACGCCGGCATCTATTGTTTTTGGACTTTTTAATAAAAGCCTTTCTAACTGGGTTAAGGTGATGATATCTCATTGTGGTTTTAATTTGCATTTCCCTGATGATTAGTGACATTGAGCATTTTTTCATATGTTTCTTGGCCATTTGTCTTTCTTCTTTTGAGAAACATCCTACAGAATGGGAGAAAATATTCATAAACTACATGTCCGATAAAGGGCTAATTAACCAGAATTTACAAAGAACTCAAGAAAGTCAGCAAGAAAAAAAACCAACCCTATTAAAAAGTGGACAAAAGAACTGAATTTTCTTTCTAGTCTTTAGGTAGATGGTCATTTTGATAAAGGTTTTTAGGGTTTTTCCATATCCTCCTCTCCTCTCCTCTTCGTTTAGTAACAGGAGAATGTTTCACTTCCCTATATCTTTGCAGGTAGGTGGGGCCAGGGGCTACATCTGGCCAGTAGGTCATAAGCAAAAGTAACATGTGTTATTTTGAGGTTGCATCATTTAATTGACAGTGTAAGATGCCCTCAGCATTCTTTTTCCCTGTTGTGTCAACCAGGGAGGCTGCGTGTTCGAGATAATTGCAGCTAAAGTTTCGTAAAGGCACCGAGGATGTGGATTGCTGAACTGCTACACGGAGGAGTTGCCCCAAGTTGTCTCCTGGACCTGCAACAAATGTTGGATGACTATCCTAGCTAGAAAATAGCCTTTGTTCTGTTAAGAACAAATAGTTCTTAATATAGAACAAATAATTATATATTTATTCTTAATATAGTTCTTAATATAGAACAAATAGTTCTTAAATAGTTCTTAATAGTTGCCCCAAGTTGTCTCCTGGACCTGCAACAATGTTGGATGACTATCCTAGTTAGAAAATAGCCTTTGTTCTGTTAAGCTCTTGATAGTTTGGTGGTGTTAGTGCATAGACTAGCTTTTCCTGATTAATTCAGTCATTTAATACAGTGGCTTCTTGAACATCAGAATGAACCCGGGGGACACTTTAAACATGGAGGACTTTGGACACCTATCTACCCTGTTCTGATGTGGGCCTCAGGTAGAGCCAGGGAACTTTAGCGATGTTTCATATATAGGAAGTACTGATTCTACTAGTCAGTCTTTAGCCAGGATTACAGGAACTGGGCATGTGAATTGAATTGTGCTGGCCTGCTCTGTGTACATCATATGTTATTTAAAAAAAATGAAAGAAAACATTTTAATGTCAGTTGTTATCTTGAGAATCCTAGGACACTCTTTGAGATAATAGTATCTTTTAGGAATGTCAGAGAAATCAAGCTTTAATAAAGCACGTTTATTTTATGCAGTGTTCAAATAGAGGAACTTGATGCAGGGATGGAGGTATTTTTTAATGAGAGGAGCTACATGATTTATATAGTGATGGGTCTGATTCACATGGTTTATTTACAACTTAGGTAAGTAGATGCCATTTATTTTCTACAATAAATACATTTTGTATGGTAAATATACTACATAATGTTTTACTTGCTTCTAGGTTAAATATTACATTCCAGGGAAAGTTTACGCAGGAACTTTGTATTCAATGTTGGATGACTATCCTAGGAAGGAGTTAAAAGCTCTTGAAAATATTGGTCAGTGTCTTGCTTTTTCTTAGCAAATATAACAATAAGCATAGCTGGTTTACATTTAGATGTTTGTGGCATGAAAAAAATTATATTTTTAAATTTAAATTTTAAAAAGAACTTTTGCCCATTGATCTGTTCACTTAGTTTCTTATGCTCCTAAGGACTTGGAATATAAATATTTCTTCTAGAACTCTCTCTTATCTTACTGAGGAGGGAATAACCAGTCCAGTACTTAAAATACTTTAAGTACTTGTGTATCTTTTATTCCCAAGACTTGTAATTGTGACCTATAGCATCTTTTAAGTTTAACCAAGATTTCTTCACACTATAATGGGAAAAGCGAGACTTGGGAAATTAGGTGACTGGTGAAGGCCACCTTGTCAGTTAGAGGCAGAGCCAATTCTACAGGCTGCATACCTTATAGGTTATCTTAGAGCTGTGCTCCAGATGCATTACACCAGAAAAGATTATGATATATTTATAGTATATTTATGGTATATGTACAGTATAGTTCAAAAAGTCCATTGAATATCCTTAGGGCTTCAATGGATTTCCAATAGAAAATGAGGCTGAGTTCTGCTGTAAGACACCAAACAAAAACAAATGTAGGGATCTTAGAGTAAAGATTTGGAAAGATTTCTCACTGCTCACCTTTGTTCAAACCTATACTGGGAAGACTCAGGATAGACTCAATAATAAACAACTCTAAACTCTCTGTGGCTTAACACAACTCAGGTTTATTTCTCATTCATGGTACATGTCCAAAGTGGATCAACAGAGGGCTTTGCTCTGCTCTATACAGATCCGGGCACCTGGACTGGTCAAGGCTGCACCCACTTGTAATGGCACTATCTGGAACACGTGGCTTTCTTGGTCACTATAACAGGGAAGAAAACACTCAAGAGTCTCATCCCGGCAATTAAGTGATACATGCCAGTTCTACTCACAAATCATTGGCCAGAACTGGACATATGGCCCTGCCTAACAGCACTGGGGTATGGAAGTGTAATTTTATCACTATATATATTTTATTATTTATATAGCTTTCTAAAAGTTACCTTTGTTTTCTGTATCTTAGTGGCAGTCACCCTCACTGCTCTCCTTAGAGAATTTACTTTAAAAAACTTGTAATTTTGTGTTCTCTCTCTGCTTCTTTGAGATGTCTGTAAACCCTTTTAAAAGCTAACTAAGCCTCTTGTCAGTTTTACAACCCAGAAATCTTTTCCTCAAGGACTTGGGAGCTATCTTTTTGAAATGTAGTCATCAAGGGAGACAGTGCCCCTATCTCCCAGACTCTTGGTGGGGAAGTAGCCTAACTTCAGTCATGTGCTTAACTTCCTATCAGAAGTATATGAAACATTTATTTTTCCTTTGGATAAAATCAATCAGCAAGCATGGTGGCTACACCAATTATTAGGTGAATTTAGGAGGAAGTATATATGACAAATGTTACTGTCAAGTCCTCTTTCTTGAGTACTAGCTATTGTTTATCTTGAGGGTGTGTATGGAATGGCTTGCATCGGCTTGGCTGTATAAAAGGATGAGATTTCTTTCTGTCTTTGCAATTTCTTTAGTGGATTATGCACATCACATTCTGTTTTAATGCATGTTCAATAATACAACAAATTTCTTTTTCTTCTTTTGTGGAGAAGTTTCTCTGGGTTGGCAGGTGATTTTGTTTTTAATTACATTTCCCCAGAAGTAGTTGCTGCCATGCCAGGAAGGAGGGTTAATAACTTAAAAGATGCTCCACTGCATCTTTTCTTTTTTATACTGACACCCTCCTCACCTTTTCCTTCTCTCTTCCTTGTAGCTGTTTTAGAAGCATCAGTGCTGCTGAACCTTAGGGAGACTCTAAATTCCATCAGTTTCCTCCCCCATACCATCCAGGAACATTTTCACACTAAATGTAAGGTGCTATGCAACCTCAGCTTTAAGGTAGGGAAGATACATTAATGGACTTTCTTTTTTTTTTTTAATTTCAGAATATTATGGGGGTACAACACTTTGGCTATATATATTGCCTATGCACTGCCCGTGTCAGAGCTACAATCGTGGTCATCCCCCAAACTGTGCTCCCCGCATCCATTCAGTGAGTTTTTCCCATCCCCTCCACCCCCCTCCCGTCTGCCCGCCCCCTGATGAATATTATTGTCCTGTGTGATGTCCTTCACCCTTGATCAGTTGATCAGTTAGTACTAATTGGATGGTGACTACCAGTGGTGCTTGTTTTTCCATTCCTATGACACTTCGCTTCGAAGAATGGGTTCTAGCTCCAACCAGGATAATACCAGATTTGTTAATTCACTCTTGTTCCTTATTGCTGAGTAATACTCCATGGTATACATATACCACATTTTATTAATCCACTCGTGTATTGATGGGCACCTGGGTTGTTTCCACATCTTTGCAATTGTGAATTGTGCTGCTATAAACATTCGTGAGCAGATGTCTTTATTATAAAATGTCTTTTTTTCCTTTGGATAAATACCCAGTAGTGGGATTGCTGGGTCAAATGGTAATTCTACTTTTAATTCTTTGAGGTATCTCCATATTACTTTCCATAGAGGTTGTACTAATTTGCAGTCCCACCAGCAGTGTATGAGTGTTCCTATCTGTCCACATCCCTGCCAACATTTGTTGTTTGGGGATTTTTTGATATGAGCCAAGCTCACTGGA
This sequence comes from Daubentonia madagascariensis, assembly GCA_023783475.1. Taxonomy (NCBI): domain Eukaryota; kingdom Metazoa; phylum Chordata; class Mammalia; order Primates; family Daubentoniidae; genus Daubentonia; species Daubentonia madagascariensis. The sequence continues at coordinate 30,335,900 of JAKFHU010000978.1, forward strand.
GTTAAGTGATATCTCATTGTGGTTTTGATTTGCATTTCCCTGATGATTGGAGAAGTTGAGCAATTTTTTATATGTTTGCTGGCCGTTATTCTGTCTTCTTTTGAGAAGTTTCTGTTCATGTCCTTTGCCCATTAATGGACTTTCTAATATATGATGGACTCTCCCTTTGGTCCTTCAGTGGATTTGCTTTAGATAACCCCTTTGTGGGAGTGGGTACAGAAATCAGAGGGATTTTTTATTTTTTTTCAGTTGTGTGGTCCTTGCTGGTTGGTACTGTGGTCTAACATTCCACAGTGGGGTATGCAGGTATTTTCTCTGCAACCTACTCCTTTCTGAAGACTTGTGTCTCTTTTCTGGGTAGAATACATAACTCTGATGATGTTTAAGCAACTGTTTTACTGAAGAGCTCATGTAAGTGTCCTAAAGCCACACAGAGTTGGGGGTGGGGGTGAGAGAATCATCAGGTGAGACTTTGAGCTAACTTACTTCTGAGGAGTGGGGAGGGGGGGATAAGGTCTCATCTTGGGTCTTCAAGAAGGTGAGCCACAAATAAGCTTCCTCCAGTCCTACCCACATCCTCTCTTCAAAGTCCTCACTACCTCAAGTCCCTGGCCTCACCCTTGAGATTACTCTTACCCTTCCTTTGGGATAACGAAATAGCAGGCTCAGACCCTTCCTAGTACTTACAACTCTGCTGCCACAGGTGCCTCTGGATAACACTGGGTCTTCTCTGCTCAGCTGTCCACTGACTCCCCTTGTCAGGAGGGTCAACTTTAACTTCAGTTTGGTCTCTCTCCCTTGGTGACAAAGACTCTCTCTTTAACCAAACTTTAGTCATGCTTCTCTGAGTTTTCTTTTTGACTATGCCTCACCTTTAGGCTCTGTCCTTGGCCCATTTAGTCCATCTTTAGCAAGAATCCTGCTGGGTCAATTTAGCGAAAATCCTTCACCCTTGATCAGATTCCTCATTCACTACCTTCAACATCTGATCACCCTGGCTTGCCTTCAGCAAGAACCTTGTTGAGCCACTTTAGCCAGATCCTCCTTATCCTTGATGTTTCTTCTTCATAATTTTCCATCTACTGACCCTCACCCTGCTTCTTGGCTATGAATCCCTGCTCATCCTTGTTGTCTTTACAGTTGAGCCCAGGTCTCTCTTCCTCTATTGCAATAATTACTGAATAAAATTTACCTTCCTGCTTTACCTTTTGTCTGGCTCTGTTTTTCTTTGACACTAGTAATGCTGAAGCCAGTTTTTCTCCTAAAATACTTGATACCAAACACACTTTTCCACTGCAATAACTTTTTTCCAGAAAACTTCTCTGTGTAAGGTATGTGTATTCCTTTTAGTCTTTGACCCTATTCTTTGTGAAACAACAAAAAACCAAAAACCCTGGTTTTGTTCTGTTACAGGCACATTTCCATCTATTCTTTCATCACAAAGGGCCCCTGCATTAACTGAGACTGCCTCTGCCTCGCTGTTAGATGGAATGGCTCTCTATTCAAATAGATTCTCCCCTCTGACCCCCAAACTTCTTCTGTGACAGATATGGTTGACATTTCAGTAAGGCCACCATGTAAATATTCAGTATAAAAAATAGACTTGCAGCTCTAAAGGGAAGAACTGTTCTAATGACAGAGATTGCACAAACTCTTTGAAGATATATCTTTATTTCTCTACCTGGCTTTGCCAATGATTCAGTGGAAACACTTCAGTGATTATAATGAGTCCTGTATAAGTGAACATTGGGAGCATGTACAAAATTTTCAAAATTATTTTTATTTTTGTAAGTAGGCTGAATGTAAAAAGTAGTTTGATATCCTCTCTCTTCCCTCCTGTCCTCTTATAATATGTTTCATCTCCAGATGTTAGAAATTGGAGATGTTTTCCTTGGATAATTAAAACGTCAGTGCAGACTATAATACGAAAGATACTAAATGTGTGAATGAGATACTGTGTGCGTGTCTGAAAGTGAGAATAATGCAAAATTTGAGTCCCTGGGACCCATGATGCAACCCTACCACTTGCTTAACTTCGAACTAAGAGAGAAGGAAGCTAAATGATATTGCTAAATCTCCTAGTATTCCAAGGCATCATTGTAGGTATTTACCCTTATATTATCCTATTACATTTTCTTAACAACAAGATAAAGTATGTTTTATTATCAGTGTTTGCAAGTGAGGAGAGTCAAGCTTGGAGAGTTTAAATAGTTTTCTTAGGGTCCTAGATATTTAGATGCAGAGTTGGAATCTCAGACTATTTGACTTAGAAGGCCTTGCGCTTTTTTCCACGCCATGCAACTTTAGGAGGCGGAAATCCTGTGGGTACTATTGTACTACTGTAGGATAGTACCCTACAATGTTACTCCAGCACAACAGTGCTATGGCCTTGCTTGGTATGGTCTCATGCCAATATCCTATAATTCTTTGAGGCCAGAGATCATGACTTAATCTTGACAAATTCCCTAGTGTTTGCTTGTCTGAGAAAGTCTTTATTTCTCCCTCACATAAGAAACTTAGTTTTGCAGGATACAAAATTCTAGGCTGGGCATCATTCTGTTTGAGAAGACTGAGAATGGGACCCCAATCCCTTTTGGCTTGTGAGGTTTCACTTGGGAATTCTGTGGTTAGTCTGATGGGGTTTCCTTTGTAAGCTACCTGCTGCTTTTGCCTTAGGGCTGGGAGGGGTGCCTCTTTTGTGTTTACTTTAGCCAGTGTAATGACTGTGTGTTGTGGTGATTGCCTCTTTGTGATGAATCTCCTACGGGTCCTTTGAGCTACTTGAACCTGGACATCTAGATTTCTAGCAAGGCCAGGGAAATTTTCTTTGATTATTCCCTCAAATAAGTTTTCCAACCCTTATATATTTTCTTCTGAGCCCACTGGTATGCCTATGATTCGTATGTTGGGCCTCTTTACATAGTCCCATATTTCTTGTAGGTTTTATTCATTTCTCTTGTTTTTCAGTTCTTTCTCTTTGACTGACTTGTTTAACTCAAAAGTGTTGCCTTCAGGCTCTGAGATTCTTTCTTCTGTCTGATCTAGTCTATTCTTAAGGCTTTCCACTGTGCTTTGTATCTCCTTGAATGAATTTTTCATTTCCAGAAGTTCTGTTTGATTTTTTTTAATAATTCTATTTGCTTAGTAAATTTTTCATTCATTTTCTGGATTGTTTTTGTGGTTTTCTTTTTGTGTTGGGTGTCTATTTTTTCTTGTGTTTCATTGAGCTTCCTTACAATCCATATTTGAAATTCTTCATCTGTCATTTCAATCTTTTTGTTTTGGTTGGTAGCCATTGGTAGGGAGTTATTGTTTTCTTTTGGGAGTGTCCTTTTGCTCTGATTTACCACGTTTCTGGAGTTCTTTCACTGATCCCTTCTCATCTGGCCTCTTGGTTGAGACCTGGGGGTGCTAGGCCTGGCTTACAGGCCTATCTCTGAGTCCATGAGGATCAATCCCTGAGTGTGCCAGGGAGAGGAGTGCTGGTCCTGAGTTGCCTATAGGGTGTTCTCGCAGGTTTGGTGTACATTTCGGGTTATCTCTGACCTTCTGTCTTTACCTCTTCCCAATGGTGTGTAGCGAGTTAGGTCCCCCAGCTTACTCTCTCTCGGTGATGGCGGGTGATACTTTAGAGTGTGAATCAGCCATGCCCTGTTTGCTTGAGTTGGAAGATGCCATGATGGGCTACATTGTTGTTCTCCCTGTCATTGGTTGATGTTTGTGTGTAAGAGCCAGCTGCTCTTTTGTGTCTGTGGTAGGCTCTGGTCCCCCAGGTGGAGTACTTGAGTGCCCCAGACTTTAGGAGGGACCCAAGGGGTTTCTTGATCTCCACCACCACGTAGGTGGGGGAGGAGCAAGGCAGTTCCTGGCTAGGTTGCGTGAGCCTGAAAGGCTTTCCGAAGCCTCAGTGGGGCTCAGAAGTTGCTTTCCCGGCCACTAGGGGGAGCCGCTGGTGGGAGGGTCAGGTCAAGCTCCAAACCAGGAGAGCTGTTCACCAGGGAGGGAGCTAAACGCTTGCATGCTAAGGCCCCAGGCTGGGTTCTTTCCACCCTTATCCAGTAGCGCAGTTTTTCTCTGGGGAGAGGTAGGCACTCCCCCAAATTGCCACTCCTTGGACCCCCACACACCCTGTAAAATTGAGTCAGTAAATACTGTAAAGGGCGTGCAAATTGACCTCCCTGTCAGTAGGGGATGCTTGCCAGAAGGAACAAGCTGCAGTGTTGTTTTTGGGTCCTGTGATTGGCTCTAGTCCCTCAGGGGAATCATGCGAATGCCCCAGGTGGTGGGTGGGGCCCTGGAACTTCAGGTGAGTCCTTAATCTCTGCGGCAGCACAGGCGGGTGGGGAAGTGCGGCTGGGTGGGCCTGGTTGTTTGAGCTTGTCCTCAGGCTCCACAGAAGCTGGCAAGGTAGCTGTTTTGGCAGGGGTCAAAGGTCTGCTCTCAGCTTCTGGGCAGAGCCCCCAGAGAGGGGCTGAAGTGGTCCCACTCAGCCAGAAAATCTGTTTGTGGAGGCAGGTTGGTCTGAGTTTCACAAACTGGCAGTCTGCAGTGGGCGCCCCCCCCCCCCGCCCCCGGTCTCCCCTCCACTCTTCTCCATAGTCTCTCCCCGGTGTCTGCCAGCAGGCAGGAGCCCAACCAATTGCGCTCCCCCATGACTGTGCTGTGGGCCAGGAGGTTCCCCGCCCAGGATCCCATCCTGAGCTGAGAATGTGGCCCTCCCATGTCACAGCTAGGACCTACACTACACTCTCCCCTCTGATCTGCCCATGCAGGCTCTCTCACCTTGTTAGACCAAGAAGGTCAATCAATGACCATGCCAGGGAGATGCATGCTGGTCCCAAGTCTCTCACAGGGTGCCTGAGCAGGATCGATGTCCCTCTGCCTCGGGGCGTGCCCTGCTCTGATGGAGCTGCAGGGCAAGCAACACCAGGGAGGGCCAGTAAGCAGGGAGCTCACAGTCTGAGCACCCCTCAGTCTGCTACAGGACCCAAGAGGAAAGGCCTGAGTCCCACACTCTGTGGAAGCCTCGGTGTGGTGGCTCAATTGTCTCTCTCAGCAGCCATGGATGGGGAGGGGAAGGGGAGGAAAAGAGTCTATATGGAGGAGTGCTAGCACTCTGGTCATCTCCGACCCTTTCTCTGGGAGGCAGTCCACTCAGAATGTCCAGGCTCTGGAGTCACACCAATCACCCGGGACCCACTGGACCCCTGTGGCTCCTGCAGTCTGGGCTGGAGTTGGGAAATGTCTGTGTGGGAACAAGTAGAACAAAACCTGAGCAGTTGAAGCCCCCTGGGGGAGGACAAAGGTGCACAGTGGGCAGAGAAGCAATATGGTGCCTGCCATCCCAGCTTGGGTCTGTGGGGATGAGAAGTGCCCCAGGGGGGCGGGGAGCTTGGTGCCTTGTCCACAAGCAGTTCCCAGCTCACTGGTGGCAGCAGCCTCTGGGATTGTGGGGGCAGAAAGTCTCTCCAGCATCTCGGGATCCCACTGACTGTCAGAGATGCAAGAGAGGGAGAAACAAACTGCTCTACCCACCCTTCTTACTGGACTCCAAGCCTCTTGGGGGGTGATCTTTGCCGATACCCTGCTCCTTGTTCTGCACCACAACTTCCTCCTGTGGAGTCTCCCAAAGGCTCTGGCACCCTTCCTTCAGACCCACATCTGATCTATGTCTGTATGTCTGTTCGTTTTTTCTCTTTCGTCTAAAACTTCTCCTTCTTACTGAGATGCTCTGGGAGCTGGTGTCTCCAGTCAGCCATCTTGATCCTGTCACCCCTATTATAAGTGTTTGAAGCTATAATTTTTCTCTGATCACTGCTTTAAATAAATTTAATTAATTCTGGTCTTTAGTACTTCATTATCATTATTTTACAGAAATTCTGTTTGTATTTCATTTTCACTCAAAAACTATCAATAAATTTTAAAATTTCCAGGTGGAAGGATTTTTAAATTTTTTTATTTCATTTTTAATTGTTAATTTTTAGTGCATTTTGATCAGTGTTTTTTTTTAATATTTCTGCTTTGTGAAATTTTAGCTTTTTTGGATCATGATGTTTTAGGTATTTTTCTTAAATTAGCGTAGAATTGAGTTTTGCTTTATGAGCCAAAATGTGCATTTGAAAGACTGAGGATATATCTTCACAATAAAAATAAAACAAGAAGTGTCAAAGTGAAATGTCAGAGATATCAACTGTCAAACTTAGTACTTAAGGAACACTTCATACTTAATAACCTAATATATTTCATTTACTTCCCTGAAGAATATAAGCTATGAGAACATAAGAGGGATTTGGGGCTATTTTTTTGGTCACTGCTGTCTTTACTACTTAGATAAGTACTGGCACATAGAAAGTTTCAATACATATTAGTCAAATGAATGCATGAAAGGCTGGGAAATAGGAAATGCAAAGAAATTTTAAGGAAATTCTAAAACTCTAATTTAGCTTGACTCCTTCTGAGACCCCTTACTGCACCACTACAGAGTTGGAGACATATCATTGTGGCACCTCCTTCCTTAGACTCTGGTATAACCAGCCCAATCTGGTTCAACTTTGCGTAGTAAAATGGTGACTTGTTTTTTAGTTGCCATGGACCCCTAGGTTGCAAATACATAACCTGAGCATGCCCAGATGACCCAAGTGTGCAACCACAGAAGTAACCAAATTTCGTGGATCAGGAACAGGGATCGAATTAAGAAGTGAGCCTCAGCATCACCTCATGGCAAGATCTAATCAGATCACACCTTATTACACTCTGCCTATAAAACCTGCTCCAGCGCACAGCTCAGGGAGACAGATTTGAATGTTGCTTCTGTCTTCTTGCCAGTTTACTCACAAATAAAACTTTTTCTTTCCTCAAAAGCCAGTGCCATGATATTGGCTTCTATGTGCATTGGGGAGCAAGCCCATTGCTTGCTTGGTAACAATTCCTGAGTGCTGACTTTGCTAAGGGGAAGGAAAAACTTTGTTTTGGTTGATGTTTGACTAACTTTCCCACTCTCTCCCAGATAATGTTGCTCTGAGCCTTCACCACCACCAAAGGATCACTTCCAGATTTCTCAGAAGGGCTTTTCTCTTTGACCAAGACACAGGGTTCTTCTGCAGACCTATGGATTTCCTAGTTACTGTTTATTGTCATATTATAGACATTAGAAGTGGAGGAGAGGGAAGTTGGAGTTTTTGGTTAATGCTTTCTGTTTCCTTAGTGTGTAGGAGGCTAGATCATCTGTTGAGAGGGAGGAAGTAGGGTAGGGATGATGAAATTTGGAAACTTCACTAATGAGATGAAGACAGGCAGCTGACAAGAGAAAACATAATGGTTGAGCAGAAAGAAGTGTTTGAACAATAGGTAATATGTTTATAAGATGTATGTTTTCTGCATTAGGCATTGTTAGTGTTATGGTTTTATTAAGAATGAAGAATGAAGCTTCAATCCCACTGACAGGAAACTAACAAGCTAGAAATAATAACACATTGTGATTTGCTTATGGGGATCCTTGTTGTCCTCAAATAATAGGAGCTGCTTAACCTGGGAAACCCCACAAGACAGGCTAATCATTAGCACTTATCAAATAATCAGATATCAGCAGGCATATGGGGAAGGGATAGCCCTGTAAGAACCCTGGGCCTTCCAGAAGGCAGATTTCATGGCCATTTCCTAGTCCCGGGGAAATTAACTGTTAACCCTGAGGCTGTGATTTATGAGGATTCCTTGTGGGAGCTGTGTCTACTACCAGCCAAAGCCTCCTAGAGGAGCATTCACTCTTATAGGATCATACAAATCCCCTCCCCCAGCAGAGGGAGAGGCTGTTGGTAACCAAATGCCCTGGCTCTTACCTTTATCAGATGACCCTAAAGTTCAATATTGAGATTTATTTTTCAGATAAAAATCCTGAACTTAGCAGAAACTCCAGCAATGCGCTATGATCGTACTCCAGACAAACAGTGTAGGAATAGAAGAAATCATATCAGGGTAGGATCAAGAATTCTAGGGGTGGGCCTAGAGTCATTGAGACCTCCAGGAGGGGTGAGGAGACATCTTCAGGATCCAGGGCTTGGGGTCTGGGGCAGGGATTTTGGGGTAGGGAATGGTAAAGTCACTTCTACAATGGAGCATAGAGCAATCTTATGCCAGAAAGGAAAAATTGGAGCCCGTACCAACAGAAAAGGAAGGGAAATAACATTTATAGGGCACCTCTATTCATCTGGTATTTGTCTATGCTTATTACATGACACTAACACATGTCATTTATATCTCATAGCAGTTCTGTGAACATTATAATGTTTCCAGTCTGCGAGTAACAAAACTGAGGCCTAGAAAACCTAAGTAGCTTGCTCAGAGGCACAAGCTAGTAAGTGGCCAAGCTGGGATTTAATCCTCAGTCTCCTAACTCCACATCCAGAGCTTTTATTAGCTTATCCCACTTGGGTAGGAGGTTGTGGCCGCCAAGCCACTGAGTGTCCAGACTTTAGTCATATTCTGTCAAGGGGCCTGTGCTATATGCTTTTGTTTAATGTCTGTTGATGAATGAATACAAAAATCTGTCGTCTTTTTTAAAATTTCAGGACTCTACTCATTACTCTGAGCCTCCCCTGTCTTTTTTCATAGCCCATTGGCTCATGGTTGATCTTCTCCATTGCTGTGGACTCTGTTTGCCCCAAACAGATAAGAAGAAAAGGTCTTTCTTCTGTTTGCCAAGGCTGTTTGCCAAGTGTTGTGCAGCACTAGCAGACATGGCATCTCCTTGTTAGCACACCTGGAGAATGGACAAAGAGGGAGACGGGAAGGAATGCCTACCCACCTATTTTATCTCTTCGCCTTATCCCCATTCAAATGCCCTCTTTGCTACTCTTAGGCCATGGCTCGGGCGGGAGGCCTGCAGAGAAACCAAAGCTTTCTCCTGTGTCTGCTTCCTTGTTTGTTACCTGAAGAGTATATAGATTTCTTGAGGTCTGCCCAATCTCTCCTCATTTTTCCCCTTGTAAACCTACTTGCCCTCGGGACCTACTTAGGGTTACAGGTTTTTAAAAACAAACTTTCTCCTCCATTACATTTTTTAACCTTTTTTTGGAGGGTCAGGCTGACGACCTCAAATGGGCCACACTTAGTGCTGCTTCCTGCACTTTACTTCTGCTGTACCCTTTCTTATTCCCTACTGTGTCGTTCAGGGCTCTCTAGAGAAACAGAACCAATAGGGAGTACGTGTGTGTATGTAAAAAGATTATGTATATATGAATTGGCTCACGCAGTTATGGAGGCTGACAAGTCCCAAGCCCCGTGGTTGGCAAGCTGGAGATCCAGGAGAGCTGGTGGTGTAGTTCTACTCCAAAGGCCAGTAGTCTTGAGACTTGTGAAGAGCTGATGTTTCAGTTTGAGTCCAAAGGCAGGAAAAAATTGATGCCTAAGCTTGAAGGCAGTCAGGCAGGAGGAATTCACTCTTACTTGCAGAAGGTTTAGTCTTTTTGTTCTATTCAGGCCTTTGACTGATAGATTGGGGCCCACTCACATTAGTGAGGGCAACCTGCTTTACTATGTCTGCTAATTCAAAACTTAATCTCATCCAGAAAACCATCACAGACACACCAGAATAATATTTGGCCAAATATCCAGGCACCCTGTGGCCCAGTCAAGATGACACATTAAAGTAACGATCACAAGTCCACCTCTGGTCAACTTGGCACCTATTTGCATCTCCTTAAAAGATAGTTAATCTCCAAATAAAGACTTTAACAAAGTCATAATTCCCTCTAACATGATACAATTATCCTATGTATGACTGAAAACACACTAACCATATCCCTAGAAGAGGAGGTAAAGTCATTGAGTGATGTTTACTCTTCTCTTTGATATCCTGTAACTTAAATATTATGATATAAAATTAACAGTACTTAAATATGATGATATAAAGACATCTTATGGTAGATAATAAGGTAATAGGAGAGGGAAGAAAATAAAGATTTTATATATATAAATTTTACTAATATGTATATATGTGTATACACATACAAACATACTCATAATAAAATAAGGAGGAAATACTCATGACAATTATAGTCCTCACTTCTGTAACTGGTCACATGATCACAGCTGGTATTTATAACTATCTTCTTCCACTACCCATTCTGTACTCCCTTTGCCTTCCACCGGTTGTGGTTTTTTACCTAATGGGGTGACCCAAACCTTCATTCTTGAGGGGTGTGGGTCTTTAGTAGTCCCACCTGGATTGTGGTGGTGTAGTTTTCCGTTGACCTTAATCATAGGTCATAGTAATACTAAGAGATGCCCTTAAGGGATCTCTTGTATTCCAGACATACTCTTCTTTACCTCCATTGTGAAGTAGTAGTCCAATTTCATTTTGGTACTCAGGTTTAATCACCCTAGCCAGCATGGTAACTTCCTTTTTTACCTGCTGATTCAGAGGCAGGAGGAGCTCAAAGTGTCCGGGTGGCAGTCTTAACTTTCAATTAAATGAAATTGTTGATGTGACTCCTGGTGGAAGCAGTCCTCCCTCTGGAGTTAAGACTTCTAGGCCAGCAGAGCATAAAGTTGTGAGAACAGGAAGCAAAAATTTTGCTAGTGGGACACTGGGCATAATAGTAAGTGGTGCCCCTTCCATTTGCATCTCTTGATTTCTGGACTTATGAATCCTGGACCCTGGCTGTGGGAGAAACAGCACCATACACTGGGCACTGGTTCAGAGTGTACACAATCTTCCGGAGAACCTTGCGCAAGCCCTGCAAGGTATCGCCACCTAGCTGATGCCGTAACTGAGTCTTCAAGAGGCCATTCCACCATTCTATCAAACCAGCTGCTTCAGAATTGTGGGGAACATGGTAAAATCAGTGAATTCCATGAGCATGAGTCCATTACCACACTTCATTTTCTGTGAAGTGAGTTCTTTGATCAGAAACAATGCTGTGTGGAATACCATGATGGTAGATAAGGCATTCTGTAAGTCCGCAGACGGTAGTTTTGGCAGAAACATTGTGTGCAGGAAGGCAAATCCATTCCCAGAGTGTCTATTCCAGAAAGGACAAAATGCTGCCCCTTTCATGATGGAAGCCATCCAAGGTAACCAACCTTCTAATCTCCCTGGGGGAATGGTATCATACTGGGGACTCAGTTTTGGTATCTGCGGCTGGCAGATTGGGAATTCAGCAGTGGCTGTCTCCAGGTAGGCCTTGGTGAATAGTTCATGTTGCTGAGACCAGGCTTAACTTCCATCTCTGCTACCATATTGACTTTGTTCATGAGCCCATTGGGTGATGACAGGGGTGTCTGGGGAAAGAGGCTGATTAGTATCCATAGTACAGGTCATCCTATGGGCTTGATTATTAAAATCCTCATTGGCTGAGTTTACTCTTTGGTGAGCATTCACATGGGACACAAATATCTTCTTGGCCCTTTCAGAGAGTTTACCTCTTCCCCAAATTTCTTTGTGACTAATTTTCCAATCATATTCCTTCCAAGTTGCTGACCATCTGGCCAAACCATTGGCCACAGCCTACAAATCCACATATAATCACACATCCAGCCATTTCTCCATCCGAATAATATAAGCAGTGGGGTGCACTGGTTGAAGTTCTGCCCACTGGGAGGATTTCTCTTCACTGGCCTTCAGGGGTGGCCTGGAAAAGGACAGTAGTGCTGCCACTGTCCCCTTTTCGGTGGTGCCTGCACATCATGCAGGACCATCTGTAAACCAAGGCTGAGTTTCCTCTTCCTCTGTCAACTGATCATTGGGAACATCCCATTGGGCCATAACTGTAGGCTGGGAGAAAGAAGGTAGTGTAGCAGGAATGAGGACCATGGGCATCTGGGCCACTTTTTCATATAACTTTCTTGTGCCTTCAGGGCCTTCTTGGGCCTGACCTTGTATACACCACTTCCATTTGATGATGGAGTGCTGCTGTGCATGCCCAACTTTATGATGTGGTAGGTCAGATAACAGCCAGTTCATGATGAACAGCTCAGGTCACATGGTAACTTGGTGGCCTGTAATGAAGCATTCAGTCTCTACTAAGGCCAGGAGCAGGCCTTCTCTCTGTTTATCAACAAGAGAGAAGTAGTCTGTGGATTACTGCATGGCTTTGCCCCCAAATCCTAAGGGCTTGCACTGTGATTCACCTATAGGTGCCCACCAAGGGCTCCAAATAGGATTCCTATCTGCCACTGGCCCTTCAAGTATCATTGGATCTGCTGCATCACAGGGTCCAATAGCAGATTAACTTGTACAGCAGCCCAGATCTATTGCAGAGCCTTCTCTTTTTTCAGGGCTCCACTCAAAACTGGCAGCTTCTTGGGTCACTTGGTAAATCAGTGGAAGTTACACACCCCAATAAGGAATATGTTGCCTCTAGAATCTAAAGAGGGCTAATAGGCATTGTGCCTCTTTTTTGGTTGTAGAAGGGGCCAGATGCCATACAGACCTTCACTTTTTGAAGGGATGTCCCCACATGCCTCATACCACCATATCCCTAGAAATTTCACTGAGTAAAAGACCCCTGAATTTTTATTGGATTTATTTCCCACACTCTGACATGCAAATGTGTTACTAATAAGTCTGGAGTAGTTGCTTCTTCTTACTCATTATGTCCAATCAGCATAATGTCATCAATGTAATGAATAAGTATAATATCTTGTGGAAGGGAAAAGCAATCAAGATCCCTGCAAACTAAATTATAACATAGGGCTGGAGAGTTGATATGCAAAACAATGAATGTGTATCACTGGCCTTGCTAGCTGAAAGCAAACTTATTCTGGTAGTCCTAAGTGACAGGTATAGACAAAAAGGCATTTACCCAATGAATAACTGCATACCAGGTGCCAGGGGATGTGTTAATTTGCTCAAGCAATGAAACCACATCTGGTATGGTAACTCTGATTGGAGTCACCATCTGCTTAAGCTTACAATAATTCACTGTAATTCTCTAAGATCCATCTGTCTTCTGCACAGACAAAATAGGCAAGTTGAATGGGGATGTGGTGGGAATCACCATCCCTGTGTCTTTCAAGTCCTTAATGGTGGTAGTAATCTCTGCGATCTTCCAGGAATGTGGTACTCCTTCTGGTTTACTGTTTTTCTAGGTAGAGACAGTTGTAGTGGCTTCCACTTGGCCTTTCCCATCATGATAGCCCTCACTCTGTATATCAGGCAAGCAATGTGGAGATTAGGTGAGCTGCTGAGTATGTCTGTTCTAGTTATACATTTTAGAATTGGGGAAATAATTACAGGGTGCAGGGACATACTGTACTCACTGTGAGATGGACCTGAGCTAAAACATCATTGATTACCTGATCTCCATAAGCCCCTACTGTGACTGGTGGACCAATTTCACGTTTTGGGTCTCCTGGAAAATTAGTGTCAGTTCAGAACCAGTGTCCAGTAGTCCTGGAAAGGTCTGATTATTTCCTTTTCCCCAGTGCATAGTTACCTTGAAAAAAGGCTGTAGGTTCCTTTAGGGAAGGCTGGGAGAAATACAACAGTATAAATTTTAAGCAGCGTACAGCATCCTTTCACAAGGAGACCTGGCCTCCCCTTAATTTAAAAGGTTCTAGTCTGTTAACTGGCTTAAGTCTACAAATAATGGTGAGGCTGTGACTCTCCTTTTTTAGGATTCAGGTTAGACTTTTGTTCACTTCACCTAAAACTTTTCTGATTCTATAGATCAAGTAAGAATTTAGTAGTTTTCCTATTTCATTTCTAGAAACAGCCAGTGCCTTAGGTGTGCCTGAGTCAGAATATTCTGATTGCCACTTTGACTCTGCTGTTCATTATGGTAACCACACCCACCTTGACTTTGGTTGTTAAGTGCCATCACTTGGCCCCTGCCACCCCAGAATACATTACTCCCTTTGTATTTAGGTTTCCTAATTCAGTGGCTGCAGCTCCTACCGTAAGGTCTGGCCTACAGAGAAGAGTGATCACAGAACTCTTCAAGGATACTGGGGCTCCTCTCACAAATTTATTTCTCACAGTCCTAGTGGAAGGTGTGTCTTCTAGACCCCCTCCCCCCATTCTGGGTGAGCAGGTCTAAATGACAGATCTACTCTAACATTACAATCTGCTTAAGGCTTTGAATCCCTTTCTCTACATTAAAACAAAGCAGGTGTAGCATTTCTAACTTGCTCACTGTGAGCCACCTCTTGGGCCATGTTTCAGCCAACCAACCAACCAAACTATTAGAGCTCTTTCTAACACCCTGAGCTCAACATTAAATTCAGAATCTCTGAGTAGTGAGCTCATATCAATAGATTTGGCCTGATTCAACTTTATGTTCCTTCCGCCATTATCCCACACCATTAATATCCAATACATGTTCCCTGGATTTCTGTCTGTATAAATTAGAAAACTCAAGTAGTTGTTTCAGAGTGCAGTGCACCTCCTCTTGGGTCATACTTTGTACCTCACTTTTAAGGGCCTGTTGGGTTTTGAGTCTGGTCTAGAAGCAGAGAGGAGTAGTGGAGGTTAGTCCTGAGGGGACTCATCATTGTCTTGCAAGGCAACTGCCTCATGGGAGGCCATTGCAATTTCCTAAGCAATGCAGGGTTAATTCTCTCACACTGGGGTGGAGACGCCTCTTTCACTGGCAAAGAAGACTCATCAATTTAGGGGTCAATTGTCCCCAGCTTCATCAAGGCTTTCCCACACTTCCTCATTCCAACTTAAAGGATTCCATTACTTCCCCATCAATGCCCTCATTTTAACCATAGACACTGTATGGGCCTGGGAGTTCAACTTGTGTTGTGATTCAGACAGTTGTAAGGTGAGATTCTGTGTTTGATTTTCATCAATCTTATCCCTGCTGCTATAGGAGATAACTACCTCCTTTAGGGCATATATAGAAGTTTTCACATTATTTATGCAGTGCTTAAGCAGGAAATTTAAATACCTGAGCTCATCATTTTCTTTCACCACTTTAGGATCAACCAGTCAATATTATTATAGTCTTTAATTTGAGAAAAATATTTGAAAGTACCATATATATGTAGTTATTCAAATCCTTGCTTCTTATAAGTGGTTGTTTAGGAGTATCCAAAGATAATATTCACAAATCTCTATTGCCAGATCATGCTATGGATTATAGTGCTCTTTACTACTATGAATAGTGTCATTAGTGTCTTTAAATCTAATCATATTTGAGAGCCAATTCCAGAAACCCCAGAACCAATTCAGAAAACCTATCCTTAAAATCCTGTTCATCTAGAATCCCACTCCTGGTACCAAAATTTGTTTTTCAGTGTTCTCCAGAGAAACAGAACCAATAGGATTTATTTATTTATTTATTGTAAAGAATTGCCTCACATGATTATGGAGTCTGACAAGTCCCAAGATTTGCAGGGTGCATGAGTTGGCAAGCTGGAGACCCTGGGGAACCCTGAAGCCCTGGAGAACCCTGAAACCCTGATGGTGTAGTTCCAGTTTGAGTCTGAAGGCCAGAGAACCAGGAGAGGTGATGTAGTTTCAGTCCAATGGCCAGTAGACTTGAGATACAGGAAAAGCCTATGTTTCAGTTTGAGTCTCTCTTAGTCAGCTCAGACTGTCATAACAAAATACCATAGACTTGATAGTTTAAACAACAGAAATTTATTTCGCACTCTCTGGGGGCTGAGGAAGTCTGAGATCAGGGTGCCAGAATGATAGGGCTCTGGTGAGGGCCCTCTTCCTGGCTTGTAGATAGCTGCCTTCTAGCTATTTCTTTATATGGTAGAGAGAGAGGAAGTTCTGGTCTCTCCTCTACTTATCAGGACACTATTTCCCATGATGAGGGCTTAAACTTAATTGTCTCCCAAAGGCCCCACCTCCAAATGCCACCACACTGGGGGCTAGGGCTTCAATATATGAATTTTGGGAGGTACACAAACATTCAGTTCATAGCAGAGTCTGGAGGCAGGAAAAACTGATTTCTCAACTTGAAGGTAGTCAGGCAGGAGGAATTTCCTCTTCCTTGTGGGAGGGTCAGCCTTTATATTCTACTCAGGCTTTCAACTGATTGGATGGGACACACTCACATTAGAGAGGGCAATCTGCTTTACTCAGCCTACCAATTCAAATATTAATTGTATCCAGAAACACACTCACAGACACACCCAGAATAACATTTGACCAAATGTCTGGACACTCTGTGTCCAGTCAAGTTGAAACATAAAATTAACTACACCTACGCTAGCATCCTTCTTTTGTTATCTCTTGTGCCCTGAAGGCCTTTCCATTTCTTCTGATCCGTGCCTATATCCTACCTGCTCCATGATATTACGTGTAATTTTGAAAGGATGAAATTATCTGGGATTCTTTACTGATTGTTTGTACATCCTAAACTTGTAGATTGTGATGGTGCAGGGATTTAATTTATTAAATAAGAGTTGCATATTTTCTGTATCCTCCTCAATGGCAAAGAGGTGGATGCTCAACAAATACTTATTGTTAAGTGCTATACATTCAATCCATTTGGAGAGCATGTTTTCAACCAGTTGGTTTCCCAGGAAGGCAGCTAGGGAAGGTGAGTGTTAGTAATCTTGAGCCTGATGAGGGTTTCTTAGTCTTCCCCTCAGCTCTGTGCAGCTCCTTACTGCTGTGAGCTAGGGCAGCTTTCTTATTCTTGCTGAGTAGGGAGAGCTGAATCTGAGGACAGTGAAACTCTATGTCAGGGGTACAGTCATTCAGGCACACATAGGAGATTTCCCTGGGCCCTAGACATTGGTTAGGAGGTAGGGAGTAGCTTGCATTACTGTTGGCAGGGTTTCTCCACCAAGTCATTTTTGGCACTTGGGCTGGATAATTCTTTGTTATGGGGGGCCATCCTGTACATTGTAGGATGTTTAGCAGCACCTCTGGCCTGGACCTTCTAGATGCCAAGTAGCACCTACACCCTGAGTTGTGACAACCAAAAATGTCTCCAGTTATCAGCAAAAGTCCCCTGGGGACAAAAGCATTTGAGAACCACCAATCTTGGGGTTTGTTTCTTGCATAGCAGTTTCACCTATGTTATCACGTGTGAGAGTCATGGCTCTGTAAATCAGGAAGGAATCTGTTCCTTTCTCTATTTTACACAGCTGGTCAAGTGGCAGGAAAATAAATAGGACTCACACTTTCTGACTGCAAACTTTTGTTCTTTCTCTTAAGACTTCTAGAGATAAGTAATTAAAAGAAGTATTAACTTACCCCCACTTTGAAGGAGATATCAGTTTTGAGTTGAAGAACAAAACTCTTTGTTACATTACAAGTTTTAACAAAGGGATACCATTAACCACTTTGCTATTTTCATATCTCTACTCTTAATGTTATTTTGATGAACTTTCATTTAGCTCTTTTGAAAGAGAAGCAGTTTAGATTTCCTTTTTAAAGTGACTAGTTTCATTTTTGACTGCCAGGGTTTCCAAATCTTCCAAACCTTTAAGATGAGCAGGAGGTCCTAATTAAACTTGTTCACTTCCTCTTGAAGATGCGTCATTGTGATAACAGTGTGTATGTAACCTTCACAGTGGTGTTTTCCAAGAAAACCAAAATACAATGCTGTCTTTAAAAACAGAAGCTTGCAGTAATTGTTATTGAGACTAGATCATAAAATTGGAAGTACTGAAATAAGAATCTGAAAGGCACAAAATTTCTGAGACTATAAATATTTTACCTTCTGTGTTTTGAAAAGAAGAAAGGAAGTGTATTATTTTAAATTGGTATCTGAAGGTAAAGAACTAAAGTTTGCTAAGTAGGGGTAAGAATATACTTAAGTTTGAGATTTTAATTAAATTAAAACATTTTTTTCCTATTAAGGTAGATTTCTTCTCCTTTGAAATGAAGTTTAACTATGCTTTGATATCAGGTTTTAAATGTATCATTTTGGAACAACATTGTTTATTATAATTAATAATTATTAATATCAGCTGAGGGCCTACTTCATGCCCTACTGTCTGAGCTTCAGTTTTACAGGGAAGCAGTGTGCTGAAGCACAGGACATGACTGGGAGAATTGGCAAGATCTACCTTTTCTACATTTGAAAATACCTTGGCCTTTTCCAGACTTTGGGCCTTCTGTGAATTATGTAGCCTCTTTGAGCCTCAGTTTCGTCATTTGTAAAACTTGATAATAATTATATTGTAAAGACTAAATGAAAAAGTTATGTGCAACCATATTAATATTAAATTAGTATTAATATTAGTAATTTATTAATAAAACCATACATAATATATTAAATATTATATAATATATCATTAATATTGTCAATTATTTATTAATAATAAGTATTAACATTAAGTGATATGAAATGAAAATTAGTGAAAGCATTATTAATATCAATATTAATTAGGAATTAATATTAATAGTAATCATTATGTTTGCATATGTTGAATTATCTTTGAACAGTTATGACTACTCCTGATTGACAAGGCAGGCTGGTATTTGAGTATTTCCATATTTTTGAAAGGTGGCCTTGTTAATAAACTAGCTAACAGAGAAAGATATACTATCAAACAGAAAGTAAAGAATAAACTCACAGCACATAATTGCCCCTTTGAAAAGAAAACCCACAGCACAACTGCCCTTTGTTTTGTTTGATTAAACACCTGGGACTCAACTCATCTTTAAGCCTAATTTGTTATCTCTAAGAGTTTCATTTTCACAGCCTTGAAGAGCCCTAAGTGCAAGCTCCCTCCCAGCTCTCACAAGACCAGATTCCAAGGACTCTGATAAAGTCAGCCTCACAGAAAAAAGAAAAAAAAATGATGGAAAAGCAAACAGTGGAGCTCCACAGCTGCTTCTGGTATCAGTCTGCAGCAAGGGAAAAAAAGCCATTTTTACCCTTTAAAAACACCAAGCAGCTTTTCCTCAACTGCCAGCATTTCCCCCTTTCTCAGTGCTGTGCCATTTTCTTTCTCTCTCTCTTTCTTTTCTTTTCTTTTCTTTCTTTCTTTCTTCCTCTCGAGAAATAAAATAAACATTTTACTACTTTCTATTCTAATCTTTGTGTGAGAAATCTTTCTCCACCCATGCCATGAGCTCCTCATGAGTGCCCACCCTTACAATTTTTATCCAAATTGTATTCATTTTTTATATTTTTCAATTTTTTTTGATTTTTGTTTTTTGTTTTTGTTTTTCTTTGAGACATAATCTCTCTCTGTCACCCAGGCTGGAGTGCAGTAGTGTGTTTATAGCTCACCGCAGCCTGGAACTCCTGGGCCTAAGCAATCCTCCAGCCTCAGCCTCCTGAGTAGCTAGGCCTTCCACACCAACATGCCCAGCAATTAAGCTATTTTTAAAAAGAATTTTTTGTAGAGATGCTATGTTGCCCAGGCTGGTCCTGAACTCCTGGCCTCAGTGATTCTCCCACCTGAGCCTCCCAAAGTGCTGGGATTACAGATGTGAACCACCACACCTGGCCCTGGTTTTATTTTTGAAAGTACCAGTGTTGATCTCCTATGGCCTAAACAAATCTCATGGACAGAAGCTGATCTGTATATATGAAATTAATGTCATTGGAGAAATGGCGAATAGTCTGTGCATCACTGATTAAATTTATTTTGGGAAAAATATCTGGATTTCAGGTAACGATGCTGGTATTTCTGAGGAAGTGCAGAACTAAACTGTGAGTCTGGGAAAGCTAGTGAAATGTTCCTGCTTTTTTTCTTTCTTTTTTTTGTGGTCAGGACTCAAATGTCTTGTGGTTAAACCACATATATCTTCTTGACATTTCTTAGTAGTAACACAGAATGCTGTTTACAGATAACTGAACCCACCCTACTGTCTGGCATTTATTAGGTCTTAATAATTGCCTATTGAACTGAACAAGTTGCCCAGATTACATCAAGTTTGTTACAACTGTTAGGTTTGTTTTCCATTTGTCATATGAAGAGAAAAAAATCCCCTAAATCCGGCTCTAATAGACAACTATGTCTAATTTTGTATTGCTTTTCTATTTTTTTTTTTGCATTTTATACATTATTATAACCTTGTTATAGTCTCTGTTTTCACTTGGCTTTTGTACAGTCAGCCCTCCTCATCCATGGGTTTCATAGAAAAATAATCGCATCTGTACTGAACATATATAGACTTTTTTACCTTGCTATTATTTTCTAAACAATATAGTATAACAACTGTTTACATAGCATTCCCATTGTATTAGATATTATAAGTGATATAGAGATGATTTAAAGTATACAAGAGGATGTGCATAGGTTATATGCAAATACTACACCATTTTACATCAGGGACTTGAGCATCTACAGATTTTAGCATTCACAGGAGGTCCTAGAACCAATCCTCCACAGATACTGAGGGGCAAATGTACTTTACATAATTATTAAAAAAGATGCATAATAGTTTGTTTAGTAAATAGTCTATAATTTCTGAAATTGTTTGCCTGTTATTGGGCACTTATGTTGCTTTCCAATATTTCAACATTATAAAAAAATGCTGCAACGAACATCTTTACATATAAGGCAATTTTCTTAGGTATTTCATAATCTTTCCTTAAAATGGCTGTCCACATGTGGAATTACTGGGTGCAAGACATTTTTAAGGCACAAAATAATTTAGTCTTTTGATACATACAACCTAATTGTCTTCTGAAGGGTTTAAACAGCTATGTATACAAATTTTTGTTTCCTTATCCTTACCAGAATTGGGTATTCCCATTAGTTTCTTTTGATATGTAAAAATATATTCCAGTATTTTACTGTGCATATTATTAAATGTTAATGAGGCTGAAATTTGAAAAATATGTTTTGTTAATCATTTGAATTTTCTCTGTAAATTTCCATTCTTTTCTTCAATTCCCCTGACCTTGACAATGTCTACCTTGCTCTGCTCCACTAGTAAACAAATGGCTTTAGGACTGAATTGTTCAGGGAGGAAAAAGAGAATGAGCTTTCTATTGCTTTAAAAATGAGAAATTAACCCATTTAGAGATTTTATATTTATGTCTCTAATATTTGTGGTTGATAATTTTTATAATGATTCTTCAAACAATTGGTAATATTTTTTACTTGCCTAACATAAAAACCAGAAATTTATGTATTTACAAATATCCAACCAATTGTCCAGCTATTATGTACTGCAGTACTCTTTTTCTTCCCCAGTGACTTGTGATTCTTCCTTTATAAAGTTTTTCTTGGGTGTGTATTTTTGAGCCATTTATTCTACTCAAATGATGTTTATCAGTATTCATAATTATTATAATATTTATAATATGTACTGATGGTAGTGTTAGTTTTTCTTTCTTGTTTTTCAAAGATAATTTTTCAAAATGCTATAATTGCTTATTTATTCTTTGAGCTGAACATTGGAATAATTGTTTTCAATTGCCCTTCTCTCACCCAAAAATCCTATTGATACTTTAATGGGGATTTTGTCAAAGTCTATAATTAGTATAAGAATTGAATTTTTATAGAATTTGATTTTGCTATCCAGGAATAAGATATTTCTTCCCATTCATTGCAGTTTCTTTTTTTGGTATAGTTTTATGGTTTTATAGTTTCTTCATATGGATTCTTTGTTCAAGATATTTCTTATATTTTGTTGCTATTATGGATTGAATACCCTTTTCCAATCTAGTTTCTTTCTTTTAAATATTATACTTTAATGACACATGTAATAATTAATGACATCCCCTGGGAGAGAAAAACTATTATTTCACATAGGCTACACATTTGACTATCACCATCTTTAATCCTAGCACCTTCACCAGAGGTCTGCATAGTAATCAGATGGCTATACAGATTATCATACAGATATCATCATGCTGTTTCCTATGGATTTACATCACATGTATGCATTTGTGGAACATGTATGACATGGTGTTGATGTTGGTGTATTCAGCTGGTGGATGGGGTGGTCTGGAGGGTTCATGATGACTTTATTCACATATCTGGCTTCTTGGTGGGTATGGCTGGGGGTCTACGCTTGGTTGGGAGTGTTAACCAGAACATATACATGGCTTCTCCAGCATGGTGGTCTCAAGTTATCTGACATCTAACATGGTGGCTCAGAGCTCCCAGAGAGTGTTCTAAGAGGCCCAGACAAAAGCTGTAAGGCTTTTTATGACTGGCCTCAGAAGTCCCAGATGGACATGTATGCCACATTCTACTGATCTTGCATGTCACTTAAAGTAGCCCAGATTCACAGGGATGGACTCTCGATGAGAGATGCAGCAAATACTTTGGGCCATTTTTATTATTCCAGATGGGTCATAGTCCTGAATGTGAAACAAAGCTTTTAGAAGAAAACATGGGAGAAAAATCTTCATGACATTAGGAGTAGGTAAAGAGTCCTTAAATAGGACACTGAAAGCATTAACCATTAAAAAAAGAGAATAAATTTGACTCTATTAAAATTAATAACCACACAGTAAAAATGCTTTTTAGAGAGTTAAAATAGAAGCTAATATATTATAATGTATCCAGAATATAAAAGAACTGCTCAATCAACAAGCTAGATAATTCGTTAAAAAATTGGTTAAAAGTGACTTAAATAGGCACTTCAATAAAAGGATACAAACGTCCAATAAACATATGAAAATGTGCTCAATACCATTAGTTAAATGCAAATTAAGACCACAAAGTCACCCACCAGAATAGCTGAAATTAAAAGAATTGACAATTTTAAGTGTTGACAAGGATGTGACGCAATTGTCAGTCTTATATATTGCTGAATAGATTGTCAATTGCTGTAGCCACTTTCAAAAAAATGAACATGTGTATACCCAATGACCCAGCAAATCCACTCCTGGAGATATACTCATTGACAATAAATGCATATGCTTACCAAAAAACATATGTAACAATGTTCATAGTAGCTTTATTAAAAATGTGCCCAATTTGGGAAACAACCCAAATGTCCATTAATTGTAGAATGGATAAATTATTAATAACTGCAGTATGTTAATCTAATGAATACTCTTGTATATTAACAAAAAAGAACAAACTATACCTGCCATACAACAAGACAGATGAATATTATAGACATAATGTTGAGTGAAAGAATCCAGGAGCAAAATAGTACCTACCATAAGATTCCATTTATATGAAGTTCTGTAAAGACAAAATTAATCAATGTTGATAAAAATCAGAGTAGTGGTTACCTTTGAGAGTATATTGATTGAGAAGGGGCCAGCTGGGGTGGTTCAATTATTCTATGTTACTATCTATATAGTGAGTACTCATGTGTTTATCTATAAAATTAAAATTCGTGCACTTTACTATACATATCTCAATAAAAAAGAAAAAAGAAAATTCAAGTAAAAGTAATGCTTAACTTTAAAAAAAAGAAAATAAATAAAGCACTCTGCAAATGCTCTAAGACTGTGGTCCCCAACCCCCAGGCCATGGACCGGTACCAGTTGGTGACCTGTTAGGAACCGGGGCCGCACAGCAGGAGGTGAGTGGTGGGCGAAGCTTCATCTCTATTTACAGCCACTCCCCATCGCTCACATCACTGCATAAGCTCTGCCTCCTGTCAGATCAGCGGTGGCATTAGATTCTCATAGGAGCACTAACCCTACTGTAAACTGTGCATGTGAGGGATCTACGTTGTGCACTTCTGATGAGAATCTAGTGTCAGGTGATCCAAGGGGGAGCTGAGGTGGTGATGCTAGTGCTGGGGAGTGGCTGCAAATACAGGTTATCGTTAGAAGAGAGGTTTGACTGCACAACGAATGTTATGCGCTTGGATCATCCTGAAATCATCCCCCCACGGGCTGTGGAAAAATTGTCTTCCATGAAACCAGTCCCTGGTGCCAAAAAGATTGGGGATTGCTGCTCTACGACACAGTATGTTTCAAGTCAGTCTATACATCTGTCAATAACCATACTTGGGGGGGCCCATTAATTTTGTATTGTATGAAAACAAAAAAGGATTTTTTTGAAAAAATTGGATCCACAATATGATGTAAAAATTATGTATATTTTGTAGTACCTTAATTGTGAATAAATGTAAGAACAATAGAGGTTTTTCATAAAATTTGATTTAAACTCCCCTTGCAGGGGTACAGAACCTGCAGCCTCAAGGCCACATGTGGCCCTCCAGATCTCCAAGTGTGGCCCCTTGACTGAAGCCAAACTTCACAGAACAAATCCCTTTATTAAAAGGATTTATTCTGCAAAATTTAGATTCAGTCAAAAGGCCACACTTAAGTATCCAGAAGCCCACATGCAGTCCCAAGTCTACAGGTTCGCCACCCCTGCATGAGGAACTCTCTTCAGTGTAGTTAGGGAAATATCTGGTTTGGATTCTGCTGGTTTCTTTTTCCTGCCTTTCATGCTTTTACTCTTCCCTACTGTGGATGTTTAGAATGTCTAGTTCTTTGTACCCCAGCCTTATCTCCATTTTCAGCTTATAAATGTTTCTCTCTCCAACAAGCCCCACACAATGCAGCTATTTGCATTACATAGCAACCTGGAAATAGCTGTGTTCTGTTGCCACTCCCCAAGTCTCTCTAAGCCGCGCCCTCTGAATTCATTCATTCACTTATCAAAGGCGATGTGTCCACACATTGTGGACAGGGCTGTTTAAAGATTTTGGAGGTCCTATGTCATTTCAGAATCATTAAAATGTTCCCACAACCCATATAGCTTTTAAAATTTTTGGCTGTAAATTTTTTTTAACATTTTATTTTTTTAATTTTTAAATTGACAAATAAAATTGTATATATTCATTATGCATAACATTATATTTTGAAATATATATACATTGTGGAATGGTTGAATTGAGATAATTAACATATGCATTACCTCACATAGTTATCATTTTTGTGAAAAGAACACTTAAGATATATTCTCTCAGCATTTTTCAAGAATACAATATGTTGTTATTAACTATAGTCACCATATTGTACAATAGGTCTCTTGAAGCTATTTCTCCTATCTAACTGAAATTTTTTACCCTGTAAAATTTTTTAAAGGATATTTTTGCTTTCCAAATAATCAACTACAAGTAACTCCCTTAAAATGCCACTGCCTATGATTTCTTACCAACATTGGGAACTGTAACTTATAAACAGTTTTTGAATATAATGATTTTTAAATCAACAATGGATTTAATAATTAGTGAAATTATTTATTGATTAACTAATAGTTCATTATTGATATAATAATGTTGTATTTTGCAGACTTTATCATTTGTAAATTTTAATTTCTCAATGTTTATTTTTTGGAGACAATAACTAGTTTTGAGCTCCCAAAAATTTTCATAAGGCCCTGAGAAACCTGAAAGTTTTTGCACTGAGTCTGTGGTGCTTATAATGCATGAAACAAGTATGATTTTGCAGTCTTTCTACACAAGTTGTCTATGTGTTTGTTCCCTTCTATAGTTTTTGTACTTTCAGCTGTATAAACAGAAGGAGAATTTTTGAATCTCTTTTGACAGAAAGAATCAATTCCTAATCAGAATTTAGGAATGGAAGCTTCCATTGAGTCGAGACACAAATGCCCATGTAAGTCAAAATATTGAACATGCTCTTACCTTGACCCCAGCCCCACCGAAGGAACAGGATGGGGCCTGGCTGCATGATTGAACCATTCTGTGACCTATATCATGTCACAAATATTAGTTTTATGATGAATACCATGTCTCAGAAATGGCCCATGGACTGGTGCTGGTCCATAAACTACTAATAGTCTCCAAAAAGGTAAGAATGGAAGTGAGAGTAAAGAATTAGAACATTATAAAGGCAATTTGATGGAGTAATTTTATTTTGTAGAATCTAATAATAAAAAGAAGTTGGGCTTACTTTTTAAAAATTTCTTTTATGTAGTACAACCTTTACATATCAATTAAAAAAATAAAATTAAAGAGTAAGTGAAGCCAACCAGAAAGATTTTCTTTTGCCTAGTAGTTTATTTTTATTATATTTTGCAAACATATTAGGTGATTAAATATGAAATGTCTGATTTTGAATCACAAGTGTAGTTTATTATATCTCAAACAAGAAGCAGTACAATTAATCAAAGTATGTGCCTAAACTATCAACAAAGTTTTGCCATCTTAATGGTAGCTTGTTTATGCCAACACAGATTGAGGGAAAATGGTTTTTCATCATAGGTGGTTTGAGAAACATTGATGTACACTACATCAAAATATAATCAGTCCTTAATAGATGTTTATTTTAATAATTAAATAAAATAATCTTGATGTAGTTTTGGCAAGAAGTTACATCACAAGTTTTCTTCTAGATCTGGAGTTTTCTCACTTGGAAAAAGTCTTGTTCTAGAATATCTCAGTACAATCTGTATTACTGAAGAACGTCCTCTGAGTACAAAGTATTTTAGAGAAAATTTTTTTCCTTTATTCTTTTGTTTTAGAATATTATGGGGGTACAACACTTTGGTTGTATATATTGCCTATGCACTGCCCAAGTCAGAGCTACAATCGTGGACATTCCCCAAACTGTGTGCCCCACACCCGTTTGGTGAGAGTTTTCCCATCCCCTCCACCCCCCTCCCACCTGCCCACCCCTGATGAATATTATTTCCATATGTTACATAAGTATTGCTCAGTTAGTACCGATTTGATGGTGAGTACCAGTGGTACTTGTTTTTCCATTCTTGTGCTACTTCACTTTGAAGAATGGGCTCTAGCTCCATCCAGGATAATACCAGATGTGTTAATTCACCATTGTTTTTTATTGCTGAGTAATACTCCATGGTATACACATACCACATTTTATTAATCCACTCGTGTATTGATGGGCACCTGGGTTGTTTGCACATCTTTGCAATTGTGAATTGTGCTGCTATAAACATTCGAGTGCAGATTTCTTTATTATAGAATGTCTTTTTTTCCTTTGGGTAAATACCCAGTAGTGGAATTGCTGGGTCAAATGGTAGTTCTACTTTTAGTTCTTTGAGGTATCTCCATATTACTTTCCATAGAGGTTGTACTAATTTGCAGTCCCACCAGCGGTGTATGAGTGTTCCTATCTCTCCACATCCCTGCCAACATTTGTTGTTTTGAGACTTTGATATAAGCCAATCTCACTGAAGTTAAGTGATATCCCACTGTGGTTTTGATTTGCATTTCCCTGATGATTAGAGAAGTTGAGAAATTTTATATATGTTTGCTGGTCGTTATTCTATCTTCTTTTGAAAATTTCTGTTCATGTCCTTTGCCCACTTTATAATGGGGTTGTTTGATTTTTTCTTGTTGATTTTCCTAAGTTCTGTATAGATTCTGGTTACCAGCCCTTTATCAGATGTGTAGTGTGCAAATATTTTCTCCCATTCTGTAGGTTGTCTGTTCACTCTAGTGATAGTTTCCTTGGCTGTGCAGAAGCTTTTTATTTGATGAGGTCCCATTTATTTATTTTTGTTGCTGCTGTGGTTGCTTTGGGAGTCTTCTTCATAAATTCTTTGCCTAGGCCAATGTCTATAAGAGTTTTTCCAATGTTTTCTTCTGGAATTCTTATGGTTTCATGTCTTAGGTTTAAATCTGTTATCCATTGTGAGTTGATTTTTGTGAGAGGTGAGAGGGTGGATCTAGTTTCAGTCTTCTACATGTGGCTATCCAATGTTCCCAGCACCATTTATTTAATAGGGATTCTTTTCCCCAGTGTATGTTTTTGTGTACTTTGTTAAAGATCAGATGACAGTATGAGGATGGTTTTATATCTGGGTTCTCAGTCCTGTTCCATTGTTCTATATCTCTGTTCTTGTGCCAGTCCATGCTGTTTTGGTTACTATAGCCTTGTCGTATAGTTTGAAGTCTGGTAGATGATGCCTTCCAATTTCTTCTTTTTGCTTAAGATTGCTTTGGCTAGACAGGGTCTTCTCTGGTTCCACATGAAGTGTAGAATTATTGTTTTCTAGATCTGCAAAAAATGATGTTGGTATTTTGATAGGGACTGCATTGATTCTGTAAATCACTTTAGTTAGTATAGACATTTTAACAATGTTGATTCTACCTATCCCAGAGCATGGTAGGGTTTTCCATCTGTTTACGTCCTCTTCAATTTCTTTTCTCAGTGTTTCATAATTCTCTCTATATAGGTCTTTCACCTCCTTAGTTAGATATGTTCCTAAATATTTAATTTTCTTTGGTACTATTGTGAAAAGTATTGTGTCTGTGATTTGTTTCTCAGCTCAACTGTTATTGGCATATATGAAGGCTACTGATTTGTGTGCAGTGATTTTGTATCCTGAGACTTTGCTGAATTCATTTATCAATTCCACTAGTCTCTTGGTTGAATCTTTGGGGTTTTCTCACTATAATATAATATCATCCATGAAGAGTGAAAGTTTGATCTCTTCTGCCCCCATTTGGACACCCCTGATTCCTCTCTCTTGTCTGATTGCTCTGGCCAGGACTTCCAGCACTATGTTGAAAAGAAGTGGAGATAGTGGGTTATCTTGTCTGGTTCCAGTTTTAAGGAGGAATGCTTTCAGTTTTTCCCCATTAAGTATGATATTGGCTATGGGTTTATCATATATGGCTTTAATAGTTTTGAGGTATGAGCCATCTATGCCTATATTGTTAAGAGTTCTTATCATAAAAGAGTGCTGAATTTTGTCAAAAGCCTTTTCTGCATCTATCGAAAGGATCATATAGTCTTTGTTCTTGCTTTTATTTATATGATGAATTACATTTATAAGTTTGTTTATGTTGAACCATCCCTGCGTCTTGGGGATGAAGCCCACCTGATCGTGATGAATTTTTTTTTTGATGTACATTTGAATTCGGATTGCTAGGATTTTATTGAGAATTTTTGCATCTGTATTCATATGGGATATTGGTCTGTAGTTTTCTTTTCTTGTTGTGTATTTTCCTGGCTTTTGTATCAAGGTGATATTGACTTTGTAGAATGAGTTTGGGAGGATTCCATCCTTCTCAATGTTTTGGAATAATTTCTGTAGTATAGGCACCATTTCTTCTTTGTAGTTTTGGTAGAATTCAGGTGCGAATCCATCTGGTCCAGGACTTTTTTTATTGGAAGATTTTTTATTACTGCTTCAATTTCAGTATTTGATATTGGTCAGTTTAGGAATTCTATTTCTTCCTGGTTGAGCCTAGGAAGGTAGTGTGTTTCTAAGAATTTGTCCATTTCCTCCACATTTTCATGTTTTTGGGCATAGAGATTTTTGTAGTATTTGAAGATGATGTTTTTTATTTCCATGATATCAGTTGTGACCTCTCCTTTTCCATTTCTAATTGAGCTTATTAGAGTCCTTTCCTTTCTGCTCTGGTCAACCTGGCAAGTGACCTATTTTGTTTTTCTTTTCAATGAACCAACTTTTCATTTTATTAATCTTCTTTATTGTTCTTTTGTTCTCAATTTCATTTAATTCTGCTCTGATCTTGGTTATTTCTTTTTTTCTGCGGGGTTTAGGGTTGGCTTACTCTTCCTTTTCCATTTCCTTAAGATGATTCATTAGTTTACTTATTTGTGAACTTTATGTCTTTTGGATGTGGGCATTTAAGGTATTAAGTTTTCCTCTCAGGACTGCTTTTGCTGTATCCCACAGATTTTGATAACTTGTGTCCCCATTATCATTTAGTTCAAAGAATCTTTTGATTTCCATCTGAATCTCCTCCTTGATCCAATAGTGATTCAGCAACAGATTGTTTAATTTCCATGTTTTTGGATAGAGATGAGTGTTTCTGTTGGAATTGATTTCTAATTTTATTCCGCTGTGGTCTGAAAAGATACATGGTATGATTTCTATTTTTTTAAATTTGTTGAGATCTTTTTGTGGCCTAGGATGTGATCAATCTTAGCGAAAGTTCCATGAGCTGATGAGAAGAATGTACATTCAGTGTTATCTGGGTGGAGTGCTCTGTAGATGTCTGTTAGGCCCAAATGTTCTAGAGTCCTGTCTAGGTCCATTGTTTCTTTGCTTATTTTCTGTTTGAAGGAGCTGTCCAGTTCTGTCAGTGGGGTGTTGAAGTCCCTGGCTATTATGGCATTGCTATTTATGTTGTCTAGGTCAAGCAGATCTGGGTGCTCCTGTCGTGGGTGCATAAATATTTAGGATTGTTAAATCTTCTTGTAAGATTTTTCCCTTTACCACTATATAGTGACCATCTTTGCCTTTCTTTACTTTTGTTGCTTTAAAGTTTAAAATATCTGATATAAGAATGGCTACTCCAGATTTCTTTTGGTTTCCATTTGCCTGGAAAATTGTATTCCATTCTTTCACCTTGAGTCTGAATGAGTCCTTGTGTGTAAGATGCATTTCCTGGAGACAGCAGACACTTGGCTTGTATTTTTTAATCCATTCAGCAAGCCTATATCTCTTCAATGGGCAATTCAAGCCATTCACATTTATTGAGAGAATTGATATTTGGGGTGGATTTCTGTTTATTCTGTTGGGTGGTCTCTTGTTTTGTTTTACCTCTTGAGCCATTGTGAAATCTGGGTTCTAGAGTTTTAGCTTTTGGGTAGTTTTACATTGGTGGGTGTCTGTCACACTGGTTAGTGTATAATGCAGGTGTAAGTAATTCTTGCAGGGCAGGTCTGGACTTCGCAAATTCTGTCAGTGATTGTCTGGAAAAGTCTTTATTTCTCCCTCTTATAAGAAGATTAGTTTTGCAGGATAAAGAATTCTGGGTTGGCCATTATTTTGTTTTGAAAGACTGAGGATGGGTCCCCAGTCCCTTCTGGCTTGTAAGGTTTCAGCTGAGAAATCTGCAATTAATATGATAGGTTTCCCTTTGTAGGTTACCTGCTCTCTTCGCCTTAGTGCTCAAAGGAGTGCCTCTTTCATGTTTACGTTAGCCAGCCTAATAATTATGTGGCGTGGTGAATGCCTTTTCACATTGAATCTCCCAGGAGTCCTGTGTGCCTCTTGTACTTGGATATTGAGATTTCTGGCTAGGTCATGGAAATTTTCCTCTATTATTCCTTCAAATAGATTTTCCAGCCCATGTGAATTTTCTTCCTCACCCTCAGGGATGCCTATGATCCTTACATTTGGTCTTTTTACTTAATCCCACATTTCAGTATGCTTTGTTCATGCCTCTTGTTTTTGTGTTCTTTCTCTTTGACTGATTTATTTAGCACTTAGGAGTTATCTTCCAGCTCTGAGATTCTTTCCTGTGCATGACTCAGCCTTTTCTTAAGGTTTTCGACTGTGTTTTGTAGATCCTTGAATGCCTTTTTCATTTCTAGAATTTCTGTTTGATTTTTCTGTAATACTTCTATTTCTTTAGAAAATTTTCCAGTCATTTCTTGCATTTTTCTTGTGGTTTCTTTGTGCTGGGATTCAATTTTCTCTTTAATTTCCTTGAGCTTTCTTATAATCCATTAAAAAAATTCCTTTTCTGTCATTCTACCCATTTCCTTTGAGTTGGTATCCATTGCCAAGGAACTAATGATTTCTTTTGGGGGTGAATTTTTGCTCTGATTTTTCATGTTTTCTGAGTTCTTTTGCTGATTCTTTCTCATCTGGTCTCTTGGTTGAGAGCTGGGGGTGTTGGGGCTAGTTTATGGCCCTATTTCCAAGTCCCTGAGGATCATTCCTTGGCAGAGCCAGGGAGAAGAGTACCGGTCTGTATTGCCTTAGGTGTATTTTAGCAAGTTTGGTGGACCTGTTGGGTTACCTCTGACCTGTTGTCTTCACCTCTTCCTGGTGGAGTGTAGTGAGCTTGCACTCTCAGCTTGAGCTCCAAGCTGGTGGATTGTACTTGAGGGTGTGAATCCACAGCTCCCTAATAGCTAGGTATTCTGTTGTGTCTGTGGCAGACTCTGATCCCCCACATGGAGTATGCAAAAGCCCCAGGCTTTCAGAGGGGCCTTGTAGCTCCCAGGGGTTACTTTGACCCTGCTCCTCCTGAGGTAGGGGGAGAAACTGCTTGTGGCTGCAGTGTGAGAGCTGGATTGGGAAAATTCTACACAGCTCAGAGGTTGCTTATCTGGCCACTGGCGGGGGGGGCACTGCTATGGATTTCAGAGCTCTCTCTGTCCAGGCTTGGAGGGCTGCTTCTGGTGGGAGGAGCCAGCTGTTGGGATTGCTGAGGTCTCTAGCAGGTTTTTTCTTCCCTGTCCGCAAGCTAAGGCACTTTCCTCTCTGGACCACTTGTGGGCTCTTGGTTTTCCCGTAGTTTGTGTGTCTGGCCCTCTGATGTACATCTCTACATGTCACTGGCTGACAGGGGAATCTCCAATTGTGCACCCCTTTTCCATTACTAGACCCCAAGGCGAGGCAGGTGGGTGTCTTTAGCCCCAGAAGCCTCTGATGGGAGATGTTCCCATGGAGGGGGGAATAGTGGCCACTGGAGGCACTCTTGGATTGAGCAAAATTCCCTAATGAAGTAGGCAGGGTTAGGGGGAGCTGCTCCGGTTCAGCATGTGACTCTTGAGGCATTCGGTTGCCATGAGAACAAGTACTTATACAAAATGAGTCACTATGACAAGCAACCTTCAAAATGACCAATCTCTGGGGTACAGGAGGGCTGGGACCTGAAGAGTGGGCACTAGGACCAGCATGTAGCAGGCACATAGGAGGTCAGAGCCAGGGAAGCAGGACCGGATGGATGGGCTGCAAACTGTTTCCAATATGCAAAGGTCCTACTGATACAGTTCAGGTATTTCATTCCACCTGGAACCCATGGAGGCAGCTGTGCTTGGCCTCCAAGGGTGTAGCCTGTTGCACCCAGGGTGAAGAGCTCCCGGGCCAGAGGTGGGGTGAAGCTAGAGACCTAGCTAATAGTCAGCTCCAGGTGGGAGACTTTAAAGATGGCTGCCAACTGCCAGTCTTGCATACAGCAGGGCTCAGATCGCACCCATGAACGCAGCTCTTCTCAACTGGCCTGAGTCCACGGAGGCAATTGCTGGCAGCCCCTAAGGTGTATCCTATTGCTCTCCATTCAACTCCTGTGCCCAGGTCCAGCTGACTTCCAGTGGCAAGATGCCCACCTGCAGATTCCCGCGTACTGTCCTGGGAAGCTTATATCTCAGCCATGTCCCTACCGGGCCCTGAGCAGTCCCTGTGCCTGAGAGTTCCTTATGGTTTTCACAATTGCTTCCTCTCCACAGAGCCTCCTGTCTTGAGCAACAGCTTTGCACCAACTCTGGACTTGTCCCTGACTGAGTGGATGGGAAGTCTGTGGGGAAGGTGCGTGACCACTTGTAGGTTAGGTCGCACTGCGCTGACCTGGTGAGCTTGTCCTTCCCGTGCTCTGGTCTCTATTGTATTCCCTGCACACGCTGATATTTGTGAATGTATCTCCCAGTCACCTGTTTTTTTGGGCTGAGTGTGCCACGATGTTTCTCTATAAATTCACAGTGCTATTTTCGGAGTGAGTGATCTGCATGCAGGCAGTCAATGGAGTTTTTAACCTCCTTCCCTGGGAGCAGTGGGGTGGGAGGACTCTATCAGACTGTCATTTTTTCCTCTAGAGAAATTTGATACAATCTTTTTTCCCTATCTAGGCAAGTTTACCCCTTTATTATTAATTGATTTATTTAAATGAAAGTTATATTTAAGGTATAAACATGATGTTTTGATATACATATCTATAGTGAAATGATTACTACAGTCAAGCTAATTAATGTACCCATCTCAACCATATGTGGTCAACTAATTTTTGGCAAGGGTGCCAAGCATACACAATGGGGAAAGAACAGTCTCTTCAATAAATGGTGTTGGGAAAATTGAATATCCACATGTAAAAGAGTAAAATTGGATTTTTATCTTATATCATACACAAAAATCAACTCAAAATGGATTAAAGAATTAAATGTAAGACCTAAAACTATAAAACTCCTAGAAGAAAACAGGGGACATTGGCCTTGGCAATGATTCTTTTAATATGACACCAAAAGCTCAGGCAACAAAAGCAAAAATAAGCAAGTGAGATCAAACTAAAAAGCTTCTTCACAGCAAGGGAAACAATCAACAAAATGAAAAGGCAACTACAGATTGGGAGAAAATATTTGCAAACCCTATATCTGACAAGGGGCTAATGTCCAAAATATATAAGGAACCCATAGAACTCAATAGCAGCAAAACAAATTACCTGACACAATCTTGATAAGCTATTCAGTGATAAAACTATAAATTTAAATATGCTTATTCCAGAAAGTCAGAGTACCTTTTTTGCTCTTGGAAAATTGCCAAAGAATTAGTTTTCCCACCAAAAGTAGCCTCCCTTTAATCATGTGCTTCTACAATTTGGGGTATACTTGAATGATACATTTTTTGCCTCTGCATATGGCTTTATGGGGTTTTCTAAATCTTCAGTAGTCTTTTACTGAAGTAGCAGGCTGTGGTTAAACACAAATAGGTGAAGAACTCCCCTGTGATGTTTTATCTGATGTTCTTTTTTCTTTGATGACTAGACTTTTGCCCTTAAATTTGACAAGACTTTTACCCTATAATGAAATGAATAGAATGTTTAATTTATTGAAACAACTTTTAGGGGGATTGCAATAGAGAAAGATTGAAATGCCAGATTAATTTTTAAAGTCCTCTTACCATCTATTTCCATGCATGTGACTATATTGAATTCTCATATGCCAATTGACCTATCCCAGCAAGTACCCAGGCTGGCCAAACTTTTTTATTTATCTAAATATTCATAATTTCAAATCATGGCTGAGGAGCACAGAGAAGACTTAGTCACTTATAAAAGGTGGAAAACAAAGATCATTAACCTCTAATGACCTTGTTTTGTTTTCATCTCTAATCCTTCCTGATCTTTCTTCAGTATTAGATACTTTTGACTACTTCCACCATCTTGAACTCTCTCTCCTTTGTTTCCACTGCATTGGCTCAGCCTGCTGTCTACTTCTTCTCATCTTAACCCTCCACCCCCAATTCTCCTGCCACTTAACTGTGGCCATAGCTAATGTTTAGGGCTCAGCCCTCTTCTCTATTGTACTTCACTTGGAGAGTGTGGCTTTGATTATCAGATGCATGGCTCCTGGAGGGGGTTGGTATATCCAGCCCTGATGTCATTCAGCCCTCTCTCCTCTGTGTGTCTGTCTACAAGCTCAGCCTTTCAGCATAATACAGAGAAATACTGCAGTATTCCCAATTATCAAATACTAAATAATGTAGCTAATTATTTTCTGTTTTCTACAGTGACTAAGTCTCTATTTTGTGCCTTTTGGGTCTTGTGCAACATGCTGGAAAGAAAACAGAAATGACATAGAAAGTAATTGCTGTCAAGGAGCTTAAAGTCCGGTGATGCATGCACAGAATGAAATAAGTTCCACAATAGAAGTGTGAAAAATAGATGTGCTATGGAAATACAGAGAAGGAAGTTGGATATTATCAAATAAAGGGCATTGAAGGCTAAGAAAATAGTGTGAGCAGAGGCAAGAACATAGATAGCCTGCTTGAGGGATAACAAGTATTCTCATTGTTCAGTTGGCTGAGAAATGAATAAAATTAAGAGCTTGAGAATGGGAATAATTATGTAAAATGAAAATCAGTAAGAAGTAAATTTTATAATTGCTACTATGATTATAAAACAATGACATGTATACAATAGTTCTTAGAAGACAAGATACGTAATGTAAGAAGAAATAGAATAATCATTTGGATCAGAAAGCTCAGTTAACGTTTGTGAGACAAGCAGAGAGGAGGTTGTCCTATTTCACAGATGGAAATCATTACTGATTTCAATCTAAAAATATGGGTTCAATGTATTTATTATAATCATTATGTAATGATGACAACAGGATAAGTAGGATGTATGACTAATAAATCACTAGAAAAGAAGAAAAAGCTAATAAAAGTCAATGTGGCAAAAGATAGCATTATAAAGAAGGGAAACAACAAGAAGTATAAAAATAGAAAGCATATAACAAAATGACAGTGGTCATATCAGACTAAGTGATATCACTTAGAGTAATTAATATGAATGTTCCAAATGTCCCTATCATAAGACAAAGTTTCCCAGGCTGGGCCCTAAACACAAAATCCAAATACTGCTATTTACATTCAATAAGTACACCTAAAGCTAACTAACTAGACAGTTCAAAATATTATATAATAAGAGACAAGCTTGGCCTCTCTATAAAAGTGTGTATACTATGTGAAGAGAGGAGGTACACTTTCCATGATTAATGAAAATTGACAAGTCTTTAAGAGAAATATTGATAGTGTATAAAATATGCTGGATCCTCAGAGATTATCAAAAAAGAGTAATCCTTTCAAAGGATTAGTTTCAAAAAGAGTTCCTTTCAAAGAGAAGAAAAACTCAGTGAAAATCAAAAGCATTGGGAGAATTTCTTGTAAATAAGGTGAATCTTGTACTTTTTAAGAAAACATAGAGCTATGAAGCAATACTAACATATGAGAGATGATAAAATATGCTGTTATAATGAAATGTGTTACTGCTTATCATGTGGCAAAATTACAGGTATGTGTAAATCTGATACTTCAAAAGAATTCTGAAGCAAAATGTACACAGTATGCATGTAGTTCAAAACAAAACCGAGTTGCCCTATTCAACCGAAAATGTTAATATGTTTTATTTTATGTTCCTAATGAACTCCTTATTGTCTTTACATTTTATATTAAACTGCTAAGTATCTAAAATATCTGTATAAAACATCACATAAAAACTGGAAGGCAATTGGTAAACCAGAAGGAAAAAAATGAGCTGTATAATGGGCAATGAATTGGTATCTTTAATGTGTCAAGATCTCTTATGCAGAGAAGACCATTTTCTCTTCCTCCCAGCATCCCTACATTGGCCACTAAAATAGAAATTTAAACTATTTGGTAGAAAAATGAAGGGCACCTCTACCCTATGTTCTGTCCTACTCAAACCTTCTGGGAGATTAAGAGAAAGAATTGTAATGCAGAGCTGCCACCGGCACAGGGCTGCCCATCTGTGCCTGTGAGTGGGAGGCTGAAACTCAGCTGAACCTGGAGGCCTGTGCTCTGGAAGAGAGCTATGTTTACCTGGCGGAAAGGGCTAATTCCAACAAAGATATTGGTGTCTCCAAGCCTGAGGGTCTGGATACATCCAAAGCAGTTACCTCTTTCTACAAAGTTACCTTTTGGAGTAGCTGGGGGCCCTGAGCATGTGTGCTTCAGCCTCTTCTGGGTTCCTTTCTTTTTTAGATCTGCCTACCCCCAAGGCTGAGGTATTCTTGTCTCCTCTTCTCCATATGACAAGCTTAATAGGGGAGACACTGTCTTCTGAATTAAGAGACCTGTGGTTTATGCCTATGACTGGGGAGAGGGGCTGGTGGTAAGTCTTATTAATTCAGACACGAAGTAGTATATTAGGAAATCTATTTGGCTTCTGCATTCCTCAAATTCTATCAGTAAGAAATCTGATAATTTGATTTCTATAGTCTGAGTCTTTCCTTTATTTTTCTCTCTTGGTTTAGGATTCCATAGGGAAAAAGGAAGGTGTTTTCACTGATCTTAAGCCTAACATTAATCAATAAAATAAGAGAGACAATGAATTTAAAAAATAGACAGAGAACAGGAAGACAATTCATTTAAACATAAATACAACAAGGGGGGAAAAGAGAAAGATAATCAATTTGTATGAATAAAAATTCATAATGTCTCAAACAACTGATGAAAATTGAAATACTGATAATTTTCACCAATACAATGAGAAATTTAAAAAATTAGCAAGTTATGGCAAAGTGATAACTAGAGGCTCTCAAAACTGCTAGTGGGTGTGTAAATGCATACATTTCTGAAGGCAGGTAAGGTAACACATATCAAAAACCTTAGGATTTCACTTTCAGCAATTTCACTTCTAAGACTTATCCGAAGAAAAATCATCATGGATATGCACAAATATATACTTACCAGGTAATTAAAATACATGACAAAATAGCATGTAAATCAGAATGGGGTAAATGGAATTAAACTGCTCTAAGGTTCTTGCTCTGTGCTAGAAGAGCATGAAAGTGACATGTAATATTAGACTTTGATAATTCAAGTATGTCTGTTGTAATTTCTAGGGTAACCACCAAAAAAGAGTAAAATGTTAAGAAGCTGTTAGAGGATGTGTCCATTACTAATTTGTCGCTTCTTGGCTCCAAATCCATATTGTATTGCCCTGCTTCAGAACATTTCTCCCTTGCCAGTTGGCACAATGTTAAGCTTCATCTGTAGAGGGTGCTGGAGGAATGCCAGAGGAAGAAGGGGCCCTTCCTGGTTCTGATGTGCTCCACCTGGCCGACTCCTGTATCCCTCAGCACTTCCCTGTGGACACCTTGCCCTGCCACCCCAGTGTGTGGTATTCCAATGTACCACTCCCACTGGTGGCTTCCCAGTGAGTTCCAAGGCTGTGAGCCTCTCCCTGGAGGATTTCATCTGCAACCCAGAGGGTGGCTTCCCACTTCCACCAGTGGTACCTCAGTGATCATCTCCATTATCTAGTGGTCATGCCCTCTTCAATGAGGTCTGAATCTCAGCCCAGTGGGGAAGAAGTCCTTCAGATTTATTCCTTTATTGATTACTCTGACATATTACAACAGACATACTTGAAAAATCCTCACATGTTTGTAAATTAAGAAATACCCTTTTGAATATTCCTGGGTCAAATTAAAAACAATCACAATGGAAATTAGCAAACATTTTGAAATGAATGATAAAGAAAATACTATATATCAAAACATGTGGGATCCTGCTAAAGCAGTGTTTGGAGGGAATTTTTTGGCCTTAAATACAT
This sequence comes from Daubentonia madagascariensis, assembly GCA_023783475.1. Lineage (NCBI taxonomy): Eukaryota > Metazoa > Chordata > Mammalia > Primates > Daubentoniidae > Daubentonia > Daubentonia madagascariensis. The sequence goes on from JAKFHU010000978.1 coordinate 30,374,475, forward strand.
GCCATTAGAAAAGAAGACAGTCTCAAAATATTATAAATAAACTTAGCATACATCTCAAGAATTTAGAAAAACAATAGCAAATTAAAACTAAAGAAAGTGGAAAGAAGGAAATAATAAATCAGAAACTAATGAAATAGACAAGAAATAATAGGAAAGATAAAAAAACTCAAAAGATGTTTTTAGGAAAAAGACTACTATAATTAATAAATTTTGGTGAGACTGATAGAGACAAAAAGAGAGATAACACAAATTATCAATATCAGGAAAGAAGAAAGTGACATCAGTACAGAACTTACAGTCATTAAAAGCTCATATGAGCATTATGAAAAACAACTTTTTACCAATAAATTAAAATGTATATGGAAATGATAAATTATTAGCAAAATACAAGTACAAAATCTCATACTAAAAGAAATGGACAATCTGAACAATTCTGTAACCACTAAGAAATTAAGCCCATCATTAAAAATATTTCCATTAAGAAAATTTCACATCTGGAGCCAGGAGTGATGGTGCATGCCTGTAGTCCCAGCTATTCAGGAGGCTGAGGGAGGATCGCTTGAGGCCGGGAGTTTGAATCCAGCCAACACAGTGAGACCTCCATCTCTTAAAAAAAAAAAAAGAAAGAAAGAAAGAAAAAGAAAATTTCAGGTCCAGATGGTTTTACTGGCAAATCCTGTTAATGTTTTAATAAGAAATAATGCCAGGTTTACACAAAATCCTTGGGAGAATAGGAAAAGGGGAACAATCGCAACTCATTTGATGAGGCTAGCATAACCTTGATAGCAAAATCTAATGAGGACATTTCAAGACAGGAAAAAAAAATCACAAGTTAATCTCTTATGATATAAGTGCAATAAATCCTTAAAAAATTAGCAAACAAAATCCAGCAATATATAAAAAGGATACTACGTCACCAAGTTACATTTATTTTAAAAATGCAAGATGATTGATTTGAAAACCAATCAAATAAAAAAGAAAAATTATGAGATTATATCAATGGATCCAGAAAAGTGTCTCATAAAATTTAATATTCATTCATGATTTAAAAAAACCCTCTTAGTAAACTATGACTAGAAGGGGATCTTTCTTCATCTGATAGAGTACATATTTAATAAAAACTGTAGCAAAGATCATTCTCAATAGTGAAATGTTACACAGTTTCCCTTTGAGATCAAGAATAAAATAAGAATGGCTCCATCACTACTTATATGCAACATTTTACAGGAGGTCCTAGCCAGTGTAATAAAACAAGAATGTAAATGAAGACATGAGGACTAAAAAGAGTTGGAAATAAAATTGTCATTCTTTACAAAAGCTATGATTGTATACATAGAAAACCTAAAATAATCTATAGATAAATTATTAGAATGAATAACCAAACTTAATCCATACCAGTATATGTCTTATCCCTTAAGTTCTATAATGTGACATTGACATTTCTCCATTAAGTGGTGGAGTCTGTGGTCTTTCCCCTTGAACCTAAGTGGACCTTGATAATTGCCTCAGCCATTAAAATGCAGTAGAAGTAATGCTGTGCAACTTCTGAGGCTAGGTTGTAAACATCAATACAGCTTCTTCCTAGCTTTCTCTCAGGATGCTTGCTTTTTGGACCCAGGTCCCATAAAGAGGCCACATGTCAGTGTTTCAGCCCACAGCTCCAGTGAGGCTCCATGCTGCCAGCCATCATGAATGACCAGACTTCAGATAATTCCTCCCTAGCCTTTGATTCTACCAGCTGCAGTCCTGGAAATCATGGAGGAGGGATAAGCTGTCCTCACCATGTCTTGTCTGAATTGCTAACCCACAGAAATCTTGACATTACAAAACTATTATTGTTGTTTTAAGTCACTAAGTTTTGGAGTAGTTTGTTACTCAGCAATAGATAACCAATACAGGCCAATATAAAAAATCAATAGTATTTTATAAAGCATCCAGAATGAAAAATAAACTTATGAAGAACAAGGAAGGAGGATTTTCTCTGTGAGATAATCGAGTTATGTTAATGTAGAAATAATTAAGAATATGTAATGATGATGTAAGGATAGATAAATAGAACAGAATAGAGAATCCAGAAGCAGACCCATGCCTCTACATACATTTGATGTACAGAAAAGGTCACACTGCATAGGAGTCGGGGAAAGGATTGCCTTTTCAAAAAATAGTGCTATGAATCCATATCTAAAAATGAAAACTGACTATTATCCCCCACCATATACAAACATTAATTCCAGGTAGACCATAGATCTAAATGTGAAAGGCAAAACAATGAGGGTTCTAGAAGATGAAATACGAAAATATCTTCAAAACCTGATGTAGGGAAAAAGTTCTCAGTAAGACACACACATGCACACACACACACACACACACACACAGGGAGAGAGAAAGAGAGAGAGGTGGGTGGGATAGACAGAGAAGGAAGGGAATGGTTAATAAAGTAAACTATCTTCAAATTAAAAACTTCTGTTTATCAAAAGATAACATTAAAAGAGTTAAAAGGCTAGTCACAGAATAGGAGAAGATGTTTACAACACATATATCTGACAAAGGGCTTGTATTCAGAATAGATAAAGAAATCATATAATCAATAAGAAAAATACAGACAACCTAATGGAAAATGTACAAGAGACTTGAACAAGGCATTTAACTAAAGAGGATACCCAAAGCCCAATAACATTGAACAGGTGCTCCACATTTTTAGTCATCAGGGGCCTTTCCTCTTCTGTAAACTCAGCATAATCATGCATAATTCTGAGGGTTGTAAAGAATACAAGAGATAATTTTAAAACTTTATTTTGAAATAATTCAATCTTACAGAAGAGTTACAAGAACTCCCATACATACTTTGCTCAGATTAACAAAGTGCTATCATTTTGTCATACCCCTCCACTATTTTTAGGCCCAGACCCACATATGTATGTATATATGTATTTTTTTCTGAACCATATGAGGGTAAGTTTTAGATATCATGTCCCCTTGTGCCTAAATAAACACGTCAGTATTTCCTAAGAACAAAAGACACTATTTTATATGATCACAGTATGATTATCAAATTCAGAAAATTTAGCATGGATTCACCACTACTGTCTGATATAGAGTTAATCCAATTTTTCCAATTGTCCCTAATAGAAAACATGCTTTCTCTGATCCAGGATCCAATACAGGATCATGCTTTGCATTTAGTTGTTATGTTTCTGTCGTCTCCTTTAATCTGTAATCGTTTCTCTGCCTTTCTTTGTCATTCATGACATTGACACGTTTGAAGAATATAAGCGAGTTGTTTTGTACAATGTCCTTGAATTTGGGTTTGACTGCTATTTCCTCATGATTAGATTTAGGTTATGCACTCTTGACCAGTGTAATACATTAGTAATGTTTTGTCCTTTTCAATATATCAACAGTATATAACTTAAAGGACCTGGCATAAAGTAGACAGTCACTGCCCCAGAGTATAACTGTATTGGGAAATAATATCTTTACTTACCCTCACCTCCTTTCACCCACCTCACTCCACTCCCTGAAAGGTCCCAAATCATCAGCCAGGGAGTGAAGCAGAAAGTGGAACAAGAGCTAGAGATGAATCTAGTCATCCCATCTTCTCTCATTACAGCCTTCCACGCCTGAGGTAGGTCAGAGCTCAGAAAAGGGAGAATTTTAAAATCTGATGAACATAGAGTTTTAATTACTATACTTGACTAGATTTTTTAATATCTGGAAAAAGAGATAACTAAATTTCATTGAGTCTAAGATGCTATTGATTATAAGATGCTTCATCATTTTTTATATACCACTGAGAAAGGAAAAAAAAATCTCCTTCCAATTATGGTTATACGGTTTCATTGAGATTTGGATTTCAGAGATGAGATGTTAAAATGGAAAAATATGTTTGTTTTAGAGGGATATATTTTACTATCTGTGAGTGGCTGGAAAAGCTGTCTGCCTGAGATTTCATCCAGGGAAGGGCAAATGAATTAATACAGAGGTTTTAAAGGAGGGGAGGGGGATACAAAGTAAAAGTGATTCCTGCTGGTTCTCTACAGTGCCCGACTGGTTCAAGAAACTGGCTGAACAGGGTAATTTCTCAGTCTCATTTCAAACAAACAATTACACATGAGTCAAACCTGCCTTTCACAAATGCCCAAACAGAAAAGGAAATGGAAGTACTTGCAGGTTCATTTGAAGGCTCACAACCTTCTCCAGCTTAAACATGTCTAATCCGGCCCAGAAAGAGCTGAATACACTCTCTGAATGCTATTTTAGGTGCTAGATTTTCTTGGTTGGAATTAAAATTCAGATACACGGAAAAACTGAAATACTTGGGATGCTCTTGTAATTTATAAGGATTAACAGGGAAAGAATTTTTCCAAAGTTGTGACTATTTTTGTAAATTGTAGATCTCATGCCTTCATCAGCATGTTTGATAACATGTGGAAGGTAATAGCATGAATAAAATATCACCTGGCCTCCATACCTCTTCGATATCTAGATAAATAAACTGAATCCTCCCAATTCTATGGCCTGTGAAAGTTTGAAGAACTCCTTTTTGCTTTCGTGAATTCCTAGAGAATTATGTCTTATGGTCCCTCATGAGGCCTCTGGCTCTCAAGTACATCAATCTGGATTTCATATTAGACCCTTGTGGTGGTTTTAAAATGTGTCCAAAAATTCTTTGACACTCCTCTCTTCAAGAGGTGAAACCTAATACTTTTCCCCTTGAGTGTGGGATGGACTAAATGACTTACTTCTGATGAAAATAATATGGTGGAAGTGACAATGTATGACTTCCAAGATTAGGTTACCAGACATGTGGCTTCCTGTTTGTCCTCTCTCAGATTGCTTTCTCTGAGGGAAGCCAGCTTCCATGTCATGAGGACACTTAAGCAGTCCTATGGAGAGAGGTCCATGTGGTAAGGGACTGAGGCCTCCAGCCAACAGCCATGTAATTAAGCCATCTTGGAAGTGGAGGTTGGTTTCTTTGGCAATTTATTGAGGGTAAGTAACATTTTAGAAGGGAGGGCCAGAGTTTGCATTTATACTTCTGTCAGCAGTGATTATATCAAGACCCAGAGTCATTTTGCCCTAACAATATGGAACACTTAAATGACTTTTCTCTTATGAACAATTGGGTCTCCTTGCCCTGGATTTTCCCCTTTCTAAACCATGCTGTTCAGCCAGGAGATTTTCCTGTATCATCTGTCTGATCATGCTATCCCCCAGTTAAAAAATGCATCCATACCCCACCCCCTCCCATTGCCTTCAGGATAAAATCCAAACTCTTTTATCTGGTTTATAAGAACTCTCAGCACTTCCATGATGTGAGACTGTAGTCACTTTTCTGGCCATGGGATATTTATTTTGAATATCATGCAATAAAGGTTTTATTTTTCACTAGTTCTATAGAAGCAGAAGATACCATAACCTTGACCTGGAGACTTTTTGGTCTAGAAACAAACACTTATTTCTTGTCAATGTTTCTTACATACACAGAATTAGTGGACAAAGTGACCAAAAGTTCTGGGGAAGAAAGAAATGACTGTTTTCACACCTACGTAGTAGGAACAGTTAAAACTCTGTGGGTAGTTGAAACTGGACAAGAGAATGGAAAGATATTGGTGGAGCATTTTGTCCTTTTTTTTCTGAAAATGTTGCTGCATTAAATTCTTAAGCAAAGAAAAAGAAAACAATAATTATGATACATCCACTATGTAGCTATTGAAAAGGAAAAGGTTGATCTATATTATTGACCTGGAACCTTTTTTATCATAGGGAGTGGAAAAAATGGCCAGAGAACAGTATGTAGAGAATGATCACATTTATGGTAAAACTTTATATATGCATACGCAAATAGTGTAGAAGGCTCTGTCTTAGCCTGTTTTGTGTTGCTATAAAGGAATACCTGAGGCTGGGTAATTTATAAAGAAAAGAGGTTTATTTGGCTCATGGTTCTGTGGGTTGTACAAGAAGCATGGTGTCAACATGTGCTTCTGGTGAGAGCTTCAGGCTGCTTCCACTCATGGTGGAAGGCATGAGTAGGAGCCTTCCACCATGAGTAGAAGGTACTCCTACCATGAGAAGGTAGGAGCCGGTGTGCAGAGATCATATGGCAAGAGAGGAAGAGAGAGAGAGAGAGAGAAGAGAGAAAGGGGGAGATAGATATTGCAAGATGTCTGTAATGAATGGAAAAAAAACAAAACAAACAAACAAATAATGAGGGAGAGAGAGAGAAGAAGAGGAAGAAGGAGGAGCAGGAGGAGGAGGAAGAGGAGGAGGAGGAGGAGGAGGAGCCAGGCTCTTTTCAACAACCAGTTCTCCTGGGAACTAAGAGTAAGAACTGTCTCACTCCTGAGAGAATGTCACCAAGCCATTAATGAGGGATCCTCTCCCATGACCCAGACACCTCCCACCAGACCCCAACATTGGGGTTCACATTTCAACATGAGACTTGGAGGCCAAACAAACCATACCTAAACCATAGCAGGCTCTATATCAAATTGTTAATGATGATTGTCTGTGGGGAAAGGGTTTATGAGGGGAGTTTATGGGATACTTTCTACATTATTCACTTTTGAATTTTTAAAAATGTGTAAAAACACATCATTTTATAATTTAAAAGGATAGTTCCATTTTATAAAGACCAAGGATCACATAAGCTAGAAACCTTAAATTAACATCTATCCTTCTGTCTTCACACAGACTTTTATTCAAATCCTGGAATGATGGAAGGTTTGATGTCAGGGTTTAATCTTAAAATGGTCTTCCAAAGGTATCCTTTATAATTTTGTCAGTGGTTAAAACACTGCCTGTTATTAAATTCTTCCTTATAGTTAATCTTTATGTTTTTCCACATCATTTTCCCCTGGGGCTCAGGTAAAACTGGGAAAAAAGAAAGAGTTGATAATTATCCTTTGTTTAAAAATGATTAAGGGATTTTTAGTTTTCTTTTCATGGCATGTTTATCTTTTCCCAAGTATCTTATCCTTGACCTTTTCTTGGAAGCTACATGGTGGACATGAAGAGTGTGGAACAGGAAGTCAGAGGAACTGACCTCACACCTTGTTATCTTCACTTTCCAGTAGTCTACCTGTGAGTAAGTCATCACCTTAAACTTCTGAACTTCAGTTTCCTCATCTATTATATAAAATGGGAATGACAGTGACTCAGAGGATCATAGGAGAAAATGAAAGTGACAGAGTGTGATAAATACCAATGTTATATTTCATAGATCTAGAAAAAATAATTCTATACTTCATTTGGAACCAGAAAAAAGCCTGAATAACCACAGCCATCTTTAGAAAAAAAGAACAAATCTGGAGGCATCACATTACCAGACTTCAAACTATACTACAAGACTATAGTAACCAAAACAACATGGTATTGGCACAAAAATAGAGACATAGACCAATGGAACAGAACAGAGAACCCAGATATAAGACCATCCACATACAGCCAACTGATCTTTGACAAAGCAGACAACAATATACACTGGGGAACAGAATCCCTATTCAATAAATGGTGCTGGGAAAATTGGATAGCCACATGCAGAAGAATGAGACAGGATCTATATCTCTCACCACTCACAAAAAGTAATTCAAGATGGATAAAAGACTGAAATGTAAGGCATGAAATCATAAAAATTCTAGAAGAAAATGTTGGAAAAATTCTTCTAGATATCAGCCTAGGCAAAGAATTTATGAAGAAGATTCCAGTGGCAATCACAACAATGACAAAAATAAATAAATTGGACTTGATTAAATTAAAAATCTTCTGCACAGCTAAGGAAATAATGAACAGAGCAAAGAGACAACCTGCAGAATGGGAGAAAATATTCACAAGCTATACATTGATAAAGGGCTGATAACCAGAATCTAGAAACAACTCAAGAAAATCAGCAAGAAAAAAACAAACAACCCCATTAAAAAGTGGGCAAAAGACATGAACAGAAGCTTTTCAAGGGAGGATAGACAAATGGCCAATAAACATATGAAAAAATGCTCAGCGTCACTAATCATCAGGGAAATGCAAATTAAAACCACAATGAGATGTCACCTTATCCCAGTTAGCATGGCTTTTATTAAAAAGTCCAAAAACAATAGATGCTGGTGTGGATGCAGGGAGAAAGGAACGGTTATATACTGCTGGTAGGACTGCAAATTAGTACAACCTCTATGGAAAACAGTATGGAGATTCCTCAAAGAATTAAAAGTAGATCTACCATTTGATCCACCAATCCCACTACTGGGTATTTACCCAAAGGAAAAGAAGTCATTTTGTCAAAAGTATACCTGCACTCACATGTTTATTGTAGCACAATTCACAATTGCAAAGAGGTGGAATCAACCCAAGTGCCCATCAATTCATGAGTGGATTAACAAAATATGGTACCTGTTTACTATGGAATACTACACAACCATGAAGCAAGATGAATTAATGCCTTTTGTGACAATATGGATGGAACTGGAGACCATTACCCTAAGTGAAGTACCTAAGGATTGGAAAAACAAACACCACATGTACTCACTATTAAATTGGAACTACCTGATGAACACACATGTGCACAGAGGGAAGTAAAACTCAATAGAAATCAAGCAGTGGGGAGGGGATGGGAAGGGTTGGGTGAAAACCTACCTAACAGTACAATGAACACTATCTGGGTGATGGGCACACTTATAACCCTGACTCAAGCATAACAAAATAGATACATGTAACAAAAAACATTTGTACCCCTGTAATATTTTGAAATAAAAAAAATAACATCTTGCAAATATGCAAATATCCTTCTTTGTCTCCTGCCCCTCTTTCTTCCTGTTCCTTTTTTTTTTTCTTAGAGGAGTCACAAGAACTCTCTATTATCAGTATCCTCTTCTATAAAACAGAAAATGAAAATAACCCCTACCCTTCGGTACTTCAGAGGGTCACTTTTGTAAGACTTGGTTGGGAAAATGCAGGTTAAAGCATGTTTTAAAGAATAGGGTCCTACACTAATGCTAGCTATATTTGTATCTTGCCACATGACAGCCCTATGGATCAATTTGTCCGAGCTGACATCATCCTTCCCATTTTACAGACAAGAATATAGTCTGAGAGGCTGTGACCTGCACATGGTCTCACAACACTAGAACCCAGGCTTCTGGACTACTAAAGGTCATTTTAAAAGTTTTTTTCTCTTCTGTAAACTAAGTGATCTCAATTCTTTTAGCTTCATCAATTCTACATGGCAACATAACTGACAATGAAATGCAAATAATTGTTCAACTTACTTTCTTATATGGAATTTTGCTGTTAAGGTTGGATTGAGTTATGTGAGCACTGAGTGTGTCTAAGCCAGGCATTATGCAGGGAATACAGTGGGAACTGAGGAGACATGGTCCCTGCCTTTATGGAGTGTACGTTCTGTGGGGTGGAGGTCGGGTGTGTGGGTGGTAAGCAGAAAATAAATGAGTAAACAAATAAATGAACAAGATAGTTTTAGGTAGTGATAAGCATTTCTGAATCAAGTAAAGCATAGTAGTATGAAGGGGTGACAGTGTGGTGGTGTTGAATGAGGTGTGACCTAGACAGAGTGATCAGAGAAGGACTCTGGCAGGAGATGACAGTGGAGCTAAGACAAAGGAGAGCAGAGACTTTGTCTTCTCTACTGCATCCTCATTCCCAGTGGCTAGACCAGTGCCAGTAAACAGTAAGTATTCAATAGATATCTGCTGAATGAATTAATCAGTGAATGAACTAGCCATTCACGCAAAGATCAGGACCAGTGGGAGGAAAAGTATTTGGAAAGGCTTTACTATAATAGTTAATACTAACAGCTGCTTTTGATTTTCCTCTTATTTTGTACCAGGCATTATGCTTAACAATTAACACTTACCTAAAAGTTGAATATTCACAACAACCCATAGAATGAATTATAATAATGCTATTTTTGAGTTAAGCCATTTGTGGTAAAAAGAATGGAACTTTACATTTTAAAATCTTTGATGTTCTTGTTACTCCTTTTGATCTCAAGCACTTAAAGAACAATATTTGGTGACATATTAATTAATCAAAATGCTGGAAAAGGTGGTAACCTAATTTTCTATTGAAATATATTTGTTAAAGTTCTGTATAAAACTAATAGTTTCTTTATCTTCTCTGTTCATGTGTTAGTTATAATCAGATCCTAGAAAGTCCGAGTTGAAAGCAACCTTGGAATTCAACTAGTCCAACAGTACTATTTTATAAAAAGACTTAGGCATGAAGAAATTAAATGAATTTTTAAAAATGACTGTGGATTTTTGTAGCGAGCATTTGGAATGAATAAAATATAATAAGAATGGCCATCATTTCTCAAGCACACAAATTACATGTTCTCAAATAGTGCCTTTGTTCTTCATAAAAACTGCAATGACACAGACACTACAATCCCCACTCTCCTCATAAAGGCGCCTAAGTAACCTGCTCAAAGTCACACTGACAGTAAATGGTAGACCTGGGATTTAAAGTTAGATATGCTCCTTTAATACACCATTCTTCTACTCCCAAAATAGGATCAACTCATAGTAAAAATATTTTAGAAATTGATCATAGAAATTATAGCAGTTTGGATTGGGTGTTTACTCATTCCAGAACATTGGAAATTATGTTAAGTTTGTTTGCACCCCACTTGAATGTAAAGAGTAGAAAAAAATTCCATTGCTTATGTTTCATTAATACCTGTAGCATCACGCATCCAATGATCAACAAAATTCAGTACCATTTGGATAGTGAGACAGTGGCTCTCAACAACTACAGAGAGGGAAACTTGACAGAGACTCTTGGGGAAATCCCTAACCTGAGAAAATCCCTCCTCAACAGCAAAGTGCCCCAGGGACCTTTTAAAGTCTACTAATGGCTGATAAAGTGCAATCTCAACACAAGCGGCAGATACTATCTTTCATGTCTTCTCTGAATGACTGAGGATTTCTGCCTCTGATATTCTTTCTTCTTCCTCATAGGAAGTTCCTGGCTGGAGAAACCCCCAACATAGGTGGGCTAAAGATAAAAGACTCTGGGGCTGCTAAGTCTTCCCCGTGGACTTTAAAGACCAACTTCAGCTTTTATTTTTTCTATCTATCTATTTTGGAGGAGTTGAGGGATTATAATGAGCAGTCATCAAACAACTAATATAGCCTAGGGATTTATTGAACTCATAAAAGAATCAGTAAAATATGCCTACCAGAGATTGGGATAAACCAGTCTAAAAGTAATTTTTTGGCCATATGGCCATTTGAAGATGGGTTTAAGCATCACTTGATCTTTAGCTGAGGAGCCCCTCAGCCTATCCCTTGACACTACAAAGAAACTACTTACAGTTAATGAGTTTCTTCCTGCATTTCCTGTTCTTCCTATTCCTCCTATGTGCCCCTCCCAACACTGTACTTTGGGGGCATGCTGGAATCCTAATTTATCTAGTCACCACAGTTGGAGAAACAGATGGACTCTGTATTCATGATTATAAATTTAGATGGTTTCTGTGACCATCATCGTTCATTCACCATTATGTATCACCCCATATAAAGCCTTAATTCCAGGCTCATAAATCAAACAGCTAATACAAAAAGCACTTATGAGTTACCTGATGTGGACCTTTTGATAAAACATGATGCCATTTAGGAGTTAGCTATCCTAAACTGGTAGAAAAATATTTCAAGGAAATATACAGAAAAAATTCTCAGTTCCATGAAATCATGTAAATGTCAAGCCTTGATCTCATTGAGCTAGTTCTTTGTCATCTCCTCATATCGCCAAGACATTACTTTCTTAAATGGATTACTATAACCATCATGGCCATCAAAATCAGTGTAATGAGACAGAACAAAAATATCTATATTTTATAACTAAAGAATATCAGGGAATATGCTGTTTTTCTGTGCCTTGAATTTATACCTCCCCCCACTTGCCTATCACAGTACTTTCCCAGGATCTATTCCTGTGTTGTAGACTTACCACTTTATACTGAAATTACCCCTTTGCTTCTCTGCGTCCCTCACTGAAGCAAGTTCTTTAAAGGCAGCTCAAAGTGCCTGTATGTTTGTGCTTATCTTAGACAGGATTCCACTGGAAACATCAATATGAGACAGAGATTCTCACAAACAACACGTGTGGGAGGAAGAAGGAAGTGGGATTGGGCAGAGGGAAGAGTTGAAATGTGAAACAGATGCAACAAAGTCCTCACATGATCCCACAGATGCCCTGGCTAACTCTAGATAGCCCCTCAGAATTCTTCTATCTTGAGGCAAAGGAACTGGGCCTTTATTCCTGATTCACTAGTGATTGCTTGCAGGTTGGCCCTGGGAGTGAGGCATAGTCTTGGGCAAGGTGGCTTTCACAGGCTGGGGGCAGTTTCCAGAGAATGACCCAGCTGAGATCTGTCAGCTGCTACCAATAACCCCAAAAGCTGGGGGGAAAATGAGTGTGCTTCATTCAATCCTGAGGACAGGGATCTGGGTAGTATACCACAGCATACACTACAATACTCAAAAAATATTATTAAGCAAATGACATAATAGTTCAGCCATTTCTCCAAGTGATAGATGTTTTTGATTTCACATATACAAGTAGAAAATTTTTAACAAACTGAGGGTGTATCATGCGTAGTTGTTAGTTTAGAAGCATCATTTTTAGGTACTAATTGTTAATAGCTACTAGGTTTCTATATGAAATGTATTCTACATATACTCTTTTCTTTATCCAGTGTGACCTGCTGGAAGGAACTCTGAGATTCAAGTTAAAAGACCTGGGTCCTTACTAGAACTCTGCCAATTACTATTGAACAAGTCATTTTACTTCTTGGTCTTCAGTATCCTTATCTGTAAATTAGCAATGATGATATTTTGGCTGACTCTTTCACAGGGTTGTTGCGCACAACGACAAAAAGCATGCTTGTAAAAGCCTTTGTAAACTGCTGGTGAAGAAGAGCCTGGACAAGTTGCAGCTGTGGGAGTAGCACGAGGAGCCCCTGGAATTTGAGGGTAGTGCAGAGTGAGGCGTGCAGGGTACAGGGAGGAATGGGGCAGGAGATTGCAAAGGGAAGGGGTGAGGAAGAAAGGTGGAATTTTCCTGAGGTGCCAAGCACCCTCTCTTTCTACTTTACCATTGCAACTCAGGCCAGCCCGACTGAAGCAAATTCAAAGCAAAACACAACAAAACACAAAAGAGACAAATCAGTCAACTGAATGATATATGTTAAGTACATCATTATTCATCTTAGAGCACATCTCCCCCCACCACCCCTCTTCATCAGGTACACAACAATCACATTTTTGGGAGGAAAGGAAAACCACTCATTTGCTTAGCTTTGGGGGTTCTTGGCTACAATATCACCTCCTCAACACCACTTTGACTCAACTTTTTCATCTGAAAGCAAGTGGGTGTTCATTTCTAAGTCTTTCTTTATTGCTCTTTCTCTTTTTGTTGTGGTCGTGGTTCCTTTGGTCTCATTTTTAATCTTTCCCCATGACAGCCCTTTCTCAGTCCCTGTCCTGAAAATAAGTGATCATCCTTCAGGTCAGGGTAGAGTTAGCATGGACTTCCCCAGATGCTACCCACAGCATCGGAAATGTTTCCTTTGAATTTTCGGCTTTTTCAACCCTGATGGCGCAGCCTTGGTTTTGGTTTAAAAATGGCAGAAAAATGTCATGTGGTCAACTCCAGGGAGGTGTAGTTGAATGATTTCTAACCAGAGGCATTTCCCAGCTGGTTGGCCACATAAAGACTGGTTTTGCCTCAACCCCAGAGGTTTTCTGTAGCATGTTCTGCTCTTGTACCTTTATTATTCCTTCCAACAAACCATCTATCCATCCTACCATTCATCCATTCATCTGTCTACTTCCCTCTCTTCTGGTCAAGAAGCCAGTTGTACATTTATTTCATTTTCTCTCCTGCAGCCTCCTTGCATGGTCCAGATGTGGATGAACTCTGCCTTTAACTTCAATATCTTGCTTCTAGGACCCATTTTTCCTGGTTTGGCTTCCCCCCCGGGAGCTGGTGACTGGACAGGATAATTTCAACAAAGCAGCAAAGCAGATTTGGGTCAGGCCAGCTTTGTGCTTTCTGTTATTTGGAGATCTATGTGTTATGTGAATCTGGCACTCAACTCTGGCCTTGTCAACAGCACATTTGTTTTATCCATAAGGCACACATCAATGCTTACAAAACCTGACTTTACTTGGACTGTGACAAATCTGTTCTCCATAGCAAAAATCTTTTTTCTGTGTTTCCAGATAACTCCCCCCACCCCTGCAACCTTGGGTTTCTTAAAGGAAACAAAGTATTATATATCCTTAGATGGTGTATGAATATAATGGAAGCACTTTTCTCGTGGAAGTCTGTCCTGACTCCCTAAGGGTAAGCTGGGTATCCTCCCTATGTACTCCAATGGTATCATATACTCTCCCCTGTATTTTCTGTACCTTTCTCTCCTACTAGATGCCATGAGGACAACTCTCTTGCTCATCATTATATCTCCTGTCTGGAACACACAAATGTCAGTGTATATTTGTTCACTAATTAACTAACCTTTGGAAAATGTGGGCTTTCTTCCAGTTTCCTGAGAAGGAAAGGAAGTAGTAATATCTGCTTTTCTGGGCACCATCTCCCCAGGGCTCCATGGTCCATTGAAAGGCTATGCTGAGGGTGAGTTGGATGTTGAGTTCTTACATGTGATTTTGCTTCTTCATTACTTGTGTCTGTCCATACCATCCTCATTGCTGTTCCTAGAAGATGTCAGACACGGTCTTCTTCCATGGTTGGCAATGGCTAAAGGTGATCAGGATGAAACAGCAGGAAGAAGCATGCCCCCTTCTTCCTGCCTACCCATGTCCACTAATACCGTAGGGAGTGTGTGCTTAGCAGTGCATACATGGCTGTCAAGATCTTTTCCAAGCCTATATTCTTTCCTTCTTTTGTCTCTGTACCTCTCCCTAAATCTTCTTCCAGTCTTCTCTCCTGCCAGTGAAAAAAGGCACCACCCCTTAAATAACTTAAATTATTACTTGTGTGTGGCTTAGGTGGTTTTTAAAGCTGGTTTATACTATGAAACCCCTGTATAGTTTTTTGTGTTTAAGCTCTATCTTTCCAACATATTGTGAGCTCTTTGAAGGCATGGCTTATCCTCACACTTTCTTCCTCTCTGACTCCAATATGTAGAACAGAATGCCTTTTATTTAGTAGAACTTTGATAAATATTTGTTGGGTAGAATTGAAATTCATATGGTTAGACATCCAGGTTGCAATGTGTAGATGTGCTTGGTGACATCACCCTTTGTCTGTAAGGAATCAGGGTTTCTAGCTAAGCTCATTCTCTTCCCAGCTCATTGTCTGGCTAACTCATACTTATCTCAAAAATCCCTTCCTATGATAAGCCCTCTAGGATGATGAAAATTGGACTAGGTGCTCCTTCCATGTGGTTCTATAGCATCTTCTACTTCTCCATATCATAGCAGTGTATGAGGGGTCTTCAAAAAGTTCATGGAAAATGCATATTATGAAAAAACTATGCATGGGTTTCAAAAATTGTTTTCTACACCAAAATAAAGTAGTACTAACTTGTTATAACATATCTGAACAGGATCTAGTTTGAAGCACTAAGGATAAGACATCAGTTTGAAAATCAGAGCAACAGGAATTCTGCTAAAATTGAAGCAAGAACAAACATCAGATTTATGGTGAGGCATGGGTGGAAGAATGGTGAAATCACTGATGTTTTATGAAAAGTTTATGAGTACAATGCCCTACAGAAATCGGCAGTTTACAAATGGATAGCTCATTTTAAGAAGGGTCGATATGATGTTGAAGATGAAGCTCGTGGTGGCAGACCATCCACATCAATCTGCAAGGAAAAAATTAATCTTCTTCATGTCCTAATTGAAGAGGACTGATGATTAACAGAAGAAACAATAGCCAACACCATAGACATCTTAACTAGTTCAGCTTACATAATTTTGACTGAAAAATTAAAGTTGAGCAAACTTTCTACTCAATGGGTGCCCAGACTGTTGTACCCAGATCAGCTGCAGACAAAAGTAGAGCTTTCAATGGAAATTTTAAACAAGTGGGATCAAGATCCTGAAGCATTTTTTTCAGAGAATTGTAACAGGAGATGGAACATGACTTTACCACAATGATCCTGAAGACAAAGTATAAAGCAATGGCTATGAAGAGGTGGAAGTGGTCCTGTCAAAGCAAAAGCAGACCAGTCAAGAGCAAAGGTCATAACAACAGCTTTTTGGGATGCTCAGTGCATTTTCCTTATTGACTTTATGGGGCACCAAAAGAATGATAACATCTGCTTATTATGAAAGTGTTTTGAGAAAGCCAAAGTTTTAGCAGAAAAACACCCAGGAAATCTTCACCAGAGAGTCCTTCTCCACCACAACAATGCTCCTGCTCATTTTTTTAATCAAACTAGGGCAATTTTGCAAGAGTTTGAATGGGAAATCATTAGGTGTCTCTCATACAATCCTGATTTGGCTCCTTCTGACTTCTTTTTGTTTCCAAATCTTAAAAAGTCTTTAAAGGGCATCCAGTTTTCTTCAGCTAATAATATAAAAAAGATTACAGTGACATGATTAAATTCCCAGGACCCTCAGTTCTTTAGGGATGGACTAAATGGTTGGTATTATCACTTGCAAAAGTTTCTTGGACTTGATGGAGCTTATGTTGAGAAATAAAGTTTATAATTTTAATTTTTTAATTTAATTTTTCCATGAACATTTTGAAGTTCTCTCCTATTATAATTGTAATTGCTTGTGTAATTTGTGTAATTTGTCTTTTTCCTCTCATGAAGCCAGGGACTTTCTATATGCCTTCTCTCCTTTGTGATCAGATTTGTTTGAGTGGTATTGTCCAGGAGAACTTTCTATGATGATGGAAATGCTCTATTCTGCCTCTGTCCATTGAAGTAGCTACTAGCCATATGTGGCTATTGAACACATGAAATGTAGCTACTGTGACTGAGGAACTACATTAATTGTATTTAATTTTAATTAATCTCTCTCTATATATATTTATTTCAGAATATTATGGGGGTACATACGTTTTGGTTACGTAATTTGCTTTTGTACAGTTTAAGTCAAAGTTGTAAGTGTTCCCGCCCTTCACCCAGATAGTGTACATTATACCTGTTAGGTGTGAATTTACCCATCCCCTCCTCTCTCTCCCACCTACTTGATTTCCACTGAGTTTTACTTCCATATGTGCATGTAAGTGTTGATTGATAGGTTTCAATTTAGTATTGAGTACATGTGGTGTTTGTTTTTCCATTCTTGTGATACTTCACTTAGAAAAATGGTCTCTAGTTCCATCCAGGTTGTTATAAAAGATACTAGATCACAATTTTTTTTAATGTTTCAGTAGTACTCCATGGTATACATATACCACATTTTATTAATCCACTCATGTATTGATGGGCACTTGGGTTGTTTCCACATCTTTGTGATTGTGAATTGTGCTGCTATAAACATTTGAATGCAAATGTCCTTTTTATAAAATGTCTTTTTTCCCTTTGGGTAAATACCTAGTAGTGGGATTGCTGTGCTGGATCAAACTATTGCTCTTTGTTTCATTAATCTTCTGTATAATTCTTTTGTTCTCGATTTCATTTAGTTCTCCTCTGATCTTGGTCATTTCTTTTCTTCTGCTGGGTTTGGGATTGGTTTGCCCTTCCTTTTCCAGTTCCTTGAGATGATTAATTAGATTGTCGATTTATGATCTTTCTGTCTGTTGGATATAGGCATTTAAGGCTGTGAGTTTTCATCTCAGGACTGCTTTTGCTTATCCCACCAATTTTGATAACTTTTGCCCCCATTATCATTTAGTTTGAAGATTCTTTTGATTTCTGTCTTTATCTCCTCCTTGACTCAACTGTCATTCAGCAATAGGTTGTTTAGTTTCCATGATTTTGTGTAGAGATGAGTGTTTCTGTTGGAGTTGATTTCTAATTTTATTCCATTGTGGTCTGAGAAGATACATGGTAAAATTTCTATTTTTTAAATTTGTTGAGAAATGTTTTGTGGCCCAGGATGTGATCAATCTTAGAGAATGTTCCATGAGTTGATGAGAAGAATGTATATTCAGTGGTTTTTGGGTAGAATGTTTTGTAAATGTCTGTTAGGCCCATGTGTTCTAGAGTTCCATTTAAGTCCATCATTTCTTTGCTTATTTTCTTTTTGGAGGATCTGTTCCACTCTTTCCGTGGGGTGTTGAAGTCCCTGGCTATTATGATGCTGCTGTTTATCATTTTGTTTAGATCAAGTAGTATTTGCTTTATGAATCTGGGTGCTCCTGTGTTAGGTGCATAAGTATTTAGGATTGTTATGTCTCCTTGTTGAATTGTTCCCTTCACCATTATATAGTGACCATCTTTGTCGTTCTCTACTTTTGTTGATTTGAAGTCTATGTTATCTGATATGAGAATGGCTACACTAGCTTTCTTTTGGTTTCCATTTGCATGGAATATTGTTTTCCATCCCTTCATCTTGAGTCTAAATGAGTCCTTGTGGGTTAGATGTGTTTCCTGGAGACAGCAGATATTTGGCTTATATTTTTTTATCCATTCAGTCAGCTTATGTTTCTTAAGTGGGGAGTTCAAGTCATTTACATTTATTGAAAGAATTGATAAGTGGGGTGGATTTCTGTTCATTCTTTTGGTTAGACCCTTATTACTTTGTTTTACCTGTTGAGACATTGTGGTATCTGGGCTCTGAACTTTAGCTTTTAGATGATTTTACACTGGTGGTTGTCTATTGTGCTGATCAGTGTATAATGCAGGTCTGAGTATTTACTACAGGGCAGGTCTGGTCTTCGCAAATTGCCTCAGTGATTGCTTGTCCGAGAAAGTCTTTATTTCTTCCTCATATAAGAAACTTAGTTTTTCAGGATACAAAATTCTAGGCTGGGCACTATTCTGTTTGAGAAGACTGAGGATGGGTCCCAGTCCCTTCTGGCTTGTAAGGTTTCAGTTGAGAAGTCTGCAGTTAGTCTGATAGGTTTTCCTTTGTAAGTTACCTGCTATTTTCGCCTAACTGCTCGTAGAAGTGCCTCTTTCATGTTTACTTTGGCCAGCCTCATGACTATGTGTCGTGGTGATTGCCTCTTTATGATGAATCTCCCAGGGGTCCTGTGTGCTTCTTGTACCTGGATATCCAGATTTCTAGCAAGGTCAGGGAAATTTTCCTCAATTATTCCCTCAAATAAATTATCAAAGCCCTGTGTATTTTCTTCTTTGCCCTCAGGGATGCCTATGATTCTTATGTTTGGCCTCTTTACACATCCGACATTTCTTGTAGGCTTTGTTCATTCTTCTTATTTCTCCTTTCTTTCTCTTTGATTTTTTTTAGCTCATATGTGTTATCTTCAAACTCTAAGATTCTTTTTTCTGCCTGATCTAGCCTATTCTTAAGGCTTTCCACTGTGTTTTGTGATTCCTTGAATGAATTTTTCATTTCCAGAATTTCTGTTTGGTTTTTCTTTAATACTTTGATTTCTTTAGAGAATTTTTCATTCATTTCCTAGGTTGTTTTTGTGGCTTCTTTGTGTTGGGTTTCTTTTTTCTCTTGTATTTCATTGAGTTTTCTTACAATCCATATTTGAAATTCTTCATCTGTCATTTAAACCATTTCATTTGGGTTGGTGTTCACTGGTAAGGAGTTATGGATTTCTTTTGGGGGTGTCCTTGCACTCTGACTTTTCATGTTTCTGGAGTTCTCTCACTGATTCCTACTCATCTGGTCTCTTAATCGAGAGCTGGGGGTGCTAGGACTGGCTTATGGCCCTGTCTCTGAGTCCCCAAAGATTGATCCCTGACCATGCTGGGGAGAGTAGTGTTGGTCCTGAATTGCCTTTGGGGTGTTTTAGCAGGTTTGATGAGCCCCTCAGGTTACCTCTGACCTGTTGTCTTCACCTCTTCCCAATGGAGTGTAGTGTGTTTGGTCCCCCCAGCTTAATATCTGAGCAGGTGGATTGTACTTGTGGGTACAAATCAACAACTACCTAATTGCTTGAGTTGGAAGGCACTATGTTTAGCTATGGGGTTGTTCCCCCTGTTATTGATTGTAGTTTGCATGGAGGAGCCAGCTGCTGAGGTAAGCTTTTGTCCCATGGTAGGCTATGGTTCCCCCTAGTGGGGGACATGAACCTCCCAAGTTTTAGGAGGGGCCCTGTAGCTCCCACGGCATTGCTTGGTCCCTACTCCCCCTGAGATGGGGGGAGGAGCAAGACAGATCATGGCTAGAATGGGAAAGTCTGAGTGAGGGGCTTTGCTAAGCCTCAGCAGGGCTCAGAGGTTGCTTATCCAGCCACTAGGGGGAGCCACTGATATGCCATTCAGGGCAATCTCTTCAAGGCCGGAGAGCTCCTTCTGAGGGGAGGGGCCTAATCATGTGATTGCTAAGACCCCTAGCCAGGCTTTCTCTGTCCCTGTTCACTAGCCTGCTTTCTCTGCTGGGTGGGCCGTGTGCCTTCCCTGTTTTCTCCCTGGAACTCCACAGCACTCTCCCCTCTGCTCAGTCCATGTGCATTCATTCTCTGCCCAAGATGGGCTCTCATACTACCCCACAGTGTGTCTGACCTGTTCGTGTGTATCTCTGCATGAGGCTGATGGGTAGGGGGATCTCCAATTGAGCACGCCTGTTCCACCACTAGATCCCAAGGTGAGGGAGTTAGACATCTCTATCTGCAGAGGTCTCCATGAGGGACACACTCCCACTGGGGAAGAAGTGGCAGCTCAAGAGTCTCTTGGATCAAGCTACACTCCTTATTGAAGTGAGTGGTGGGAGGGGCCACTGCTTCAGTTCAGCCCTCACACCCCGGGCATTCTGTTGTCATGGGAACCAGGGGCTAAGCTGATTCAGTCTGAGTGCCCCAGACTTCTACAATATGACGGTTCTCCAGCAGGGGTGGGGGATGGGGTGACTCCCACTCCTCTGTGCCCCTCCACACCCTCCCGTTGGATATGGATGTAAGGGCTCTCTCGCCACCTGAGCGTGGAACCGTGACCTCTCCCCTGTCTCCCTGTCCGGCTCTCATGACTGGGGGGCACTGGGTCCTGCCTGCCTGTCCAAGCCACCAGTGGCCACAGGGGCTCCACTCTTTGAGGCAGGTTTGGCTGGGAATGCGTCAGTGGCGGAGAGACAGGCCTCTCAGCCCAGCACACTTTCACTGCTGCTATCGGGGCGGGTGGGTGGCACAGCTACAAGCCGGCTTGAGCTGAAATTACTTTCTGGGATGCCAGGAATGGAGGAGGTGCAGAGGGGGAGGTGTCCAGATGAAAGAAGGCCGGCTCTCTGGTCCCTCATGGCAGCCCTGTGTCCCGTTGCTGGCTGGAGGCACCCAGGTGGGGGAGGGGAGCCCTCCTTACCCTTCCACTGGGCTCTGGACCTTCCTGGATTTGGTCCACTCCACCGATCTCTCTTCCCAGCTTTGCAGCTCCTCTTGGTGGGGTCCCCAGGCTCTTCTGCTGTCTCTCCCTGTGGTCCATGTTCCAGCAGTAATTGTTCTCTGCTCTCCTCAGTCCAACCCTCTATTCTTCTGCCAGGATGGTCTGACAAGCTGTGTCTCTAGTTGGCCATCTTGGCAGTCTCTCTATATTTAAATTTAAGTAGCCACATGGGTTATAGTATTGAACAGCACACTGTTGGAAGTTTGTCTGTTTCTCTTATTCTTTGCAAGGAATAAACTTTTAGTTTTATTCCCTATTTTGTTTCTTTTCTATTTCAATCAATTCTGCTGTTATATATAATATTTATTATTTCTTTCCCCTTTGTTTTTTTCCTCTTGTTCTTTTCATAACTTCTTAACTTGGAATCTTCTCTTATTAATTTTCAACATTTTTTCTTTCTAATGTAAATATTCAAAGCTGTAAATTTTCCTCAATGTGTTGCTTTATTATATTCCACAAATTTTAATCTACAGTATTTTAAATCAATTTTATTGAGATTTAATTTACATATGTTAAAGTACACCCTTTTTGAGAGTACAGTTGTGTAGATGAGTTTTAGTGCATGTATACACCTATTTAACCACAACCAAATTAAAATATAGACAATTTCCATCACCCCAAAATATACCTTCATGACCCTTTGCAGTCATTCCCTATTTCCATTAATCTGCTGTCACTATAGATTAATTTTGCCTTTTGCAAAATTTCATATAAATGGAAACAAACAGCACATACCCTTTTCTATTTGTTTCCTTAGTTTAGCATAATGTTTTTGAGAGTCACCCATATGTTGTATTTAACAATGATTAATTCTTTTTTATTACAGGTTAGTATTCCATGAGATGGATAGATCACAATTTACTTATCCATTTATTTCATGATGAATTTAGGTTGTTTTCAGTTTTTGGCTATTATGAATAAAGCTGCTATGAACATACGTATACAGGTTTTTGGGTGGAGCTATGTTTATATTTCTCTTGGATAATTACTTAAATGTGGAATTGTTGGGTCATATGGTGGATATATGTTTAATTTTACAAGAAATAATCCAAGTATTTTAAAAAATGGGTGTATCATTTTCAACTTACACAAGCAATATATGAGAGTTTCAGTTGCTCATCAATACATGTTATTGTTGGTCTTTTAAACCATAGCCATTTTAGTGGGTGGGTAGAGGTAGCTAACTGTGGTTTTATGTTGCAGTTCTCTGATGACTAATGATTTTGAACATCTTTTCATGTGCTCATCAGACATTTGTATAATTTTTGCAATGTGACTATTTAAATATTTTGCTCATGTAAAAATTGGGTTGTCTTCTTAATACTGAGCTGTAAGAGTTGTTTATTTATTCTGAATGCAACGTTTTTTCAGTCATATGTATTACAAATATTTTCTGTCTGTCTGTGGCTTTTCTCCTAGTCTGCTCTTTTGAAGAGCAGAAGGTTTTAATTAAGTTCAATTTATCAATTATTATCTTTTATGGTTCATGCTTTCTGTGTTCTATGTAAGAAATCTTTGTCTACTCTAAGGTGAAAAGATATATTTTTTCTATGTTTTCCTCTGGAAGTTTTATAGTTTTAGCTTTTATGCTTGGGTCTATGATCTATTTTGCATTATTTTTTGTGTATGGCATGAAAGAAAGAGTCAAAATTTATTTTCTTCCAAATGGACATACAGCTGTTCCAGCACCATTTGTTGGATTTCCTTTCCCCAGTGAATTATCATGGTACCTTTGTTGAAAGTATTGACCACATATATGTGGGTAATGTAATGAATCTATCTTTGTATTGCCTATTCTGTTCCATTGATCTATATGTGTACTTCATGCCAATACCATACCATACTGTCTTGATTACTGTAGTTTTAAACTGTCTTGAAATCATACAGTGTAAGCCCTCCAATATTGTTTTTCTTTTTCAAAATTTAGTTATTCTATGTCCTTTACAGTTCTATGTAAATTTTAAAATCAGTTTGTTAATTTCTACAAAAATGTGTCCTGAATTTTGATTGGAATTGCATTAAATCTACAGGTAAATTTGGGGAGAATTAACATCTTAATGATATTGAGAATTCTAATTCATGAACATGGTGGTATATTTCTCTATTTATTTAGATATTTTAAAATTTCTTTCAACAGTGTTCTATAGTTTTCACTGTACATATTAAATTTTACTAAATTTATTTTATTAAATTTATCCTTAAGTATTTAATATTGTTTTATTCTATTGTAAATATTTTTTCTTAATTTAAGTTGTAAGTTGTTGTTGTTATTTAGAAATACAATTGATTTTTGCATATTGTCTTTTATGTCCTCGATAAGGAAGTTAGTTCTATTCCTAGGTTGCCGAGAGGTTTTATCACGAATGTGTGTTGGATTTTGTTAAGTGTTTTTTCTGTATCCATTAAGATGATCCTGTGGTTTTTCTTTCTTAGTCTGTTAATATGATTAATTACATTAATAGGTATTTCAATGTTAAATCAGCTTTGCATTTCTGAGACAAACTTCACTTGATTATGGCATATCGTTTTTTCTTTTTACATATGGCTTAATTTTATTTGCCGATGTTTTGTTAATTATTTTTGCATCTGTGTTCATGAAGAATATTGACTTGTATATACAGTTGGCCCTCTGTATCCATGAGTTCCACATCTGTGGATTTGACCAAGTGCAGATTGAAAATATCTAAAAAAAAATTGAATGGTTGTGTATGTACTGAACATGTACAGACTATTTTCCTTGTCACTATTCCCTAAATAATAGAGTGTAACAACTATTTTCACAGCATTTACATTGTATTAAGTATTATAAATGACCTAGAGATGATTTAAAGCAGCAGTCCCCAACCTTTTTGGAACCAGGGACTGATTTTATGGAAGACAATTTTTCCATGGATGGGGGGAGAGGCAGGGGGACCAGAGAGGCAGGTTGGGTGGGGAGGCAGAGCTCAGGTGTTGATGCATGGCCCCGTTTTCCTAACAGGCCGCTGACCAGTACTGGCCTGCTGCCTGGGGATTGGGGACCACAGATTTAAATTACACAGGAGGATGTGTGTAGGTTATATGTAAGCACTATGTCATTTTATATGAGTCCTGAGCATCTGTCAATTTTGGTATGGGGGGACTTATGGAACTAACCCTCATGGATACCAAGGGACAACTGTGTGTATATATATATTTTGCAGTGACTTTGTCTGGTCTTGGTATCAGGGTAATGCTGGCTTTATGAAAGCGGTTGGGAATTGTTCTCTTCTCTATTTTTTGCAGGGTTTGTGTAAAACTGGTAATCTTTTCTTTCTTAAAAATTTGAAAGAATTTATCAGCGAAGCCATCTGGACTTGTCTTCATGGAGTTTTTTTCTTTTCTTTGTAAAAATAAATTTAATTCATTGAATATATAGGGTTATTAAAGTTTTCTGCTTTTTCCTCTTTTGTGTTAGTTTGCTAATTTGTGTCTTTCAAGAAGTTTGTCCTTTCTAGCTAATATTTTAAAGTTTTTAGTATAAAGTTGTTCATATTCTTTCCTTGACCTCTTTTTAATATCTGTTGTTCTGTTTTAAATCCCATTTATTTCTCATACTGGTAATTTTTGTCTTTCTCTCTTTTTTCCTTAATCAGCTAGCTAGAGGTTTATCAATTGCATTGTTCTTTCCAAAAAAACAACTTTTGGTTTCATTGATTTTTCTCTATTGTTTGTCCCATTTCTATGTTATTGACATACACACACACACACACACACACACACACACATCCTTCTATATATTATCTGTCCTTTTTTAGTTTTTAAAGGTTGAAACTTAGATAATTGATTTTAGAACTTCCTTCTATTTTAAATATTTAGAGCTATAAATCCCACCTAAAGTACTGCCTTATCTGCATCCCACAAATTTTATTACCATGTGTTTTAATTTTTATTTAATTAAAAATGTTTTATTTCCCTGATGATTTCTTTTTTTGATCCATAGATTACTTAGAAATGGATTATTAAAATTTAAAATATGCATCCTTTTATAGATTTCTTCTAGCTACTGATTTCTATTTTTGTTACTTATTTCTCACTTCTAATTTCTATTGTTTCACTTCTTCCAAATTTATCAAGCCTTGTTTTTGTGGATAAGCATATTATCTATTTTGGTCAATGTTACAAGTGTATCTGAAAAAAATGTGTGTTTGATGGTTGTTGGTTGTAATGCTCTTTAAATGTCAATTAGATTAAGTAGGTTGATAGCCCTGTTAAATTCTTTTATATCTTTATTGATTTTCTGTCTACTTGTTCTATCATTTACTTAGAGAGCAGTAATGAAATCTCCAACTATATTTGTGGACTTGTTTATTTCTCCTTGCAGTTCTGTCAGTTTTGCTTCATGTATTTTGAGGCTTTGTTATTAAATCCAATAGACTATGATTGTTGTGTTTTCTTTATGAGTGACACTTTTATCATTATGAAAGGTCCCTCTTTGTCTCTGGTAAAATTCCTAATTTTCATGTCTAGTTTGTACAATGTTAATAAAGCTTTAGCTTTCTTATGTTTAGCATTTTTAATGGCATATTTTCATTCTTTTGCTTTTAAGCTGCTTATATTTAAACAATGTTTCTCCTAAACATCATAAAGTAGGCCTTGCTATTTATCTGGTCTGACGATCTCTGCCTTGTAAGTAGAGTGTTAAGAAATTTATATTTTTTATAATTAGCACTTTAAGGACATCATTCCTTTGTAGCCTGGTTTACATTATTCTGAGAAATAATCCTCAGTCATTGTATTTATAATGTCATGTCATATCATGTTATAGGATGTATTTTTTTTCCCAACTCCTTTTAAGATTTTCTCTTTATGACTCTTTGTTTTTAAGCAATTTGATTATAATGTGCCTTGTCAGATTTTCTTTTCTTTTATCCTCCTTGTGGTTCATTAAGGCTCTTAGGTCTGTGAGCTTACAATTTTCATCAAATTTGGAAAGTGTTGAACTATTATTTCTTCAAATATTTGTTTAGCCTTAAATCTTTCTCTTCTCCTTCTGGAACTCCAATTATACTTCTGTTAGATTGCTTGATATTGTCCCACACATTAGTAAGGTTTTGTTTATTTTTTTCCATCTTTTTTAAAAAAATTATTTCTGTGCTTCAGTTTATTTTATTTTATTTTTTAAAATTTCAGAATATTGTGGGGGTACAAACATTTTGGTTACATGAATTGCTTTTCACAGTTTAAGTCAAAGTTATAAGTATGCCTATCACCCAGACAGTGTGTATTGTATCTGTTAGGTGTGAATTTACCCATCCCTTCCTCCCTCCTCCCACCTACTTGATTTCTGTTGAGTTTTACTTTCATATGTGCACATGAGTGTTGATCAATTATTTCCAATTTAATAGTGAGCATATGTGGTATTTGTTTTTCCATTCTTGCGATACTTCACTTAGAATAACGGTCTCCAGTTCCATCTAGGTTGTTACAAAAGGTATTAGTTCACCTTTTTTTTATGGCTGAGTAGTACTCCATGGTATACATGTACCACATTTTATTGATCCCCTCATGTATTGATGGGCACTTGGTTTGATTCCACATATTTGCGATTATGAGTTGTATGCAAGTGCAATAGAGTGGTCTCTATTGCGTATCTTCAAGCTCACTGATATATTCTTTTTCAGTTTCTAATTTGCTCTTAATGCAATTCAGTGAATT
Organism: Daubentonia madagascariensis; assembly: GCA_023783475.1. Lineage (NCBI taxonomy): Eukaryota > Metazoa > Chordata > Mammalia > Primates > Daubentoniidae > Daubentonia > Daubentonia madagascariensis. The sequence goes on from JAKFHU010000978.1 coordinate 30,401,599, forward strand.
TTTCAATTCAGTTGTAGCATTTATTCAGTTTTTGAAGTTCCATTTGGTTCTTTTTTTTTTTTTTTGAGACAGGGTCTCACTCCATCACTCAGGCTAGAGTGCAGTGGTGTCATCATAGCTCACTGTAAACTCAAACTCCTGGGCTCAAGTGATCCTTCTGCCTCAGCCTCCCAAGTAGGTGGGACTACAGGCACATGCCACCATGCTTGGCTAATTTTTCTATTTTTTTTTGTAGAGACAAGGACTGGCTATCTTGCTCAGACTGGTCTCAAACTCCTGACCTTAAGCAGTCCTCCTGCCTTGGCCTCCCAAAGTGCTAGGATTATAGGCATGAGACACCATGCCCAGTCTTGGCTGTTTTTTTAATCTTCCATTTCTACTCTTGTTCTGTTCATGTTTTTGTTTATACTCTTGAGCATACTGTTTGCTAATTTTATCATTACTGTTATGTCTTGGCTGTTTTACTGACTTTTTTTCCCTCCTGGCTATGGATCACATTTTCCTGCAAATAGCAGGATCCATAATGTCCAGAAATTTTTTTAGATTCTGGATGTTATGATTGTTACATTGTTGAATGTCTGGATTTGGTTGGCTTTCTTTAAAGAGTGTTGAAAAAATTCTGGGAAGCAGTTAAATTACTTGTGGATCAACTTCTTCATTTTGAAATTGTTTTTAAACTTTGGAAAAGTTTAAAGTAGCCTTTATTAATGCAATCATTCTCCTACCCCCTACTTATGTGAGTTCTAGGTCCCTTATATTTCCTTATAAATTTTTCATCTTTGAGCTCTCCTATAATTCTTGGCCCTACCTCACAACATTTTACTATATACATACATGGCTTAGTATTTAGCAATGGACTCAAGGGGACCACTCTGCATATTTTTAGAGCTTATCCAATGCATAATTCCCTTTTATCCAGTGCTCTGCCTTGAAAAATCTAATCTCTTCAGGCTACCTGTTCCCCTTCCAACTCACCATTGCTCCTTTTTCTGTCTCTTAAATTCAGTGAAACAATTGGTCTCTGCTTGGGTTCTCTTTCTCTGCAATGTAGTCTGGAAATTCCTCCAGGCAGAAAGCCAGGGTAGGCATAGGGTCTCCTAGTTTATTTCCTTTTTTCAAGGATTCCATTTATGTGCTGTGTACAATTTATTAAAACATTGCTGCATATATTTTGTCTAGTTTTACAAAGGTTTATAATAGGAAGACAAGTTGTTTCAGTTACTCTATTATGTCAGAAATGGCAGTCCTGATTGGTAGTATTTTTATTATTGTTTAGTTTTAAACATTTTGAAATTTCTATTATGATTTATTTTAACCCACAAATTATTCACAATTGTGTTTTAAAATTTCTAAAAGATATGAGAGATTTAAATTTTTTTATATTGATTTTAAACTTAATTTCATTGTGCCCTGTGAATGTGTTCTATATAACAACAAATATCTGAAATTTGTTGGATTTGACTTATGGCTATCTTATAAATATTTCATGTGTGTAAGAGAAAAAAAAGGTTTTTTCTTTTTAAATAGTTGGGAATTATTTCTATTCCCAACTATTTTCTATTCTATTCCATTAAATCCATCTTGCTAATTGTGTTCAAATCTTTTATATCTGTACTAATTTTTTGTCTGCTTGGGTACTAGTTAATGAGATACATTTTAAAATCTAATACTGGGAAAGTAGAGTTATTAATTTCTCTTCATAGTTCTGTAAATTTTTTGCTGTATGTATTTTGACACTTTAAAAATATTGAGGTATAAATTACACAAAGCAAAATGCACAAATCTTAAATGTATAGTTCAAAGAATTTTTACAAATACATACATACACACACACCCCTGTAACTACCTCCTAGATCAGGATGTAGAATATTTCCTGAAGTGCAGAAGTCTCCCTTTTATCTACTTCCTCTCAATAACCACTCAAAGGAAAACACTGTTCAAATCTCTACCAATATTGATAAGTATTGTATAGTTTTGAGCTTTATATAAATAGAAACATACAATATGTATTTTTTGCTAAATCATAGAGTATGTGTTTCACCTTAGTAGATATCACCAAACACGTTTATAAAATAATTTTACCAATTTACTCTCCTACCATTACTCTATGAGAATTCCACTTGCACCACATTGCACCAATGTCAACATTTGGCATTATCTTTATTTTAATTTTGATAATTCTGGTGGGCATGTAGTGGTATCTGATTGTGTTTTTTTTTATTTCAAAATAAGGGGGTACGAGTGTTTTTGTTACATGGATCAGTTGTATAATGCTGAAGTCAGGGTTTTTGGTGTGCCCATCACCAGAACGGTGTACGTTGTACCCTGGAGGTAAGTTTTTAATCACTCACACCCTCCCACCCTGCCCCCTTCTTAGTTTCCAATGTACTTTACACCATTTTATACCATGTGTACCCATCATTTAGCTCTCACTTATTAGTGAGAACATGTAGCGTTTATTTTTCCACTCCTGAGATACTCCACTTAGGATAATGGCCTCCAGTTCCATCCAAGTTGCTGCAAAAGGCATTATTTCATTCCTTTTTATGGCTGAGCAGTACTCTGTGGTCTACATTTTCTTTATCCACTCATCAGTTGTTGGGCACTTGGGTTGATTCCGTATCTTTGCAATTGTGACTTGTGCTGCAATAAAAATTCGGGTGCAGATGTCTTTTTGATATAATGGCTTCCTTTCCTATGGGTAGATACCCAGTAGTGGGATTGCTGGATCAAATGGTAGGTGTACTTTTAGTTCTTTGAGTAATCTCCATACTGTTTTCCATAGAGGTTGTACTAATTTACAGTCCCACCAACAGTGTATAGGCATTTGTTTTTCACTATATCCATGCCAACATTTTAATTAAATTAAAAAGTTTCTGCACAGCAAGGGAAATAATCAACAGAGTAAATAGACAACCTATAGAATGGGAGAAAATATTCACAAAGTATCCATCCAACAAAGGACTAATATCCAGAATCTACAAAGAACTCAAACAAATCAGCAGGAAAAAAACAAATTATCCCATTAAAAAGTGAGCAAAAGACATGAACAGAGTTTTTTCAAAAGAAGATAGACAAAGAGCCAACAAGCATGAAAAAATGCTCAACATCACTAATCATCAGGGGAATGCAAATTAAAACCACAATGAGGTATCACTTTACCCCTACCAGAATGGCCATTATTAAAAAATCATTGTGGTTTTAAATTTGTATTTCTCTGATTACTAATGAGGTTAGGCACATTTTCACGTATTTATTGGCCAGTTGGATGACTTTTTTCTTAGTAAGTGACTATGGATTTTGGATCTTTTCCCCCCAATGGGTTTTCTGTCTTTTCTTACTGATTTATAAAATTTTGAAAATATGTTCTGGATAATAATTCCTTGTCAGATAAGTGTATTGAAAAAGTTTTATTTCTGTGTGTTTTTTGCCTTTAATTATTGTAATAGTGTCTTTTGAGGAACAGATGTTCTTGATTTTAAGAAGGTCTAATATATCAATCATTTATTGTATGGTTAGTGCTTTTTGTGTCCTGTTTTGTCTTTCCCAAGTTAAGGAAGAGATTCCCATATTTTTTTTCTGTTAGAGTATTTATTGTTTTAGCTTTTATATTTAGGTCTATGATTTATTTAGAATATATTTTTGCATAAAGCATAAAGTTGGGGTTAAGGTTGGTTTAAAAAAAATGGGTATCCATTTAATCCAGTACTACTATTGAATTGATTATCCTTTCCCCACTGAATTAGCATCTTTGACACAAATAAGGTGACTGTATATGTGTAGGTGTGTTTCTCGCTGTCTAGTCTATACCCCTGCTCTACTCTTGTGCCAATATTACAGTGTCTTAATTTCTTCAGTTTCATAATGTTTTGAAGTCAGATAGTGTAAGTCCTGCAGCTTTATTCTTCTTCTATTAGATCACCTTGGATATTCTAGGTCCTTTACATTTCTATATAAATTTTAGAATTAACTTGTCAAATTCCAAAACAAGACAAAACAAACCTCACATCTGCTGGGAGTTTAGATTGGAATTTAACTAAGTATATAGAACAATTTGAAGTGAAATGACATTGCAACGATTTTGAGTTTTGTAATCCATGAGCATATTATACTCTTCTATTTACTTAAGTTTTCTTTAACTCCTTTGTTATTTTCTGAGGCTACTTTGTTAGGTGCAAAAAAGTTAATTTTTAAAACATGTCTTCCAGATCAATGGAATCTTTTAACCTTTCCATGTCTTTTTTTCCCCACTTTCTTTGTTCATTCGTAAGAAGCCACTCTTCATGCAATCAAGTTTTAGCATGAAATTGCAGCAACTTAGTCATATCTTAGGCTTCACTTCTAATTCTAGTTATCTTTGCTATTTGCACCAAATTTGCAGTTACTTCCTCCACTGAAGTTGTGAACTCCTCAAAGCCATCCATGAGAGTTACTATCAACTTCTTCCAAACTCCTGTTAATGTTGCTATTTTGACTTTCTTCCATGAATCATGAATGTTATTAATGACATCCAGAATAGTAAATCCTGTCGAAAGGGTTTTCTATTGACTTTACCCAGATCCGTCAGAGGAATTACTGCCTATGGCAGCTATCGCCTTATGAAATGCATTTCTTAAATAATAGAGTAGAAAATAGAAATCACTCCTTGATCCATGAGCAGCAGAATGGCAGTTGTGTTAACAGGCAGGAAAACAACATTCATCTCCTTGTATTTCTCCATCAGAGCTCTTGGGGGACCAGGTGAATTGTCAATGAGTAGTAATATTTTGAAAGGGATCTTTTTTTCTGAGCAGTAGGTCTCAGCAGTGGGCTTAAAAATATTCAGTAAACCATACTATAAACAGATGTGCTGTCGTCTAGGCTTTGTTGTTCCATTTATACAGCACAGGTAGAGTAGATTTAGCATAATTATTAAGGGCCTAGGATTTTTCGACTGGTAAATGAGCATTGGCTTCAACTTTGAGTCATCAGCTGCATTAGCCCCTAATAAGAGTGTCAGCCTGACCTTGGAAGCTTTGAAGCCAGCTATTGACTTCGATCTATGAAAGTCCTAGCTAGAGGACTTTATTCTTCCAATAGAAGGCTGTTTCATCTACATTGAAAATCTGTTGTATAGTGTAGCCACCTTCTTCAATGATCATAGCTAGATGTTCTGGATAACTTGCTGCAGCTTCTACATCAGCACTTGCTGTTTCACCTTGCACTTTTACGTTATGGAGATGGCTTTTTTCTTTAAACTTCACAAACCAACTTCTGCTGGCTTCAAACTTTTCTTATGCAGCTTTCTCACCTCTTTTAGTCTTCATAGAACTGAAGAGAGTTAGAACTTTGCTCTGGATTAGGCTTTGGCATTAGGAAATGTTATGGCTGGTTTGATCTTCTGTCCAGACCACTGAAACTTTCTCCACACCAACAAGGCTGTTTCACTTTCTTGTCATTTGTGTGTTCACTGGAGTAGCACTTTTCATTTCCTTCAAGAACTTTTTCACAACTTGGCTAACTGTTTGGACGAGAGGCCTAGATTTCAGCCTGTTGACTTATATACTATTATTGTCATGTATTTACTTTGGTCTTTATTTTGTAAAGACTATCTGTCTTTATTATTATGGCTCCCCTATAAATAAAATGTTTGTTTAGATTTACCTGTATGTTTACCATTTTCCTGGCTCATCATTTTTTCAGCATCTTAGGCTTCTTTCAGGTAACATTTTCTTATTGCCTGAAATACATTCTTAGAATTCTCTTTACTGAAGGTTTGTTGGCGGTGACTACTAGCTTTCATTTATCTGGAAATGTCTTTATTTTGCTTTCTTTTCTGAAAAGTAGTTTTGATAGTGTATGATTCTTGATTGACCATAAATTGGGAGTGCTTTCTTCTAGAGAGGATTTCCAACAGTTTCTGCTAGTGGCCAGGAGATATTATTTCATCTCTTTCTAGGTTTCTGGGTTAATGTAGGCATCTCTGATTTAAATTTCCTTTCTTGATGCTTAGTATCTCAGAAAACTGCAATACTGTTCAAAACAACTTGAAGAAAATCTTGTCTTTTTCTCTTGATTGTTACTCATTGATTCACTCTCAGGTTTCAACTCACTTTTTGGGGGGATGGGATGGGGTGTGAGGATAGTTCATTGGAGCCTTCAGAAATATCCCAGAAATATATTCAACAGTCTGTTTTATCCAGGATTTAGTTATTTTATAGTAGGAGAGTCCTTCAGAGTATGTAGCTTACTACACAGAAAAAAGTGAAGGCCTTCAGGAACCATGTCCAGTTGAACCTAGTGCCTGCCACAACTATTTGTTTAATGAATAACTCACCTTTGACATAGGTGAAGAAGGTAGCCATTGGTATAGTATGTCTTGACAGTCCTGGGACAGATTTGCTGCTGAAAGATGTTTCTACATTTGCTTATAGTTGATGCCTGTAACTCTCTTTCTAAACAAGCTTCTTTCTTTTAAGTTAAAGCAGTTATTACTTAATAAATGGAAATGCCTGCTAGGTTGATCTCTGTAGGTGACATATCAAAATTGTTATCAGTCAATTATCACTTATACTTTAGTAAGAATTTAGTATATAAATAAAATTGAAGAATCATCGCATGTCCAAGCTAAATGGAACCTTAGACTTCATAAAATTTAACAATTTTATTATATATGTTCTATACATATTACCCATAACCAGTGAGTTTAAATGTGTGACCTAAGATCCTAAAGCAAACTCTAGAACCACAAAGAAAAAACAGACTTTTATTTTTTTTATTGATGCAGAGTAATTATACATATTTATGGGGTACATGTGATATTTTGATAAATGTATACAATGTGTAATGATCAAATTAGGGTAATTAGGATATCCATCACCTCAAAAATTTATCATTTCTTTGTGTTGGGAATATTTCAAAGCTTCTAGCTGTTTTGAAATATACAATAAATTATTGTTAACTATAGTCACCCTACTGTGCTATCAAACACTAGAACTTAATTCTTCTATCTAACTGTATTTTTGTATACAAAATTAACCAACCTCTCTTCATTCCCCTCTCCCATCATTTCCAGCCTCTGGTATTCATCATTCTGCTCCCTAAATTCATGAGATCAACTTTGAAAAAACAGATTTTTGATAAGAAGATTGTGGTAGAGGGTGAATGTGAGAGGACTTGGAGTCAGATACTCCTGGCTCTGCCACTTAGTGATGTGTGACTGGGAAAATTCTTATTCTTTCTGTGCCTTGGTTTATTTTTCACTGAAGTAGAGATAATTTTAGTATCTTCCTCATAGGACTGTTGTGAGTATTAAATGAGATTATGTGTGTAAAGCATTTAGCAAGTATCTCATGCATAGTTCAGTAAATCTCAGCTGAAGATACTATGACTACTCCATCCCTGTAGTTGTAGCCCCAGCCTAACATAGAGGAAAACCACTGATATGCACATTTATCACTGTACACATGTATCACTAAATGGTGTCTTAAGAAAATAGAACCATTGTAACTTTCTTATGTAAGCAGACTTAAATAATATATTTTTTTGCAGTTAAAGGGATGTGCAATAGCTGCCTGATAAATGCACTTATGCATTAATGCTTATTCAATTTCTGATGATGACATATAAATGAAACATGGTGTGCGCATACCACTTTGCCAGATTACCATGTTCTTGCTCTTATTTTGAGGATGAGTATATTGAAGCTTAGATGCATGGAACAACTTGCCTAAGGAACCAAAAAGCCAGGATTCTATACCAAAGCATCCAGTTTATTAAGCATGAGCTCTTTCAATGTAGAGTACATATAATATATTCCTCTATATCTTGATTCTCCCATATTTGAAAAAACACTGTGCAAAAAGTATTTTTTTTTCTTTTTTTCTTTTTTCCACACCAGATGAGTAATGTGCTGATGTTGTAACAATGTTTGAGGAAGGCACATCTCACATATTAGTGTGAAAACCCGATCATCATGCTTATAAATCACAAAAGAATCACAAAAAGTCTTTTCTTATTTCCCAAGACTCAACATTGATTTTATCTCTTAACTCTTAAAGCCTCTTTCTTAGTCCTCCAATTTTGAGAATATGTAAGGACTACAGACAGTTCAATGTGGTAACTGAGAGGTACCCTTACTAAACTAGGAAGTAGTTTATTGCCTGAGAGTTGAAATAGTAAAATCCATATATAGTATATATTCATTCATTATACCATAACAGTATAATGAATGAGATGGGCCATCTCTACAGTGAGGCCAAGAGATGATTAATAGTCTTTAAACTTCTGACTCATGGTTTTCAAAATTCCCCAAACACCAGTCAATGAGGTCTGGGCATAATCTCAGTGAGACAGAACTAGAATGTGATTTTAACATAGAAAGTGGAAACACTCAATCACATTATATTATTCTCTTGAGAGTAAGGTGTTGGAAGCAGACAAGCAAGACATGGTGAATGCTAAAAAATGAGGTCCAGAGAGAAAAACTTCAACAGTGTTTATTCAGCTCTATCTAAGGGATAAAAACTAACTTCTTGGTAGTGATTCATTATCAGGACTCACAATAATGACTTGATTAAGGAGTGACCCTTAAGACTAATTATTCCCCGCCCCCAGTCCCACCTGCTATCCAGCAGCCTACCACTGACCCACCAGTGCCGCCGCTGGGGCTACCTACCCACCTGCATGTCCAAGACTAATTATTTTGTTTTGACTTCATGTTCTCCATCCATCCATTCATCTACCCACCTACTCAGCCATTTATTCAACAAACATTTATTGGATCTCTACTATCTGCCAACCACTAGTTAGAGTATGAGCACATGGAAATGAAGGACACAGACCTTGACCTTAAGGAGTTCATAACCCAAAGGGGAAGAAAAGCAAATCAGTGGTAACCATAAATGCACATCAACCATAATTAGAGTAATTGGTAAAATGGTACAGAGAGTTGTGGTGTCTGGCCCCACTTGAGGGGCCAGAGGGAAGAGTAGGTAGGAAGAACAGAGATGAGAGAAAGAGGTAGTTAGGGTACAGTGAGGGATGTTATGGCAGGGGGTGTATGGGAAAGACATGACCAGTTTAAATTTAGAAGGATGGGTGGAAGTTTAGTATGCAGAGAAAGGGAGAAAAGACAACCTAGGCAGGGCACCCTGTGTGAGAAAGACAGGACTGAAAGAGCAAGGCATTTTCTCAGAAGAGCAATAAGTTTGACAAGAGACAAAGCTAGGGAGTTTGGCAGAGGACAGTTTATGAGCGGCCTCACGGACAATGGAAAACATTTTGTAATTCATCCTAAAGTAATGAAGAATAATTAAATAATTTTGAGTGAGGTTATCAAGAATTTGTGTTTTATAAAAGACACATTAATGGCATTGCACTAAATGGAATCAAGGAGGTTAGAAATCAGACTCAGGGAAACCTGAGAAAAGGTCATAGCAATGGGAAATGAGAGAAGGGAATGGATTTGAGAAATACTTAGGGGATTATATAGATTTATGGCTAATTTGTTGGAGTGTAGGCAAGGAAGGGAAGGAGTTTAGGATGACTGTCAAGGTTTTGATTTGAACACAGCTTGGCTGGTGCTACCTTTTCTACCATTGCTAGAAAACACAGAGGAGCAGATAATGGTAAGTTCAGTTTCGACCCATTTCGTCTGACTTGCCTGTTGGCTATTCAGGTGGAGCTTTCCAGAGGTGGTTAGATATTTGAAGCCGGAGCTTAAGAGAGAGGGTTACAAATTTAAATTTAGGTTTTAACAACAAAAATACAGAATTGAAGTCATGGATGACAGTAAGGACCCAGGACAGAGGTTTGAGTAACATTAACATTTAGGCAGAGAAACAGTATAGGAAACTCAGAGTGTCCAAAGAACTAGAAGGAAAATCAGGTAAGAATGCAGCCTCAGACCATGGGAAGAGCGAGTTTTATAAGGAAAAGTGAACAGTGGCATTAAATGTCACACAGAGATCAAAAGAAAGGTGAGAAATGTAGATGCCCATTTGATTTTGAAATATGGGGGTACCGTTGATCATTAAGTCCTTTTTATACAAAATACAGGTTGCAATCTTAATCTACAATTTGCTGTAGGGAACTAGCTGGCTAACTTTTGAGAGTTTTCAGTAATAACTGAGTCAGTGGCCAGGAGAAAAGAGATCTTCTGGCAATAACAATTTATGTTCATTGGACAAGTAAGGCAGCAACTATGTTTCTTGTGGGCTAGTAAGACTTGCTTCTGAAAAATGGAGTTTTAATTTTATATGTTTAAATTACAAATATGATTTTCCTCAAGATATTTTTGTTGACAGGCAACTTGACCTATTTTGTATGAGCTGCTGTGGCTAATCTTACATTCTTATAGGGCTTTTTTTTCCTTTTTTTTTGAGACAAGTTCTTGCTTTGTTGCCCAGGCTGGAGTGCAGTGGTGTGATCATAACTCACTGTAGCCTCAAACTCCTGGGCTAACGGGATCCTCCTGACTCGGCCTCCTGAGTGGCTAGGACTACAGGTGTGCACCACCATGCCCGGACAGTTTTTCCATTTTTTTGTGGAGATGGACTCTCACTGTGTTGTTCAGGCTGGTCTCAAACTCCTGGCCTCAAATGATTCTCCCGCCTCGGCCTCCCAAAGTGCTGGGATTACAGGCGTGAGCCACCACACCTGGCCCTGTAGGGCTTTTGAGTGGTTTTACAAGGAGTTCTGCACTTACTTTCCTTCTTGATTGGCAAATCATAGTATTATATAAATTTATTCTAAGAACCCTCTAGTAGCTGGAACATGTATCCTGGAAATCTCCTCCCTTCAATGTGCCTCCTCCCATCACCCCAATTAGAATTGAAACATTGTTTGTATATAGAAAGATGGCTTCTCCATATTTATACAATCACTTATATGCTAGCTGTGTCCTAGGACCATATTTGATTTGTTAGGATGTTAAGTGCAACTTATTGAGGACTTCATTTTCCAGTGAAAGTTTTGTTGAGCTCTGATTCTTATATAGAAAGGCTTTTCATACTGCTGCTGGTAATGATGTAAGTGGTGGTGGTAAAGTTACTTAATAGAGACAAAGACAAATGCTATTAAAGTAGTCCATCTCAGTTGGAACCTGAAATGAATGGGCTTAAGAGAAGAAGAAAAAAATATTTCTTGTCTATCTCATGGAGGCAAGATAACCAGAAATGCATTATTTTGAAGAAATAGGAAGAAAGATATAGAAGATATACAAATTCATTCATTCAATCATTAAAAAAATTAATCGAACACCTACTGTACACTAAGCATTGTGCAAGGTGCTGGTGACATAGTAGTTAACAAGATAGACAAGATCTCTGGGTGCATATAATGGGAGAATATAGTATATTCTTAATTTCAGGGTTGTCTGGAAAGGCTGTGAATATGAAAATGAGACTTGGATTATATGAGAGGATTTGGATGCCATTTTTCTTAGATGGAAAATCTCATTTGTTACCAAATTTAGGTCTGACACAAGAAGGATTCAGACCTATGCTCATAGGTTTACAAGCTGCCTAGGATTCTTGGTGGTATCATTCTTCCCCTAGTGTAATCCTTCTTCCTATACCCATCATGCCATTTCTGCTAAGAACCTTTCCTTAGAGCTGGGCCATATAACACAATGGTTACGAACATGAGTTATGGAATCAGACTGATCAGGGTTTTGGTTCCATTTTGTCATTGATGAGCTGTGTATCATTAGTCAGGGTCTTTAATGTCCCTGAATTTCTGTTTCTTGTCTATTAAATGGCACAATAATAATACTTATTTCACAGGACTCTTGTGAAGACTAAGCGAAATGAGTATTCCAAGCTTTTAGCTTAGTGTCTGACCCATGGTCAGTGCCCATCATTATTAGAATTGCCCTGGATTCTAGTAACAATCTCAGAGATAGTGCTGATGCAGAACCAATAGCAATGAAGAACAAATCTCCCCTTGTACTAACCCCCCTTGTGAGCCACACCTGGTAATAATAACTATCATTTACTAAGTACTTATTATGTCCTAACTTTATGCTTAAGTAGCTGACACCTGAGTAGACAGTGTCTCTTCCTTCTTATCACTCTTCTCCCTTCATTTTTTGTTCCTACTGCTGAAATTCTGAGGAGACTCTAAAAATAGGGCATCCCCCAAAATTGGGGTCAATTGGGCTGCACAGGTCATGGCAGGACTCTAATCTCTCAGACTCCCTAGTTTAAGACTCCACTTTCCCTCTGCTCTGTATTTAGGCCTCTTTCTTTATTCTCATGGCCAAGACATCAGAGCTGGTTGAACAGAACAGATCCTGAGCAGTTACATTCATAGCAGATAATAACTGCTACAAATTTCCCCATGCTTTTCACCCCAGACAGGTTTCTGTCTCATCATTGTGGAAGGTGGTACAGTGAATACCATGAAACCAAGTGCTGCTTTCTTTTTTACCCAAGCAGAGTTTCACTCTGGTTGAATGGGCTCAAAGAGAAGGTTTCACTTTAACTGATGGCCTTACAGACATCTGGAACGTCTGAAGCATTATTATTATGGCTGACTTGTTCTGAAGAACTTGGGCTCTTCTTAATTTTAGGAACTATAATTGTATGTCCTTGTATGAAAGGAAGAGACATGCTGCCCTCAGAAACAGAAGTTCTATCAGAGCATCAGTTAGATGGCATACTTATATCCAGCTGCAGAAAATAAAGCAGTCATGCCGAGCCCCTGTGGAGGCTGAGAAGCCCAGTTGTTGGGTTAAAGGGGCCAGAGATGGGCAAGTTCTCCCTGTGATTCTACTTTTGATTTTCACTCAATAGCCTGTTTTAATCTCCCTTTCTAAAATGCAAGTAAGTGGTAATTTTCTTCTCAATAATATAGTCAAATTTCTTGCAGATTTGAAATGTAAAATAGGAAACCTCTGCCAAGTGGAGCCCATAAATTAATGATGGTCACATGAACTAATCAGAAAAGCTACTGAGCAAGACATCAGCTCCTTTCCTGTGGCCTGGAGGCTTCCAACTCAGTGACTCCTCTTCTCTCTACACATCCTCTCTGCTGCTTCTTAGGTAAGGCTCATTCACTTCTAGCTTAATGTGCTTTTCCCTTGGGCAAGATTACAAGAGGTTGACCTGCCATCATAGTGTTTTAAAGTCTTTCCCAATCATGGGAAATTTGGAACAACTACATATACTCCGAGGGCTGTTAGTGGTAGAGATAGGGAGAGGAGAGGGAAGAGGATAGTTAGGAGAAAGTCTGGAGCCTGTGTCTTAGAGTGTGTCTTCCTGGCAAAATATTCCACTCACTGGACAGCAGAGTTACAGAAAGAGTATAGATTTGAATTAATCTTTCCATAAACATGCATTGGTCTGATAAAACAATGTCACTGGCCTTATGTGTTGTTTTTCTCTCTTTGGTATAGGTTTAGCATAATTATCTTTAGTTTCTCATCCTTAGGTATGATGTTGATTGTTGGCTTGAAATTGATCTTCTTTGTCATGTTATGGAAACATGTTTTAAAGAGTTCTTTTAAATCAAGAATTGTTTTTCACTTTTACTGAATTTCCTTTTTGACAACTAATTAAGAAGCTTTTATTGTTTTTCTTATTTAATATAATGGTATTCATACCAACCATACTATTGTGAGGTTTTAAATGTTTTAAGTATGTAAACCTCTTAGAACAGTGTCATATAATGTTGGCTGTGACTATTATATATGATGTGGTGACTATTATATGTGATGTTATCTTAGTAAATTATAGGTAATAACCCATTCTTACATTCCTGGGATTAAATCCAGGAGCCACTGTCAACCAGTGCTCGTGATTGATGTATGCCCCATGGCAGCAGGGATCCCTATCGCTTGTAAACACTCTTCTTCCAGAGGATCCATATTGCCCTTGGGATTATAATTCTTGTGTAACTTGCCCCTTTCCCAGAAAACACAGATCATAAGAAATCTGCAAGTGTTTACAAACTGAAGCCATTTGGTCTCATCCCTTTTGATCTGATTATTTGGAATGGACAACAGAGTGTTGTAGTCATAGAATTAAGACATCAGTTTGAAAAGAGCCCTTATCAGAGCAACAGGAATTCTGCTAAAATTGAAGTAAGAACAAACATCAGATTTGTGGTGAAGCTTGGGTGAAAGGATGGTGAAATCACTGATGCTTTAGAAAAGGTTTAGGGGGACAATTCCCCAATGAAATCAGAAGTTTACAAATGGATAACTCATTTAAAGAAGGGACGAGATGATGTTGAAGATGAAGCCCACAGTGGCAGACCATCTGCATTAATCTGTGAGGAAAAAATTCGTCTTGTCTGTGCTCTAATTGAAGAGGACCAATGATTAACAGTAGAAATAATAGCCAACATCACAGACATCTCAGTTGGTTTAGCTTACACAATTTTGACAGAAAAATTAAAGTTGAGCAAACTTTACACTTGATAGGTAACAAAGCTGTTGTACCCAGATCAGCTACAGACAAGAACAGAACTTTCAATGGAAATTTTAAACATGTGGGAACAAGATTCTGAAGGATTTCTTTGAAGAATTGTAAAAGAAGTTGGAACATGGCTTTACCAGTATGATCCTGAAGACAAAACACTATCAAAGCAATGACTTCCAAGAGGTGGAAGTGGTCAGGTCAAGAGCAAAGGTCATGGCAATAGATTTTTGGGGTGCTCAAGGCATTTTGCATTTTCTAGAGGGCCAAAGAATGATAACATCTGCTTATTATGAGAGTTTTGGGAAAGTTAGTCAAAGCTTTAGCAGAAAAATGCCCAGGGAAACTTTCACAAGAGAGTCCTTCTCTACCACAACAATGCTTCTGCTCATGACTTGCATCAAATCAGAGCCATTTTGCAAGAGTTTCAATGGGAAATCATTAGGCATCTACCATACAATCCTGATTGGGGCCTTCTGACATCTTTTTGTTTCCTAATCTTAAAAAATCTTTAAAGGGTACCCATTTTTCTTTAGTTAATAATATAAAAAAAGATTGCATTGACATGGTTAAATTCTCAAGACCCTCAGTTCTTTAGGGATGGACTAAATGGCTGGTATCATCACTTCCAATGATGTCTTAAACTTGATGAAGATTATATTGAGAAATAAAATTTATATTTTATATTTTTTATATTTTAATTCCATTTTTCCACAAACTTTTTGAAGTCCCCTTGTGTATATTACTGAAAATTCAGTTTTACTCTATTGGTAACTCTATAATCTGACACTACCACCACATTCTTTTTTAAATGTATTATAGTTTTTAATGTGCTTGTATATCTGGTTGGAAAATCTTCCTGCTACTGTTGTATTTCTAACAGCTTTTGCTTTATGCTCCCTTTTGTATAAGGTATCCTCAACTGCCTTTTTACTTTCTCACTTACTTGGTTTAACCACAACCCTATATAACTGTGTCTGCCTCTGCACAACCCAATGTAGTTGGAAAAAAATGTACAACCATGCTGACTAGTCTCACATTAAATTTATGATCACTCATAAATATGCTGCCTAATAATAGCCTCTATTTCCCTGGACTATTCACTCTCCCACTCTCCTAGATGGTTATTTTGTACCATCTCATTTCTCTTCAAATCTTTCCTCCCCCATCCTTACTCTCAGTTGTAGACCATACTTCCTCTTCAACTCCCCAACTTCTAAGCATTTGAGAGCCCCAGGGCTCAGTCTTTGGTCCTCTTCACTTTTCTATTTGCAGTCATTGCCTAGGTGAGCTTGTCCAGGCTCATGACTTTAAGTGGTATCTACATGCTAATGATTCCTAAACTTACATCCCCAGCTTTGACTTCTTCCTTGCACTCCAGGCTCTAGCTGCTACTCATCTAGATATAATAGACATCTCAAACTTAAAAGCCCATACTTGAACTCCTAAATATTTTCACTTAAACCTGCTCCTCCTGTGATCTTCCCCAACTTAGTTTAGGGCAACTCTATTTTTTCAGTGGTTTAAGTCAAAACATTGGATGTGTTCTTGACTTCTCTCTTGCATACCACATATCCACTCTGTTAGCAAATCCTATCATGCCTACTTTCGATGTATTCTCACAGTCTGACCACTTCGTAGCACCTCTGCTACCATTGAGGCTGGAGGCACCATTATTCTTAACTAGATTGTTGCAATAGCCTCCCTGCTTCTTCCCTTGACAATCCTTCTGGTGTGTCTTCAGCATGCAACTACTGTGATCCTGTTAAAACATAAGTCAAGTCATGTCATCTCTTTACTCAAACCCTAATATAGGAGTCCCCCCCCTTATCTGCAGGTTCAGTTACCTGAAAATATTAAATGAAAAATTCCAGAAATAAGCAATTCATAAGTTTTAAATTGCCACTGCTCTGAGTAGCGTGATGAAATCTTGCACCGTCCCACCCAGAACATGAATCATCTCTTTGTCCAGCATATCCTCATTGTCTACGCTACCTGCCTACTAGTCACTTAGTAGCCCTGTCAGTTATCAGATCAACTGTTGTGGTATCTCAGTGCTTGCAATCAGGGAACCCTTATTTTATTTAATAATAGCCCCAAAGTACAAGAGCAGTGATGCTTCTCTTAGCAATTCAGATATGCAAAGAGGAGCTGTAAAGTGCTCCCTTTGAGTGAAAATGTGAAAGTCCTCAACTTAATAAGGCAAAAAAAAAATTGTATGCTGAGTATTGCTAAGATCTATGGTAAGAAAGAATCTTCTAAGAGGGAAAAAGAAATTCGTGCATATTATATATAGGGGTTTGGTACTATCTGTGGTTTTGAGCATTCACTAGGGGTCTTGAAATGGATCCCCCTCAGACAAGGGGGGACTAGTGTATTCTGTTGTTCTTACTTCATCTACCCCCTACCTACTCCCTAGACCCTCTTGATTATTATTATTTTCAATAGTGTTTTTAGAAATTACATTTTAGACTAGAAATTGTAAATACATGTAAATATTAATTTATTCTACCTCAGTAAGCTGCATGTACATAATGTTTGATAAATAAAAATAGATTTTATAATCAGGAGAGTAAATGTTGTATTCTGACTATCTGAACCAAAGGCCATATCACTGATGATGTGAAAAATGACTTCTCGTCACATTTTTTGAGGTTATGTATTTACAACTACTGCCTTTATCATTATCACTTAAGATTTCAAATATAGTAGGTGCATAATGTCATTATGTTATATTCCTCGTTGTTTCTAATGTCATTTTGGCCCTCTTTGTTCTCAGTGTACTTTATCTGACATTAACAAAGCCATTTCTGCTTTTTTTGATTACATACATGATATATCTTTTCCCGTCCTTGTACTTTCAACCTACCTATGTCATTATGTTTAAAGTGAGTTTCTTAGAGACAGTATATAACTGGATTGTGTTTTAAAAATCTACTTAGCCAATCTCTTTCTTTTAGTTTGTGTAAGTCTGCCATTTTATTGTTTGTTTTCTGTTTCTTATTCCTCTTCATTTCTTGCCTTCCTGTGGGTTACTTAAACATTTTTTAGAGTTTCATTTTGATTTATTTATAACGCTTTTGATTATATCACTTTGTATAGTTTTCTTAGTGGTTGCTCTAGGTATTTCTGTATATATACATGACTTATTCAGCCTGCTAGTGTTGATGTTTTATCACTTTTAGTGATAACCTAAGTGCAGAAACTCTACTTCCATTTTAAGTTTCTTTAGCTTCTTCACCTTCTGATTGTCTTAAGTATTTCCTCTACACGCATTGAGCACCACATCAGATGATAACACTTTTGTATCAACCATAAAGTATGATTAAAGAACCTCATGCAGTGAAAGATGGTCTATTATATTTGCTGCTATTTTTGGTCATTCAGTTGCTCTTCTTGTCTGAAAGCCCCAGCCTTCTTCTGTTACCATTTTCTTTCTGTTTGGAGAGTTTTTAAGCCATTCTTTAAGGGTAGTTCTGCTAGAAACAAATTCTCCTAGTTTCCTTTAATCTGAGGATGTCTTTGTTTCTCCTCCATTCTTGGAAGATAGCTTTGTCAGATGCAGGACTCAGAGTTAACAGTCTTTTCTTTAAGTACTTGAGAAATGTTTTACCACTTTTTTTCTGGCCTCCGTGATTTCATATGAGAAATCTGCTGTCATTTGCATTGGTGTTTCTTTACAGGAATACCTCCTCTCCCTCTCCTTCCTCTTCTTCCTTCTCTTCCTCCTTTCCCTTTCCTTTCCCTTCTTGTTTCCCTCTGCCACCTCTCTGAAAATTAGATTCTATTATACCAGCAATCTGGTGGAGGACTGCTTGGTGAGTGATCTTGAAAGCAAATCCTCCAGCCTCAGTCAAGCCTTTAGATGACTAGCCCTGGCTGGCAGCTGGACTGCCACCTACGGAGAGACATTGAGCCAGAACCACCTAGGTAATTCCTGACCCACAGAAACCATGACCTAATAAATTCTTGTTGTTTTAAGCTACTAATTTTTGTAGTAATTTATTATGCAGTGATAGATGACTAAAACAAATGCCCACTAATTAGATCAATGTCCCACAATGTGGGTGAGTAATTACTATTGCATATGCAACATAGCAGATATTTTGTTTTTATAATTGGATGGACCTACTAGTATGCAGAGTGGGAATCAGCATTTACCATATGTGCTGTACATATTTGAGGGGAAAGTGCACAGTGGCCTTTTCTTCTGCTCACCACTGAAATCTCATGTTATAGGAGAAGATATGTTTTGTTTAATTGCTGATGATCTCATAAGCCTTAATGTAGCCTGGCATAGGTACATTGGGATACATAATTCCAGGATACCCACTATGTTTACAGCAAGAATGGGTGTTACCCTGCCAAAGGAGGTTAAGCCCATGTTCTATTCCACACCTTATTTTTTCACAGAGAATAGTTGATCAATAATATGCCTCTTGCTCTTAACTTATGACTAAAGGAAATAGTGAAAATTGTGAATATAATCACATAATGTCACTGACTATGCATCTTTTCAGTGCTGTGTAAAGAAATGGATAGCATGTGAATATAAGACTGTGCTTTCTACGTTGAGAATGCTAGATATCAAGGGGAAAGATGCTCATGTGAGTTTTTAAAATAACAGATGAGTTAAAAGCATTTCTTAATGATACTGTGGTACTGAGAATTACAGTGATGACTATTTGATTTCATACAGTTTGAACTTCTATTAAGTAGTTCCAGATCTCCCAAATTTGGATAAACACTCACCTGACACAGGGAAGACAATAAATGGCAGTTATCATTATATTATTTTAAAAATATTTTTATTTATTTACTTTTTTCAGAATATTATGGGGGTACAAACACTTTGGTTATATATATTGCCTATGCACTGCCCAAGTCAGAGCTACAATCGTAAACATCCCCCAGAAAGTGTGCCCCACACCCATTAGGTATGAGTTTTCCCATCCCCTCCACCCCCCTCCCACCTGCCCGACCCCTGATGAATGTTATTTACATGTGTGCACATAAATATTGATCAGTTAGTACCAATTTGATGGTGAGTACCAGTGGTGCTTGTTTTTCCATTCTTGTGATACTTTGCTTTAGAATGGTCTCCAGCTCCATCCAGGATAAACCAGATGTGTTAATTCACCATTGTTTTTTATTGCTGAGTAATACTCCATGGTATACATATACCACATTTTATTAATCCACTCATGTATTGTTGGGCACTTGGGTTGTTTCCACATCTTTGCAATTGTGAATTGTGCTGCTATAAACATTTGAGTGCAGATGTCTTTATTATAGAATGTCTTTTTTTCCTTTGGGTAAATACCCAGTAGTAGGATTGCTGGATCAAATGTTAGTTCTACTTTTAGTTCTTTGCAGTATCTCCATATTACTTTCCATAGAGGTTGTACTATTTTGAAGTCCACCCAAATAACACTGAATATATGTCCTTCTCATCAGCTTATGGAACTTTCTCTAAAATTGATCACATCCTAGGCCACAAATCGGATCTCAACAAATTTAAAAAAATAGAAATCACATGATGTGTCTTTTCAGACCACAGTGGAACAAAATTAGAAACCAATTCCAACAGAAACACACATCTCTATCCAAAAACATGGAAATTAAATAATGTATTGCTGAATGACTATTGGGTCAAGGAAGAGATTCAGATGGAAATCAAAAGATTCTTTGAACTAAATGATAATGGGGACACAAGTTATCAAAATTTGTGGGATACAGCAAAAGCAATCCTGAGAGGAAAATTTATTGCCTTAAATGCCCACATCCAAAAGACAGAAAGGTCACAAATCAGTAAACTAATGAATCATCTCAAGGAAATGGAAAAGGTAGAGCAAACCAACCCTAAACCCAGCAGAAGAAAAGAAATACCCAGGATAAGTGTGTAACTAAATGAAATAGAGAACAAAAGAACTATATGGAAGATTAATAAAATGAAAAGTTGGTTCTTTGAAAAGATAAACAAAATAGGCCACTTGCTAGACTAACCAGAAGCAGAAAGGAAAGGACTCAAATAAGCTCAATTATTTTTTAAATATATATTTTGAGTGCTCCACAAGTGTTTGACACTGTATAGACACTAGAAATATAAAAATAAATGTGATCCTCAAGGAGATTGAAGTCTAGAAAAGGGAAAAAGACATATAAATGAATCATATGAATGCCATGTAGGCATTGCTGTGCTGGAGAAATTCATGGAGAATGCAAAGAAAGGCATCTAGTTCAATTTGGATGACTGGCTAAGAAGGCTTCCTGTAGAAAAGATATTTGAGCAGAATCTTAAAAGAATAGTGACAATAGAGTCTGTTATTGGTTGAGGACTGATTCATGTACTCTATGTATTTTAGAAGCCAGGCAAGCAGGTATTCATTTTATTTTGAGGTCCTCAACCAGGACTCTCACTTGGTTGGAAGCTATCCAATTTCTCTACAAAATTGGTCTGTATTTTTCTGATGAACTATATATATAAATACATACACACACACACACACACACACACCTTACTTATAGTAATTTGCCTCATTTTTTCAAACTGTATTTCTGCAAAAGCTGTTTCTACTCTCTTTGATATCCTTTACTCATTATCTATTGAACTAATTCACACTCAACTTTAAAATACTCATTTCCTTTTAGAAGTACTTCCCACTGTCTTAAGTTGAATTGGTTATTATCCCTCCATCCTTCTCCTATTCCTGCATACTGTTTATGTTTTTAATGATTTTCTTTTTGCATGTGCTCAAGTATAGTTTTAATGTTTGGAAGACAGGGCATATGTCCTATTATGATGGTTTCATTATTACTCTAGTTTATTAATTCAAGAAACAACCATTAAGAACCTACTACGTGCCAGGCATTACTGGGCAATAAAAATACAAAAATGATTAAGTAAGGTTACTGCCCTCAAAAACCCATAGTCTGGCAGGAGAAACAAACATACGATATATTTTGGTAAGAGAAACAAGAATTATGACAAAGTTTTATGGCTGTACAAGGAAAAATCTAACCAATACTGTGGGTTTCATAGAAGGTTTTAAGTAGGAGTTAACACTTGAATTGGTTCCTTAAGTATAATTAAGAAATTGTTGGAGGAACAAAACAGTCAAGGAGTTCAGTTGAACAAACACTATGTGCAAAGGCATGGGGGCATGAATAGCCATTTGGGCATTTGGGAGAGCAACACTAGTTCAGGATATCAATGGAGAATGGGGGAGGAGAGGAAAACCCATGAGGGAGGAAGCTAGAGTGGTTGGTAGGAGAGAGCCTTGTATACCAGGTTAAGCAGTTTATATATTATCCCATAAGCACTGAGGAGTGAAAGTTTAGAGGAGGGGAGTTTTATGATTAGATTTTCCATTTAGAAATATAACTTTTGCAATAGGGAAGAAGGAATAGAGGAGGAAGTATTAGAGACAGAAAGGCCAGTTAGGAGGCTATTATCACAATGGCAATTTAAATCTAGAAGAATTTGCTTTATGAAACTGAGAGCTCCTGTGTTAGGTGCATATATTTTTAGGATTGTTATGTCTTCTTGTTGAATTCCTCCCTTTACCATTATATAATGACCATCTTTGTCTTTTTTTACCATTGTTGATTTAAAGTCAATTTTATCTGATATGAGAATGGCTACACCTGCTCACGTTTGGTTTCCATTTGCATGGAATATTTTTTTCCATATCACTGTCTTGAGTTTGTGTGAGTCCTTGTGGTTTAGATTTGTTTCTTGGAGACAGCAAACAGTTGTGTTGTATTTTTTCATCCATTCAGCCAGTCAATGCCTTTTAATTGGGACATTCAGACTGTTCATAGTGAGAGTTAGTATTGATATGTGGGATGCTGTTCTGTTCAACACATTGGATGATACCTTATTGTTTTGTCTTCCCTCTTGTGCTATTGTTTTGTAAGAGCTGTGAGTTATAACTTTTGGGTGTTTTTACACTGGTTGGTATCTATTGTGCTGTTGCATGAATAATGTACTTTTGAGCGTTTCCTGTAGGGTAGGTCTAGTAGTGACAAATTCCCTTAGTGTTTGCTTGTCTGGGAGAGACTCTATTTCTCCATCATTTATGAAAGTTTACTGGGTACAAAATTCTTGGTTGGCAGTTGTTCTGTTTAAGGGGACTAAAGATAGGACCCCATTCCTTTTTGGTTTGTAAGTTTTCTCTTGAGAAGTCTGCTATTAGTCTGATATGTTTTACTTTGCATGTTACTTGACATTTCACCTCATGGCTCATAGGAGTTCCTCCTTCATGTCGACTTTGGCCAGTCTGATGACCATTTGCCTTGGTGATTCCATTTTTGCAATGAATGTCCCAGGTGTTTGTTAAGCTTCTTGCATCTGAATGTCTAACTCTCTAGCAAGACCAGGGAAGTTTTCCTCAATTATTCCCTTAAATAGGTTTTCCAGGCCTTGTGATTTTTCTTCTCTACCCTCAGGTATGCCTATGATTCTTGTATTTGGCCATTTTACATAATCCCATATTCCTCACAGACTTTGTTCATTTCTCTTGGTTCTTTGTTCTTTATTTTTGACTGACTGGGTTAATTTGAAAGAGTTGTCTTCAAGCTCTGAAATTCTTTCTTCTGCTTGGTCTAGTCTATTCTTAAAACTTTCTACTGTGTTTTGTATTTTCTTAAATGAATTTTTCATTTCCAGAAATTCTATTTGTTTTTTTAATATATCTATTTCTTTAGTAATTTTTAAATTCATTTCCTGAATTGTTTTTCTGGCTTCTTTGAGTTGGTTTTTTGTTTTCTTTTGGACTTCATTGAGCTTCCTTATAATCCATATTTGGGATTCTTTCTGTCATTTATTTCAATATTTTTATTTTGGTTGGGATCCATTGCTAGAGAGCTGGTGTGCTCCTTTGGGGGTGTTCTTTCACTCTGATTTTTCATACTTCCAGAGTTCTTGTGCTGATTCCTTCTAATCTGGAGCAGCTGTTGCTTTCTGTTTTTGAATTTTCTTTTGTTTAGATGGGGCTTCCCCCTCCCCCACTCTTTAGGATGTGTCTGTAGCATATGTTGGATAAGGACCTTTGGCTTTGCTTGTGGGGGTCTAGGTTCTGCATGGATCCCTGGGTTATAGATGTCTTCAGTGTGGTGTTTTTCTTAATTGCTAGTTATTTGTAGGCTGTAGCTGTGATATACAATGTGTGTAGGCAGATTCCCTGTCTCTTGTTGACAAGGAAAGATGGAGGTCTTTGAAATCCTTTCTCTTTCCCCAGTCCTGTGATCTTCTTAACAGTGTGAATTATATTGGGATGCCCAGTTTAATCTCTGAGATAGTAGGTGGTGCTTGTGGGTAAGAGTTGGCCATGCCCTGCATGACTGAGTCAGTAAATGCTGTAATGTACTGTACATGTTGTCCTCTCTGCCAGTAGGTGGTGCTTGCAGGAAAGAACCAACTGCAGTGTTGTTTGTGGGACCTGTGACTGGCTCTAGTCTATCAGGAGAAGCACTTGGATGCCCCAGGTGGTGGGTGGGCCCTGGAGCTCCCAGGAGTTCCTTATTCTCCACCATAGCAGAAGTGAGTGGAGGAGAAAGGATGGGTGGGGCTGGGTCAGGTGAGTCTGTGTTCAGGCTCCACAAAGGTTGGCACAATAGCTGTCTTGGCAGGGGCAAGGGTCAGCTCCCAGGCTGCTGGGGAAAACCACCAGGGAGGGGCTGAAGTAACCCCACCAAGCCAGAAAGTCTGTTCTTGGGGGGTGGAACCATCTGAGATTTACAGATGGGCTGTTGGAAGTGGATTTTGCTCTTTTCCCTCCTCCCTGGCCCAGCAGGTCTCTTTCCAATGTCTGGCAGCAAGCAGCAGCCCAAACTAGCTGAGCTTACCAGCAATGGTGCTGTGGGCTGGGAGCATCCCTGCCCGAGATCCCACCCCAGACCAAAAGCATGGCTTTCCAGTGGGGAGAGGGCTGCTCTACAAGTGTGCTGTGGCTCAGACCCACACTGCATTCCCCTTTCAGTTCTGCCCACATGGGCTCCCTCACCTCCCAAGATTAGTTCACAAATATCCCCTCCATGCCCCTAAGCAACATGATTAAGTCCTGGGGGCACAGGATCTGGCCTATGGGGCTGTCCCTTTGTCCCAAAAGTTTAAACCCTGACCGTGCCAGGGAGAAGTGTGGTGGTCCCAAGTTGCCCATGGAGTTCTCAAGTGGGCTTAATGTCCCTCTGCTTCAGGATATGCCCTGCTCCTCTGGAGCAGCCAGGTGAGCAGCACCAGGGATGGCTGGCAGGCAGGGAGCTCAGAGTCTGAGCACCCCTTGGTCTGCTGCAGGTCTTGAAGAGGAAAGGTATGAGCCCCACTCTCTGTGGAAGCCTCTATGTAGTAGACGTGTCAACAGAGGGGAAGCACCTGCTCCTGAGAGCAGCTTAATCATCCCTTGGGGCACCCATGCCACTCAGCAGCAGTGGGGAGAGGAGGGAGAGGAAAAGAGTCTGAATGGAGGAGAGATGGCACCCTGGTACCCTTTGTCCCTCTCTCTGGAAGGCATCCCACCTGGAATGTCCAAGCTCTGGGATCACACAGTTCCCCCAGGACTCACTGGCCCCCGTGGCCACCACAGTCTGGACAGCAGTTGGGAAATGTTTGTGTGGGAACCAATGACATGAAAACTGAAGGGCTGAAGCTCCCTGAGGAGCACAAAGGCACACAATGGGTGGAGAAGCAGTAGGGAACCTGCCATCTCAGTTTGGGTCTGTGGTGATGGGGAGTGACCCTGAGGGGGCTGGCAGCTTGGTGCTTTGTTTTCAAGAAGCTCCCAGTTCACTGGCAGCAGTAGCTTTTGGGCTCATGAGGGTAGAGAAGCTCTCCAGCAGGTAGAGAGCCTGCTGACTATCAGAGGTGTGAGGGAAGGAGAAACAAAACCCCCACCTACCCTTTCCATGGGACTCCAAGTTTCTCATGGATTTATCTCTGCTGATATCTTGCTCCTTCTTATTCTGCTCCACAACTTCTTCCCATGGAATGAATCTCTGGTAAATTCTGGCATTTTTCCCTCAGAATTATACCTGAGTTTTTTTTTTTAATCTAAAACTTTTCTCTCTTTCTGAGACAATCTGGTGACTGATGTCTCTAGTCAGTCATCTTCCTGCAAAGGCAAATTAAAATAATGAATGGAAATAAACAGAACTAGCTATAAAATTTAGTGGAAAAGAATCTCATTCCCAATTAAATTGAAATGAATGGACAGAGATGCTGAAGGAAGTCATGTGGTTGGATTTTAGCTGTCCTTTGGAGAGTGGAAAGGATTTGGGTAGACAGAATGGGTGGGCAAATTCATTCAGGTAGGAAGAAGAAAATATGAGCATATGTTTGTTTATGGAAATGATTGCTGAACGGACTAAAAAAGTAACTTTTATCCGAAAGTTCCTACCCACTTATATAGCCACTGATGCAGCATGGTTAAAGCAGGTGTCCTACCTACTGTTTTAGATCTGATGATAAAAACAGCCTGCCAGGACTTCCCCTGTCACTTAATCTACCTAATTCCTGTTGAATCTACAGATCCAAGTTTAACTTTCCTTCCTGCTGGGCCACTAGTCTGTAACTGGGTATGCACATCCCAAGGATAAGTAAAGTCTTTTCTGAGGGTAGTCATGAGTAGTTTCAGGGAAACACATTCCCAGGTCTTCAACTTCCAAATATATTCTTTATTAAAATTAGCCCATGACATTCCACCAGCTGGGTATAAGAATATTCTGGACTCCTTTCTCAGCCCCCTTTCACAATTAGCTTCTTCCTCTTTTACTAAAGGAATCCACACCTCTCACACATCCTGAATCTTACTATGCTACATTGCCCTGGGGAATAAAAACTTTGGGGGCATTGAAACAAAGGGACCATTTGGCATATTAGTATCAGAGAAGTCTCCTTTGGTAAAGGCAACATAAAGTTGTTTGTGTGTTTGTTTTACTTCCTTTGCTTTACACATATTTCCATCAAAAGCAAAGTGTGCCATAGAAATGAGGTGTTTTGCCTTGTGTTGTGATGTTCTGAATTCAAATTTACTGTAGAGTGGGAAGTGGAATAATGACAATTTTCATGTGGTAACCTCATCCCTCTTCCCTTCCCCAGCTAATGTCACTGAATTTAGTAACCCTGAGGGAGAGTCACATGAGAACGGTAGAATTTTAGAAAGAATCAGAGAGGGAGGTCAGCCTTATTGCATTCAGCGACAAGCTTATAGCAAGTTTCAGTACCTGCTCTCTTGCTTTCTCTTTCTCAGAATTATAATTCAGAAGAGAGCTGGTTGTTACAGGAATGAATGTTAACATTTTTTTCATTGAGAAATAATGTCGGAAAGTATGTCTGATTTGACTGATGGGTTTGGCAATGAACACTTGCTTGGTTCATGAGATTATATGGCAGATATTTTGTATAAGTGGCCTCTGCCAAGTTTGCAGCTTCAAGATTTGGAAGAAAACATATTTAAATGCAAAATTAAGGTAAATATTTATATAAGATTGAAAGTTTATATTTAAATACATGAACTCAAAAGAATTTCATAGTGGTTACTGTTGGTGTGTCACCTAGGTCTTCCCTTCAGGATAAATGTACTGATTTTCCCAGCTGCTTGGAATGGTGGCTGCTCACTGCCCTGTCCCTTCTGGGAATTGCCCTCTGCTAAATGGAGCTGCCCCTCTGAAGGCTACAGTGCTCCCTGGGTTCAGTCACTACACTAAGTGACTAGTTTCATGCAGGGGCATAAAGGCTCTTCCTTCTGCTTCCATTTGGAACATCTCTGAAGGGCCATCCCAGCTCTACATCTGAAACTGAAGGAGGTGTCTCTCTATGAAAGAGTAACAGCTACAATTACTAGTCATCTGTTAAGCATTGGTAAAAGCCTTTTGGTTTACCTCCCAGAAATTGAGAATGTAAATAACTGTAATAACTGGGTAATAAATTCTTTAGCAGGTTAAGTAGTTTCCAATTTTTTGCTTTCAACAAAATCACAGGAGGATCAAATTAAGTTGTGAGTTAATGAATATTAAAAACAATTTCTGACAATAGCTTATCCTCTGTTTTCCAGCTATAAATCAGAAAGTCCAAAGAATTGAGTGAATTGCTACAGTAAAACTCCTCTAATTCCTGTATATTTATAGGAACAAAGTTTTTCAGTTTAGTTTATAAAAACTACAATAGGAATAAAATTTATGGTGAGTCTTGTCTTATTTTGGCATGAAGTATTATTCATCCAAGAATAAATGAACAATGTGTTTTTAAAGCTCCATTGACTTCACTAAGAAATACAAGTCCAATAAAATTGTATTCTTATATATTACTCAATTATACACTATTAATAATTTTAATTGTAATTTAATCCAGAAGAAATTTTTAACAATTAGCATTTTATAGTTACAGGAAATGAAAAAGAAATTGCAAACAAAATGTGTATTTTATTTAAGGGAAATATGATGGGGTAATAATTAAAGGTATTTTAAATATGAAAAATTTGAATAAAATATTGTGGGAGAAACAGAATAGAAATATGATTTCAAGGAGAAAAAAATGCTGTAAAATTTCCAATTATTGTATTTTAAACAATGGATGATGGTGAGTATTGAGTTTCTACTCTGCCCATTGGATAAAAGTAAAAGAGTTGCAGTTTTATTTTGAAATGTCAATATTTATAATACAGTAAGAATTATATAATCTCCAACTATTTAAACATGAGAAAAGTTTTAAATACCAATTTAAATATGTGTGAGAAAAGAACATAAATTTTTAGACTTCTTTTAGGGGGTATACAAGAAGAAGAGCTTGATGATCACTACCCTAGACTAGAGGGTCCTGCCATATGCTCCCATAGGAAACTTGTAATTCTCTTGGTTGCATTTACTGCAATTTGATATTTTTATTTTGTGCAATAGTCTATAATATTTGAGGGCACAAAAAATGACTTCTTGCTTATTGTATCTCTGAAGGAAATTCCAGTAAAAGGATGGTTAAATAAATTAAGTACATCCATATATTATAATACTAAGCAGCCATGAAAAATCATGTTGTCAAAGAATATTTAATATCAAGGAGCCAGATTAGAGTATTGCCTGATTTTTCTTTGATCTGCCATGAAATTTTCATGAATAGAATAAAGAGTGTATAACCCCATATTTTGGAGAAGTCTCTTTCACATATATATGATTATATCACAAATAATTTGGCTGGCCCTTGTCCCCAGTTCCTTGGAGATATCCTCTAAATCCTTGGAATTTCCCAAGTAATAGGAATGTCTTTGTTTTTCATTGTACTCCCTGATAGTTTATGCTAATAAGGAGACCCATGGTGGGCCCCTAAATAGTTTATGCTAATGAGATGACTCAGGGTGAAGGCTGGCCATGTCGGTAAAACCAACCATGTGATTAAAGGGTTGGAACTACAATGATATCAGCCTTATCTGCAGGTAAGAAAGGTGTGGGATGGAGATTGAGTTCAATCACATGGGTGATGATTCAATAAATAATACCTAATATAATGAAACCCTAACAAAAACTCTGGAAAGTGAAGCTCAGATTAGCTTCCCTGGTTGGCAACACTCTGTATTGTCACATATGATATGTTGGGAGGGTAATGCTGCAGTTGGTGTCATAAAAAGGGGAAAGGGGGATTTTCTAGAATGACTCTGACTCACTGAAATATGTGGTTTGGGAAAAGAAAGGATGAAAGAGTAGGGGGATGATGAATCTTTGATTTCTGGGTGGCCATGGGGTCACTCAAGGTATGGAACAACAGTTATGCTAAGGTCAGTTACTGGAGATAAAAGTTACCAGCAGAGTTTAGAAAGGATGGATACAACTCCCAGGGAGTTGGCTCACTGGACACATAAGGAAATGCAAAGTAGCAAGAAAAAAGTGAAATATATAAGCTCATGGTTATTATTATCTATAACAGCTGAAATAAAAGTAAGAGATGGGCCAAAGTTAGATTCTGGCCAGTCCCAACTACAGTCTGTAGTTTCAGGGCTCCTATTGAAGGAATGTATTTGGGTAGATCTTCATGCTAGGTCAAGTTTTGACTCTGGCTGGGCTGAGGTACATTGATAGTCTGAGTCACTTCCAAAAGGAAAAATTGTGCTGAAACAACAAATAGCAAAGTAAGCTATAATGACTTCCAAGAGAATGGGAAAAAGCAAAAGGGAAAGTCAAGGGATTTGTCTCAGTAGAGTGCAAATCTTTAAGTGGTTTTAAGAAATGGGATGAATAGAGCAGATGTTGATGGGGTCAAAACAAAGGTCTTAATGCAGCACTCCGAGATTCAGTGGGCCAATGGTAGCCCCTGCTTGTCCCCCAACATTGAAGGTCCCTAAATGAATCTGCTTTGTTCATCCTCACTTGGAAGATTTCAAGAAATCTTACCTTGAATCATCTGGGTCACGGTCTTGCAATATAATCAGCACAATGATTGACAAAAGGGCCAGGATTCGTAGGCTTGAACTCCCACTGGGGACCAATGGCCTTATGCACATGGGTGTATAAAATAGTCAGGGGATGGAGAAGAGAAGTTTAGAGGTCTCCTTGATCTGGGAGTCCCGTGCACTGTGGTATCAACATAACTAATGACGGTGACAACTGCTGTCACTCGCAGACTTGAGTGGGGCTGTGCTCAAGCTGGCAAACGACAACAAATGCCACTGCCCACAGATCTGAGTGGGGCATGTCTCAGCTGGCATGAGCTGACAATTGCTGCAGCCCATGGACTTGGGCAGGGCAGCACTCAAGCCCCGGTGAGCCAACAAATGCCATTGCCTGTGGATCTGAGTGGGGCAGTGCTAAAGCTGGCATAGGTCAACAATCACCATTGCTAAAAGAACTAGGCAGGGCAATCACTCACTGTGCAGCATGGTTACCACCAGTGACAACCACAGTGGAAGAGTGAGGCAGGAGAGCAGCAGTATTAAATGCTCACAGTGCATCTGCCATGTCCTGCCAGGTCAATCCTCTGGAGTAGGATACAAGTGCACCAACCAGGGGCCTCTCCTTCTTTGCACTATTTAGGAGGATACTCAGTAGAGAACAGGTGCACTGCAAACTTTCCTGACTTGAGCTGAGAGAATAGATTTCAGATGTGAAGGAACCAGAATACAAATTCTAGAAACATGTAAAAACAAGCTTTTTTGACACCCCCAAAGGATCACAATAGTTCTCCAGTAAAGGATCTCAACCTTAAGGGAATTGTCAAAATGTCAGAGGTGGAATTCAGAATAACCAACACAAAGAAGCCAAAAATATATTTCAGGATATGGGTGGAAAAAAAAAGAAAAATCTCTAAATATTTGGACAATATAAGAAAAGATATAACAGAATGTAGAGAAATGAAATTCTTTAAGTCATTTAGGAAATTTCAAAATACAGCAGAAATCTTCTACAACAGGTTAGACCAAGCAGAAGAAAAAAAAATCTCAGGTCTTGAAGACAAGGCTTTTGAACTAACCCAGTCAGTCAAAGATACAGAAAAAGATCAAAGCAGAATGAACAATCACTCAGAGAAATATGGGACTATGCAAAGTGGGCCAATATAAGAATTATTATAGGTATGCTTAAAGGAGAAGAAGAAAAAGCAAAAAGCATGGAAAACTGACTTGAGGGAATTGTTGAGGAAAACTTCCATGGTATTACCAGAGATTTCGATATCCAGTTATGGGATGGTCAACGAACACCAGGAAGATTTATAGCAAATAGGACATCTCCAAGACACATAGTCATCAACCTAGCCAAACTCAAAACAAAGGAGAAAATTCTACAAACTGCAAGATGAAAGCAACAACTAACTTACAAAAGAAAACCCGTAACACTAACAGCAACTTCTCTGTGGAAACCTTACAAGCCAGAATGGATTGGGGCCCCATTTTTAGTCTTCTTAAATAGAACTACCAACCAAGAATTTTGTATCCTGAAAAACTAAGTTTCATAAATGATGGAGAAATAAAAACTTTTCCAGACAAGCAAACACTAAGGGAATTTGTTACTACTAGACCTGGCCTACAGGAAATGCTCAAAAGTACACTGTACATGGAACAGAACAATAGATACCCACCAATGTAAAAACACTCGAAAGTTAATTCTCACAGCTCCAGTAAAATAGTAGTACAAGAGGGACAACAAAACAACAAGTTATCATTCAACATGATGAACAGAACAGATTCCCACCTATCAATACTAATGCTGAATGTTAATGGTCTTAATGCTCCATTTAAAAGACATAGACTGGCTGAATGGATGAAAAATCACAACTCAAATATATCCTGTCTACAAGAAACCCATCCAACTCACAAGGACTCTCAGAGACTTAAGGTAAAGGGATGGAAAAGTATTCCATGCAAATGGTAACCAAAAGTGAGCAGGTGTAGCCATTCTCATATCAGATAAAATTGACTTTAAATCAAAAATGGTAAAAAAAGACAATGATGGTCATTATATAATGATAAAGGGAGCAATTCAGCAAGAACACATAACGATCCCAAATATATATGAACCTAACACAGGAGCTCCCAGATTCATAAAACAGATTCTACTAGATCTAAGCAAAGAAATAACCAGTAGCATTGTAATTGCTGGGAACTTCAAAACCCACTGACAAAACTGGACAGATCATCAAAGCAGAAAATCAACAGAGAAACTCTAGACTTAAATGGGACTCTAGAACAGGGGTCCCCAACCTGTGGTGAGTTGTATAATTATTTCATTATATATTATGATGAAATAATAATAGAAATAAGGTGCACAATAAATGTAATGTGCTTGAATCATCCCAAAACCTTCCCCCCGCCTGCTCCATGGAAAAATTGTCTTCCAGGAAAATGGTCCCTGGTGCCAAAAAGGTTGGGGACTGCTGCTCTAGAACAACTGGACCTAACAGACATTTACAGAGCACTCTGACCCAAAGCT
Source organism: Daubentonia madagascariensis (assembly GCA_023783475.1). NCBI lineage: Eukaryota > Metazoa > Chordata > Mammalia > Primates > Daubentoniidae > Daubentonia > Daubentonia madagascariensis. The sequence continues at coordinate 30,433,905 of JAKFHU010000978.1, forward strand.
ACAGAATATACATTCTTCTCTTCAGCACATGGGACATTTTCCAAGATTGAGTATATTTTAGGCCACAAAAAAACTCATAAATTCATAAAACCTCAGCAAATTCATAAAAATTGGAATCATACCATGTATCTTCCCAGACCACAGTGGAATAAAACTAAAAATCAATTCCAAGAGAAACTCTTAAATCCACACAAAGTCAAGGAAATTAAACAACCTGATGCTGAATGATCCTTTGGTCAATTATGACATTAAGATGGAAATAAAAGATTCTTCAAACTGAATGACAAAAGGGACACAAGATTTCAAAAATCTGGGGGATACAAAAAAGCAGTACTAAGGGGAAAGTTCATAGTCTTAAATGCATACATCAAAAAGACAGAAAGATCACAAGTTAACAACCTAAAGTCACATCTCAAGGAACTAGAAAAAGAGAATAAATCACACCCAAAGCCAGCAGAAAAAAAGAAATAACAAAGATTAGAGCAAAAATAAACAAAATGGAAACAAAAAAAATACAAAAGTTCAATGAAACAAAAAGTTGATTCTTTGAAAAGATAAATGAAATCAATAGACCACTAGTCAGATTAACCAGAAATAGAAAAGAAAGGACTCAAGCAACCTCAACCAGAAAGAAAAAGGAAACATTACAACTGATACCACAGGAATACAAAATATCATCAATGAATATGATCAAAACCTCTATGCACACAGACTAGAAAACCTAGAGGAAATGGATAAATTCCTGGAAACACACAGCCTCCCAATCCTGAATCAGGAAGAAATACATATCCTGAACAGACCAATAATGACAGTGAGATTGAGGAAGTAATAAAAAATCTTGCAACAAAAAATAGCCCAAGTCCAGATTCACAGCCAAATTTTACCAGACCTGCAAAGAAGAACTAGCACCTATCTTACAGAAATTATTCCATTACATTGAGAAGGAGGGAATCCTCCCTAACTCATTCTACAAAGCCAGTATCCCCTTGATGCCAAAGCCAGGAAAGGACATAACAAAATGAGAAAACTATAAACCAATATCCCTCATGAACATAGATGTAAACATCCTCAAGAAAATACTAGCGAACAGAACCCAATAGCACATCAAAGAGATAATTCACCATGATCAATTGGGCTTCATCCCTGGATTGCAAGGATGGTTCAACATACAAAAATTAATAAATGTGATTCACCACAAAAACAGAAGTAAAAATAAAGACCATGTGATTATCTCAATAGGTGCAGAAAAAACATTCAGTAAAATCCAGCACCCTTTCATGATAAAAACCCTCAATGAACTAGGCATAGAAGGAACATTTCTCAAAATAATAAGAGCTGTATATGACAAAACCACTGCCAACATCATACTGAATGGGGAAAAGTTGAAAGCACTCCCTTAAGAACTGGAACAAGACAAGGGTGCCCACTGTCAACACTTCTATTCAATATAGTACTGGAAGTCCTAACCAGAGTAATCAGGCAGGAGAAAGAAATAAAGGGCATCCAGATCAGGAAAGAAGAGACAAAACTATTCCTGTTTGCTGATATGATCTTATATCTAGAAAACCCTAAAGTCTCCACCAAAAGACCCCTAGGATTGATAGATAAATTCAATAAAGTCTCAGGTTAAAAAACTAATGTACACAAATCTGTAGCATTTCTATTATATATACTTACAACAGTCAAGCTGAAAGTCAAGGCAAGAACTCCATACCATGTATGATAGCTGCAAAAAAAAAAAAATACTTAGGAATAAACTTAACCAAGGAGGTGAAAGATCTCTACAAGTAGAACTACAAAACACTGATGAAAAAAATCATAAGTGACACAAACAAATAAAAAACATCCCATGCTCATGGATTGGAAGAATCAACATTGTTAAAATGTCCATGCCCAAAGTGATTTACAGATTCAAGGAAATTCTCATGAAAATACCAATGTAATTTTTCACAGATTTAGGAAACATAATCCCAAACTTCATATGGAACCAAAAAACAGTATGAATAGCTGAAGCAATCCTAAGCAAAAAGAACGACTCTGAAGGCATCACATTACCTGACTTCAAAATTACACTGCAAGGCCATAGTAACCAAAGCAGTATGGTACTGGTATAAAGGTAGACACATAGATCAATGGAACAGAATAGAGAACCTGAAATAAAGGCATATAGTTATCACCAACTAATTTTTATCAAAGCAGACAAAAACATACACTGGGGAACAGATGCCCTGTTCAATAAATGGTGCTGGGAAAACTGGATAGCCACATGCAGAAGAATGAAACTGGATCCCTATCTCTCACCATATACAAAGATTAACTCAAAATGGAGTAAAGGCTTAAATATAAGACCCAAAACCATAAAAATCCTAGAAGAAAACAGGAAAAACTCTTCTAAACATTGGCCTAGGGAAAGAATTTATGACTAAGAACCTAAAAGCAAACACAGCAACAAAAATAAATAAATGGGACTTAATTAAACTAAAAAGTTTCTGCACAGCAAAGGAAATAATCAACAGAGTAAATAGACAATCCACAGAATGTAAGAAAATATTCTCAAACTATACATCTGACAAAGGGCTAATATCCAGAATATACAAAGAACTCAAACAACTCATCTCACACACACACACACACACACACACACACACACACAAACAATCAAAAAGTGGGCAAAAGACATGAACAGATTTTTTTCAAAAGAAGATATACAAATGGCCAAAAAACATATGAAAGAATGCTCAACATCCTTAATCATCAGGGAAATGAAAATTAAAATCACAATGAGATACCACCTTACCCCTGTCAGAATGGCCATTATTAAAAAGCCAAAAAACTATAGATGTTGGCACAAATGCAGTGAAAAGAGAATGCTTATACACTGTTGGTGGGAATGTAAACTAGTATACCTCTATGGAAAACAGTATGGAGATTTCTCAAAGAGCTAAAAATGGATCTACCATTCAATCCAGCAATCCCACTACTGGGAATCTACCCAAAGAAAAAGAAGTCATTTTACAAAAAAGACACCAATACCTAAATGTTTACCATAGCACAATTCACTATTGCAAAGATATGGAATCAACCTAAGTGCCCATCAACTGATGAGTGGATAAAGAAAATGTTGTGTATATACCATGGAGTACCACTCAGCCATACAAAGGAATGAAATAATGTCTTTTGCAGCAAGTTGGATGGAACTGGAGACCATTATCCTAAGTGAAGTATCTCAGGAATGGAAAAACAAATACTACATGCTCTCACTCATAAGTGGTAACTAAATGAGGAGTACATATGGTCATAAAGTGGTGTAATAGACACTGAAAACTAAGAAGGGGGAAGGTGGGGGACAGCAATAAAAATATACCTATTGGGTACAATGTACACTATCCTGGTGAAAGGTACACTGAAAATCCTGACTTCAGCATTATACAATTCATCCATGTAACACAAAACACTTGTACCCCCTAAATCTGTTGAAATAAAAAAAAATTGGAGGCAATATATGTATGAAGGGCTGGCTTACATGCCTTCACAAGTGTGTGCTCATATCACACTCAACATGAGGAGGGTCAAGGGAAGGTTCCCGCTAGATAGATTTCTCTGCCTTTCTGGTGCATATGGGGAAGAAAAGGCGGGTGCTGATGCTGTTATAACTATGCAAGTTTTCCCATGGTGGAAGATGCTGGTATGACAATGACAGTGCCTTTTTCTTTGATCCCCAAATCACCCTAACTTTTCTTTTTCCTGCAGATGCAGTGGTCCTAGGATGAGGGCTACAACTACAAGAGCTGGAAGCAGGGGTGATTCCTAAGCAAGAAACTGTAATTATATTTTTGAACCTTTATGTCAGAACTTTAAGAGCCTGATGGGGTTGTCTGTACTTTCACTCTATCTGGCAAAATTGGTGTTGACAGTTAATGCAGATGTACTGCCTAGTGGCCGAGATAGCCCACTTTACTTATGTGACCCTGCCCTCCATGAATGGGAGGAGACTGAGGCAGGTTGCCTGAAATCTAGAACAGCATAATAGTTGAACCTAACATCTCTTATAAAGGTGGAAAATTTGGGGTATAAATGGATTAAAAGAGGAATAGCAGCTGAGAGTAAAGGAATAATAAATAGGTTACTCAACGAGGAAAATCCAATTATTACATTAACACTTTGTAAAAGGCTCAGAGAAAGAGATGATATTGTCTTTTAGCTCAATTATACCAGATGCCTGAAAGAATGACACCATATATTGTTGAGACCAATCCTTTTTGAGCCTAAACAAGATTAAATGGAAGCCTGCAAATCTTTCAGTAGTCTTACATAAAGAGACATTTTGTTCATGTGAAATGATGATGGATTGGCCTAATTGCTAATTACTGAGTAGTACTGGAGTAATGTGCCTTTATTTTTTAACCCTTATTTTTCAGGTTATAGCTACCGTACTGGAATTTGGTATAACACTTGCATTGTTGGTAAGATTATAATACTGATATTGGTAGTCAAATGTATTGGATCATTGAGTTTAAAGCCTCCTATGTCTAGTCCACACTGGCTTCTCCAAATGTTAGGCATATGAAAAGAACCATGGAATATTACTGTATAATGGAGAATTTGGCTGGCCTTTGTCCCTGGTTCCTGGGAGGTAGCCTCTAACCCTTTGGAATTTCCTGAGTGGTAGGAAAGTGACTTTGTTATTCATGGTGGGCCCTGATATTTTAATAGGCTGACTCATGGTGGGCCCCTTGATAAGTTGTGCTAATGATTCAGGATGAGGGGCTGGCCACGGCAGAAAGATCAACCATGTGATTAGAGGGTTGAGGCTGTGAGCCACAGTGATGTCTGGAGGGCAGTGCTGGAAACTGAGTTCAGCCATGTGGGTGATGATTCCATCAATGATGCCTACATAATGAAATCCCAATAAAACTCTGGACACCAAAGCTTGGGTGGGCTTCTTTAGTTGGCAATTCTCTATGTGTTGTCACAGATGATGTGCTGGGAGGATAACACACCCTGACTCCATGGGGAGAAGACAACAGAAGCTTCAAGTTTGAAACCCTCTCAGACCTTGCCGTATGTACCTCTCCCTTTGGCTGGTTCTAATTTATATCCTTTTGCTATAATAAAACTATAAAAATAAATATAGTGCTTTTTTGAGTTCTTGAATTATTCTAGTAAGTTATCAAACCTGAGGGGGTGGTAAGAACCCCCAAATTTGTAGCCAGTTGGTCAGAAGTGAGGGTTGCCTGGGGACCCATGCACTTGCAGCTGTTGTCTGAAGTGAGGGCAGTCTTGTGAAAGACTATGCCCTTAACCTGTGAAGTTTGGCCCAAGTCTGGGTAGTTGGCATCAGAAGTTATTGCAATGCCCACTCCTCTCCAATTCTGACTATACATATTAATAAAGTGCTGTCTAAATATATTCCTCCCAGTGTTGATGCTATATGGCTACAGCTACAATAATGCTGGTAAATGGGAGTAAATAAAGGGGGATAGATTAACATCAGAATCCTCCTTGTACAGTATTTGGAGTTTTGTGAGATTTCTTATGCTGAAGTTAAAGTGAAGTCACTAGTGCATAGGTGTTATTTAAAGCATTTAGACTGGGGAGATAGAAAAGAGTTTCTTTCTGGTGTTTCTAAAGTAGAGGCATTCTCCCAGGTGAGAGGAAGATCTGGGCTCATCTAATCACACCAGCCACATGGGCAATGAGTTCAACACTGGAGAAATGATTTAAGGAGGAACAAGCATCCAAGAAGATGATTTTGATCCCTTTGCTCATCCAACAAAAGCTTCAATGTGACCCAATTTTATCTTTGGAATCCAATATTTAAACCATATTGGAGCTTTTCTTTGAAGGGCTATGAACTCAAGAATAAGGGATGTGTTCAAACATTTGAGTGCCATTTACAAATAAGTGAGTGGCTAAAGACAGGGCAGGAAGTGGCCTGGCCACCTCCAAGGGTCTTCTCCAATATATGGGGGAAGTATCTGTTTTTTTGGTTTTTGCAAGTCATGCTTCTAAGGTACAGTTATAGGGTAATGCAGTAAGGATGGGTGGAAGCCTGCTCTTATCTTCATTCTATCCAAGTTTACTCTTGTTTTCAAGGTCAGAATTTAGGTCAGGCCATGAAAGTTTCTCAATTTGACTCTTTCTCTTCTATAGTTGATATGGACTGAATTGTGCTCCTTCTCCCCCAAATTTGTGTATTGAAGTCCTAACCCCCAATGTGATGGGGCCTTCGGGTATTTTGAGATGGGATCTTTAGGAGATAACCAGTTTAGATGAGGTCATGAAGGTGGGGCCCTCTTGATGGGATTAGTGCCCTTATAAAAGATACCAGAGCTGTCTCTGGTACATGAAGACACAGCAATAAGGTGGCCGTCTGCAAACCAGGAAGAGGGCCCTGGAACCAAATGAGCTGGCACCTTGATCTTAGACTTCTCAGTCTCCGCAACTGTGAGAATAAATTTCTGTTGTTTAAGCCATCCAGTCCATGGTATTTTGTTATAGCAGCCCAAGTAGACTAAGACAATAGTTAATGGTAATTTTGCTCAGAGTCTGGATAGGGGTAGGGATAAACACTGACATGATGAAGACAAAGCAAGACAATGCAGAGAAATATTTATTCCTTAGTTATAAGATTAGCTCCTAAGCCTAATACAGAACTCCAAGAAGTTTCAACGGACCTTGTGAAGAACTCCTTTTTGCTGTGGTAACATGTACCTAACTAGCCAACAGTAAACTGTTTGTCTCCCAAATAAAAACCCACATACAGACCTTACCCTTTTTTCCACACTGTTTGCTAAGAGGAAGGGAGTCCAAAAGAGGCCACACCCATATTATAAAAATTGTTAACTTGGCAATGTGGTATCATCTAATATCAAATAGCCAATAAAATCCTAAACTTAAATCCAAACAATGCTTCTCCATGGGGACTGGTATGGAAGTGAGGAGAAGGAACCTTGAGCTCCCCCTAGAGGTCAGCAGTGACATTCCTATAAATTAGGTTTTATATTATAAACAATTTGTTTTCCTATATAATTAAATTTACTTGCAGCCATCATCCTGCCAAAGTCTATTGACAACTTGGGGGAGCATTAAAGTAATTAAAAAATAAAAAATAAAGCATAAACAAAGCAACAGCCTAAAAAAGGAACAAAGACACACTGTAATTGTACACTCACTCTTTGTGACCCTTGTTACAAATATCCTGGTATGGGTGTGAATGCTGAGGTTTGGCTGATCTTGATTAACAACTTCATTCAGACATGACCCCATAGGTTGCTTGAAAAAGGGAAAGACTAGCCACTTCTCAGACCAATTAGATCAGAATCTCTGCGGGTGGGACCCAGGCATCAGTATTTTTTTAAAACTTCTCAGGTGACTTCAATGTGCAGCCAAGTTTGAGAACTAATGCACTAGGGCAAAGATGTGCTCTTCAAACCTAGTTTATTCCTTCTGAGCCCCATATTTTTCCTTTTGTAAAAATATTTTACATTGTCTATGGTTCTATTTTGTTGCAGGCAGCTCCTCTTTGATCTCCTGTATATTTTAATTTTGTCAATCTTATATTCTTCACCACTTCCTTTCAAACTCTGTTCAAAAGACACTTCTAAACTGCAATGAATAAGAATTAAGATATTCTAGGCTTGCCCCATCATCCTAGATCTGGTAATTCCTACTCCTACAGGAAACTGGACCTTGTTTATGAGAAATAAGGTGTTAAACAAAAATTATGTGAGGCCATTGTTTTGGACTGAGTTCCTGCACTAGGCCCCAACAGACTAGATCAAACCAAGATGGAGTCACTCATGCTAAATGCCACATAATCTAACTGAAACTTTAAGGAAGGAGATAGATTCCAAGACAGACCAGTTATTCCTGAAAACAGGAGATTCCAGCCTATCTGAATCACTGTAATAAGAAAGTCCCTTCTGATTTACCCCTTACCAAAAAAAAAAAGTAACCCAAAGTAACCTGATATTAACCAGTCAGCTTTTTTTTCTACTGTTCTGTTTCCTTTTTCCCACCTTACAAGACCCACTCTTCTGCCCTTGCCCATGAGTTCACATTCTATTTTGTAGAATGGAAGTTGCCCCAATTCATGAATCATGAATAGAAGCCAATTCAATCTATAACTAAATTTATTATAATTTTGTTTTTTGAGAAATGTAAAGATCTCTATCCAGGCACAGGACCTCAAGTGAAGAATTTGAGTCTTAATAATTTTCCTACATTCCCCACACTTTGTCCTAGTGCTGTCTTTGAAGTTCATTAATTTGTTAAAATTGCTCCATCTAGGACTCAGTTCTTCAGTAGAACATCAAAGAGTTTGATGAGAAGAGAGGTGAGCAGAGAGTCATCCAACCATAACCCTAAACTCAGTACTAGACCAAAGGCCTCCATGTCTCCAGTTCTGTATCTGTCATTCTGGGATGCCGTTTGGAAGAGCTGGGAAGATAAACTGCTGATTGCATATTGACTTCTTGTCTACTGCACCTATTTTCTGCTGCAATTAATGTTTAGCCATGACTAAAGAGACATAGAGTAACTTCAAAGCTTTTGATAGGAAAAACTCAGCTCACTTTAAGTTATATGCTTGGTTCAGTTTCAGCAGGAAAACTGCATAATGCCAGAGGAGCTTGTCTAGCTGTCTTCCCAGAGTTATATAGTATTATCTGACCACAAATTCTCCATACCAGAGTAGGGCAGAAACCAGAAGCTCATATGTCTTGGCTTCATTCTTCTTATGTATAGCTCAATTCTCTCTCTCTTGTCAGGCAAGAAACATATGGGAAAGCAATTGCAAGGTCCTAATGTTCTTGCCTAAATTTGTTTGTGTTATTAAGGCCAAATTGCAAAGTCTACTATATCTTCCTCATTACTCCCCTTCTCCAACCCCCAACTTTAATTTTTTGAGTACACATACTCCCTGTTAAGTATCTGACGAAAACCCTTTGTGAGCATGGCAAAGGGCAGAGTCACTGGTCTGCTATGGATCCCTGTTCTTCTAGCTTTTGCTGGCTCTCTTCTTTGCCATATTCTTATTATATTCCCTCTTCTTTGCCATATTCTTATTATATTCTTTATAAGTGAGTTTGTTCACTTATGTTTTAGGTTCCTTGCTCTTGACCTCCTCCTTGGACAAGTGGAGATCCTAGAGCTGAGCTCTTGTGTTAGAAATGGGTATGACTGGTATACAAGTGTAGGACTTGAAGGAAAAAAAACCCTGATAGCTGAGTACTGAGGAAGATCTGGCTATGAGGGAAGGTCTAAAGTATCAAGTCCAAAGGAACAGTGGAAGAGCAAGACATTGACCAAAATTGAGGGGTCAGCAAAACAAAAACAAAAACAAAAACTGGCAAGACAGAGTGAATGGGCTCAAGAGAAAAAACCTGAAAATATTCATAAATGCAAGGAAGTACAGGTGATGGGAATCTTTTATAGTTTGTTCATGGCAGAGCCTATGAAAGGAAAGCATGAAAAATTCCAAGGAAGTTCTGAAACTTCCTGCTGGAAGGAAGCTTGTAATCATTTCATCTGCAACTTCTAAAATACACTGTCAGTAGAACTTTCATAAAAAATTTCTATGGAGGTTTGCTACTTCCAGGGTGTTCTGTGAAATGCCTGCTGCAGTTCCTTGTTAACCTGGGGAAATCTCTCTTGGTCTCACTCCTGATCAGAGTTCCCCCTGATGTCTGAGTTGCTGCTTCCTATCAGAGTTCAGGGTGGGTTGCTTACAGTAACACTTCCTCCCACTCTGGTGGGAACAGTTGCTTCCTAGTTGGAGTTCAAGCCATCCTGCAGTATACAGAAATACAGATGTTGAGACACTTCCTGTGCAAGGCAAATAATCATTCCTCCAACCTAGACTCAGGCAGGGGCACAGTGAATATTAGACTATGTAATACCTACTGTTATAATTATCTACTGTATAGATAATTATCCCAAAGGAAGAGAAAAATGGGAAGTTCCATGGTGGAAGGGCTCCTTAAGTAATTCCCTATATTTAATTTCAGTGAATGATTATGTACTTCAATAATTTCAACGATCAGAGCTTCAAATCTGTTATTAGATTTGTATGAGGATATATCAAGAGATCCAAAATTAAGCTGTTAGAATCTTAGACCAGCATTCCTCCAACATAATTATTAGAAATTGAACTTATCTTTTAAAATAGAATTTCTGGAAGATTTAATTTTTTTCCATCCCTCCCTTCCTTCCTATTTTCCTTTATATCATGAGAGTTAAGGACTGGAATTATCATAAAAAGTGGAAGGATCTGTATTTTGGCAGCATTACATCTATAAACATTTGACCATTAGCCAACTGAAATCTGTCTAAAACTCAAGAGCCACACAATAACAGGGCACTTACCTTATTCTTCAATCATAGTTCTCTGCCTTCTAGAAAGGACTTCAATAAAGGGCAGGTTCCTGTGTTTCTTTTCAGGGAAAATATGTTGCCATATGAGGTAAGCTTAAGTCCTTATAATGGAAATTGAACAACACAGGGACCTTAGTCCTAAGTGTTAACTCCTCTCAAGTAGTACTGTTGTAATAACCATGAAAATGATAAAAATAACCATAAGAGCTAACATTTATTGACAATTTCCCAGACATTCTGCTATGTCCTTTACATATATTTTCTCTTTTAATCCTCAGAATAACTCTATGGGATAGAAATTATTATCATCCCCATTGTACATATAAGGAAAATAAAAATAACTAGTATGATGAGATCACACAGCTGCAAGGGCTAGAACTGGGACTTGAACCAGGTTTGTATTATAGACCCCCCCACTCAGACCATTTTGAGGGACCATCTGGGTCAGCCCTTCCCACAAGCAGAATATCCTCATGTATTCAACAGGTAGGTATTAAGTACCCTTTATGTGCCAGGTACTCTCATAGAAAATGGGGGTTCAAAAGTCTGTGCCCTCAAGGAGCTCATAGATTGATTAAATTTTCCCACAATTTGTTCTATAACAAAATTCCTCTTCAGATCTCTGTCTTGGGCAATTAACAAGAAGTGGAAATGCAGATGCCTATATGGAACCTGCAGTTAACTTAAATGGTACAAAGTGTGCCACGTAAATGTAGAATCCTGGTAGCAAAGCTGCTTGTATTATGACCAAATCTACACATCTGCTTAGTTTTTGCCATTTTAAACGTGCAGCGACTCTATAAAATCTGTGCACCTGCTTTGTGCCTTCCTCCTCAATGGTTTCTAAACCTGTGTGTGCACCAGAATCCCCTGCAGAGCTTGTGGAGACAGATTGCTCAGCCCCAACCCCAGGGTTTCTGAGTCAGTGGGTCTTAGGTGGAGCCTCAGAATTTGCATATCTAACAGGTTCCCAGGTGTTGTGGATGGTGCTGGTGTAGGGACCACACTTTGAGAATCCTTGTCTGACCATCCATGCATAATTTTAGTCTTCTGATTATATTTTATTAGTGATATTATTCTTTCTGGTGGGATCCCTAATGAGTTTAGTCTCTCAACAGACATTTGATCTTAAAAGTCTCAATATCTTACACTACTTCTCTTCCTTCACAAAATATTTGTTGAGATCTGTGTTAAGAAACTGAAGATACTGAAGTGAATAAGACCCTGTGGCTCGAAGTTTTATATACATAAGACACAATTTGCTGTCTCTTAACCTCCATTTCCATATTAGCTTTCCATATAATCTGTTAAATTTTTAAAATGGGCATATTCCCTTTAGTGCTGAAAATTTGTTTCAGGATGATGAGCTAAATCATAAATTATAAAATTGAAAATGTACCTACATTTTATTAACATGCTATAATGGTCAAAATTAATGAAATCCTTTAAAAGTTGTCATAGAACAAAGAAATAAAAAATACCTATAAAGCAGATTGAAATAAAAATCTCACTTCAGCCACTAGATGCAATATATATAGAAAATAGAATCTATAGAAACTACTGAATGGCTTAGCAGCTGCACTGATGAATAGGGAGTACACTCGGCACTAAATTTTTTTTGAAAAATACATGAGTATTTGATGATTTAATGATTTAGGAGTTTCAGGATCATATCATGCCGTGAGTTATCAGTATGACCAATCACTACTGCCACCACCACCCACTATTCATTGAGTGCTGACTATGTGTCAAGCACTATGCTTAGTTCTAATTCTTAGGGCTCACAAAATCTGTGAAGCAGGTACTGTTATTACTCCATTTTAGTAAGGCTTTGAGAAGATTTAACTGAGTGTTGGCACGAAGTATTGGCGTTGTTGCTAAAGGCAGGAATCTTTGGTGCTTTCGGGGAGGAGTAGAGTATGTGCTGTGGAATGAGTGATATATGCAGGCAGCTTCCCAGCTGCTTCCCAGCAGTCACACCTGCCCTGCCCAATCCTCCCACTGACTTTACAGCCCAGCTAAGTTTTGCCCTTTTCTTGTTCCTTCCTACCCTGTGGTGGGCTGGATGTGACACTGCTATAAGAGTGACGTCATGAGGAACAGTACACATAGTCTATCCAAAGACACCAAGAGTACAGCTTTCCCTTGTGAGGACATTGGAGAAACTGAATGAACAATTTTACCTTTGGATAATTCTCTCAACCTTGCATTTTGAGAATGTGAGAGATGTCTGCAGAGAATAAGAAGGACTTTTTCCTTGATATCTAGATCAACATTTCAGTACTCCAAGTCCTCTTTTTGCTTTAAAATGTATCTTTGATGTGTCCCAAATTGAGCTGACCATCTTCCTGCCCCTGCAAACTTCACCTTCTAGTGTTCCCACATTGAAGAATGGTCCTGTCATGCACACAGTTGTCCTAGCCAGAAACTCATCCTTAACTCTGATCTCCTCCCTAGCCCTCTCCCCACCTAATTAATCAAGTCTTGTCAATTCTACTTCCTAAAAGATCATCCACTCTTTCCCCAACCTGCTGTATTTATCTTTCTTGTCTTCTTTCCTCCTTGTTGGCTACTCTGTCATCCTTTATTCATATTGTCAAAGTGAAACTCCTAAAATCATGTTCTTACTTAAAAATCCTCTAACCCCTTGCTTTCCATTCCTATTAGTGTAAGCTCTAAATTTTGTAACATGGCTTACAAGATGCTCCATGTCTGACCCTACCTGCCTTTCTTGTCTTGTCTTTGACTCCTACCATGGTGAATTTGTTTTGGCTTCTTGAAAGGGCCATATGCTCTCTCCCATCTGGGCCTTTTTATGTGCTGCAATCTCTATATGGAACAACCTTCCCTTCGATTCTTACTTATCAACTTAAATATTCCTTTCTCCAAGAAACTTTCTGTTCTTCATAAAGTAAGCTACAGTCTGTAAGTGTCTTGAACTTCTCTAACATAACACTTGTTCACTTTATTATGAATTTTTGTTTAAAAGTCTATTATGTCTGCTAGCTTGTGAACCCAGAGATGGCAGAGACTATATATCGAGGTGTTAATAAATGTATCACTGGGCTTGGCACATGGTAGCAACAAAATAAACAGCAATTTAATTAATTAATTTTATGAATGACTTATGTAGGTCAAGTTTTGTGTAATTTTATACTTTCCTAAGTCACTGAAAACATGCAACATTTTTATCTCTACCATCCTCTGCTTGTTTTGACTTTAACAAACAAAAAATAAAAAAATTCCAACCTGGGTCAGAAGTGTCTGAAACTTTGGTTTAGCTTTAGGTAAAACTGTGAAATGGAGAAAAGATGAATTCAGTAGTCACTATTGTCAAGTGGCTGAAGTTTAGGTTTCTTTCCCTTCTGCCCAATACCCTCAATTGAGAATCTTGGTAGGCCCAGATCCCCCAAGAATTTGTAATTTTCCTGTTAATCTTTAAAAAAAAAAATCTCACTAAAACTCATCTCAGCTGTATCCTTTCTCTGTCTCCTCCTTCAGAACACGTCCTATGTTCTGCTTTATTATGAGGCCATTGAATCACAGGTTTGGATGAGTCCCCACACCCTACCTAGCCTAACTCACCAAACTTTGCTTTAACTCCTCCTTTTCATTTTCATGTTAAGGGTTATCCAGTGCCAGTTGCAAAGGTATTCAGTGATGGGGAACTCCTCATCTCCAGAGACAGCCCCCATAGATAGTACTAATTGTTCAGAGGCCCCTATTAAAAGGACACTTATCCCTGGCAAGGACACATTTGGCTTCATTGCAAATGTAAACTTTGAGAGAACTTATCCATCTTTTTCTGAGACCAGGTTTGATAGGGGATGAGAAGGGATGAAATTTAAGGCATTGGGTTCCCTGGGAAAAGGAGGTTAGAAGAAGGAACAATAGAAATAGGAAAAAGGGTACAGAAATGGAGATCTGGTACTTGTAGGCAAAGTGGGGATACTCCCAAGTTAACCAAGTTCTTGTCTTAGGTTTGGGAATGCTTGAAAAGAGAGAGAGGAAGCTTGGAGGACAGATGACCTGGATAGACTAACACTGATAGGTGGTTGTTGTGGTGGTGGGGTATGTGTGTGTGTGTGTATGTGTGGGAGTGGATCATGAAGGAATAGAGGTTGCAAGGTTGTATTGCTTTTTGTACATATTTCATCATAAGTCACAATTAAGATCTAAGAGAAAAAAGTTTTATTTGCATCTAGTACTTCAATACATGTGTTAATAAATAGATAAAATATTTTATAGCCAACACTATTGCTAAATTCAGCAAATTTATGTTCAGTATTTCTTAGGTAGTTCTTGTTAAAAAGTTGTCAGTTTGAAAACAGTATGGAGGTTCCTCAAAAAATTAAAAATAGAACTACCATATGATCTGGCAATCCCACTACTGGGTATATATCAAAAGGAAATGAAATCAGTATGTTGAAGAGACATCTGCACTACCACATTTATTGCAGCACTAGCCACAATAGACAAGATATGGAATCAACCTAAGTGTCCATCAATGGATGAATGGATAAAGAAAATGTGTTCTATACACTTAATGGAATACTATTCAGCCATAAAAAAGAGTAAAATCCTGTTGCTTGTGGAAACATGGTGAACTTGGAGAACATTAAGTCAAGTGAAATAAGCCAGGCACAGAAAGGCAAATACAAGATCTCACTCATATGTGGAATCTAAAGAACTTGATCTCATAAAACTAGAGAGTAGAGTAGTGGTTACCAGAGGCTGGGAATGGGAAGGGGGTGGGAGGCATAGGGAGAGATTGGTCAACAGGTACATAGTTACAGTTAGATAGGAAGAATAAGTTCTGGTGTTCTGTTGCACAGTGGGATGACTATGGTTAACTATATCGTATTATATATTTCAAAATAGCTAGAAGGGAGGATTTTAAATGTCCTCACCACAAAGAAATGATAAATGTATGAGGTGATAAATGTGCTAAATACCCTGATTTAATCATTACACAATGCATACATGTATCAAGACATTACACTGTGCCCCATAAATACGTGCAGTTATTGTGTGTCAATTAAAGGCAAAAAAAAAAAATAAGAAAGTAACTTGGCAGTTTATAGTAAATTGAACATTTTAAATGATGAAGAAAGCAAGAAAACACATAACAATCTCTCCAAAAGCAATGATTATCTCAATGAGAAATTAAATATTTTGAAAAAAAAAATAAAAACACTATCATCAACAAAAATGTTTTATATCTGTAAAACCATAGATGAAAGCCTTTATTGATCACCTCGTCCAGTGGTTTTAAAACTTTTTTAAAAGAAAGGTGATGTCTGTTTTTTCTTTTTCAAAATGAAATATCATGCCAAAATCAAATAGAAAACAGTTAAAAGAGAAACTGCTTTGATTGAAGTTGGGCTGGGACCCTCTAAGTTCTGTTCACTTGTTTCCTCTTCTCTTCTGTAGGAACTGAGGGATTTAGTTTGAAAACTACTGATCCAGTATAACCCATACTACCCATCATATAGATAAAGTTAAGGTCATATCATATAAAATTAAGATCATATCATATTTATCTTAGTATATCAGTGCCCTTCTAAATAGCATAGACAAGAAAGAGCCAATTACACAGGAACAGAACTGAGAAGTAACACATTATAATATAAGTTATATATAAGCATGTATTACTTATATTACATTATAGGACACACACACAATCTACAAAAAAAATATTCAGAGCATGCTATGCTACACAGTACAAAGTAATTTATTATGTAATTTATTATGTACACAAATTCAAATGTCACTTGGGCAGCTGGGGTCACCTTGACCCTTATGGAAAGCTTCATGTGTTCCCCAAGATTTTTTCTAATTCCTGGGCTTATTGTTTTTGTAGTCATCTCTGCCTTAAAGCTCTTGCTTCAATAGAAGCAATTAGCTGTCTTTGTGAACTGCTGCACTGTGTAGCTGACACTTTCCCTCCTTCCTACCATGTCATACCAGATGTGGGACTCAGCCCTAAGACATAGCAAATAATCCGTTTCATTTGGATGTTTTTATTTGAATTGGTAATATAACTACTGAAACAACTGACTTAGTTTTATTCTGTTAAATGCATCATTTTCCTAGTTTGAGCTTTACTATTTGAATGTTTAATATTCATTCATCAATATATAAACATTTACAAGATCCGGGGAAGAAAAATTGGCTTTGATGGGGCTAGTAAAAAACTTAGTGAACTGACATAATTTGGAAATTGCAAGTGGCTGCTTCCAGTTCTGGAAAACTCCTCCCAATGACTTATCAAGATACACTTTGCCTAGCCTGCTCTAAGGAGACAGAGAAATGATTAAAATGGTTGTGGAGTAGAAGAGGACAAAACTAAATGCAGAGACATAAAAGGGAGGACTGCAAAATAGCCTTACCACAATCCCGTGGAATGGGGAAGACAGGGATACCGGAAGAATGAGCAGGTCTTGGTGTGCCCTGAAACACAGGATCAAAGGGAAAGAGAGGCACAGATGCCACCACTGTGCATTGATAAGTGAGGTGTGAGCAGATAGTGGGAGAGGTCATGTGGCAGGAGGGTGGTGACAAAAAGGGGGAAGTCCTAAGGAAATGGAAAGGTTTTTTTCAGGAGGAAGTTTTGGAAGCCAAAACATGACTTTTCCATGTTTTGATTTGGAGATGGCTAGATGCTGATTCATTTTCAGATGTGCCAAAATTAGGGGATATGTCTTAGTTTTCTACTGCTGCTGTAATGAATTACCACAAACTTCATGGCTTAAAACAACACAAATTTATCTTACAGTTCTGTAGGCTGGAAGTCTGACATGAGTCTTATGGGGTTAAAATCAGGTGTCAGGTGTCAGCAGGAGGTTCTAGGGGAAAATCTGTTTCCTTGTCTTTTCCAGCTTCTAGGGGCTGCCCACATTCAGTGGCTCATAGTCCCTCCCTCCACCTTCAAAGCCCCAAACACTGCATCTCTCTCTGGCCATTCTCCCATTGTTACATTTCCCCCTGGAAAAGTCCTTCCCTTTTAAGGACTCATGTGATTAGCTTGGGCCCACCTGGGTAGTCCATTGTAATCTCTCAAGGTCCTTAATTTAATCATGTCTACAAAAAAATCCCTTGGCCATGTAAGGTAACATACTCACAGGCCATTTTTCTGCCCACCACAGGATAATTGCTTCTCTGGTCTCAGTTCTACTCTAATTCTTTTAATCAAAACAAAATGAAGACACTACTACTAGCCAAAAGAATTCTGTTCTGTCTCTATTTCCTATAAAATGCATTGTCAAGCAACATTCTGCTATTATCTGTGTTTCTTCTATCTGGTCTAAAGAAGGGAGTCTCTAAATATCTGAATGGTCCAGGGCCCCAGCAATGGCTTAGTTTCTTGGTATTTGGAGCGTGGATTACAAAGCAGGAGTACTTGTGGCTAGAAAGCAGCCTTCTGTCAGCATAATTGGGTGATCATTCCAAAAGGAGAATGAGTATTTTGACCACTCTCATTTCATCCTCAGGGAAAACATGGTGGCCTGTAGTGCTAGCCAATCACAGTATTCTAATCTCACTTCAGACTGCAAGGGGTACACTAGTTTTCCTTTTCTTATATTTGAAATAAAGCAAGCATGATTAGTAGAAAAAAGAGATTTGACATTGTGAAACTATAAGCATTACATATTGTAAGACCTAAAATTCTAAGCATTGCTTTGACCTCTTTGAGCCTTACAGGCCCCCAAAGGCCTTGCTATAAGTTTCCCTGCTTGGCAGATATGCCCCTTACCCAATGCAAAAATCTCTCCAGCTGGGCAGTTCCCCATTAGCCAGACCAGCTGCACCCCACCTGATCCTTAACCTAATGGGTTTCACCTTCCTGCCAGCCCATGAAATTATTCAAACAAGCAAATCACCTCCTCCTGCAGGAACCAACTAAGCTTTCCTCCCACAGCCCCTGCTGGCTCCCTCTGCTCCCAAGTGCAGTCCCTGTGTGGTCCTGCATGGTGTGCAAAAACTCACCACCCCCGTCAGTTCCCCAGCTGTGAGTATATGTGACTAATAAACTGTTGATAATCTCATCTGGCCAGCTTCAGACATTGTGTGCTCAGTCATGCTATACTCTCTACAGAGTACATACTTCCTCCTTCACCAATACAGTGAATAGAAGAAAGTGATCAGAACTCCTCCTTCACCAATGTGGCAAACAGAAAGTGATTATAACACGTCTGCTTTCTTGCTGTCAAGTATTTGGTCTATCTTCTGTTTTTTTGCAGAGAAATGGATGATCCCAACCCCTTACTAAGAACCGCAGGCATGGTCTTCCTTATGCAGACGGGAAAAAAGTCAATACATAATTAGATCTGAGGCTTTCGTGATTTTTCTAGGGGGTTCCAGTAATACTGCTGAAATGTGGTAGAAAACAGAACATAAGGAAATTGGTTTTACAGGCAGTTCATTAGCTTCTTTGGATATAAAATGACCTTTTGACACTATGTTAATAGATACAGGAAAGTGTTGGGGAGGGAGAGGTTCTTGGAAAGACAAGCCCCATTTCATCTCACTTTCTCAGCAAAGGTTTTTTCTAAACTTTTGTAGAAATAGGAAGTATGTGTGTCTAAACCTAGAAGAGATTGATGTCTAGAATATAAAAGAAAGTCCTACAAATCAACAAGAAAAAGACAGGAAATTCAATAGAAAAAATAGGCAAAGGATGTGGCTAGTCAATTGGCAGAAAGGGAAATACTTATGGCTAATAAACATTTGAAGAGATGCTAAATCTTACTAGTAATCAAAGAAATGCAAATTGAAATAACAACACTACTTTACACTCATCATTTAGCAAACATTAGAAAGTCAGATAATATCGAGTGCTGGTGAGGATGTGGGGAAACTGGGATCCTCGTGCACTGCTGGGGATAGTGTAAACTGGTGCAGCTATTCTGGAGCACAATCTGACATAATTAGTGAAATTAAGCATACCTGTACTGTATGACTAGCTTCTCTGTTCCTAGGAATATATCCCAGGGAAGTCCGCAAGCAGGTGCTTATGAGGGTGTTCAGCCAAGTGGTAATTGTGGTAGCTAAGAATTGGAGGCAAACTAAGTGACCATTGATTGCCAAGGCAATGGATAAATAAAATGTGATGAGATGATTAGATTCTCAGCATCAGTCAAAAACATTAATTTAGATTTTCATCTAGCAAAATGGATAGATCTTTAAAATATAATATTAAATAAAATAACTCAGGAAACAGGAAAATACATAGATAATCCCTTCTATTTAAAATAAAACTCAAACATAAAACATGGCATATGATTTAAAAATATCTCTACATAAATGTATGAAAGGTAGATTGGAAAGAGAATATTTGTCTACAGAGGGGAAAATAAAAATGGAATTGTGGTGAGGAATAAAGATGAAAAATAATAAAGTAAGATATAACCATTGAGGGGCACTTTTTTGACTAATAATAATAGTGGGCCACAAAATGGGGGTTATGATTAACTCAGTTCTGTACACCTGATTCTAAAGGAATAGAGGAAGGAAGGAAAGCAGGAAGGAAGATGATGGAGAATGTAGGGGCCAGACTATGGGAAATTGACTTTGGGAGGGTGGCTCAACCACTGAGCCAATTCTCTTGTAGCCACTTTGGACTTCCAGTGAGGACAAATAGACACTGAAGGCATCCTGATTTAGCAGAAATGAACTTGGAAAGACAGGAGACCTGCACCTTTCTTTCAGCTCCATCACAGATGGTTGAATAATCTTTGGTAGACTACAGACATCTCCTCTGTTAGATGGGGATAATAGGATCTTTTCTTGCTACACTGCAGGGTCTTTGTGAAGATTAAATTAGGAAAAAATGTAACAGAAAATGTTGAGAACTTTTCGTAAATATCAGATGCTTTATCTATTGCGACACTGCAGGTAGATGGATGATTCTAACTGAGAGAGAAGGGCAGAACTAAGTTTCCTGTGTCCTGAATTTATCCAGGTCTTGGTTTACCCCAAAAGACTGAGAGGACAAAACCCAAATCTATAGGGAGTTTCTCTTAACTGCCCTCCCGCCATGGCTTATTTGCTTTCTTCTGAAGTTCAAAATTAATGCTTTTAATTTTGGGTTTCAACAGTTAGATCCTTGGGTCAGCAGGTTTCTCTTCCAGGATGATGAGTACAAGCATGGCTCCATAGTGAATTGGGCATATTAGGTACTAGGAACGGAACACTGAAAGAAGGAAGAAAGGAAAGTTGCATTTCTTGAGTGCCAAGAATGGATATTTAAGATATCATTTAATTATACAATAGTCCAGTGAGGTAGTGATCATTGTACCCATCTTAGAGATGAGATAACAGGCTCAGGGAGGCTTAACGTGTTCTCAGTGACAGATGGTATCACACACACAACGTGGCCGAATTGGAGTTTGAATCCGATTGATGCCAAAGTCCATTATTTTGTCTTATACCCCTGTGGGGCCTCAGAGATCATCTGGTACCTTTTCTTCCTCTAACACTCCTGCCTGCATTTTCAGGTGAGAAAACTGAGGCTTTCAGAAATTACCTGTTTTGTCCTACATCACATACAGAGTCAAGAGCAAAACTGGGGCTAGAACCTTGGTGCATGAGTCCTATTATCTGCCACTGTTTTATGCTTCTGTAGTTGCAAAATTAGATTATATATAATCTTTTTTTTTTTTTTTTTTGAGACGGGGTCTCACTCTGTTACCCAGACTGGAGTATAGTGGCACGATTACAGCTCACTGCAGCTTCAAACTCCTGGGCTCAAGTGATCCTCCTGTCTCAGCCTCCTGAGTAGCTAGGACTACAGGCGTCCACAACCATGCCCAGCTAATTGTTTTATTTTTATTTTTTGTAGAGGCAGGGTCTCAAACTCTTGGCCTCAAACAATCCTCCCATGTTGGCTTTCCAAAGTGCTGGGATTACAGATGTGAGCCCCCATGCCCGGCCAAATTATATTCAGGATAATTCATTTATGGTCATAAAAATCAAGTGATTTTTCTTTGCTTTAAAACATTTCTTTTTTCTCTCTGCATTATTTTTAAAATTTTTAATACTTTGTAATTGACACATAATAATTGTACATATTTATGGTGTACATAGTGATATTGTGATAGATATAATGTATAGTGATCAGATCAGGGTAATTAGCATATTCATCATCTCAAACATTATCACTTTTTTGTCTTGGGAACACTCAGTATCGTCCTCCTAGCTCTTTGAACTATATGTTATTGTTAACTACTGTCATTCTACAGTGCTATAGAATACTAGAATTTATTCCTCTTATCTAGCTATAATTTTGTGTCCTTTGACAAATCTCTCTTTCCCCTCTTCCCCCTACTCTTCCCAGACTCTAGCATCCACTGTTTTACTTTTTCCTTCTATGAGATCAACTTTTTTTTAAGCTTCTACATATGAGTGAGAACTCGTGGTGTTTAACTTTCTGTTGCTGACTTATTTGTCTGAACATAATGTCCTCCAGTTCCATCCATGTTGCTGCAAATGACAGGATTTCATTATTTTTTATGGCTGAATAGTTACTGCATGATGTATATATCCCACATTTTCTTTATCCATTCATGTGTTGTTGGACACCTAGGTTGATACCACATCTTAGCTATTGTGAATAGTGCTGCATAAACATGGGGGTGCAGATGTAAGACATTCCTTAATGTCTGTCTTTCTAGCTCTTTTATCCCCTCCCTTGGCCCCCCCCACCCTGTTTCACCACCACAACCTGCGCTATCCCCTCTTTTTGAAAATATCTGATGCAGCATAGAGAGCACCTCAGAAAACACTGTGGCTGGGAATTGTAGGCACTCAACCTAGAAATATAAAGGAACCAAGCATCAGAAGCTGGATTTGAAGGCACGGTAAGAAAGGCATTTTTTTACAGAGTAATCTGTAGATGAAATTGAATCTCTAGGAAGGTGATGAACCTTGACCACAGAGTTTGTTGAAGCTGAGACTGGGAGTCCACCAGTAACATAAACAGGGACTGGGGTATGGATGATTGTTCAGATTATCATCTCTAATGGCTTATAATTAGTTTCTAATCAGAATTTAAATTACATAGGAAAGCAGTGGCTTTTCAGCAGAAAAATAAGTGCATTAACAGTGCCTACAAGTCCCAAAAAGTCGTTCTGTGTTTTATGTAAATCTTGTTCCCCTTAAAGGGGCTTGAAGGTGCTACCAGACAAGGGATGGCGTTCTGTGCCCCTGCGCCTTGAAGCTATAGACTCGACTCTATGAGAAGAGGTCTGTGGTTAAACATCTCATCCTCCCTTTTTCCTGGGATCTAGGTTCTTCTTTCAGGATCACATGACATTCTAGTTACTGTGTAAAAATCTGCTAGCCTCCCTAATAAAGGTGAATAGATGAGACACAAATTCCTGGGGAGGGGAAGTTGCTCTTAAGCAGAAGGGAATGTGACAATAGTCTGGGAAAGAGGATGTGGGTAAAAGACAAATCACCCGTTTTCAGGAAGGACAGGAACAAGGTAAGCGAGAAGAGCTGCAGGAGAAGGATCAAAGTTCCATGGCTGGGCCCTGGGGGGGATGGACATGGGAGGGTGACAGCTGTATACATCAAGCTGGGGTGACTTACAGGGAGGGAGGTGATCGGTGTTTGCCACTGCACCTGGCAGCTGGCCAGCAGGTTTGCAGACATGGACTTCAGCAGGTTGATTCTGAAATCACTGAGCAATGTCGTGAATCGATCCTACCACCATGGCAGGTGGATTTCAATGGGGTGTACCATGGGAAAAAGTTCATTTTCAACCTAGAATGACATGATTCTCTGACTCTAAAAGTAGAAGTTAAAAAGCAAGTAAGAGTATTTGAGGCCCTTTAATGGCCCTGTTCTGGTCAAAGGGGTAAGTAATACCTTACTCTTCTCTTTGCATTCTTTTCAATAATAAGGTTTCTGGAAAAGATGAATTTTGCCACTCAGTTATGAGTCTCAAAACCACGAGGGCTGGAACACAGTCTTACTCACCCACACCTTATATAAGTCTACACTTTGAGATTCTTTCAAGAGAAGGCACTTCTACAAGCTTTCTCTACAGCCCATTTTGGAACAGTTTTCTTCACTTCTAGCCAGAAGCTCTTGAAGCCTTCTTTTCTAGACTACTGTCTTCAGTAACGATGGAGTACAAATTTGGGTTTTGCTGAAGATATTTTGAGATTTTTTTCTACACAGCCAGTTCCACAGAAATAAATTAAATGTACCTTTGTTTTTTGGGAAAGAAAGACACAAACTTGCATGTCACAGACTTGATTTTAAATCCTAGCTCCACTATTTACTGGCTGTGTTTCTACCTCAGGATTATTATGCTTGCTGTTCCTATTCTCCAAAATTTTGGCTGAACCTCTCCTTCATATCACGCAGGTCTCTGTTCACTCCTGAGTTTCCTAGCCTGCTTAGTTTTCTTCACAGTTCTTAAAATTACCTCTTACATTATTTGTTTGTCTGGTTTTTTTTTCATGTGAGGACTCTTTTATTGTTTGTCCCTTCATTAGAGTTATATCTGTCATGGAGCAGGAAGTCAATAGATATTTATTAAATGGATGAATGAATGGATGAATGAATTAGTGACTTTGGGCAACTTAGTTAATGTCTTTGATCATGTTGGTTTTTTCCCATTGAAAAAGGTAATTAAATTTCCCTCAAAGGATTGCAGTAAAGATTAAATAACAGTACATACAACACAACTAGCACAGTGCCTGCCACATAAAATTCATTCAGGACTTCTGGATTTTTCTTTCCCTGGGAATAAAGAATTCCTTTACAATGTTCATCTAATGAATGCTTTGGGATCTGTACCATTGAGAGATAATTAAGTTGGTATCTGATGATTATAAAGGATGAAAAAATCCAATACTTTTAATGGGTTATGTGACAACAGGAAGAAAAAAATCCAATGAAAATTGACAAAGAATATTTTGTAAGACATGATTGCTGGGAGAAAGCTTAGGGGGTCTTTGGATTTCTGCTCTCCTCCTGTTATGGATAAGGCAAGAGAATGACAGGGAGGTTAGGCCACTCATCCAAGTAACCAGTCGCAGAGTTGGGGCTGGAACCCAGACTCTTGAGTCTTGGTTTGTGTTCCAGCCTCCTACACTTCACTTGCCTCCAAACACAAATTGGTTCAAACCAGTTTCAGAGTTTAGAGGTTCAACAAATGGAAACTATTAATCATTCTGGTTTCAGATTCTTGGCTGTTTTCTGGAAGTTAAGTAGCTTTCTAACTCTTTAGTTATAAACATCTCTTAACCTTTGTCATAATAGCACTTTAATAAAAGTAAAGACATTTAAAGACTTTTTTTTCTATCTTGCTAAATTAGGTGACTTCAAAAATTTCTTTGTTTCTAGGCCTAAAATTATATTGTAGAAAACTGTTAATAAAGAAGACATATAAAAATAAAGGAAATGTATGCAAGATGAAAATAACAGAACAAAATGCTGGAAACACTTTAAGATCTTTGTCAAACTTAGTAGCAAATCAAAGACTAATTTAAGTCTGAAAGTACCAACACCAATCAGTAAATGTGGAAATATGACACAATGCTATAAATATGACCTGAAACTGTGGTAGAAAATAAGTTCAATAATTTTAAAAAAGTATCATTTAAAAATTTCACTTTCAATTTTTAGACATGGGCAATCTAAGAAATTTGGTTTGTTCTATAAGAAAAATTTATAAGATTTAAAATAAACATGTCTTATACTAAGTCAGCTTTATAGAAAAATTAAAAATAAAGTATATATGAAACCATAGTTCCCATCCAGCTTTTTCTCAGTGCAATCATAATAGATATCTTGATAAACCTAGTTCTTAAGAAGAAGCCAAATTTTTGTCTAATGGGTTCCTAATAACTTTGCTGGTTTAGTTACATTTTGACGGGGTTCTTCAAGAACAAGTTGAGTCATTAATTTCTTCCCTGCCTTCTTTTCCTTTTCCCTCCAGTGTCCCTTCCTCATCCTCTTCCCTTCCCTTCTCTCTCACGCTTCCCCTCCTGCTCTTTCCCTCCCTCCTTCCCTCCTCCTCCTCTTTCTTCATAACCCTCACTGTCCCATGCCACTCTTCCTTCTCTTTCCGTAGTGTTCTCATTGCCCTTCCCTGTCCCTCTTCCTTTCCTTTCAATGGCCCAAGTGAATTTGAAAAAAATTATATAAATAAACAAGGGTCTTAATGTCTTAGAAAACCCCATAAGTAATCCTTTTAATTTAAAATACGCTATAATTTTTATTAGAAATGGAAGTGATCTTGGATATAATTTGTAGTATATTGCATTAATGGCCCTGGTTTTTCCCTGCAACTACATTCTTAGGGAAGTTCTCCCCCAAAAGATGGAAATCTATTTCTCTACTCTGACTTTGCTTTGGCCATATGAGTTTTTTTTTGTTTGCTTGTTTTGTTTTGTTTTTTTGGTATTGCATAATGCAATGGGTCAACATTTGGAAGATCTGTATAACTCAGTGAACCAATATTTTAAAAATAACCAATATATTATGCTACAAATTTATGTATGTATTAAAAGATATTTTCAAAATGCAAGATATTCCAATGGATCTTAATGTAACAATATTATAAGTTCATTGATATAGTTTTAGATTCTACGTGGCAACTAACTTTTAAGAAACTACTTGTTGAATGTGAGTGTGTAATGGAGTGATAATATCCACAGTTATCTGAATAAGATATTAAAGTACTTCTGTCTTTTTAACTGCACATTTGTAGTCAGTTATAGTATTTTCTTCATACACATCAACCAAAGCAGCATGTCACAATAGATTGAATGCAGCAGTTATGTGAATCCAGTTGCCTTTTATTAAGCTAGACACTTAAAAACATTATCAAAGTGTAAAACTCCACTTGTTAATTTTTTAGAAAATATAGTTATTTTTCATAAAATTTGTTAAAGTTAAAATGTAATGGGGTTTATTTTTCAAATGAATAAATAAATATTTTAAAAATTTTCAGTTTTAACTTTTGCTGTGATAAGTATTGATAGATATAACACACACAAATAAAAGCTCTTCAGAGTTCTCAATACTTTTTAAGAGTATAAAGAGATCCTGAGATTTAAAAAAAGTTTGTGAATTGCTGATCTGTAAATAACTCTATAAGTACAATTATGTTCCCAAATTACAGATGATAGAACTGAAGCTTAGAAATATTAAGTAACTTGCCCAAAGTCAAATAGCTTGTGCATTGTAGAGCTAAGATTCAAACCCCAGAAGACTGGTTCCAGAACTTACACTTGTCACCACTATACTCAAAATGCTTCTCGATATTTCTGGATTTAGAAAGCACAGAAAACTCAGGACAGCCCCCACTTAAAACAGACTTACTAGAAGGGTTCATATCCTCTATGCTCACTTTTTATTCTATTGACCCTAGTTTCTTCTCAGTTCTGAAGACGTGGGGCAGTTTATCTGCAGAGCTGCATTAAATAAAGTCAGAAAAATACAGCCCACATGAGGGAATTGGGGAGAGAGGATGACTTTAGACTTGTCTGGCAAGGCTTTTTCCTTACTGCTAAGTAGGATGAGGAGAGAAGATCTAAGGCCGAACTTGGGGGTCTGGGGAAAGTTGGGTCAGTTGGCCAGGGTATGTGGCAGGAAGATCCAACTCAAGGACTGGAGGTTGCCCTGATCCATGTCCTTGGATCAGGAATATCCTGGGGATGGCACTGCTGTATCCTGGTCCACACGAGACACTGATAATTGGTCACAACCCTCTTACTGGGCTCAGAGGCTGCCTCTGTCTCCTTCTCGAAGCCAGTTCTCATATAGTCACTCCACATAAAGGACATGACATACATGATGAAACCTGATTGCCATCTTGGCTTTAGGTTGTACCTGCAACCCCATCTGTGCAGCAGGCGTGAGTCTCTTCAAACACAGAGCCCACATTAAGGCTGTGTACGACTCATTTCCAGTACTGGAAAAGTGATTTCTGGCATGTCAGTGGTGTTTTCACTGGCTGCATTAATCAGGAAAGAGTTGCATAATTTTCCTCCTATACATATGGAATTGAATCCTCTTTGTTGTTCAAGTCCCTGTAGACAGAATGTGTAGTAGTTAATAACATAGGCTCTGGAGACGGATTATCTGGGTTTGACCTAGTAGGGGGGTTTTGAGGATTAGATGACTTTATATAAGTAAAACACATTTGACAGTACCCAGCTTATAATAATATTCAATATTAGTTATTATTATTATTAGCTAATATTAGCTATTATTATTGTAATTACACTGTGGCAGATTCCTTATTTAGGAAAATATTAATTATTTAAAATGAGGAATTGCAGATTGCCAGTTCCAGCAACAGGGGTGTTAGATATCTTGAGTTGTTCTCCTGTTGAAAACAACCAAAAGAAATGGATAGGATATGGGCTGGACATGGTGGCTCATGCTTGTAATCCTAGCACTCTGGGAGGCCAAGGCGGGAGGATCGCTTAAGGTCAGAAGTTCCAGACCAGCCTGAGCAAGAGTGAGACTAGAAAAATTAGCTGGGAGCAGGGGTGCATGCCTGTAGTCCCAGCTACTTGGGAGGCTGAGGCAGGAGGATTGCCTGAGCCCAGGAGTTGGAGGTTGCAGTGAGCTGTGATGATGCCACTGTACTCTAGCTGGGGTGACAGAGCGAGACTCTGTCTCAAAAAAAAAAAAAAAAAAAAAAAAACAAAAGAAAAAGAAATGGATAGAATATGAATGTTTTTTAAATACCATTTTTGAGCCAGCTAGAAAGGAAGGCATCCACAGAGGTTGAAAACTAAGTGAAAGTGGGGACCTTGCAGGCAAATGAGCATCAAAGCAGGTATCATCTGAGAGTATCTGACAAACCTTGATGACCTTGAAATTTTGTTTTGATCGATGCATAGGAATTAGAAGACAAGGGATAAAGCCTAAGGTTGGTCTAAAGTGGAGATCTAATAAGAAACCCATACATTAAACTGGGATACCAAAGAGCTATGTCCTCAGTTTAAGGTTAAACTCAAAACAAATCTGTCCTGTAGAATGGGACAACAAGGAAACTCATCTGGCTTGACCTTAATGTTGGGTGGAAGTGAAAAAAATCTCCCCTAAGAATTTATAACCAGAAACCAGTCCTCTCAGGGGTCTTAGCATGAATGGAAAATCTGAGATGCAAGAAGAAACGGTGAGTAAATATATGATTAAATATAAACACACATTGACTCTTAAATTAACAGCAATAATTATAATGCCCAACTGGTGGGAAAAATCAAAGCAAGATAGAACCAAGCTACTATTCAGCAGTAGCTCACAAGTGCACAGAGGAAATTATAACTCAGTGGAGAGCAACCAGGAGGGAAGGGGGAGGAGAGGAGGGCAATAAACCAACCTAATGGGTACTATGAACACTATTTGGGTGGCAGACACACCTATAGCCAGAACTCAAGCATTACAAAAATGATCCATGTAACCTAAAACATTTGTACCCCCTTAATATTTTGAAGTAAAAAAAAGTTTAGGGAGTGATACTGATTAGAGTTAAACATTCTAAGCCCCTTATAATGTTTGAGAGAATGGCAAAAATATTTGTGGAATTTAGAGCTTGTTAAGTATGCATGCTAAAAAAACTAGGTTAACCAGTAAAAGAATAGACATAACAAGCTTTCCCTTTCCTGAGCATCTTTTGAGTTCTTCTCAAGTATGGAGACTTGGGACTTAAGTAGCATTATCCAAGTCCCTGTAGTTAGGTCATAAAGGGAAGTAAAAGTTTTTACAATAGAAAATATTCACTAATGAACTGGCTAATAACGAAGTTGGTTCTCACAAAAACATCTTCCCTATCTTTTCTAAGTCCATTTGAATGCAAAATACATTCAGTAATGAGTAAAATTGCAAATCTTGCAAGAGAGTCAAGATATCAAGAAGTCAGTGAGGTATAACTGGAGAAATGCTTGAACTGTATTTAAAGCTTTTGAAAAAGGAGGCTCTGGCAGATTCATATCGGTTAACAACTGAAGAGAGAATCGATAAAGATGATAACATGATTAGATGGCTCAAAGGAGAATGACTTTGAAACACAAAGATTAAGAGAGCCCTTGAGAAAACTGGTGAATCTTTAAGGTCTCTCTAACTGTATTAATTATAGAAAAAGCTAAGGTGCTGAAAAAGAGACTCCAAAATACAGTGACTTAAAGAAGAGAGGAGTTTATGTCTGTCTCATGTAACCATCTAGCTCTCCGAGGTCAATCATGGGTCTGGGTTCCTTGTGTCTCTGCCTTCTCCTAGGGAGTGATGCTCGTCTGCATAACCAAAGGTGAATCATGTGGCATATCCATGTTTCAGTTCAAAGGAAGGGAAAAGAGAGGAAGTCTAGGGCAAGCAATTTCCTTTTGAGCAAATGAGATAGAAGGTGTAGACATATCACTTCCCCTCACACTGCATTGGAGAGATATAAATCACATGACTACATCTAACTGCCAGTGAATCTGGGTAGTGTAGTCTCTAGCTGAATGACAAAGGGCCTAAGAATAAGATAATAGATTTTGGAGGACAACTAATAATCTGCCCCAAGATTATTTATGCAAAATTAATTGTTTGATCATGCTTTAAAAAAACATGAAGAAAAGTATGATATACATATAATTAGGTTTGATAAATTATGCCCACCCAAATCAATAACTGATTCATTCTTTAACTTAAAAGAGATCACACATATCATTATTCACATTGTATAAATTCAGGTAAAGTAAATTTATTTTTAAAAGTAAATAAAAGAAAGTGAGGGTTTACTAGATTATTACAAGGTGCTTAATGGCCTTTGTTTTGTTCTTTTATTTTCTAGAAAGATGACTAGAAAATTCTTCTTTCTCCTCCACATCTGTAGTTGATATGATTCTCCATCCACAATCTCTGTGTTCAAGAATTGTAACCAACCTACTTTTATCTTTCTATTTCTATTTTTAGTCTCCAATTATTTTGGCCTGAGTGGTAGCAATTTCGCTTCCGTTCATGGTTCCTCTTTTTACTCAGGTTGCAGCTAAGTTCTGGGGGCTTACATAGCACCCAGGAATTATTAGGGGGAAGCCAGTCCCCAGTATTATCTGTGTAACCCAGTATTTACTGAGATAGCCATTAGCAATCTGGGCTTTGTTTATTTAGAGAATACTTACAACACCTACATATGCCAGGCACTGAGAATAGAGTGTTGGTCAAAAGAAACACTTCAGTCTCTTCTCTTGTGGAACATAACATCTAGTGAATTTTGGTGTGTTGCAAAAAATCCTGGCCCAAGAGCAAGGTCAAGCATGCACATGTGTAGAGAGAGAAGTCATTTTAAAAGTTTGTTCCAAAATGAGGAGGAAGAAAATTAATGACCAAATGAAAATTTGTAAATTTTTTATGATTTTCCATTTTTAATGAATTTTTCATTCCACCATAACCTATGAAAATTGAGAGTTGGTGATATTTGGGAGTCAGAAGAGACTTAGAGAAGAAGATGTGTATGTGTGAGAAAGAGTAGCTTCTGTTTCTCCTGGGTAATTCCTCTTTCAATGTTAGGGTAGGGGGAGGAGGGCCTCTGTAAACATTCATCCTAATCCAGTAGTGTTTAACCAGTCTCTTACCACATACCCTTCACTTCCTGGTTGCTGTGGATAACAAGGGGAGTAAGAGCTATAGTTCTGAAAGTTGCTTAGAGTCTTTATGCAAAGAAAAATTATAGCCAGGACAGGCAGGAGACAGAATTGTACTAATAAAACACTGTGGCAGAAATAAAGCCAAACTGTGAAGAAGACTAATTTGTGGATAGACAGAGAAGAAGGGGAGATGATTGTAAGATGGGAGAACAGTGTGGTCAATTAATTGCAAAGGCGTGCTGAAGAATGTGGTGGACCGAGGGTCTAGGTGGTGGGGAGGACGGGCTTGGCTGGAGCCAAGGTTTGGGTGGGCAGGTTTGCTTCGGGGCCATGCTCTCTCCATCTGCTCATGCTGCTCAGCATTGCAAGTCCACTGCGATGCACCCAGTTTAATCATATTCCCCTTCTCTACAGCCTAGTGAGTGAGAACACTGGCTTTGCAGCCAGACAGACCTGAGTTCACACTCCAGTGACATCACTTCCCCTCTAATTCCTGCTCTGTAGGGATTAGATGAGATCATGCATGTGAAGTGCTCAACACAGGCCTGGTACACCAGTAGTGCTTTTAAAAAAAAATGTGTGTTTCCTTCCCAATCACTCATTCACCTTTGTTTATTTCTTTGTTCCCTAGCATACATCTAGTCTTCTAGTTTTGTGTTTGTGCGTAGGGTAGGACAACAGACACTGACTACAGTGTCTGGATATTCTGGTGTGGCCTTTTGGCCCAGCATTATTATAAATAATCTTCCCTTTCACTCTCAAGTTGTTCTGGGTTTGGACAATAAATTACCTTAGTACTGCTTAGGGCTTTCTACCCACTAGTCTAGTGGTCTGGTGTGATCCCAGGCTGCCTTTTCTGAGGAGGAAATCACCCGGGGGCTTTGGGCCGGAGCTTGCCCTTGCAGCGTCACTGTGGGGGACAGGCATCCCCCAGGCAACCCCCTCCTTTATATCTTCTTCATCATCTGGGGGTCCCCAGAATTAAACTGGCCTGCTCTCTGCTTTCGGCCACCACCTATTCTTTCCCCTGGGGTTTCTCTCCTCTGCCTGGAGCTCTTTCTGAAACAAGATACAGACATGATAGAGTTTCCCTTTGCTATTTGTTTGTGTTAATATGAAACAATACACCATTTTTCTGGTTGTCTAGGTTTCTAGGATATGTCTGGAAAAAGGAAGACAGGAGAACAAAATAATGCACAAGGGGAAGTGACAGCTCTTTGTGACATATAAAAGTTATCCTAACGTCCACGGGCATTTGAATAGAAGTAGGATTGGCCTTTCTCAGACCTTTTCACTGATTCGTCTCTTCCAGTGAACTTCTAAAATTCACCTTTACCTAATCTTCTCTCTCGCTCTCTTTTTTTATCATTTATTTTTTTATTTTTGAGAGTTTATGCCATGGTTTCCTTCACTATTTTCTTTAGCTCACTTATTTTTGGAACTTAGATATTCAGTAAATATTCTTTTCTAGAGTGGTGGTAAGCAACAGAAATGGAACAAAGTTGTGACTGAGAGTCGTAAAAAAAGTTCAAGCCCCCTAAGAAAGAAATCCTGGTCCAGCCAGAGTGAAACTCCAGATGATAATATAACAAGAGCAAATGCTTCAGAGGTGTGTGCCAGGTACTACACATGCATTGTCTCGTCATCTCATGGCACCTTGTGAAGTTAGGCACTAGATACAGTCATTGTACTCTTTTCCACATTTATTAATGAGGAAACCAAGGCTTTAAAAAATTAAGTAAATTGCCCAATTACTCCAATAATTTTTCCATTATGGCTGAAAAGCTTGAGGCAAGCTGGGATTCCAATTCAGGCAGCCTGACACCAAAGCTCTTAACCATTACATTAGACTGCCTCCGCAGCCTGCAGGAGCCAGAGACTCCAGCCGAGGCATAGCCAGGCTTGCACCTGGAGAAAGCCTGCTGGTGCTGGGGCTGAGTTTGGGGTGGCAGTGGGCCCTATATTTCTGTAAGGAGGCATTACACTCTGACGATCCATTTCTACATGTCTCACCATGGTTTTGCTTTTACTCTGCTTCCTCTGATAGCTTTTCATACTGGTTTTAATGATTATATTCTCATATTACCTTTAAATGTTATTGAAAAGGCACCATTTTGGTGACTGTTCAGAAGGATCTCCCTCCCCCTACCTTGGTTGGCATTGATTTATTTCTTTATTTTTATAGGTTTAGGGGGTACATATGCAGATTTGTTACACTGTTGTCCGTTCTTACCCAAAGACACACCATGACAGAGAAGGGACTAGATCACCAAGGTCATTCTTATATTAGGGAGTACTTTAGCACAATGGAGGAGGCTGCTGCCGCACCCATGTGGGCTCAGGGAAGGAATTTTCCAGGCATTTAAGCTAAAACCTCTCAATCTTCCTCTCAGTCTTGCTAATTTTGAACCAGTTCTTCCTTTAATGTCAGTCTATGGGAAATGATCTTGAATACTCCTCACCTTTGGCTTTCCAGTATCAAGATCTTAATTGCCTGATTGTATTGTGTGTGTGTGTGTGTGTGTGTGTGTTTTAATCAGTGCAACTAATCCCTGATTAAGGTTGGGACTTTTTCTCTTTGGTCATTTCAGACCCTCTTGGTGAAGTTTTTTTATCTTGTCTTTTGCCTCTGATATTTCCTTTATTTAGTCAGGTTTTATTTCAGGTTTCACTTAGTACTCCCTCCACCACCCCCCGTGGGAGAGTACCCATCATAGGCATTCAGGTTCTCATTCTGGTCTGCAGTCATAGCAATGAGAAATAAGACTAGGACCACATGCTGGAGGCCAGCTGGAAGGAGAAAATACATACCTCCTAAATGGGTTCTTTTAGTTGGAGTTAATCCAGGATCATAATGTTACTGTATTATTAGCATTGGAGATGACCAACTATAATAATAAATACCATTCATTGAACATTTATTATATGCTATGTCATGCATATTGCCTACCTTGTCTCACTTAATTCTCACACAAACCCTGAATAAGAAAATTTCCAATTTCCAGAGGAGGAAAATCAAAGCTTAGAGAAATTAAGTGTGTTGTCAAAGGGTCACACAACTAGTAAATGGTGGTCCTGGGATTAGAGTTCAATAATCTTAACCTTTATGCTGCTGTGTAAAGGAAAATATCACACAGAATGAGTTAGCTAAGAGACCTTGGCCAAGTTGCATAACCTCTCTGTGCTTTAGTTTCTTTGTCTGTAAAATGGGGAAAAGAAAATTACCCTTGGAGAATTATTGTCTTGCTTAAATGAGGAGCTGTGCAAAACAGAGCTCTTGATTTGCAAACTGCCTCTCCCTATCTGCCCCTCCTCAGTCTTCCCTTTAATCTCGGTAATGGCACCACCACACAGTCTTTGATTCCTTGATTTCCTTCACTTGCAAGGATCTAACCCAGCACGTCTTTATTGCCTCTACCTCCAAAGCATATCTCAAATCTGATAATTTGTCACCATCTCTGTCACCACACCCTAGAAGTCAAGGCACTTTACGTCTTGTCTGGACTACTGTGATAGACTATTAATTTGTCTCCCTGCTTTAATTCCTGTACCGCTGGGGTCTGTTTGCCACACACAAGCCAGAGTAAGCTAGCTTTTCAAAGCAAATCTGATGTCACTTCTCTATTTGAAATCACTCCTCTATTGGAAACTTTCCAATGGATTTCCATAAAATCCATGATGTAAAGGTTCCATTCAGTCTAGCCCCTGACTACCTGTTAATGCTATGGCCTGTCACTCACTTGCCATTCACACTTGCCTTACTTTGCTGTAGTCACTTTCTTTTCTTCAGACATGCCAAACTTGTTTTTATCTTGGGGCTCTTAGACTTATTGGTACTACTGCCTACAGTGCACTTCCCCTAGCCCTTTCCATGGCAGACCCATATGGAGGCTTTGCTCAACCATCACCTCCTCAGTGAGGCCTTTGACAGCACCATCACCAAAGTGATGTCCCTTCTTGTTGCTATCATCACCCTGTGGTTTTGGGGGTTTTTGGTGTGTGTGTATGTGGGTCACAACATTTAATCACTACCTAAATGTCTTAGTCAGTTCAGGCTGCTACAACAGAATACTATAGACTGGGTGGTTTAAACAATAAACATTTATTTCTCATAGTTCTGGAGACTGAGAAGTCCAAGATCAAGGTGCCAGCAAACTCAGTGTCTGGTGAGGGCCCTTGTCCTGGTTTGCAGATGGCCAGCCTCTTGCTATATTCTCACATGGTGGAGGGGTCATCTTTCTTTTGTCTCTTCTTATAAGGGCACTAATCCCATAATGGGGGCTCCACCCTCATGACCTGATTACGTCAGGCTCCACCTCCAAATATCATCACATTGGGGATTAAAGCTTCAACATATGAATTTTGGGGGGATATAAACATTCAGTCCATAGCACTAAAATTATTTAATATGCCTTTTTTTTGGGAAGGTGACCAGATGGTCTTCAAAGGTAAATAGTCACTAATTTCCTTGGGGAAACTCAAGTGTTGTGAAATAGTCTAAAAAGAAATATTTCTTAGTAGGCTCTTGAGGACTCTATTTAAGTCAGTAAAAACCCTGAGCTAACCACCCTCATGCAGTGATAAAAGATTCGGGTATAATGCAGTTGGTTCCCATTTTCTGCCCAATCCTTATTCCCAAGGGAATTTGTGTAGCTAAAGTTCTTATCTTTTGGTGGGAGAGGAAGGAAGAGGGAGGTTAGAAAGTGACCACTTTGTGATTACTTGGGACTTCCTCAGTTTAGTATATGGTCTATTATACATGTTATATGCTTCTTACTGCTTACATACGTTTTTAGTTTTTAAATTTTTAAATTTATTTTTTAGTTTTTATTATAGTATTAATCAATCTCCTATACAAGTAATAAAAGAAAACAAATAAACGTTTCTCCCTTTTGTTCTTCTAAGCAGTAACTAAAAGACCAAGGAAAAAATAATTTTTTTTTTTTGGTAACCTGGCAATAATTGAACCCTGCATTTTACACATTATGGAGGGGCTTCAACATAATGTAAGGGTTAGAGGTAGGGACAGCTAGGAAACCTCAAAGGGAGGGTTTTTTTTTAAGTTAGAGGAATTTTGTCCCTCATGTCTGTGCCAGGGATAGAAGATTGGGTCTTAGTAACTAGAGAAAGAGTGTAAAAAAGAGGAGGCTTTTAAGTATAAAGAGCCTTGGGATTTTTTTCATTGGTGGGCATTGAGTTGGCTCTTCCACTGCTACCCAGAAATTGTGAGGAAGTGGGCAGTGACACTTGAAATGGTATGTTGGGCTCTTGGGTGATGAAAGTAGTTATTTCCAGTAGTGTTGGAAAAGACCTAACCCACAGCAAACAGGAACAGGCAAATAGAGAGGTCAGTTAGGAGTGTCAGGCTATTACATCATGCAAGGGGCCTAGAGACTCGGGAAGAACAATGGTTCAGAGAGAGAACTGTGGCAAACATCAGCCACGACCAATTTGAGGAGCATGTGAGCTCTCCTTGGGATGCCCAGAAATACCTCAGGACCACACTGAGGGAGGGGTGTGATGGAATTGTCCAACCATACGTGTTGGGATCTATCTAGCCCAGCACTGTCCAATACAAATATTACAATGTAATTTAAACATTTTTAGTAGTCATATAACAAAAGTAAAAAGAAACAGGTGAAATTAATTTTAGTAATATTTTATTTACCTTACTAGATCCAAAATATTATCATTTCAATATGTGCCACTAGCCTAGTCATGCACTGGCAGCTTTCTCAAAGAGTCCCAATCTGTAGTGTTTACCAATTTCCATGGTATAAATGCTCCCACTATGGTCAATTTCAATCTATAATAATGATACTAATAATAACAACTAGCAATTTTTGAATGCCAATATGTATCAGACACTGTTTCTCTCTCTCTCATCTATCTATCAATCATTTACAGTAGATGACTAAATGAAGGATTTGAGATTATATAACTTGTCCAATGAAAAGTAGCAAAGCTTTCATTTGCAGACAGATTCTTCTGACTTTTGCCCACAGTGTCAAGAATAAAAGCAAGATGGGATCAAAGAAGAGTGGGGAGCCATGAAGCTGGAAGGGTAGAAAGAAAGAAGGATAGAAACTCTGAAGAAAGCAGGAATAAATCTATTGCTCACAATCCAGTCTGATTCTATTCATGTATTGAGCACAGCCATGGATTGGTGCTGGGGACGAGCAGGGGCATATGAAGATGGATGGGGTTTGGAGTCTCTCCAGTAAGGGGAGACAGGCACATATGTTCATAACCTTGACACAAGGCAGACTGCGATCTGTGCTAAGAGACGAGCCTAATCCATCCTCCCCAGACCGAGCCTAGAGCAGAGGGAAGGTGGTGTGGTGGAGAACAGAGTTGAGCACTGGTGAGAGGGATTTGGGGGATCTGGAGCCTGGGCAATTCCGGGCAGGACATCCTTCGGGACTTCTGCATCAGCGAGGAAGCAAGAAACTGCGATCTCTTCCAAGTTTAACCAGGACGAGTTGAGAACTATGAGCCAATATAGGAAGAATAAGGGTAAGAACAGCAGAAAGCACCAAGGAACATAGCAGAAAGTAGGAAGGAGAAGCCTAGAGGAATTCCCTGAGCCAGCTTGCATAAAGCTGCAAGGTGTTTTTGTGTGTGTGTGATATTTGTAGAAAGGACGTACCCCAAAGACTTCTAAGCACAGCTTAGGGAAGCAGAAATGAGTGAACAAACCATATACGTTAGTCCTGAGTGAGGAAATAGGGAATACCACCTTCAAAAAGAGAGAGAAAAAAATCATGGCTCATTGCTCTCCTTCTCTCCATCTGCCCTCGGTCTCTGCTCATAAGGAACCATCTCATGTGGTTCTTTTTGTGGTAGGGAAATATTTTGAAATTAATAATCTATTTTTTTCCTGGCTATTTCCTTTTACTCCCTGCCTCCATTTAGTTAGCTTGTCTATGTTCATTACCTTGGGGGAAGGACTGTGTTAGCACAAAGCAGAGAAAAAGATTCTTTTGACTTTTGAGTTTTGAAAGCTCAGGCCTGGAGGGGAGCAGAAAATATATTTTTAGTAAGTGGAAAGCTTTCTTGCCACCCAGATGAAGTAAAGGTCCCCTTGATGGGAGAAACGGGGGATTAAGGGGATGAGCTGGCTGCACAGATGAAGGTAGATTCCTGAATAAGGGGAGCCCTGTCCCTGCCGAAGCCTGGGGTGGGGATGGGGTTTAGCCAAAGCCCAAGTATGTTATAAGATGTAAGATGTTGTTCTGGAAGGAAGTGTCTAGTGGCTTGCTGGGGATCTGCCCTCAGTCTTCTCAGTCTTCATCAATTTTCTCTCTCTCTCCTCTTTCTTTCTGTTAATGCTTTAGCTAAGTGCTTTGCAAGTTTCTTGTAGATACAAATCTTTTTAAAATACAGTTTGTGATTCGGTAGGTCTGGGGTGGGGCCTGGGATTCTGTTTGTCTAACAAGCTCCTGGGTGAAGCTGATGCTGCCAGTCCACAGACAACATTCTTATTGTGCTTATTGTGCACCTTCTGTGTAAGACACAGTGCTAACAGTGCAAACATTTTCCCATGTAAACCCTGCAACAACACTGAGAGGTGAATCTTATTGCCCCATTTTAAAATGGAGGAAATTAAAGCTCATCAAGGTCCAGTGTCTCATTGTATGATTTGAATAAAGATATTGATGGCTGCTGATTGGACCAGCAGAAGGCTTCCAGAGGTGGTTAATGCAACATGTCAGTGAAGGAGTAAACACTGAAGAGCCTTTACAGGTTTTAAAAAACAACACAGTAACATTTGCTTAGGGCCTTGACAGCACTCTGTCAAGACATGTTGCTTGGTATATTATATATTAATAGATTATTTTATTCCAGTTCCAAAATAGGTAAGACATTTAAAAAAACAGATCCTTACAAGGACATTGAAGATGACAGAATAAAACTCTTATTATCACAGACTGGATATATCTGAAGGTAGAAACAAGAGAGAGTTCAAGAAACAATGCTCTTTTGGTACAACTTTTATAATTTCCAGCTATCTTAGTCTTTTTGGGATGTGATAACACGATATCATAGACTGAGTGCTTAAAGAACAGGAATTTATTTCCTCACAATTCTGGAGGCTGGAACTCTGAGTTCAGGGTGCCAGCCTGCTCAGATCCTGGTGAGGGCTCTCTTCCTGTCTTGCAGATGGCCACCTTCTTGCTGTGTCCTCACTTGGCACAAAGATAGGCAGTGTAAGGTCTCTGGTGTCTCTTTTTATAAAGGCACTAAATCCGGTCAGACCAGGGCCTTGCCCTCATGACCTAATTACTTCCCAAAGTCCCTATTTCCAAATACAATCACATTGGAGGTAGGGCTTCATCATACGCATTTGGGGTGGGAAGGACCCAAAAATTCAGCCCATAACACCAGGTTTTGAGTGGTTTGGTACAGTTAAGCAAACAGACAAACCCAGATGATCTTGGTTTAAATCCCAGCACTTGTGGTTAAGTTACTCTGAGATTCTGGTTCCTTGTGTTAGAGATGTGGTTAGTAATAACCATGCACAGTGCTCCAGGGAGGACTCAATGAAAGAAGGCTTTTGTGCCTGGCACGCAGAAGGCACACAATACAGGAAGGATAGACTCCCATTCACCAATAATTTGAAAAAAAAAAGATCTAATTGATAGGAAAAGGTTATTTTCTCTTATTGGATTAGTAGCTGTGTACATTTGGCATGTTAATATCTGCTTAGATGAGTTGACTGTTTACTGGGTGTCTAGACCAGACAGAGAGCTTATAATTTCATTAAGAAAGGATCAATAGTATCACACACAGTTTAAGAACAGGCTCTGGAGTAAAAGAGGCTGGATTCAGATCCCAGCTCTGTTACACATTAATTGGGTGACCTTAGTCAAGTTAGCTCATCTCTCTAAGCCTCTGTTTCTCTCAACTGTAAAGTGGGGAGAAAAATAGTATCTTCCTCATAGGGTGGCTGTAGAGCAGTGGAGAGATGGTTCAGACAGGACAATAAGCATATGCAAAGACTCAGAGAGCATATGCAAGACTCATTCCTGGTCAATTATGGGCTTGGATGCATCTATACCAGGGTTTCTCAACCTCAGCATTATTGACATTTTAAGCTGATAATTTTTTGTTGGTTGGTGGTGGAAGGGGGAAGGTGTCCTGTATGTCCTGTGTGGGATGTTTATTAACATCTCTAGGCTCCATCCACTAGATACACCCTGCCCTCAATTCAGGCAACCAACAATGTCTGTAGATATTTCCAAATGACCCCTGGGGGGAAAATCCACCCTCAGTTGAGAACTACTGGTTTACACTAATGCCAATTTATCCTCAATTAAATGTATTTTGGAAAGAAGAGGGTATTAGTGTCTCAGGTACTCTGTATAGATTTGCTTTTGGAATGATTTTCATTTAAAGAAAATTATCTTTTGAAGATGAATAAAGGTTCTATTTCTTGATTGTGATGGTGGTTTCATGAGTGTATACAACTGTCAAAACTCATCAAATTGTACACTTTAAATAGATGCAGTTTATTGTCTATAATTTTACTTCAATAAAGTTGATTTTTTAAAAAACAAAATTGCTTATATTCTATTATGAATTGAAAAATCTAGTCTGTCTAGATATTTGCTTTCCATAATGGTGTGGTACTTTATGTACATAGTTCTATACAGAGAAAAATTTCTGTGGCTGTCTTGTGCCACTAAGTTTTAGAATCTGTCATCATGCTCTAAAATAACTGCCAGTGGTCAAATCAAGATTAAAAAAAAGTACCCAGCAACATGAAAATTAAAAGGGAAAATTGGCACAGAAGAAGAGGGGTTGACAAGTGAGGGATTAATGAGTCTGAAACCCAAATGGAATGTCGTTATATGAGTTCACATTTGTATTTGAACTAATGGCATATATCCAGTTTCAATGAAAAGTACACATTTCAGGTTTGCTGATCTTTCATACCTAAAATCAAAGTCCAGTTACCAGGAGACTTCCAAAAATAGTGCCATTTTGGTATTGTTTAGACTCTCATTCTTTTCTGGTCCTGTAAATAGTGTGATTCAGCTCTCCTGTAAGTAAATTCACTTTAATTTGGCAAATCTTCACAGAAAGCTTATTCTGGCCCTGTAAGGGCACAATATAAGACACACAACCTCAGGAACATACGACATCATGGGGAAGACTGAAATAGATTTAAATAGTAACAAGACAACACACAGCATGATAAATGCTCTCAATTCAGGGGTGAAAACAGCTGTATTCTTCTGGGAGACCCAGGTTAGGCTTCCTAGCATAGAAATGTAATGGTGAAAGAGATCTTATGTGGTCATTTGGGGAGATTCAAAAATCTGGCTCTAATGGAATCTTTAGGAATACAACTTCACAAGATCCCACTCCAAACCTACTGCTATGGTTTAGATGTTTGTTCCCTTCAAACCTCATGTTGAAATATGATCCCCAATATTGGAGGTGGGGCCTGATGGGAAGTGTTTGGGTCATGGGGGTGGATCCCTCATTAATAGATTAATGCCCTCCCTCTGGGGTGAGTGAGTTCTTACTCTGTTAGTTCTGGCAGAGCTGGTTGTTAAAAAGAGCCCATTGTTAAAAAGAGCCCGACACCCCCCTGTCTCCTGCCTTTGCTTCCTCTCTCACATGTCATCCCTGCACACATGGGCTCCCCTTTGCCTTCCACCATGAGCAGAAGCAGACTGAGGCCCTTATCAGACGCAGATGTCCAATCTTGAATGCTCCAGCCATCAGAATCATGAGTCAAGTAAATTTTTTTCTTTGTAAATTACCCAGCCTCTGGTAATTCTTTATAGCAACATGAAAACAGATTAAGACACCTACCAAATAAGAATTTCTAGAGTGAAGGAATTAGGAATCTGAATCTTTCAAAAGCTCTTCTAGTGATTCTGATAATCAGCTAGGCTTTGGGAAGCACTGATCCTAGCAGCCTTCTACTCAATGCTAGAATTTCCTGAACAGTATTCCTTCAATGTTTTTGTGCAGCCTCTTCTGAAACACTGCAAGCTCCCTACCTCACAAGGCAGACTTTCATCTGGAAGTGTGCAACGTGTAGGGTTTTAGTGGTAAGGATATTTGAGGCAGAATGAGTATTAGAAATAATCAGGAAATAGAGGGAGATACATTTCGAGAGGAAACTTGGGCTTCATCATGGAGTGACTTAAGTAAGTGTCAAGCTAAGGAATTTCAATGTTATCCTCTATGTGATGGAAGCCCTTGATGGGGTCACGATCTCATTGAGTTAGGAAGCCTGCCAAGTGGATCAGAGATCAAAGAGAATGGAAGTAGGGAGACTAGCTGGGAGTTTAATTCAAGAGTACAAGTGAGGAGTAATAAGGACTTGGATCAGAAGCAGTAGGAATGGCAAAGAGGAGGAAAATATGAGCTGCATTGCAGGGCTAGCTCTACAGAGCTTGACTGATTGGGGCAAGGAAGAGTCAAAATTGATTCTAGAGTTTTGAGGTCCTAGAGTGGCAAAAATGTTAATTAGCACAGTGACATTAGGATCAAGAGTAGGTTGAGAAGGCAGATGGCAAATCATATTTTTGACATTTGAAAATGCATTTGTTTCCATCACCTCCCACATCACTCTGTCCCTGGGCACAGCTTAGCTATGACTCCCTGTATATGTTCAGAGGTTGGCGCAGAGTGCACCTTCACAATGTTTGGTGACTGAAGAGCCACTGTAAATATCCTCTCCTCTCTTTAGCCTCCCTGGTTTAGTTTAGGACTTTATTATTTTTCACTTGAATAATTGCAAGCCCAAGGGCCCTAGCTCATACCACTGTCTTTGTGTGTTTTAGGACACGGAACATTCTCTGGGTTTATGAATTAGAAAAAGAGCCTTTATCTGCATGAATACAGCCATTTGTTCAGGGCTTGGGAAGCAAAGCACACCTTTGGGGGATGATAAAGTCACCCCTTCCTGTAGGACGAAACCTCTCACACCAGGATGAAGGGCTTGGAGAACTGAGTGCAGAGATGGGATTTTAGACCTCACTCATTTGCTTAGCGGGCACAGAGCACACGGAAATTTCTCCCAACTGGTCACCTTGATCCCACCCTGCTATTTCTATTGCACTCAGTTATAGTGATTTTTTTTCCTTAAATGTAATCATATTACCTTCTGCTTCAAACCTCTCCATGTTTCCCCAGTGCCTGCAGGATGAAGCCTGGAGTGCTTAACTTGTAACAAAAGTCCATTCATGACAACCTCTTCTCAGCCTCCTCCCCAGCTGCCACTCTCCTTCACCATCCTCTTCTCCAGCTGCAGTTCCCTAAATGGACACTGCACAAGAAGGCTTTGACCAGGCTTCATTGCCTTCATTCTTGGCCCAGCAACCACTGCCCCTCCCTGATCTCCAGATGGCCAGACTGTTTCTAGTTTCTCCAAGATTTACTTGGCTCATCTCAAGAAAGCTGTCCCTGTCCTAATTCCAGTCTAGACTAGCACTTGTCCCTTCCCTCCTGCACTGAAACCTAGGACCCAGCACTTTCCAGGGTGTGGACATCATGCCTTCCTGTCTGTGACCTCCTTGAGGACTAGGCATGCATTTTGTTTGTATCTTTTCCCCCAGCATTTGGCTCAGGCTTGTTGAATGGACAAATGACAACTTGACTTAGAGATGAATGAAAAGTGCAGATTTTACACCAAAAAATCCAAAACCCAAACTCAAAACATGAATAAAACTAAACAACAATGAAACCCCCCTAAGCAAAAAAAAAAAAAAAAAAAAAAACCCAAAAAGTTGAACTTTGGGTATTGTATCAGTGGTCAGATCCTTTTTCTTTCCTA
Source organism: Daubentonia madagascariensis (assembly GCA_023783475.1). Classification (NCBI taxonomy): domain Eukaryota; kingdom Metazoa; phylum Chordata; class Mammalia; order Primates; family Daubentoniidae; genus Daubentonia; species Daubentonia madagascariensis. The sequence continues at coordinate 30,477,684 of JAKFHU010000978.1, forward strand.
CACTTTTCTGTAATCTTGAAATGGTTGTTTATTTAGGAGGTTAGTTATCTATGGGAAGATAATTAGTTTGGTTTATTTTGCTTCTGTGGCTTTATTCCAAGGCTAGTGTGTTCTGGTGTGTTTATGTAGTTGATCTTTGTGAGATACTTTAAGAAAAATTGTCCATAGATTTGGTAACGTGCTTGACCCTTTTTAAAACATTTCAACTTTGCTTTTTAAAAAACATTTTCAGAATGGAGGACTCTGCCCATCTGTCTGAGACTGAAATGCCAGCAGTGATATCTCTGATGGTGGTTTCATTCATTCAGGTGCTAGACCAGCCCAATGATGAACTTTGAAATACTTATACAGCCTATCAAAATATCTCACCCAGAACTTCTAGCCCAATTTGTGTGTGTGTGTGTGTGTTTGTCCATGTGCGTTCCCTCTCTTCCTACAAAAAAGGAAGAAGAAGCTGTAAGAATGTGTTCAGAGAAAAAGAATTAAGTGTAAGATATCACTTACACTTCAGCAAAAATTACAACGAGGCAAAATATGGTTGTAGGAGGCCAAGACAAGGAAAATGAGAAATGTTCCATTGATGTGCAGGCCTAAATGTTGGTATAGTTGGCTCTGTGCAAAGATTTTTCTTCCTAGAAGCCGTGATGTTAACAGTGAGAAGGAATGTTGCTCACGGCACAAATATCTGTAAATGTTTATTTTTTTCATTCTTTTGACTGTCATTTAAAAATATTCTCTATGATTTTCAGCATGAATAGTTTTTACTATTTCTAGTTTACCTCTAGTTTCCAATAGTATTAATGTCTTTTCTTTTTTGCTGACTCTTTTAGTCATTTTTAGTCAGAAAATAGATGAGTAAATAGTTACTGATTTTAATGCTTATTTATGATTAATTATTACATAAGAATTGGGCTTTACACACTAATTGTTTTTCAATTTGTTTTCTCCACATCCAGTATGTAATGCATTTTTTGCTCATGGGAATAACAATTACAGATAAACTTAGATGGAAATTGATTTCTTGTTTTGGCTTGGAGTCTATGATATTGTGTCCTAGTTACCTTATCTTTCAGATAAAAATTGGAACTTCTGAAGACCAATGTGTTCTCTTAAATGCAGGGCATAATTACTGTAATGAAGGTATTGAATCATAGTTTAATTGATTGATACTCTAATAATAAATGTACTTTCCATTTTCCATAAACTATTTCTCTTTTGAATATGCTTCATATCCATTTTCTGTAAAATGAAGTTGCATATGACATCTTATATTGGTGATATTCAAAATAGTCCTCCTTCCCTTCATGGAGTGCAAAGAGAGACATATTTGGCCACAGAAGAGACAGAATTCTGTCTTAAACAGATCCTCCCCGGCATTCCTATGTTGTCCAGTACAGCACTGGGCTCGTATTATGTACTCAGTAAATACTTGCCAACTTGAACGTGGCGTTATAAATACTTTTATCATTTATTTCATTTTGTTGTTCTGTTCAGTGGTAAAGGGGAGCTAGTAAATGGTACTCTTGCTTTCAAGTTCTGAGTCCAGCCATGACCTCAAAGAAAGGAACAGCCTTTAAGGCTATTTGAATCTATTCCTTTGTTCATTCAGGGAAAAACTATGTATGGGGAAAATGTAAGGTGGAAGGAAGGAGAAAAAGCCAGAATACTCTTCTGTTTCTTTTCTGGTATGCAGAAAATTAATCATGTGAGTGTTTACCGAATTTACCCAAAAATGGGAAAAAGATCTCAAGATTATCCGAACACGGTGTCTGGTGCAATAGATGCCCACAAACGCCAGTTCATTTATTTTAGTGTAAAGGATTATGACTAGAGGACCACAGTTCTTTATTTCTGCATGATCCACCATCCTATTTTCTTTTTTTGTCTTTTTCATTTCAAGAATGGTCTGTGTGTGCTTTATTTCAGAATCTGGAAAAGGGGTTCAATGTTTAGCTACATAATGAAGTGCAGACAAGAAGCTTAGGCCAGCATTTGCCTCAAATCTATCCCATGATTTAAGACACCTTGGAGAAGGGATCTATGAGCTCCTACATCAATGGATGATGACTTTTTATCTGTATCAAGTGACCCACAATTTGTTACTGATGCAATGAGAAATTAAGAAAATAGCACACACTTTTATGACTGTCATTTCACAGTCACTCAAATCAGAACTGGAATGCCACAAAAACAACTCCCTGTTAGCCCAGAGAAAAAAAAGAAAGAAAGTAAAGGGGAAATTCAGATTAGTCACAAAGAAGTTCCCCCGCCTGCCTGCAAAAGTTGCAGCGTTAAAACTGAGAGAGTCCGCTCTGCTCTTTCAATCGCCTTTTATCTCTGGTCCTGGGACCTTTGCCTATTTTCTGATTGATAGGCTGTGTTTTGCCTTTATCTCCTCCTTTGTGGGGAAGATTGCCGTCTTCCCCCAGATTTCCCTTTGCCGTATCTTCATCTTCCTTGCATCCAGATTGTGAAGATGGAAGGGGTCCAACCCCTGGACGAGAACGTGGGAAACATACCCAGGCCAACATTTGAGAGGAACAAGCTATTGCTGGTGGCCTCTGCAATCCAGGGACTGGGGCTGCTCCTGTGCCTCACCTACATCTGCCTGCATTTGTTTGCTCCTCAGGTAAGATGCACCACTGGGCGCTTTTTTCCCTCTAGCTCATGCTTATGGCAGCTGCAACTGCTGCAAACAGTCACTTGGAAATAATCCAATGCCATTATCATTTAGCTTCCCGCCCCCGCCCCCTGCTGCCCCCCAGAGATTGTAAAGTGTGGTTAAACACCCTTCTGTCTCTCCTTTCCTTCCTTCTTTTCAGCAGTAGCAGTGGTAGGGCAGAGTGGAGGTAGGGCAGAGGCACTGCTTCTAGATTCTTTTTCTTTTTCTTTGCAATGCAAGAATCCTGGTATTCCTTTATGAGCTGTCACTTTGAAGTGTTGAGTCCCTGATATACTTGGTCTATCCATTCTGCTAGTAATGTGTCTGATCAGAGAATTAATATAAAAAGGAAATAAGAAAGAGACCACTTCCACTTTCCCATCATATTCATAAACTCCATAGACATGCAAGGAGATTTGCTTTTTAAAGAATGCTGAAGGTATCAATATTAAGTTCTTTTAAAATAGCTAACCTTGCCTTTTAAGGGCAGCAATGTGTGTGTGCACGTGTGTAAGCCTACGTGTCCACCCATTTACCCCAACGATTTAATCAGATATTGTGTCCCACAGTCTATTCCTACCAAACATAACTTAAAGACATCACTTTGTCTTTTTCCCACTCTATTCAATACATCATGTAGTAGGTGATCATCTTTCTAGTATTTTCCCCACTTAATTAAAATATTCTGTCCATTTTTCATTCTCTTTATTTTTCTCCCATGGCTTTCCCCTTTTACATGGTTTTTTCTTATTCACTCATTTAGATATACAAACATGGTTAGGTATTTAAGGATATTCTTCACTGCAGGAGATGCCACTGAAAAGAAAATAAGTCTATACTCTCCCAGTGTTCCTTTGTTGGGGCTAGTCTGATAATTCTTGTTTTCCTGGCTGGTTGCTTTGGGTTGGACAAATCTCCCCCTGATAATGGTCAGACGGTAGGAACTTTTATTTCTGATTACCATTTCAGAGCCTGGGTACCTCAAGCTAAACCAGGATAAGATGAGCAGTCCTGGCAAATGCCTGGGCTTGTTTCTGCCTACAGGAAATAGGGGTTTTCGGTGCAGGGAGGCTGGTGGGGGTGTGTGTGGTTATGATCACTGTACCGCAGAGAATACTCATGTCCCCAAATTCCAGAAGTGTAGCTGGTGTCACGCTCAGGTCTGCAGACCAGTTAGCACAACATGCCCGTCCTCCCCTCCCCACACCACATGTTCACTTCTGCATGTGGAACTTTTCAGGTGAAATTAAAGTAGATGATTGGGGAGAGGGTATGGGGGCAGAGTAAGGTGTCCATGGCAGGATACCCAAGAGGTAGACCAGAATTAGGCTCTTCCAAGAAGAAAACAAAGAGAGTAACTAAAAATAGAACTGTTGAGTGCATTCACCAGGTCTGGGATCCCTGAGAGTGCTTTTTCAAGCAACCACAGTGTTACAAATTTCCTTACACTGCAGGATGATAAAAAGACAGAACATATGGCCTCAGTCAAGGCTAACCAATTGCACAAGGGCTCTGAGCAGGAGATACCAAAAGGTGAAACAGAAATGTGTAGTCTGCTGTTGGCTGGGGCCACCTTGTACCATCAATACCCAGGGGATGTTGAGAAGAAGAGGGGTCCTTTCTGGAAAGTCATCCAGCAACTCTGGGAAAGAAGGAAGGCTGTGGGAAGGAAAGCTAAGTGCTGGTTTCTAGGACACAAGGACTCACGATGAACTGATCTCTGGGAGAAAATTAGCTTTCTATAGTCCTAGCACAGAAATGGAAGCAAAGACATGGAAGGTATGTTTGAGCTGTTTTCTCAAGAAACATGTTCCCATATGCTCTGGATACAGAAACTTTTTTCTGCTCAGATACTTGAAATTCTTCACCTGACATTAATTTTAATTTTTTTCCTTATTTCTAGCTAGACTATTTTAGCTAATGTAATTTCTTATATTGTTATAAGACCTGGGACAGCACAATGGGTCCTTACATTTAATCTTATATTTATTACTTACACTTTATTATGGGAAAGATAGCATAGATGGGGTGTGTGTGTTTTCCTCTAGAACCTGATCAAATAGTGTCAGTGGTAGTGGTGGTGGCATCGTGTGTGTGTGTGTGTGTGTATGTGTGTATGTCAGAGAGCAGGGGGGGAGGGGGGAGAGAGAGAGAGAGAGAAGGTTGTAGAGTAGCTGTTGAAAAAGTAGACATAGACTAGTAGCTTTTTAGAACTCATCTACAAGAATGTTCAGAATATTTGTTGAAGGATGGGGTAGGTGTTGATGTGTTGATGCAAATCAAACCGCTTTTTTATAAGACATAATGTCACAGTGATGTGTATTGGAGGTGAAATAGAGCTGAAATGCTCATCATTTACCCAGGTAAATGGGATCTCTTCTATTGCAAGAGAAAGGTATTTGGAAGATAATCATACTTTTTTCTCATATTTCTTAGATTTAATTTTTAGCTTTATAAAATAATTGCCTGCATGGATGGCTTGGTAAATACAGACATACTATTAAACTCTTTTGGCAGTCAACGTTTCCTTCAATCAATTTTATTTAGTAACCTCTGTTTTCTCACCACGGGGTTAGGTCTTGAAAAGCATAAGCTTTTGTTTTTGAGATGCTAGAAAAAAAGACAGACCTTACCCACTCCTCATGTAATTCACTTTCCTCTTTGGGCCTTGATCTTCTCATCTGTAACATGAGGCAATTGCATCAGATGATCAGTAAGATCTCTTTCAGTTCAATATTCCTTGAGTATGTAGTTTATATATTCATAGAATGGGTATGAAGACTTGAGAAACAAAACGTGAGTTAACAGATTTTTGTATTTAAGCTCATGGATTTCCTGCTTTTAAGAAGGGACTTGGGGAAATCAAATTTCCACATATATACTTTTCTATACTTATATACTCTGTATATATACAAATAACCTATTCTGGGTTATTTAGCAAAATATATTCTTTAGAAAGGGGAAAAAAGTGAATGCTGTAGAAGAATATTCTTGACACAATTATAAAATTGAGCGCTTCTTGCACCAAAACCAATACATGCTGTTTGGATATTATATTGGGACTGCCACTTAAAGCGTCAGGTTTCCAGTCTTACCTGGAACTTCAGCTAGGGAAAAATGGCAGAAAAAAGCTGACCTATAAGGTGAGAAGCTTTATTAAAGCCTGGCTCTTTCAAGATTTGTATCACCTTTATTATCATAACCCTTAAATATGTGAGGGCTTTGAGTGACATTTTCCCAGCAAATCACTGTGAAAGGTCTAGACAGTGATTCGACTAGTTCTATATCAATGAGAGCCAGAATTAGAATTCACAGTTTCTTGATGAAGTTTCAGGCTATAACTTGGACTTTTCATTGTATCATTTAGTAAGAAAAAGAGGAGTTTGCCTGAAAAATCTTGTTTCAGATTAGCTAAATTTAAATGTCTCTATGCAATCTAACAAGTTTTTGGAAATTCTTTTCATTATGACAGACATGCAAATAAGACAGCTTCAAATGCATTTGAATTTGCTTTTCATGAGCAAATCTTTGAGAATTAAAAGGAAACATCTGAAGTATTGAACTGGTTTGTTATAAGGTATTTTGAGGCTCTTAAAGGAGGTATTAGTAAAAACATATAGAATCGCTGGATTTTTGAGCAGGTATTAGACATAGTCTATTTACAGATAAGCAAACAGAAAGCCAGAGAGGGTAGGTGAATTGCACATGATCACTTAGCTAGTTAATTAACCAGAAACTCCTGACTCCTAGACTAGGGTTCTTCCTACTATCAATCAAAGCATCTTTACTCAAATTCATTCCAATGAGTGTTTACTCATTTGAGTAAACACCATTTGAGGCATTGGAGATACAAACATACATTGGAGAAGGTTTTTGAACTCCTTGAACTCACAGTCAAGATGCAGGGTGGGGGCAAAAGAGTGACAGACACGTAGAGACATGCTCAAGGGACAATGGGAAGATGAGAGGAGGAGGGCTGCCTCAGCCTTTTGGGGAGTCAGGAAAACCTGGGGGAAGAGGTATTGCTTCAGCTGGTGTTAGAAGGAGTAAAAATTCTACAAACAGATGAGAGGGTGGGGAGGGGGCAGAACTGCAAGTTCAGAATAGCTGAAGTTGAGTGTTCGTGGGGGAAAGTGGCAGAGATGAGGCTGCAAAACTGGGGTGGGGGGCAGATCACAAAGGGTCCTGTGAATCACGCTAAGGGAACACACTTCATTCCATTCTATGCCAAAGAAGATACAGGAAAAGTTACCAAAATTGTTGCTTATCCAAATTTTGCTCCTCTTATGTGGTCTATATATTGGCCAATATAGAAAGTGAGTCTAGTCTCATCGGCAGTAGGGGGCACCACAGTAAAAGTAACCGTTCTTCTGTGTCTTTTAAAGAGAGTTTAGCCTCTTTTCCTGAAGAGTCAAGATTAGAAAACTATTCTCAGGCAGTCAAGTGCTCATCCACATATAAGAGAATGAACAATATCAGGTGGCCTAATGTTGTTCACTATTTAAACAGTGATATTTTCTAAAGGAAAAATTCAGGTACATTTTCTGATGCAAGTACTCAAAATAGGGCAAAATAATTTGGATGGGGATTGTGTGGAAACTGTCACACATATAAGCACATACAGACACAAATACACACCAAGGAGAGTAGCGAAATGAACAGAAAGGTCTAGGTATAGGCCTAGGGATATAACCTCCTTATTCCTGTTCTGTGACCCAGCCTTGCCGAGGGGCTGGCCACTCTGCCCTTCCAATTCTGTTTCTCTTAATAGGAATCACTTTTGTGCCCTTCACTCTCAGAAACTGCAGCTTTCTTCCCATTTCAGGGGTTCTCCATTCATGGAAAACTAACGTTAATCTTTTGGAGTCTTTGGGATAGAGGAGCCATGTACAGTGTTGTTATTACTATTTAACAAGTTAAAAAAACCACCAGGTAGAAAAATTTATTTCCCCACAGTCAGAGATGAAATATGTGGTAGAGTTGGATCGAAACTGAATTCTCCAACATCCCATGCCTTGTATATTACATGTGTAGTCACCCATACTTTTGATAGCCACGTCTTTTCCTTACACAAAAATACAAAACAGGGGTTTCAGGTTTTGTGGGGGTCATTGAGATGTAAGACAGAGTGCCCTGGGCCAGGCACCAGAAGACTGGTTCAGTCCAGACTTTTAGCTCTGTGACCCTGAGTAAATTCCCTGCGCAGTCAGTTTAATCATTTCCAGAATTGGAATTTGGTTTTTGTGAGGATCAAATGATACAGAGCTTTGTAAATGCTAAGATCATTGTTATTATTCATGTACATGCTTCCATAAGCATACTGTCACTAAAATGTTTACTAGCACACGTGTGTGCATGCACACACACATGCCCCTACTGTAATTTTTAGGATTAAAAGAATCCATCTTGGAATAGTTCTATTATTTCTGAACATAGATTTCTAAGTAAGAGGTCATGGCTGCATTAGAGAGCAAAGAAGGAATAAAGGGGAGAATTTATGAGGGTATGAAGTGTTAATAAGTTCAGTGCCTATCTGGAAGTGGTTTATAGAGCTAAAATTACACACTTACAGCACATGCTCAGACTGGTTCCATTTCCCCTCTCTTGGATATATTTCATCCAATTCTCCAATGACTCGGCTGCTAAATAAGGAAGAAAAGATTTACAAGATGCATGTGGTCTGGTTTACAGTACTAGAAATGTTTCAGGTATGACCAGCATAACTAAAATTATTTTTTCTTTTCAGGAGACCTTTTATTCTGAAATGCACCTTAGGTGGATTATTAATTTTTATACATTTGTCTAGCTTTGATAACATGCAAATCCTATTTAGGAACACACACTGACCAACAGAAAGATGGACAAACAGACCTAAACTTTAATTCTTCTAATATTAATTTAATAAGAGCTTGTGAATAGAAAGCCTTCATTTCCAAAGTATTGTATAGGTGGGGAAGTAAGGGCTCCAGTGAATTTAAGTAATATACCCTCAGGCTGGGCTCCCCCGTAGGCAGCCAGAGCATGAGCCTAGAAAGTCTGTGAAACAGTGTCAAACAAAGATCAGGATGGAAATGACAATTAATATTATGAAAAATTATAAAGAAGCATCAAAACAGTCATCAAGGGACTATAACTGTTGGGTTATAAAATAAGTCATAAAACATGTTTCTTACAGTTTAGTAATGTAAAACATATTTTGAATTACTTGTGTGTTGGGTGCTTACTGCTTTTAGCTTCCTAGGTCCCTACAGGTATTAATCTGGCCCTGTGTATGGTACAATAAAGAATGAACTCAGAGCTCTTTTTGGGATGCATGGGTAGCAGGGAGGTTGAGTGGTATCACTCAAAGTCCTATTGTAATAACAGCCCCTCATTTTTGCAGAGCTTTTCCCTACTTCTGTCCTCACTTCTTTGCTTGAAGGAAGGTTGTGTGTAGTTTTACACTGAGAAAATTAGAGGCATAGAGACTCGACTAGGTTTGCACAGAAAGGTCAGGGTTAGAAATTAAGACCCAGTCTAAAGTTTAGTCCTATCTCCTTCCGTTACACCCGGCCATCACTCTATGACTCTGAGCTTTAAGAATGTTGGCTGGCTGTATTAAATATTTCTTTCCTTTTCTGGCATTGGTTGCTTTTGAAGAAAAATTGGAGGAAGGATTTCTGTTCTGTCACAGAGGGAAGAAAAACTCTTTTTTAAAAAGTATTTAAATCTACTTACACAAATACAGGTAACAATCAATGAAATTTTAACAATCACATAATACCTTATAGGTTATTTTTATAAAGCAATCAAAGCATTGCATGTGTGATATGTTTGTAGAGCAGGAAGAAGACCTGGAGTCTGGTACTAGCTCAATCATTTATTCTCTCTTATTTTCCTCTTTTTTCCCCTATTGTTTTTTTAAACAATAAAGGAGATTAGACTATATAATTTCCCAGGGCTTTTCTAGTTCTGTCAGACTCTGACTCAAAGAATCACTTTAACGTGATAGTGCGATTTGCACACTGTATGCAAATACCTATTCAACCATGCAGTAGTTTCCTGGGGCTGTTGTAAAAAACTACTACAAACTGGGTGGGTTAAAACAACAGAAATTTATTCTCTCACAGTACTGGAGAACAGAAATTTGAAATCAAGGTGTCAGCAGGGCCATGCTCCCTTTGAAGGCTCTAGTAAAGAATCCATCCTTGCTTTTTTCTAGCTTCCAGCAATGCTCAGTGTTCTTTGGCTTGTAGTGCGTGACTTCGAGCTCTGCCTCCATCTTCACATGGCCTTTTTCCATGTGTGTATTTCTGTGTGTCCTCTTTTCTTCTAAGGACATCAGTCATATTGGACTTAGGGCCCACCTAACTAATTAACTTAACTAATTACATCTGCAAAGACCCTATTTCCAAATAAGGTCACATTCTGAAGTTCCAGGTAGACATGAATTTTGGGGGGACACTATTCACCCCATTGCAAATTATTTATTCATTTATGTATTCAACAATATTTATAGAACATCAGCTACCTCTCCAGCACTGAGAACCCAATGGTGAGCAAAATAGATGTTGTCCTCCTTGCCCCCCAAGGGTTTGCAACCCAATAGGGAAACAAGGCAGTTAAACAAGCAATAGAGTATGATAAGCACTGGATAACTAAGTTGAGTACATTTTTCAATAAGAAGTTTCACAGAAACTTCACCAGTTTCAATACTTAGTTTCTCAATTGGGATTATAAAATGAACATACTTTTCTTTTGCATTAGGTGCTTGGTTTCTCTTCCATTAATTAACAGGAAGGCTTTAGTTTAAAATGATATTGTCATCATTTTCACCACCATCATCCTCATGTCACTGCTGTTCTGTGAGGAATTGACCAGTCATCAGTCTCAGTTTGTATCTGAGCACATGCTGAGGATTATCTAGCATCCCACAGTTGAGGCTCAGAGCTTCATTGCACACACAACACTAGGGAAAATCTTGATTGCTCATTAACCCTCAGAGGGAGACACTTGGGGAGCAGGAGTCCTGCTGCTTTTATTACAGCAAAGGGGTCTATGGTGTTGAAAAGATCTTCTGTTCAGAAGGTCTTCTTATCACCCAATTCCTTGAGATTTCTCTTTTGAATATTGTGATTTTTCTAATCTCTGAAATGGAAGTATCTGTAGACACTATTTCAATCATCTTAATTGAGCTTGAACATCAAGATGAGGATATTAGAAGCTGAGGAAGGGAAAGGACTTCTTCTGGCCCAAGAACAGAACCCAGGTGTCCCCACTCCCAGCCCAATGCCTTGTTCACTCTACTAGGTTGACTTCTCAAGACAATATTCCCTTCTTTTTATATACCAAATGAGATAGGGAATGAGTGATTTCAAATAGAAAGATACTGACTGTAATAATTCTGCTACTTTCTTTGTATTCAAGGATGAATGGGACAATTTAAAAAAACCTGAGCAATGTATGGTGTTGACTAGAGCTGGTGTCAGATATTATGTGATCATGTAGTCACTGGCAAAGGTCCAGGCATGGCTTAAGGGGCCAAGTTCCACCTTAGTTCAGTGAACATTTATTTTCTCAGCATCATTATATTTGAGACATGGTAGGAGGTATGGTAATGCAGTAGGCACATTGTAAACCTACCTTTCTAGTTGCTTAGAGACTAAGCTGATAGGTAGATATGGGGGAGACTTACCCAATCACTGAGATGAGAGAGGGAGTTCTCAGAAATGCTTTGGTAGATCCCTTTGTCAGTGTACTTTAAGGACTTCCCCAGTTAATGTGGAAAGGGAAACCCAGGTATAAGAAAATCTTCCCCTTGAGAATACAGAGTTGGTGTATTGGGTTAATCACATAATTTTGAAGGTGTGTTCATGTCACATGGATGCTTTTGGTTGATTTGGTTGTTTACCTAAATATCTGAGATGCCTCTTAGATATCTGTCAATTGCTAAGTATTGGGGATGGTAAAACCGTAGTTGATGTTCTCTGAGATAGAGAGGAGGTAGGCCTTTCTGAGGGAAGACTCACACAGCCATTACTAAGGATATTTGACAAGAAGAGTAGAAGTGGTAAGAGAGAGGAGGCTATTAGCATATCACAGAGGCTGTGTGGTGGGGAGAAAGGTGGAGGGTAAGAAAGAGATGCAGGGAAAATGTGTCAGCAGAGGTGGTCAAGGGTAGGCATGGAGAAAGAGAAGGTTTTGGATGACAAATAAAATGGCTTCTCTTTGTGTTCATTAAATCCCAATAAACTCTTTATTCAACAAAGATTTCAAGCCACACTTCTTTGTCTCTAAGAAATGTAACTTTTGGGATTTTTTCTGAATATGGAAGACTCCTTGGCCAAAGAACAAGTTTTTGCCCATTTTTCCTGTTCCTCTTTCTGGGTGGGCTTCTGAACGTCTCTGATCAGAAGTGGCGGCCTGTCCCTTTGTAAGAGGACTGTTTCCACTGAGTGCATACTACATCTACTAGGATGAGGGTCTACCTTCTCAGTCTACTGTAGTGGGCAAATGTGAAAAATTCCACCTTCCTTTTCTGAGGTCCCTGGAGACACACCCTGAGAGCTTGTGAAGTCACGTCTTCATGATCTCTCAGATCTCTGATTGACATGAGGCCCAAGGTCGGGGGAGGAGAGGTTCAGGTCCAGTGGAGGTGGTGTGGTGAACCGGAGAGTCCCCATCGCAGATCTATTTCCCCACCCTCCTCCACTGGCTCACATCCCACCTCTACTCTCCACCAGAATCTTGACACTGTGGCCTGGTATCAAGTGAGGATGGCAAGGCCCACATAGTGAATGCAGAGCCCACTTCCTGGTGTCATACTTGATGAATATCATTCGCTCCTGCCACAGATACTCCTCTCCAGGACAAATGCCAAATGAGTATAAGGTAAAAGCCCCATGCCACATCCTAGTGAGTCAGAATTAGAGGTTCACACTCTCCCAAGATGAGCTCTTGAAACAAGTATCACCTTCTTGGAAACACAGTACAGGCTGCTGGATAAACACCAGAGAGATATCAGATACTTTTAATCTATATCTTTGGACAGCCCAATGTTCAAAGTACTGACAGCAGCCAGGAAAGGACCCAATTCTGACCCTTCTTTGCAGCACGGCTTGCAGAACCTACTTTGCACTTGCCCGTGGGCCTGCATCTGCAGCTCCTTGCCAGGACGGTTGAACCTAATCAGAGCATAGCTAATGATTTTGCCAACCTGAACTACAAAGAAAACCCTGTAGGGTTGGTTGAGGAGCTCTTTCTAGAGGAGGATTTCTGGGTATTTCAAGATATATCTGAGTATTTTGACAACTATACAAAAATTGGTATTTAATATTATTCAGTATTGATGATGAAAATAATTCAAATTCATCTTGGACCCTCAGATAAATGCTTTCCTTGGCATTCTTTACTCTTAAGATAGGATAGGATAAAGAGAAGAGATATTATCATGAACCTGGGATTCAATTAAACTCAAGTTAATGCATATTTGTTCCTGAGCAAGTTCTAAACAGCACTGATTCTCATTTTCCTGTTGGTAAAACAGGGGTAATTATTATCCCTAATTCATAGGATTATTTTGAGCAGCAAATGAGGTAATGAATTTGAAACAGTGTGGCATGTTGTAAGTTCTCAATGAGGTCTTATTATTTTTCTTGAATACACAAAGAATGGCCCTATTTCTAGACCTTTCTCCAGCTAATTATAGAATGTCTTTTGCTTACTTGAATCTTCTCTTTCTTTCAAGTCCTAAGTCTATGTCTTTCCTCCTTGTGCTGCCAAAGCCTATGATGACTTTTCTGTTCTTTTGAACCTTATGCCATACATTGCCTGTTGGTGTTTACACAAAGTCTTATATAGAGGACCTATTAATATTTTCCTGACTGACAGACAAGTTTATCAAAAATAAGGATTGTGTGTTCTATCCCTGTATGTCCTAAGAGTGGAGTGTAATGCTTGCTGCATAGTAGGTACTCAGAAATTGTTGATGCTATTTCTAATCAAACCACCAAATAATATGACAATCATATTATTCATTCCACTACTGAATAATACTCACAGTAGAACAAAAATGTTTCTTGTGTAGCAGCTTTGGGACAGGCACACTTTTTGCACAGGGCATGGTTGGAGATACAGTCTCTGGATTTAGATCTTCAGAAGTTCACAGTCTAATGCAGTGTTTTTCAAATCTGAAATTTGGATGCTTGTATTATAAAAAGGCCAATTCCTGGACTCACCCAGACCTTTTCAATCATAATTTTGGGAATAAGCATCTGTACTTTTTTTTTTAATAACAAATTTCTTTGGAAATTCTAAGGCACATTAGAGTTTAAGAATCACTGGGTTCTCAGACCTTCCTGCTGCATCATCAGCTGCTCCCAAACATGATGCTTGTGCATCATTTAGTCAGTTAGTCAAATACCCCATATTTGCCAACTGGGTACTTGTTTGTTCCTGTTTTTCTTTCTGGCTTCACTTATGGCAGCCCTGAAACCCACAAGGGAAGCCTGGACTCTGGGCTCTCCCTATGCGTCCTCATGATGAGGTCATTGCCAATCTGCTGGGTGGCAACTTCTCTTTTCCAAGGTTAGTATTGAAGTGAATACAAGGAATGGAATATTAATGAAGTCTTCATAGCATTTTCCCCTCACTTCAAATTTGTATGGGAGAAAAAAATCACCTGTGTGGTATAATGAAAATTATATTGGAATTCTACAATCTCTTCACTTCTGTGGGCCTTAATTTTTTCCTCTGTAAAATATAATGTTGAACTAGAAGATGACTTCTTTTATACTCTTTCATGCTTCTAAGACTATGTCATTCAAATTTCATGGATTTACTTCAATCCTGGCATGGATACTTACAGGGGTTTGCATTTCACCTTTGAGGATGGTGTGGGCTCTTCAAGCTTTCCAGATTGAAGAAGCTTTAGACTATAGACTATGCTTACACAGAAACCCTACTGACCCTTTGGTATTTTCTATGTTAATATCTGGAGAAGATCTGGGGATTTTGTTTTTCTTGATATGCAGAACACTGAATTTGTGTATGTGGGTAGACTAAATATCTTCTGATTGTTTTCTGGCAACCTTTCTCATGAAGCCCAGATTCTTTTGTATTGTTTCTCTGGGCTACAGAGTCGGAAGGCTGATATGACAATTTTGTTAGTCTTTGATTTTTTTTCTTTTATTCATTCCTTCATTGTGCTGTCACATATAAAGCTTATATAGTATTACATAGAATAAATTATGAACATGACATGGATCTTGTCTTCCATGTGCATCCAAAAATAATAGCTGACATTTATCAATTCCTTACAATATTCCATGCCAGGTGCTGATCATTCACATACATTATTTCATTTAAACTTTATAACAACCCTCTGAGATACAGATTTTTACTATCTCCATTTTACAGATAAAGAAACTGAAAATGAGCAAGGTGAATGCAATTTTCCCATGGTCACACAGCTAAGTAGTCTAAGCAGGGAGATAAAACTCATGTCCATCAGCAGTATTGTAAGTCAATAGAGTGATTTCTTTTTTTTTCACATTGTTCACCCTTGGTGTTATACATTCTGTGGGTTTTGACAAATGTATAATGACACGTATCCACCTTTATAGCATCATACAGAATAGTTTCACTATCCTAAAACCCTCTGTGCTGCAACTATTTATCCTCCCCCATCCCCTAACCCCTGGCAACCACTGATCATTTTAATCTCCAGAGTTTTGCTTTTTCCAGAATGTCATATAGTTAGAATCATATAGTATGTAGTCTTTTCAGATTTGTTTCTTTCATGTAATAATATGCTTTTAAGATTCTTCCATGTCTTTTCATGGCTTGATATCTCCTTTCTTTTTAGTGTGAGTAATGTTCCACTGTATGGATATACCACAGTTTATTTATTCATTCACCTACTGAAGGACATCTTCGCTGCTTCCAAGTTTTGACAATTATAAACAAATCTGCTATAAACATCTGTGTGAACAGGGTGATTTTAAATACTTGCTATGGTAGTATAGAAACCAAAAATCAAGGATTTGATTAGGCCTTGAAGGTGGTAAGATTTTGATGGGCAGAGACAGATGGAGGAACATTCTTGATAGAGAGAACAAAGGAAGTGAGCATTTTTTGAACACCTACCATGTGTCAGGCAAACTGTTGGGTGCTTTAAGTTATCTTATCTAAACTTCTCAGTCATCTCCTGGAACATTTCAATGATAGTATTATGCCTTATTTTCACTTTTCCGAATTCACAAAATCAGAGAAGTCACAGTTTGAACTGAATTTGACTCCAAAGCCTGTGCCCGTTGTCTTATCCTACCAGGCTCTCTATCCAAGGGCAAGGAGATTAGAGCAAATAGTTGGCTAGATCATAAGACACAGGAAGCATATGTGTGGTGATAAAGCTTGACAAGGAGGTTCGAGCCAGGCTGTGCAGGGCTTTGACTTGGGCACTGTGGGGGGTGTTTCTGGGCAGTAGAGTGTCAGCATGAGGTAATCAGGTATGGAGGATGAAGGGGAAGATGGTGGATGGGCAGGGAGCAAGAGGAAGGACCATCTTTTTCTATTTTATAACATTGACTGAACTTGAGGGTATCGATGCTAGTAAGAGACGTCTGAGAATATGCAAATTTCTACCCCTGGGTGACCTTCAGGAGAAGGAACAGGACGCCTGTGTCTGGGCTTCCAGTAGATCAACCTGAAGGAAGTTGATCTACTGAAACTCCAGACTCAGGCAGAGAGGAAGTCACATGTGTTTTCTCACTGCCTGTCAGCATCTTGGTCCTAGAGGATGTCTGCTTGGTCACTGCCACCCCTACTTCATCAGGTCACTTCAAAAAGTTAAGAAATTTCTTCAGTTTGTAGGCAACTTTTGGAGATTTTTGCAAAGTCAGTCAAAATAATCAAATCCTAAGGGCTTTTAAATCAGGGAGATTGAAGGAGGAACCTTCATGTTTTTTCTCTTTTTTTGAGACAGAGTCTCACTCTGTCACCCTGGCTAGAGTGCAGTGGTGTCATCATAGCTCACTGCAACCTCAAACTCCTGGACTCAAGTGATCCTCCTGCCTCAGCCTCCTGAGTAGCTGGGACTACAGGTGCACGCCACCATGCATGGCTAATTTTTTCTATTTTTAGTAGAGATGGGGGTCTCACTTTTGTTCAAGCTGGTCTCGAATTCCTGGCCTCAAGCCATCCTCCCGCCTCTGCTTCCCAGAGTGCTAGGATTACAGGCGTGAGCCACTGCTCCCCGCCTTTTTCTCTTTTATTAAAATTGACTGAAAGTTGCAACTTTTAAAATCTAAATCATGGAAAGTTAGTGCTGAAAGGGATGCCTGCAATATTCTAGTAATTTTTAAAGATGAGAAGTTGACATCTAGGGAGATTATGAAACTTGCTTAAGATGATACAGTACCTGCCTGCCTGGCATTAGAACCCAGGTGGCTGCATGCCGAGTGCTGCGCTCTTTGTGCTGCTCCACAGACAGCCTCTAACTCTCACAGGTGGCCATTCATACTGGCACAACTGGCCCAGAGAGCAGTGGAGACATTTCTTTACCCAGGTGATTATGGTGATAGGGTAATCTGCCTTTTGACAGGTCTTCTTCCAGATCATTGCCTTAAGCACGAAGGACACTTATTCAGCTGTCACAAACAGTACACAGAAGGGAGACAGCTAAAGAATCCCGTTTCTACCCAAAATCAACACCTCTTTCCATGGGCTCAGCACATTGAACTAATAATATTGCTCCCGTGGTCTAGCCATTGGCAGGACTCAGAAAGGCTTTCCTTTCTTCCTGCACTGCCTGTTGGTTTCAGCTCGGTAAGGCTTGTGATTATATTAATACTTATAAGGAAAATAAGGGATTCCTCATATGTGTGGGCAGTCCCTAGCAGAATCCACTTGACTGAGGCTACTAGTGTGCCAGAAGAGCAGGAAGCAGGATTTTAACTACCCAGGGCATGAAAACAAATTCTTTCCCCCTCACCTCCACACCTGTGATCAGGACATCTTGCCAAAATTAAGAACTGTTGTTCTTGGCAGGCATGATAGGCATTTTTTTTCTATTCCCTTTTTTCTATTTCCTAATACAAGCATATGGTACAAAATTAATAAAAAAAAAAAAGTATACCATAAAAAGTAAGGGTCCCTTCTACTCCTGACCTCAGGCTTCCAATTCCTTTTTCCAGAGGCAACATTTGCAACCAGTGTTTTGTGTATTCTTTCAGGTACATTCAGTGCCCAAACAAGCATTATTATTGTTTTGTAAACACAAATGGCAATATATTTTATGTATGATTCTGCCTTTTGGTTTTTTTTTTGTTGTTTGTTTTTTACTTAATAGATCTTGGAGTTGGCTTCCTATTGAACTTCTTTGTTCTTTTAACTACCAAATTACTATGAACGTTTTATCCACCAGGCTTCCTGTCTTCACTGTTGTACTTCTTTTCTTGCTATTGAGTACTGACTTGGTTCAGGTTAGGTTTTTCAAGCTGTTGAAGAGAAGGGAAAGACCAAATGTTAAAAAAAAAGCTGTACCCAAATTTATTGAACTTGAAGGATTAGAGCAGTTTTTATTGGCTTTGTCTCCTGAAAATAGGAGATGCTCTTACTCCTGTATTACAGGGAAAGAACAAGCATGCACGAAGCTTCCAGAATCCACTCGTAGTGCATTCTGGGAGTCTGTGGCTAGGATGGATTGATGGGTCACAGCCTCCTCCGTGAGGGAATCTCTACCAATGAAAGGGGTCATCAACAAGATGACCATTAAGTGCTCTGTTATCCAAGATGGGAAATTGGGACTCAGGGAGCAAAAACAATATACCAAAGAAGAGTTTGGCAGAAGGGAAGACATATTTCAGATGCTTGCATGAAAGAGCAGAATAGTCCTCATTTATCTTAAGAGATGTTATGGAAAAGCAAGGGGCCAGGTAGGAAGTCTGGGTCCAGTCTTCACAGAAAAAGCCAAGTGTTTTCTCCAGTCTTTCCCTCTACAGGCTTTGTTGGACATGACTTGACAATTCCATTTGTTCACTTTTTTTTCCTAAAAATATGTCTTTTTTCCTCCCTCAGGTGCCCTCTCCAATTCAAAGTATCAAAGTGCAATTTACCAGTAAGTATTGTCAAAAGTTTAATTGATTCATATTTTTGAAAGAATCTTCTCTTCAGTCTCTTAACTTCCTCCAGAACACAGATCTCTCCTTTTCCTTAGGGAAAGAATTAAATTCCAATTAAATCCCAGAATTGTTGCAGCCTGCATATTATTTTCATTAGGGACAAAGTTTTATAAAGAAGAAAAGGGGAGTAATTAGCTACCATATATGTGCTTCTTTCTGTACTAATTACTTTATGTGTCACACTTAATCCTCCTAGGAACCCTTTGAGTAGGAATTATTCTCATTTTTCAGCTAAGGAAACTAAAGCTTTACTTCTTACAAGTCTGTCTGACTCTAAGATACACTATCTCCTGCTAACTCTATTCTGGGACAAAATTATACCTTAGTGAGAGTTGGGGAGGCCCTTGGTAGGAAGAAAAGGGGTTTCTGTATGAATATTCGTTTTTAAATTAACTTATCCTGAGCCTGAAGTGAAGTATCTCTTGCCCTCCATAAGTGGTCCTCATTTTCAATTCAAAGTATGCTCCCTGGAACTGGTATAAAATGAGAATTACTGGATTGTGGCCAGGAATGAGGACCAATTCCTTCCCATCGTGAAGGAACATGGGCCAGAATAGCATGTGTCCAAGACATGGTTGCTTGGCCATTCAAGATGATATTGGGGCTAATATGGAAATAAAAGAAATTTAGGCTCTTTGGCTCGCATTTAGAATGGCCCTGCACAAAGCTACCAAAGCTATCACTTTGCTTCCTCTTCTTCGTCCTTCCTTTCTTTCTCCTGTGACAGCAACTCTTCCCAAGGTACCTTCCAGAAAAAACTAGCAACAGGAGATAGAAGGGTGAAGCAGGTCTGTGTCCTTGAGCTCTCCTGCCTGCATCTTACTGAGCCCACCCTGAGCCCACAGACATTCTGTACTAAGTTGCACTATTAAACTTAAATGACTGCTGGCAAAAGCCAGTAAAAAATGCTGTTGGTCAATCCAATGTCTGGGAGCATGTGGAAAATTTGCATTTCATGGTCAGATGGAGAGAGGATAGGGAACAGTTAAAAGCAGTTACTTTGAGTCAAGCTTCAAAGTGGAGGTAGTGTGCAGGACTGGGGCAAGGGGCACTGCTGCCACCCTTTGCCATAGTCCATCACCAAGCAAGAAAAGAAGCACTGAAGTTGCCAACCCCTTCCTGTTCTGAAAAATTAGGGAAGCCTTGAAGCTACTTTTCCTGCCATAGGTCTGTTGTGACAATTGCTGTAACCTCTCAGCTCCTGAATCCCAGCCCATCCGAGACTCTCTTGGCCACTAATATTAGTTTTGCTTCTTCTATTCCACTGGTAAAGCAGATTCCACCCCACAGGTAGAAACACAGCACTCTTGTGCTTTTACTCCTTTCAAAATCTCTTCCTGTCACTCTCTCGTCACCTGATTTCAGAAGTATTGGAAGGTTGTTGCCCAATGCTGTGCTTAGGAATCACTCTTTTTTTTTTTTTTAATTCTTGCCCCACCCTCCCTAGATTATGAGAAGGAAAAAGGTTTCATCATTACATCCCAAAGCAAGGATGAAATCATGAAGGTGCAAAACAACTCAATCATCATCAACTGTGATGGGTTTTATCTCATCTCCCTGAAGGCCTACTTCTCCCAGGAGGTCAACGTCAGCCTTCATTACCGGAAGGGTCAGGAACCCCTTCTGCTCCTAAGCAAGGTCAGGTCTGTCAACTCCATCATGGTGGCCTCACTGGCTTTCAAAGACAAAGTCTTCTTGAATGTGACCACTCACAGTACCTCCTATGAATACCTCAATGCGAATGGTGGGGAACTGGTTCTCATCCATCAAAATCCTGGTGGATTCTGTGCCCACTGAGAGTCTGATGACAGCACTTAAAACCAGGCACCAGCATGCATGCCAAGCTGGGGGTGGACAGGACACGGACCCTGCCTTGCCAGTGAAGGAGTTGTCCCAGCTCAGCCACATGCGATGTGACCAGAAGCAGATCCTGCCCAGTCCCCCCCCCCCCTCAGGGATATTTAAAACTTATTTTACATACCACTTAACCTTATTTATCCTTGTATCTTCTAAATTACCTAACCCTCATCCCCCCGTGATTGCCTCAAGCTCACTAGGCACCTTTGTGAGAAAGAGAAGATAGTGCCTCTTCTTCAAGACACACTGTTTCTATTGGTCAGGTAATTGTCATAATAAACTTATGTCATTGAAAATGGCACTTGACTACCATTTGCTGGAAATTCGACGTGTGTGGCATTGTCAAAACGAAGAGGAGCAAGGAGGGGTTATGAATCTGCCAAAGGTGGTGAGAACCAACCCCTGGGAGCCAAGCTGCCTCTCCAAGGTTCGTTGGTTCCAGTTTGCATATTTCCTAAATTTCAACTCCCTGATCTGGCGGGAGTTCAAAAGGAAAATCAGCTTGTGAAAATCAGGACTTGAAGATAGCTGCCTAAGAAATACTGTTTACTCTGGGCTTTTTTCTTTACAACTTTGCTTTTCTGGCCTCCAAACATACTTGATAGAAATTTCTCTTCAAAGAACCATCCTGGGGATATGATTCTGTGAAAAATCTAATCAGTGACTTAAGGAAAACTGAGGGAAATTTTTCTATTCAGGGAGAGTGAGATAATTTATTGTGAGGGTTATCTTTATCGCACAGGATAGCAGTGAACTGGACCTCTCAGGGTAAAAGTCAATAAGGATGTTAACAGTCTAGGGAGGAGAACCCATTCTTTGCCACAGATAGGCAAAGCTACACATGCTCATCCTCCTGCCTATGCTGAGATACACACCCCGCACTATGTCTTGTACACACATACCACATTGCTGGTTTCAAGAACTGAAGTGATTCTATTATCAAATGCAATTTGATGTCAAATGGTACTAAGAAGCTATTGTGCCTTACAAAAAATAATGATCTCTGTCTAGAAATACCATAATACCACATATAATCTCACATTGATAACTGAAACTAGAAGGACCTAGGATCAGTCAATACCAACGCTTCAAGAGAACAGGATTCCCTTATATTTAGTTTAAATGTACCCCCTTAATGTGATATAATGTATCATGCTTATGGCATTGTGGACAAATGTGATTTTTCATGTCAAATTTCCAGATAATTTGTAATTTCTCTGTGCCAAAACTTTACGAGTGTAAATTATTGATAATTTAAGAAAAAATTGTAGCAAATGTTTCCTTGCCATTTTAAATAGAGGACACAGCATGTCACAGAATCTTTCTAGACAATTCTGTGTTATCACAGGAATTGTTCTGTGCTGCAATATGGTGATTACCTCTAGGATCTCCAGAAGGTGGAGGGCTGTTCACTCTTACACCAAATGGTCTCCATTATATTTTGATTTTTTTCTGTCTGTTGGATACAGTTTTCTATTTCCTCTTGAATATCTATCTCCAACTATCTTCTTGCCCCCCATTTTAATCTGTTATGGAAAGAAGCTAAATAAAATTGCTAAATAAAAGAAATTGTGCATAAGGTAAGAGTAATCAAGCTCTGAGTGGCTGCTAAGCCACTTACACAATTATAATCATAGCTAAACATTTATGAAGCACCTACTGTGGACCAGGCACTGGGCTAAATGCTTTATGTAAATTATTCTGAGCAGGATATTCTGTGATATCTGTCTTGACTACTCATAAGATTTATGTGTGTGTATGTGTGTGTGTGTGGCGTAGTTTACTATGATCTGCCAAGTTGTAGTTACTCAATGAGTGAGAGCTGAAAAAGTAAATGTTTATGACTATAAGTAATATTAAAAAAATGCATGTTTACCTTTTTAAGTTTGGAATTTCTGTCTACATTTCTCATAGATGTACACATGCCATGCCTGAGCATAATTGTTGTGTGGATTGTTTGTCTTTGGTGCCATGGCCCTTCCTCACAGGTGGCCACTCCCTGTGGGTACACCTGGCCTGCTCTTCCCTTGCCGGCCTCCTTCAGCCACACAGGGATATTTCTGCCGTGCAACGGCCTCCCTCTTCCACCTTCCACCCATCAAAACGTGTGTTTGCTGTGTCTCGGTCCCATTAAGTCTTGTCTTTCAAAGGAATAATTAACCCTTCTCTATACGGGGCAGAGTTTTGTGGAAAGAAAACTGAGTGAAAAGTCAGGAGATCAGAATTCTAAATTTGATTCAATCACTAATGAGCCAAGTGACCTCGGGCAAATAATTTCCCATTTCTGGATCCTGCTTTCCTCTCTAGTTAAGTGAGAGGAATGTTAAATGTCTAACAGTTTAGAATCTTATGCTTATGGTGTTAGCTGTGAATGCACATATGAAATGTTTATGTACTGGTTGCTATGAGTCAGGAGATATAACCTTCTCTTGTACTATATGGAATTTATTTTTTCTTGGACAAACTGACATCTTCCCTCAACCTTTTTGGTGATTCCTTCAAGAGCACTTATCAATTGCTACTTAGTAATTTTCTATTTAGAGAAAAGGATTCCAATTTTGATCCAAATCATAATTTGTTCTTAAGCGTACTGGGCAGGTCCCTTATTTTAAGCCATAATTTTGTATTTAGTGCTTTCCTGGCTCTCAGAGAGTATTAATATTGATATTAATAATATAGCTAATAATAATATTGATATTTACATGGAAACAAATAAAATGTCTTGGAATTCACTATTGGTTAGTGTTGGAGTTTTTATTTATCCTTCTCTTCTTCTCCATGTTCTGATTAGCTAATCCTCTGATGAGGGGTGGATGGGGCAAGCTTTCTGGCTTCCTACCTGCCTCCAATTTTAGCCTTCAGAGCTATGTCCAGGGGTGGTTGAGCTGGCAGAGTCCATCTTTGCTTTCAAAAAGACCCTCACTGGAAGTTCTCAGAGCCCCTATTCCTGGTTCAAGAGACTGAACCAAATAGAGTTCTACCATATACTGTTTTTCCTTCCTTCAAGACATCATTTCTAACTCTGAGATGATCTCTTATGTCCCCGCTCCTTAGTAATAACTACATCTGCTGTCTCAAGAAGAGTTCACAACTATTAATGGGTTTGTGTGGCATGGTCTGGCCAGAGTGATCCCGGTGCTACCTGGGATGGTGTCGATGACTCTCTTCTCTGTGAAATGCTCCTCTTCCCTGGCTTCTTTGATCTCACCATTTTCTGGTCTTCTCTTTCCCTCTCTGTTCTCTGACTTTTTTGGTCTTCATCACCCCTCTTCTTTCTCTGCCCACCCTTTAATGCTGATGTTCTGTAGGGCTCTACTTTCAGCCTCTTCCTTCTCTACATCAGAGGCCACAGTCTGGCAGCCAATCAGCCACAGTCTGGCCTATATATGTGTTTTTTTGTTAAGTTGAATTTAGTTGATGACATTTAAACACTGGGAAATTCCTGGCTTCTTTTAAAAAGAAAAACAAAAGCAGGAAATCTGGTGATACTGGGCCTAATTTTGGCATGGCAGCAAACATTGCGAGCAGCTCTGCGGCTTCCCTCTTCAGGGAGATACTACACTTTCCATTTTCACAGAGTTCCCACCGTCTGCACAATGTGCAAATGTGCTTACATCAACTCACTCCACCCTTTGCTGCCTGGCCCTGAAGTGTTTGAGTTGTGATCTGCTCCATACCCTTGCCAATCTCCTTGATTCTTATGCCTTCAACCACTGCTCATACACCAGCGATAGCCAAG
Organism: Daubentonia madagascariensis; assembly: GCA_023783475.1. Lineage (NCBI taxonomy): Eukaryota > Metazoa > Chordata > Mammalia > Primates > Daubentoniidae > Daubentonia > Daubentonia madagascariensis. The sequence goes on from JAKFHU010000978.1 coordinate 30,502,102, forward strand.
ACCATTTTCCTGCCCAGGTGTCTTCCACTCAGTGCCACACTTACTGTAATAATTTTTGTAACTAGTAGTATTGAGTGCTCACCCTATGCCAGGCATCATATTAGCCATTTTATATAAATTGTTTAGTTTCATTCTTCCAACAACTCTTTGAGGTAGGTATTATTACTCCTATTTTACATATGAGAACTTGAAAATTTAGGAGGCGAGCTTGTCCAAAGGCATGTGGCTACTAAGTGGTGGGGCTCAGATTCAAGACCAAAGATTGTAGGCACCAAAGACCATGTTCTTCAGCACTGCTACCCTGTCTCTGGGCAGCTCCACATGGATGTAATGGGCACCTCTACCCAGTACATTCACAATAGAACATCCTATCTTCCTTGCCAAGTCCCTCCTCCTGGTTCGTGATGTTGTTTAAAGGAGTCATAACCATTCCTGAAGCTGGAAGGTCCAGAGTCTCCCTACTTTTCTCCTTTACCTGGTTCCATTCATGAGCCTGTAGATGAGGTGTGGGGAACCTGTGGCCTCAAGGCCACATGTGGCCCTCCAGATCCCCAAGTGCAGCCCCTTGACTGAATCCAAACTTCCAGAACCTTTTGGGATTTGTTCTGTAAAGTTTGGATGCAGCCAAAAGGCCACACTTAAGGATCCAGAAGGCCACATGTGTAGACAGACTATGGCTTCACCGACTCTGACTCTCCTCATTACTGTCCTTTATGCTGTTGCAGTAGGCTCCCATCAGGCCCACTTGCCTCAGTGAGTTATTGTTTTATTAAGATGATTCATATTAGTTCAATGAATGAGTTAAATCAACAAACAAAATTGGGCATGGTGCCATGGTGGAAAGATCATGGTCTTGGGATCCTAGTTTTAAACCCTGGCTCTGCCATTCACTAGCTGAGTAACCTTGGCAAATTTTTTAAACCATTCTGACTCTCACTTTCCTTATCAGTTAAATGGGAGATACTAATAATACCTTCTGGATTATTGTGAACATATGAGATAATCCCTACAGAGTACTTAGTATATTGCATGGAATATAGTTGGTTTCAATACATAATAATTTATAAAACTCATCTACTCCACAAGCCAGAAAATAAGTGCCAAATGCATAACACAATTATAGGGGTTTAAGGATGGAAAGTTCACTGAAGCATAACAGAAGAGGTTTGCAGGATTTAAATTGGAGAAGGAGAACATAGCAGGAAAAGAACAGTATGTGCAAAGGCCCAGAGGTAGGAATTCTCATGCTGTATTCTGGGGACGAGGGGTCTCCACTGTGGTTATAGTATTCATCCACTTATTCTGTTATTTGAACATATTCTATTTTCCAAGAAGGAAATTTCTGTTTGGTCATGGTTGGAGATAAGGATTAACGGGTATTTTGAGGATAAAATGTTGGAAACACTAAAGGTGCAGCTAAGAATTTTGGACTATATCTTTCAGAGGGGGACACTGAAAGTTTTTTAAAAAGGATAAGTTATCATGGTTTGGGGAAAGAATCTAAGTTCTTGACAATGCCATTTTTCATTTTGACCCAATTCATATGAATACCTTTTTTTCTGTCAATTGAACAAAGCACTTTGAGCCACTTTTTCTAGAAGACAACAAGAAAAAGAAATGTTATAAGAGCTAAGTTTATAAGACTTTTGTCAAAAGATAAACACAGAGCTTCTTATTAAGAGTGAATGTTTAATAAAGACCATAGTGGATGGTTTTCATTAGCATTTTAAAATATCAAATGGAATGTTATGAGCATAAAAAATAATCCCTGAGAATTTCAACCACTCTATACATGTATTGTTCATTACTTAAATATATCCTATTCCTAAAGTTTTTTGGCAGCCCTTTGGAATTTTTTTCCTGGAGTAGCCTTCTTTACAGAGTATGTGGGTGGCTTGGAGCCTTCCCCAAAATCATCTCTAGTAGATAGACGTGGTAGGTGTTATAAGCCCTCATTCACTCCATGAAACCAAAGCAAGGAAGAATGTTGTTAAAATGTAAATGTAAATGTTACTTAGGAGAGCTGGAACATGAAGCCTATTAATGCTTTACATTCTCTCCCCAAACCCCCAAAAAGCAGGTCAGATGGTCCATTCTGATCTTGAGGGCATGGGATATAAGGCCCTTTAGTTCTGACTGAGGGCCTGGGGAACAAGTGGGGCAGCATTCCATCTAGAAACAGGCAGGGAATTGCCTTAGGGAGAGGAGGCTGAGCACTCAGAATATTCTACCATTATGCCACAGCCCTTGAGAAATCTGGAGCCACTGTCTCATGGGCATGGCTAAATATGAGCCTTGATCAGTGTTTTGGTTAATGGAAGTGGTTGACTTTGTTCATATTCTTGTGGCCTGTCTATGAGAGGGGACAGGGGGATATTAAGAGTTGAAACACAAACTTTTAGCATTTGAGTTTCCTTGGCATCCTGCCAAGGCTGAGAAAATACTTGTACTTTCATATGTGTTTGCTTTATTGCTGATGGATATAAAAGACCTTTCATTTTTCTCCTGACTTATGTGGTCTTGACTTTCTTTGGTTTTGAGGGTTGAGTTTAAAAGAACTATAACAACAGAATAAAAAAGTAATCAACAGGAAGATCTGAAATTATAGAAATATTAGCAGGAAGTAATCTCTAAAGGTCATTTCAGTCCAGCGCTCTGCTTTGATTTAGGATGAAATGTTTGCTAACAAGGATATATACATCTTAGTAATTTTTAGGTTATGACAATCTGTATCTTCCCCTTATGATCAGTTTTAAGACGTAACATTCTATAATCCTATGGCCATTCCTTAAGGCAACTTGAACTTTTCAATTTATGAAAATCTCATTAATTTTTATTAATCAATCAATAGTCAGGCAGTCAACATAAATTTGCTCTACTCCTACTAGATGCCAGGCATTGTGCTAGACACTTAGAGTTACTTTATTTCCTTGAGGGAAATGAAAATTGGTGGTTGTTCTCGATCTCCTTTTACTCTTCAGCCCCCAAATACTTGCTTCTGTTATGTCTATTGCCCATCCTATCCCTAATAGTCATGCATTATCCAGATGCACTTCAAAATACTATCCCGTCAATAAATAGCATTGATAAACAGTACCATACCAAATTATTTTTATATTTTTCATTAATACTATTTCTACCCCTTAATCATGTTCATACTATTTTAAGCTCTTGAATGCTGATGCAAATACACTTCTCCTAGATGAGTAATAAATAATTCTCATTCCTAAATAAAGAAGAAACAATAAATCAATATATAATGTGAAAGAAAAGATCAGAATGTTATGAGAAAAAAATAATGGGGTGGTTTACTTGAAATTGGGAAGAAGCAAAGCCTCTTTGAGGAGATGACATTTAAGTTAAGATCTGAAAATTGGAAGAAACCAGCTCTGTGAAATGCTGGCAGAGGCCAATAAGGTGGGGGTGGATAGTGGAAAAAGGAAGTTCAAAATACCATCTATGACTATGTGAACAATTTTGGAAATGAAAACTAATAGCTCTTGGTGTTTCTTCCTTATTTTGGTATGACTGTAGTTATCTGTGTATTAATCAATGTTTTCCTTCCACTCTCACATGCCTCAGCCATCTAATGTAATGTGTTGGTCATACTTAACTTCACATCTTATATTTTAAGTTAGAGGATATTAAAGAGGGAGTATGACTCAGCTAGAAGAGAAATGAACACCACCCAAAGATGGATAAAGGAACTTTGTACCTTATCTGGGGGAGGGGGCCAACGTGTTTTTGGTTATACAATGGATATCTGCACCATTGGGTAGAAGCATCATTTTACTATTGTCTTTATTTGGAGGCTAGGTATGATTAAAGAGGTGTGTATGGATGTCAGGTTGACAAGGGGTGAAATGTGGTGTGTTTTTACCAGTACAAGTTAGCTAAGCTAGGAGTATAATTCCTAGAATTCTTTTCTCTGTATAGCAACAGGGAGAAGTTTGCATGAGATTTAGAAGGTGGAAGTGAAGGGACAGCCTTTGTACACTCCGAAGGTTTGAGTACAATGCCACGCACTGTGAAGCTCATGCCCATTGTTGCTGATCTGCTGGCTCATCATGTTGCTGTGGGCCAACATCCAAACCCATGGCTCATCTAGCTCTTTCAGATCTCCTTCTTCAGCTTCTCCAAGTCCTGTGCCAGGCATGTGTGTAACTCTGTGGCAAAGATACCCAATTTCTCCTGCAAATCGCCATTGTCCTCAAAGTTGTCAGAGTTCAAAGATAGATATGGGTTCCAGCTTGTCTACATGGGTTCCAGTGTTCAAGAGAAAGTGAAAGTATTAAAAATAGGCAGAGAAGATTTAATACGTAAGACAATAGGAGTCATTGAAGAAGAAAATAAATACAGCAAATAGAAGAAATGCTAAAAACTATAAGTAAAAAAACTTTTCTGAAATAAAAAAAAGAATTGAAACCACATATTGAAAAAGCATAGTGCATTCCTGAGAATACTGACCCTGAATGAGCAATACCAAGACATAGTGTAGTGAAATTACTGAACTTAAAAAAAAGAAAAAAAATTCTATGGGCAGCTAGGCAAAAATATTATTATCAGAATCTTTGAGACTAACACTCTATTAGTTTACTACTTCTGCTGTAACAAATTACCACAAACTAAGTGACTTAAAATAATAAAATTTATTCTCTTACAGTTCCGAAGGCCAGAAGTCCGAAATGAGTCTGGGTGGGGGGCTAAAATCAAGATGTCCCCAGAACCGATTCCTTCCAGAGACTCTCAGCAGAACCCTTTCCTTGCCATCTCCAGCGTCTAGAGGCTGTTCTCATTCTTTGGTTAACTGCCTGCAGTCACATCACATTTTCTCCCCTTGCTTCAATCATAAAATCTTCCTCTGCTTCCTCTCTTAAGAAAGTGGTTACATTTAAACCCCCCTGCATAATCCAGGATAATCTTCCCATCTCAGGATCCTTAATCACATCTGCAAAGTCTCTTTTGCCACATAAGGTAACATTCACAGGTTCAGGGCATTGGGCTATGAATATCTTTGGGGGCCATTATTCAGCCCACCACAAACATTTTAAGCCAGAAGAAAATGGAATAATGTATTTAAAATACTGTAGGAAAGAAAATATAAGCCTAGGATTTTATATCCAGCAAAACGGATATTCAACTTTTAGGAACTCAGGGAATATTGTTCCCATGACCCCCCACTGAAGAATCTATTAGAAAATGAGCTCTAGACAACTACAATAACCAGACAGACATTGACCTAAGGACTTATGGTGACCATGGAATATCTAATTTTTACCAAAACAAAGTTTAAGAGGAAGAGATTATAGTTTATAATGGCTATATCCTCTGACAAGGTGGGTATACTGTAAGTCTAAAAAATAGGTTGGGAAGAATGGGGAGAGTATATTAAAAATGTGTTTTAAACTGTTCTTACTGATTATATTAATGGTGGTTATATTAGTATTGCTATTCTGAAACTGTGGTATTATAATATGGGATAAAGCAAATATGTAACCATCATTGAGGGCTCAACTCAAAACTCCTCCATGAGGCCTTCTTTAATTCCACTAAGAAGAATAAATCTTTTACTTTTTGAGTTCCTGTTATACACTGTATAATTCTTTTATGACACATTACTTTCTGTTTTACATTATAGTGATTTGATGCAAGTTTTTTTCTTGAGCACCATGATAATGAGTTTCTCTACTTAGCACAGTGCTAAGCACATAAAGTTGGCCAATAAATATTTGTTTGTGAATAAATAAATGATTTACCTTGAAGAAACTTAGCAGATACAGATAGAGAACATTGAAATTGCTAACAAAATTCCCATAGTGGGTCCACACTTTTTCTTTCCCAAAGTGATGCAACATCTCAGTGATAGAGTGTTCTCATTATTAATGCCTCCTCATTAAATAGTGAAATATTCCTTCTATAAGTCCAGGTCCTACCCTTGTTTGTCTATACAAAAAAATAGCTCCCGAAGGGCTCATATTTTTTACTGTTTTCTGAAGGTAGTTAGTTTTTATGGATACAATTTGTGAGGCAAACCTTATAAACCATAATTATGTACTTACAAAAAAAGCATTTACACCGTTACTAACTACCTGCCCACAACTTCCTTGTACACAGATCAAGGTACCTTGTACAGGATGTAAGCAAGCTGTTGCATTCATTCTGAATCTGTGCCCCAGCCATGTGCTTACCAGCAGAAGACATTTGTGAGAGGAGGCTTCAGCCAGCTGGTCTTAGACCAGAAAAAAAAGGCCTGAGTTCCTGCTGCCTTGGCAGACTACCCTGTCAGTTTAGTGTTAATTGAAAACATAACTCGTATCATTCAACAGAAGTCTTTCTGGGAGAGAAATGAAACTTAGCTAAGGAGCCTGGGGAAAAAATACTGTCCAATGCTAAATCTAGATGTGCAGATAGTTGGGTCTAGATCCATATTACACAAGAAGTTCTGGTCTAAATTAATTGTTTTTCTTATAAAGTTAAATAAGGCCAGAACCTCTTTCAAATTATAATAAATCATGCTCTTCATAAGACTTTTGCCAGAAATTTTCAAGTGGCTGAGTGGCATCATCAGGAGCACTGCAACTTCCTAAATAAAAGCTTCCTTCTCAGGGGGGCTGAGATGGCCCTTGAAAGCATCAGGAAAGAAATGAGGGAACACAAGTGAGGGAAAAGCAGAAATAAAGCAGGCATGGAGAAGAAAAGAAATCAAGGAACGGGTACTATAAGTGCCCTTCAAGAATATAGATTTACACTAGAGATTTAGTAAACTTGAGGGTATATAACATTCAATTCAATCCATTTGAACAAATATTTGTTCAATTTCTTTTACCAGGTACCTGACACTGTGCTAGGTGTTCTGGGGAACTTGAGAGAAGTAGAAAGGCAGCAGAATACTATGGTTGGCATAAAGCATCCAAGATTTGGAATCAATGGAGGCTTGTGTTCGAGTTGGGATTTTACCAACACTTATCAGCTATATCCTTTGATTAATTACTTAATTGTAGGTCTTCTAATCACTGCCTCCCCTGCCCTGTCATCATAAAAATAGAGATAATGAAACATATCTCATAGAATTTTTGTGAGGATTAAATAAAACACCAACCACAGGTCACAGGTCACTGATCATGCCATTTTCAAGGTATTTAATAAATTTTAATTGCTTCTTATAGAAACCTCAGTCCCTGCCCTATAAGATCTTACTTCACAGAAGCCAAAGACATAAAATCCTATAAAAGAAGTAGAGAAAGGTGTAAATTTATGGTTTTGCAAGAAAGATGAATGAGATAAATTGTATATCCTACACTTACCAGATGGTATAGACTTTGTGATCTGTATGAAGGGCTAGGCCTATAGCTTTTTGTTTTATTATTGAAAATTCTATGGAAATGACATTGACCAGATGGCAGATACCAGTTTCATCCCCCTTCACACACACACACATACATACAAACAATGATACAGAAATCCACAAAGGAAAATAGCACTGGGAGGGCTGAAGGGTCTAATTAAGAACCTGCAGCATCAGAGTAGAGCAAAATATAGAGAATAACCACAAAGAAAGAATTATTGGGAAGATTAGTATGCCTGAGATGTCTGAAGATGACTAGGAAAAATAAACAATGGAGAAGGGCAAGGGATATCAGTATCAGCCACACAGTGGGTGCGTTTGTGGTCTCCAGTGGCATGTTCTGCAGAGGACACTGGCAGCATTTGCCACTGAGGTAACTAACAGCCACCGCTACTGTGAACTCCATCGAGAGGGAGATAATTCTGTGCCCTTCCAAAAGAAGCCAGTGTTGTGCTTCCCTGGGACTGAGGCCACAATCTCCCCAAGTCCTGTGAACTCCAGACCCCAGCTCTGTGGCTGCATCAAGTACACCTGCACCTCAGACACCAGAGTGGCCACCACAGTGAGCTAGTCTGCACCCTGGAGCCTGGATCCACAGTTGCTCCAAGCATGCTCATGCTTCAGACCCTGGCTCTATGGCCACTCTGATACTGGAGCCACCGCTGCAGCAGTCATGTTAGCAACCTGGTCCTGGAAGCAGTGGTAGCCCTGCACATGCCTGCACACCAGACCCCAGCTGCATGGCCACTTCATGAATAGCTGTGCCTCACACATTATTACTAATGCAGCAGTGGGGGCACCAGCACCCCAGACACTGGTGTTACTGCTGCCTTGGATCCCCAAGCCCTGGTCCATCCATACAACACTGTGTTCCAGACCCTGGCTCCCTAGTCACTCCATGGGTGCCATGCATCAGACACTGGTGCCACCACCACCATAAATGCACCTGCAAGTCAGACTTGGTGCCAGCAGGGGTCCCCTCAGCCACAACTTCCCCAGTGGAAGAAAAAGAAATCAGAAGAACACTAGTAGTCCTAGTCACCACTGTAGGCACTCACAACTTTGGCTGCAGAGGACCACTGCAATCTTCACCCAATGCTAATCTCAGCTGACAGAGCTGCATGGAGATTATCTCACTGCACCCTCACTGGAGCCAGAATCACTGCACTTCATCTACCCAGTGCCTTTGCACATACCTGTAGGTGAAGGCCTTTTCACACTGAAACCAGTCTGTGAAGTCTGGAAGAGGTGACTGCTCTGTCAAATACACAGACATCAATACAAGGCAAAAATAAACATGAAAAATCAAAAAGAAAGAAAAAAGTTAGTACCAAAGGTACCCAATAATTTTCCAGTAGCCAATGCCAAAGAAATGGAGATCTATGAATTTCCTGAAAAAGAACTCAAAATAATTGTTTTAAGGAGGCTCAGGAAGCTACAAGAGAACATAGACAACTTAACAAAACTCAGGAAAACAATACAGGGACAAAATGAGAAGTTCAACAGAGAGAAATAATAAAAAAGAACAAAAAAATTGGGGCTGAAAAATACAGTGAATGAAATAAAAAATGCAAGGAGAAAAAATAAAAAAGAATGGAGAGAAATGAAGAAAGCCTTTGAGATTTATGGGACACCATCAAGAAAGCTTACTTTTGCATTATAGTATTTATAGAAGGAGAAGACAGATAAAAGGGGACAGAAGGTTTATTTAAAGAAACAACAGCTAAAAACTTCCCAAATATGGGAAAGGATATGAGCATCCAGGTACATCAAGCTCAAAGATCTCCAATCAAATTCATCCCAAAGAAGACTTCAACAAGACACATTATAATCAAACTCTGAAAAGGCAAAGACAAAGAGAGAATCTTGAAAGAATCAAGGGTATAGAGGTTCCTCATGTACAAATAAATCCTCATGGGGCTATAAGCAGCTTTCTCAGCAAAAACTTTGCAACCTAGGAAAGAATGGGATGATATTTTAAAAGTGCTAAAAAAAAAAAACCATCCAACCAAGAATACTTTACTCAGAAATCTGTCTTTCAGAAACAAAGGAGAAATAAAGTCTTTCCCAGACAAATAAAACCTGAGGGTTCATCACCACTAGACATGCCTTACAAGAAATGGTAATGGGAGTTCTTCAGTTCTTCAAGTTGAGACAAAAAGATGCTAATTAATAACATGAAAACAGATGGAAGTATAAAACTCACTAGTAAAAGTAAGTATATAGTCAAATTCAGAATACTCTAATACTGTAATATATATAAATTACTTATATTTCTAGTATAAAAAATATAAAACTTAAAAGTGACTATAACAACAATAACTTGTTAATGGATACACACTATAAAAAGATGTAAATTGTGACATCAAATGTAAAATATGATGGGGGGAGTAAAAGTGTAGAGTTTTTTTATGTGGTTGAAGTAATAAACTTAAAATAGACTGTTATAAGATATTATACATAAGCCTTATGGTAACTGGAAAGCAAAAACCTACAGTAGATATGCAAAAAATAAAGAGAAAGGAATCAAAGTGTACCACTATAGAAAATGATCAAATCATAAGGGAATACTTAAGAGAGAAAGATAGGAACAAACAATCTATAAAACAATAAAGAAAATGGCAATAGTAAGTCCACACCTATCAATAATTACCTTGAATTAAAATGGATTAAATTCTCCAATCAAAAGAAATAGAGTTGCTGAATCAACTAAAGAAAAAGAAGGAAAACAATATCCTACTATATTTTGCCTATAAGAGGCTGACTTCAGCTTTAAAGACACACATAGAATGAAAGTGAAGGGATGGAAAAAGGTATTCCATGCAAATAGAAACCAAAAGAGAGCAGGGATAGCTATATTTATATAAGACAAAATAGACTGTAAGTCAAAACTGTGTAAAAAAAAAAAACCAAAGAAGGTCAATATATAACGATAAAGGGGTCAATATAGCAAGAAAACATAAAAATTATAAATATATATCTACCCAATATCAGAGTGTGTATATACATATACACACACACATATATATATAATATGTATATATGTATATATATACTCTGATATTGGATATATATATATTTATAATTTTTATGTATATATGTATATACATATACCTATGTATATGTATATATGTATATACATATACCTATGTATATGTACATATATATACATATATGTGTGTGTGTATATATATGTAAAAAGCAACTATTAATTTTTCTGAAGGAAGAGATAGACAATAATACAATAATAGTAGGGGATGTCAATATCTCACTATCACCAATGGATAGATCATTCAGACAAGTAATCAATAAGGAAACATTGAGTTTAGACTATACTTTAGACCAAATGGACCTAACAGACATATACAAAAATTCCATCCAACAGAAGCAGAATACACATTTTTCTCAAGAACACACAGAACATTTTCCAGGATAGATCATATGTTAGGCCAAAAATAAGTCTTTTTTAAAATTGATACATAATATTTGCACATATTTATGGGGTACATGTGATATTTTGTTGCATGCATAGAATGTGTAATGATCAAGTGAGGGTATTTGGGGTATCTATCACCTTGAGAATTTATAATTTCCATGTGTTGGGAATATTTGAAGTCCTCTCTTCTAGCTATTTTGAAATATACAATACGTTGTTGTTAACTATAGTCACCCTACTCTGCCACTGAACATTAGAACTTATTCCTTCTATCTAACTGCATATTTGTACCCATTAGCCAACTTCTCTCCATCCCTCCTTACACCTTTCCCAGCCTCTGGCATCTATAATTCTACTGTCTCCCTTCATGAGATCAACTTTTTAAGGTCCCACATGTAAGTAAGAACATGTGATATTTATCTTTCTGTGCCTAGCTTATTTCACTTAACATAATAACCTCCAGTTCCATCCATGTTGCTGTAAATGACATGATTTATTTTTTTATGGCCACATAGTATTTCATTGTGTATATATACCACAATTCCTTTATACATTCATGTGTTGGTGGACATGTAGGTTGATTCCATAGCTTGGCTATTGTGAATAGTGCTATAATAAACATGGTATACCTTTGATATATTGATTTCCTTTCCTTTGGATAAATACCCAGTAATGGGATTGCTAGCTTATATGGTACTTCTATTTTAGTTTTTGAGAAATCTCCATACTGTTTTCTATAGTGGCTGTATTAATTTATATTCCCACCAATAGTGTACAAGTGTTCCCTTTTCTCAGCATCCCACCTGCATCTGTTTTTTTTTTTTTTTTTTTTGTCTTTTTGATAATGGCCATTCTAACTGGAGTAAGATGATTGTGGTTGTGATTTGAATTTCCCTGATGATTAGTGATGTTGAGCATTTTTTCAAATATCTATTGGCCATTTGTATGTCTCCTTTGAGAAATGTCTACTCATATCTTTGTCAATTTTTTATACGATTATTTGGTTTTTTCTACTGTTGAGTTGTTTGAATTCCTTGTATATTATGGATATTAATCCCTTGTCAGATGAATAGTTTGGAAATATTTTCTTCTATTCAATAGGCTGTTTCTTCACTCTGTTGATTGTTTCCTTTGATGTGTAGAAGCTTCTTAGTTTAACACAGTCCCATTTGTCTATTTTTGTTTTTGTTGCCTGTGCTACAAAACCAAGTCTTAACAACTTTAAGAAGATTGAAATCATAGCAAGTTTGTATTCTGATCACAATAGTATGAAACTAGAAATTAATAATAGGAGGAAAACTGTAAAATTCATGAATATGTGGGAATTAAGCAACAATTTTTGAACAATGAATGGACCATAGAAAAAAATCAAAAGGAAAATTTAAAAAAATTTACAGACAACAAAAATGAAAACACAATATACAAAAACTTATAGGATGCAGCAAAAACAGTTCTAAGAAGGAAGTTTATAGCAATAAATGCCTGCCTTAAAAAATAAGAAAGATCTCAAATAAATAATATAATGTTATACCTCAAGGAACTAGAAAAAAACAAACAAACTAAGCCCCAAATTAGTAGAAGGAAGAAAATAACAAAGATCAGAGATAAAATAGAGACTAGGAAAACAATAGAAAATGAAAATAACAAAGTTAAGAGTTGTTAGTTTTTCAAAGATAAGTAAAATTGACAAATATTTGGATAGCTAGACTAAGGAAAAAAGATAAAAGACTAAAATAAATAAAATCAGAAATGAAAGGGGAGACATCACAACTGATAATACAGAAATACAAAGGTTCATAAGAGACTACTGTGAACAATTATACCCCAACAATTGAATAACCTAGAAGAAATGGATAAATTCCTGGAAACATATAGCCTACCAACACAGAATCATAAAGAAATAAAATATCTGAACAGATGAATAATGAGTAAGGAGACTGAACTACTAATCAAAAATCCCCCATCAAAGAAAAGCGCAGGACCAGATTGCTTCACTAACAAACTCTATCAAACATTTAAAAAATGATTAATACCAATGCTTCTGAAACTCTTAAAACATTTAGGAGGAGAGGGAATGCTTCCAAAGTCATTTTGTGAGGCCGGCATGACCCTGATATCAAAGCCAAAGGCACTACAAAGAAAGAAAATTACAGGCCAATATCTCTGATGAACACAGTTACAAAATTTCTCAAAAAAATAAAAAGTAGCAAGCTGAATTCAACAACACATTAAAAAGATCATACAAAATGATCAAGTGGGATTTATCCTAGGGATGCAAGGATGGCTCAACATACACAAATCTATAAATGTGGTACCCCACATTAATAGAATGAAGGACAAAAACCATATGATCATCTTAAAAGATGCAGAAAAAACACATGACAAAATTCAACATCCGTTCATGATAAAAACTCTCCACAAACTAGGCATACAAAGAATGTATCTCAACATATTAAAGGTCATATATGATAAGCCCACAGCTAACATTGTACTGAATAGTGAAAAGTTGAGAGCTTTTCCTCAAATATCAGGAACTAGACAAGGATGCCCACTTTCACCATTTCTATACAACACAGTACTGAAGTCCTAGGTAGAGCAACTAGGCCAAAAAAAAAAAATACATCCAAATTGTAAAGAAGTAAAATTATCTCTGTTTGTAGGTGACATAATCTTATATATCTTAAAACCCTAATGACTCATGATTCTACTAAAAAACTGTTAGAACTAATAACTGAATTCAGTGAAGTTGCAAGCTACAAAACTAACATACAGAAATGAGCTGCATTTCTATACATTAAGGAGGAACTATCAGAAAAAAAATTAAGAAAACAATCTAATTTACAATAGCATCAAAAAATACTTAGGAATAAATTTAACCAAGGAGGTGAAAGATCTGTACACTGAAAACTATAAAGCATTGATGAAAGAAATTGAAGAAGACACATATAAATGAAAAGATATCCCATGTTCATGGATCTGAGGAATAAATATTGTCAAAATGTTCATACTACCCAAAGCAATCTACAGATTCAATGCAATCTCTATCAAAATTCCAATGACTTTTTTTTCACAGAAATACAGAAAACAATTCTAAAATTCATATGTAACCACAAAAGACTGAAAATAACTGAAGCAATCTTGAATAACAAGAACAAAGCTGGAGGCATCACACTTCTTGATTTCAAATTATATTTTAAAGCTACAGTACTCAAAACAATATGATCCTGGCATAAAAACAGACACATAAAACAATGGAACAGAACAGAAAGCCCAGAAATAAATCCACACACACATAGTCAACTATTCTTTGACAAAGGTTCCTAGAATACATAATGGGGAAAGGATAGTCTCTTCAGCAAATGGTGTCGAGAAAACTGGATATCCACATGCAGAAAATGAAACTGAATCCTTACACTGTACACTCCAAATGGATTAAAGATTTAAATATAAGACCTGAAATTGTAAACCTACTAATAGAAGACACAGGGGAAAACTTCTATGGCACTGGTTTTGGCAATGATTTTTTGTATATGACACCAAAAACACAGGCAAGAAAAGGAAAAATAAACAAGTGGGACTACATCAAATTGAAAAGCAAAGGAAAAAATTAACAAAATAAAAAGGCAACTGGCTGGGCACAGTGGCTCGTGCCTATAATCCCGGTACTCTGGGAGGCTGAGGTGGGAGGATCACTTGAGCCTAGGAATTTGAGGCCAGCCTGGGCAACATAGTGAGACCCTATCTCTACAAAAAATAAAAAAGAATTAGCCAGTCATGGTGGCATGTACTTGTAGTCCCAGCTACTTGGGAGGCTGAGGCAGGGGGATTGCTTAAGCTCAGAAGTTTGAGGCTGCAGTGAGCTATGATAGTGCAGCCTGGGCAACCGAGTAAGACTATCTCTGAAAAAAAAAAAAAAAAAAAAGGCAACCCTAGGAATGTGAAGAAATATTTGCAAATCATATATCTGATATGGAGTTAATGTCCAAAATATAAAAGAACTTATACAACTCAATAGTAAAAAAGCAAATAATCCAATTAAAAATGGGCACAGGACCTGAATAAACATTTTTCTAAAAAAGAAATACAAATGGCCAACTGGTATATGAAAAGGTGTTCTGTATTATTAATCACCAGGGAAATTCAAATGAAAACCACGATGAAATATCTCCTCACACCTGTTAGGATGGCTACAATCAAAAGTCAAAGACAACAAGTGTTGGCAAGGATGTGGAGAAAAGGGAATCCTTATACATTGTTAGTGGGAATGTAAATTGGTTCAACTATTTTGGAAAACAGTATGGAGTTTTCTCAAATAATTAAAAACAGAACCACCACAGGATCTAGCAATCCCATTCTGGGTGTATATCCAAAGGAAATAAAATCACTGTCTTAAAGAGATCTCTTTATGGTGGGTGTATATCCAAAGGAAATAAAATCACTGTCTTAAAGAGATCCTTCCATGTTCATTGCAGCATTATTCACAATAGCCAAAATATGGAAACAACGTCAATGTCTGTTGATGGATGAATGGATAAAGAAGTTTTAGTAAATATAATTTTATATGGATAATTATATACATATAAAATGAAATATTATTCAGCCTTAAAAATGAAGGATATCCTGCCATCTGTAACAACATAGTTGAAGCTGGAGGATGTTATGCTAAGTGAAATAAGGCAGACACAGAAACTCAAATACTATATGATCTCACTTATATGTGGAATCTAAAAAAGTGGGACACATAGAAACAGAATGAGGATTACCAGGGTCAGGTGGGTTGGGTTGGGGAAAATGGGAAGACGATGGTCAAAGGGTAAATATTTGCAGTTATAAGATGAATAATTTCTGGAGACCTAATATATAGCATGGTGACTATACTTGATAATAATGTATTGTATGTTTGAAATTCACTAAGAGAGTAGAACTCAAGTATTTTCATCACAAAGAAAGGTACTATGTGAGGTGATGGATAAGTTAATTAGTTTGATTGTGAAAATCATTTCATAATGTATACATATATCAAAACATCACATTGTATACCTTGAATGTATGCAATTTTATTTGTTAATTATACCTCAGTAAATTTGATTAAAAAAAGAAGAAAAAAAATTCTACAGACTTAAGAAAGTTTAATTGTTAATAAAAAGTCATACTTGCCATTTTTCAGATGAGAAAACTAAGGTTTACGATAGCAGAGACTACTAGCTAACAACCGAAAGTGCTTCTTCATTTTTCTGGAACTCCCACCCTTCCTTACAGTTAGGGGTGGCTACGTGACTGACTTCTAACTAATAAAGCGTGAGTCATGGCCCACCCACTTGTGATCCTCTGTGCTCTTCTCTCCCATGTCTGGATGTTGACCTCTAGGGCAACTTTGAAGCCCTTATCAGCCTGGGTCCTTAACTAACTGCATGGACTAGACGCTCTTCCTCCTCTTTGATCATCTCTTTGAACTACATAAGCAAGAAATTTCCAGTATTTTAAGTCTCTGAGATCCTGAAGTTTTCCTTTTATAGTAGATGATTGCTTACCCAATATACTTGGTAAGAATATGAAATTGACTATATATAGAAGCATTCACAGAGCCAAGTTTATAACCTCAAAGCATCAAGGAATCAGACCATAAATATACCTTTTTCTTTTCTACACACGCTATGTCTTTGGAGCTGAAAAATTCCTATTGCCTAGTGACATCATAGCCATCATAGCATTGTAGTGCAAGGCATTACTCACATGTTTATGGTGATGCTGTTATAAACAAACCTACTGCACTGCCAGTCATATAAAAGTACAGCACATATTATATACAGTACATAATACTTGATAATAATAATAAACAACTGTTACTGGTTTATGTATTTACTATGCTATACTTTTTATCATTATTACAGCATGTACTCCTTCTTCTTATATTAAAAAAAGTTAACTATAAAACAGCCTCAGGCAGGTCCTTCAAGAAGACATTTTCATCACAGGGGATGACAGCTCCATGTGTGTTATTGCCCCTGAAGACCTTCCAGTGAGACAAGATGTGGAGATGGAAGAGCGTGATATGGATGATCCTGACCCTGTGTAGGCCTAGGCTAATGTGTGGGCTTGTGTTTAGTATTTAACAAAAACTTCTAAAAGTAAAAAAAAAATTTTTTAATAGAAAAAAGCTTACAGAATAAGGATATGTTGATGGAAAAGAAGCCGAACTCTGTAAAATAGTTTTAAAGGGGTTTATTCTGAGCCAAATTTGAGGACCATGACCTGGAGCCACGCCCAAGAAGCCTTGAGCAAGTGGACTCACTGTGGATGGGCTACAGTTTGGTTTTATACATTTTAGGGAGATAGGGGTTACAGGTAAAGTCATAAATCAATACATGGAAGGCATACATTGGTTTAGGGGGGGCTTACAGGTTATAGGTGGGTTTAAAGACTCCTTGACTTGTAATTGGTTAAAAAATGAAGCTTTGTCTAAAGGCTTGGAGTGTTTTAGATAGGAGACAAGTCACTGGACATATATTTGTTGTGTAAATTGGGGACCTGCAGGTTTGTCTTGCATAGCCTTAGGCCTGTTAATGAGTTACAAAGGATATCTCCAAGAAGGGAGGGGGGCATGGTGAGGCATGTCTGACCTCCTTCTCGTGGAAGACAATTTAGTTTTAGGATATCCTCTTGGCCAGGAGGGGGTCCATTCAGTCAGCCGGTGGTGGGGGGAGGATTTTTATTTAATTTTAGTTCACAGATATAAAGAAAGAAAATATTTTTGTACAGCTGCACAATGTGTTTTGGTTTTAAGCTAAGTGTTATTACAAAAGTGTCAAAAAGTAAAAAAAATTAAAATGCTTATCAAGTAAAAAAGTTACAGTAAATGAAGGTTAATTTATTATTAAAGAAAGAAAACATTTTAATATAAATTTAGTGTAGCCTAATTGTGCAGTGTATAACGTTTACAGTATTGTATAGTAATGTCCTAGGCTGTCACATTCACTCACCACTCACTTGCTGACTAACACAGAGCAACTTCTAGTCCTGCAAGCTCCATTCATGGTAAGTGCCCTATACAGGTGTACCGTCTTTTATCATTTATACCATGTGTTTACGGTGCCTTTTTTATGTTTAGATATGTTTAGATACACAAATACTTACCATTGTGTTATAATTGCCTTCAGTATTTAATATAGTAACATGTTGTACAGGCTTGTAGCCTAAGAGCAATAGGCTATACCCTATAGCCTATGTGTGTAGTAGGCTGTACCAAGTTGATTTGTGTAAGTACACTTTATGGCGTTCGCACAAGGATGAAATTGCCTAACAACACATTTCTCAGAGTTATCTCCGCCGTTAAGTGATACGTGACTAAACATAAAGCATTTAGAAGGTGGCTGGCATCTAAGCACTAATTATGTATTAGTTATTATTATTATTATTATTATTTTTTGCTTGGGAAAATGGATTATTCTAATAAAACTTTACTTTTTCAAAACACAGCCACAGAGGCAGAACCTCATGTTTAACACACACAGACTTATGGATTTTTTAAATATAAAACAAAGTTTACAAAATTTTTTTCCCACTTTTTTTACCCATAATCCCATTAGCACAGGGACTTAGGCAGCAGGTTGGAGTGAAGGGCAGCTGGGGCTGCCAGTGCGCAGTCACCAGGCAAAGGAGGAGAGCACCAGACTGGGAGAGGCTTCATTCACACACGCAGGTATACTCACCTACTGGCAAGCCACACCACACACACAGCACAAATGCAGACATCTATCCAGCATCAGCCACAAGCCCTGGAGGTGTGCTCCACTCTGGGTAAACCCAATATGTGAAAATCCACATAGTCAAAACAGCTAAAGTAGAGGGAAGTTGTCTGCTTTACAAAAGAAGCAATCACAGGCTGCTTTTAAATGGTTAGCAATCCAAATGCATTAAAAAATAGGATTTGGTTTACACAGAACTGTTGGAACAGATCTATTATATAAAGCAAAATGAACCACATCTTGAAAAGGTTTGTTCCAGGGCCATGGATTCTTAGATTGGGAAGCAAGATGATAGTTCTGATAGTTTAACTTTCCAGACTTAAAGTAATGGAATTAAAATAATAACTATAGACTTCTCTCCTAAGGATGGTGCCCTAAGGCTTTGGAAAAGCCAGGATGGAGGCAGAATTACTGCCCTCACTTCTTCAGTTTAGGGCCTGCAGAGACTCCACTGGCATTATCAGTGGCCCACTGGAAGCTGGCACAGCCAATCTGCAGCAGAAAGACTAGGGATGAGGATGCCCCAGGACGAAAAGATGCTGGCACCAGGGAAAGTATGGCCTGAAGAGGGAGAAGAGCCAGGGAAGGGCTGAAACCAAGGATGGGCAACTCCTGGGCTCACAGTTTCCCCGGATCCTCCAGAGAGCCTCTCTCAGGCCCCTAGAAGCCTGGAAGCCCACTGGTAACTAGCTGGGAGATGGGGAGGAGTCCTGGAAGGGTAGAGCCTCTACGGGCCAGAGGCTCAAGAAGACAAGGCCACCTCCTCTGGAGTGGAGACAAGGAGGCTGAAGCCTTGCTGATGCTCCTATGTGACATATGGAAGACCTAGAAAACATCAGGTTCAATTCCATGAGGAAGACTTTGGTCTTCCCTAACATGAGGAATTGGGTCCTAAGACACCCTGGAAATTGAAGAAAAATGTCCTTTGTGTACTAAACAAGAAGGGTAGGTCCAATTTGGTCATTTGTCCAAAGCTGGACAAAGCCTCACAAGTTATTGTGGCAGCAGCTTCAGTATGCATTTCCATTGGTGCCAGCCCTATCAAGGTACTTAAACCCATCACTGTGGCCACTGGGAACTGCTGCCCTGGCTCAAGTTGTAAGTGAGAAACAAAAAAGTAAATTCAATTCAACAACAACAAACTCCTAACTGCTTCTCACAGCCTTGCTTTACATATCCTCAGACAATCCCTCAGTGAGCCCCAATCTCCCTATGGTCTCTCAGGGCCAATTAGAGGCAAATAAACATTTCCTGGCAGGAGTGGAAGACAAGCAGACTATTAAATGCTGGAAACCCTTTCCTCTTTCTTAAGCAGGCAAGAAGAGATTCAGGGCTTAGATCTTTTA
The DNA here is from genome assembly GCA_023783475.1 of Daubentonia madagascariensis. Classification (NCBI taxonomy): domain Eukaryota; kingdom Metazoa; phylum Chordata; class Mammalia; order Primates; family Daubentoniidae; genus Daubentonia; species Daubentonia madagascariensis. Next base: position 30,521,974 of record JAKFHU010000978.1, read on the forward strand.
ATAATAGGTTTCCTACAGTCTGCTTCCAAAGGGCAGTGCTGTGGGGAGCTCACCCATGTCTGCTGGGGACTGAATGGCACTTCTCCTGCTGCAGGTGTGCCTCAATAGATGCTGGGGACCCGTACAAGTCCTTCCTACCTTGTCTCTGACCTGGAAGAACAGAGGGTGAGGGGAAAAGTGTCCCCCCGGTAGTGAAGAAAAGAAAGAGATGGAACCTTTCAACCCTGCCTCAGTTGCCCAGGTGTGCTTGCATCTATTAAAGAGAGTGAAAGAGGCAGGTGATATACAGCCTAGACAATCTGATAAGAAAAAAAGGCCACCTCAGAATAAATGTGGTGACACCCCTGCATCCCCCAATACTAGATCTATCTAGTAGGGAGGGGGTGGGGCTAAGGAAACGACCATTAGCTGAGGTCACAGCATTTAAAAGACTCTGCTGTAACCCCAAACAAAATCCTTTGCAGAGCCAGTGATGCGATGGATTACAAACCTGGTTCCAGAGTTATTTAGGAAAAAGGAAAACTTTGCGCTCCCTCATGAGCAAGCGGACACTGTGCCTGCAGGACTCCTTGAACAAACCTCCTGTCCTGTAAAAACTCAAGATCCTGGGGGTATCGTGATGCTCTGCTATTAAGGAGCAATTGCCTTCCTTCCCCAAGGCTATACAAACACACCTTTCCTCAAGTACACTCCCATGCACACACACACGCTCACACAGTTTCTCTGAGGAAGCTGACTGAACCCCCAACCCTGGCCAAATTCTAAGACACAAGTGCTCTTTGAAGCAAAGGGGCTAGTGAAATTGCCCCAGGTGGGGTCAGCAGACCCCTTCCTTCCCTACCTGTTGCTCTCTCCAGGCAGGGATACTCACACTCAGGGCTGCCACGGTAAGGGTCTGCTCTGGGGCTGTCCCTCCTGCCACCAGCTCCATTTATCTTGTCCTGGCCAGTCTCTCAGCATGGTCGAGCTTGCTGGAGCCAGACGATTACCAGCTGCCCTGAGTCGGAGCCCTCCACTGACCCCCATTCCCAGGCTGGGACCCCAGCCTTGGGCCCTCAACACTTGTTAGTAGCCATAAGAGAGTCAGTCTGTGTGGCCCCAGGAAGTAGCCTCCCAGTTTTAGTTCTCCTCAATCAGATTCAAGTCCAGGTCCCCACAGCCCTGTGGGCACAGCATCCGCTTGCTCAGTGCCTGCCGCCCCCACCGCACGGCCCCTTCCTCCTCCTCTTCACTTTCACTCAGCACCCGGGAGGACCCTCCAATGGGGCTGCAGGAAGCAGAGAGGGGTGGAGGGCTCCAGGCCATGAACCATGGTGGAGAGATGCTGCTGTCTTCCTAGGCTGTTTCTTGGAGACAGAGACCTCCTGAGTATGGTTTCTGATTCATCTTGTCAAAGTCCAAGGAAGTCCTCAGACCCCAGTTTTGCTGGCATCCAGATTACAAAGCTGTGAGCAACTTCGGGGAAGGCTGCGGAGACCTCGAGGTCGCCAGGGCAGCTCTGAGGAGGACGCCGGGGAGCTCCGGGCAGAGGGCAAGAAACGGCTTGCCTGCGGGCCCAGGCTGGGTGACAGGGAGAAGTGGCGGGCGCTGAGGTGGGCAAGGTAACAGGGACCCAGCATCACTCTCCCAGGAGCCACTTTGAGGGGAGGCGGCACAGGGTCGACAGGAATCTTGGGCCAGGGCCAGGCTGAAGAATGGAGGGCTGTTGGGTCTGCGGGCACATTGAGAAAAGGCACTGGGGCTTGGAGGAATCTGAGGCTGGAGACCCGCTTTGGGGGGCTCTGGTGAGGCACCTGTGGCCCACCCCCTCCACCACTGTCCCCGTGCTTGATGGGAGTCCACAGCTTGGAGGGGGCGGGCCGCCACACCGGCTGGCAGCGAGACAGGTCCACGGGCACTGAGAGTGAGCAGCAGTGCCTCTTGGATGGGAGGAGCAGGGGCCACAGGAAGCTTCTCCGGGTCTGGGGGCTCAGGGCTTAGGACTTGGGAGAGGGGCTGCTCCTGCGGGGAGCTTCCCCGACCGGGTGGTCTGAGGTGCAGACGCAAGCCTGAGGGATGGTAGCTGAAGTTGAGGCTGTCCTGGAACTCAGCCCAGGAACAGTGGGGCAGGCCCCTCCAGCAAGCACCTTCAGACACAAGCTGGAAAGGGTTCCCACAGTTGGAGATGTCTGCATGATCTGGCAAAGGCAAACTGATGCTGAAGTGGTACATTTCAGCTCACCCAGAGTGTGCTTCTGTAGCTACTCGGTGATCAGGGTTATCATGATTCTCCCCAGGATTTGACTTGCACACTTTGGAGCAAATGATGGATGTCTTCCCTGTCGTTCTTCCAGACCTCACTTGTGAGCCATCTTCTGCCATTGTAGCACCATTCTAGCACCACTGGGACTTCCCTCTGAGTCTGCTCTCCTGCCCCGCCCCCTGTGGCCACCTTGGTATTAGGTATTATTGTTATGGTTTTGGGGTAAGTCATGGCACTGAGGAAAATATGGGGCCATTAAGGTCTCATATTCCTGTCTGTTTTTTAAATCTGTGTGTATATAAAGAGCATGATGATAGGTAACTGAAAAGCATGGGTATTTTGACTCTGTGGGGGTGACAGCTTTTAAATGTAATGAAGTATTACTAATACTCTGATTCTTAGGTTGGGTAGTGGATAATGAGTGTTAGTGTTATTATTATGCTCCATAATGTACATAGTTATGTATTAATATTATTTTGCACGCATCAAATATTTCATTAAAAGCAATGGGATTTGTGAAATTCTACTTATAAATTTATATAATATTATATAAATGGATGTGCATGTGTAGTAAGAATGAATTTTTAACATTACAAAAAAATCCTAGGACAAGTACCCTAATAACCCCAATTGCAGAGTGACATCCAAAGAGCTGAGTTAAATCTAATGTTGGTTTGCTTTGCCTAGAAGAATGAGGCTGGGATAGGGATGAGCCATATCAGATACAGTGGTAAGGTGGGTGACATTTGTCTTTGGTGCCAACAGGATCCTATTCTTTATTCCTTCACACTCCTGCTGGTCTCACCTATCTTTATCAAATCATACTTTTTGGCCATCATCACCTATTGCTTGGATTTATTTAACTTCCTTCTAACAGGTCCCCTTGCCACCATTCATGTTGCCTCCAATCCTATCTCTATCCCACATCCATCAAGTGATTTTGAAAATACAAATTTGACCATATCACTTCTTACCTTGAAACACTTGGATGACTCTCCATTGATCTCTGGACAGAGTTCACATGGTATGGCATAGCAAAGACTTAATATTTTTTTCTCCTTCTTCCTTACTAACAGAACCCTGATTTTGTTGGCGAGAGCAATTGTGCTCAGCTAAGAAACTACATTTCCCAGCATCCCTTGCAGTAGGAATGGTTGTATGATTATGTCTGGCCACGGAGACAGAAGCCAAAGTTTAGAGTGCAGCATTTAGAGAAGCTCTTTAAAAAGGGAATTAACTGAGGGGGACTGTAACCTGCTGGTCTTTTTCTCTTCTTCCATCTCCACTAGCAGAAATAGTGGCTAAAGCTGAAGTGGCCATCTCGAAACCTTGAAATGGTCTTATAGAGAGAAGTCCTGCACTAAAGATGGCATAACTGAAAGCTACAATGAGCCGGGATCTTTGATGGTTCCTCCATCATGGAGGTAGTTTGGACTGGCTACTCCTGGACTTGTTTTACATGAGAGAAAAATAACCCTCTATTCTTATTTAAGTAATTGTTTTGGTGATTTCCATCTCTCACAGTCACACACAATTTCTAAAGGCTGTGGCTTTGTGGCCTGGTTTCTGCCTATTTCTTGAACCTCATCTTTTACCAAGCCTACCCAATTTTGCCCTTACACTTGAAGACCTACCTCTCTAGTGGAAGAAATTACTTTCAGCTCCCCAAACTTCTTGTACTGTTTACACTGCTTGAAATATTTTCTTTCTGTCATTCTTTAATGCCTACTCTTCTTTTTAGTTTTAATTATCACTTATTCTAGGAAGGCTTTCTTTTTACTCCAAGTCTGGATAATTATTCTTCCTAGGTATGCCCATAAAACATCCTGTACTTTTTATCTTGCCTGGTATCAGTTGTAATTGCTAAAGCACTTGCCTTTTTCCTTCACTGGGTCTTAGGTTCAGTGAGGGCAAGAGTTGTGTTATGTCTGCAGTTTTATACCTAACATTTAGCGGGCATCCTGGCACCTTAGAAGCAGTCAGTACATGTGTGGTGACTAGAGAATGAATGAATGCATGAATGGGTGGATAAATTCACACCAGAGTGAAAATGATGGCTTTATCCTAATCAGTGGCTTCTAACTGGGTTATTTTACCTATAAAAACAGGGCAGGGTATAGCTCTTATGAAAGAAATAGGTGCCCTTTCGATTCTCCTGATAATGCATGACACAGACTCTGGTTCCACAGAAACGAGTGAAGGTGGCAGGCTTCCACTTTCATCTGTGAAAGCCTCTGTCAGTACGCATGCCTCACTCTTTCTTCTCCTCCTCACCCCGTCCCACACACCGTGGCTTAGAGGGAAATTCAATTAAGGATGTGTATTTCTTCAGAGAAAACATCATCTTTAATTTAAACAAAGAAAATCTCAAGGAGTGAGTCTGGCTCTTTTGAGGTTGAGTAATGAGTTTGGAGGAATGTGTTGCCATGTGTCAGATGCTGCACTGATACCACCAACTCTTTGCGCAAGTTTGACTTTTTCCTCCCAGTTTTATTGTTATTCACACTTTCGTGCTCTTTGTTCCCTTTCTGAAGAAATAATTTCCCAAAAGTTAGCTTGTCTTAGGGTCCGTGTCTAGGGAGAGGCTGAAACCTGGCTGGAAATTTCTGTTGGCCAAGAGTGAATGATACTACTTATGATTTATTTGGATGATTTTGTGAGATTAAGAGAAATAACATAAAAAATGTTACTTAAAGTTGAGAACCTACCTGATATTTCCATGAATTCTTTTTTAAAGGAAATTGGCAATATTTTTTCTTTATTAATGGTATAAGAAAAAGTGGTGCAACTTACAAGGATGCTGTCGTATATTTTTTAAAGTATAACATTCAAACTACAAAACATAAAAATGAAGAACTTATGAACAAAAACTCAAAATAGCTTTAACATTCTCCCTAATGTCTCTCCAGTTTCAACTCTACCTTTCTAGAAGCTCAGTTATCACCTAAAAAATAGTTTTTTTAAACATAATACAAACACATGTACACATACACACACATATATATGTTCTCTATATACATGTGTGTATATATATAATAGATGTACATGCACACACACATACCCACAGATATATTCAATTTTATTTTCCCAGATGACCATTTGCTTGGTTTATTTAAAAAGAAATTTTCTATCACTCTTTTAACTAGAATTTTTCCCGAGCTTTATTGAGGTATAATTGACTAAAAATTTTATATATTAAGGTATACAATATGATATTTTGATATAGGTGTACATTGTGAAATGATTATCATAATCAAGCTATTTAACATATTCAGCACTTCCCCTAGTTATCTTCCATTAATTCTTGTGATTTGGCCCAGGAATGAAATGCCCATCTTCAAAGACTGCCCAGATGAAGTAGCTAAGTTTCAAGAGCTTGAAAAATCAGTTCTTTATTTTCCTAACATGATTTTCTGTCCCTGAATAAAGGAGTACTTCTCAAACTTTCTTCTTTTGAGGTACTCAGATGGAATTCTGAAATTCTACAAAGGAGGGTTGGGACTGAGGACCAGAGAAGCTGTATTTCTGAGATGTACATATGAGAAATTTAGAAATGACTGAAGATAATACATATTGAAAAATTTTATCAACAGTCACCTACTCCTACCTCCCTGACCAATGTCAGAATAGACTGAAATACAAGTAAAATTCATGGTGTGTCTTGATTTCTTTTTAGAGCTGTAGCAAATTTGGTCAAAGTCAGCCAAATCTTTTAAAAATTGGTGTGGAACAAATAGTTCCACACCCACTGATGGAAACTTGGCTGGCAGAAAAGAGAGGTGATGGTGCAGAGAGATGGAGGCAGGGTGAGTAGGGAAAGATTAGGTTTAAGTGTCTCTGAGGTTGCCACTATCCTGTGTGGCTGGTCACTAATTGATTTGGATGCATGCCTTATTTAGCTTCAGAAGTCTTATTAACCCAGTGTTCTAGGTGGATGCTAAAATTTATTGGCATTAGTAGGATAAAGAAGATTTCTTTGTAATTAAAGTATTAAAGATGGAAGTGTTGGGGGGTACCTAAAAATTAATGAAAATCTAACCATGGATATGGGCTTAAATTAGGTGTTCCAACCAATGGTTGTAGGATTAATTGAGTTGGAATGGAAGTCCTGGAGGCAGGATAGTTGTTCCAATGGGTAGAGGAAGTTTGGAGGGGGCTTTTGACTCTGTGCAGGAAAGCTGAACATCCTGCAACCTACCTGTATGGTATAAAGTACACAGATCTCATTCCCTTTATTTATGGCTGCGTGACTATGCACAAGTCACTATACTTCTCTGAATTACTCTGTCCTCATTTGCAAAATTTCATGAAAAAGTTGTGAGAATTAAATGAGATAATCAAAAGAGTTTTGTAAATTTTAAAGCATTATGGAAACTTGGGATCAAGGGACTACTGGTTTGTAAAAGACACTAGCCAGATAAACTGAGATAATTACTACAACAGTGGATGTGAAATTTTGAGAAATATTGGAAGGGCAAAAAACATACTAGAGCCAATCTACTGAGTAATTAATCCTCCAAAATTATAAACTAAATTTCAAGCAGGAGAAAAATACCCGGAGGTAGGAGTGACTGGGAGGCCTCCAAGCCTAAAGTTCACAGGTACAAGAAGTGGGGGGGGCCGTGGAGTCTTCATCAGGGGGACAAAGTGTTTGGAGTAACTAGGCTGCTGTGCTAAGCAGCGGGCAGCAGCGGCAAGTGCGTGTGGGTGTCGGAAGCAGAGAGGCTAGGCTGTGGTCCAGGCGCATGCCCTGCTCCTCTCCCACGATGACCAGAGGCAGGTGGGGGTAACCAGAATAGGCAGGCCCCTTGCCAGGTTCCCCAATACAAAGACGAGCAAACACTTACGGAAAACTCATACTGTGAAAGAGAGGCACCAAGCCAAAAACAGAACTATTCTCTCTGGTTAGGAAACACTGTGTTAGAAGAAACTTATATGAGGAAGAAGGGACTGATTTACACAGGAGGGGATCATTTGGCACTAATCGATATCCAGGTATTTGTGAGGGTTTTCCTGAGCCTCAGGGGCTCTCTAAGAGCCGCCACCTACCACCTACGACCTACATCACAAGTTGCACATCTTACTTATGACATGTCCTCATTAGTCACACTTTGGTGTTGCAGAATCTTTCTTCAGAGAATTGTGGAAAAGAGCTTGCAAACCAGTAGTGCTTCTGGGATTGACAGTGGAGTGGGCGGAGATACTGAGATGTAGGGGTGCAGCAAGCGCTGAGGGGGGTGTGTTCTGTGGGCAGGCTCCTGATTAAGCACTGGGGGAGGGAGTGCATGCTGGGAAAGTGGCAAACTTTGATCACATGACCCCATGACTTTGGGCTGTTTTTCAGAAGCTTGCTACCTAATGGTGTCCTAACTTCTAAATGTGACGCTTACACAAATATATGCTGAACATTTATCATGTAGTAAGCATGGGATGTGTATATATGCATGTTTGTGAGAAATAGCCCCTATGAAGTTCTCTTCAGCCTATTCCAGCTGCCTTTACAAATGATATAACACTTAAATAACAATACAGTGAAAAATGTTACGAGTGCAGATGAATGACAGGTAGCAGACATGTATTTGAAAAAGAAGTCATTGTGAGTTGGAGCTCCCTGAGAAGGTTGTGGTGATGTGGTGAGCCATAGTTGACCTTTAAGACTTCTGATTGAGTAGAAGAAAAAGTGCAAATGTTAGGCAGTCAGACTTGCAACTTTCAGGCTTGGTGAATTCTGAACAGGCACACAGCTAAGAAGAGGTACAAAACCCAGACTGTCCTCATCAAGCTTTGGAAAAAAAGCAAAAAACACCCCATAGTGCAATGAACAGGAAGAGAAACTAGCATAAAGGGCACACTAAGTACGTACACACCTTGAGTCAAGGACATCTGTCTTTTGTGGCTGTCCCATATCTTTTGAATAGACTCTATATTTTAATTGTTCTCCTATTATGATTGCTGTATTTTTTTGGTAGAATGGTGCTGGCATGTCATCTAGAGTCCACCAACTGGACAGACAGCTTTGGAGTGAGTCAAGTGAGGAAACAGTTTGGGGGCAGGTGGAAGTGGTTTGGTTCTGGGGTCAATAGTGGAAGCACTGTTGTGTGGTGAGTTTCTGGGAGTGGTTTTTGGAAACTCAGCCATAAACTTATTTCTCCAGCCCCCTGAGCTACCTAATATCCCATAATCAATTCCTTTTCTGCTTAAACTAGCCAGAGTAGGTTCTCTTTTTGCAACAAAGAGACCTAACTGACATTGTATGGGCTCTAGATAACCTTTGTAGGTCTTGGCTTTACACCAGCCCTTCATCTCTCACTGGTTATTGAGTGGATCATGTGGAGTCTAAACAGTACAGTGGTCAGATATAACTCATGATATAAGCAGAGTGCAAGTTCATTGTCTCCCTCCATCCCTCTAGTGTTTATTCAGTGGAGATAATCTTTCCTTCTTCCCAAATGAAAACTCTGGTGGATGGCCACTTTAAGTAATGAGCACAATCTGAAGTCAGTAATGAGAATTATTATTAAACAGGTCTCAAAATGTGACTTAGTGGCATATCTTCTCCTACCCTAGATCAGCCTGATTCAGCCTAAAAGCCTCTGGGACGTGGTCAGCTGCTTCTCTATCTCTTGACCTTCTCTTCCTTACCCCAGAACTTCCTGGCCAGGGAGTACAAAAGGGTTAGAAAAAACATTAATTGAATGACTAAATAAAGTCAGTGTAAACATGACAGATGTTTAAAGCAGAATCTTTCATGAAGCACTTTTCTGGCTTTTTGGAAACTATGATAAGGCCTCTCAGACTTCAGTTTCCTTGTCCTCGACAGCTATTTCTCTAATCCAGATGGTCACTTGTGCTGCCTGTAGTTTATTATGCCTTTTGATTATTTTAAAGACCTATGTAAATTGAACACAGCATTATTTCTTCAAAGGTTTCCCACTGTCCTCACCTCTGACCTCTCCCTCCACACTCAGTGGAGTATTCATCTCCAGGTGTTTGCTGCTCAGGTTCTGCTGCCTCTTTAGGTGGGCATATAGGACAAGCACCAAGGTGACCCCACTCTGGCTTTTTCCCACACATGGTTCCCATCGCCATCCCTTGCCCTGGCAAACTCTAGTAGTGTTTCCCATGTCAATATAGTAGCACTTGCCCTGTTCCCACCACCAGAGCAGTTAGCCCATATTTTGAATCAGGATTCTCACCAGACCTCAAACCCCTATGTCTTTCAAGTACAGTAGTCATATATTAAACTCTCTCAGTAGCCCATGGGCGCCAACAACCCTACTATGTGTTAGATGAGGAGGCAGGCATCCCTTTCTAACATCTTGATATAGAAATAAAGGACAGGTATATGTTTTGTTAAAAACAAATAGCTTTGAGAATTCAATAAACTGAATTCAGCAAACCCATATGCAGTGGGTAGTGAGTTAGTCACTGGGGATGCAGAAATGGTCAAACATGATGCTTGCTCCTTGTGTAGTATATTTGTGATTGCAAACAAGTGATTGAAGAATGGCCTGGTCAGGGAGAGATGGTGATGTAAATGACTCTGCTTGAATGATTTGGTCAGAGGAGTAGATTCTTAAAGAATGAGTAATGATATTTTTAAAAGAAAATAAACCATATTAACTCAGTGGAAAATGCCTGGATGTATGAGATTGACAGGAGACTATGGGAAATTTTAAAACTGAAAGAGATTATCCTCGGAATTTGGCTCATTGAGGAGGGAGTTTCCCCATAATTTGCTGCACAGCAGTTTTAGACTCTGACGTCCTGTCTTGAGGATATGTCACAAGTGACTTCTGGGAGGCTCATGGCTTCAGATATGTGCATACTTTGGCTTCTGGTGACTATATAAGTTGTTTGGCTGTGAACATCAGTGAATATTGACAAGACTTTTGCTTCTTTAAGATTCTCTCAGGGAAAACAAAAGCCAAGAACTAGGAATTCCTCAATGAAAAGAATTATTTTCCTTGGATTAGAGTCTCAGGATTCTGGGGCCAGGAAGCAGGAGACTTCAAAGTTATATTAATCTTAGTGAGCCCAGAGGCTTCACCATAAACTGCTGTGGGAGAGTGAGTGTGGAGGGAGAGGTCAGAGGTGAGGACAGTGGGAAACCCTTGAAGAAATAATGCTGTGTTCAATTTACATAGGTCTTTAAAATAATCAAAAGGCATACATTTTATTTCATTTTCTCTATATAACATGCCTACAAGATAGGTAGAGACCAGGATTACTAATTTAAAAAATAATATTACTTAATGAGTCAATAATAGAGCTCATAACCCTCTGACTCCAAGTCCAGAGCACCTGTAAGGCACCTTAAAATAAATGGTACCACCTGCATGAATTACCAAGGATTATACATGCAAATTCCCTTCTCTCCTTTTCATTCCCTCCACCTACAGTTGTCATTTCAATGTCAAAGTTTTTAAAGCAAAGCTCAACAAATAGAATAAAGAGAGTAATTTTATATTGGCAAAAGGCATAATTAGCATTGAAGACAAATACACAGAACTTTTAGGCACAGATTAACATATTAACAAAATATGCAAGAGAAGAATGATCAGAAATTAAGAATAAACAGAGATATAGTCAAAGTGAGAGATTTTAGACATCACAAGCAGTCTACAACATATAAAGCATTTTAAAAAAGCCTTGGTTTCCTCGTCTGTAAAACAGGGGTGATATTTCCTATCAACCATATTAGAATTTTACAGAAAAAAATTTTTTTTTCAAATTAAATTCAAATATTTTTTAACAAACCCACTTTGAGGTTAGCATTCATTACAAAACAAAGCAGGAAATAAAATCCAGTGATCCTGTTCCAATTAGAAAACATTTTCTTAAGCCATTGAAGAGAAACTTTACAACAGCCTCCAAAACAAAATTTGATTCTAATCTGTAATTATTTTTTTATAGTATTACTTTATCAAAATTTTTCCATACATACCTTCTATTTCAATAAGAGATTTTTAAAAATTTTTGTATTTGATTTTGTGACCCTATTACCAAAGTCGCAATGAACTCTGCATATTTATTTGTTTTCAATGCTCAGTTGTAGTTCTATATTTCTTCAATTTTATCTCTGTCTTGCTGACTTGGTGTATGTTTTAGAAGAGATTTTTAGGAAGGCAGAAGAGTTTTGAATTCCTCTATATCTTGAGATATCTTTTGTTGCTTTTACATTTGAATAACTTAGAATGATATAGAATTTTTATTTACAAAATATTTTGCACTCCCAAATGCTGTTTCAGTGTATTTTAGCATTTGATGTTGCAGAATAGAAATCTGAGTCCAGCCAGTCTTTTGTTTGTCTGTTTTTACCTATATTTCTGGTCTGTCACTTGTACAATTTTTTTCAGTATTGATAATTTAAAATTTAGCATATATTTAGGTGTAGGATTTTTATTCTATTTTTTTTTTTGAACACTAAGAGCTCTCTAGATTTGTAGAGCCAAGGATTATATCATCTCAGGAAACTTTGCTTCTATAAAGTTTTTGATTTTTGTTTTGTTTACCTTTTTGATTCAAGTTTCCTCCCTTCCCCTCCTTTCTTAATAAGGAAAACATACAGTTTTAAGGTTGGGACTCCTTTGTCTGCACTATGTAGTTTGCATTTTCTCTCTTATCCATCTCATTGTCATTTTCCTCTAGAGTTTGATAGTTTTCTCAGGGTTATCCTTTATATCAATCCTTTATTTTCTGTAGTATCTTTTAATCCCATTTCAATCTCCAATATTGATTTTCAATTTGTATTTGCATTTGGAGTTTTTTTGCATTTTTGTTGTTTCTCTCTCTCCTTTCTGTGTCTCTACTTTCACTGATTTTTTAAATCTCTTTGTATTTCTCTTGCCAATTTTATAAAGTTACCTAGGAAATGCGTTCCAAATGAAAAAAAAATTTTTTTGGCAGAAATTCATTTTTTTTTGTTTTGGGTACAGTGTGCAAATACACCTTTATTTTATTTATTTATTTATTTATTTATTTTTATTCCAGAATATTATGGGGTAAAAACATTAATGTTACATACATTGCCTGTGTGCTGACAGAGTCATAGCTACAAACGTGTTCATCCCCCACCAGTGCGTACTGCACCCATTAGGTGTGAATTTACCTTCCCTTCCTCACCCCTCCCTCCTGCCCGACACCCAATGATTGCTACTTGCATATGTGCACATAAGTGTTGGTCAATCAGTACCAATGATTGATCAATGAATGTTGTTCAATGAGTACAAGGTGGTGCTAGTTTTTCCATTCTTGAGATGTTTCATTTAAAAGAATAGGCTTCAGCACCATCCAGGGTAATACAAGAGGTGTTAGTTCACCATTGTTTTTTGTGGTTGAGCAGTACTCCATGGTATACATATACCACGTTTTATTAATCCACTGGTGTATTGATGGGCACTTGGGCTTTTTCCACATCTTTGCAATTGTGAATTGTGCTGCTATAAACATTTGAGAGCAGATGTCTTTATTACAGGATGACTTTTTTTCCTTTGGGTAAATACCCAGTAGTGGGATTGCTGGATCAAAAGGTAGTTCTACTTTTAGTTCTTTGAGGTATCTCCATATTACTTTCCATAGAAGTTGTACTAGTTTGCAGTCCCACAGTGTATGAGTGTTCCTATCTCTCCACATCCACACCAGCATTTGTTGTTTTGGGACTTTTTGATAAAAGCCATTCTCACTGGAGTTAAATGATATCTCATTGTGGCTTTAATTTGCATTTCCCTGATGATTAGAGATATTGAACATTTTTTCATGTGTTTCTTGGCCATTATTCTATCTTCTTTTTAAAAGTTTCTGTTCATTTCCTTTGCCCATTTTTAATAGGGTTGTTTGATTTTTTCTTGCTGATTTTCCTGAGTTCTATATAGATTCTAGTTATCATCCCTTTATCTGATGTACAGCTTGCAAATATTTCCTCCCATTCTATAGGTTGTCTATTTGCTGTAGCAATAGTTCCAAAGAAAAAAATTAAAATGAAAAGGAGAAAAAACAACGTAGACTGATTGTTAACAAGGGTTCCCAGAATAAAGGTAGAGGAAACTTATCAGAGGGCACAGTGGCAGAACTCTCATTATCCTGGATTCAGCATTGCAGAGCTTCAGGACTTCTTGCTGAGCACAAACGCTTCTCAGCCAGGCACCCAGAATAAGGAGGTCCACCTGAGACAGAGACAGAGAAGGAATGAGCAGCTGCCCCTCAGAGTGAACCCAGTGTATTTGGGAGTGATGATTTTCTGTACGTATCTTTTCTGTTCCTTTTTGGTAGCTTTGATGGTCTGGATCATGGGAGGCCCATGGTTGTGGTTATATGAGTAAGAAGAATGAGACAACACAGGGAACAGGTGAGATTTAACACAGGATGGGTGTCAGAGGCTGTTATTACTACTAGGTGCAGAACTGACCTTTGTTATTGTGGTTTAAGTCAGGAAGCTCCACAAGGCGGTTGACTAAACAGAATAATGCTGAGTCCAGTTGTCAAAACCCGTCTCACATGCCGATAGTCCCACAACGCCAGTGCTCGTCAGGTGCTAGGTCACGGAGTCTAGCTGCCGCCATTGCTTTGAAACGTTTGTGTCTCAGGACCTTACTGGGCAGATGAAACTGCAGCAGGAAGATGGCCTCACCTCACTTCTGCCTTCCACGTCCCATGAGAGAGCACTGGCACAACCTGTGTCACAATCAGGACCTGGACTGAGAAAGATCTGGGAAATGGAGTCTGTAGCATTCCAGATTAACAACGAAACAAAAACCAAAACCTAGAAAGGGGTTGGAAATAGACACCAAGTGCTTATGACCATGTTCTGCACAGTATGTCTAGATGTAGGTTTTCTTTTATTTACCTTGTTTGGGGCTTCCTGAATCTGAGAGTTGATGTCTTTTATCAATTCTGGAAAATCTCAGCCATTATCCACTCAAATGTTGCTTGTCCTCTCTGACTTCCCACTTTCTCTTGTTTTTTAGCCTCTGAAGATTCATCATTACTTTTTTTCCATTGACTCACTAAAAAAAGGGCTGCTTTTTTGGGGGTAATTCACCCAAAATATTAGGTTGCTTTCAACCTTTCAACTGGACTCTACAGAGTAATATAAGTAATAAAAATGGTCCTGAGGTAAAGTTTATCATAGGTTTTATTGTGTGCTTAGTTTTTTCCCCCTCTTCAGCAATGGGAGTTTACTAAAGAACAAAAGCTAGAAGCCTAGGGACCATGGAGTTTATACTCTGTCTTTATAGTTTTCAGAGAGGTCTCAGGCTGATCCATGCTTGCTGGCATGTTACTAACTACCAGGTCCAGTAGGCACACCTTTGGACAGTTTTCTGTTATGCAAAATTTCTTAGACAAATTCATCTACAACACGTGTCAAAGCTTATTGCTCATTAAGCAGGAAATTAGCAAGTAGATAATGGAATGTTGGTTCTCAATGAGGAAAGAGGGTTTATGTATAGCAGCTTCTAACCCTATCAGCAGCATGGATGATTCAGAGCCCTCTTCCCAGGGTTGCCAGACATGAGCCATAATCAGAAATGACAAGTAATAATATGTCCGAGAAGGAAGCAACAAGCAAACTGATTCCTTAGCAATTAGACAATACCAAACAACAAGATTTTATTCCCCAAGAGGCCAAATTAGGAAAGAGGTACAAAACAGTTTCCAATAGAGGTCGCTAAAGTAGAGAACTGCAGCAGTTCCTAAATATGCAATTAAAAAAATATTTTTTTCCCTCACTCAAGGGACAGAAACAGAGGCTAATCCTACTACCTGAACCCTTCACATGCATTCTCTCACAGATAGCAAGGGGCAGAGAGAGTGTGGTAAAAAAGGCCTTGGGAGCAGAATCCATTAACATTCTCTCATTTTATCCTGGGTCAGGAGTAAGTGTGTTTCACTATATTCTGCCCATTCAATTAAAAGGGCAACGCACCCTGGCTGTTGATCCAGCCAAAGACTGAAGCGGGGGCCCAAGTCATTGCTGCTCTGTGATTGAATCTTCTATGAGGCACAGATGTGCCAAAGGGAAACCCTGTAGTTCACTGGGGCTGAGCATGGCAGTAGTTACTAAATCCCTCCAAGTGTTCTCTTCCACATTACAGAACATGTATTAAAATGCATTCTGATCCTGCCACTACCCTGGGGAGGGTCCCCTTCACCCTCAGAAGGGTCACTGAAAAATCAACTCACAAAAGGCAGATTAATTGGAGAAAATGCATACAAATTTATTTGGACGTAGTTTTATGTGACATGGGAGCCTTCAGAATGAAGACCCAACCCCCTAGTGGGGTGCAGAAGCTTATATACCATCTTGAGGTTACAGAAAGAATGGGGACTTGGATCCTGGAAAAATGAGTTATGGGAGGAAGGAGAAGAGGAATTCTGTTGAGGGGCAATAAATGATTCCTAAAGAGAACTCAATGGGCTTGAAGAACATACAATGGTCTGGGACAAAGTTTGTTGGGCCTGTAGAGTAGACAATGGTTTGTGACAAAAGTCGGTCCAGGTTTATTGACAGATGTTAGTGTTCCTTCTTGTGATATGGGTTCAGTTAATAAAAACTCAGGGAAGGGACCAGAGATAATTGCTTTCTTCTTTTGTAGGTCAGGACTTTAGGCAGATAAGGAACTTCAGAGAACAACTTCATCCTGTGCTTTGGGGGAGAGAGTGGGTGGGGCAAGGAGGAGGTCGGAGAGACCTTGAGGCTTCTTTTTCAGTACAGCATGTACAAAGCACCATATTTTGCGGTATCAGTTTCCGGGCCCCAACACCTGCTTAAAATCCTTCAATGACTCCTTCATTGCCTTCAGAGTAACCCAAATATGTTACATAAGACCACTGATGGTCTTAACCACTAGCTACTTCCCCCCTCCATCATTCAAAATATTTTGATTTTCCATGAACATATTGCATTGCTTCAAATCTCTGGTCATAGTTGGGGTCTCCCACACTGAGTCAATGAATTCTCTGTTAAAGGACTTTTGGGCTTGAGGAGAGATGGGGAGAGAGAGAGAGGGAGAGAGAGAGATTAGTCGCTCCATCTCTGTGGTAGAAGTTGTAAGAGGTCAAATTCAAGAGTTATTGGGAACCATGGTTTACCCGAATATATAGGAAACCACTCAGCAGTGAGACAGGATGAGGCCCACATGCAGAGACATGAAAAATGGACTGAAAGACAGTCCTGGCAGCATCGAGTCCCCAGTTCCAATTGGATTTCATGACATCCTTGATCCGGCCAACTCCTATTCTTAAGAGATGTGTGCAAGACATTACACGGAAATAAGGAAATGAGTTTCTAGTCTCTAGTGAGAGTGCTGTCCAGAGCACTCCCTGCAGGGTGGACTGCTTGGGCTAGCACATGACTGGGGGAGACTGAAGACATTTCATTTATCCCCCTTTGCGCCTGGCTCATCAAGAGCCTGAAGAAAGCATTTTTAAAATTTTTAATTTTTTTTTCTATTTTTTGAGGTGAATTCTTTTCAGCAATAAGACAGAATCCTGAGCTTTCTGAAAATATCTGATAATTTGAAATTGAAAAAGTTGTGTGTTTGGAGCATTCAACGGAAAAAAAATATAGGTTGCTAAATATTTATTGTTTTCTTCTTCAAACTGCGCTTCACAAGCAAATCCAAATCCAGGTTAGCAATGTTTGGAATGCAAGAAAGAATCTAAGGAATTAAGTATGAACACACTGATTATCAGCGAAATATTCCCATTAGGCTTCAAGATTGAGGAAGTTTGTGCTGTTTGAGACTGAAGTGTGGAAAATTACACCTAAGAAATTTCCCTTTCATTGTTAGCACAAGTCAATACCTGGGAAGCTGTTTGGGAGGAGATGCAATGGGGTGTGCCTTGTGATGATTCCTTCTTTTTCATTCACAAGAACCTGGCTCAGCTCTCACCACCTTCAGGCAGTGGCTGAGGAGTCTGTACAAAGCCAGCAAACAGAGCCAGAAAGCCCATGATAGCTCCATGAAGTACAGCTGAGCAAGGTGCCACTAGTTCAGCAAAACCAAAGCCAGAGAGCGAAGTGGGTAAAGGAAGAGGAGAGGATCTGGGGCTCTGCATCAGTGTCATAGGATGTTAATGGCCGAGGTCTTCAAATTGGGGTGTCCCTTACCCTGCAAGTACACCAAAATTAAGGAGTATGTGGCCATAGGTAGCTTAAGGAAAATCAAGTTCCAGATCCTCAGTTTCCATAAAACCTTCCCCGAGAACATGCTGGGTTGGCCTTTCCAACCTTTGGATGGGGGGAAAAAAATCCTTCTTCCACTTTACATATAAGAAGAAACTGCAAAAAGAGAGGGGTGGGGTGGTTATGGTGGCTGTATGTTTGTGTGTGTGAGAGACAGATCTGAAACACTAGTACCTACCTACAAAGCCTCCTTTATTTAGGCACCAACGTTTCACTTGCATATATTACACAATATATGCTGGAAATTATATACTTAGCAACTATTTAAATTTGTGATGAAAATTTTAAATGTCAACTTATAAATATGCAAAGCCATACAGGCTGTCCTCACTTTGCACAGTTGTGTGGCATCAAAAAAATGACCGTGCAAGCTAAAACCATGCAATCTTAATAATCAATGGGAAGAATCACGATTGTTCCATGACTGTTAAAAATTTTTGTCAAAACCTTAAATACTCTCTTACTATCAGTTATAAATGTATAGGGAAATAAAAAACATAATAAAACTAATATTTTAAAACACTAGAAACACTGAGAATTTAAAACATTGAGAAGTAGAAAACTTACCAAGTGTAGTTTGAACAGTACTTGCCCTCTTCTAGTTCTATAACATAAAACAGAGTGAACATCTTTTCTTTGTCCTGATGAATTTTCACACTCCTTTTTAAGTTTGGCTCTGCTTCCAACATCTTATCCTCTGTGCTTTCAATGTTGTGAAATACCTCTGATTGTTCTTTTCATGTGAAGTTTTTTGCCAGCATTACTTCCTCTGGGACACCATCCTGTTTGTTGTGACCTCTTTCTCATTGCTGTCAGTAAATTCGCCTTCACTAAGTTCCTCTGGCTGCATATCTCATCTAGAGACTCTCAAAAGGTGGCAGTGCCAGAGTTCCCATGGTCATCAGAGATTTCTTTTACAAGTTTTCCCCAATTCTTTTAAAGGGTATTGAAGTAAAATGTTTGAAGACCACTGGTCTACAGGAAAACCAACATAGACAACCTCAATGGATATTTCTTGAAGGCATTTATTAAGTGCTACAATCTATGCTATGCCTTATGGTAGAAATTATGGTAAAAACCAGGAACCCCTTTCAAAAGTATAAATCTCATTGGAGAGACAAGGCACACAAAACAGTGAACAATCAAAGCACTGGAGAATTTCAGAGCAGGGAGTGGGTAAATTGAAGATTTAGTTCAGGTGGCCCATAGGGTTGTTTGATTTATCAAGCTGTTTCATTTAAACCCTTTCATTTTACAAGTAGAAAAGAAAGACTGGCTCTGTCTCACGCAGCTAGTCATCTGCAGGTGGTTTGCTATGTTATTTTGTTATAAAGTGAATCTTCTGGTGTAGGCTTTTCATCAGCAGGAAGAAAAACATCATTGGCTGTCAGGAGTAGACAGGGATGATGTCATTTGCTATAAAATATGGGCGGTAATATGGGACTTGAAGGATAGGTTGAATTTGAGCTAACTCAGCTGGAGAGAAGTGGGGAGGGGCTGAGGTCCCATAGAGTCAGAATGACACGCCCTGTGTTGGGGGGGAGCAGAGTTAAGGAGATGAGCCTGGTTGTCATGGGGGTCAGGGTTGGCAGTGCAGCATGGAGCCAAAAATGTTTGCGTTCTTCCCAAGGAGGGGCATCCAGGTTGAGATCTCATTTTGTAGAAGAAAGAATATGGGGAAAATAGGGGAGGAATTAGGAGAGTCCAGGAAAATGAGATAATAGTGCTGTGGAGGGATTTAAATTTTATTTGATTCATAATATGTACAGCACCAATCCTTCCTCCAAGAAGCAGGGCAGGGGATGCAGGGTCAGCAGAATGAGAGAAATAAAACTTCCTTAAAGGAAGGATACCTGGGGGAGGGGGAAAAGGAGTGAGGGAGTGGGGGATCCTGGGCACCCAGGAGCAGCAAAATTTTTAGAGTGCTCTTGAGTTTCTGGGAAAGAAGAGGTAGAGAGAGAGGCCACGAGCCAGTCTTTAAACATTGCTCATAGTCACAGATGCTCGGTTTATAGACTTGGAGTGATTGTGGTCTCTCAGTGTCTTGGCCATCCTTTCCCAGCTGAGACATGCCAGCACATGTCAGGTTCTAAGTCCGAGGGTGCCAGGGGTCATCTGTACACTTACTCTCGAGCCCAGTCTACTCCAGGATCCTCAGTCTCTCTAGAAGCAGGAACCAGCGCTGATCTTTTTATTTGGGTATTAGGGAGGTGAGACCTCATCAAGAAGCAGGTGGTTGGGGAAATTAAGGGAAGGTTAAAAAAGGTCTGAGGGTGGAACTGGACTCTGAATTCTCAAAGGAGGAAGCTATCTTCTGAGCCCAAGTCTCCCTCTGCTTGGCTAATGCAGCAGGTAGCTGCAGCTCCCCAGGAATGTGTTAAGTGAAGGAAGCAGATGGTTGGTTTCACTTTTATAAGTAATAACAACCCAGTGAAACTGGCAGAGATAAGATCCCCCAGGGTTTCCGCTTCTCTGTGATGCAACTGGGGCTGGGACTGGGCAGCCGTGATGCAAGTAGCTTGGGCCAGCCCGGGAGGAATCTCTGGCGGGTGGAACAGTCAGAGAGGATTTTCTTTCTGTTAGGATAAAAACCGGCAGCCGTGCCCAGTGGGAGGAGCAAGCAGCTCAGAGTTTTGCTTTCTCCAATCTGCCCAATGAATGGAGCTGCAGGGGGTGAAATCTGTGTTCCTGTTTGCTCTGCTTGTCTGATTTTAAGGAGTAGATATTTTTTTCTCTCCGTAGAAGGGCCTTGCTCTTAGCCACCATAAGCAAAGAATAAAATGGCTTGTTCTTCTCAAGAAAGGAAATTGATCCTCTAGGTCTGTGCTAGGGGCAGTGTGTGTGGGGGGGTCCTTCCTTCACACAGTATATTTCTGACCCACCCCTAAAATCCAGAGGCTCATAGTTACAGAAAGTAGAAGGCAGCCCAGTGGAAATAAACGCCAGCCCTCAAACTGTGTGTGCGGGAACTGAAGAACAGACGTCCTCAGAAGGATACTCTGTCCTTCAGCGTCAAAACAGAACTGCTGACTTTGGCAAAAAGAGGGGTGCTTTGCAAGGCCATTTCCAGGAGTGGTGACAGAGTCATGATGGCCCACAGAGCCTTTGCTTTCATTTACATAATTTGTAAGTCACGCCCTGCCTTCTCCTAAAAGGAAAGATTTGTGGTGGCTTACAAAAACAAACACAATGAGCAACCTGGTGAACAGTAGAAACAAGATCTAAGACAGGTAGATGGAAGCATTTGGTGCCAGAAGGAAAACCAGTGTTATTACTGTGAATTGCATGTTCAAGCAGCCAAAAGAAAGTAGCCCAAGTAGCCAAGTAGCCAAAAAAAGAAAGAAAGAAAAAGAGAAGGGAGGGACCTACACTTGTAGCATACTTAGCATTATGCTATCATTATGCTAGGCTCTTTTCCTGCTTTATTTCCTTTAGTCCTTACAGCAGTCCGGTGAGGGAGGTATTATTGTTCCTATTTTACATATGAGGACAGAGAGATTAAGTACATCAGCCCACAGGCAGCAGTCCCCAACCTTTTTGGCACGAGGGACTGGTTTCATGGAAGACAATTTTTCCACAGACAAGGAGTGCGGGGTGGGGGAGGCAGAGCTCAAGCGGTGATGCCAGTGATGGGGAGCAGCTGTAAATACAGATGAAGCTTTGCTGGCTTGCCCCTGCTCACTTGCTGTGCAGTGGGGTTCCTAAGTTTCATGGAAGACAATTTTTCCACAGACAGGGGTGGGTGTGGAGTGGGAGGGGGTTACAGGGGGAGGGAGGGAGGTGGAGCTCAGGTGGTGATGCACGGCTGGGTTCCTAACAGGCCACTGACTGGTACTGGGCTGTGGCCCTGGGGATAGGGACCGCAGAGTTAGAGGACTAGTAGCTGGGACTAGGATGCAGCATTTTCTTTCTGTGCCCAGTGAGGATATAGGAAGACAGAGAGGTCCAGTGGTTAAGTGTGTGTTCTGGAGAACCAGACACCTGGGTTCAAGTCCTGGCTCCACCAAGTACTAGCTGTGTGCCTTCTGGAACATTCTTTAACCTCTTAATGCCCCATCTCTGAAATGGGGATAAAGAGGATTACATGAGATAATCTATATAAAGCAAGTAGAATGGTATCTGGAACATAGTAAATGCTCAAAAACCATTAATAATTATTATACTGAAACTAATGAGAGTAGGTGGGCCATCAACGTGTTCATATTGTTTGTACTTTTTTCTTCCTGGATATCTTTTAAAAGTAAGATTGAAACTGTCTGTCTTGCAGTCCTCGACCATAATTATCGGTACATTTATGGCTGCATACTCTTTGGTTGGCTCTTACTATGGCAATGCATTGTAATACTCTCTACAGAGAAAATGGAAAGGTATCATATAATTAAATCTTTCATCTAGCACGGCTGATCAAAATTTGGTTTTTTCTGAATGACAGCTGGAAAAATTTACTTTTATCTTCAGCACTCATTATTAAATGCTACAGCTGTAACTTCTTGCCAGAGCATAAAGCCTTAGAAAATTCTAATCCAGAGATCTAGGACGTGGCTCCCCAGGGGCTGATAGCTGCTGCCTCAGCACCTGGTCCAAATTGGCCATGCATTTCAGCTTCCAGTTTCCTGTCCCCACTGGGCTTATTTTTCAAGAATGAGGATGCCATGAAGACTGAGTCACAGTGGCCCTCGAAGCAACATCTCATTAGATTCTTATCCTTGGGGTAAACAATAGGCTCCAGAAGCCTGATAAAGTTTGTCAAGAGCAGGTTGCTCCTGGGGACACAATGCATGTGTAGGTAGTGCTAGCTGTCCATGACCCTCACCCATGGCCCTAGGACCAATGTGGCCGGCCCTAGGACCAATATGGCCAGCCCTAGGCCCAATGCCACCCTTTCCTTGGCTGCATCCTTCCCTGGTGAGGAGTCAGGAGGGCCAAGTGGATTTGCCTGTCTGGAGCCTGTGGATTCCCAGACTCACCTGGTTCCAGGGTTTGCTTGGACTTCTTCCTTGGGTTCATCCTCCAGAGGATAAACTACATCCCTGGTTTGTGTATCCCTACACATCAGAGGGGCCAAGAAGCAGTGGTTCACGTCAGAGATAAGATGAGGTGGTGGGGGAGGGCTGTGGACAGAACTTGGATGTGTAGGTTAAGGTGTCCACATGTATGCATGTGACAGTCCTCAGTGTGTAGGAAGGAGCTAAGGATTGGAAGAGAACGGCTGGAAGAGGGGGACAGAGGTAGGCTCTTGGCACTATCATTTTCCAGATCAACTCTGAGGAGGCCAAGAATTCTAAATTTGTATCTGGCCTTCCAGATTATTATAAAGGCATATTTGTCAAAGAAAGAGGGGATGATATTTTTATTTAACAGTTTGATACTTAGCTTTAACATTTACATATCTAGATATGTGGTATGAGGGCCATTCTTTGTACTCTTACCCCAACTCCACAATTTTGGGGTGGCCCTGTTGTTGAGTGACAGATCTGGACACACAATTCAGTATATATTCTGGGCTCCTGTGCCCATTTCTTTCAACTTTTTTTTCCATAAGCCTGGCTCACCCTGAGTGAAAACAACTGCTTCTACATTTCTTCTGGTTTTACTCTGAGACTGAATTGGAGAAAGTATGCTCATTCTAGGTTAAGTTATAAAGTACAGTTTGTTTTAGGCACTCAGGCTCCTCTGACCCTTCTCTTTCTAGGCTCCAGTAACTTGTGCTGTGGGCCAAGAATGTGGGCTCGTTCTGTCTCTCTCTCTCTCTTTCTCTCAAATTCATCTCAGGACACCTATTTCCTTAGTGTGAGTTTATCTCAACAAATACCACTCTCAATGATAATTTGCATTTTAAGTCTTTATATAGGACATTGGCCTGAGGGGGTATTGGGTTTTTGAGTGGTAAGAGATGAAGGGCTTACATCCCACTAGGCGGGCCAATGTCTATGCAACCTCTACAAGGACCCTGTTTGCCAGATCTGTAAGATAGTTGAGCAATGTCAAACAGAATTGGTGCATTTTGCTAAGCAGTGTTCAGATTATTCAATGGAAATAGCTTATCTTAAGGCTCCTGAAAGAAAATATTTTGTCAGGCACATAGCCTAAAAGGACATATATTTCATGAATATTCCTGTGTAATTATCCTGAGAGAAAAAGGATATCTCTGCTATGCAATTTCACAGAAAAATTTAGAAAGCATATGTGGCATCTGTTATTTGTATTGGGGGTTATTGCTTGACTAAAATTAAGTGTGTGTGTGTATGTGTGTGTGTGTGTATGTGTGTATATGCATGTAGTGGGCTCTGATACATGTGTGTGTTGGTCAGACAAAGAAATGTCAGCCTCTGAGGAAAAGGCTTATTGCTTGTTTGTTCCCGTCTTTGTAGGAAGGCCAAAGGAGGGTTAGCAATATTAGTTCAATTTATTTTTTTTGATATATCTCTACAGGGCAAGCTGCTCTACCATTTCAACAAATTTTACCTCCTAGTGCAATTACAAAAAATATCCATTAATTCAGTTATCCAGAGTCCCTGACTTTTTTCTTATCAAAACGTCCATCAGGTATATCAAATGGTAGAGTCTAGATTAATGTGGAGGTGTTTAGAGTAGGGGCAAACAACCCCCTATATTTTAACAAGCTTTGAGAATATTATCATGAACAATACTCTAATAATAGTAGCCAATACTCATGTAGCTCTTACTATGTGCCAGCACTAATCTAAATATTTTACATATGTTAACTCACTTAGTTCTCATAGCAACTCTACAAAGTTGGTACTATTATTAGCTTCATTAAATTGGTACTGTTATTGTCCTCTGATGGGGTTCAGGACATGCTACCCCAAAATATAGCACTTTGGCATTTGAGAAAACAGCAGAAGCAAGAAGTTCACCCTCACCTTCACCTCATCCTTCTCCCCTGAAGCAGGTCATAAAACATTGATCCCAGATGTACCTTCTCTATAGCTGAAGTAAAGGAATGAAGACACAGGGACACAGAGAAGAATCTGAACAAGCAGGGCTGGCTGAGTTTCCCCCTATCTATTACCATTATATCATGCCCCCTTTGTCCAGTCATACTTCTCCACAACTATCCACTTCTCCATCAAACTTAGCATAAAAATAACAGATTTCCTTGTTTCCTTGAGTCTTCATATCTGAAGGCCCCATATCACATAAAACTTATATTAAATGAATTTGTGTACTTTTCTCTTATTCATCTGTCTTTTGTCATAGGGGCCTCAGCCATGAACCTAAGATGGGGAGAAAAGATATTTTTTCTCCCCTATGCCTTCTTTTAGGAAACTGGGGCACACAGAAGTTACGTAGCTTGCAAAAGATTGCACAGCTTACTCATAGTGGACCTAGAATTCATACTTAGGTAATCTGGTTCCAGAGGCCTTGCTCTTTACCCTTATGCTATACAGCTTCTGCTAGGAGGGCCAACTGCATAGTACTCACTTCTATAGCCTGTGCACCTAGCTTATGCACTGAATGATTTTGTACATCAATCTATGGAATACCTAGTTTAATAGGAGGAAATTTTACACTGTGTCCCAAATTAGCTGTAGGGTTTCAAAGAGATGTATTAGAAGTAGTTCTCAGAGGGAGGAGGAAGCTGAGTGGGTAAACTCTGGAGTCACTCATCCTAATTCCCCTTTTATCGGTTTTGCATATCATGGTTTTACATATGATTTATTTGGAAAAAGGGTTCTGTTATTAAGAGTTTGAAAGAGTTTGTATCCCAGAAAACAAAGCACTTAATACATAAGTAGCAGAAACTTTGATTTAGGTTCCAATTGAATTATAAGCATCAAGGATTTAGAGGAGGACAGGAGTGGAAGCTGATCAAATCTGAACATGACTCAAAATTGGGACCTCTATGGGGTACATTGGATAAGAGAATCAGGATCTAAAAATTCTTTAAATGCTAAAGTTATGGATAACATGAGCAAGTTGAATGACAGTGATAAATGCAAATTTATAAATTCAGGACCCAAAGCAAACCAAAACAATACAAAAGCAGAATCACAGGATGGAGACATTATGGCTTAGTAGGGGTACATGTAAACAATGTCAGTAACCAAGAGCTGAAATCAACGATGTTTGTGCTCAGTATGATGTCCTGATAAAGGAAGCAAAGCTCTCTGCTCAGTGCTGCCCAGACTGTCATTGGCATTGTTTTCACTTCTGAGAAAACTTCAAAAGTGACATTGACAAGCTGGAGTTCCTCCAGAAGATGATTGTAATAGTAAAGGGATATGACACTTAATCACAAGAGATATGGTTGAGGAACTAGGAATGCTTACCCTGAGACGAGACAACTTTTGGGGAAAGACATGACAGCCAGCTCTGAGCATGGGTAAAGATGTCATGTGGCAGAGAGAGGGCCTTGTCTGACTCTAGAATGCAGAATTAATATATGGAAATCATAGACATAGATTTTACTTACCAGTAGGAACGCTTTCTAGGACTGTTAAAATTGGGATGGTTGCCTGGAGAGGGTTAGTGGCTTCCCTGATGAGAAGACATTCATCCTGGGGCTGTATGCCTAGGGACAACAAAGCTGTCCATGCCCATTTCAGAGCTTGGGGGATCTCTAAGATTACTTCCAGCTCTGAGATTACAGAATGCTATGAAATTTCTTCACTATAAAGAAAAAGAGGTAAAGAGTAAGATTTGTTTTTACTCTTTACTTTCTTAGGTCAAAATTGAAATCTGTATCTGTGGCAGAAATAGTATGGCTCACTGTCTTAGTCAGGTTGGGCTGCTATAAGAAAATACCATAGACTAAGGTGGCTTAAACAATAGACATTTATTTCTCACAGTTCAGAAGGTTGAGAAGTCCAAGTTCAAGGTGCTGGCAGATTCATTTCCTGATGAGGACTCTCTTCCTGGCTTGCAGATGGCTGCCTTCTCACTGTGTCTTCACATAAGTGAGACATATTTCTCTCTCTTCTTCTTATAAAGACACTAATCCCATCATGGGGGCTCCATTCTCATGACCTCATGTAACCCAAATTACCTCCCAAAAGCCTCACCTCCAAATACCACCACATTGGAGGCTAGGGTTTCAACATATGAATTTGGGTGGGGGGATGCAAGCATTCAATTTATAACACCAAATCTTTCATGTGCTTCTCTTATTACTCAGTCCTTTTGCATTAGGCAGGGATATGTGATTAGCTGTGGCCGCTGGGTGTGCGTAGTGAGTTGAATAGAATCCCCCTTAAAATTCATGTTTTCCCAGAACCTGAGAATGTGATATTATTTGGATATGGGGTCTTTGCAGTAATTAGTTAAGATGAGGTCTTAAGATTTAGGTAAACTCTAAGTCCAATGACTGGCATCCTTTTAAGAAGGAGGGACACACAGAGACAGAGAAGAGAGCAATGTGAAGAGGGAGGCAGAAATTGGAGTGATGTATGTTCAAGCCAAGGAAGGCCAAGGATTGCCAGGGGCCACCAGAAGCTAGGAAGAGGCAAAGGACAATTCTTTCCTGCAGGCTTCAGAGGGAGCATGACCCTGCTGACACCTTGATTTCAGATTTCTAATCTCTAGAACTGTGAAAGAATAAATCCCTGTTATTTCAAGCTACCAAATTTGTGGTAATCTGTTATGGCAACCATGGAAGTTACAAGTGTCATTTTCTGGGCTGCAGCATTTAATTACCAGTGTATGTGACTCTTTTTCCTCCTATTCCTTTGCCACAGCAAATATGGAGGCGTCTTACTGAGATGGCAAGGTGAGAAGAAAGCAACCTAGACTGTCAAACGCCAGAAGTGGACAGTGGTCCTGACGAGTTGCCCACACCTGCAGTGGAATTTATATGAGTGATACGTAAGTTTTTCCGATGTTAAGTTATTGAGATTTTGTTTGTTACTGAAGCATAGCCTATTCTACCCTAATATAGTACTTTATTCTTTGCAAAAGGTTAGAGTAGAAAAATGGATCATACACAATTCACTAATCCAGGTCTCAAAGAAGCCTCAGAAATTTCCTATTGATTCACTATCAAATGAAGGTAAGTGCTTTTTTAAACTTGTAGAGCAGCAGCCAGTATATGCTGCCATTTGTGAAGTAAGTACAATAGGGCATTCCAAACACCAGGTAAGCCTACGTCCAGTCTCAGAAAATCTGGTTTAGACTTAAATTTTCCTAACGAAATAGATAGATAGGTAGATAGATACATAGATAGGTAGACAGACACTCATGTGGTGAGAAGTACAGGAGGCTGGGGGGCGTGCCTACCTATAGCCTGTGCTCCCCACTTGGAGACCTCTCTCCAGGTATACAGAACTCCTTGTCCAAATGGCCCCAAGCCCTTTTCCAGGGCCTGCTGGGGCCTCTTCCCCATGTTTTCTTCTTGAAGGAATACCTGCCTGTAGACCCAAGGGGTTGCCACAGGGTTGCTGTTTGCAGGGATGCAGAGAGCACATGTGTTCATGGCTCATCACTTTGCCAAACACAGCCAAGGTGGAAAGGGGTGGAGCAGGCTATGGGATGGGGGCCTGGGGACCAGCCCCTCATGCTGTCACTTAAGCACAGAACTTTGAGCAGTCTATAAATTCTGAATTTGAACCTGGTCTTCTGAATGATTAGGATCGATGTAAGATGATACAACATATTTAATTTAACAGCCTCTTAGCTTGATTTATAACTTTGAAATATTTAGAACATGGTATGTGGGTCCCATTTATTTTTTTACACCTGGAATGTTAGGGATAGATCTGCTTAGATAGAATTTTTTTTTTTTTTACTCATAAGATATGCTTCTCTTCTTTCTGGATAAAGTCATGGTGAAGTCTCCATCGTAAAGTCCACTGTCCAAGGTGGATATAGACAACTCTCAAACCTGGCCACCGGCTGACCTTTATTTTCTCATTGGTTTAAAGCAAGGGGGTCTTGAATAGCTTTTTAAATTGGACCTTAACTTGCATTCAACCTTTCATGTTATCGTAGGTCTTTCCTGAAGTTTTCCTCTATTTAGGATATGTTTAAAATTAGCAGAGAAAGCTAAAGTCCTCTGCACTCCCCCCTCTCTTTTCTCCACTCCAACCACAAAACACATGTACAACTTGCACACAGCCACACAAGATTTCTGTAAAAATTGGAACCCCTGTTCTCACCACTGAGGTTTTCTGGAGCTTCCTTCCTCCTTTACTGCTCTAGGGCATTTTCCATTCAAAACCATCAGCTTAAGAGAAACAGAAAAAACACTCTTAAGAAAAAAGAAAAGGGAAGGGTTCTTGTCAGAACATGGAAAATTCTAAAAAGAGCTCACATTCTCATATTTCCCTATAGACATGATGCAAGTGTTATCAAATTCAGAAAGGGTGACTCCAGTGACATGATTTCTGGTCCTTGGCATTTCTCATCCCTCTTTCCCACCAATGTTTTCTCAAAGCCAGGTTCTGGGCAGTGACTCTTGAGTGCAATCTTGTAAACAAACACCCACAGATGACTACAAGAAAATTCATGGCCCCCTTTAAACTTGAAATTATATTTTTATGGTGATACGTACAGATTAGGGACTTATTTTCTACGAATAGCTCTTTAAATTTCCCTGGTATGATGAAGGGGATTGAAGAAGATGGGGGTAGGACAAATGCAGTCAGGAGCAAATCATAACTTAGGAGCTGAATTAATAATTTTGATAAAATTGGGCATAACTCAACAGATTTTAGGAGGCTCAAGACATTAAGATAATTCATCACTCTATTAATTAATTCAACTAATAATTTCATGTTGTTCTTTCTACTCTAACAAAAAAGATTAAAGAAACTAAAGATTGTGTACACTATTTTGGAAATGATAAGATTGGACACAACTATTCAGAAGCTCAAAACTCACTGGGGAAGGAGAACGTGTATATGAGAAAGTTAAAACAACATAAGACTTTATCTTGTACTCCAGGTTTTACCTCATTTCCTCAATCCACACTTTATGCTATGACCAGA
The DNA here is from genome assembly GCA_023783475.1 of Daubentonia madagascariensis. Lineage (NCBI taxonomy): Eukaryota > Metazoa > Chordata > Mammalia > Primates > Daubentoniidae > Daubentonia > Daubentonia madagascariensis. The sequence goes on from JAKFHU010000978.1 coordinate 30,551,348, forward strand.
GTTATCTTCTAAAATGAAAATCTCAGCACATAAATCTGCTTAAAACCCTTTAGTGACTGTCTGTTATTTATTAGAAAAAGATGAAGTACCTTAGCGTTGTGTATGAAGTGTTCATGACCTTGTCCCAGTCTACCTTGCCGGGCTCATCTCCAGGTAGACTATACTGTGGTCCTTGGCATTTCTCCTCCCTCTTTCCCATCGATGTTTTCTCAAAGCCAGGTTCTGGGCAGTGCCTCTTGAGTCACACCTCCTTCTGATGTGCAGAAGGGGAGCTTCCTGAGCGCCATGACTGTGTCTTAGTCATTTTTGACATCCCGGTATCATAGTGGAGGCTTAAAGAACACTGAATTTTTAATGAATAAAGTCTATTCCACCCATCAATCTCTTTCAAAACCATTTTGCTGTGAAATTTAACACATACAGAAAATTTAATCAAACAAATGAACAGCCTAAAATATCATAAAAAGAATACTCATGTAATTACTACCTAATTAAAAAACTAAAACATTGTTGGTTTCCCAGAAGTCCTCTGTCTGCCCTTTCCTAATTACATCCCCTTCTCTTCCCGCCAAAGGAAACCACTCACCACACCTATCAATCAGTACTCAGCTCAGGCTACAGTCCCCATACCCCACCTCACCTCTGTGATCCTTCCCCAGACAGCTCTCTGACAGCACGTTCGCTCTCTCTCTCTCTCTCATCTTTAAAGTACTTATGTTCTTTAGCATGCATTTGGCATCCAAATAAAATATTATGTCTTTTATAAACTTATATTCATAATATCCTTCTTGTATTACTTATATTATTTTGCCTTCACTGTAGCTATCTTTATCTGTTCCAATAGATTTTTTATGTCTATACTCTATATTGCTGTGGTTTCTGTTTTACTTTTATAGTTAAGATCTCATAGAAATGCTGAATGAATATTTATTGAATAAATAAAGAATGAATGAATGACAGTTATATCAAAGCATATAAGAGGCAGAAATTTACTCAACCAGAGAAAGAGAAATAGCAGAATGTAGTCCACACACACACGCACACACACACACACAGAGGGTGGCAGGGAGGGAGGTAGAGAGAGAGGAAGAGAAGCAAGATATTGTTCCGATGTAGTGCACATGAATATTCAAGAGTTTCACACTGAAAATCATCATTTCCCTTTCTCCTATTATTCACTTCCTCAAACCAAAGCAGGTGTTAGGAAATCCAGGTATGCTTATGATATAATCTTCATATGGTTTAATGCTACTGGTTATGATTGAAGAAGACACTTGGGACCAAGCAGTTGATATCTTTCTTTGGCATTTTACTTGAAAGGAACCATGGCCAGAAGATGGGCCAGACTACAGGATAATTTCCTGAAATGGATACTCCAGGAGGGATTCCACACTATCAGGGAAATTGGAAGAGACGACACTAAAAATCCTTTCCCACTTTATGAAGTCATGGGTAAATGAAAGCTATTGACAATCTAAAAATAATGATTGTCTGTAGTTTTATTACTTAGAAATTGAGTTGGCACTGAAAGTTCTGGTCTAGGACATGGGGTTGCAACTTAAACATCTCCTATGTTCCAGCTAGTAAATACAGTTAAAGTATTTAGTCAACCTATATCATCTTATATTATCCTGGAATAATAGATGTTAAACATGTAAATTTGAATTATCTTTCCTTGCTTTTCAGACACTGCTCAATGATTCCCCAACCACCTATACTTTTCTTGTAGAATTTGCCTCATCCTTTGAGATTCAAATAAAATGTATCCTCCTCTATGAAGCCTACCCTGATCCCTCAGGAAAGTTAGGGCTTTGTCCCTATTCTGCTCCCACAACAGTTTTTCTTAAAGTACTCAATACATTGTAATTCCGTTAGGTGTGTCTATCTTCCCTACAGCATTATACACTCTTCAACTTTAAGGATTGGGTTTTATTTAGTACCAGACCTATAGTAGGTACTCAATATGTTTTTGAATGAATAAAAAATACAGACAAAGTAGTAAAAATTTGAGACACAGAATCAAAAGTTATAAATATTAAGTATCAGAATGAATACCTTATGTTTGCCAGATATTAGATTAGGTGCTGAGAAAAGGCCTCTAACTCAGACTGCAGAATAAAAGACAGGGATTCAAGTTGATTCATAGTGACAGGTAGTAGTCAATCAGATGGAGAAGGGAAAGAGGTAGAGGGTGATCAAGGCAGAGGAAACAGAAACACTGGAGTCCTTATGAAGGCCCTATCTTAATAAAATCTGGTCATAAGACCGTGTGCAGAGGTTCCCAGTGGTGAGGGCAAGCATGGAAATTTGTTTCTGTCAGGTGGAGTGGTGGCCCTAGCACTTTTTGTGGGTGTACCAAAGGAGAAAAGAGGAAGGAGAGGAGAACATAAGAGAAGAGCTGGAAAGAGCATAAGCCCTTGTTCAGCTGGAAGGGAGAATAGCATATTCCCATCTGACTAGGAAAAAGATAAGAGGATGCAAGTGGATCACAATTTGACTCACCTTGCACTTAGACGTACAAAGAAAATTAGCTTCTTTATCTTCTATTATATATCTGATCTTCCTTATGACCTCTCCACAACTCCTTGGGAGGAGAGGGCAGAGACTTTCAACTCCCCATTTCTTGCATCACAGGCTCTTCCAGTTTGAATAGTGTATTTTGAATGACTGAGTCTCTTTTAGGTAAATACTCTAAATTTCACATTTCCTTCCTCCATCTCTCCTCTTGCCTACTACCCTTGCTTTTTTCTAAGAGTACCCTCACAGCAAATGATTGGAACTCACACAGCCTTCTCAGGGAGCTTATTTGTCTCCTCTGGGCTCTTCTGTAGGGCAGCCAGTCAGATATACTCCCTGAACCAACCAAGTGCAGCTGGTTTCACTTTTGGAGGACATGCAAGTAGCCATGACTGGAATCCACAGTCTAGGACATTTTCATGATATTTTACATATGACAACCTCTTTATTCAGACCATAGGCCTCAGCAAGTCTGCTGCTCCCATCAATACTTCAGTGTCTGGTCACATGATTGAGTACCATGCACAGCCTTGGGGAATAAGAAAAAATGCTCCAGTATCATCTTTCTGAGCATCCTCCAGGATCCACAGGCATATGCATCTGTATGTTTCCACTGGGTCCTTTCCCCTTAGGGATCATCTTGAGTAGGGGAAATGAAGACATAAAAGATCTGTCCATAGTACTTAGTGAACTCCCTTTTTTTTTTCTTATAATCATCTAGGACAGAAAGGGCAACTGATCTACTTCTTCCTTCCTGGCATAGATTTCCCTTATGTAAAATCCATCTCCTTCCTCCTTAGTAGGAAAGGAGTATCATTTTTGCATTATGGCAGAAACTATTATTTGAGAAGAAACTCTAAAATCTGAGTTGGTTAGGCCTACGTTTGATAAAGGACAAGGATAAACCAGTTTAATGCCCCCACATTAATGCCCCATTCAGTCACAAGAGTATAGAGATGGTAAAAAGCAACATTTAAAAAACAGAAGTGTTCTGGAACGGCAGAGTGAGGCCTTCAATGAATCTGTTCTTTTGCAAAAACATAAAAAACACTGGCAAAACAACTAAAGTCTACTATTTCAGAACTCTGAAGAATAAAACCAGAGAAAAAACTGAAAATTGTCTATCAAAGAGAAATTACTAAACTTCTGTAAGATAACAGGGTCTATGCCATTTTAACTTGGGGCTATCCCCGTCACACAACTCACCCTCATAGCCCAGTGGTGTGGTAGCTTTGAAAAGCCAGCAGTCTCACAGCCAAGAGTAAGAACTGACTACTTCTGGAACTTGATTAACAGTCCTATTCATTGAGTACAATCAGTATTTTGTCTGAATAAGCAGCTACCAGGAGAACTTCCAGGGACCTTCAAATTTCCAGGGTGTTGAGGCTATTTGATTTGTCTCAAAGTGTAGCTCAACAACAACAACAACAAAGCCCTATCCCTAAGGTGTTACTGAAAATGATAGTAATCCGCTGGCAACATCACAGCTGATGTACCAAAGCTGTGATTTTAGTTGAGAGAAACAAGAGCATGGCCAAAAATTTAAAGGAAAATTCTGGAGATATAGGCAATCATAGGTACCTTCAAAGAGTTCTTACATATTTCTTGAGATCTAGAAGTCAGTATGTGTGTGCAGGGCTGCACCTGGGAAAGGAGAAGACTCTGGTTACTCCAGTTCATGTCTGGATGACATTGAGGTCCTGAACAAGCAGGAAATAAAATCTAAGGCTGTTTTGTAATTTGCCTGAAGTTTGAAGGAATGCCTTCACACAGAGAACCCCTTGGCAAAGGGTGAAAGACATATAGGCAAAGCATTTAAGGAAATCTTCTTACAGATCATTTGCTGGCCATTAAATTATACTGACCCAAGGATAATCCCTAGGAATATAAGCTTAAAATTAAAACAAGAACTTAAAAAAATATAGCAAAGGACTCAGTGACCACAAATCTTGCAGAATTAATTTAGGAAAATTATCTAAGAAGCACAAACAAGAAAACAACAATTTAAAAAAAAAAAACAGCAATAATAACAAACTTTGGGGATGGTGGTGGATTATCTGATACTATTGTTTTTACAATATATTAACTTAAATATCCAGTTTCAACAAAAATTATGAGACATGCAAAGAAAATATGGCACATAGATGGAAAAAAGGCAAACAAGAGGAAATGTCTCCAAGGGGAAACAGATGATTGACTTAGTAGGCAAAAGACTTTAAATCATCTACTATAAATATGTTCAAATAACTACAGAATTAAAGGAAAGTGTGAAAATGATGTCTCCTCAATTAGAGAATATTAATAAAGAGATAGAAATGATTATTTTTTTTTAAAAACCCAGTAGATATTCTGGAATCGAAAAGTACAATAACAAACAAACAAACAAACAAACACAACATCTAGAGGAGCTCAAAACCATATTTGAGCTTGCAGGAGAATCAGTGAACCTGAAGATTGAGGCCAATTGAGATTATCCAGTTCTAGGAACCAAAGGAAAAAGAATGAAGAAAAATAAATAATGTCTCAGGGGCTTGTGGATACAATGAAGCATATGAACATACAAAAATGGAAGTCTCAGGAGAAGAGAGAAAAGGGTGGAAAGAATATAATTGAAGAAATAATGGCCAGAACTTTCCACATTTGATGGAAAGCATTAATCTGCACATCAAAGAATCTCAATGAACTGTAAGTAAGATAAACTCAAAGAGATCCACACTGAGAAACATCATAACTAAACTTTAGAAAGAACAGAGAGAATCTTGAAAGCAGCATAAGTCACTCAACACATTCAAAGAATCTGTATCAGAAACCATTGAGGCCATAAGGAAGTAGGATAACACATTCAAAGTGCTGAAAGAAAAAGACTATCAACCAAGAATTCTATATCCAGCAAAACTGTCCTTCACAAATGAAGGATAAATTGAGACAATTTCAAAAAAGCTGAGAGGACTGGTCCCTAGCAGAGCTGTCCAAAGAAATATTAAAGAAAGACCTGTAGGCTGAAATGAAAGGACACTAGATGGTAACTAAAGTTTTACATGAAAAAATGAAGGGCACTGGAAAAGATAAGTACATAGGTAAACATAAAAAACAATATAGGCATATGTTTGTTTCTAACTCTTTTTTTCTTCTACCTGATTTGGTAGGTAACTACATGAGCAAAAAGTACAAAACTAAGTTGACATACTTATAAGATATAAATATGTAATTTGTATGAAAATAATAGAACAAAGGAAAAGGAAAGTGAACAGAGGTATTTTGCAGTAAAGATTTTGTATACTATTGAAATAAAGTTAGCATTAATCTGAGCTAGATTGTTTTAAATTAAAATGTCAATTTTAATCTTCAGGGCAACCACTATTAAAACAACTTAAAAATATAGTAACAGAAACAATTAGAGAATCAAAAGGTGCAATAGGAAATATGTATTTAACACAAAAGAAGGCAGTAATAAAGGAATAGAAGAAAAAAGATATAAGACATATAAAAAATAAATAGTAAAATGGCAGACATAAGTCCTATCTTATCAATAATTATAGTAAATATAAATACTCCAATCAAAAGGCATAGGTTGGCAGAATATATAAGAAAACATGATCTAAATTATATGTTATCTACAAGAATCATGCTTTAGATTCAGAAACATGAACAGGTTGAAAGTATAAGGATAGAAATAATGTACCAAGCAAACACTAACTGAAAGATAGCTGGGATGTCTATACTAATATCAAACAAATAAAATTTTAAGGTCGAAATTATTACTAAAGAAAAGGAAGATTTTTATAATGGTAGATAAAATCTCAAATCCATCAGAAAAACATATTAATTATAAGCATACACACCTAACAACAGAGTCTCAAAACAAAATAAGTAAAAACTGATAGAATTTCAGGGAAAAATAGAAAATTAAACAATATCAGTTGGAGTGTTCAATCCCAAAAAGTCAACAAAGAATTAGAAGACTTGAACAAACTGTAAACAACTAGACCTAACTGACATCTATAAAATGCTCCATCCAACAAAAGCAAAGGGTAAAATACACATTTTTTTCTCAAGTGCCATAAAACTTTGCCAGAATAGATCATATGTTAAAGCATAAAACAAGCTTTAGTAAATTTCAATGTATTAAAATTATACAAAATATTTTCTCTGATCACATTAGAAATCAATGATGAGAAGAAAATTTAGGAAATTCACAAATATGTAGAAGTTTAATATACTCTTAAAAAACCAGTGGGTCAAATCATGAGGGGAATTAGAAAATACATTGAGGTGAATGAGAATAAAAACACAATATACTAAAACTTATAGAATGCAGCTGAAACAGTTCTTAGAATTTAGTTCTTAAATTTATAGCTGTAACAGCCTATATTAAAAAAGAATAAAGATCTCAAATCAATGATCTAATTTTCAAACTTAAGAAATTAGGAAAAGAAGAGCATATCAAACTCCAAACAGGCAGATTTAAGGACATAATAAATATTGGAGCAGAAATAAATAAAATAGAGAATAGAAAAGCAATAGTGAAAATCAAAGTAGCCGAAAGTTGGTTTTTTGAAAAAATGAACAAAATTGGAAAATCTTTAGCTATGCTGACTGAGAAAATCGGAGAAGACTTAAATGACTGGACTAATGTAAGTAGTGAAGGTGGGTGGCGGGGGCATCACTAGTGAACTTATGGAAGGATTACAAGGGGAAATTATGAAAAACTGTATGACAACAAGTTTTTCAACTTAGGTGAAATGGACAAATTTCTAGAAGGAAACAAACTGCCAAAATGGACTCAAGCAGAAGTAAAAAATCTGTATATACCTATAACAAATAAAGAGACTGAATTAATATTTTTAAAAGTTATTATAAATAAAAGTCCAAGTTCAGATGGCTTCACTGGTGAATTCTACCCAACATTTAAAAAAAGAATTAATGCCAATCCTTCATTAACTATTCTAAAAAACAAACAAACAAAGTATCAAAAAAAAAAAAAAGAGAAGAGACGGAGACATTTCTCAATTCATTCTATAAAGCCAGTATTACACTGACATGAAAATCAAAGACATCATTAAAAAAAGAAAACTACAGAGCAGTATCTCTTACAGGTGTAAGTGTAAAGATCTTCAATAAAATACTGGAAAAATGAATCTAGTAAAATATAAGAAGGATTAAACACCATGAACAAGAGGGATTTATCTGAGGAATGCAAAGTTGTTTTAACATGGGAAAATCGACAAATGTAATACACTATGTTAATAGAAAAAATGACAAAAACTCATAAGATTATCTCAATTGATACAGAAAAACATTTGAGAAAATCCAGTACTCTTTCATGATAAAAGCCTCAACATACACGGAGTAGAAGGAAACTTCCTCAACTTGGTAAAGGACATCTACAAAAGTCCCAGAGCTAAATTCATTCTTAATGGTAAAAGACTGAATGCTTTCTTTCTAAGATCAGAAAAAAGATTCTCTCACCAATTCTATTAAAAATTATGCTGAAGACTTTAGCCAGGGCATAAGGCCAAAGGAAAAAAAAAAAGAAAGAAATTAAAAGAAATCAGATTAGAAAAGAAGTATAACTTTCTTCTAAGGAATGCATTAAAAAGCCAATTAGAGGTGGAAGGGATGGGAAAAACTCTCACTGAATGGATGCGGGGAGCACAGTTTGGGGGATGATCACGATTGTGGCTCTGACACAGGTAGAACAGGGGCAATGTGTATGGCCAAAGTGTTGTACCCCCATGATATTCTGAAATTAAAAAAAAAAAGCCAATTAGAACTAATAAATAAGTGCAGAAGTTTGCAGAACAAGATCAATGTAGGAAAATCAATTTTATTTTTATATATTAGCAATTAATAATCCAAAAATGAAATTACGAAAACAATTTCATTTACACTAGCAGCAAAAAGAGTAAAATACTTAGGAATAAATTTAACAAAGAAGTGCAAAACTTGCACATCAAAAACTACAAAACATTGTTGAAAGAAATCGAAGATGTAAATAAATGGAAAGACATCCTACATTCATACATTGGAAGAGTTAATATTGTTATGATGGCAATACTCCTCACATTGATCCTCAGATTCATTGCAATCCCTACCAAAATCCCAGCTTCCTTTTTCAGAAACTGGCAAGCTGATTTTACTAAAGTTTTATACAATTGCAAGGGACACAGAATACCTAAAACAATCTTGGAAAAAAAGAACAAAGTTGGAAGACATTTCAAAATTTATTATACTACAAAGTTACAGTAATGAAGATAGTGTGGTACTGGCATAAGAATAGAAATATAGATCAATAGAATATAATTGGAAGTGCAGATATTAACTTATATTTATGGTCAATTGGTTTTCAGTATGAGTGTCAAGATAATTCAATGGTAAAGAATAGATTTTTTTCAACAAATGATACTAGAACAACAGAATATTCATACCAAAAAGTATGAAGTCAGACATCTACCTCACATCATTTATAAACATTTCCTCAAAATGGGTCATAGACCTACATATGAGCTAAAACTATGAAATTCTTAGAAAGAATATTTAGGAGTAAATTTTTGTGACCTTGGGTTAGGCTAAAGTTTCTGAGATATGACACCAAAACACAAGTGATAAAGAAAAAAGAAGATAAATTAGATTTCACCAAAATTGAACTTTTTTATTTCAAAGGACACTATCAAGAAAATGAAGACAACCCATAGACTGGAATATTTGTAAATCATATATCTGATGAAGGACTTGCCTCCAGAATATATTAAAAAAACCTCTTAAACCCAATAAGAAAAAGATAAGCCAATTAAAAATGCGCAAAGGATTTGGATAGGTGTTTCTTCAATAAAGATGTACAAATAGCTAATAAGCATATGAAAATGTGCTCAACATCATTAGTTATTAGGAAAATATAACTACAATCATTTCACTGCAGTAGGATGGGAAAATTAAAAACACACAGATAATAACAAGTGTTAACAATGATGTGGAGAAATTAGAACCCTAATATATTGCTGATGGAAATGTGAGAGGTGCAGCCACTTTACAGAACAGTTTGCATTTCCTCAAATTGTTAATCGTAGAGTTATCTTATAACCCAGCAATTTTGTTCTTAGGTATATACCCAAGAGAATTGAAAACACAAAAACTTGTACAGGAGTGTTCATAACAGCATTATTCTTAATAGCTAAAGAGTGGAAACAATCCAAACATCCATCCACTGATGAATGGTTAAACAGAAGTGGTGTTAAATAAAATTTTATAGGAGGCCATTGACTTGGACTAGGCTCCTGCACTAAGCCAAACAGAACAAACCAATATGGAGTTTAACTACAGTAGCTGAGCTTTAGTTAATTGCAGGACGCTCTGTAACCAATTAAGCTGTCTCTATATCACACTTTTGTCTCCTATAAATGCTGTCAAATCATGTTATTGGTTGGAGTTCTCTGAACCTGCTCTGGTTTGGAGGGCTGCCCAACTCTCGAATCTTTTTTATTTTGTTTTGCTTTGCTTTGTTATACTTTGTTCTGTTTTGTTTAAAGTTGCTCAAATAAACTCTGTTGACTTTAAATAGTATAAGATTTTTTTTCCTTTTGGTAGTGGTATATTCATAAAATGTAATATTGCTCAGCCATAAAAAGAAATGAAGTTTGATATGTGTTAAAATTCAAGGATGAACCTTGAATACATGCTAAGTGAGTGAAGCTGGTCACAAAAGACTATATATTATATGATGCATTTATATGAAATTTCCAGAATAGGCAAATTGACAGTACCAGAAAGTACATTAGTGGTTGCTAGGGGCTGTGGGGAGGAAGAGTGATTGCCAGTGGGTATGGAATTTCTGTCTGGTGAAATGAAAATGTTCTAAATTGAGATTTTGATGATGGTTGCACAATTCTGTGAACAAAAACCACTCTACCACATACTTTAAATAAGTAAATTTTACGGTGTGTGAATTACATATCAATAAAGTTGTTAAAAAGAGAAGAGAAGGTACCATAGAAAAACGTGACAGGTTAGGGGGTGGGAAACATGAAACCTTAGGTTTCCTAAACAGTGCCCACCATCTCAGAGAGCATGGCTCTGTTAACTAGCTGCTTTTGGAACGTCTTTAAGCAAAGTGTTCCTTTGCTAATAGCTATTTAAAAATCCAGATTTATCCAGATCTCAGTATTTCTAAGCACTAATTTTAAACTATTAACCTAAATCATAAGGGCCATGGGTGAAATTTCACACATGTCAAAGTACTTTTATACATGTCATTTTATTTGGACAGAAAGACAAATATTATTAATGGCCCAAGAAATTTTTAACTTCCTCTCCTTCACAGTATTTTATAAGAATTATAACAAGAGGCTTAAATACTTGATTTAGGAGGCCCTTTGATAGTATTTCCCTAAATGTGTGCCAAGAAACATCAGCTTAGCTAAGTGTGAAAAAAAGAAAAAAAGTTTCACAGTCAGAACTATTTAGGAAGCTCTGTATATACAGCATTTTTTTATTGGAAATTCACAGAGGACTTATGACTATTAAAGGCTCTGAAAAATTATTCACTCTCTCTACAAATATTCATTCAATGCCTAAGCATCAGGCACTATTCTAGACATGAGGGACACAGCAAGAACAAGACAGACAAAATTCTTGACCTGATGGAACTTGCATTCTAATGTTACATGGAGAAATCTGTTTTAACTAAGTATTTCCCAACTTATTTGATCACGGAAAACTTTTTCCAGATATAACCATTACCATTCTGCAGAATACCCTTTGTGAAATATGGGTTTGCACTTAACTATATCAACCATCTCATGGGAATGCTGAAAGACAAACGGGAAAAAGCAGCAAATGCAAACATCCCGAATCGTACACAAAGTGTATTTCAAGTTGTTGGTGTTGATCCAAAGACAATGAGAACAAGCCTTTATCTTTAAGGAGTAGGATGCAATGGCCTGATTGAAAGTGAGGATGGGAAAGAAAACACGAGAGACGAGCAGTCAAAATATATGCGAATATATCTTAGGTGACACAGTTTTCCGCATCTTTGCAATTATGAACTATTTGCCAAAAGCCAAATGCAATTAATTAGAGTATGTAGAGAAGCAGGGACAAAAGTACTAAATTAAGATACCACCTGAGAAATCTGGGCATAAGGAATTGTAAATTACCTCCTTTAACTACTAGGGAATTACAAAGGAATTATAAGTCTTCTCTTAAAAAATGAATTTAAGCAATAGCAAACTATTGGGAATTCATGCACAGCAGTGGGTTGGGCCGGATAAAAGTTAAGGCCAGAGAAGATTTTAAAATAAACAAATTATCCCCAAAGGCAATGCCAAAGGTCATGACTTTCCCATTAATCCCTAATAAAAAAAAAAGCTTAACATCCACACTGTTTTCTCTGATAAAGTCCAGTTCCTGCCTCCCGGTTAACTGGCCCATGACTTCCTTCTCACCCATGTCCCTCTGTCAGGGTCGAAGAAGAGTCTTCTCCTGTTTCAACAGCCTCCTCCCCGTCAGCAGTTTGCTTCCAGCTTTTCTCTTTTGTTCATTTCCCGTTCTCACTTTCAATTAGGCTGCCACATCCTACTCCTTAAAGATAAAGGCTGGATTCTTCTTGTCTTTTGTGTGTGTGTGTGTGTGGGGGGGTAAAACATACATACTGTAAAATTTACCATTTTATGCATTTTTTAAGTGTACAATTCAGTGGCATTAAGTACATCCATTCAGGTAGTTACCTAATTCCACAGGGGCTGGAATGTGGCAAGTCCAGCAGCCAGATCAGAGTTCCTTCGAGAAAGAGCACCTCAGGAGCCTATTACAGTGTGCAGCCCTCTGAGAAAGACAAAACCAGGAAGCTTTACTTACCAACTTTCTTCAAGCAGAGAGTCCCCACTAGACTGCAAATTTTTAATGGGGCCCCTGGTATTCTCTGTTTTATCCCCAGCCTCTAGCACATAGAAGGGTGACAATAAATGTGTACTGTGGTGAATTGAATGGTTCAGAGAATGCTTCTTTACCAAGAAAGCACCACACTGGAAGAAAAATTCTCAATCTGAGCAAAACCATTTCTTCATTAACAAAGAAATTTCAGCTCTTCGTTCTTCCTCATGCCCTTCAGAGAAGAATTTGTACCTTGGAAAGAAAAGATGGGGGCAAGCAGGGCTTTCTTTCCCTGCCCTGCCTTCTTGTTCCACAGCGTTTTTGTCCTTTTTCCCAGACTAGGGTACAACAGGACCTCTCCCCACACACTCTCCTGAATCTAGAAGGACTAAAATTTCTTTCAGTAGGCCTCTTTCCCGTCTCAGCTTTTAGTCACTGTTCCACATATACCACCTGATGGTTAAGTAAAAAGAGGGCAGTTTCTCTTCAAGTCATGATCATTCTCCAGTTTTTTTTTTTCCCAGCAATAGCCTTTTACTTTCATCATATTCCAAGAAACATAGTCTCTGCAAATTCTTAATAGCCTGACAGGATTACAGGGCCAAGTTACACTCAATGATGCTAAGTCACAAGCACAGACTCACATGGTACAGCTAATTTGGCCCTGTCACTTGAAATCTTGTTTTCTCTCCTTCTCTGACTCTCCTCCTAGGCCTGCTAGCAGCCTCTTCCCTCAGCCCCTCTACTCTCAAACAACTTATATTTCTCTTTTCATGCTTCTCCTTAGTGTAGGAAATGCCCTCTCACTGAGGCACAGCACTACTCCGGAGCCATATTCTTGCCTTGGTCTACCTGTTAGTCATAGTTCTTTTCAGGGATTCCCTGTTACCTTAACCATATCTGAAAATATTTAAGATCCCACATTTCAATTTTAATATATAAACCTCCATCCTTTGTCTGGTAGTCCCCTTCCCATGATTAAAAAGTCTTTTGGAGGTAAGGGGAAGTGGACAAATCTATATCCTCCTGGTCAATCAGTACTGCAGCTAATTCCCTACTCTGAATCTAATTCTGGACATAGCTGTTTTTTCTCTTGCTCATGTCAATTTTGGCATAAAACATTATCTATTTCTTTTGTTTCTTGCCATCTCCCTCACACCACTCCCTCCCAGTACTATTTACAAAATAATTTGCAGCAGAGTTTTACTAAAAGTTTGGGAGTTAATGGGAGGAGGAGTCTGCAGAACAGCTCAGTGCAGCATCAATTTAACTGATGATAATATTTGACATTATCATCTCAAAAGTCTCTGGGAGCACTTACCTCCAGCTTGCTGACAGATGCTCTGGTCTCTTGCTTTTCCTAAATATACTCTTTTTGCAGAGTGGCAAGTCTCCAAATCCTACATTCCTGTTGGGTTTCCTATGAGAAGATTTTGGCTCTCTGCGTTAACTCTCTTCTCCTTAACCTGACCTAGCAATTTGGGGTGGTGGGTGCGGGGGGGCAGGGAGCGTTTTTCACAGCCAAGCGATTTCAAAACATTTTCTTTGACAAAGAGCCATTTCACCTATTATGCATTATGCCGCCGTGCTAGTGAAGACTGCTGAAGTCGATCCTTGTTTTTAATCAGTGGTGTTTCTTTCTACACTGTCTTAGGGGAGACTGCAAAGTGCAGTGGGATCACATAGGATGACATCTAACCTAGACCACAGGGGTGGTGGAAGGAATGACCAGCAGAAGTGTCAACTCTGAGATCCTGAGGATAAGGAGGAATGAGCCAGGTGGAGGGAACAACAAAAGTGTTCCAAGACAAACAGCCTAATCCAAAGTCCAGGGGAGAAAGAGTGCCCATTTAAGAACCCAGAGAGAGTTTTGTGTTATTAAAGAGTAAAGACTGATAAAGAGAGTGGCAAGAGATGAGGAAAAGTCTTGGCAGCCAGACTAAGGAATCAGAATTCGTCTGAAGGCAGTGAAAATCCATGAAAAGAGTTTTATGGAGGGACTACTGTAATCAAAGTTTCCCTCCTTCCTTCTTCCCTCCCTCTATTCATCCCTCTCTCCCTCCTACCTCCCTCCTCTCTCTTTCAGAAACACTATGGTGGAAAATGAATTGGAGAAAGCAAAGTAGAGGTTACTGCTGTGGCAATTTGTGTAATGACAGTGGGGCCAGAGAAAAGCGGTTGGGTTCAAGAGTTACTCAGGATTTGGATGGAGAAGGGGGAGGGAGAGAGGAAGAAAGAGGCATGAAGAATGGGCTACTGAATGGATCGGGGCTGGAGTGATGGATTCACTAGCATAGGGAATCCAAAGGAAGGAATTTGCTTGAATGGGCATCTAATGAATTCAATTTTGGACATGCTGAGTAATAGGATTTTCAAATAGAGGTGATCAGTGGAAAGGTGGATATGTACATGTGGAGTAGACACATAAGAAGGAAAAAAGACCATGGACCAAATGTCTGTGAATATCAACATTTTATGGATGGACAAGGAAAGAGGAGCCCACCATAAGGGCTAAAGAGAATAGAACAGAGAGGTGGCAAGTAGGACAGAGAAACCGAAGAAAGAGTGAGTAGTCAGTCATGTCAAAGCTCAGAGACATGTTCTGGAAATGTGGGTTGTGTTTCCCCCATTTGATTATAAACTTCGTGTGCCACTGTTGAGTTTGAAATTGGTGCCCAATAAATACTTCTTGATTGACAGCACACATTCTTCCCCTACTTTCAAATATTTCTCGTCCGTGCTGTTCTGATAGCACAGACATTGTTTTCCTTTATGAAGGAAAACTAATTACTCTCTTAAAAAGAAACTTTAGAAAATCTGAAGCTGAGTCCTTTGTACAGATAAATATGGCAGCAATTAATCTCTTGGCATCCTATCTCCTCACATGGCAAACATCATGCATTTTAGAAAAGGGCACCCTTTCTCCTAACTTTCTGTTTTACTGCCTACTGCTTACAGAGGTTTCCTGGGTGAACCTCTTATTCCCTAAGACAATTAAACACTTAAATAATTTATTTTTTGTTAATAAATATAGGAAATGAGACTCTGGTGTGTGTGGTAAAGGGTAGATATCTTAGGTTATGTACTGCAAAGAGTGGCTGGTGTCACATGATTTGCTAGAGCTAGAAGTAAGGATTCATGAAGGCTTGATTTTGTGGTTCATAGAGCAGTTCCCAGACTCAGCAGCACTCTGAATCAGCTTACATTAACATGTCTGGTCATAATTCTGGAAATTGGGTATCCCATCAACCACTCAGAAAAAGGAAAAGTAATTTTGGAAAAATACTCCTTGTACTTAAAAACAGGAATAAAAAAGTTTTCACTTCCTTCAATTGGTGTGAAATTTATTTGCTCAGGGCTGTGAGTGCTTGGAAATTGCCTTTACTTCTTTTTTTCTTTTCTTTTTTTTTTTTTTTTCCATTTGAGCTAATTTTGATCACGGGAAAATACTTAAAGCCAGTTAGAAAATCTGTGGCTTTGGCAGCCATACTTACGCCTCCACTAGGAGGAAATAGAGCTCAGCTGGTTGGGTTCTCTAGAGGGTAGTAGC
Organism: Daubentonia madagascariensis; assembly: GCA_023783475.1. NCBI lineage: Eukaryota > Metazoa > Chordata > Mammalia > Primates > Daubentoniidae > Daubentonia > Daubentonia madagascariensis. Next base: position 30,567,282 of record JAKFHU010000978.1, read on the forward strand.
TATAATAAAGTATTGAATTATCTCAAAGTCTGGCCTCAAAAGGATGTAGCCCATTCACTTTCAAGTTTTGCTGAGAAAGCCAGTGTTTAATAAAAGTTAGATATGACCACTAGACCGTATATTAAATATATTCTTTTCCTTAACTCATTGTCCTTCAGATGGCAAGAAGATGAATAAAACCCGATTCTCTCCCTTTTACATTTCTTACTCACTATCAGATAGTGCTTATGGTGAGTGAGAAATGCCCTAAAACAATTTGTCAGCACAGGGGAGGCTTTCCAATTTTCTGGCTTGTATGAAAGCATGCATTCTTTCATTTTTCCCCAAGAATTAAATTGTCCAGATGCCATCATTACCAGCTTTTACAGAAATTTTCTTTCATCTGACATTTTATACATTATTCTTTAGCTTTTATATAGAGTCATTTGGCACATTTGGACAATATTTTTAAGTCTTATGTAAAACCATAATAGAAGATATTATCAGATGTTGTCTACATGTCACTCACAGAGATCCATAGTTCCAGGAAATACTTTTCTATGCAGGTTAATGGATACCTTTTTTTAAAATAAGAAAATGAACACTTTGTCACTTATCATGTTTGCTTTCCTTTTGCCATATCTGTCAGAGAATTTAGAGCCAAATATATTGCTTGAATACCATAAGCGAGTTGGCTCTTTACATGATAATGTCCATCCTTCCTGTGTGATGTCATAGTGGATCCTGTACTAGAAATAGTATGGACTTTGTCCACAGGTCAAACCAGGGTTCAAATCTCAGCTCTACTTTTTGCCACTGTGTGAACTTGGCAAACCACTTGACCTCTATGGTGCCTCAGTTTCCTTATGTGCAAAATGGAAAAACTTATTATCATTTTAATGTATTTGTGAGAATTAAATGAAAAACTATGCTGTGGCCCCCAGTAGAAACTCAAGAAATGTTAGGTCACTTTCTTTAAGATGGACCACCTCGAATTTTATTCTTGGATGCTTTGCTGAGTTTAAATCTGTTCTTGGTACTGCCTGGAAAGAGCAAGCATATCTGTCCAGCAGTATGAAAGGCCTTTCGTACAGAGGAGGAAGAAAGCCTTTGGGAAGCTAGAAAGCTATTTATAATTTCTTGCACAGTTGAAAATTGAGCATTTGCTGTAATTATCTGTAGCAGAACATGGTTTTAGGAACATGCTCAATGAAGAGCTCCAAGAAAGCCACTGCTGATTGATTGGAGTTAGCTTAAAAAAAATAAATCCACTTGGTATCCCTATGTCGTTCCTTAAAAACCTTGACATGTCTTTATGGATTTTTCTTTTAGAATAATTCAGAAATTCCTATGGTTTCTTCTACACTCTCTCACTTGACTTACAGTATAATTATAGAAATCATTTTCAAAATGGATATTGGGAAAATCAAGGTTACCCCTGGCCATGGAATAAATTTTCTTAAAGAAAATATGAGATTCAAAGTAAGAGGGATAATTAACCTTAAGTTATAATCTCTGTTTTATTATCAATCTCCTGCTAGTAAGTAGCAAGTATAATTTAGTTCACCAGTGAATTATTTTTTAAAGAAATGAAACCAAAAATAGAGGTAGTTCAGTGTAGGTGTTAAAAATACAGGCTGAATCCAGACTATTGGGATTTGAATTCTGCTTTGCCGCTAGCTAGCGATTTGACTTTGGGAAAACTATTTAATTTTTCTGTGTCTAAGATTCCTCACCTGTAAAAGGAGAACTTAAGTCTTCTGGCCTCAGTTTCCTTATCTGTAAGATATGAACAGTAATGATATTTACCTCATGAGATTGTTATGAGTTTTCAATGTTTTAATACTTGCAAAGCATTTATAACAGCACTTGGCACGTAATGAGTTCCTTATAAAAATGCGTTAACTAACTAAAAAATATGTCAGTTAATAGTGAAGGAAGCATGGGCAGGTACGCAGGTGAGTTGTTATGAAGAAGGAGCGTAGACTTTAGAGACAGACAGGTTGAATTTTGACTCTACTATTTGTTGCCTGTGAAGGTTTGGACCAGTCACTTTTCCCATATGAAGAATCAACTTAATACTTACGTCACAGAATTGTTGTGAGGATTACAGCTAAACTGTGCGATCACCTAGGACAGTCCCTGTGCTAGCATCGCACATGGTAGGACAGCATATTAGAAAAGTAACTATTTAGCATTTCCTTAATGAAAAGGTAGAAAAAAGATTACATGCATAGCAGGAGGGATATGGCTATGGCAATAGAAAGATTTTCCTGGCAATAGATCTTATAAAAGTTGGGAGCAGTCCGCAAGGAGAATGTGAGGACTCTTTTTAAAGCAAACTTAAATTCCATGATAATTAGGCATCTGCATCAGCTTGGCTGGGCAGAGTATACAGTCTAGAGGCAAGTTTCTTCCTTCCCTCCTTTCTTTCCTCCTTCTCTCACGTCTTCTCTTCCTGTCTTTCACACCAGTTGAGTGCCTATCACGTGCCAAACATTATCCCAGGCAAAGGTGGCACATATACAACTAGAATTCAATTTCTCCCTTTAAAATGTCACATTTAGTGCTTGTGTTTTATAAATGAGGAAGCTTTGTGGGGGCTTAACACACACTGCAGATAGTTTTAAGAAAGTCAACTAGGCCTTTTGTCCTGACACAGCTCCTTATTTTTACAAAGCAGTTTTCTGAACATTGGTCTCGGCAAAGTATTCATGAATAAGACCTCAAAAGTAGAGGCAACAAAACCAAAAATAGATAAATGGGATTTAATTAAACTGAAAAGCTTCTGCCCAGCAAAAGAAATGATCAACAGAGTCAACAGAAAACCTACAGAATGGTAGAAAATATTTGCAAACTATGCATCTGACAAAGGACTAGTATCCAGAATCTACAAGGGACTCAAACAACTCAACAAGAAAAAAAAAACATTAAAAAATGGGCAAAGGACATGAACAGACATTTTTTGAAAGAAGATATACAAGTGCCAAAAAACATATGGAAAATAAAACACTCAACATCACTAATCATCAGAGAAATGCAAATTAAGACCACAATGAGATACCATCTTATACCAGTCAGAATGGCTATTACTAAAAGTCAAAAAACAACAGATGTTGGTGAAGATGCAGAGAAAAGGGAATGCTTATATGCTGTTGGTGGGAAAGTAAATTAGTACAACCTCTGTGGAAAACAGTATGGAGATTTCTCAAAGAACTAAAAGTAGAATGGCCATTCAATCCAGCAATCCCACTACTGGGTATCCACCCAAAGGAAAAGAAATCATTATATAAAAAAGACACTTCCACTCATGTGTTTATCACAGCACTATTCACAATTGCTAAGTCATGGAATCAACCTAAGTGTCCAACAATGGATGATTGGATAAAGAAAATGTGGGGTGTGTGTGTGTGTGTATATATACACACACACACACACATACATACCATGGAATACTACGCAGCCACAAAAAAGAATGAAATCATGTTTTTTGCAACAACATGGCTTGAACTGGAGGCTGTTATCCTAAGTGAAATAACTCAGAAACAGAAAGTCAAATACCGCATGTTTTCACTTATAAGTAGGAGCTAAACAATGGGTACACATGGACATACAGAATGGAATAATAGTCACTGGAGACTGCAAATGGTGGGAGGTTGGGAGCGGGGTGAGGGATGAAAAATTACCTATTGGGTACAATGTACACTATCCAGGTGATAGGTTTAAAAAAAGCCCAGACTATACCACAATGCAACATATCCATATAACAAAACTGCTTCTGTACCCCCTAAATCTATAAAAATTAAAAAAAGACAATTCAAGGAGTCTTAAGACAAAGAGGTTGAAGAAATTCAGTGGGCAATTTGGAATTACAGATCAGCAATTCAGAAGAGAGGTGTGATAGACTCTAAAATGATGAAGGTTGAAGCCACAGGAAGGAAGGAATCATCCAAAGACATTTCTTTTTTAATTTTTAAAAATTGTGGTAAAATACACATAACATAAAAATTGCCATCTTAACCATTTTGAAGCATACAGTTCAGTGTCATTCACATTGCTGTGCAACTAACACCACATCCATCTCCAGAACCCTTTTCTTCTTGCAAAATGAAAACTTTGTACCTGCTGTGGTTTGAATATTTGTGTCCCCTCCAAAATCCATGTTGAAATTTAATCCCCAATGCAACGGCATTAAGATGCCAGGACTTTAGAAGGTGATTAGGCCAAGAGGGTTCTGCCTTCATGGATGGGATTAGTGCCCTTATAAAAGGGCTTGAGGGAGTGAGTTCAGACTCACTGAACTCCTGTTTCCCTTCTATCCCTTCTGCCATGTTCATCCCCTCCAGAGGATGCAGCAACAAGGTGCCATCTTGGAAGCAGAGAACAGCTCTCACCAGACACTGAACCTGGTAGTGCCTTGATCTTGGACTTCCCAGCTTTCAGAACTGTGAGAAATAAATTCTGTTGTTTATAAATTACCCAGTCTGTGGTATTTTGTTATAGCAGCACAAATGGACTGAGATAGTATGTATTAAATGATAACTCCCTATTCTTCCACTAACAGTGCACAAGGGTTCCGATTTCTCCACAACCTTGCCAACACTTATATTTTCTGGTTTTTTAATAGTAGCTATCTTAATGGTTCTGAAATGGTATCTTCTGTTTTGATTTGCATTTCCATAATTATTAGTGATATTGAGCATGTTTTCATGTCCTTATTGGGCATTCATATATCTTCTTTGGAGAAATATCTACTCAAGTCCTTTGTCCATTTTTTAATTGATTATTTGTTTTTTCACCATTAAATTTTAGGAGTTCTCTATATACTCTGGATGTTAATTTCTTATCAGATATATGATTTGCAAACATTTTCTCCCATTCTTTAAGTTGCCTTTTCATTGTGTCAGTAGTATACTTTGATGCACGAGTCCAATTTGTCTATTTTGTTGTTGCTGTTGCCTGTGCTTTTGATGTCATATCCAGGAAAACAATTCTAAATCCAATGTCATGAAGTTTTGCCCTTTGTTTTCTTTTAAGATTTTTATAGTTGTAGCTTTTACATTTAGGTCTTTGATTCATTTTGAGTTAATTTTTATATATGGTGTTAGGTAAGGGTCCAAATTTATTATTTTCAGTGTGGATATCCAGTTTTTCCAACACCTTTGTGTAGCCTTGGCACTCTTATTAAAGATCATTTGACCAAATATATGAGGGTTTATTTCTGGGCTATGTATTCTGTTCTGTTGGTCTATATGTGTGCCTTTATGCCACTACCATACTATTTTCTATTTTATTAATTTTTTTCAGCTTTATTGAGGTATAATTGATAGATAAAAATTATATGTATTTGAGGTGCATAATGTGATATTTTGATATACATATACATTGTGAAATTATTACCACAATCTAATTAACATATTCATCACCTTACATAGTTATCATTTTTTGGTGTGTGGTGAGAACACTTAAGATCTACTCTCTCAGCGAATTTCAAGTACAGATGCTCCTTAACTTACAATAGGGTTATGTAACTCTATAATAAGTGGAGGACTGTACTGAATATGTATTGCTTTCACACCATCATAAAGTAAAAAAAATCATAAGTTGAACCTTTGTAAGTTGGGAAATGTCAGTATACATTACTGTATTATTGACCATAGTCACCAAGCTGTACATTAGATCTCCAGAACTTACATCCTGCGTAAATGAAACTTTGTACCCTTTGACCAGCATCTCTCCATTTGCTCCACCTTCCAGCCCCTGAACCATCATTCTACTCTGTCTTATGAATTTGACTTTTTTAGATTCACATATAAGTAAGTTCATGCAGTATTTGTCTGTGCCTGGTGTATTTCACTTAACATAATGTCTTCCAGGTTCACCCACATCATCACGAATCACAGTATTTCCTTCTATTTTAAGGCTGAATAATCTTCCATTGTGTATGTATGTATATATACACCATATTTTCTTTATCTGTTTACACATCAGTGGGCATTTAGGTTGAGTCTATATTTTGGCTATTGAGAATATAATGCTGCAATGAACATAGGAGTGCAGATATCTCTACAAGATACTGCTTTCATTTCCTTTGAATATATACCCAGTGGTGGAATCGCTGAATCATATGGGAGTCCTATTTTTAATTTTTTGAGGAACCTCTATACTGTTTTCCGTAATGGCTGTACCAGTTTACATTCCCACCAATAGTGTATAAGGGTTCCCTTTTCTCCACATCCTCCCCAACATTTGTCATGTTTTGTCTTTTTGATAGCCCTTCCAAAGGGTGTGAGGAGATATCTCATTGTGGTTTTAATTTGCATTTCCATGATAATTACTGATGTAGAGCATTTTTTTATATACCTGTTGACCATTTGTCTGGCTTCTTTTAAGAAATGTCTATTCAGGTCCTTTGCCCATTTTAAAATCAGGATATTTGTTTTCTTTCTATTGAGTTGTTTGAGTTCTTTGTATATTTTAGATATTAACCTCTTATCAAATGTATGATTTCTAAAAATTTTCTCCAATTCCATAGGTTGTCTCTTTGCTCTATTGATTGTTTCCTTGCTGTGCAGAAACTTTTTAGTTTGATGTAATTCCATCTGTCTCTTTTTGCTTTTGCTGCCTGTGCTTTTGGATGCATACCAAAAAATCATTGCCCAGAACAATGTCAAGAAATTTTCCCCTAGGTTTCTTTAGTAGTTTCTTTAGTAGTTTTGAAGTTTTAGATCTTATGTTTAAATCTTAATCCATTTTGAGTTGATTTTTTTGTATATGGTGTGAGATATATTCTTCTGCACATGAATATCTTGCTTTTCCAACACCATTATTTAAAAGACTATTTTTTCCCCAGTGTGTGTTCTTGGCACCTTGGTTAAAGATCAATTGACTGCAAATCTGTGGATTTCTATTGATCAATTGATTAATTTCTCTATTCTGTTCCATTGGCCTATATGTCTGTTTTTATGCCAGTATCATACTGTTTTGATTACTATAGCTTTATAAAATAATTTGAAATCAGGTAGTGTAATGCCTCTAGCTTTTTTCTTTTTGCTCAAGATTGTTTTGGCTATTTCCCTTTTGATTTCTTCTTTGATCCATTGATTATTTAAGAGTGTATTGTGTAATTTCCACATATTTGTGAATTTTCCAGTTTTCCAAACTTTTAAAATTTATTAAGTCTTGTTTTGTATACTAACATATAATCTATCCTGGAGAATGTTCCATGTGCACTTGAGAAAAATATGTATTCTGCTATTTTTGGGTGGAATATTCTCTATATGTCTGTTAGGTCCAGTCAGTTTATAGTGTTGTTCAAGTCCTCTATTTCCTTATTAATCTTCTCTCTGATTATTCTATCCATTATTGAAAGTAGGGTATTGAAGTCTTCCACTGTTATTGTTCAACTGTCTATTTCTCCCTTCAATTCTGTCAATATTTTTTTTATATTTAGGAGCTCTATTGTTTGATGCATATATGTTTATAATCATTACATCTCCTTGTTGAATTATATAATGTCCTTCTTTGTTTCTTGAGCAGTTTTTAACTTAAAGTCTTTTTTGTCTGATATTAGTATTAATATAATCACCCTTGCTCTCCTTTAGTTACTATTTGCTTGGAATATATCTTTCCATTCTTTCCTTTTCAACCTATATGTGTTATTAGATTTACATTGGGTCTCTTGTATACAGCATATAGTTGGATCTTGTTATATTATCCATTCCTCCAATCTATGTCTTTTGATTGGGAAGTTTAGGCCATTCCCATTTAAAGTAATTACTGATAGGGAAGAAATTACTATTGACATTTTGTTATTTGTTTTCTGTATATCTTATAGTTTTTGGTCTCTGGTTTCCTCCCTTACTGCCTTCTTTTGTGTTTAGTTGATTTTTTTTTTATAGTGACATTTTGGTTCCCTTCTCAATTCCCTTTGTTTACATTCCATAGATATTTTCTTTGTGGTTACCACGGGGATTACATAGAACATCCTAAAGTTATAACAATCATTTAAAACTGATAACATGTTAACCTCAATTACATACAAAACCCCAGTTACTTACAGATGCATCCCCCTCCATTTTATATTATTGATGTCACAAATTATATTTTTATATTTTGTGTATCCATTAATATATAATTATTTTTTGGACTTTCATTTTTCAATTTTGCTAAATAATTACAAGTGAAATTACAAACCAAAATTACAATGAGTTTTTATATGTGCCTATATATTTACCTTTTCCAGAAAATTGTATATTTTCATATGACTTTGAGTTACTGCTTAGTATTTCATTTTAATTTAAAGGACTCCCTTTAGCATTTCATGTAGGGCATTCTAGTGGTAATGAATTCCCTCAGCTTTTGTTCATCTGGGAATGTCTTAATTTCTTGCTCATTATTTATTTATTTATTCATTTTTTATTGATGCATAATAGATGTGCATAGTTTTGGGGTACATGTGCTAATTTAATACATTCATATATCTCTCTTATTTTTGAAGGACAGTTTTGCATGATATAGAATTCTCTCTTTACAATTTTTTTCTCTCAACACTTTAAATATATTATTCCATTGTCTTCTGGCTTGCAAGGTTTCTGATGAGAAACCTGTTGATAATTTTATTTAGCATTCCTTGTATGTGATAAGTAATTTTTTTCTTAAGGTTTTCAAAATTCTCTTTGTCTTTGACTTTTCGTAGTTTGATTATAATGTGTCTTGGTATGGGTGTCTTTAGATTTATTCTACTTGGAGTTTGTTGAGCTTCTTGAATTTGTATATCCATGTCTGTCCTCAAATTTGGGAAGTTTTCATCCATTATTTCTTCAAATAAGCTCTCTTCCTTTTCTCTCTTTCCTCTTCTTTTTCTAGGACTCTCATAATTCATGCACTTGATGATAACCTGTAAGTCCCTTTGACTCTGTTCACTCTTTTTTTCTGTTTGTTTGTCAGAGTTTATTATTTCAAATGACCCATTTTCATGTTCACTGATTCTTTCTTCTGCCTGAGTCTGCTGTTGATTTCCTTTAGTGAATTTTTCAATTCAATTTTATGTTTCCCAGTTCTTGAAATTATGTTTGGGTTTTTTTTAATTCTTAACTTTGTTGATATTCTCCTTTTGTTCATATATCATTTTCTGATTTCCTTTAGTTTTATGCCAGTATTTTTCTCTAGGTCCTTGAGCATATTTAAGATAGTTGTTTTAAGGTCTTTGTCTAATTATTCTGAAGCTTATATTTCTTTAGAGTACATGTCTAGAGATTTATTTTGTTCCTTTGAATGTGTTTCCCTATTTCTTTGTATGTTGTGTGACCTTTGTTGGAATTGGAAATTTTAAAAAATAGCTATCTCTCCCTCTCCTTGCAGACTGGCTTCATGCAGGGAAAGATCTTCACCAACTAGCCTGGCATGAAGGCTTAAGGTCTTCTCAGACCTTTTTCAAGCATTCATGTTCTCTAGATTTATGTGTGTGCTTTCCCCCCAATTCTTCTGTATACACAGCTGTTTTAACATGTCTTAATTTCCCTAAGAGTCTCATTCCTGTTTCTTCTCAAAGCCTTAGATGTTCTGCTATATTTCTCTGCTCATTATCTCTTGGCCTCAGTTGCTTGTGGGTTTTCATATGCCTGTATCTTTAACTGAGGCTGAGGTATTTGCTACTGCTTTCAGTAGCTTTCAACCTAATATCCAAACTATGTCCCCATTCCTGCCTAAGCTCCAAGTCAGGCAAGAGGGAAACTGATTCCTCACATAGCCTCCAGACAGGCTAGAACATTGCATAAAAATTCCACTCTTTTCATTTTGTTTCAAGGGAGTTTCCCACTGCACTATGATAGGGAGAGGGTAGGGCAAGGGCTAACAAAAATGCTATAAAAATTTCCTGCCATTTTGACTATGTATTTTTCTTGATTGACAATTTTTTGGTTGCTGCAGACTCTTGACTGATTTCTAGAGCTCTTAAAAAGTTATTTTAATCAGTGTTTTGTTGTTTACTTTGTGTTTCTGTGGTGGAACAAGGACCTGGAGATTTCTAGTCTGCTGTCTTGCTGATGTCACCTTCTCCAAAGATATTTTGTAATCTGAAAAGAGAATTAAGGATTGAACCCCAGTGAGCCATAGCATTAAAGGGAAATGGGAAGGAATCCATAAAGATGCCCAAAGATGAGACAATAAGTCAGGGAGAGAACCAGAAGAGAATGGTACCTAAAAACCAAGATGAGAAGGGTTCTCAAGAAATTTTTGGTAAATAGTGTCAAAACCTACAAAGATGTCACGAGATGATGACTGAGATAAATCAATTGTATTTGGAACTGCAGAATGATGAGAGTGGAAGCAGTATTTTGTGTGGCCACGGAGACAGTCCACCTGAATAGCGAAGCTACATAGAATAATTACTAAGGGTCTCAAAACACTGAAACTTGAATGATGTCTCACCGGAGTGTTTAGCAAAGGGATCAAACATCAAGGATTTATGAAATCATATATGCAGGGCTAAGAAGGAAACTTCTCACCATAATAATTCCAGCAAATTTTTGTCTTCCTATTTGATTTTCCCCAATTTAAAGAATATGTCTTCCAATCATGTGTCATCTCTTATTTACTGCTGCTGTTTCAAGTGATGTTTTGTGGCTAAGATATCAAGGACCAGATTTACCCTTTCTTAATATGAATTCCATTTAACTACCTTTATTTTCTAAACTTCTCTTTGCATCCTGTCTTGCCTCCTAGAGGCACTACAAATTTCTCCTTTGACAGTATCACATTTTCACATTTTTAAATTAAATACTAGTGGACAAATATCATATTTACACAACCAATTAGTTAGAATTTTTTTGTTTCTTTTGCCTGAAGAAACAAGCAAAAAAGTGGTCCTTAGGAGGCCAAGATTTTGGGTCTGACTACAGTATGAACCAGTTAATTTTGTTCTGATCCAAAGGCAGAGGATGCACTTATCTCATAACCTTAGCCTGTAGCCCCATCAATACATGTTTCAGGCCATGAGGGAATATAAAACAAAATGTGTAAAAGGTGATAGGCAAGCACATTTGTACTTGGAAAGATAATTCAAAGTATATGTAATATTTGACTCTAAGAGGATTGATTTCTTCTTTCATTTCCTTGCCCACTCACTCTTCCCATACACATTTATTGAGCATCCACACTATGCCAGGCTGTGTATGCAGATGTAAAACATAGTCCTAGTCCCTCTGAGGCTTGCAGTTTAATACAGAGACTTAGATAGTATTATAGAGATAGGTACAATGCACTGTGGTAGGTGAAAGGAAGTAGTGAGCAATACTACAATTACAAGCTGACAACAAACTCAAGAGCTGTTTGGGAGGCATGCCAGCTGCCCAGTCCATTTCAGATGGGCTGATCACTGTCATTGCTCTTGGTAAGAATGTACTCAGTATATTTACTTCTTTAACAAGGATGTGGTTTTGTGGCAGGGTTTACATTACAGCATGGTTTGATATACATCAGGAAACAGACACACAGAGTAATCATTCAGTGCCTACAGGGTGTGTAGTAAGATCCTGGGTAAACCACAGACAGGGTGCTATGGGCCTCCAGTATGGACAAGACCAGTGTGAGACATGCTGTTTATATGACAAGCTTTAAGCAACACGATGAGTACAAACACTGCTTTGCTTCCTTTCCTTTGTGTCACCATATAGCCCTTAGCAGTCAGAATCTCACAGGAGAGAAGGAGTGGAGCATTACAGTTAGACATATGACTGCCAAACCTTAGATGTATGATACAAAATGTTATTATTCGTGTTGAGATGTTCAGAGAATAAACCACCATTGAGCTCACTATGAAGCAAATAATTCAACATAGACTTGGTCCTGGTCATAGCTGAATAGCGGAGGTAGAATGTGATAAACGTAGTATTTATAAATTCAAGTCTTGAATTAAAAGCAGAATCTGATCTATTTGCTGCTCTGTGATGATCTAGTGTTAGTAAAACCATCTATCCATCCTTCCATCCATTCATTGTTAATTAAGTAGCCTCTATGAGACAGGCCTTAGCTAAGTTATAGGTGTTAAGAGATTTAAAAAACCTCCTTGACTCTAGAGTCCCACACCTCAATAGAGACGATATATAAGTAAGCAAATGAATATATTTTGGTATGGTAAGTGCTATCATATGGATAAATATAGTGGGGTCTGGGGCACCTGGAAGAGGCACTTAACTATGATGAAAAGGTCAGGGGATGGTTTCTCTAGGAGGTGGTACCTGGATGAATTTTAGAGTATGACAACAATTGGCCAGCAAGGTTAAGAAGGGGACAGACTAAAGGGTGATTTTATCTAACACTAGCCTTTCTGATATTGGTACTTCTAGAAAGCAGATTCTTGCAACAAGGCAGGACCTTTATTAACCTAATTTGGGGTAAGAACTTTCTCTGAGCAGAAAACCAGGAAAGAAGCATACTGAGAACTCATCTCAAATACAAACAAGAAGAACTACAACTTGTAATGGCTAGACCCTTTCAGCAGCAAAACATTACTGAGCCTCCTGCCAATCACCTTTAGGCAGACTCATCCCTTAGCTGAAGAGACTCAAGGTGTTCAGAAGGCACATTAGTTAGCGTTTACACATCTATTCTAACCAAACTCTCATCTCACACTTGAATTCCTGTTATGTCCAGTCTTGAACTCAGGTGATTAGATTGAGGATATGCTACAATCCCTAACAACTTTTTTAAAGGTTAGGGGCCACCTGACCTGTTGACCTTTTTTTACACATTTGGCTTAGCATCAAATGAGAGGAAGATATGCTTACATAAGAAACACTTGAATATATTACTCTTTGTTTTCCTAAATATTAAAAAAATTAAAAAAAAATTTTCCAACAACAATGTATTGATATATCCATTCAATATGGATACTGTGCATCTATTAAGTGTCATTTTGTGGATTATTTAAATACAATGCCAGTTATACTAACTGTGTAAAAAGCAGGTTATAGGACTGTGTGAAAAGTATGATTCTAAATTTGTATATAAAAATCGTATTTATCCTTTCCTCTTCAACGTCTTACCCCTTGATGACTAGTGCAGGGATTACTATACAGTCAGCTCATAGCCCAGGATACACAAATGGGTGTTATGTTCTAAGGTTAAACTTGTAAGTACAAAAACTACCTGTTTCATATTTTACAAAGGGGGCATTCCACCAAAGGTTCTAGCAACCTCCCTTCTCCTATATAGAAAAAAAGAGACTAGATTGGGGTCATGGTGGCAAGGGAAAGTATTAGAGGAGCATCCATGAGGAAAAGCCTGCTCATGTAGTTATTTAGTGTGGTGGCCAGAGAGGAATGGTTCCTTTTCCTGCCTGGCTCCTGACTCCCATACCCACAGAGCAAGGCAGGTACAACATTGATTTAACAGGAGCCTAGGCCAAGTCACGGAGTGGGTAACAGGCAGGGTGGCTACTTACCCCAAAAGACTGTCTAGGAGAAAGATGAACCTGCATTGGGAGACCCCTGGAAATAGCCCATTTGGACTGGAGGAAGGATGCAGCCATGCTCTCCCAAGGACTCCCTGATGTCAGCAGGCAATAGAGGGGCAGCTGGCATCCTGTGGTAGGCAGAAGGACCACCCAAAGATGTCCACACCCTAATTTCTGGAACCTGTGACTATATTACCTTACATGGCCAAAGGGACTTTGCAGATGTAATAAGATTATACACTTTAAAATAGGAAGATTATCTTGAATTATCTGATGGGCCCAATGTAATCACAAGGATCTTTAAAAGCAGAGGACGTTCTATGGCTGGAGTTAGAGAGATGCCACAAAAGGAGAAGTCACAGAGATTCAAAGCATGAGGAGGACTTGACCTGCCCATCATTGCTGGCTTGAAGATGGAGGGGTACTGAATTCTGCCAACTACCTGAAGGAGCCTAGAAGTGGATTCTCCTCAAGAGCCTTCAGACAAGAGCCTGGGCTGGCTAATATGTTGATTTCAGCTTTGTGAGACCCTAAAGCAGAATACAGCCTGTCAGACTTCTGGCCTACAGAACTGTGAGATGGGTGCTGTTTCAAGCCGCCATATTCATGATAATTTGTTATGGCAGCAATACAAAGTGAATACATACCCCAAGACCACTTAATGGGCCACCCAAAGGGATTAAGACCCAGTAAAATAACTACAAATCTCCCTTAATGTCCTTCACTGGCCTGAGTAGTCTCCCCTTTCCACCTGCAGCTCCACATGTGTCCTACTTGCCATTTATGTTGAACTGGTGGCCCAAGGCACAGGGAATGTGAGAGGGAGAAAAAGCTAATCATATCCGAACCACTGCTTCTGCAGTTGCCGCAAGCTCACATGGATTGGGTATATGGGGGTTGGGATGAAGTCTGGCAACAGATATTGGAAAAATAAATTTTTTTCTGTGTGTCCATTGCTGTGTTTTGGCTGTAAGTCATATTTTTTAATAGATGTAGGAAAAAGATAGGAAATTAATAAAATCTGCATGCTAACAGATTTGGGTTGCATAATTATGCATGATTTTAATTATTTACTGTGCTTTTCTAGATTTTCCAAACTTTCTACTGTTATTCTGTTAAACTGTTATTTTAAAGAAAGTGCTCATTTCCTATTTTATAATAATATGTGGGGTGTGTGTGTATGTGTGTGTGTGGTGGGGAGGGATTCCATAGGGAAACAGACATCAAACTCTTTGTAATGCAGAGAAAAAAAGTAAGTGGGGAAGTAAGTAGCCTGGCAAGTTCAACTGCAAAGGCAGGAAAGCATACCAACTATCTCTCATTTGCATAGGGCTTTAGAGTTTGCAATGCATGTTTATATTTTTTACAGATAAAGAAACTAAAGCCCAAAAAGAGATTTTTTTTCCCCGCATGCTCAAGGTCACATAGCAGCTAAATGGATAGAATCAGACCTAGAATCTGGAATGCTTGACCTCTTGGCTGGGCTCTTTCCACCTCAGCAAGGTGCTTCCCTGGAGCTCTTTCCACTACCTGAAAACATTGAGGAGCAATAGGAACTGAGAAGGCCTGGCCTCCCCATGTCCACTAGCTCCAAGCTGCTTTGTGAGACAAAGGCAGGCTGGATTTAGAAAAGGGAAAAGATATAGCCAGAATCCATTTTTCCTTTCCTTGGCTCGCTTATTTCATAAACCCATGCCATTTAATCTTCTTGCCCTCCAATCACTGACAAACCACATACTTTAAATATTCATGGTAAATACATTTGATGGTAAATTTGCATATTTTCTGCTTTGAACCTAAAATGGTCTTGCACATTGGCTGATTTCAAATCAGCATGGTCAAGTCCTTATTTTGGGCTGATCAACTCCTGAGTAACAGAGAGAAGGTGATCTGTGCGTGTTGGTTGTTGTGTCAGCTGTGATTGCTGTGATATTGTTATCAATAAAATATTCATATCAGTCTTTGTACTTTCAGCATAAACGTAAGTGACGCTCATGGTTGTTGAAGTCATCTGGCATCCCTACCACAATTACTGTCCTATTTCCCTTCCCTTTGAACTGTCTGGAACCTCTATTTTCTTCTACAATGAAACTACCACAATTATCCCCCCCACCTGCCATTTGCTTCCCACAGGTCTACTTGGGTCTAGATTTCTCTTTTAATTAATACTCCCTGTGATTCAATGTTTGTCCACAAATGTTACTATTATTATTCTCACCCTTAAATTAACATGAAGGATAGGATTTAAAATAAATGGATGACAACAGATGCTGGTGAGAATGCAGAGAGAAAGGCACACTTGTACACTGTTGGTGGGACTGCAAACTAGTACAACCTCTATGGAAAGCAATATGGAGATACCTCAAAGAACTAAAAGTAGAACTACCATTTGATCCCATAATTCCACTACTGGGTATCTACACAAAGGACAAAAAGACATTTTATAAAAAGAGACACTTGCACTCAAATGTTTATTGCAGCACAATTCACAATCGCAAAGGTGTGGAAACAACCCAAGTGCCCATCAGTACATGAGTGGATTAATAAAATGTGGTATATATACACCATGGAGCACTACTCAGCCATAAAAAAAAAAAATGGTGATCTAGTATCTTTTGTAACAACCTGGATTGAACTGGAGACCATTCTTAGTGAAGTATTGCAAGAATGGAAAAACAAACAAACACCACATGTACTCAATACTAAATTGGAACTAATTGATCAACACTTATGTGCACATATGGAAGTAAAACTCAAGGGAAATCAAGTAGGAGGGAGTGGGGAGGAGGGGTTGGGCAAATTCACACCTAACGGGTACATTGCACACTAACTGGGTGAAGAGTACACTTATAACTTTGACTCAAACTATACAAAAGCAAATTGTGTAACCAAAATGTGTGTATCCATGTAAATTTCTGAAATAAAAAATAAAACAAAATAAAATGAATGGATGTTATGCAAACAGTGTTGGACTATAAAGGGTTTCTTTTTCTTATTTGGCATCATTTACTTTAAGAAGAGTCAAGCCACAAGAAAATTTTTATGGCTGGACATACTCTTGCTATTTCCACTACATTTAGTATCTTCACCCTAACTTAAAATTTGAGTTAAAATCTAGCTCCATCTGAAAATCTGAGTCATTTTGAGATTAAGGAGGAAAAAGAGGAAGAATGTGAAATTAAAAATAGAGGAAAAAATTATGCCTGTTTTAAAAAAAGATACATTTATTTAGTATGAGTTTTTCCTTCAAAAATATATTGGTAGATGTCACATTCAGAAGTGGAGCACCTAAAGATCTTTCACATTGCTAATTTTTTCTCATTTTAAAATCCTTCCCCTACTGAAGCCAAGTTCAGATACTCATATATGCATTAAGACACAAAGGAAAGAGTAGATTTTGGAGTTAAACTGATCTAGATTTGAACTTTACTACTTGTGTGACCTTGGGTAAGTTGTTAAATATTTCTTAACCTCAATTTTCTCATCTGTAAAATGGGACTAACAAGACCTACTTTATAATGTTGTTGTGAAGATTAAATAAACAAAATAATACATGAGTTTAAATGTCAAACATGGTGCCTGAAAGAGAGCAAGTCTTGAATACATATATGTTTCCTTGCTGTTACTCTATCATTTTCTATCTTCTTTTTTTATGGTTGACATTTGAAATCACCACTCAGTGGTGTTGCAATCACAGAGGCTGGTACCTGACATGATCTAGGAATTCAAAGGATGAGGGACCTAGCAGGAGGAGATGAAGGAGGCTATGTATGTGTGGGGAGGGGGAATATCCTTGCTTTCAGCTAAAGAGATTTCCCTTAGGTTTGTTGGGTGAAAAAAGAGTTGAAATAATTTGGCCTTATCTTGGCATAATTTTCATATGTAACTCCTCAGGGGTGTTTGTTCTTTATTTAGTAAATGAAAACCACCTGTTGGCTTCAATTGGCACTACCTCATCAAGCAGCATTCCACAATGTTGCCTGTGATTCAGTGTTTTTTCCATTGGCATACCAGCCTGAACTTTCCTCTTTCTAGAGGAACATCCTACTGTATTCATGGCTAAAGTCACCAAACTGGATAGACGAGTAGCTTAGCCTGAACTATGCTAGATGCTTGGCTAGTTCTTACCTGAATTGAATTACCTGGTAACTCTGGGGAAGTTACATAAGATCACAAAAGGAAGAACTGTGATTGCAAACATATTTTCAATGTAATTTTAGAAGGCTTAACTGTAAAAGAACCAGTAATGACCAGACAACGGATTCCTTAAGATCAGAGACCTTGTCTTACTCTTCTTTATTTCTTTACTGCCAAGTACAATGCCTGAAATAAACACATATGCACACATTAAATATATATTCATATATTATACCATACATAGTATATATACTACATACATTTATACATACTATTCAGCAAATTCATTATTAATATTTAATGAATAAATAAATACAATAAATAATAAATAAATTTAACAAATATTTATATTAATAATATAATATTTACTACATTCATTATATTATTAATAGAAATAATAATTGATTGGCTTAAGGAGAATGGAATATTATGAGGTTTTTCATCTGGCTAACCTCTCTTCAGATTTATATCTCAGCCTAGACATTACCTTCTTTATAAAACTTGCCCTTGTTCTGAGGAAGGTCAAGTATTTGGTGCTCACACTATTACTACACTTCTTCCTGTATTGGCCTTGTATATTTATCTGTTTCCCCAGCTAGCTGTAAAAACAAAGCAAAGCAAAACAAAACAATAACAAATTTGAAGATAGGGACTGACCGTTGTCTATTGGTATTCAAGCTCCTAACATTGTACTAGGTACAGAGAAGGCATTCAATAATGGTTTTTAAATGAACAAGAGGGACAACATGTCCTTCTGTTGTATTAAGGAATCGTTTCATATAGAAAAGCCAAAATCTTTCTATACTCATTTAGGTTCCCAGTGCCAAAATCAGCAAATCTAGCCATGAACCATAGTGTACAAACTGGATGGTGGAACATCAGTGCTAAAAATGGAAAACCAGATGAGGAAGTGTCTCATAGACTTCTATATGAACACACATCATAGTTGGGTGTTGAGATCAGTGAATGTGCTGATTATTCTCCACTGAATCTTGTGTGTAGTAGTTTGGAGGGGGAAATTTTAGGATCTTGTCAAAGGGGGGAAGCAAAATAGAAAAGTGAAGGGAAACTATTTCCCTCATAACCCCTCTTCCAGACTGCCCAAGGAAATGCAGGAGATTTGGGGGAACACTTAGTCTCAGGAGTCTCAAGACCCTTTAATTTAACTAGATTGATGGGTGAAATACCAAATTCTATGGTAATCTATGTGATATTGGGCAAGATACGATTTAATAACAATGCCCATTCTTTACAGCTTCCTGGGTGATGTTTGATGATTCCAAATAAAAAATGTCATGCCATATTATACAGTGGAATATGTTTTCAGTCTAGATTTTAAGCAGGAAGTCATTCTTCCTGTCAAAAGATAATTCAGATGCTCCTCTCATGGCCAGGACACACAATGCTGATTATTCTAGAGAGGGTGCACGCATACACACGCACACACACACACATATACATATATACCAGAAACAACACACTACTGGCATGGAGAGCTCAGCCTAGAGAGATAGGGATGTACAACACCCCACAGCCATTCTAAAAGATTAGTAGTAAGGCAGGTGGCAAGCACAGAAAGGCTTCATGGAAATTGGCTGATAGACTTTTTACTTAAAGTCTGTATCTGAGCTGGTAAAACATAGACAAACGATGAAGAATTTGGTAAAGACTCCAAAAAAGCAGACATGAAAAAATAGACAGCTCAAAGCAAGACAATGTGGAGCATAAAAGAAGGTCCCCAGGCTGTGGAATCAAAACTGTTTGAATTTGAACTATTTCTTAGACTGACCTGATTAGTCTGTTACTAGTTTTTTTAGAGAGGATGATCTGGAGATTGATTTGAGATGCTCCTGTATATCTTTTAGAATTTATGGTGCATATAATATACACATGTGTGTATGTATGTATATAATGCATATGTGTATGTATATATATCTACTTATGTGTAATGAACTATACACAATTCTTTTTATTACAGAGTAGGCATTTATTATTTTATGATACTGTTGTTTCCTTCATATAATTCCAAGTTTAAAACCCTATTTATGTACCTATTTTTATCTACCTATTTTTACGATAGTGTTTTTTCCTTCATATAATTCCGAGGTATATATCTATTTTTATCTATCTATCTATCTATCATCTATTTACCTATATCCATCAATCTATGTATCTTCAAGCCACATGAGCCCTATTTTTCATGACAATGAATATTCTCATACCCAGAGTAGGCAAAATCAGTGTGTATTATTCCTGACTGAGTTCTGACATACTGGATATTTCTGACTGAATATGGTATACCATACACTGTCACAAGGATAAAATCATGATAAACAATTGTGTAAGGGGACTGTGGTGAGGAGTGCAGACCTGAGTAATGCAGGATTTTGGAGGAAGCTGATGTCCACCTAATTCTCTCTCACAGATTTTAATATATTTCCCACTCTGTTTACTCCACACAGTATCTATTTCACATATATTTCAGCATAGAGAGGTGGAAAATATATGTGTTTTGAAGTCTAACAGATGGAGATTCAATACCTGTTCTACCTTTATGGGCAAAGGATTCATTTTCCCAAGTGTCAATTTCATCATTTTTATAGATGGAGACAATAAAGGGCTGCTTGATGTTCAAATGTAATCATATGTGCACAGAGAAGACATAGTAGTGTCTAATGCATTTTAGTGTAATTTAGCCAATAACTGAACTACAGCCAAGTTGCAATATAACAAATTCATTCTAAATTCAAAGCAACCATGAATGTAGTTAAAATTGCTTAGTCAAGCAAATTTTGAGTCCAATTTTTGCAATATGAAAAATATACAACAAAGGTTTTCTGTGATTGGGTTTTCTGAAATTCCTTATTTTGTGGCTCTTGAATGAAGATTACTAGGTCCATTAATAAGTTTGGGATTTTGTCACTGTTCATATTGAGTTCTTATTTTAATTTCTAACATTTACAGATGTTTATATGCAATAAACATCTGAATATTTATTTCTCAAGTTTTACCACTCCCTCAAGAAAGAGTACTTTCCTTTTTCCTTTCAAACAATCAATTTCTAACCTGTCATTTCAACAGTTTCAGTTTACTAGGTCTGTTTTCTGAGGCACTGTCTAAATCTAGTATCCATTTGGGTATCTGTCTCCCTGTGTGTAAGGTTTTAATCTGGTTGGGTGGCAAATTCCTTGGCAGCTGTGATTTTTTTTTTCAATATCCCCCAAATCTTCTAGCACAGTAGTGGGAAGATAGTCAATGTTGAACATGGATTTGCTAGTTGGACTTGATTGAATAAAAGCCTCATTCCCAAGTATCTGAGCCAGTGGCAGGCCACAGACACAAAAGTTTGAGTTTGGTGCTCATTTACCTCTTGTCAAATCCTGAGATGTCACATGCAATCCTGAGAGTTTACACCAAAAAGGTACTAATCGTGACTCATTGCTCTAGAATTTCAAAAAGTCTTCCCTACTGTCACCTGCCCTCACTTGAACTTTCTTCATTTCTGAATCTTTTTTCATGAAAAGAGGACCTGGAATATAGTCTTCTTGAGATAAGCACATCATATTTCTTAAGATACTTTCATAAGGTTAAAATAATTAATCAGGATATAACAGAGCCTAACCTTGTTTAAGGGCAGAAGGAAGAACTGGATTTTATTTGGAACAGTTTCTCATGTGAATAAATGTTTACTAAAGTGAGTAAGCAGGGGAAGAGGCAGTTCCATCAAAAATTTGGAAAGGAGACAGGAGAAGGAGCAGATCAGTAAAGCAAGAAGGAAATAGTTTAACTTTTCAGTGGTCAATTTTAAATTCTGTGCTTGTGTACATGCATCATGTCTGAATTCCAGACATGATGCAAGGGCAAGAATTATAAGACCAAGACATTCTTTTAAAGTCTGTTTATTATTCATCCCTGAATCATAGCATCTAATACAGAGCTGCAAAAACATTTGTTGTTTAGAAAAATTATTTTTGTGTGATAGTTTTCTTCAGAAATAGTTTATTGATCAAGGTAAAATAGGGCCAAAGTTAAAACTTTGACAATTCAGTGAGAAATATTGCTGCAAATAGTATGGTACTAAAAAAAATGGTTGGGTTACAAAACAGCATCCCTGGGCTTGGATTTCCACTCTACTGTTAATCAACCATTAGTGGCTTGAGGTACCACTCAAACTCTGTTATCCTTAGTTTCCTTTTTTATAAATGAGGATGTTAAATCTCTAAACATTTTTTCTAATTTAAAAAATCTTTGATTCTCTCAAATTAAAAAATGATTTTCTCTGAAATACATTCATTTTACCTCCTTTTATTTAAGTGAACTTCAGTTCACTTTTTCAGTTCAGTTTCCCTTTGGAAAATATAAAGAATGCTCATTCTTTTCTAGGATTTCATAATTGAATTAATCTTTACTACATCTCTAAAGAGGATGGAGAAGAGATAATTTAACACTTATGAAACACCTAAACTTTTGACATTTATTTCATTCTCAAAAAAGAATTATAAAGTGGAAATTTTCTCCATTTTACAGTTATGGAAACAGAGGCTCAGAGAAGTCAAATACATGCCTAAGGTCACAGAGCAGGTAAGAGCGAGCAGCACCAGGTTCTGCTATTCAGGTCTATTTGATTTAAAAGTTCTTTCTAGCATATGATGTTGGCATTCGGTAAAAAAGGAAGATATTCTATTTTAACATACTGAGAGACTGAGGTACAGAGAACCGAGGGACTTCCTCAATTTTATATTAAATCAGCAGTTTTGGTGCCAGAAAGAAAACCGAAGTTTTTTTGGAATAGCATATTAAGCTCAGGCTGGGGGCAGGGCAAAAGAAAATATCCTTTTGTATAATTGCTTTATTTGTATTTTATACCAGCACTGGATTTTCAGAGTTGTAAAATGGTGAAATATGAGAAAATTGAGTTTGTTGTATTTATAAATTTTTGTTAAATTCTTATAACACCCTTGGGGCTTTTTAGAAAATATCTCAGGGTGAACACATATTCTAGTAATTGACGAAAATTTTTTTTTGACCATAGATTTTATTTTATTTTATCTTTCTAGCTTTATTGAGGCATAATTGATAAATCAAAATCACATATATTTAAGGTATACAACATGATGACTTGATTGAAACTCTATTTTTTCCAAACCATGCATCCTAGCCTCTCCAACTCCCTAACAACCTGCTTCACATGTCCATGATATCTGAAGTATGATAGAGCTTAATCTCAAATTTTATTTCTTCTTATAAAAAGTAATTTTCTTATCTAGAAATAATTTGTAATGCTTTCTTAGATGGGCATACACCACCTTATTCTCTCTAAGTTTCACTGTACTCATTCATTATACTTCCTCTTGCTTTAGGAAAGATTTTATTTTCCTCTGAACTTCCCCCCCCTTTTTTTTTTTTTTGGTTAATCTTCTGTGTTTGTTTTGGCTTTTTGGCCTTCCGTTTCTTTTGGTGCTTTTGGCCTGGTACCAAATGAGAGTCAGCACTTAACCTTGAAGTATCCTTTGCCAACACAGAGTCAGAAGGAAAACTCCACCTCCCACACCCACTTCTAATTATCATAACACTACAAAACAT
This sequence comes from Daubentonia madagascariensis, assembly GCA_023783475.1. NCBI lineage: Eukaryota > Metazoa > Chordata > Mammalia > Primates > Daubentoniidae > Daubentonia > Daubentonia madagascariensis. The sequence continues at coordinate 30,590,437 of JAKFHU010000978.1, forward strand.
GCTACCACATCATTGACCCATCACTTGTGAATATCTGCTTTCCACAGCTCTCAGTTCTCCAAAAAATGAGTTTGAGCCACGTGGAGAATATGCCTTTAAGCCATTCAAGTCCTCAAGGAGCACAGAGATCATCCTGGAAAGTATGGCTCCTTTGCTTGACAATAGTAATGATGCTATTGCTTTGCTCCTTCAGTATAATTTTTACTTTTCTTCCACTCAAGGTAAGGAGGCAACATTACCTAAGGTTGCTATTTACTATAATTCTTCATTCATTTGTTAGTCTAGCTATTATCATTGTCACTCAGTATTGTTAGAGATAGTTGAAAGGAAGAGACATATGAATACCAATAATGTAAATATAATTCTAATCTTGTCATGACATGGCTTTTGAGGTTTATCCAAGTGTTTTGAGATGAAAGGTATCAGGATATGCTAAATGTTAGCTGCAGAACTGAGTTAGATGGAGAGAACTGCTTGATTAAAGCAGTCAATTAACAGATGCCTATGGAGAATTTATTTTTCTCTTCCTGGAACTCTGCTAGACCCTTTTGATAGAATAAAAAATGTGCAAAATAAAATGCTTTCCCTCAAGGAATGAGATGCAAACTATAGTCTTAGCAAGGGGAAAGACACAAAAAGATGATGAAAGACAGGATAAGGTAATATCCTTTTTGTATTCCATAACTGTATAATCACAAGGATAAGGTAAGAACAGGTGTTACTGTATCTTTGAAGAGGGAAATGGCACTGAGCTAGGAGTAAGAAAATATGGATTCTGGCCCTAGGTCTCCCAATATCCAGCTGTGTAAATTTGAGAAAGCCCTTTACTCTCTCTGGTTCATCTGAACAATGGCAGTAGGGGAATGGATTTATTATAATGTTTCTTCTAGCTAAAAAATGCAGTGATCAAAAATTTATCTAAGGGTAGTATGGAATATAAATGTCCTAGGAATTCAAGAGCAGGAGGTAATGACTTTAGGCTGGGGTCATCAATGAAGCCTTCATGGAAGAAGAAGGAAGCACATGTCTGTCTATTTGGGAAGCCCCTGATACTTTATCAGGAATTTCCCACTGAGCTGCAGGCCAAGTTGTGGGCCTAGAGAATGGGATTGTACACCGGGAATGGAGAAAAGTTAGCCTCTTTACTAGAAGTTTTTCCTCACTGTTGACTACACTGCTGAACAAAAAGAAAACAAGAAATACTATATTTAATTCAGGATTTAGCCCATTTTTGGTTACATTTGAAAACTCTGAGCATTGAGGAGAGTAAGGTGGTGTATGTCCTTCTAAGAAATTGGGATGTGGCTGTAGAAACATTTTTCTAAGCGGAATGGCCAGCAAAGACTTCAAAGATATGATTCTACCACTTATGATATTTGGAAGCAATTGAGAAAAGATGCAGGAGGAGGAGGTAGTACACTGTAGGTATTAATTTAGTTAGGGTAGGTATAGCTTTGGCCAAATTTTCCCCAGTAGCTCCTTAATTTGTATTCCATAACTGTATAATCACAAGCCTGCTCTCTCAAGTAATGTACCAAGCAGAAGTGTGTACTTTCTGGAGCACTGAAGTTTGAGCAGAAAGAAAAGAATTGTCAGAAATTCTGAGTGTTTGGATTTCTGAAGAAGAGGAAGGATAAAAATAGCAATAACCTAAGTTTTAAAGTGCTTTTTTCTTCTAAAAATTACTTCAAGTTTTATTAGCCAGATGGCCCGGAAGATCATTGAATGTAGGCATCATCAGTTCCTGCACATGACTAAGGAACAGATGCATAGAAGAGGAGGGAAATGCTTTTCTCAAAGGCACTCAGTAGCTCTTGCAAAGGAAAAGAAGTATAATAATGCCAGAGTCACCTAGGACACCTTTTGCCAGAATCAAACTTGATTAATCCTATGTTTTGAAGCTCTGATTCTGGATTCTCTCTCCCAGAGAACATGTGGTTTCTCAATAAAAGGTTCTGCTTCTAAAGATGGTGCAGAGTTTGTTCCAAATTCAGGAAAGTATAAAATGTTTTTTGGATATTGTTTTGACAGGATACTCAGAGGATTAGTTTCTATGGGAAAAGCCAGTGGCCTGGTCAACTATGTAATGATATTAGCTCGTGCGTTCCACTTTCCACTTACCTGCACTTCCCTTTCCCGATTGGTGGGAAATACATATCTTTAGAAAAGAGGTGTGAGTGGCTGGCCAATGGTGAGTCATTATGATGTGGCCACTTCCACCTTCTCACAATACCCATGAACCTTGGAGTTTTACTTTATTTTAGTCCCCACACTCCAGATTCTCTAGACACTAATTTAAAAAAGTGTTAAATGGGAAGCTTGGCTCCTTTTAGACCAACAGAAATTTGCTTGGGAGAAATTTTTTTTCTTTTTTCCCCTTCTTTCAGAAGACATTTAAGTAAAATGATGGGCTGTGAGCCCAAGGAGTTTGATTAATCCCAGAGTGAAAACAATCTCACAAAACTTATCTCTAAGAAACTAAGTATTCAGGAAGGTCTCCTCCTTCAGTGAAACGAAGGATACTTCCAAAAGGGGAAGTACTTAAAAGCAGCAGATTTCATTTCCAAATGATGATCTGATTACGGCTGGCTTAGAGAAGGAATGATTGTTTTGGCCCTTTAGAGTCCAACTATATAAATCTAGGTTTAAATCAAAAGGAGGTTACAAGAGCAACTGATCCTTCTAAGCAAAACTAAATTAAACTAAGCTGAAAGTCCCATCTACTTTTTATAAGTGGATATCTATTCCTTCTAAACATTACCAGAATTATACACAGAAACTGCCCCACAGAGTGGTAAGAGTGAGAATTTTGAATCAGACAGGCTGAGTTTGGACCTCAGTCTTGCCTCTTATTGGCTGCGTGACCTTGGGCTAGTTACTTAATCCCTCTCATCCTCATTTCTTCAGCTGCAAAATGAGCATGCTAATTTTTAAAGAGTTGCAGAAAGGATCAATGAGACAGTACAGTGCCTGACACGTATTAGCCTCTCAGTAGACGGTAGTGATTAATATTTGTGTCATTATTATTAATGAGATTACAATTAACATAAATTTAGCAAGATCTTTTAGCAATATGGATATCCTTTGCCTGTCTATATCACGTCCTCAAAGACTATACGTCACAACCAAATTGATGATTTTACAATTAGGTAGATTTTCATTTGTGATAATAATCAGAGAGTATCACAATGGTGGGTTTCTGTAGCTCTAAATAGATTTCTGGCTCTGGAAATTAATTTGTCTGTGGCCTTAGGTTTCTCTGCTTCCTCTTTATACACAGTAGCTGGCACAGGTACTGTCTATGGCATGTATTTTGACACTCATTTATATTTAGATTGTTACCTAATTGCTTCATGTATGTAATCATGTCTTTCTGGAAGGATTATAAACTTGAGAGGCAAGAACCATAAATTGCATCTGTTTCTCTCACTTATAATGCAGTATAATGGGAATATAGGTGTTTAAATTTTTGTTCAATTCTTCATTATAATCAGCATCATTATCAAAACAGCTAATATTTATTGAGCAGGTCCAGACAGGAGAGCTGGGCAAAGCCCTTCACAGGAATTACCTCATTTAAACCCAACAATTTCAATGAGCTAGGTGTTATTATTTTTCTCATTTTATAGATGAAGAATTTGGGGTTAAGGGAGTCCTTGTCACACACCTATCATATGTTGAACTAAATTGAATTTCAACATCTCTTCTAAGAAACACCAAAATGAGGATGAAATAATTATAATAGCAAAAACAATTGCAGGGAATCCAGTAATTTATTTCTTAGAATGATAGCTTCCAGACTGTTTGAATGCACCTCTCTATCAACAAAATGTTTTCAGTATAATTCTCAACATATGTATGTTAATTATTATGTTATGTATAAATACTAATAATAGGTACCTTAAAAATACACAAAATAGAAGTTCATAAGAATGAGCCAAATAATGTGTTTAATATAGTTTTTCCACAATGCAAAACCATTTTGCTTTTATCAAAATATTTTATTTTCTATAATGTGAACATTACTAAAATAATTAAAATAATGTCTTAGCAATTTGATAGATTATTTTATTTTTTAATCTTAGGTGAACATTTTATGATACAGCAATTTGAAATTTATATTCTAAGTTAATTTAACTTGATTCATGGTTTCAACCGTCATAACTGAAAAATTACCTCACAAAGAAATATCAATCAAAATGAAAGAATACATCTTTGCATATTCTTAACTTGTCATGACACTTAATTTTCAATCCATCATTCAATGGTGTGATGTTATTTTTTTAAATTAAGATAATATTGTCCTTCCCTCCGTTCATGCCTTTCCTTCCTTCTTTACACAACTGAATTCCAAAGTCTATAATTATAACACCTCCTTTACATAAACTTGCTTCTCTCTCTTTTCATTATGGTCTAATGGCAAAACCCCAGCCATGAAGAACCTCCAACACTGATTAAATCAAACTACTGTTTGTCTTTCACAGTCGAATATATCTGAAGTAAAACACATGAACTTATTGCAAGGTCTTACTTTAAATTCTTGGCTACTACCTTCAAGTGGGATTTCAGTGTTGCTCTGGAAACACCTGCATTTCCCAAGTCCATTCACTCTCCTCTACTGAACGATTTCACACCTTTGGCTTCTCCTTAACATCTAATAACTCTTACTCATTCTCACTTTCAGCTGATAACTTTGGCTCCAGGTTCCAAGAGAAAATAGGAGCAGGGATGAAAGTGGTTCCAAATCCCCATATACCATTCACCTGCATTGTGTCCACGTATATTGTGTTTATCTCTTGTCACTATGGATAAATTGTCCATACACTTATCCAAGGCCACCTATGAACTAGATCCTATCACCTCTTACCTACTCAGGGATATTGTTCCAACAATTCTCTTACATATTACTTCTCCCCCATTTTACTGGAACATTCCCACCAAATGACAACAGACAAACATGTTGTCTTTTCTCTCAATTAAAACAAACAAAACCAAAACCTAAATAACAACAGCAACAGAAACCCCCTTGACCTTTCATCCTCATCCAGGCTCCACTCAGTTTTTCTGCTCTTTCTTACAACAAAACTCCTCCAATTTCCCTTTTCCCATTTGCTCTTAAATCCATTCTAACTAAGCTTCTGCCCTCATCCCATCCCAGAAACTATTTTTGTCAAGAACTCCAATGACTACTGCGCTGCTAAATCCATCAGTCAATTATCTGTCCTTTTCTTACTTGACCTATCAGCAGCATTTGACACCAGCTGATCACTCCTCCTCCCTGAAGCACTTTCTTGGCTGTCTTGGTTTCCAAATGTCACCCTCTGCTAGTTTCCTTTCAGACTCACTGACCTTTCCTTCCTAATCTCCTTTGCTGGTTCTTCCTCATTCTCTGACCTCTAGACATTGCAATGCCCTAGTAATCCCCTCTATCTGCATTCACTGATGGTCTCATACAGTCTCACATCTTAAAGCATCACCTATGAGCTGAAGGCTCCTAAATATCACCAGAACTTCTTAAATTCCAGCTGAATATATCCATCTGCCTACTTGACACCCTTACCTGAATATCTAGTAAGCATCACAAACATGTCTGAAACCAAACTCACGATTGTTCCCCGCTCCAATTTATTCCTCTTAAATCTTGTCCATTTTAGTGAATAACAACTTTTATTTTTCCAATTACTCAGGCCCAAAGTCTTGAAGTCTTCTTTGTCTCTTCTCATTCCCTCCCCAACATCCATGTCAGGAACTCCTATTCGTTCTATTTTCTAGTAACTTATCACCAACTCCACTGCTAGCACCTTGGTCAGAGGCCCTGTGTTCTCTTGCCTACGTGAATAACTACAATGATCTCTTAGCTAGTCTCACGACATTTGCCCTTGCCTCCCTTTAATTTATTCCTAGAATAGCAGCCAGAGAAATCCTATAAAAGGGAAATATGCAACATCTTTAATTTCAAAAAGTCTCTTAAGCACTTTGCCAAAAGGAAGCCAATGAACTTAGGATGGTACAAAAAAAATTTTGTGGTTACACCTTATTTTACTACAAAGTATTTTAGAGCATTTAGCATTTAAATATTTGTATTTGTAAAATTAACCACACTGATGGCATCTTGCAGCATGTAAATTACAGAATGTTGCAACAGTTTGAAACTGTTGAAACTGTTTCTCAGGGTCTCGGGTACTGTGTATGACATGTGGTTTTCTGAGTATTATATAAGGGTAGCTTTATCAATCTGAGTTGTAAATATTTCTAGAGCCTGATTTCTTATTTTAAATAAAAGTAAACATAAATAGAAGCTCCATTATTTTCTTCCCACATGCCAATAGAACACCTTGTGCAGTTACTAGGGTGTGGAGACTGCTGTTTACAGAAAACTTTTATAGTCCAAGAGGGGAAGCATCCAAGATCAAATAGTTGTCCTGTGGGTAGAGGTTAGGTGATGGAATGAGGACTTAACTTTTGCCTAAAAGACCCAAAAGGGCAGCTAGATAATGAAAGGTAAAAGATAGGCCAGGCATGATGGCTTACGCCTGTTATCTTAGCACTTTCAGAGGCCAAGGCAGGAGGATCACGTGAGCCCAGGAGTTGGAGGCTGCAGTGAGCTATGATGATGCCACAGCACTCTAGCCTGGGCAACAGAGAGGAGACTCTGTCTCAAAAAAGAAAAAAAAAAAAAGAAAGGTGAAGAAGGATAGAGCCAGTCATATTTAAAGGGAATGTGAGAGAGCTAAGACATGGTGGAGGGAGAGTTGTTTTTTGTTTTTGTTTTTGTTTTAATGGCTATGGAAAAGTAGTTTGCCTCAACAATCTGAAGCTCTAAATAAATCAGTCAAAAAAGTAGTGACACTGTCATCATCCTGACCAATTCCTGTTTTCTTTCCCCAACAGACTGCTAATGAGCCCTGTGTAGCTAAATTTGGTGAGTAACCTATCTTGCATGCCTCTCTTGACTTTTCTTCGTTTTTAATGCAAGAAGGTGGGTGCCAGCACTCTCAGGAAAGCCTGTGTTATCTTTTATTTATTTTCTGTTACTATTTATAATTACTTATCATATGCTGGGCAGTTGTCTAGAAGCTGAGGCTTTCGGAGGTAAACCATACAGACAAGCCCATGCCTCATAAAGCTCACATTGAAGGCCTCATCTCTGGGCAGAATGGACATCACTCTTACAGGCCTGGGAATCTGCGATCCAGAAATCTACTTTTTAATTCTGGGTTTTAACAAGCACAAGTTTCAGATTTCTGCAACCTTTCCTCAAAGTTTTGCTCACATTTCACATGCTGCTGATGTCCATGCATGAGCGGGTGCCATGGTTGTTTTTGCACGTGTGGAAGAGGAATGACAGTTGGGAGAGTGGCCACTTCCTTTACTCCCTTCTCCTCTGACCTTAGCTTCTGACTGACTTTCCCTTATAGTCGCCTGATATTTGCTTAGAAAACAAACCGAAGTTTGCAGTTATGCTGAGCTTTAGAATATTTCTTAGAATACATATAAAACTTCAAATAAATACATTTTTGACTGTTTATAGGTTTCAGGTCAAATACACATTTTCAGCTGAGAGCAGAACATTTCTAGAGTTAACTTTGAAACGCCTGTGTTCCTATATAGCTCAAATCGTCAGGTGTCCTTGGCTTGTGAGAATTAGGAAATTTCTTTTTACTTGTCTCTGCCTTTGTGTTTGTTTTTGCTTTTCCAGCAAATGAAATGGAATTCATAGAGTGTTTGAAATTTGGTCTTGATGTGGTGATGCTAAGGTGGCCTTTAAGTGACCCCTTTCACAGAATTAAATAGGAGACCCAATGACACTTCTTCCTGGTGACTTGCCTATTGCCTATTACGTTTCAAGGAGGAAGAAATTTACTGAGCTTTGAGCTCATTGGAGATACAGGGAGACTTCGTCTCTTGCTCTAGAGATCTCTTCTTCATTCTCCTCCAGAATCTACCTTCATAGTCTAATATCAGTCATTTACATATGAATGAGAATTTAAGTTAAAGTGTTAACTCTCCCAAGGGTATTTTTTATCAAGGTTTCTTTTTAATTACGGGACAAAGACTTTGCTCCCTACAACAAAAATTATGGTGAATTAGAGGACAGGTTAAGTATTCTGGGTGGTAAAAATACCCCCTGGGGCCCTGAAATCACTCTACTGTACAAAACCAATTAATGTTAGGTAAATATTTAAATTCCATATATACCCAAGACAATGAAAATGAATGACTCAGTCTTAACCCTTTCTTGACCCCTTTGTGCCAGTATTAAATCAGAGATATTTATATTTAAACAGTCAAGTAATTTCTATTTATAAACTCATGAATTTACCAGTAGCTGTTTTGAAGGGTTTGGATAATGATATCCCAGGTTGATCTTGAATGATGTATACCTACAAACTGATGAGAACAGCCATAATTTAGACAAAAAGCATTTAATTCAGGAACATGGAAGTATCATTCAACCAAGAGATATTTATTGAAAACCTACTAGGTACCAGCAACTCTTTTAGCTGCTGAAGATACAGCAATGAGCAAAATAGAGAGATATTTGTCCTGAAAGATGTTATATTCAAGTGGATAAAAGACAATAAACAAATGAACAACTTAATTTATAATATACTAGATGGTGACACCTTCTATGAAGAAAGTAAAGCAGGGTAGAGGGGGAGAGTGATAGGAGAGCACTTTTTTTATATAGATTGATTAGGGAAAGTCTCACTAATAGTGATACACCATAAATAGTATTTACATAGAAAAAGCATGGAAAGGCAAGACTGACAACTCTGATTGTCAAAGTCCTGGTGTGTGATTCCTCTCCCTTCCTCCCTCCTTCCTCTTCATTTCTTTCTTCTACAAATATTAATTGACAAGAGATGCAGAGCCACTTAACTCATTTCTCTATTCCAAATCCATTTCCTTAGAGCTCTCCAAGAAAGAGATACACTTAGGATTTGCAACTGCTCTAAAACAAGGAGTAGATTTACTTAAAATATTAAAATTATGGTTGAAAAGAACTAGTAGTGAGCAGGTAAAGAAACAACTTGTAGGTAGGTGGTAAAAAGTTAACTACAATCTGGAAGAAGATGAAATTGATAATGAAATAACCATACTTTCTATTTTTTTTCCTCCCTTGTAAATTTGTTATAGGACCATTACCCTCAAAATGGCAAATGGTATCTGCTGAACCTCCTTGTGTGAATAAATTATCTGATTGGAAGCTGGAGATACTTCAGAATGGCTTGTATTTAATTTATGGCCAAGTGGCTCCCAATGCAACCTACAAGGGTGTCGCTCCTTTTGCAGTGCGGCTATGTAAAAATGAAGACATGATAGAAACTCTAACAAACAATTCTTATATCCAAAATGTAGGAGGGACTTATGAATTGCATGCTGGAGATATAATAGACTTGATATTCAACTCTGAAGATCAGGTTCTAAAAAATAATACATACTGGGGGATCATTTTACTAGCAAATCCCCGGTTCATTTCCTAGAGACCTGATTTGGTCTCTTCATCCTCTTCAGTATGTGCAGAAATGCCGGTGGGTGGGTTGGAAGGGGCAGATTTTCAATGCCTACAGTCTGTCTGGGTATACAAATCAACACAAACAGAACTCTTCTGCATGTGAATTTTCATCTCTCATGCTTATCTGAAAGAGACTCAGAAGAAGAGCCAAAGACTTTTGGTTACCCCTGATGTTGGGTCTGCAACGATACTTCATTAATCAATGATAAAATGAATATACATAGCAGAGGACAGAAGTTCTTCAAAGAATTATTGTCTAATCCTTGAATCCCTGGATGGAAACTAATGAAGTCCTATTCCCATGGAAGCGTTACCTGGTATGCAAAAATGATCCAGGGCAGTAGCCTGGCCTTGTTTGCAAATCCTTGAGCTGCTTTATTTCATTCTTTCCATATTCTCATCTTCTGAGAGTCTCCTAATCAAAAGTAGTCAGACTGGTAGGGTGGCCCCAGATATGCCAACAACATCCTGCTTTAGATGTAATGATGCTAGAAAATAGAGAACACTCCAAGAATTATTGGAATAGAGGCACAGGTGGCATGAAATGGAATATACATCATCTGGGAATTTCTCTTGGTTTCATCATACTCAAGATGCAAAGTGCTTTAAAAAACCAGTTGATCAAAGGGGTCGTTCTGGATTTTCACCTAGGGCTTCATGAAAACTCATTATTTGTGTATGTGTGTGTATAAACATTGCCAATTGTAAAGAAAGAGTAACCATCAGTAATCATTAGATTTAACCCCAGAAATTGGTATTAACATTACTGTATTATGTCATGTAATGATTTCATATTTTTTAGATGGCTTTCCGTAGTTTGCAAAATGCTTTTGTGTATCATGTAGCAACTCTGTGAAGTTAATTGAACAGGCATTTTTGGAAAAATTTTAACCATGAGAGTATGGAGGCAGATGAAGTACAGGAACTTGCCTCAACGTACAGAACAAGTGACTACCAGAGCCTGTGGGCTTTGCATTGTATCACACTGTCTCAGCTTTAGAATTATTATTTCTGCTATCATGTTGTAAGTCTATACAATTTAGCAAACTCAATTTTCAGGAAGCATATTCCCCTCCAGCCTGAGGGTAGGGTGAAGCTACAACAGATTCTTCCTTTACCAGCAAACTTCTTTTCCTTTCCCTACCTGGAGCAGGAAGCCCCAGGGTGGTGCTCAGGTCTTCCCCCAACGAATCCCCCTCCTCATTTTGAAGAGCCCATCTTAGTCGAATGTGCTAACTTCTAAAAATAGTGAATAGCACTGAATTCAAATGGTTAGGACTCTGTTAAATTAGTTATTTGTAGGTTCTTATTGAAGGGTATGTAATATTACATCTTAAATAAATTTAAAATATTTATGGATATTGGTGAAAAGCTATATTATGTTAAATATTATCACATATAAAGCTAATTTAAAATTTTTTTATTTTGTGTAAAAAAATTGCTCATGAGCAGGTTAAGCCTGAAGCCAAGCTGTTTCTTAGTAAGTCTTTTTTTGAAAAAAAAAACCCTGCTGAGTAGCTGTAGAGTCAAAGACTTGGATACATTGTTGCTCTTGCATTAGCATATCTTCTCAGGAAATTAAAGTTGTTGTGTATATTTATAGAATCCTGGTGGTATTGATCTTTGTTTTGTTATAGGCAGCGGTGTGCTAAAGTGGGCTAGCACCAGCTTATAGGAACATACTGTTGAATTTTCAGGAATTTTTGCATTCTGGTTATTAATTATAGTCATCCTTGAAATTGGCTGTGGTGGGAGTATTTATACCATGGGAACTGGCAAACACTACAAATCAGTGCATTTCCTTTGGACAGCTGGTTCACCAGCACACCGCTGTTTATAAAACTCGCCTTTGTAATTACTCCTCTCTGATCCTGCTTCATTCCTGAGACAATCAAGGCAGGCTAAGGGAAAAACTAAAATTGTCAAAAGCTGACACAGTTGTGATTTCTCAGGGCAAGCAGAGGTCTCTGCAGCTGCAGCCAGAAGGATGGCTACCAAGAGATGATCTTTGAATTTTCTTGGTTTTATATAATTTCAACCTTTGTTTTCAATGTGTATTGTTTCCCTGTTTCTCCACATAGTAGTCTGCATTTTAAAAACTATAATAAAATGTGTGTTGGTAACTGGGCAATGGTGGATTTATCTGTGGGTTATCGGATTAGAGTTAGTGATCTAGGGAACATGAAGGTACATCACAGAAATCCTTGTCCATATGAAACACTGCTTGGCAAGTGTTAGGCAAAAGTGAGAGCTGGATTAACTTTTGGTAACAGGTGTCCCCATTTCTGATGGGTTAATCAGACAGTTTCACTTTCTGACTTCTACCCGCCTTCTCTACTCCACCCCACCCACTCTCACCATCAAAGCCATTGCCAAGACTTCTCACACTAATTGTTTTTTGCCTTCCATTCTGCTCCAGCAAACAAGAGTGCGCTATCGTACTGTAGATTAAGTCTCTGCTTCTGAAGATGGCAATTAATTGAAAAGTGACATAGTCTTACACATTTGAGGGAGCAGACAACTCCTTAGATGAAGTGTATCTGTACATTTTGGAGATGAAATTCCTGCCTTTGTGTTCTATCCCAATGAGGCAATTTCATTTGGCCTGTGGGGTGCGCGGCACATTTTTTATTAGAGACAAGGAGAAGCCAAAATTGTATTGACTGATAAGTCAGCAGTTTAAGGATGTCCTTCAGGTAGAAGCTATAAATGATGCCTTGGCACATATATGTTCCTTGACCTGAAACAATTCATGTCCATTCTAGGGTTCACTTGTGATTCTGAAAGTCACTCCACTGATCATGGCTCTCCCATGAGTCTCACATTTATCCACAGGTCACCATACACATGCCTTGCCCCTACAGATTGAGGGACTATGAGCCCATCTCAATGTAGCAAGATTCTCCTGTCTCCACTACAAAGCAGTTGTACTTTCTCTTTCCGACAGATTTCCTGGGTAGGGTCAGACTCTAGACCGCTGTCAGCTTTAGCTTTCTCACGTGGAGGCAGGTACCAGTTCTTTGTATCTCCCAACTGCAAGAAATACATTTCAAAGCTCCCTTAGAAGTTCCCTTGAAGTCCCCTTGCCAGGCTTGCGGTTAGAAATTTTCATTGCTCCCCATCCTTCCTGCAAAGGGTAAGGACTCATAGAATGGCCTCAGCTATCTGTAAATGTCATCAATCTCTCCTTCATCCCCTTCTGGCTTCATTTTATCCTTGATCTTGCTGAAGTGTCTACAAGTGAGTGGAGGGTAGGGTTTTGCTTTCATTCCCTTTATAAATTCTGCATATTGCTGGGGGAAGAATTGTCTTACTTTGGTATCCAGGTACCAATCATATGATGTCTGAGTTGAAACTGAGTCAGAAAGAGTCCCACTTTAACATCTAGTTTTACTCTTATATGTCTAAAAGGGATATAGGGGACTTATAATAAAATGAGGTAATACAAAACCCCCCAACCATTGTCAAAGGAGCAATAAAATAAGAGGTAACTATTAATACAAAGGCAGAGGGAGAGGAAAATCATTATTTAGAAAAGTTAGATTTAAGAACATTATTGCAAATGAACATAAAACCTTGCTTTTAATTTTTTGATAGTCAAGGAAAATTAGAGAAACATACAGAAAATGAAATTGTTTCATCTAATTTTTTTAAAGCACGCTGTTTTTTTTGGGGGAAAAAAGTTTTCCTAGTGCTGAGCTTTAAGAAAACTGTCCTAGGTCCACACTGAATGCTCTGATTCATGGAGTCATTCTTGACTCTTGTCCTTCACCCATCTAATCTTAGGAAATCACATCATTTTTACCTTTAGAGAGAATTTGACCTCTTTTGTGCTATAACTCTTGTCTGTGCCACCAAGATTATTTCAATAGCTTCATAACTGGTTACTCTGCTTCTACCTTTGTAGTTAGATAAACTTGTTTCCAAGTCCTAGCTTTGTCATTTATTACTTCTTTGGATCTTGAACAGATTACTTGCCCTTTCTGAGACCAATTTCTTGTTTGCTTTTTTTACTATTGTTTATCCAGTGCCTGACACATAAGTGGGAGTTTGCTAAATATTTGTTGAATCAAGAAATACATTTAAAATATGTTTAAGATACCAACTAATATCCTGATACATGGTAGATACTAAGTAAAGGGTGGTTACCCTTGTTTTTATTTGTATTAAAGATTTTAATTTATTTTTAAGTTTTTGAACTTTGTAATTTCCCAAGTTAAGAGATGTTTATTTAACATGTATCTCTTATTATCTCTTCTCCCCAAAAAGAGGTTAGCCCCAAGATAAAAGCACTTATTTATTCAATGCTGTATCACCAGCACCTAGAACAGTGTCTGGCACATTGAAAAAACTCAAAAAATATTGAAATGAAGGAAAAAAATAATGGGACACTGGTTCTTAGAATGACCAGTAAGACATAGGGTATATATGTTGTAAACAGTCTCTCAAAACGATGTGCTTACTTCCATTCTTCTAGATTTTTAAAACTCTGAGTAAGATAATGCATGGAAAATTCTAAGTACATGCATAACAAATGCTCAGTAAAAGTTGGTTGTTATCATCATTTTATTAATACCACCATCATCAGCATGGTGGTCACCATTTCATTATTGTCATTTTCCTAGAAAGAGATATACTAGGACACATTTGTTTGCTTTACCACAGTAATGCTTTTACCAAATTTTAAGTTAAGCTTTACTTTGTATTAAAAATCTATATTAGAAAAAGCCATGTACATTTTCTCCAAAAATGGTCCTTAGAACACTGTTTTTTATGTTACTCTTCATCCTTCGTGGCAAACACATTCAGGACACCTGATCTCTCATGAACTTGAAGCCATATTTCTGTGGGATTTTTTTCTCATATTTCTATACAGGAGTCAAGAGTTTAACAAGATGTGGGATTTTGAAATTTTCATTTTTTCCTCTGCAAAGTCATTATGAATGTTTTCAGTTTTGAATTTGTCATTAATTGCTCCAAATAAACATTTTCAGAAACACAAACTGTGGTTTCTGAGCACAGATGTTGACAGATGCTAACTTAGGTGGTGAGTTTTTTCTTCAACAAGGCTCTTCAGAATGATTATTTCAGAATGGTAAAATTACCATGTCTGAAATTCAGTCTTTGGCTTCATGGGTCCAGAAACTCAATTTTATCAAAGTCTAAGAGTTTATAATTCTCTCAGCAACTGTATAACCAAAATCATGAGAGTGAGATATAAATTAAGGTGGAATTTTATTAGTTAGTACATTCTCTCCCTGAAAAAGCATTATGATGGAAATCCAAATTATAACCAGAAGGCTCTTGGCCAGCGTGGAATCCAAGCCAGTCTGGTTAGGCAGAGAGCTTGAATGAATAATGGCCTAAGATACCAAATGCCTCTTTTAGTCATTAAACAAATATTTCCTGGGCCAATTTTATCCTAGATACTATGCTAGGCACCAGAGGATATACAAAATGAAAAGATGTAATGCCTGTCCTCAAGCATTCTAGAGTTTAGCAGAGAAACTGTGTGTAAACAAATGAACCTCTGTTCATTTGTTCACAGTCCTCTGACTGTGTATATGGTATTTACTCTAATGGGAGTAAATTAGTCCAGGAAAAAGACGAAGGAGAACCTGAACAAGGACAACAGCTTTGGTAATGGGGGTAAGGAATAGTTTGAGAGAAAAATGTATGACATAGAATCATCAGAATTTAATGATTGTGGTCGAAACTATTGGGATTTCTATCAAGCTTGTAGTGATTTCCTTATCAGACTTCCTTATCCACAGGGGTGGGGCTCAGCAGTCTCATTTCTACCATGGGAGCCCATACTACTCACCATTACCCCAGTGGTCCATTGGCAAAATTAAGACCTAGAGCTCTTAGTTCTAGAGACAGATACTCTTCCATCAGGAGACACAATCATGATTCCATTGAACCAGAAGTTAAGATTGCCACCTGGTCATTTTGGGCTCCTCATACCTCTGAGTCAACAGGTCAAGAAGGGAGTTATGGTGTTGGCTGGGGTGATTGATCTGCATTACCAGAAAAAATTGGACTACTTCTTTACAATGGCAATAACAAAGAGTATGTCTGGAATACAGAAGACCCTTAGGGCATCTCCTAGTATTACTGTGCCTCATGATTAAGGTCAGTGGAAAACTAATAGCTCAGACCCTTCAGCAATGCAGGTTTGAGTCATCCCATCAGGTGAAGAACCACAACCAGCTGAGATTTTTGATAGTAGAAAAGGGTGGTTAGCAATATCAGGTATGACCTTGTAACCAGTTAAACAACTAGACTGTAATTGTTATAATTGTTATAATTTTCATGAGTATTTCCTCCTTATTTTGTTATGAATACCTTTGTGTGTACATATGCAAATATTAAGCAAATATTTTTATTTTCTTTCCTCTCTTATTCCCTTATCATATAATATAAGATATATTGACTTTACTATTTATATTGAAGTATTGTTAATTTTACATCATAGTATTTAAGTTATCAGGAGAGTAAACATCACTCAAGGACTTTACCTCCTTTTCTGGGGAAGGAATTAGTGCATTTTGGGTTGTACATTGGATAATTATGTCTTGTTAGGTGGATTATGGCCTTATTATTGTTTTTGCTTGGAGATTAAATTTAAGGAGATGCCATGGGTGCCAAGTTGACAACACATGGACTTGTGATGGCTAATGTTATGTGTCAACTTGACTGGGAAAATGAATGCCCAGATAACTGGTAAAACACTTCTAGGTGTGTCCATGAGGGTGTCTGGGTGTTTCTGGAAGAGATTAGCATTTGAATGAGGAGACTGAGTAAGGAGAATCTTCCAAAGGAAAGGAAGGAAAGGAAATCAGCATATCAAAGAGATACCTGTACCCCCATGTTTGTTGCAGCACTATTCACAATAGCCAAGATATGAATCAACCTAAGTGTCCATCAACAGATGAGTGAGCAAAGAAGATGTACTATATATATATACAATGAAATACTATTCAGCCATATAGGATAATGAAGTACTGTCATTTGCAGCAACATATATGAAACTGGAGGTCATTATGTTAAGTGAAATAAGCCAGACACAGAAAGACAAATATCGTATGTTCTTACTCACATGGGAGCTAAAAAATTTGATTTCATGGAGGTAGAGAGTAGAATGCTAGTTGCCAGAGGCTGGTAAGGGTGTGTGTAGGGGGAGGGGATGAAGAGAGGTTCGTTAATGGGGACAAATATACAGTTAGATAGATGGAGTAAGTTCTAGTGTTCAACAGTACACTAGAGTGACTATACTCAACAATAATATATTATATATTTCAAAATAGCTAGAAGAGAAGATAGGAAATATTCCCAGCACAAAGAAATGATAGATATCTGAGGTGATGGATATCCTAAATACCCTGATTTGATAATTTCACATTGCATGCATGTATCAAAATATCACATGTATCCCATAAATATGTATAAATATTATATATCAACAAAAAATTAAATAGATAAAAAAGATCTACCCTCACCAATGAGGTTGGGCATTATCCAATCACTTGAGGGTCTGAATAGGACAAAAGGAAGGAGGAAGGGTGCATTTGCTCTCTCTTCTTGAGTTGGAACATCCATCTTCTCCTGCCCTCGAACATCAGAACTCCTGGTTCTTGGACCTTTGGATTTCAGAACTTAACACCAGCACCCTCCACTTCAATCCCAGTTATCAGGCCTTAGGACTTGGACTGAATTACACCACTCACTTTTCTGGTTCTCCATTGTGGTACTTCTCAGCCTCCATGATTTTGTGAGCCAATTCTCACAATAAATCTCCCCTTATATGTCTATATATATTCTATTGGTTCTGTTTCTCTGGATAACCCTGACTAATACATACAGGAAGAAACTCCCTTGAACTGTACCCGACCCATAAGGCCCAATTACTTTCTTGTCTGCATTGTATGAGAATCGATGTACCTTTATGACAAATCTCTGCCCTTCTTTTCCCCCACTCACCTAGTTTAAGTTGGTTTCTATTAATCACAATCGAGTCTTAACCAACATAGTGATTGATTGACAGTGAGGGATAAAGAAGAGGAAAAAACCTTCTTAGACATATTGGGAAGGATGGTAGTGTTTTTTTGGTAGGGAATGTGGAAGGAGGAATTGGAGAAAGTGTGGTGTAGATGAGATAATGACTTTAGTTTTATAAATGGTTTGATGTATTTGCAGAATATCCAAGTGGGCATTACTAGTATGTAGTTGGAACTCAGAAGTTGCATGAGATGGGATGAATACCTAAAAATCAACAGCCTACTGGATGAAGTCACTGACATGGATAAAATCACTATAGAGAGAGTGCAGAGTGAAAAGGGGGCAAATGACCAAGACCTGGGAAGCACCAACACTTGAGGACAGGCAGAGGAAGGGAATTCTGTAAAGGAGCAACCGGAGTCACTCTAGTGTACTGTCGAACACTAGAACTTACTCCATCTATCTAACTGTATATTTGTCCCCATTAACGAACCTCTCTTCATCCCCTCCCCCTACACACACCCTTACCAGCCTCTGGCAACTAGCATTCTACTCTCTACCTCCATGAAATCAAATTTTTTAGCTCCCACATGTGAGTAAGAACATACGACATCAGCTGGAAGGGAAGGGGGCATCACAGAAATAGGCAGTGAGAGATTAAGATTGAGGGAGTGGTCAACAACGTTAAAGGCTCCAAAAAGTCAAATACCGTGAGGATTGAAAATTGCTCATTGGATTTGCTAGTAGATAATTGTCAGCGACACCAGCCATATAATTTTCCATGGCATGGTAGGGGCAAGAAGACTAGGTATTAATGTTGTTTGATCAGGGTACCCTCTTCCCAGCAGAGTGCTAGAAACATGCAGTATGATTCATGGCCTTGTGTAATAAAACGAACTGGGTAAATCCAATCCCCTTTCTTAAGAATTTGATCCAGAACATAGGAGGAAAAAGTACCACTTAGTAGTGGAAAAAAAGTTAAATGATGCCATGGAGCTCTTGGTAGGCTGGAAAAATAAAGCTGATATCAGGGAAAAAGCAAGGGCTGCCATACAAACAGGAAAGAGGGAGGAGAAGACCATGCAGCTTGTCTGAAAGAAAAAAGTTGAAACCAGTCAACGGTCAGAGCTGCTTCATTTTCCGACATAATTTCAGTTCCTGTTCTAGGCCTTGTAAATCCTTTTAACAAACTACCCTTTTTCCTTGAATTAGTGTAAATGGGTCTCTTTTCTTTCAATGAAATGAATTCCACTGAAACAACTATTTTCAATTCTCTTACACGTCTTTTCAAGATATTTGAAATCATCCATTATTTTCCAGGCTGTACCACCTCTGAGGAGGCAATTGTGTGCTGCGATTAGGAGGATGGATTTAGATTTAGATAGACCTGAATTTAAATCTTGGCTCAGCTCCTTTGTGTGAGCTTGGGCAATTTGTATACCTTCTCTGGGGTTAGGCATTCTCATTTGTAAAGTAAGGATAATAATTTCTACTGCATAGAATAGTTTAAGGATTAAAGTAAAAGAATGCATAGAAAAAGCTCAGCTCAGTGTCTGGAACATAGAAAGAGCTCAATAGATGCCAATTTAAAAAAAATATTATAATCAATTTACAGCTAGCTATGGCAAGAAGCTTTTTCTCTGTTTATCTGAAATTTCTGTTGTCTTTTTTAGCTTCAGTGAGTTCTTTCTGGCAACCAAGTACATATTTAGTCTCTTCACACTTTATATATTTATTTGCATATTACATGTTTGCATGGTACTTGAAAAGATGAATATTGGAAAGCCTTAATCTCTAAAGTTTGTTTTTCCTAGTTGCCTTTTCTTAGATGGTCTGTAGAAACACAGTTAAATGGAAGTTATACATTATCTAAACTATAAAAATAATGGTGATACATTTTAATTTATTTTATACAAAGAAAATATGCAATTATTGATTCACTCATTCATTCAATTTTTTTCAGTTCACAAATATTTATCAGGGTTTTCCTATGTACAAAACCCAGTTAAGGCACTAAAGATGATGTGAAGATTTATAAGACGTTGTGACTTTCTCAAGAAGCTGCATCTACTAGGGGAGACAGACTGATTCAAATCATAGAATTATAGAGTTAAAAAATATCTTATACAAAGATAATGAATCCAAAATCTCTCATTTACAAATAGGAAACTGAGACAGTGAATGAAGGAGTAATGCAAAAATTGGAATCTGGATTGTCTGAGTCCTAGCCCAGTTCCTTTTCTGCCTCTTTGCCTTCCATAATTGTCAAGGAGAATTGATGACTCTGTCCTTTGTACCACTATGGTACTAAATATATATTTGTTATTATACTAAGTATTTGTGTAAACATCTATTTCTCCTAATTTACTACAATCTTCTTGAGAATAGAAACATGCTTTTATTGTCTAGCATAGCTCCTCTTCTGTATACCAAAGCCTTCTACGTACACATTTCTCCATCTTTTGTACAAGGATGCCAAAATTCTTTGATAAAATTCATATGTTGTAGGTCTTTGTGATCCCTTTCACATGCCAGTAAACACATGCACCCAAACAGGAAATGTGTGGGAGCCTGAAAGGACTTGTTGTATTAGTGAACCCACTCTGGTCCTAAAATATCACCGTTTCCTTTGCTGCGTTAAGAGTCTTTTAAACATTCCAATTTGGAATTTTTGTGTGTGTGACTGACTGAGGCCAACCACTTTGATTCATAGTTTGTGGACTTGTAAAACAGCTCATATTTATTGAGAGTTTACTATGTGCTAGATATTCTTCTAAGCACTTTCTATGCAATCCTTGTGACAACTTCTTAAAGTATATCCTATTATTCTCCCCATTTTATAGATGAGCACACTGAAGAACAGGGATGTTCAATAACTTGGTTAAGGTCACACAGCTAGTGAGGAGTTAAGCTGGAAATTTTGAGCTCATTCTCTCAACAAATCCACATTTCCTTCATTGAATCCTTCCCCTTAAAATTGAAAATATAAATAATATTTATCAATTTTTAGTCTTTTGGAGTTTCTTGAATTCTCTACTGTGTCCAAAATTTGTCAGACATTATGAAAGAATTCACTAGGGTAAATAGAGCTAAACCCATTTAAAATCATAGGAAGTTTAGTATATTCTTATCTTTTATCTGAGTTACCCTTTCCAGTTTGTACAGCATTTCATTGACTCAGATGTTTAAATCTAAATGCTATTCCTTCTGTGAATCCTCCTGTAGATCCCCAGGCAGATTTAGGTATTTTCAAAGTTGTGTTCCTCCTGGGTTTTGTATTCACCTCTATTATTATTATTTTAGTGTATTTTATCATATATTTTATATTTATCTATTTGCATGTTTATCATCCTACTGGACCATCAACCTCTTGACGGAAGAGATTTATCTTCTTATTATAATAGTTTCAGCATTTGGTACAATGCTTGGCACATAGCAGATGCCCAGTAAATATTATCAACAGAAATTGGAGAAAAGCAAAATGTGTCCCAAGAAACTCAGGTTTCTCTTTGTCATTAAAGTTAATATGACACTTATTACCAAGGAATCAGGCTTTTATTCTTTCCTTGTTAGTCTTCTTTAAACAAACAAGCAGAAACAAAAACACAAATAAAGTAGTCTTTTTTCTTGCTTCAGATTCACCACCACCCCCTCCCCCACTAATTGTAACTTTAGTTCACTCAGGATTACAGCTTTTCTGGCTGTATTCTTGGAGGTTTGTGCCACTGTTTTAAAATTGTCTTGGTTATGTGCCCCATCTCTCATCTTTTATTTATATGCTTTTGAGTCTGAGCCCATCAGAAAAGCTATTTGTGTAGCTATATTCCCTTCTTTACTTACTCATTGAATAAGTAATTCCTGACACTGTTGCAATTTCAGGAATTTTTTTTTGATAGTTTCTCTTCTCTTTTGATCCACTCACCGTCGCTCTTCCAGTTGCGTTTAATTGAATCCGATCTGACTCTGAAGTGTTAAAAATCTGCCTTTTCCAAGAAGTTGTTTTATCAAAAAGACACCTGCACTCCAATGTTTATTGCAGCACTATTCACAATCACAAAGATGTGGAATCAACCTAAGTGCCCATAGATTCATGAGTGGATTAAGAAAATGTGGTGCATGTACACCATTGAGTACTACTCAGCCATAAAAAAGGAATGAAATAATGTCTTTTGCAATAACTTGGATGGAACTAGAGACCATTATCCTAAGTGAAGTATCTCAGAATGGAAAAACAAACACCACATACACTCTGTAATAATTTGGGGCTTATCAATGGGCAAAAAATATAAAGGTCACTGGAAATCAAGGAGGGGAAGGGAAGGGTAAAAAGCTACCTATCAAATACAATGAACACTATTCAGGTGACGGGCACACTAAAAGCCCGACTTAAGCATTATAAAACGTATCCATGTAACAAAAACATTTGTACCCCTTTAATATTTTGAGATAAAAATACAAATAAAAATTAAAGTTTTTCCTAACACACACCCCCCAAAAATCTGCCTTTTCCAAAATGAAGGGATTATCCCAGTGACTCTGTGTATTGGTAATTTATGTGATAATCTCATAAGCACTTTCATATCCATAACTTTAATCAGCACATGAGGAAAATGAAATTAGAGGAATTTAGTAAAGTGCTCAAGGTGAGACATCTTCTAAATGGCAAGGAATTGCTTAAAACTAGGTCTGTCTAATACCAAAGCACATTTTATCAGTGTTACGTAGCGTATGCTTATAAATTCTATGTAGAGTTCAGCATGCCTCGAGAGAGCCACATTGCCTAAGGCTAGTCAGATAGTACCTAGCAGAACTGGAAAGTTTCTGACTGTTGTTCAATGCTTTTTCTATGTCTTGACATGCTGCATTACTAGGATGATTAGAGAGAGCAAACACTGACTTGGTATTTTATAGGGTATTTTGAAGGATTGAATGAGCTTTAAAAGTGTGGAAGGATATAGCATCACTAGATGCAAACATTATCTTGGAAAAACATTGGCATTATTTTCTGTCATCATTCACATGGAGTGGGAATACTTGGTATGTTCCATAAAAGGTTCTGCTGATAAGATCCTAAAGCTTTAGGCAGATGGCACTATCAGTGGTTCCTTTTCCAGAGTAATTGTTAATGCACCCTCCCTCTTATTTTTTCACTTCTGCTTTCATAATAAAAATAGAGAAAGGTTTAGAGAAAAATAAGAGTAAGGGAAAAATTTGTGGAAACTTATTCAGGCATTTTCTCTGGAGCTTTTAAAAAAAATCCAAGACTTATTAGGGAATACAATTTAGTCTATTGACCCCTTTTAGTTCAGCTGTCTACTCCTTCAACAACAGTCATTCAGCCTTTGTTGATATCCAGTTCTCTTAACATTTCTCCACTACCTCACTCAGAGTAAGTCTAATTCCTTTTTCATCTAATGATCTTCCCAGTGTTTGGAAAGTGTTAACATGAACCACTAAGCTTTCTCTCCCTAGCCTGAACATCACAGTTGTTATATGTACAGATGAAAGAATAGAGGCCTAAGAGCCCATGACCTGGCTCTGCCACTTACTAAATGTGCTACTTAATAAAGGCACCTAATGCCTCTCAATTTTGGCATTGCCATCTATAAAAATGGATATAATAATTCTTATCTTATGGGATGGTTATGGGGGTCAAAATTAATATCAGAAAGTGTGTCAAAGACTTGCATACTGTGAATTGGTATATAAATGTGGTCATGACTTCCCTGGCTCTACTAATAGTCCAGTTGTCCTTATACTCAGATGGAATAAAGCACTTCAGAATGTGGCTGGTCTGTAAAGGATAAAGGGAGATAATTTGTTCCCTTGATAAAAACACTATTCTTCAGTATGCCTAAAGTGGCATTAGATGTTGTTAGTAGCTATGTTAGTTCATCTTAAACTTATAGTCAACTAAAACACCCAGGTTTACTCAGGTCATCTCTATTTTGTTCATTTACAATCATGACATTTATATCTTAGATGCAGGAATTTATCTTTGTGCCACTTAAATTTCACACTATTGGCCTTGGCTCAATGTGTGAATATTTTTAGAGTATTTAGAAATTGAATGAGTCTTCTTGAATGAGTTTACATCCCAGCTTTGCAGCATCTGCAAATAGAGCTGTTTTCTTTCCAATATCCTTTGCCTATGGCCTACACAGGGCATAGTTTTGTCCTCTACTTTGCCAATCCAGAACTGGAAGAATATGTACCCGTACATGTAGGAGGTACTGAAATTTTTTGGGATAGGATCTTTAGGGGCCTCTATAATCTCTTGAGGGGTCTAAGAAAAGCCTAATTTTTGACATTTTTGGTTGGGTTGGTGGTATGGAGAAGAAGAATTAGGTGGCTTACTTTCCTTGCCAATGTTTGGGAAAGGTCTCTATTTTTTTATGGAAAATTGATAATACTCTAATGGAAAATGATGACCTGAGAACTTTCCATTTTTTTTGCCACAATGATGAAAGAAAAAATCCTGACTTGTCTAATTTCAAATTATGAAGACCTTTCCACACCCATTTATTGCATATGAACACTTCCTCTTTTCACAGGAATGGAGAAGAGCATATTCATTTGCCAGAATTTCTTTTCTATATTACCTTAGTTGGCACATGTGTTGCTTTTTTCCCTTTTGGAATGGAAATGTCTATCCTATTCCTGTCTTACCATTGTATTTTGGAAGCACATAACTTGTTTGATTTCATTGGCTCATCAGCGGGAGGGAAATTTGATACTAGAATGAATTAAGACTTTGGCCAGGTAGGGGAAGAATGCCATGGTCTGAATGTTTCCCCAAGCAGTCATGTGTTGGAAACTTATTTCCCAGTGCAGCAGTGTTGGGAAGTGGGACTTTTTGAGAAGTGTGTAGGTCATGAGGGTTCTTCTCTTGTGAATGGATTAACACCACTATAAAAAGGGCTTGTGGGAGTAGGTTTGCTCTCTATTGCCCTTCTGCCTTCTGCCATGTGAAGTAGCAAGAAGGCTGACACCAGATGCCAGAGCCCTGATCTTGGACTTGCCAGACCCTAGACTATGAGAAATAAATTTCTGTTCTTTATAAATAACCCTATCTTTGATATTCTGTTAAGTTAAGATGCTATTCCATCCCAATAGCCCCCAAAGTCTTAACTCACTCTAGTATCAAATTTCCCTCCAGCTGATGAGCCTATGAAATCAAATAAGTTATGTGCTTCCAAAATACAATGGTAGGACAGGAATAGGATAGACATTTCCATTCCAAAAGGGAAAAATAGACTATAAGAAAGGGGTAACTGGTCACAAGTAAGTCCAAAACCCAATAGAACAAACAACATTAAATCTCAAACATTGAGAATAATCTTCTTTGACTTCATGTCTCACCTCCTGGACACATTGGAGTGGGAATCAGGCCCACAAGACCTCAGACAGCCCAGCCCTCATGGCTTTGCTGGACTCAGCCCATGCTTCAGCTCTTTAGAGAGCTTAATTGTATGCCTGTGACTTTCCCAGGCTGGTGTTGCATGCTGGTGGGGTCTACAGTTCTGGGGTCTTGGGAGAATCCCTGTCCCCATGGCTCCACTAACATTGTGCCCTAGTGGGAGCTCTCTCTGATGTCTCTGCCCCTCTGCTGGGCCCCAAGGCTGTCTGAAACAACCTTTGAAATCTAGATGGAGGAAGCCATGCCTCCTCAGCTCTTGCATTCTGTGTACCTGAAGAATTAGCAGCATGTGGATGCTCCCAAGGCTCACTTGCACCCTCTGAAGCAATAGCCCAAGTTGTACCTGGACCCACTTCAGCCACAGCTGGGGCGGCAAAGGAGTGCTGAGCCAGAATACAGGGAACAGATACCAAAGGAAGCCCTGGGTAGCAAGCCCTGAGATCCCATGGGAACCCCAGGCCCTTTTCTTTAAACTAGTCTACCCTCAAGGCCCTAGCACTCCCAGCCTGTGATGGCAAGGGCAGCCTCAAAGATCTCTGAGATGTCATTATCCCATTGTTTTGATGACTAGCACCTGGCTTCCTTCCATCCATACTAATCTCCTTATCAAATGGTTGCTTGGCCACACCCTTGGTAATCTCTTCTGAACGTACTTTTTTATTCTTTACATGGCCAGGCTAAGAGTTTTCCAAATCTTTATGTTCTGCCTCCCTTTTGATTATAAATTCTGTCTTTGTCATCTCTTCTCTCATATTTTACTAAAGCAATTAAGAGAAGTAAAGCAACGTCCTGAATGCTTTGCTGCTTAGAGATTTTTTCTGCCAAATGTCCTAGTTATCACTCTTAAATTCTGCCTTCCATAAAGTCCTAGGACACAGATATAATTCAGCCAAGTTTTTTTTCCACTTTATAACAAAGATGACTTTTCCTCCAGTTTCTAATAAAATATTCCTCATTTCTATCTAAGACCTCATCAGAATGGCCTTTGCTGTTCATATTTCTACCAACATTCTGTTTGAGAAGACCTAAGTAATCTCTAAAAAGATTCGGACTTTCCTTACAGCTCTTTTCTTCTGAGCCCTCACCAGAATTGTCATTAATGCCCCATTCATAGCAAGACAGGCTTTTTCCAGCACTTACTTCAAAGCAGTTCTAGCCTCTACCCCTTACCCAGTTCCAAAACTGATTCCCCATTTTTAGGTATTTGTTATAAAATACCCTACTCCTCATACCAATTTATGTCTTAGTCCGTTTGTGCTGCTATAATGGAATATCACAGACTGGGTAATTTATCAAGAACAGAGATTTATTTCTTACAGTTTTGGGTCTGGGAAGTCCAAGATCAAGGTGCCAGCATCTGGTGTGGGTTTTCTTGCCACATCCTCACATGGCAGAAGGCAGAAGGGCAAGAGAGAGCAAACCCACTCTCATAAGCCCTTTTTCATGCCACTATAAAGTGGCATTAATCCATTCACGACAGCAGAGCCCTCATGACTTAAACACATCCAAAAGTTCTCACCTTCCAACACTGTTGCATTGGGGAATAAGTTTCCAGCACAGAATTTGGGGAGACACATTCAGATCAGAGCATATCCTAAGAATATGTGACTTAAAAGTCCACTTATATTTGTCTCACCTTCTGGAACACTGATTAAATTTAGGAAGTTTTGATCACATCTTTCCAACTTTGGGACTATACAAACTAACTTTACATAGAGTATAGAACAAAGGCTTTCTTAAAAATTCTCAGTGGTAAGCAGAGCAGCTCACTTTTCAGAACCTCAGTTTCCTCATCTGAAAAAGAGGATTACAATGTTTACAAGTTTGATATGTTGATAAGTTGCCTAGGTTTATTTTTTCCTATAGAAGTATCTGTCAAGAAAATACCTATATCTCTAGATATTGCCCTTTAATTGATAAACCTGGGGACTGAAAGCCTAATCATGACTCCAACATAAAAATGTCCCACTAGAGACATTACTCCATGGAGCTTGTGGGGCTCTACCACCAAAATAAAAATGTTAAGGCCATCTATGATGTCTCAAATGGCCTAGTCTCAATTCTCTTATTCTTTGACTTCTTTGAAGGATGAATGTGGTTGGCTATATTCTTAAAACTCTCCCTGGCCTGTGACCTTCAAAATAGTTTACCGTCCTAGTTTTTTATGCTGCTCTAGTTTTTGCCTTTTCATTGCCCTTAAAATAAATCCCAAACTACTCACAACAGCTTACAAAGTCCTTTATAATTTCAGTCCTTTGTCTAACTCTCTAGCCTCATCTCTTGCCATTTTCTGTCTTTACTTAAAACTCTTCATGCCAAAATTCTTTGGTTTCTTGATAATTGCTGTTTGTCCTCACTCAACTCTGGTCCTTGGAACATGCTGCTCCCTCTCCCAGGAGTACTCATCCCACTTCATTTGGCTAACTCCTTACTCATTTCCTATCTCAGTTCCTCAGGGAATCCTTCTCCAACCTTTGAAGTAGGGCTCTATGCTCTTTGATCTCAGACAGCCATATAACAACATTTCTCTTATTTTATTGTTATTATCTCTTTAACTGTCAGTTATCTCCATTAAATTATAGGCTTTGTGAAGATTTTTAAAAATTGCTATATCTCTCCAGAACTTGGCACATGTGATTGTTCACTACTGGTTGTTGAATGAATGGATAAATGAATGAGCGGCCATCTGTTATCTGTCATCTTTACTGATTTCTGTTCTTCCTTCTGAACTTTCATGTATAAAACATGGGGTGGCTATATCTCTCATAACTATTTCATGGCATTGTTTTGAGGATTACATTAGTAATGTGTATAAAATGACTTATTTATAAATTATAAAGAGGTAGGCAAAATTGTCACTTGCTATAATTATTGCTCCCTCACTAGCAAGACTTATTCTCTTGTTGGTGATGGAAAATGCCTTCAGAAATATTGAAATACTCAGGCACTTCTGAGATTGCAAAAATTTGTGTTATTCTGATTAACCCAAGATTCAAGAGGATTTGAATGAGGATTGTAAAATTATTGATATCCTTGTGAGGGTTCTCAGGACAAGTTGCGATTTGCTTTTTATAATCTTAACTCAGGACACAGGAAATTTTTAACAAAATAATAATTTCTACCTAAAGTTATTAAAAAGTTACTTTACCTTGAAGGTAAATTCATATTAAAAAATGTCTTTCCTCATACTATAGGATTCTGTTTTTGAATTTTCTTTGCTTTTTATTCCAGAAAGTCATCTGACTTCTTTATTAATTAGCTTATTGTGTAAACACGGAAAGACAGATTTGAGAAGGCACCAAATCAGAAAGGGTTTTTAAAATTTTTTTTGCATTCACCTATTGTTTTGGGGGAACTTTTGGAATGCTTTTAGATTTCTCTGATAGTAGAGTAGGAATGAATATTATCTTTTCAGAGTTATATTGGGGAAAATCGAAATCCAAGAAGGAAGCAATTTGCCTAAATTTCTATAGACAGCAGAGTCTCAGAATTATAAATAGAAATGAGATAATTTGTTGACACCAACTTCAAGAAGCTAATCACCAACATGTTTTCACAAGTCATTTGATCACATTATAAAGTACTACCCAACTCCATTTATTTAATATTTGTACTGGACTTTGGTCTGATAAGACAACATTAAAGAAACAAATCAACTAAAGCAGGTCCTGGAAGTTTCCTTATTGTACAGTATTCTGGCTTGTAGTAATATTTTACTAAAAGTGAAGCAGCAAGGAAAAAGGAAACAAATGTAAGGTGATGTCATGTAGTCATGGAATGTGCCCTGGATCAGCAATGTTCATTTGAACTCAGGCAAGTCAGCATCCCTTACTCAGTCACTGCTTCCTGCTCCAGTTTCACAGCACAGCAAGATGTTTACTGTTCTTCCACACATGGCCATAGAAGAGGAAGCAGTGTTTACCTTCCTTAGGCCCTTTAGGCAGGGTAAAAGTCTCTACTTCAAAGTGGGAGCCCAGTATTCAGAGTAGCGAGTGAATGTGTCAAGAACTCCAGGTAGCTGCGTAATCTCTGGAGCTAGACAATAAGAATAACTAATAATCACTAATACCTACTGAATATTTAGTGTACCAGAAGATGTTCTAAGTACTTTATGTGGAACATCCCACATAATCCTCACAACAGATCTATGCCAAATAAGAAAACTGAGGTGTAGAGAAGATAAGAAACTTGCCCAAGTTCACACAAGAAATAAGTAGCAAAGCCAGTCTATAAATCCAGGAAATTTGATGTCAAGACTGAACTCTTTATCATTTTGCTGTATTAGCTCGCTCATCAGTGCCCATTGTAAGCCTTATTTAAGGCATAAAATCCTTATAAAATTTTATGTTAGTGAGAGGAGAGATATTTTCTATACTGAGGATGACTTAATAGTCATACTATATACTGAAGCATACTGGTAGTTGACATAAAATCACAAATAAAGTTGTCCTTTCATCAAATATTTATTGAGTACCACGTAACTAATTTCTGGGAGAAACTGAAGCAACTACAAAAGAATGGGAACTGGCACCTGCCAGTCTGCCTGAGGAATCCAGCAGCAAGCTCAACAATGGACCATTCCAGCCAGGCTTCCCAGAACCTCTGGATGGGCTGACTAATGAAGGGCTTCACCTGCCAAGGACAGTCTGTAGTGACTGGAATAAGTGAGTACTTCTTCAACTGTGCAGACACCAATGCATGGTCAAAAGGATCAAAACAATCAGGGAAACATGACACCATCCAAGGAATAAACAAAAGCACCAGTAACTGACCCTAAAGAAATGACAATTTACAAACTATTTGACAAATAATTCAAAATAATCATCTTGAAGAAGCTCAATGAGCTATAAGAGAATACAGATAGACATCTAAACAAAATCAAGAAATAATACACAAAAAAATGAGAAGTTCAACAAAGAGATAGAAACCATAAAGAAGAACCAAATAGAATTATGGAGCTAAAGAACATAAGACTGATATGTAAAGTTAGATACGGAGTTCCAACAGCAGACTTGATAAAGCATAAGAAATAATCAATAAAATTGAAGCCAGGCCATTTGAAATTATCCAGTCAGAGGAAGAAAAAGAAAAAAGAATGAAGAAGAGTGAAGAAAGCCTCCAGGAATTATGAGACACCATCAAGCAAATTCATGTATGCATTATGGGAGTTCCAGAAGGAGCAAAGAAAAATAAAGAGGAAGAAAGCTTATGACAGAAAACTTCCCAAATCTGGAGAGGGAAAGAAACATCTAGATCCATGAATCCCAATAAACCATAAATAAATCAAATATAAAAAGACCTTTACTGAGGTACATTATAATCTCTCAAAAGTCAAAGACAAAGAGAATTTTGAAAGCAGCAAGAGAAAAGCAGCTCGTCAAATACAAGGGAACACCAAACGACTATTGGTGGATTTCTCAGCAGAAATATTGAGGCCCAGGGGAGAATGGGATGACATATTCAAAGTACTGAAAGATAAAAAAAACCCTGCCATCCAAGAATACTCTACCTGACAAAGCTCTCTTTTAGAAGTGAAAGAGAAATAAGGACTTTCCCAGACAAACAAAAGCTGCGGGACTTAATGATCACTACATATGCTTCATTAGAAAAGCTGAAGGAAGTTCTTCAAGCTGAAAGAAAATGGCACTAATTAGTAACATGAAAACAGAAGAAGGTATAGAACTTACTTGTCCAAGTCAATACATAGGCAATTTTAAATTACTCTAATACTGTAATTGTGGTGTGCATATCACTTATATCTTTAATACAAGGTTAAAAGACAAAACTATTAAAAATAATAATAGATATAATATTTTGTTAAGGAATATACCATATGAAAAAATGTAAATTGTGACATCAAAAACATAAAATGTGTGTGTGTGTGTAGTAAAATTGTAGTTTTTAAAATGTGATTAAAGTTGTTATTATCAGCTTAAAGGAGATTATTATAACTATAAGATGTTTCATATAAGCCTCATGGCAATCCCAAAGAAAAAACATAGTCAATACACAAAAGATAAAAAGTTAAGAATAACATCACACCACTAGAAAAAAATCATCTAATCACAAAGGAAGAGAGCAAAAGAGGAAGAAAGGAACAAAGGATCTATAAAACAACAAGAAAAAAGTCAGCAATTACCAAATGTAAATAGATTCAATTCTGCAATCAAAAGACACAGAGTGGCTGAACAAATTTAAAAAGAAACCAATTATATGATGCCTACAAGAGGCTCACTTCTTGTTTAAGGATATAAATAGACAAAGTGAAAAGATGGAAAAAGATATTCCATTCAAATGGAAAACTAAAAAGAGTAGGGGTAACAATACTTATATATATCAGATAAAAAATACTTTAAATCAAAAACCATAAAAAGAGTCAAAGAAGGTCATTATACAATGATATATGGGTCAGTTCATCAATAGGATATAATATAGATGCACCCATCATAAGTGTACATAAATATAGAAAGCAAATATTAATAGATTTGAAGGGAGATATAGACTTCAGTACAATGATAGTAGGGGAGAACTCCCTTTCTTTCAACAATGGATAGATCATCTAGACAAAAAATCAATAAGGGAACATTTGACTTGAACTACACCTTAGACTAAAGGGACTTAACAGAAGTTTACGGAATATTTCATCCAGAGTAGTGGAGTACACATTCTTCTAAAGTGCAATGTGAATAGAATATTCTCCAGGATAATCACATGTTAGACCACAAAAAAGTCTTAACAACTTTAAGAAATCATAGCAAGTATATTTTCTAACCACAGTGGTATGAAAGTAGAAAAAAATAACAGAGGAATTTTGGAAAATTCACAAATATGTGGAAATTAAACAATTAGAACAACAAATAGATCAAGAAGAAATCAAAAGGAAAATTAAAAGATATTTTGAAAAAAATGAAAATAGAATCACAAAGTACCAAACTTGTGAGATGTAGCAAAAACAGTTCTAAGAGTTAAGTTTATAGTAATAAATGCCTATATCAGAAAAGAAGAAAGATCTCAAATAAACAACCTAAAATTATATCTTAAGGAACTAGACTAAAAAGAAAAAAAATAAGCCCCAAATTTGTAAAAGGAAGAAAATAATGAAGATCATAACAGAAATAAATAAAACAGAGACTAGAAAAATAATGGAAAAGATCAAAGAAAATGAGTAGGCTTGTTGAAAAGATAAAGAAAATTGACAAACCTTTAGACCAAGACAAAAAGAGAGAAGATGTGAATGAAATCAGAATGAAAGAGAAGATGTTACAACTGATATCACAGAAATACAAGGATCACAGAGACTACAATGAACAATCATATGACAACAAATTGGACAACCTAGAAGGAATGAATAAATTCCTAGAAATATACAACCTACCAAGACTGAATAATGAAGAAATAGAAAATCTGAACAGAACAGTTATGAGTAAGGAGATTGAATTGTTAATAAAAAGTCTTATATTAAAGAAAAGCCCAGGACCAAATGGTTTCACTGCTGAATTATACCAAACATTTAAAGTGCTAATACCATTTCTCAAATTCTTCCAAAAAATTGAATAGGAGGGAATACTTCCAAACTAATTTTACAAGACCAGCATTACCCTGATACCAAATCTAGGCAATGACACAAGAAAATAAAATCACAGGTCAATATGCCTTATGAACACAGGTGCAAAAAATTCTTAACAAAATACTAGCAAACCAAATTCAAAAACACATTAAAAAGATTATACACCACGATCAAGTGTGGTTTATTTCAGGGATGCAAGGACACTCCAACTTAGGCAAATCTATAAATGTGACATACCACATTAGCAAAATGAAGACCATGCCATATGATCATTTCAATAGATGAAGAAACAGTATTTGACAAAATTCAACATCCTTTCATGATAAAAACTCTGAACATATTATATATAGAAGGAATGTACTGCAACACAATAAAGGCCATATATGACAAACCCACAGCTAACATCATGTTCAGTGGTAAAAAGTTGAAAACTTTTCCTCTAAGATCAGGAACAGGATAAGGATGCCCACTCATACTTCTTCTATTCAACATAGTATTAGAAGTCCTAGCCAGAACACTTTGGCAAGAAAAGGAAATAAAAGGCACCCACATCAGAAAGGAAGAAGTTAAACTGTCTCTGTCTGCAGACAAAATAATATTATGTAGAGAAAACCCTAAAGACTCTACCAAAAGATTGTTAGAACTAATAAATTAATTCAGTAAAGTTGCAGGATACAAAATGAACATGCAAAAATCAATAGTATTTCTGTACACCAACAACTATCTGAAAAAGAAGTCAAGAAAACAATCCCATTTATAATAGTCACAAAAATTTAAAATACTTAAGAATAAATTTAACCAAGGAGGCAAAATATCTGTATACTGAGAATTATAAAGTATTGATGAAAGAAATTAAAGAAGACACCAATAAATGGAAAGATATCCAGTGTTCATGGATTATAGGAATTAATATTTTTTAAATGTCCATATTATCCAGAGTGATCTACAGATTAAATGCAACCTTTATTTAGATTCCAATGACATTTTTCACAGAAATAGAAAAACAATACTGAAATTTGTATGAAACCACAAAAGATCCAGAATAACAAAAAGAACAAAGTTGGAGGCATCACACCACCTGATTTCAAATTATACTACAAAGCTATAGTAACCAAAACAGCATGGCACTGGCATAAAAACAGACACATATTTTTGTGGAACAAAATAGAGAGTCCAGAAATAAATCCATGCACTTACAGTCATTTGATTTTCAACAAAGATGCCAAGAACACACAATGCGGAAAGGACAGTCTCTTCAATAAATAGTTTTGAGAAAACTAAATATACACATGCAGAAGAATGAAAGTAATCTCATCTCACACCACATAAAAAATCAACTCAAAATAGATTAAAAACTTAAATATGAGATCTGAAACCATAAAACTACTAAAAAACATAGGGGAAAAGACCATGACATTGGTCTAGGCAATGATTTTTGCTCAGGCAACAAAAGCAAATATAGGCAAATGACATTACATCAAACTAACAATCTTCAGCACAGCCAAGGAAACAGCAGAATGAAGAGACAACCTATGGAATGGAAGAAAATGTTTGCAAACCATTCAACTCAACAACTCAATAGCAAGAAAACCAATAACTGATTAAAAAATGGGCAAAGGACCTGAAGAGACATTTCTCAAAAAAGGACACACAAATGGCCAACAGGTATATGAAAAAATGTCCAAAATCACTAATCAGGGAAATGCAAATTAAAACTACAATGAGATATACCCTCACACCTGTTAGAATGGCTATTAACAAAAAGATGAAAAATAACAAGTGTAGGCAAAAACATGAAGAAAAGGAACCTTGTACACTGCTGTTGGGAATATAAATTAGTGCAGCCATTATGGACAACAGGATGGAGGTTCCCCCCAAAATTAAAAACAAGACTACCATATGATTCAGAAATTCTACTATTGGGTGTATATCTGAAGGAAACGAAATCAGTATCTTGAGATATCTGTACTCCAATGTTCATTGCAGCATTATTCACAGAGCCAAGAAAAGGAATCAACTTAAGTGTCCATCAACAGATGGATGGATAAAGAAAATGTGGTGTATGTATACAGTGAATACTATTCAAACTTTAAAAAGAAGGAAATTCTGTCATTTGTGATAACATAGATGAACCTGGAAGACATTATGTTAAGTGTAATAAGCCAGGCATAGAAAGACAAATACTGCATGATCTCACTCACATGTGCCATCTAAGAAAGTTGAACTCATAGAAGAAGTGAATAGAATGGTGGCTATTACCAGGGGCTGGGGTGAGGAGGAAGAATGGGAACATATTTGTCAAAGAATACAAATCATAGAGACTCTGCCCTTAAAAGCACATCCTAAGTACCTACAAAAGTGTCTGTTTTTTGTATTGTCAATAAATATTTATTGAATGACAGGAAAAAAGAAAAGGTCTGTGAAAGTTTCAAATGCATTTTAAATTATTTTTTCATTGATAAAATTGACTTTGTAACCAAAAAGAAAAAAAAAAGAATGGAAATTGGGCATTGGTCTGAAGTAGCTTACAATACATGTGATATCACGGAGGTGGATACATCCTTTGGAAATCTGCCATTGAAGAAATGAAGGGTTTCTGTAATAACCAGGAAATGGAGTTCCCACATGATGTCGATGCCAAGCCTTCCCCCTGTGGAGTTAACACCAGAATTTTTGAGAAACATATGGTTTTTGTTTTCTTTTCTTTCTGAAGCCCTCTGATAATTTCTTGGTCTTTTCAGTTTCAATGACACAGTCCTTCCATGATGCAGGAGACATATTCCGGTGTGGGAAAATAAAACCAGACAAGAAACTTGGGGAAATTATCCTTGTGTTTAATTTGTTTTGTCACTTTTTGCCTGGCTGCATTAGGAAAAGTGATGGTGAAATCTACTCTCTCTTTTCTCTTAGGGACTCCAGAAGACTTTATGTTTGAAAAAATCTCACTTAGGATAGGAATTCTAAATGGAGCTGCAGGAGGAGGGGCTCTATCTAGAACAATCCATCAGCCATTACTTTGTAAATGCTTAAAACAAGCTCAACACAATACAAGGACCATGCAAAGGACCCAAGAAAGGTGTTATATAAGCAGTCTTTTTGGGGGTTTTTTGGTGCCTTTTGGTTCTTTTTTTTATGTCTATTTATTTATTTCATTTCAAAATATTACAGGGGTACAAATATTTAGGTTACATATATTGCCTTTGCACCACCTGAGACAGAGTTACAAGCATGTCCCTCGCCCAGACAGTACGCAATGCATCCATTAGGTGTGAGTATACCCATCCCCTCCTCCCCACTCCTACCTGCCTGACACCTGATGAATGTTACTTTCATGTGTGCACGTAAGTGTTGATCAATTAGTACCAATTTGCTGGTGAGTATATGTGGTGCTTGTTTTTCCATTCTTGTGATACTTCACCTAGGAGGATGGGCTCCAGCTCCATCCAGGATAAAACAAGAGGTGTTAGTTCACCATTGTTTTCTGTGGCTGAGTAGTACTCCATGGCATACATATACCACGTTTTATTAATCCACTCATGTATTGATGGGCACATGGGCTGTTTCCACATCTTTGCAATTGTGAATTGTGCTGCTATAAACATTCAAGTGCAGGTGTCTTTATTATAGAATGTCTTTTTTTCCTTTGGATAGATGCCCGGTAGTGGGATTGCTGGATCAAAATGTAGTTCTACTTTTAGTTCTTTGAAGCATCTCAATATTACCTTCCATAGAGGTTGTACTAGTTTGCAGTCCCACCCACAGTGTATGAGTGTTCCTATCTAGCATTTGTTGTTTTGGGACTTTTTGATAAAAGCCAATCTCACTGGAGTTAAGGGATACCTCATTGTGGTTTTGATTTGCATTTCCCTGATGATTAGAGATGTTGAGCATTTTTTCATATGTTTCTTGGCCATTAGTCTATCTTCTTTTGAAAAGTTTCTGTTCATGTCCTTTGCCCACTTTTTAATGGGGTTGTTTGATTTTTTTCTTGATGATTTTTCTGAGTTCTATATAGATTCTAGTTATCAGCCCTTTATCAGATGTATAGCATGCAAATATTTTCTCCTATTCTGTAAGTTGTCTATTCGCTCTAGTGATAGTTTCTTTGGCTGTGCAGAAGCTTTTTAATTTGATCAGGTCTCATTTATTTATTTTTGTTGATGCCGTGATTGCTTTTGGAGTCTTCTTCATGAATTCTTTGCCTAGGCTGATGTCTATAAGAATTTTTCCAACGTTTTCTTCTAGAATTCTTATGGTTTCATGCCTTAGGTTTAAGTCTGTTATCCATCATGAGTTGATTTTTGTGAGAGGTGAGAGGTGATGGGTGTGGATCCTGTTTCAGTCTTCTACATGTGGCTATCCAATTTTCCCAGCACCATTTATTGAATAGGGATTCTTTTCCCCAGTGTATGATTTTGTCTGCTTTGTCGAAGATCAGATGGCTATATGAGGATGGTTTTATATCTGGGTTCTCAGTCATGTCTCTGTTCTTGTGCCAGTACCATGCTGTTTTGGTTACTATAGCCTTGTAGTACAGCTTGAAGTCTGGTAAATTGATGTCTCCCAATTTGTTCTTTTCACTTAAGGTTGCTTTAGCTGCATGGGGTCTTTTCGGTTCCACATGAAGCATAGAATTTTTTTTTTCTAGATCTGCAAAAAGTGATCTTGGTATTTTAATAGGGATTGCATTGAATCTGTAGACCACTTTGGGTAATATAGACATTTTAACAATGTTGGTTCTGCCGATCCATGATCCTGGTATGGTTTTCCATCTGTTTACATCCTCTGCTAATTCCTTCCTTGGTGTTTCATAGTTCTCCCTGTAGAGGTCTTTAACCTCCTTGGTTAAATATATTCCTAGGTATTTTACCTCCCAGTCCACAACAGTCCTAGGGGAGCTTGGCTGGCTTGAGGTCCTGCCTACTGGCAGAGGCCCAGAAGAAACTGTGGAATAGGGGAGGGTGGAAAGGAGCAAGACCTGCTCCATACTGCCAGAGGGCGGGTCTCAGACAGCCCCGCCTCCACAAGCAGACTTTTTGGCTGAGTGGGGCCACTTCAGCCCCTCCCTGGAAGCTTTGCCCAGAAGTAGAGAACAGACTTTTGACCCCTACTAAAAGCATTTGTGGAGCTTGAGGGCAGGCTCGCCCAACCCAGACACACCCAGCCTCACTGCCCCACCCACCACTGCTGAAGTGGAGAATAAGGACACACCTAGAAGTTCTGAATGTTTCTTATACTTTATTTTTATTTTTTTTTAATTTTTAAATTTCAGAATATGATGGGGGTACAAACGCTTTGGTTACATATATTGCCTATGCACTGCCCAAGTCAGAGCTACAAGCGTGCCCATCCCCCAGTTAAGCACAGTCTTGATCCTGAAGGCCTTCTTAGTTTGGTTAAAGAGACGGAAAGTACCAGCATGAAATACCAGAGGACCCTGATAATAACATGGAAAGTGGGTATTACCATCTGTAGGTGTTTACAGAAAGGAGAGGTGAGTGAGAGCTGGGTAGCATGGAAGGCTGCAAGAAGTAAGTAGAGATGGTGTGTGTGTTGTGGCAGGGGAAAGTGTATACTGAGGAGCATGAGCACAAGGCTCAGGGCTCTGGTGCGATGTAAAAGCCAAAGGAGACATCTGTGGTCTCCAGCTTTGGGAATTTCTTTTGCCACTGTGACTACACCATTCCACCCATCTGCTCTTTCTTGGCAGAATTACCAATCAACCTAAATACGATGTTGCTGGATGGTGTGTGCTTCTAAACACTGGGACAAGTTTGGACGAGATAAATTCTTTTTAGCTAGCTCCTGAACTGGTGATTAAAAAGTACTAAGGTCCAAAGAAAAATAAATAAAAATAAGGTTATAGCCCTGTTGAAGAAAGCCATGCAAACATCTTGGGGAATTTTCTCAATGTTTACATAGTAGGCCTCTAGAGAAGGCCACCGACTCATCAACTTTATCCTGGTTACCTTTCAGGAACCTTGGGGAATTTTCTTTAAAGACAATACTACAGTTTCTTGACAACTTATTTGATGCCACGTATTTTCTTAATAAACCTGTGTAAGTGTCTTGTTCTTTTCATCCTCTAGTTCCCCATCAGGCTTTAGAATGCTCATTATTCTCTCTTCCCCATAGGGATTTTTTGGGGGGAGAAAAAAAGATTTCAGCCTGATGTGTATAACTCCTAGATAACTTGCTAAATTCTGTATTCAGAGGGAGAGCGGCAGCACTTATTCCCCAGAATAAGTGCTGCCACTTATATCTTGGGAAATGTATCTCATGATTTTTCTAGGAATAAAATCAGGGTTTCTTCCTTGAATATGGCAAAATTGTGCAACTTGATTAACTATAGTTTAAAAGAAGAAGAACTAATGTGGTCTTTTGTACTCTTTCATTTCTCTCCCTAGCACACTTTCTCCTAACCTGGGCCCTTCCCTCTGTCATGTCAGGCACATAGAGCCTTTCATTGTGGGGCATCACCATCTTTTACTTTCCTAAAAAATGCCCTAACCTCTATACTTTAACCTCCACTCTCCTGTCTAGAAAAATTACCCTCTGTGACCATAAGACCTAGGTGCTACTTTGAAAAGGACCTAATGATTTATTAGGGACACCCAATTGCTTTCAATTTAAAGGAAGGATTAACCTAAACTTATAGAGTTTAATGGCACTGGGTTGGGGGGAGTAAGTCAACCTTCCTTTCTTCCCTCTTCCCTCCCTTCCTTCCTTCCTTTCTCATGATCTGTTTTGAAATTTAGAAACAATTTCAGGACAGTGGCTAGAAACCCTTTTGGGACCTATCCTCCTTTTCCATTTGTTGAACAGCTGGAAGGTATCAGCCACGCTCTGAAGCTCAAGGGTGCAAAGATAAACGTGGAACATGTGGCACAGTGTTTTGTCCTCAGAGATCTCACAGTCCAGCCAGAGAAATAGACATATAAACCTACTTCTGGATTGTACCAGGACTCCAAATCAAGAGAGTACTCCGAACCTGCATTCTAGTAGTTGAGGAGAAAAAGATCTGTGTGTTTTTTCCTGCCCCCACTGGGGCCCAAGGCCAGTGTGACAGAGACCACACACTTAAGTCACAAGAGTGTTTGAGAGCCTGAGCCTTTGCTCCCGGTGAACCACACGCTCAGTCTGCTCACCCTTCTCGGTCTGAACAACCATTCTCGATGATGAACGGTGGTGGGAAGTGAGAAAGAGGAGTACGGGAAGACAGAGCTTTCTGTGCCAGGCTTTCACGATGGCCCTAACAGTGAGAGGGAAACACGCAGCGTCTAGCTCACTCTGGCTCCCCCCTGGCTTCACGCAGCTCCCTGAACAATAGTCTCAGTCCCATTTTATGAGACTGCTAAGGAAAAGAAGTATTCCTCAGGGACACAGAAGGCTGAACATGGATAATCTTCAAGGTTCCCAGTCAGACATAGCAAAACATGCTGTCAGCACATCTCTGCTCAGCCCATTCCATCCTTCCTTTGTCATCCTGCCTTCCTCAGCTCTGGTAGCTACAACACTTTGCACAGAAACATGAGGTCAGTATGCTTCATTCACATGGATATTGGTGAATCTTGCAAAAGAATGGCACATGTTTTCTACATTTTAAAGTCCATAACACACTTGTGAACTTACTGGAATTCCCTGGACACACCCGAGACAGGAAATTAGGGGTTTAGCATTGTTAGTGCATTCTGGTATTGATTCTGCTAGTGGGACTTTATCTTGTCTCAAGAATCAAAAGCATGCAGATAGCCACCCACGTAGGGGCTCACATCTGGGGAATAAGTGCTGCCACTTATATCTTGGGAAATATACCAAAGTTGAGGATGTGGCTATGTGGAAAAAATTATCTTTTTAACAATAAATAAAATCATAACCAGTGAAAGTAGGGAGGACATTCTGTAAATTCTCTCTAATTTCCTGAGCATCCACATAGAGTGCCGAGGTCAAAATACTGGAAGTTATACTCACCAAAGCATGGCCAGGTTGAGGACTTCTCAGGAATCTGTGACTTGGTGTGGGGCTTTCTATCACAGCATCTGCAAGTACTTTCATTCAGTGGGACAAGATAAAGTTCTAGAGTCTCAAGCAAAAATCCCAAGAAAAAATCCCTTTCTTTTTGATGACAACATTAATAATGATAATGATAAAAATGACAGCAACTACCTGAGTGATTAGTATGTCCTAGATGCTGGTCTTGGTACTTTGCACATTCTAGTTCACACAAATCTTCATCGTGGCTCTATTAGGTAGTCAGTAGTATTACCTCCATTCTACAGATAAGTAAACGGCACAGAGAAAAGGATTTATCTAAGGTCACAAAGCATGTTAAATAAATAATAGAGGCAAGCTTTAGGCTCCAGAGTCTGCTCAACTAAGTGAAATATAAAGATAAGTCTCTAAGGTTCTAGAGGATGGAATCTAAGCCATTTGTGTTCACAGGACCTTGTGCAGTACTTGGCCTAAAACAGAAGTTTAATAAGTATGTGTCTTGTGGCTGAATAGCTAGATCAATAAGTAAATGGTAGAATGGTCAGGGGCCTCATACTTTCATGTGCTCTTCTGGTATGGTGATACGTATACCTAGAATGGTAGGGAGGTTAGGACCTCATGACATGAGGACCCTAGGTGGTTTCAAAAGTCATCAAGGTCATTTATTTCCTCTGTATTTCCTATGCTAGCGAAGTTTAGAGAGAATAGAAGCCTGCAATCAGGCCAGTTTATACCAAGTTTTCTTCTGTTGTAATGGCCTTGGTTTCAGGTGCTTTTTCATATGAGATCCCAAAAATGTGCTCTGATGTGCTACCTTTTTATTTGTCTGTTTTCCTTTTCTTCTCTCCCTTTTCCCTTCCTCTATTCTTTTCTGTTGTCCTTTCTCCTCTCTTTTTTCTCTTCCCTTCACTTTCCGTTTATTTTATGTTACAGCCAGAGTTATTTAAAGGGTACTACAAATCTTGTCATAGGTACACCTTTTTAGCCATTAAGCCTAATTCTGTGGTTACATGATCTGCACACTCAAGATCTC
The DNA here is from genome assembly GCA_023783475.1 of Daubentonia madagascariensis. Classification (NCBI taxonomy): domain Eukaryota; kingdom Metazoa; phylum Chordata; class Mammalia; order Primates; family Daubentoniidae; genus Daubentonia; species Daubentonia madagascariensis. Next base: position 30,631,970 of record JAKFHU010000978.1, read on the forward strand.
TGAGACAGATGTCAAGTCAAACACCAACAAACCCCAACCTGATTCCCAACCCAGGTGAACTTAGATTGAGCCAAACATAGTACATTATTTTAAACAATCTGTCTGACTTGTAAACTGTTACTATTCAGTCAGAATTAAAGCACTTACCCTGAATGAGAGGCACGTGGTATGCGAAGCGGTGAAGAACAGTGTAGGTAGACAGACACAAACATAGTAAGTAGGTGATTCTGGAGGGTATTTTGGGTTTCTGAGATTGCCTATGACTTATATCCCTACATGCAAGATATTTTCCATGTGGGAATATAGAGCTCACAATGAAAAACAAAATAATTTCTGTAAAATCTTGCTATGACCTCCATATAGCATAACATGCAGCAAATTCTACATATAACCAACATTGTATCTAAAAATGCTAAAAGGGTATAGTTGGATGAACGCACTTGCTTTTATTTACTCTGCCTACAAAGTTTTGTCTTCCTGGCTCCTGTACTCCCTTAAATGTGCTGAGGTTCTAGTCACTGAAGACCTTCAAATAGTCAAATAAAAGACACTTCATAGTCATCACCTTGCTTGACCTCTCTGTGACTACGTCTTCCTTCCCAATAGCTTGACTTCTGGGACATCACCCTCTCGTGATTCCTCTTTTGCCTCTCTAACATCTCCTGTCTAGTCCCTATCACAGCTCCACCTCTTAACACTGTCCTTCCCCAAAGCTCAGCTCTGGTCTTCTCACTCCTCACAGTCTCCCTGGGTAATCTCTTCCATGTCAAAAGCTTCTGGAATCATCTGCATAGTGATGACTTCCAAATCTGGATGCCCCACCCAGATCTTAGTTCTACACATCAGAACTAAATATCTAACTTCTACCTGGGCATCTCCATATGAATGTGCCACAAAAATCTTAAATTTAAAAGTTCCCTCGATGAACTTACCTCCTCCCACCTTAATATTTATCTCCTCTGAGATTCCCTCTTTTGGTTAACAAACAAACAAGCAAACAAAAACCACATTCAACCTAAAAGTCCATACAAGAAAGCCAAGAATTATCCCTGACTCCTTCCTCTCCCTCATAGTCTTTACTCAGTTTCCCCTTAAGTCTTCCTCAAAATAGATTCTTTCTATTTATGCCCACTACCATTGCCCTAGCTCTGGCCTTTATGGTCTCTTATCTAGATTATTATACTAGCTTTGTAACTGGGCTTACTGACAATCCCTCCCTTACCCCTATCCGTTCTCCACCCTTTTGCCAGCACACGCTTTCTAAAACACAAATTTATTCATTGCTTCAAATTTTTCAAAGACTCCTTCATTGTCCAGATAATAAAGTCCAAAGGCCTTAACATGGTTTAATATTCATGTGATTTTTTTCAGTCACAGTAATGGAAATTCAATTCAAAGTGGCTCAAGTGGAAACTATGTGATTTGAATGTCCACAGATTGACCATACAACTGCAGGCAGAGGGCTTAAGTGATGTCACCAGGGCCCCATCATCCCCTTTCTCTTGCCCTCTCTCACTCCATTCCTGGATTCTACTTTCCTCTGTGTGTTTGCTGTATTTGTCAAACAACTTTAGACAGCCAGGGAAGGTAAGCACTGACAACACCAGGCTTCCGTGATTCATGCAGTTCAAGATTCCAAGGAAAGAAAGAGCCTGTATTCCAATTTCTGTACATCAAATCTTAGGAAAGTCTTGATAGGCCTAGTTTGGGTCACACGCCTTAAACTAATCACTGTAGCAAGGAGGAGATAACCCTAGACTGGCCAGCTTGAGTCATTGTCTGTCCCTAGGAGGTTACCACAAAAAATAGCCCAAACAAGATTATATAGAGTAGGGAAATGTATTTCCCAAAGAAAATCAGGGTTATATTATCACTTGAAGGGGGAAGAAATGTTGATCAGACAAAAACAATTCAAGTACACTACCCATGGCATATGCCTCTCACCATGATCTTGACTACTCTCAGTCTGTCCCATCACTACTCCTTCTCTCCACACGCTAGACTACTTATAGTCTTTGGAATGTGCCAATTTGTTTCAGGCCTTTGCACCTTTGCAAGTGCTGTTAGCTCTGCCTGAAATGTCTGGTTGACTAAGTTTTCTCTCTTTAAAAGTCCAGCTAAAATATCATCTTCAAGAGGCCTTTGCTGACATCCATTTCACCTCCATCTTATTTCCTTCTTTGTGCCACTATAATACTTTGTACTTACCTACATTATTATGCTTTTACCACCTATGTTGCAGTTATTCATTTATATGTCTGTTGAGCCCAATAGCCTGAGGGAGCACTGCTAGATCCCTAAATTGTAGCATAGGCAGAAAGTAGGTATTCAACAAATTATTGCATTAATAAATGTTAAGTGAATGAATGAATAAATTACTGAGTTTTTCAGAAATAGAAATAATATACAAAACATATAATTTTTCCTGGATATCAGGATCATCCCTCAACTCACCCCTCCATTCCTTTAACCTTCTCCTCAACACATGCACACACAGATACATATGTGCAACAATTCTTTGAAAAGGAAAAAGAATGGGTGTTCCTTTGTGCCTTTCACACAGCCAGAAGTACAATGTGTTGATCTTTGAAATGCCTTTTTTCTTTTTGGATAAGTAAAGGAATATAAAGTAAGCAGAAGGCCAACGGGTGTCTGAAAGGGAGACGATGAGGTCAGATGGAGAGGAAAGGATGAAGGAGAATGATAGGGTCCCAAATGACAAACTTCCTGGACATTTCACTTTTGCTCATGGTTGGCCAAGTTTGTCTCAATGATAAGAAATGGTATATAAAACTCTTTCTACTACCTGTGCATGCAACATGTGGTTCTGTTTTGTATGATATATAAACAAGTTTAGTTTTGTCTATACAACCAAATTCCTCTTGAGGAAGGTTGTTTCTGGGAAATACACTAGCAGTATAAGAAGATTTGGATTTCCCAAATAGAATTTGTGTCATCTTAGATCATTAGTCAGTAAACTCTCCATATCCATTTAATCTCCTGCAAAATGGAGAGTGTTAATCCTGCTTTGGCTTTCATCTTCAAAGGGCTGTGTGAGGTTCTCAAATAAGACATGTGTGAAAGTATTTTGTAATGTGTTAACTACAATATGTACAACAGTGAGTCATGAATATTAAAAAATGGTTTATCTTCTGCACAGAATGATGTTAAAGTAAATGCAAATTGCCAGTTTTTTGAAGTTTTATTATGACTTTTTGCTTTATATTACTTTTCAGCAATTGGCTTTTTAAGGTGCCATAATAAGGCTGTGAGTACATTTGTTAGATTTTCCTGCTGAACTTGTGAATTGGATCGAATCCTTTATATGAGGATTGAGCATAATTTGGCTAACAACATACAAATCTGTTTTACCTAAAAGAAAAGGAGAAAAAAGAAAGGGATGGAAGAAGAAAAAAAGGAAACAACAACAAAAACTATAGCCAAACTTGTTAATGTAGAAACACTTGTTAGAAGAGCTAATAAATTTTGATGATCTAAGATCACTGTTAGCAGTGGCATGACCTGGTAGAGAGAGGAATCAAGGGAGCAGGGTTCAAATTCCAAGTATGTTTCTGATTCACTGTGTGACTATGGGAAAACATTGCTTAGCCTTCTATGGAGAAGTGTCTGCAGGTATTGTCAGTGGGAAAACAAAAGCAAAAATACTACCATATAACCAAGAGATCAGATTCAATAGATAAATATTAGTCAAGACATCAGTGCTTTGCATAGAATCAAAGACCACTAAATATTTGTTGAGTGAGTAGCTGAAAGAGTATGGACATCGGTGATAGGGAACAAGGAGAAAATCATCACACACTTGACCTTTAACATATTGCCAAGTTCTCTCTTTGTTTTCCTAACTATGATGTGGAGCAAAGACAATTTTTACACTGAGAATTAATGACAAATGGGGATTGCAAAGTGGACACAAGATAAAATTAACCTTACTGCTATGTCCCCTCCAAAATTCATGTGTTGAAACTTAATTACCAATGTGATAGTATTAAGAGGTGGAGCCTTAAGAAGGTGATTAAGCAATGAGGGCAGAGCCTTAGTGCATGGGATTAAGGCCTTTCTAAAAGAGGCTTCACTCAGCATTAGGCCCTCTTGCCCTTCTGCCTTCTGCCATGTGAGGACACACTAACAAAGCCCCATCTTGGAAGGAGAGAGCAGCCCTCACCAGACACCAATGTCAGAGGCTTGATCTTAGACTCCCCAGCCTCTAGAACTGTAAGAAATAAATTTCTGCTCTTTATAAATTACCCAGTCTGTGGTATTTTCTTATAGCAGCATAAATAGACTAAGACATTTACCTTCTATAGGTAGGCTCAATATTTTTCAAAGTTTTTTTATGTGCACCCTCTTATTGAAGCTCATTGAAACAAGAGACTGTGGGAATTCTATCAGCACAATATTCCAACAAACAAACTTGGTTGTTTTCCCTCTTGCCAATAGGATTGATGTCCTCTATACCATCTCCTGTGTTGCTCATGCTCAGGAAACACCATGAGTCATTTCAAGGAATGACACCAGGTTCCATCTGCAGGTCTAGCCACCTGAGACAAGTGTGGGCGATGTGCAGGATTGGCTCCTGTAGGGGATTGAGAAACATACCCTGGACTTGTTGCCTCAGCAGGGCTGGCAATGACCTAAAGAAACTCCTCAGCCTCGCCACTCCCTTTCACACTTCCGCTGTGATGTATATGGCACTACCTGAAGGGTAGGAGTACGGAGAGGAAGGGAGTGGAGATAAATTAAGCAGAGAAAGTATCAGGAGATCACATGGTAGCCCAGAGCTAAAGCTAGGCACTCCCAAATTCACCTTAACATCACTGTCAATCAATACACATCCGTCATTCAGTTTCAGATTGCCACATGGGAGAGTGAACCCAAATTCACAAATACTCATGGGAAGGCAGATTTTACTTCATGTCATCATGTATAGGGTATAGCTTTGGATTAGCACAGAGATTTAACATGCTTAATTATGATCTCTTGGAACTAGAATCTAGATGTTGACTTTTATCTTCAGAACTGTTGGAATCCTGTCTTTGGGATTCTTTCCACTACCTCATTATCACAAAGAGGAATCTGGAATACCAGTATCTCTGAAAGTAGAGAGAAGTAGAGCAGCATGGTTTATACATTTCTTGGTCTTTCTTATACATTTCTCAGCTTTGACAAAATCATGTATAGCTCTTTGTGTTATTAATGTCTGGGTTATGGAGGCACTAACTTAGCAAAACTTGATGTTGATGGCAATTCCTTTTAGGTTGGGACAAGGAGGAAGGGGAACAGATGCTTTGTCTAGGGGGTGTCCATTGAGGAGCAGATGGCACTGGGAGATGATTTGTCTACTAGGAGGAACAAATAGACCAGAGGGGGCTTCCAAGAAGGAACAAATGACATGTCAAGGGGGCTTCCAAGGACTGAACAGATGTTTGGTCTATGATAGGGGGTCTCCAAAGACTGACCAACCAGAAAGAGGTAGAAAGACCACGAAGTGAAGATATGATCAAGGCCACAAATGAGGGTCTTTGGAGCATGCACATGAGTAAGGTGACAGTATTCTCAAGTGACCTACCCTTATTAACATAGTAACAATCACACCCACTAGTGCCATGATAGTTTACAAATGCCATGGCAACCCCCAGAAATTGCCTTACGAGGTTAAAAATGGGGAGGGTTCCCAGTTCCGGGAATTCTCCACCCCGTTCCAAGAAAATTCATAAATATTCCACCCCCAGTTTAACATATTATTAGGGATTAGCATAAAGGACAGACCCTAACCCTGGAGTGACACTCTTCCTCATTGGAGCACTGCTTTCTACTGACTTTGAGAGTGTACTATAGTTTCTATACTCTGTTTTTAAACTCAGGGTCTTCTCCACTCATGGGGGTTGATGTATTCTTTCTCTGGAATGTACTATGCTTTAATAAACTTTGGCACTTTGCTTGCTTGCATCTGCTTGGTCTGCTCATTTGCTCTGTTGACTTGGTACCAGTAACCATTCTTCAGTACTGGGAACTAAGAACCAGGAAACACGGACCTGACTTCTGGTCCCCAGACCAGACATACAGCTCTTTGTACTATTAATGCCTGAGTCATGTAGGTACTAACTCAGCAAATACTTGATGATGATGACAATTCCTGATATAGCAATGGCTGGCAGCAAATAGGCAACAAACACAAAAAAATTTTAAGGGGTCCTAAATTTTGACTTTGGCCTTGTTAGTGTCATGTTAAAATGCATTGGATTCAGCTAGCTCTTGATTTTACCTATGAAAAACAATGGATGAGAGAACATCATCAAACAAGTGAAATGTCTTTGCCTTTTGACTTCTTCCTTCTTCTAGCCAATTGCTCCATAAATCCCTTCTATTAGGTCAAATTTACCTCACTAATGGTGAAACAACTCAAAATGTGTTATTTTCATGAATAAAGGTTGGTCATATCCCTTTTTGCTTTTCAGTGACTGGAGGGTCACTCAGAACTCATTATTCTCAGCCTCCCAATAACTGCTAGGTAGGAGCAGTTTTCTATAGTGCCCGACAGGATATTAAGGTGTAGTGGTGGAGCTCCACATAGAATATTAAATTGTATTCTGTACCTTCTCTTGGACAGAGCAATAACAGGAGGGAACTTTGTAATAAAAGTTCAGCTATGAAATTCTGAGGGCATGCCTCAAATCTTATTGCTCTTCAGGTTGAAAATGCAGATGTGTAATCAACCTATTACTCAAAGATATTTATTGAGCATCTGTCAGATGCCAAGCACTATGATAGGTAGGAGCTCAGGCTCCAGAGCTAAAAAAGATACAGTCCATGACTTCATGAAGACAAACATACAAAGAAATAATTGCAATATGGTGTGAAATTCTGTGATAGAGGTACATACAGGGTAGCTGAGAGTCAGGCATAGAGTTTCAAGGAGAGCTTTATAGAAAGGAAAACATTTGAACTAATTTTGGAAAGATGGGTAAGGATTCCCCTGGTGACTGTGTGGCGGGGCAACTGGGAGGTGGGTGAGAATATTCCTGGCTGAGCAAAGGTTGGAGATGCCTCCATTTTTCTTTTTCAGGCACATTCTCTTCCATATACAAACTCTTTTACAGGATATTTTGCTTGTTGTCAGTGAAGTGGGGGCAAAGGAGACATTAAATCAGAAACGTATTTTCAGAACCAATACATGTCATCAGAGAGAATCTGATACCTCATAGCCACATTTACTATCCCAAAATCCCACTCAGCTTCCCTCCCATACCAACTTGGGATGGCATAGGGAAGGACTGCAAGTTTGTCATTTTAGTGGCACTTATGGGCTCTATGTCATGAGGCTGATAAGGATATTTAGTTGATTAGACTGTTCAGCAGAGGCGAAGTCTGATGTAAAGCTAGAAACCCAATCACCAAGGTCATTTAAATGTCCCTTGCTCTTCATGAGACCCTTTTAACTATGTCCTCTTGCTCTTAATGAGGCGGTGGGAAATTGAGAATGTTTAACCCAAACACTTCCACACTTTCCACCCAAACATTTTCATTCAACCATCTTTGTTTCTGTCAAAGCAAAAATTGTACTGGACAAAGTTAAGCAGGCAAGAAAGACTTTCTTGAAGGCTATTGCAATAGGGTAGAGAGACCAGAACTCAGTCTGAGCTCTACTCTGCTGAAACAAAGGGTGGGAGGGCTTTTAAGTGCTGGGGTAAACTAGTGGAAAAATATTAGAGGATATTGAGGGAAGCCATAGACCATCTGTGTTTACTAATTGACTTTATTCAAAGGAAAAATAAATTTCTCATATCTTCATGACAAGAGGAAATTTTGCAGCTTGGAGCAAGGCACCCACTGAAGTTAGGCTCAGACCTTCTCACAGAGATGGGGAGAGGTGCTGCTATCTTCCATGATGATAACATTTCAAATCGATGGCTCCAGGTTCTTGAGAAAGGCATTCTTAGGTTTTAAAATTGGCAAGAGGCTTTTAAAAAGATTTATGTCTCAAAGTGTCAGAGAAAGAACTTGCAATTACAAGTTTTCTAAAGTAAATGCTCTAAGAAAAGGGAGATCAGAGCCTTGAGTTAAAAGCACACCTATCTAAAGTTTAGTCAAGCTGAGGGAAACATTATGGCTGTCTCAGTCATTTTCCTGATGGCATTTTGCCAGATGTAACTCACCACACTCCTTTTTCTTGCAAGGTTACTGATACTTGGTGAAGCTTGGACCTAGAGGTAATTAAGCTCACAGGCAACAAAGAAGCAAAAACAATGACCTCAGCAAGAGATGGCTTTAGAATCCCTTTCTACTGTTTCCACTCTTTGAAAACTCAAACTGAGTTTGAACAATAATAATAGAAGATTCTATATAGTACAAGTCTTCTCAGTCTATGCAAAACAATGGCTGAAAAGACCAGGCACCCTATTACCAAGGTAGATGACACCAGACAAGAACCAATGCTGAATTTGAATAAGACAATGTTTCTCTGGTTGGAAATATAATATAGTCTCTGTCTCTCCAGAGAGCCCAGCCTCCTCATATTGGAAAGGAACCATGATTTTCCATTTAATTTCTGTCTTACGTATGTTGTTCCAGATAATAGGAAAGGGGTAATGCTGCCCAACTCATTTTATAGCATAAAAGTGGATAAGGATGATTCAACACTTATTTATAATTAAAAAGAAAAAAAAAACTAGGAATAGCCAGAAAATTCCAGAGCTTGCTAAAAGTATGTACCAAAAACTTGGAAGAAACATTGTGGTTAATGAAGTTAAAACTGGGAATAAGACAAGGATGACCTCTAAAACCAATACTATTTCACACAGTACTAGACATGTTGATGAATGTTACCAGAAAAAAAATGAAATAAGAAATTCAGGGATTAGAAGACAAGAGATGAAACTAATGATTTGCAAGTGATATGATTATTTACCTAGAAAAACCAAGAGAAGTACAAACCAACTCTTAAAACCATTAAGAGTTTTGTGTTTGCAAAATTAAAGAGTACATTTCTTCATCAATAGAAATCAAATAGAAAATGCAATTAAAAGAAGATATTCCTCTCAATAACAACAAAAGTTATCAGAATAAGTTACCCAAGAATACACAATATTTCTAGAAGATGTCCTGAATAAATAGGGAAGTATTTTATCATCTTGGATTTGAGGACTTTATATTATAAAGATGCTAATTCATTCCACATTTATCTATAAATCCAATGTAAACCCAATAAAACTTTAATCTGTATCTTTGAAGAAACTTATAAAACCTTATTATAACATCTCAGAGAAAGAAAACTATAGAGGCAATACTTACCCTACCACTTATAAAGAATACTAAAAAAATCAAAGTAATAAAAATAATATCCCAGACCATGAAGCTGAAAAACTGACCTGTGTATACATAGCAAAGGCAGCTCTGCAAAGCAATAGGGAAAGGACACATGGTTTAGTGAATGGTGTTAATAGAACTGACTTGTAATATGTAGAATTATAAAACTGGATTTCTTTTGACAGTAAATGCAAAAGGTATATTACAGATAGATTCAAAAACAAATGTTAAAACCAATACTATAAAATTCATAATAGAAAATGTAAAAGAATATCCTTGTGACCGAGGGGTGGGGGGAAATATTATTAAACAATGCTTTCCCTTAAAAAATTCCACAAATGAGCAAAATATTAGATAAATTTGATTATATCATAATTAGGTCTTTCTGTTCGATGAAGGACATCATGGATAAAGTTTACAGATATTACATATTGAGAGATGTTTAAACATCTAAAACCACAAGTGACAAATATTTAATATAAGGAACACTTGCAAATCAGTAACAAGGTAGAAATCCCTAGTCAAAAGATGGGCTAAGGATGTGATTGGGTAATTTACAGAAGAGGAAATCCAAACAGCTAACAAGCATATGAAAAATTGCTCAAACTCATTAGTAATCAGAGAGATATAAATTAATCAACAATAAGACATACATATGTACATGTATGCGTGTGTGTGTGTGTGTGTGTATAGAGAGAGACATACAGAGACAGAGACAGAGACAGAGAAATTTCTACTGCCGGGTAAGAGCACAGAATGGAATCATAGAATGTCCTTGTTGGAAGATGCTACTCAAAAATGAATTTTATGTATTCGCTTATATATTCTCATCCTCTAGGAAAGTTTTCTTCAAACTCTGGTTACTTAAATGAATATACATGTCAAATCCAAAAGAAAAGAAAAAAAAAGAAAAAAGAAAAAAAAGAAGGAATGCAGACAAACAGGCTCAAAGAACCATTATTTAAGTGTTATTGACATAATTAAAATTGAGTAAGAGAACTTCAGTTATGAAAGAAAAAAATAAAACCAAGTGCAGGATTGAATAATAAATTTGCCACATTCACAAAATAACACAGGCAAATTGATTGGTTCAGTACAAGTACAGCCAAGCTTCCTGTTCATCATTTTGGAGACTAAACAGCAAGACAGACTAAATTTCAACTGAATTCATGGAATATTTTGTTGTCAGTCAGGAACATCCTCAAGGTGCTGTGATGTGTTCTTGGTTCATAGTTCATTTGAAGAAGGTTTGTAAAATCCTAGTAGAATGTAATCTTATACTATGCTTAATATAAATTGCATCGGCTTTCCCATTTTTTTTGTGCCCAAGCAAAGGAATCTGACTTATCAGTAGTTTAAAATTCTGGATAGGGGAAATAAATTGTTTCCTAATGAATTTTACAGGAAAATAGCAGCTGCTTCTGATATAAGTGAACAGACACAGATACTCAAGCAGATGAATCGGTTTCTTTTGGGAAATGTTATGAATAGGAAAAAACAAACACCCTTCCCACACAAATATTTTGTAAATTTTCTTTTGGTATTTGTTCAATATCTTGATTTAAAAATGTGGGTAACATGAAACAGTATGCCCAAACTGAAGATATAGTGAAAAAGTATCAGAAATATTAGATGAGAGATTAAGGCTCATTTACCATGAAGGGGTGAAGATCAGAATAAACAAACCACATGAGACTTCACACTATTAAGTGAAGTAATGAGTGCTTAGGACAAACAATCTAAGACTTTCATTCATTCATCCAAAGTATATCAAGAAGTGACTCATTTTCCAGGCACTGTTCTCAGAACCGTAAACAAGACTAGCAAAGTTCCTTATATTATAATGGGATCATAAAGACAAGAAGTGTGATTTTATATAACATTAAGCAACAGGAAATAAAAAAGAAGGAAAGTAATAATGGAGGAAAGAAAAGAGAGAGCAAGAGATAGAGTGTATGTTTTGACAGTGATGGCTCCTCTAAAGTGATTTATAGATTCAAGGCAATTCCCATCAAAATACTAACATCTTACTTCACATATCTAGAAAAAATAATCCTAAGCTTCATTTGGAACCAAAAAGAGCCTGAATAGTCAAAGCCTTCTTAAGGAAAAAGAATAAATCTGGAGGCATCACACTAACTGACATCAAATTATACTAGAAGGCTATAGCAACCAAAATTGCATGGTACTGGTATAAAAGTAGAGACATAGACCAATGGAACACAATAGAGAACCCAGAAATAAAACCATATAGCTATGACCAACTGATCTTCAACAAAGCAGACAAAACACACACTGGGGAAAGGATGCCCTGTTGTGGTGCTGGGAAAATAGGATAGCCACATGCAGAGGAATGAAACAGAACACTTTCTCTTGCCCTATATAAAAATTAATTCAAGATGGATTAAAGACTTAAATTTAAGGCGTGAAACCATGAAAATTCTAGAAGAAAACATAGGAAAAACTGTTTTAGACATAGGCCTAGGCAGAGAATTTATACTAAGACCCCAAAGGCAAATACAGCAACAACAAAAATAAATAAATGGGACTTAATTAAATTAAAAAACTTCTGCACAGCAAAGAAAATAATCAACAGAGTAAACATGCAACCTATGGAATGGGAGAAAATATTCACAAACTATATCCAACAAAGGACTAATATCCAGAATCTACAAAGAACTCAAACAAACCAGCAAGAAAAAAACAAACAACCCCATCAATATATAGCCAAAGTGTTGTACCCCCATAATATTCTGAAATAAAAAAAAATGGGCAAAAGAAACAGACAAAATTTTTTTCAAAATAAAATAGACAAATGGCCAAAAAACATGAAAAAATATTCAACATCACTAATCATCAGAGCAATGCAAATCAAAACCACAATGAGATAACACCTTACCCCTGTCAGAATGGTCATTATTAAAAAGTCAAAAAATAATAGATGCTGGAGTGATGCAGAGAGAAAGGAATGCTTATACACTGTTGGTGGGGCTGCAAATTAGTACAACCGATATGGAAAACAGTATGAAGATTTCTCAAAGAAAAAAAGTAGACCTACCATTCAGTTCAGCAATTCCACTACTGGGTATCTACCCAAAGGAAAAAAATAAATCACTCTATTGAAAAGACACCTGCACTCAAATGTTTATCACAGCACAATTCACAATTGCAAAGATATGGAATCAACCTAAGTGTACATCAATTCATGAGTGGATTAAGAAAATGTGGGGGGTGTGTGTGTGTGTGTGTATATATATATATATATAAATAAATACTATGGAGTACTACTCAGCCATAAAAAAGGAATGAAAGAATTTCTTTCACAGCAATGTAGATGGAACTGGAGACTATTATCCTAAGTGAAGTATCTCAGGAATGGAAAACCAAACACCATATGTTCTCACTAATAAGAGGGAGCTAATCAATGGGTACACGTGGGCACAAACAGATGTAAAAGACATTGGAAACCAAGGACAGGAGAGAATGGGAGGAATGTGAGGGATAAAAACTTACCTCTCAGGTACTGTGAACACTGTCCTGGTGACAGGCACACTGAAAGCCCTGATTTCAGCATTATACAGTGTATCCATGTAACAAAAACATTTGTACCCCCTTAATATTTTGAAATTTAAAAAAAGAAAAGTAAAGAAAAGGCCTATGTGAAGAGTTGGCATTTTAGGTGGAACCAAATCGTGCAGGGATAGGCTGATACAGAAGAGAGTTCTAGGGAGAGGGAAGCAAATGAACAAGGAAGAGATTGGCACATGTGGGAATAGGAAGAAAGTCAGTGTGGCTGAAGCACAGTGAACAAATTGAGGAGTAATAAAGGTGATGATCAGAAGGAAGACAGGGGTTATATTATACAAAACCTTATGGGCCATGAGAAGGAGTTTAGATTTCTATTGTAAATGCAGAGAATCGTGTTAAGTGTGGAGGGGGGAAACATAATCTAATTTACATTTCGAAAGATCATTCTGGCTTCTGGGAGTGGGGACTAAGAATGAAAGCAAGAAGACAAGTTAGGAGGCTTTTATGGCAGTCCTGGTGAATGATAATGGTGGTTTGGGTTAAAATCCTACCAGTAGAAATAGTGACTTGTAGTCTGATTCAGGCATCTTTGGAGGACTGGCTGATAAATTGGAAGTGGTGTGTAAGAGAAAGAAAGAAAGCAGGGACAAATTAAATCTGAGATTTAATGTGTCGTATGATCAAGTGGAGATGTCAAACAGGCTGTTGGATGCAAGAGCTGGAAAAATAACTATAACTTTACTGTAACACTTTATTTTTATGATGTATTGAGAGTTAATCAGACATCTTTTCATGCTTTTAGAAAATCTTTACAAAATATATCTCTGTCAATCTGTCTTAGACCTTCATAATCCAATATAGTATCTACTCAGTGCACAAAAGCGTGTCTTCAATGAATACTTATTGATTAAGTGATTAATTAGCAGTTCATGATACTGATATTTTGTAACCTTTCAATGCTGACTGAGGCACCTCACTGGGGAAAATACTAGGGGAATCTCTTGATCTATGAAATGAGTATAACAATATTCTCTTGCAGGGTTGTTATAAGAATAAGAATAAATGTATGGAAAATACCTGGTACATAACAAGTATCAGTGTGTAGTAACTGTTCTTATAGATTGAATTTTGGTCAATGTAGACCTAACTGTAAGGCAATCCAAGAAATTGTTTCTCTGAAATGAAAGGGCTCCACATGAAACTCTTCAAAGTGACATTTCAAGAAATACTATTAAATAGTTAGCACTTCCTTTCAGAATCAAGGCAATGGCTCTGTGCAACCTGAAGTTTATTCAATCTTTGACTTGTACTCTTGGGACCGAGAAGCCCAATACTAACCTTTTTTTTTTTTTTTTTGGTATGTATTTGTATTAGTCAGGGTTTTCAAGAGAAACAGAACAATTAATAAAGCGTGTACGTGTGTGTGTAATATGTGGTGTGTGTGTATGTGTGTGTATGCAGACAGAGGGAGAGAGAGAAGGGGGGCGGGGGCAGGAGAGAGAATTGGCACATGTGATTGTGGGGGCTGACAAGTCCAAATTCTGCAGGGTTGGCCAGCAGGCTTCAGCTCAGGTCCAAAGGCAGCGTGGAGGCAGAATTCCTTCTTTTTCAGAGTACCTCAGTCTTTTTCTCTTAAGGCCTTAAACTGATTGGATGAGGCCTTCCCACATAATGAGAAGTAATCGGCTTTACTCAAAGTCTACTGATCTAAATGTTAATCTCGTCTAAAAAATAGCTTCACAGCAACATCTAGACTTGTGTTTGACCAAATATATATGTACCATGGCCTAGTCAAGTTGACACATAAAATTAGCCATCACAGTGTTCATCCTTGGAGTTTAACAAAGATGGTACTATTTATTTTATACAGAAAAAAATAAATCCCCAGCAACCACGATAAAGCCTCAGTTATTAAAATTCCATAATAGGGAAAACTCATTCCACATCAGTTTCTTGAGTGTCTTCAATCGTTTCCTGCCAAGATGAGATTCTATGAACTCATAAGAGTTTTCTTAATACTCCAAGCTTTCTTTTCTACTGACTCCTCCTTCTCCTCCACTCCCACCTTATCAAATACTTCTGATAAAATATAGGTGTAAGCATTTTAAAAAGAAGGAAGAAAACAGATTATAAACAGAAAGGAGGCCATAATCCCAGGGACAGCATCACCGACCACACCCATGTTAGTAGTTGTGCTGGAGAAGAAGGCGACAGTAAAACTGCACTCCAGGCTTCCGCTCAATGCTTTCCCCTCAAACAGGCTGTGAGCCTGTCACCACTAACTTATAGCCAAGAAATGACAGTGGGAAGTGAGAGCTCCAGCTCAGCTGCATTGCGTGGCAGTCTATAGTTTACTTTTCAATGACTTTGAGAGGAATTGACTAATTTGAACCAAATGTAGTAAATGATTACCCAACACCAGAATGCACCCTCCTGTATATTTATTTTTGAAACAGAATATTTTTAATGATTTCAGAGAGGTGTTTGAGGCTCATAGCGCATAGTCGGGCCAGGTTTACCACACAAATATTTCCAAGCCCAATCATCAAGTATCAATAAACCCAAGTATTTCCATTAATCCTATAGGGAATGCAAGGATATTATCTAAGAGATTATAACAAATATTTCAAGGTCAGCAGAAGGTTCACCTCTAGTTACCCAGGCAGGAAGCATGGGCAACCCAGTTTGGTCCAGTTGTGCTGGTGGTGGCAAGGAGGAAATCGCACCAGAGCAGAGTTCAATATGCCCTAGGGCTAGTATGATTTCTCACACATTTGAAAGATATTCAGCTCGACTCAACAATGTTTATTGAGTTCCTGTCATGTTCAGGGCACTGGATCAGGTGATGGTAGTGGCAGGGGGAGATTTAGAGATCAGTCAACCACAGCCTCTATTCTCTTCATACTTATAATCTAGAAGGAAGGATAAAAGCAGTACATCATACAAGGCAAAATGTAGTCAGTAGCCCCAATATTGAAACATTTGTATAGTGGTTCACTGGCCAAAATGTCTTTTTGTATTTTCAGAAGAAGAGGATTGGGGCAGCCAACCTCTGTTACCTTTGAAAAATTTGCCCAATGGCCAAGAATCATGGAAATAAACTCAGCTTATTTTGGAAATATTCTCCAGCTCTGACAGCAAAGCCTTCCACATCACTTTATTCTGTTCTTGGTCTTCCAGATCTAGGTCTCCAGTGAGATTTTTTAAATCTGCTTCTGTAGGTGGCATCCAGCCACCACAGCACCTGACACTACAAATGCCTTTGATTGATCCAGGCGATGGCCTTGTTTTCCA
Source organism: Daubentonia madagascariensis (assembly GCA_023783475.1). NCBI lineage: Eukaryota > Metazoa > Chordata > Mammalia > Primates > Daubentoniidae > Daubentonia > Daubentonia madagascariensis. The sequence goes on from JAKFHU010000978.1 coordinate 30,648,116, forward strand.
GGAACCCAGAACCCAAAACGAATGCTAAATGCCACCAAACATTCTGTGTGCCCTCTCCCTTTTTCTTGACTTGACATAAGACTACATCTCTCATCTATCTTCTGCTCCTTTTCTCTGCCTTGGGCCAAAGCCAAGAGCTCTTTGCTTTTTTTTTTTTTTTGATAGTCACTACCAACTTGCTGACTTTGGCCTTTCCTTGTGCTAATTTTCAGTTTGACTGTTTGTTCTGGCCACAGAGATCTCAGTCTAGCTTAACAACTACTGTTATTATATAAACCAGGTTTTAGGCCACATTGGTGGCTGGCTCCAGCTACACCCTACGTACTAATTCAACAGCCATTGTGCTCCTGGGAAGATTCTGGTGGCTCTGAATGAACGATGTAATGTCAGTGCTGCCAAACCACACCCTTCTTCAGTTTACATTCCAGTGTAAACTGATTGTAAAGTTATTTCCAGTGATTTCCTTTAAGGAACCTTGATATTTGCCACAAAAAACAAAGCCAGTTGTTTTTCAGAATTTGATTCCCCTCTACTCATCCCTGTCCCAATCACAAACTCAAAGGTACCTGCCTTTGGAACTTGAACTCTGGTGATGCAAGTCATGTAAAGTCCAGAGTGTCCAGGTCCGAATAGGGCTATGTCTGTACTAGTCATCCTTGTTTTGAGGGAAGGTATATCTTTCCACTGCCTCTTATCATTTTTTCCCTAACATTTCATCCATTCAGTTAATCACTCATTATTCTTCAAATGTTTATCAAGTGCTTGCTATGTGCCAGAGACTGTCCTGGGTATAGGGAATATATTAGGGAACAAAAGATACAGAAATTATTGTTCTCATGGAGCTTATACCCCTTAAAATAGTAGGGTGTGAAAGACAATAAATACATTGGCAAGTTATACATAATTATAAATGTCATAATTGATATAAAGAAAAATAAAGTGGGGAAAAGGGAAAGGAGATTAGAGCCAAAAGGAGAAGGGGATTTGAATAAGGCATTTCTATGTTAAAATGCTGGGATATTAAGAAGGACTGGCAAAAAAGAGTGAGAAGGAATGGCCAATGATATAGAAGGAAAACAATAGGTGTGTGGTTTTGAAGGTCAAACCACTTTGGAAAACTGTTTGACAGTATCTTCTAAAGCTCAACATGACCCTATGCCCCAACAACTCCACTCCTGGCTATGTACCCAACAGAAATGAGTGCTTATGTGCAAAATGTCATGTATAAGAATGTTCACAGGAGCTTTATTCACAATAGCCAAAAACTGGAAACAATCCAAATGTCTGTCATAGTACAATAGAAAGGACAGATAAACTGTGGTCTGTTCATACAATGGAATAAAAGATAGAAATGAAAAAGAATGAGTTACTTCTACACACAACATTGTGGATGGATCGCATAGCAATAATATTGGATGAAAAAATATGGACACCAAAGAGTGTATACTGTATGATTCCATCAATACAACGTTCAAAAGTAGGCAAAATTAATCTATGGTGATAAAGTAGAAAATAATATTACCTTTGGGGAGATAGTTACTGGGAAGGGCAGGAGGAAGGCTCTCTGAAGGACTGTATTTTTCTAATCTTGATCAGAATAGTGCTTCAGTGCTGTACAGTTAAGATTTGTGCACTTCATTGTATAAAAGTTACTCGTCTATAAAAAAGATTTTAGGAGAACTGGCAACAGGAAGTAGAAAAAACTCTTTCATTTCTTCTTCCAACACTAAAATAAAGCTTAAGCCCATAGACTCTTAGAGGGGGAAAGGATTTAAAGATCATCCTGTCCAAGCTTCTTCCAGAATAGTCTGTGAGTCATGCTGCTTCCCTGTGGATGGAATCTGAATATGTGGCTTTTTGGATGTCAATCACTTTTCTAAATGTCTATACATTATTTTGGTTGACTTTTATAATAATGGTGGTATGACAGTCAAGAGATAAAATATAGCAAAAAAAAATATTTAGGATAAATTTAAGGGATGACTCCCTTAAGGATCAAAGACACTGAAATATGTGTTTCATATGGAGAAGAGAAATTACAACCAACTCCTCCCTGATATTTTATGAAAAGAAGCACCATCTCTGAGTTAAGAAGGTATGTTTCCAGTAGAAGGCATGGGATGGGCCAATGCAAATCCTGGATTATTCCCACCTGGGAGTTTCTCCACATATGAAAGAAATATAAAAATCTTTTTAGCTTGAATGGCATCCTTTAAACATTTTTAGGCAAGCTGGCATAAAGATAACCTACACGAGAAATGGCTACAAGTAACATCATACACCCACCAAACCACTCAACTTGTGCTGGGGCTGCATTTTAGTTTGTCCTAGCGAGAAGCCGTTCCCTTTATGTTGATTTGGAAATAGCTGATGACATAGCATAAACCAAGCCCTCTTGCCCTTGAAGCCAAGCCAACTTCCAGAGCTACACCTTTCCTTGCTGAAGAACACACCCTGAGCCATGTGAACCTTTCTTGCTGTCCTCAAGAGTATGATGTGGCAACAGCAGTCTGGACAGGAGTTCATGTCTTACAAGAAGGAGGTTGCTGGGCCACAGGGAATCTTCCTCCTGCCGTCTTTCTTGGGCATACCAAGGCCATGTAGGAAGGGAAGCCTTCTCTGCTCCGAAGCAGATACAAATTTAAAGAGGGTGGAAACTGGCTGTGGGAGATGCTGGCATGGCAGGGGAAAAAGCTCTTTGTTTTGTAAGAATAAGTTGAGTCAGGGAGTAGAGAGGAGAGTCAGGGAAACCCTGCTCTGCTGACTGCAATCTGTGCTGTAGGAAATTATGTAATTAATTGAGGTTTCATCAGCACTCAGGTTAGTGAAGCCAACATGGTTCACCTCTTAGGACATGAGTCTTAACTTAAAAAAAAAATCTAGATGATATCTTTGGAGGAACATAAATTCCAAGACATTCATTCTGTTAGAAGATGTGGGGACGATGGAGACAATTAAAAGAGTGTATGCCTTTCAACACCAACCTGTGCCACAATATGTGAACAAAAATGATAATTTTAGAGATCAAAATGATACTAACATGCTGCATACGTTGTAGGCTTCCATTAAACATGCTCATTGAGAAGTAGATTTATGTTGGCGAGTAGGTAAACTCAGAGTTTTTATAAACAGTATGCATCTCCAAATTATTTCTGCTGAAAAGCTCCAAATTTATTGATGGCTAGGCTTTAACGAGGCAGTTGGAAATAAAGGGAAAGAAGAGATAAAGTAATGTAACTTGAAGCTTAATATTAAATGCCTAAGGCACCAAATCAGTGTTCCTCAGTCTGATATTAGAATCACCTGGGATATTCTGACCTATTTGGTTTGGAGGCTCCCTACTCTGGTACTTTTAAAGCTTCCCAGGTGATTGTGAACTGCAGACACAGGATCCAATGCACTAGGGGCAGTAGTGGTTCTCAAAGTGTGTTTCTCAGATAAGCATCATCAACATTACCTGTGAACTTGTCAAAAGGCAAATTATATTGGGCCCCACCCTAGACCTACTAAGTCAGAAACTCTGGGAGTGGGGCCAGGATAGGGTTTGGGTCTGTGTTTACAAGTCTGTGTTTTAACAAGTCCTCCATGTGATTTGGATGCAGGCTAAAGCTTGAGAAACGCTGCATGAGGGAATCATCAGAAACAATGCCATCAGTTTTCAGATGATCAACCACATAAAACCTATTTTTAAAAAAGCCTGCTCAGAGCTTTACACGCAATTAGATTGACTGATCTACTCTAGAAATCTGCACAATTATAGGCTTCCAAATTTTAAAAAATTAAGAGGAGAAAGGAAGTTTTCTATTGTGCTGGTGCACATAGTCAGGCTGCCAATAATATCCCAAAGCAGTCTAGCACATGTTAGAAAGCTTTGTTTCCACTCATACACATGATTACATGTTCCTAATTCCTGGAAACATTATCCAGCTGCTGCAATTAGTGACTGTTTCTCACAGTAATACATCCTCCATGTTATAGCCAAAGGAAAATTTTCCACATGCAACATTGATCAGACAACCTCTACACCCAGGCTTAAAAAACCTCAAGGCTTTCCTGTGCTCACAGGCCAAAGACCAAAATCCCCTGCATGGCTTAGGGGGCCCCACACATTCTGGCCCAACCAACTTCTATCTCCATCCTTGTGTCACTTGATGCTCTTAGGTGAGTTTTGTGCTTTGGCCACATTTGCCTTCTTTGTCCCCTATGCTCCCGACCATCTCCCCTGTCAAAGACTCTTTGCACATGCTCTAACCTCTGCCTAGAACACTCTCCCCTCTTCAGCATTGTCTGTTTCATTCTTGATTATCCTTCAAATCTCAGTTCAGTCCTCATGCCCACAAGGCAGCCTTCCCTGACCCCACCCCAAACCCAATCTGTTCACCCCCTCTTTTATGTCTGAAGAGCACAGTACTTTCTCCTTCAGAGCACTCCCCCTAGGTACGATCTTACATTTATCTATGAGACTCTTTATCCCCCACCATTTGGTCAGCTCCATATGAGCAAGCTCTCGTTTATATCCCAGGTGTGCAGTCAGCACAGGACTTAACATGTAGCAAGGATTCAAGAATGACTTTAATGAATAGATAAATGGATGAAAGGATGAATGAATGGATAAATGAGTAGTAGTTTGGCTATACTGATAGGACTTCTTACCATTTAGGTTGTTGACAGTAGTCATTGACTTTTGTCACACCATCCATACTCCCTTGTTTAAGACCCATATAGACTTCTAAGAAGCAAAATAAGACATTCTAAAAACTAGTGTGTCTCTTGTGCATCTGAGTCTTGAAATTTGCTTGAGGGAGAAAACTGAAATAGATGTCAAGTGTTTTTCTTAGCTATGACTGTCTCTATTAGCATGTGCACACTAGCTTGGCCACAGTGGATTGCATATGAACCATATGCTGGCATTGTATTAGTAGGCTCTGCCTATCAGATTCTCTCACCTGAGCTTGTTCTGACAAATATAAAACTTTCACATACCAAGAGCCTAAGACAGTGCCTAGCAAAAGTCAAAATAGGCACGTAAAATGTGTGGGAGGATTTGTGTGAGAGAAAAGCCTTGCCTGAAGTAGCTAATGAGATGGGTTGTACTGGCAGCCCAATTGTGTTGAGGAAGTCCCTGGAAGTATCATGCTCCAAGGGAAGAACATAAGATTCCTCCAAGGGAGTAGTCAGACTTGTTAACAGCAATAGTGGATGGAAAAAGATGATGAATTTCTATTTTAGTATTAAGGGAAAGGAACTTTGGGTTAAAAATTTTATATCAAGTTACATTTTTGTTTAAAAAGAAGGCTTAATAAAAAATATTCTTAGGCATACGCAGCCTCAGGTTTGCATCATAAATATACTATATTGAATATACTTTTGGAGAAAGTTCTAAATAAGGGAAACACATCCAGGAGCTACTGCAAGAGACGAGAAAATAAGGATGATCAAATATCTTGATGATGTTTATTATTCTCTTTTTTTTTAAAAAAAAATCTAGAACCAGAGATAAGTAAAAAGGGAAATATTTAATCCAGAACGAAAACTTGGACAATACATGAATATGGAGACAAAACATAGTAAAGTATTTTTTAATGGCAAAATAAAAGAATTGATACATTAAGCAACGAATAAGTGTATATGATCACAAGTATGGATCTTATAAGAACAAAAAGAATATATACTTTTTAAAATAGTAGAAGAAGAAAACTCTATCCTTTGGAAAGCAGGCAGTAAGAATAAGGGGTTTGAGGAAGCTATGAAAAATGATCGAAGACTAACTCTCTGGCCTGCTCAAGGGTGGTAAATTGGGATCCGGCAGAGGCTGAGGGAAGAGACAGAATTAAAAGACATTTTGGTTTGGAGGACAAACCATCGGTGACCTCATCACCGTTATTTCCCTTTTCCTCTCTGATCATGGCAAAGCTGAGGAGCCTCTATGGTGGCCATTTTTTTTACTCAACCACTGTGTAATCCAAGGAAGCTATTTGGAAAATAGGATTTTTGTTTCCCCTGCCCTAGGTCCCAGGGAAGTTCTTGGAAGTCTTTCCAGCTCTCAAATTTCAAATTAGGGAACTGGCTGCTAGAGACAAATGGCAGGCCAGGCTAATAACTGTCACAACAACGGGCACAAATGTACTAGACAAATAGTCTCTCCATGGGGTATGTTCCCTTGTCTAAGGAACAAAAATAAATGACTTATTTGAAAGGTACAACCATCATACTTGTCAACTGGTTACAAAATTTTGGGCCAAAAGTGCCTTAAGAGACAAAATATCACTGAGCACTGAAAGCTTATGTATTTGGCTTTTCTATAAATACAGAACCCCAAACAGTTGACCTTGATAGTCAATTCAAAATGGAAAGAGAATCAGCTTGCACAGAAAGGAATTAGCTTCCTGGGTTGGATTAGCTTATGTGGGCATTAATCTATTTCCTTGAACATTCCAGTTCCGAAGGGATGTATTAATCTCCTTTCTCAAGACAGAATGGCAATGCAGAACACATATTAGGTATTTCTGGCATAAGACAAGCCTCCATGGTAATTTCTCTGATTCTTTCCAAATGGAGTACATGTTCCCTGGCTTGATGGAGCATTGACTGAGCTGGGCAGGCCTAGAAAGCCTCAGTTCTGGAGGATGTGTTCACCTAGCAGTGAGTCTGGACGCCTTCTGTGGAGTGGAGGTTCAAACACCCATTTTAGCAAAGGTGGTCTGGAATACTGAAGGAGCATCCCAGAGTGGAACATATTCTATTAATAGCATCCAACAGGGAGCAATGGAAAGTTCATATTCATGACTCTTCCTTCCCAGGATAAGGAATCATGAATGTCTTTGCCAGTATGCATAATCAGTCTTCTCAAAGAAAACCTAAATAAATAAATAAAGGACATAGAAGGAGTTTTAGTATCCAATAGTTTCCATTAAGTGTGCCTAATTTATTTTAGGTTCTTGGGGCGTAGATTAAGCATTCAAACATATTTCTGTAACTTTTTCAAGGTAATTTTTTTCAGAGAATGCTGCTGACTGGCATATCTTGCCTCCCTAATTTTTCAGGACTCCTAGGAATTTTTAAATTTTAGGATAAGCACTCTTCCACAAAGTTATAGTAGCAAGCTTAATAGAAAATATAACACATATATTCAACATTCAGTTTGTGTAAAACTGTACATACATAGAGCTCCTCCTAGGCAATCTTAGCCTACAAAACCTACTTACTTTTCACATAAGTCAGAGAACTGGAGATGTATGTATCTTTGTAATTTAGGCTTCACAGATTATCTCTATGAAACTCTATGGAACTTGCTCAATTTAGTCCTCACTATAAAACCGTCATTTCTACTTAGTGCCAGAAGGATTCCCAGAGGCTTGAACTTTGGCTGGCTAGAGTTATTGTGCTACAAAACTTAATAGATTAATGAGGGACTATGGGTTGGCTACCTATTTTGCTTTTCATTTTTTTTTGCATTAACAAATTTCATTTTTAATGTTTTTCTTTTAACCTCATCTTTAAATTTTGAGAAATTGTCAAATATACCAAAAAGATGAAATACTAGTTCAGTAAATACTCGTAGATACATAATTTAGTTACAATAATTATTCACATTTAAAAAAAATTTCCTTATCTTTTATCTACTTCTCTCTCTCTTCTGAACCCATCATGACACTTCATCATGACACTTCATCTTAATTCTGCTATTATTTCCTAAAAATAAGAATATTCTCCTTCATAAACATAATAGCATGAGTGTTAGGGTGTGAAGGCCATATGTGGGTGAGAAAGAATTCTCAGACAGTGATTAGGATATACAGAAGCAAAAGTTTATTTATTTTCAAAAGAAAGGAAGGAAGGAAGGAAGGAAGGGAGGGAGGCAGGGAGGTAGGGAGGGAGGGAGGTCACGACACATAGAAGGAGGAAAGAAATGTTGGGTGGTGAGGAAAGTTGCTTGGTGTTTTTAAAGGGTAAAAATGGCTTTCTTTTCCCTCTGCATCAGCAGACTGATAACAAAAGTGGCTGTGAGATGTCGGGGAGTTCTTTCTTTCTTTTTCTTTTTCTGTAAGGCTGGGTTATCTGAGTCCTTGAAATCTGGTTTTTTGGCAGGAACTGAGACAGAGAGCTGGATCAGGGAGCTCACACTCCTACTGTCCGCTTAGGGCTTTTCAAGGCTGAGAACTCAGAAACAAGAAGTTAGGCCACACACATTTTAATTACACAAAGGATAGTTGTGTTGTGAGTTTATTTCTCTTACTTTCCGTTTGATAGTTTATTTTCCTCTGTTAGATAGGTTATTCATAAGACCACCTTTCAATGAGCATCCCTACAAAATTAGCAGTAATTTCCTAGTATCATCTTCTATCTAATCAGTATTCGAATTGCCCCAGTTGTCCTCAAAAATGCCTTTTGACTAGAATTCAGTTTATTTTGGTTTAGTACAATCCCACCCCATTTTTGCTTGGTTTTGTTTTTTTGACAATTGACTTTTAGATAGGACCAGGTGAATTATCTTGTAGAATGTCCCACGTTCTGGATTTGTCTGTGTGTTTTTCTGTGGTGATATTTTAACTTGTTGCTCTAAACCTGTATTTCCTGTAAACTGAAAGTTAAGACTAACTAATCCTGAGTGTCGTGTTACCCTACTGTTTCCTTGAGAGAAGTGAAGAAGAACTTAATTATTAATAGTTTTGCTAGAGGGCATCTTTTTCTCCCCCTTTCTCCTTAACCTTTCTTACCAAGTCACTTCCTAAGTCCACTGGTTTCTCTTCCTCCAGGTCTCTTCTGCCCTTCCATTCTGGCTCCGTATGGTAGAGCCCTATTGCCCCTATTTTCAGGCCTTCTTTGAAATACGAGAGAAAATATGCTCTAGAAGCCTTATTTTCTTTAACTAGTTCTTTTTATTCTAATCCCTACATTTTAAAACATTGTCTCTGTAATATATCAGTGACTTCCACAAAGATAAGTTACGGTCTTAGAGTTTGAAAGCTACTTCAAGTTGTTTTAGTCCAGCCTCCTTGATTTACATATTAATTATGTCATTCATTCTTTCAACAAACCTGTGTTCCAGCTATACTGCTAGTCGCAAGGGACAGAAAAATAATCAAGAGTCAGTTCCTACCCTTGATGGGTTCAAAGTTGTATTGCGAAACGGATATAGTAATAATTATCATTTCGTCTATGAAACCTTCCTAACTTCCTTATGTTGCATTCAAAGCAAACTTGCTGTCTTCCTCCATGTTCCTATAGCACTCTATACCTATACAGTATAGAGCATTGTGTTTATCTCATGCCATTGTGATTGCTCATTCCTTGTTACTTTTCTCCACTAGACTGAGAATTCCTTGAGTTCTTTGAGATTTTTCATTTTTGTGTCTCCAGCACCTAGCATTGATTCCTGAAACATGATAGATGACCAATAAATGACTGGTAAACGGACAAAGTGTTATTAGAGAGATATGTGTTAACCGTTATTGGAGAGATATGAGTCTAGTGGAGTAGGAATATTGAGAAGACGACTTTTGAATTCGAGTTCTAAAGGATGAATAGGAATGGGGTGGGGGGAGGATATTACAAGGAGAGGGAACTGCATATAAAAAGGCCTAAAGTTTCCAGAAGACAAAGTGACATTTTAAAGGGCCAAATATTTAAAGGATAAGTTATCAGGGGGCAAATGTAGGTTGGGATTAGATTTTGAAGGGTCTTGATTGCTAAGCTAAAAGCATTTAGATTCTATCCCATTGGGAAAAGGGGGAAAATAGAAGCTTAATGACAGGATCACTTCTATTTTTTCAGCATGATTATTCTAGTATGGGACTGGAATGGAAGAAACTGGTGTCAGGGAGGAGAAACAAAAAAGAAAAAACATTGAGAGTGACACTGACTTGCTCACCATCACAGTGCCAGCCACCGTCCCATTGCTACAACCTGGAGCAGGGCAAGAGTATCGAATTTAAGGTTATGGGATGTGGGCATAGGTGCAGTTCAGACAAGAGTGAGATAAGAGAAACCAGAGTTACTCAGAATGAACCCATGGATGAGGGAGGAATTAAGCTGAGTTATAAAAAGATCCAAGGATTGTTAAATAGGCTTAAAGGAAAAGGACACATTTTAAGCATGGGCTAGAACAGTGAAAGGCATAGACAAATTGCTGTGTATATGTGTTGGCTGTGGTCTAGGGACTAGGAGGAAATAGGGCTACAGAGATAATTAGAGGCTAGTTTGTTTATGTCTGTTGAATCAATAATGTTAAATATATATATATATATATAAATTGTTACCATGTACAACTTTTTCTGGCTGTCATAAGTGAGTTTTTTATTAGTCATCTAACTGGACAGATGAAGGGTTAGTTATTCAGGTAGCTGGTTGCTTTAGAGCCGTATACATTAAAAAAGACTGTTTCCTAGCTATGTGTTTTCCACTGGTCAGAGGTGGGGAGGCCCCATCTTTTGGAAACAAGCAGATTGACTGAATTTTCCTAGGCTTTCTCCCTACCACTTACTACAGATGAAACTACAGTTGAAACTCACTGATCAGTTGATAGGGAGAGTCAATGAATAAAGCATGCCAAGACAGGACTGTAGGAATCTGAGCATCCTGTAGGCACACACATTTCTGTTCAAGGAGGTAGGAGGCTTTGCGTCACATACAACCAAGCCCCACCCAGAGGAAGAGGTGTGCACGAGTGAAATTGGGCTTGCTTCCCACAGATTCTGACAATTGCTCTTGAGGTGCTGGCAGCAACCAGAGATTAGCCACAGTTTTCTTTTTTTATTATTGATATAAAAAAACTTGGTCCAGGAATTGGCAGGGGGGAAGAAGGCTGGGGTACAAGACTTTTCCTTGGGGACCTAAATCTAACCAGCAGCTTTCAAATGAGACTAAAAACATCATTGTAGAGTACAACTGCTACTTTTCTGTTAGTTTATTTAAGTTTTCTCCTCTCTCTCTCTCTCTCTCTCTCTCTCTGAGCTATTATATAAGGGTGAGCCTTGGAATCACAAGTGGTCCAGGTAACAGAGTAAGTGAAGAACCGTGTTAAACCTTTCTACTTTCCCTTGTTCCATTCATTTAATGAATCCATTTATTCAATGAATCATTCACTCATTCATTCCTTCATTTGTTCAACAAATATTTAGGGAATGTCTATTATGTGCCAGGCATTGTTCTAGGCATTAGAGATCCATCAGTGAACAAAACAGACACATTTCTCTGTTCTTGTATAACTTAACTTTAAGCAAAGAGAGACTGATCTTAAATAACACACAGGTAAGTAAAGTATAGACTATGTTCGAAGGTACTAAGTACTATGGAGAAATAAATGCAGCAAGGAAGGAGGAATTGGGAGTGCAGGGGGTGGTAGGAAGGAGGTTGCAAGAATTACAATTCAAAGAATGGTGGTCAGGGAGGCATTGGGACGATGGCATTTGTGCAGCCTTGAAGGAGGTGCCTTTTGCACAGCAAAGTGCTGCTTTACTCTACTCAAGGAAGTTTTGCAGTCAGTGCTATTCTCAACTTTTCCAGGCTGTCAGAGAATGCTGTTTTCCATGGAAGTTCTTTTCATCAAAAAGATGGACATTTGAAGCCAGGAACATACTATTTTCCTTGCTGCCCTTTTTGTCCTTACCCTTATTTCACTGATGCCATTTCCTACCTATCCAAACTTCCTTTGACACGCATTAACTAACTGCCAGTCACCAGAGTTGTGGGCACTGATATAACCCACATTTCCTCATTTCAATAATGTTAGTAGTATTAATAGTAATAATCCAAATTTCACTGTGTTTTGTTCCCAAATACTCACAGAGGTCTTCAATTCTGATAAATGAAAGACCTGGTTAAGAAAGTGTTTGCTTTTTTATTTTCTTCAGTATTAAAAATTTTTTTTAAAAATTGAGAAGTAAAAACTTTAGAGAGCAGAGGAAAGCCAACATTAGAATTTATTTAGGTGGAATTAAGAGTGATTGCCTTCTGGGAGTGAAACACCACAACTTTCCTGAGATCTATACATTTAATTCATATTAGTCATGCCCTCATTAATCTGTATATCCTCATAATCATTTTTTCAATTTTTTGCTGTGGTAAAATAAACATAACATAAAATTTGCCATCTTACCAGTTTGAAGTATATAATTCTCATAATCATAATATTATTAATATAATGATAATATAATCATAATCATGATATCTCATGATATTAGGTATACAGCAAGTGTGAAATCAGTGCTTAGAGGGACTTACCTTCAACAGAATATATGCTCCTCTATTGGCTTTAGTGGATTAGTAGTTTCAAGATTTAGAGGGTGATGTACCCAAACTTCAAGAGACTCCTACTTATCCCCATGAGAATGACATTAGAAGATGCTTGGAGTAGGTTCTTACTGGCCCTATTCCAGGGAATGCTTGAATTCACACGCATCTGGAAGGAAATTATATAATTCTCTTCGATTTGTTTTTACCACAATTTCTCCAATCTGCCTGGAGGGGTTATATAAACTTAAAGGCAACAGTTAGCTACGTTGGTGCTTACAAGCTCTCTGGTGACTTGTCAAGGAAACCTGCCATCATTGTTACAATAAAAAGAGAGTTAGGAAGATGTAAATCATTACCTTTGAAGAAGGAAGGGGAGTCCATGAGATTTATCTTGATTGAGAAGAATTAGATTTACTCAGATACGGTTTCATGTATGAATATTTTAATTGAATGTTTTTTAAAAATCTGAATGGATTTTTCTATAAAGAAGCATTTGTTTAGGGGTATTTTCTTGGCAAAGAAAGGTTCCTTGCCATTCCACGAAAGCTCATCTTACAAAGACCCCAAGGGAAGCAGACCTGAGAGGAATAGTTTGAATGTGTGTCATATTGGGGAAAGCTGGAGAAGAACGTGAGAGAGTCAGGCTGTGAAGATGAACTTAGATGATGCTGCATGTAGAGTGAGGAAAAGCTGCCACTTTGAGGGAAGTGCCAGTCATGGCAGGGAAGTTAGAGTAGGTTTATATGGTTCTGTTTGCCCTAATGGTCCACTACCACTGTGTTCCCCAGACCTGCCAGGTTGTACCCAGGAGAGGAACACAGAGACATTCTTACCCCAGCCAGAAAGGCAGGAAACTAACTCCTTACCCAGTTCCCTAGCCTTATTATAACTATTTCCACTTTCCACTTCATTTAGAGAAGGCCAGCCTGATTTGGATTCCACTCAAACTGATTTTCCCTAACCTGACACCTAGTCACATACCCTCTTAGGTATCCTAAACAGTAAAGTATTTAAACAATTTTTTTCTTTGAAGGATCCAAGAAAATTTTCCTAGGGAACTCAACACATTTTAGTTCTATAACATTCCTCAAATTCCACTCTGTTGATTGTTCATAGATGCAAGAATCCTCCTTGGTCTGCTTATTCTAATGCCCAGAAGATGAGCTGTACGCTTATACTGTGGTTTACCCTGGCAGAAAATCACAGATTGAATCTCAAAGCTGGAAAAGACCTTGCAAGATATCTGCTCTGTCAGCAGACAAGTTAACACCTAGCTCAAACCAGGCAGATGTGTGTCTGAAAGGAGGAACAGAAAGTGACGTCAGTTGGACTGCTTCCACAAACACTTTGCTTACTCCCCTGTGCTGCTGCTGCTTCCTGCTGTCCATTTAGACCATCAAGATGACAATACCCACACCCAGGCTTTAAATACAGGGTGCCTCGAGCAGTCACCAAGCCCTGTCCTCACATCCTCCCTTTCCTTCCTCCGAGCTTCACGACTCTTCTACCTCTAAAGGGCAAGGGCCAAACATCAGTTGGACCACTTTCTTGAGGCTGCCAACCCTCTTTTATGAGTTGGTCATTGACCTAGAAATAAATGGCTACAACAGCTATATGTTAAAAGCAATATGTGTTTACAATATCCTAGTTTTAAATTAGTTTTATGAAACTTGGCAACAAAATGAACTTGTTTAAAATAAAAATCTAGACCCTCAGATCCTCCTCTTTGTATTTACTTTTCATCATATTTTTTTTCCTGCTTTATTTTGTTTTCATATGAGAACATCTGGGAATAAAAACCCTTGCATTTATGGCCTGCAACACCATACAATGGACAAAAAGGCTTATCTGTGACCTAAAATTGATTTAATTAAGGTTCCTCACATATAATTTCAGGTCAATACCTCTGAATGCCACATAAGGAGGATGAAAACTCGCTGTTTTGGTCATGAGAATTTGTTATTTAACTAGGCTAGTGTTTTAATTAAATGTTTTATTTGAATTGATTCATCCTGGATTGAAATTAATTAGCTTGAAATTAATTGACCAAAGGAATCTTCTATTCATAGGCCAACTTCCCTTTAAATGGATGTTCTAACTCTAGCTCTGTGAATCTGTAGCAAAGCTTTGCTTGACATTTTAGCACAGACTAGGCATTCTATTAAAAAGTGTTTGTTGATTGACATTGTTCAGTATGTGGAAAGGAGTGAGTTTTGCCCTCCCAATTTCCATGAAAATTACTGTGATCAAGAACCAAGTTTTTACATTTTAGTTCCCACTTTGCTTTCTTCTTTTTTATCCAACCCATTCTCAGTCCCAGAAATAAACAGAGATTTATCCAATGACATTAAAAAATTTAGCCTCTTTACTAATGAGTTCTTTTTCCATGAGTGTAACTGGTTTCTCTTTCCCATATCATAAACTTCTGCTAGTGTTTATAGAACACTGATTTTGTAGAAAGTTCTTGATTTTATGAGATATGATTCAATAAGGATTGAATCAATATATTACCTCTTACTAAGTTGATCATAATCTATTTTATCTGAATTGGTCACCTATAAAATGGTGACATTTGGCCTCTGAAATAGCTTGACAATAAGTCTTGAAAATCTCAGATTCTGAGGAGGTATTAACAAACAAGATATGTAGGATTGACTTCAGATCAACTTGTAAAAAAAATAACTTGTCAAAAGAGCTATATTTAGTTTACTACAAGAAGAACTATCCAAAACCTCTGGTTCTTTTTCCATACTGAAAAAAAAAAAAACTACATGCAAATAAAAATATCATCATGCAGAGTTTACGTAGAGTAAATAATATAAGTCGTGGGCCACCATGTGATTTATTTTGATGATACAGATTCAACCAACTTTAATGTAATACAAAGTGTTCACACATCTGCTGCCATGCTCACTCAGCCAACCCTGGACCGAGGCTCTAGGTTACCTTCATTCCTGCATGAGGGGTCTGGGCACCATTGGAGAGAATCACCTGACCCAGTGGATTGGGGCCACTAGGGTTTACAATATCAGTGGGAGCTTAATACCAAACACTGACTCTTTTATTTGTCCTTCATCTGATATTCTCATACACTATCTAACTGTCTTCTCCAGGCCATTGTAGTAGATGCTTTTGCTACTTACTCCTCTGAGAAATTTGAGGCAATCAGGCATGAAATATCTGAACTTCCTGTCATACCTATCTGCATTCATTTTCTCCCTTTCTTTTATTCATTTATAGAGCAAAATGAATTGTCCTTTCTCTAGTTCAAAACAAACACACTCTCCATGTCCCCTGCAGGACCCAGCCCCAACAATCACCTCACCTCTCTTTCCTGTGTCTTCAGCCTGCCTTCTCCACTGGCTCCTTTCCTTCATTGTATATCCATGGTTATAAACACCTTCCCCCCCTCTATTTGCCTCATGGTTTATTTTCTTCTCTGACATTCCTTTACCTCCCATTCAAACCTCAACTTACCATGATCTGGCTTCTACCCCAACAAATTCCCTGAAATAGTTCTTGTTAAGCACATCGGTGTCCAATTCCAGTGTACTTCCCATTGACCTTATCTTAGGAGAAATTTGATGTGTTTGACAGTTCATTACTATTCCCTTCTTAAGATTCTCTGCCCCTGGATTTTTATAGTAAAAGATTCTATTGATTTTTCTGTTACTTCAGTCTCAGTGTTAGCTTTCTTGCCCATACGTATTTTGAAAGTTGGTATCTCCCTAGGATCTATCCTCATGACACTTTTTTCATCCTACATTTCTTCCTGGATGATCTTATCCACTTCCCTGGTTTCATCTGTTACCTAGAGGCCAATGTAGCTGCTACAGTTGAGGATTTATTTTTCCGTCTTAAGGTATAATTAATTTTTTGTGCTGGCAGTGTTAAAAGGTCACTTTGCATCCCTTCTTGAGTGTGCATATATATAACAGGCTGTTTCCTGCCCTGGGGAAAGGTGTTATGCCAGTTTTTACTGATTTATTGAAGTTATCCCAGCCTCATAAGTTGTGGAGTTCTAGGTAGGAGGTAAGACAACTTGCCTAAGGATCCCTGAGGATGCTTCCATGTGAGAAAGAGTGAATAATGCCAATTCCAGAATGGATGCCCACAATAGGCCTTGTGGCAAAGCAGTGTGATGAATATCCTAAAGAGTTACTATGAACATAAAGAGAGAAGATTCAATGGGCTAGCTCTGGTGCTGCCTCAGGACAGAAGAAGGAAAAAGATGGCTCTCTGTCATTGAAGTAGCCAGTGTGGGAACCCCTGGAGTGTGACCCTAACCATTCACTTTTTATTACTTTTTATATCCTGTCAGATACCAAGACTTTCTGGTCCCAACTTCCAAATGTCTCTTATCTCTTTCACCCCTTTTAACTTCATTGTCATTGATTTGAGTCAGTCTCTCATCATCTCTTGCCTGGACAGTTGCAATTGACTCTTTACTGCTTTCCTACCCAAAAGTCTTACCCATCTATCAGAGCCGTCTGTGTAAATATGCAAACTTGGGATATTACTTGTCTGCTTAACACCATATGATGGCTTCCCACCATCCACAGGCTAAAGCCCAAACTCCTTAACATGCCCCAGATGCACTTCCTTAGCCAGACTCTGCCTGTCTTTTCCACTTCCGACCTTGTACTTTCTGCTACAGGAAAACCAGATTATTTGTAGATATCCTGAATCCCATGCTGTTTCTTGCTTTCTGTCTTAGTCTGTTTGGGCTTTTATAAGAAAATACCATAGACTGGGTAGCTTATAAAAAATAGAAATTTATTTCTCACAGTTCTGCAGGCTGAGAAATCCAAGATCAAGGCACCGGTAGGTTTAGTGAGGGCCCATTTCCTGGTTCTTAGTTGGTACCTTCTTGCTGTGTCCTCAAATAGTGAAAGGCAGCTCTCTTGGGCCTCTTGTATAAGGGCACTAATTACCTCCCAAAGGTCCTGCCCCCTAATACCATAACCCTGGGCATTAGAATTTCAGCATATGAATTCTGGGGGGACAAATATTCAGACCATGGCACTTTCATCTCTTTGTTCATGCTGCTCATCAAGTCTAGAATGTTCTTCACCTTTTATCTGGCTCTTAATCATCTTTCAAGACCCAGCTTGGGCATCACCGATCCTCTCATCTTCCTGACCCATTTTCTACATCCTTGTTGTGTTTATCCTCAGTTATTGTTTCCACCTCCCCCATTAGACATTACTCAGTGCTTTTTAGGACTTCTTAGTGTCATAGCTTGGAAGCCCCATCCTGACAGTTATCATAGTCAGTTGGTACAGAACAAGTGGCAACACATTGTTGGGAAGATTGGGAAACAACACTTCAAAAACATCTTAGGAGCCCTGGGGAAGTAGGGAGGCCTTAGCTTTATTTCCCCACTGATATTATTCATATCTCTTTTATTCCCCTCTTCCTGTCAAGACATATACTTCTGATAATAACTTTTTTTCCTGTAGATTCTCCACATGATATTAAAAGGAGTATGCCTAATTATGTGCTTATGAGTTTTTCCCCTCTGTTCCTGCTTTTTGTAAGTTCCACTCCTCAAAGTAACTAGAAAAAGCTTCATAGGATGGGTGGGTCCAAATAGTGTAATACAGCCATTGAAAGTGCAAGTTTTGAAAATAGGCCAACAGACTTAACTTCAAATACTCACTCTGCCACATATTGTGTAACTTTGGAACTTAATCTCTCTAAGACTTAATTTCCCATCTCTAAAATGGAAATAATAATAATAATACCTATCATGTAGGTTTATTGTGAGGACTTAAGTAAATTAAAACACACGTTGAAGCTCTCAATAAAGGTTAACTTTATGATGTTCTTTGGAGGATGGTGAGAACTGGGACAGGTAGGGGGAACTGCAGGTGAGGAGAAAACCAACATTGGGAATTGAGAATTCATGATAGCTTGGGGTGGACCTAATGATTTGCCTTCACCGCAATGAATCAGGAATGTTTCTGGGTAACAGCTGCAGGGATAGAGCCTCTTCCATTCCCTCAAGTGAGAAGCAGCGAAATGATTCATGCCCTCTGGAGGAGAGTGAAGCTGGTGGGAGGGGAAACTGTGTAGGAAGTTCTCTAAGTTTCACCATGACTTTCCTTGTTTCTCCACCTTGGTTCAGGACCTATCCTGTGGTCGTGACAACAATGGGTTTCATGCCTTACATTTAAGTCATTTATCCATCTTGAACTAATTTTTGTATGGCAAGAGATAGGGGTCCTGTTTCATTTTTCTGCATGTGGCTGTCCAATTTTCTCAGCACCATTTATTGGAAAGGGTTTTCTTTCTCCAGTGTATGTTGTTGTCTGCTTTGTCAAAGATCAGTTGGTCACAGCTATGTGGTTTTATTTCTGAGTTCTTTATTCTGTTCCATTGGCCTATGTCTCTACTTTTATACCAGTACCATGTTGTTTTAGTTACTATAGCCATGTAGTATAATTTGAAGTCAGGTAATGTAATGCCCCCAGATTTGTTCTTTTTCCTTAGGATTGCTTTGGCCATTCAGGGTGGTTTTTGGTCCCAAACGAAGCTTAGGTTTTTTCTAGGTCTGTGAAATAAGATGTCGGAACTCAAAAAACAATAGATGCTGGTGTGGGTGCAGAGAAGAAGGAATGCTTATACACTGTTGGTGAGACTGAAAATTAGTAAACTTCTATGGAAAACAGTGTGGAGATTCCTCAAAGAACTAAAAGTAGACCTACCATTCAGTCCAGAAATCCCACTGCTGGGTATCTACCCAAAGGAAAAGAAGTCCTTTTATAAAAAAGACAGCTACACTTGAATGCATATCGACAATTCACAATTGCAAAGATGTGGAACCAACCTAAGTGCCCATCACTTCACTAGCGGATAAAGAAATGTGATATATATATATATTCCATGAGGTGTGTATACACCATGGAGTGTATATATATACTACTCAGCCATAAAAAGGAATGAAATCATGTCTTTTGCAGCAACTTGGATGGAACTGGAGACCATTATCCTAAGTGAAATATCTTAGGAATGGAAAACCAAACACCATATGTTCTCACTAATAAGTGGGAGCTAAATGATGGGTACACATGGGCACAAGGAGATGTAAAGGTCATTGGAAACCAAGAAGGAGGGAGGGTATGAGGGAAGATGTGGGATAAAAACTTACCTATGGGGTACAATGAACACTATTCTGGTGACAGGCACACCCAAAGCCCTGACTTAAGCATTATATAAGGTATCTATGTAAGAAAAACTTTGGTACCCTCTTGATATTTTAAAATGAAAAGAAACCTACCTAGAATTACCATATAATCTAGCAATTCTGGGTATATGTTCAAAATAACTAAAAGCAGGGTGTTCTTTGGAGGAGAGTGGGAATTGGGACAGGTAGGGGGAACTGCAGGTGAGGAGAAAACAAACACTGGGAATTGAGGATGCACGTTGGCTTGGGGAGGACCTAATGATTTGCCTTCACTGCAATGAATCAGGAATGTCTCTGGGTAATACCTGCAGGGATAGAACCTCTCCCACTCCATCAAGTGGGAAGCAGTGAAATGATTCATGCCTTCTGGAGGAGAGGGAAGCTGGTGGGAGGGGAAACTGTGTAGGAATATCTTCAGATATTTGTACACCCAGGTTCCTAGCAGCATTATATGCAATAGCCAAAAGGTAGAAGCAACTTAAGTATCCACCAATGAATGAATGGATAGACAAAATGTGGTATATACATACAGTGGAATATTATTCAGCCTTAGAAAAGAAAGATATTCTGACACATGCTACAACATGGATGAACTGGGAAGACATTATGCTAAGGGAAATAAGCCAGTCACAAAAAGATGAATATGGTATGATTCCACTTACATGAGGCACCTAGAGTTGTAAAACTCATAGAGACAGAAAGTAGAATGGTTGCTGCCAGGTCTGTAGCTGGGGAGAAAAGGGATGGGGAGTTATTGTTTAATGGGTACAGAGTTTCAGTTTTGCAAGGTGAAAAGTTTCTGGAGATAGATGGTGATGATGGTTGTACAACAATGCAAATGTACTTAGTGCCACTGAACTGTACACTTACAAATGTTTAAAATGGTAAATTTTATGTTATATGCATTTTACCATAATAAAAAAATCCCTAAAAGAAAAAAAAATAACAGTGGGATATCTGTGGGCCCTTTAGAAAGGGCTTGGGAATGGTCACAAGGCTGGCCCACTTGACAACCAATCCTATGTCTATTGACAGTGGTCATCCTCTCAGGGTGGATGGATCTGACAGATGCTGGTCAGCTGATCAGGACCAAGAGGTGAGCTGGGCACAGAGTGGGCCCTGCACACAAGTGCAAAGTGAGAGGCATGTGTTCCTGTTGAACTCCCTGTCTCCCATGCTTGTGTTATGTTCCTGAGGGCCTTGATCTCTTCAGCTCTAAGACTCTCCTCTACGAATGAGGCAGGTTCTACACAGCCCTGAGGAGAATGGGGAATATTATCTGTTAATGACTCAGCAGCTGAGGGATTAAATTCAAATCCTAGTTTGACCAAAATCTGACCCATCAAATCATGAGAGTATACTTTTTCTCAAATGGTTCAATCCCAACCAAGAAGAGCTTCAACACTCTTAACCAAAAGAATTTTCATTATAGCAGAAGTACTATAGACTTCCTCAGAGATGCTCCTAGCTTGGGGTGCATCTCTGTGTCAATTTGTCAGCTCACAATGTCCTCTTCTGAACAGTAGTCTGCTATCCCAGACTACCATGAGTTCAACATCCATTTCTGGGGATCAGCCCCAGAGGGGGAGTTTAGAAAATGTTCCTTTAATAATTGGGAGACCTGTGTCCCTATGGTCCCTATAACTAATGTGATGAATCTTATATTTAATTTGGTTTAGATTAATTTTATCATATCCACTAAATTGGAAGACTGTCATTCAATGGCCTCTGGTTACTTATTCCCTGATTAGTCAAACATGTGACATAATTGCTCCTCCAATTCCTAGAAAGTAAGAAGGGGGACAGGAAGTCATCTCAAGGCATTTCCTAAGAGCTTGTTTGGAGGCTCTAGCAGGGCAGCGCAGCCACTGCATACCCTTGACTGAAGAACGGTCCTTCTCTATCACAGAAGGTGGTCCTCTTTGACCGAACATGCAGCTTCGGGAGAGATGCACATGGAGTGGTGATGGAGGAAGGGGATGTCTGCCTAGCCAGCCAGATCAGCTGAATGGACCCTGGCGATCAATGGGGTAACAGATGTTGCAGCCAGATCACTCTCACATCCATTAAGGCATTTCTTAAGAAGACAGGGAAGGCCAGGTGCAACCACTCACACCTGTAATCCCAGCACTTTGGGAAGCCAAGGCAGGAGGATCACTTGAGGCCAGGAGTTGGAGACCAGCCAGGGCAATAGTGAGACCCTGTCTCTACAATAAAATAAATAAATAAATGAATGAATGAATGAATGAAAAAAAGAAAAATTAAAAATAAAAAAGAGTAATAAAAACAAAGAAGACAGGGCAAGGCCTGAGGTTGGCTTCTGTCTTTTCCAACACTGGAGAGGGCTATAAGAAGTATTAGAAGTATTAGCATGGACTGCTGGGAGTGCATGTATCTACAACATCCATGTTATCCCCGGCTGGGTAGATTCAATTTTAAAAAAGTATATACAGATAGAGGAATCTTCTGTGCATCCCTCTCCAGTGTTAATCATAGTCACGAGATATGTTGATAGGGTTTTATTATTTCTACTCAAATTTTTCTATATATCAACATTAATAACAGTAATGTTAGTAACAGCTAACACATATAGTGCTTATAATGTGCCCAGCACTATTCTAAGCACTTTGTGTGTATTCACTCATGATTTTACCACGATACAAGATAGGTATTATTGTCATTCCCATTTTATTAATGAGGAAACTGAAGCTCAGAGAAGTTCAGTAATTTGCCCAAGGGCACATGATAAATAGGAGAGCCAGAATCCATAAAAATACATATAATGATGTGGTATATGAATTTAAAATAACACTAATGGTATCATGCTGAATGCTTCCTTCATAATTTGATTTATAACTTACTATATTTTTGAGATTTATCCATGTTAATATGTATAGCTATCATTCATTCATTTAAGTTGCCACACAAATTATATTATATGGCTATTTCATATCATATTTATCTATTCTCCTGTTTATAATTTTTCACTATCATAAAAAATGTTGTCAAGGAACATTCTTTTGTGTGTGTGTGTGTGTGTGTGTATGCTTTCACATATGTGCAAGCATTTCTCTGGGGTGATGTACCTAGAATTGAAATTTCTCAGTCATAGAGCACAACATATGAAAATTATTGTTTGCTTCACACTCTTACAAACACTTGATACTGTCCGGCTTTTAGATTTTTTTTTCAATCTGGTAGAGGTAACATATATCTTTCTGTGTTTTAAATTTGTATTTTCCTGATTTCTGATAAAATGTTTACTAGCTATTGAGACATTATCTTCTATGAATTGACTTTGCCTCTTCCATCTTTTGCCAATTTTCCCCTTGAGTTATTTTTCTATTTTGTACTGATTTATGGGAGTCCTCTATATACTCTGGATATTAATCTTTAGTCTCTATACCTGTGTATAGCTTCTCAGCCTTTTGGCTAAGATCAAGTGTGGTATTTATGCATTGTGACATATTTAATGGATAATGCTTGTTAAGTGGGATGTTCAAATATCATGTATCTTTCCACTGCTACTTGCCTTGAATTGTGGGGTCTAATCTCATTATGTTCTCTACAAGATTTCTTATATCTTACAAACTTTTCTCTGATTACTCCCTTCATCTTCTTGCTCTATGAGAAATCTGGCACACCCTGAGGACACAGCTTGCCCTGCACCCCACTCAAGTAGGCTTCCATCTTGCAGCTTTCATACCACTGGGCATGAAGGTGGTCCTCATGTCTCTTCATTGCTACTTTCAGATCATATTTTCTGTCCTCTAAAATTCTTCCTTCCCTTCCCGTGCCAACTCTGTATCTCATGTGTGGCAATTTTAAAATATAGTCCCCAAATTCTTTGATATTCCTTTCATTGAGAGGTGGAATCTATATCCCTTCCACTGACTATGACTTCTGAGACTACTCAACCACTAGAATTCAGTGGATGTGATACTATGGCTGTTTCCAGATCTAAGCCTTATGAAATCGGCTGCTTCTACTTCTTATCTCTTGAAATTCTGGCTTTTGAACCCAGCACTCTGCACCACATAGATAGGCCTAAGTGGAAAGGATCAAAGATGCCCGGCCTCTAGTCCCAGCTGACCCCACAGCTAGCAGCCAGCATCAACTTGCCAGCCACGTGAGTGAACCATTAAGAGAAAAACCTGTTTCTCTATTCATGCACACACCACTTCTGATACCAGATGCATGAGGGTTTTTTCCACATGTTAGGCAGTTTTTCAATTTTCTGCAAACACCAATGGGCTTTCCTACAATTTAACTCAATTCTGACACTAACAACTCAGAATTAGAGCTGAACCCAGAGGTTAAGGGCTCAGTCCCACAAGACTGCCCCACTTCAGGTGCTCATTGTGGGTCCCAGGTTGTCACCTGTACTTCTGACCAATTGGCTATAAATCAGGGGTTCCCATAATCCTCTCTTGAGGATTGAAGATTTGCTATAATGTCTCACAAAACTCATGGAAACACTTACTTACGTTTATCAGTTTATTATAAAGAATACAACTCTGGAACCGCCAAATAGAAAAGATGCATAAAGCAAAATATGGGGATTGGGTGCACAGAGCTTTTATGCTCTCTCCAGGTGTATCACCCTCCCTGTACCTCAAAGTGTTCACCAACCTGGACGCCATCATTTAGGGTTTTTATGAAGGTTCCATTACATAGGTATGATTGATCAAATCATTGGCTATTGGGGATCGCACTCAACCTTCAGCCCCACTCCTCTCCCTGGAGGTGAGGGTGATGGGGCTGAAAGTTCCAACCTTCTAATCATAGGGTTGGTTCCTTGGCAACCAGCCCCACCCTCCAAGAGTCACCTCATCAGCATAAATTCAGGTATGGGTGAAAGGGGCTTATTACGAATAACAAAAGATGTTCCTTTCACTCCTACCACTTAGGAAATCCCAAGGGTTTTAGGAGCTCTGTGTCAGGAACCAGGAATGGAGACCAAATATGTACTTCTTATATCACAATAACACAGCCACCTTGGAAGTAGGTCCTCCAGCCCCCAGTAAACAGCCTCAGCTGATGCCACATGGAGCAGAGACAAGCCTTCCCCACCAAGGCCTGTCCAAATTGCAGATTCATAGCTACATACATGATTGCTATTTTAATCCATTAGGTTTTGACATAGTTTGTTATACATCTAAGCTTCCTTTCAATCTGAAATTCTATGAGTCTACACTTCTTTGCAATGCTAATTTTCTGGTTTTAAGATGAGAGCCAATACTTGTTAGTTGTTTGTAGATCACGGCCTGATTTCTCCAACAGTTTCCTCATTGTAATAACTGCATTCTGTAGAGCTTCCCAGATTTAACAAGTAACTCAGCGTTGAATAAAACGACATTTCTTTCTTAAGTTGAATTCACTGTGTGGGACTGTGTGCATTTCTTGGAATTTAATTGAATAAACACAATCTATCCTGGCTTCTTAATGTTTTCATTAACTAAATTGACATCTCTGAACTAAGTAACGTTTGTGCTTTATATTAATACTTTGTCTAGTGCTTAGAAATATCTAGACAAAAGCATTTTCCAGTAGCTATTAGGAAATAGAGAAGACACTAATATTTACTTCACCTGGAGAGGAACAGGACTTGAATGGAGGGGCAGTGGGCACATTTACCCCCTTTACCTACCTGTCTTCCGGAAACAAATTCAGACAACACTTTTGCTCTACCCACATCCCTGGATAAGAAGAGTAAATAAAAGAAGGTGAGAGGAGGCAGAAAGTTGGGGAGGGGGTGGGAGGGAATTGCAGAGAGCATATTTACATTTTTATAGTACTGTGAACTTTAAAAAAAAAAAAGTGTATGCTTCCTGTGAAGTAGATAGTGGAATCTCCATTTATGGGCCTGTGAGAATTAGTGATCTGTAGGACATCATGTACTTTGGGGCAGCGAACAGCCTGGCATCTGAATAATCCAGGGATTATTTTATTAATTCTAATGTCACTCCCCTTTCAGCAGGAAGGGTGCCAGAGGCCAGAGATCACCAGGGCCCTGGGGAAGATCACCAAGGACACAGAGGCTGACGTTCCAAAGTCAGCACCCAGGACTGCCCTCCTGGACGCGGCTCATCTCCTACCGCAAAGTTTCCTCTTCCTGCTTCCTTCCAGACCACGCTTGGGTCTCCTAAATGGGATTGAGGGAGGAGCTCATGGACTCCCTTGGCTCTTTCACGGAGGTGGGGATGGGGCACCAGGGAGTGATAGTCAGAATCACATTATTACCTTTGTTTATGTTCATTTTTAAATTTATTAGTTAATGGAGGAGTGGAGAATAATTTCAAGGTGCAGAACTCCCCTTTACCGCCTGTCTGCTCGTATACCCTCATGACACCAGAGAAAAAATTGAAGCTACCTGACGTAAGACCATGCCCTAATCTGCACTTCTTTTCTTTTAATTCACATCAGAAAAGTAGAATAAAATTATATTTCCTTGTGAAAGAAAGAAAGAAAGAAAGAAAGAAAGAAAGAAAGAAAGAAAGAAAGAAAGAAAGAAAGAAAGAAAGATGTTTTTGCTCACAGAACGTCAGAGCCGGAAGTCTCGGGCTCTGTTACCAGTGCCCTCGGGCTCTGCGGAGGAGAACCAGGGGAAGTTTCTTTGCCCACTTCAAGCAGTGTGGCTTATCTTTTCATTCTTTTATATGCCATGGCTTTGTGTCAGATTTTTCTGATGAAAGGCTAACACTTTTTTTTTTAAGTATAAAAAGCCACTTATTGACTCCCATCACCTTATTTTGCAGGTGGCAAAGCAAAGGTCCAGTAAAATGAATGGATTGCCCAGGAGCCTGGGTGCGCAGCAAAAGCAGGATCAGAACCTAAGCCTTTTAATCCCCTTTCCAGTGTTCTTTTTTTTTTTTTCCACCAAGTTTTCCAGTCCTTTCACTGCTCAAGCCCTGCATGTTGGGATAAAGGAAACTGACCTTGGATTTCACCCTCCTGAGTGAGCCATCTTCAAGGCTTCCCTACCTCTGTCATTGATTCTGCTTCATGCCAGACTCATCATGAGCCAGAAGCATATGACTTCCTACGGATGATGCTCTACATGTCCCCACATGGGTCACGTGGAGCCTCACTAGTTAGCACAGACTCTGCCTGTAGGTTTGCAGGAAGTAGACCTACTCACCCTGCTGAGAACATCCTCCTGTAGGCCCATCAAGTCCGCCCAACTCCAGACCACATATCTTGTAAGATGTTAGCAAGTTTATTACTTTATAAATGTAAATGGTAGAATATTCGGCTAAGACCATGTTTATGCTTTTCAGAGTGGGATTTCCCTGCCTGCCTGACCCTAGATTGCTCTGAAATATTATAATGCTCTTATCTGTATTAATCATCCTGGTAACTTTTTATTTAGTCTTCTAGCTTTTGTTTTGTGGTTCTGCCTCTGCAACAAAATGGAAGACTCCTTTAAAGTTGTGATTAGATTATGAGAACCATATTTTTCAAACCCCAAAGTGGAATTTATAAATAAGAATATGTATAGAAAACTTAGACAGAATATCAGAATCAAAGAATATCCTGAAAGATGTAGCATTTGTAGCAGTTGGTCAATATATGTAGTAGAATGCTATGTTCCTGTGGGAAAAAAGTTAGAGTCAGGCTGTGAAGACCCCATGACAAAAATATAAAATATCTAGAGATATCCTATGATGGCCAAGTACAAAAAGGAAATAAATAATGAGTTCATTGATGATAAGCAGAATGAAGGATAACTAAGCATTTGGAGGTAATGGAATGATGACATACTTTTCAATGCAACCCAAAAAACATTGTTGAGCAATTTCTCTAAGTAAGGTTAGGGCTAGGTGCCCTGGGGGATGTTGATTCAACAAGAACACCCAGTATCCCAAGCTCATGGTGCAACACAGCTCCAGGATAGACACGGAGTAGGACTAGATGGGGAGCCAAAGTGAACAAGATGCTTGTGGTCTGGTAAAGGGCTTTAAAATGAAGTTGAGTTTCTGTCTGGCCATTTAAAATCACTCCAGGACCTGGTCAAAGTGCTGGGATCAAGAAAACAGCATTGGCTGCAGTTATAGAAGTGATTTGGAGAAGGTTATTGCTGGAGGAGAGCAGGGATGAGAAGATTTAGGTTTTAACTTGGGCTTTATCTTAGCCAAATGGTCCAACCTGCTAGAGAGAAAGTTGTCTAATGTTTTGTCATTTTGTGGCAGTGAGAATATTGATCTCAGTTGTTAGTGGAAAATCTCATAATTCTCGTGGTCCAGTGGGAGGTGAAGAAAAGGATGAGCCAGGAAGTCACGGACTCACATCCCTAGTGGAGTAGCAGTGTCCAGTAGAAATCTTACCTTTTATTCCCCCAAACTAAAACCAGATAAATGGAAAAATAACTTACAAATTCACATCTAAAAAGTACCAGGGCAGTCTACTTTAATGCTGAAGGAATAAAGAAGGTATTTAACAGAGGCCTAAACCAGAAATTTGGTAAAACGACACAGTTTGTTCTAAACCTACTGCTTTGGCTCTCTTTTCTTTCTCCTTGATAATAATGTTATAAAAGGTGATAAATGCTGATCAATGCTGACTGAGGAGCAGACAGAATGTCTATTTAATAATTACTATAAAGAGTTTGAAAAGGGCAGTAATTATAGTGGGTTGGAGCAACTGAGGAAAGAGTGACTGAAATTTGGTCTTCAAGGATGGGTAGGATCCAGACTAAGTGGAAAGGAGAGAGAAAGGAAGAGTTTGCTGGGTGGAGAGGAAAGCCATACCCAAAGGGAGTGGAAAGCACAAGCCACTGTTTCTCCTGGTTTTAATAGAAGAGAAAACTGAGGCTCAGATAGGTTAAGTGACTTGTTTAAGGACATGCAGTTCAGAAGTTACTATACCAGGAATCAAAATAAAGCTACTTGATACCAAAACCCACATTCCTTCCCTCAGAACCCTCTGCCTTCCAAGTTCACAAGGGTGATAGACGGTACACAGCTATGATATAATAAACATTTGTAAATTGAAAGCTGTTCCATTACTTTTCATTTCATTTACTTATACTTTCTGTGACATCTCAAAAAAGAAAGCAACATTGCTTTCTAGAGAAATATTTATTTCCTGAACTGATGTCACCAAATGAACCCACATGGGAGGGCTTTTCCGCCAAAAGGAGGAATAGTGGGGACATAACATGGTCTAAAGCATGAGCTAGCAATTTTCTGAGGGTGAAGGGATGCCAGAAACAGAAAGGGAGTGGGGAGGGAGGAGAGAGAGAGAGAATAGAGGGCTGGAGAGAAAAGGGGAGGCAGAACTGCTTAGGTCCAAAATGATCTGAACTAAACTGATAATCTGCTTGTGTCTAGAAACAGTCCAGATTATCAGAAATGGAAGTTTCTATAAAAAGTGGTTTAACATCCTTGGTCTTTGTAAGGTGTGTTTTCTTTTCCAATTTTTCAAAGTAAGGCAAATGGACAACCTAGGAAGGATTACTGTTGACCTTGGGGAGTGCAATATTTAACTTAATCTCAGCTGCCTCCGATCTTTTGTGGAATAGAGTAGTAAATCAAGGAATCAAAGAAGTAGGCAATCAATATGCAGTAGAAAAGATTAATCTTCTCATTTAGAGCTACTTTTACAATGTCTGTATGCTCCTGCTCCCTGCTAGCTTACTGGGCCTCGCCTCACAAGTGAACAGGCAGTTGATTGAATAAACTGATTAACGAGTTGTGAATTAAGGGGCATGGTTAACTCAATCCCTGGCGTCTGAATTTCAAAAATAAATGAATGAATGAATGAATGAGTGAATGAATGAATAAATAAATAAGAAACTAGGTAGTTTACAAGGATAAATATCTTTAGGATGGCTGTGATTGCCTGGGAAGAAGAGTACAGGCACCCTAGTGGTGGCTAGAGATAGAATAACTGGCTATTTGGCTCTTCTGATATTTTTGAAGTTATGTATAGCTTCTCAAAGATCCCCTAAAACTCTGCCAGTTTCTATTAGATTCTCTGTTGCACTGTATTGCAAATGTCTGTGTACAGATCTGCCATCCTCAATAGACTGACAGCTTGATGGTGGTGACAGTATTTTATCCTTATTTGTATTCCCACTTCTTTGCACATAGTAGATACTAAGGAGATACTCATCAAATATTAAGTGGGTGGGTGGGATGACCCACAAGATTACCACATGCCAGGATGATTTGGCATCAGATAAAGGGTACCCATGCCAAAGATGAGGCCCAGAATCTGAAAGGAGATCTACTAGCCAATACACAAGAGGTACAGGCAGTTCAGCAGTGACATGAATAGACTAACGACAGAGGAACAGGTTGGACCATGGTGTCTCAGTGAAAATCTATGAGAACAAATGATGTGGGAACCAGATGTGTCCTGCAACCCAATGCCTTAAGCTCTCAACCTCTTAAGAAATGAGCCATAGCCCTGCAGAAAAGGGGAAGAAATCTTACATGGACTGGGCTTAAGTTTCCCTTTCTCAGGCAAAATTATGAGCTTAAAATACTAATTAAGTAGATATAGAAATACAATTTGTAATACTGCACATCTTAAGTGTGCATTGAGATTCATTCCTGCTATATATCTGTTTCTTCATCCACCCATCCATCCATTTGTCCATTTTTTTCCAGAAGAACCTAAGGAAGTTTATAAGTATATATGACCAATCGAAGAACCTTGGTGCTACCACAATAGACACATGAATTGGGCCAAATATTGCAATGCAGATGCCCAGAGGGACCAGGCAACCAACACAAATAAATGAAACATGTCAGAGTAGTGAAGCATGTCAGAGTAGGCCAAATCCTTTGCCTAACGTGTATCTATTTTTGCTGACCTATAGTGGGCATTCCATGATTGAACATCCTATTTCAACTTGTATATATATATGTATGTGTGTGGAATTTTTAATTTTTTAATTGATTTATTTGATTAGGAACCAGAATCCTGGCAATGTCAGATCTTGTATCGCACCTTGTGGTATGCAATATGTATAATTCAGCCTGGTGTTTTTAACTGGGAATGATATTTTGTTTTATTCATTGTAACAATAGCCAACACAAACATAAGCTCTTCCAAACAGAATTTTTGCAATGGTTTTTATATTCAGGGCACTGTTTTGTCAGCTCTGCACTGACACCAATAGCAGTAATTGTGAAGAACAACTTGGACAATTTTAGGTCATTTTCAAAAGTCTGAAATCAGAAAACCATTTTTGAAATTTAGCCTTCAAATCCCTACCTTGGGGACATTAGTTTAGGCCATCACTT
Source organism: Daubentonia madagascariensis (assembly GCA_023783475.1). NCBI lineage: Eukaryota > Metazoa > Chordata > Mammalia > Primates > Daubentoniidae > Daubentonia > Daubentonia madagascariensis. The sequence goes on from JAKFHU010000978.1 coordinate 30,678,794, forward strand.
TCATGGGATGGTGGGGTAGAGACCAATTTCAGTATATGAAAGTGGGTCATATTCTTCCTTGACAAGTGAGTTTCCCAAAGTCATAATTTTATCAGGAAAGAGCAAATTAAATAATATATTTGGGTACCAACTTACCTATTAATGAATGCCCCTCTAGGAAAATATTTAGTTTGATCCAACTTCTCCCTTCAGTTGTTTCTAGAATCTCCTTTTGAATAAGATCAACAAGTCAGTTTTTTTTCCCCCAGCAAATCAAAAAATGTTTTCCACACTGTGTAAGGAGATCCACCAGCTTTTATACAAGAAGCACAGGCAGTTTAGCAGTGACATGAATAGACTAATGATGGAGGACCAGGCTGAACCAGGGAGTCTCAGTGAATGAATGACCAAGTCATGTAATTTGTATGTTCTATAGCAGATTAGGTATCAACTATATTGTTCATTAAGCGAAGTATTACACTCTGGGTGGTTCAGGCACAGGAGAATGTCTAGTTCATGGAGTTAATTGCCATATTCATGATGAGTGAAATTTCTAACTTTCTAGCACAAAGTGATTTCTGCAAAAGATGTAGTGGGCAGATTTGAGTTCCAGATCTTTGTAAGGCAATGCCACCTTGCATTTAAGTTTTACTAGAAAGATATGTTAACACCAAGTTCCAACTGCACTCACAAGGGTACCATTTGAAATTACACTTAGTACTTTTGATTAGTCTAAATTAAATTTTTCAAGACTATTCTCAACACATAATTTCCTGAGGTGTGTCTCTCCTGGGCCTCCTGTGTCTCTTCCAAATGTTATTTAGTAATGGTAAAATATTCATCAACACCATAAAAATAGGATGGTATTATCAATATTTAAATCTGCTCCTATTAGCTGCAATAGAAAATATCCCAAATGATTTTTACTTTTTCACAAACCTTTTCCTGTAGGCTCTCAACTATGTCTTCAAAATGATAAGCAACATTTTATCCGGTTAGACTTCAATTTACAAATTGCTATTCCTGATCAGTACTCATCGTGTCTGCTGTAAACACTGACACACTGTTATGTCCTGAATGTTTGTGTCCCCCTCCAAATTCACATGTTAAAATCCTAAACTCCAATATGATGGTTTTAGGAGGTAGAAACTTTGGGAGGTCGTTAGGGTTAGATGATGTCATGAGAGTGGGGCTTTCATGATAAGATTAATGATCTTACAAAAAGAAGAGGAGACATGCTCTGCGCCACGTGAGGACACAATGAGAAGTCAGCCGTTTGCAACGCAAAAGAGAGCCCTCACCAGAACCCAACAATGCCGGCACCCTGATCTCACACCTGCAGCCTCCAGAACTATGAGAAATAAATTTCTGTTTTTTATAAGCCACCCAGTACACAGTATTTTGTTATTGCAGCCCAAACTAAACCAGACACACATTTTAATAAAATTGTCATCTGCAAACACTTGATTCTAGGGGAAATTTTTCATAATACATAGATGTATTTTACAGAAGCATGTCATTTAATCATAAATTAAGCCTTGTTTATAAGATACGCCTTTTGTAGTTGACTAAGTTTTTTATCCTACATAATCCCTATATTCAAGTTGCATTCTATTGTCTCAGACACACATTTTTTTGCACATGAATTATATAAACTTCTTTAATATAAAAAAGGTAAAGTTTTATTTTGTTTGGTTTTTAACCTAAACAAAGATTATGTTACCAAAAAGAAATAGTTAACACAAGAATTTATAGGAAAGTTGAATTTGGAAGGGGCCAATATTCTCATCTCAGTGACATTCTAGGCTAGGAAGCAACTCTGTAAAAAGGATAGAACTTCGGTCTTCCTGTGATTCACTCTATTATTCACATTTGTATTTTTTTCAAGGTGTGCATACAACAAATGCATCATGCTAGTGTATCCAAATGTGCTCTCTTGCTACTGACAGAACACTAAGCTTTATAGCTGAAGTGTTGGAAGCATGGCAATTAATGAATTAAAACACCAAAACAGGCCGGGTATTGCCAGATAGTTTGGGGTTTGAAGATAAATCAGACACAAAGATGCTAATGTCAATTTCCCAGTATTTCAATAGCAACTAATTCAGACAAATGGCTTTTCACACACTGTAGGCAACTAAATCTCTCTCTGGCCCTTGAGCCACCAGTTTACAGCTTGCAAGTAGCTGGAGATCTTTGCTTTGAGAGAGGAGTGCTTTTCTCTTAGGTTTATTCCCCAGCTATTCAGTTCACTACCATGGTCTCTTGGCCATCCCCAGGGATGTTGGATCGCTAGAGATGTTCCTTCTGAAAATCTTCACAACAGTCCTCCTTTCCTTCCTTCTTGCAATAAGCACAAGCTCAGCTCCCTGACATGACCAGAATGTGATGCTGTGCCAAGCTCCAGGGAGTCAGGATATAAAGAGGGCTCTCACTTCACTTCACCTGGCTGACCAGAAGTGCTTGGTGATGCACAGACAGATGTGTCATCTTCATGGGCCCAGTTACACAGGAGATCAGAGGACACCACCGCTTAGCAGGCCCTCGCTGAACATGAGGCTGAAGCCACTTTGCAGCTGCTCATGCCTCTTCCTCAAAATGTACTCACCCTGTTCCTTGTTTGATTTTTTGGTGGCTTCCCATCACTCTCACGCTGCAAGCCCAGCTTTCTCCCACAGCAAGTGAGCCCCACTCTTCAGCCAGCCTGGCTCTGGATTCTCTTCTGATGTCTCGTCTCTCCTCTTCTCAGCTGTCACCCTGGGAGCCACTTAATTGTGCATTTCCCTGAGTTTTCACTGTCTTATTTATTTCATGCCTTTGCATCTACCATTTCCTCTGCTTTTAAAGTCCTTCCTTCCTCCTACCATGCCCACTGACAGGCTCAAAACTCAGTTCCTATACTACCTCCTCTGGGGTATTTACCCTGATCTGTTAGGTTCCCTGCCTCTGTGCTTGCCTCTCTTATAGATCTTGGAATTGTTTACTTTTTGTTTTATTTTCAACCCCATAGACTGTCACTATCTTCATCATGCCTGTTTATCTAGTCAGGTGCACTGTGAACTACTGGAAGGTGAGAATGCTATTTTTTATCCCTGTATCTCTAGCACAGTCATCCTAGATCAATGGTACATCTTATATATTGGCAAATGATGAATGCTGATAGCCTCTAAAAATTTTTAACCAATCATTTAATAAATATTTAGTGTCTATTAAATGCAAGCCTCCCTTTTGTGCATGATACAAAGATAAATATGTACATTTTGTATTCCAACAACTTAAAGTCTAGTAGCAATGTGAAAGTATACAGACCTCCAAAGGAAAACCAGTGATGTGGGGCTATGTCTGGCTTCTGCAGAGTTGGTCCACACAGTACTGTAAATTTAAGTTTATTCCAACATTTTAAAATTGGGTTATTTGTAGAGAAAACCCAGGTTTTCATCTTCTCTTGAAAAACTGAAAAATTTGGCACCACTGCCAAATTTTGCATTCTCTCATGGCATTATTGGGTTAAAGCTGAGAGGTAACTTCCCCTTACACGGGGCAGTTAGCCACCTAGCTGATAATTATCTAAGCATCTGTTGCTACAGGGAAACTTGTCTTGTCAGGGGTGGGGAGGGTAATTAAAAAAAACACTTTTTGCATATGTCTTAATTTTTTCTGCAGTTTTGTGGAAATCAGCCTAAATTAAAGTTGATTGAATTCTTAAGTACATCACCACAAATTACTAGCAAACCAAAAGATTTCAGCTACAGCTGTAGGCCAGGAGTTTCTCTGGCTGACAACTTAGAAAACCATTTACTCAAAGTGTCTTTTTGTTTTTTATTCCTTAAATAAAAGCAAGGGAAGTGATCTACTTTTCTTTTCTTTTTCTTGAGATGAAGAGAAAAGAGAAATTTCTTATTATAGTGGATGCTGTTGGTACCCTGCTCAGATCCCCTTTGCTGAGTGGGCCCAGCCATCCCGCAACAGCCTTCAGGGTCATTGCTGAGGGCCCACAGCTGCCCCTTGTCCAGAGGACTGCCCTCTGAGAGAAGCCACCTCCCCCAGGTGGCCAGCCACCCATGACTGACTGACAGGGAATATATAGTCCTGTCTCCCTTGTCTCAAAGGGAGACAAAACTTGTGGTATAATTCATACTCCAGAATTCTCTGTGGGACACAGGCTGAAGTTAGTCCCAGCTGAGACTATATCCTTATTTTCCACTCCTGCCTTATCCACTTCTAAGGGCACTTCCATGATAAATTGCCTTCATAAAAATCCCTGTCTCAGGGTCCACTTCTGGATCACCTGAGTAGGTCCATCTGATTCCCACTATCAGGACTCAGTAGGTTTAAATACTCTGCTGCAGTTTGAAGAAGGCAGGAAACTTTGTCCAGCCTGACACCTCTGCACCTGGGCCCTATTCAAGGACACCCCGACTTGCATTTCCCACCAGAAATTCATTCTGTTGTGGACTCACCAGATATAGTCCTCAGATCAAGATACAACAATCCCATTCAGGTCAAACAAATATATAATCCTACCTCCACTCCTCCCAAATATAGATTTTCCCATAGGTTTCTAGGGGAAATAATCTTCCAAAAAGTTTGATTCTCACTTTTAGATCACATAAGGAAAACAGAGACAGTAAGACAGAAAGAAGAATTCCAATGAAAGTAAGGCCAAATTAATCAGAAATTCCTATAATCATTAGTTAAAGAAAAGTCTACTGTATAAATTTCTACTTCATTGGGAACATCAGCAATCCCATAGGTAGCCTATGATTAAGAGTCTCATAAAAATTCTTTGCGGACATGTATTTTTCTAGCTGACTAAAAGTCAGTTGTCACTTCACTATACTGAATGGTGAGAGCCTTTCTTTGGTTGAGACTCCAAAGCAATGGGTTGCAATGGTGTTGTAACATACTAGGATGTTTAAATGATCAGAAATGGGGGAAGGTTGCCATAAAGTTTTCAAAGATTCCATATTTAGACAGCATTTGTTTTAGTTGTTTTGAATTCAAGACCTAAATTTTTGAAAATAATATTTGCATGTGAAGATTCAGAGCACCCTAAAATGAAACAGCAATAACAGGAACTAATGACACCTTCCAAGTTGGGAATTTCCATCTTGAGAACTAGATCCTTAGAAAATCATCACCAAAATGTAAAATAAAGGACCTTATATTAGTTGTGAGAGACCAACCAGCAGTAGGCAGGATAGGCAGGGAAGGACAAAACAGTGTTTTAAGACACAGATAGAATTTTGTTCTACTTTGTCATTTCCTAGAACATGCTATTTACTGAGTGGGTCCTCTCCTGGGAAGTATCTAAACCTAAATGGAGAGCTGTTGGAACTTTAATGGGCTCTCAGAAATACGAATTTTGATTGGGTACTACAGGAATTCTATACAACCTACTTGGAGGTTGTCTAATGTAGCTTGGCTGAAGGAGTATATATTGGGGAGTATATGGGCCAGTGGAGAAAGGAACTGTACTAGAATTTTACATAAATTATCTCATTTGCACCTAATAGCAATCCAATTAGTTGTAGGCCTTAAGCCTATTCTATGGATTAGAAAACTGAGGTTGAGAAGTTAAGTAGCTGATTACTTTGACCGTTTCATAGACGAAGGCTTGACAAGAAAGTTGTAGGGTGGAACAACACTGGAAATGTTGGCCTGACTTTCCCATTCTATACCTATACCCACTGGAGTAAAAAGAATGCTTCTCCAAAGAGATTCAGCTGGGAGCACCTTGGTGGTATAGTTAGAGATCCTTTTAATTTAGATCCAAAAACCTTCTTTGTTTTTGGACAAAGAAATAGAAGGCAACATACCTTCTATTTCTTCTAGGAACATAGCTATTGGGAACAGGTAAATTGATTTAAGATCTCAGATCTCCAAATTATTAGCCATGGAACATTATTTAAGTTGCCTTAATATATCTAAGCCTCAGTCCCCAAGGGATAACAGTAGTACCTACTTCATAAAGTGGTTGTTAAGATTAAAATAATGCATATAAACTTAGACTAGTGTATAGAAAATAGTAAACATGCATTAATGGTAGGGAAAAAAAATGAACATGTTGACCCGTTCTGGTATTTCTCTCTTTCAGGTCTCTAGTGTAATATTGGCTTACCACCAATATGTTCTCTTTTGTCTGCCTCCACTTATTTTATTACTTATTTATTTATTTATCTTATTGACAAATAAAATTGTATATATAATAGATAATGTATTATAAATGTATAATATAATTGTTATGGTGTACAATATAACGTTTTGAAATATGTACACTGTGGAATGGCTAAATCGAGCTAATCAGCACATGCATTGCCTCACAGTCTTGTCAGTTATTTGTGATGAGAACACTCAAAATCTACTCTCTTAGCAATTTTTAAGTATGCAGTACATTGTTATTAATTATAGTCACCATGTTGTACCATAGATTTCTTGAACTTATTCCTTCTGTATAATTGAAATTTTGTATCCTTTGACCAACATCTCCCCACTCTCTCCCTGCCCACCCTGGTAACCACTCTTCTACTTAAATTCCTGTTTTCTATTAAGATGATAGTTTCTCATTCCTAAATTTATGTTTTATGTTTTATTTATTGTTACCAAGTATTAGATATAAGGTGGCCAGATGTTCCTCAATATAGAACAGAATCCCACAAAGTGGGGAGACATCTTCTGCAGTTTATCTTGAAAACAATCACCTCTAAAACATATATTTGGGACTATCTACTTTTCAGAGTTAGGTACCCCAAGGTTGCCTTGCCCTGAGACATCTGGTCACCTAACAATTCTGCCTGGGGCTGTGGTGTCCCATTGAGCACAACCAGCTATACTGAAAGGGGAATGGCTATCATTGCCCTTGGGAGGCCTGATGATGCTAGGGGCAGGGGAAGAGTCCAGATGGTGGAGTCCAATTTCAAACAGTAGGGATCCCTTTTGTTTGAGAAAGATCATTTCTCCTATTCTTTCTGCAATTACTGTTCCAGATACAGCAAAGTATAATTCTTAAAGAATTGAAGGCTCTGTGATGGTTAATTTTATGTGTCAACTTGACAGGGCCATGGGATGCCCAGATATCTAGTCAAACATTATTCTGGGTGTGTCTGTGAGGGTGTTTTTGGATGAGATTAACATTTGAATTAGTAGACTGAGTGAAGATCTCCCTTCCTGATGGGAGTGAGCCTCACGCAATCAGTTGCAAGCCTAAATGGAACAAAAAGGCTGAGCTTCCTGTGCATAGAGGGGGAACTCCTCTTGCCTGACTGTTTTGAACTGGGACATTGTTCTTTGTACTCACCAGTTGAACTGAAACATAGGCTTTCCTGGGTCTCCAGCTTGCTTACTGCCTATAGATACTGAGATTTGTCAGCCTTCATAATTGCAAGGGCCAATTCCTTATAAATCTCTCTCTCTCTCCCCCTCCTGCCCCCCCCACATCTCCTAACATTGTCTCCTCTAGAGAACCCTAACACATTCTCTCAAAATTTAACATATTTTTACATGTATTTTCAAATCTATTCATTTTTAGAAAGAATATCTGAGAAAGAAAATTTCCATTCTTTTCCTCAGAGCTCCTAGCCCTGTTCCTAGCAAGATGGAAATACCTTCTTGCTATCCTGTGATGTGGGGATGTGGATGTGCGTGTGTGTGCGTGTGTGTGTGTGTGTGTGTGTGTGAGTGCAGGGAGGGCAGCTATGATAGGATTTGGTTTCTAAGGAATAAAAAGAGAAAATAATGAGAACTATCAATGGCAGAGCTATGAGTTATTTTGTGACATTTCACACGTTATTAAGATGCTGGTTTATTTTTCCAGAGACTAGCTGGAAGAACTGTGAAAATGTGATTCATGCTGAATGCTGTCTAAGAGAAATAGGCACTAGCAGGTGGAGGCAGAAACTTTTCTTTAGGAAGATTTCCTCTGGCTATAGGAAGAAAACAGTGTTGACATTTCCCTCTAGTGGCAGAGGAGAAATTAAACCCACTGAGGAAAACTATGTAATATTAGAAAGCTTCAGCAAAGAGAAGAGCCAGTTTGCCTGCCTGCCTTCCTTCCTTCCTTCCTTTTGAATATAATAATTGGTTGTGAATCATATGCTAGATATGATTGCTGCAGATAAGAAATGCCCTGCATTGAAGAACTTACAATTGCACTGGGAAAGGTTTGGTCAAAGAGAAAGAAAAACCTGACCACTGAATGGGTCCAGGACAACTTTGTGAGGTGGGTGACAAAATCATGGATGATTCTCTCTTTTTCCATTGCCCGGCCTTTACCGGGCATCCAAAGATAATATAACCTGCTCCACCTTAAGTTTTTCCTCCAAGAATGTTCTGTTCTTTCCTCTCTTCTATCCCTGTCAACTCACCTTTCCACATCCTTTTGCCTCATGGTTCTATTCTTCTCCTTAGTACTCTTGCCTCTCATCAGTGATCCATAGCACCTTGTACTAATCATACCTCACTGTAGTATTTTAAAATTGCATTTTCTGTGTCTAATGGGAAAAAAACCACATTTTTCTACACTGTTAATACTTCTGACACCAAATGTGTGGGTGTTTCCCACACCAACAACCAATTCCCCAACTCTCTGGACACCTATTGGGTGTCCAATGATTCAATTCAGTTCTGACACTAACAACCCAGAGTAAGCACAGACCCCACAGGTTAAGGGCTTGGTCCCACAAGGCTACCTCCACTTCAGATGCCAATCATAAGTGCAGGCCTCCCATACTCCTGACCAACAAGCTATTCCCATGACCTCCTCCTCATGTTCCATAATTTTCTAGGATAGCTCAAAGAACCTAGGAAAATCATTTACTTACTATAACAAATTTATAACTTGTTTATAACAAGATACAAATCAGGAACGGCCAAATGAAAGAGATGCATACAGCAAGGTATGGGAGGGGTATGAGGAGCTTCCGTGCCCTCTCCAGGCATGCCACCCCCTGCGGTACCTCAATATATTCACCAACCTGGAAGCTCTCCAAATCCTATTGTTTTGGGGTTTTATGGAGGTTCCATTATACAGGCATCATTGATTAAATAATTAGCCATTGGTGATTAAACTCAATCTCCAGCCTCTCCCCTCTCTGGAGGTGAGGGTGATGGAGCTGAAAGTTCCATCCCTCTAATCACATGGTTAGTTCCCCTGGTGACCATTCTCCAAGAGTGACCTCATCAGCATAAAATCAGATATGGTTGAAAGGGGTTTATTGACAGCAATAGGAGACTATCTTCTCACCCCTATCCCTCAGAAAATTCCAAATGTTTTAAGAATTCTGTGCCAGGAACCAGGGGCAGAGACAAAATATATGTTTCTTATTATGTCACAATGTCAACTTCCCCCCACTAAATTTTGAACTCCTTATAGGCATGGTCTAAATTTTACTCATCATTGAATCACAAATACCTCGCTCTATATTTGAGCTCAAAAATGAAGCTCAAATAAAAAGAACAGTAGAAAATGTTAGGAGATTATTCCTTCTGTGGAGTTTTCCAAAATTGAGCCTATTTAAACATATTTTTGTGAGTGATCAGATGGATGGAAGGAATCACTGGTACCTGGTATGCTGTGCACTCTGTGCATATTAAAAGCACCATGCAAAGCTTGCTGTTGAAACACAATTCCCTATGAAAAATGGAAAAAATGGAATGAAACCTAGAGTTTGAGAAATTTTAATCTCAGGAAGAAAATTACATTCAAAACTTGAAACCAGTAACTGCACCCCCTTCACAAATTCATTTCCTTTAGCTTCTTTTTCCTATTGAGAAAAAAATGATCATTTTTGGATAAACAAAAGGATATGGATTTTATGATCCAGAGAACACAAAAATGAAGTGTGACTTAATCATATGTCTTTAAGTGAGGAGAGGAGGTATGACTGCATCTCTCAGGAAAAAGCAGTAAGAGAAAAGCTTTGCCTAAAAAACGTAAATATAGAAGAACCACATTTTCATATTCCAGATGAAGACATATGACTTAAATACTGGACATGTTTATCTTTAAAATGCAAACTCTCCTAGGTCATATATCATTGCACATGAGAGAGATTGATACAGCTCAAAAGTGAGCTGAGAACTACTTCTGAGAAGGAGGTAGCAGGTCAAGGCAGGAAAAACCCTCATCATAATAACTAGGAAAAATTGACTACATTACAAAAAATCATTTTAAAAGCATCAGAGAGCTGTGGAAGCAAAATGGACAAACAAGTTATTAAAATTCCAAAGAGGGAAAAAATAATGTACAGGAGAGATGATGTTAGCCAGCCAATTTTCCCCTAAGGATACTTGTGATTCTGGGTGCTGGTCTGAGAATCAGACTTAGATTAGACATGGATTCTCTGCTCCTGGGAAAAGAAACCAGAAAACCTTTTAGTGGCCACATAAAAAGTATACTGGTCCCTGGAATGGGAATTTGTAAACTTTAAGGAATTTCAAATGCATAGTGGGTTTTCCCCATAGGACATTTGCTAAATTCTATGACTGACTAAAAGTTGGAGACCTAAGACATAAAGCTTCTAGGTCAGTGTATGCAATTCAACAGTTAAATCTCCCATAGTTTACTGAAACTTAGAAAACAAAGCCCCGCCAAGGGGCAGGAGGCCTGGCTTACACACAAGGAAGATTTCCCTCTGGAAGACATTTGCTGGATTTTAAAGATACAAAGGATGGGAGGCTAGAAACAGATGGAAAACTCTGATCTCTTAGACACTTGCAGGTTTAGGAGATGGAGAAACTCCTAACTCTTAGTTAAAACCTTGTAGGATCGAACTTTATAAACAGGGGTAAAACAGAGATAAACTGAAGATTGGTAAAGCTGGAACCCAGCACTGAAACAGTTTGATTCATTACTGCTAAGTTGACAACCCCTTAAAAATCACTGAATTACAAAGGGAAAAAAGAGAGCCATCTCTGTAGAAATATATTGTTTAGATTATCTATGGTTCTTTTACACATAATATCTAGCATAAAAGAAAAATTACTAGAGTTATAAAAGGCAAACAGAGATTTTTGATAACCAAAATATAGAAGCAGACCTAGATATGATAGAAATATCAGAGTTGGCAGATATGGATTTCAAAATAACTTTGATGAACACAGTAAAAAATTTACAGGAACAAAATAGATACAATAAAGAAAGATTGTTTGGGGAAAAAAGAATAACCCTAGCACTGATATGTATGATATCTAAAATTAAGAAGTCAATGGGTGGATTAAATAGCAGATTGCACATCAAAGGACATAGGATTTGTGAACTAGAAAACCTATCAAGAGAAAATACACAAGCTTAAAGCACTCAATTAAATAGCTTCAAAACACATAAATGCACACAATAAAAAAGCTTTAAAATATACAAAGCAAAATTTTATAGGACTAAAATAATAAATAGACAAATCTACAATCATAGTGAAAGACTTTGACATATTTTGTCAATAGCTGATAAAACAGACAGAAAACCCCACCAAGTGTATAAAAGATATGAACGATAAAATAACAATCTTAATTCACCAGTTACTTCTTTCAAACATTAAGAAATAATAGACCAATAGGAAATAACTACAGATGGAAATAAGACTGAAAAATTTCCCTTAGGATCAGGAGCAAGACATAGATTCCTACTCTCACTACTTCTATTCAATATTATACTAGAAGTTCTAGGTAGGGAAATTAAGCAAGAAAAAGAAATAGGCATAAATATTGAAAAAGAAGAAGTAAAACTTCTCTATTTGCAGAAGACATGATCTTGTATATAGAAAATCCTAAGGAATCCACAAAAAAGAAAAAAACACTACTAGAACTAGTAAATGAGTTCATGAAGGTTTCAGGCTTCAAGATCAGTATAATAAAAATTAATTGTATTTCTATACATTAGCAATGAACAATTTGAAAATAAAATTAATAACAATTCCATTTATTATAGCATCAAAGAGAATATTACACTTAGGAATAAATTTAACAAAAGAAGTATAATACTTGCACACTGAAAATTGCAAAACATCATTAAAAGAATTTTTAAAAGACCGAAATAAATGGAGTGATATCTCATGATCATGGATTGGAAGACTTAATATTGTCAATATGGCAATATTCCCTGTCTTAGTTCATTTTATGTTGCTATAACAGAATACTTAAGACAGAAATTTATTTCTCACAGTCCTGGAGGCTGAGGAGTACAAGATCAAGGTGCCAGCATCTGGTAAAGGACTTCCTGCTACACTGGAGGGAAGTAACATCATGTCTTCACATGGTGGAAGGTGGAAGGATGAAGGGGGGAGGGAACCCACCCTTCAACTTCAAGCTCTTTTATAAGGGTCCTAATCCTATCCATCAGGGCACTGCCCTTAGGACTTAATTACCTCTTAAAGGCCTCACTATTTAATACTATCACATTGGGGATTAGGTTTTAACCTATGAATTTTGGAGGGGACACAAACATTGAAATCATAGCACTCCCTGAATTGATCTATAGATTCAACACAATCCCTATCAAAATCTTTTTTGCTAAAACTGATAAATACTGATCCTAAAATTTATATGGGAATGGAAAGGACCCATATATAAGCTGATACATTTGTGGTCAATTGATTTCCAGCAAGTGTGCCATAACAGTTGAATGGAGGAAAGAATACTCTTTTCAACAAATGGTGCTGGGACAACTGGATAGCCACATACAAAAGAATGAAGTTGGACCCCTAACTCACACCATACATTAAAGATGAATTCAAAGTGGATCATAGACTTACAAGTAAGAGCTAAAATGATAAAACTGTTAGAAGAAAAATAGGAGTAAATATTAATGACTTTGGGTTAGGCAGTAATTTTTTAGATATGACATCAAAACCACAAGTAAAGAAAGAGAAAAAGGAAGTTGATTACATCAAAATTAAAAGCCCCCCCCATGCAGACCAAAGGACCCAAGATGGCCAATTAGAGACACAGCTTGTCGGACCATTCTGGCAGAAGAGTAGAGGGTTGGGCTGAAGAGAATGGAGAACAATTACTGCTTGGATGTGGACCATGGGGAGAGACAGCAGAAGAGTCCAGAGACCCCACTAAGAGGAGCTGTGAAGCTGAGAGAGAGGAAGACAGAAAAGAGAGACTGGCAGTGCAGACCAAATCCAGGGAGGCCTGGAGCCCAGTGAAAGGGTAAGGGGGCTCCCCTCCCCCACCCAGGTGCCTCCAACCAGCAGCAGGACACAGGACTCTCATCCTGTGGGCAAGTGCCATGAGGGACCAGAGAGCTGGCATTCCTGCATCTGGACAACTCCTCCTCTGCACCTCCTCCATTCCTGGCATTCCAGAAAGTAATTTTGGCTCAAGCTGGCTTGTAGCTGCAGCCCCTCCTTCCCCATAGCAACCACAAAAGTCTCTGCAATGAGAGACTTTCCTCTCTGTAACAGGGGTGCATTCCCAGCTGAACCAGCCTTGGAGAGTGTAGCCACAGTGGTGCCAGCTTGGACAGGTGGGCAGGACCCAGTGACCCCCCAGACACAAGAGTGGTGCAGGGAGACTGCAACCCCTCTTCCCACTGTAGCAGCCACTACAGTGCTCTGTGCTGAGAGGCCTGCTTTTCAGCACCAGGTGTGCATTCCCACCCAAACCAGCAGAATAGCCACAGTTTGTGATCTTCCTACCCACAGGCATTTGGCACATTCACCCACTGGTGGATCAGAAAGGCAGGCTGAACCTGGTGCCCCCCAGTCGTGAGAGCTGGGTGGGGAGATTTAGGGGAAAGGTTGTGGTTCCAGACTCCGGTGGTGAGAGAGCCCTCACAGCCATACCCAACTGGAGGGTGTAGAGGAGCACAGAAGAGCACGGGGCGGGGGGCGGCTATGAGCACCCCCCCCCAAGAATCACCATGCTGGAGAAGGCTGTGACACTGGGACTGAATTAGCATAGTCCCAGTTCCCATGGTAACTGAATGCTTCGGCAAGCAGGCTGAAGCTGAGCAGCAGTCCCTCCCACCACTCACTTCAATAGAGAATGCAGCTTGATGCAAGAGACTCGTGAGCTGCTACCACTTCCCCAGCAGGAGCGTGGCCTGGTGGAGATCTCTATTCATAGAGAGGCCTACCACCCTCACCTTGGGGTCTAGAGGTGGAAAAGGGGTGCACAATTGAAGATCTCCCTACCCACCACGTTATGTAGAGATGCACACCAGTGGGTCAGACACATGAACTGTGGGGTAGCTCAAGAGGCAGTCTTGGGCAGAGAGGGAATACATGTGGACTGATCAGAGGGGAGAGTGCTGTGGAGTTCCTGGGAACAAATAGGGAGGGTGCATGCCCCATCCCCCAGAGAAACCACACTAGTGGACAGGGACAGAAAAAGCCTGGCTTGGGACCTTAGCAATCACATGATTAGGCCCTTCCCATCAGGAGCAGCTCTCCAGCTTGGAGAAATTTCCCTAAACTCCATATTAGCAGCTCCCCTTAGTAGCCAGATAAGCAACTCCTGAGCCCCACTGAGGCTTAGCAAAGTCTCTCACTCAGGCTCTCACATTCCAGCCACAACCTGTCTTGCTCCTCCCCCCATCTCAGGGGCAGTAGGGATAAAGCAACCCCCTGGCAACTACCGGGCCCCTCCTAAAACTTCGGGCATTCATGTGCCCCACCTGGGGGACCAGAGCCTACCATGGGGACAAAATATTACCTTGGCAGCTGGCTCCCCCATGTAAACTACAGTTAACCACAGTGGGAACAACCCCATAGCTAAACATAGTGCTTTCCAACTCAAGCAATTAGGGAGCAGTGGATTCATACCAACAAGTACAATCCACCAGCTCAGAGATTAAGCTGGGGGACAAAACTCACTACACTCCATTAGGAAGAGGTGAAAACAACAGGTCAGAGGTAACCCAAGAGGTACATCAAACCTGCTAAAACACCCCAAAGGCAACTCAGGACCAGTACTCCTGTATCTGACATCATCAGGGATTGATCTTTGTGGACTCAGAGACAGGCCCATAAGCCATCCCTAGAATGCCCAGCTGTCAATTAAGAGGAGAAGATGAGAAGGAATCAGCAAAAGAACTCTGGAAACATAAAAAATCAGAGCAAAAGGACACCCCCAAAAGAAATCAATAACTACTCACTGATGGATGCAACCTAAATGAAATGGTTAAAGTGACAGATGAAGAATTTCAAATATGGATTGGAAGAAAACACAATGAAATACAAGAAAAAATAGAAACCTAACACAAAGAAGCTGCAAAAACAATGCAGGAAATGAATGAAAAATTCTCTAAAGAAATCAAAGTATTAAAGAAAAAACAAACAGAAATTCTGTAAATGAAAAATTCATTCAAGGAATTACAAAACACAGTGCAAAGCCTTAAGAATAGGCTAGATCAGGCAAAAGAAAGAATCTCAGAGCTTGAAGATAATACCTATGAGCTAAACAAATCAGTTGAAGAGAAAGAACAGAGAAATAAGCAGAATGAACAAAGCCTACAAGAAATGTGGGGTTGTGTAAAGAGGCCAAAGAAAAGAAACATAGGAATCCCTGAGGGTGAAGAAGAAAATACACAAGGTTGGATAATTTATTTGAGGGGATAATTGAGGAAAATTTCCCTGGCCTTGCTAGAAATCTGGATATCCAGGAACAAGAAGCACACAGGACTCCTGGGAGACTCATCATAAAGAGGCAATCACCATGACACATAGTCATTAGGCTGGCCAAAGTAAACACGAAAGAGGACCTCCTATGAGCCATAAGGCAAAAGCAATGGGTGACTTATAAAGGAAAACCTATCAGACTAACTGCAGACTTCTCAACTGAAACTGTACAAGCCAGAAGGGACCCATCCTTAGTCTTCTAAAACAGAATAATAGCCAGCCTAGAATTTTTTATCCTGCAAAACTAAATTTCTTATATGAGGGAGAAATAAAGACTTTCTCACACAAGGAATCACTGAAGGAATTTGCAAAGAGCAGACCTGCCCTGCAGAAAGTACTCAGACCTGCATTATACACTGATCTGTACAATAGACACCCACCAGTGTAAAATAACCCAAAAGCTAAAGTCAAGAACCCAGATACCACAATGGCTCAAGAGGTAAAACAAAGCAATAAGGGTCTGCCCAACAGGATGAACAGAAATTCACCCCACTTATCAATTCTTTCAATAAATGTGAGTGGCTGGAACTCTCCACTGAAGAGACATAGGCTGGCTGAATGGATAAAAAAAAATACAAGCAAAGTGCCTACTGTCTCCAGGAAACACATCTAACCCAAAAGGACTCATTTAGACTCAAGGTGAAAGGATGGAAAACAATATTCCATGCAAATGGAGACCAAAAGAAAGCTGGTATAGCCATTCTCATATCAAATAACACAGACCTCCAATCAACAAAAGTAAAGAAAGACAAAGACAATCACTATATAATGGTGAAGGGAAAAATTCAAAAAGAAGATTTAACAATCATAAATATTTATGCACCTAACACAGGAGCACAAAGATACATAAAGCAACTCCTACTTGATCTAAACAAAATGATAAACAGTAATGCCATAATAGCCAAGGATTTCAATACCCCACTGACAGAACTGGACAAATTCTCCAAACAGAAAATAAGCAAAGAAACAATGAACTTAAACAGAACTCTAGAACAAATGGGCCTAACAAACATTTACAGAACATTCTACCCCAAAATACTGAATATACACTCTTCTCATCAGCTCATGGAAATTTCTCTAAAATTGATGACATCCTAGGCCACAAAACAGGCCTCAACAAATTTTTAAAAAATAGAAATTATACCGCTTATCTTCTCAGACCATGGTGGAATAAAATTAGAAATCAATTCCAAAAGAAAAAGTCATCTCCACACAAAGTCATGGAAGCTAAACAACCTATTACTGAATGATAGTTGGGTGAAGGAGGATATAAAGAGGGAAATCAAAAGATTCTTCAATCTAAATGATAATGGGCACATAAGTTATCAAAATGTGTGGGATACAGCAAAAGTAGTCCTGAGAGGAAAACTCATAGCTTTAAATGCCCATGTCTAAAAGACAGAAAGACCACAAATCAACAATCTAATGCATCATCTGAAGGAACTGGAAAAGGAAGAGAAAACCAATCCTAACCCTTGCAGAAGAAAAGAAATAACCAAGATCAGAGCAGAACTAAATGAAATCAAGAACAAAAGAACTACACAGAAGATTAATGAAACAAAAAGTTGGTTCTTTGAACAGATAAACAAAATTGACAGGGCTTTTGCTGGATTAACCAGAAGCATGAAGGAAAGGACTTTAATAAGTTCAATCAGAAATGAAAAAGGAGAAACCACAATGATATCACAGAAATACAAAACATCATCTTTGAATACTATAAAAATCTCTATGCTCATAACCTTGAAAATATGGAGGAAATGGACAAATTCTTGGAAACACACAACCTCCTAGTCTCAATCAGGAAGGAATACAAGTCATAAACAGAGCAATATCAAGCACTGAAATTGAAGCAGCAATAAAAAAATCTTCCAACAAAAAAAGATCTCACACCAGACAGTTTCACACCCGAATTTTACCAAACCTACAAAAAAGAACTGGTACCTACACCACAAAAATTATTCGATAGCATTGAGAAGGAAGGAATCCTCCCCAACTCATTCTATGAAGCCAATATCACCTTGATACCAAAGCCAGGAAAGGACACAACAAAAAAAGAAAACTACAGACCAATATCTCTTATGAATATAGATGCAAAAATTCTCAATAAAATCTTAGCAAACTGAGTTCAACTGCACATCAAAAAAATAACTCACCAAGACTAAGTAGGCTTCATCCCAGCTATGCGAGGATGGTTCAACATATACAAATTTATAAATGTAGTTCACCACATAAATAGAAGCAAAAACAAAGATCATGTGATCCTGTCAATAGACGCAGAAAAAGTATTTGACAACATTCAGCACCATTTTATGATAAGAACTCTTAACAAAACCGGCATAGACAGGACATACCTCAAAATTATTAAAGCCATGTATGACAAACCCACAGCAACATCATACTGAACGGGGAAAAATTGAAAGCACTCCCGGTTAGATCTGGAACCAGACAAGGTTGCCCACTATCTCCACTTCTACTCAACATAGTGCTGCAAGTCCTAGCCAGAGCAATCAGACAAGAGAAGGAAATCAAGGGTATCCAAATGGGGAAAGAAGAGGTCACACTATCACTCTTTGCTGATGATATGATCTTATATCTAGAAAACCCCAAAGGTTCAACCAAGAGACTCCTGGAATTGATAAATAAGTTCAGCAAAGTCTCAGGCTATAAAATCAATGTACACAAGTCAGTAGCTTTCATATATGCCAACAACAATCAAGCTGAGAATCAAATCAAAGATGCAATACCTTTCACAACAGTAACAAAGAAAATAAAATACTTAGGAATATATTTAACTAAAGAGGTGAAAGACCTCTGTAGGGAGAACTACGAAACACTGAGGAAAGAAATTGCAGAGGATATAAAAAGATAGAAAAACATATCATGCTTATGGATCAGCAGAATCAACATTGTTAACGTTTGTCTATACTACCCAAAGTGATTTACAGATTCAACACAATCCACATCAAAATTCCAAGGTCTTTTTTTGAAGACCTAGAAAAAATCGTTCTACCTTTTGTATGGAATCAGAAAAGACTCTGAATAGCTAATGCAACTTTACATAATAAGAACAAATTGGGAGGCATCACTTTACCACACTTCAAACTATACTACAAGGCTATAGTAACCAAAACGGCATGGTACTGGCACAAAAACAGAGACACAGATCTATGGATCAGAATAGAAAACCCAGATATGAATCCATCCTCTTATTGCCATCTGATATTTGACAAGGCAGACAAAAACATACACTGGGGTAAAGAATCCCTATGCAATAAATGGTGCTGGGAAATTTGGATAGCCACATGTAGAAAGCTGAAACAGGATCGGCGCCTCTCACCACTCACAAAAATTAATTCACAATGTGTAACAGACTTAAACTTAAGGCAGGAAACTACAAGAATTCTAGAAGAAAATGGTGGAAAAACTCTCATAGATATCAGTTTAGGCAAAGAATTTATGAAGAAGACCCCAAAAGCAATCACAGCAACAACAAAAATAAATAAATGGGACCTGATCAAATTAAAAAGCTTCTGTACAGCCAAGGACACAACTGATACAGCAAATAGACAACCTAGAGAATGGGAGAAAATATTTGCATGCTGTACAAATGATAAAGGGCTGATAGCCAGAATCTACAAAAAACTCAAGCAAATCTGTTGTTTCAGGACTTTTTGATAAAAGCCACTCTCACTGAAGTTAGGTGATATCTCATTGTGGTTTTAATTTACTTTCCTTGATGATTAGAGACATTGAGCATTTTTTCATGTGTTTTTTGGCCACTAGTCTATCTTCTTTTGAAAAGTTTCTGTTCATGTCTTTTGTCCACTTTTTAATGGGGTTGTTTGATTTTTTTCTTGCTGATTTGCTTGAGTTCTTTGTAGATTCTGGTTATCATCCCTTTATTGGATATATAGCATGAAAATCAGCATTCCAGGACTGTGCATTCAAGCAGGGAATTTGCCTGGGTGACAAGCATCCCAGGACACTTGAGGCACACCCGTGTTTAAGAACCCCACTTTAGAGATTGAACAAGATTTGGTGTGGGTTCTTTGCTTGTTCACCCAGTGATGATGATTATTGTCCAGAGTAACCAGGAAGACCTCTGAATTTGCCACTTACTTTGTCTCCTTTATAAGTCTGCTATCTTCCCACATTGCTGGCCATGTGGATACTCCAGCACCAGGGAGGCACAAAAAGCAATCTTCCTCATTCTAGATACTCCACGTGGGAGGCCTGGCAATTCTCTGTACTTAAGGGCAAGGCTTCTCGTGTCAAATTCACCCATGAAGACACAGACTCACTTAAAGACCCTGTGGCCCATCTTTCCCTCTGTATTTGGAAGAACAGACTGAGAGAGTTCTCACAAAATATCAAAGGATACACCATATATGGGGTCATTTGCAACACAAATGGCCAATAAAAGGGAAAAAAATTCTCTTGTGTCCCTGAGAGGCAAACAGGAAATCCTTCTGATGGTTATCTGGTCAACATGTCTTAGCATGGCTATGACTCACCCTCCATTTTCTCTTGTACTTCTAGCACGTACCCATAGCCTGAGCCCAGAAGGGTTGCCAGTCTTTACAATTCCTCTTCTATCCCTACCCTCCATCTTCCAGACAGCCTGAGATCTGACAAGGACAGGTTAACAAATGTAAATGCCCTAGATCGGTGACTGGAAAAAGCAATGTCACGGGGGAAACAAGAATCAAATGCATAGGCCAAACTTGCTGTCTCTATTCCAATAAGGTAAGAATCATTCTGAAAACCAGCAACTGAAGTTTGCTTTTTAAAGCAACCTACATCAAGACCAAAACCTTATTAATGACTTTTTTAAAAATTCTAATTCTTTTTAATATACAAATCCCCTCAATATTATTTCTTACTTTCTAGAGCCACTGTCTGGGAGCCACTCCTGGCCTAGTGGTCCAGTTTCACCTGAGTTTCTCTTCCTGGCTGTTTTTTTTCTGTTCATAGGCTGATGACGATGACTAACAGTAGCCCTGAGAAGTCAACCTTTGTCCTTCTCACTCATCCCACTGTGCCCCACACTGGGAACTGAAGAATTGGCCTCAGGGTAAAGAAAGCTAGTCACTGCAACCAAAATGAAGCAGAGGCTGGAGCATTGGCTGCACCCAGGAAGCACTTAAACATCCTGGTGCCCAGGCCACATCCTTGACCAATAAATCAGTACCTCTGGGCATGGGGCACAAGAATCATTATTTTTAAAAATTCCTCAAGTGGTTCCAATGAACAGCCAAGGTTGAGAACTACTAAACTAGTGAAAAAAGAAGGATGCTCCTAACATCTGGAAATCAAACTCACATGAGATTTGATTCCATGGGATTATTCCAGAAACCCCAAGCTCTTAGACCTGATGCCATCTTCAAGCAGAGGGTAGAATTGCCTTTCCCAATATTCCATTTTCTCAGCTGTAATTCCTCCTTTTGACATTTTCCCCATTTAAGATGCTTTTGAAGTTCAAGTTAACTTGATTTTATCTTTATATAACTATCGTACAAGTGTTGCAAGCAGGAGTGTACTCTAATCACAACCATCTCCTCTCCCCTTCCTCACCTGTCACCCCATTTCTATAGGCCAGTGATTCTCAAAGCATGGTTCTCAGACCTGTGACACCAGCATCACCTGGGAATATGTAGAAATGTGGATTCTTGGGCCCCACCAGATGAATCAGAAACTCTGGGATGGAGTCCAGCAATCTGTGTTTTAAGAAGTCCTTCAGATGATTCTAATACAAGCTAAAGCTTGAGAACCCTGGTTCTGAGTGTCCATGAGATAGGAGTTGATGCCTTCTGTTATGACACTCAAAGCCAACCAGGTATAGAACCGAGGCTCTATACAGAGCCTTAGAAGGAGGGCAGAGGATCTGGAGCTGATGTTCAGTCAGAACACAGAATCCACTGTTAGGTTAAATGACTGCAGCAATATCAGCAGCATAAGAAGCAGGGGGCTGAAGGAACCATAACTCTTGAGTCTCCTTCTGCTGGGTTTCCTACTCACCTCTTCCATCTCCTCTGTGTCCCTGGATTTTCTTTCAGTTGACCAGCACTTGCTGGGGATATACAGGTTCCTATTTGAACATTACTCCTCCCAAAGACAACAACTCTTTCAAGTCTTTCAAAATATGAATGTGTACACAGTGTTTGTAATTTCATCACTTGGAAGCTAAATAAAAAGATCACAGTTCACAGAAAGAACAAGTAGCTTGGCTTCAGTCCCAGACACTTTTAATTCTTCAAAGTATATTTCTTAGTTCTATGAGTTCAGTATTATGGTATATCTTGTTAACAACTGGCCTAACATCTTCATTAGGGTATTTTGACTTTTTATTTGTTTTTATTTTTAAATGTCTGTGTTCAGCAATAGTCTGCTAACCATCTCTTGGCTTTCACTTCCCTCCTTCCAATCCTCTTGCTACATAGAAGCCAAAAGAGTCTTTCAAAAATGGAAACTCCTTTCCATCACTTCCTTCCTTAAATGACTTCAAAACTGCACTTGAAATAAAATCCACATTTATTTCTATAGCCTATGAGAGTCTTCATGTGTTCTCTACGTGTTCCTACCTCCCCAGTCATGATGTTTCCCCTTTCATAGTCACTAAGTTCTGCTCACCATGGTCTTGCTGTTCCTCAGCAAGTCAGTCCCCTCTTATTGAAGGGCCTTTGCACTTGCTGTTCTCTTTTCCTGGAAGGATCTTGCCCCTGTTTTCCCCTGCCTCGTTGTCCTTTGGTCATTCATGTTTCAAGTCAAATATCTTCTCCAGGAAACATGAGCACCCACTCTACATTAGCCAATCTCTATATTGTCACTGTCACACTCCCTTTTGTATAGCACTTACAACAAGCTAAATGAATTTGTCTATTATCTATCTATCTACTCATTCACTTTTCTGTGTGTTGTTTGTTTAGTACTTTTTTGTGTGTGTTTTCCTTCACTTAGAATCTAAGTTCCACCACAGCAGGGACCTTTTTTGTCTTGTTCACTCCTGTGTTCCCAGATATAATAGGATGAGAAATATTTTCTGAATAAATGAGTGAATGCATATGCAGCACAGAACAATTTGAAGGATAGGCATATACAAAGTTCTTTTAAAAAAATAAATAAATCATTTATAAGACTCTAGAAAGGTAAACCTGAATCATTGTATTGTATCATGTTGCAAAAATCTGAATTACGAAGGGGAAAGTAAGAAAGAAGTCTAAAAATATTTTCAGTATAGAATATTGGAGCTCAAAGGGGTATTAAAAGTTTATCTGGTCACACCTCTCCTCAGGGCAGCAATGTTCTCCAATCATCAAACAGACGAATGTCTTTTTTTCTTTGAGTAAAATTATCAACCTCTTCCTTTTGCCCACAGTGAAGTCTCTGGGGCCTGGAAAGTAGTAAGACAAATTCACATTCAGACCACTCCCTCCGATAATGTCATCACAGAAGGCTATCTTGCAAACCACAGCCATATTTTCTAATAAATAAATGTAAGTCAATAAGCAAGTGGATTTACTTGGCTTACAAGATAGATATATCTTTACAGTGAAAGAGAAAAACACAGGGAATTTCCAAGTGCAATTTTCATTTGAAAAATATGTGCCAGAGTTAAGTGGTTCAAAGAAAAGATGCCATCATTCGAGAGACAGAAGTGTATAAATCACCTAACTCAAATTTCCACCCACTGTGGAAACCCCACCCCCTGTAACATCCATAGCAGCTTTTCCTTGATCATTTCCAGCCCATTACCTCAGAAGACAGCTCATTCTACATTTGAAAAGTTTTGTTTATTAGATAATTCTTTCTAATAATGGGTTCAAATCTGCCTCACTAAAGCTTCCACCGCACATCTGCCTTATAGACGAACCCAAAATGAGTCTGTTCCCTTTCCCGCATGACATTCCTTCAAATGTAGAATCATATCATTTCTTCCTTTTTCTCTGTTGAGGCAAAGCTTTCTCATTGTCTTTAGTTTTTTTTTTATAACTTGTTTTGATGTCCATAATCATTCTGGTTATTTTCCTCTGTACATGCTCTAATTTATCAATGTCTCTCTTAAAACGTAAACTCCAGAGGTAAACACAACAGTAAACAAGTGGCCCAACTGTTAACAGTATTCTCTTTACTTAGTTTGGGCACTAGTATTAGTATTCCCTTTATTTTAGTACTGCGCCCAAACTAAGATTGAGTTAGTGTTTTGACAAGCTTTATCACAGCTGACTCATATTTAGAAGATCCATACTAAGATTCTCTCACTTTAGTGATGTCCCAAATCTTCTGCCAGATATTACATGAGTATATATGATTACAAGGGGAGAATTAGTACTGTCTCATTCAGGAGTTCCTAGGTTTTTAATGTTTTCAGTGTAGTTAATGATAAAGGCAAGAATCCATTCTTTCTGGGTGTACTTTCTGGGTGGATTGAAGGATTTACTTTCAAATTTAAGTACTATTCTAGGTCTTTGACTTTCTTTGACTGTTCTTTATTGACAAACTCTCTTATGTTTTGGTTCTCAGAAAGAGGTGTCTAGGAGCAAACAGCCCCAAACCAAGAGCAGCTTTTCAAGCTTCTTATTTCTTTTCTGATACAATCCCAGATGCCAACTCACAAGTCTCCCTGGTTTGGATGCTAATTATCCTGATTATCTTTTTTTTTCCTTTACGTCTAAGCAACAACCATGCTTTCATACATGATGAAACATAAAGCTGCGAACCCCAGAATTGCAGAATTGCACATTTGCCGATGGCCAAATGTGTTTTCTGCCGAGACCTTGGGAATTCCCTCCATCTCTTGTTCTAACAAGCACTGACTTTCTGATCTTTGAGGCATGCATTAAGGTTTGTGTTTATTAATAGTCATCCAAAACTATTATATAATCTAATCAAACTAGGTCTTTCCTGCCTTACTTTAAATTTGCCATTGGCAAGTAAAGTTGAAAATAATGTGAAACTAAGGCTGAAACATTCCTGACTCAGGTATGTACTGTGGTTATCACACTTTATGATTTAAGGCATTTATAATCCTAGTCATTTCTGCACGTCTTGAGTAAGGTACTGTCCATCCACAGAGGATGCAATCAATAAACATGTGTCCAGTGGATGAAGTGACTGAGACTGCAGGCCTCCCTCTAGGACTTCCGTGCACCCAGATGCACAGGATACTCGATATCTGTCACTGACCACATAGACTAATCTCTGCTTTGCCTGCCAAATTCCTGAAGGGGCCAGGCAGGGATCCATGATAAATCATATCCTTTTTTCTCTCTGAAGTAGGCCATCCCTTTTTCTGAGCCTTGATCATCTCTTCCTGGGACCATAATGAATTCCGTCTTTGTGCTTTCCCTTGTCCACAGCCATTGCTGCAGGACCCCACTCAGACTTGTATTCTATAGCATTATCCACTATTTCCTCCAAAAAGTCTCACCTGTCTTATACTCCTTACTCTCAGGGCCTCAAAATATGTTTAGAAAACTAAGGTAAGGAATCTAGTTGTGTTAACATAGGAATAATAATGATAACTTGTTAACCTAGAGGTTAAGAGTGCCAGCTTTTGGAGCCAAACTGCCTAAGTTTGAAGCCTAGTTCCATCTCCTACTAGTGAATCCATAGACAAGTTATGTAGCTTTTCTGTGCCTCAGTTTCATTACCTGTAAAATAGGGCTAATAATATATACTTCATAGTGATAGTGTTGTTAGTAGTATTAGATTCATGCAAAATTCTTTAAACAATATCTGGCACATAATACATGATCAGCAAACACTAGGTATTATTTCTTATTGTTATTATTACCAATTAAAAAAGGTAAAACTTTATTTAGATGAGTAATGGTAAGAATTCCAGGAATCACTGCTTTGGGAAAAATTTAGAATCCAGAAAGACATTCTGGGGCCCTTCAGGCCATATTAATTAGGCACTTAGCTATCACTTGGGAGTAAAGGCATCCCAGATGAACAAAACTGCTATAATTTTCAGGTATATAAGCAAAGGCACTAGAGCAGTGGTGCTCAAAGTGTTGTACATATTCCAGTGGAAGACTTCCTGAGGTATATGCTGACATAGATGGTTTTAAGGGACTAAATTTACAGATACTCAACTTCCATAAAGTGCCTGAGAAGATGCCTGAATAAAGCATAAGGGTTTTTTTCCCCCGTGCCCCTTCACAACAACTTTTCTCCCACTTTGCAAAAGAAAGGGCTCCCTGTCACCTATCCTAAGGTTGCTTTGGTTCATAGCTCCAAAGTGTAAAAACCTAATGAGTGACAAAGGGACATTTCAAAATATTGGTGTTGGTGTTGAGAAGGCAAATGATTCTAATAATTGGAAATTTGTTGCAAGTCAGGTGGTTTCTAGCTTTTTGATTTTGAAAAAATTGAAGGAGGACCTAATCAATTTGTCAGTTGACAGATCATTAAATAAACTTTTTATAACTCAATCTCCTGATGTGTTGGCATTTATCACAGAAACAAGATGATTAATTGAGTGACATATCTATAATATTCCATTCCTATTCCCATCTACTTCACCATGGGAATAAAATTCCTCAGTGCTTATATCTACAAAAATTAAAACTGAGAATAAAATTGATGTTGAACTTTGTCTCATTCTAGTAATAAGAGATATTCATCCATAGATACCTGTAATAATTAGAATAAAGAAAAACAGTCCTAGTAACTTTTTTAAGTTTAAAATTTTATCCAATTACAGGCATATCTCATTTTATTGCACTTCACTTGGTTGAGCTTGGCAGATATTGCATTTTAAAAATTGAAGCTTTGTGGCAACCCTGTGTCAAGCAAATCTGTTGGTGCCGTTTTTTCAATAGCATGTGCTCACTTCCTGATTCACATTTTGGTAATTCTAGTAACAATCCAAACTTTTTCATTATTATTGTACCTGTTATGGTGATATAAGATCAGTGATCTTTCATATTATTATTGTAACTATTTTGGGGAGCCATGGACTGTGTCCATATAAGATGGCAAACTTAATAAATGTGTGTCTGACTGCTCCACTGAGGAGCCATTCCCCCATCTCTCCCTCTCTTTGGGCCTCCCTACTCCCTGAGACACAGCAACATTGAAATTAAGCCAATTAACAACCCTGCAATGGCCTCTAAGTGTTCAAGTGAAAGGAAGAGTTGCATGTCTCTCACTTTAAATCAAAAGCCAGAAATGATTAAGCTTAGCGAGGAAGGTGTGATGAAAGCCAAGATAGGCCAAAAGTTAGGCTTCTTGTGCCAGTTACCCAACTTTGAATGCAAAGGAAAAGCTCTTGAAGTAAATTAAAAGTGCTATTCCAGTGAACACATGAATAATAAGAAAGCAAAACTACCTTATTATTGATATGGAGATAGTTTTAGCAGTCTGGATAGAAGATCAAACCAGCCACAACATTCCCTTAAGCCAAAGCCAAATTCAGAGCAAGGCCCTAACTCTCTTCCATTCTGTGAAGGCTGAGAGAAAATGCAGGAAACTGTAAGTAAAGAAACTGCAGAAGAAAAGTTGGAAGCTAGGAGAGGTTGGTTCATGAGATTTAAGGAAAGGAGCTGTCTCCATAACATAAAAGTGCAAACTGAAGCAGCAAGTGCTGATGTAGAAGCTGCAGTATGTTATTCAGAAGATGTAGCTAAGATTAGTGATGAAGGTGACTACACAAAACAACAGATTTTCAATATAGATTAAACAGCCCTCTATTGAAAGAAGATGCCATCTAGACTTTTCATAGCTAGAGAGAAAAAGTCAATGTCTGGCTTCAAGGCTTCAAAACTTCAAAGAACAAGCTGATCCTCTTGTTAGTGGCTAATGCAGCTGGTGACTTTAAGTTGAAGCCAATACTCATTTTTCATTCTGAAAATCCTGGGGACCTTAAGAATTATGCTAAATCTACCCTGCCTATGCTCTAAAAGTGAAAAAACAAAGCCTGGATGACCTTACATCTGTTTAGAGCACAGTTTACTGAATATTTTAAGCCCACTATTGAGACCTACTGCTCAGAAATAAAGATTCCTTGCAAAATATTACTGTTCATTGACAATGCATCTAGTCACCCAGGAGCTCTGATGAAGATATACAAGAAGATTAATGTTGTTTTCATGCCTACTACTAACACAACATCCATTCCACAGCCCATGGATCAAGGAGTAATATTGACTTTCAAGTCTTATTATTTAAGAAATACATTTCATAAGGCTACAGCTGCCATAGATAATAGTTTGTTCTGATGGATCTGGGAAAAGTAAATTGAAATCTTCTGGAAAGGATTCACCATTCTAGAACATTTGTGATTCATGGGAGGAGGTCAAAATATGAACATTAACAGGAATTTGGAAGAAGTTGATTCCAAGCCTTATGGATGACTGAGGGGTTCAAGATTTCAGCGGTGGAAGTCACTGCAGATGTGGTGGAAATAGCAAGAGGATTGGAATTAGAAGCAGAGCCTGAAGATGGGACTGAATTGCTACAATGTCATGATAAAACTTGAATGGAAAAGAATTTGTTTGTTATAGATGATAAAAGTAAATTGTTTCTTAAGATGGAATCTAATCCTGATGAAATTGCTGTGAACATTTGTGAAATAACAGCAAAGGATTTATAGTATCACATAAGCTTAGTTGATAAAGTAGTGGCAGGGTTAGAGAGGATTGACTCCAATTTTGAAAAATATCCTACTGTGGATAAAAATGCTATCAAACAACTTTGTATACTATAGAGAAATCTTTTGTGAAATAAAGAGTCAATTGATGTGGCAAACTTCATTGTGTCTTATTTTAAGAAATTGCCATAGCCACCCAACCTTTAGCAATTACCACCCTGATCAGTCAGTAGCCATCAATATCAAGACAAGACCCTCTACCAGCAAACACTTTATGACTCACTGAAGGCTTAGATGATCATTAACATTTTTAAGTAATAAAATATTTTTAAATTAAGGTATATACGTTGTTTTTTATACATAAGGTTATTGAACACTTAATGAGTACAGTATAGTTTAAACATAATTTTCGTATGCAGTGGGAAACCAAAAAATTTGTATGACTGTCTTCATTGCAATATTTGTTTTATTGCTGTATTCTGGAATCAAACTCTCAATATCTCCAAGGTATGCCTGTATATTACATTCCACATATTCATGTTTGATCCATTGTTTAATAATAAATTATAAGATAATGCAACCCAGAAAAATTTTAGAATAATGAAATTTCAATTTATATAGTACATATATTTGCTATAAAGAAAAATTGTAGGGTATTCAATGAAAGACTTTCAGGGCTAAAATCAATTACATTAAGGTAAAATTCTGTGGGAATGGGTATATTAATTCAATGGTAAAGATAGTGACAAGAATTCCAAATATTATAGAACATGTTCATCTATTTTAATATGGTAGATGGTATCAAATCATGATATTTAGATTACATTGGATATATTTAAAAGAATGATTTAACAGATTAATTAACAATAATATTTACAATATGGTAGAAATTATATATTTTACAACTACTTAAACTTATGATAAAAAGTCTTATCTGGGAACTTAAAAATATGAGAGGCACTACATAGTTTTAGGTTATTTTACAAAAGCCATTTAGGGATTATGTAAGCAAATGTTTGGGGACCACTACACTTAAGCATCCTGTCATTTTGTATATCAGTAATCAATCTAGGACCAGCATACGTCATGCTGTGGCATGACAAGTGGTCAGGATTTGCAGTTGCCAAGTTTCCTAACAGGGCTCCCCCAAATTTTTGGTACCAGGGACCCATTTCATGGGAGACAATTTTTCCACAGGACGTCGGGGTTGGGGGAGGTGGCTTCGGGATGACTCAAGTGCATTACATTCATTATGCAGTCAAACCTCTCTGTTAATGATAATCTGCATTTGTAGCTGCTCCCTAGCTCTAGCATCGCTGCCTCAGCTCCACCTCAGATCATCAGGCATTAGATTCTCATAAGGAGTGTGCAACCTAGATCCCTTGCATGCGCAGTTTACAGTAGGGTTCACACTTCTGTGAGAATATAATGCCACTGCTGATCTGACAGGAGGCAGAACTCAGGCGGTGATGTGAGTGATGGAGAGCAGTTTTAAATACAGATGAAGCTTTGCTGGCTCACCTGCAGCTCGCCTCCTGCTGTTCAGCCCAGTTCCTAACAGGCCACAGATGGGTACTGGTCCTCAGCCTGGGGGTTGGGGACTGCAGTCCTAGAAGAAACCCCATCATATTATTTTTATGTATGTGTACTTCTTAAAGCATGCTAAATGACAAACCTCTTCTTTAAGTCCTTTGTCTCTGCTGTGCTTGCTGGGGCCTGACTTCATTGCCCTAAGATTAGCCTCAGGTATAATTCACCACTGGAAATCTAGAAAAAGAAGACCTAGTTTTTCAGAAGGACTAGGTTCAAGTCTACATCTCTTATACTCTTGGGTTTTCCACTGACTCTTCAGTCAAATCTCAGTTCTGCCATTTACTCTGTGTTCTTGGGTGAGTTACTTAACTTCTCTAAACCTAGCAGTTTCATGTGTGAAGATGATATTATAATGCCTAGCTCATAGGATCATTTTGAATATCAAATGAGATCATATATTCATAGTGTTTAACACTTCATGGAATGTATTAAGCACTACTATTAACATTTTTGTCCTAGTTTTACCATTACTAAATCCCAAAGAACTTCATAACTGCTTTATTTTCTCATTTTTATTCATGGATCTAACCAATTCATAGGAAGTTGAGTTTATCATTTACATGTTATCTCCTACCTTCACAGTAAAAAGTAATGGAATAAATGGATAGAAAGATAACATACACTTGTTATCAGATTCAAGTTATGTGACTCAAGATCAGTAGTCATAGGACAGATTGTATGGGCTGAATCTATATACTCATGATAGACACAACTAAAATCTTTTGGATAATCTGATTTTCTCCAGTGGAAATAATCATCCTGAGACCACAGAATCATCTAGTTGGTAATTCAGAAAGACTAGCCCTTTTTGGCATGTCTTATTTCATTATGTTTGCATAAACATGGCTATGGTGTCTTTCCTGGAGTAATGTGTTAAACAGCTGATATTATTAGGCTAACATTGGTAGGAAAGAATTTGAATATCATTATTAAAAGCATATTTATCTGGGTATGAGCTCTGCAAAGATTCTTCAAGACATCTTCACTAAATGCTGGGGTGTGGTGGGGATAATTTGTTATCTTGCTAATAGTTGTGTTTACTATTTAAAAACTATAATAACACATTATAACAATGAATCTTAGGTCATATCAATCACAAATCCAATTTAGAGAAAAGGTCACAAAGGAATATTTTTCAGGCAAAAATTAACCTCTAATGTTAATCTCAAAAAAGATACAGTCAAAACACTTCTCACTAGAAATTACTCATTTCTTTCAATACTGTTTCTTCTCCTGTCCATCTATTCAACCAAAACAGAAACATGTAAGTCACCCTTGACTCCATCTCTTTAATACATCCAACTGGTCATTAAGACTTACTGATTCATCCTCCTTAACACCTACTTAAAGAGATCCCAATTTTGTCTCCTAACCTCACTGCTTAAGTTTAGGGTTTCACCTTTCCCTGACAGAGAAAACTGTACAAATGATCTCCTTGCTAGAGAAAAATGAAGTTTTTATGCTTAAAAACTTTAAAATCTCCTTACTGTATGCAGGGTAACGTCTGAATTCTTTAGCATGACATTTAATAGCCTCCGAGATTGAGCTCTTGTTTACCTTCCTGGTCTTTTCCTTATCTACATGTCTTTCATATCTATACTCTATCTACATTGAGCTGCTTACATTTCCCCAGACTCAAATATCCTCTCTTCTGTGTGCCTTCCCAACCTCCCCATATCTGTTCCACCACCGCACTTGATTTGTAGACTGCTAAATTCTATGCAATTATTTGTTTCTTTTTTATTGTGTTCTCTCCTAGATTCTGATCTGAGAATATAGACCATGTTAGAGTCAGCTCTGCTTAAATTGTTGCTTCAGACTCAATGGAGGTTTTGCTCCTAGAATTCTTCTCTGCCAAAACCTGTAGGATGTGGTGTTTTGGACTCACAATGAAGTTTGTTCCTGCTAAAGGTAGCAAAACACCAATCAGTCTGACATAGTGTGAATGAAACAAACAGTATCCAGGACAAAATAAAGGGCCTGACCTCACATAGGCGTACAGAACATTCATCCACTTCAACAGGAAGGGAGGGAGAACATATGCCAGTGCAGGTACGTGGGAGGTTTGGTGGGGAAGGATGAAGAGGTTCTTTTCTCATTGTTCTTATCTCCTCAGTGAAAGGCCAAGCAAAGTAATCAGCTAGAGGAAGAAAGAGTAGGTTTTTTGGAGGTTTGAAGAAAGAGGAAAAGGTGTGAACCAAAGCTACCAGAATGTGGGAAAGGGACTTGCTGGTAAGTGCGGTGTGATTAGTGGCATTCAAAGTTAGTACTCATGAATTTCAAGCCTATCCGTCCACCTAGCTGTATACTTTTCTCCAGCCCAATTCCTTTGTTCAGGTGCAATCAAAAAAAAGGTGAAGAATTGGATTTAACCAAGTGAATATAATGAACATCTAAAAAGGTAAGGGAGTTGAAGGTGTGTCTGAGGGAGTAATGATGAGGGCGAGCCAGTGAACTACACTGGGTGAGGAGGGAAGAGAGGCTGTGGAAGAGGTAACGGGCAGTGAAGAGCAAAGCATGAGTGGGGCAAGATCCCGTGGGCAGTGGAGCAGAGTTACTAGAGGAACTGAATCGGAACCACGTGAGTGGTGATCAAAGAGTCTTGAGGGAGATCCAGTCCTTGCAAATTATGTGGTCTAGAGTATAATCGTGAAGTAGATGACCGAGGTGAGGGGGGTGGAGGTCAAGAGCACTGGGCACAAGATCAAGGAACTGAGAGACCAAGGATAGGATGGATTGTCCCTGTGGATGCTGAGGTCATCAAAGATTCTGATGACAGTGGTGAGTGAGGGAAAACAGGGTGAGCTGGAGGCTGAAATTTTTATTGAGAAGAGAAGGGAGACCTAGGGCTGACGAGACAGGTGGGTGATGAGTACACAGTCTATCAGCAGGTGTTTTCAGAGAATTTTTCCAAAGGATTGACAATATCTGGGAGAAGCGTGAGAATCAAGGACACATACCTCAGCTCTAGTACTATAGTACAAGAAGTGAAAAAAGTCACCTTTACTTCAAAGGGATATGGGAGAAGCAGAGTCTTTAAAGGAGACCTGGATTTCAGTTCAGACAAGCTAATGTAGAGAGTTATGGGGAAAGAGGAGATTTTGCTGAGGCTTGACTATGAGAACACAAACCAGAGAAAGGGTTTGGGGGAACTGAATGGGAAGAGATGGACAATGGAGTCAAAGTAGGAAATGCATGGGGCAGTGTGAGGAGAATAGAGGCAGAATAACACGAGGGTGAGCCCAAAAGACTCCTAGTTGAATGCAGATGATCAGTTCTGCCTACAGTGCCTTCTTGCACTTAGTCCTCAGGCAGTTCATGGTGGTGAGGGCTCAGACGAGTACTGAGCATGAGTTTGGGGGACTAAAGAGAGTCTCACTGGAAGCATGCAGAGCTCTTGGGCCTGTATTCAATCCTGGAATGGGACAATTATAGATATTTAAAAGAAGCCCTACGGGCTTGCTTTCAGCTAAGTAGATGACAACTGACAATTGCTTTTATTTATTCATCAATTATTTATGGAGAGCCCACAATGTACAGGGCACTGTTCTAGACTCTGGGTAAACAAATGCAGCCTCTGTTCTCCTGAACTTATAGTTTAGTGGGAGACAGACATTTAAAGTGAATAAATCAAAAAACACAATAGCCAATTGTGCTAATTGCTATAAAGATAAAGAACAGGATGAAATAAGATCAGACAGCAGAGTATTTTTCAGTATTTACTTCTCCTGTATCCTTTTGAATAAACCATGTTGCCTAGCCTCCAAAGGAAAGCTAAGAAGTAAAACTGAAGACGGATGTTAACATTTAATTATTTTCTGAATTAACTAACGAGGCTGATTGAGGTAAGGCTGTGAAGTAATGAGACTGTTCCCCAAAAGCCACTCAAGAAATTACTCATTACCCCATAATCATAATCTCCAGATACAAGTGATTTTCCTCCTTGTATGTAGTCCTTCTCTTGAATGTAAACTGTAATTAACTGTGCATTGTTGTTTAAATATGAGAAAATGTTGTGTGGACTTCACTTTGGAAGAGAGAGACCAGGTATGAAAAAATGGGAAAAGCCCAAGATCTATTTCATTTTTCTGGGTGGAGATGGTGGAAATTTGCCCATAATAAAATGCAGAAATACCTTCTGCTGGAATGTGCCATGAGCTCATTTAGTTATAACTAATGTAATGTAAATGTAAATGTAAATCCAAGTATTTAGAACAAGATGCTCAACTTCAGTTCTATACCTCTTCCCTGTGCTGCATGGATGGATACCCATGACTCACTGGCAGAACATGATCAACAGAATGTTGAACTCATAAGAGAAAAATGTAACCCTCTGGGGAGAGCACAGCTGACAGGAGAGTGCTTGCCAATGAGAAAATACTAGATTTTAAAAATGCAGTTCATGAGAAGACAATGCAGGTATGGAATGAATGTTGCATACCCATCTCCATCAAAAGAGTGTGGTGCTGCTTCCAGAGAACTCACTTTCCAAAGAGATAGAAGCCTTTGTAACATTTCTTCAAGGCCCAAAATGGCAAGAGTGAAGTTTGGATAATCTTCAAAAAAATTTCCCAGCCAAAAAATAGGACAACTTTCAGTCTCAAGGGTAAGAAACCAAACCTATCAATGAGGTTTCTTTCCCAGCTTAGCTTTGGGACTTTACGTCAGTTTTCCTTGGGAGTCTCCCAGTCTGGAGGAAATAATGATAAATAAATAAATAAAAACCATTAACACTACCTCAGAACAAGACTAGAGATCCATAATATAACCATTTTGAGAAAAAGCTAAGAAACAACCCAAAAGTGAAGGAGAGTAAGGCATTCTGTTCATCCAGAATCCTTCAAACTTCTCTTCTGACTTACCCACCCATCCATCCATCCATGTATCCTTCCGTCCATTTAATTATTTATTTAGCCATCATTGATGGAGAAGTTACTAGGTATCTAGCTGAGGTTCACAGGTCAATAAGACACAGTTTCTATCCTCAAGGACCTAATTTGTAATGTAATAAGAAGCCACTAGATAACCACACAGGCAATTTCCATGCTGTTTGATAGCAATTATGATGGTGTTAGCACAGGTGCTACAGGGATACAGGATGGGGTGGGGACCTTTGCCCAGTGTGAGAAGTCAGGATAAATGGCTTTAAGGAAGTTATATTCATTCTGAGATATGAAAGGGATAGGAGTTAGGCAAAGAGAGAGGAGAAGGAAGAAAGAATATTGGTAGAAAACAAGTGTGTGCTGTTCATTCCTGGGTAAAATCTAGCTGGGTAACAGCTAGGGTCCCAGTGGGCTCTGTAGGAGCAAAGGGCCTCCTGAGGCTCTAACATCTTCTCAGATGCAAAGCAGTGAGGCTAGAGATCTAAGGGAACCTGTGGTGATGTAAATGTTTTCAGAAGATAACCTGAGATGAACATTAGGTGATGAAAGCTGGAGCCATAAGGTAAAACTCTTCCTCTGGAAAGTGACATTTAGGCCAGGAACCAAAAGATGAGTCAAGTTAGGTGGGTAAGAGAATGGAGATGAGCATCCCAACAAGAAAACACGTCACCTGCTGAGGCAGAGAGAGTGCTGTGGCCAGAGTGCAGGAAGACCTGGGCAAGACAGGCAAGGAATTAGGTGGGGAAGACTAAGTAGGCCTAGGAAGCTACTGCAAATTTGTGCAATATTATTTGGAACATGCCCAAAGGTGGCAAATCTTTGGTCTAAAGAGGTGATTGTTGAATGTAGCTGAAAGTCATGGAACTCAAGCTGATGAACAAGGTGGCAATGGTCAGAAGGAGTCTCTTTTAGTCCAAAACAAGATTTAACTTATGAAATTACAATATAATCATTCCCTTATAAACTGGCTCTGAAGCAAAACAAGAAAACAAGGCCTTTAATATGGTCTCAGAAATGTTATCTTCTTAAATTAAATGCATGCCCCCAAAGGTGACTTCCTTAAATGTAACAGCACTCAATTAGACGTGTGTAATTTTAGTCAAGATTTTTTTTCACGTTCTGGCTCAGGAATGTCTAAGCCCCTAAGAACATCCCCGACAGTAGATTAAATATCTGTGAAGATGGGAATTGCATTGAAAAGCACACACCAGATTTAGAAGCTACGAAATGATTAAGTCTTCATCAAGGATATAATGGGCCTCTCACCTTCTCCATCGCTCACCCTAAGCAGTGTCCTTATCCTTTCCTAGATTCCTCCTGGGTTTCTTACACTGGCTGATAAGGGGTAAGGTTGATTTTGCATCATTAACAGGCACAAAATCTCTCAGAGGAAGTTCCCTCTTGATTAGACACAAGAGTTTTGACAAGTGGCAAACTATGTACAGCATAGAAGCGGATGGGACACCCTGTGTAAGACTTTCCAACAGATCTTTCTTACACAGTAAGGGCGGGACAGGGAAAGCATTTTCAAGGTCATTTTGAGCGAGGAAATGTTCATTCAAAATGAACTATGAGTCGGCTTTTTAATTGGGGTAGGAGTCGATGTGTGGGGCTTAAGAGTACTGGTTGAGTGTTTCCAGGACTTTTCCCCGGATTTCAGAGAATCATGGTCTTTTTTTTTTGTTTTTTTGTTCTGTTTTGATTTTTAGAGAAGAACTCATCTGATGGTCACACATTTGAAGAGTTACCCTGTTGAAAACTTAACACATTTGCTGTTTGTTGTTCCACAACATAGAACTGAACCAATTAGTAAGATCTAGGAGAGGTAGATTTCAACTTAGTACATGGAGGAATTTTGTGATAATTAAAATAGTTTTAAAAAGAGAGTGACTGCTTCATTAGGTAATGGAAATCCTTCCCCCAGCCCCCCATGAGCAGAGGCATTTAAGCACTTAAGCAGAGGCTAGGCGGATATGCAGGAAGTCTTTCTACACTGGGGGGGGGGTACTAGTTTGGCACAGATTTTGAAATCAGGGGAGCATGTTAGCCATACAGACCTACTGAATTAAGATCAAGGGCAGGAAAGGAGAAGCCCAGAGGTCTGGATTTTTAACAAGCTACCCAGATAATCTGGTGTGCAGCATTCCAGGCACCAAAATTCAGTGTAGCATATGTAAATAACCACTTGTATAAAGAAGTCTATTTTCTGACCACTGGGTAAATTCTTTTTTTGTGGTTGTTTTTTTTGCCCTCTCCCACAAAAACTTTCTTCTCCCACGTGCTTAGGATCAGTGTTAGAAATCCAGTATTTTACCAGTCTGGAGTGTAATTCTGGTTGGAATAACATCTGAAGGCCTCATTTACACTAAGGTTTTAAGATTAAAGATTAATTTATTAACTCTCACATTGTGCCACTGAGATAGAAAAATCACAGAACTGGACTGAATGTACTTGGGTTGGCTGTGATGCAATTTCCTGACCTGGACAATGTTGGATTCTGAAATAGAGTATCAGTTATCTTTTCCTCAGGGCCTTGGCAAACAGGGTACGTGTAGGGAAAGGTGTAGGAAGGGCCACTCAAGAAATAGGGGGATGTCCAAAAAAAGCCCCGGAAGTCATTTCAATTCCTACGATTCTATTTTTAAACCTGGCTAACGTAAGCACATCAATAGTTAAAGTAAAACCTGATTCTCACTTCCTTGATGGAACTACAGAAATAGAGGCCTCCCATCTGGAGAATAAACAAAGTGCCTAGGAGAACAGCCACGTTTGTCCTCCAGAGTCCCCTGCTCCACCTCTGAATGCTTCTGTTTTAGTTTTGCTATAATAAACCATGCATTTTCATTGCTTTAGTTAGTAACCCTGGCATGACAACATTGAAAGCCTTTCCTGTAATAAAATTACTCTCATGGGGAAGGGAGAGTGAGCTACTTGTTTAGGAAACCTCATTCCTAGACACCAAACTCCAGAGAGAAGGGAAACAGCTTCCCTAAAAATGGGTAGGCAAGCACTGAGCTCAACTAATCCAAATAAGTTCTTCCCTTCCAGCTCAATTCCTCATTAACTCATTTTTTTTTTCCAGCTTGGTTGTCCTTTCTGCTCTGCAATAGAAAACCCTCATCTGAAGACATGTTGGGAGAAAAATAACTTTTTTTTTCTGTTTCTATTGGGATGTGACATAACCCAAAAAACTCAAGATGGCTCCCTTCTGTAATTTCTTTTATCTTCGGTTATGAATTCATGATAGGAAAATAAGTCAGTTAATTAAGCGCCCAAAAGTTCAAATGGTCTTACAAACTATATCTTTCATTTAGAATTCAGAAGCCTCCATTAGGAATTTCCAAATAGGCTTTGCATATATATTAAGACAACCATATGTTCATTTGCATAAAACTAGCACTGATTTGTAAGAGATTCATCAACGTGTTAAGAAAATCAATAAGTAGAATGTTACATTCTAAAGCTATGTCTTTGCCTCAATGGGCAGCTTATATGGGATGCTTTTATGTGATCAGGATAATTTCCATACAAATAACCCATGGAAACCGCACCTCTGAAAACTTTTTGGTGCTCCCAGGAAGGAGGGAGCATGGGTAGGTATTTGCATGAAATTCCTCATTTGGATCTTCATTTGAACTGATGGTTCACAGTACTTTTTTCTCTTTGATAACTCCCTCCCATGACATAGAAATTCATCTCTGTTTCATCATTAAGCCCTGAGAAGTGTGGCTGCCATAATAGCAGAATAATTTAAAGTTATGAAAGCCTTTATTTGCTAGAATTATGATGGGAGTTACTCTTCTCGAGAAAGTCAGTCTTTTCCAAGGGTTGTAGGAAGTTTCACCTCTCCTGGGACAGGTTGTTGGAAAAGGGCGATGAATGTGTTGATGTGTCAGGCTGGGGAGGAGGAACCAAGCAGAGAACAGCATGGCTCTGAAGACACTGGGGAAAAGGGGTTTGGCAAGAAGGACTGATTTTTAATAACCACAAGTGAAATGTGGGAGATAGAAAAAGATGACCAAAGAAGATTTTAGGGAGTTTGTTATATGATGTCCTGCATAGAAGCTCTCTGTTCCTACCTTTTAGACGTCAGTAAAAAGTTTTACAAAGTTATCAACGTTTTAGGAATAGAATGATGGCTCTTTGTAAAGGGTATCTGTAGTGACT
The DNA here is from genome assembly GCA_023783475.1 of Daubentonia madagascariensis. Lineage (NCBI taxonomy): Eukaryota > Metazoa > Chordata > Mammalia > Primates > Daubentoniidae > Daubentonia > Daubentonia madagascariensis. The sequence continues at coordinate 30,717,628 of JAKFHU010000978.1, forward strand.
TGGTTCAAGGCCACAGCTAGCTGGTTTATTTTTACACTGATTAAATTATTCAAACTAAGTTTATTTCTGACAAAGTTCAAGGAGGTTAAACACATTTGAAATACCTGTGCTCAACTTTGGGCAAGGGAGTCACGTCTGAGACAGATGACCTGTGGAATTCTCTCTAATGGAGTATTTAAAGCTGGCAATCTTATGAAATGGCACATCCTTTAGTATAACTTTTAATTTTATTGCAACTTTAAATAGATAGATAGGTAGATAGTCTCTTCCTTCATTTAGACCTACTCTCTTGTTGTTTTACCAATTTCTCTTGCCTTCACCCTGGGCACTGAGAAAGCCAAAGGAGGTGACAAGATATTAGACTGCCTTGCCAACACCCCAAGGCCAACTTATGAAAAACACAAAATAGGATTAGTAGTAACAACCTACCTAATTTACCTCTGATGATTTAGCCTAAAATATCATTGTGATTGAAAAAGGGCAAACATGATTTTTAAAATCAGACTTATGTTGCAGTTGTGAAAGGACTTAGAGCTTATCTAACATTTGTGCTGTATATGAAAACATGGAGGCCCAGAGAGTTTGAGTGATTTGCCCCAGTCACAGAACTGGGTAGTCAGTATAAAAACATAAGACTTGTCTATGTTTCTCTCTCATTACACCACAGAATATAATTCTTAAATTCCTTTACATTTAATAAGACTAGCTAGAGTTCTTTAATATTTAATAATATTAGAAATCACATGTAGTAATGCATTGTACTGGTCATAAAGTAACATTAATTTTTATTTAAGAATACATTTCAAAATGTGACTTGCCTAAAATTTTTACTTCTTTTTTAAAATATAAGACAGAGGGGAAGGGTCAAAATTGTAGACTAGAAGCAGCCTGCGTGCACCGCAGTCAAGGAGAGGATTGAAAGTTGCAGGTGGATGTAAAACACCAGAGAAGCAATGAGGGACGCTCAGAGTGAAAAAGGTTATGAGGCAATTTATTCTGCAAGATCAGAAGGTAGCTGGGGGAGGCACTCACACATGGGGAACAACAGGAGGAGAGAACCCTGGGGCTCCATGCTGGCACTGTGGCCTGAGCTATGTGGGGGGCCCCAATGCCACCACAGCTCTCTGATGGGAGCTGCTTGGAGTCTGTGTAGCAACATTGCACTGGAGAGCAGGCACAGCAGGGATCAGGTGGCTTCCACTCCTGGTTTACTGCAACTGACGCCATTCTGAGCTCTCAGATACAGAGCACTAGGTCTACCTGGGGCTTAGCTTTACTGCAGCTGCCTCTGCACCACCCCCACTGAGCCAGGGAAGGAGGGGGCAGAGTGGATACTCTCCTGTGCCATGCCCTGTGATAGAAAGCCTAGCACCCTTTCTCCCCAACAGGGGATTTGAGTTGAACAGGTGCCAAAGATATCACAGACACCACCTGAAAAGTCTTGGGGGACTGCCTCTACAGGACCTGGGCAGGGGGACAGCCCCAGCTACCCAGAGGCCCTGGCCCCACCCCTATGACCTCCACACTGCCATCCACCCCATGCAGCTCTACCTCCACAATTCCCACAATTCTATCCAACACTGTGGCACTGCCCATGCAGCTTCTGCCCTACCTCCAGGCTACAGCTCTGCCCCTGAGACTCAACCACTGCTCCTAGGCTCACAGCTCCCTCCCCAAGCCTCCTCCACTGCTGCAGGGCCCAGCAGATCCACTCCAGAGGCTCTAGTGATGAACCAGGCCCCTGATCCTGGCACTGAGGCTCCCCACTGCTGTCCAGCCCCATGGCCCTGTCTCCAAGGCTCCCACTGGCTGCCTGGCAGGAACTGCCCAGTGATCCAGTGCTCTTCCAGGGTCCTGGCAGCCTTGGGCTGCCATCATACCTGGACTGAGTTCAAGCAAATGCTCACAGCCCAGATACCCACAACCACTGTCTAGATAGCCTCAATCACTTGCCCCTGTCACCTCTGTGGGAGACCTGGGCAGAACAATCCCCCACAATGCCACCCTCTGTGGAGAGGGTCTCATCTAGCCCCCAACTTAAGCTTCTAACAGCAGCTTGGGGAACAACCCACCACTCCACACAAAGATCATCTAGCACTGGCTTGAACTGTGACAATCACAGGGAAATGGGACAAAACAGAACAGCTGCATTACAGGCTCGTAGTGTGCCCACCTCTCCCCTGCCAGGACACTCTTCCAGAGTAGGACACAAGAGCATCATCTAGGGACCTCTCCTTATTCTCACTAAGTAGGAGAGTTTCTAACAAAGGACAACAGATGCACTGCAAACCTATCAGCCCTGAACTGAAAGAAGAGGATTCAGATGAGAAGAAACCAACAAAAGAACTCTGGAAACATGAAAAACCAAACAGCTCGACACCCCCAAGGGATCACGATGGATCTACAGTAATGGACCCCAACCAAAAGGACATTGTAGAAATGTCAGAAATAGAATTCAGAATTTATATGACACATAAGATGAATGGAATTGAAGAGAAAGTTGAAAACCAATAAAAAGAAGCCAAAAAAATATTTCAGAACATTGATGAAAAAAATGAAAGTCACTAAAGAGCTAGTCAACATAAGAAAGGATATATAGAACTTAAGGAAATGAAAGAGTCATTTAGGGAATTTCAAAATACAGCAGAAAGTTTCAACAACAGACTAGACCAAGCAGAATAAAGAATCTCAGAGCTTGACGACAAGGCTCTCGAACTAACCCAGTCACTCAAAGATGCAGAAAGAAGAAAAAAGAAGAATAAACAATCTCTCAGAGAAATATGGGACTATATGAAGCAAACTAATATATGCATTATACACATCCCTGAGGGAGAAGAATACAAAGCAAAAAGCATGGAAAATCTATTCAAGAGAATTATTGAGGAAAACTTCCCTGATATGGCCAGAGATTCAGATATCCAGATACAATATGGTCATCGAACACTGGTAAGATTCATAGCAAATAGGACATCTCCAAGGCACATAGTTGTCAACTTAGCCAAAGTCAAAATGAAGGAGAAAATTCTACAAGCAGCAAGATGGAAGCAACAACAACCTATAAAGGAAAACCCATCAGGCTAACAGCAGACTTCTCAGCAGAGACCTAACAAACCAGAAGGGATTGGGTCTCCATTTTTAGTCTTCTTAAACAAAACAACTACCAGCCAAGAATTTTATATCCTAGAAAAGTTTCATAAATGATGAAAAAATAAAGACTTTTCCAGACAAGCAAACACTAAGGGAATTTGTCACCACTAGACTTGTCCTACAGGAAATACTCAGAACTTCATTACACATGGAACAGCACAATAGACACCCACCAGTGTAAAAACACTCAGAAGTTAAATCTCACATTTCTTAAAAAACAATAGCAGAAGAAGGAAAAAAAAAAATAGGTATCACCCAACATGATGAATAGAGCAGCATCCTACATATCAATACTAAGGCACAATGTGAACAGTCAGAACATCCCACTTAAAAGACAGAGACTAAGTGATTGGTGAAAAAACACAACCCAAATATATGCGGTCTCCAGGAAACACATCTAACCCACAAAGACTCACATAGACTGAAGGCAAAGGGATGGAAAAAAAATTCCACACAAATGGAAACCAAAAGAGAGCAGGTATAGTCATTCTCATATCAGATAACATAGACTTTAAATCAACAATGGTAAAAAAAAAAAAAAACAGAGATGTTCATTATATAACGGTCGTGGGAGCAGTTCAACAAGAAGACATAACAATCCTAAATATATATGCACCTAACACAGGAGCTCCCAGATTCATGAAGTAAATCCTGCTAGATCTAAGCAAAGAGATAAACAATAGCATTGTAATTGCCTGAACATCCCACTGACAGAGCTGGACAGATCATTGAAGAAGAAAATCAATAAAGAAAGATGGAAATTAAATGAGACTCTAGAACACATGGACCTAACAGACACTTACAGAACATTCTACCTAAAAACTACTGAATAAACATTCTTCTCATTAGCACATGGGAGATTCTCCAAGATTGATCTATCTTAGGCCACAAAACATGTCTCAGTAAATTCAAAAAAACTAAAATCATACCATGTGTCTTCTCAGACCACAGTGCAATAAAACTAGAAATCAATTCCAAGAGAAACACTTAAATCTACACAAACTCACAGAAATTAAACAACTTGCTGCATCTTTGGGCCAATGATGAATAAGATGGAAATGGAAATCAAAAGATTCCTTTAACTGAATGATAAAGAGGACACAAGCTATCAGAATCTATGGGATACAGTAAAAGCAATCCTAAGGGGAAAATTCATAGTCTTAAATGCCTACATCAAAAAGACAGAAAGATCACAAATCAACAATCTAATGTCATATCTCAAGGAACTAGAAAAGGAAGAGCAAACCAAACCCAAAGTCAGTAGAAGTAAAGAAATAACAAGGCTCATTGCAGAAATAAATGAAATGGAAACCAACAAAACAATACAAAGGATCAATGAAACAAAAATTTGTTTCTTTGAAAAGATAAATAAAATCAGTAGACATCTAGTTAGATTAACCAGAAATAGAAGAGAAAGGACCCAAATAAGCTCAATCAGAAATGAAAAAGGAGACATTACAACTGCTACTACAGAAATACAAAATATCATCCATGAATACTATGAACATCTCTATGCACATAAACTAGAAAACATACAGGAAATGGATAAATTCTTAGAAACACACAACCTCCTAAGACTCAATCAGGAAGAAATAGAAACCCTGAACAGACAGACAATGAGCAATGGGATTGAAGCAGTAACCAAAAAGTCTCCCAACAAAATAAAGCCCTGGACCAGATGAAGTCACAGCCAAATCCTACCAGACCTACAAAGAAGAATTGGTACCTATCCTACAGAAATTATTCTATAACATTGAGAAGGAGGGAATCCTCCCTAACTCAGTCTATGAAGCCCGTATCACCTTGATACCAAAACCAGGAAAGGATACAACAAAAAAAGAAAACTACAGACCAATATCCCTTATGAATATAGATGCAAAGATCCTCAAAAAATAAAAAACTAGCAAACCCAATTCAGTAGCACATAAAAAATTAATTTACCATGAACAAATGGATTTCACCCCTAGGATGCAAAGATGGTTAAACATATGCAAATCAATAAACATGATTCACCACATAAATAGAAGCAAAACCAAAGACCATATGATCTTCTCAATAGGTGAAGAAAAAGCATTCAATATATCCAGAACCCTTTCCTGATAAAAAAAACCCTCAACAATCTAGGCATAGAAGGAACATACCTCAAAATTATAAAATCCATATATGACAAATCCATAGCCAACATCATACTGAGTGGGGAAAAGTTGAAAGCATTCCCCCTGAGAACAGCAACAAGACAAAGATGCCCACTGTCATCACTTCTATTCAGTATAGTACTACTATAAGTCCTAGCCAGAGCAATCAGGCAAAGCAAAGAAATAAAGGGTATCTAAATTAGGAGAGAGGAGGTCAAACTACTGCTTTTCACTGATGATATGATCTTGTATCTAGAAAATCCCAAAGACTCCACCCAAAGACTTCTAGAATTGATAAACAAATTTAGCAAATCTCAGGTTATAAAATCAATGTACACAAATCATTAGTGTTTCCTCAGTCAAGCTGAGAGTGGAATCAAAGACTCAATACCATTCACAATAGCTACAAAGAAAATAAAATACTTAGGAATAAACTTAACCAACAAGCTGAAAGATCTCTACAAGGAAAACTACAAAACACTGATAAAAGAAATCGCAGATGTACAAACAAATAGAAAAAAATCTCATGCTCATGGATCAGTAGAATCAGGATTGTTAAAATATCCATACTGTCCAAAGTGATTTACAGATTCAACACTATCTCCATCAAAATACCAACATCATATTTCACAGATCTAGAAAAAATAATTCTATGCTTCCTTTGGAACCAAAAAAGGGCCCAAATAGCCAAAGCAATCCTAGGCAAAAAGAGCAAATCTGGAAGCATTACATTATCAGTCTTCATATAATACTAAAAGGCTATAGTAACCAAAACAGTATGGTACTGGTACAAAAGTGGAGACATCAACCAATGGAATAGAATAAAGAACCCAGATATAAAACAATCTACCCACTACAAACTAATCTTTGAGAAAGCATACACTGGAGAAAGGAATCCCTGTTAAATAAATGGTGCTGGGAAAATTGGATAGCCACATGCAGAAGAAGGAAACAGGACCCCTATCTCTTGCCATATACAAAAATTAATTCAAGATGGATAAAGGACTTAAATGTAAGGCATGAAACCATAAAAATTCTAGAAGCAAATATAGGAAAAACTCTTCTAGATATTGGCCTAGGCAAAGAATTTATGGCTAACACCCCAAAGGCAAATACAGCAACAACAAAAATAAATAAATGGTCCTTGATTAAATTAAAAAAATTTATTCATGGCAAAGAAAATAACCAGCTGAGAAAATAGACAACCTATAGAATGGGATAAAATATTCACAAACTATATATCCTATACAGGGCTGATTTTTAGATATACAAAGAACTCAAACACAAATCAGCAAGTACAAAACAAATAACCCCATTAAAAAGTGGGCAAAGGATATGAACAAAAGTTTTTCAAAATAAGATAGACAAATGGCCAACAAACATAAGAAGACATGCTCAACATCACTAATCATCAGGGTAATGGAAATTAAAACCACAATGAGACATCACCTTGCCCCTGTGAGAATGGCTATTATTTAAAAGTCAAAAAACAATAGATGCTGGCATGGATGCAGAGAGAAAGAAGCACTTATACACTGTTGGTGGGACTGCAAATTAGTACAACCTCTATGGAAAACAGTATGGAGATTCCTCAGATAAATAAATGTAGACTTACCATTCAACCCAGCAATCCCACTACTGGTATCTACCCAAAGGAAAAGAAGTCATTTTATCAAAAAGACACCTGCACTCAAATGTTTATTTCAGCACAATTCATAATCACAAAGATGTGGAATCCTCCTAAGTGCCCATCAACTCATGAGTGGATTAAGAAAATGTGGTATATGTACACCATGGAGTACTACTCAGCCATAAAAATGAACGAAATAATGTCTTATTCAGCAACTTAGATGGAACTAGAGACCATTATCCTAAGTGAAATATCTCAGGAATGGAAAAACAAACACCATATGCACTCTCTAATAACTGGAAGCTAATTGATGGGCACACACAGGCACTAAGAAATATAAAGGTCATTGGAAATCAAGAAGGGGGGAGGAGGGGAGGGTTAAAAACCTACCTATCGGGTACAATGAACACTATCTGGGTGATGGGCACGCTAAAAGCCCCAACTTAAGCATTATAAAAGGTATCTATGTAACAAAAACATTTGTACCACCCTTAATATTTTGACATTTAAAAAAAATTTTTTAAAAGACTGAGTATGATCATTTCAAATCATGACAATAGAAGGAGCCATTCTAATGCTTTTCAAAAATTTCAAAACAGAAGGAAAATATTCCATTTCTTTTTGGAAAGCCATAGTAACACTGACACCAAACTTCACAAAGAAAGGAAAACTCTTCTGATTTATTTTGATGTAATGATACATGAATGAATATTAATGCAAAAATCTAAACTGAGATACCTATAAATAAAATTCAGCAGTATATATACATCATGGCAAAGTGGGATGTGTTTCCAGAAATGCAAGATAGTTTATATAAGAATTCTATGAATATAATCCACCCATATTCATAGCAAAAAAAAATCAATAATAAAATCAACTTCATGGTAATAAAATTTAAAACAGAAATTGATGGTTTAGTTCCTTGTATGAGAAAAAGTTTTACAGCTCAAATCTAGATTCACCAACAGGGTGAAGCCCTAAAAGTATTCCCATTACAATTAGAGTAAATAAAGAGAAAATAACCATTACTGACATCATTATTTAAGATTATTCTGAAATTACTAGCTCATGTGATTAGGCAAGAGAAAGAGATAAAATAAATAAAAATCATAAAGAGGTAAAGTTACAATTATTTGCAGATAATAGGTAGATGTGCACATTTGGAAAACCTTAGAATTGATTAAAAATTATTCCTAATCACAAGAAAAATCAGCCTAGTGACTGGTTAAATAATTAATTCACAACAATCAGTAGTTTCAAATACAAAAATAAATGACAAAATATGATGGGAAAAAGATATCATCTATGATAAAAACAAAAGAAATAAACACATAGAAACAAACTTAGCAAAAAACATGCAGGACTTAACTAAACAAAGTTTTAAATTCTACACAGGAACATACACAAAGTTTGGAATCAATGGAAAATAATTCTTTTTTGGACAGGAATATGCAATATTTACATATTAATTCTCTCTGAATCAAGGTAGGACTTTAAGCACTCTTGATAAACATACCAGGAGGATTTTCTTTAACATGCCAAACTGATTCTAAAATTTATACCAAAATAAAGAAAAAAAGGTGATCATCAAGAAAAATTCTGATCCACAAAAGTAATGAGGGATGTGTAGTACTACTGGTTACTATAATGCATTGCAGTCACTGTTGCATTACCAACATACTGAAGAATGCTAGATATACAGTAGGCATTCAATAAATACATTGGATAAAGGCATGAAAGAATGAATTTAAGCCAGAATAATGAAAACTATTTGGTGTTGGTAAAGATAGAAAGATCTACTGAACAGCATAGAGGATATAGACACATACGCAAGTATGCATGGGAAATTAACATAAGGTAAAGGTGGTATCAGAATCAGTAAAGACAGATGGATTATGCAATAAATAATGTTGGGAAATTAGCTAGCCATTTGAAGAAATAAAAACACAAATAAAGTTACATTGCTACCTCACCGTTTATATCAAAATTAAATTCCAGATGCAGAAGAAAGTAAAGGTTAATTTTGTTATAGGGATAGGCCTTTCTAAACAAAAGCCAAATCCAGAAACCTAAAGAAAAAGAATAAAAAGTTTGACTACCTTAAAAATTAATATTTTAAAAATTCAGCACAAACAGAAAAACAAATAAAACCCCACCATAAACTAAGTAAGACATAAGATAAGCTTGGAAGATAAATTGGATTTGGATTAATTTGTAACCAAACTGAAAGAGGCGGGGACAATCAGCGAAGCAAGAAGACCAGCACAAGTAGTGCCAAGAAGATGAATAAAATGATTGAGGATGTGATATGAGGGCAAGAGTGAGGAGAAACAAAGGACATGCCTCAGCAAACAAATGCACAGGATTAGTCATTAGTCGGTTTACCACTGTTTCTGCTGAGAGGTCCAGAACCACATCTGTTCCTCCGTAGCCTAACAGTATAACGGCCCCCTTCTCTGGATGAGTTAACTATGATGCAACAGAAGAGGCATATGCCTCGATATGAATTGTCAACATGTGGCCTCTGTTAGGTAAATGATAAGACTTCATAGTAAAGTAATAAAAACAGCAGTAGGTGTTGTAATTTGTGCATTTTCAGTGGCAGCAGGCTTCTCCAAGCACAGTTTAGCATCTAGGCTGATGCTAACTAACCTGGGGTGAGAAGTAAAAGGGCTCAGTCCCCAGCTGCCCACATCCCCTCTCGGCGCTGAGTGGAACAGGCACGCTGCTCAGGGTTTGCCAGTGAGAGCCTGCCCTCAGCTCCAGCAAATGCTCTCCATTGTGCATTTAACTATCTTGCTAGATTCCTGGGGCACAGTGCCATGGTTAGTTGTTTCCTTTAATCCCGAAGGGCCAGGGGGGTATACTCTCACTTTTACCTCACACTTGTTCTTTTCTTGGAATATGTGGGGCTTGGATCTATTCTGTCAAAAACAATCAAGTCTAGATTCTTGAGTCTTGGCCTTTCCAACACCACTGCATCAAGTCAAAACAAATTACATTTTTATGAGGAGCTACTCCTGGCTTGAATTAACAGTTTTGCTGCTCCTCAGTGAATTATAGCTTTAAGAATTTTGCTATAAGTGAAAATATTTTTTTTGACCCCACTCGTAATTAAGTGCACTGAATGCACATTTCAGTTGATGTGGTGAACAAAGAGGAGCAGTCACACCCTCCCCCACCTCTACCCCAGCCAAACGGTGCCATGACCATTTTTCAGCTCTAAATACATTTCGTTATTTGGTTTTGAGTTAAAAGACCTAGTCCTGTAGCAATCAATTCCCAGCAGATGAAAGCCAGAACAGAAGCTACAAAGGAGAATACTGGAGATCTGCTAAGCCACAAGAGAGGCATTTTTCAAAGTATCTAAAAGGAAAGTAGTTACAAAAAATATTAAAAATTTCAATGATGTAAGAAGGTTTGTTAAATTCATGAGAACATTTTTATCTCTCAAGGCTAAAATACAGTTAAAAAATAGGAAGGCATATTTATTAAGGGCAAGAAATTTACTGAGTTCCTTGTCCTCCCATCAAAGGGTGTGGCCAATTTCTTTCAGTTTTTCCACAGTGACGGTCAAGGGAGCAAAATTGGAGGCAGGTACTTAGCAAGCTTTCAGACTCCACATCTGAAAGCAGGATGTGCAGTGAATACACAAGGAAGCAATCACTTAAAAGGTGATCATTAAGCCTTGCAGGGAGAAAAGGAAATGACAGTTTCTGCACACTGATACCAAATAAATCAACATTGGCCCCAACAGGTACGGAGCCATCCATAGTGGAAGAGAGAGTCAACGTTCCCCATGGGTAGGCACTGTGGGTTCTGAGATGATCAGCAGTGGCTTAAAACCAAACACAGAAGGAACTCATTGCACTTAATGGCACAGTGTTCACATATTTAATTTGAATCTTATAGCAAATGGAGAAAAGCCAGCTTACTCACCAGAGCCTTGAGGATCCAAGAGTATGCAACTATGCAGAAGCAATTCTCCATTGCCATGGTATCAAGTTCATGTAAATGGAGATGCCATCCCACAGAATGCTCTGATGGTTTACTCATTGCTAAATTTGTCACCCTCCATCACTATCTGTCTATATCTCTATGCCCTGACCTGTTTTCACTTTTATTGAAAACAATCCCTCATAAAAATGTCATGGAAACATAGTCCTCTACATAGTTTTAAAATTTCTTCTACTTCTAATTTATGTGTCTCAAGCGATGTATGTTTATAAAATACAATTTTATTTAATGGCAATTAACATACCTGAACCCAGATAAATATCATCAAGGTTTTAGATTTCTTTGTTTGTATCTGTCCCATCAACTCCCAACACTTTTTCTAATTAGTTAATCTTTCTAGAAAGCTCTGGCCTACCTGCGCCTGAGGACATGATATTTTCCTGCAAGATTCCCCTAAGGCCTCTATTTCCTGGGCTTATTTAGCACTGCTGATCAAATGCTGTAATTATGTCCCTGTGCTTTTCTCCTTGCTAAATATAAATTTTGAATGGGTTTATCCATTTAACCAGGCTTATGCCCATTGATTACTCCTGAATTTCTCAGCCCCTCTCTCTTTCCTTTGAGATGCAAACACAATCAAAACCAGCCTTTCCTCAGAGGCCAGTCAAAAAACTTCATATCCCCACAGGTACCTTATGAGGTGAATGGGGTGAGGCAAGAGGTCCAGCAACATAGGCCATTTAATTTAGTTCATTGTTTTAGATGCTGGATCTTTTCCTGATTTTCCCTTTTTATTCTACATTTCTCACTATTGGTGATTACCTGTGAGGCACCTCTGGATTATATTAGAAGAGCTGTTTTGGAATCAGTAATATTTAGGGATAGACAAGTAGATTTATATGTCTTTTGTGAATAGATGGTAATTAGATCCAAAAAGTATAAAATAAATGGTGAGCACAGAAATGGTCTTTTACCTTGATAGCAATGGGGTTTCAGGCTGAGCCTCTGTAGCAGACACTGTTGGCACTCTCCACAGATCCCCTGCAATCTTTTCTCATGTTTTAGTTCATCCTTCTCAGTTTCTATGTACTTTTGCTTCTAATACCCACATTTGAGACTCTCCTCAGATACTCCTCTGGCTACTAGAGCTGGTTCTCCTGCAAGGATAGAAAGCTAAAGAACCTAAAGTAAATGGGGAAATTTACTCCCCACCTCCTCATGCCCTCTGCCCACCATGAGTCAATGACTGGCCGGTGCAGAAGTATGAAAACCCAGCTCTCTTAAGTGACAGACAGCCCAGAGTTTCCTTGGGGATCAGACTGAAGCTTCTCTCTAGGGGACTTTGCCTGAAACTGTACCCTTGCTTCACCCTCTCCCATTCTCTACCCTACTTTCCCCAATCCCTTACTGAGATCTGAGAAATCCAACCTAAGATAGCCTATCTCACGGATAGAAGTAAGGTTCACCAGCAATGGAGAGGTCAAGTGCAAACAATCGTGCAACGGTGGCCAATGCTACAAAGTATGTTGGTGGTTGTCCATTGTATGCGAAGCTATACTGGGGCTAAAATGGTGTACAAGCTAGCATGAATCTGGCAATGAGGAGATCACCAGAAACACTTGAAGTGTGGTTTTCATGGATTAGAACAAATCCTTATTGGAATATAGAGAGATCTGGAGAAAATTAGACATGAGACATTCATAGTTTACAATTAGAAAAGTATAGATTATTTTCTGGGAGAAGATACTCTATCCCTACACTTGTTCATTTATTTTAATTACAAATATGCATTGACTATCTGCTATATACACAAAGCACTCTGCTAGCATTTGGAACTGTTTGCAATTAGCAAATTAGACGGAGCTCCCAGTTTATTGGAGGAGACATGTTAAAAACTAATCACATGTACAAAAAAATAGGTAAGTAGTACTTGTGGTAAGTGCCTAGAATAATGTTTGCAAAGATCTAACACAACATATAACAAGAAGCCAGACTCAAGCAGAGGGGCCCTGGGCTGGCATCCCTGAGGAAGGAATATATAAGTTGAATCTAAAGTGTCAGAAGAATTAACTGGGCAATGGAGGTGAAAAATAGCATTTTATGACAAGGGAACAGCATATGCAAGGCCCTAAAGACAGGAGAAAACCACCCTCTAATTTAAGAAAGATGACTAATTTTTACCAACCATCAGGTATATCTCCCCAAAAGGAGATATTTTGGTGCTGTTTAAGAATTCCAAATTCTTTGGTTCAAAACTTCCCTAAAACACACAATGAACAATTAGTTTTACATCTCGGGTAATTCAGGCATTAGCCATGTGTAGTTCAGCCATTTAGGTAAATAACCATGAACACATATCATTTAATTTCAACTTGAACTATTTTTGCACTATTTAGAAACATTGTAGTTAGTGATTCCATTCAACAGAGCAGAAATCCACCCCAGCCCTAGCTGCTTTACTGAGGAAAGTGGCTTTCAGGACCGCCCTGAATTCCTAGGCTGACCTGTCAGCACTGAAACCCTGGGATAGGAAAAACATCACTTTTAGTGTGGGTCACGATGAGGATGTGAAAAAAGAGAAACCTACTCCAGATCAGGAAGTTTGAATGACACTTCATTGTCCCACTTGTCACCTACTCAACATTTCAGAAAGAAAAAGGATAAATGTGCTTTAAGGTAACACAAAGGGTATACAGCCAGTGGTTCACTTAGAAAAACTAAAATGGGAGTGACATTTAAGAAGAAGAAAACCCAGACTACTGACTTCGAATGCAGACATATTATTGGGCTGGGTAAAAACTTCTAAACAGCAATAATGGAATTCCCATGGTTACAAGAGTTACGACTTGACTAGCCTAAAAATTAATGGTGAATTTCCCTCCAGATTTTTCTCTACCAAAAGACTCATTTGTTGTGACCAGATTTCTTGCTCCCCACTTCAGTTTTAATAAATAAATTTTCCCTAACTGGAGATTAAAGTAGTTAAACTTAAAGGATTGGAAAAGGAAGATAATGATCCTCAAGGGTTTTTGTGAAAACTCTAAGAGTGAACTTAAAGCACTTCGTGTAGGGAAACGACACGTTCATTCAACAATGGCCGCGAAAGGATGTGTTTCTCTCTAATACGAGGGTTATGTAGTTATGTACTTTGACCTGTTTTTAACTTTTGTTTCTTAGGAATGTATTAAGAGATCTTCAGAAGTTAAATTAAAAATCTTAATATTTTTATGAGCAGATATGATTATTTTAGTGAGTCATTAAGATTTTCATACATTCTCTTCATACATTCCTTGTTGTATAATTTCTGGCTCAAATTATTACTAATTCCAGCATATTGTCACAGTTGGGCAAGAAGGTAGCTTCCCCCATGAGGGAGAAAATATTACAAACATGTATTACACAAATTTGTGCAACCTTTTACATATTTCAAAACTATAAATCAAGTTTCAATTCTGTTCCAAATATTACTGCACCAGCCAACATCTTTGAGTCTGGGTTGGCTTTATTTACATTCTGAGCCAGTGAACTTGCGTTAACTCCCAAAACTCAGAAATTGTTACGTGACCCTCAGAAGACTTGATTATGAAGCATCTTTAGACATATTCCTCTAGAATGAATCATATGAAATTTTGTTATATTACCTGATTGTTTTCTAAAGTGACTGCCATCTCCTTTGTAATGAAATATAATCTACGTAATTTGGCTTCATTATCTAATAAAAACCAAGTTCACGCAGTCAGAAAATGACCTAGCATTTGTATTAACTCAGTCCGCTGAATAATTAGGAGAATCATACAAAATGTTAAACCGTGAAAAAGCTTTGTGCTACATACTGGTATTACCACACATGGTTTCATAAAAATCCTACAGCTGCCCTATGTGTCTCTTCATTACACATTCAAAGACTCAATGACTAACAATGTCACTAGTAGACGTGTATTTATAACAGTGTTAGTCACTGCATCATAAAACTAGCTAAGGTACATTCTGAAACTCATCTGAAACAATAAAGGTTTGCTTAAGTTTACCACAGGGACAGTATTTTCAAGTCTTCTGTAAGGTCAATACTGTATCATGACATTTAATTTTAATAGAAGAGAAACTAAATGACATAATTTTGAGCTCAACATTTTGTTAGTAGTTTATGGAATGTCCAAAAATTACTTTCCTTCTAAGTTGAAGAATGTCAAATGTATAATTTAGAGAAGACATTGGCTATCTGCATTATAATCCTACAGAACCAGTTAAAAAATTCAGAGCATTGTGAAAACACTGATTGTATTTTAAAAATAATTTTAAATCACTTTCACATTCATTAATTTGAGATACACTTATCTTATAACACACACACACACACACACACACATTAATAAACATAACCAAGTTGACACAGTCAGTTCCAGGTCTAGATGTTAAATCTCCTCATTCAAAATAAAACCCTCTTTTCAATATGTTCTTTGCCCCAATTTTATTGTGATCTAATATGATGTAATAGTGTAGAATGCTGACTGTTACCTGATTCAATAGAAACTTCAAAATCAAAAACACTGAATTTTATTGATTCCATAATTAATTCATGCTTTGTTAAACATTCAGAGTGGGTTTTTTTTTGACATCTGAAATACACTTTTAGAAAACTTTGCCACCACTACAATTCTAGTGCTTTGCCTTATCTAGTCAGCCTATATATCAAAATCAGAAAATTGGAATCACAACTGTCAACTCTCAATTGACACTAATAGTGAATCAATCATATATAATTAGCATCTACTTAAAATCCCAAGTCCTTTGACTTATTTATTGGGCTATCTGCTTAACACTTTGTTTCAATTAGAACTTTTAACAAGTAACAAAATTGTCTAGATTTAATTATTTAAACTCATTTTACCTTTACTCACGTAAGCTTTCATGACCAAGGACACAATTCCAAAAGTCTCTAAACCAGGAAGAGAAGAGCAAAAAAGGCTGAGATATCTTAAAGTTTTCCAAAAGAAGAGTTTCAGAAGAATTAATTCTTCATCATCTAGTTTGTGGTTGGTATGTTTCTCTTGCTTTTCCTTCCTTTTTTAAGTAACTGGGAAAATTCTGATGGGAGAAAGGACTGATATAATGACCACAGTCAGAATTGAAGATTATTTTAGCATTTCATTTACTTTCATTAAAGTATCCTATTTTACACCTTGTGGACATCAGAGTGTCCTTAATGGACCCTCCACTAATTCCAGAGGTCTAAAAAACATTTGAAATAGTAATAATTCCCAAAAAAGCAAGTGTCACCTGCACATTAGTACCTTACTTATTAATGGAAGGTAGTAACTCTTCCTATTCAGTTAAAATCTTCCTCTGGTACCCAGTAACTAAGCATCATTTGTGTCATACTATGGAAAAGTATACCTTGAAGTAGAAGTGAGGTAGCACTAGAGTGAAGACAGCCAGTCACAGAGGCCACTTGCAAGGCTGTGAAAGAACCAGGGGATGCCTGAAGAGGAGGGTCAGAGGGTGAGGAAAGAGCCATGTCAAATGAAAAAATGCTTTGGAGGTAGAATTGAGTGGATCTGACCCACTAAAGGAAGAGGAGTTGTCTGGGTGATTCCAGAGTTCCCAGCTTGTATGATGGAGAAAGTGGGTGGATTGATAATAGAAAAAGAAAATGCAAGAACAGGAACAGGACTTTTTAGGTTTCATTGGGGGTTGAAGTAGAGAAGACTAGGTAAGTTCTAAATTAGAATTGGGGTATATCTGCAGGAGCAGAACCAGAGGGAGAAATGTCTAGGAAGCAATTAGAAATGTGAGTCTGCAGCTCAAGAGAAGTCCAAGATAAGGGTAAAAGACAGATTTTAGGGCATATAGATGAGAGCTGAAGAGAGAATTCATACAAACACTCAGAAAAAACGTGAAGAGCAAGAAGAGACAGAAGTTGGAATTCTGATAAACAACAATTAAGAGAAAGATAGTGAAGAAGATATTGAAAGAGTGGGTAAAGGAGACAGGAAGAGAATAAGAAGAGAACAAAAGTTTCTTGAAGTAGAAGGAGGAGAAGGCTTCAAGAAAGAAGAAGTGGTCAATATTGTTAAATACCATAGCAGTGTTCAAAGAATAAGGGCAGCAAAGAAGCCATCGGACTTGGAAAATAGGATTTTTTCACTGGCAACCTTTGAGGAGGTCAGAACAGAAGGGACAGAAGTCAAATTTAGTGCGTAAAAATGGATGAAAGGTAAATAAGTAGAGGTGGCATGTAAGACTTATTATTTCAGCAAATTGGGTAGGGAAGAAAAATCAGTGGTGAAGGAAAGGAGGAATGTTGGGCGGCACAGGGCTTTTCAGAAAGGGGAAATAATAAACATGTCTGTGGCTAAGTGTTTGGAACCCATGCAGAGAAAGAAAAAAAATGGAGAGACAAAGAATGAAGCTGATTAATGGAGCAAAATCTCTGAGGATTCAGGATGAGACTAAAAACAAGTAGAAGAATTAACCTATCTACTCAGAAGACATATTTTTCTCACTTCAGTAGGAAGACAAAGTGGATTAAGACACAGTATAGGTATGATAGGAGAGCATTTTTACCTAATATTGGTTTTTTTTTCTCTATAAAAATAGGAACTGAGTCGTCTGTTGAACTTTGAGCAGAGTAGAAAAGTTTGGTGTATTCTCTGTGGGGAATAGGAGCAGATGCTCATGGTAAAGAATAAAGGAATGGCTGGGGAAGGTGGACAGAGATTAGGGCTAATACATTTATGATTAAATTAATCAACAGCATCGTACACTTTTTCTCCAAAAGGTTACAGGAAACCTAAATCAGGAATAGCATAATCATAATATTAAGTTATAAATTGGATGTTTTCATTTGTCAGAGTAATGAGGATATGAGAAAAATTGTGGGATATAGAGATGGTGTATTTGAAAGTAAAGGAAAGTGAAGGCATTAGGAACCTGGGGAACCTAATAAACTAGATCAAGGGAGCTAGAATTTAAAATGATGTCAGCGATGAGGTTTAGTGGGTATGAGGGAGAGAGAAATATAGAAGGATAAAAGGTTGTGGTCAGAAGGGACATTTTGGAGTTCAAGACTTCAAAGGTCACACCCTTTCAGTACTGACCAAGTCCGAGACATAGGCATACAAGTAGGTATGTTGCTGATGTAGACAGGAAAAGATAATTGTAGAAGAAAGATAAAGTAACTGTGAAGGCATTAGATAAACCATCAGGATAAAGAATAGGATGGGATGTTGAGGACCAGTTGTTGACAAGTTACTATAACAGATTCTGCATCAGTTCTGGGGAGTAACCTTCGGGAAAATGACAAAAAAGCAGATGAGAAAATGGGGAACATCCTATTGCTAATAATCAATATAATACTGACATCTCATAGGGTATGAAACTGCTGCTGCATGAAGCGGATAAGAAAAGACCGGTAGGTTAGATGGCATGACTGTCCTCAGGATAAAGGCTGTTGAGCTAACAGCAAAGTCAGGAAGAATCTGTGGGTGGGCAAAGAATGTAGGCCCAACCTCCCATGATCAAGAGAAGAGGCTGTGAGAGAATGGGTGCTTCTACTTCAGGGGATTTCCAAGGAAGTGGTTTCACTGATAAAAGAAGTGAATAAAGAATCTACAGAAAAAGTAGAAAATATAGGAATTTAAGTGTAGGTGTTACTGAAGAGATAAACATATAGACTTACTAAAAGCTTGGTGCTTGGACATAATATTAAAGCATATTACAATAATAGCCTTCCTACAAGACCAGAAGACGAGAAGATAAAAAACATGTCATCTGCCTTTTAAAATCATATCTTCAAAATCTAAAGCATTATATGTATTCCAAAAGCATTTTGTAATACTTTTGTAAATAAATAAATAAATGAAATATTCTGTCCACCTATAAAGAACATGAGGTTTTCGGTCATTTGACAACTACTGGTTTATACTGAGCCAATTGCATCCTCTAGTTCTATCACCTTTGGCTCAGATTTTATTCATAAAAGCCTGAGTTTAAGGATACAGCCTGTGACTATAAATGTAAATAAAGCTAAT
This sequence comes from Daubentonia madagascariensis, assembly GCA_023783475.1. NCBI lineage: Eukaryota > Metazoa > Chordata > Mammalia > Primates > Daubentoniidae > Daubentonia > Daubentonia madagascariensis. The sequence goes on from JAKFHU010000978.1 coordinate 30,736,527, forward strand.
GAGATATAAGGGGCTTGTATGCGTGGCTTAGGCCTTTTCTTGACCCAACCCAGCTTTATAAAAATAGATGCAAATGTTCATTTCTAAAATTGCATGGTTTTAAAAAGATGTTATTGAATTGTTGCGTTCCTTGGAGGTACTTTAGGAAGCATCACAGGAACCAGGATAAGGCTAAAGAAGTGTAATTCCATGCTCCAGGCCCTGCTTTCTGGTTTCAACCAGAGAACTGTTCCTTCTTATCTATTTTATATTTTGGATTTCCACATTAAGCTCTACTTTTTTTAGGATCCCCTTGAGGGAATCCTAAGAGTACCCTAGAAGTAAGGGTGAAGTAGAAATGGACCTGTCCTTTTTGGTCATGCAGCCCAAATTTAAATCAGACCAATGACTGAGACTGGATTTCAGTGGTGTCAGGCTGCAAATTTTCCAGGGGCCTGAGAGAAACAAACCTCTTTGGAGAATGATAAAGTTATCCTAAGCCTCAAATACTGTTTACAAGTAATTTTTGAAATACAAAGTCTAGTAGATAATAGGAATTAATCAGGTACATGGGGAGATAAGATAGCATAGGTGAGAACCAACAGAAGCAATAGATACAGAAATAGACCCACAAGGGCTTCAGATACTGTGGTTACCAGTTACAACTTTAGAATAATTCTGCTTACTGTTTCTAAAGAGATAAGAGAAAATACTGAGAATTTCAGTAGATACTGGGAATTATTTCTTAAAAAGTAGCAAATTTGAAAAAGAGCCATATAAACAAATCCTAGAACATTGAGGACAACCAGAAGAACTGGACTCCCTCCCTCACCATAGAAAAGTAAATCTCTTTGATGATATCAGAGAGCTAACAAGGCAGTGAAGAATTATGGGGGCTAAGAGATGCATATATGGACATATGATTTGCAAAGAGTGGGGGAAAGCAATATTCTTTTCAATAAATGGTGTTGGAGCAATAAATATTTATATGAAAATGTGAATCTTAATGCCTACCTCACACTATATAGAAAAAATCAATTCTGTATATATTCATGACCGTTAGGTAAAGCAAGAATTATTAACCAGGTTACTAAAAGCACTAACCATGAAGAAAAGGAATACCAGTAGAAAATAATGGGTAGAGAAGGAAAAGTTGAAGATAAAAAGGAAAGTTGATGATGTAAGTTCCCGGAAGAGGCTGGAATTAAATAGGGTGGAGCACACAGGTGAAAACACAAAGAGGAACATATCTTTCACTGGAATCCAAAGGACGAAGGTAAAGATATGCACAGATACAGGTGAGATTGTAGATGGGGTTTCATGAAGATGAGAAGTTCCACCTATAGACCTCTACTTTTTTTGTCAAAGTAAAGGTCAGAGAGGTAGTTTGTTAAGATTGTGGGAGAATATTTTCACATAAGAGGTTTGAGGAGAGTGGATGAGCTCTGAAATAACCACTATTAGAAATGGGAGCTAGAACTGATGAAGTATTTGACTGCTGAGCAGCAATGAGGGCCCAGTTAAGGCTGAAGACCATGTTTTTATCATGGTACCAAATTAGCGCTCAGCAGCCTAACCATATGAGTAGAGAGAAAAAGAGCTGAACTGAAACAATATATACTGGAAATATTTTAAGTTTCATCAGTCTGGTATGGTAGAAGGTCAACAGGCAGGGGTGCTGATCAAATTATCAAGAGAGTATTAAAAGTGATGAATCATGTAGTTTAGGCTGTCTAGAAAAGGAAGAGAAGAACAGGAAGAGGCTAAATACTTGGGGACCAGGAAGGATCAAGAGACTGGCAGTCTTGATGAGATATGAGAATAGGGTACAGTATCCTCGTGATAAAATAACCAGGATACTTGGTATCCTAGTTAAAAGTAACCTAGTGACTTTTAAACACTAGTAAAAGTAACCTAGTGATAGAATTGGAGGACTGGAGTCTGTGATCAGAGAGTAGAATCTTTGAATTTCAAATTTCAGGGGAGGTCAGGCATGGTGGCTCATGCCTATAGTCCCAGCTACTCGGGAGGCTGAGGCGGGAGAATCGCTGAAGTCCAGGAGTTTGAGGCTGCAGTGAGCTATGATGATGCCACTGCACTCTAGCCTGGGCAACAGAGCAAGACCCTGTCTCAGATAAATAAATAAATAAATAAAATTTCAGGGGTGATTTCATATGGGTGATGTCAAGGTCCAATATGTGGTCATTGGAGTATGTGGCTTAAGTGGAATACACATAAAGCTCAATGGAGTGGAGGAGTCCAAGAACTCGAGAAGCCAGAGTGTTAAATAATCTTCCCCCTTACACTCTGAATTCCCCAAGGATGACAGCAAGGTAGTTGTATAGAAGAAGACTGTGAGCCAGGTATAACAGGAAGACAATAGATAAATGCAGCAAACAATTCTAAACTAAACTGAATTATATAAAAAATTTCTTATAAAACAAATTTGTATCCCTGTCTATACCTCTATCTATCTGTCTATCTATCCATCTGTCTACTTATCTATCACCTTATCTGCCTATGACACTACTGGTTCCTAAGTGTTTATATATGTATAATAGTTGACCATGCTAAAGGTGATTTGCAATGAAGTAACTGGCTTGTAAATGTTGTTGCTGATAAGTTGATGCTACTGCAATTTTGCATACTTCTTGAAAAATTATCTGATTCATTCTAACACTTCAGTGTACTAAACTATTCATCCATAGTATTTTAGTTGAGTCACATGTTGCTTTTTCCCTCCCCTGCCAGTTATGAAAAAATTCTTTTGACTACATTAGTGATCAATATTCTAATTCTGATTATAAACATATTACTACAACTCTTTCTACTTGTATATTACCTCTGTTGATAAAATAGAAAAGCATTCTCTGTCCAACTACATACAATTTAATGCTGGGGTAAGGAATTATCTAAGAAGGCCTTAGGGCCAGGCTGACTGAGGTGGAAGATATGTGTAAATTTCCAACAATCAGATATTTCTGGCCTAAAATTCCACCATTATCAATTCATGCCTTTGGACTAACTTCTGATTAGTCTTTTTCTAGGTTTCCTTTAAAAGGCAAATACCCACATCAAAAAAAAAAAAAAAAGAAGAATCAATAAATTACTATCATGTGAGTGTCAATTAATTTATCAGATCACTCTCCTTATGGTCCCTACAGGATGGGAGGACCAAACAAACATGGGAACATTGGGAATGTGTGGGAATAGAGCATTGGCCAAAATGGAGAGCAGAGTATAAAAAGGTGAGAGGTAACAACTATAATACTTTTCTCTTTTCAGCTATATTCAAAAGCTTTTAAAGAAAAGAGATCATGTATTCTCACATGGCCCAGGTCACAATGCTTATCCTCTTAAAAATAAACCATATACATGCATAGCTAGAGATTTCAGAGATTTTTATTGCATATAAATCCTAAGTTCCGACAACACTTGATAAAAGGCGTATCCCTTTAAGCCATGACTTCAGAAATCCTTTTTTATGCACTAAAAGTAGTTTCATAATTTAAAGGGCTGTATGCATTATTATGGGTGTGATAGAATTCCCATGCCGATTGGGACAAGCCCCAACGGTAAGTGCTTTTCAGCATGTTTGCTGTCCAAATGTCACATTTGTCATATTTGTCATTTTTTCATGTCCCAATGATCCAAAGGAATTCACCCCTGCCAAGCCCAGATTCGAAGGGTTGAGAAATAGACTCTTCACCTTGATGGGAGGAGCAACAAAGTCACACTGCAAAAATGATTCCAACAGGGATGGGAAGAATGCTTTGCTATTTTTGCAAATTAATACACAAATATTTTATAGACATAAAGAAGGGTGTGGAAGGATACGGAGCAAACTGATAATATTGTCCACTTCAGGGAGAGGATCAGCAAGACAGACACTATTTTATTAACTTGTATTTGTTTAACTTACACCAAGCATGCATTACCTTCATAAATTTTTTAAGTTGAAAAGTTTAGTTAATATGAAAGCTATGATGATTATATTTCTATCACCAAAAGTTTAATTTTATGGACACTGTAATTCATTAGCACTCAAAAGAATCAAAAATAGAAAGAAAACACCCAAGTAGAGCAATTTTGCAAATATCACAGCACTGTTGGAGAAGGAAACCAGATGAAGAAATGACTTCACCGAGTGATCCACAAAATTGTTTTGCAGTTTCACAGCTCACAGATTGTTTTTCACCGGATACATCTAGGCTTCTAATGCTGAGTTTCACTTTCCAATGTCAAAGTAACCCTTCAGGAAATACACACGGCTCAGCCTGTTGCCTTTGCTTATTAAAAATTGACCACCTTCTCAGTGAGCACTGATGGGTGAAAGGACATTCTCTCATCCTTTCACCAGTAACCAGTCATATAAATCCTCCTATGGGCTCTAATTTAGTAATGTGAAATTTACAGTACTATTCACAATTTTTTTATGACTCAGAATTTTCAAAGAATTTGATCAGATGTCCTTTCCTAGTTTTGGTGTTATTGAGCCTGGGAGAACCTAATATCATAGTGATCTATAAAAATGTCTCAGCTTGCTCTCTGGCTGTCTCGCTCATGCCCTCTTCTCTCTCTCTCTCTCTCTCTCTCTCTCTCTCTCTCCGTTAATATCTCTGCACCTCTTTCTCCACCAAAGGAATTTGGAATACACATCATGTGAGTGTTTATGACACACCCAGATCTGTTCTGTGGCTTGTGTGGACACTACTTTTTTCACTAGAGTGCCTTATTATGACTTACTTTGCTACTCTCCTTCAGTGAACAACCCACAGATTACGGTACCAAAAATATTTTGTACTGAAGCTTATAAGAGGGTCACTTCTTACGTTGTTCATTCAGACCTGATAGGACTCTACAGGAAATTGTCGTGGAGAGCTTGTCTTTGAGGAACATCTCTCCACCAACAGTTGCCCATATCTTAGGCCCTTTTTGTTCAGCAGCCAAGGAACGCATACCAATACTATATATGCTGCACTAAAACACAGAGACATCCAAAAGCACGTTCACCAGATAAGAGAGTGAAGACTTCCATCTACCAGGCAATCATTAACTCCATGTTTTTTATTTCTAGATCTCACTAAGTCGTTTTGGAAATCGTGCACATGAAAGTTACTTGACCTTGTATCAACATCTGGGAAGATGAGTGACTGCCCTGTGTAGATTTTTATGACTAAAATTTCTTCATCCAAGAGAATTGCTCAAAAAAAAAATTGGTTAAAATCACAGACTGGCTGAAAATAAAAAGTTTCTAGCCACTTATTTTTTAAACATATAAGTAATTTCTGTATATCATGAGATGTATGTTTTATAATTTTTATGTTATAATTCATTTTAAATATTTCTTCAGAAAGTACTTGGTTTAGGGATCATTTTGTTGCATTTCTTTGAAAATGCAAATTTATATTTTAGCATTTTCATTTATTTTTCAAATATTATATAATATTTTAAATTTACTGGTAATATTTTCAGGAATTATAAAGTTGTTTCCATATCTAAATTACTCCAAAACAAATTGGCAAATATTTAAAGTGTCTAGCCATTTGCTCACATACTATTAATTCTTAAGCACATAGAGTAATTTTAAACTTTTAAGAACACATTTTAAAAGCTATTTTGTTCACTCTCTCTAATATTTAACTATGTTTTTGTGACTTTTTGTAACATAAGGAATTGTGGCAAACCATTCTTTATAAAGAAAAGTAAAACCTCCAAAAAGAACAAATGAATGCCTGATTTTCTCTTTTTTTAATTTTTGTCAAACATTTCCAAAAAGAGCATCACAGTTTAGAATGTTTTAATATTGGAGTGAGAAATAAAGAGATTAGAAATACTTCTTAGATCATTTTTTATTCATTTAGTTTTCCAATAATCAAAGACATTATTGTACAATGGTTTGTACAATGGTTTCAACTCTACCTTTGATTTGCCTGCATTTATTCCACCATTTTAAATTCAAAACACACAAGTCACATTCCAAACCTCAAAGTGTTTGGAAACTACTTCTCGCATTATTTCCATAGTCTAGGTATTTACTGCATGAAAAGGGCTTTATTGTCATCTGGCCACGAAGGCAATATTAGTGATAAACCTCATCAGAAAGTCTAATCTTAGCCTTCACTGAAACTTGGATGGCTCTGTTTCCCTGAAATGCTAGGAGGTCTTTTTGAATATCAGTCAGTTTCATTCTCCTTTTTCTCTAAACTTTTTAAAGATAGTTTCATGGGAGTCTGCTAAAGATTGCCTTTCCCCCTGTCCATCTTATGCACAGCCTCCTCTCTGGGACTCTGCCTTGTAGCACAAAGAAGGTCTAATTAGGAGACAGACGCATAAAACAGGAGGCAATGGGCAAGAAGCCAAAGACCAGCCTTACTCTCCTTAGTGCAAGAATAAGGCTCAGCTACCAGAGTTCTATGCTTTTGCTGGCAAAGCTCACGCAGCTTCAGGAAAAAGACCATTCCTGGCCCAGGCCCATCTCCATGGTTCCAGAAAGCTCATTTTCCTTTAAATAAGCAAGCAATTATTCTGGGCTACCTACATTACCAGCACTACCACAGTAATTCTGAAAATGACAGTTATTGGTGTCTCTGTGCTTTGGGAATACCCTTGTTCCCAGAATCACAGTGCATATCAGCACTGGTGGCTTTCTCCTCCTCAGTCTACTATCAAGAAAACCAGAGTGATTATTAGTCTTGGGAAGGAAAGGTCGGCCCAGCAGTTTTGCCATATAGGATTTTCCCAGCAGACCCGATAATGAGACTTCTGAGATTATGTTGCTCAGACCTGGAATGTCAAAAAAAAAAAAAACCTCAGAGAGGACAGTCAGTAGACTGCAGGTTCTAACTCTGCGAGACATCCTTCCTCTTTCCCTGGACCAGTCAGTCCCTCGGTCTATGCTTTTATTCCCGTCCCTCCCTGGTTTTCTAGGACCTGGTTCCACCAGTCATGATCCCGTTCCCTCTTAGTAGGGGGTGCCCCAAAAGAAGACCTTGAGACAAGATTCATGTACTGGAGGTTTATTTGGAAGGCCAACAGGAGAGTGGAGGAGTGAAACAGGGAAAGGAAGGCAGCCAGTGAACAGGGCATTAACACAGAAGGGATCGAAGATGAATCCTGGGGGGAAGCCCCAGGAAATGCCGGGGAGATATGCCGCAGAGGAATCTTACTGTGTGTCAAGGGAGCAGCTAAGGAATTTACACACCAAATTCCTTCAGTCATTGCTTGAGGGCTGCTCTGGGGGGGTCTATGGACATTCTGGCAACTTCTGGCCTGACACAAGCCTGGGCAAAGCATCCTCCCAAGCCTTAGAGGAAACCCTCAGGCCAAGAGACAGATCGTGGACAGGTGCATACTGTAGGTGGGGGTGGGATGGGCCAATGTCTGCCCTTCCTCACCTTTCCATTTGATAGAGGATGAAAAAGAGGAAGAGGAGAAAGGACAAGGATAGAAAGTTTACAAAAGAAAAAAAAGGAAAAATAAAGACAGGGAGAGAGAAGGAAAAGAAAAATTGATTTCTCTATTTAGCATCTACCATGTGCAAAACATCTTATTGACTTCTCACAGCAATCCTATGAGATAGGCACTTTGTTATCCTCATTAAAACAGATGAAAATACTGAGTTTAAAGAAGTAAGGTAAAATCCTCCCAAATAACATAACTGACAGGTTAGGGAGTTAGGATTCAAATCCAGGTCCTCCCTGCTAAAAGTCCTTTAGTAGTTAAGGCATCTGACAGTTCTAACAGTTTAGGATTCTACTTTCCAGTTTTACCTTCAGTAAGTCTCCTATCCACAACTATAACCCAACTAAACTGAATAAACCTTCATTCTCCTAATATACCTTGTGCTTTTCTACTCTATTATTCTCCCCCAAAGGCTGTTTCTGCCTAAGCCCGTCATGCCTAAATCCTCCATACTCTCCAAATGCTCTCTCTTCTGGAAAGGCATATTTCATCTCTCAAGCTAGAAATAATATCTCATTTCTCTGAAGTCTCATAATATTTTTTCTATTTTCCTTATAATGCTAAATTCTATGTCTTGTTCTCTCCTATATAAAGCCTGTGAAGTCACCTTACACACACTTATGCAGCACCGTGTATAGCATAGACTCTGGAGCCAGGTTTCTTGGGTTAGAATCCCAACTCCACCACTTTCTAGCCATGCAACCTTGGGCAAGTTAGTTCTGTGCCTCACTTTCACCTCTGCAATATGGGATAATAATATTACCTACTTTAGTGAGGGTCTGGAAAGTTTAAATGAGTTAATATACGTAAAGTGCTTAGAGCAGTTCCTGACACGCAATAACCGCTATGTATGTGTTTGCAATTACTATTAAAAACTATTCATTTTCTTACTCTTTAGTTTGTAATAATTTGAGTATGAATATTGTCTCTCTTAACATCTTGTAAATTTTCTAAGCACAAGAATTTTTCTCTTTTCTTTTTCTACTTTTTACCATAGTTTCTCATATGTAGCAAAGACCCAATACATATATAGTGGATGTGTGTCTATGTGTGTGTGCTAATGAATCATTATTATGTGTGTACCTGTCGTTATCTTTCTTTGTTTCGTACCTTGTTTTTTGTGTTCCTTCTGCAGAAGTCCTACAGCAGGAATTGTTTTTTATCATTTTCTTTTTTGTATTATAATGATATGTTTAAGTTAAGGTCCTTGAGGAGTTTTTCCTTTGTGAGGTTCACCATTTCCTACCAAAACATAGAGCATATATTAGATGCTTATATATGTATTTATTGGATGAATAAGCATAGGAAATGTGGACAGATACTATATACTTAATAAATACAAACATTGGAACTTCTCTTCTTCCTGTGCCACACTAACAAGTATGAAATCCTAAGATTAAAACCACTTTTGTACCACAAGTTCCTTATCCATTCATTCATTAATGGACACTTGGGTTGATTCTATATCTTGGCTATTGTAAACAGTGCTGCAATAAACATGGGGGTGTGGATATCTCTTCGATATTCTGATTCCCTTTATATATATATACCCAGCAGTGGGATTTCTGGATCATATGGTAATTCTTTTTTTAATTTTTTGAGGAACCTCCATACTGTTCTTCATAGTGGCTGTACGAGTTCACGTTCCCACCAAGAGTGTATGAGGTTCCCCTTTCTTCATGTCCTCACCGGCATTCATTATTGCCTGTCTTTTGGACAAAGACCATTTTAACTGGGGTGAGATGATATCTCATCATAGTTTTGATTTGCATTTCTCTGAGGATTAGTGATGTTGAACATTTTTGCATATATACAATGGAATATTATTCAGCCATAAAAAGAATGAAATCTTATCATTTGCAACAACATGGATGGATCTTCAAGACATTATGTTAAGTGAAATAAACCAGGCACAGAAAGACAAATTTTGTATATTCTTACTCATGTGGGAGCTAAAAATTTTTTTAAAAAATGAACTCATGAAGATAGAGAGTAGGATGATGGTTACCAGAGGCTGAGAAGGGTGGTGGGGAAGAGGGGATAAAATGGGGATGGTTAATATATACAAAAATACAATTAGATAGAATGAATAAGATCTACTATTTGGCAGCAAAAAAAGGTGTATTTTAGGTTATTAAGGTTAATAATTTATGGTGTATTTTAAAATAACTAAAAGAGTAGAATTTTTTAACACAAAGAATGATAAATTCTTGAGGTGATGGATACCCCATTTACCCTGATTTTATCACTACATGTTGTATGCCTGTATCAAAACATTACATGTACCCCATAAATATACACAACTATTATGTACCTATAATAATTAAAAATTTAAAAAATTTTAAAAACTCTTAATACTATTTTTTTACCCTCAATTCTAGTCAAGGACGGATTTTTCTTAGGTGTTTATTCAAAACATAGCTAAATCTACATTATTCTTTTCTGCAAAACTTTCAGACACCCACCTAATAGGGTGTGTTCTTCCATGGGTAGAAGTTGGAAGGTCTGAGCCATTAGACAGAACCTTGAGTGCATCTTCAAAACAGTCTAGAATATCAATCAATGATGCTTCAAATCAACATGAATTATATTCTTTACAGATAAGACAAAATAACTTTTCTAGGTATTGCTGACACCTTCCCATCATTGAGGATAGTTTTCAAATTTCTCTTTATTGTTTTTAGCCAGTGTGACTGATTAGATCAGCAGTTCTGGCTAAGCAGAATGTCTCGGTCAGAATGACGGGAATGAAATGAGTTTGCATGAGAGTCAACAAGTTTGGCTAATGTCTCATTTTCTTTTAAACCCTTGGCTTTGAAGACATTGACAGTGCAATGCACTGGCTATCATGGATAATTATAGTCATGATATTAATAAGCTATAATTTCCTTGAAGATAAAGCATCTCACTCATCTCTGAGTCCTCTAATCTTTACCCTAAAGATGTAGCAAATACTGTTTCTTGTCTACCCAAACCCCATCTCTCCTTCTTTGCCCATAGGAACTAAATTGTGCTCGGATATTAGAACACCAGCTACTTTAGGGGAGGCTGAGCCTCTATCCAGCCCTGAGGGAGAGGAGTGAATCTTTATTAATCTCATTAAGTCAGCAGTGGTAATCTCAACTCCCTTGTCAATGATAGATTAAGAATAGCCATGTGAGACAATTCTGGCTCACAAGAATTGAGGAAAGCCTCCTAGGGACTTTTTGGGAGAGTTGTCTTTGTTCTTAAAAAAGAACCAAAGACAGAGACTTCTCTTCTCCGTTTGCGGACATTGCAACCTGTGTGTGATACTTGGAACTGTAGCTGCCATCTTGGGCTTGAAAAGAGTTAACCTAAAACAACAAGGAAAACTAAGGATAGAAAAACCAAAAGACTGAATAAACCTGACTCCCTGATGACAACTATGAGTCATTAACTTAACCAACCAGAAATAGCTTTACCTTTGGACTCCTTGCAAGAAAGAAAGTTTTGAGCTGATTTTTCTGTTATTTACAACCCAAAGCATCCTAGTTGATAGAGGAGTGGTATTTGTACGATTCACTACCTATATGATTTCTTATTATTCTTAATATTAGTTATAATAATATCTAATAATAATAAACATAGTGATACTTTACAACCTTTGCTCTACTCTGTGGAAAGCAATGTACAAGGTACTTATATAAGTTATTTCATTCAATACTAATAATTGATTGAGATAGCTGTTATTACTCTCATTTTACATTTAAGGAAACTGAGACCTAAAAAGGAAAAGCAACATGACAAGATGCTCACAGTCAGAGCAGGACATGGGACAGACTTCAGAACAAGCTACACATAGATCAATTAACAAAGGGCAGGAGTCTTACCAGCACCAGGAAGGCTTAAACACAACCTCTGACTAAATACTGACTAAACAGTAAGTTACTCTGACCCAGAGACAATTCCTAGGAAACTAGGCTTAAAGATAAAATCATGCACATTTCTGGCAGTCTGGAAAACTGTGTGCATGCCCAAGGCTGTGGCCTTTTAGAAGTAGTTAGAGAGAAAAAATTCAAGCAACTAGTCCATAGCTGAATGTGGGGGCAAAAATGTAAACTCTTGGAACTGTGATAGCAGCCTCCAAGCCATACACACATGCCATGGTAAAAGGTAGAAATCTATCTGGCCACAGAAGCTTAAGAACAATCTTTTACCAATAAATGGCTTAACTAGAGGCAACCCCTAGGTAGCCAAGCTAAAAGATAAAATCAAGAAAATAAATCTGAATAGGGATATTAGAGGTTGCTCACCATCAGGGGTGGGAGGGGCAATGAACTTCAAAGAGCTAGTTCTGCCAAGTCTCTAAACAACTAAATAAATGACCAAGCAAACAACAAGATCAACCCCCTGGGGCGGGGTAGGAAATTAGTATTCAAAGTTACTACTCTGTATTACCTAAAGTGTCCAGTTTTGAAACACCAATTGTGAGACATGGAAAGAAATAAGAATATGTGACCTATACACAGGATAAAAAAGCAGGCAGTAGAAACTTCCTCAAAGGGGCCCAGATGGTTGACTAAGCAAAGGACTTCAAAGAAGTCATTATAAATATGTGCAAAAACTAAAGGAAACCATTCCTAAAGAATTCAAGGAAGGTATGATGACAATGTCTCATCAAACATAGAAAATAAAAGAAATGATAAAAAAGAATCAGATGGAAATTCTGGAGCCAAAAATTATCATTAACTAAAATGAAAAATTCACTACAGGACATCAACAGTAAATTTGAACCAATAAAAGAAAGAATCAGTGAACTTAAAGTGAACTTAAAGATGGATCAATAGTGATTACAAAATCTGAATAACAGAGAAAAAGAATAAAGAAAAATGAAGTTGCAGACAAATGTGGGATGCATTAAGCACACTGACATATGCGTAATTAGAATACTAGAAAAGGAGAGAAATGAATAGAAATAATATTCAAAGAAATAATGACTCAAAGAAATAAATTTAAAACTTCTCAAATTTGATAAAAAGTATTATTATACATATCCAAGAAGGTTTATCAACTTCAAGTAGGATAAATACAGAGAACCACACCACAAACATCATAATAAAATGTTGAAATCTAAGGGTAAAGAGAAAATCTTGAGAGCAGTAAGAGAAAAACAACTCATTATGTAGATGAGAACCTCAGTAACAGATGATATCTCTGTTCATAAGAAACAATGGAGGCCAGAAAGGCAGTGGGATTACATGCAAAGCACTGAAGATAAAAAACCTCTCAAACAAGAATCTGATCTGAGCAAAAGATCTTTCAAAAATGAAGGCAAAATAAGGACATTCCCCATTTAAAAAAATCTGAGATTATGACTAAGACCCCAAAGGCAAATACAGCAACAACAAAAATAAATAAATGGGACTTAATTAAATTTAAAACTTATGCACAGCAAAGGAAAAAATTAACAGAGTAAATAGCCCACCTACAGAATGGGAGAAAATATTCACAAACTATATATCCAACAAAGGACTAATATCCAGAATCTACAAAAAACTCAAATAAATCAACAAGAAAAAAATAAACACGTCCATCAAAACGTGGACAAAAGACATGAACAGAAGTTTTTCAAAAGAAGATAGCTAACAAACATGAAAAAATGTTCAACATCACTAATCATCAAGGAAATATAGATTAAAACAACAATGAGATACCACCTTGCCTCTGGTCAGCATGGTCATTATTTAAAAAGTCAAAAAACAATAGATGCAGAGAAAAAGGAATTCTTACACACTGTTGGTGAGACTGAAAATTAGTACAACCTCTATGGAAAACAGTATGGAGATTTCTCAAAGAAATAAAAGAAGACCTAAAATTTGATGCAGCAATCCCACTACTGTGTTATCTACCCAAAGGAAAAGAAGTCATTGTATTAAAAAAGACACCTGCACTCAAATGTTTATTGCAGCACAATTCACAATTGCAAAGATATGGAATCAACCTAAGTGCCCATCAATTTATGAGTAAGGGGGTAAAGAAAATGTGTGGGGGGGTGTACACACACACATACACAAACACACACCATGGAGTACTACTCAGCCATAAAAAGGAATGAAATAATGTCTTTTGCAGCAACTTGGATGGAACTGGAGAACATTATCCTAAGTGAAGTATCTCAGGAATGGAAGAACAAACACCACATGTTCTCACTAAGTGGGAGCTAAACAATGAGTACACATGGGCACAAACAGATATAAAGGACATTGGAAACCAAGAAGGAGGGAGAGCAGGAGGGGGGTGAGGAATAAAAACTTACCTATAGGGTGCAATGAACACTATTCTGGTTACAGGCACACTAAAAGCCCTGACTTCAGCATTATACAATGTATCTATGTAACGAAAACATTTGTATCCCCTTAGTATTTTGAAATTTAAAAAAAAAGTCTGAGAGAATTTGTTGCAAGCAGAACTGATTTATAAGAAATACTATAAAGCAGTTCACAGGCTAAAATCAAATGCTACCAGGTAGTAACTCAAATCCACATGTGTGATGAAGTGTCAACTTGCCTGGGCTAAGGGATGCCCAGATAGCTGGTAAAATATTATTTCTGGGTGTATCTGTGAGAGTGTTTCCAGAAGAGATTAGCATTTGAATTAATAGACTGAGCAAAGAAGATCACCTCCACTAATGTGTGTAGGCATGATGCAATCCACTAAGGACCCAAATAAAACAGAGAGATGAAGGAAAGGTGAATTTTCTCTCTCTTCTTGAGCTAAGACATCTATCTTTTCCTGCCTTCAGACATTGGCACCCCTGGTTCTTGGGCCTTTGGACTCAGACTGGGACTTACCCCTGGCTGCCCTGGTTCTCAGGCCTCAGGCATGGACTGGAACTACACCACCAGCTTTCCTAGGCCTCCAGCTTTCAGCAGATTGTCAGACTTCTCAGCCTCCATATCACATGAGCCCAACTCTCAGAATAAATCTCTTTCCATATATCTCTATATATCCTATTGGTTCTGTTTCTCTGGAAAACTCTGACTAATACAACATGGAAGAACAAAAAGCTCTAGTAAAGTTAATTAAGTAGGTAATTACAAAAGAGGATACAGGTTGAGCATCTCTAACTCAAAAAGCAAAATTTGAAATGTTCCAAAATCCAAAACTTTTTGATCACTGAGATAACATTACAAGTGGAAAATTCCACACCTGACCTCATGTGATGGGTACACAGAATTATTAAAAATAATGTATAAAATTACCTTTAGTCTACATGTATAAGGTGTATAAGGTGAAATATATATGGATTTTATGTTTTGACTTTGGTCCCATCCCCAAGATATCTCATTATGTATACGCAAATATTCCAAAATCCAAAAATATTCTAAATCCAGAACACTTCTGTTCCCAAGCATTTTGAATAAGGGATACTCAACCTGTATAATGGCACATTTCTTCTCCTTTCTAATTTTTATTGATTTAAAAGTTAATTGTATAAAACAAGACTATATAATTGTATTTTGCACCCTATAACACATAGAAATGTAATATATTTGACAATAATAACATAAAAGGTGTGGGTAGAAACAAAGCAAGGAAATGACACCAGATGGTAACTTGAATCCACAGAAATAAATGAAGAACTCTAGAGTGTTAATTAAGAAGATTAATTTGACAGAGTCTATAATATACACTTGTTCTTCTTTCTTCTCTCCGCTTCTTTAATAGACATAAAATTATATAAAGTAATAATTACAAGAGTTTATTATTATTTGACTTTTAACATATATAGGCATAATATGTACAACAATAACAACACAAAAATGGGGGAAAGGAGAGACCTTTATAGGAGTAAAATTTCTATATTTTATTAAAATTGAGTTAGTATAAATCTGAAGTAGATTGTTATAAATTAAGAGTATATTGTAAGTTCTAGAGAAACCACTAAGAAGGCAATTTTTAAAGATATGATTAAAAATCATTAAAACATGTTTTTGAGGCCATTCCTCAAAAAACTAAAAATAGAACTGTCATATGATCCAGCAATTCCACTACTGGGTATCTATCCTAAAGAAAGGAAATCAATATATTGAGGAAATATCTGCACCCCCGTGTTTATTGCAGCCCTACCACAATAGCCAAGATGTGGAATCAACCTAAGTGTACAACAGATGAATGGATAAAGAAAATATGGCATGTATAAATAATATTATAATATTATTCGGCCATAAAAAAGAATGAAATCCTGTCATTGGCAGCAACATGGATAAAACTGGAGGTCGTTTTGTTAAGTGAAATAAGCCAAGCACAGAAAGACACATATAGAATGCTGTCATTCATATATGAGAGCTAAAAAAGTGGATCTCATGAAGATAAAGACTAGATTGATGGTTATCAGAGGCCAGGAAGAATAGGAGGGAGGGGGAGATGAAGAGAGTTGATCAATAGGTATAAATATATAGTTAGATAGAAGAAATAAGACCTAGGCTGGACGACTTGGCTTACGTCTATAATCCTACTACTCTGTGAGGCCAAGGCGGGAGGACAGGATCACTTGAGCTCAGGAGTTCGAGACCAGCCTGAGCAAGAGCGAGACACCATCTCTACTAAAAATAGAAAAATTAGCCGGGTGTGGTGGTGTGCACCTGTAGTCCCAGCTACTCAGGAGACGAAGGCAGGAGGATTGCTTGAGCCCAGGACTTTGAGGTTGCAGTGAGCTAGGCTGATGCCACTGCATTCTAGCCAGGGCAACAGGACAAGACTCTGTCTCACAAAAAAAGGAAAAAAGAAGAAGAAATAACACCTAGTGTTTGGTAGATCAGTAGGGTGACTATAGTTTACAATAATCTATTGTACATTTTACCCTGAAAATATGTACATCTATTATATATCAATAAAAATAGAAACAAAAAATAAAAGTTAAATCTAAGCATGCTTCCTTAAAAGAAATCATTAAAGGGTTTAAAATGTTACACTAGAAAATATCTCCTTAATATAAAAAAAGATAGCAAAGAAGGAACAAAGGGAAAGGGGAAGGAAACATATAGAAAACAAAAAGAAAAATGGCAGGTATAAATCTAACCATATCGAAAATAATATAAAATGTAAATGGAGTAAACAATCTAATCAAAGGGCAGAGCTTATCAGATAGGATTAGAAAAAACAAGATCCAACTATATGCTGTCTGCATGAGAAATGATTTAGGTTCAAAGATACAAATAGGTTAAAAGTAAAAGGATAGAAAAAGTTATATTTTGCAACATTAACCAAAAAGAGAGCTTGAGTGGTTATACTAATATCTGACAAATTAGATTTTAAAACAAAACAAAATGTTACTACAGATAACAGAGAAATTGCATAAGAATGAAAGGGTCATTTCTCAAGAATATATAATAATTAAAAACATAAATTCTCCTAACAACAGAGCCGAAGTTATAGGAAGCCACAGCTAAAATAAGTGATGAGAGAAAAAGAAGATTCAACAATGATAGTTGAAAACCTTTAATACTCCCTTTAAATAATAAATAAAACAGGCAGAAGATCAATAGGAAATAAGACTTCAGCAAGACTATAAAACAACCAAATCTAACAAACATCTACCCAACACTCCACCCAATGATAACAGAATATACATTCTTCTCCAATACACATGGAACATTCTTCAGTATAGACTGTATTATAGACCAAAAAATAAGCGTTGATAAGTTTAAAAAGTGAAATCATCCAAAGTATATTCTCAGACCAAAATAAAATAAAATTAGAAATTAATAACAGGAAATTTGGGAAATTCACAAATATAAAAAAAAAGTAAACCTCCTGAATAAACAACAAATGAAAGAAAAAAATAACAGGACAAATTAGAAAATACCTTGATTAATGAAAACGAAAACAGCATACCAAAACATATGAGATGCAGCTGAAGAAACGCTCAGAGGGAAATTTATAGCTGTAAATACCTATATTAAACAGATAAGAAAGATTTCAAATCAATAACCTATTTTTGCACCTTAAAAGACTAGAAAAAGGAGAACAAACTAAACCCAAAGCAAGCACAGGGAAAGAAATAACAAAGATTTGGCCAAAAATAATTTACATGCAGAGCAGAAAAACAAGAGAGAAAAGCAAAAGTTGGTTCATTAAAAAGATCAATAAAATTGACAAACCTTTAGCTGGGGTGACCAAGAAAAACAGAAAGATGACTCAAATTACTAATATCAGTTATTAAACAGGGGACATCACTGCCGACCTTCCAGAAATAAAAAGAATTAAAAGAAATACTATGAACAACTATATAAAAACAAATTAGATAACTTAAATGAAATAGACAAATTCCTAAAAGATATAATCTACCAAAACTAACTAAAGAAGAAATAAAAAAAAAAACCTGAATAGATCTATAACAACTAATTGAATTAGTAATTTTAAAACTCTCACAACAAAAAGCTCAGGAACATATAGCTTCCCTGATGAATTCTACCAAATGTTTAAGGAAGAATTAATACCAATATTTCACAAATTCTTCTAAAAAACATAATTGAAGGGAACATTTCCCAACTTACTCTACAAGGCCAACATTACCCTGACAACCAAACCAGACAAAGGCATCACAAGAAAGAAAACCACAGACCAATATTTTTATAAATGTTGATGCAAAAATCATCAAAAAACACTAGCAAACCTAATCTAGCAATATTTTAAAAGAATTATATCCCAAACTGGTACTAACTGATGAACACTTACATCACACAGGGCAATAACATTCATCTGAGGGTGGGTGGGCGGGAGGGGGGTGGAAAGGATGGGAAAAACTCTCACTGAATGGATGTGGGGAGCACAGTTTGGGAGACGACCACGATTGTGGCTCTGACACAGGCAGAACAGGGGCGATGTGTATGGCCAAAGAGTTGTACCCCCATGATATTCTGAAATTAAAAAAATAAATTAAAAAAAAAAAAAAGAATTATATTCCATAACTAAGTGGGAATTATCCCAGGAATGTAAAACTGGTTTAACTGAGGAAAATTAATTTTTGGTGGTTGCCTATGGCCGGATCAGGGGAATAGGATGTGGGATTTCTTTTTGGAGTGAAAAAATGCCCTAAACCTAGGCTGTGGTGATGATTGCACAACTCTGTGAATATACTAAAAAACAAATTGTATGCTTTAAATGGGTGACTTTTTTGGTATGTGAATTATATTTTTAAAAAGATGTCAAAAAATCAGACAACAAAACGTAAATCCTTAATTGAATCTTAGGTATTATTTACTGAAAGCTAATGAGCATTTAATGCATTTTAAATACATTTGCAAAATTTAGTTCTACACATTTTTCACCATCGCTCCTGAGGTCCAAAGACCTGAAGTGAGTTCCCAACGACCTACAACTAATTCATTGCTGATGAAGTTTTTTGAGTTTGAATTTAATTTAAATAAATTCACCAAATATGTACCGAGTATGTGGGGTACACTGGATAGTCTGGTAAATACAGTAGTACATAAATACATAAATAAGTTTATCAGAGTATCTATTCTTAAGATAGCATAATTTATTTTATGACAAAGTTCAAGTCACATTTATGGTTAAATATTCCTGGAAGAACACCTTGAGATTTTTGGTGAGCTAAATATTGTTATTTATGAATTATCTATAATGAACATCAACTATTTATGGAAATTTGTATATTGTTATATATTGTTTCCATTTTAAAAAATTATTTGAGAACACCATAAATGCTTTATTAACTAGGTATGATAAGAAAATTTGAGCTAGTAAGCTACTCAAAAGTCCTGGGCAATTCTTACTCCATTCCAATTTCTACTTTGGGAATTATTCAGCTCTTACTTGATCCTAGTCTTCGAGGTATATATGGGTCATAAATTAAGCCCATTAATAGTTAAGAAAACTTTATTCAGAATGGTAATTGATTATTCAACATAGCTGGTAAGTGACCTGGACCAAATTCTTCTGGCTCTAACTCCACTGCTCTTTTAAGTCTCTCCAATACCAGAATGCCAACCTTATATAAGAACAGGCTTAGACAAAGTCAGGCAGAATTATATGTCTGAAATTATTTCTAGGTTATTTCACCTAGGAAAGGAGAGCCAAAGGAGAGTTTAGCATGGGGTTAAGATGCTAATGTCAAACAATTGTAGGAAAGGACAAGTGGAGATCCAGTAACGTATTCAGTAAGCAACCTGGGCTGGAGTCAGGGGAGCAGATTCTTGTTTGGGTCTCTTGCAAAATTCCTGTGTAACTTCAGCAAGTCATTCAAGCTCCCCAGTCCCCCATTTCCTCATCAATAAAATAAGGGGATTGGGATAAATATTTCCAAAATCTTTTCCATCCCTTTCATTCTATGTTTTTTAATTAGAAGTATCCAAACTAGCTTTTCCATTTTCTTCCAAAAACAAGTGAACCTCATTCAACATGCTGTATGCAACCTTCTTATCATGCTGTATGCTGCCTAGACCATCTTGGATTTGCTGCTTAAAACCACTTTATTTTAATACAGACCCACCAGATTACAATTTTTTTTATTGCCTTCTTGCATTTTCAGTCAATCCTGATTTTTATAATGGCATTTTCTTGCATGTTTGACCATACTTTTTCCTACCTGTAGGAAGTACTAATGAATTTCTAAAACTTTCCTCTCTGGGTTTGTTTGGAGTTTCATCAGTGACCATTTGAACTTTGCTATTTTTCGTGGGCTCCTCAAAAGGTGTTGGCACTTTGGTAAGTTTAAGAATGGCTTGTGGGCTGTGCACTGGCTGAAAGATCTTCTTGCACTATCAGAAATGATTAGTGCCGGGTAATAGTTTTTACAGGCATAGGATTTTAGCCTAGCCCGGCAAATTCACATTTGATGACTCCCTTGGGAAAGTAGTTATCCTCTATATTAATAGGAAGGTAGCCAATGCCACTGACCTTGCTTCATTTCTATTTTCTGAAATACAATAGAAAAATGCAAAAGAATGTAGCATAGTGAATACTTTTGGTCAACACAAATGTAAGACAAAAATCTGAGAGGCTGTCTTTTTAACTTTAGAGGCCTGAGAATGCAGGACAAAGGAGGTTGGGCTGGCACAGCCAGCTAGGGAGAAGATAAGATACTGGGGGAATCTAATTAGGCCACTAAGGCAAAGCACCGAGCTGAGAGCAGATATTTTGAAAGAAATGCACCTGACCTATTATCTGGAGAATTTCTAGCATCTCAACTTAGCCATAGTCTCATTAATTTGATTTAAAACTCAGAAAGGTTGAGTATCTTTTATTTTTTTCATCAATGATGTGATACGTATACGTTTATTACCTACACAAACTAATGTGGCACCAAATACAAATAATCAAAATATCACTCAGGCGTAGACATGATACTACCAGTAAGATAAACACAGTACTGCTAACAAGTATCATACTTAACTCAAAAACCTGAAATAGTTTTTAATAGTCCCAACACCTGTACTCAGATCTTTTGCCTGGTATTCATCAGTAAACAAGCATTTGTTAGGTATCCTTAGGTGTGAGCAGCAAGCTCAGTGTCACTGACCCAATGATCTTGAATTTAATCACATATATATTAATATACAACACTGCTTCTAAGGAGATCAAGACTGGTTTTCATTCTTGAGGAGGGGATTTGACCATGCAAAAATGAATAAGAAGGGGACTAAGCAGAATCTTTTTGCCTACCTAGAAGGACTTTTAAAGACAGGTACAATTCTGAAATAGGTAGGTTGTGTATTCCGGCTTCCAGCTTCTCAAGGATTCTTTGCTTCCTCCCCTCCTGTTTGGTATGGCCTATTTAACTATTTGAGTCCTTCTGCCCTCTCTTTCCCCTCCTCCCTCAAAGCCTGTTCCCCACTAAAAAAAAATTAAATAGTTCATCGACATATTTGAAGTTAGTGTCCCTCTTCCAATGGTATTTGCACATTAAGCTTTGCTTCTAATTATGAGCAAAAGTTTCTCTCCACCAGCCCACCCTTAACCTCAAAAGAATTCCAAGCAGCAATCGAGAGGTGATCTGAGTTGGCTTGGGCAGAGATGGGGAAGGGAGGCTTTCGGTGAAGTCTTTCCCACACTTTAAGTATCCTGTATGTAATTCTGGAGCTGGAGGAGATGAACAGGGATGTTATGCTGCAACAGGGACACACTGCCAGTTATAAAATTGGCGTGGGTGTGCACAACTGTTTCATAAAGACACTAAAGATGACTAAAAGTCTTGGGGGCAGAAGGAGGGAATTTGACTCTTTGTTAGAAAGGCAGAAAATGTTCTGATGTTAGCCTAGTTAAAATCAGTTTAAGACTTAAGGTGGAACTCCCTTCCTTTTTGAAAATTGCCTTGAGGCTTTTAAGAACCACAGACGCTCTGTGTGTCCACCACCAGCTCATTCAGGGCGCTCCTGGGAACGGTGGAACCTGTTCAGGAACACTTGTTCTCCTGAGAACCTGCTCAGCTCCTGCAGACTTTCTGCAAAGTTGAAAGTGGGCTAACGGTTTGGGGAGTTCAAGCCCATGCCCCTGTCACTCTGGCTTCATTTACCTCCTCTGTGCTGCATCAGAATCACTTTTTTTCTATATTTTTTATTCTGATTTTCTTAAATTTACAGTAGAAGTACTCACTAAAACCAATCCACCCTCTATCAGCATAAAATTGGTCAGCGGTGAGACAACATAACAGAACTGAAACTCAAAACTGTGGACAGACTCACTTTTCTGGAATTGAATTTGCCTATTCAGAGTGACAGAGGGTTGTCAGTACTCTGTAACTGGCAGAATCTGTTTCTTTCCGGTATTTTCTCCCTCAGTCCCTGGGGGAGGAAAGAGCAACTTGAAAAGATGTACAGTCATAGACATTCTGGTGAAAAAGCGTCAAATCGTTAAAGTAGAGAGCTGACAACCAGAGATGTCACTTGATGCTCACCAAGGCATGCAATTCATGGGCGCTGGCTCTGGTAGTGAGAAATTCCTGCTCAGTGTGTGAAGGAGGGCAAAGCACATTGTTTGGCTGGTGGGACAGTGAAGACACTTTCCCTCTTACCACCCATTCCTTCCCTCCAACCACCCTAACTGCCTCAGCAATTTAATCATACATCCAGACATTTGGCCACCATGTGCTCACGGTCCCTTTGGTCTGCTCCTGGCGTGGCTCCTCTAGGACACTGTGGCCTCAGCCCCAATGCCAACCTGCCCCTGAGCTTTCTTCAGCCGCCCAGCTGGAGCTGCCTTTCCCACCGCTGCTTGCATTATTCTCCCCTACTACCCTGTTTTATCTACTTCATGGTACTTATCTTTGTATGAAATGATCTTGTTTGTTTCTGTGGATATGTGTTGTGTCTCACGTTCCTCACCAAAGTGTAAGGCCCAGAAAAGGCAGGAACTGCATCTTTCTGATCCACAGCTACATCCCCAGTGCCTGGGAAAGTGCCTGGTGCACTAGGGGCTCAAAATATTTGTGGAATGAATGAATCAACGAGTAAATGAGAGTTGTTGTAGGTAGGAAGAGATAAACTAGGTTCAGAACCAGGCAGTCTATGATCTATCGGTTAGCTCCTTCACATATCCTATTCCCAAGTTTGCATAAACAGAGTAGGTTGAGGGACATGCACGAAATCATACTTCTCAGGCCAGGGTATGAAGTCAGGGTGACCAGGTAAAGTAATTGACTTCACCATATCACATTTCATTTCTCTGAAATCTAGCTTATCTGAGCAGGTAAGCACACAGACCCTGACGTGCACTGCTGAGCTCGTGGCCTGGCTCCACAACTGGCTTAGCGATGTGACCTTGGGCAAATTAGCCTCTCTGTGCTTCAATCTCTTTGCCTGTAACATGAAAATAGTCAGATTATCTCTAATTGGGTTGTTGTGAGAATGAAATGAGTTAATATAAGTAACATGCTTAGTTAGAACAGTGTCCAGCATGACATAGCACTCTATAGGTGTTTTCTATTATTATGATTATAATCCTCATTTCTTATATCTCTAAGTCACAGGAATTTAGATCTTTTTATGTCACAAATTCTGACAGTCTGGTGAAGCCTATGGCCCATTTCTCATAATAATGTTTTTAAAAATATAACATAAACTACATAAGATTACAAAGAAAACAAATTACATTGAAATATGTTTATCAAAACATTCTTTAATCTAAGATATAGAAATATATTTTCTTTATTAACACATTAAATAACAAGATACACTGGCAGGACTCATAACTACCATAATTTTAAAGCAGTGACAAACATAAACTATTTCAAGATATTGGCAATAACAATGAAAATATCTATGATCTCTATTAGCAATAAAATCACAGCTACTGCTAATGTGATGGTGGTTTGTTATTGTCATTAATCACTGAAGTAAAAGCTAAATTTCAGTTAGAGGTTGGAGAAAATGGAGATGGAATTTTTTTCCCCTGCAGTTCACAGACACTCTGATCATATCCACAGCTCATATAATCCAAGAACTCCTGCTGCAGGTACTGTTTTCAGATCCTTTAACAGTTATCCCAGGGTAGTTTAGCAAAATGTATGTAATGTGTAAGTATGTATTTCTAGAAATGGAAGTGATTTGACTCCTAGACATAGACGTAACAGAAATACTCATGTCTACACACACACACACACACAGATATGCACATGCACATGAATGTTTATTATTGCACTGAAATTTTGTCTGAAATGGTGAAAGACCAGAAACAACCCAAATAGCCATCAAAAGGAATTTTCTAAAATAGTTTTACTAACCTGTACACTATAAAATACAAATTGGTTTTTGTGCCTTTGTTGAGGAAAAAGATAAAGGCTGAAAATCATCTCTATGTACAAACCTAAAAGACACAAAGTAACAAAACACATAGTATTATCTCATTCTTATAAAAACAATTTTAGTATAGATGTACTGGTGATAGTGGTCATGGGGTAGTTGACTATGGGAAACTTTCACTTTCTATACATTTTGGTAAACATTTTTTTCCCAATAAGCCTGTATCTTCTATTATTAAAAATGTAAAAAGATGATTATTTTTGAAAAAACAAATCCAGCTCTCCCAGGTTTTTTGGCATCCAGAAGCCTATGTTTCAGTGAATATGTAGAAGACCAAAAATATTTATTGTTATTTGCATGCCTGCAGCCAGTCGCAGAGAAATAACCTTTGGGGCTGTTCTCAGAATTCCTATACAAGAATGATGCCTGTGGTTCCCAAGCCAGAGCCTGTTGGTTTTGCTTTACTCAGACATGGACTAGCATTTAATCTCAAAATCTTTTAAACATTTTTGGTGTACTTGGTCTAAGTCTGCAAATATTTCCTGTCCCTGAGTCCTTCTATCTACCCATTCTTCAATATTGCTGTTCCTTGATGTGAACCAACTACTTAAACAATGTCCAGTTGCCCATTTCTCATGTTCTTTGTTCCACCTGCAGCAAAATACTTCTTTACTTTCGATGCCCTCCCGTAGCTTAGTGCATTCCTATGATTGGGCCTCATCATGGCTCAAATGCCCTCCCAGCCATTGTCATCTGTCTGCGTGACATTTGAAGATAAGGAAATGGAGCAAGCTTCAGCTTAAGGAGCTGAAGGGGCACAGCCGTTAGGGGCATAGCAACTGTACAGCCATATTGGCATATATAATACATATTTAAACATCACCTTGCAATGCCAAATCAATGGCATTGATTTGCTTCTTTAAAAAAATTAACAACTGCCACCTCCTCTGCTTTTCATTTACAAGTCTTACCACATCTCACCTTATAGCAGTCTGATTTCTGTCCCCACCACACTTCTCCCTAAAGTCTCCAATTAGCTCCACGTATGCTTGCTGCTGTTTTCTTGCTGGTCCTCATGATATCTGATACTATTGATCATGACCACACGCATGAAAACCTGTCCTCACTTCTGTGACATTATGCTATTGATTTTCTTCCTTCTCTCCTTCGAAGACTCTTCTCTACTCTTGAACGCTGGGATTCCCCCAGAGCCCATGTATGCTTATGGAGCTATGGCCCACGAGCACCTTCAAACTCAACATGTCCAATACTAAACTCAGCATCTTTCTCCCAAAACCTTCTCTTTTCTATTCTCCATTTCCTAATGTATGACACCCTGATTTTCTGTTTCTTCTAAGCCAAACACAAAGCATCCTGCTAGAACCCTCCCTCTCACTCAGCCTCACATGCCCAGCCTGTATTTTGATTCTGTAGCTTTCACTTCCTTAAATGTTTTGAGCCCATCCACTTCACCCCTTTATTGTCTTAATGCAGGACTTTGTTACTTTTTGCCTGGGCAACTAAAACACTCTGCCCACTCTTGCCTCTAGTTTGGCTAGCCTCTATTTACAATTGCCTAAGTGATCTTTCTAAAGCCCAAATATGATTATGCCTTATCCTTAGTTAAATTTCTATCACAGATCCCTATTGCTTTCAGTATAAAAGTAAAAATCCTTCACTGACTAATCAAGGCTCATTTCCTGCCATTCCCACTGCATACAACTCAGTTCAGCCACATGAAATAATTTGGGACTTGTTCCCTCTGAACACATGTCACATGTCCACACATTCATACATGAGAGTCTCTCTACTTGAACTACCCAATTCCCACGCACACACTCCACCACTGTCATTACACATATCCACATTTACACACCTGATGTAAGCCTCACTGATGTGCACCTGTCCTTCAAAACTCAGTTGAAGTGTCACCTACCCACATAGATTTCTTATAGCCTCACCCCTCACAACCCATCTAATTTAAACCTATCCTGTGCTACCACTATCATGTCACTGATTACATGGCACTCTCTCCCCCACTAGGCCAGAAACTTCTCAGTGGCAGAAGCCATGCTTTATTACATCGAATATCACCAACACCTATTGAGTGCTCAACAAATGTCTGTGGAATAAAGAAATGGATAAGTCCTAATGAAATTTATACTTTATGACACAAACTACCACCCCACTCCACCACTCAGTCCCCCAAACTAATAATCAGCTCATGTCACTTACTTCCTCACAAGTCTCCTTTGTGCTGTTGTTAGAATGAAGTCTAAACTCCTTAATCATGAACCCAAGACTTCATGACCTAATTCCAAATTGCCTTTTTAGAAGATAGATATTCCTGCCATATCCCCCATTGGTCCTGTGCTCTTGCCCTGTCCTCGGGCTCACTCGTCCCTGAATTCTTACACTGTCATACTTTTGGACTGTGGCCTATTAAGGACAATTCATGAATCAGTCTTATTTGGAAAACTTTGTTCCCCTCAGGAAGAATTCATTTCTCCTTCCTATTTATTCCCAATACAACATGCCTCTATTTAGGGTTGATTATATTTTGCTAGTTTTATATCTCATTGCTTCCTCCATTAAATTATAAGGTCCCCAGCAACAAGGAATTTGTCTTATTTCTCTCTGCTCACCCTTTTCTATACCCAACTTCAAGGTGGTAACTTGTACATAGTAGATAACCAATAAATATTTTTTGAATTAAAGATACTCAACTGATAAATTTTACCTTATTTCTTTAATAAGTTTAAAATTTGAAGCCCCTAAAGAATGGTAATTGGTACCTATAAGTTCCATATGCAATATCTACTCAATTGATTTATTCTAGGCACTCTGAAACTTCAAAAAAAAAAAGAAAAAAATATACAATGGAGAAGATGAAAATGATTTCCAAAAAAATCATATTGTGCCAAACCATATATCTGGATAGGGATTAATATCCAAAAGAATATAATCACTCACCTCGAATGCTAATAGCAAAAAAAAGAAAAGAAAAAAAAAGCATTCCACTCTGTGCAGTACAAGTTGGGAGCAATGTGGAGTGAATAGGATGGTTCCAAAAAAAGCAGACATACATGTTCACAAAGGATTGAAAAGTTGCTGCTCACATCTAAGCTTAATCATCCAGATGAAAGCAAAGTCAACCAGAAAAAAATATCTACTAACACCTGTGAATGGCTATTACAAAAAGAAAATGCAATTGATAGTAGAAAAGCAGCCTTCCTGCGTGAATGTAAGGGACCCCTGTGGACGTGTCTCAAATTAAAAAACCACATAGATGAACCACTCTGAACCAAGAATAAAACTGGGACTCGCACTCAGAAAGCTTCCAAGCCAGAAACACTAATGAGCATGATCATACACTGTATATTACTAGAAGAATCTGCCTAACAATAGCTTCACAATCTAGAAAGCCGATCAGACAAACACTGCATGATCTCACTGATATAATGAATCTAAAATAGTCAAACTCATAGAAGTAGGAGGTAGAAGGGTGGTTGCCAGGGCCTGGGAAGAGGGAGACACAGGGAAATGCTTTTAAAAGGTTATAAAGTTACAGTTTGTAAGATGAATAGGTCTTAGAGATCTACTGATCTGCTTATAGTTAACGATACTGTATTGTATATTTAAAAATTTGCTAAGAGGCTAGGTCTTACTTTTTTTTAAAGGTCGTCTCGGCTTCAGAGGGTAGATTTTATGTTAAGTGTTCTTATCACAAAATAATAATAATAATAAATAAAGAGGGCAGGAGGAGACTTTTGGAGGTGATAGATATGCTCATGGCATTGATTGAAGTGATGGTTCATATATATACACTTATCTCCAAACTCATCAAAGTTTACACATTAAATATGAACAGCTTGTTGTATATCAATCATACTTCAACAAAGTGGTTTAAAAAATAATAAATCCTAGAAAAACAAATGTATTCAATACAATTCAATCACAAAAAAATTCCTTAAACATTTTAATAACATTATTGTCAACCAAAAACCAGGTACAATTTAATATATAAGAATGGATATATTTAATAATAATAATGTTATTATTATTATTCTATTTAAAAGGCCATGATTTCTGCGAAGGCAGCATCTGTTCCAGTAGATTGAATGTGCATTCCCTTTATTGATTTTATAACAAATGTGATATAAAAGGAGTCATCACAAGGACTATTTAAAGATATGTCTATCAAAGCCTAAAGACATTGTCAATGAGGCCAAGATAAGCAGTGATACAGGAAAAGACAAATCTGCTTTTGATGCATTCCTAGCCAAAGAAATAACACAGTACTCAAAAGGAAAAATGAAGCTGACATCTTTGGTTATCTTAAAACAGCCTTGAGTTTGCAGTCCTCAAAATACAGTTCTCTCCTCTCAGCCTATCCTCAACTTCTTTCATCCCTTTCGGACGTACAGGGAAATTCCAACGTTCTCCTGTGTCATTGACCAAAATTGAGTACATTTACTGTTGATAGAACTTACTGGTTCCCTGGTGACCATCAGAAACCCATGTAGCTCTCCTAGTATTACTCAGCATGTAATACCTGGGCTTTTGCCTCATTTATGCCTCAGACAATAACAATACAAACGAATCTGGGTGAACGCAGAGGTTGGGGGTAGGGATGAGGTCAGGATGTTAAAGGGGAGGGAAAGAAAGGGTGATACGAAGGGAAATCCCCTTTCTGACTCTGGGCACAGCTACTTTTCTCTCTGAGGTATCAGTTTGCATCAAACCCAGCTTAGTGAACAGTTTGTGAACTTAACCTTCTGTTAGACCCTGTAGGGGGTTACAAACAAAATTTCACAAACTTGTGGAGCTGTCTATTATTGTGCATGGAAAACAATTAGAAAAATAACATAGGGCATTTTATTACCAAAGGTCAGTTATAATCAAATGATTCAGAATTCTTGCTTTGAGTAGTCACGGGGAAAAGATGCAAGAGCCAGAATTTATAAAGAAGGCTTTCCTGAAAAACCTGGAGCCTAAACTTGCTTTGGAAAAGTAAACTATTTTGGCAGGCAGAGTATAGGCACCAACATAGCAGAAGGAGCTTGGAGAAATAAATTGTATTATAATTTCCCTTTCTTACAAAATCCTGAAAACTTGAAGTCTTAAGGATTTTTCAAAGATCATTTTATTTTAGGCTTACTCAATTCTAGTTTCCCTCCCAATTATTTAAAAACCTTAATGATAAATTTACTTTGCCTTTATGCTCAGTTGCCTCTGTATGTGGAGTCCAGGTTTTTTTCCCCTGATTCCACAGCTGGGGTAGGAAAAATACAAATGAAGCTTTGAACATCTTGTTATTGCAGAAAGCAAGAAAGTACTCAAAGAATAAGAGAGTTATATCAAAAAAACCACAGAATCCAGACTGAAGGGCTCCCACTGGCCAAGTTATAGACAATTTGAACATCTAAAATAAATAATGGCCGTGATGCCTTGTAATCTATTGAGTGAAATAGCAAACAAAAACGTAATTAGAAGTTTGATGAGGAACGAGATACTTATGTAGTCTGAAAGCATTTCCCACAAAATACACACAAACTACAAAGGGAAAAAAAGCAACTTTACAGTGGACAAGCCTGGATGATATCACCTTAACAAAATGATCAAATTAACATCATCAGTAATGTAACAAATCAGAACTGTATGCCATCTGACAGAAAGAAATAAGAAGAACACAACATCATTTCAGTGCTATGCCTGCCAAAGAATAACTTGAAGCTAATCATGATGAAATATCAGACAAAATCAAGTTGAAGGACACTCTATAAAATAATAAACCTGCAATTTTCAAAAGTGCCAAGGTCATAAAAGTCAAGGAGAGGAGACTAATGATGGAGGCAAATTAAAGAGACACACGAAATGCAATGTGTAGCCTTGAACTGGATCCTTTCCCTCTTAAATGGGACAGTGATGATGGGGAGTAGCCATT
This sequence comes from Daubentonia madagascariensis, assembly GCA_023783475.1. Lineage (NCBI taxonomy): Eukaryota > Metazoa > Chordata > Mammalia > Primates > Daubentoniidae > Daubentonia > Daubentonia madagascariensis. The sequence continues at coordinate 30,766,641 of JAKFHU010000978.1, forward strand.
CTGATACCAGCACTTACATAGCCCTCCACAAAGGTTTTCATGCATAGCTCATTTGATGCTCACAGCAACCAGTGAGGTAGGAAGGATTCTCAGAGATGCCAAGGTCAAACCAGGTTTTAACTTTCCAAACCCAGGGTTGTTACCCTCCCACCCCCACTACTAGGGGCTAACCCACATGGGAATGGGTCAATTGGGACAAATGGGACAATTGCTGAAACTTCAGTGGGGTTTACTATGTGAGAATAGGATGCTAGAAATGTACCAATGTTAATTTCCTGATTTTGATGGTTGTTTTGTGATTATATAAGAGAATGTTCTTGTTAGTTAGGCATATACACTAAAGTTGCCAGGGGCATCCTGTCAAAAACTTTCAAAAGTTTCAGAAAAACATTTGAGTCTTGAAACTTTTCTGTAATTTTGAGATAATTTCAAAATTTAAAAAGATAATAATAAATGGTAGATTGGTCATACCACATGTGCTCAGCTAGTGAGGGTGTGATTGACAAAGATCCTCAATGGAGTCTCTCCTGGGTGACTCAGTAGGGAAAGACACAGGACAACAGCGCAGAATGAGATGGAGCCCCTTGTGCCCACTATTCATCCTCCAGCCTATTCTGCCCCTCCCAGAGACTGACAGAATGACGTATCTGTGTGTCTTCGTCACAGAGGTGTTCTGTTGTGTATGCAGGGCCGCACTTTCTAGTTCTGAGTCATCAGGTAGAGCGAGCTTCCTCTGATCTTTTCAATATAAATATTTTTTTTTAAAGTCGTTCCCTCTCAAACTCATTCCCATGTGGGTTAGCCTCTAGTAATGCAGGCGAGGGGAGTGGGGTAGGATGGGGAGGAATAACCCTGGATTCAGAAAGTTTAAACCTGATTTGACCTTGGCCTCTCTGAGAATCCTTCCTACACCACTGGTTGCTGTGAGCCTCAAATGAGCTATGCATGAAAACCTTTGTGGAGGGCTATGTAAGTGCTAGTATCAGAATGGCTACTCCCCATCATCAGAGCTCACATGAACCAAAATTAAGAAGTAGGTGAAAAGTTGTTTTCAGTTTTCTTTCTCTGTTGTCCTTGTCCCCACTTCTCTTAGCCTTCTGAACCTACTTCTGACCCGATGTTCTCAGCAGCCCCGTTGCATTGCCCAGCCTTGACCCATTTGGAAGTATCTCCCCTCATCACGTATTCAGATTCTATTATAATTGCTCAGCCAGCAGAGGAAAATGTGTGCTCAATCACATATTTACCATGCACCCAGCCTGTGGGAACAATACAAGAGATATATGAGACTAAGTCCCTGCCCTATAAAAGCTTGCACTCCAGTTAAGTTACTAATACTCTCAGGCAGTATTTTCATTTTAAAAGGGGATGCTTAAAGAGATAATATTTTGATGCCAAGGCACAGATGTCTAAGTGAGCTATTAAGCCTTATGACAGATGAGCATCATTTGGTGGAGCATGGTGTGGGGGTGGGAAGGGAAACAGTAAGATTAATGGCCATGGGAAAGGTGATCTTTTCAAACCGAATCTCCCCAGCTCTGCCACCCAACTTCCACACCTGTGAGTACAAATATTCATGATACCTACCTCATGGGGTTACTGGAGGATTAAAAGACTTGATGCTTAGGACAGTGCCTAGTGCTATGTAAGTGCCAAATGCAATCATGAGATTATGAAACTGTGGAGATAAGGCAGTTCTAGGCAGCAAATGGCCTTCCTTCAAGTAGAAATGGAAGATAAGGAAAAGCAGCAAGCATTGGAGAAAGGATGAGGAAAAATACCAAGGGTTCTATTGCCCATAGGATCTCAAATTTAAAACCTTCATAATCTGTGAACTATGCTGCCTGTGAAATAGCTTTGATCATGGCAAAACCTATTCACATGTAAGGTGTGTGTATATAAATGTATTTACTGAAGGAACAAGAAAATGAGGTTTTAGCTAATATTTGGGCAATAATATTGGTTTTGTTGATTTTAACCATGTGAGCACTAGAAATCACTCACTCAGGCACACATAATCACAGAACTCCCAAGCTGGGACTAAGAACAGGGCAGGAGAATACAAGATTGCATGCGATGCATCCAACTTCCCATATCCAGGAAGCCAGCTTGGCTGGGTCAGCATTCTCAGGATTGGTAGTATGGCACATGTGGCTTCACTACTCCTACATATCATAACATCTATTCAGAGTAGTGTGAATCTCTGACTGGATGAGAATGACAGTAGCAATTGAAAGGGGCTGATCCCTAATTTCCTTTTCTGTGTTTTCCCCTTCTGAAGGGAATAGGAAGTAGGGTGTGGAAAGTCAGAGTATAAAGATGGCATGGCTAAGCACACCACAACACTCGCCTGTGCCACTCTTCTCTAAGTATTTGGTGGGAAATTCAGCATCTGAAGTATGGTCCACCAAGCCTTTGCTTGCAGTCCCCATTCCCCACAAAAACCAGCCCTCCCCCAAGCCAAGCCAGCCACACGAAGGGGTCCTTTGCCAGTGGCACTGATAGCTCCAAAATGTATTGTCTCCATAGTTGTAGGCTAAGGTTAATAATCTCAGTACATAGGATGCTATTTATTGACTTATTTTGATGAAAATTTAACTATGCTGGCTTAAAGAAAACAATGGTAATAATAATTTGTAATAATAACAGCTAAATCTACTGAGCAGTTATTATGCACCAGACACTGTGCATTATATTCTCTGATCTTCACAAAACCTATGAGCTGTATAATATTACCCTCATTTTACAGATAAGAAAACTGAGACTTGAAAAGTTAAGTAACTTGTCTAAGTTACACAGGTAGTAAAAGGCAGAACTGGGATTTTCTTTCAGACAGTTAAAACTTAGAACTCTCATTCTTCACCACCAGTTTACTGGGCTAATTTTAGCAATATGTTTTAATATAATATGTAATAGTATTCAGACGCAATAACCTCTTTTAAATTTTATTTTATTTTTTCATTGACAAACAATAATTATACATATTCATGCGTTGCACAGTGATGTTTCTATATATATAATAATGCATAGTGATCAGATCAGGGTAAGAAGCAGATCCACCATCTCAAACATATATCAGTTCTTTGTGTTAGGAACATTCAATATCCTCCTTCTAGCTATTTGAAACTATATCATATATTATTGTTAACTATAGTCATCCTCCAGTGGTATGGAATACTAGAACTTATAGCTCCTATCTAGCTGTAATTTTGTATCCTTTAACAAATCTTTAAAAATACATCCTGTGATGTTTTTGAAATTTTGATGTCAAAGAAGTTTAGAGTCATTATTTTTATAATATAATACATATCGTAATATAATAATATAAGTTGCAAAGATAGTACAGAGAGTTCTCATATGCCCTCATCCAACTTCCCTTGATGTTAATATATTACTAATACATAATCATGGTATATTTATCAAAACTAGAAAGTAACATTGGTTTGGCACTATTAACTGAACTACAGACTTTGTTCAAACTTCCCAGTTTTTTTAATTGATGTCTTTTCCCCATTCTTAGATCCAATTCATTTAGTTGTCAGTCTCCTCCAATCTGCAATAGTTTCTTAGACTTTCCTTGTTTTTCATGATCTTGGCAGTTTTGCAGAGTAATGCTCAGGTATTTTGTAGAAGTTTGCCTTTTCAAGAATGTTATATAAATGGCATCATACAATATGTAGCCTTAGGATCCGGCTTCTTTTACTTAGAAATAGGCATTTAAGATTCCCTCTGTTTGAGTTTATCTGAAGCTTTCTCATGATTATACTGAGATTATGAATTTTTAGGGAAGAATAACACAGAGGTGAAATTTCCTTTCCATCATCCTATCAGTTCTAATAGCAACACGACCTTACTGGTGATGTTAACTTTGATCACTTGGTTAAGGTGATGTCCACCAGGTTTTTCCACTGTAAAGTTACTATTTTTCCCTATCCATACTCTATTTATTAGAAGCAAGTCATTAAGTCGTATCTACAGTCAAGGAGTGGGAATTAACCTTCACCTCCTGGAGAGAGGAGTTTCAAAGAATTTGTAAACATACGTTAAAACCACTGCAGCAATTAATATTTGGGGGAGTTACTTTGAAGCTGTTTGAACATACTGTTTCTCCTTAAAGTTTTGCCCACTCATTTCATCCATGGACCTTGCCTTCTGCAATTCCTACTTTGGTGTTCTGATGGTGGTTATGTATTTCCCTCACTGCTTCCACATTTATTATTTGAAAATCTTTTGTAAGGAAGACTTATCCATTCCCCCTCTTGCATTTATTTATTAAATCATTTATAGCAGTACATATAAAATCAGTATACACAAACTATATATTATATACTCATAGATTTTTATTAATTTATTTAAACTTTCTATCTAGAAATTCCCATATATCTCTGACCTAGTTTCAATTTCCCCTAATGCTATCATCTTATGTTACCATAGTACATTTGCCAAAACCAAGAAAATAACATTAGTACATCACTATTAACTAAAACCCAGATTCTATTTGGATTTCACCAGTTTCCCTATTAATGTCTTTTGCTATTCTAGGAGCCAAGCCCGAATACCCTACTGCATTTCATTGTCCTGTCTTCTTAGTCTCCTTCTGGTCTGAGACAGCTTTTTTTCCCTCTGTCCCTTTGAGGAAGGCTATGCCATCTAGAATACAATTTGATTCATTTAACACAGTCTGCATTCCATCCTAGGATCCCCTCAATATCTTGGGTGATTTTTTTATTTGCATATAGTAAAGTTCATTCTCTGTACTGTACACTTCTACAGGCTTTAACAGAAGCATAGGGTGATGTATTCACCACCACAGCACTATACAGACCAGTCTCATCACTTCAAAATTCCCTTGTGCAGTCCATTTGTGGTCAATCCCTTCTACTTCCTCAAACCCCTGGCAGCAAATGATCTGTTTGTTGTATCCATAATTTTATATTTTTTAGAATGTTATATAAATCGAATCACACATGTAGCCTTTCAATCTGGCTTCTTTCACTTAGAAAAATGCACTCAATATTCTTCTGTGTTTTGCATGAAGCAATAGTTTCTTTTTATTATTGAGTAATAGTCCATTCTATGGATGTACCACAGTTTAGCTATTCACCCAGTGAAGGGCATCTTGATTATTTCCAACTTGGGGTAATTATTAATAAAGCACAAAATATAAACATTTTGTATATAGGTATTCTTGTGAACATATTTTTTCAATTCACTTGGGCAAATAACTTAAGATTAGGATTGCTAGATCAAATGGCAAGTACGTATTTAACTCCATAAGAAACTGTCAAACTTTACCAAAGTGGCTGTACCATTTTGCATTCCAGCAATGAAGGAGAGTTCCTGTTGCCCTGCATCTTTGTCAGCATTTGGTATTGTTAGTTTTTTTTTAAAAGACATTTTAATAGGTATGTGGTAGTGTATCATTATGGTTTTAATTTATAATTCTCCAATAGCTGGTGATATTGAGCATTTTTAATGTTTATTTGTCATCCACATATCTTCTTTGGTGAAGTGTGTGTTTGGATCTTGTGACCATTTTTTTAATTAGGATGTTTGTTCACTTTTGTTGAATTTTAAGAGTTCTTCATATATTCGAGATATAAATTCTTTATCAGATATTTAATTGGCAAATATTTTCTCCCAGTTTGTGGGTTGTCTTTTTATTTTCTTATCAATATTTTTCACAAAGCATAGTTTTAAGTTTGATAAAAATTTAATTTATTAACTTTTTCTTTTATGTACTGTGCTTTTGGTGTCATATGTAAAAATTATTGTCAAATCCAAGGTTGTGTAGATTTTCTCTTATGTTTTCTTTTAGAATTTTATAGTTTTAACTCTTCCATTTAGATCTATGATTCATTTTGAGTCAATTTTTGCATATGGTGTGAGGTAAAAGTCAAAGTTCACTCTTTGCATAAGGATAACCAACTAATTGTTCCAGGACTACTTGTTTAAAAAGATTATCCTTTCCTTATTGAATTGCCTTGGCATCTTTTGCTGAAAATCAATTGATCATATATAAATGGGTATATTTCTGAATTCTTATTTGTTCCATTGACCTATAGGTCTTCCTTAGATCAATACTCCACTGTCTTCACTACTATAGCTTTATAGTTATAGCTTTATAGCTATATAATTCTTAAAATATAACATGAGACCTCCAGCTTTGTTATTCTTTTTAAAAACTGACTTGGCTTTTCTAGATCTTTTGCATATATGTAGATTTTAGAATCAGCTTTTCAATTTCTACAAAAAAGTTTGCTAAGATTTTGACTTAGAGAGTCTATATGTCATTGAGTCTATATGTCATTTTTTGGATAATTGATATCTTAAAATATTCAGTCTTCTGATCCATGAGTAGAATATATCTGTCTGCTTATTTAGGTCCCTTTAATATCTCTGAGAATAAGGTTTCTTGAAGATGCAATACTAATAAGCAACAGTTAAGGTCCACACAGAAAATCCACAGTATTTAGAGCTATCTAAGGCAGTTTAGAGTGGTGACAAATAGCTTTATATATTTCACAATTTTCTCAGGTAAGTGCAATTTAGTAATTGATATCATGATGACCCAAAGTCATTAAGAGAGTATTAAATGCTATCCAGTGTATTGCTTGCTGGGTTTTTAAAAATTTATTTATTTAATTTTTGGGAACAATATATTGTATCACATGTTTTCTTTATAAATTTCTGAATTCCACAGAGCATTCCTATGAGATATGAATGTAATTCTCCCCGTTTCACACACGGCAAACTCAGGACAAGGACGGCGACTCTGCCTCCTCCCCACCAGGACCTCCGTGTCTGCCCCACATCACTCCAGCCGTGAGTAGGACAGTGCATGGAGCAGCTTCACCTCCTTCCTCTCATCACCCAGCAGCTGGTCTGTTCTGTGTCCAGTGCCATGCAGCTTCTATGTTCTTCTGAATTCCAAATATCAATATCAAAAAGAACTACCATTTCTCTATTACTATATTCCATGGCTATACTGCAAACTTTTTTATTTTTTAATTGACAAAAAAGATTATACATATTTATCATGACGTTTTGAAATATATATACTTTGTAGAATCCAGTGTGTTGTTTAATAAAGCAAAATAATATTGTTTAAAAAAATCTTTTCATTAATAGTTGGAAAAATAAAAGAAACTATGCAGTTTAAAAGAGTAAGTTTCAGTTCAATGGGAAATTCACTTAAAAGTATTACTTCATTCCCAGGGGTGCCGAAAGACTGAAGGACCTCTACAAATAACATCCTTTTTATTTTTTAAAAGTAAAATAGGCGGGCCAGGTTTCTCCTACCTGGGGAACTCCCTGAGAGAGACAGTAAGTTTTTCTTTCATTATACTTTGCAGGATGTTGTTTGATCTTGTTTGTGACTTCAGAAAGTAGCTGACAATGTGTCAGTGCCTCTAAGAACGTCCCACAACAAATGCAACCTGTTTTCTCTCAGCTAAAAAAAAAAAAAAAACAAGGGAAGCCCTGGTTTTCTTGTAGATGTACTTTGGTTTCATAGAGCAGAGATGAAAGTTGTCAAATTTATTTTTATTTTTCTCACAACACTAGGTAAATCTCCTTTGACTTTATAGCTTTGGTACATGGAGACTCAATCCCCATAGACGAGAGAGGTAAAGGAAAGCAGTATAGAAACTTCAATCATTTTGAGCAATTGTTTCATGAGTCACATTTTTCTATGATTCTATGCCAAATGCCCCATTAGGATGTTAGAGCCTAGTTATGCATTTGTGCTATTCCACTCAATTGAGGCTGAACCATTTATGTAGCAGCTCAAGGGTTCATTCATATTAAGCGCTATAGACTCAGCCCCAGCAGCTTATATGGGAAGAACCAGTGAAAAATGTTCTTTTTAATTAAAAATTTCTATTATCCTATATTATTTAATTTTTTTGGCTGTGTTGGTATATAACATTATCGCTGAGAAGGTTGAATATGGGAGAAAGGAGGAAAATAAAACTAAGCCTATAGAAGATACAAACTACCATTAATAATCTTCCATTGTTATTGTAAAACATTATCTGAAATCCTGGAAGCCACTGATTTTTTAAACTAGTATTCTTCTCCTTGGTAGTAGAGAAATACTATTTCATTACAAGAATTTACCTTTCTCTTTTTTTTTCTTTGCCATGATGATTTTGGCCTATGCACATTTCTCATTTCATTTTCCCCAGAAAAAAAAGATAAAATGTGAAAAATGTAATAATATTTGATGTTAACACCAACAAAGCGTGACATTTTAAAAAGTAAATTACAACTCAATTCAATCTTTGTATCATTAGTATATTTAATGTTGGATCAGGGAGCAACTCTCTGTCACATTTAGCCTTTTAAAGACTTCTGGCTAGCCCATATTACTTGTCGTGAAATCACATAAACAGGGCGCATGTGCTACATATTGCAACTCATCTATTCACACCTACCACATACTCTGAAACTCCATCAGATCTCTGTGATTCTTTGCCTCGTTTGATTTCATGTTCCATGCTCTGAGACTCTCCATTCATCTCTTCTCTTACGTTGTTGATATTATTTTAGAAATCCTACCCTTCCGGGCACAACATCAAAATTGACCAGTTAGTATGATGCAGTGCAACTTCGGATGAGATGTTCTTGCTCACATCACCTCACTCAGCTCCATCTCGGCCTCTTGGACACAGCCCTGCCCTAAGATTTGCCTAACTGGAATAGGGACTGAACGTTAGTATTAGGAAGGCCAAGATTAAAGGCAGTTTAGAAAGGAAACAAGGAGGACAGTTATGGTACATTACAAGGGTTATGTGAGAGAGAAACCCAAGACAAGGAAGATCTGAAATTGAGTAAAGAGAGTAGAATAAACAGAGTTTGAGGGGCTTGGGAGAAGAGGAATGACTTCTGGGTTCCTTGCTCGTATGACTTAAGTGGTTCCGCGCACTGAGATGGAGGAAACAGAGGAAGCAGTTTTGGGGGAGAAGATGCTGAGGTCAAATGTGCATATGTTGAGTTTGCAATGCCCATGAGACATTTAGGTGGGGATATCCATCGGCCACAAGACATCTAGATTTGGAATTCAGGAGGATCTGCCCTGAATTTGGAAGTAGTGAAAGAGACGGGAGGAATGAGATCACTTAGAGAGAGCGTAACAGAGTGAGGAGGGGATGAAGATGAAGTCGTGTAGAACAACAAAAAAAAAAGAACAAATAAAAAACCATAAAAGCCAGCAAAAGAGATCAAGTCAGAGTGGCCAGAGAGATAGAAGCAAGATCCAGAAAGAGTCTCACTATTCTCCTCTTGACAGTTAGTTCAGTATTTTAAAGAGTTTGGGTGACCTTGAAGAGAGCAGCTTCAGTCAAGTGACAGGGAAGCTAAATTATATTTATTGAAAAATAATGAATGCTGAGGAAGCGTTTGTAGAAAACATGGATAACTTTTCAAGAAGCTGATTATTAATCAAAGGAATAAGATGATGTTATACCTGGTTTTGGAGGATTTGGGGGGGTATGTTTTGTTGTAAATGAGAAGGCTTGAATATGCTTCTAAACTTCAAGGGAAGGACTGAGAAGGAATAATTGCTGGACCAAGGCCCCCAAAGAGGCAGGAGAAGATGGTATATGGATAGAAACATCACATCCCATGAGACAGAATGGAAAGGGGCAAAGACAACTGCAGATAGAAAAAGGTTTGCAGAAGTGAAGGTGAGAAATTGAAGAAGTTAATATCTTAGAAGACATGTTCAAATGTGAAGAGGGAAAGCAAAAGTTGAAGTGTGGTGAAGAACTGGCATAGCCACTGAGGGAACTTCAGACAGAACCCAGGTGAAATTAGAGACCATTAGCTGCATCAGCCTATCACTCCTGCGGTTTCCTCCAGCAGATGAAATGTAAGAGTAGAAAAGGTGGATACCATGGAAAGATTTTAAGATTGTATCATGTAGTACTGATCCAATTTGAAAATTAGTAAAGTAAGTGTGGGGTAAAAATGGAAATTAAGTTATTTGAAAGTGAAGGATTTAAGTAATGTACCATAAAGTCTAGGCCAGAAAGTAAAGGAAGTAAGACTAGGAAAAGACAATGGAGTAAGTGAATAAGGAGGTGCTGAAAGATCTGAGGTCCTTTTGGATGAAAGAGTAAATATCATTGTGGTAAGGAGTCGAGAGGATGGTCCAAATGTTAATTTAAATGTTTAGGATGTTAGTCAGGGCTGGCGTTGTAGATTTTAAGATTTCAGAGGTGGAATAATTTCAAATGATGATAAAGTTCAGTGTATGACCTTGAGTGCCATTTGCTGAAGCACAGTGTGGGTTAAGGTTGTTGAGTAGACAATGTCCAAGAACTCTGAGGCTAGGGCATTGGGTGCATTGTCCCCTAAACATTGAAGTCACCCAATATAATTATGACTTGGCAGTCGAGATGCAACCCTTGAATGTGGGTGAATGATGATGAAAATGGTAGATGAAAGTGTCCATTTGCTATTTGGTGAGGTAGAGTATGGTGTAACAAAATGGCATGAATTTTGAATGAGGAAAGTATTTAAGCAAGGGTAGAAGGGTAATGCTCTGGAATAGTGATTCTCAAACTTTAGTGTGCATAAGAATCAGCTGAAAAGATTGTTAAAACACACATTGCTGGGCCCTACTGCCAGAGTTTCTGATTCAGTAGGTCTTGGGTAGGGCCAAGAAATTTGCATTTTTAAGAAATTCCTAGGTTTGGGGACCACTCTTTTAGAACCACTACTCTGGAAGCATCTGTAATGAGAATTTAATAGAGCTGAGCTCGTTAGATATGAAAGACTAAAACAGCCTCCTTAAGACAGGACCCAGGGCAGAGAGTAGAGGTTTCAGAGGAGAATCGGATTTCTGGTTTCAATCAAGGAAATGAGTGGAGAAATCATTAGTCAAAGTGATTGAGGATGGAGGAACTCTTTTCACATGGTTTGGAGGTTGCTGAGGATGTGATAGAATAGTTTGGAGAAAGGTCAGCAATGAGTGGGTATATGAGGCTCTAGGAGGCTTGTATAGGCCCTGTAGGGCTCCAATTTAAGGGAGTGGCTGAGGAAAACTGCTTCTAAAGCCCTGTGTTAGCAAAGGCTGAGATGCCAAGGGTGCCAGGTGAACCTGGAGCTGGCTCAGCCAACAGTAGACTTCGCTGCTCTTGAAACAGCAAATGGGGCTTACATCCTTGCTGTCCCATGGTGAAACCAGGGGTGCTCTGAGATATGCGGAGTGTCCCTAAGTCCTCTGCCTGTGCAGCTGGTCAGATCACAATCCCTTTACTTGAACAATAGGAAAGTGGAAGGTGGAAACTCCTGGGGTATTTTCTCTTGATTCAACAATGTTCAAAGGTGTTGGCCTTTGGTGATATAGTACCATGTGTAATATCAAGATTTGGGTTGATATCTAGAGATGACCAGTTTTCTTGGAGAGTACCCAGAATTTAGATATTAACTAATCTCTGTGAAAATGTAAGTCCTTTAAAAACGTACAGAATTGTTGAATGCTAACAGTTTTTCAATGATAATTGTGAATTATATTAATAGCAAAAAATTCAAGCTTTGTCATTTATAACATTAAAATTATATTTTAATTATAAAAACTCTTTTTAATAGCCATTTCAAATTTTGGTGAGCCCTACAGAGGCTGAAATATTTCTAATACCTGTGTTATTTTTCTTCAGACTTCTTGAAAGTGCTTTTTGAATAAAAGATCATTTTTCCCATACATCTACAAGAATTTATGTTGTGGCAGTGAGGTTAACTTGCTTGGATGTTTAGTAGTTGATATTAGAACTTGAGAAAATTATATTGAAAACTGGCAATTGGCAACTGAAATTATTCTACTATCTTTCTCTTATTTTATTGTGTCTCTTTATAAACATTCCATGATATAAAAAAGAAAATATTTTCCTTATATGTTATTCATACAGCTTTACAGTTTCCTTTTAATGCTGCAATTTCATTTAAAAAGGGTCATAATTTGTCTATTTCCCCATTACTATTTGAGGTGGGGCTGAGTTTTATTTATCCAGCTGGGAAAACAACATTAGTTTTTTAGGCCTCTGTGGTTCATAGCTCCAGTCTCCAGGTTTAAGCCTCTGCCCTCTGACCTTGAGGTTCTCCTGTTGGTATCATCCTTCTTTTTTCACAAAATAGTACCTGTTTTTAGCTGAGTCATTTTTTTTGCCTGTTCCTGCTTGTAGAAATTTGGGAATCCAGCAGTCTTTCATTTTGTCCTATATCTGTCCATTTCAGCCAAAGCTGGCAGTGTTTCTGCAGGTATAAGATTCTCTGGAAACCTGTGTGTCTCCTGTGTATGTTATGCAGATTTACTGCATTAAACAAGAGACCCCCCTCCACAGGTCATCCCTAGATAATCCCATCTTTATTTTTGGCTTCTGCTGAGATGGTTTAGGGGATCCAGGAGTTACACACCTAATCTCTTCAAACAGTCCCCTGTATAACTTAACTATAACTTGTGACTGTGATATTTTGTCCTTTTCAAGGTAGTAGCAAAAGATTGCCTAGCCACACCCTTGGCTTTCTTACCAGAGCATGCTTTCTTGACAGGGAATTCCATTTTAGCATATTTTTAAGTTTGAATAGTGTATTAGTCAGGGTTCTCCAGAGAGACAGAACCAATAGGGTAGATGGATGGAAGGATGGATAGATAATAGATGGATAGATAGATAGATGGAAGGGGATTTATTAGGGGAATTGGCTCATGTGGTTATGGAGGCTGAGAAGTCCCATGACAGGCCATCTGCAAGCTGGAGACCCAGGGAGGCCGGCAGCATTGCACAGTCCCAGTCAAAAAGCCTCAGAACCTGGGAAACTAACGATGTAACTCTTGGTGCAAGGCCATAGGCCTGAGAACTTGAGGTGGAGGGCCGCTGGTGTAAGTTCTAGAATCCAAAGTCCAGACAGCCTGGAGTTCTGATGTCTAAGGGCAGGAAAAGAAGAGTGCCCCAACTCCAGGACAGAGAGAGAGAGGAAATTGACTTTCCTTTGCCTTTTTTGATCTATCTGGGCCCACAGCCAATTGAATAGCGCCTGCCGACACCGAGGGTGGATCTTCCACAGTCAGTCCACTGACTCACATGCCAATCTCCTCTGGAAACACCCTCACAGACACATTCAGAAATTGTTCTTTGAAAGTTCTCTAGGTATTCCTTAATCCAGTCAAGGTGAGATGTAAAATTAACCATCACAGGTAGACTGAGAATTTGCCAAATCATCATGTCCAGTTCCCTTTTCACTTAACAATTATTCCCTCAATTTTTCTCTGTCTGCTCACATTTCACCATAAGAAGTAAGAAAAACCAGTCCACACCTTCAACACTTTGCTTGGAAATCTCCAGCTAAGTTTCCAAGTTCACTGCATAAAAATTCCACTTTCCTTATAACTGCAGGACACAATTAAGCTAAGCTTTCTGTCATTATATAACAAAGATCCCTTTTCCTCCAGTTTTCAATAACATTTCCTCATTTTTATCTGAGCCCTCACTGGCAACACCTGTAACATCCGTATTTCTACAAAAAGTCAGTTCATAATGATTTAGGTATTCTCTAAGACAATATATGTTTTCCCTACCATGCTCTTTACTTCTTTCTGAGCCCTCACTAGCAGTCATTAGCATCCATATTTCTACCAACAGTTTGATCAAGGCAATCTAGGGTTATTCTATCATGTTCTTCAAAATTCTTCCATTCTGGCCCGGCGCGGTGGCTCACACCTGTAATCCTAGCACTCTGGGAGGCTGAGGCGGGAGGATCGAATCTTTCCAAAACCCCATCTCTGCTAAAAATCAAAAAATTAGCTGGGTGCGGTGGTGCTCATCTGTAGTCCCAGCTACTGGGGAGGCTGAGGCAGGAGGATTGCTTGAGCCCAGGAGTTTGAGGCTGCAGAGAGCTACAATGACATCACTGCACTCTACCCAGGGTGACAGAGTGAGACTCTGTCTCAAAAAAAAAAAAAAAAATTCTTCCATTCTCTGTCATTTCCCAATACCAAAGCCACTTCCACATTTTTAAGTACCTGTTACAGTAGCACCCCACTTGCAGTATCAAAATCTGCTATAACAAATGAACACAAACTTAGTGGCTTAAAATAACACAAATTTATTTTCTTACTGTTCTGCAGGTCAGAATTGCTCTGAGCTAAAATCAAGGGATCAATAAGGCTGCTTGCTTTCTGGAGGCACTAGGGGAGAATCTGTTCCTTGCTTTTTTCAGCTTCTAGAGCCTCATGGCCCTTTCCTCCATCTTCAAAGCCAGAGCATAGTATCTTCAAACCTCTCTCTCTCATTCTGACGCTCTTGATTCCTTCTTATAAGGACCCTGTGATTATATTGAGTCTTCCCAGACAATCCAAAATAATCTGTCCATCTCAAGATCCTTAACCTAATTATAACTGCAAAGTCCTTTTTGCCATTTAGGGATCTAGGGAAATACACTCACAGGTTCTGAAAGGCCATTATTCTTTCTACAACAAGGGGAGCACTTACATTATTGATTTGAGATTTTTTCCCTTTTATAATATATTCACTTAGTGCTATAAAGTTTCCTGTCAGCACTGCTCTAGTTGCATCCCACCAATTTTGATCTATTGTATTTTAATTTTCATTGAGTTCAATTTTTTTCCCTTGAGACTTCCTCCCATTACTCACAAATATGTTGTTTACTTTCCAAGTGTTTGAAGACTTATTATTATCTCTTTCTTATGGGTTTCTAGTTTGATTGTATTGTAATCACAGGACAGACACACTGTATGATTTCAATTCCTTTAAATCTGTTAAGGTTTATTTTTTTTCTTCCTGGCCCAGGATATGGTCTATCTTGGTGTATGTTTTTTGGGCATTTGCTAAGAATTCTGTTGCTTTTGGGTGGATTGTTCTATAAATGTCAGTTATATCCTGTTAGTTGATGGTATTGTTTAGTTCTTCTATGTCCTTGCTGTTTTTCTGTCTAGTTGTTTAGTTTTAAGAGAGGGGTATTGAAGTTTCTGATTGTTCTCTCTCTCTCTTTCTCATAATTTTCTTTGCTCTTAAGTCTAATTTACTTGATATTAATATAGGCACTCCTGCTTCATTTTGATTAATCTTTGCAAGATATTTTTCTATCATTTTAATTTTTCGCCTACCTATGTCATTATATTTGAAGTGAGTTTATTGTAGACAACATATAGTTAAGTCACAATTTTTAATACACTCTGCCAATCTCTGACTTTCAATTGGTGTATTTAGACTATTTACATTTAATTATTATATGTTAGGGTTTATATCTTCCATTTATATTTTATTTTCTGTTTTCATCTCTCTGTTTTTTATTTCTTTGTTTTCTTTTTTCTATCTTCTTATGGGTTCTTGAGAATTTTTTACATTTTCGTTTTGATTATCTATAGAGTTTTTAATTGTATCTTTTGTATAGCTTTTTAGTGGTTTCTCTAGGTATTATATTAATATTATATATACACAACTTGTCACAGTCTACTGGCATAGTCATTTTACCAGTTGAAATAAAGTGTCCCTTTACCCTCCCCAGTTTACAATGTAATACAATTACATTGTATTAAGTATTTTCTCTGCATACATTTAGAACCAGTTGGAAAATATAATTTTTCCTTCAAATATCAAACAATTTACAAAACTCAAGAGGAGAATTAAAACCTGATATATTTACCCCTATCTTTGTTTACTGTGTTCTTTCTTCCTTCTTGATGTTCTAAGATTTCTTCTTGAATTGTTTCATTTATGTGTAGAGGACTTTATTTAGCCTTTCTTTTAGGGAAGGTCTACTGCCAATAAATTTTCTTAGTTTTCCTTCATCTGAGAATGTTTTGATTATCCCTTCATTTCTGAAGGATATCGTCACTGGGTATAAGATACTGGACTGACAGTTTTGGGGTTTTTTTGCATCACCACTTGAAAAATGTGCTAGTTCTTCTGGGACTACATGGTTTCTGATGAGAAATCTATTTTCATTCAAACTGTTTTCACCTATAGGTTTTGTTTCCCTCTTGATGCTCTTAAGATTATTTTTCTGTCTTTAATTTTTACACGTTTCACTATGATGTGTCTTAGTGTAGGTTTTTTGTTTGTTTGTTTGTTTTGTTTGGGGTTCTCCTAGCTTCTTCAGTTCATAATCTTTGAGTATGCTTTCTTCTTTTCTCCTGGGACTCTGATGACATGAATGTTAGATATTTTGTTATAGTCCTAAGGTTTCTGGATTTTTTATTCATTTCTTTTTTGATCTATCTTCTCTCCTTTTTCCTCCAGATTGGGTTGTTGCTATTGTTCTGTATTCAAAATCACTGATTCTTTCCTCTGTTCCTTCCATTATGCTGTTAAGCTCATCCATTTAGATTTTCATTTTGATTATTATACTTTTTAGTTCTAAATTTTCCATTTGGCTCTTCTTTATGTCTTCTAATTCCTTGTTGAGACTTTCTATTTCTTTGCTGAGACTCTATTTTTTCATTTGTTTCAGGCATGTTTATAATTGCTTGTTGAAGCATTTTTATTACAGTTGTTTTCCAATCTTTGTGAGATGATTCTAATATCCTTGCAATCTCAGTGTTTACATCTATTGATTGTCTTTTTTCATTCAGTTTGTGATCTTCCTGGTTCTTGATATAATGAGTTACTTTCTATTAAACCTGGATATTTTGGATATTATGTTATGCAACTCTGGAGCCTATTTAAACCTTTTGTTTTAGGGGGCTTCCACTAATATCAGTCTAAGGGGGGAGTGGGAGGTACTACTTCATAATTGGTGGGTGGGGATGGAAGTCCAGGTTTCCCACTTGGCCTCTCTTGACACCCAAGTGGGGGACTCCTTGTTAACTATGAGAAAGTTATTGTTTTCCAGAAGCTCTCTACTGATACCTCCTTGGATGGAAGAAGTAAAAGTGCCTCATTACAGTTCCTCACATGAGCTCCATTAACACCACAAGGAGAGATGTGGCCTTCTTACTGCCTAGAAAAGATGAAAGTCTTGGCTCCCCACTGAATCCTTTCTGACCCTATCCAGGGAGGGGGTGGTGGTGGTGGTGGTGGTGGTTGAGGACACTTGTTACAACCTGATGAGGGTGGTTGTCTAGGCTCCTCATTCAACCTCTGTTGGCTTGGGTGTGGGAGGGCCATGGTTTTTTCTGTAGTGTTTGGCTGGAGTAGAGCAGGTATTATGTAAAAGTTTTCTGTCTTGCTAGACTGCCCCTTTCCTGTTCATTTGGCTGGAGACATGGGTTTTTTATTTTATTTTATTTGTCGGCCTGTGCCCCTTGGCATTTCCAGGTTACTGTCTTCTTCAGCTCCAAGTCTGGAATATATGAGATAAAAATAAAACCTGGGGAATTGACCATTGTGACCTTTCTCAGCCCTGAGGTCTCTGCTAGTCTGCCTTCATATCTGCACCTTTCAGAGGCTTCTTATGGTGTTTTTTAAAAAATACATAAAATGTCCAATGGTTTTTGTTATACTAACTAGGAGGAACAGGGAAAGTTACATCCTATTCATCTTCTCAGAAATGGAATTGCTTATTAACTCTTACAGTTTAACAAGGTGAACTTTTACTGCATGGCAGCTACTGCGGATGTTCTTTCATAAGCACAATTTAATAAGTTGAGCCTCTTCCAAATTAAAACTTTTGCTTTGTGAAGAACATTCGTCAGTAGATGAAAAGATAACCCATAGACTAGGAGAACTGAGCCACTGGATGACCAAATAATGAATAAAGGGAAGGGTGTTCATAGAAAATTAACCCAGCTAAAAATAAAAACAAAATGCTAGAATCAGAACAGTACCATTTTGCAACCTCCAGTGAAATAATGAATATAGGTATTGACCATTAACAGCAACTAACACCAAAAGAGATTGGAAACAAAGCTTAGTTTCCTCCTGATGAAAAAATATAATACTACCTATAGTCTTGCCAAAAAAAAAAAATTGAGTTTTATCATGCCTCTGTATCCAAATACCAATTTGCAGAAAATACAGAGGAAGGGAAACATGTTTAACTATATCATTAGTATGTAATCAGCAAAATCTAGTCTATGGCCCAATTTCTTCAACAGGTGCATTTTTAGGAAAAGAAAGAGATGGAAGGAGAACCTGTCAGTAAAATAGACTCAAATGACATATGAACATTTTTTTAAATGACAAGACAAAAGCAGAGTGTTGAAAAATATGTGCTTGGGTGATAAAACTATAAACACACACACAAAGAAATTATTACTACAAAAAGTAATCATTTCTTTTGGAGAGAAGGGGGAGTGGCTGGAAGCAGTCTATTTCTTGACCTGGGTAATTATGTTAGGTATTAGAGATATCTTAAATTTTTTAAAATGTTGTTTATTATACCTAGAAAACACTTGGTGTCTATTTAGAAAGATGGCAAGTAAGCAGATAATTTCGTACGCTTACATTGTGGAAATTTTACAAATTCAAAACAGCACCTTAGAGTTCTGTTTTAAAATGATGTATTAAACACATATATTATCTCTGTTCCCTTCTAACACCTCACTAAAATTAAAAAAAAAAGTAAAGCCATTTCAAAAGGACAAAGATAAGGAAGAAGAGAAAACAGAACAAAATTTTAGAAGCAGAAAAGTTGATAAATAAGTACAATTCTTCACAACGAAAGGAAGAGCACAAATTGTCAGTGGACAACCAGCCACTTCTGCCACACTAGCCAAAATATCAGTTGAATGTGAAAGAACAAAACATTTTTAGACATATGAGGTCTCCAATCATTTTTCTTCCACATACTCTTCATCAGAGAGCTCCCTGAAGAAGTATTCCACCAAAATAAGGGAATAACTCGTAGGAAATGAAAACATATTCATGGTAAACAGGGATTAAATGTAGAAGAGATGTGGGGAACTGCTATGAAGTCTGAGCATAAAACTGACACCATGGAAGGCAAAGCAGAAAAACAGAAAGAAATAAATCCTGCAGTAATAAAATGTGAGCCACCATATCAGGCCTCAGCTGAAACCAACCCGTTTTTATACTTTCAGTTACATGAATAAATAAATCCCTTAAATTTTTAAGCAAGTTTGAGCTGGATTTTCTGCCCCAAACAAAATAATACCCAACATCAATGGTTTAGGGAGGATTTGGATAAGCCATTTCCATCTGACTTTTCTTTCCCTACCTGACTGAGGATCTGTGTGTTTTAATGCAGTAAGAGTTGGTTGTGATTATAGTTGTAGTTGTTGCTTAATTATTGGAGAGATTTAAATATGTTTTTAGACTTTGGAATTTTAACCAATAGAGAAGAAGAGGCTGAAAATACAAAATGGGAAGAAATGACTGATTAAGAAAATATCCCAGGGCTGGAGGAGAGAAGAAAGGGAATTTGGAGGCTAGGTAGTAAAATTATCTTTCCCACTCAGAGTAGTAGGAATGCAGTTGAAAATGTATATAATGAAGTTTCAAGGTAAAGGGATAACAAAAGTTGAATAAATGTCAAATATCGTATTATTGATTTCCTATAGGCAAGGCTATCTGCTATAAGAGTGATAAGTGAGGTTTAAGAGGTTTAAATGGAAAAGTTACAAAATAAGTTTCTTTAGAGCAATGTAAGAATGAGAGGATCAAGTCCACAGAAAAGGATTGCCAAGGCTTGGGCGAGTTTAGAGATCACACAGTTGTGAGTTTTCTCCAGCTGAATACAACATCCCAGAGGAAAGAGCAAAAAAGACGGCGTTGGGTAGATAAAATATTGAGGAATTTAAGAAAGGGTGATAGAAGGACAAGATATTGAGGATGATGAGGTTTCTGTCAAGAGGGTAACTGGAGTGATGCTTCCTGAGGTCTAGGTCAAATAGAAAAGGAGGCAGAATTAGATAACAGGGAAGGCTTCAGGTCGGAATGCTGGGGCCTCTCTAAAGGTTCGGGACCCGGGAAAAGTTTGAGGGATGTGAAGGGAAAAGGGAAAGGGTGACGAACAAGTGGAAAGGAAATCCTGGGCTACATCAAAATTCGAGGAGCAGCCAGATGCAGATTCAGGAAAAAAAGGCGGGGCGGGGGGGGGGGACTAAAAAAAAAAAAGTCATAGAGAATTAGGGAGAAATGGGGTCATGGAAGCCAAAGAAGAGACAATTTCAAGAAGAGAACGGTCAACAATATGAAGACTGAAAATAGAACCCTGGATTTGGCAAAATTAATAGAATGTTAGTAATTAATGGAGAATTAAAGGAGCAATTTCAGCAGAATGGTAGAGGAGAAATCCAATTGATTAGGGTTCAATGAACAGAAACAGCTCGTGGAAACCACTGATTCAAGAAGTCGTAAGATGAAAGGTAAAAGAATGGAGGTGTAGTATATTAAAATCAAGTAGCTTTGAGGCAGAGATTCTTTTTTGGGGGGGAAGAAATTGAGAGGCTGGTGAGCTGAGAGGAAAAACGTAGCAAGGACGCATAGATCAAAAACAAAGAGGGCCAAGGGGATTGATAAATAAGCAAGAGCTCAGCAGAAGCAGGATGGATGAAGTGTAGTCACAGATGGGAATTTAACCTCAGAGAAGATACACTTTTTTTGAGACAGGAAAGAAGGACCCTACAGGTAAGTTTGGAGGTGGAAGAAAAGCAAGTTGAGAGAGTTTTGACATTTTCCTCTAAATCTCCCAGCACACTGACTCATAGTAAGTGCTAAGTAAATACTGCATTTGTTCTAATGCAGATTTTCACAAGCCTTGGAAAGGGCACCATAGAAAAGAGTAGCAATATCACAGGAAAAAAGATTGAATTCCTGAGTTAAGAATCTCTAAAATATCTCTTTAAAATAATGATACATTAAGTTTATTAATATTCTTTTTGAGAACTGGCATTAATCCCAGATACCTTGCCTCAGGACAGAAGAAATTTGTCTACTCTGGCAAATCATTACATAATTATTGTGTCTCCTCTCACACCATGTAAATACTAATATTTTATTATAACTTATATGTCAAATAAACTACCAAAATATGTAAACTAAATTATTGCAAATGTATCTCATGCAATCATGCCTAGCAATTACTGTCAGTTTTCCAGTAATTTTTTAAAAAGGGTATTAGAATCTATACATTTTGTATCTCAGTGGATTGCCAAAATAACTTGCCAAGTATGCCACTTTATAAAAAAGGAAAAACAATACTACCGTGATATCATTCATTTATCACACCTGAAAGAACATCAAATTCAAGACTTTTATAATAATTATATTCTTTTACCAAAATATCTTAATAAGATCAGAATTAATTTTTCATAGTTGTATCTGGGTGAAAACATGATGTTGAGACAGAAAACTTTGTAGCAACAGCTTTTGCCTTTTTAAAGCAAGGTCAACAAGCTGCGTCTATAAGGGGCAAGTAATAAATATCTAGTCTTAGTGGGCCGTGGGCAGACATCTGTGGCAACCACTCATCTCAACTGTTGTAGCGTGAAAAAAGCCATAAACAATATTAAACAAATAGGTGTGGCTGTGTTCCAATAAATCTTTGTTTACAAAACAGGTAGCTGGCCAGACCGATCCCTATTCTAAACAAGAACATTTTCCACAATCACTTCACTTTTTTAAAAAAAATGCTGATGCAACCTTAGATTCAAACAATTCAGCTTAGACACACAAACTGAAGACCTAGCCTATGACTTTACTTCATAATATAAATTTGCAATTACTGATTCCTTTGGCACGAGCTCTATGATAACAGAATCATCTCCAATAAGAAGTTTCTTTGTTGTAGTACTGGGAACTATATCTCTCTCTGACAACAAACTTGTGTTTCCTTGACTTAATATTGCCACAATGCCAGATTTCCTGCTTTAAATATACTCATTAACTATTGCATTGGATTTTAAAAGTGTTAAGTGGATTTTCATTTTTTAAAATATATTTTTCAATACTTGGTTATAAGTATACTTTATATATATATTCATTTTGATACTAAATTAAGCTGTATAATTAGTAACTTCAAAATTAAAATTGCTAAGTACCATAGAAACAGCATTATTATCACCAACTGTGGCAATCTATCAAACTGTTGAAACTGCTAGGACTCTCTTTTTTTTTTTTTTTTTTAGTTTTACCCTTGGGGTACAATGACTGGAAAAGCATGACATAGCACATAGCGATAGACATATGAAGCCAGGGGTGGAGAAAACGGTATTTTTGAAAGTTGTAGTATTCCAGCTGATTTCCTTAAGAGGAGGGCAGGATTATTTAGGGAAAGAGAACTTCTTTTTTGTTTGGAAGACATTTTAATAAGCCTTTACTTACGTAAAATTTGACCCCATGTTTAGTCTGAAAGAGAAAGATGTCTCAAAGGGAGAGCTATAAATTTCTCTGTTTGATAAGCAAATAGAATTTTGGCATTCTCTCCTGGTTGGACCCTGGGAAAAAGGAGACTAAAATAAGGCGCAAGGAAAGAGGGAGTGGGGAATTGGAAGTCCTGCAAGGAATGATGGTCTGGAGTCACCTGAAGTCTACACAAGAAAAGGGGGCCAGGGAGGAATTGAGAAATTTGCTACGCTGTGGTTTGCTGAGGAATGCTAAGTAAAGAATATATCTAATATTGAATTGTATATTGTTTCTGCATTGTGTTATAATTCCCCTGTGATATTCCCAAACATATAATATAGGCCAATTAAACACAATAGACTCTGGGCAGTGAAGTGGACGTGTCCATGTCCATCCACGGAATGAACGGGTAGAGGGAGAGGAGCACAGCCAGGAGAGGCGAAGGGAGCGGGACCAGAGCCACCGGGCTGGGGCAGGAAGACAGGCCACGTGGTGTGGGTGAGAACCAGCTCTCCTCCTACTTCCCTGGCCACGCCTTCTCAGTCTCACCTGTGCCGGCTCTGCCTCATTTTCTAAACTCTAAACACTTGGGCACCATGACTCAGTTCTGAAACCTCTTTTCTTCTCTGGTTATATTCATTTCCCAGGTCAGGGCTTTTCAAAATGTGGGTTGCAACCCATTAGTGAGTTGTAAAGTCAATTTAGAAGGATATGACCAGTATTTTAATGAAGTGAAATAAAATAAAATAAAGTTGAAAAGGTCAGAGTATAACATACATGGTAAGGGTCAACCTTGCTTCATGAAACTTTTGAATCAGAGTGTGTTTGTGTGTGTGTGTTTTCACCACATTGTAATGTGACGTGAATTTCTTACTGCGGCTTGTGGTCCAAAAAGTTCAAAAAGCACTGCCTTGGGTGATTTTGTCCAGTGTCACGGTTTTAAATACCACCTCTGGGCTAATGATTAATAAACACAAATTCACATCTTCAATGAGCTTGATCACTAAATTCCAGACTCATCTATCCAGTGGCTTAGTTGACATCTCAATTTGGATGTCCATCAGGTGTCTCAAACTAGAAGGACCAAGTCTGAACACCCAGTACCCCTACATGCGTGCCCTACCTGCTCCTCCTGCAGTCCTCCCATCTCAGATAATGGCATTTTTATCTTTCTGGTTCCTCAGGCCAAAAACTTTGCAGTGATCCGTAACTTCTCTCTATATACATCTGTTCCTCCCTCTCGCTCTCTCTTTCTCTCTCTCTCTCTCTCTAATACCCCACATTCAATGCGCCATCAAATCCTGTCAACTTAAACTGTTGCATGTATCAAGAATCTTACCACCTCTCGTCACCCCCACGGCCACCATTCTAGCCACTTATGCCCTGACATCTGGCCCAGATTATTATAATAGCCTCCTTCTTTTTCTCTTGCCTTTCTTCAGTCTTTTTTCAAAAAAAGCGGCCAAGTGATGCTGTACAAATATACATCAGAGCATATCTTTTCTCTAATTTAGAGCCCCTTAATGGCTTTCCAATCTCACACAAGTGAAATCCAGTCCTTACCATGGCTACAAAGTCCTACATGAACTTCTACACTGCACTGCTCCTCCCTGACCTCATTACCCACCACTCTCTTCTTTGCTTTTCCTTTTCCAGCAACTATCTCCTTGCAGTTCTTTTAACTTAGGTGGGTACTCATGCTCCTACCTCAGGACCTTGGCACACACTATTCAAGCTGCTTTGAAGAGTCTTACACCAAATACCCACATGGTGATTCCATCATTGCATACAGGTCTCTGCCTAAATGTCACCTCATAGGCACGCCCTCCCTCTACTCACTACCCCTGTTTTCCTACTTTATTTTTCCCCATAACACATATAAGTATGCATATCAGAAGGCTTAGATTTTTAAGACCTATAGTTAGTCATAAAAAGAGTGAACAATATGAGATGTCAGTAAAGAACAATTTCCAGGAAATCAAAAATGCTCTACACATAGTAGGGCTTATTAGAGAAGAAAAATGAACATTGAATGAGAATAAAGTTGATAGAAATAAAATATTAACGTCTGACAAAAATGGGTAAAACTTAAAATCAGAAAAAATATTCAAGGTTGAAAAGAAATAAATAAAATCCTACACCTGCAAAAGAACATAAATTCAACAACAAAAATAGCTGCAAGGTAAGGATTAGACCTGAAAGAGCATACAGAAAAGAAACCTTCCTACAAAAGACCTCATTAATAAGCTGACTTAAAAAATAAAATCTATATCCAATATGAAAGATTAAGATTTTACAATAGTCCATCAATGAGGTAAAAGGTTTCAAAGGTGAAAAAAAGATGAGTTTACAAATTAACCAAAATTAAGACTAACAATAAAAACATAGAGATAAGAAGGGCGAAAAGAAGAACACAAAATTTGAAGATGAGAAATACAGGTGAAGGAAGAAACTGTCAGGTGTGAGTATCCAGGGCAAGTCTTTGGGCTTGTCTTCCGCTCGAGCAATGAGGGAAGGGGGCTAGAATCTCTCTGACTTGTCTCTTTTCTCAAATTCATAATTTATGCCACCCCCAAATGAATGCTCTGAATAAACCAGTTCTGTCAAACTTTCAATTACCTACATAATTAGATCTAAAGCTCAATAGCCAGACATTCAACAGCCCCTAGAATCTGTCCTCAACAAATATTCCCAGTTCTATCTTGCACATCTTCCCAACACGAACCCTCCTGTTTATTCAACCTTCCTTTCCCTTCGCGTCCCACAGCCATGCCCTACTCACGTTGTCTCTCCTGCCTGGAACAGACTCCTCGCTCTTCACAGTTATTTCCTGAAGAACTTGTTCCTCAGCTGCCTTCGGTATCCATGTGGACTATGACAGTTTACAAGGCTTCAGAAACTGAGTTACCTGGACTGCAGGCCCCTGCCTCCTATTCATGCACATCTTTTGCATCAGCGCATATTTTTACTACCTGCGCCACTCTTCTTTCTTGACCACGCCAAAGCTCTGTGAGTTCACTACCTTCTCTGCTCCTGCAGTTTCGGCATCTGCATCACCTGGGAACGCGTTAAAGATTCAGATGCTCGGGCCCCACTCGGACCTACTGAATCGGGTGGTCTCCAGGCAGACCAGCCCCGTCTGCGCTTTAACAAGCCCCCGGGGGTGTTGATGATGCTAAAGTGTAAGAGTGACTGGTTTACATTACCTTTACTATTTCATTTTCACTTAGCAAGTATTCTAGAATAAAGACTCTAGAGTCAGACGACCTAGGACTGAATCCCAGCTCTGCCCCTTTACGACCTTGTACATGTTACTTAACTTCTTCGCACCTCAGTTTCCTCATTTGTTAAAGGGAGACAGCATCCTAGTTGCTGGGCCCCCTGCCTCCTGTCTCTTCGCTCTCCACCCCTTCTTCACAGAGCCAGTGGAGTTAGATTTCTACAATTTCTGTATGTACTTCACTTGTTCTTTGCACTTTCAAAAGACAATCAAACTCCCAGTCATGGCATCTAAGGTCTTTCATGACTATCCAGAATAGTCCCTACCATTTTTCCCCTTGCTGCTTATACACCAGCAGAGCTAAATCCCTTGCAGCTCACTAACTGCCCACGGGAGCCACGTAATTTCAAGTCCTCACTTTTCAGGTGTGTGGCTCATTCCTCCACCACCCTGAGCACAGCCAGCAGTCCCTTCAAGACCCACCTCTTCAGTGCAGCCTCCCTAACGCCCTTCCTGCTCTCCCCCATCACCTGCAGAAATGGTCAGTTCTTCCTCTGAGTTATCGTTCACAAACAACACAAACCACACAAACCACTTATGAGGCTGCAGCTCCTTGACGGTAAGGGGTATTCACTCCGGGCTCGGAACAGGAAGCACAGTACCTGACACAGGGAAGCATGTGCTCACCGAGCTTTTCCTAAGTGAGGGGCAGGAAGAATGAAGAGCAAAATGCCAGTTACTGGTATGACTCTCACTAGACTATAAATTCTGTGAGGGCGGTGACACTGGCTAACACATTTTATCATGCGTCTCCAGTGCTACCTTAGTGCTTGCCACACGATAAGTGCTCAGATATTTCCTGAATAAATATATGAATGTAATGCTAACAATCAACACAGACAAGGAGCAGCTTCCTCATGAAAAGGTAGGAAATAGAAATGGAAGAGGAATATTATTTACTGTGACATCAAGCACTGTCTATAAATGATCTCATTTACCCTCGCAATTTGTGAAAGCTGGAATCTATCTTGCCTTTGTAAGAGAGGATAAAGCTGAGACTCAGAACAGTTGAAGTAGTTCACCGAAGGTCAGATAGTTAAACTAGGGTCAGAGGTCAGATTTGAAGTGATCTGTCTACAATCAAAAATTCCGCTAAATGCCTTGGAATTTTTTTTCTTGAGAAGCTTGTTACTTCGATAATAGAAGTAAGGGACAATGCCAATAACTGGATGTCAGAGGAAAAAATGTGATAGTGGTGAATAAAGGAAAAATGCAGGGGAGATTTGGGTGATTGGGGGGAAGGGAATATGGTGTAAGAGAGTCAAAGAAAGGAATGAGGAAAAAGGGAACAGAGCCCAGGGAGGACAGACAATGACCGAGCTCTAGCAGCCTATTAACAAGGGCAGGAAATACTCAACAGTTTTGGAAACAATTTCAGCACTATCAAAAGCAAACCCACAGGGCCTTTCTGCAACTTCAGCACCTCCGGCTGCTAAGCAAGTTACAGTAAAATCCAGAAGTAGGGCAGAAGAGCGGCGCTGCGTGGGCGTCCAAAACCACGTCAGCTCCAGCCCTGGGGGGATTGCCCGGGGGTGGGGGAGACAGTCAGGACCTGTCCAGCGGTTGAGAGTTTCATCAGAAGCTGTCAGGGACACAGTCCCCAGGGCGCAGACAGCGGGAGCACACTGTGTTCATTTGAGGGGTCCGCAGGGGCTCACTGGAATGCTGAAAGAGAAAAAAACCTTAAAGCAAAAATGATAGTGTGGGCAGCAGCTTGGCGATTCTAGGGCTTCACGTGTGACTTAAGCTTTGAAGGGTGGGAAGGATGCGGATGAGCAGAGGGAAGGAGAGGGTATTTTAGGAGGGGAAACGCCCCCGAGCAAACGCTCCAGGGTGGGAATGATTATGCGAGTGAGTGTGCATGGGCGTGCACGCAGGTGTGCAAGCGGCGAGGAGGAGCAAGAAGGGGCATCCACATATGTATTGGGAAATGAAAGGAGAGGGTGTTGGATATATGCCTTTTTTTTTTTTTCAGTCCCTAGCCTAGTTTGGACTGAACTATTACTTGGAGTAAACCTTTCGGATCACAGCATCATTTTAGGACTAGATGGAATCGTAAAGAACCTGCAGCACAAACCCCTCATAAAACGGGACCTGTGAGTTTTCGTGACTTGATCAAGAAGGTAGGAACATTTCATTCCTTTTTCCGGCTGAAGAAGGAAAAAAAAAAAAAGAAGGTATGAACATAAGAACTGCAACACATTTCCTGTTGTTAAATGCTAAATAAATTAAAGAATAATGTTTGTTATCAGGGCATTTCTGAGAAATACAAGGCCTCCCTTTTTCTTTCCCTCACTGCTCCCTCCCTTACTTTCTTCCTTCCTGCTTCCTTTTCTTTTTTCCATTACTGTGTGCTGAAGACCAGCTGCCCGCCGGGCTGGCGGTGGGGTGAGCGAGTGGCCGAGCCCTGCCTTCGGGAGCTTCCCCGGGGGCAGGTGAGAGGGTGGGGCCTGGGGTGGGTGGAGTGAGGCCCGCCTCGCGCAGGTTCAAGGACCTGGATTTGGCTCTTTTTGTTTCCAAGTAAGAAGCAGCTCAGTAGCTTGTACTTAGCTTTCATTTCTGTTTCCTGAGTTTATTAGATAACTTTCCATAAAAATAGCTAAGCTTAACAAGAATTAAAATGATGCAAGCAGTTTATAGATTAGTAAACCTAGTGGCAAAACATGTGGGAAAGGTTCAGCTTCTACAACAGTTATGAGAAATACAATTTAAAATAAGTGTGAAGCACTATCGCATATTTATTGAATTAGTTTAAAAATTCCCTTAATATAATTTTGTGTAGAATAACGATGAGTTATTAACCACTTTGAAGAGCTATCTGGCAGTATAAGAGCTATAGGGTTGGATTTGTCATATCCTGTGATTTAGTCCTCTCATTTTCACCATTTGTTTTAATGAAAAACAAAAGGAGAAAATATCAGAAATAACAGCTTATGGTAGTTTCAAAACTTGAAAGATCCCAAGGGAACAGCAATTTCCATGGCTTCATCTGCATTCCCTAGGACTCCTACTCAATATCCAGTCTTCACTTTCACCTTCCCTAACCCATCTTCCAAACAGAGGACAAAATTTCCCATTAGAACATCCAATAAAACTCAACATACTCATTATAGAATCATTTTTAAAGTCAACAAAAATGGAGGGTGACTACATGCCAAAAATTTTCTCTGTTTACAAATGAATTCATTATAGGTTGACTCATTTAAGTGACAAATCCCCATTAGCATTTACCAGTCTGATATTTAGAAAAATTATTTGACAGAGACGCTGGGAACAGAAAAGGGTCTACAGAACTACTTACTGAAATGTCATCAGAGATAAAAATCAAACCCCACTTAAATGATTAAATAAATAAAGAGAAAGTGGGATTTTAGTGTCATATGCAATACAGGCATTCCTGATCCTGTTAAAACATGAGTCCCTCGAAGTGAGAGTCACCAAGGCCTACACACAGGGAGCCCTGAGGAATGCCCTGGATTTGCATTTTCCTGAGGTCCTTCTGCAGACAATACTTCTGGGAAATGTTAGTAGGTGTCCTTTGTTTCCCAAACTGCTCTGGAGTCAAATTAGTCTGAGGAAAACTGAGAAAAACAGTGAAAAAGTTTGCTTCTTAAAGGATTTTGGGTTCCATGTGTTTCCAAGAGGGGAATCTATACTGGAGCAGTTCCCAAATTTGATAAAGGAATTCTGTTTGCCAGAGCATCTGGAGGGTTACTGTTGTACAGAAGCCACTTAAAGAAACACTGAGGTTTTTATTTGATCAATTTTGTGAGGAAAATATTCTATAAAACTTTAAACAAAAGCTAATTACATTATTGTGTTTTGTCCTCTGATCCTTAATATTTTACATAAATATATTACATAATTGTAGTCACTGTATATGTTTTATTTTATATTGAATTTTTTACCTGACATTATTCTCCATTATATCCAAGTATTGACACAGTTAACATTACTATCATTTAAAAACCTATATGTTAATATCTATAATTTTGAAATACCATGGAGCACACAACCATTCTCAATTCAAGAAGTGTTCGTTATTAACTGTTTAGAATCTGAGATTCTCAACACTTCTCCTGCCCCCAAACATCTCAGGGATGAAATACATTCCCATCAGCGATAGTGGCTCACTTTGGTGATTGTTCCAGAACCTTCTGGGTGGGTGGGGGATTGTGGTGGGGAGTCGTAATTGGGAAGAAACTCATAACCTACCCATGATTCTCGCTGGGCCTCTCCACTAATGTCCCAGTGGAGAACCTCTGACTTAGACCCTGTGAATCAGACATGGTCCCAATCCTCAAGAAGTTTACAAAAAGTCGTCAGATACACAAACACACACAAAACTATAATATAAGGCTGGATGTAAGATAAGATGATGTCATACAAAAAAAAAAAAACAAAGTAAAAGTTCTAAGATGCTCCATGGAAAAGGAAGATAATTTCTACTTGAAAATTTTGGAATCGGTTTTAAGGAAGATCTAGTCTTCACCTCTTCCTTTTCCTTTATCGCACAAATTCAATTCATCAGCAAGTCCTTCAAAATCTAACAATGGAGAACAGTTCCTGAGTGTTTACTAGGTGCCATGGACTTTTTAAAGTGCTTTATAAGTATTGACTTATTTATTCTTCACAATATCCCTATAGGTAGATAGCATCCACCTAATTTTACAGATGGAGAAACTGAGGCACAATGAAGTAAGTAAGTTGCTGAAGATCCCACGACCTGTGAGTGTTAGAGCTGAGCTCGGATGAGCCCAGGGAGTCTGATTCCAGAACCTGCACCTCCAGCACTACGCCATCACACCCTTCTGCTCCCCTTCAAATCCCTCCCTCCTCTCTGGGCAAAGCCACCATCATCTTCTGCTTGGACTTCCACAGTGGCCTCCTAAATGCTCTTCTTGCCTCCCCACTTTCCCTCTCTGTTAATCCATTCTTTCTGAATTATCCTGAGTGATCTTTCTAAAATATAAATCAGCTCATGTCACTCCCTGTTTAAACCACTTCAGTGTCTCTCATCTCACCTAGAATAAGACCCAAACTTCCTACCAAGATCAAGTGAACAACACCCTGCGTCATCTGGCCTCTACGCAGTTCTGCCACCTCACCTCACACCAGGCTCCAGGCACGTTGGCCTCCTCTCCTTTCCAGATCTGTCGCTCCCCCAGGCTGTCACACTTGCTCCTCTCTGCCTGAAACAACATTCCCCAGACTCCTTCCACGCAGGCCCCTTGGCATCCTCCAGGCCTTGGCATGACTGTCACATCTCAGGTAGGCCTTCCCTGTTCACACTCACATCGTGTTTATTTCCTCAATAGTATTTTCCTCTGAAATATTTTTAATTGTTCACTTATTAATAAATTGCCCCAACTAAACTATAAGCTCCCTGAGGGCAGGGTCTGCTTTATTCAATCCTGTTTTCCCAGCATCTAGCACAGTTCCTGGCATACAGTTGGTGCTCAATAAATATTTCTTGACTAAAGGAATGAATGCATAAAGAGTAGAAATTCATAAATAATGTGCCAAATCAAAGTCTTTTGTGCCAAAGTGGCTTGTGGTGGCCTTAGGTTGAACATGACTGAAAAGAAAGTGAAAAGCCAGGAAATACCACAGTCTTACTGACGCCTTGCGGACTGTGTTGCAGAGTGTCACGGGACAAAAGGGTAAATGAATGTTGGAGTCCTAGGGCTTCAGGATTTGCTCAGTCACTGACTTATTTTAGAAGCTATGGAAAAGAATAAGACTAAGAGGAAGGGAAGGAGGAGAGAGGAAGAGGGGAAAGGAGGCGGGGAAGGAGGAAAGAGGGGAAGAAGAGAAGGCAGAGGAGGTGAAGAGGTGAAGGAAAGGGAGGAGGGTAAGAGAAGGGAAGAAAGGGAGAGGGGAAGGGGAGGAAATGCTAACATTTATTGATCAGGCCCTGTTCTAAATACTTTTTATGTATAAACTCATTTACCTCTCCTAACAACTGCTCAGGTTATCTATTACATAATTAACTATCCCCAAACGTATTGGCTTAAAACAAAAAGCATTTTGGCACATCTCACAATTGAGTAGTTTAGGATTCTGGGCAGGGCTGGGCTGGACCACGTGTCTGCTGTGCATGGCATGCACTTGGCGGGTTTTCAGCCAGTGGTTCCATCTGTTGGGAGGTCTACGAGGGCCTCCCTCCCACACCCAGCACCTTGGCAGTGATGGCCGGACGACTGAGCCCTGCTGAGCCTCCCTTCCTCTCCCTCTCCACGTGGAACCTCCAGAGGACAGCTATAACAGAATTCTTACATGGAAGCTCAGGGCTCCAGGAGACCAGGGAAGAAGCTGCCAGTCGTCTCAAGACTAGGACTAGAGCTGACATGCGATCACTTCTGTTTTACTCTCTTGGTCAAAGCGGTCCCAGCCCAACCCAGATTTGAGGCAGGGAGAAATAAACAACAGCTCCTAATGGGAAAAAATGACAAAGAATTTGTGGTCACCTTTAATCTGCCAGAATAACTGTATGACATAAGGGGGCTATCCCCTGCAGTTCACATAAGGCTACTGAGGCACAGAGAGTTTGGCAGACCAGACAAACCTCTGCCTTAATTTCTGGTCAAGCAGGGATAGTTAATTCCTTTCCTACCTATTAAATAAATATTGAGTAACAATCATGTACAATCCACTGTGCTTACTTACCATCATAGGAGGAAAAAATGAGGAATAAAAAACCCAGTTTCTTGTTCTATATGTGAAGATTATTTGAAAATTAAAAAACATATACTATATATAAGAAACTACTACCTGATCAATTCTAAATAACCCTCTGTAAGTGACACAAAATTTAGTTTCAACAGATCAGGGTGCTGAACTTATCTCTATTCCTGGCTGTGGGACCCTGGAGAAGTCACTGCCTTCCTGGGTCTCTTCATCTATAAATAAGGGATTCTGCTACGTGACATCTAGGATTCCTCCCAGATTTGGGTATCTATGATTCAAAAATTTAAAAATGCTTGTGTTACTATTCACATATGTTAAGGGACAGCTTCTTCAACTAAAATAACTACCTTGTCCTGGTTCCAGCAGAGAAAAGTCTTGTCATCTGTTGGAACACAGCCACCCTTACAGGAGGAAAAGTTGCTTGATTTCCTCTTCAAAGCAGATACACAAGGTGTCTGCCCGGTGGCACCAGAAGTCAATGTTCATAAGAGTGCACAGAATACACAGACTTCTCATTATCTCAGGGAAAATGTCTTATAAAAAAAATGCCCTCTGTTCCTTGCTCTTCCTCCTCTCCTAGGAGGAAATATACTCTTAGGAGTATACTGGAGAATCAACATAATTATCACAGAAAAACAACATCAAACTTTCATTTTCCAAGTTACTCACCACAACAAATGCACATTCTTGCCTTGGGCTTTGAAGAGCTCCCTTCATTTCCTCTGTTCCTGGCTGTCAGTGGGTTTGGGTATGACACACCTTCTCTCTCAGTCACCACCATGAAGGTAAAGGGTACAGAGGGAGAGTAGGCCATGACTCATTTTTGCATCTTTTGGGTTTTGATCAAATGCCAACAGATGGTAAGAGATAAATAAATGAGTCTTAATAATGGAGTATATGGAAACCAGTAACATTATGGGTTATTACTCAAGTTTCATTATTAATTTTCTTCTTCCTAAAATTATAAATAAATGTAGCACAATAGGCAAAGGATGTAATCCTAATAACCTCTGGGAGTAGAGAGAAGTTGCCTTTCAGGCAGCACTTTTCAGCCATGCATGTGATTTCCTCACACATACGCGAGCAAACAGTGAGATCATGACTGTTCACCATAAAACCTTGGGGTTTCAGATCACCATAGCAAATGGACGTTATTTATGTAACAAACTATAAAACGAATTTCTCCTTCAAGATGCATTCATTTTCTTTCCTTAAAAGCAACACAAAAGGGAAAATGCTTCCTAAAACGACCCATATCAACATCTTATGCAACATAACTAGGATACAGAGTTGGAAAGATCATGAGAGAATCCAGCCCCCTTGTTTTACAGAAAAGCAAACTATGGCTCAAAAATAAATGACTTGTCCAAGACAACAGAGCCAATGAATAATTGTGCCCACACCAATCAGGGTCTCCCAAGCCTTCTTGCAGGGCTCTTTCCAACACCCACAATGCCTCTGGAAGTGATGGGCTCAGCACGGTCCTTTATTCCCCCCGGACCATGGTATTTTGAGGAGAGATAGAAGATGAAACAGCAGTCCTCCTTTACAAGCATAGTATCTGGAGTGTAGCAGGCACTTATAAATATCTGTAGAATGAATATAGAAAAACACATCACCTGGGACCAAAAAAAAAAAAATCTGACCTAACAACAACAGCCAAAAAAGTCATAAGGATGAGAGTAAGTAGGAGTCTGTTCCCTAAGCATTCCTTGATATAAGTCTTACTGCCTCAACATTTTAAACTCTGTACGAGCTGTGACTATGTCATTTATATATTTTCCATCTTCCACACCAGAGTGTCAGAAATGTTGTTACAAAGGCCATATTTTTGTACCTGAAATCGGGGCACATAATATGAAAAGGATTTTTGTACTGCCTCTTAAGGTGGTGAGCTTTCTGGCAGGTGGAGTTGTTGTTGTTATTGCTTTGACAGCTTTATTGAGATATAATTCACATACTACATAATTCAGCCACTCAAAGTGTGCAATTTAATGGCTCACAAAGGTGTGCAACCATCACTCCAATAAATTTTAGAACATTTCATTACCTGAGAAAGAAACCCCACATTCCTTAGCCACCATCTCCACCTCCATCCCACCCTACCCCCGGCCCCTGGCAACCACTCGTCTACCTTCTGTCTCTATAGATGTGCCTCTTCTGGACTTTGCATATACGTGGAGTCACATAATATTCAGTCCTTTGAGTCTGGCTTCCTTCATTTAGCCCAATGTTTTCAAGGCTCATTCATGTTGTGACATGTATCAGCACACTTCATTCCTTTTTATGGCCAAATAATATTCCATTCTGTAGATAGACCATAGTTTCTTTATCCAGTCGTCAGTTGATGAACATTTGTGTTGTTTCCACTTTTTGGCTATCATAAGTAACTCTAATTATGGATTTTCACAAACAGCTTTTTATGAGGACATAACCTTTCATTTCTCTTGGGCATATATCTACGAGTAGAATTGCTGGATTATTAGCAGATGGAGTTTCAATGTGGAAATATTTGAGTTAGTGGAAAGTTTGTTATGAATTGTGAGGGAAATGAAATATTCTAATTGCAGCAAGATTTGTCTCACATATATCGCTACCAACCTAAGGGAGGAATTTATCAATCTTTTTTGAACTGCCTTTAAGTTCAGAGCCAATCCTTGCCATTTCCCTATTGTAGACAGATGTCCCCATTGTGGACAGGAATACATTTTCCTGGTACACCTCTCCTTCTACTGAATCTTCCTGGTACACCTCTCCCTTTACTCAATAAATCCTTGGGATGATCCTGAAAGTGCATACTTAATACTGGGAACTTCACAGAGGGCAAGTTCATATATATATATATATATATATATATTATATACACACACACACATATACACACACACACACATACACACACACACACACACACATCCATACTTCACCTCAGACTTTCTCAGACAGGTTCTTAAAAAGACTTCAGCAATCTGGATAATCTCAACAAAACTATATATCCTAAAGTTTCAAATAAAATTATTAATAGGAGATTATGTTTTGGGTCAAGTTTACAAAATGGTAGACATATAATTTATGTGCTATAGACACACTTTATATTTTATTGAAATCCTCTTCAGATTCAATGTGACCTTTATATTTGCATCCATTTTATAAAACCATTTTATAAAATCTAGAATGTGGTATTATTGTTTTTATTTTTATTTTTGAATTTTGGGGACAGGGTATTACTATTTTTAAATTATAATAGAATTTTACGATTTATATATTCTTATTTTCAAAAATCATCTAGTCATATGTTTGACTTAATTGATGTTTAGTTCTTGATCAGTAGCACAACCCTCACCCAATGTGTAGCATTATCTATTTGGCGAAATATGATCCACTTCATAATGGTCTGCTTTATGACAGAACTTCCAGGAACTCACTGTGGTGAACACCGGGGACTTTCTACACCACCGTGTTGGACTGCACCCTCCCTGATCTCACCATCAGCTCAGTTGAAGATGACTCCCTGGTTATGTTATCAAGGCAACACTGGCAAGAAAGTGATGTGGCCATCCTGAGGATGGTAGGCCAGACTCTCACCAATCTATTTCACCAAAAAGTACCTGCTATTGATAAGATTGTGCTCTTCATAACTCTCTTCAGAGAAAACTTCAAGGACTTGGTTAACTGTTATTTATCAGGCTGATTTAATTCTCCTGGCTGTTGATCTTCAAAATTTGATAATGCAACTGAAAAATTGAGCACTTTCATTTGTATTCAATGTTCTGAATGTCAGACTTTAGTCTGAACCCAGTCTGAACCTAGCTGGTTCCTAAGTTCTTAGCTCAGCTTTCTTATGGCCTTCACACTAATGATAATCCAGAGTTCCTTCTCAATTATAAACCTGTAAAATACAATCAGTCAGCCCATTTTATCTATAATGGTCAGGATTATTATATTTAATTCAGAGGTAGTTTGATACAGGGAAAGAAGATCACTTTGGAATGCCTGAGTTCAAACCCTGGCTCTGCCATTTGCAAAATGAGTACTTTGGATAAATCACAATCAGTACCAGTTTGCTCTTTTATAAATTGGAGATAATCATAGTATGGCAGAGATAACGTAATATGTGTTCACCAAATCCCATCTTCTTTTTTTCTTCCTGGACAACAGAAAGACTACATTTCTCAGCCTTCCTTGTAGTAAGGTTGAGACCATGAGAACTAGGCTGTGGAAAGGGAGGTTTGACTCTTAAAAACATCCCATGGGGATCTCCGGCTCTTTCTCCTTCTGCTATGGTAAACTCAGAGGCCATGTGTTGAGATGTTTTCCATATTTTCTTAGATTCTGTATTTGTCTATGTGACACCCATTAATCACAGGGCCAAACTAACAGCCGAAGTTGTTTACATCTCCCTGCCATCAAGCTTTTACCTGTTCATGAAAATCACATCACAAACCAATCAATCCTGAGTCCATACCCCCTACCACCCTGTTTATCTAACTCTCACATACCAAGCCAATATTTCCCCTGCCCTAAATGATCCAGAGCCAGATACCAGAAAACTAAAGACCACCCCTATACCCCAGAGACACCCAACATTATTCAAACTATCCAATATTATGCTATTTTCCCTGCCTGCCTTGGCTGTCCCTCAGAAAATGTGGTGAGGAATCTTGGCCTATGCTTTCCCTTCCCTCCTGCTTCTGCCTCCACCAGACTGACTCTGGTGCTTCCCACATGGCCCTGTGTGGTGTACTGTGCCCTGTACCTTTCATTTCTAGAGGACCTGTAAGTAACAATAAACTTTTCTTTCAATGGCATTGACCACTCCATGTCATCACTCAGTCACTTTTATAAGTTAAGACCCAAGCACAAATCAAGATAATGGCTTCATAAGATGGAGAATTCTTGCTGACCAGAATTGGACTTTGTATGGCTGGGTGATAACATTTGTTTTGCTAAACCACTGAAATGTTAGGGGTTCTTTGTTATTGCAGCTTAGTTGAATCTGTCCTGACCAATACAAAATCTGCACTTTTCAGGTTTATTTTAATGATTAGGAAAAAACAACTGTACATAAAATATGTAACAGTTCATGGTACAAAGTAGGAATTCCAAAAATGGTAATTATTATTATTCTAAAGATTCAACAATGTCTAAAAATAACATATATAAATAAAGCAAACACTGTCTGTCTATTATCCCATCAGGTGAAAATAGCAAAAGAGAGTTTTCACGAAATATGGAGGAAATGTTTTAGGTAGTCTGACTTAAAATTGAGATTGTGGTGTACAAAAAATACACTTTGGCAGTTCGTTCAAAGAAATAGGGAGTTACCCTCCAGAGAAGCTAGAAACAAAGACAAAAAGACTTGCTAGTTGGGAGTGACACTCTGTGCTAGACATTACAGACAGAAAACAACAATCTTCATATGAAAGCCCATATCAAAAGATAAGCATAGATGCTCTAAGTTATAGTCATTGCTTTGCTATTCAATTTCTTCTTCCATGTACAATCCACGTGGCCAGGAGCCAGCAGGATTTATTCATTAAGAGGAAGTTAACGATGCATAACAGGCCACCTACTTTGTGTCACTCTTTACAGTTTACAAAGCACTCATAAACATCCTAATAAGAGCCATATGAAGTGATCAGGAAAATGCTTTCCTCTTAGTACACAGAGAAGTAAGTTCCCTGTGTGCAACAGCAAATTACTCCTCTTTCCCGCTTCCCTTTCCATTCCCACTTCCCATGTACACTCCCAGAAATTAGAGATTATATTTTTCTCCAGGAGTAAAACTAGAAAAAGTTAACAAGCAACAGATGGCATGAGGAGCCATACAATTATCTACAAACTTGCTACTCACAGTGCATCCATGGGCCAGCGGCATCGACACTACCTGGAGTTGAGAAATGTGGAATCTCAGGCCCCACCCCAGACCTGCTGAGTCAGATTCTGTCTTTCAGCAAGATTTCCAGGTGCTTCCTATATACATGAACATTTGAGAAGCATTGCTCTACAAGATTATCTGTGATTGCATGACTGAGATTTGGGGACTTTCAAACTGAATCTGGGAAAATAGTATGTAGACTCAGGAAAACAAGAACAGAATATGATTGCAAATGATAAATCTGAATGCTTAACCCCTTTAGTTGATTGTATCTGAAAGTAGAACCTGTTAATGGAAAGGAAAACAGACTTCTTAGAATCCAGAAAAAACAAAGCCCAAAAAGCAATGTTTTCCTTTATGTCTTCATGAGTATTTAGTAAAGATGGCCCTCTGACCTACCAATCTGTATGTTTGTTCTTAGAGACGACGGGTACATTTGATCATCAAATTTGGGTGCCCCACATAACCTCCCATAATCAAATTTTATGTTATTCTATTTAACTGATTATTATTTGACTTCCTACTCACATAGTTTTTCTACATGGACAGAACAGACCAATCATACTAAAACATTCTAGATCACTAGGCAATTATATCTTCAATTATAACTTAATACACTGGCTGTCTATTTTCAAAATCAGTTGATTGTGAGCATGATTAGGATGTACAAGTCTACTTGAGTAAACTATGGATACCCTAATAAAATTTTTTTGGATTTTGGTGACTAATTCCTATGTGAGATTGTGACAGAATGATCACATGGTATTTCCAGATAATGATAACAAACATTTATTAAACACTTAGTATATTCCAGAAATACATTGCCTCTATTAAGTAATTTAATTCTCATGAGTCATGTATTATTATCCCCATTTCACAGTTGAGAAAACAGAGGCACATAGTCATTAAGTAACTTAACTAAGTTATGAAGGGACAGAAACAGGGTTTTAACTTGGGCAGTTTGGCACCACACCAGAGCCCACTCTCTTTACTACTATGCCATACTGCCTCCATCTTGTCTCTTAACAATTGTCTCTGATTGGGCTCTTCCTCTCTATTTCCCCCACCCAGCCATTTTTGTTTAACTCGTTGACTGCCATGTGAGCTGTATTTAACGCAGGCTAGTTTTGAGTCTGGGGCTTCGTGAAGCAAAGCCCTGCAGTTGGTTCATGAAAATCTTGTTGATGTTCTTATTGTTACAATTAATATTGGTAAGTTAATTCTAATAATGTGGATTGTGTTGCATATAACTCATGCACAGAAAACAATTAAAAATAACAAATTAGAAAGGATTGTTTTGTTTTAATAAAACACCGTGGCCCCAGGAAAAAATTTTTTTTCTAGTGTGGCAATCAATGTGTTAAGTTCAAAAACATTAACAGATCTAAAGTGTCAGGAACTAAGGCTTTTAATATAACCGAGAGATTAAAGCCCCAAGCCTTGGTAGGTGACATTTTCCCCTATGTGG
The DNA here is from genome assembly GCA_023783475.1 of Daubentonia madagascariensis. NCBI lineage: Eukaryota > Metazoa > Chordata > Mammalia > Primates > Daubentoniidae > Daubentonia > Daubentonia madagascariensis. The sequence goes on from JAKFHU010000978.1 coordinate 30,806,225, forward strand.
CCAGGATGCTCCCCTGGGGTTTGCAGGTTAAACCACAGATATGCTAGATTCTAAAAAGACATTCTCTAGTTTGCATCTCCTCACACTTGCTTCACCTGGTCTTGAGAATGGAATGGTTGAGAAGCTAAGACTGAAGGGGCCTAGAAAAGAGGCAGGAGACAGAGTTCACTTTGGTTGAGGCTTAGACAAACAGGAGTCTAATTAACTCAACAAATGACTCTATTGGAGTTTGGACCAAGAGTTTTATAGAAATACAGAATGTGCTTTACATTACCCAGACCTCGATGGGTATATTTCTCTTGGGACCATCCTAGGAAGTGGCTGTAGCCATACAGAACTCAAGGATTTTCAACCCCGGATCTTTGGTCACATACTAGAGTTATCTACCTGACAAACACAACAGGAACAGCATGTCATTTTACAGATAAGAAAATTGATAAACCGTAGAATGAAAGTCTTTGAAGGAGGCGGAATGGACTTGTAACAAGTTCTCTAAGATGTTTCCTATAACCTTTGTATTTCCTCGCCACAGATGATTAGGATTGTCCAGTGAATTGTCCTTGTGACATAAATCAGTGGTTTTCAATCTTTTCTCTGCCCCAGCACACCACTGAAATGCAACACATTTCCATACAGTGACTCACTTCAAATAAGATTTGTAAAAGACTACATATTTCCACTCCTTTCCAGTATGAAATAATGAAGCCATGTTGTTCAGTACTCTTAAGACATACTTAGCAATAGCCTAAATATATGCCATCGCCCTAGGGAAAGAAAATCAGTTTAGTAAAAATAAGAAGCAGTGTGAGACTTCAAATAAACTTAAACTAAACCTGAGCACTTAACCAGCTCAAACATGTATAATGACTGATAATTGTGCTTCTCCTGTTTCCCTCCCGGTTTTTGGCAATATCAAAGAAACAAAGCATAATCAAACAAGGAATAACTAATAACTGCAGTGTTTTACTTCATTCTATGTTTGTTAGGAAAGTAAAATAATTTATTTTATTATGTATTTATATGAATAATTCATGTAATCAATTCCCAGTTGTTTCCAAATAGTTGCCATCTATCTATCTATTTGTGTATCATTAACTAGAAGATGCTTAGAACTACTGTCCAAGGTTCAGAAAGGAGTGGTTTGTATATGATCACCCAGCAAATGAAAATGCTAGCATCGGTGTTAGCTAATTTATTTATAAATGTTGACCATGGCCATTGATGGGTTCATTCAAAGTTTATAAGACTTGTACAAGTCTCTAAGTATGTATTTACTCAATATTTTTAAAAACTAGATTTAGAAATTTTCACAATATGTGAAGTTAAACAAGTCACCTATGTTTCACTCAATATGGGTTGTAAAATCTTTGCAAAACTTGAGTGCATTTTTGACAGTTTATTTACTTAAAGTATTTTATGCATTTTTTGAACTCCTATTTATTATTTTCAAAGGTTTGAGTCTAAAGAAGTATAAAAATGATTGATCTATGTGCAATCAATCAAAGTGCAAGATACTCTGAGGAACTGTAAAAGATAGGTTCATGAAACAGTGAGGGGAGACCGGATAAATAGTCTACCACATCAAAATGAAACTCAAAATCAATGAAGGTTGGCAAGAATGTTGAAGGAGGGAAATGAAATCATAAATGAGGAAAGCTAAATTCCATAGGTTAATCAATAGAAATAGCAAATGAAAATAATCAATGTGTAAGAGCATAGCATAAGAAATACATTACAATTATGACAACTACAATGCAAGATACTTAGGATAAATGTTAAACACAATTCAATGTATGTAACAATTTTATTAACAACTATTAAGAGCAGATAGAAAGAGTTTATGTTATACCTTGTATAACAAATAGGTAATGCTGAAATAAACACCTTTATAGTTAAATAATGGTGCCAAGCAATTATTTCTTTAAGATAATTTTCAAGAACTTACTGAACCAAATCATTCAAATATAAATATTGCCAAATTATCATTCAGAGGATTTGTATGAGTTTACTTTTCCACCAAGTACCTGTTTCCCATACCATTGTTAACTACAGGTATTTTTTGATTAAAAATTTTCCAATGTGCTAAGCAACAAAATTGTATCATATTAATTTAATTTGCCTTTTATTTCCAATGAATTTGAATACCTTTTTGAATGTTTCCAGGACTTTAGTATTTGTTTTAGAAATTTCCTGCTTATGCCCTCTATCCATCTTTCTATTGAAATATTCATTTTCTCTTTTTAACCTACAGAAGCATTCATATATTCTAGCTATTTATATACCATATATATTAAAATATTTTTCATTATTGGAAATTTGCTTTCTAAATAGCTCTGGTCTATTTGGGAGGCAAGTGCTATGGTTTGAATGTCCACTCCAAAATTCATGTTCAAATTTAATTGCCATTGTGCGGATATTAAGAGGTAGGGCCATTAAGAGGAGATTAGGCCATAAGGGCTCTGCCCTTATGAATGGATTAATGTCCTTATCTTGACAGTGGGCTCATTATCTGGAGAGTGAGTTGTTATAAAAGCAAGTTTGGCCCTCTCTTGCTCTCACTTGCCCTCCTGCCTTTCACCGTGGGGTCATGCAGCATGGAGGCCCTTGCCAGATGCCGGCACCATGCTCTTGAACTTGCCCGCCCCCAGAGCCATGTGCCAAATAAATTTCCCTTCTTTATAAATTACCAAGTCTGTGATGTTCTGTTATAGCAACACAAAAAGGACTAAGACAGAAAGCATCTGGGTCATAGTCTATTTAGGCTCAGAGCAACAAATCTGCACCTAGCCAATCTCACACACTCATTGGCTTTTAATGGCTCTTCAGTTTTCATCATAGATAGAAGCCCCTCTGTGTTGCCCACCCCCCTGCACCTCTTCCTTCTGAAGTTCATGCACTCTAGCAGTTTCCACAACTCTGAGCTGATAATTCTCAAATCTATATTGCTGTCCTTGACTCAGTCTACCTTGTAAGCCAGTACTATGATTTCATTTGCCTGGCAGATCCTTTCATGAAGATTTCATTTACTCATCCACCCACTCAAATGCAAATAGTGCCTCTTGAGCATACCTACTAAATGTGAAGTATTGTGAAGTTTCATCATCTCAGATTCAAAGATTTCAAGTCAATTGCTTCCCCACAAGCCATCCCTTCCTTTCTAATTTCCACTTTTTAAAATTATATCCCCAACTTTCTGCCATTTTTATCTCTAAATGTCATGACTCCTCTCTCTGTTGTCACTACATGCAATCAGTGTCTGTTAATTTTTCCTCTAATGGCTCCAGAATTAACTCTTCCCTTTTTCTCACACAGCTGCCATTCTGGCCCCAGGCCTCACCATCTGGCACCTGATTAACTGCCATCGCCTTCCATTGGCCTCACTGGTTCCCATTCGTTTCCCACTTCAGTTTATCTTGTACCCTGTGCTGGATTACTCTTCCTGAAGTATAGCTCTGAAAATGTCTTTCCTCTGTTCAAGAATCATGAATGCTTGCTTCTGCCTATGGAAACAAGCCCCAAATTCACCAGTCCCTCATCAGAGCTTCTGATAAGCTAGATTCTACCTATCCTAATTCATATCTCATTACTTCACTTCAGAAATACCATGTTTGTTTAGCATTGTTTCTGCACTATCCTCCACACAAGGCCTTTGTACCTTTGCTTATCCAATTCTGTCTGATTATACCCCTTGCTGCTATTAGTTCAAACCCTGTTAACCCATCTCTTCAGGGCACAGCTCAAGTCTTTTCCAGGAAACTGGCCCCAGCTGAAACCATAGTTTAGTTTTCTTAGAACTGAAGTAGACTTCACAGAGCACCCTCAAGGACTCTGAGGCTCAAAAATGTTAAATTCTATTAACAAAAAATTTATTGAACTCTCATTATGCACTAAGCCTTGTGTTAGGAACTGGGAACAAGAAAAATAAATAGATGTGATCCCTCCTTTCAAGGATAGAACCCTGGGGCACACCAGTAGTTAATGGATACACAGAAAAGGAAGAGCCCATAAAGACCAGAAAGGAATGACTGAAGAAGCGGGAGGAATGCCAGAGCAGACGGGAGCCAAGAAAGTAAACCAGAGAGTTTTAAGATGGAGTATAAGATAAGGACCGAGAAAGCACTCTTGGGTTCAGCAGTACAAAGTTCATCAGTGACCTTTAGAAATGAATGTGGGCTCCAAACTGCAAAGAGTTGAAGAGTAAATGAATTACAATCATGAAGTATAACCTAGAAGGCAAGGCCAAGAATTAGGGTATAACTAGAGGACATACAGGGCCAAGCAATAGCTGCCTAAGGCTAAAGGAATAAAGATTACAGAGGTGCACAGGTCTTAATTCTTTTCTTTAAACAGAACAAAAAAAATGTACAGTCCAGTCCTCAAATATCTCTTTCAGACACAATACCAGAAGAGAAATAGTCTCATAAATTGCCTTTGGTACAGTCCTGTGGACTTTTTTGAGTACAGGAAAATTGTGAAATTTCTGTTCTCGCTGAGAACCGGAAGTGCATGGAACTGGTTCCTCTCTTCCCTTCCTCAGGTGTCTCCTGGAATCCTTGAATAACTCTGTTTTGGTGCTTTCAGGAAAGCCGAGCATCATTTTTGTGAGGAGTCACTGCACCACCATGTGGCCCTTCTTGGGAATAGCGCTTTTCTCAATTTCCTCCTAGAGCCAGCTACTGGGTTGTATTCTGCGCTGAAAAGGAGTATTCTGAGCTGAAAAGGAGTATTCTGCACTGAAGAAGCCTTTAGAAACCCTCTCCTTATTTTGCAGATGAGGAAAGTAGGGATGACTTTCCTAATTTTTCAAAATATCTTTTTCTTTTAAGTTGCTTATGGATATCTTATGTATATGAGTGACTACATGAATAAAAAGCAGAAAACAAAAAACACATACAAAATCCTTCAGTTTTCAAACCCAAGGGTAGCATCCCTGTCAGGCTCTCTGTCTTAAGTCCAAACCATTGATGAAATGCAGCAACATGCATGGATTACTGCTTCTAAATTAATTTTTAGCAACAACCATCCTGTTTTGGTTAAATTTGAGTCATTTCAAAAATTATTTTTAATGTATATTAGTTCAGATGAAATGGTGAAATAAGAAATATGCCTACTAAGGATCAATCCTAAGATGATAATTTGAAACGTGTATTATCTTGAGATATAAAAATCAATTCCATAATATCTTTTTCATTTTCTCTCTTTTCTCTCTTCATCATTTTTTTCTGATAATAAAAGTAACAGATGTCATTAAAAAAAACTTGGAGATTTTAAGTGGGGGTGAGGGCACAGAAATCACTCAAAAATCCCATAACCCAAGAGCAATTTTACTTAATATTTTGGTACTTTCAATCCCTTCCAAATGCTTTAAGTTAAAGATATCAAACTAGTCATTTTATTTATCCCACTATATTAGTTGAGAGCTTAAAAAAAAGATTTCTCATATTTACAGAAATTATTTCATTCTTCACTTTAAGCCCATGTAAACAAAAACATCTGTGAACTCTGGGACTTTAAACAAATGTCGAACAGTTAAAAAAGAGCAAAGATGACTAGGTTTTGGCCACTTTTGTCCAAGGTGGCATCTTGTTCATTAATGCTTTCCTTAATTATTTCTGAAAACGCCTAGGGCATTGGCTTCTCCCTGCATCTTTTTATCTGCCTGTCCAAAGATGTTTTCACTGAATTCTAGATCATTTGGAATGGGAGCACCATAAATCAGCAAAACTAGAACACTCTAAGCTTTGAAATTGTTTCAAATCAAGGCAATGGACTCCTTCTGAATGCCACATTAATAGTAGTAATACCAATATTGGTGATAGTAACAACTATGAAGCTTTTACAATATAGGTGTTTTACAACAAACCTCCCATTTAATCATCTTAACAAGCTGACTTTACAAAAGAAGGCTTGTTAAGTAATGGCCCTACTTCACACAGCTAATATTCAGATCGAATAACCTCTGCCCTAAGCCCTGGAATTGTGTCAGCTTCAGTAACCAGAATCCCATGGTTCAAAACATTTTCCAGATACTCAATGCTTAGCTGGCCCCAGATTTTCTGATTCTTTTCAAACTATATCAATGTGATTACAACACAAGTGCGGTGGGTAATATTTTGGAAGTTTATACCTGTTTCTCTATTTTGCCTTTTTCTAATAGGTCAGCCTAAGGAGTCCATTTCTGGGGAAATACTGGGATATTTTACAAAAGGCATGCAAAGAGGAAAAATAAGCTAATATTCAGCTTCTGATATATAAAATAGAATTATTCAGAAGGCAATACCTACTGTCTGGAAAGAATTTTCTAAACTCATTTATTACCCTACATCAAGAACCCAACTCACAGAGATGGCCCATAGTGTGGAGGTGATGGAGCCCTGGGCCTCTGACAGCAAGTTCCCTATGAGGCTTGCTGCTCAAAGGTATGACTCTGGAAATAAAAGGAAAGCCCCCTGCCACCTTGATTTTTTTTTAACAAAAGAGAGAAAGATGGAAGGCAGGAGAGCAAGCCTGTTAATCATGTGTGCCCCATCTGCCCCATGCCAGGCTTTGGCCCACAGAGAGGGAGGCACATTAGTGTAACACTGAGGGCAAGAGGGGTTGCTTGTGGCCTGCTCCCCACTGAGGCATGTGAGGAATAACTACACTAACCTGCTGTATGACCATATCAATTAGGAAGCCCAGTGTGAAGGGCATCTCTTAAACTCAGCTTTCCAAAGCAACCCTTGGTTCCCATAGGGTATCAGGGATGAATCAAGATCCAGCAGACCAGCCGTTGATCCCGCAGTGGCAGTGGCCTTATTGCAGAGACTGAGGTGGACCCATGAGCCAGTGGATTAGCAAGAGGACATGGGGGAGACCCCAGGGCCTGCAGCCATTGGGATCCAAGTTTAAGCCAGGCCAGCCATAGAGACACTACCAGGTCCTGAGCAAGCCAGGAGAAAAATGGGGCAACAAGATACCAGTCACTGACTTCACAACAAAATGCCAGCAAGGCAAACAGCAGCCAGGTAAACATGAAAATCACCTGGACTTCAGAGGGCATGGGGCCCAAAGATCCCTCCCTTCGGAACTCCTTATCCAGATGTCTGGAGACCACCTCTGAGGGAACTTAGGAGGAAAGGCTAGCAATCAGACAGATGGAGTTTTTTTCCCTAGAGGAACTAAGCACTGCTTAAAGGAATGGATTAAATTATCAGATTGAACTAATTTAAACCAGGATGAACACTAGGAATTTTTTTCCCCTAGTAGCCAACAGATGGGTCATCCTGAAGAAGATCAATTCAGCTCTAAACAAAAGGGAGATATTATTTTTTCAGAGGTTCCTGATGGAGGTGGCAGATTTAATGCAGGCATCTATTTTTGCTTTTTTCTAAAAACAGAACTACAGTAAAGGAAACTTTCAAATGACACAAATCCACAAGAATGGGAAGAACAGGAGAAGAGACCAAAGCAACACAATTTGGAAGCTAGAAACAGATGGACAAATGATAAGGAACTTAGCAGGTTTCAGAAAGCTGAATGTCATCTTGGCAGTGGACAAAGCTGAGGAGAACCAACCCAATCAACACCACAGAATCTTTAAAGGATTCAGGAACTGGAGGCCCCAGGGTCTCTGGAACTTTGAGTCTGGAAGGAGGAGGACCGAGTAAGCACCAGTTAAGTAGCAATTAGAATCCCTAGGTTCCCTCACCATCTCCACACTTCCCCTTCCCCGCCTTGGCAGAAGCCTGAAGATTTGTTCTCTGAAAAAAAGCAACACAGAAGTTTCTGGATCTAGGGAACAGCAGGTAGAGTTGTGGGCATAGGTACCTGACCCAAGATGGGGAGAGAGGGCCTGTGCATAGTGAACAGTGAATACAATAAACTTTGGCCATCTTTCCTAACTCTGCTTCCAGAACTCTGGCAGGAAGACCCTTACCCTCCAGGCAGGAAGTTGAAATCTAGCCAACCAGTCTAAATTGACACAACATGGCACAAGAGACAGATATGATGAGGGCCACCTTCACTAAGCCCCTCGCCTCAACTGAGCCATCTTTTTAACTTGAGTATAGAATGTGTTAGTGAGTCAGGTACAGGTTCTTACCTGTCCTTGGCTTGTCCTGACCTTGTGCTGACTGACATTCCTATATTCTCCTTCAAACCCTTCAGCCTAGGCCCGCTGCTGACATTTCTTTCATACCAAAGAATCACCCTCCTTTACATACTCCTGAGGGCTACACAGAGGTGGTGGTAAGATAAGAAGCAGAAAATACAAAGCAGCCACTCTGTGTGGCCACATTTATATCAGATGGCCAGAGCCTGCCAGATGTCCCAACTGTGCTGATACCTGTGTTTTTCGTTCACGATCTTACCCACTGACTTGTCCCCGAGGAGCTCTTATAAACTCTCACGAAAACTAAAACCAGACTATGGCTCAGAGACTGTTCGGTTTATCATCTCTCGGGAGCAGTCATGTAATAGGGGCAACATTACACTTTCCACACACAGCTAGATCTGTGCTCGTCACTCCAAGTTCCAAAAGCTCCACAATATACTTTGTAGGGATTTATACACTAAGGTAAACTACAAACCTTAGTTGTCACAAGAAAGTAAGGATAAAAAAGTAAAGGTGTTCAGATCACACCTGGTCTAGCCCACACACTCACAGCTCCAAGTAACACTGAAGACTCGGGTAACACTCTGGGAAACCATGGCACAAACAACACCTCTCTAGGGCCCTGCTACAAGACAGTAACATGAAGAAGTCAGAGGCCTTCTTCCCCACATTACACAGACCACCCAACTCACTCTGCTGTCTAAGTGCTCACAGGGTACCAGTTATGTTGCCTGACGGGAATGGGCTTTTTAAAATAATAGCTCAGATCTTCTTTAAACTAGACAGCCTTTCCCAAAGTGTGCTCCTCAGCACCCCAGGCCCAAGAGATGCTACGCAATAAAAGAAAAGTCAGTGTTCCCAGAGGCATGAGAGACCTTATGTCTGCAGCACCTACACAGTGCCTAGATTATGGAAGGACTCATTAATGCTATGTGTTGACTGACTCCCAAAGAAAACTGTGCAACCTTGTTTAATCCAATGCCCCATATACACAGTTGACCACAGAAGCTTCCTATCTCCTGACCTAGTCTACAGTAGGAAGAGTGGGTTTGCAACACTGAGGCATGGCTCTACACATGGGGAGGGTACAGATAGTTTATCTAAGATCCCTCTCAGTCTAGCAGAAACATTTAGTTTAAACTTAAGTACAAATCAAAGTTCAGATAGAAGGCCCTTGTGTGCATTGAAATGTTGGGAGGAAGAGATGAAGGCCTTGGAATACGAGAAAACAAAACTGAGAAATCTTACCCCCAGGGTTGGTTTCACAGGGTAATGAGCAGAAACTGAAACCAACAGACATTTCTATTGACAAGTTCACCTTCTGGAGCCTTATAACCCAGAAAGATTCTCAAATTATTTAAAACAAGCGAGAGATTTCCCGTCACAAAGCTGAGGGCCAAACAAGTCTGTCAGAATCCTCAAGGGACACAGCAGCCTGAAGGGCACACGTCACCGCAGAAACACCGAAAAGAAAGCAGGAGAAAACGCCAGACACCTCCTCCCCCACTTTCTCTGAGGCTGTGAAGTCTGCTACTTGCCACATGAGTGACAACAAGGACTTGGCCAGCTCCAATATACCAAAAAATGGGGGAAGTGACACTGGGTGACATTCTCCATGAGAGAGATGAGTAATTGTGTTAAAAAATGCGTGGTCTACTACCCCTACCGACTTTAGCAAGACACCTCCTCCACCGAAACAGTGAGCCAGCAACAAATAGCAAATGTCACAGAAAACAAATCTCTTACAGTTGGGTCCCTTTCAGCTGAGGCTTGGGAAGAAGGAGGCCAGCTGAGAACAGAGAAATCATGAAAAGTCACACCACGTATACCCCTTTAGTGTTTTTGTACACAGGCGCCATAATTGAGCATCTCCATGTGCCAAGTTCTCTGCTAATTTTCTTTTTAAAATGCTTTATCTCATTTAAATGAACACTGAGTGCTCCACAATCAGCTTAGTTAACAATGGGAGTGTTAAAAACCAGAGGGGGTAAAAGGGGAGGTGTACATTATACACATACACACACACACACACCCCTCCCTCCATGCCCAATCTATTATTTTATAAATTAAGAGGAACTTTAGTGCAAGTAGTCCGTTCAAGCAAACCTGCCTTGCCTGAGTACCAGCAGAAAAGGGATGTTTATATGCTGAAGACAGACGAGCAATTAGGGCTCTTCAAGCATTATTCCCATGCCCCCATGGATGGTACCATCCCTTATTTCCCTTTCTGCTCCTGCTCTGAGTCAGTGCACAGCTCTGGTCTGCACCCTTGGTGTGGGCATCTCAACCAAACATCGGGCCCTAGAGACACCAAAGTTGTAGCTACTGTTCAGAATTTTGCAGGTCAGGGATCTTTTAACTCAAGCCTTACTATACTATGGGATTAATAAGGCTGTCCCTGGGGTAATCCTTCCATCTTCACCACCATCAGCAACACCACAATCCTTCCCTTGTCCCCAAAGTGTCTAAGTGCACAAGCAAAGAGAAAAAGATGAATTCTATTCTCACATTACATATCTGGGACATAGTCAATTACATATCTGTGAAGAAGTATTTGTTGTTAAATGGAAACATAGCAGTCTTCCTCTAGGAGGTAAGATGGGTGAAAAATCGCTTGAAAACTTGGTCAAGTTTTTCACATTTATGTAGATAGGTGAGATGAAGAGATGGGATCCATGAATGAGTTTCAGGGGGAGAGGTGCATAGGTTTTTGTCTTGTTATTTTTGTGTGTGTTCTAATGAAGTCCTCAGGTGCTATGAATCAGGAATCTATAGGTTGTGTATTTTATCCCTACGGAGTATTCTCTGCCACAAGTACCTTGACGCACATGAGTGCTAGAACACCGCTACATCACAGAATCAGGTGGGAAGAAAGTGATATCCTTGGATAAAGTAGAAATCTTGAAAGAACGGCAACAGGAATCGATACTAGGTACCCTCAGTCTCTCTCTTGACTGTCCTTTACCTGACTTTACAACCTAACAAGTCCATGCTTTTAGCTTCACTTAACACAGTCCAAAAGTCAAAGGCATAGCCTCATCTTTTCCTTGTCACCATAACCCAGTGGCTCTTTTTCTCCCATGTGTCATCTATTTCCATCATTTGACCTTCTATTATTTTCTCAACCTTTCCTTCAAAACTCAGTACTATCACCCTTTTCTCCTTTCTTTCCATTTTTCCAAGGTCCCCATATTTTGCCCCTACCCTGAACATTTCCCATTCCCTCCCTGTTCGTCCCACCTTTATTTCATACCCTCACTCTTACTCACCCAACTGGACATTTCTATTTGCTTTTCTTGTGGGATTACCCATATTTTTTTCTTGCTTTCTTCTTTCTATCTTCTTCACACCTCCTGCCCTTTCTTAAAACCTTGTCCCCTTCTAGAATTCCACTTCCTTGCTCTTCTCTCTAGGTTACTCTTATACTTCTGCCTCTCTTGAATTATATAAAGGTTGACTTCTACATTCTTTCTTAGAAAGAAAATGCTATAATTCTTAAATGCCTGTTAATCATATCCTTGGATTTTATCCCAGACCCTTTCTGGTTTCTTGAGACAGGGTCTCACTCTATCACCCTGGCTAGAGTGCAGTGGCATGATCACAGCTCACTGCAACCTCAGGCTCCTGGGCTCAAGTGATCCTCCCACCTCAGCCTCCCAAAGTTCTGGGATTATTGGCATGAACACCATGCCTGGCCTCTTGTAGAGTTTTTATAGAGCAACACTGGCATGTAACAGAAACTCCTTGTTCAAAAAGCTTCTTCCCTTCACCTATTTTATATACTGTATGTAGCCTCACAGATCTTGACATCTATGGTTAATTAATTAGTTTGGATAAAATGTGTAGGCTGGCTTGTGAATAATTTCTTGTTAGAAGAAATGTAGGTTCAGTAGATGATGGATAACCTATATTTTCCTTTTCTTATTGACCACATCACTTCATACTTTAACTCCACATGGTCTCTAATTATTGAGTTCTCTATTCTCTCACCCTAACTTTAACTATAAATTTCTTGAGAAAAGGGTCTGTGTATCATGTGGGAGGAAAAAAAACCCTAATAACTATTAAGTATTTACTATGCACCATGCACTATACTATACTACATGCTTTAGCTCATTTTACACTGACAACAATCCTAGGAAGCACATATTGCTGTTCCCATTTTAAGAATGAGGTACGTGAGCTACAGAAAATTTAAATATCTTGTTCCAGATCACATGGACAGAAAGTGGAGAAACGGGGACTCAGTCTCAGATTAATCTGACTCTTTACTATCCTCATCTTCCTACCTGCATAGGACCTACCCCAGTTTTAGACATACAGTAGGTACTCAGAGAATACATATTGGCTAACTTAGCTGTTAAGAAAAGACTCTAAGGTGATAGCAGTATAACCAAGTCAAAAAGTCATCTCAGGTTTTGTTATTGACCTAAACCTTGTTTGTTATTCCCACTGTATTATCCCTCTCACACCTGGCATGTGAGCCTGCTGTTCCCTTGTTTCTTTTATATAACAGTTCCTATTTGAAAAGTCTCTGCCCAGCATCCCATGACCTTAAAATGTCTAGACTTCTATGACAGTCATACAACTAATAATTTGTATATTTGCATGTGAAAGACAGATCTCTCCTGTGTACCTTGTTTCTCCCACTGCATCTAGCACAGTATACTGCACTATCATCATCATCATCATCATCATTGTCTTGATCTGGGTGATAGTTATTGTCACTATTTGACCTGTCTGGAACCTCCCTGGAAAAGCCCTATTCATAAGATTTGTTAGTTGACCTGACCCAGAGCTCACACAGTGAGGAAAGTGAAGGCATTTGTTGAAAACAATATGGTAATTGTTTAATATTGCAGTGGCCTGTGGCATTGATACCAGTTGGTGCAAAAAGAAGCTGGTCAGAAAACTTAATGGGAAATAAGGAATAAGATAAGGAATCTAAGGAATATGAAGACCTTCTTATATCTTTCCCAGGCATGCACAAAACCCCAAATGCAAACATCCTTCTAGATCCCCATGAATACATTGGAGCTTTTCAAAACCACCTATATACTTCTGAGGAATAAGATGCCTATAGGTCCTCATATTCTTCAGATTCTTAATCCTTAGACTGCTGAAGAATAAGATGTCTATTCTGGGGGTTTTGTGCATGCCCAAGAAAGATATAAAAGGGTCCTAATCCCTCAATTGTGGCTGAGCTAGAAGCTCTGCACAAACAGGAAGAAATGGCTAAACTAGAGCTGTAAGCTTCCAGAGTGTTGAAAGCCTGCCCCAACACACACACAGAGCCTCTTAGTATATGGTGGGAGACTTATTAATAAAAGACATTTAAGGAAATCTCTATCCAATCCTTAGCTGATTACTAAGCTAAACAAGAAGAGACTTTAGTGACTTCACATCACAAATAACAGAAATAACACATCACAGCCTTTACAGAATTAATCCAGGAAAGTTAAGCAAATAGTACCAGCAGCAAAAACAACAAACAGGAACAACAACAACAAACCTGAGGAAAGGGGGAAGTATGATTTCCAGAATTGCTAGATTATATATATTATTTTAAATGTCCTGTATTTATCAAAAAAAAATTAAAAGACACAGTAAAGTATGGCCCAAGCGCACACACGCATACACACAAGCAGTCAATAGAAAATGTACCTAGGAAAGGCCAGTTGTTGGACTTGTAGACAAAGACTTTAAATCAGCTATTACAAATATGTTCAAAAAACTACAGAAAATCATACTGAAGAATTAAAGGAGAGTATGTGCCATGGTTTGGATATGGTTTGTTTGTCCTCGCCAAATCTCATGTTGAAATTTAATCTCCAGAGTGGTGATGTTGAGATGGGGGGCCGGGGGGGGGGCAGTTTAAGTCATAGGGGTAGACTCCTCATGAATAGACTAATGCCCTCCCTTGGGGGAAGGAGAGGGAGTTCTCACTCTATTAGTTCCCAGGAGTGCTGGTTGTTAAAAAGAGCTTAGCACCTCCCCCCTCTCTCTCTTGCTTCCTGTCTTGCCACGTAATGTCTTCATATACCAGCTCCCCTTCACCTACCACTATGAGTGGAAGCAGCCTAAGGCCCTCACCAGATGCCCAATCTTGAACTTGCCAGCCATCAGAATAATAAAAATAAATTTTTTTTCTTTATAAATTACCCAGCCTCAGGTATTCCTTTATTGCAACACAAAGTGTATTAAGACAGTATGATAATGATTAGCAACCAAATAGTAAATAACAATAAAGCTATACAAATTATTTGGGGTGGGAGTGGGGAAGAACCACCTAAAAAGTCAAGAGTTGAAAAGTACTTAACAACTGAAATTAAAAATTAACTAGCAGGGCTCAACAACAGATTTGAACTGCAGAAGATAGAATCTAAACACTCAAGATGGGTAAATTGAGACTGAGATTGTCCAGTCTGAGAAACAGAAAGAAAAAAATCTTAAGGAAAAATGAACAGAGTCCAAGAGTCCTGTGGGACAGCATCAAGCATACCGATATACACATAATGGGAATCCCACAAGGAGAGGAGAGAGAAAAGGACATAAAGTATATTTGAAGAAATAATGGCAGAAAATGTCCCAAATTTGATGAACACATTAATCTGCCCATCAAAAAACTCGATAAGCTTTGACTAGAATAAACTCAAAGTGGTACACATCTACACACATCATAGTCAAACTGTTAAAAGAGAAAGAGAATCTCAAAAGCAGCCAGAAAAAAATGACTCATTGTACACAAAGGATCTATAACAAAATGAATAGCTGACTTAAGATCAGAAACTAAGGAGGCCAAAAAATGGTGGAATGACATAGTCACATGTGGAAAGGAAAAGAATCTCACACAAGAATTTTGTATCTAGAAAAACTTTCCTTCAAAAATGAAGGAGAAACTTAGACCTTCTCAGATAAACAAAAATTGAGCCAAGTAATTGCTAGCAAATCAACCCTAAAAGAAATAGTAAAGGGAATCCTTTGTGCTGAGTTAAAGGACACTAGACAGTAATTTGAATCCACACAAAGAAATAAAGAGCATAAATAAAGTTAAGTTCACAGGTAAATATAAAAAACAGTATGTGATATGGTGATTTATGATAAATATATATTTGGTCTTTGTGCCCATTTCCAAGCCCTTAAAACCCTAGGAATATCTAAAATGAGAAGTGTCTTTTTGGTTTACTAATGAGATGACTAATGATTGAGGGCTCCTGGGTCCATGAAATGAGTAGATATGGGGTACTGCAGCACCACAGAGAAGGCCTGAATCTAGACATATTCCTTTTGCACCCTCTCAGGCACATAATGCCAATAAGAACTGTTCTGTGTGCCAGCAAAAGAGACAGAAACTGCCAATGGCTGTGTGGCAGATTCCCTCGAGGAAAGGCCCTGAACATAGCTGACAAGTGAGACTGATGCTGGTAGCCCTGGGAGGCAGGGGGCTACAAACAAGTCTTGATAGGAATAACACTGTGATTCTGAAGTGGCTTTGCTTACCCAATGGAAGATGCAAATGCTCATAGGAGCATAAATTTAAAAAAAAACAAACAGAAGATATTGCATAAATTTGGATGGCCAATTATCATTTCTTCAGACCAAGGAACACAATGTACAACCCATAATATCCAGCAATAGGCAAAGAGATATCCTCCTCAGAGTAATAGTTTGATAGGAAAGTAGAAAAGGCAGTTAAAACATTGGTTGTCTAAAATAAGGTGAGATGAAAGCATGAAGGTCTGGCTTACACACCTTCACAGTATGTACTCACACTCAACATGAGTGGGACTAGAGGGAGTGTTCCCACTAGATTCTCCTTTGTTTTTCTGGTTGATCTGGGGAAGAGGGTATGAACTAAAATAAAATCCTAATCCCCCCACTGACTGAACAGACCCCTTCTTGGCCAAGAGGACTCCAGAGAAACCTCAAACCTGAGTTCCCACCCATGATGGGATGGGAGCTCAGACACACCTCATTATACCCCCTCCCTTGCTAATGGCCATCAGGCTTTTTTCTTTAAGGGCTAACCAGACACCAATGTCATGATCTACTCCTCCCTGTTTGCAGTTTGGGCACTACAACTAATCACCATTCTTTCTTGATAAGAGACCACCAACACTCTTTCCTGATAAGAGACCATCAACCAGGGAGTGGTAGGAGTGGTTTAACCAGTCTACAGAGCATGCTCAGAGAGGCTGTTGTGTCCTTGCTTTACCTTTTGACATAAAAGGGCCTTCATTTTCCGAATATGGCCATCATAAAGGGGCATAAAGCTTGATTGCACATATACATGTTTCCTTTCATAAATATTCATGACTCCTCCTACAGCTTGTTAAATATGTATCTTAGGCCATCCTGCTCAGTAAAAATTCCTGTTCCCATGTCCCTGCCTCAAAGCACATGTTCCTGGCTTCTGGCTGGGGCTCTCCTTTCCAGCCTGTGAGAGTGGCCACTCACCTTGCAACATTTTATGAGAAATAAAGCTCTCCTTTCCAAATTTATGAAGGTTGTCATTTTCTTCAGTCAATGAGGGAGTAGGGAGGTTGCTGGTATGACTATGCAATTCTTGCCAAGGGTGGAGTACCCTGGGATAGTGATTATACTTTCTACTTTTTTTCTTTCTTTCTTCCCCACATCACCTCAATTTTTTTTTCTTTCCCCCACCTGATGCAGTGGTCCTAGGACCAGGGCAACTACAAGTGCTAGAAGCAGGGATGATTCCCAAGTAAGAAACTGTTACTATGTTTTTAAACCTTATCCAGAATTCCTAAAGGCCTGATGGAAATGGTTTGTGCAAAATTGGGGTTAATAGTGGATACAGCTATATAGCCTGGTGGTAAAAATGGCCCACTAGCTCCGCACTTATGTAACCTTACCCCCTCTGAATGGGAATAGACTGAGGGGGAAGCACTTGATAGACTAGTATTGCTGTCTGCAATCTAGACCAGGACAGAGGTGATTCTAATGTCTCTTCTAAAGGTGAAAAAGTTTGGATATTAATGGAGAGAAGGAGGAATAACAGCTGAGAGTAAAGAAATAAATAAATGGATAATAAATTCATGGAAATTCAATATTACATTAACAGTTCAAAAGAGGCTCAGAGCAAGAGATGACATTGTCTCTTAGCTCAATTATAGAGATGCCTGAAAGAGTGAAACTATATGTTTGCTAACATCACTCCTGCTTTTAGAACATGCCTAGATTGAATGGAAGCCTGCAAACCTGAGTATATTCAATATATATCTACATAGTGAAATACACATATATATTCAAAATATATATATTTGGTCTTCATCCTTGTTTCCTGGCATACAACTCCTAAAATCCTTGGAATCTCCAAGGTGATGTCTTTTTGTATACTCACGATTGATTGATGATTGGCAGGTCCTAGGCAGCTTCAAAATGGTGGCTGGTTACCAGAAAGACCAAGGCAAAATTAGAGGGTTGAGACTTTCAGCCACACCCCCCAACATACAGGGAGGGAAGGGGGCTGAAGGTTAAGTTGATCACCAAGGGCCAATGATTTATTTAGTCAATCATGCCTACGTAATGAAGTATCCATAAAAAGCCCAAAAGGACAGGTTTCAGAGAGTTCCTGCATAGCTGAACATGTGGAGGTTCCTGAAGGGTGGCACACTCAGAGAGGGCCTGGAAGCTGGAACCCCTTCCCCCATACCTTGCCCTATGCATCTCTTCATCTATATCCTTTGTAATATACTTTGTAATAAACCAGTAAATGCGAAAAAAAAAAAAAACCACAATGAAGTTCAGAGAACTTCCAGGTTGGCAAACACATAGAGGTGCTGGAAGGGTAGTGTGCCAGGACAGGGTATGGAAGCTCTGTACCCCTTTGCACATACCTTTCCATATGCATTTCTTCCATCTGGCTGTTCCTGAATTGTATCATTTTATAACAAAACAATAATCCAGCAAGTAAATTCTTTTCCTGAGTTCTGTGAGCTATTCTAGCAATGATAGAACTAAAAGAGGGGGTTGTGGGAACCTCAGATTTATAGCTGATTGGCCAGAAGCACAGGTGACAGCCTGGACTTATGACTGGTATCTGAAGTGGGGCAGAGTCCTGTGGAACTGAGCCCTTTAATAATAGTATCTGAGACTAACTCCAGGTGGATAGTGTCAGAATTGAAATGAATTACAGGATACCCAGTTGGTGTCCACAAGAAAATCGAATTGAATTAAATTGGTGTGAGAAAAATCCCAAACATCTGCTGTCAAAAATGTTTTGGAAGTATTGAGTACTGTGAGTGAGAGTATAGAGAAAACAGTTTGTTTTCCCAATACACAGTATAAGTGTATTTTTGTTTGTAACTCCCTTTTTCTCCTATCTGATTTAAAAGAACACTGCATAAAGCAATAATTATACAACTATGTTGAGGGTCTTATGATATATAAAGATGTAATTCATATAAACAATAATAGCACAAAGTAGGGAGGAGATAACAGAACTATAGTGAAGCAAGTTTCAACTAAATTGTTTTAAGTTAAGATGTTAATTGTAAGCCCCAGGGAAACCTCTAGGAAAATAACCTGAAAATAAATAGTCAAAGAAACAACAAGGGAAATACAATGGTATGCTAGAAAATAACATATATAAAACAAAGAGCAAAATGGTAGATGTAAGTCCTGCAGCATCAGTAGTTTCATTGAATATAAATGGATTAAATATTCTAATTAAAAGGCAGATATTGGAAAAATGAATTTTTAAAAACCCAACTATATAGTGAATAAGAGACACATTTTAGATTCAAAAACACAAATAGTTTGAAAGTAAGTTAATTGAAAAAGATATAACATGCAAACAGTAGCCAAAAAAGAGCTATAATGATATACTAATATCAGACAAAATATATTAAGTAAAAAAATGTTACTAGAGACAAGTATGAAGCTTTTATAAAAATAAGAGTGTCAATCCATCAGGAAGATATAACAATTATAAACGTAGATGCAGTTAACAGCATAATACAATGAGCAAAATATGATGTGCAAAAACTTAATTGAAGGCAGAAATAAAATTTTCAATAGGAGTAGTTGAAGATTTCAATACCCCCTTTTTAGTAATGGATGTATCGACCAAACAAAAGGACAAGAAATTGGAAGATTTGAATAACAGTATAAACCAACTATATCTATCAGACATCTATAGAACACTACTTCCCTCCTCTCCCCATCACATCAACAGCAGAATACATATTTTTCTCAAGTGCACATGAAACATTCCCAGGATAGATCATATGATAGGCTATAAAAACAAATCTCAATAAATTTAAAAGGTTGAAACTAAGGGAAGAAATTGTTTTTTAATACTCACAGAACTTCTGACACCAAATGTGTGGGTTTTCCACACCAAACAATTCTCCAGTTCTCTGTGGGTAACAACTGGGTGTCCTCTAATTCAATTCAATTCTGACACTATGTACCTGGAGTTAGTATCAGATCCGAGGAGTAAAAGAGCTCATCCCCACAAGACAGCACCCCCTTCAGTCACCAATCCCAAGTCCGGGCCTCCTGTACTTCAGACTGACCATTTATGAATCGGAAGTTCTCACAAGCTCCTCCTCAGGATTGATCATTTGCTTGAATGGCTCACAGAACTCAGGAAAACAATTTATTTACTAGGTTACTTGTTTGTTATAAAATGATACAACTCACAAGCAGCCAGATGGAAAAGATGCATACAGCAAGGTATTTGGGAAAGGGCATAGAGCTTCCATGCCCTCCAGGCACACCACTCTCCCAGAACCTCCACATGTTTACCAACTGGGAAGCTCTCCAAACTCTGTCCTTTTGAGTTTTTATAGAGGCTGTATTGGCTAAATCATTGTCCGTTTCTCATTAACTCACCCACCAGCTCCTCTCCCCTTCCCCAGAGGTGGGGGGTGGGTCTGAAAGTTCCAACACTCTAATGAGTTGGTTGGTTCCCCTAGCAATAGCCCCATCCTCCAAGAGTCACCTCATTGGCATAAATTCAGATATGGTTAAAAGGGGCTTATTATGAAGAAAAAAATGTGTTCCTCTTATCCCTACCACTCAGAAAATTCCAAAGGTTTTAGGCACTCTGTGAGTAACTAGAAACAAGGACCAAATATATATTTCTTATATCACAATATCACACTGACCATATAGAATGAATTTAAAAATCAATGACAAAAGAAAATTTGATAAAATGACAATATGTGTAAATTAAGCAATGCTTTCTTAAATAATAAATAGGTTTAAAAAACAAAGGTAATTAAGGACTATGCCGAGGTGGTGGAATAAAAATAAAACACAACACACAAAAATGTATGGGATGCAGCTGTAGCCGTTTTCAGGGGGAATTTATAGCTATAAATCCATGTATTAAAAAAAGAAAACAGATAGCATCAATAATCTAATCTTTCACTCTAAGAAACTAGGAAAAGAAGAGCAAGCTAAGTGCAAAGTACACAGAAGGAAGAGAATACTGAAGATTAGAGTGGAAATAAAATAGAGAATAGAAAAACAATAGAAAAGCTCAACAAAACCAAAAATAAGTTCTGTTAAATTAAGTTCAGCCAAAAGCTGACTCCTTACACCTTTTAAGTTCAACCTAAAGATTTCTCCATACATAATGAACTGTAACCTAACTGGATGAGTAAACAGAGTATAACCTACTCATGTACCAATCACCAAATTTTGGCCAATCAAAGGCAACCAATTGTTCAAACAATGTCCAAATAAGACAAACACTGAATTGTAACTTACCTGACTGTTTCTTAACATCGATTCCATTTTCTGTACATAACTTCCTTTTTCTGTCCATAAATCCTCTCTGATCATGCAAAAGCAGAGTCAGTCTAAACCTATTCTGAATCAGGGGGCTGTCTGAGTGATGAATCATTCTTTACTCAATTACATTCTGTTAACTTTAATTTGTATAAGGTTTTTCTTTTAACAGTTCTATAAAATGATCAACAAATTAACAACATTTAGCTAGACTGACCAAGAAAAAAAGACAAGATTCTAATTACTGAAATCATAAATGAGAGGACATTATTACCAACTTTACTGAAATAAAGGATAATAGGGGAATACTGAGAATAACTGTATGCTCACAAATTAGATAACATAAATGAAATGGACAAATTCTTAGAAAGACATAAGCTACAGAAACTGACTCAAGAAGGAATTGAAAATTTGAATGGTCTATAACAAATAAAGGGATTAAATTAGTAATTTTAAAATGTCACTCCAAATTTAAAAAAAAAAAAAAAAGGCCCAGGCCTGAGTGGCTTTACTGGTGAAATATATGAAATGTTTAAGGAAATATTGGGATGTTTAATACCAATCATTCATAAGCTCTTCCGAAAGATAGAAAATTAGGGAAAACTTTCCAACTTATTCTATGAGGCCAGTGTTACCCTGAAATCAAAACCAGATAAAAACATCACAAATAAAGAAAGCTGCAGACCAGTATCCTCAGTAATATAGAATCAGAAATATTCAACATAACACTAGCAAACTAAATCTTACAACAAATAAAAATGATTACACACCATTACAAAATAGGATTTATCCCAGAAATGCAAAGTTGGCTTAACAAACAAAAATTATTCAATATAATACATCATTTTAATAGAATAAATGACAGAAACCAGATGATCATCTCAAACGATGAAGAAAAAGCATTTGAAACATTCAACAAATTATGAATAGAAGGGTACTACACTGACCTGATTAAGGCCGTCTATGAAAAACCCACAGGTAACATCATAATTAATGGTGAAGCTGAATGCTTTACTCCTAAGATCAGAAATAAAACAAAGACATCTCTTCTCACCACTTCTATCCTATAGCACACTGGAAATTCTATAAGGGCAGTTAGGGAAGAAAAAGAAATGACAGGAATCCAGATTGGAAAAACAAGTAAATCTCTATTTGCAGATAACATAATCTTACATGTAGAAAATTCTAAGGCATCTCTGAAAAGACTATGAGAATTTATAAAGGAGTTCAGCAAATTTTCAGGATACAGGATAAATATACAAAAATCAATAGGGTTTTTATACGCTAGCAATAAGCAACCTGAAAGGGAAATTAACAAAACAAATTCTATTTATGATAGCATCAAAAACATAAAATACTAAGAATATATTTGACAAAAGAAGTGTAAGACTTGTACATTGAATGACAAAACATTGCTGAAAGGCATTAAAAAAGATATAAAGAAATAGAAAGACATCCCATGTTCACGGATCAGAAGACTTAATATTGTTAAGATGGGAATATTCCTCAAATTAATCTACAGATTTAATACAATGCCTAACCAAAAAAAGCGCTTTTTTTGAAGAAATTAACAAATTGATTCAAAAAATTCAGGTAGAGATGAAAGGGAAGTAGAATGGCCAAAACAATCATCAAAAAGAAGAACAAAGTTGGAAGACTCATATTTCACTATATTAAAACTTACTACAAAGGTACAGTAATCAAGACAGTGTGGTACTGGCAGAAGGATAGACATATAAATCAACGGAATAGAACTGAAAGTCTGGAAATAAACCTTTACATTTATAGTCAACTGATTTTTTGACAAGGGTACCATGACAATTCAGTGAGGAAAAAAATAGTTTTTTTCAACAAATGGAGCCAGGACAAGTGGCTATTCAGATGCAAAAGAATTACACTGGACCCTCACCTCATAAAATTAATTCAGAATGGATGATCATAGACAGAAATGTAATAGTTAAAACCATAATAGTATTTAGAAGAAAACAAATGACCTGGGATTCATTTCTAGATATGACTCTAAAAGCATGAGCAACAAAATAAAAAACAGATAAATCAGGCTTCACCAAAATTTAAAACATATGTGCTTCAGAAGACCCCATCAAGTAAATGAAAAAACAACACAAAATGGGAGAAAATATTTCCAAGTCATTATCTAATAAGGAACTTGTATCTAGAATATGCAAAGAACTCTTACAATTCAACAATAAAAAGCCAAATAACCCAATCAAAACGATATGAATAAATTTTTCTCCACAGAACATATAAAAATGGCCAACAAGCACATAAAGTGATGCTCAACATTAGTCATTAAGAAAATGCAAATCAAAACCATAATGAGATACCATTTCATTTCCAGTAGAATAACTAAAAGCAAAAAGAAAATAAGAAGCATGGCAAGGATTAGAGGAACTGAAATGTTCATACATTGCTGGTAGGATTATAAAATGGCTCAGCCATTTTGGACAATTGTTTAGTAGTCCCTCAAGATATTAAACATAGAATTACCATATGATCCAGCAATTCTGCTCCTAGGTATGTACCCATGAGAAATGAAAACATATCACATGAAAACTTGTATAAGAATAAATGTTCACAGCACCATTATTCAGTATAGCCAAAAAGTGGAAACAATTCAAAAGTCCATTACCTAATAAATGGAAAAACAAAATGTGATATAGCTGTACAGTGGAATATTATTCAGCAACTAAAAAGAAATGAAGTGTTGACACATCCTACAACATTACAACATGGATGAACCTTGAGAACAATATTAAATGAAAGAAGCCAGTCACAGAAGCATGCATATTGTATGACTCCACGTATACGAAATGTGCAGAATGGGTAAACTCATAAGGACGGAGAGCAAATGTGTTACTTCCAGGGACTGAGGGGAGAGGGAAACAGGAAGCGACTGCTAACAGGTACAGGGTTTCTTGGGGAGGATAAAATTGTTCTGGAATTTGATAGCGGTGATGGTTGTACAACTCCATAAATACACTAAAAACCACAGAATTGTACACTTCGAAAAGGTGGATTTTTACGGCATATAAACATCTCATTAAAGCTATTATTGGAAAAGAGATTAGGAGAAGTGTAACAGGCAACAATGACCATGCTGCCTCCTCACTAGTGCCCTATTCATCTCTCTGCGTTCCCTGAGCTCCCTCCTCCCCACCCCCTCTCATTCAGGCCGTGCTTCCCTTCCTCTCTCTGACCTTCCCCTGCATCTCGCTCTGACTGCCCTGCAGTCCTCAGCCTGGCTCGCACTGGGATTTGAAGGCCCTCTGCTTCACCCCCTTGCTTTGCCTACGAGGACTCCACATCACAGAGAGGAGAGGTGAGCCGCCCAAGGCCACACAGTTAAGGAGTGTTGGGGCCGGGGATCTGCAATGAGTGGTGTTCTCTCTGTGGCCCCTCAGTGCTTCCTTCCACTTGTAAAGGGAAAGGGCCTGCTGTAGAATCTTAGAAATTCCAGGGATTGTCCTCCTTCCCTGGGACTTCCCAACCCACAGGTTAACTTACGGACCTTTCACCTAGACTTCCTTCTTCCTAGGCCCTCTCGTCCTCTCTTCCCAGCCCCCCATTACCTCACCCTCTTCTCCCCAGGCCTCTCTTCTTCTCCTTACCCTCCCCACCTTTCTCTTTCCTCTGACTCCAGCACCTTCCCTCTGAATGCGCCTCCCTCCCCATTTATCCCCACATCCCCTCCAGGAGTCTCTGCTGATGCATCCCCAGGGACCACCATCTCAAATCTGGCCATAGAACAAGAATATATAGGCAGTTTGGGCCATGCGATAGAATTAAAGTCATTCACCAAATTTCCCTGCAGGATATACCATGGATAAAAGTAGCAAGTAACTCTTTAATATGCATCGTTTGGCTTCTGAAGCTTCCTTATTCTCTGCACATGTCTCATCTTCAGTTTAACACCCACAAGTAACATGAATAGTATCTAACAAGCTTTGTTAAGCATAAGAAATTAACTGACACTTAGACCAGGAAGATGAACATTTTGCATTATAACACGCACACACACTCTCTCTCTCTAATAACTAATATTACTGTAATTTTTTTCCCATGAGTGACCTCTCCTCCTACAATTATGAGGTTTTCCTAAGAACTGATCAGAGTGATCAGATTAGAACAGTTCTAACCCAATTTCTCTCCAATTCCCCTCAGAAGTGGGTTGGGGCTGTCTCTGACACCTCATATTCCCAATCTTCAGGCTCCCAGGGGGCAGACAGCTGCTGAAAGCCATGGCTCAGCCAGGCTCTGAGATGGAAAGTACAGATATGCTGGCTTCACACCAACGGAAGCTTCAACTTGTCACCTTCTTCCACTGCCCCAGGGCTGGTGGCAGGGCCAGCTTTATGGGGAAGTGGCCTGTGCAGTCATAGACATTCATGTGCTTAGAAGGACACTATACTTGGTTTAATGCTTTGCTGTCACTATCTTGAAATTCTTAATGATTTTTGAACTAGGTGCCCTGCACTTTCATTTTACACTGGGTCCCATGAATAACGAACGTAACCAGTGCCAGCAGCTGTCGTCTGTGAGAAGAGAAGGCATGCGCTAAGCCAGCTTTGGTCCTCCTCTCCCTCCCCTGCTTGGTTTTGCAACAAAAGGGAGAATAGAATATGAGGGGGAGTTGAGAAGGATATATTGTCCCAAGTACATAAGTAATCATTTCAGGGTCATGATTATGTTCCTTCGTAAGAAAGATGACGGTTTCTCAGCTCTTCTTTTTAAGGATGAAAGGGTCAGTCATGTAAGATAAGAGAATAAAATGTGTGTGTGTGTGTGTGTGTGTGTGTGAAAGAAGTAGCACTTACTGTGTGCCGCACACTGCATAAGAACTTTATGTATACCACCTCATTTATTCTTCAGGACAATCTATGAGGTAAAATGTTACTATCACCCTAACTTATAGATGAAGAAAATGATTCTTAGAAAAATTAAATAACTTGACCCAGATCACATAACAAGAAAGAGGCACACTGGGCTGACCCAGATCCAATTTAAGTACAAAACCCATGTGTTGCATCACTAGGCTGTGTAGCCTCGGCTGGGGGTTGGTTTGCATATAATTTCCATGGGAAACAATTCTTGAGTACTGACTACCAAGTAGGTTGTATCTGTTAACTCACTTAATCCTTGCAATACTCTGTGACATAGAGACTTTTATTTAGTTCCACTGTATGGATAAGAAAACTGAGGCACAGAGAAGTTAGGTAAGTTTCCCAAGGTCACACAACTAGTAAGTAGTAGAAATGGATTTTTAAATCACATTATCTGGCTCAAGATTTTTAACTTTCACCATTACCTTATTCTGCCTCAGTGTAGGAGAAATGACCTAATAGAATGTAATACAAGATCCCTTTTGAGCATAAAGAAGTATGGAAAAATTACCAGGTTCTTTCTTTAAAATCAACCCTTCTCCTAAATTGACTAAGGAATGTAATATTCCAACTTGAGAGTGTCCCAAGCCATTTCCCAGGACCCACCACCCAGGGACTGACAATTAGCCAACCTCCTCACAGCAGTCACCATGTCCTTATCTCCCACTCTCCCCTCCAAAATTCCTCTACCATCCCATGAAGATACCCAGGAAAATCTCTTTCCTTCTCTCTCAGTCCTCAAGGGTCTCTTAGCAGCACTCTTGGACTCTATTTCTGTAAAAGACACTAGAAACAGGCATTCAGCCCACACAGGTTGACTGCTCTTTCCTCACTCACCTTTCATGCCACATCATCCTTCCTCTGGCCTGGGGCCTGTTCATCTAGAACAAGAACAGCTTACTCAGAACAAGAGCCATGGCCTGGGAGGGTCAGTGGCCAATGGGAGAATTTCCAGATGAGCAAGATGACCTTCAGGTTTTCCTGTGTTCTTTCAGCCCACCATCTCTACCCAGCCTTTTCTTCAGTGAACACCTTTCTTTATGAGAAAACAGTCCAGCTTTCTCTCCCCAGAGTGGCCACAGTGTAGGAAACCACACACTGACCTATATGTAGAATTGGCCTTGACATATGTGGTTTAGAAATGCACCAGTCAAGCAGAGGTTGGGTTACTAATCTTAGCAGTACCACTGGATTATTTTGCTGGTTTTTCATGAGAATTCTAGAGATAGAAGGGGTTTTTCCTTGCTGAAGTGTGGAGGAAAAAGAATGATGAAGAGAATTTATTTGTGACATTCACCTTCCCACTCTTCCAGATGATTGTTAAAATAATTCCAAAGAATGCCACTCAGTAATATTTTTCTGGCCCCCTAGAATTGACTGAGTTACTATAATGCAGTATTCAAAGACAAGTTGGATTATTTTTTTCCCACAACACCTAGAGTATGCCTATAAAAAGTCATCAATAGGTGTCTGAATTAGCACTGACTTGTATTTGTTTCTATTAATTTCATAGATGTAGTTTTGCTGTCTACTCCCCCAACTAGATTATAAGCTCCTTGAGGGAAGGGACTCCTTCATATTCTTTTGCATAGTCCCTTATACATTTCACAATTCTGGGCATATTATAGGAATCCACAATCAAGGATATCCTAGAAAAATCTAGGAGAACTAGATTCTACCAAGAGTATACCTTCCTCAGAGCACTTGGGATAACTCAGAACTTTTTCACGTTTTCAGGAGTACAAGCTGTTGGTTTGTTAAGCCATCTTGAGATTGGACAATGCTTTTGTTTGGGGCTTACTATAAGAAAAGGGAATCTGACATCAGGTTCTTCAAATAAGACATTTAATTGCACAAGAATTGTAAGTGAATGAATGAACTAAGGTATGAGTACCCTTTGAAAGGGAAATTGCTCAAAGAACTTTGGGGTTTGGTAAAGTTCTTCTCCCTGGGGATATACTCTGCGTCCTTGAGGCACACATGATGTTGAGAGTAATAAATATTAACTATCACATTCCACCCTTTTAAAATAATAAACTGTTACATTTGCACACAATTTTATATTTTTCAAAGTTTTTTCATACCCATTATCAAATTTGAGTTTATATTGATCTTGTGGGCTAGGGCAGGGAAACACACACCCAGAGAGATTAATTGACTTGCCAAATGTCAAAAAGTTCAGGAAAACTAAGGTAAAAAACCTAAAGGGCTTCTATTCCTCCATGGCTATCCACTTCAGTGACAGTCATTCCTTTAGGCAATCTGTTGAGGATAACACCTTGAGTATGAATTTCAGTTTACAGTTACAAAGTAACTATAATACACATTATTTTAGTTACAAAGCACATACACTGAGCCATTGTGCATACCATACTCTAATTGTGTTAGTTCATTCTGGTTGTATGAAATACTGGTTGTAGTAGATATCCCCAGACTCCAGTGCATCTTATTTCTTTACGTCAGTCATTCTTGACTGGGGTTCACAACAACTTCTAATTTACCATCTATATCTCATTTATAACATGAAGAAAATTTTATATCTTCTGACTTTGTGTTTCAGCAAGTTCTTTGCTTTTACTCAAGTTATTTTCTACTTGTTTAGACCAATCCAAGTGTGGGGTGTGTACACATGCGTGTGTGTATATGTGCGTGTGTGATTTGACAACCATCTAGGATTTGTTTATTTGGTTTTTGGTTTATTCATGATATCTCTTCTTACCAAACTGTGGATTTTACATGTGTTACGAACACATTTGGTGTTAGATTTTCATCCCTCAAAGATTTTTTTTAAATAATTTTGTCTTAGTTTAAGTTACCCAAAAGCAGACACTGAAACAAGCACTTCGGTACAGGTAGTTTATTTGGAAGGTGATCTCAGAAACACAAGTGAGAAAGTGAGGAAAATGACACAAGGAGAAAAGCCAATAAAAGTGTCATCAAGTGGGTTATCAGTGTGAGCAAAGGGGGCTGAGCTCTCCTGAGGACCTTCTGAGAAACCGTATGGAATATGTGTCAGGAATCATACTCCCTTCCCTTAACTCTCTCACTCTGTGTGTGTGTGTATGTGTGTGTGTCTCTTCTGGGTAGCACCTGCTTGCTTTCATGGTTGACCTCAGAGGTGAGGACCAAAGCTAATGTCAGGAATCCAGATGGTGCTCATATTTGTCACAAAAGAAGATATAGCATGAGCTAATTGATATAAATAAAACTTTGCCAGAACTAGAAAAAATCCACTTCTTGCCTCAAAGCCTCAATATCTTACATGTGATGGAAATAGTCAATATTGTTTTGTGACCCACAATCTGAGATCTGCCCATTCTCAGACCCAGTCTTCAAATAATGAAACAAGCCAAGGTCAAGATCAGAGAATTATTAAGAGCTGCTTAGAGCCAACTCAAGTACAATACTATTTGAAAATAAACTCAAAATATAATAGAATAAACCTAACAATTAACTCAGCAAAAAACATCTTTCAGATGTGTGGCTTTAAGGAAAGTAGCTTGACCTGTCCCAATTTGGGCAGTTTTCTAGATACCCATTGTCTCATGCTAGAGCTTCTGTCTGACAAATATGAACATGATCTGGGTTGTTTACCTTGGCCTTCTCCCTGGCATCTGAGATCCTAAGGGATGATATAGGGCAATACATTTAGTCGTTCCTAGTACCTTTCACAGATACGTTATAATCTTGGTAAATATTATTACCTTGTTATGTTTGTTATTGGTAAAGTTTTATCCTACATCACCTGTAGATCTTTATTTGAAGCTCCTTCTGCTATTAGAGAACCTATTTATTCTCATAACATAACAGAGAATTTTGACGCTTTCTTTTCTGGAACTTACACTGGTTTCTGTTTAAAGACTGGCATTTATTTATCCCCTTGTGGAGCTTTAATCTTACTGCAGCATCTCTTTGCCACATTAATGTATCCACCACACAACATAAATGTCAGTTCTTACAGGGGAAAGTATCTGACAAAAAGCATCAAAATAAAATAAAAATGCTGCCAGGAAGACAGAAAACTTTTCCCTCCCAGAATTAACCAAAAATAGTAACAAAGAAAGTGATCAGATGCTAACAAGTGATTACACCCACAAGTAGTATTTACACATAAAAGAACTTTGCTGCCAGGAGCGGGAGGATGGCTTGAGCCCAGGAGTTCAAGATCAGCTTGAGCAATATAGCAAGACCCCATCTCTACAAAAAATACAAAAATTAGTCGGGCATGGTGGTGCATGACCGTAGTTCTAGTTAGTCGGGAGGCTGAGGCAGGAGGATAGCTTGAGCCTGGGAGTTTGAGGTTGCAGTGAGCTATGATGACACCACTGCACTCTAGCCCAGGTGACAGAGTGAGACTCTGTCTCCAATTAAAAAAAAAACAAACAAACTTTACTATATGATGTAATCCAAGGCATTTTAGGAAAACATGTAAGTGTAAGTTCTGCCTAAAGGACCCTGGATAAGTGACTGCCTGTTTCTGTTTCTGTTTCTGTATCTGATTACTTAAAAACCGAGTAACAATCTACAGGGTAAGGTACTTTTCACAAGCACTTCATATCATCCTCATAAGAACTTCACAGAGTAAGGATTGTCCTAATTTTACAGATGATAAAATGAAGCTCAGAAAAGTTAAATTATTCACTTCAGGTCACACAGCCAGTAAGAGGCAAAGCCGGACTGCCAGGAGCTCAGCTGACCTGAGAGCCATTGCCGAGCTGCCAGGTGTCAGAGTAGCCTATTAAAACAACCAGTCAAAAATGACAGAATTAAGCTTTTAATTACCAACTGCGATGGTATAAGCAAGAGGCTAAAACTGGAGGAAGTACCGACTCCTCTGTTCCATTTTTCCCCATGGAGGGCACACAGGTTAAGAGTCAGCAGGATCAGCACAGACGTGAGGCTCTTCTCACAGCTGAGGGAACCCCAAAAAAGGGAACTGGGGAGGGAAATGGGGAAGAGCTAGGAGTGGAAAAGTCCTGGGTACTGAGTCAGACTGAGGAAAAGTGTCTTAAAGTTTTCCTCCTCTTCCCCCATAAGAAAGTCTCAGCCAAGGAGCCTCAAGAAGACCTCTGCCCAAGGTCTCAGATAGAGCCTAGGAAGGAAGGTGCCTGGGCTAGCAATGTAAACACGTGACAGCGCATGGTAGGCGGTGGGGGGAAAGTGGGCGAGTCCTTGCCTGCAGCTCCCTGCAGGGATGGCAGTGCACTTGCTGGTCTGGTGTGGGGAGGGCAGCTTTCCCCACGAGTCCTGTCAGGTAAAACCACTGTAACTGCCTATGGTCAAGCCTGAAAAATCACATGCGGGTTTTTAACCAGGAGCTGGACTCTTCAGGGACTCCTTCTAAGAACTTGAGATCCAGCTTTAATTTCGTTCCCACTGCAAGAGGACTGGTTCCCACACACAGGGACACGATATTTTTGTGTCCAGGAAGATATAAACAGATTAACTATTACTCAAGTTGTCACTGAAAAATGTAAATAGAAGTACAAGAAAAGAAAGAAAAAGGGATAGAAGAGGGAGCCAAGTGGCACACATGATTTTTTTACATTTGAGAACAGTCATGGTTATTAAGTTGAATTAAAGATAAGAAGCAATTGTTTTAAAATCTTTCTTTGAAATGGTTTCAGACACGTCGCTTTCTTTATCTATTTTATTTATCCAAATTTCAGATCTTCTAATTCTTAACCCAGTGTACCAATCATGAGGTAACTGGTACGAAATCTTCAGTGAAAAAATATTTATACAACATGAAATTTAGACCATCCCATGCTTGTAGAACTGTACTGAATTCATCTGGAATTAATTAATTCTTCCCATTATTTGATGGGCACACATTCCAGTTAAGTTAAGCTCTCTGAAGCCTATTTTGGTAGCTGTCAATTAGCCAACCCTTACCAAGAATCCTTTCTTTTAAAATTGTCCCTAAGTTGTTTCATTTCTTTAATCATTTCCATATGAAAAAAAAAAGTTTTCTTCTGGCTATTTTTAATGATAGAGAGCATTCTTGAATATTAAAAATTTATTAGATGTGGTGCTGAATGGATATAAAATAATAAAATTGAAGAGATATACCAGATTCATAAATATCCAACTTGAGCTAAGCTCTAAAACTGTTTTCTCTTCCTTGGATTATTTTATCCTCCCAAGGCTGTTATGCCAAACTTACATCTTTTCTCATGTCTCTACCCCTGTAGATTATAGTCACTTCTCAGTCACTTCACTTCCAAAACAAGTTCCCTTTAAAAATCACAAAAGAACCACAGTCAGCAGAGACTTCTGAGAAGATCGTATAGCCTCCCTGAAGCCCACAAACATAACAGTAAAAGCTATTTGTTGCTACATGTGTGCAGCTGGCATTTGAATTTTCTTCTTTTAAATATAGATGTCCTTCAAGAACGGTAAATTATGGTCATACTTGTCTCCCTCTGACTACCCTCCCACCTAAATTCAGCTTATTAGAAGGAGTGAATGAGGTAAAGGGAAGAGAAATCCATGATCTCCTTACATGTGGTGAGTTATTATAAAGGACTGAGTATGTGTGTGTGTGTGTGTGTGTGTGTGTGTGTGTGTGTGTGTGTAGTAGAGAAATACTTACTACAAGATGAACATTGAGCAACATCATGGCATCAAGTAATATTTAAGTTTGCTTATGGCTTTGCTCCACCTTCCTATAGGATATTGTTCCTGTACTTCAGCCAGCCAATGAAGAAGCAGCTTACTGACACACATTAAATGTATGGTAATAAATAATTGAGAAAAAAAATGGTTTGCACAGTCCAAGTCAACCCTCATATTTCAAAATGGAAACAAAGAATGCAGCTTTCAATACCTCATCCAAATCCTCCCATCTCAGCTCATCAAATAAAGCATATAGCCATCATGTGAGTGATGCCCTCCTCTCAAAGACTATTCCCTCACTTTGATCAGGTCGACTCCCACCAAGAAATGCTTATAGAACACATGTGCTGGGTGTGCAATATCCACATCAGACAAACAAGAATGTTCACGAAGCTCACCGTTTTGAAGGAGTGGGTGCCATATGATTTGTTACTTCTGAAGGCCAGATGTCCTGCGTCATCATCAGCTGGATTCTACCATCTTCGGCCCTTAACAAGAAGAAAGGTCTTTCTGTTCCTTCTCAGCACCACCGTGACGTTGTTTTCTCTTCCCTGTTTTTCTCCACCACTAACATCTTTATTCTCCACCTTCACTTTTTGCCTTCTTTTCAGCTTCCTCCACTCCCCAGAGCAGACTTCACACTCTTCTCTCTGCAAACGTGATGAGGCACAAAACCCATCTGGCGTACAACATGCCAATAGGCTCCATATGGATTGCCTGGTAACAAAGAAACAAAATATAAACAAGGCAGTCACATCCCATTCAGAATTTAGGTCATTCAGTTCTCCGGAGGGATATGAGTTATCTTTCCCCGTAGGTCTGCACTTACTTCAACCCAAGATGTTAGAAAGAAAATAAATATACAGGGCTGGACTTGCCTGAAAGCAATGGATCTCTTCAGTGTGATTTGGTGCCCTGGAGGATACCCTGCAGGTTGGGGGAAGATAGTCGGGATCTGAATGAGAAAAGATTAAATGATAGAGAATCACAGGGATATCAGAAACTTCAGAGATCACCTGACCCAATTGCTTAATTTTTACAGATAAGAAGACAAAATGCCATAGACTTTAAGAGATTATTCAAGGTCACATTACTGGTTAAAAGCTGCCAAGAGTTGATTGTCCAATGTAGCCATGTTTTGATTTTTTTTTAATTTTATACCTTCTGCAAAGGAGAAGGCATGTTGTTAATATCTAACCAATCATGAGCCATATGCCATATAACCAGATTCTCCTTTACTTTCACCCTAATAACAAGACCTAATTTTTTACCCACTCTGTATCTGACCATTCTGTCTTATATCTGGGATACATTATGATCTGCTAATCCTCTTATTTTACCTCCTTGGTTTAGTGATGTCAGAAGTGACTTCTGGCCCCTCACCTGGCTCTACAAGAATACCTTGTCCCTGGTATTCACTCACTCTGTGCTCAATCCTTTGGCTCTACACATGATGCCCCAAATAGCTCCCATTCTCAGTTTTCAACTCCTTGTCTCTATTCACTCCATGGGGCACCCAGAAACGGATATGGCCTTCTCCCCCGACCCCAGTCTGAGCTTGCACAAAACCCCATAGGATGACATACTTGAAGGGTTTCAGGGATAACAGCTAATATGGATTCCTTGGAAGTGTTTACAGGGTCTGGAGCCCAGACCACTCATGACAAGGACCTCCATCCAGAAGCCCTAATACAAAGTTGAACACCAACAGCTTTGACCACAGAACCAATGCAATGGAGACCCACAGAGATCTAAGTTGCCACATCCTCCACAATTAAAATTCCTTCAAAAATGCAACCTATCCAGGCTATAACTGGCCCTAGAAGAACTTAGCACCTCTACTCCACAGTCATCCCTCCAGGGGGCAGCTGGGGCCCGTTGTCTTCTCCGTCCTGCAGCTCACCATGCCTCACGTTCTGGTATCCTCACTCGCCTCCTGACATCTGAGCCCCTCCACGGTTTAGTCTCTTCTGTACCTTCATCACTCTTACTGCTCTGCGCTTCCCTAACAATCCTTTCCACAGGACCTCTCCCCACCTTCGGTCACCCCTGGGCTTACCCACAACTATACCACCCGGAACAGTTACAGATTTTAAAAGATTAATCTCAGTCATCTCACTCTCTGAACACAAACTTTTACTCTTCCGTCTCTCTCATTCAGCTCCTCTCCCTATGCCTGCTCTTTACCTTAACCAGATATGCCAGTCCAGTGATCCCGTCGACTCCCTCCCAGTTAGCCCCGTCCACTGTCACTTCCTTCCTGACCTGGCACTCTGCTCTAAATATTAAAAAAAGGAGCACATCTTTGCCGGACGATCTCATTCATTCCCACTGGGAGAGACGATGCCAAATATTCTGTCTCCAGCCCAGATCCCCCTCTTAAACTCTAGATCTATGTGTTAAAGTGCTAGCCGGCCATTTCTTACTAAAGATTTCATAAAAAGCAAAAGTTCAACATCTCCATAATTGAACTAATAATCTTCTCAATAGTCTTTTTCTCCTCAAATAGAGAAAGTTTCTGGCATCCATTAGGGAGTGAGCTGCTTTCATCTATACGATGGCAACTGCCTGCCTGTTTGAAAACCTAGACAGAAGGTCCAAATCATAAAGTATGCTTCACAGATGCCTTCCTCTGTTACTAAGACCCCAACAAAACATAAGCTCAGATCCCTAAAGGGTTATCAGCCACAACTCTTAAGTAGGGCTGCTTTCAGACAATACTAATAGAATTAACAGAAATGGTTACACCTCTAAAAACTACCCACTCTCATCCACATATTGCCTAGTTAACTGCGTTTTGGGTCTTTCCATTGTGAATCCTGACAGGCTTGCTCTATTATAGGACCTGATGAACTTCCTTCACTTCTTTACTCTGGCATCTCAGATCCAGCTCACCTATAGTTTTTGTTCCAGGAATATTTTCTGTTCAAGCCACACATTTCCTTGTAAGTGAGTGTTCTACTATTTGGTGACCCACCTAAGAAACCAATGTTTGCAAGTTCATTAATTACATAAACTTTACTCGTGCATTGTCTATGTCCTTCATTAGAATGTAAGCTCCATAAAGACAATGGCTTTTTTTATTTACCGTGTTTGTATCTTCAGTGCCAGGAACAGTAGTTAGTGTATAGTAAGTGCCTAACAAATAAATATTTGTTGAGTACACAGAAATAAAAACATGATGATTTTCAGGCTTCTTATTGGTAATTGATGATTGAGGGAGAAATGAATAAAAGAATGATATTTTGGAGCACTTGAAATTAAAAGAAATGAAATAAGAGAAATTACTTCTGGGAAAAAAGTCAAAGTATAAATATGTATATTAAGTAACATATTAGTATTAAATAAATAAATATAAATAAGATATTTGGTGGCAAAAAAATTAAGAAGGTAAGGTACATGCAAAGGACTAAATCATTCATAAGGGGAAAAATTATGAAAGAAAATATGGAAGAAAGGTCAGAAACTAAAAGAATACCTAGATAATTGAGAGATATAAAACTTTGTAACCTTGATAAGTAGCGCTTCTTGGTTAGGGGTTGAATCCATTGTAATGATAATAATAACTACTTTTTATTGAGCTTTAATTATGTGTCTTACACTCTAATAACTGCTTTACACACAGAACTACAAAGACAACACACTTTGGGACATCCCGGGATGAGCAATCTGGGATGCAATCAACAGAACTGGACATGGATAATGAAAACTAAATGGAGAGAAATCAGATCAGGAGAAATTTCTATGTAAGATTCACCACTGAAAGTGTACGGAACTGAATTGTGTAATTACACCCCAGTACTAGAATTCTTTAAACTACAATAAAGTTAGTCATTGAATTCTCAATAGTGGGTGGATTGTAATGCTGCCTGTGACTCATAAATCATTTCACAATGTTTATAGCACCCTGCTCTGTGAAAAGTAATAGGAGACAGAAATGCATAAAATAAATCTCTCCTCCAGAAGCAGAGACCTGAAGGAAACTAGATGATTAAAGGTACAGGACAATGATGCTTATATAGGAGTCCAAGAAAAGAGGCAGGTGACGCCGTGATCATAGCACTAATAATGATAACATTTGGAAAGGATTTTTACACGAGCAAGAGTATACATGAGCATTTTCTTGGGGGTTTGGCGGAGAGAAGGGCACCTTTTGTTTCTGCACCAAAGACAAACTCTGAGCACATGTTCTTGTCCAAGAATCTGAGGCTATCATAGGCTTCCTCAACCTCTTAACCTACGTCTACAACTACGTGTTCTCCTTTCCTTTTCTCCAGTCTACAAAAAAGGGGAAACCTCTCCTGATCTTAGTCTCTCCCATCTCCTTGTGGACTTTGTTCTACTATTGATTATTGATTATTCAACTCTTCTTGCTACTATTCCTCAATCTTTCTATTGTCTACAAACTTAGTCACGTCCTTTCCATTCAAAAAATAATTATTTGACCTACATAACCATCCACCTAAGACACGGCCGTACCTTTTCCTCCTCTTTAAGGTCAAGCTTATAGAAGGAGCACGTTATGCCTACTGCTTTAATTCCACCCCTCCCTATCCACCCTCAAGCCCCATCACTCTGTGGAAACCATCCAGGTAAGGCCAGTAAAACCCCTAATTGTCAAATGCAAAGAAATCTTTTCAATGATTATTGAATTGATTATCCTATAGCATTGTTCCCCAAAGAGTATTCCTTAGGCCTCTATTTCTGTGTACTATTATTAGTAGTAGTTATGTAGGAAGAAAGGGGAGATATTCATGCTCAAATCATAAACCTTGGAAACATTAATTTGGAAATTATAATGTATAAGTTTCTTTATAGCCAGACTTCTCAGAGACATTATTATGGTAATGTTTTTGTGATTCTGCAAGAGAAGTACATAGATTTCACCCTTCCTCCCACCTAGTTGACCAAAGAATCTTTTTCCAAAGAGTATTTCATGGGAACATTATTCCTTGGAATAGTCTTTGAGAAATACTTCTTTTTATCCTTTGATCTGGTGACCATTCCCTTCAATATCTTTTCCCCTTTGATGCTACGATACTTTGCTTCTTGCTCTCCTCCTACCTAACACTTCTCAGTCAAACTTTTCTTTCTCCACTCAGCTTTTAAACACTAGTATTTTTCTTGCTCCTACATTAGGCCTCCTCCTATGCAAGTTCCTTTTGAATGATCTCATCTGCCATCCAGATTTTACTACTTGCTATAAATTGATGTTCCTCAAATCTACGTTTGACCAAGATCTCTTCACTGCACTCCAGACCATATATCCAAAGTCTTCTTAACTTTTCCACTTGAATGTATTCCAAGTATCTCTCATTCTATATGTCCAAAGCTTTTTCCCCAAATCCTGATCTTTTTCTTGTGTTTCCTATCATGTTGAAGGGTACCACTATTCACTCAGTCATCTAAACTAGAAACTTAGGGATTGTTTAAGACTTTCCCTTGCCTTGCCTTGCCTTCACATGTTATCAGTCACCAAATCCTACAGCTATTGTCACTGTCCCAGTTTATTCATTTATTGATGAATAATACTTCTTGAGTATTAACTACATACCAGATATCAATGTAAGTGCTTTGGATACAGCATCAAACAAGATAGATGAGGGTCTCTTCCATGGTGGGACTTACATTTTGGCAGGGAGAACATAAACAAGACACATGTGTTATAGGCAGAGTTGTGCCCCCACACCAGGTTCATAGGTTGAAGTCCTAACCCTGAGCACCTCAGAATGTGACTATGTTTGGAGACAGGTTTTTAGAGAGGTAATTAAGTGAAAATGAAGTCACAAAGGGGGCCTTAATCCAATACCACTGACGTCCTTACAAGAAGAGGAAATCTGGACTCAGATACAGAAGGAAGGCAATATGAACACACAGTGAGAAGACAGCCATCTACAAGTCAAGAAGAGAGGCCTCAGGAGAAACCAACCCTGTGGATGCATTTGTCTTGGACTTCTAGCCTCCAGAAGAGGTAGAAAATAAATTTCTGTGGTTTAAGTCACCCGTTCTGTGGTACTTTATCATGGCACACCTAGCAAACTAATACAACTGTAAACAAACCAAAAGAAGAAAATTATTGATGGTAAAAAGTACTATAAAGGAAATAAAACAGGGAGATGTGATAGCAAGGACAAATGCCCAGAGACAAGGGCCAGCCTGGCATGTTCTAGGGAAGAAAGATGCCTTTTTAAGGAAGGAAGAGGGATAGAAAAGAAAAGTAACAGAAGATGAGGTTGAGAAGTGGCAAGGCCAGATCCCAAACGGCTTCACAGCCTAAGACAGGGAGCTTGGACTTTATGCCAGAGTTTCTCAACCTCAGTGTTAGTAACATTTTGGATTGAAAAATTCTTTGGTGTGGGGGCTTTCTTGTTCAGGTTAGGATGTGAGGTGGCATCCCTGGCCTTTGCCCACTGCGTATCAGCAGGAGACTCTGCCCTTTCCCCCACCACATCATGACAAAGAAATTTTTCTCCAGACATTGGCAGATGTCATCTGGAGTTAAAACCACCTCTGGTCTGAAATCACTGCTCTATATGAAACAGAAAGCCACTGAAAGTTCTTAAGCAGGTAATAAAATTACTGGATTTATGTTTACCAAATCTTACTATGGCAAGAATGAGTTGGAGGGAATAAGGGTAGAAGCAGAGAGATCTATTAGGTAGTTTGGATTATGGACTATGCTAGTTGCAGAAAAGAAAGAGAAAAGAATAAAGAAATAGAGAAGGCAAGAGCAATAGAACTTGCTGGTGGATTCTATGTGGGGGCAAGGAAAAGGGAGGAAGGAACCATGGATACACCTTAGTTTGTGTCTTAAATGACTGGATGAATGGTAGCACCATTTCCCACAATGAGAGGAGAAGAGGGTTTGGGGGTGGCGGGGAACCCACATGCTAAGTTTAAAATGCCTGTCTGCCATTGCAGAAGACATTGTCAATGAGCTAATGAAAACACTAATCGGCGGCTCTGAGGAGAGGTCAGACTGGAGATAAAAACTTGGGAATCAGCAGTCTATGGACAGTACTGAAAGCCACAAGGTTAGCTGAGATCATCTAGGAATAGCATGGAGACACTTAAAAGAAGGGGCCATTTTTCTTTACATATTTCTTCTTTAATGAATTATCAATACATATCCTTTGCCCATTTTTTTTATTTGAGGTTTTCAACATTTTTGTATCATTTTTGAGGATGGTTTAAACATAAAGAGTATTGACCGTCTAGCTGATATTATAGTCAAATCCAGCCATCTTTTCTTCTACAAATTCCAAATTAGCGCCATGCTTTTGAAAGGTCCTATTTGTTATCCTTAGATTATAGGAATATCCATAATGCTGGAGACCAGAATGGGCCTAATCACTGTCCTAATCAACTCTTCTTTGGGCTGTAACCATTGAGCAAATCCACAATGAGCCAAATGGAGAGTAAATATATATTAATGAAAGCTCAATAACTCCCATAGTACAGAGCTCACTGCTAAAACATTCCGCTTGGACCTGAGGCCAAAATGGGGCTTCCCTAAGTCCAGAGCTGGGAGCGTCAGGCCTCCCAAGAAGATGACATAAATTCTCATCCATCCAGCTGCTCCACAGGTCCATCAACAATAGGACAGAGAGGCCAAGAAAGCCGAGGAGCATGAGGTACCCCCAGGCCGGCCTCCAGAAAGCAGGCTCCAGCCTGACCCAGCTGCAACTCTTTTACGAAAGGAAGAAGAGGAGAGAGCACACTGTCCTTACCTACCCATGCCATGGCCAGTGTAGGAGAGAAAGTGTGAAGTCTGTTTCTGCTTTTAAAGTAAATCCTACCCTCTAGGACACTAGACCCAGCCCAGAGGATAACAGACTCTCACCCATCAGGTTAACTACTCCACCTCCCTTAAAGAATAGCATGCAAGAGGTAGAAAGAAACACAGAAAATCCCTCTCAGGAACTTCCCAGAAAGGATGAAAGGGTAGGTGGGACTTCTTTTTCATATGGGCTCAGAGAAATATGGGTGGGGAAGAAAAGAGTCTTCCCATTAGAATCCACCTAAATTTTCTGTTATTAATTTCAGGAATCATTACACTTTCAGGTTTTCTACTAATAAATAACACGCAAATGTCTTCACCCCATTTCTCAGCAAAGCTGATGCTGCAGGATGGGCTAAGGGGAATGGATGGGAGAAGGTTTTGAGCCATCTTAACGTGACCATTTCTATGAATGAAATAAAATTGGCTATTTAAAAAGACTCTGCTACACACGACACAGGCCTTCAGAATTTGTTTGGAACTTAAGTAGACTGGGCCTATTTTGTTCATCAGCAGCTATAACCAGAATAGCAGCAGCAGTAAACATCCACACACTATCCATGGGGCTGAGCACTGAGTAAGGGAGTGGGGAAAATGGGTATGAAGTTATATTCCCACCTTCAACATCTTGCCAGGAAAATCATTTTGTCCAGGACTATCCTAGCTTACAGACTTTTCTAGGGAGTGGATTTTCGTACCAGAGAACCCACTGGCCTTTACTGCAAGATAAAAAGGTTTAAGGCAATTTGCCAAGTAATTATCTGATGCACGGATATAACTAAAACCCATATGGTGGGCAGAATTCTAAAGATGTCTCCCCAAGATTTCCACCCTCTGGCTATTCAATCAAACATTAATCTATGTGCGACTGTGAAGAGATTTTGCAGATAGAATTAAGGTTATTAATCAGCTGGCCTTAAAATAGGGAGATGATCTCGGATTATCTGGGTGAGCCCAATGTCATCACATGAGCCCTTAAAAGCAGAAGCTGAGACAGAAGACTCAGTCAGAGAGATGGGGCAGAAGAGGCAGGCAGGGGAGCAATGAGGAGGAAAGGAAGGTCAGAGAGAGATGGAGGATGGAAAGCACTCCACTTACTCTTTCTGGCTTTAAAGATGGAAGAAGGGAGCATGCATCAGGGAATGCAGGTGGCCTCCAGAAACTAGAACAACCCCCGACCAACAGCCAACAAAGAAAAGGATCACTCAGTCCTACCACTGCCAAAGTTCTGAATGAGCCTGGAAGCAGGCTCATCCCCAGGGCTTCCAGATGCCTGCTGGCACCTTGATTTCAACCTTGAGAGACTCAAAGCCATCTTGGATGCTGTGCCCAGACCTCTGAGCTACAGACCTGTGAGATAATTAATGGGTGCTGTTTTAACTGCTAAATTTATGGTAATTGTCATAGACACAGTAGAAAACTAATACAGCCCACGAAATTTATCTTATGAGGCTAACAAAAAGAGAAGCTGACTGGAAAAGGGAGCAGAGAGTGGTTAGTATCCTTTTCTACAATGTTGAGGAGCACTGAGTTTTGGGTTATTTAACACTCTCGTCTTTCCATTAATATGCTTGCTTAGCTCCAGACTCAATGCTAGAAAGGGAGATATTTCCAAAGAATTTAAGTTAAGCAAGGTCTCATGAGAAACTTATTCTGTACCTTTTAAAAATAACAGGATGACTGTTAAGACAAGAAATTAAGAACAGTGTCCTTTGAGGGTTGTGATAGATGGTATTACTATCCTCCATATATTCCAGTTCCCCTTCTGTGATGTTCTTCCCTGTAGGAGGATTATATATCATCCTTCATGACATCAGCTTTAGCCATGTGACTTGCTTTGGTCCATTACATGCAAGCAGAAGTGATGTTTTTCACTTACAAGCGGAAGCTTTATGAGACCGCATGTGGTCACTGGGCTCTATTTCCCTCTCCCATGAGCCCAGCAATGCCCCAGTTAGAGGCTACACCATCATTCTGGGTCCCACAATGAAGACACCATGGAGCCTGGCCTCAGCATCCCAATAATGGACATGTAACTTGAGCAAGAAATAAACCTCTATTGGTATAAGCCACTTGGAGTTGGGGGCCATTAGTTACCATAGCATAACTCAGCCGAGCTGACGGATAAAGGTGTGGCACTAGAAATGCCAATCTCTTTAAAGACTGGGAGTCAGTATGCAAGTCCACCCGAAGCAAACCTTTTTGTTCAAGTTGGATACATGCAAAAGGTTCTTCTTAGTTGTGCAAAGAGAAGTTGAGTGACATTATCCAGGGAGAGTAAATTGCCTTGAGTAATAAACATATTAATTAAGGAAGGTTAGGCTCTGCTACAATAACAGATTGATCCCCAAATCGCAGACACTCACAGAATAAAAATGTACTTCCCATGCACACAATCTCCAGTGCAGGTTGGTTACTCTCCTGAACAGCTGTCTTCTAAGCAGTGGCTTAGGGCTCATGCTGTTCCCAACTTGTGATGCTGCCATTTTAGAATCCTTTACTTCCAGCCACATAGTTAAAGCAAAGAGCACATGGAAGAGCTCACAAGAAAGGTTTTATGGCAAGGCCCGGGAAAGGTAGGGCCTGTGGACCCATATTCTCTATGCAGATTTCATCACAGGTCCCAGCTAGATGCAAGGAGGGCTAGAAAATGGACTCTTCCTATGTGACCAGGAGGAAAATTAAATAGTTTTGGGAATAGTTACATTTTATCTTCCCCTATAAGCAGTATTTTTTAGAAGAGAATAAAAGACATGTTGAATTTTGAGAAGCCTTAGGTTGTGTTGCCACTTGGATGGTAACAGTCACCAGGCAAGAACTGGGTATGTTGGCTCTGCTCTTTGAGGTAGATAATTTACTGGAACCCAGCCAGACCTCAGTGTTGGTGAGTTTATGCCTCAGGATGTGGCTGTGCTGTTAACCAAAAGAGCTTTCTGCTAAAGCCATATCCATAGGGACCAAGTGCAGGCAAAGAACCACTACAGAAATGGAGGAGAGAGGTCTGGATCACCAAGGGCACTGTTGCTACACTGGACAAGTACTGCTGGAGAGAGGTTCTGGACTTATCTCCAGTGGCAACCCCAAGTGGTAGTGAGCAGTAGACTGACCAGACCCTAATTCTGCCTTTATCTAGCGTTAGAAAAGGACTAATCCCTCTTTGCACCAAATAAACCCTGGAATTCTTGGGGGAATTTAACTGGGAGAGCTTCAAAAGAAAATGTGTCACAATTCAAGCAAATAATTTAAAAACTTTTTGTTTCATTTCATGTTTGAATAACAAGTTTGTTGAGCAATTCATTCTGGTTAACTGAAGAGGAATAAAGTACGGAGAAATGAGCGGAGGAGAGGAAAGAGAGCTGCAGAATGGAAGAAATCTAACATAGGAAAGTAAGCAATTCATTTTTATTAATTTTATTTTATTTTTAATCAATAACCCCCAGCCCTCCAGCAATGCAAGCCAGGTAGGCAGGTATGTCAGCTGGTCAGAGGAGTACCCGCTGAGAGATGGACAGTTTTGTGTGGGATAGTTCCATTTTAGAAATTCAGGGTGTAGAGAACAGAGCAGCATTTCTTCTCCACGTGGTACTAGGACATGGGCAGGAACAAGAGGAGACCCTGCCAGTACGTAATTAAAGCACTTGTGTGACTGTGGGCGTCTGATCAAACTTCTTACATAAACAGGATCTACATGTGAGAACACTTTCAAAGGTTGAATGTGAAGCTTTGCTAGAGATGTGCAGCAGGTGGGCAGCCAGCCAACCAGTCACACGGGGCTGAAACTGATGTTCTGAAGCTCACTGGGCTCCTTACAACCTTCCCCCTTCGCTCAGCCTAGTCAAACACAAACCCAAGGGAGGTACTTCTCACCTGTGGGTTGCCCCTACGCAAACCCCAAGGGCACATCTGATCTAATCTGAAGAGGCCTTTCATACAGAGAACACACTTGCTCAAACACACCTCCCTCATGGGAAAATGGTATCGCTGCCCAAGAGCATGATTTTCCCTTGGGAACTATCAAATTATTTGCTCTCACCAAAAGGGTAGAGCCATGGACTTGTTAAGAGAGCTGATTGCTTC
This sequence comes from Daubentonia madagascariensis, assembly GCA_023783475.1. Lineage (NCBI taxonomy): Eukaryota > Metazoa > Chordata > Mammalia > Primates > Daubentoniidae > Daubentonia > Daubentonia madagascariensis. The sequence goes on from JAKFHU010000978.1 coordinate 30,850,461, forward strand.
TCCATCTGTTCTTCAAGTCACCTGTCTGACCCAAAGGTTATTACGGTCATCTAGCTGTAACCCAGGCCCTGCAGCCCATGCTGGGTGGCAACTACAGTGTCTTTGGTCTCCTCAGCCTCTGAGCTTTGTCTAAGTCCCTCAAGTCTCACCCTTTCCCTGGAATCTCAGTGTCTCCTGCTCCACTGAATGGATCCTCCCTCACTGCAGGCTCTATCCTTCTAGCTGTTGCTCTGCTCCACACAACTGCGACTCTTGTCTGTGGGCCCCTGCTCCCACCAGAGCTGAGAGCCCAGCCCGTGGCAGCTGCAAGCTTCGCCATTATGACACCTCCTTTCCTACCTCTGCCATTGTAGATCTGTGCCCCAGCTCTGAGTCAACCACAAAGGAGGCTTACAATTTTAATTCAGAGTGTTCTTTGCCAAGAATCAGGGACATATCCTGAAAGACTAGATCAGAATGCATTAGAGTAACCCCATACTGGGATCAACCCAAGGGTGATCCTCCTGAGTATGAACCAGCATCCCGGCCATCACCACACCCTCCTTCAGGACCATTCCCTGCCCATCCCCCAAGGCATCTCTCCTCTACCTCCTGCAAGTTGTGGTTCTCTGTCTAAACTCTTTATTCAGAAATATTAATTCCAGGATGTCTCTCTCCAGTTAGCCCAGGAGATCCTAATGCAAACAGCACCCCTGGTCTCAGGAGGTGAGCATGCAAATTAAATTCCTGGGTACCCTAGGTAACTAGTCTTCCTTTACATTGTACCAGCCCTGGGGATGAGCAGATGAATAAGATACTATCCCAGTCTTCATTTTGGAGCTCTAAATTTGGTAGACAGACAAGCCAGCAAGCAAGCAACTTCTTGAGCAAGCATGGTATTGTAGATGCTCTAGATTACAGTACAGAGTAAGGACAGTTCTTGATAAACCAGAATTGTTGGAAAGAACCAAGGAACTCCCTAGTTTGAATCAGGGACAGCACCTTCTAAAGCCTTACAGTGGATTCTGTGGGATAGAGCACAGCCAAGCTTGTGGGAAGGGAAAAACAGATTTCTTCATTTGGTTATTTGGTTTTCCCTTCTGACAATTTGCCAGCATCATCACTTTCATGAATAATTTGCTGTCCTAAGTCGACTGTGCTTTCTGTGTGGCTCCCTAAGGAGTGACAAATCTAACTGCAAAGCAAGAATCCTCATAAAAACCAAAAAATTATCTGAAATAATCACATTGTGTCAGCATTCAAGTACAGAACCTAGAACAATAAATTATAATGGTTGAAAGCAACAATGATATATTAAGTTAGTTTTACAGAAAAGCTTCAAAGTAGTTTAGTCCTCACAATTCCAGCAGGTACTTTATTACAAAAAAACCACCCAGGTTCTTCAGAAATTTCCCAAGATCAACTATAGAACCAAGAAAAGAACCCCACTTTTATAATTAATGTATATTATAAGCCTAGGGAACCCTAAGGGGAGGACTTGATCTTAAAATCTTTTATGTCTCTTCCTTTATTCCTCCCACCATGTTAAGGTATAGATCTTATGGAAATAGGCATGTTTGGGAGGATGTGCCTGTGTGTGGACTTGGGGAACTCTGCCTGTTTTTTCTGAAGGCATCTGAGGATGCCAACATTTTCCTGAACTGGGGGAATGAGGAAGAGGCGTTATGGATGTAGCTGGGAGGAGAACGGGTGATATTAATCAAGGCTGGCAAGAAATCAGACTTCTCAAGCTTATGACACGTCTCTACTATATTGATCTTTGGAATTCAGCTGCACGTCACCCTGTTGACCTGCTTGGAGCTTACGCATTGCTGCTCAGTGATCCTCCCTGGCCAATATAAGGTCTCCATTACAGCATCTCTCAGCCTCCCCAGCTACGGCTTCTCTGCTCCCTCACCACAAGCTTCTTCCATTTAATACAGAACGTCCTACCTTCTATTATAAGATAAAGGTCAGAGTCAAACCCAAAGAGTTTCACAAAAACAATAACCACCTTGTTCCCCACAACCTCTCTCTACCCTATAACCTCCCTAAAGGGAAAAAAAATGCAAGAAGGATCTTGGTTTGAATGGAAATTGATTAAACTTTTTTTTTCAGTTTCAACACTACTTTTTTTTAAACTCTTGGTTTCTAGTGACCTTTCAAATACAGAATAATTAAATGCAGAAGTTGCTATAATTGAAAAATCTAAATTTAAAAGCCATCCAACAATTTTACCATCTCTTATTTATGGGGTATCTGAGACTCTGAAATGTTGGAGATTCCCTGCCCCTTACCAGCATTGCCATACCTTACCAGGGATGCTGATGTATTTTAAGTGATGAAAGAACTATGACTCACAGCCCAGAAATTTCTCATAAGAATTTTATATTATGTCTAGAAACCTAGTAAGGAATGTTCAGGAAATGTGTTCAGCTAAAGACACAGCTGAGATATGCTGAAGATGCATGAGAAGGCTCTCAAATTATATATATACACACACACATGCACACACACACACACACACACACAAAATCAGATTCTGCTGCCTGAATATCCCTAAACACTCCAGCCTTCTGGTGTAAACGTTTTTCAACTACCCAGATAAAATGGCACAAGTACTCAAACCACAAGTTCCAAACAGAGGGAATATCTTACCCATAGGACAGAGAAAGGGAGTGATGTCTATTTCCTCTCCATCAGTCCATTCTGCAGACTGATTGTCCATACCTAGGGCTTATTCTCCTCTTCCGACATTGCCTTTCCCGCACTAACTACCAACTTTCCTTTTATTCCCTAAAGTTGTTGTGTAACAAAATTTTAATGAATGTTTAGGAACAAGTACAGCAGAGCTGAGAAACTTATAGAAATATTAGTCATTACTGTCCTAAAGTTCCTTGATCACCTTCACCACAGATAATGTCCCACATGCCAAGGATTTCCTCAGATCCCCCCATTGGATACCCCCTCTATGTTTGTCTCCCCATCTTTCATTTTCTGAACCTCTCTCCCAGGCTTCCCACGGATATGAGTCCTCTCATTTTATTACACAAGGCAATGCACCTCTTCCTTTGTTTTTCCCCTCTCTCACCAGACCACTCACCAAAAAGACCCATCAAGGTGATTTTTCTAAGCAAAACTTGGTGTACTTAAGATGAATTTATGCCTCACCCATGGAAAGGAGAAATGGCTTTAGCTGGTTTTTATTTTAAATAACATTCTTTTTCTTTTCACTGCATATACACACATACACACACACACACACACACACACAAACACAAGCATTGAAATGTTCTGGAAAAATACATACTCAACTATTAAAGAGATTATCTCTGACAAGTGGAATTTAGCAAAGTAGGAAGCTTTTCGTGTGTGTGTGTGTGTGTGTGTGTGTGTGTGTTATATAATTGTTTTTAATTATCAGGTCCTACTTCACAATTTTAAAAGAAATAAGAAAAAACATGGTTAATAGAGGCAGAAATTTGGGTGTAATCCTTGACATCTCTCTTTCCTCACATCCTATCCATCTCTAAGTTCTACCTCCAGGATATCACATCCCCACCCACTACTCTTTTTCTTTACTATCACCACCCTCATTGATGGCCCATCACTTCTAACTTGGACACCACAGCAGCCTCCTAATGTGTCTCCATGTTTTCCATTTACAATTCATTTTCCATACAGCAGAATGATTCTAGAATCAGGTTATGATACTTCTTTGGAGGCTTCAGTAGAACTCAAGCCTCTTCTCAAAGCCCTGCGGGGCCTGGCCCTCACCTTCCTCTCCGACCTCCCATCGGCTGCGCCCCCTCCTGCTCACAGCACTGTCACTACACTAGTCTGGAGTACATCAAACCCATCCCCACCCCAGGAACTCAGCACTTGTTTATCCCTCTTCACAGCACTAGTTTCTTCTCGTTTTACACATCCTAGCTTCAATGGCACTTCCTCAGAAGGGCTTGTCTGAGCACACTATCTGAAATAGGGCACAACGTTATTCTCCATCAAGACACTAATAACACCTGTCACTGCTTGATTACTCATTTGTCTGTACCTCTGATGGAATGTGAACTCCACAGGGCAGAGATCACCTCTGTGTTCTCTGTTGTATTCCCTCCAAATTAATACAATATGTGGCTAATAGCAACATATGGATGAATAAATGAACAAAAGAAACATCTTCTCCTTGGAAGGTGTCATGTTAGCAACTTTGTACATAAGTATAAAAATTCGGCTTGTGCCCTCTAGGATCTTACCTTCAAACAAGGATACGACATGAATAAAGAATGACAAAATTACAAGAATTCAGAAGACCTCAAAGGATATAAATTGCAATATTTCAGGTAGAATGAGCAAAGACATAAACATATAAAGTACAAAGCACACCTGGGGGTGATGTATTCAGCAATTTTGCTAGAGGAGTTTTGTGCAGTGTGACTTAAGTGGGGAAAGGCGGATTGGGACCAGACTTGTGAAGGTCATAAAAACCAGAATAAGAAGTAAACCTTCAGTTTTTAAAGAGAATATTGACATGATCAAAGTAAACTTAAGGAAAGAAAATCTTGTCGTGGCATATAAGACCAATTGAAAGGTGTGTCAGCTTGCCAGGGCTGCCGTAACAAAATACCACAGACTAGGCGGCTAAAAACAGAAATTTATTTTCTCACCATTCTGGAGGCTGGAAGTCCAAGACTAAGATGTCAGTAGGTTTGGTTTCTTCTGAGAGCTCTCTCCTTGGCTTGCAGATGGCCACCTTCCTGCTGTGTGTTCACAGGCTGTCTCTCTGTGCACACATGTATCCAGTGTGTCTCTCTGTCTGCGTCCTAATCTTCCCTTCTTACTAGTACACCAGTCATAACGGATTAGGGTCCACCCTAATGGCCTCATTTTAACTTATTCACCTATTTAAAGGTCCTATCTCTAATACAGTCTCATTCTGAGGTACTGAGAGTTAGGGCTTCCACATACAAATTTTGGGAGGAAAAATTCAGGCCCTAGCAGAAGGTGACAGAGGAGGGGGACAATTTTGAGGTTTCGTGTCAAGAAGTCTCATCTTGCCCTCTTGAGTATCATGAGGTACCTCCTTGGTTCCGAGAGCCATAAAGAAACCTTGGCAGGGTCTTGGATATATTCAAGTAGAAAATAAACCCTGTGATTTTGATGCAAAAAATTTGAGTACCTCTGGTTGGTATATATTCCCCTCCTCCTTCCCTCAATGAAATTCTTTAAAAAGTCCGTCAGATTTTTTAATTCTAAATGTTTAATTTATGGAAACTCTGAGGAAAAAGCTTTTCATGGCTTTAGTATCAGGTATGGTTGCTTTTCTCCTACACCACAGTCTGTTACCTAATGAATTCTAGAAATTTAGAGAAAAATTATATTCATTTTTATTATCAGTCCGTACACAGGCCCATCTCCAACAAGTGTAGTGAACTCTGTAGCATGAATTTTGTGTTCTAACTGTACTCCTGGATCCACCTAGCATCCCCACCTTTATTTTCCCAATGCCTTAATTTTTCTACTTATTTACTTTTCTTTTTAGCTTTGTAAGCTTTCTTAAATCCTCTTTGCAACAAGGTAGAGTATTAAAAAATGTTAAATTAACAATTATATGATTAAAAGTCCTGCAAATCACAGTTCTCACTAGACATATGTCCAAGGCCCTGAAACTGACAGTCCATTGACAGGGAGAAAGTGGGAGGGAAAGGAAGGAGGAGCCCATGCCTCACGGTCACATTCTCTCCCAACCCCTGGTGCAGCTTCTTTCAATAATCCTCCAAGGATCAACAGCCTCCCCCTCCCAACTCTGTTCACCCACTGAATCATCCTCTCTTGTCATTGTCCCGCACCATCAACCCCACCCTCATTCCCCTGAACTCCTTTAGCCAAGCGGTATCCTCTTGGTCAGAGCCTGGGGCTCAAACCTGGGCAGGAGTCACCTGGGTGACATTCCATTGAATCCCATGAAGCCATCAGCTCACGTTCTAACTGTACTTTACCTATAGACACACTCTGTCTCACCTTGAAATCTGTTTTATGTATGTATCTTATCTCCCTGGGTAGATCATCAATTTGAAGGGAAGATTTATATTATATTCTCTTGAGACCCTCAGGTATGTCACAGTGCTAGGAAAATAGTAGTTCATCACTAAATACTTATGAATATCACCGAATTCCTAAATTCAGTGCCTCTAAAAATGGTAGAAAAGTTAGAAATAGCAAAAATAACAAAGGCTAGAAGAGAAAGGGAAGCTGCAGGTCCAAGAAATAACTTCAACTGTGTCTGTGTGGGAGCTTCACCATGAGACCAGAAAAGACCACATGGGGACTGACCACAGGACACTTAAAAGAGAGGAAGCTGGTGGGAGGAAGAAAGAGGATATTGCTCACAAGGCTACTGGGAGAAATAATCAGACTCAAACAAGGAAAATCAGTAGTCAAACAAACAAACAAGAAAAAGCTACAGGCTATAAAGGTAGGGAGCATGTAGAGGAAAAGAAAGGAACAGGAGAAGAAAACAGGCATGTGCTGAACGCTTTACGCTCAGAACTTAATCTTCTCAGCAAGCCTTGAGCCAGGCACACAAAGAAACAGGTTGCCAGAAGTTAACAACTGCCCTAGAGTCACGCGGCTCATAAGATATGGAGTTGAGTGCTGAGGCATCTGGCATTAAAGCCCAAGCTCACGATTCAACACTGCACATTGGGCATCAAAAGCAGGGGTTCAGACAGTGATGTAAATGGTAGGAGATCAACACATCAAGAGAGAAGGCGATCAGAGCATTGAAGTACCAGGTAGAAGTTTCAGGATGAAAGATTATGAGCACCAGACCTGTGCGAGGGCATATGTGTCGCACCAGGCTGGGGCTACTTCTGAAAAGGTGTCAAACACTCCCACAAAATGTGATAATTCAGATAATCTTCCTTTTGGCTCCTGCAATAAATCTCTTTAAGTTCTCAGATTTAAGAGAACTTAACTTTTTAATTTTCCTGTTTTCCTTTTTCATAACATGAGAACTGGGCACTCTAAGGAAACCAAGAAAACTGCTTATTTGCATAAAACATCTTGTTTTAAAAAGATGATCCCTTAAGAGAATGAAAAGACAAGCCAGAGACATGAAGAAAATATTTACAAAACAAATATCTGATAAATGAATCATATCCAAAATATACCAAAAAAAACCTCTTAAAACTCAACAATAAAAAACAAACAACCCAATTTAAAAATAAACAAAAACCTCTTTACCAAAGAAGATATACAAATGGCAAATAAATATATGAAAAGATGTTCAACATCATATGTCATCAGGTAAAATGAGATACTACTGCACACCAAATAGGATGGCAAAAGTCAATAATACAGACAGCACCAAATTCTGGTGGATGTGGAGCAGCAGGAGCCCTAATTTGTGGCTTGTGGGAATGCACAATACATAGCCACCTTGGAAGACAGTTTGGAAGTTTCTTACAAAGCAAAACATGGTCTTACCACATAGTCCAGCAATTGTATTCCTTGGTATTTACCCAAATGGGTTGAAAACTTATGTCCACAAAAAAGCTTGTGCATGAATGTTTATAGCAACTTTATTCATAATTGCCAAAAATTGGAAGCTATCAAGAGGTTTTGCAATAGGTGAATTAATAAACTACATTCATAAAGGAGAATGTTATTCAGCAATAAAAAGAAATATTATTCATCAAGTCATGAAAAGACATGGAGAAACCTTAAATGCATAAATGCTTATTGCAAAGTGAAAGAAACCAGTCTGAAAAGGCTACATACTATATGATTCCAGTTTTATGACGTCCTGGAAAAGGCAAAAGTATAGAGTTAGTAAAAAGAGAGTGGTTACCAGGAATTCAAGGAGGAGAGAGGGATGAATAGGTGGAGTACAGGGGATTTTTAGGGCAGTACAACTATTTAGTATGATACTGTAACGGTGGATATAGGATATTGTGCATTTTTCAAAAGCCATAGAACTCTACAACACAAAAGGTGAACCCTAATGTAAACTGTGGCCTTTAGTTAATAATAATATATCAATATTGGTTCATCAATGGTAACAAATACACCACACCAATGCAAGATAATGACAGGAGGAATTGGGGGGCAGGGGGCTGGGGGAGGAGGGTAGTAAAGGAACTCCCTGTACTTTCTGCTCAATCTTTCCCTAAACCTAAAACTGCTCTATAAAATAAGGTGTATCAATAGCTAATGCTCTGAAAATTGAGCCTCTAAATGTGTACTTGGACATTTTTGCTAGGCTTTGGCAAAGTTTAATTTTCCTTTGTCTTTGAGGCTGTGGTTTACCCTTGAAGCGAATCTTAAAGCTGTTTGTCATTTGTTGCTTACAAAGAATATATCTTCTCTTTCACATACAGTGAATCTACTAGTAACTTTGTTCTAACTCCAAGTGAGTGGACGTTTAATTTCAAGTTTTTTTAAGAACTAAATGACATTTTATTGCACAATCATGAGAATAAAGTGGTGAAGACGTCAAAAGAGAAAGAAAAATACCTTTTTCAAAAATCCTCATCTCCTTTCATCCTATGTGTCAAATTTCTTGTTCGGGTTCAAGAACTTATTATATTATCTTTGTAATACCAATACCTAAAGAAATATGAGAAAATATCTAGGGATTATATGGCTCCAAATAGAAATGCAGTTAAATTTCAGACAAATGCCACATCACCCTCCCACAAGACACACAGAAAAAAAAGTAATAATAATTCCATGCTGCAGTATTACCATTGCTTGTTATGACTTTATGTGGTTTCATGAAAGGAGAGGGACAGTCATTGTGTCATAGTGTTTGTAGAAACGGGAAAGAAAGAAAAGGAAGCAATAGAACTCCTGGAAAGCTACAGGCCGAGTGCAGAGTGAAGCCAGCGGGGTTCTGGGATGCTGGGGAAATTCCTCCAAGGCTGGAAAGCTAAAAGCTGAGACACCCCGTTTCAGGTTTATAGTACGCTCATGTTGGAAGTTTAGGTTAGGAGTAGAAAAGAGAGTGTTGGTACAGGAGTGAAATATTTGTGTTCACGAGTCCTCCTTTTTTGACTGACTCACTTTTTTGGACCTTTGTTCACTCATGAGAGAGGTTTACTTCCTGACTCACGGTGGTGCTCTCAGCTGTGTGCAGCTCAACATTCCAAGGATGGTCTGAGCTTTGTGAGACCATGTGAACCGAGACTGTCAATCCCTTCCATGGTTCAAATCCCCCCCAGCAGGCCCCAAGGACTCCATCAATTCCCCTTTGGAACCAAGAGACCAACGAGGCACCATCAAGAGCTCTACCCTCAGAATCATAGTCCTTGCTTTGTCCCTAAGAACAGGGGTAGCTAGAAAACAACCGGTCCTTCTCAGCCTCTCAGCGACAGCCTCGACACAGCTCCTGCAGCCCCAGGAGGTACCCAGTCCACCCCTCCCACCCAGGTCTCTGAGTACCCACAGCTTCCCCATTTTCTCGAACTGCCTCGGGCCTCTGCCCCCCCTAGGGAACGCTGCACTGTGCTCTAGCTGACTGATTGCAAACCACTGGATGTCCAGATATTGCTAGGCGTCTCCTCTGAATTCTTTGTGCTCATTTTAGAATAAGGAGGTGAGAAATAATACATACAAGGAAATGAAAGAGGCTCAATTAATATTAAGCAGCAAATTAGGATGAAATAAAGTAGGGAATGCAAGAACTAAAAAGAGAATAATGTACACTTGTAGTTCTCCAAATGGAAAAGCATCAAAATCACTTAGAAAGCATCTCCAAAATGAGTACGTCCAGACAGCACTCCAGATCCAGTGAATAAACATGGCAGGAGATGGGAAGAAGAGTACAAATTTTAAAAAGTTCCACAAGTGATTTGGATGCCCAACCCTGTCTAATGTCACCGGTTAAATGCAGATGGAATTTGTAACTGAGCCAGAGAATTTATTTTTGTGGCTCTTTTCTTTGTGTTGATTTTGAAATAATGAAGCGTAATCAGGTATAAGGAAACAGAAGTTATTCAATGTATATTAAGCAATCAGTTAAAATTAAATTAAAATAAAAATATGATTCCTGTTCTTTTTTTATTGAATATACTTTCTTTTTGGATATGTAAAACAGTGCTTCCAAAACTTTTTTTAAAAAAAATATGAGAATACATGAAGTTTTATAATAAGAAATCAATTAATCCAAATGCATAGAGAAGAGAATTTCCAAGTTAATTCTGCAGTTAACCCACATTTACCTCCTTTTTGTTTTAACTTTTATTGCTCTAATGTTTCTGGCATTCAGAAGTACAAAATAGTCAGCAATCATTTTTTTTTTTTAGGTCCTCAGTCTGATCATCCATAATTACATATATGGAAACTTGATGTAGGAATAGAAGGTTAAGGAGATTGAACTGAGTCTGGATTGATCCCCTGGAAGTTTTATGTTTTCGTTTGGCTTTTTCTCCTAAAAATGAAATGTCTCCAAAAATTAGTTAATCAATAGTTCTTTTTAGTTGTGAACTTATTCGTAAGCACGTACTGCCGCTGAACTTTAGAAGAAAGCCGCCATGTATATGTGAGGAGTTAGGATAGGCATAGGTCACACTGGCACATCTGTAGGGGCTGTCCCCTGTAGATGTTTTAACACTCTATTAAGCATTCTGAAAATCCCATAGGGTTTAGAGCCTCCCATGTAGCTTGATCCTAGTCAGAGGTGAATTTACTGGCATCACCCGGCAAAAAAGGGCAGGTTTTGTGTGGGAGTAGGGGTAATTAACAAGTATGACTGGAGACTTGGGGGGCTGAGTAGTCAAAGCTGTGGTTTAACTAACAACTTCCAGTTTTGAGTTGTTGGGGCCCCTCTAAGAGCTAGAGGAGCGATATTTGGTGGAGAGCCAGGCCCTAGCTCTAAAGCCCTCCCATCAGAACCTTCAGATCACCTAGAAGCAGGAAATGCTCTGGTAGAACCGTTGGCACCTCAGAGAATCTGGCCAATTTCTTAAAGGCCACGTTTTAGAGCTGGAGCTGGGCTTTTCTACCATTTTCTAGTTCTCAACCTAAGTTTTATTTTTACTTAAGCCTAAGGTAATCAGAAAAATATTTCAGTCTATGTGACTCCTGTCATTTATTTCTTGGTGTACATTGAGTTTTTAATTTACAAGTATAAATAAATAATACACCTGTCAAACTTTTATCATTCTCCAAGACCCTGTTCAGATATCACCCACAGTATAACGCCATCCCTAACGACCCCTGGTAGTTAAGCACTAAGTCTTGTGCTGCCATTAAATTTTATGGATACCTTCATTACAGAAAAACATATTACATCATAATTTATGCCACGTCTATCTCCTTTAGGCAAAAGCCATGTTTTATTCACACAATATCTCTGTTCCTTGATTGGTTCTAAACTCAATAAACATTCTTGGGAAAAATAAAATAATGAGAGAGAAGAAGGGAGAAAGAAGGAGAAAAGGGGAAAAGGGAAGAAAAAGGAAATCACCTCTTTATTTTATATTCAAACAATTATTTCTAGAGGATGAGAATTCAGTTCGTCTTGTGCTCATATAAACAGTTATTGGAATGAACCAAAATACAGTTTCACACAATGTGACAGAAAGAGTAGGTCAACTTTTCTTTCTTTGAGGCTCTCTCTCCAGAGTAGTTTGTGTCTTAGAAGTGCCTCTGATCATCATGTCTGGGGATTCTGTAGTTCCCTCCCCAGGAAAAAGACCAACTGCCTGTCCAGTCTAAAAGCCCTTAGGAATGGCCTAAGATATGCATCCCCGCACACAGACGTACCAGCCTCTACATGTAGCACCTGTTCAATAAATACCTGGCAAAGTTACATAGGAATGCCTATGTAAGAAAGGGACAATTAGGCTGAAGTGCATTATATTTTCAGTTGAGGAAAACAAAAATCTGTACCAACTGCTCCAGAATGACTGAGGAGAGCCAGCTTAGGCTCAGCTCTTCAAGTTAGAACTGAGGGCTAGTTCTCTTTTCAGGAGGAAAAAAGGGATTCATAGTGAATAAACAACTGGTTTTAGAAAAACAGAAAACAATTCTTTTGAGAAAGAGACCATAGAGAAGTGATCTGCAAAAGTTACTTTACTATGAATATGGACTTGTGCCTGCCCTTTTAAAAGACAACTGGATAGAAGTTCAGAAACTTAGAATTCTAGTTCTGTTGTTTACAATTAACAGAGGGATGGCGTTAACTGAGTCATTTCAGTTTTCTGTACCACAGTTTCCTTGTCTCTTCAAGAGCAATAGTAATCCCAGATATACCTTAGGGTTGTAATTTCAAACAGTTCTGGGATCAACTTATCAACAGTTTAAACTCCACAGAATTCTGTAACAACAGTTCTTGGCACCCTATCAACAATCAAAAAGAAATGTTTGTGGAATAATGGAGTGGAGCAGGACAGAATGAATTTTCTGGCTTAATTTTCTGAGTTCAAAGCAACTTATTCTTTCAGGAAGATGTTTTGATCAATGAGATGAAAAATATTCAGCAATATCCAATAGCTTTTCAAAGCTCAGGCTATTGTGAGATCTTTTTGTTGTTACTGTTTTTATTAACCATATATTTTAAGAAGTTTTCCCCTATACATTTTGATATTCAACATCATATTTCTTTACTTTCCATATTTCACAATGAGATAGATATGTCAGGAAGAAGGTGAACAGAAAAGAAATACTCTGATAAGTCATTTCCAGTTCTCATTTTCTCCTGACTATCAGATGAAGTCACTACATTGTGAAACAGAGCATTGGGGTTAAAGCACCTCAGAAGAAGATATAAGGATCCAAGTAAGTACCACATATTTGGGTTATCAAAAGGACAAAAAGGAACAAACAACACTTTAATTCACCAAGATAGCTTTCAATAATGTTATCATAATAAACTTTTATTGAACACTTACTAAGTACAAATTGCTCAATTCCGATGTTTAACAGGATTGCAAAACAAGGAATAACAGGCAGCTGGAAGGCCAAATGGCTGAACTTGGGCCAATGGAGTATAGAAAGAAACTCTCTGATAAAGCAACGAAAATGACAAAGAGATGATAAAATAATTGTGACTGCCTGGGAAGGAGTTAATTTCCTTTCCTCAGAGAGGGTTTAGGTAGACAATCACTACTCCAAAACCTGTGTCCTTCCAGAGGACAATAATAGGGAGATGACTGTCTGTGCAGTCGAGGAGAGAACTGGGGCCTGTAGCAGAGCCCCAGGGGTGGCTGCTCCACAGCGTCTCAACAGTGTGATTCGGAAGAGGAGTAAAGGGTACTGACTTCAGAATGAGGCGCATGAGTTTTTCCATACAAACGTAACCCAAGAATCATCAGTATTGAATGGTGATCTGCACAATGTTTGGGATCTCCTGCCCTGTTTTTCAGATGTTTCCGTAAGTGCTCAGAAGAAGGAATATGCCACTTAGTAGTAGTTAAAGAACCTAGCCACTTATAGAAATACGTGCAGAACTTACGTGAATAGAGACAACATATGCTCAAAGTTGAATAAAGTCAAATCCCCCCTTCAAGAAGTTTACCATCTAAAACAGTGGTTCTTAACCTGGAGTCTATAAATGGAATTTATCAATCCATAGAATTGAGTAGAAATTGAGTAGAAAAAATATACACCATTATTTTCACTAACTTCTAACGAAAATTTAGCATTTCTACTAATTATGAATGTAGGCAATAAACTAACCTTCATAGTATTAGCAATAATTGTGACCTTGTCACCAATTGAAATTACAGGTATTTTCATATTTTTATAGTCATTGCAGATATTGTGAGCTACTGAGCTAGTGCATACCCAAGATCCATTTATATTTGTCACTACTGAAGTTACACTAGCAATTAGACACCAGTCAATATTATCTCATACTTTAATAAAGAAGCATATATATTATGATAGCATATATTTAGGATTTTTGATATTTTGACAACTATATTTAAATATAATTGATTTCCTTTATACTATGTACTTTTCCTATGTACTTTGTTTTATACATTTTAAAATATCATTTTGGGAAGAGGTTCATGGATGTTCATCCTATGGCAAAAGGGGTTCATGTGACAGAAGATTAAGAACTCCCAGTTCTGAAGAGAAGTCAGACAAGTACACAGCCCCTGTACCAGCCTGACATAAGTGTGGTGATTATCCTTTGATGAAGGCCTGGTTTTCTAGCCTTCTAGTTGCTTCTCTGCGCTGCTCTAGATCCTTACAATAAGTCTTTTTTCTGCTAATTTGTAATCTGGAGTTCATACCTATTAATTGTAACCAAGACTCTCAGCTGGGACAATATTTAATCAGCATTGATATGCTATAATTTTAATAAATATACTTTATTTAAAAAGCATAACTAGATAGCACATGCTAAATCTCATAAATATTAGCAGTTTAATGTGTCTTCCTACTGAATCTATTCTGTCCTAATAGAGAGTACCACCTACTTTATAGCAATTACCAAATGACAGGCCTAATACCTGAAAAAACCTGAAAGGGGGCTTGTCTTGCCTTAAAAATTCAGCCCCATAAAGTGATAGCAAGTTTTATATAGTTGTGAAATATAAACTGTCTTGAAAGTCTCCCTGGTTACTTGATGTGTCTTGCACTCACTACTGGGCTTTTCTTATCATTTTCCTCATATCACCCAAATGATTTGGCAAGGCAATAGGTAGTGATTAATGGATCAGTGACATAGAATTCAAGAATAATTCTATTTGCTCTTTCTTGAACCCAGAAGGAGTTAATTGTTGACTGAAGAAAGAAAGGCAAGCACTTCGATGTGGATTACTCCCATGATTTGGAGTAAAGTTACATTGAGATTCTAGAACAGACATGGCAAACAGGCTTTATCTCATGTGCCTACTGTGATGTAATGGTAGGGGTTGTGAAAGCACAGTGAGGAGAAGTATCTCAAGGCTACATCCCAGGTCAGCATGAAAAAATCAGACAATTAACAATGCTTGACAAGGGCGCAGAAGTGGTGACAAGAGTCTACCTTGGCTCTACATGTTTTCATGGGAAAATTAACCAAATGGGACCACAAAGGAGAGTTAGACTACAAGAAACCCTGTCTGTCCATTGGCTAATTCTTTACAGGTTCAATTTTGATTCTCAACAGGCCTGCCAAGACTTCTTAAGGCATGGATGAATGGTCCAATATCATGAGCTCATTAACAGACAAGAGAATTAAAGACATAATAATAGCAAGTAATCTTCTTGGAAATTTCCCCATCGTGTACAAGCTGACCAAATGTAAATTTGAGTCCATTTGTAGATCTTGAGCTCTTTAGCCATCATGATCACTCCAAATAATGAGTAAGAATAAAGAATCACTTCAAACATTGGCAAGCATTCAAAGATTCAATACCAAATGCCTCTTCCTAGTTTACCTTGTTTAAAAAAGTTGACACAAGCTACTCCCCTAAAACTAGTGACTGCTTACATTGGTAAACATTCTGGTACTGGTGGCCTCTGGAGTTTCTTCTTTCTAGTCACATTGTCCTTTTGAGCAAGGGTCACTCTTACTCCCAAGAGGAAAGTCAACATGACTCACTTTCAGAAACTGAAAGTACACCGTGTCCACATAAGTAGTGCTGCTTACTGCATAACCACAAAACCACATCAGAATAAGTCAGCTGCTCAGGAAGGAGACGAGGCAGTGGACTGAACAAACTCATGCCCCGTTCCAGACAGCCAGGCTCTGGGAGTACTGTCAGGCTCTTTTGCTAAGCAGAGACTTGGCTCAGAGGACAAATGTCAGCAGCAAGTGCACACAGGGTCCTTGACTTGCAGTTACTGAACACACGGAAACAAGGGCCCTCCCAAGGCCCCACTATGAAGCAGTGAGGTTTTGACTTCATTGTCCCTGCCCTCTCCTTTGGCACTTTCTTCCCCTCGTTTTCATCCTCTCTCTAAACGTCTGGTGCCCTCTTGCTACACTTTGTGTTAGATGATTTGGGGAAAGGTTCAAGGAAGTGGGGTTTTGCTCTAGATTGGATGCTGTCAGGATTCTACGATTGGATATTTTAATAATTCTTATCTAGAAGGTGTGAAGAACAAAACAAGGCTAAAGTTTTAATTGGTAAAGCAGCAGCAATCACTCACTTTCAGACAATGCTCTTGGTTTCATCTGTGCTCAGACACAATTAAGGAATGAATTTTTTTTTCTTGCTCCATTGTGATCACAAAGTGGCCTTGTCAGATGCTGGCGTTCCGTGAAATTGTTTCTATTCAACAGGAGAACACTAAGCCTTACCCATGAGTTCAAGGCCAGCCCCAGCAACACCAAAGTCCAGCTGACAGAGCCAGGCCAGCTCCTGCCTGTCAGGGGCTGCTTTACTTTAAATCTCAATCATGCAATATAGACTCTTGCTTTTCCCTCCCATCTTTGGCTTAAATCGTTTCTGTTCTCCATTCCCTCCTTGGGACAATTCACTCTTCCAAGTGGCATAAACTAATTAGAAGAATAAATCTCAGTTAATAGAAATTAATATTCTGTCCCTAAAGGGTTGGAGGAGTGTCACATAACTGCATTATAATAGTGGCCTTTTAGAGACAAGATCCCAGATAAGCCATAATAATGAAACTGGGATAAACTGTGGAAGATAATACATTCAGGACTTTTCCAGTTAAACCATAGAGACAGCCAGCTCCTCTGCCAACATATAAAGCTAACCCTGCGTTTCATGCACAGTTGAACTTGCAGGTAACCAAGCAAATGAGTCTCATTCGTGTCACGCCACTGTTGATTTCTGCAGGCTATGGGGCTGGTTTTCTGCCCACAGCTCTGGAGTCTCTCCCTGCACACACACAGTCTCCTCTCATCTGGCTGACTGGTCTCTTCTCATCTTGTTAGTTTTTTATACAGAGGTGCTATTATTGAATTCGTATGGGAGCTTGACTAGCCAACGCTCATGAGCTGCTTTCAGAATGATAATGAGTGTTGTCAACAAGCCACCCTTTCTCGCTTGCCTTTCCACTACTCTGGGGACTGACTGTGAATCCTTGTGACTTCTCCTCACAATACTCTGCTGCCACCTGGTGAAAATTCACAACCAAACAGGACACTGGAGTTGCCATTGACTTTCAACTTCTACACACCCGCACTCTGACCCTGGGGAAAGAGATGCCCACAGATGTCAGTCAGGTAAACTCCCAGTGAGCGTCCAGTGCTCCCAGAAGAGGCCTGGCCACTAGCATTCCCAGGACACACCCTCACCCTCTTCCCCTTTCTGCCTTTCCTGAGCCCCAGTACTACAGGAGGGAACAGCCAACCTAGAAGAATCCAATTCTTTGTTAAGAATCCATACTGAGAATAGGAAGGAAACGAAAATTAAAAGGGTCTGGACCTCTGAAGGGGCCACAGTCAGCCCTGCAGGGTAAGTGAGCTGGAATTCCTGAGGATATCTTACTGATTCATCACAGCTTTGTCTATGGTTGGTCTAAAGAAATAAATGCAATGTCAACACTGTTACCAAAGAAACAAGGAATAAATACCTATATGTTTACCTTCTGCTTATATTAGGCCAAACATTTTATTTAATCTTCAAAATAGCTCCATGACATACATATATATATTTATATATATATTTATGTGTATATATTTATGGGGTACAATATGATGTTTTAATCTATACATACATTGTAGAGAGATTCAATCAAGCTAATTAACATATCTATCACCTCACCAACTCACCATTTTTGTGGTGAGAACATTAAAAATTGATTCTTTTAGCAATTTTAAAATATACATTAACTGTGGTCACTATGCAGTGCAATAGATCACTAAAACTGATTCCTCCAGTCTAACTAAAATACTGTACCGTCTGATCAATATCTTCCCTTTCCCCATCCCTCCCGGAGATAATATATATTAATATCCCCACTTCACAGATGGGGAAACTAAGGCACATGGAGGCCAAGCCACCACACTGGTTAGGGGAAGGGTTGAGGTTGAACCTCAGTGAGCAATGTCCTCTTAACTTCTGCACTTTTCTGACTCTTACTATGCCACCTGGAGAACTGATCCCTGGAGAAGAGAGAAAGGGAAGGAGAGAAACTTCCTATCTCCTTCCCGAGCCTGTACCCTGTGCCTCTCTGTAACTCCATTTCACAGGTAACTCCCTGCCCTGGGACCAGATTCCCAGCTTCCATGGCCTCATGGAACATGGAATACCAATCATCCTTTCTCTTTGATCTTGATAGCTGTGAAAAGGGATCAGCAATAGAAACATAAAATCCAAATTCACCTCCAGTTCTATTTAAAAAATAAGAATTATGAAAATCTGCATGTAGATATGTAAGTAGAACAATAATACTGTAACAGTAACCTGAAAGCTTGAAGAAGCTTTTAAATAGATTTTAAAAGAATAATTTTTAAAACCAAAGTAACATCTGAATGAATTTCTGTGCACTAATGAACCTTCAGAGTCATGAAAAAGCTCACAGTGATGTACTTGAGATGTAAGAAGCACTTCAGGAGTAGAACACTTGCAGCCCAGGCGCCTGCCCCACCTGGCCAGCCTGGGGGCTCCTTCCTAGAGGAGAAAGCAGCTGGGAAGGCCCACTGGGCAGCAAGAAGGGCTGGGAGGTGTCACTGTCTTAGGGGAAGCTTTGCACATACGGGAAGAGAATGAGGCAAGTTGGTGAAAGGAGGAAACCCCTCGAAGAACACTTCTGAATCTCGGCCATGGCAGAGACCAGGAAAGGAACTCACAGATGACTCTGGAGTAGAGGTCACGGCCCAAGGCCACAGATGTGTTTTGATTGGCTCATTCGTTGCTTTCTAAGCTATGAATCAGTGCCAACATTTAAAAATCAGGAAATTTCACATCAGTTTATATTTTTGACTTCTTGGAAGAACTAGAACACTGGGCCCAGGCCCCCACATGGGAACCAGCTGAGTCTATCCAGACCCTTCAGAGGGGCAGTGTCTGGCATGGTGCCCACCTGGCCCATGGCAATCACTTAGCTTCCCTCTGGGAACTTAGAAGCATTTGAGTCTTTGGCTTCTGATCCAGCAGTGGCTACTCGGGGTCCTGGGGCAGACTGCTCCACCAGCAAAGGACAGTGTGCTGCAGCTAAAATCAGCCCACCCACCTCGCTGTCAGCCTGCAGACAGGGGCATGACCACAGAAATGTAGAGACAAAGCCAGGACTGTGGCCTTCACCCTATTTAAGAACTCCCCTAATTTGACCCAAACTTAGGCTCTCAACATAATTTCCTGTTATTACCTTCATATATCCTACAATGCAGCCACACGTCTGAGAATATTTACTGTTCCTTAAATATTCTTCTCAGATTTGAACCCTCTATTTGGAGTGCCCCTTCCTCTCTGCCTCCAGCATCCCATCTGTACATGTTCAACACATACCCATCTTTCATGGTCTTGCTCAAACTTCACTTCTTCTACAAAACCTTCTTCAATTCCTGTAGTCAGAATTAGTCCCTCCCTCCTGTCTTACTGTAGCGTTAGTTTGTATGCCTACTATAGGATTACCGCGACCTGACTTATATTAACTTAAGAATTGCTAGAGGTCAGAAATTGCCCTTTATTTATCTTTGGACCCAGTTCCCCTCCCCACTTCTACCCCTCTCAGTTCCTAATAAAATGCCTTGCCTATAGTATTAATGGATTGTTAATAAGTGTTGAATATACTTTTAAAAGAACATTGAATCTGCATTGGCTTCTACTGCCATCTACTGACCATACAGTAGAATTATGCCTGAAGGCTGCCAAGTCTGTAGGAACCACAAACATTCCAAACCCACCCATCCATTCATTTTTCTTTCTTTCTTTTATTTTTCTTCCTTCCTTTTCTTCCCTTTATTTTTTTATATTCTTCTTTTTTCCTTCTTTTGTCTATTCATTCATCCTTCACTCAACATATAATTTTTGATCATCTCCTCGGCGAGGGACACCGTGATTAGTGAAGAAGCAGCACGAATGTGCATAGATAGAGAGAACTCCCGTTGCGAGCCAAGGTGCAGCAAGCCCACTATAACCTCTATCGCCTACTGATTACAAGTGAAAATTGTGGACAAAACACAAAATTCAACTACCTGAGAACTCTGAAAAGTTAAGAATGCAAGCTGATTACTGAGGAGAATCTAAACTTAAAGGAAAATCCGTACACAGGTGAGTTTCCTTGGTACTTTTCCCCTTTAGTTTTCCTGCTTTGACCCATGTGTGGCTCCATGGTGGAACCAAGCAGCAGGTATAGGCAGAAAAGGCTCTGAGAGTAATATGGTAATTCTGGTCAGAGGACCCAGAAAAAAGGTCCCTATAAAAAGAAGACTGGGAAAAATGAGAAGGATACAGAATCATTATTGTTTTTTTCCTATTTTTCTTCCAGTTCTACACCAAGGGCAGCCCCAGTCATGAACCCGCAATGTGGTGGCACCAGTGACTCTGGCACCTAGAATCCTGAGAGAAAACCCACGTTTCTGCCAGAAGAACCAGAAAAAGGGAACCCTTTTTCAGAAAAGGTGGAGGAATCACTTTTATTTTTTCTCCTTCTCTCTTTTTTCCATCACTTTTCCCAGAAGGCAGCCCTAGTTATAAAGAATTATGGGTATTATGGTCACTAGAACTTCAAGTTAAACTTTATCTTTATAGTCACATAACTAGAAAAAGGAGCCCCTGGAAGCCAGAGAATTTGGAAAAATTACTGAGGAGGAAGGAGCAGGAGAAGGAGATCTCCTAATTCTGTGACTAAATCAACATGTACTGGGGTCATCTCTGAGTGTCACACACACAGAACATACCCAAAGCAGCATAGCAAAAGACTTGAAAACTTAAGCAACATTGGAAGCACCATCCAGAGAAGGTGAGATAAAACTTGCAGTCTGAACCTAACAGGATTGATTACCTGAAAAAATAAAATAATAACAACAAAAATCAATATTTTCCAGGGGATATCCGCAAGACGTATAATCTCTCAATATAATATTCAAAGTGTCCAAATAAAATCCAAAATTATAATACTTGACCACTCAGGAGTGGTCAGAAAATCAAGGGAAAACATAATTAACAGATGTCAATCCTGAGATGACCCAGATACAGGAATCAGAGAAAGATTTTGGAACAGCTTTTATAACCATGTTTCTAGAAGTAAGCACTCTTGAATGAAGGAAAAGATAGACGCTCTCAGCAGAGAAACAGGAGCTACAAATAGAGAAGCAAATGAAACTTTTAGAACTGAAAAATATAATGTCTGATGGCTTCCCAGTGAATTCTATCAAACATTTAAGGAAGAATTAATACCAATCCTTCTCAAGCTCTCCCAAAAGATTGAAGAAGAGGGAACACTTCCAAGCTCATTTTATGAGGCCAGCATTACCCTGATACCAAAGCCAGACCAAGCCACTGTCAGAAAAGAAAATTACAAACCAATATCCCTGACATATGCAAAAACAGATGCAAAAATCCTCTAACAAAATAGTTACAAATCAAATTCAATAGCACATTAAAAGGGTGATATACAATGACTAAGTGGGATTTAGCCCTGAGATGTAAGGGTGGTTCAACAAATGCAAACCAATAAATGTGATATACCACATTAACAAAATGAAGTTAAAAATCATGCAATCATCTCAATAGCCACAGAAAAACCATTTGACAAAAATACAACTCTCAACAAATTAGGTAGAAATAATGTACCTCAACACAGTAAGGCAATATATCACAATCTCACAGCTAACATCTTACTCAAAAGTTGGAAACTTTTTCTTTAATATCAGGAACAAGATAAAGATGTCCACTCCCTCCACTTCTATTTGACATTGTACTGGAAGTCTTAGCCAGAGCAGTTAGGAAAGAAAAAGAAATAAAATGGCCAGGTGTGTTGGCTCCTACCTGTAATCCCAGTGCTTTGGGAGGCTAAGAAGGGAGGATTGCTTGAGGCCAGAAGTTCAACACCAGCCTGGGCAACACAGCAAGATCCCATCTCTTTAAAAAAATGTTTTTCAAAATTATCCAAGTGTGGTGGTACATGCCTACAGTCCTAGCCACTCAGGAGGCTGAGGCAGGAGAATCACTTAAGCCCAGAAGTTCAATGTTGGCGTGAACTATGATCATGCCATTGCACTCCACCCTGGGTGACAGAGCAAGACTCTCTTTCTATAAAAATAAAAAAGAAAGAAAGGGAGGAAGGAAATAAAAGGCACCCAAATTGGAAAAGAAGTAAAATTGTCTCTGTTCGTAGATAACATAATCTTATACAGAAAACCTTAAAAACTCTATCAAAAAAAACTTAGCACGTATAAGCTAATTTAGTAAAGTTATAGAATACAAAATCAACATACAAAAATAGTTGTGTTTCTATACACTAACAACAAACTATCCAAAAAGGTAATTAAGAAATTAATCCCATTTACAGCAGCATCAAAAAAAAGAAAATAATTAGGAATAAATTTAACCAAGGAGGTGAAAATTCTGTACACTGAAAACTAGAAAAGATTAATGAAAGAAATTTAAGAAGACACAAATAAATGGAAAGATATCCTGTGTTCACGGATCACTAGAATAAAACTGCCCAAATTTCCATGACATCAAAAATTATTTACAGATTCAATGCAATCCCTATCAAAATTCCAATGACATTTTATAGAAATACAAAAAATAATCCTGAAATTCTCATGGAACCACAAAAGACCCTAAATAGCTGAAGCAATCTTGAGCAAGAACAAAGCTAGAGGCATCACAACTCCTGATTTCAAATTATATTACAAAGCTAATCATAATCAAAACAGTATGGTACTAGCATAAAAACAGGCACAGAAGCCAATGGAAAAAATAGAAAGCTCAGAAATAAGCCTATACATACACAGTCAACTATTCTTCAACAAAGAGGCCAAGAATGCACAATTGGGAAATGATAATCTCTTCAATAAGTGGTGCTGGGAAAACTAGATTATCCATATGCAAAAAAAAATGAAATTGGATCCTTATCTTCCACTATACACAAAAATCGACTCAAAGTGCTTTAAAGATTTAAATGTAAGACTGAAATTGTAAAACTCCTAGAAGAAAACGCAGGGGGAAACCTTCATGACATTGGTCTTAGCAATGAATTTTTAGATATGACACTAAAAGCACAGGCAACAAAAGCAAAAATAAATAAACAGGACTATATCAAACTAAAAAAATTCCTGCACTGCAAATGAAATAATCAACAAAATGAAAAGGCAACCTAAGAAATGGGAGAAAATATTTAAAACCATATATCTGATACAGAGTTAATACCTAAAATATATAAGGATTCAATAGTACAACTCAAGAGTAAAAACAAATAATCATCGTGATCATCGTCACTATTATCGTCATGCAATTCAAAAGTGGGCAAAGTACACATATTTCCAAGGAAGACATACAAACAGCCAACAGGCATATGAAAAGGTGCCAATGTCAGTAATCATCAGGGAAATGTAAATCAAAACCACAATGAGCAATCACCTCACAAGTGTTAAGGAGGATATCATCAAAAAGTCAAAAAATAACAAGTGTTAGTCAGGATGTGGAGAAAAGCAAACCCTTTTGTTTGGGAACGTAAATTGGTACAGCCATTATCAAAAACAGTGGGGAGGTTCCTCAAAAAATTAAAAATAGAATTATCCTGTGGATCCAGCTATACCACTTCTGAGTATATATGCAAAGAAAATAAAATCAGTATGTTGAAGAAATAGCTGCACTTCCACATTCATTGTAGTATTATTCACAATAGCAAAGATATGGAAACAACCTAAGTAGCCATTGATAGATGAGTGGATAAAGAAATTGTGATTTTTACATATTATACACATACGCACACATATATACACAATGGGATATTATTCAGCCTTAATAAAGAAGAAAATCCTGCCATTTGTGACAACGTGGATAAATCTGGAGGACATTATGCTAAGTGAAATAAGCCAGACACAGAAAGACAAATACTATATGATCTCATTTATATATATGTGGAATCTAAAAAAGTTGAATTCATAGAAACAGAGAGTAGAAGAGTGGTTACCAGAGGTCAAGGGGGGTGGGAGAAATGAAGAGATGTTGATCAAAGTGTAAAAACTTGCAGTTTTAAGATGAATAAATTCCAGAGACCTAATGTACAACATAGTGACTATAGTAAACAATAAGGTATTATATATTTGAAATTCGTTAAAAGAGTAATCTTAAGTATCCTCACCACATACACACAGAAGATGACTATGTGAGGTGGTCAGGTGATGGATATGATAATTAACTTTATTGTGCAAATCATGTCACAATGTATACATATATAAAAACATTACATTGTATACCTTAA
This sequence comes from Daubentonia madagascariensis, assembly GCA_023783475.1. NCBI lineage: Eukaryota > Metazoa > Chordata > Mammalia > Primates > Daubentoniidae > Daubentonia > Daubentonia madagascariensis. Next base: position 30,874,731 of record JAKFHU010000978.1, read on the forward strand.
ATATATACAATTTTTATTTGTCAATTATACCTCAATAAAGCTGGGGGGTGTGAGAAATAATCATTGAAAATTTCCCAAACTCTGTGAAAGAAATAAATTTACAAAAATCAAGAGGCTCAGAAAATTCCAAATGGGATAAACTCAAAGAAAACTATGTCCAGATACATCATAATGAATTTGCAGAAAATCGAAGATAAAGAAAAAATACTGAAAGCAGCCAGAGAAAATAACACTACATCCAGAAGCAAAATGATTCAATTGACCATAAATTTCTCATCAGAAACCATGGAAACCAGAAAACAGTGGAACAACATCTTTAAAGTGCTGTAATAAAGTAACTGTCAACCCAAAATTTTATATTTATCAAAATATCCACCAGAAATTATGGTGAAATAAAGATACTTTAAGATGAAGGCAAGCTAGGACAATTCATATTCAGCAAAATTGCTCTAAAGAAAAATGCTAAAGAAAAACAAGTTCTTCAGGCTAACTAAAAATGACACAAGTGGAAGACTTAGAACTTGAGGATCAAGCAATTATACAATCAATGATAATGGTAAATATCTAGATAGATATAAAAGTTTATTTATCTCCTCTTATATTCTTTAAAGTAGGTGTGACTAATAAAGGTAAAAATTGTAACATTGTCCAATGGGATTTTCAATGCCTGTAAATGTAATACATACGACAGCTATAACAGAAAGTGGGGGAGAATAAAGGGGTCTACATGTTAAAACTTCTACTTGATGTAGTAAAATATTAATTCTAAATAGACTGTGAAAGATTTGGTATATATATTTAATTCTAGAGCAGCCACTAAAAAAACAGTACAAAGGCATAAATCCAAGAGATAAATTAAAATATAATATTTAAAATATTCAAATACAAGTATACTTGTTTTATTGTGCTTCCTAGACATCATGTTTTTTAAAAATTGAAAGTTTATGGCAACCCTGCATGGAGCAAATCTACCGGCGACATTTTTCCAACAGCATGTGCTCACTTTGTGTCTGTGTGACATTTTGGTAATTCTGATAATATTTCAAACTTTTTTCATTACTATTATATTTTTTATGGTAATCTGTGATTAGTGATTTTTGATGTTACTATTGTAATTGTTTGAGGGCATCACAAACTGCACCCATATAAATGTTGTGTGTGTTCTGACTGCTGCACTGATCAGTCGTTCCCCCATCTCATTCTCTCTCCTCAGATTTCCCTATTTCCTGAGACAACAATATTGAAATCAGGCCAATTAATAACCCTACAATGGCCTCTAAGTGTTCAAGTGAAAGGAAGACTCACGTGTCTCTCACTGTAAATCAAAAGCAAGAAATGATTAAGCCTAGTGAGGAAGGCATGTAGAAGGCCAGATAGACTGAAAGCTAGACTTCTTGTGCCAAACAGCTAGCCAAGTTGTGAATACAAAGGAAAAGTTCTTGAAGACAATTAAAAGTGCTACCCAAGTTAACACACAAATGATAAGGAAGTGAAAAAGTCTTATTGCTGATACAGAGAAAGTTTTAGTGGTCTGGATAGAAAATCAAACCAGTCACAACATTCCCTTAAGCCAAAGCCTAATCCAGAGCAAGGCCCTAACTCTCTTCAGTTCTATGAAGCCTTAGAGAGGTGAGGAAGCTGCAGAAGAAAAGTTTGAAACCAGTAGAGGTTTGTTTATGAGGTTTAGGGAAAGAAGCGATATCCATAACATAAAAGTGCAAGGTGAAGCAGTAATTGCTGATGTAGAAGCTGCAGCAAGTTATCCAGAAGATCTAGTTACAATAATTGATGAAGATAGCTATACCAAACAGCAGATTTTTAATGTAGATGAAACAGCCTTATATTGGAAGATGCCATCTAGGACCTTCATAGCTAGAGAAGAAAAGTCAAGGCTTGGCTTCAAAGCTTCAAACAACAGGCTGAGTCTCTTGGTAGGGGCTAATGCAGTTGTAGACTTTAAGTAGAAGCCAGTGTTTATTTACCATCTCCAAAATCCTAAGTCCTTTAAGAATTATGCTAAATCTACTCTCCCTTCTCTAGAAATGGAACAACAAAGCCTGGATGACAGCACATCTGTTTACAACATGGTTTACTATGCTGTAACTCACTGTTGAGACATAATGCCCAGAAATAAAGATTCTTTTCAAAATATTACTGCTCATTGACAATGTACCTGGCTACCCAAGCACTCTGATGGAGGTGTACAAGATGATTAATGTTGTTTTCATGGCCCCTAACCCAACATCCATTCTGCAGCCCATGGACCAAGGAGTCATTTTGACTTTCAATTCTTATTATTTAAAAAATACATTTCATAAGACTGTAACTGCTATAAACAATGATTCCTCTGGTGGATCTGGACAAAGTAAATTGAAAAACCTCTGGAAATAATTCATCTTTCTAGATGCCATTAAGAACTTTTGTGTTTCATGGGAGGAGGTCAGAATACGAATATTAACAGGAGTTTGGAAGAAATTGATTCCCACCTTCGTGGATGACTTTGAGGGGTTCAAGACTGCAGTGGAGGAAGTAACTGCAGATGTGGTGCAAATAGCAAGAGAACTTCAATTAGAAGTAGAGCCTGAAGATATAACTGAATTGCTGCAATATTATGATAAAACTTTAGTGAATGGGGAGTTGCTTCTTATGGATGAACAAAGAAAGTAGTTTCTTGAGATGGAATCTGCTCCTGGTGAAGATGCTGTGATCATTGTTGAAATAACAACAAAGGATTCATAATATTACATAAACTTAGTTGATACAGCAGAAGCACTATTTGAGAGGATTGATTCCAATTTTGAAAGAAGTTCTACTGTGGGCAAAATGCTACCAAATGGCACAGCATGCTACAGAGAAATCTCTCATGAAAGGAGGAGTCATTTGATGTGACAAAGTTCATTATTGTCTTATTTTAAGAAATTGCCACAACTATCCCAACTATCAGCAACCACCACTCTGATCAGTCTGCAATCACCAACATCAAGGCAAAGCCCTCCACTAGCAGAAGATCATGACTCATTGAAGTCTTATTTAGCAATAAATAATTAAGGCATGTACATTGTTTTTTAGACATAGTGCTATTGCACACTTAATAGACTACAGTATAGTGTAAACATAACTTTTATATGCACTGAAACCAAAAAATTTGTGTGACTCACTTTATTGCAATATTTGCTTTATTGTGGTGGTCTAGAACTGAATCTGCAAAGTCTTCAAGGTTTGTCTGTAACCAAAAACATGGCAGAGAATGGTGAATAGAGGAATAAAAACCAGAGGGAGTATATTATAAAGTAAATAATAAAAGGGTAGACCTAAATCCAACCACATCAATTATTCCACTGAATACAAATAATTCCAATGAATGTAAACATAGCAATTAAAAGATGGAAATTGTCAGATTGGGAAAACAAAAGGCTCACCTATATGCTGTCTACAAGCAACTCACTTTAAATATATGATATAGATACAATAAAAATAAAAGAGTGGAAAATGATAAACCATGAGAATATACTAACCAGAATAAAGCAAGAATGGCTATATTAATATCAGTCAAAGTAAACTTCAGAACAAGAAGTATTACCAGGGAGAAAGAAAGGCCAATACAACAAGACGTGTATGTGCCAAACCATAGGGCTACAAAATAAATGAAACAAAAACTGATATAACTAAAAGGAAAAATAGAAAAATCTACAATTATATTTGGAGACATCAAAGCACCTCTCAGTAATCAATAGAAGTAGATAATCAGCAAGGATTGAGAATACTAAACAACAACTGTTAGTCAAGTTGACCCAATTAATATTTATAAAATATTCTGCCCAAGAACAGGGTAATACACATTCTTTTCAAGTGCATATGAAGTATTCACCAAGGTAGACCAGAGGTCAACAAACTACAAACTTGTGGACCAAATTCTGCCCACCATCTATTTTTGTAAATAAAGTCTTATTGGAAGATAATCATGCCTATTTGTTTGCACATTGGCTGTAGCTATTTTTGTACCACAAAGCTAGAGATGAGTGGTTGCAAGAAAGACCATATGACCTTAAAGCCAAAAAGATTTACTATCTGTTCCTTTACAGAAAAAGCTACCTGTCCCTATTTTGGACCATAAACAAACCATAGCCAATTTAAACAAATAGAAAACACACAAAGTATGTTCTCTGACCATACTGGAATTAAATCAGAAATGTAATATAAAAAGGATATTTGAAATATTTCCAAATTTTTGTAAATTAAGTAACACTCTTCTAGATAACCCACTGATTAAAATGGAAATCTCCAATGAATTCAGAATATACAGAGAGAGAGAGAGAGAGAGAGAGAAAGAGAGAGAGAGAAAGAGTCTCTCTCTGTTGCCCAAGGTGGAACTCCTGAGCTCAAGCAATCCTCCTGCCTCAGCCTCCTGAGTAGATGGGAATACAGGCACGAACCACTGTGCCAGGTTAATTATTTTTTTCTTTAGATATGGGGTCTCGTTATGTTGCCCAGTCTGGCCACAAACTCCTGGCCTCAAGTGATCCTTGGCCACCTTGGCCTCCCAAAGTACCAGGATTACAGACATGAGCCACCATGCCTGTTGAAAATATTTTAAACTACCTAAATATTAAAATAGAACATATCAAAAATTTGGGGGTACAATTAAAGAAGTGCTTATAGGAAAAGTTATAGCACTAAGTGTTTATGTTAGAAAAGAAGAAAGCCTTTAAGTTTATATGCTAAGCTTGTATCTTAAGAAACTAGGAAAATGAGAGCAAATTAAACAGAAAGTAAACAGGGGGAAGAAAAAAATAAAGTTGAGAGCAAAAATCATTAAATTAAAAACACAAAAATATAGAAAATTTATAAAATCAATTGTATTAAAATAATTCATAAACCTCTAGCCAGACTGAGACAGAAAAATGAGAGAGAACACAAGTTACCAATATCAGGAATGGAAAAAGGGGATATCACTACAGACACTACAGACATTAAAAGGATACAAGGGAATCCTACAAACAACTTTATGCCCATACATTCAACAACTTAAATGAAATGGAATGAATCCTTAAAGACAAACTATCAAAACTCACTCAAGAAAGAATAAGTAAACTAAATAGTCTATTCTATTAAAAAACTGAATTTGTAGTTAAAAACATCCAACAAAGAAAACTACAGGCCCACAGAACTTCACTGCTAAACTCAATCAAACAGTTAAGGAAGAAATAATATCAATTCTACACAATCTTTTCCAGAAAATAAAATAGAAGGGAATACTTTCTAAATCATTTAATGAGGCCAGCATTACCATGATACCAAAATCAGACAAAGACATTGCAAGACAATAAACCTACAAATCAATATCCTTCATGAACATGGGCACAAAAATTCTCAATGAATTATTAACAAATCAAATCCAGGAGCACATAAAGAGGAAAAAATACTATGAACAAGAGAGGTTTATCCCAGAAATGCAATGATGTTTCAACATTTTAAAATCAATCGGTGTAATTCATCATATTAAAAAACCAAAAAAGAAAAACTATATGATCATCTCAATACATGCAGATAAACATTTGACAAAACTCAACATCCTGTCATGATTAAAAAACAAAACAAAACTCTCAGAAAACTGTAAGTAAAAGGGAACTTTCTTAACCTAATCAGAGGCAGCTATAAAAAACATACAGCTAGCATCATTTATGGAGAAATAGTGAATGCTTGAGACCAAAACAAGGCTAGCTGCTCTTACTACTCCTATTTGACGTTGTATTTGAAGTCCTAGTAAAGCAGTTAACCAGAAAAGGAAATTAAAAAATACACAGATTGGAAAGGAGGAAATAAAGCTGTTTTTATTCAGATACGTTTGTCTATGTAGAAAATTTTAAGGAATCTACAAAAAGGCCCCTAGAAGTAACTTAAGCAAGGTTGCAGAATACAAGGTCAGTATACAAAATCAACTGTGTTTCTTGATAACTGAAATGGGCAATTAAAATTCAAAATTTTAGGTGCTATTTACAATAGCACAAAAATAAAATATTTAGGTATTATTATAATATTTACAAATATATACATGTTTGATACACACACACATATATACATACATACACAGGACCTGTATGCTGAAAACAACACACCACTAATGAAAAAAAAATCAAAAGAAACCTAAATAAATGTAGAGAGGTACTGTATTCATGCATTGGAAAACTAAATATTGTTAAAATATCACTTCTTCCCAAGTTGGTGTATAGATTCAATGCAGTTCCACTCAGAATCCCAGCAGGATTTTGTGTAGATATCAACAAGCTAATCCTAAACTTTATATGAAAAAGCAAAGAAACTAGAATAGCCAAAACAGTTTTGAAAAAGAATGAAGTTTGATTTTCGTGACTTACTATAAATGACTGATCCTCAATCAGAGGCAATTACCCCCCAACCCCAGGGGACATTTAGTAATGTCTGAAGACATTTTTCTTGATACATAATAATTGCACATATTTGTGGAGTACACATGACGTTTCGATACATGCCTGCAAGGTGTAATGATCAAATCAGGATAACTGATACATCCATCATCTCAAACATTTATTATTTCTTTGTGTTGAGAACATTCCAAATCTTCTCTTTTAGCTATTTTGAAGTATACAATAAATTATTAATAACTATAGTCACCCTACTGTGCTATCAAACACTGGAACTTATTACTTCTATCTAACTGTATGTTTGTACCCATTAACCAACCTCTCTTCATTCCCCCCACCCCTCTACCCTTTCCAGTCTTTGGTAACCACCATTGTATTCTCTATTCCATGAGATCAACCTTTAGCTTCTACATGTGAGTAAGAACATACAATTTTTGTCTTTGTGTTTGGCTTATTTTACTTAACATAATGACTTCCAGGCTCATCTGGAGACATTTTTGATTGTCACAACTGAAGGAATGCTGCTAGCATCTAGTATTAAAACATAGAGGCCAGGCATGCGGATAAAATCCCCATGATGCCCCCCACAACAAAGAATTACCTGGCCCAAAATATCAATAGTGCTAAGGTTGAAAAATCATGCAATAAAGCTACAGGAATAAAGACAGTATGATATTGGCAAAAGGATAGAAAACTAGACTAATGGATGAAAACAGAGTCTAGCTATGGACTATAGACACAAATTGATTTTAACAAAGATGAAAAGTCAATTTATTGGAGAAACAATAGTCTTTTAATCAAATAGTGCTGGGAAAATTGCACATATATATTCAGAAAAATGAGCCTTGTCCCACACCTCATACCTTATTTTAATAAAAAAAAGCTAACTCAAAATGGATCATGGACTTAAATGTAAAACTTCTAGAAGAAGACATAGGAAAAAATCTTTGTGACTTGGGTTAGGTAGAGTTCTTGGGCACCAAAAGCATGACCAGAAAAATTTAAAAACTGATACTTTCTCAAAATTAAAAACTTTTGCTCTGCAAAAGACACTATTAAGCAAATGAAAAGACAACTTAATGAATGAAAGAAAATATCTGCAATCATATACCTGACAAAGACTGTGTATCCAGAAAAAAGAACCCTCAAAACTCAACAATAAGAATATTAACACAAATAACCCAATTGGAAAATGGGTGAAAGATTTGAACAGATACTTCACCAAAGAAGATCTATGGATAGTAAATAAGCACATGAAAAGATGCTCCAAATCATAAGTCATTAGGGAAGTGAGATACCACTACACACCTGTTAGAATGCTAAAATTTTAAAAAAGCCAATAACAAGCGCTGGAACTCCTATATAATGCTGGTGGGAAAGCAAAATGATACAGCCACTTTAGAAAGCAATTTTCCGTTTCTTATAAAGTTAAATAAACACACATGTCTCCTCTAATCCAGCAGTCTCACTTCTGGGTGTTTACCCAAGAAAAATAAAAATGTGTTCATGCTAAACCTGTTTGCAAACGTTTGTAGCAGCTTTATTTACTCACTAAAAACTAGGAAAAAACCAAATGTCTTTCAACTGTTTCAATAGATAAACAGATTATGATACATCCGTACAATGGAATACCATTCAGCAACAGAAAGGGAGGAATTACTGATATATGAAACAACATGGATGAATCTCAAATAAATACATTATGCTGAAAGAAAGAAGTCAGACTGAAAGGCTACATAATGTCTGATTCTATTTCTATCACTTTTTGGAAAAGGCCAAACGGTAGGAACAGAGCATATCAGTGGTTGCTAGGGGTTAGTGGGGGGAGGAGCTGAGTATAAATGGGTAGTACAAGGAATTTGGGGGATTGATGGAACTATTCTGTATCTTGATTGCGGTAGTAATTACACAACTCTATGCATTTGCCAAAACTCATAGAACTATTATGTATATATTATAGTGAATTTTAATGTGTGTACATTAAAGATAACATAGGGTAAAAGAGAATGGATAATTATATCATGGGGTTCAAGTTTAGAAAGAAATTATTTGGGGGATTTGAACATTCTTCATGAAATAAAATGAGCTGGTTTGGCTACATGGTCTCTAAAGTCCACTTAATCTTTGAAATTAGATTATTCTGTGATTTTATATTGTAGGGAGACACATCCCATGTGGGAGGACATACCAAGGAGATCAACAATTTTATTTTTACTGATGATGATGATGCTGAAGACATGTTCCCTCTTTGGGTAAAATAAATACAGCAACTTTTTTTAGTAGATCCAAGTCTTCATTATTCAGAGCAGCTCGTGTACCAAATGTAAAAAATAACAAGATATTCCTCCACATGTTTCTTTTTATTTTTTGTAGAATCTTTCCAACAGTTTTTACTTAAGGATTTCTCTCTTTTATCTGAATAACTATAATTTGAATAGAGTATCAATTTCTTTTTCTGAGGAAGCATTATATGAACCCAAGACTACTGTATAAGATTTTTGAAATACCGGTATAGAATAAATCATATCGACACACATAGCTTTTTCATAATTCTTGACAAATTTTAACTTCAGTTAGACCCCAGTATAAAATGCAAATAAGCATTTAATCTACTTGCAGTTCTAAGCCACTTTATTATTTAACATGTGTATGCAGTTTTGACATTAGTATTCAGAAGACATGCAGAGAAGTTCCCAGAAATGAATTTCATTAACTGTGTAAATGAGCTGTGAACTAAGGAGAACCCTCAGAAAATCACACAGCTGAAGCAGACCATGATGATCATCTGGTTCAAACGCTTTAAAGCACGAACCAGAAAACCGAAGCCCTGAGAAGGAAAATGACTGGTTTGCCAAGCTTACATGACTTACACACTGGGGGAGCCAGAACTTTAGAAATCAAGTCAAACAGAGCCACAGCTGCAATTGTTAACAGCTCACATTGAAATCTCAGGGTAGCTTCAATTAAATTGATCAAGGCACTTAAAAGACTATTAGTCTTAATTTTTTTATTTTAAAGTCAAATCACCAACATTTAACAACTGCCTCTATTCATTATCATAAATATAAATCAGACAAAATCACCCAGAACTTAAATCAACACTAAAATGATCAAAAGTAAGATTTCATGTTATCCATCTTCTTCCACTTTAACTTGTTTTTGCATAGGTATGTAGTACGACATGGAGAGAAGGAGGTGCCTGATCTGTGCTTGATGCTTAATTGGGGGGCATACACACATATCACTTGTACAATTTTACACCAACAGACACAATCAGGTATAAGTTCAAAACACAGCTGATGCAGAGCTGTAACTTTCCTTATAACCGTCATAAGGGATTCACATACGTGTACAATGACGGCAAAGGAAGTTTTATTCTACAATCTATTTTTTAAAGTTTTTTAATGGTTTTTCTAAATAGTTCAAATAGTTCCAAATACCTGAAAAACGAATTTGAATCAAATTTTCATGGAATCCAGGAAAAACATTCATTGAACTCTTCTTTGGGACATAGTTTGAAAATCAGTAATATAGAGGCCATTGGCTGTGAATACAAACAGCTTGAGTTCCAGGTCTCCAGCCCCCTTCTCCTTATACCCACCCAGCCCTCATGCAGGCCCTGAGGACCCAGGCTTCTCCCAGTAGCCGTGGCAATTTCTTCTCAGAGGCAGTTCTGAGGTAGCTTCAAGAAGAAGTATGTCTTCTCTGCTTACCACCTATGCCTGTTTACTGGAGAGTTTTGCTACTAAGTGACTACAGCACCCACACCACCCTTAGAGCACAAGACAATTGTACATCAGACATGCAACGGATGGTGCTAGGGAGGGCACAGGGGCTTAGGGGTCAGGTAGACTAGCTCCTGACCATTTTTCTTTGCCGTGACTGAGGCGAGCTCTTCAATTACTCTGAGTTGCCTCATCTGCGTGATGGGGATGATAATTCCTGTATACTGAGGTCAGAGACTAATAGCCCCAGTTGTATTCATCCTGAAAGTCAGTCCTGTCTGAATTCATCCAGAGAATCCACTGAGTAACTTCAAATATGGGGGAAGGAAGTTATTCCAAGGCACAAAGTGTCCATGTGCCTGCCCCTGGTCCAACGGCAGGATTGGAGAGACAGAACAGTGTCTCTCCTTGTCAGGTGACAGGGCCCCATGTGTCATGCCAAAATCTTTGAGAGGAGGGCTCTAATAAAGACAGGGTTAAAAAAATGAATTGTTTCCCCCAAATCTTTGCCATTACATCAAGAGTACAAAGGATCCTGGTCTGAACCCCATGGAATAAAGCAGGGATGAAGGGGGCTTTCATAATCTTTTTTTAATTGATAAATACACAATAAAGTGAAAACCACTCATAATTTCATCACATAAAAATTATATAAATAACTAAAAGAAGTTCCCTTTCCATTCCCGGCACCCTTTGTGCCTACCCCATCCTCACTCATTCCCCTAGGAAACCACGGTTAACATCTTGTTATATAACTTTAGAGACTTCTTTCTGTGTGTTCACACACAAATACACATACACAAATTGTTTTTATATGAGACCGTCCCATGCATATTGGACTGAAATTATTACAAACTTAATATAGTCATGTTTCCAGGTCAGTATTAATGAGTCACCATAACAGTAAGACTCCTGGTAACTTTCCCTGTTATTTCAAAGTCCTGAAAGTGAATACAGCTATATATATATACATGAGAAGGTTTTCTGGAAATCTTTCCTTAACCCCTTCAGGAAGAGTAAACTATCTCTCCAAATGTTTTCCCAAAGCATGTGTGTTGCTTATATGTTCACTGTATCCCTCCTCACATTCTATCTTTTAGTATAGTTAACAGTTACCTGTTTTCTCCACCAGACTGTAAGTTCTTACTGAAAAAGTCCTTCCCTATTCTTCACCCTTGGACTCCCAAGGTGCCTGAATAGCCACATATATCTGAAAGAACAGAGGCTGGAGAGTCAGAACTGGGTTTTACACTTTGCTATGCTAATAACTTACACCTGATCTTGGAAAAGTCCCAACCCCTGTCTGGATTGCAGTTTCCTCATCTTTAAAATACATTCACAGTCAAGGACTAGGATGGATAAGATGTCCCTTTAAGGTCCCTTCAAGTTCTAACATGTGATACACAAAACTAATACATGCAACCCAGAATAATGATAGCTAAAGACAAAAATGCTTAATACCCAAACATCCTTTGGATCCTCTGTCACTAAAATATACATTTTAATCAGTAAAAGTTAGTTACATTTAACTTTTCTTATTTGTACTTGGGTAGTTCTTAAATTCTGATCAGCAGCACAGTTAGAAATTATTCCTTACTTAAGGCCAGGCATTCAAGACCAGCCTGGGCAACATAGTGAAACCCTGTCTCTACAAAAAATAAGAAAAATTACCTGGGTGTGGTGGCACATGGCTGTAGTCCCAGCTACTTGGAAGGCTGAGGCAAGAGGATCACTTGAGTGCAGGATTTCAAGGCTGCAGTGAGCTATGATCGTGCCACTGCACTACAGCCTCGGTGACAGAGTGAGACCCTGCCTCTAAAAAAAATTTTTTTTTTAAATTATTCCCTAGAGTAGGTTACTTTTACAGATGGCTTAGCAAAGTACACCAATTATCATCTGATTTTCATTATCTTCTTTTTCAAAAGACAACTTTTCCTGACCCTGCAATCCAATTCCAGGGGTTTCTTTACACTGGCTAATTACATCACTTCAAAGTATTACTACTATTAAGTAGACTACTACTAATAGTACTTTTAGTAATATTAAAGATAATAAATTATTATATGGTGCTTTAAAATTAATCTTGATCTTTCACACATATCTCATTTGATTTTTAGAACAATCATTAGATATGACACAGTAGATACTATCGCTTTCTTGATTGCTCAGCCTAAAACCCTAGGCTAGAGAAATTAGATAACTTACTCAAGGTTGCAAAGCTAATTATTACTGGCACCTACACCAAATCCCAGGGTTTTTGTACATCAACAGAAGAATGTTACTCTATCACTAACAGTGGCAGTTAAACAGGGTTGAATTGGCAAGGAAGAGTCACAGGACCCCAAATGGCAATGCTCACACAAAGGGTACAATATTCCAACAGCATTAATGTAAGAATATACATCATAGCCAAAGGCTGTCTCACAGGAAGGGCCTGGGGAGACCAGGTGCAGGCTCCTACTGTTCTCCCTCTGTAGTGGCTGTGGCTGAACACACTTTCTCCAATGACAAATGCATGGAACAACTTGGAACACTAAAGCCCAAAATGGAATCTCAAGTGAAGGTATTTTTTTTATATTTTGTTGATCACAAAGACATATTCCTGCTAGGTAACCAGCTCAACAGCAGAGCCCTCTGGAGATCTCACTAACATCAGGTGCATATCAGCAACCTCACTGCTACCAAGCGCTGACAAGCCAGTGCAAACTGCACCGAAACTCCTCGGAGCAACACTAGTCATCAGTAACCAGGTTAGCGCCCGGCAGGCACTTCGGCAAAACAGCTCAGACTAATTCCAGGCCTGCTGAAATGAATCCTCACGCACACCTTCCTCCACTGTATTTACCACCTAGAGAACAAAGAGAAGTGCTGGCTGTCTTTTGAAACTAGAACAACTCTGCATCCTAGCCTTCCCATTGTTAAAGTGCTTAGACTTGTAAAAGGATCTGTCGCTATTCCCAAAGCGATAGGAATGCCATAAACAGTATTATTTCGAAGTCTTTGGAGGTTTGGTACATTATCAAATCTTTACAGTAATGTAGAGCAGCACTGAGATGTTTCTTTGGACATCTGGTTGCCCCGAGGACCTGGCCAGGAAAGACGCCTTACTGTCTAGGAGCCGGGCAGCTGTCCTATCTGTCAGTCTCATCCACTGGTGCAATAACCCCTGCTCGCCACCTTATGCTGCCCTCAGATTTTCAGACTCATCTTGATCAGCTTATCTTAGCTTGTTAAGGTAAGAATTACTAATTTGTTACCAAATTCCAGCTTCTAGAACCTAGTTCTGCCCATTAAGCTTCCACGTGGCAGGAGAACTCAAGCGTTCACTATCCAGGACAGGTTTCTTCTGAGCTCCTCCCTCATTGAGCCTCACTCCTGATGCCCCAGAGTTTGGATAAGACAGGATTCCAACTTCCAGGGCTCTGTTCAGCTTCGGGTGTCAGACACTTCCTTCAAAGACTGACGCCAAGCTGGTCTTGAAAGCGTTAGAGACTATCAAGCTTAAGCAATACCGGCAATTGCCACTAGGTGGAGCCAGTGAGCCAAAGGTGTATGCAGGGGTCGGGGAAGGAAGAAAAGAATGCGTAGAACTGGTATCGGTTGACTATCTACTTGTTCTTCGTAACAGCCCTGCATGTTATGAGTATCAGCCTGATAGGGGAGGGGACCGCGTGCTCTCTGATTTCACGTTATGATGCATCCACATGCATCTTCCCGATTTAACTTTCCAATGCCTAAACATCCCTGAGGGGAAAATATTGAGTAATCAGACAAACGATAAGGCATTTACAATGAGAGCAGATGAGATCATCAACATGCATTTCTAAATACAAGTCATCATTCTGTCTGTTCTGCCATTGTCTAAATTCCAACTCTACCACATTCATTTAAGTCTGCATCGGAAGTTAGATACTACTTACCACGCCTTTCCTTGTACCATAAAAGAGGCTGAAGCTCAGAAAGTTGAAGTTCCCCCACAGTCATAGCACTGGCCGATGCTAGGCAAATCCAGATCTGCCTGACTTCAAGCCTTTTGTCTTTAAATTAAACCACAGAACAGGTAGACAAGGTCCTCGAATCATGTTCAACTTTACGTAAGGTCTCTTGGGGGGAGCCAAAGATAGAAAAAGGCTGCTTTATTTCTGGAAAAGTGGCTCAGCTTACATTTCACCCAAACTTCTTTTTTGACAGACAGGAAGAAAGCGATTTGGCTGAGATCACCCAGCAACTGAGGCGCAGAGCTAAGGCTAGAATCCAGTTCTCCAGGCGTGGGAAAGAGGAGAGGTAGGTATTATAGGTGAGAGAAGAAGAAAAGGTGAGATGGCACTTCTAGGCAGAAACAGTGACTCCAGGATGACAGCAACATAATCAACCAGTGGTTATACTTGTCTAGTCCTTCCAAGGGTCAGGCACTTTGCTAAGCCCTTTACAACCACCCTATGGGCACTGTTGTTGGTTGCCTGATAGCATCGTTTTTTCCCTTGTTTTTCTGGAACAACATGCATATTTGCCTTTGGGGACTTGCCTCTCCTATAGCCTTTGCAGGGTGGTTAATGTGGATTTGACTCCACCCTCGGATCTAGGAGTGAGCCTTAAGTCTAATATCCCGTCTCTTTGGCCCAGTGATTGTTCAGAGTTGTGTTCATGAGATAACGCAGGGCTTGAAACCTAAGGAGACATTTGCTGAGGATCTCTCAGAAAGGAGATTCTTCTCTCTTCCATGGGAACTATCAGAAGAGATATTCTCTCTTATTATGGGGCAATGTGAGGATGTAAGATCCAGAATCATTGTTGCTGCCCTGATGCAAGGCAGCCTGAGGGCATAGTTAATACAAGAAGGAAGGTGTAGCAAAGAGAATAGCAAAGAAATGAAACTAGAGGCCTTAGGACATTGTGAGCATCTGGATCAAACCATACCTGAAGTAAGACCTATCTCAGGACTTCACAGCTACATTTCCTTTAAGCCAGTGTGAGATAAATTTTCTGATACAACCAAAGGCATCTTAACTGACACATGTAATTGCTAACATTATCCCTGGTTTTGTTTTTGTTTTTGTTTTTTGAGACAGGGTCTTGCTCTGTCACCTGGGCTAGAGTGCAGTGGTGTCTTAGCTCACTGCAACCTCAAACTCCTGGGCTCCCATGATCCTCCTGCCTCAGCCTCCCGAGCAGTTGGGACTACAGGTTGCACCACCATGCCCAGCTGACTTTTCTGTTTTTTGTAGATAGGGAATCTCACTCATGCTCAGGCTGGTCTTGAACTGCTGGTGTCACGCAATCCTCCTGCCTCAGCTGTCCAAAGTGGTAGGATTATAGGTGTGAGCCACTCACTGCACTTGGCCTATCCCTATTATATGGTAAGAAAGTTGGGACGTAGAAAATTGCCCAAGGTCGTACCACTTGTAAAAGTAAGATTTGACCCAGAGCTGTCTGGCCCCAAAACCTAAACTATTAACCACAAATTACTGCCTGCGTATTTCCATATCCCCAAAAGAGGAAATTGCCTCTTTCCCTATGACTTTAGCTAGAAGCTACTGTTTAGTCCTTTCTCTTAACCCTCACACTTTCTGTGGATCCTCCTTTAAATGACCTCGCCTAAGCACAGACCCACAGCACTAAATGTTAACTAGATTAATAATTTGAACTAGGGGAGCACATAAGGTTGTTCTATTTGATTTCACAGGTGAGATATTAAAGTAATTCCCAGCCCAGGAATTGAGTTTTCAGTATTTGTTCCTATGCTTAGAAACAATCATTACTGAGGCACTGGTGACATCACAGAAAAATGTGTTGAGTCACTGACATTGCTGAGCAAAGCAGAGTCAAAGCAAACATTGCCACAATGTGGGCTCATAAACGCCCTGCTTACAGCACCCTTGCCAACACATGAGAGGCTGATCACAAACCGACACACAGCACAATCCAAAACACCTGTGTGGTGCCGTTTTGAACTGCTCCGTCTCTACTCACAGATTGCCTCTGTGAAAATGTTCCCAAATGTCCCCCATCCCCCACTACTCTCAAATTGCTCACTGCCCACTTTCAATTAGCCAAACTTACAAAATCACCGTTTTCTAAGGTGGAACTGTAGGATTTAATATATGCTTTAAAAAAAAAAAAGCCCCGAAAGGGAAAAAGCTCATCAAAATATTTTCCAGTGATAGCCACTTGAAAGACTTTCCAAAAATAACTTCTCACAAAGTAAGATGACAATAGGAGGTCACTTATGCCTCTTGGAAGATGAACTGCTTAGTCTCTGTGATAGAAATATTCTATCTCACTTTCTCAAGCTTGTTATTCAAGCTAGGTGTTTTTGTTTTTTTTTTTTTCATTATCACCCTGACCTTTTCTGTCTTTCTTCAAACCCGCCTCCACCTCCACGGCCCCCTCCCTGTGCATGGCCTCTGTAGTTAATGGAATTTGAAAGGTGTACCCCAACAGCTGGGCTTTTGATGTGGGTTTGGCTACATGGCTTTCTTACTGACTGTTCAAAATAATTTTTTTTTTGTCATTATATTTGGTTTTCTGTTTGTACTTTAGAATAGGTCTCCCCAGAGAGCAGCACAACAAAATGAGTCTCCTCTGCATGTTTCCATCATGTGACAGAGAGCCGCAGGGAGGGAATGGAGGGGGCGGGATGGGAAACCCTGCCTGGGCACAAGGGGAGAAAGATGAAAGATGGAACTCTAAATGGCACCACACCAGCCTGTGACAAGAGGGAGGGAAATAAGGCCTTTGGTGGTGGAGGTGGGGGTTAACACAAGGCTTTGGGGGGTAAGTTCAAAAGCCTAGAAATCAGTTACTTTATCCTCACATGGACTGGGTGATACTCTACAAAGAATGATTATTAAAGCATATTGCGAAGTTCACCTCCTGAATTATAGGCAAGTCAGTTGACCTGAACAATAGCTTTTATGACAAACACTGGAATAGACCATGTCTGCTGGATGACCTCCAGACTGTCCTGACCCTGCTTCTCTCCAGAGCCCTACTCTGCTGAAGTAGCAACTGGTTTATGTTTTAGACCTGCTGCTCAGGTGTCTCCCTGGAGGCACACAGGAGTCCATCAGGTCACTGCTGCTGAGCCTGTAAGCCCCTAGATGAACCGTGAAGAGGTGTTACTATGGAGACGAACTTCAAGTAAAAAGCAAGACTGGGGTGGACACCTTCTTACACTCACAGTGTTAATGCTGTATGTGGCCTTAGAAGTTATTTAGTTCAAAATCCTTTTTTCGTTAAAGAGATGAAGACCCAGGGGATTGTCTAATTTCACAATCTTAGTATATTAAACAGACCAAGAAACAGGACCTAAAGCAACCTTTCCCCACCATGTCTGGCTTCCTCTAATCAATTTGGGCAAACTTCCGTAAGTCAGAATACAAGATTGGGTTTTCTCAAACAGAATCTCAAGGTTTGGAATTTAGAGGTCAACTAATCAAATGTCTTCTGCTGGATCTCCTCTATAACGTGACTCTTAATGGCTATCCTGTTTGTGCTCGAATACTCTCAGTGATGGGGAAATTATTACCTTCCAAAGCAAAATACTCTGTGTACAGAGAATTCTAATGGGTTTTAAAAATTCTTTCTTATATTGAAGAGAAATCTGACTCCCTGCAACTTCCACCCATGGGCCCTAGTTTTGATTCTGGGGTCACATGGGGGTGAAACTAAACCCTTTTCTTATATCACAGTCCTTCAGTCACTTGAAAGTGTCTATAATATCTCCCATTACTCTTGTTCTTCTCCAGGCTACACACCCTAGTTCTTTTAAACACTCTATCTACCTAAAGGATCCAAATCCCCTCATGTGTCCTGATCATTCTGTACTGGACACACCACAGTTTGTCCAGATTAATCCTAGGTGGGGTCACTGAACTAGGCATAGAACACCAAGTATAGTCTAACCAGTACTGAGAGGGGGAGATCACCTCCCTCGTTCTGGTCAGTGTAAAAGCCACAGGTGTTTGGGATCACGTTTGGGTCAGCAATATACAATTGTTCTATCCATCTTTCCTTGACAGCCTTCTTCCTAAAAAAGGTAAAAGTACCTAAACATTATAGTCCACTGGACAAATATTCAGTTGATATTCCATTTCTAGACCAACCAGATTCAGATGTGCAGAGCAGAGCTGGCAGTCAAGAGTGAATGGAGATTATAAGAAAGATGTGGAAGCCAGTCAATAATAACCAGTTTAGACAGACTCTTATCAGTCCTGTATGGTTAAAAGTTGCTCCTATTAGGCAATTGATAAATGAAGTAAATTCTCAAAGAAACCTGAACATCACAAAAAAAAAAAGCAACTAGGAGTAATGCTAACAACTTCTGGGGAGTCATTAAAATATGTACAGGCACCCATCTTTGCAATGCTGTTCAGGCAGTGTATATAGGAGGAGGATGTTGGTTGACTTCTCAAAGTCTCTTCCAGTCTGTTAACAATTGTTAATTCTGTAAGTCATGCTTCAAGACACTATATACGTTGAAGTGATGCTGTATTATTTAACCTACAAAATAACAAAAGGTTAGCAGAGTAATGTAGATTGACTAACTCTTAGGGTAAAGAGTCTCTCCTGAAAAGCATGAAATTCAGGTGATTTGTAGAAAGGAATTATCATCACTCTGAAATAGATCATTTCTCCAGGTCTTAGGCCTCTTTCCTTAAATGACAATGGTCCCAAGAAAACCAAGGAAGTGGTCAGTGCCTGAGTTAAATGCTTTATAGCCATTTGAAATTACTGAAATATCCATGAAAATGCTTTTCACGTGACAGGTCCATAGCATTGTGTCTAGTAACACAATAACTTCAATGTTAGTAGAAAAATTCAGCCCCATATGGTTTCAAATGCTCACTTTGTAGGTAAAGGGGCGATCAAAGAAGAACTCTACAGCCATCAATTATTTTGGCTTCAAAAAGTAAGAAAAAATTTCAAAGACTAGTATTATCTTTTAAATTTTTATTCTATTTGTTATTAGAGGGAGGTTGATAGCTTACTTCTCTTTCAGAATTTCATATAGAATTTCATGTTCAAATAGAGTCATTCTCTAATTTTCTCACCTAATTTTGTTTTACTTTTACATTTACATTTAAGAAAGCTTTGTTTCTGATCTTGGGATGTGGAATGTGGCTAAAGAGATGGCTGGATTGGGAGACATCCTTGTAGTTTTGTTTGGTATCTCCTAGGAATTAACAGAAATATCATGAACTAAAAATAACATAGAAAAATGCTCTAGATAATTCCTGCAGCAAGTAAGGCTGTTTTGAGGGATACTGAGCTCAAGGTTAATAAAGTGTCCTCATGAAAGGCAAAAATAGATTTTAAAGGAGGCTTATGAAAATAAATCTGGCTGTTAATTTTTAAAAGGCAATACAATAGAGACCATGCTTTCGAAAGTCAACATAAATTATTTAGGGCTTGCTTTTGTAGCTCTTTCTCTCTGGAGAATAATTTAATAATATTTTAATATACAGATTTCTGCCTCTACTGGCTATCATCCAAGAAAAATTGGCAGATCCCCATGGGTGGAAATCTCCCCTGTGCATACTCACAAACTCCGGATCAAGTGTGCTGTCTCCCGTGCTTCCTTGCTAGTAATTGGCTACCATGAAAAAAACACTTAACCTGCTGCTTGGCCAAATGTCAAAATCCCTGAATTGCAATGCAGTGTTGGCATCTGTGAGTGAAAGAGCAAATTTTCTTTCTTGCCTAATTGGAGATTAGATATACTTTACCTTAGCAAGAGTCAGTCAAGTTTTTCCCTCTCGTCAAGATCAGTGGTTCTCCATGGGCACCGGAACCACTTGGAAAACTGATTAAAATGCACAATCCTGGGTCTCACAGGATTTTGATTCAGTAGGTTGGGCGAGAGGTCCAGGAAACTACTTTTGAAACAAATACCACAGATGATCCTCAGGCCACACTTTGAGATGCCCCATTCTAGAAAACTCACCACCCCGTACATATACGCAGAATAGCTCCGACTGATCCACGTGAACAATGGAATGAGAGTAAATTTTCAGCACGAATAAGGACTCCTTTCCTTTTCTCCTCCTCCCACACCTTGTTTCACTATTACTTTTCTGTCTCTTTCCACCCTTTCTGTCTTCCCCTTTTTCCACTGTTTCTTTCCCCCTCTGTCTTTGCACTTTCAGCTATGAATCATGGAAAAGGAAAATGGTAGCAGAAGAAAAGGCCTTATTTGTCTTGACTTTCTGAGCACTAGATGGTCTTTTGTCAATGCACTTCTTAAATTTAAGAATTTCCATGAGTCAGGTGCTGATGATACAATGACCTTAGCATACAAATCCATGACTTCTCCCTTCTTTTTCCATTGCCCAGCGTGTTGGAATCTCCACAAAAGAATACGTTGGGGAGGTCAAAGAAAAGGGAAATTCAATCTAATCAATTTTATTTATTACTTGTCAGCAGCTTGGAGAAAGAGTTACCGAAGGAACTGAAGCTAGAGAATAAGACCATCAAGAACAAATTCATTCACTCATCCCTTCATTTATTCAAACATCAACAACTACATTTTTTTTTTTGCCAGGTCATGAGAAAAATGAAATAAAGTATAGTGTTAATTGTTGTTAAAGATATGTTCAAGAAATAATTAAAAATCAAGAAAACAGAGAAAAGCAAATAGAAGACTGAGACAACTATCAACTTTTTTTCTTGTTATCTAGAGCTGATGAATCTCCGTTCACTCACAAGGATGTCTTTATTTAAGTCACTCACTCAATCAATATTGGATTGACTCTTACAAAGCTCCTGACAAAACCAAATGGAGATGGATTATCTTACCTATTTTCATTTCTCTAAGTTATTGCTTATTAAGTGGTGTCCATAGATTGCAAGGATTTCCATGAACCCATGGATAGAATACACAGGGTTCATGAACTCAGATGGGAAAAAAATGCATCTTTATTTTCACTTACTTCTAATATTTTACATTTTCTTCTTTTATCAATATAGGAAATAAACCACAGAAATATTAGCAGTATCTGTGACTGTTAATAGGAACCACAGATATTTTTCTCAACACATTAAAATTGTACAAATTTGTTGAAATAGTGTTTACATTTATCACTATTTTAAACTATGGTAGTTTATAGACCAGCTTATAGATCTTGTTATTTAATGTGTTAACATATATTAATATATCACAATTTTTCAAATAGGTTGATAACTGTATTTCAAGATAATTGATTTCCTTGTAATCCTATGTACTTTGTTTTATTCATGTAAAATATTATTTAAAAAGAAGTCCATAGCATAAGAAAGTTAACAACTCCAACAGTAACTTTGCAAAACTCTAACACCATGTCTAATTAGATCATCTTTAAGCAAAATATATTAGCTTAGCTCCCCATATGAATTCCTTCTCTGAGCACAACTTGATATCATGCCCTCGGGTTTTGAATGTAAGAGACATCTACCCACAGGACATCTCTGCAGACATTGCCCATTTCTTTATTCATTACCTGTTACAAGGAAACCCACTAAGTTAATTTCTCTTAGAAATGGATTTTATGGTTCCCTTTATCAAATAACAGGAACTATGTCCCTTTTTCTTATTTTTTAGTTGTTGTTGTTGTTTTGCTAAGGCTGCCAGGAAGGTCAAAGCTAAATGTAGTACCTGATTATACTGACAGTATCTTCCCAGTTTTGGCACAAAATTTTCTCTGTTTCCTTAAAATAGTTTCTGTTATACTGTTTTAGCTGTCTTATAGTATGCTTTTTTAAAAATTATAACTTGACACAAAATGTATTTTGAAGTAAGAAGGGTGAGAATTATGAACCAATAATTATTCTTAATGGCTTTACAGAATATTGTAAGCCTTTCTACCTAGATGTTATCCAAGCTCTTTCCCATCTTCGGAAAGGAAGATCAAAGGGTCTTTACTGCCACCATCTTAAGTTCTAGAAGCTTTCTGAGTCACCAGTGTTCATGAGCACTACAACCCTGATCAGCTGCTAGAAATAAAGGGGCTTCTACACCCGGATGTTACAAGTTGTTATGCTTTAGGGGCCCAGGCAGGCCGTGCCCACCACAAGAATATTCCACCGGGCTTAATAGAAATAATCTGCCCCCATGACATTCCAGTGATTCAGTTCTGCCAAGTATTAATTAGCAGTTATGCAAATATTCATGAACCACAGAAGGACTTTGCCTTTTAAGGAGTTACAAAACCAGCATCTTTTTTTTTTTTTTAAATCGATGTAATTGCCACCCACTCACTACCCTACTCCCCCCTCTCCCATCCTCATTCCTGGTCTCCCACAATCCAGGTTCACTCACCTGATGGAACTTTCAGAGGCTTCATGAATATTTCCCAGGAAAATTAAAAAAAAAAAGTTCCAAAAGATAAGTGTGACCCCACATGGATCACTTCAAACCAGGAATAAGACTCCTTGAGACTTCACCCTGAATAAAATACTCATTGTCTCCACCCACCAAATGTTGATTTTAGCCTGACTTACTGGTATTGAGAGGAAGTAAGGAGTTCTCACAGTGAGTTCATGATAAAGAATAAGGACAGCTGAGTCGTATAACTTCGGCTCTGCTCTTGACTTTCTGGAAGACCCAAGGCATATTTTACCCATCAGTTTCCCAGGGGATGCTAAATGATCAGCCCTCCTTACAAAGTACTCTGACCTCTTGGGAAGAAAAACTGTAACCACAACCCACAGAGGACTCAATTGATGGTACCAAAGGTAGGAAAGATTTTCTGCTTAAAAAACAGTGGTCACTGAAAAAAAAGAAAAAGAAAAAGAAGAGAGAAAGAAGGAAGGAAGGAGAGAGACAGAAAGAGAAAGGGCAAAACAGTCAAAAACTGGAAACAACCCGAATGTCCTCAACAGAGAATGGAGAAATAATTTTTAGCATATTCTTTCAATGGAATGCTATTCAGCAATAAAAAGGAAGAAACTTCTGATACATGCAAGCACATGAATGAATCTCGCAGACATTATATTGAAAGAAAGAAACCAAGAATAGGCTAACAGTAATATGTCAGAAAATGGTTACCTCTGGTGAGGAATTAACTGGAAAAGAACATGAGGGAACTTTCAAGGATGATGGAAAAATTCCATATCTTATGATGAATGGTGGTTACTGAATAGTTAAAATATGCCTTCTTTATTTTATATAAATTATGCCACAACTTTTTAAATAATCTATAAGGAATTATTTCTTCTAGATGACCTGCCCTGCCTCAAAAAAAAAGAGACAGAAGAAAAAAAGAACAAGCATAGTCTTTATGGTCCAATAGGGAGAGACTGACAACACACAAGCAACTAAGCACATCAATAATCAAAATTTATTGATAAGTGCATGAGGTAATTGAACAGATAGAGAACAATGGGGCAGGTTCTTATTAGAGTGATTGTGGAAGGCCTTTCTAGGAAGATGGCCTGAGAGCAAAGAAACAAACCATGTAAAGAGCCCACAAGTAAAAAGAAGCATTTCAAGAGAAGAAACAGCATGTGCAAAGGCTCTGAGGTTAGAGTGTGGTGAACTGAAGTGGCCAGTGCAGCTGGAACATAGTGAGTAATGGGGAAGCTGGCATGAGATGAGGTTGGGAAGGTAGGCAGGAAGCAGACCATGCAGGCCATGTAGGCCATGGTCAAGAGTTTTGATTTTGAGCCGGGCGCAGTGGCTCATGCCTGTAATCCTAGCACCCTGGGAGGCTGAGGTGAGAGGATCGCCTGAGCTTAATAGTTCGAGACCAGCCTGAGCCCTGAGCAACAGTGAGACCTCGTCTCTACTAAAAATAGAAAAAATTAGCTGGGTGTCATGGTGTCTGTGCCTATAGTCCCAGCTACTCAGGAGGCTGAGGCAGGAGGATTACTTGAGCCCAGGAGTTGAGGTTGCTGTGAGCTAGGCTGACACCACTGCACTCTAGCCCAGGCGACAGAGCAAGGTTCTGTCTCAAAAAAAAAAAAAATAGTTTTGATTTTATTCCTAGAGTAACAGAAAGTTATTAAGGGCTTAATGCAGGGGAGTCGTACAATCTCATTTATGTTTTCTAAAGATCACTGTGGCTGCTGTGATGAAAACAGACTGAAGGAGCCCACATGCTTTGTAAACCAATTTCTCTCTTAAAAGTTATTGACCTCTTTGAGATTGAATTTAGTTCTTCAGTTGTAAAAGTAATTTTACCTTATCGTGTTTATCTTGAAGCCTTCAGGGGGAAGTATAAAAGAAGGATAGTCCTCTACTGCTTGAAATTGGTTGGCTTTTCTCTGATCCTTTTATTTCATTCTTCAGCCTGAAAAGAAAATTACTCAAATGCTCATGACAACAGAATGGAGCTTGTTTATTAATAAAGTGCAGCCTCTACTGTCAAGATCAAAGCTTCTGGAGGGAAATACAAAGAGCAAGGAGAAAGGGAGACATTACCCCAACCAGTCAGTTCTATCAGCGGGATCAATCCAGAATCAATGGGTGTGAGTATGGGGAGAGGTTTGGGTACTGACTTCAAAGCCAGATTGCCCTCTTAGGCATTCTGTAAGTATCTTACAAATTCATCGGTTAGCAAAAAAGAAAAAAGCAATTTTCTCATCTCTTCTCCCCCGCACCTCATCTCCCAACCCCATAAAGAGGAGACAGCTCAGCCTGCGAAGCTGAGGCATCCCCAGAGAAACACAATTATTTTATGCACCAAAGACTCTGCAAACATCCTCAGGCTGTCTGGTTATGCACTACTTGGAACAATGAATAAGATTCCACCCCCGTGGGGTTACCTGATTAAACAAAAGTAAAAGCTGACAAATAGAGGGAAACAGTGACGTGCTCAGACATCTTATATCTGCGGTGGAAATCAATGCTCAGCAAACGTGAGGTAGGGAAATCCCACACCATGGGAGAGATCAAAAGAAAAAGCTCCAGCTGTTTAGTTTGTTTTCAGCCTGTCAACTGAAAAGGTTTCTTCCCACTCAGAAATAGGTAGAGCAGGGAGCACCCAAGGTGACCTCCACCTCCCACATCCCACTCAGAAACAAAAGTTTTACTTGAGAAGTAACTGATTTCCCTAATATCTTTAGATGACTAAATCCTTTTAAGAACAATAAAATAAATAAAGGTAAGAAAGAATACAGTGCAGCCTAATCAAGTTATAAGCAGGAAAAAAAAATAACCTGTCAGAGAGAATGACCCCTAACTATAGACACATTAGAACCTGATTGCCACGGCCCTAGCTAGGGATACTCTTTTCTCAGAAGCCACCAACCAAGGGCTTTCATTTACTTGAATCTGTCATTGTCCAAGGGTTCTTCATTTAACATGAATTAAGCCCTAGCCACAGTACTTGCCACTCTTTTGCCTCTAAAGTCAACTCACGCTTTATTTATTGTCAAGATATGTTCTCTCTCTCCCCCCCCATATGTAATTTTTTTTAATTTAAGTGTTTTGTCAAAGTAAAGAATCTGAAGGTTGACTATCGGTTCCTAAAGAATTTAGAAAATAGAAAAAGAGAATCTTGGCTCTTCTTAATTAGAGTACAAGTTTAAGCTCAGAATACATAAATTCAGGCCTATTATCTAAAGGAGAAAATAAATGTTAAGTACTGCTTGTTTATATTCAGAACCTAAGCGTCTCCATATTATTCCAAAATGAAAATAAGGTGGCATTTTAGAAGTCACTAAAGCAGCCAAACACTCAGGAAGCTTTCATATCTATTTCAGAAAAGGTAAAGTAGGTCAACGCTAGAAAAGAGGGTTTACTCACAGTGTTCAGATTTGAATCCTTGGAAAGTAAGAACAGGACAATCTGGAGGGCAATTTGCTTTTGCCCTTATTTTCTTTCACTGTCTTTTGTTCTTTTGCCAGAGAAGCCCTCACTGAACTGAGGAAGTGATGGTCCACACTTTATTTAAGAGGTCTTAAATAAAGAACATTACCGAGGTGCTGGTATGCATGGAATCTTTGGGGTCTTTGAAACCATTGCTGAATCAGCAGTACCAGCAGGCAGGGAGCACACGTCGCCTTGGGGCCGTGTCAATTCCAGAGGCCCTCAGCCTGGGTTCGCTATAAGGTGTCTGTGGCCATGGTCACTTCCCACCCACTCTTGCTGAGCAGCAAGGCACGCTCCGTGGAAGTATCTGATGGCCACACAGGGAAATTGACCCAGGAAGAAGCCAGCCCAGCGCGGTAGAAAGCAGAATGGAGAGATCCCATACTGGCCCATTGCTGCTGAATCGATACCAATTCTGACGTCTGCCCGATCGCTGAACTTTCTGACCCATGAAAGAATTGCAAACCTTATTTTAAGACACATTTGAGCCTGGGAATTCTGCTACTTACTGCCAAAATCACCCTGATCCAGGGAGGCAGCATTAATCAGAAAATGTTTCTCGGGTGCCTCCATGTACCAGGCACAACTATGGGCACTGAGTACACAGAGTGAATAGAAGGGAATTCTCCCTCACAGTCCAGGGGGAAGACACCCACTAAATACGTAAGTATATGTAATTAAGAAATTTCTAGTGTGCAAACTACTACAAAGGAGAATACTGGGGCCCATGGGCATGTATAAATAGGGGACCTCACAGGGCGTGGGGGAGTCAGTGAAGGCCTTCTTGAAGGAAGTGACATTTGAGCAGAGTCCTGAATAGTGAATTGGAGTTATTTAAGCAAAGAGTGTATGCATGTGTGACTGGGGAGCAGGAGGGTCAGGGAAAGGGACAGGCTGGGGACAGCAGGAGACTGTCATCTTTGAGAAACTCACAGTCATCAGGTACCACTGGGGCAGAGAGAGGGAGGCCTCAACTGAAGCTGGAGGGTAACAGAGTCAGTGCAGCTGCACAGGTAGCTGGAGGCCACAGCAGCAGCTAAGCCATGTGAAGAATTGGGGCCAACCTGTAAGGCAAAGAGAAGCCATGGAAGAGTTTTAAAAGAATACTCCAATAGCAGGGTGAGGAGTGGATTCCTGGAGGCCAAGTGGGGCCAGAAAGACGGGAAAGCAGCTGACAGGACTGGGATGGGAAGGTATCCCAGGGCATGGAAAGCTTGTAAGTGGTAGTCTTGACAATGGGTCGGATGAGGGGGTAAAGGTGGGAGAGTGATCAGAAGTGGCCCCTAGATCTCTGGCCTAGTGTGGAGGGCAATGCCATTTACTGAGACTCAACAGGGAAGGTGGGGCAGGTGCTAGGGATGGGGAGGAGGACCATAACTTCAATTTAAGGACTGTTCATTTTGAGGTGCAGATGAGACAGCAAAGTTTGTTCTCTCCGTAGAGAAATATGTTGATCAAAGGTATTTTGACCAGCAGGCTCAGAAATTTGGGGACCTTATTTACAACACTGAATTTGAGTACTTGGAATAAATAGTTAAACACACAACTGAGTCCCCACAACCAACGCACACACCTGGCCCTTGTGGTTTTCTACCTGGCGCAGCTACCCTAAACTCCCATTTGGAGTGGGGGCCCACAGTATGTTGCACTTTATTCCTCCTTCCTGAAGATCATTAAAATGACCATTATACAGGAACTCTGTACTGCTGAGATGACTGGAGATGATCCTCAGTGAGGTCAAGACATAAAATTGAACCTGGTAAGGGTTCTGTCCCACTGCCTGAGCTTTTCCATGTTCAGTACAAGTTATCTCCCTCTGTGAACATCAAACCCTCAGGATGATCATTGTTTGTTCTATTCCAAAGGAACATTACAGGCCACTTTAGCACATGACCTTTCATTGGCCCTAGTATTCAGGTGCACACAGAGGAGAACAACACAGCCACAGAAAATAAAATGTGGATTCTTCACATTTGGACTTGTGAGTGTTCACCGGCATGATTAAATTACATGTCTGTGAGCTCAGCTAGGGAAACTATTTCATTTGTATTCTCTGCTATATATATTTAATAAGTATTGATCACTATATACAAGGTACAAGCAAATGACTTGAATTATATTTTTCTTGAGAAGGAATAGATTTAAAACAACCATCAACCATATTAAAGTATTACAAGTCTCCAGGGAGTGTCCTTTATTTATGACACACGTTGTTTGGAATTTAATCGGGTTTCTAATGTAGCAGTGATGGGGGGCGGAAATTCTAATTTTTTCTTTTTCTTTCCTTTTGAACTGGATGAGGGGCACACAATTAGTTGACTGCATGGGAGGAGAAATCTATCAAGCTAAAAAAACATAAAAGCCTCTCTTTTTTAAATTATTTGTTCATTGACAAGTAAAAATTATATACATTTATCATGTACATCAGTGGTCCCCAAACTTTTTGGCACCAGGGACCGGTTTCATGGAAGACAATTTTTCCATGACAGTGTTGGGCAGGGGGGTATGGTTTCAGGAAGATTCAAGCGCATTACATTTATTGTGCAGTCAAACCTCTCTGCTAACGATAATCTGCATTTGCAGCCGCTCCCCAGTGCTAGCATCACCACCTCAGCTCCATCTCAGATCATCAGGCATTAGATT
Source organism: Daubentonia madagascariensis (assembly GCA_023783475.1). NCBI lineage: Eukaryota > Metazoa > Chordata > Mammalia > Primates > Daubentoniidae > Daubentonia > Daubentonia madagascariensis. Next base: position 30,903,290 of record JAKFHU010000978.1, read on the forward strand.
CTCATAAAGAGTGCACAACCTAGATCCCTCGCACACACGGTTTAGAGTAGGGTGCATGCTCCCATGAGAATCTAATGGCGCCACTGATCTGACAGGAGGTGGAGCTTATGCAGAGATGTAAGCAATGGGGAGTGGCTGTAAATACAGATGAAGCTTCACTTGCTAGCCTGCCACTCACCTCCTGCTGTGCGGCCCAGTTCCTAACAGGCCACAGACCAGTACCAGTCCATAGCCCAGGGGTTGGGGACCACGGCTGTACATGATGGTTTGAAATATGTATACATTATGGAATGGCTAAATGAAAACCTCTCTTTCAGTTCAATGGCTATAACCAAAAAAAATTAGGAGACGAAGAATGTTTGCCTATTTGGTTGATTTCTCCAATACTCCTCCCTGCTTTCCTCTTTTTGTATAATTTCTTGCATTTATGGTAAAATGGCAGCATTCAACGTGGAGATGAATCATCTATCCCCCCAAATGTCTATTTACCAGCAGTAAATAAGGTTTACCTACTTATAGCCCTTGTTCGTTATGAAAATTCTTGAAACCTCAACCAAAGCCTACCTTCAGACAAGACCACAGCGTGCTGCCAGGAAATGTCTTTTCACAAGAGGGGGCTCACACTAAAGCAGTTTTCTCTTCTTTTATTCTGGCAGGAAAGGGACATTTGGCTGTGTAGAATGAGAGCTCAGAAAGGTAACCTAGGGAAAGAGTGAGAGGTCAGGAACTAGAGGATTGTTTCTGACAACTGGCTCATCCTGATTTTGGATAAGCAGAGGCTGGTCTCCTGAAGTGAAGTCCTGGCAGGTGCACATGGAAGAGGCCAGATTCAGGGACAGGAAATGATTGCTAAGAAAATGCTATCAAGGCAGAGAAAGGGGGCAAGGCCAAGACCCTCTCTTGGCATTTTTATTCTGCACATCATGCCCCTGTTCCTTTCCTTCAAAACACACACACACACACACACACACACACACACTTATTCCTTCAAATGCTCTCAGGGAACAAGCATTTTGCCTGCGACTTGCTTGGGTAGGTCTGAGCTGGGTAATACAGAAGGCTCCTCTTGTGTTCCTTCTCCTCAAACAAGGTATAAAGATTACAGAAGTTGAAAAAAGGAGCATATATTGCATACGCCATCAATATCCTAATTTATAGGAGCATTTGTACATTTGACTGACCTACAAAAATTCCTTTCTGCTGCACACAGGGTAAGCCACTAAGGCACAGCCCAGGACCAAGGAGCACACTCTTAAAAGTCCAGGCAGACAGCAGGCTGGTGATCCTTCTGGCGTGCCTCTCCAAGTAACGCATCACACTCTCTTCCTCTCTCCTGCCCATCTCTGGGTGTGCCCTTTCTGTAAGTACCACCCACAGCAGGGAAGAGGTGAGGATTGCTGGCTATAAAAGGATAAACAAATTCTTAGTTTTGTGTCTTCTTACTGACGCAAAACTACAGGTTCATTGTGGTGGGAAGTCATAACTACTGACTAAAACGAGACCTTGAAAGGATTTACAGCCCTGTCATCCTGTTGCCTAACCTTCCCCTCTCATAAACATCTGCTCAGCCACAGTTCCAGAAGGGTCTATTTACTGGCCTTGCACACACCGAGGGCATTACTGTTCTTTGCCTTTGTTCACATCTCTCACCAGGTCCATTCCGATCCATCTCTCAAGGAATGTGGGTCCAGCTCCTGACCACAACTCTCTAGAAATGGCTTTCACCACCTTGTCCCACAATGAATCCCCCCTCCTGTAGATCAGATCAGGGCTGATCTGTAATTTTAACTTGACACTGAGCAAGCCCAGGGCTGCCTTGGTTCAAATCTTTTGTGGTCATTTATCCCTTGGTAAATAGTCTGTCCCACCAACTTGACTGTACCTTTTTGAGGGCTGAAGGAGGCAGCACCTAGCCCCAGCCTGAGCATCCTTAATAAGGGCCTTTGGTAATTTAGAAATAAATGTTACCTAGGCTACCTACTAATTTTCTGCTAAAAAATAAATAAATTTCTAATTTCCATATTCCTCTTACTCTTTGTCTTGCCTAATTGCACTGATTTCTTTTCCACCTCTCTTTCAAATTTCCTCACATGGTCGACTCTGGGTCCCTTAATAATGCTTTATATTTTACTACAGAAATCTTCAAGTGAGTCTCTACACACTACCTCCAATTTTTCTTGTCTTACTCTTTCTTAAACTCTTTCCAATCAGATGTTTGTCCTCATGGCTCCACCAAACCTGTTCTTAACAAGGTCACCAAGGAGCCCTACTTTGCTGGCTCCCGTGATCAATTCTCAGATCACATCACACTTGACCTCTCAGAAGAATTTGTCACAGGGGCCCTTCCCTCCTCCTTGAGACACTTACCCCACCTGCTTTCTAGGGCCCCTCACTCTTTGATTTCCTCCTGCCTTGCAGGTCACTCCTTTTCCTTCTCCTTCTCCTTTACTGGTTCCTCCTCTTCTCTCCAATCTCTGGAATGTCCCAAGACTCAGTCCTTGGTCCTCTGATCTTCTCTATGGACATTCACTTATCCAGTCTCATGACTTTAAATTCTCCTGTTTCTATGACTCCTAAATTTCTACATTCAGCCCAGACCTCTCTCCTGAACTTTAGAATCATATATCCACAACCACCTACTTCATATTTTTCACGTGGAAACCCAACAGTCCCTTCCAGCTTAATTTGTCCAAAACAATTTTTCTTCTCTCTCACACCTAAACTCCTGATCATTCCCATCATATGTCTTCCCCTTGGTTAATTGTTACTCTATCCGTCCAGTTGCTCAGGTCAAAAACCTCAGAAGCATCACTGACCCCTCTCTCACAACCCACATCCTACGAGTCAGGAAATCCTGTCACCTCTTACCTTCAAAATGTCCAGAATCTGACTACATCTCACCACCTCTACTCCTAAACCCTGGTCCTGGTCACCACGATCTCCCACTCGGGTTATTGCCATAGCTCTTTACTGGTCCCCCTGCCTTTGCCCTTGCCCATAGTCATTCACAACACAAAAGCCAGAGAGACTCTTTTAAAACATAAGTTAGATCATGTCACTCCTATGATCAAAGCCCTACAAAGGCTCCCTACTTCACCCAGAGCAAAAGCCAACTTGCAGGACCTACCCGAGTGACCTTTCACCCATCCTCTTACTTCTCCAACTTCACTTTCTATGATTGTGTTCATCCCTCGCTGCACTCCAGGCACAATGACCTCCTTGCTGTCCCTAGAACATTCCAATTACTCTCCTACCTTAGGTTCCTTACACCAGCTGCTGCCTCTGCCTGGCAACACTCATGCCCCCAAAATCTGCCAGGATCATTCCCTCATCCCACCTCAAGGCTTTACTCAATGAGACCTACTGGGGCTGTCCTATTTAATACTACAACCACCTTCTACCTCATATTCCCATACTGCCCCTACCTTGCTCTACTTCTCTTTTTTTCTTAGCCCTTATAACATATAATATGCTTATTTATATAATTTATTATTTATGTATTTACCAGCTGCAACAAAATCTCTATGAGGATAGAGGTCTTTGTTTACTCATTTTCACACATATATTGGAGGAATGAATAAATGTGTACAGAAACTCCCTCAATTCCAGAGCACTAGGAAACTGTCTATTGCATATGGCCTTAAACCAGAAAAGAGAAATCTAAAGGGGACTTAATTATTAATCAAAGTAGAAGTTCAAGTCTTGGGGTCCCATTTTTCCTCTCATGCTCCCACATAGGCCTTTCCTGTCACCCCCTTCGTGTGAATAACTGTGCAAAAAAGGAACTTACTTTGAAATGTGGATCCCGCTCTGACCACAGAAGTGGGGAGGAATGGCCGAATGAGGCTGTGAACTGTTGTCTACTCTTCTAAGCAAGGACAGATTCTAAGTAGTGACTAAGAATGACTGAGCTTTAACTCTGTGCCAGGAATGGGGAACACACTGTGAAGAAGGAAGAAAAGGACCCTGATCTCCTGGGGACTAATCCTAATCCTCATTCCTCACCATGATCTGTCCCCACACGGCCACTTGGTAAGATTTCATTTCCCCTATTGGGGATAGAAGAAAAAACCCACGTTCGACATTACACTTATCCCTAGAGCCTTGCTACTCAACGTGTGTTCCCCAACTAGCAGCATCAGACTCACCTGGGAGCTTAACAGAAATGCAGAATCTTAGGCCCCATCCTAGGCCTACTGAATCAGAAACTGTATTTTAATAAGGTCCCCAAGTGATTCCTATGAACAGAAATGTTTGATATGCACTGCCTTGGAACTCTCCCCTGAATACAAGCTCAAAGGCATCACATAAATTGCAGGCAAGGAAAATTTGAAGAATAGAAAGGAGAGAATTAGCTTCATGTTTTCCTTTTGCTCGTGAACAAGGAATATCATTTGATGCTAAGGATAATAATAGGAATTGTAAAGAAGATTCTAGATTAATGTCCCTGATCACTTAAAAATTTACAGAACACAAGGCCGATCTGAAATAAATATATGATAATAATTTGCTAATCCTTTGTTCTGTCATACATATTCAAAAGGCAGTATTTAAAATTATTCAAGTAAATGTGTTTAAGAGGATAGACTCTGGGGTCAGACTTTGTGATTTCTAAGCTTGCCACTATATCACTAGCTGTGTTTCCTGGGCCAATTTGCTTGGCCTCTTTTAAGTTTCAGTTTCCTCTTCTGTACAATAGGAATAATAATAGTACTAACTTCATAAGTTTATTATGAGAACTAAATGAGGTAATGTTTATAAAGAAATAAGAATAGTGTTGGCACTATATAGGTGCCATATAGTTGGCATATAGTAAGCATTCAATAAATGTTATTATTATTATTTCAATAAACATTTAATTTATCTGGCCAAAATTTTATTTATAGGACACAATATACAGAGAATCAGGTTGGAGTATGAGGAGCCTACTAAGATAAGCTGGTCAGTCAAGATCTCTCTGAGAAGAAGATATTACATGGGAACCTGGAGAGTGAGAAATAGTCGCACGGCGAGTAAGAGTTAAGAGCGTGAGGGGACAGCAGCTGCAGGTGGGTAAAGATCACGCAGGGCTCCCTAGCCCAGGACAGGGTTGGGGTTATACTCATAATCACCAGAAAGCTACTGAGTGCTTTTAGACAAGGGAGTGAATTAAATTGAAATGTTTGTTGGGGCTCCACTGGGGACAAGGGTCTGGAAAAAGTCCCCGGGGCATATGAACATGAATCAACCATGGTGTCAGTTTCCAAGTAACTGTTATTTTAATAGTCTGACTTGAGGTTTTCTGCCAAAGTGGAAAATGCTCCTCCCATATGCTCCCACCCTTCATTTTGCTACCTGAGCACCTCTTCATTTAACACTTTCCGAGCCCAGCTCATGTGTCAGCTTCTCAGTGGAACATGTGCTGGCTTCTGTCCTCTCCAATCATGGCCCCCTTTTTAAATTTTTAATTATTATGGGTACATAATAGTTGTATATCTTTATAGGATACGTGTGATGTTCTGATGCAGGCATACAATGTGAATTAATCAAATCAGGGCAATTGGGGTATCCATCACCTCAGGAATTTAACATTTCTTTGTGTCAGGAACATCCCAATTTCATTCTTTTAGTTATTTTAAAGTATACCCTAACTTATTGTTATTTATAGTCACTTTGTTGTGCTATCAAATATTGTTCATTCTATCTAATTATATAACTATTTTTTGCACCCATTAACCATCCCCACCTTATCCGCACCTCCTCGTGCTACCCTTCTCAGCCTCTGTTAACTGTCATTCTAGTCTCTGTCTCCAGGACAGCGGTTGTTTTTAATATTTGGCTCCCACATATGAGTGAGAACATGTGAGATTTGTCTTTCTGTGTTTGGCTTATTTCACTTAACATAATGCTCTCCAGTTCCATCTATGTTGTTGCAAATGGCAGGATTTCATTCTTTTTAGTGGCTACGTAATATCCCGTCGCGTATATGTACCACGATTTCTTTATCCTTTCATATGTTGATGGACTCTTAGGTTGATTCCTTATCTTGGCTATTGTGAATAGTGCTGCAGTGAACTTGGGAGTGCAGATTTTTTTTTTATATATAGAGAATTCCCCTCCTTTGGATATACACCCAGCCGTGGGATTGTTGGGTCATATGGTAGTTCTATTTTTAGCTTTTTTGAGGGATTTTCATACTGTTTTCCATAGTGGTTGCGCTAATTTACATTCCCACCAACAGTGTACAATGGTTCCCCTTTCTCTACACATGCCTCCTTTGTCTGGTCTCTCAGAGCACCTGGCATAGACCTCTGGAGTAGAGCCTCATCTCATGCAATTGTAAGTAGCTGTGTTCCTTTCTCCTCTGTCATACTTATTTAAGGCTAAATCTACCCATTCCAGCTTTGCAGTCTTAGCACCTATTGTAAGGCTGGTAGGTACTCAATAGCACATGGTAGGTACTCAATAAATGTTATCTTGAATAAAAAGGGCTAATATTTGTTTAGCATTTCCTTCCTTATTACAGAAGAATTTGTGCCTGATCCAACTTCTGCATGTCAATGGCAAACTAGGGACCCTGAGACATGGAGTTTTCTTGAGGAAATTATCTCTTTTAGTGACAATCCCCTGGAAGAGAAAAACCTGAATTTGAAATGCCTTTTACTAACAAGGTGGACATGTATTCAGCTCATTTTGTATAGTTTTTTTTTTTTTTTTACTTCAGCCCAGGATTATTACCATAGGAACCATAGAAGAATTTATATACCACCAGTGTTTTCGTTCTATTTTTCTTAGGTTTTCCTCTCCATAGACCTTTGCGGTGCTTCTCGTCTCACAGAAGGGGAAACTGAAGCACAGGAAGAGCAGGCCACACGATGAGTCAGTGATCAGACAAGGCTTCCTGTGAGGGAGGTGCTCTGGAGGTGTCTCTGAGGCAGCCACACTCACCCCTGACACAAACCTCACCTTTCCACGCTTCCCTCTCTTGTGTATCCTCCCAAATATAGCTTCAACTCTTCCCTCGTCCTGTCTGGACCTGTGTTCTTGCCCAGCCCCAGAAAACCCAGCCACCCCACCTCGGATGCCTCACCTGGACCAAACCACCTACGCTGTCCCCCTTCCTTACCCTTCCCCAGAGCCTCTCACCTCCACCCTGTTGCCATGCCCTCCCTGCCACCCCACCCCTCTCTGGTCACAGATGCCCTCAAAGTCCTGCTCTTTGAAACAAATGTAGAACCTCAAGTTGACAAGGAACTTGAATCTAAACCCACCCAGCAAAGTACCACCTTCCAGAGTAACAGTCTGATCAAACAATACGTGCTAGTGAGAGGTTTAAGGAAAGGAAGACAGGCCTAAACTGAAAGGAGCCAAAATTAAGTGCCCTTTCAACATGCAGGGTAACTTAACTGTCACCTCTGTTTGGTCCGGACCAACATACTAGTGTGTTCGCTGGAAGAGTTAGAATTCGTCTCCACTGAAAGTTCATTTGGGCCTTAGAAGACAGAAGAGAGGAGATTCCCTTATTGATGAATCTGTTACATGAACATGGATGCCTGCTGGAGAGTATCCAGGTTTGGGCAACCTAAAGCTTAAACAATTTGGGTGGTATTGTTGAGAAAAAAAGAATACAAAATTACAAACATAAAACCAGGTATAAAAATGAACATTTATTTACAATGAGAAGAGAAATCATAACAAAATGCACATTTTTAAAAAGCTGATGAATACCATAAATATCACAAAATCCAAGGCCTCTCAGGGCCAGAGCAGTGAGGAGCCCAGAAGTTTATTTATTTCATCAGAATGTGATAACACTTACTTTAATTCTGGAGTTATTTTTCTCCTTCATTTCCTGGTTACATTTTTTGAAAGGTTGTCTGTCTTCACCTTCTTATTTCCTCACCACCGAATCACTCCCTACCCACAGGTACTTAGTTCCAGTCCACACCACTCCAGTGAAACAATCTTCTCAGTGTCCCCAGTGGCTCCTGGTCACCAAATCAGATGGCTTTTGCTCAACCCTCATGCTCCTGATCTCTCTCTTTAGCCGTAGACACACGTAACCATGCCTTCCTTCTCAGATTTCTACTGCTCAGGCATGCAAGAGGTTATATTGTCACAGTTTCCCTATGGCATGCGCTAATCTTTCTCTTTCATTGGTCTTACTTCCTCCTTCTGTCTGTCAAATCAGGTATAATTCAAGGCTTAATCCTCATCCTTCTGCTCTTGTCAGTCCACGTGCTTCCCCAACACCCCTCAAAGCTTCAAACATACAGGAGGCTCCCAAATCACAACTCTTGCCCTGGCATCTCTCCTGTGTGTTAGTCCTGCCAACTGGACACCTCCACATGAAAGTCCCCCTGAACCTCAAGCTCTGCATGATCAAAGTAATTGCATTCACTCCCAAATTGGTTGACCTCACTAGATACTGAAACTCAATGATTCTAAAATTAAATGCATTGTCTTTCCCCATAATAAGCTGTCTATCTGAACTTCCTCCTTCTGTTAAATGTTTGACCTAAGTGAATGAATATTAAGTCATAATTTCAGCATAAGAAATGATACTGCCTTTCTTCTATCTGTCTTTTCTGCATAAAGTAATTCACTCTAGTTTGTTCCTCATGAGAACAGGAAGTTGATCTAAAGAGTTGGCTGGAAGGAAGAGCATCTTCAACCCACTGGGTGAGGTTTGGTTTTAATTTAATTCTATGTCTGTCTCCAGGACATCCCACCACAAGACTTATCTGGCCCAAAATGTCGACAGTGCTAATAAGTGGGAAGTCAGAAGGCCCCTTTGACAGCATCAAAGAAACTCTCACCTCCTAAAGCTGGAGGGCAAAAAAAAAATCTGAGGAGTAGTTCTGGGTCTTAATTATCAGGTCAGTAGACTCCAGAGAAATTTAAATTCTCAATCCTGACAAGTCTGCTATGCCAGAATGAGGACCGTTGTTAGAAAAGAATGGTACCCTGAGACTTAGAAATGGGACATTTGTGTTAATTTACTCAACGACCTTGACACACCAGATTCCCTTGACCTTTCTGGGCCTGCAGAAGTAGCTCAGTCCTCCCCATTAAAAGCTAATACTTCTCTCTTACTTGAAGATGACCCTTTAGAAGCAACTGCCTTGCAAGGCAATACTTTCAAAGATCGGAAGGTATTCCCACCTCCCCTTCTGGCTACCAGACCAATAACTAGGGTCATTCACAACATAATAGATCAGAGTGGGGAAAACCACACTCCACCACCACCACCCCTTAGCCAAGATAGTAAATCAGAAACAATCCTGCATGCTAAGGGAAATGGCAGGGGTGGTGGTCCCCATCATATTTCCACTTAATGCACCAGTCTAACCCATAAAGAAACCCTATGGACACTGGAGGATGCCAGTGGATTGCTGCCAACAGCATCAGTACTTGCTCTAAGTGCAGCTGCTAGGACAGATGTGGTGTTTTTGTGAGGGCAGATTAGCATGGCCTCAGCTACATGTGCCATTGATCCGGCCAATGAGTTCTTTTACAATCCTATCAAGACAACAGAAACGGTTCACATTCACATGGAAGGGACAATAGTCTACATTTATGGTCTTGCCATAGGGCTATATTAACCTTCTGCCTCTGTTATAATACAGTCTGAAGGGACCTAGACCATCTGAACATTCCAAAGAGCATCACATTAGTCCATTCTACGGATGGCACCATGTTGATCAGCCAATGAGCAAGAGGTGGCAAGTATTTTGAAGGCCTTTGTGAGGTGTATGCACTCCAGAGGATAGAACATATATGCCATGAAGATTCAGGGGCCTGTCACATCAGTAAAGGTTGTTGTAGGGGTCTAGTTGTCTGGAGAATAATTTAGAAAACTCCTTTACCAGGATCTTCATCTCCCCTTGCCCTTTTATCCTTCCACCAGAATTCATGCAGACTTCCAACCACCATATTCTTTATCTCATGAATGACACCAAAAACTACATATCCAAAACTGCACTTAGTCTTCCCCAGAGACCCTGCTCTGCCTCTCTCACCCACCCAACTGCCCTGCCTGGAGTCTGGGCATCAGCCCAGCTTTGCTCCTCCCTTCACCCCTACATTCAGTCAGCCACTGAGTCCTCAACACCTCTCCTGTCAGGCTTCCCATCTTCTCCACTGCCCTAATTCAGCCCTCAGCATCCCTTTCCTGGGCTGACACTGGGGACAAATATAAGAGTGGAAAGAATGCCAATTTGGGAAACCTGTTGGTCTGTTGACTTAAGTTTAATCTTCATGTACCCACTCTCTACTATGTGAACTTGGACATGTAAATTAGCCTCTTCAAGCCTCAGTTTCTTCAACTGTAAAATGTGGTAACAAATAGCCACCTCCTAAGGCTGATTTGAAGATAAAATGGAACAAATGTTTAAAGTGCCTGACAGAGGTAAGAGTTCCTAAATAGCAGCGATTGGCAGAATCAGCAGGAGTAATAGTATGACAGCCTTCCTCATGGATCTCATGGCCTTTAATTTCAAGTCTCTGATTTATCTAAATGATTATTTCAACATGTAGATCTGGTAATGCTGCTGTGTTGCTCCCCTACCGAAAAATTTTTATTGATCCCTATGGACTACCTGGTAAAATAAAACTCCTTTGCATGATCACTCAGTTCCTTCGGCCTGCCCTGTCTTGTCTCGCTACACTCTCCCACCCTGGATCGTCACCGTCACGCTTTTCACTCAGACGATAATAATTTATTTGTACTTCCCTGAACAACCAATGCTCTGTCATGCCTCAATGCCTTTGCTCATTTAGATTTAGTCCCATCTAAATATACACCTGCCCATCTCTTATGTCTTAGCTAAAAGGTCTTTCCTGTGAGAAACCATCACTGAATCCCTCACGTAGATTTTAACACTATCTAAAGCTTCTGTGAACTTCCCACATTCCTCCACTCCAGCAAGATCCCATTGTATTTTGACTGTATTCGCGCCATTCTCCCCCACTTTGCCGCCCAATCCTTGAGGTCAGGGAATCTGTCTGATTCATATTTGCCCTTTACTCCAGCCCACACCTGGTGCATACTAAAAGCTCAAAGAAAGAATGAAGGAATGATGGCCACCATCTCATGCAGAATTAAATCTGTATTTAATAATATGTTAATGATACAAATCTCAACCCACAAATTCAGGCACGTACAAAATGCAACTTTCTGTATGTTGCTATCACTCACCTTAATTTTTATTTTGTGTACCCATTCCATTGCTGAAGGAAATTCAATCTTAATTTAATTCAGGTTTTCTCAATTAATTCAGAATTTCTTTCCCTACCCTTCCCCTGGTTGTGTCTAAGTAGTACCTCAGGTCGTATAGTGTTTCAAGACCCAGGGAAAGGGAAGAGAAACACCTGGCCTTCAGCTTTCACCTGGCCCTGTTGGCTTCAGCTGAAACACCATCAGCCCATCTGGTTTGTGGTTTCTGGGCTGTACAAGACACAGTTACATGTTTCTTGCCCTGCCGTTAGGTCTCCTCAGGTTGGGCTCTCTCTCAGTGACTTCCATTCTGTTCTTGGTGGACATCCAAAACGTATTTAGTTGTTTGTCATGCTCTATTGGGTGAAAGGAAACTCTTCAAGGTCTTTTTGCTTAAATATCACACACACATGCTCGGTCCTCTCTCCTCCACCACTCCCACCCTATGCAGTATAGAGGGAAACTTCTACAAAACTGTCACCATTCCTGGCTTCACTGAGATTGTAAAGCTTAGGCCCTCTGCTGAAGGGATCCCCCAAATACATGTAGGATTTGTATCCTATGCTTCTCCCATTTCCAGACTGAGCCTGAAGGGGGACGCGGAGAAGGTCTCTTCTCAGGAACACACACACATCAGCACTTACTGTTTCAGTGCACGTTACTGTTTCCCATCCAGAGCACATCTTTTCCACAGAGGTAAAAAGGTTTTCTACTCTGGAGTGATAAAAACTGGCTCTGACTGATCCTTTACCCTTCCAAATCTATCATATTTGTCTTTAACTTGTTTACCTGAGCCCTTCGGGATTTAGACTATTGAAACTCCAAAATATGGGCTCTTATAATTCAAAATAAGCCCTTGAACCAGAACATCCAAGAATCTGATTCTTCATTAATTTAACAAATAGTCATTGACTACTATTACAGACCAACTGTTCCAAGTTCTGGGGACACCTGGAGATAAATGTCTGATGATAAGTGTCAAAGAGTTTAGTGTCTGATGGAATCACAGTTTCCTGAGTGTTTCTATAATAGCCCTTCCCTCAAGCAGTAAACATAAACAATCCTAGCTGATTAGCCATGGCAGGACAGTTCCCAGGCTAATAGAAAGGGAGGGAGGATATACCAGTTAATTTATAACTAAATCTTAACTTACTGTGGCATGTAAAACCTTGTGAGATGCCCCACTCCTAAGCTACCTCCAATATGCCCCCACAAAATCTGCTCCAGCCACACACACTGCTGACAACAGCCAAAGTGGGCCATGCTCTCCTACCCCTACAGGACTTTATTCCTTCTTTCCCAAGAAACTTTTTACCTTGCTTCAATCGTACTTCCCCATCAAAACTTTCCTGCCCACTAAGACCAAGTTAGGGATCCCTTGCTGATGCTGTCATAGCGTTTTGTGTTTATTCCTGTCACAGAATTTGTTGTGTGGAATTTGATATGTGTCTGATATTACCACCTCACCATTATCCTGCGAGTTCCTTGAAAGCAAGGATTGTTTCTTTTATCTCTGTATCCCCACACCTAGCCCAGAGCCTAACAGACAGTAGATGCTCAAAGAATATGTGTTGAATGATATATAACTTTTAAAATGTATATATATTTTCCAGATTAAAAATTATTTAAGATAGGTTGAAATTAGAAAGAAAATTATTGAAACGATTTTAGGAAAAAGGCAAATAGAGTTAGGGAATAAAAGATGTCTATTAATAAAAGTAAAACTGAGAAAACCAGAGATGGATTCCTTCACACCTAGGTCTTTGGAACCACCTATAGACTCATAATATATTTCTAGATTACATTATCTGTTAGTGCCTTGAGTTTAACCCGTGGTAATTATTTACTAAGTAAACACCATGTTATATTCAATCTTTCAAAAAAGAGTATTTCTTTTTTTAAAGAGAAATCTCTGAATTCTGAACATTGAATTACAATATTATCAGAATTAAATAGGTTTGTCTGTTTTTATAATAATGGACAGCTTTTGACCTGTATATTTAACATATAGCAAAGGCACTGATTCTGGATAATTTGTTCTAGACTTGGAACAGCAGAGATGTACAGATGTTCATAAAATAAAGTATGAAAACTTGCTGATAGATGATGAAATTTCTTGGTAGCAAAATCTCTGTGGTCTGCTTTCACAATTGTGAACCCATAAGAATAAAATAAATCAAAGAAAAAGAAAAGATCATTTATGAAACATTTAAATGAAAATGAAAATTTCTAAAATCTTTACCAAAGAAATTAAACTTTAGCACGCTAAGTAATTTAGCATTTCAATCTCTGACCTTTTCACAATCTATCATCTTAAAACTCCTCGTTATCTGGTGTTGTGAAATTTTGCCCAACTTCTTCGTGGACAAAATACCAACCTTCTGTTACTAATACCATTGCGCCCTGTGTGCAATCCTGTGAACATCCCATCTTCCTAATCTACCACGGGAGCAACGCCTGACTCCACATAAAATAAAGAAAACTCTAATCTTTCTTGGTGGATAGAGCACATTCTTTTACCATCTGTGGTCTTTCACCACTCAGCTCCCTAAGACAGACACTAGTTGGTGGTAACAAGTTGTTCTGTTGATATGAGCTGCTAATGGGGGATTCCAGTCCAACACCACATGGCTGAATGGTACCCTGATGTGCTACCTACTGTCTGGGGTAGAATATGAGCTCATCGAAAGTTAGCTAGTATCAAAGCATAAATTTCAATTTGAGGATATGGCTCTTTCTCTAAAGCCCCAAGCTTCCTGCTTCTCCTAGTTGCATTTATTGCATCGCATGGAAAAATCACGTCTCTTATACTGTGAGTATTCCACTGCTTAGAAAAGACAAAATTAAGAGCACCAGGGAAAATTCTGGAGAAGCTGGTATGAGTGCAGTGGGTGAAAGAAGACAAAAAGAGCACTAGAACCCCCCGCAGAGTATAATGAGGGAAGAAAACTTGGCTATTGTCTTCTCCATTGCATCTCAACTATCACCGTTTTAGCGCACAGTAGCTCCCTAAATATTTATTCAATGAATGGGTTAAATAAAAGAATTTATAAATAAATAAAATGTCAAGATGCAAGCATTTTCAAAGTCAGAAGATTTGTTTTAATGTGAGATTCTAGTTACAAATGAATGGGGAAGGTTTAAGTCAATTCAGATCTTTTATAATGCTCTGTCGTTGAGCATCACAAAGGTAATAAGAAGAGCCTGCAATGGTGTGCTACTGAAGTTGTTATTTAAATAATCTGTAATCATCATAGGTGTCTGTAATACCTAAAAGTTGGGTATTATTATTCTAGAGCGGTCAGTGAAGCTTCTAGATTATAAACCCTAGAGAACTGGGGAACTTGGTTTGAAAGTAGAAATGGCACCAGTTCACATACCAAGGAAATGTAACCTATATCACAGCCTACCAGAGATGAAAGTAACCTTGAGTTTGCAATTACACCCACAACTTCCCTGCCACAATTTACGCATCATTCACTCAACAAGTACTTACAGAGCATGTATTCTGTGCCCATCTTAGTGCCAGGTACTGAGGATGTCATGGTGAACAAGACAGGATGCTTCACACAGCTGAGCACACCACTTTACAACACTTGCCCCTCCCTTTCTCAACCCCCTGCGTTCTTTGTACCTTGACCTTCTTAGGTCTGCACTATTCCCTGGCAGAAGGGAGTGCCCAAGGCTCGGGAATGCTGGAGAGCCCTGGCTGCACCACAAAAGAGAAGCAAGCTGCCCTTAGAGCTCTCTTCAGAGCACTCTCTCTTCCGTTAATGCTGAGGAATTGCATGTGCATAAAGAGGAATCAAAAACCCTAACCCTTAGAGCCCCATAGATGTGGAAGGAACCTGAGAGATCCTAAATGATTCGAGCCTAAATGTTTCATTTCCTGAGAGGTAAAATAGAGGACTCTACAAGCACAATGACCTGGCTGGTTTAGTAGGAGAGTTGGAAGTAGGACTCCTGATGCCTCAGCCCACCTTCCTGCCTCTCCACCAGGAGGGCTGTCTTAAGCCAGAGTCCATCTTGGCTAGTCCTCAGGAACTCCAGCTGGGGATTCTGTACTGCTCAGCAATGTGGTAGGAGCAGTACAGCTAATCTCAAACTCAGACACAGGGAGCTGTGAGCACCCAGAGGCTGGACTGTCAGGAGACACATCAAGAGGTCCCTGACACCTGAAAAAATCGTTGGGTCAAGTCCAATGTATGACAGAACTTTATAAGACACACTTGTATGTGTGTTTTCTCTTCCATCAAACCCCTAGAAATCTCACATGAAACTGAAGGCTGCATTAAATTATGGCTTAAAAACCATATTTTGTATGAATGCTAAGATCTGAATACAACCCATGAGTGGAACAGATCACACCAAATACCACACCTGGAGGGAAGTCAAAGGCCCGTCCTTCCAAAAGACTCTCCTACCTCACCCCTGTAGTCACTATAATCCCTACTATTGGCAATGGCCCTTATGGGCTTTATAAGGACAAAAATGAATTTTAATTGTGTGAAGGCACTAACTTACCAGAGAAAAGTTACACTTTAGCCAAACACTTTCTCCAGGGTTAATTTTGAACTCATTTATTTCCCTCCCCTTATCAAGGAAGAGACTAAAACTCAAGAAGGGTCATGTTTGATGAAGGACAAAAGATAAAGACTGAAAGAGATGGAGCTTCCTGGCCTGGTGCAGTGTGGCAACTGAGATAGGGAACATCAAAAGTGAAGGGAGAAATCCCTGATAGTGGAAAGACATCACCAGATGTAAATGTTGCCTATTCTATTATCTTGAACAAGTCTAAACATCCAGGGCCTACTTCGACCCACTTTCAGTTTGAGTTGATAACAAGTAAAATTAGATGTTTAAAAAAAAGTTGAAATAAATATTAGTAAATAATTTTCCTTAAAGACACCAAATTTCCTATCACTAACATCAAATAATGCATTAAGTAAGACTTCACATGCATGGCCAAGGCTTTGCAGGCCACAGATGCACAAAGGACCAAGCAGCATAAGAGCCATCTGTGGACCTCCAGAGTGGTTAGTGTGGGGAAGAAGACAGGAGAATTAGGGAAAAGTAGTCTGTTCAATATGAATTTCACCATTATAATTATACTATTAAATGTTTGTTCAATTCTTTGGGTTTTCAGAAGCAAAACTTTGTAATGAGAAGATCTGCTTCAAAACCAGGTAGACCATGGCTTGCCCACTTACTGTGTGACATGACCTTGTGTGCATGCATCCGGGTTTTCTCATCTGCAAAAATGGAAATCTATTATTTCCATTTGTGTTATAATTTACATTATAATAATAACGCAAGATTGTTGTTAGAAAGTACTTAGAATGGCCACTATTACAAATTGTGTGTTAAATTATTGCGAGTTTCTCCTCTCTACCCTCCTTACCACCAACCTCCTTCCTCCCCTCCTCCTTGCCATCCACAGCAGGATCTCAGCCTCACAACGTCTCTTCTGTCTGAAATTATCCTGGTAGACCTAACCACCATACCTGACCAAAGCATACACGCCATCAGCTTTGGAGACTTGTTTTAAAATTCATTTGATTTCCTTCTAAATTCAAAAAAACCCTGAAAAGATGTGTCAGGGTCCAACCAGGAAAAAGAGCACCACCGTAAGTGTTTAAAATAGTAAACCCCTGCACAAGTGACTGGAGAGCAGAGAAGGCAATGGGAGACCATGGGGGCACTACTGCCCCAGGAGCCTGGCAGACAAAGGAAGGAGATGTAGTTACTGAAACCCAGTGGCCCCTGCAGAGGCTGGAACCATAGCTGCCAGTCAGGCAGTAGTGGAGTCATGGAGAAGTTGGGGCTGCTGGTGGAGCCACTGAATGAGTCAGGGAGGAAGGGAGAGAAGTCCCAGACTCCTCCTTCCCTCTGCCCTCCCATCTCCCACCAGTGCCTCCAGAAACCCAGGACACACAGCCTGCAGGGATTAAGGCAGAGCAGGGGAAACAGAAGGACTCAATCTGAGGGCAAATAAAGTAAGAATGAACTGTCAGTAACTAACTTCCCAACGGTCAGCCAACACCTTAGCTAGGAGCTAACGTTTTTTTATGTACTTATGGATAACAACCTGAAAGCAAGACCCTCTAAGAAAGCAGTGTTGGATGGTTTGAGTTCAAGGAGGTGGAAGCCATCAAGGAATAAGAGAAAAAAAAATCCAAGTGTTTTAAGTCTAGCACATTTATAAGGGGCTATAAAACTATAAATTATATAGGAATATAGGACATATATAGGAATATAAGAAAATTAAGAAATGCACAAGACCATAGTAAAGAAAAGTATGATTTTTCTGAAGGAATATAAGACAACATAAATCAATGCTGAGTCATACTATATTTTCCTAGAAAGGTAGACTTAATAGTGTAAAGCAGTCAAATTCCCCCCAAATTAATAAATTCCATGTAATTCTAATCAAAAGTCTAATAGAATATGGTAGAGAAGTGGGAGGAAGAACATTTGACAAGTTGATTATAAAGTCTATATAAAGAGTAAACATACAAAAATTGCCAAAGACACTTTGAAGAAAAAAGTCACAAAGACATAGTTATTAAAATAGAATCATTAGTCCAGTAATAAATAAAGAGATCAAAGGAATAGAAGAGTCCAGAACCAAACCCAACCATAGAGGAAAGCTCAGTCTAAGATAATACTGTCATTTCAAATGTTTATGTTATCAGTTAACTATTTTGAAAAAATTAAGTTTATTACCTACCTCCCACTACAAGAAAATAGATTTTTAAATATATTATGGAGCTAAAACACCACAAAAACTTTATATTAGAAGAAAATAAAGAAGAATATATTTGTAATCATAGGGTGAGGTAAGTCTAAGTGTGACAAGAAGCTATAAAGGAAAAAACAGATTTGCCTTAAAAAAGAATTAAACATTTCTGCATGGAAAAAGTTAACAGACAGATGACACAGTGGGAGGAAATATTTGTAATGCATCTAACAGGTAAGTAGTTTATTCATGCCATATAAAGAGCTGTCATAAATCAGTAAGAAAAAGACAATAATTTTTAAAAGAGTAAATTATACTAGGCAATTCACAGGAGAAGAATTACAAATGGCAATAAATGAAACTAAAAATGAAAGTTTCAACTTAAACTTTTTTAAAATGCAAATTATAGTAAGAGGCCATTTTTTGCCTGCCAGTGTTATAAAACATTTTTACAAATGATGATATGGAATAGTGCATATAATATAGAGAAAAGGCACTCTTATGCTACATGGCTGGGAGTGTTCTCTTTTAGAGAACAATTTGACAATATCCATTGAAAGTTATAATGTATAGCTTATGCCTAGCCCTTCCAATTCTACTCTTTTATCCTAGATAAATGCACAAAGACACATATGTGAATATAGTCATTGCAACATTTTTTTGGAAAGAGCAAAATTTGGGGAACAACCTAAATAAATGTCCCTTAATAGAGAAATAATTGACGATGTGATGGTCTATGAAGACACAGCCATTAAAAAGAATAAGGTAGCCAGGCACAGTGGCTCATAACCTCTAATCCTAGCACTTTGGGAGGCCAAGGCAGGAGGATCACTAGTGCCCAGGAATTTGAGACCAGCATGGGCAATAGTGAGACCTCATCTCTTCAAAAAATAGAAAAATTAGCCAGGTGTGGTGGTGTGCACCTGTAATCCCAGCTACTCAGGAAGCTGAGGCAGAAGGATCACTTGAGCCTGGGAGTTGGAGGTAGAGGAAGCTATGAAGATGCCACAGCACTCTAGCCCAGGCAACACAGTGAGACCCTGTCTCAAAAAAACAAAAGAATAAGGTAGTTCTGTATGTAAGGAGTAAGAGGAAATGCTCATATTGTTCATTCAACACGTCTATATTGAGACCAGAATAAAGGCAGACATGGATCTAATTGGAGAAATAGACAAATAAGAGGAAAAAAAAAAAAAAGGTCTAAGAGATAATTACAAGTAGATGCTGTGAAGGAAACAGAGTGAAAAACAATAGGTGTAATCCTTGATTCGTCTCTTTCCCATGCACCCAACACTTAGCTAGAGAACCTGAAAACTCTACTATCAAGACATACATCAAAATTTTTCACTTCCCTCCAATTCCCCTGAAAAGCAGACTATGCCTTTCAGTGGCTTCCCTTAGTACTGACAATACAATCTAAAGTCCTCACCCCAGCTTACAAAGCCCTACCCAGCCCGTGCCCCTGTCTACCTCTCCAGCCTCATCTCCTGCCATCCTCAGATTCCAGACACACAGTTCTTCACTCTATTCCTGCTGCATGGTAAGCTCATTCCTGTTTTAGGACCATTGCTCTTGCCTGGTGCTTTTCAACAAGGAGAGAGAGGAAGTCACCCCCAGAAGGGAGTTTGGAAATGAATGGGGGACATGTTTGGTTGTCCCAGAGACTAGGAGACCTACTGTCATTTAGGCACTTAGCAATGCTAAGCATATTGCTATGTGTGTTGCAGTCCCACAAAATAATGCATTGTTTTATCCAAAATACCAAAAGCAGGCCCATGAAAAGCTGTTTCTTCTGTCCGGAATGCCCTTTCACCTAATAATTGCATTATCATTTTAAATGACACTTCCTCACAGAGGCCTCCCTCTAATGTAGCTATCTATTCTCTCTTTTTATCTTATCCTTCTATTTTAATTCTCTCTCCATGGCATTTGTCATTATTTGCCAATTTTCTAATTTATCTATTAATTTGCTTGTTTGTTTATTTTTTCCACTCATCTCCCCCACTCCCAACTCGGTTGTAAATTTAAAGGGAGCAAGAAACTTCTCTGTCTTGTTCACCATTCTAGCCCCTAAACAATGCTTGGCACCTAGTAGGTTCTTAATAAATGTTTGTTGAATAAATGAAGAATATTGGCATTATAATGGGGCAGCATAAGCCTGTTTGGGTAAGGTTACTCAGATCAGACCAGCCTGGCCTTGAATCCTAGCTCTGCTGTGACCTTGGGAAAGTTACTTCCCCTGTCTGAACCCCAATCAGTTTTTTCACTTATAAAATGGAATTAGTAATACTTGACTTATGGGGTTGTGGAGGATTAATAAATATAAATGTAGGGTGTTTTGCATTATCCTTACAAAAAGGGAGTCAATGAATTAAAACTATTATTGCTATTCATATACTTCAGAATTTGGCTCAGGGCAAAAGTAAGTCTTGTGATAAGTGTCTCATTATTTTTAAATAAAAAGTTGATATTCTTACCCATCTAGTGAGCCATAAAAGTAAACTTGCCAGTAGGGCAGAAAAAATCATGCCCATACTCACCTTCCTTTCAAAACTGAATCTACCTCCCCCCACTGACTGAACCCCCTTCCAAGAGAAGCAGTCTTTTCTGTTCTTTTGGAAAGTTAGGCAGTGCTAATTGGCTTGCCTAGTCAACAACATCAGGGAACGCAAGAACAGAGCACTAAAAGGAGTATGAACCATCCTAGTCCGCTGCATGGCTTTTTTCTCTTCACCACCCCTCCTAGACCCCTGTGAAGGCCTCCACAATTTCTTAGAAGCCAGAATACAACCCACCCAAAAGATGCAAAGAGCATGCTGAGGTCTGACATAAGTCTTCCCTTGTAGCTCACACTTTAGAGTTCTGTTTAACACCTTTGTGTCTCTTTCTCAACATCTTGTCAAAACTGTCGTCTCCTCTCAATGAAATTGGGGCATGGTGAATAAACACATTTCATGTTACAGGAATCATAGTCTCTACAATCTGCAATCTTTAAAAAGAAAAGCTTCTTTGTAGCCTGAAACTTCCAGCAACCTTCTCTTCTGATTAAGAACAACTTCTAGAACTTTTCCTTTCAGAAAATGTGCACCAAGTTCCCTTCCACAGACTAGAAGTGGTGCAAGAGTGGTGTTCGGGTGCAGTGTGTGAGAAAACTGAGCCCTATACCAAAGGAAACTAAAAGATCCTGGCCCAGAGAAACATTTGAGATGACAATAGATGCCTATCTGACTCTTAAGTCTCCTTGGTGAAGGTTCGTCTTGCATATGATGTCTTACATGTATGGACACTTTAAAAACTTGATAACATCAAGGATGTCTTTTACTTCAACTCACATCGTCTTTGAAGTGGTTCACCCACTGAAAGCCAGGGCTGCGACGTAACCAAGAAGTTCTATCCCCTCTGTGGCAAGCCCCACTGGAGGAGGGGATTCCCTCAGCAGTGCACATCTCCTGAGATGACCCTGCTTTGAGTGGTGGGTTTGGTTATATGTAAGGATAACAGTGGATTTAAGTGTTATCTTGCCCCAGTCAAACATTTAACTGTCACTCAGTTTAACTGTATTTCAGGATAAAATAAATAGACATCAAAATGGCTAGTCACACTAGGCTGTGAATATAATGAGCCACAGAATATATTCAATATATTCAACTAACATTTATAGAGACTCTGATACATGCCAGCTGCTTTTGTATTTTTTTTAAAAAGCAATAAAGGCAGGAGGTATAAAAAATGTTTAAAAGTCTGTAACAATTTAAGATAGTAATTTTTTTTATTTTTATACCTCAGAGGATGAGATTTGCCTAACTGTTGTTTCTAATTGGTATTTTTATGGTTGATGGGATTTTATGTAAGGTAGGATTATAGATGATCAATCTTGTGGAAATATAAACAGCAAGTAAGAATATTTTAACAATGATTCTACCAGGAAGGTTGCTGAGGAATATAACAATTCCACCGACCTACATTCAGGAATGCATTTCCCAGTCACAAAGTGGCTTCATTCCATTTGGCATTAACAACATTCCTGTAAAGTCATAAGAATAGGAACCAGCTGCCTTGTTTTACAGAGGAGACAATTGAATCTCAATGTGTTCATGTGATTTACTTAGGATCACATTGAGTAGCAGAGGCTGGACTCAAACCCAGGCCTTATGACCCCAAGCTCAATCTTCTTCCTTGTTAAAACTAGGAAGCTATTGGTGGCAGAGTGGTAATAGGAGCAATTCAGGTAGAACACAGGAGAGAGAGAGAGAGAGAAACTAGATTCTGAGAACAGCTGTCAACTCTGAAACTCCATGACCTCTATCTATAGGGTCATGTATATCAAATGTATAGATAAATATGTATTTATTTTGTATAGCACGGAGTATGGGTATTGAGCAAAGTGAGACTGAAATTGAAATGCAAAGAGATGAGTGTAAAATAAGAAGTGTCACTAAAAATTAATGGAATGAGGCTCATGGTGAGTACCATCACATAGGTATAGTTTTAAGAAGTCTCTTTGCATATGGAAACTCTAAACATAACTTTTAGGGTTAGATGGCTAGGGTAAAGTCCCAGTTCCACCATTCATTAGCTATGTCAGCTTGAGCAAAGCTCATAGCTTTTCTGTATTTCAGTCGTTTTCATGTACAAAATGAGAGCCAGGCACCGTGGCTCATGCCTATAATCCTAGCACTCTGGGAGGCCAAGGTGGGAGGATCACTTGAGGTCAGGAGTTTGAGACAGTCTAAGCGAGACCCTGTCTCCACTAAAAATAGAAAAAATTAGCCAGATGTGGGGGTGCGCGCCTGTAGTCCCAGCTATATGGGAGGCTGAGGCAGGAGGATCACTCGAGCCCAGGAGTTTGAGGCTGCAGTGAGCTATGATGACGCCACTGCACTCTATCTTGGGTGACAGAGTGAGACTGTGTCTCAAATAAATAAATAAAATAAGGAAGATCACAATTTACCTTACAGAGTTGTTAGTGAAATTTGGATAAGATAAGGTACATGAAAGACCTTTGTAAGCTATAAAATACTATAGGAGTATCAAGCAGCAAAAAACTATGACCAATGTGTGGAAGTTACAATACAGAGGATTTCAATTAAATGTAAGAAAGCACTCTTTGCAGTGTGATATAATCCAGTGCAGAAAAGGGTTCCTTACCATTCAGCGAGCCTCCGTTCTAGGAAGTTTTCAGACAGAGGCTGGGTGACCACCTGTTAGAAATGCGGCAAAAAGGACTTTTGCCTTAGAAGAGAGAGTACCTGATATTATTTCTAAGATTATTTCTGAACCCAAGGTCTGTGATGAGTGATGTTTGGCAACTGGGGCAGCTTCAGGGGTATAAATGGCAATCTTAATACACACTGTTGTCCTTTCTTCTTAAGGCTGTTATAGAAAAGTTATGTCCACGAGCAGACCTCATGCAGAACCCAAAGGCTGGCTGGCCTCTGTGCCCTTAACTCTCCCGTGATGAGCTCGCCCCTGGTACAAACCCAAGAACACGTAGCAGGAAACAGAGTTCTCTGCCTCCATCACAGACTGTGCCTCTTACATGACAGCAGCAAAACCCTAACACAGTAAATGGCACCAACACCCACCCCATTGCTCAGACTAAATATCAGGGAATCATCATTTCTCTCACTCCCACATCCAATCCATTCGCAAATCTAGCTAACTCTATATCAAAAGGACTTCTCAACCCTTCTACTACCAACACCCTGGTACAAGCTACCACCATCTCTCACCTGGATTGCTGGAATAGCCTTCTTACTGGTCTCCCAACTCAAGAGTCTTCACTCACCACAGTCTGTGCTCCGTGAACGACTAAAATGTCCCTTTTTAGCTTGCAAATTAGGTCATGTCACTCTCTGCTCTCAGCCCTCTAATGACTTTCTATCACACTAAGAATAAAATTCACACTTCTTTCCAAAGCTTTCAAGACCCTACACCATTTGGCCCCCGGCTACCTCTCCAATTTTGTTTCCTATCAATTTCCTTCTAGCTCACTCAATCCAGCCACACTGGCTGCAAAACGTACCAGAGGCCTTTTGGTCTTAAGACTTTGCACTTGCCATTTCTCTGCCTGGTGTGCTCTTCCCTAGATGTCTATGTGGCTTGTTCTGTCACAGCTTACCAATCACCCTTCCTGCATCACTCCCTACGGCCTACCTTGCTTAATTTTGCTTCACAGTATTTACTACCACATGACTTATTAAATATTTATTTGCTTCTTTTTTATTGTCTATTTACCATCTCTCCATTAAAATACAACTCCATAAGGGACTTTGTTTGTCATTGTACCCACAGTACCGAGGGCAGTTTCTGGTGCGTGGTAGATATTCAATAAACATTTGTTGAATGATTGAATGGTTGAAAGTGCTAGTGCTTACTTCAAATACTAGAATTTTAAGTGGTACATTTCAGGAGATCCTTGTGGCAAATTTGGGGAATGGTGGTGATGTTCAACACTCAATTTTTGATGTAGCTTATACTGTGTGTGTCATAAGGTAATATCTTTCCGTGACCCCACCTTCAGCTACCTTTCTGTACACACAGCAACTTGTGGTAGTGAGGACTCTAAGGCAATAAGGCATTCCACAATGGCAGTGTCAGGAGCCCTGAGGGCACATCCACTGCCAGAATCCAATGACAGCCAGGAAATCTGTGACAATGTGACTGCCCAAGGGACTGAGGGTCTCACTGAGATTCCTAGCAAACTTGGAGAGAAGACTAGACTTTCTACAGAATGTGAGATGGAAGCTCATGTCATTCTATTGAGAATTAGAAGAAAGAGTGACCCAGCGGGGCTGAAGGAGCCTCCAAATGGGGGAGGGGGAACACTGACATTGCCCTTTTTCTGGTGATCTACTAGCAGAACTCTGGGGAAATGTCACCCAGTAAAGGAGAAGCTTTGACAAAAGGGAGAAAATCATCACTGAGATGATGCTTTCCCACATTCTGGGTGAACTATAAGGAGAAAATACCCACTTAGCTATCCACATTGCCAAGGCTGGTTGGTTTCTGGGTAAATCCTAAAGGTCCCTGGCACCACCAATGGCTACACTATTTTTCAATAGGGTTTACTTCTGAGTCTGAACACCGTAAGGAATGGGGTTCTGATTCCCCTTTTCTAGGATCACCTCATTCTGTCTTTGGATGATCCAAACACTTGGGAAAGAAAAAAAAACCCAGAAAGTAAAAATTTATCTCTACTAACACCAGAACTTACCCAGACCCCTTTGAAAAATGTAATTTAACACGTGGCCTCCACTCTTCCTTAGAGAAGGACCAGGGAATGTCTAGGGTTTAACCCGCTAAGGAAAGCTGATACTCTGACTTTGAGGGGTCAGGGTTTGCTCTCCATTTCTCTTCTTCCGTTGAGCTATTGTTTCGAATGAGTCACTGTCAAAAAGATGCCCCCACAATAGCTCTTTTCCTGTTAGGCTGTGGTAAGCCAAAACCTACTTCAGAGAATACAAAGTCACCACTCTGGGGGGCTAAGAAAAGACCTGAGTTTAATGTGTTTTTAGTTGTTTGAAAAGAAAAAAGAAAGAAAACCTCAAACTACTGAACTAGAAGCACCCCCGTGTGTGTGTGTGTGTGTGTGTGCGCATGTGTGTGTGTTCTACTTTGGGTTTAGCGTTTCATAAAGGAACAATGCAGATTTGATTTTCAGTAAACACTTTCAAAAGTTTTGGGTTCTTGACATTCCTTATGTTACAACGAATGTAAAAAAAAAAAATTCAAGCTTCTTAAAGGACCTTTCAACATCTTTTCCCTGGAATCAGTACTTAAAGCATAGCAAACTACAATCCTATCTCCGGAAGATCCCAAAGGTGTCCTAGTAGGGCTCAGACCTAGATGGGAGAAAGTGCCAGTGGCATCACCACCAGCTGATGACATCAGGCCCTCTCAAGATGCCCAGCCCCCTTCCCACTCCCTCTTTGCTCTGGTACCATTATCTAGAAGAGTCCATTGACCAAAAAAAAAAAATGTTTCAGCAAACTTCTCATGGCCTGGGAACTGGCATATTTGATGGTTGAAGCTAAAAGAGGAGCAAAAGGAAGAGGAGGATTTCATCCTGAGGGCTGCGAATACAGACCAGCAGCCAAAGGACAAATACCTCTCTGACTTTCTCCATGAGGCACCTGGTCAGGAGCCTGACCACACAAAGCACATGAATGAATAGAAGAGTTCTAGGGTGAGCAGGTGACACACTCCAACCTGGAGCTTTGGTTTTGTTGCTTAATTTATTTGACAAATATTTATTGAGTATCTTCTCAATGACAGTTTTAGCTCTGGTGACCTGGCAGTTTCCCTTGATTCTCCCCTAACTCCTGGTAATATCAGGGACCAAATATATCTTTCTTGTTTTCCAAGCTATGAATTAGGATGCATTATTGTTTTTTTCATCTGTAGCCTCAAACCCCCATTGGATAATCTACTTAAAGCTGGTTAAACACTCAAACACACGCAGGAGCCAACACTAATATAGATTCACTACTCCTAAAAATATACCCACATACCCAAGCTAAGAGACACTTGCCTTATAGTTAAGGCCATTTAGTTAACTAATATTTATTGAGTACCTAATGTGTGCCAGGCACTGGGTTAGGTGATGTGGATAGAATGATAAACAAGGTAGAAAAGGCCTTGCTGTTAAACTTTTATTCCAGTGAAAAAAAACCAAATATTTTAAAAATGGTCAAAAAATAGTATAATCACAAGTTATGATAACTACTAAGAAAGAAAGAAAGATCAGTAAAGTAATGAGAAAAAGACAGGGCTGTACTTAGAATATCTGAGGAGATGACATTTGAACACCATGTGAGAAACCTGGAGAAGTACATTCCCGGTGAAGGAAATGGAGCCCTTGCGGGTGGAGGTGGTCTGCTCAGATGTTTGTCTCTACCTGGGAAATGGGGGATGCGGCCAGAGCTGGAGAGAGGTGAAGGGTAAAGAGAGGTTTTTTGTTTGATTTGGTTAGAGTTGTCTTTTAACAAAAGGGGATACTTGAACATATGTACACACTGTTGGAAATGACTTCATAAACAGGCACAGTTTGAAGATTCAGAGGAGAGAAGAAAATGTCAAAAGGGGCAAAGTAGGGAAGAGGGAATGTGAGTCTGGTGGATAAATAGAGATTGTCCTCTTCCTCCACTGTAACCATGGAAGGAAGAGATCATACAGATGCAGGTGGGATTGTGTTTTTGTGTAGAAGGAAGGTTACATGGTAAGAGGAAGGCATGTGGTTGGTTTACAAGAGGGGAAAAAATGATATAATTGATGGGAAGAGTGAAGAAACATGCCTACTAAGGAACTGAAGAAAAAGTGCTGGGCAGGGTTGAATGATCATTTGAGATCTGTGATCATTAATGTAAAGCAGAGGTTCTCAACCAGGGGCAATTTTGTCCCCCTCCCCATTCAGGGACATTTGGAAATGTCTGGAGATATCTTTTGGTTGTCACAGGTGGGGGAGGGGAGGGTGCTACTGGCATCTAGTGGGTGGAGGGCAGGGATGCTGCCAAGCATACTACAATGCACGGGAAAGCCCCCACAGCAAAGAATTATACAGCTCAGAATGTCAATAGAGCCAAGGTTGAGAAACCCTGATGTAAAGTGATATTATATTTATGTACAGACCATCTCTATAAGGCTGCATAAGGAGACAATAATCCTCTCTGGGAGCAAAAACGGGGCCATGAGACAGGGTGGGAAGAGGACTTATTTTCATTCTATGTCCTTATGTACCTTTTAAAATTTATACCATGTACCTGTAATATCTGTTCAAATCAATCAAAAGATCGAAATAAATTAGTGATAGATCAATTGATTGATCAATTTAATAGATGATAGATAAAAATAAAATGAAACCAGTCAGCCCATTTGGGTAATTTTTCTCCAACAACATTCAGCCTCTGGGATGCCAGCTTAAAGAAAATAGGATTTTTATGATGGGAATACAGTGGAAGAAGAGAGTATTTTGGAGTTGAGGGTCTTTCTGAAGTATTGATTGTAGTGACAGATGATGAAATCTAAATTGGACAGAGAGAGGAGTGAAGATGAGGAAGGAGCTGATGGACATATAAGAAAATAATAGAGTTTATTAATTGGAGGTCTCAATATTTACAAAACAGTATTTCAGGAAAGAAAATGTTAGACCAATTGAGCTGGAATAATAGGGGATGATGTTGTGAAAATACGACATCTGAAATCAAATTCCAAAGGAGGTTTTGTAATTTCTAACGACAAGAAAGTCAAGGGAGAAGCCATCATAGGGAGTAGTTGAAGAAAATAAGAAAAAGTCATTGTGAGTGACAACCATGAGAATGCAAGAAACCAAGTATTTAGATGAATCCCACATAGCCGTGGCTCCTTCTGGAGTAGTGGCAGATGCCATTTTTTTGATGTTCTACTCTGTATCTGATACTTTGGTACATATCAGCTCTTTTTTGCCCAAGAAACGTCAAGTGACCTGCTCAGAGATTGCATAGTTAGCAAGTGGAAGAATATAGATTCAAACCTAGGGTTTTTGATCTAAATTCTGTGCCCTTTCCTCCATGGCATGCCTCTGCCCCCAGGGAAAGACAAGTTGTCATCAAATCTATGGAAAATTGGGTAAGCTTAACACTGGTAATAATATTGGTAATGGAAACTCTGGGAGGTGGCGAGGAAGAGAATATGTAGAAAGAAGGAAGGGCTGGCAAAGATGGGAAGATTTGCTTTATAGTCCTTCTCACGCCCGTAAATTCTTCCTAAAGTGATCTGAAGTCATAACAAATGAAGAAACCATGGAAGAAAGAAATAATAAGCAACAGGTTCAAATCTGAGTAAATTCTAAAAAAGGCCTTCATAGTATTTATGTATATCCAAAAATATAGTTTTTATTACATTTTTCCATTAAAATGCACAAAATGTATATAAATATTGACTATGCTATAAGAAAACAGCATCATTAGCTGATAATCAAAGATGTTTGAAGACTATTAGAGTTGTATGCCAAGAAGCATTCAAAATCTACCCCCAAATGCAACCCGTACTTTCCAAACACATACTTCACAATACCCACATTCTCTCTACTTATGTGACTCTTTGGTCTCACACACACACACCCCTACAATGGCACTGGAAATACACATGCTGTGTAGGAAATGGACTGAGTCCCCAAAAGATCCCTCTTGCTTCTCTGTTAGCATCACGTGATGGCTCAGGCCACGCATTTATTTAGAAGTGAAGATTATGCCAGTGAGGCACTGGCCTCCTTCAGTCTCATTAGCTTATCGTGAAAGCCTCGTCCTCCTTTTCCTTCCCTTATACACTCATGTCACAACCGTGTATCTGAGGTAGCAGGTAGACCCACCTGAGAGGTGAGTTAAAAGGTGCTCTTTTCAATGTGCTAAAATGCTCTTGGCCACTTAAGACAAGCGTAGGCACCTGGTAGCAGAGGCGTTTCCATTCCTCTGCTTCTTTACATGGCAGCCCCGAGTTTTATGTTCTTCAGTCATATTCCTCCTCCCGGCTGCCTCATGGCCCTTAGCTGAGATGAGGAGCTGCAGACCTGCTGGACCCTGTGGTCTCAAGGTCTTCTTGGTTCATATCTTCTTGCTTGACCTCAAGTGGGCTTTAAAAGACCTTCATTCAAGACAACATTCTCAGTGCCTGTAGCAAGGAACTGTAATGGAGAGAATCACAAAGTGCTTTTCTCAGAGTTTATATAGGCCAAAAAATGTCCTAGACTCCTCAAAATTGACCAGAGAGAGCTCAGACACATTGACATATAAATGATCAGCACTGGTGAGATTGAACACTGCCCCCAGGTAGCTGCTGCGGGCCCACATCCTCCCAGCAGTACAGTAGTTCATCATCTTCCCCTCCATCATCACCAGATCCTGGGGATACTTAGCGTTCCTCACGTAGACTTTGTGGCTCAGGGGCTGGTTGTTGCAGGATTGACCCCGGAAGTACACTTTGGAATACACAAAGTACAGCCCAGTGTCATTGATCACAAGGGCACCCTTCTTATACTTTACACCAGAGATCAGAGCAATTCCATAGGTGTCTTCCCATTCCAGAGGCATGGACCTTGAGTTGGGCTTGCCTGAAATAAATCAGAGAGGTGCTTTCACCCAGGAATGCCCATGCATTGCATTCGACAAACTAAGTTTCTAAGGCAAAACTGTGGACCCTTCCTGGAACAAATGTTTTACTCAGAATAACACAGCCCATATAGAACTGGCTCAGGGATTAGAACCTGATCCATCACTGAATTCCTTCCACACCTTTGTCAAATTACATGACTCAATTTTATCACCCACACAACTGGAACAATAATATATGCCCCTAATCAATCACAATGAGAAATTATTGAAATAAGTTTAGCTCTCTGGAACAAAGATTTTATAGTCTTCAGAACTAGCACCAAAACTGCTAGGCTTTGAGGTCCCTCCATGAAAGGAAAACCCAAATCCAAGGAACTCTAAAGTTCTCAAGTTGGGAAGGATCTTAGAGATCATCTGATTCATCTTCTCACCTACAATAAGGATTCTTCAGCCCCTGAATTTGGCTAAAATCCCCTTTCCTTTGTATCCCCACAGCATTATGTGCATACCTTAGTCAGAGAACTCCGCAGTACTGAAACCATCACCATGTGCCTGTCTTTCCCTATTAGGTTTCAAGCTCTTTGGAGGCAGGAACTATGTAGGACTCATTTCCATGTCTCCAAATCTTGGCACGCAGCACGTGCTCGGTAAGTATCTGTTGATCTGACTGGATCATTCTACGGTCTCGGCCTAAATAATTCCAGGGACAGTGGCATACCACTTTCTATGATATTTATCCACTTCCCAGTTATTTATGAAGTTTATAGTGGGAGTGCCCATACCATATTGCTAGCAAACCATTTCACTCCACTTTACGATCACATGCTGAAAGTCCACAAGTGCCAGGATTGAGTCTCCCCTCTCACTCCTGTGTCTACTCTTAGACAAAGCAGAGTGAAGCTCTTCCAAAAAACCAAAATAGCACTGACTAAATTAGTTCTTCATTCCCCACTCTTTCAGCTCTAACCTCTTAGACCTGTGCCCCAAATCCCCCAAAAGTCCTTGGAATGATTGAAAAGAGAGCTTCTTATGGGCAGGGATCATGTTGTAATCAGCTCCAGATCTCCAGTTTAGAAGGGGGCCTTGCCCAGGGTAGGGGCTCAAAATATGTTTGTAAGATTGACCTGACTATAAAGATATGAGTATTCTTGGGTTCCAAATACTGTCGCTGGAAAGTAACAACTCTCTCAGAGCCTGGTAATGGAAAATAACCAGCAAGCCATTCTGCCTTTTGCCAGAAGCTTTCCGAGCCCCCACCTGTACCATCCAGATACAGACCTGTTAAATGAGCCACTTTCCTCAGCTCCTTTTTTTCAGAGGGTGGGCTGGGGCTGCCTATATCATGGAAAGATGAAAGATATATGTAAAAATGAGATAGCAGCTATTATTTTGATGGGACTCTAAATCCCACCATTAAAAAACAATATATTTTAAAACCATAAATGGCAATAGGCTAACATACTAATCATGCAAGTCCAAACTGTAGGATCATAGCAGTCTATATTCCAGAAACAGAGAGGTAAAAAATAAACCAAATTAAAATAGACATATGCATAAATTATAAAGTTACAATAAAACATAATCAATATAAACATTGATTCATAAAGAGCTGTCATATCGGTGACTGCATTTAGAACTTGCCACAACCCTTTGAGGTAGGGATTATTGTCACACTTTATAGATGGTGAAATGAGCTTAGAAGTTGGATGACTAGTCCCAGAAGACCCAGTTACTCAGTGTCAGACGGAGTACCAACACTCCAGTCTCCTGACTCCAAATCCAGAGTTCTACTCGCTCTGGCTCTGCTGCACCTCAGACTCTGCAGGACAGAGGCTACAATCTGCCCCAAATTAATTATCCAAAGGCTTCGAACATTCACCTCGTAACACTGAGACCTCCAACACCTTTAATGGCTCCTCACTGAACATGCAGTTGTGTTCAAGTATCCTCCACCACACAATCCAAGCCCATCTGTCCAGCCATATGTCCTTACTCAGTCACACTGGACATTGCCACACAACAGGAGCCCTGCGGCTGAACATACCCCCACTACCCTGCCTCTGTGCCTTCAGTCCAGAATGGTCTCCCAATCAGATTTTGGTGCCAAACTCCTAACAATCCTGTGAGGACCACCCAAAACACTTCTTTCTTTGGGAAACCCTCCCAAGCCTTTTTAATCAAATGTGCTCTTCCCCTCCTTTGAAACCTAGGATCACTCCATCTTCACCTCTCTTGTCAGTTTTGACTCCCCTTCTCTGTGGTAACTGTATACATTATTCCCTTTAAATAATGGCAGGTTCCTTACTATAGTAAGGAATTCACCAGAGTTTTTAGCCCAGTTTCTAACACAGGGTATGTTACTAATAAATGTTTGCCAGATTAAATGGAAGGAATTAAAACAGGCAATAGTTCGCAAAATACACACTATTTCTGACTTCAAATATTTCATTCAAGGTAGAGAGGCTACCACTCAGCTAATGAATTCAGCTAACTAAAACATTCAAGATAGGTTCATAGAAAGGTGTTTCTCTATTTCAGGCTTGCAATTAGCCTGTGAAACTCACATATGGCATGAGGATGGCCCAATCCACTCAGAACACTACCTGAGCAATCATGACCTCTCCAGCCACCCACAACCTACCATGAATGAGGTGTTAGTGAACAGGAAAGGTAAAACTGAGTCCTTTGTACGTTCCTATACCACAAACCATCTGAGCAGCTGATCTGGCATTCGACCATGCACTGACAGGAAATGCAGCAGAGAACCACATGTTGCATGCCTTTATGTCTCTCACAGAGCCTAGTACGATGTTATTCTCATAGAAGGTACTCACTGAAAGTATCTGCTGTATAAATATCAGAATAAATAGACTGGAAATAAATCCTAGACATTGGTGATGACTGTTTCCTGCCCCTGGGTCTTTGCACATGCCATTTGCAGCGCTGGAGTGCTTCCTCCATCCCCCACCCCACTCCACCACATACGCACACAGCTCTTCCCTAGGCTGGCTCTGGACACTCAGGGGTCAGCATGAACAACACCTCCTTAGGGGGGACTTTCCAGACCACTCCATCTTGGGTCACAGTTAGTACAATTTGAAACTATGTTACGTGTTTGCTTGCTTTTGTTAATCTTCTCCTCCATACTAAAAGCTCCACGAGGACAGGCCCCCTGGCTCTCCCATTCTCAGCCAGCGCCCAACACCCAACACCCAGCCTCGACATAGGAAGCTGTCCAAGAACCCTTGTGAATGAATAAAAGATTTAATTAGTGAACTGTGGAAAAAAAACCAGAAAATGTAAAAAGAAGCAAATAAGAAAGTGAAAATAATCTATAATAGTACCTCCCAGAGAAAAAATCACTGTTAGCACTGTTGTAGTTCTTTTCTAAGAATATAAAAATATGCATAAATGCTTACATAGTCAGTGTGAAACTAAACATACCCTAACTTGTCTTTTTATCTAGCAATATAGACTGCACAATCCCCATGGCATTAAATGTCCTGATATTTGGTTTTTAGTTGCTGCATGTTATGCTGTCATCTGAATACACCATGGCATATTCAACTAATCTCATATTATGAGGTATTTAAGTTTCTTCTCAATTGTTCATTATAAATAGCTTCACAAGGAAGTGATGAACATCCTTATATATAAATCTACAGGCACTTCTCTGGTTGTTAAGATAAATTCTTAGTGATGGAATTACAAGGTAGGCTAACAATTTCAAGCTTTTGATATGTATTTCCAAACTGCTCTTCAGAAAAGTTGTAGTAATCTACATGCACAACAGCTGACACTAATGTTTAAGCAGAACTTTTTCTCTCATATTTTGCCACTCTGGGTTTTTATTTTTACTCTTTACTAATTTGATGGATAAAAATAGGTATTCCCTTGTTTCAATTTGCATCTCTTATCTTTTTAGTAAAGCTACTAATTTGATTTCCATGTGATAATTCACCAATTCCTGGTCCATCTGGGTTGACCTAGGGAAGATACTTATTTACTAGGGTAGGTAGAACTGATTCATCTGTTCATTTGACTTTTAATTACTAAAATGACTCCATGGAGTGGGTGAAAGATGAGTAATTAGGTACCTGTCTGACCAGCCACATTCCACTGATTTTCAAAGGGACTTTTTTTTAAATCCTCCAGAGGCTTCATTTCTCTAACAAATTTCCACTCTGATTGTATACATACAGACTTTCTAACACTTAGGGTCTTGGACCCAGCACTAGAGACCAGATCATCCCAACGATGGCTCCTATAAAAGCGAGGACAGTAGGCAGATGGGGACACTACAGTAGGCACATCCTGAGAAACTGTACCCGGCTTCACTAAATGGATGGCCAGTGCTGCCATCTGTTTTCTTCTGAATTTCTAAAGATGAGATTTACCTATGGTCTTTGCAGAGGTATCCTGCTTTTAAACTTATTTCTCATTCCATGGCCACTATAGAGAAACAGGAGTTTCCTTATTTCATGAGACACCAGTCCATGTACTGGAAAGCACTGCAGGTGACAGGGCATCAAGAGCCCATGTTGCTTCTAGCCCCAGTTACACACTAGTGGTCTTGGACATATCTAATCTGTCTGGTGTTTTGTTCTTTTCTGAAAAATGGTGTGGCTGGATCAGATACATACTAAGCTCTCTTCCAACTCCAAAAATTCAATGAATCTTAGTTTAAGACAAGTGAAGCATATTCTAAAATCTCTGCCCACAGTTTCCAAAACTATGCACTGAAATTTCATGAAGTCAATGTTCAATATTTCACCTTCTTCCTGTGATGGCTCTCATACAAAGGATTTTACTTTATTATCAAAGGTAGCTTATAACTGTGGGTGAAGCTGAACAATCCTTTGAATAATGGCTAAAGTCTTCCCCTAAGCTTCACAGTGACTACAAAAGAACCATCCTAATGTGGGTGAATTGCCCACTTTTAAAAAATCTTAATTATATCCTATAAAAATTTTTAAAAGTAAACCTTGATTCTTGAGTAATCTCCTTTAGAGAGTTTAAAAGAGAAGAGGACATCTCCCAGAAACAGCTCTCTCTGCCCTCACTTTCTTTCATGTCCCCCTTCTCTTCCCAGCAGTCACAGCCCATGGCATGTGTGCCAGGCCCAGGATCCCTGTGGAAGGGGACGGGCCTGGAGCCAGCTGCCCAGGGGGTAAAGGTCCAGGGTTGTATATGTGTATCTCTTTCCAAAGCCAAGTGTAAATGATTTTGAGTTGTGTGCAGTGCTCAGCTACACTGATTTTGAGCAATTAAATTCACTTCCTATTTTAAAGCAGCTCAAGGAACCATATTGGCGACAGATTCAGAATTAGCCAAGATTCCTCTCACAGTATAAGCCCAGGAATGGGACAGAATACAAGGCATTCCACCAACATGGCCAGTGTTGAGGACTATCTTTGGGAACTCAAGGTACATCATGAAAGGACTCACCTATTTGCTTCTCCAGAGATGATTCTGTATGCCTTTGGCGGATGGACTAACAAAAGAAAAAGAGAAAAGATGTATAATAAATAAGAAGCTCTTTCAGC
Source organism: Daubentonia madagascariensis (assembly GCA_023783475.1). NCBI lineage: Eukaryota > Metazoa > Chordata > Mammalia > Primates > Daubentoniidae > Daubentonia > Daubentonia madagascariensis. The sequence goes on from JAKFHU010000978.1 coordinate 30,938,858, forward strand.
AAAGGAGTCCTAGGAAGTGAATCCAAATACCTGAGAACTTTTTCTAACTCTGGCTTTGGCCAAGCAATTGTGCCTCACTGTCCCTCAGTTTTATGATTTGGAATGGTATCAATGTTTTTAAGTATTTTCAAGATTTAGTTTGGTCGTTTGAACAAAGTTACTTCCAAGCAAGACTCAAAGTGATTTTATTCCTTGAATCACTAGCTATGAGGCAGTAAGTGGTTCAAAGACTGAGTGGACAACTGAGAAAGGAAGAACTGGTTGGCTCTGATTCATTACAAGATAGAAAATATTCTATTTTATGGAATTTCTATTTCTATTCTGTATTTACAAGATAGAAAGTATTCCTCTATTTCTCTGCCTATAGAATAGAATGACTAGAACAATCCACTTGTAAGATATAAAAAATGGATTGAAAAGAATTTTGCAAGCCAGACAGTGGTCCACGTGGGCCGCATTAGCCCTCCACCCCTCCTGCAGCAGAGCTGCACTGGGCGCAGTGACTCCAGGGCTCAGCAATCCACAGGCAGGCTTACCTCTCGGAGTTCGGCCAGCTCCTTCTGTAGGTGGAAGAGCTGAAACATCCCCATCCCCAATCCAACAAAGGCCACCAGAACCATGAAAGACATCACAAGGAGACACAGGCCTGTGCTGTGGTCCCTCTTCTTCTTCAGGGGTGGCAGTGGTAGTGGGGGCAGCGGTGGCAGTGGCGGAGGTGGTGGTGGTGGCGGCGGTGGTGGTGGCCTCCTTTGACCAGGCCTTCTGGGCACAGAGGTCGGACACGGGAGAACTGAGCCTGGAGGGGCCCAGGGAGAGCTGGCACTGCTGTCCACCCAGAAAATTTGGGGATATGTGTAATTGAAGGGCGGCTGCATGGCAGTCAGTGACTCAAGTCAGCCTCAGCAAACAGTTTTACTTCTCAATCCTGTGGAGGCTGATGTATCAGGGACAGGACTCCTGTTGCTGACTGCTCAAGAGAAGGGAAGCCGGCTCGTTCTTATAGAGTTTCCATAGCCAAGGGCAACACCTCTCTCGCTCGCTCGCTCTTTCGTTCTCTCTTTCTCTCTGTGTTTCGGCTTCTCAGAGAGACACCCACTCACTGTGAAGCTGAGAAGCCTCAAGAAGCTCAGGGCAAACCCCTGGAAGTTTCCACCCACAATTTTCTGATGAAAGCCTTCGAAGCCTCAGTTGCTGGCGCTGTGCTGTCTGAAAGGCTGGTAGGCTATGCTTGGTCCTGCGGCGCAAGTCAGCATGGGTGCGGCCCCGCGGCTGTGAGCTGCTGCCCAGCTCCAGGAGAGGGGCCAGTGAGGCATGCTCAGGCACAGAGGGGCGAGACCATGGGGACACAGCCAGAGATGTCACTCCCACTTTTCACCTTTTGCACGAGGAAATCATCCCCTGCCCCTATCCCTTCCCCACACCCAGGTACTCTTAACCCTGACATCACAAATCACCATAATTCACAGGTCAAAAACCTGCCCCACCCACTCTATGTATTAGATCAGAGCTAGCAAACCAGTGGCCCATACGCTTTGTGGAAACCATAGACCTGCTTTTTTGTACTTCACAATGTTTTACTTTTCACTGGTGGCCCACTTTTTAAAATTGAGATAGTCCACATTAAAAATATATATTTCTATTCTGTTTTGAAACATTAGAATATTAGATACCCTAAAGGCCATCTCTGCAAACCCAATCAGCCAAAGCTGGGTAGCAGCTGCCCCCGAAAATAAGACACAGGTGCTCCAGTCGCCCAGCCTCCACCCCTCCACGGAGTCTCACCCACCACCGCCCTGTGAGAAACGCCCAGTCCCTGCAGCCATTTCTGTTTGCAGCCCCTGTTATGGTTACCAGATGAAATACATGGTGCCCAGTTAAATTTGAATTTCAGATAAACACCAAGTAATTTTTAGGACAAGAATGTCCTAAACATTTCATGGAATATACCAAAAAATTATTCATTGTTTATCTGAAATTCAAATTTAACTATGTGTCCTATTTCTTTGTTTGATTGCTTTTGACTAAAGCTGGCAACTCTACCTGAGCTAACCTCACCTTTTCCCCTGGCCTCAAATACCATTTATACACCAGTAACTTCTTAGTACTCAGCATAAGTCCCAATCGTTCTCCCCTGTGAACCATATAAGCCTCCCATAAATCCCTATTTTCCACTTTATTGGAGAGCTCTACTTTTCAAATTTCATTAGTCTTTATATCATGCTTTGAGATTTCTGTGACTATCATTCTGGTTCTCTCACTGTTACCAAACCAACACCAAACATATTATTTCCCTGCTGCATTCTGCCCACCCCATCCCCCCCCACACCCCGTGCAACCTGTTTCTCCTGCGGTCACTTTTTCTGCTAACAACTTCAACTCCTCTTTTCCTCTCCCCCAGCATTGAACTGGCCACCCAGTACTGCTGCTTTTACCTGAGACCTGTTTCTTACCCTCCCCTCAGCACACCTTCCCCACTCCCATTTTTCCTACTGCTATTGCCTGGATCAGACTTTGATTATCTCACACCCAAAATACTGCAATGGTACCCTAGTGGCTCTCCCTGCCACCAACCTTTCCCAAGCCCAAGTCACCCTGTAAAATGCAACAAGAATGAAATTTTTAAAAACAAACCCAGTGATCTCACTTCCCTGCCTAAAGCTTTCTCCTGGAAGGTTTGATTCCAGGAGTAGTGCAAACTTGTTAGCGTGACCCAGGGCTCTTTATGTGGGACTCCTGATAGCTCCCACAACCTCCTCGCCAGGCAGTCCTCACATCCCACGCTCCACTCACAAACAGTGCAAGGGATGGGACTACAACAACTGCGTGTGATGCTCTCACTGTCCTTTAGAGGTGGGCAGAGCTAACAAGGTTTTGAACTCACATGTAGCTTTATTCATAGATATGAACAGCGCTAAGTTTAAACCTCATAAGTAATAATCAGAAATTATAGCTTCAAGAATTCTACCATATATACAACCAAAAAAAATTATAAATATTGAAAAAATTCTAACAAAAATTGTCCAGAACCATATTTTTAAAACAATAAATATTTTACTGAAAATGGCAAAGATTCAAATAAATGGAAAAATACACCATATCCTGGTTGGGGAGGACAGGCAGGCAGTATTGTGGAATGGTTGGGGGTGTGTGGTTCTGGAACCAAACTGCCTGGGTTCAAATCCCAGCTCTTCTGCTCATTAGCTGTGTGAATTGGACAGGTCACTTTCCCTCCTCTGTGCCACGTTTTCTCATGTGTAAAAATGGGTGTGATCATAATAGTACCTACTTCGTAGGGGATCGGGAGGATGAAATGAGTCAAAGACCTTGACACACTTAGAATAGTCCCTAGCATCAAAGTAAGCACTCAACAAATGTTGCTGTTGTAAATTTAGTGAATCTTCCCCCAAATAATACACCTATAGACTTAATGTAATTGACCTTTCTTCCATTAAGGATGAACAAGGTGGAGAGGGGGAGAGAGGCTGCAGGGGAAAGCACAAAGCCAATGAATGCTTGGCATTTAGTATCTCTCCCAGATTCTAGCACTGGACTGATGGACCCCTCTGTTTCAGGCTAGGACCTCTCTGCTTTTCTTTCTCAAACTCCCACAGAAACTTCCAGCGTTCTTCACTAAGAATTATGCTGCATTTTTACATCTCCATCTGCCCTGCTTCTTCTCTTGATTCATTCTGTGATAGGAAAAATCAGAAGCCCATACCTGCCCTTGACCCACTGACTGCCCTCCTGTCCTAGGGAGAATCTGAACTGAAATAAAGACAGACAGAGCATCCTTTAAACACCGATCCCCATCTTTGGTAATGCCACCAAACATCACAGGTTGGCAATATCGTGGAAGAAGAAACACCCCTATGAACAGTAACAGGGACCCATCACATTTTGGGGTACTACCAAAATCTTATTAGTTAGGAGAAATAAGAGTTAGAAGTAGATCTTAGTTCTGTGACTGTTGAAGAAAAAAAAATATTTGTCTCAAGAGACACACTTAATAAAGAAACCAAAGAGCCAGTAGGCTGGCAGCTCCCACAGGTGGGGAACTCAGATTGAAGAGCTTCTCGGTCTCACTCTACCTTTCCCACTCTCACCTGCATCTCTGATTCTGCAACCAGGGTTCCTTGAGAACGGACAAGGGAGAAGGACTCAGCTGACAATGTCTTTCAGGAGAAGGGGGAGGCTTGCCAGTAGTAGAGATTTAAAGCGACCTGGGTAACACTTGGGAGCAAATTTAAGCGAAGGACCAAATCAGAGAATATTCCTTGTACGAGTTGTTACAAATTTTAAAGTATCTTCTCTTATTAGATGAAAATTCAAATTATCTTTAATTGTGGTCCCTCCAGTGTTATAATTTCCTTCACATATTGTCCTAACCCTCTAGCAAAAGAACTTAAGTGTGCTGCTACAGCTTAGCATGTCAGTCACATGGAAGTTAAAAGGACAGAGTGGTAAAGAGAAGGGATTCCTATTTCTTTCTACCCATCTGGTGTTCCAGCAGGAAAGGTGACTCAGTGGGCTAGAACGCAGAGCTCCAGAGGTGACTCACCTATAGCAGAGAGTGGTGCATAAGGAGAGTAGCAGCTATGAACCTTCACAAACCTGGAGGAGAATTCCAAAGGCCTGCCAAGTAAATAAGAAGACCAAATCCTATTATCTCCAGAGGTGAGTGAAGGCCCCAGAACATTCCTAGCTAGAGTTTGTTTATTCACAAACATGTACCCTATATGTCAAATTTTACCAAGTACTTTCACAATGTTCATCAGCGTGGCTGAATCTCTTGACGTCACTACCACCTGCACGAGGACTATCTTATCCCGTGTCTTCATCTCTGCTTGACATTATTTACCTTTCTAATTTTTGCCAAGCGTTATGGCTAGGAAGTTGTATATCATTGTCTATGAATCCTCCTTTTTCTGATCTCTTGTGAGGTTCAACATCTGGCCATATACTTCTTGGGCATTCAAGTTTTCCTTTTGGTGTATAGCTCCTGTTCATACACCATGCCCAGTTTTAAATCGGGTTTCTTATCTCTTGTGCCAATTTGCAGGATCTCCTTGTACTTTATATTCTAGATATTAATCCATAGCTACTTTTAAACATTGCAAATATCTTCTCCCACACCATCCATCTCATATTTCATATTTAGGCTTTAATCCATCTGGAAATCACTTGTGTGAGATGAGACAGGAATCTATCTTTATTTTTCTCCATGTATGAACTAATTTTCCCACACAACTCATCTTTTCCCTACTGAATTGCAGTGGTATATTTATCACATATCAAGTTTACACATATAGCTGAGCCTTTTTCTGGACTCTTATTTCTGTTTCATTGATCTATTTATCCATTCTGGTACCAGGGTCATACAGTTTTCATAATTATGGCTTTTAGAATGTCTTGAGAGTTGGTATGGCAAAATTCCTCCTTCTTTACTCTTCTCTTTTTAAAATTGACTTAGCTATTTGGGTATATTTAATCTCCCTTATATATTAGAAAAAAAGTGTCATGTTCCTAAAATGTTTTACTGGACTATTAACTGTAACTGCAATAAGTTGGGGGAGGTGTTAACTTTACCATATTTTTGCCCTATCAACAGTCTTTCATATCCTCTTTATGATCTTTAAAATTTTTATCTGGAGTACTCTCTTACCCTCTTTCTTAGATGAATTGCTTGATACCTTGTAATTTTGTTGTGATTATAAATGGTGTCTTATTTTCTGTGATATTCTTAGATGCTGTGATAGGTAGCCTCTGAGAAGACCCCAATAATCCCTCACCTCCTGACATTCATGCCCTTTTATAATAGCATTTTCTTGAGTGTGGGCTGGACTTATTGGCTCACTTATAGCTAATAGAATACAGCAGAAATGATGGGGTACCATTTGTAAGTTTAAGCTATAAAACTATGGCTTCCATCTCTTCTCACCTCCCCCACTCTAGGGGAAGAAAGCTTCCATGTTGTGAGCAGCCTAATGGAGAGGCCCACGTGCAAGGAACTGATGTTTCTGGCCAACAGCTAGGCCATATCATCAGCAGGGAAAAATTGAAAGCATTCCCGCTTAGAACTAGCACCAGGCAAGGATGCCCTCTATCACCACTTCTATTCAACATGGTAATGGAAGTCCTAGACAGAGCAATCAGACAAGAGAAGGAAATCAAGGGCATCCAAATGGGACCAGAAGAAGTCAAAATATCACTCTTTGCAGATGATATGATCTTATATCTAGAAAACCCCAAAGACTCTGCCATGAGATTACTGGAATTGATAAGTAAGTTCAGCAAAGTCTCACATTACAAAATCACAGTACACAATTCAGTAGCATCCATATACACCAACAACAGTCAAACTGAGAACCAAATCAAAAACTCAATACCTTTTGCAATAGCAACAAAAGAAATAAAATACCTAGGAATATATTTAACTAAGGAGGTGAAGGATCTCTATAGGGAGAACTACGAAACACTGAAGAAGGAAATAGCAGAGGATGCAAACAGATGGAAAACTATATCATGCTCATGGATTGGCAGAATCAACAGTGTTAAAATGTCTATACTACCCAAAGTGATGTACAGATTCAATGCAATCCCTATCAAAATTCCAACAGCATTAGTCACAGATGTAGAAAAAATAATTCTATGCTTTGTATGGAACCAGAGAAGACCTAGTGTAGCCAAAACAACCTTAAGCAAAAAGAACAAATTGGGAGGCGTCAATCTACCAGACTTCAAGCTATACTACAAGGCTAACCAAAACAGCATGGTACTGGCGCAAGAACAGAGACATGACTGAGAACCCAGACATAAAACCATCCTCATATAGCCATCTGATTTTTGACAAAGCAGACAAAAACATACACGGAGGAAAAGAATCCCTATTCAATAAATGGTGCTGGGAAAATTGGGTAGCCACGTGTAGAAGACTGAAACAGGATCCACACCTCTCACCTCTCACAAAAATCGACTCACAATGGACAACAGACTTAAACCTAAGACATGAAACCATAATAATTCTAGAAGAAAATGTTGGAAAAACTCTTCTAGACATCAGCCTAGGCAAAGAATTTATGAAGAATCACAGCAACAACAAAAATAAACAAATGGGACATGCTCAAATTAAGAAGCTTCTGCACAGCCAAAGAAACTATTACTACAGCACATAGACAACCTACAGAATGGGAGAAAATTTTTGCATGCTATACATCCGACAGAAGACTAATAACTAGAATCTATATAGAACTCAGTAAAATCAGCAAGAAAAAATCAAACAATCCCGTTAAAAAATGGGCAAAGGACATGAAGAGAAGCTTTTCAAAAGAAGATAGACTAATGGCCTATAAACATATGAAAAAATGCTCAACTTCTCTAATCATCAGGGAAATGCAAATCAAAACCACAATGAGATACCACTTAACTCCGGTGAGAATGGCTTATATCAAAAAGTCCCAAAACAACAGATTTTGGCGTGGATGCAGAGAGATAGGAACACTCATACACTGCTGGTGGGACTGCAAACTAGTACAACCTCTATGGAAAATAGTATGGAGATACCTCAAAGAAATAAAAGTAGAACTACCATTTGATCCAGCAATCCTACTGCTGGGTATTTTCTCAAAGGGTAAAAAGACATTCTATAATAAAGACATCTGCACTCCAATGTTTATAGCAGCACAATTCACAATCGCAAAGATGTGGAATCAACCCAAGTGCCCATCAATTCATGAGTGGATTAATAAAATGTGGTATATATATACCAGGGAGTACTACTCAGCCACAAAAACAACAGTGAACTAACACCTCTTGTATTATCCTGGATGGAACTGGAGCCCATTCTTCTAAGTGAAGTATCTCAAGAATGGAAAAACAAGCACCACATGTACTCACTATCAAATTGATACTAATTGATCAACTCTTATGTGCACATATGGAAGTAACATTCATCGGGTGTCAGGCAGGTGGGAGGGGGAGGAGGGGATGGGTAAATTCACACCTAAGGGGTGAAGTATGCACTCTCTGGGGGAAGAGCACACTTGTAGCTCTGACTTGGGCATAGCAAAGGCAATACATGTAACCTAAACATCTGTACCCCTGTAATACTCTGAAATAAAAAAAGAGAAAAAAAAGATCATATCATCAGCAAAGAGCAATAGTTTGACCTATTTCCCCATTTGGATACCTTTGATTTCCTTCTCTTGCCTGATTGCCCTGGCTAGGACTTCCACAACTATGTTGAATAGAAGTGGTGACAGTGGGCACCCTTGTCTTGTTCCAGTTCTTTCAACTTTTCCCCATTCAGTATGATGTTGGCTGTGGGTTTGTCATATATGGCTTTTATAATTTTGAGGTATGTTCCATTTTATGCCTATTTTGTTAAGAGTTTTTATCATAAAAGGGTGCTGAATTTTGTCAAATGCTTTTTCTGCATCTATTGAGATGATAATATGAACTTTGTTTTTGCTTCTGTTTATGTGGTGTCACATTTATGGATTTAGGTATGTTGAACCATCCTTGCATCCCTGGGATAAAGCCCACTCTGTTGTGGTGGATTACTTATTTGATGTGTTGCTAAATTCAGTTTGCTAGAATTTTATTGAGGATTTTTGCATCTATATTCATGAGGAATATTGGTCTATAGTTTTCTTTTTTTGTTGTGTCCTCTCCTGGCTTTGGTATCAAGGTGATACTGGCTTCACAGAATGAGTTGGGGAGGATTCCTTCCTTTTCAATGTTATGAAATAATTTCTGCAGAATGAGTAGCAATTTTTCTTTGTATGTCTGATAAAATTTTGCTGTGAAACCATCTGGTCCAGGACTTTTTTTTTGTTGGAAATATTTTTATTGCTGCTTCAATTTCATTGCTACCTTACCAGGTTTTATGGAGCCTGAGGGCAAGCTCACTCAACCCAACCCCACCCAGCTGTACTCCCCCTCCTACTTCTGCTATGTCAGAGAATTAGGACTCACCTGAAGTTCCAGGACCCCACCCACCACTGGGACATTCGAGTGCATCTTCTGAGGGACTAGAGCTGGTAACAGGACCCCAGAACAACACTACAGCTTGTTCCTTCTGGCAAGCACCACCTACTGACAGGGAGGGCAATTTGCACATGCTTTATAGCATTTTCTGACTCAATCATACAGGGTGTGGTTGATTTGCAACCACAAGCACCACCTACTATCTCAGAGATTAAACTGGGTATGACATTATCTAAACAAAAGAAAATCCAAAAATAAAAAGAAACAACTGCTCCAGATGAGAAGGAATCAGTGAAAGAATTGCAGAAGTATGAAGAATCAGAGTGAAAGGTCACCCCCAAAAGGGAGAACCAGCTCTCTAGCAATGGATACCAACCAAAATTAGAATATCAAAATGACAGATAAAGAATTCCAAATATGGATTATAAGTAAACTCAACAAAAAACAAGAGAAAATGGAAAACCAACACAAAAAAAATTCAGGAAATGAATGAAAAATTCACTAAAGAAATCAAATTATTTTTAAAAATCAAATAGAACTTCTGGAAATGAAAAATTCATTCAAGGAAATGCAAAACACAGTGGAAAGTCTTAAGAATAGACTAGACCAGGCAGAGGAAAGAATCTCAGAGCTCAAAGACAACACCTTCAAATTAAACAGGTCAGCCAAAGACAAAGAATAGAGAATTAGGAGGAAGGAACAAAGCCTATAAGAACTATGAGATTATGTAAAGAGGCCAAACATAAGAATTATAGGCATCCATGAGGGTGAAGAAGAAATCACACAAGAGTTGGAAGAACTATTTGAAGGAATAATAGAGGAAAACTTCCCTGGTCTTGCTAGAAATTTAGATATCTAGGTCCAAGAAGCTCAAAGACACCCAGGAGATTCATTGCAAAGAGGTAATCACCATGACATATAGTCATCAGCCTGGCCAAAGTGAACACGAATGAGGAACTCCTGTGAGCCATAAGGCAAAAACATCAGGTAACTTACCAAGGAAAACCCATCAGGCTAACTGCAGACTTCTCAGCGGAGACCTAACAAGCCAGAAGGAATTGGGGCCCTGTCTTCGGTCTTCTTAAATGGAATAATGGCCAGCCTAGAATTTTGTATGCCTCAAAACTAAGAAGTTTCTTATATAAGGGAGATATAAAGACTTTTTCAGACCAGCAACACCGAGAGAATTTGTCAAGACCAGACCTGCCCTGCAGGAAGTACTCAGATCTGCATTATACATCAATCAGCACAATAGAAACACACCAGTGTAAAATTACCCAAAAGCTCAAGCTCAGAGCCCATATAAAATAATGACTCAAGAGGTAAAACAAAGCAAGAAGGTTCTACTCAACAGGATGAACAGAAATGCACCCCACTTATCAATCTTTTCAATAAACATGAATGGCTTGAATTCCCTACTCAAGAGACACAGGTTGGCTGATTGGATTAAAAAAAAATACAAGCCAAGTGTCTGCTGTCTCCAGGAAACACATCTAACCCACAAGGACTCATTCATACTCAAGGTGAAGGGATGGAAAAAAATAATGACTTTTTCATTAATTTCCTGAAATATTTTTTGGGCTTCTATTTGTTGGTTTTCAATTTTCTCTTCAATTCCATTCATCTTATTTGCCATCCATATTCTGAATTCCACTTCTGTCATTTCAACAATTTCCTTGTAGTTGGAGTTCACTGCTGTAGCTCCCTGTGATCCCTTGGGGTGTCGGTCTATTTTTATTTTTCATGTTGCCAGGGTTCTTTTGCTGGTTTCTCTCCCAACCCTTTTTTCTGATTTCCAGGTTAATAGGTTTGCAGGACTCCTATTCCTTGCTGGGAACCCTCCAGATAATTGTAGGATGATCAAGTTGGGAGCTGGATAAGACTTTCTTCACTGAGGCTGGTGTTGTAGGGATTGCTCTACCCGGTCTCCCCAGAAATGTAACTGCAGCAGCTGGATAAAGTTGTCATGGGTTCCCAGGTTGTGGGCATTTTCTCAAAGCAGGTTGCAGTGTGCTGGTAGCTTGAGGTTGGGGGTTTCCTGGTGTGGGGCTGGACTTTGGAGAAGAAAGCAGGTATAGCCATTCTTATATCAGATAACGTAGACTTCAAATCAACAATAGTAAAGAAAGACAAAGAGAGACATTATATAATGGTAAAGGGAGCAATTTATAAAGAAGATATAACAATCCTAAATATTTATGCACCTAACACAGCTACACCCAGATTCATAAAGCAAGTAAGATCATAAAGATCTTACTAGATCTAAGCAAAAAGATAAACAGCAACATCATAATTGCAATGACTTCAACACCCCACTGACAGAACTGTACCAATCCTCCAAGCAGAAAATAAATAAATAAACACTGCACTTAAATGGGACTCTAGAGCAAAGGGGCCTAACAGACATTTACAGAACATTCTACCCAAAAACTACTGAATATACATTCTTCTCATTAGGACATGGAACATTCTCTAAGATAGATCACCTCTTAGGCCACAAACATGTCTCAACAAATTAAAAAAAAATAGAAATTATACCATGTATCTTTTCAGACCACACTGGAATAAAATTAGAAATCAACTCCAACAGAAACACTCAATTCTACACAAAGTCATGGAAATTAAACAACCTACTACTGAACAATTATTGGGCCAAGGAGGAAATTAAGATGGAAATCAAAAGACTCCTTGAACTAAATGACAAAGGGCACACAAGTTATCAAAATCTGTGGGATTCAGCAAAAGCGGTCCTAAGGGGAAAATTCATAGCCTTAAATGCCTACATCTAAAAAGATAGAAAGATCACAAATGAATAATCTAAGGAATTGTCTCAAGGAAGAGCAAACCAAACCCAAACCCAGTAGAATAAAATAAATAACTAAGGTCAGAGTAGAACTAAATGAAATTGAAGACAAAAAAATAATACAGAAGATTAATGAAATAAAAAGTTGGTTCTTTGAAAAGATAAACAAAATTGATAGACCTCTTGATAGAATAGCCAGAAATAGAAAAGAAAGGACCTGAATAAGCTCAATCAGAAATGAAGAAGGAGATATTACTACTGATACTACAGAAATACAAAATATCATCTGTGAATACTATAAAAATCCTACACACATAAACTCGAAAATGTTGAGGAAATGGACAAATTCCTGGAAACAAATAACCTCCCAAGGCTCAATCAGGAAGAAATAGAACTCCTGAACAGACCAATTATGTTCTGTCTTTTAATAGGTTAGCTAACCCATTTACATGTATTGTAATTACTGTTATATGAGGGCTTATATACCACTTTATTTTGTGATTATTTCTCAGATTCCTCCTCTCCCCCTTTTCCTTTCCTCTACTAGATAGATGAAATTTTTCTCTGTTGGTAAGGAATTTAAACAATCTTATCTTTATTCTGGCGATTACTCCCAATTTATCAAAGCCCAAGCTCTTATTTATTTTTCTACCAGTTCCTAAAACTTGTAAGTAAATACATAGTCCCCTGAACAGTGTAAGTACCTTAGTGCAACCACTCCATTCCTAGCCACCACCTCCACCACTTAGGTATTGCCTAAAATTTTAATTCTGGATTGTGATGAATTTTTATGTTTCATTTGCCCTCATACTTAAATGATGACTTAGTTGGATATGCATTTCCAAAGCTGACATCCTTTTTTTTCCAAAATTTTGCAAATATTACTTTTTGTCTTCTTGCATCCAGGGCTGTTATTGAGAAGTCTGTGGTCTATCTAACTCACATTCCTTTTTAGGCAATTTTTTTTTCTTTCCAGAACCTTTCAGAATATTCTCTTTGTGTGATTAATTTCACTAAAATTAATACAGGCTTTTTTTCCAATATGGAATTTTGTAAGCTTTTTTAAGACTATGGTCTTTTACCTTTCTTTAACTTTGGGAAATCTTCAGTCATTATTTGTTCAAATAATTTTTCCTCTACATATATTTGGGTTTTTTTTTCCTTCTGAGACCCTTATTATAAGGATACTGACATTTCTATTTCTACTCTACTCACTTCTTAACTTTTCTTTTAAAATATCTTTTTCTCTTTTCCTGATGCTTACAGGCTTTCAGGAATCTTCCAACTCAGTAATACAGTCTTTGGCTATATTTTTTCTATAATTTAAATATCTATTAAGATGTTTATTTCAAGTATTGCATTTTTGAAACCCAGTATTTCCAACTGATTCTTCTTTGGAATTGTTTATTCATGATTAATGTTATCAATATTTACCTTTATGTCTTTGAGGATATTTCTCATGCTTCTTTTAAATTTATTTTCTCTGGTCTGTTAATTTTTGTTTGCTCAGTATGTTGTCTTTCTTTTACAGCAGTTGTGTTCTCAGATGTCTCATAGCTTTTCCTTGTGAGCTCATGTTCTCCTGGGAGTATCAGATATCATGGATGATAACGTGTAGCCAGTGTAGGGGGGTGTTGGGGCTGACGGGAGGAGAGGTGGCTAAGGCCCAGGAACCCAGGAGCAACCTGTGCCCTTCCTAGAGAGTTTGGGGAGTTGGTGGTGGGACATTGCCCAGGATGAAGAGCCTCTGGCATTACCATCTAGGCTTACCCATTCCCTGATTGCCACCTGCCTTGCCAAGTGAACCTTCCTGAGGTTCTGCCTGACAGTTCTGTTTTCCAAGAGATTTCTTCCTGTGTTGGAGTCACCTGCCTATACCTGTTGTTAACTCTTCCCCACCTAAGCCAGATTCCAGCACCATCTTGATATTTTCCCTCCTACGCCCCTTCTGGTTCAAGGCAAGCACTGTTGTTTGTCTGTTTCACAGTGACAAGTCAATGGGAGAAGGAGAAACACGCAGAACCAAAAAGCTCTGGCACCAACCTATCACCCTATGGCATCTGACACTCTTCCACTCTGAGCTGCTGTACACGTACAGCCACATGCACGCCAAGACCCAAGCACCACCCTTCTCCCCTTCTCCCCTTCTCCCAAGAGTTCCTTAGGTCTTTGTCAGTTTCTGAGGCCCATCTAGGTACTTCCTGTTTCTGCGGGTTGATTTGGGGGATGAAGTCAGAAACCCATGTCAGTATGCCACCTCGTTAGCTCTGCTGAATTCCTTATCTCTGTCACCTCAAGCAATATGATGGGGATTAATTAAACGAGTTAATTCATGTGAGGCACTTAGAAGTGTCTGGCATATAGTAAGTGCTCTACAACTGTTAGCTGTAATTATTATTTACCACCATCATCATTAATAATATACAAAATGACTATATGTATTATCTTCATGGATGAATAATTGGACTCAGAGAAAAAAGTAACCCTGGTGAAGGGCGGAACCAGGACTCATTCACAGCCAAGTCTGTCCTCTCCAAAGGATGTGTGCTCTTTCTACAAATTGAGTATTCCTTATCTGAAATGCTTGGGACAAGGAATATTTTAGATTTTAGATTTTTTTGGATTTGGGAATATTTATATATATATAATAAGATGTCTTGGGGATGGGACCCAAGTCTAAACATAAAATTCATTTATGTTTCATATACATGTTATACACATAGGCTGAAGGTAATTTTATACAACATTTTTAATAATTTTGTGCATAAAACAAAGTTCTGACTGCACTTTGTGATCTGTCACAAGAGGTCAGGTGTGAAATTTTCCACTTGTGGTGTCATGTTGACTCTCAAAAAGTTTCAGATTTGGGAGCAATTCAGATTTTGGGTCTTTGCATTAGGGATGCTCAACCTGTATTACTCCTTATGAAGTGGGCCATGTCATCCCTTCTCTTGCCACTGATGCAAGTGGAAATCTGATCATGTCAGTCTGCTGCTTAAAATAACATTTCAGTGGCTTCCTATTGCCTTTAGAATGAAATCTGAACTTTTTACCATGACTCTAAGACCCTGCGTTATCTGGGCTCTTTCTAACTCTCAACTTTTATAATCTTATCATCATGGACAGAGTGTAGTAAGAGAGGAAGAGAGTAAAATGAGGTAAGTTATCACAATTTCTCATATACATACACAAATATACACACACATATATACGCATATTTTATAATGTGTATCTTCTGCACTCTAACTCTATAATATATATGCAGCCCAGCACAATGCCCAACAACTAATAATGCACTCGATAAACAATTGTTGAAACATCTCTTAACAGAATCCCCAAGCAGCAGTTTTTCAGCCCCCTCAAGTTATAATTCATTAACTTTCTCAATTTCTTATCAATTTTTGGCTCTTAAACCCTGAGGCAAAGAGGAATTACACAGGCTTATTCCCAACAACATCCATTCCCATTAATAATCCAACTGGATCCCAGAGCAACCTTTGGTCTCTCTTGCCTCCAGATGACCTTCCTGCCACCCAAAGCATGTCCCAAGAAGCCAGAGAGCACCTCTGCCCTCCCTCGTGGCTCAAAGGTTTATACACCATTCAGTGCAATCACTATGTCCCTCAGGAGGCTCACGAAATTCTCTTGCATGAACCCTGGTGTCCAACCCTCATATGGTGAAGTTCAGGCAGTGGCTCTGCAGAGTGACCACCTTTTGTTCTCAGTCCCTGTGTGCGAGCACAATACATTGTACGCAACTGAGAAAGGTGTTGGAGGTCACACATTGGTTACTAAATCATATCAGTGACTAATTGTCTGAATTTCTCAAAAAGAAATGGCTAAACATGAATTCCAAACTTAGATTAGCACCCAGCATTAGAGATACTCAATAAATATTTGTGGATCAAATAAATACAGATAAGTAAACTGGCACTCAAAAAAGTTAAGTGACTTGCCTGAGATCCCACAGCCTGTTGGTGTTTGAGCCAAAATTCTAACCCAAAGAAGGCACATTGTGAGAGTGATTACAAAAAAGAATGCTCAAGACTGTCCTGCAATGCAAGTGGCACCACCATATGAATAAAGGCTGAGGGGTCTGCTACCTGTAGGACAGCAAGAAGGTGGATAGAGTGTGAGGCACACCCCAAACAACATCTATGAAGACTGGAAATACCTGGGTCTTGTGGTCTCTTTAATGAGGGCCTTTTTGGTTTTTGAAATGCTTCATTGCAAAAACACATGTCATGGTGGGTTTGTGGGAAAGAAGATGCACCAAAGACTGCCTTAAATGTCAAAGTCGTTGCTTTTGTCACCCACTATTTCCTTTGAGTGCCTAGCAGATGTTGGTCAGGGGCATGCAGTGGGATGCCTCGAGAGCCTTCCACCCTTGTGGGCTCATGAGAAACCTCTGTAAGCATGCAGTCCCTGAGTTTGCGTCTGACTCTGGGTGGTTCCCTCTCTGCCACAGACTTTGGGACAAAAGTATGGCCTCAGCCCAGTGAGTGAAAAGAGCCCTAGCTCTTGTGCTGGTCTGTCATTTTAGAAATAAGGTCTCTCCTCTAAGCCTTATTTGCAAACCCGCTGCAGTACTGTTCTCTTAGTCGGCTCACCCTGCCACAACAAGATACCATAGACTGGGTGGCTCAAACAACAGAAAGTTATTTCCTCACAGTTCTGGAAGCTGGAATTCTAAAATCAGGGCGCCAGTGTGGTTGGGTGTGGGCTGTCTTCCTGGCTTGCGGGTGGCCACCTTCTCACTGCGTGTTCATGAGGTGGGGAGAGAGCTCTCTCTTGCTCTTCTTCCTATCAGATTCACACCCCACCTTGCAACCTCATTTAGCCTTTACCTCCTAAAAGCCTTTTCTCAAAATACAGTCACACTGGGGGTTAGGGCTTCAACACATGAATCTGGGGGAGGACATAATTCAGTCCACAGCAACTGTCTTACCAACCTGAAACTTTACACAACTCTAGAATCTCAACACATGGAGATCATCCTGTCCTGTCTCTTACTGCACAGATGTGGACATGAGTTTCAGAGACATGAGAGGGTTTTCCCAAGACCACACAGCCAGTGTGTGGAAGAGTTAGGAAGAAAACCTGTCCTGTCTCCAGTGCTTCCCTACTATATCTTAAATGTCTGGAAATGAAAAACAACAAGCATTTATTTCCGTTCAATTCCATCCATATATGTCTTGAGCACCTAATACGTGCAAGGCACCCATAGAGGGCATGAGGACACAACAGTGATCACAGCACAAGTTTTTAAGGCGCTCACGGTTTAGTGGGTCATGTTCCTAGGGTGGTCTGTACATTCCCTCCACTTCATCAGGCCTTTTCTGTCCTTCATAGTGAAAATGCTAACTCAGTATTCTTTTGGGATGGGAGGGGAGGAAAAAGGGTAGGAACTATATGCCAGGCACTGGGCTTTAGGAACTCTATATACATTGCCTTATTTGACTCTCAAGCAGTTTTCTAAGATAAGTTTTATAATTCCCATTTTACAAATGATTCAGAGAAGTTAAAGAGCCCATGAAGTGGTTGAGCTGGGACTTGAATTCAGGTCTCTGCACCGGACCACATTGTCACTCTTTAGCTTTTCCTTCTTCTCATGGTGGCCCTGTCCTCCCCACGGACTCTCTCATGTGTCTTTAGAATGCCTTTGACAAACAAGATTCCCTCCAACACATAATATGTCAAAAGCCCTACTTGTCATTCCAGGGAACACAAATTCCAAGTTGAAGTTTCTTGTTCTCACTTTCAACCCCACTTCACACCTGTTCCCACCATTCCTTCATGCCTTCTGTTTTTATTATTTTTAAATGAAAGAAGGAAAACATTCTAAAGCCACACTCTCAACCACTAGCTATATTTATCTCCCTAGATTTACTACATTCTAGGCGCTGAACCTTCTCAGACTCTACCCCACCCCTCCCCAACCTCCTCACCAGCAACAAGACAGGCAGCCCAGGTATTGTCAGCTCCTCTATTCACCGAAGAGGAACAGGGGCCCGCTGAGGCGGTGTCCTTCTACAGCAGGCATCCCGGGATTCACCCACACCTACCCTCCTCGGGGGTCCCTGCTCCCAGAGTTCTCTGCACCACACTGGATGTTTGGTTTCCAAGTGACAGGCATGATCAGATTCTCGGGACCCCCCCCCAGCCACAGGCACAAAGTGAGAGAGAGAGAAAGCTGAAACGCTGCGAGCTGCTGTAATTGGAAGTTAGTCAGAAACAGACTTCATGCCCATCCCACCCAAACAGGAACCAAAATCCAAAGAAATCAGCTGTAATGGACAAAAACCAAGCCTCCCAGGAACACAGTCAGAGCGCTCACTGCCCTGCCCCACCCTGCCCTCTCCGCTGTGCCACAGCCTGGCCCACCCTGAGTCAGCCTGCAGGGGAGGACAGCACACCCCTAGCCGTGGTGACCCACAGCTCCACAACCCATCTCTGCCTTTTGCCAAAATTTATCACATGTTGCAGGTGGAGCCACTGTAGGCCCAGCCGACGCCACACTCTGGGACCAATGTAATGTCTGGGCAGGGGAAACAACAGGAGCCTGCGGTGGGATCACCTCTGCTGCTGCTTTGGTCTAACTTCTCACCCTGGTTCTTACTGATGAGTGGTTACCTGGTGCCTCCAGGAACGTTTACAAGGTACTCATGAGTACTACTGTTCACAACGTACCCATTACGTCTAGATACTGAATCATACCCTTCACATGGATTATCGTATTGATTCTTCATAATAACCCAGTGAGGCATGGACTGTAAATATCCCCAATGGAAATGAGGAGACAGGCTCAGAAAGGTTAATTCCTCCAAAATTACATAACACAACTACTAAGTGGCAGAGCCTAGACTCAAACCCGGGCTGTCCAGTTCCAGGGCCCATATCAGCCCACCCTGTAAGAGCAGTGTCCTGCTCCCTACTTGTCCCTGAACCCTGCCCACCATGCCCATCCCCTGAGACCTGGGCCTGCCTGCTGTCCTTCCTGCACCAGGTCCCTGGAACCTGCCACTGAGTCCCCTGATGCAGCCCCCTAACAGATGCCCTGTCAGACTACCCAGGCACCCCCCTGGCTGTCTCCTGGCCCCCTGCCTGGCAGCTATGGAAGCCAGTCTGCCTGCTCCTTTATCTTGAGCTTTAGAAACTCATCTCCATCACCAAGTTAAGATGCAAAGAGGTTAACTTCTGCATCTTGCCATCCACATTTGGTCTGTCCCTCCCCTAAGGGAGCCTGGTTTTAGCATGCACTGAAACATTTACATCCATCCCCAGCTGGCTGAATCAGTTGCTTCTTCACAGATCTCTAGCCTGTGAATACCCCCAACCCTGTAATGCACTTCTTCCTTGTTCCATCTGGCCTCTCACATATCAAGGTTACTTGCCATAAAGAAAGGGACATCTCAGCCCTGGGGCCCTGGCACTCCTCTGGCGCCCATCTCTAAGGGTGGGGGTTTCAGTGAAGGAAACAGAGGTGCTGGGGTTTCCTTTACCTCTGAATTAAGCTTACCTCACAGCTCTGCACCTTCCTTACTCCTGCACAGCAAGCCCTTCTCTCACGCCTATGTCCTGATGCGCTCACAAGCGTGTGTGTGTGTGCACGCGCGTGAGAAAGATTCCTGCTCACTTCACCTGTGCTCAGGTTAACCAGCACCACGCTTAGGGCAGAGGAGGGGCTGAAAAGGAGCAGGGGGCGGAAAATAAGGACACAGATAAGGACCCAGTAACTGTAGCCACTGAAGCAGTTTCGTTTCCCCAGCACACCTTCGGGGATCTGTTTCAGCTCCAGCTCCACGGAGTGGCGCATGGGGCACGGTATCCAAATTTGTCAGTTACAACCATGAGTTTCAACAGCCCCAGTGATTGGACTGTAGATGGTCAAATGCCCTGAGCTGGGCCATTACTGACCAGCTCTGAGACTTTTCCTGGAAGTGCTTGGAAGGAAGTGCTCTTGTTCTGCTGGGCTTATTATTGACATAGCGGCGAAGCCTGGGACTGCTTGTCTAGTCACCTACATGGGAGTGTCTGGAGATAGCAGAGCAGAGAGATGAATGAAGACAGACTCTCATGGATATCATCTGAGTATCTGATTCCACCTGGACGTTAATCTGGGAAATCTATCCCTAAATGTTATAAATTGTGGAAGTCAAAATTTTCTTTTTTTTCAGTGTAAGCCTATTTGAGTTGGGTTTCTGTCATTTGCAAACTGAAGAGACCTAATACACCCACAACAACGACACTGAGTAGATGCTGAAAGAGAATAAGAGTGAAAGGGCAGTGACAATATTTTGAGCAACTGGCCTGATGGCTGCTGGGGTCCTGAGAAGAAGAAAGGTCAACCCCACCCAGATGGGGGTCCTGGCCCTAAATAGGGTGCTGTAATGGCAGAGCAGAGCTTACCAGGAGAGGAGAGCTCATCCCGGGCTGACATCTGGTCCCCCACCCACCTAACATTCCACTGAGTTTCAGTGTGAGAATATGAAACTGCTTTGGCTGAGGTTTCACCTCCTCTGACTCCCACAATGCTTTCCAGGTCCCCAGAATGCAATGTTTAATTTAGAAGCTCCCCAATGTGCCTGAAATGGGAGTTCATCACCAGCTACACTTTCTCTGTTGCTAAAATCTGAATTTCCTCCATTTATAATGACGTCCTGTTCTCAAAGTCCTTCTTCCCCTTTGACTGTCACCCCTCTCTGCACTCACCCAGCCCAGATGTAGCAGACTTCAGTCCTTTAGCAAAGGCACAGCATTAGACCTTCATGACTTGCTGCAAATCCTGCTTTTTAAGGAGAAAACTTAATTTCTTGTTGCCTTTCCTGGGTGATTTCCTGATAACCATCAGTCCCCTTTCCCCATCTGGAACTGGGGGGGGGGCAAATTATAGACTGACGAGCCCCACAAAGCCAGGCAGCCTAATCAATCATTCCACCAAGCCATCCTGAGCACCAGGCACCAGGGACCATTGTGGGGATATAACGGAATGAAAAATATTCCCTGTCCTCAAGGAATTTACACAGCTACCATCAGTGGAAAACTTGTTTGTAGCTCTCAGCCTATGAAATAGCTATAGGGATTATGGGCAGTCAAGACACAACACATTTCTGAAGCTCATGCCACTCTGTGTGCTTTACCAACCTGACCCTATCTGTTTGAAGCATTTAGAAGATTCTGCCTGGCAATCCCCTTCCCAGCACGTGACCAGTGCAGGTCATCACATCACAGGGGTGGGCAAGGGAATGGTGTGAGGCTAAGAGTCCTTTCGTTCTTCCGTCGATAATTGAGTTCCTGCGAGATAAGCTCCACACTAGCTACCCACTCCAGGGAGACACAGAGAAGCGGGCCAGTCCTCCAACTCTGGTTGTCCAGTCGGAAAAGCAGCGTTGAAGCTGAGAAGTCCTCATGTAACAGTGACTACATGACAAGACCAAGTATGAGAAACACTTTAAGAAGTCTCCAAATTAGTATTGGGTTAAAGAGGCGGGAAAGCATATTTGGACTGAAGGTGGAGGAATGGACAGAGTTGGGAGCTGAGGAAGTATTTCACAGAGAAGGTTGAATTTGCGATGGGGCTTAAAGAATTATTATCTTCTTTTTTTTTTAACTTTGTTTCTAGACAAACAAACAAACAAAACTTTGGGTCCATTCCATTGAAAAGTTCACATGAAACAACCAACAGAAATTATAAATGTGATGAGTGACCCGAATCCTCATTGCTAAGGAGGATGTTCCTGCCCGTCAGGCTCAGCCTGCTCGCTGAGCGACAAGGCCAGCTGCAACTGCAACAGACTATCCTGGTCCGGGACCAGGCCTTCTCTCACAAGGTGAGGCCGGCGAGCGCACGTGCGCACACACACGTGTCATTTCTCCACGGCCAACCTTCCAGGTCACGAGCTTCCCAGGCAGTGGTCTGTTGCCCGAGGCTGCTCCTCTCCTCAAGCAGGATTCGTCCCCGGTCACTTTCTTTTGGGGAGACAGACACAGCTTGAAAGTCAGGGTTTCCAGAGATGTGACAGATCAGAAGCTGATCTGCCTACAGCACTCTGTGGTCTGGGCTCGAGAGCTCAAGCGTTCCAGAGCGCAGTGGAACATGTGTGTGCTCCACGGGGCAACAGAAATTCAGCCATCATCTTGTTCCATGGGGCAGCAACACACAAGGCAGAGGGAGCCCCAGCCCTCGCTTGGTCTTCTAGAAAACCGAGCTGGCCTCCAGGCACGCTCACTGGGGTTCTCAGAATGTTAGACTAAGGAGGCTTTAACTACTGGCAATGCAGGCAGCAGGAGCCAGATGGAACCACAGTGCACAGAAAGTCAGAGATACTGGGCAGAGATAGGGCAGTGCCAGGAGCAGCTTGTAGTGTTTGATGCTTGTCGATTACAAATGTGCATCCTGTTTACCTCTCTGCCTGGTGAAAGTGCACAGAGGTAAGTCCCAGCTTGTAGGCAGAGGGGACATATGTTTCATCTTTTTAGGTGCATGAGTGTGTGTATGACTATACAAACAGAACAAGTATATCGGCATCTCACAACCAGAGGAAGTTAGCTTGGGCTCCTTTGACTCAATGAAAATATAAGACAATATTTCACACTCATGAATAACCTGCCCCCAAAACCAAAGGACATAATCAATTCCCTTTAACTTGGTTTTCCAAAATATTAACGTGCACAGTTCTGTGCACAGCAGGGAAAAGAACTTTTCTTATTGGAAAAAGGAAAGAAGAAAACAGAGGACAGGAGAGTTCCTCCCCCATGAAGCGGCTCCCTCCCTGAAGATCTTTTCAAAGACACTTTCCCTTTGCTCAACAAAGATTTATAGAATAGTAAAGAATATGGAGAAGCCCTCAATTTACTCCCTGCCTAGTGGGGGATACTGAAAAGTAAACACAAACTTAAGAAACAGTTAAAACCACATGGTATAAGTGCCAAGGCGTAAGTACCTTGAAAGCAAGGAGGAGGGTCATCTATTTCACACTGGCAGGATGGAAGGATCAGAGAAAATATTTCAGCCGTTGTGACCCTCAAGCTAGGTCCCAAGTGATAGGCAGGAGGCAGCTAAGCTGAAAGGGAAGGAGGAGCATTCAAGGTAGACCGAAGAGCAGGGCAAGAGAGCAAGGCATGTTTTGCAACCTGCCACACTGGGTCTTACCCTGCTTTATTTTTCTCTGTGGTACTTAATGCCATCTGACATTTTATACATTTATTTGTTTATTGTCCATCTCCTCCAACTACAGTACAAGCCCCCTGAGGGCGGGGACTTTGTTTTATTCTCTGGTACATCCCCAGCACCTAGAACGCACTTGGCACATAGGAGGAATCAACAAATACTTGCTGAACACATGGATATCAGAAAGGAGCGTGAAATGAGGCTGGACAGTTGGGCAGGGTAGCCCCCGCAGGTCAGGAGGGCCTTGCATGCCGTGCTAATGACCTTGCAGATCTAGAACAGTATTCACCAACTGGCAGCCCACAGGCCAAACACAGGAGTGTTTTGCTTGACCAATACTATGTTTTTCAAATTATGATATTTTACATAAAAACCCAGATTGTGGAATTTCTTTTAAAAATTCAGAGGATGCAGTAATATGAGGCCTGTACTCTTGCAAGGCAAAATCAGCTGATGCTGAGCAGCAAGTGCCCCATCAATAAGGCCTGGGCTTTCAGGTCAGCACAGTCTGCCCCAGTGGCAATTGTCTTGTTTCAGGCCTTCCTTACTCGTATATCACCTGCCTGTTCCATGTAGATAGGTGAGTTTGCAACCTCTAGCGTAGGTTCAGAATGTCTGGGTTGAAAATTATGCCATGATAATGAGTCTCCAAAACAACCCCCAGTGAGCCATGCCCTCCAGCATTTATGCCATCCCACCGTGAATCTGAGCTGGGAATGAGAGGGAAGTGACACTGCTGGGCTTCCAAGGATAGCTCATGAGAATCCAGTCACCACATAGGAAGTCTGACTACCCCGAGGCCTCCATGATGTGAGGAAGCCCAAGCTAACAGTGGGGAGAAACCACATAAAGAAAGAGAGTGAGATGTCCTGCCAGACCCCAAGTGCTCTAGCTGTCCCATCTGAGATGCCAGACATGTGACATCTAGGACATTTGGGCCAGATGCCATCTAACTGCAGCCATACACAATCATATGACAGACTCCAAGAAAGAACTCGTCAGCTGAGTGTATTCAATCATGAGAAATAATAATAAATTGTTCTCAACCATTGCATTTTGGGTGACTCGTTACATAGCAATAGATAACCAAAACACCTACATTACCATTTATTAGCTGTGTGGCCTTTGGTACATTATTCAGCATCTTTAAGCCTCAATTTCTTCATCTTTCAAATAGGGATAATAATAGCATTCACCACAGAGGTTTTTGAAATTCATGAATTAGGTCATGAGTGGAATGTACTTAGCCACAAAGCTAGAAAAAGGACCATCAATAAATAGTAAGTGCTCAATAATTGTTAATCATTATGTTACATTGGTCCTCATTATCAGTGTTGTTGAAGTTTGTCTAGTGGATAGCACCTCTCAAAACCAGGATGCAGAAAAGGAAGAAGAGGAGAGAAGAGGCAGGGAAGGTACTGATGGACAGACCAGGCTCAAGGAGGGTGTACATGGAAAAGACAGCTCTCAGTGGTGGGTACGACTTGATATCCCAAACTCCAGGGTGCCAGGCAATTGGCTATTTGCCACCTTTTGGTGTTCTGTAGTAAGGATTCTGGAAGCTACTATCAAGTCATGATTCATTAATTCATAACTCATTCAAAAATATTTATAAAGCACAGACTATATATGTTAAGTATTGTTCTGGGTGCTGGAAAAATAGCAGTGAACAATGATCCCTGCCCTCATGGAGCTTCATTCTAGTGTTTGTCAAACAAATAAATAAGTAAAATATATAGTATGGCAGATGGTGATAGATATGATGCGAAAAATATGACTAAGGGTGATAATGGGTGTGGGGTGGAGGAAACTGGGTTGTAATTATAAGTGGGTCAAGGAAGGCCTCCCTGATCATGGTGGAAAGTGAAAGAGGCACCCGGGTGGGAAGGGACCATCAATTATCCATATAGAAGGATCTAAACATAAAAAGGAGCTGGCGCCTCATACTGTTACATCTACTGATTATCGGTCACACTGATAGATATATATGTTTTCTCCCAGTGATTCTATAAGGCAAATGTTACTATATGCTGTCCTTAACTTACTCAGTCACTTTTTTATCCTATTGTGCTATATTTCTCTTTAAGCTAGGGTTTTTTTTGTTTTGTTTTTCTTGTTTTGTTTTGTTTTGTTTTTG
The DNA here is from genome assembly GCA_023783475.1 of Daubentonia madagascariensis. Taxonomy (NCBI): domain Eukaryota; kingdom Metazoa; phylum Chordata; class Mammalia; order Primates; family Daubentoniidae; genus Daubentonia; species Daubentonia madagascariensis. Next base: position 30,963,953 of record JAKFHU010000978.1, read on the forward strand.
AGACAGTGTCTTGCTCTGTCGCCCTAGCTGGAGTGCAGTGGCGTCATCATTGCTCACTGCAGCCTCCAACTCCTGGGCTCAAGCGATCCTCCTGCCTCAGCCTCCCAAGTAGCTGGGACTAGAGGTGCCTGCTGCCACGCCCAGCTAATTTTTCCATTTTATGTGGAGATGGGGGCCTTGCTCTTGCTCTGGCTGGTCTGAAACTCCTAGCCTCAAGCAATCCTCCCGCCTGGGCCTCCCAAAGCGCTAGGATTACAGACATGAGCCACCAAGCTCGGCCTAAGCTATTTTTAATTGTTTTTGAAATGAAGCAAGACAATGTATTGATAAGGTTAAATTAGGTTGAGTAACAAACAATCCTGTAATCTCATCAGCTTAACATAACAATAGTATATTTTTTGTTCCACAAAGTCCATAGTGGGTGGGCTCCATAGTGTCTTTGTCCAAGGACCCTGACCAGCCAACGCTCCACCATCTGCATTGGCAATCACTGCAGCAGGGCGAAGGAAAAATGGAAAATTGGCACCAGCTCTTAAATGCTTCTGCTGAAAGGGACATTAAATCATCACCTCTCCTCATATTTCATTGGCTGGAGCAGGTCATGTGTCGCTATGTGTGTGATCATCCTAAATGCCTAAAAGTAAAAGGAAATAGATATTGATGAATAGTTCAATGTCTACCACAGGTGGATAGATGGATAAACAGAGATGAAAGATAAGAATAGAAAATTGATGGAAAGAAAGAAAAATACATGGACAGATGGATGATAGATAGATAGATAGATAGATAGATAAAAGAAAGTGAAACTGAGGCTTAGAAATGGTGGATAATTTGCCCACGATCATACAGTTAGTAAGTAGCCAAGTCAGGATCAGAACGCAGATCTGTTTGGGCTTCAAACTGGTCTTAGTGACAGTCTGTGGAATCTGTAGTGCTGAACAGAGTTCCTTGGTATTGAGTCAGATGTTAGCAAATAAATGTGCCTTTCTGAGAGGGTGTAAAGTTTATCTCTGAACTTTATTTTCATGAAGCACAGTTTGAAAAATTCTGCACTTTTCCTGAGCAAATAAAAAAAAATATCATTATTCAACTACATTAAAGATCTCAGTCAGCTCAGAAAATGTTACTGTACCATGGGAACATAGTTTGAGAATTACTACAATGAAAGGCTCACTCTGGGGCATTTTTTAATACTTTAACACCAACAACAAATTCTCTGATTCTCCAGATGCCAACTAGGTTCAACAGCTCCGTTCAATTATGGCACTAACTTCCCAGAGTTAGTGCAGACGCCACAGCTGAAGGACCCAGTCCCACAAGACTGCCCCCTCTTTTAATGCCAGTCACAAGTCCCGGACCTCCTGTACTTCTGGCCAACTAGCTATTAATAGGGGGCTCCTATGACCTCCTTCTCAGTAATTTGCTAGAATGGCTCACAAAACTCAGGGAACACTTTTCTTATGTTTACCAGTTTCTTATAATATTATAAAGGATACAAATGAACAGCCAGATGAAGAGGTTCACAGGATAAAGCCCTGAAGGGTCCCCAGTTCAGGAGCTTCTGTCTCTGTAGAGTTGGGCTGCACCACTCTCTCTGCTCAGGTAAGCTTTCCCCAACCCAGAAGCTCTTCGAACCCTGTGATTTAGGGGTTTTATGGAGGTTTTGATATTTAAACACAATTTATTAAATCATAGGCCCTTAGTGATTGACTCAATCTCCAGTCCCTCTCCCCTCCCCAGAGGTCCGGGGTTGGGGCCAAAATTTCCAACGCTCTAATCCTGCCTTGGTCTTTCCAGTGACCAGCCCCCATCCTGATACCTAGGGGTCCCCAGCCACTAGTCATCTCATAAGCAAGCAAAAGACACTCATCTCTCTGGACATTCCAAGGGTTTTAGGAATCGTGTGCCAGGAACATGGAAAAGACCAAATTATTTTTTTATTATTATTATATCGCACTCACCATGCTCAGACTAATTTTGTTAAAGAGTATTTAAAACTTGCAGCTCTGGACGTGGAGACAATTAGTAGCTTTCAAGGAGTGGAGACTTGAAGCAGTGTGAGACAGCTAAAAGAAAAAATTGTCCTCAATGTTTTAAAAGTTGTCCAGCTGAACAGATCTGGAAACTACTGAAACTGGGCATCAATACCCGAATGACTTTTTAATAGGTAGTGTATGCATGGCTTCAATAAAATGCTTTATTTATTGAATTTCTGAGATCTGCGTCTGTATGTATAATACAGATATGCAATCTTACTCCAAAAATGTCTGAAAACTGGGAGTTGTTTATGATCCATTTGGCAGCAAGACCTAAATTGAATTCAGTCAGTGACGATCTTTAACCTGATCTGCCACAAGGGTATTTAGAGTATGTTTTCCCACGACTGTGAATACTCATATTATACAACTTGAAATGTGAATTTGATCAAATATTAGTTTGATCATGGAAAGCTGATCCAGATTGGGAATGTTACATCATATGCACGATATGTACTATGTTACTTGGAATGGAGTGAATGTGTCCCCCGCTAAATTCACATGTTGAAACCCTAAATCCAATGGGATAGCATGAGGAGGGGGGCTTTGGGGAGGTGATTAGATCATGAGGGTGGAGCCCTCATGAATGGGATTAGTGGCCTTATAGGAAGAGGCCCACCAGCTAGCTCTTTTTCTGTCACAAGAGGACACAGCAAGAAGACAGCTGTCTATAAACCAGAACCCCACCCTGCTGGCACCCTGATCTCAGACTTCCAACCTCCAGAACTGTTAGAAATAAATTATGGTTGTTTAAGCCACGTAGTTTATGGTATTTTGTTATAGGAGCCTGAGCTAAGACATCACCTTTCCAAAATGAAAACATTTTAAAATTCCGAAACACATTTGTCCCCACAGGCTTGAATCAGAAATTGTGACCTAGATTATTATCACCTTTCCTTTGCCCACTGAACCATCCTGAGAGCCATTATCTACTCCTTGTAGCGACGTCTTTCTCACCTTCCCAGGCTGAGATGGGACACGGTTATTCTTCCTGCCTTCTCTCATTAGTGAACTATACCTTCCTCTAGAAATAAAGAAGCCCTGTAGTTAGATGTTGCATTTTGGTAAGCTTTTCCTCATGTTTTGCTCTTTCTTTTACCCTTTCTTGTAATAGCCACACTTACTTGTGCCACTCTGCTGCGTTGGTGTGTAAAACCTCCCCCTCCTAGACAGGTTCTGTTTGTGTCTGAGTGGTTGTAGAAATATGGGCCTCTGTAAATGTTGGCTCCCCATTTCTTCCTCATTGAATGATTTGTGATTTATTTACAGAATTTTGAAAACAGCCACATGAAAAGGGCTCTGGTGTAATTTTTTCCTGTGTCCTTCAGGTCTCTCTTCAGGGATATGCGATGCACCATCAAAAAGAGGCTTCATCAGTTTCTTTTCTCCCACCTTCTACTCCCATTTCCGAAGAAAGGAAGCAAGGACTTAAAAGACATAGTATTAAACTGGGTGTTTTAAACCTGTTTGGGAGTGACAGAGCCCTTTGTGAAACTGAAGAAAGACACCAAGAAAGATAAAACTTCTAGAAAAGACTCCTACAAAAATAATAAAAAATTCCAGATTTGGGGTGGGCGCGGTGGCTCACGCCTGTAATCCTGGCACTCTGGGAGGCTGAGGCAGGGAGGATCACATAAGCTCAAGAGTTTGAGACCAGCCTTAGCAAGACCAAGACCCCATCTCTACTAAAAATAGAAAAATCAGTTGGCATGGTAGTACGTTCCTGTAGTCCCAGCTATTCGGGAGGCTGAGGCAGGGGGATCGCTTGAGCCCAGGAATTTGAGGTTGCAGTGAGGTGTGATGCTGCCACTGTACTCTAGCCTGGGTGACAGAGCGAGACTTTGTCTCAAAAAAAAAAAAATTTAAAAAAATTAAAAATTTTGCATAGAATTTCAGGTTTCCCAGATACCCTTTGCCAAGGCCAGATTAAGAACTTCCATTCTAAACAAGTGATTCTCAAATGGGCCTTGAGAGATCCCTCACATCGTGGGCAGGAAGCTTCAAATTCTACACCACGTTCCTCTCCCACTCTGAGACACATGCCTGGCACCATCATATAAGAAACCTTTTGAATAATGAGAAATGGATTCCACATGTGTCCTCATTCTCACATTACTCAAGAAAAAGCATTCCCCCAGGTGGCTTACCTCTTTGATCTGAAATATTTTTTTCTGTAAGAGAGTTATTATGACGGGCACGCTTGTAGCTCCGACTCAGGCGGTACGAAGGCAATTTATGTCACCAAAGCATTTGTACCCCTGTAATATTCTGAAATAATAATAGTCTTTCATAATCTAAAAAAAGAGAGAGAGAGAGAGAGAAAGAGAGTTATTATGGGAGCGGGATATCATTCTGAGATAAATACCTATCAAGATAGGTCTTGTCCATGATTCAGACTTCTGAACTTAGTCTCCCTGGTCGTTTATGTCTTTAGTTTCCTCCATGTCAATTACTATTTAAGACTACGTTCTTCTCATATTTACTTTGGAGTGTTTTGTGCGTGCTCTATGGAGAAAGGCAATGAAGTAAGTGAAGAGGTGATTCATTTCTCTCCATTCCTTGCCTGAAAGGAATTACAAATTCCCAGGGTACCCATAGATTTTAGGAATGGAAATTCATTCAGTTGATTAGCCCAGAATGGAACCAAGAAGGATGCATGACCACCGACAACAGCTGATCCCCTAACCTCAGCTAGCCATCATCTTAAACCTGTGATCTTAAGCCTGTGATCCCCAGGGGGGTGACAGTAGTTTGTAGGCCCCACACCTACCAATTTCCATGAACAGAAAAGTTCATGATGGTGGCTCAGGAATGACATCTTTGTATGCTGAGAGAAAGCCAAAAGGAGATATAAAAGTCTGATGAACTCCCTAGGAAAGAAATTGTGACCAGCTCTCGCTATGAAGCCCATTGCACATTACACTTCTAGGCTTCTTCAGGCTCTTTCTGGATGAAATGCCCTCACAGTGTCCACTCCTAACTCCCACCCATCCCTGACAATGCTCTCACCACCACTTCCATCGCCTGGTGAACTCCTGCTCATTCTTCAAGACGTATCTCAAAAGGCAATTTCTTTGTGAAATCTGCCCTGCCCAGGCAGAATTACACCTTTCTTGTTCCTGTAGCTTTTAATCATACCACTGCTAGAGCATTTAAAGATGATATAATATTGATGGCTATTTGTTCACATTTCTTTGCCTATCCTCCTCAGTAGACTCTGAGGTTCCTCAGATTAGGGACTGTGTTTCATCCATGTAACATAATGCTTAAAACAGCTCTGCCTGAGGCACCTGCATTTAGTCTTGGTGAAGTTTCGTAACTGCAAATACAGATGTATCAGACTGAGATCTTAATTAGGAATCCATTGGTTGTGACTTGTAGCTGAACTATGCATGTCTTTTGCATTATTCTAGGACTTCAATTTCTCAGAAATTTCACAGTTCTAGTCAGGAGGGGTAGACATAGACATATAAGCAAATTGTTATCATTATAATGGTATGATTAAATGTTAGAACAGAGGCATGTTTGGGGAGATGAAGATGGTTAAAACATTTGTTTCTAAATATGTATTTAGATAGCTTTGTCTGAAAGTTATGGGTTTTCTTCTGAAAGGCATGTATACATGCACAAGTGGACTTGTCCAAGCAGTGCTCATGGGAGATGGAAGCAGGCCCAGACTCAAGCAGGAGGGCAGGTAGGCCTGACCTTCTCTCCTTCTCAAACCACACCGTAAAGGAAAATGGACAGGGCTTGACACAGCCCAGCATGACCTGAACTGGGCTCGCTGGCCCCCACAAAGCACTCTTTGCATTAGGAAGATGTATTACTGGACTATGAAGATTTTAAAGGACTGGGTTGAGCTACTGAGAAAAAGTTTTGAAATGGATCAGGCAATAAAAGATTATCTCTTGGGCCGTTTTTTGAACTCGAGATAATAAATCAGTGGCATATGATTAGCAGTTACTAGATTCCACAGAGAAAGAGCCCTAGGACCTATAAAAGTCACCAGATTAGATGTTTGAGAGTAAATTAGCTCACCTAATGACCAGTGGAAGTTTGTGCATCTGTAATTCCTCTTAAAGGAGGTATGAAATATGTAAGAAATTAATGTTCCCCAGTGAAAATCTTGGGGACAATAAAGCATTTCCTTAAACTTTATTTAATGGATTGTCTTTTAGTTATGTTACTCCTCTTCCATAGAAATTGCAGAATGGAAATACAAATCCACAGCCAATTTTCAAAAATGGATTAATTAATCATTTCTTTGTCAGAAATGACAGTCTATGAATCAGTTTGCAGAGTCACAATATGATTGACTAAAAGTGATCTAGTTAGCTCCAGGCTCAGACTTTCAGTCCCGATAACATACAAAGAAGCTTACTAAATGTTCACAAATAGCCAACAGAGATGGCTCTAACCTGATCTATAACCCTAGTAAAGAAAAGAAACACTCTAAAATGTCCAATTTTATTTATTTGATATAATTGTAACTAGGCAAACAAGGGTGCGCTACAGCTAGCCTGGGATAGGCAATATGGCCCTGTGGCGAATATTCTAGTTATTTCTGAGCAACTTGATAAGCTCAGTTGCTCTGAGACAATAGAGACATGCAGACCTGACTTAATGAAGTCCAGTGGAACTCGTATGACACAGGCGAGTGGTGTTCTCAGGCTTTGGGGGGAAATCAGAGACTCTTAGGGTGAAAGGAGAGCCACAACTTCCGTTCTCTGCTGTGTTAGTAGTTGTTATTTTTAAGTAGAGCCTCTTTGATCTGATGTATATTAGCATTTCATGCTCCCTCAAATCAATACTCTTTTTCATGTGGGGATTTTGAGTCATTTTAGTACTTTCTTTTTTAAAGTTCCATAAACCCCAATAAGAATTCTGATTGCCTGTTCCTGGGCAGGGCATATTTTTCTTTACCACTGATACAAATCCTGTATAATTTCTCCTGACTGCTGCCTGGAACTTAGAACTTGACAGTGTACTACAGACTTCCTGATGTCTTAAGGCTAAAAGCTGTGACAGACCCTGCCTAATCAATAGTGTCCATAAAATATTTCTTTTGCCTCATGAAACAAAATGCCTTTTTGAAAGAAGGACTCATATTCTTATCTGATGACTACATGCTATGTGCAGTCTTGGTACATTTTTCCTAAATTGGACATTTTCTCTTAAGACTTCCCATTTAAGTCTTGCTTAAAGAACTTTCTTCAGACTTCTAATTCCCTGGACTAATTTTTTGTTTATAATTTTTCCATTAATAAAATTTGTTGCCCATAATTTGTTCAAAAAGTATTATTTTTTTCCCCAAAGTACTATTAGAAAATATAATTTTGGAGCTTTTCTGATAACTAATTTTTAAAAAAATAATACTCAGAGGACAGATACTAAGTGCAATATTCTGACCCAAGTAGGTATCAAGAGTAAAGAGTTACTGCATTTCTGAGTCCTAGGTCTCACCAGGCTGTGACTACAAAATAAAGACTTTATGGTGCAAGTTCCACCAGCTTAATGCCAGAAATTGGTGCTTCTGCAAATGGTCCCCTGAATTCTGAATTCCTCAGAGGGCTGTCTCTGGTATTCTCAGGTGGTGTCCCTCATGCCTCCACTAGGAGGCGTTACGGCATGGTGGTCAAGGGCTTAAGCATTGAAGTCACACAGACAAATGGGGTTTAAATCCCTCCTCCTCCACTTCCTAACTTTGTGACCTCCCCGTGTTTCAGTTTACTCGTCTTTAAATTGGGACAATAATAGCACTTACACATATAGGTCGTTAAATAAGAGAATACATGCACAGTCCTTTAGCATTGTTTTGGCATTTAGTAAGTGATACTTCCGTCCGATGGGAGACTTCACGCAATAAGGAATACAAAAATCAACGGGAATGGCTTAAACATAGTAAGGATTTATTGTTTGATTTAACAAGGAGTCTCAAGGTGGGGCGGCTCCAGGATTGCTTGATTCAGTGACTCAGTAATGTCTCGGGAACTTCTTTGTCCACTCTGCAGTCCTCACCAGGACAGCTTTTCCTCAGACAGGCTCCCGTCATTGAAAGATTTACATGTATCATCCAGACAAGAAATTGTCCAGAAGGGGAAAAAGTCCATCTTTTATTACAACTCGATTTTTAAGAGTGAAGAAACTTTTCTCTAAAGCCCCTCCCTCTCTCGGCAGAATTCTCTACTTGAACCACATATCCCTGCCTAAGCCAGTCACTGGCAAGGAGAATGGATGCACCAAGATTGACTTAAATTAACCAAAATTTACCCCGATCTAGGAATAAGATTACTTCCCCCAGGAATATATGCCCCCTGAAGTTGGGAGAAAAAGGAACACAGTAGACTGGTATCTGAATCCCACCAGGAAAATTTAAAAGTTGAGAGACAGGTTTGCTAATTATTCTGATGGTGTGAACAAAGAGTTTGCTACCACATCGGGACTGGGCAGCATTTCCAGAGTTTGTGGGCCAAGGATGCATGTTTTCTGGAGACAAAATATTGACCACACCTGAGAGCCACCTGGCAGGGGTTGGACTGGGTGTGGTCCATTAGGACCACTTAAAGGAGCAATCGGGACTGAGCAGAAAGAAGCTAGAGGGATTGCTGGATCCTAGGAGCTGGGAAAGGAATAACTGATAAGCCATAGACTAGCATATCATCCATATCTAGGGAATACAGGTGAGAAAACCCCAGCAAGAGATTCCTCCAAAAACCCCTCAAGAGTGTCCATGAAGGACAAAGTCATCGTTAAATGTCTGTCAGATCCAGTGAGCCTGAAGCCGTCTTAGGACAACCCAAGTCAAATAAGAATTCTTTTGTTCTCTTTACCTTTCTTTGCCCCCACGCCAACCCTGGAGGTGTCTGAAACTTCAGTTAGCAAGTGAGGGGAAATAGTGGACAAAGAAGCAAGCAGATGCCAGCCACACTCTCTTTGACCCAGGTCTAACCTGGGAACAGGAGAGTAGCCCTAAATCAGAATGAAATGGGCAGTTTTTGCCTGTTATCTGGGACTAGGTAGCCTAAATGGTAATTTGAAACTGTGCTTTGTAATCTTAGTGCCCAGAGCAATGAGAGCTGCCAAATTTTTTATCTAGAAGCAAGGGCAGAACTAATTCCACTGAGCAAGTAAACAAAATAAAGTTGCTTTTATGATTATATTTTCAGTCCTGCTTGTTAAATATACTACTTAAACTTACAATAATTCACAACTTTCATGAGAAATGGCTGCTAAGAACTTCTCTACAGGCCCAAACCTTTCTTCAGATTCCTTAAAGAGGCCAGTTCACCATTACTCCTAGAAATATTCCAAGGTATCCTTTTGTGAAGGTTGGGATTTAATTCTTTAAGAGTTAAGTCGGTAAGTGGCCTCTGGCTGATAGCCCCAGATGCAGCATCTCTCAGCTTTTCAGTAAAATATATATAAAGCTATAGGATAAAATAACTCTATCCCCCTGGATTCTGGCATTAGTTTATCTGTCATTCTCTGATATAACTATATATACACATACATTTTTAAACAGATAATTAAATGTAATAATTAAAACAGTGCACATTGGCTAAGAAAAAGATACAAAGATCAATGGAACAGAATGGAAAATCCTGAATCTGAGACATAAAAATGGGAGTAATCAGCATAAGAAGTAGGTGAATAGAAAGTAGAGGTCCTAGGATTGAGCCTTGGGGCACGCTAACATGAAGAGATGAGAGAACAAGAGACCAAAAAGGAGTCACCATTGTTGTAGAAGGGAAGCTGTGTTGTCCTGGAAGCCAAGTAAAGAACGTGTTGCAGGAAGGAAATGACCAACTGAGTTAAATCCTGCTGATGGATCAAGTAAGATGAGAACTGAGAACTGATTCCTGGTTTTAGCAACATGAAATCCCTGATGCCTTTAACAAGGGCAATTTCAATGGAGTAAGTCCATGGCCTAATTAGAGTGAGTTCAAGAAAGAATAGGAAGATATTGATGATGGCGAGGGCAGACATCTCTTGCAAGGAGTTCTGCCATAAAGTGCAGCAGAGAAATAGGCAGTAGCTGGAGGAGAATTGGGGTCAAGAGGGTTTTTAATGGGAGGAAGTAACAGCATATTATTAGGATGCTGAGGGGAATGAGCTATTTGAAAGGAAAAAAATGATGGTGAAGGAGAGAAAAAAATGCAACAGGGTGCTCAGACAGGTCAAATTAAGGATCAAATCTAGTCCGCAAGTAGAGCATTGGCTTCGGGGAGACAGTTGCGGGAGCAAAGGCATATGGACAGAGGCTAGTAAGCACGTGGGAGCTTGTGAGGTCTTTGATTACTTCTATATTTTCTCAGTGAAATAGGTCATCAGCTGACAGTAAGGACAAGGAGATACGGGTGTTTTGAGGAGAAAGCTTGAAATAGTTCAGGAGAATAAATGGACTAGGAAAATGTAGTATGATTGCCAGCAGCATCAAGGGCCTACTTGAGATCAGTCGTCATGAACTGAAGTGAGAACAGTCATGGTGATTCTCCCTGGTCACTTTAGCTTTGCAGACACAGGTGTGAGGTAGAAGAAAATTGGATTTAACCAAGGTTTTACTTTTCCCAGCAATATATCAAGGCAAGAGATGGCAAGGAAGTTGAAGGTGTGTGAAAAAGAGCAATTTTACGGACTGGCCAAGGAATTCAAGCTGGGTAAGAGGAGGAGTAAGGACTTCAAGGGAATGAGGGAAAGTGTAAACATGGTATGACCCATAGATTGAAGGATTTGGTAGGATGAAGAAATTGCTAGTTAGGATGTAAAGGGGCATGAGCTAGAAAAATAGGTGGTGGTGGTTGGAGTTGGCTGCTTGAAATTGGTATTAAGAAAGGACTATGGACATTGTTAATGACAAAAACTAGGACTTTATGAGAGTAAGTGGCCAATATAGTCCGGAGAACATTATCACTGGAGAAAGAAAGAACTAAGAAACTAGAAAAAAATAATGTAAGGTAGACATTGAAATCATCAAGAATTGTAACAGAAACAACAATGAAATGAGTGACCCCAAGATTGAGGGTGAGAAAACAGGGGTTGACGTGCAATAATAAGAGACAGCAGGTAGTATAGGTTGATACAAGATTCAAAGTAAGAAATTTTATAGAAAGTGGAGAGTGGTCTTAGAGTGGCATTGAAGATTAAGGAGAATATCTATCCTATCTCCAGGACCCTTGGTGTGAGGGGCGTAGGAGAAAAAAAGTGACTTGAAAAGAATTCAAGGGAAATAGTTTCAACTAGAACAAGGAGGCGAACTGAAGGTTGAGAGAAGTAAAGATTTTAGGGAATTTTATTGATGATTGAATTTGAGTTCCAGAGGGCACAGTGGAAGTGTTTTAGGAGTTGAGAAAGGAATATGGGTCCAGAAAGGAGGATGTTAAGAGCCATAATATGAGGCTTCTTGTGGTTATAAAATTAATGGGAATCTAGGATATATGAAATTCACTTTAATGGTTTTGAGGCATAAAGTTGTAGCAAGGCTTTATATTGGGTGCTAGAAAAGAGTGGCAAGGTCTTTGCACGAGTCCTGCTGAGGTCTGGGATGGCCTATTGATCCTTGTGATGGAAAAACTGAGGGGTGGTCTTCCTCAGAGACACTGGGCTCAAAGCTCCCTGCTGACTTTTCAAATGGTGGTGTGGACTGAAGCTGGAGATGATACAGTCTAACACCAAGCACAATGGCTCTATTCTTGAACCCTGCTGGTAGATGTTGGAAACCAGGGATGAGAGACCCCTGAGCATCCAGACATTAATAGCTAACACTGAGTACTAGGGACGTGACAGTTATTATCACACTTGATCTTCAGAACAACCCTTTGAAGTAGGTGCTATTATCCCCATTTACAGATGAGAAACCTGATGCTTAATGAGATCGTGATTTGTCCAACACTACACCCAGTAAGAGGTGGAGAGCAAATATGAAATCAGGCAGTCTCACTTCCAAGCATCTGCTCTTAAACTGTATACCATCTCCCTGAGAAGCTGCCTATTTTAAACCATCCTGGAATTAAAACTTGGTTCTTATCCCCTATTCATTTTTTTTTAAATCACAAATGTTTATGTTTGATCAAAAAGACTTTACAAGTGTTATAACAGAAGGCATTTGTTTGGGTTTTAATATTTGCTGATCTACTTGTCAAAAAAAAAAAAGTGAAACAGATTTGGTAGTCCAGGGTATATGACTTCACAATAGCAAGTGATGAACCCTGTTATAAACAAATATTCTAAAGATTAACTTTGAAATAGATTAAGTGGCATATAATGCACAGGTCATGAATATATATCTTAATGTTATATAAATATTTGTGGGTTGAGATAAAATTTACAGTGACATTAACACATTACTCAAAAAAGCTCTTGGTGCTCACTTTGGTGAGCTCATCCACTAAAACTGGAATGATTCAGAGAAAATATGTATGGTTCAAGCCCAAGGAAGAAATGTAGAGTCATGAAGTAGTCTGTATTTTTTTAAAAGAGATTAAATAGACAATACAACCAAATGAATCTTGACTGTACCCTGAACCAAAAAAAAAAAAAAAAAAAAGTGTATGCATGTGTGAGGGCAACTGCAGAAATTTGACTATGGGCTGTATATTAGATATTATGGAATTATTAATTTTTTTAGGTATTATGGTCTACTGGTATTATGGTTGTGTAGGTAAATGTTCTTATTCTAGGAAAACACATGTATTTAGGGGTAAAGGGTCCTGATGTCCCAACTTACTTTCAAATGGTTCACCCAAAAATTATTTATATACACACACACACACAAATACACACATATACACATTTTATCTATACACATACATATATACACATACATATATGTATATATTAACATATACACACATATACATATATGTGTGTATACACACATATACATAACTATAGATAAAACAGACACATACAGAAAGAAAACTAAAAAGATTAACAACTGGTAAATCTGGGTAAAGGTGCATGGGTCATTCAACTTTTCTATGGATTTGAAATTTTTCAAATCAAGAAGTTGGAGAAAAGCATGTAAGGTTTTAATAAATGTGTTCTATGAAATGAGTTAAAAAAGCAGTACTTCTAAAGTGGCATGTTACTTAATATACTGTGACTTTAAACATATTTAACTAGGTTAAGTTTATATCTGACTATTTCATGTTCATGCCTACAAGTTTATATATTCAAGTTGGGGATACACCTAAAAATGGAAAATCAATAAGCAGCAAGATAAGCACAGTAAATGGAGACACAGAGTCAAAAATGGTTGCTGTTGGGAAGCAAGAAATCCTTGGTGGGGAAAGGTGGGTAGGGGTGGGGTGTGAAATAGCATGGAATAGAGAACTGCTATTTTTCTGTGCAAGCCTTGTACAACTATTTAATTTCTCAAATTATATGTATGTATAGCTTCTATAAATATTTTTAAAAATCCACTTAAAAGAACTGTTTTACTTTGTATCCTTGTCCTTACCAATCACTTAGTTCCCTTTTATTTCATACTGCTTTAATGCTTTACTTAACATTAGAAGAAATAAAATGAGGCTGTTCATCATGGAACATTAAAACATTAAAAGCCCATTTTAAAAAAATATATATATATATATATTTTTTTTTTTTTTCTTCTTACTAGGTATAAATCTACTACTGGCAAGAATTTTCACTCCTTGTTTTAAGTGTTTTTTTCCATCATGTAGTTATAACCTGAGAGAGGAAAAATAAATCCCAAATTGCAAAATGTTACGCTCTATTCAGATATGGAACAATAAAAAAGATTAGTATTCTTAAAGATGGTGCCTAATAAGAGAAAAGCACCTACTATTAAAAAAAAAAAATTCTACTAAAAGATTCAAAACTGTCATTTTAGTGTTTGAAAAAGTGAAATTATGATAGTATAGGGAACAAAGCGTTTATGTGAAAGTATAATCAGTTCATACTTGGCTGAAATGTGATCAATATTTAATGGGATGCTACTATACTTAGCTTTAAAAGTAGCAAAAACCTAAATCTCTATTCAGAGGTTAGTAATAAATTTGTGTGTTCTCTTTCAAAAGACAGAAGAACCAGTAATTAATAAAGACAAATGTTCAGATTTATTTGGAAATTCACAGTTTCTAATGGCACTACAGCTCTGTGGTTACATACTGAAAGTCCTCTTTCCACAACACACAGATCATGTAACTTCCCATTCTACATCTGCTCTCATCTGGACCTCTTTTCAAGGGGCTTCTATACAATCAGGCCCTCTTGCTCTGAATGGCTAATTGTGCAGACTGGAAAAAAAAAATTAAATCTTCTAAAACACACTGTTAACCTAAAGCAGCAACTTAAACAAAAAAAAAAGGCTTTAAATAAGTCACATTACAAACAATACCCAAGAAAGGTATTAGGCAAGTTTAAAAAGTTATTACTAAAAGTGCTCAATAAGTTATAACTTAAATCTCACAACACAAAATGGTCAATTCTCTCCCTTTCAAAAAGAAACATGTTCCACTTTCACTCATTACTGTACAATCACACACTGAGAAATCATTTAATTCAAATACAGTCACTGCTAATTATTTTTTAAAGAAAAAACAAAACAAATGAAGACAGACACATTGACATCACACATGTATACCTCTGCACATTTGTAGCCAATATGAAGCAAACATCAAGGAATAATGATCTCTTTAGACTTAACCAATTAGACAAGGCTTGACAAACTCACTAGCTGGATCTGTGTATATGTACATAGGCAGTGATTATATCATATGAGACCTGGCTCATTTGCTAAATCTTCAAATTTTATATTTGTAGTAATAGAAAACTGTGATACGAAAATTTGGAAGATTAGTGTTTACTGTGAATGTTTAAAATGTAATTCAGCTAAAGAAAACCTTCACAAATGGTTGAATGTGTTTAAAAGGTGAATTTATCAAAAATGTTTGCAAATACCAGTTATTTGCAAAAAAGATCTTGTTTCTGTTCTTTTCCTTATCGAGTTAGTAACAAAGGAAAAAGTCTGAATAAGTTAAATGAAAATAACATTAACAGCATCACCATTTACCTAACAGAATTAAAAATTCCAGCAAGTGTTTATTTCAGTGAGTTTGCTAAACAGAGATCTAGTTGGCAAGTCTTTAGGATCTTTACACTGTCTGACCCACATTGCCGAGCTTCAGGCATAGACCACCTTAAAAGCCTTGTAGTGTTTGCAGCTTCAAAAACCTAACAAAGTTATAAAAGAAATCAAATGACAGAAAAAATTCTCCCTCCTCTTCCAGTGGCATTATAAATAGACAAAAGGCACATAAATATGGGAAGGTGCAAGAAATAGGAACAAAGCTAAAGGAAGAGGTTTAGGCTTTCATTCCTATCCCACCCAAGGGACTGGGCTTCCAAATTACTTTTGTCCCAGTAATTAATCTGTGAAAAAACATCTTTATAAAATGTCTACCATTGTCCTTGTAGGAAGAGATCAGCCTTGTAAAACTGCAGCTCATTAACCAAGATTGACACAATCCCATCTATTTTTTAAAAAGGCAGAAACCATAATTTCTGAATACTTTTCCCATTAATATTTTCTCCCTCCCCCAAACCCTTCAAATACCACAGACTGTTCTCCAAAGAACAAAAAAAGTCTCCAGTATGAAAAGTTCAATTAATTTTAGGTATGTCCCGAGACTGCTGTAACACCAAATGTTCCCACGGTGATCTCTTTGTTTCCTTTGATTATGTCATGAAGGCTCGGCAATGATCCCGACTTAGTCTGTATTAGAGTTTTTATCAATTTTCCTTGGTCTTGGACTTTAGATCGCCTTCGTTTTAAAGCCCTCTTCTCAGTTTTTGTCTTTTGAGACTGTCCATTGCACAGACTTGTGCAAGCTGAAATGCCACAAAAATAGGACTCTTCTGACTGTGATGAAGTTTCTGAGCTTCCTTCAGATGGAGGACCCTTATAAGAAGAGTGATAAACTTCTCCCATATTAGAAAAATCTCTCTGGTTCGTAAAGGGCTTCCTTCCTTTTACGTCTCCATTGGCTATAGGGTGCAATGGATCTACAGACTTTATGGTCTCAATTTTTTCAATTTTGTACTTGCAGCGTTTCTTCTACAATAAAAGTAAAAGAAAGGTTAGGAAAGAGAACTCCCATGGTTACCTTATCAAACATCTAGAGAGCTGAGCTAATGGAGAAAACTGCCACCTGCTGGTGAAAAGTAAAACAGTATTATAAACAGCATACACAGACACACACGTCATGTTCTGTATAGCTACTACCATCACCTTCCATTTTGTAAATACCATTCAGTCAAAACTCTTTAAATTGCTTACCTGCTACCTGTGATTTAGGGAGTGATAACTAACATCCAAATACCTACTATGTGCCAGATATTGTACAGGCTGCTTTCATGTGTATCTTACTTACTAACCCTGAAAGGTGGGTTTTTATCCTTGGTTCCTAAATGAGAAAACCAAGGTTCATGTTTGGTTCCTTGCCCAAGTTACAAAGCAGTAAGTGGACTGGCTGGAACTGATTCCTAGGCTACTTGGCTATATAGTCCAAGTTCTTTCACCTAGAGAAAATTATTGCTAATCAAAATAAGTATAACTTAATGTGAAAATTACTGAAGTAGTACATGCACTGTGCCTGGCATGTATTAGATACTCAATTGATAATGACAATCATCCAAGGATCAGCGAACTTTTTCTGTAAAGGATCAGATAGTAAATAGGCTTTGCAGGTCACACACTGTCTCCCTTGCATATTCTTCTTTGTTTTACTTTATATCCCTTTAAAAATGAGAAAACTCTTCTTGGCTCCTGGCTCATACAACAAGACAGGCCACAGGCCACATACGGCTTGTGGGTCACAGTTTGCTGATCCCTGTAAACATTTATTTACACCAGTACCATGACTGAAAATAAAAATAAGTTAAGGACTACTTAAAGATTACATTAAACCTTTCAACCTATTTCTTCACTTATTACCACATAACATACCAATTAATTTAAAAACAAACAAAATATTACCTTTTTTTCTGGAGAGAACTTAAGGGGTTCTACAATGTACAAATCATTTGGATCTACTGTAAGAAAAAAAAAAGCAGATGTAAAATGAAAAGTGGATTATGTTACAATAAAGTACTAAAAAAAAAATCCCTTAGTGATTATTTTATTAATAGAACCAATGAATTTATATTTATAGCAGGTTAACTACATATTTATGCATTTTAAATTAGTAAGCCAAAAGAGGCAAGGTGGGAGATGGTACCATTCTTATTTTGGATCTTCAAATAACTATACTTCCTTGTTAAGTTTTTATACTTAACAAGTATAACTTAAGATATATAACTATACTTCCTTGTTAAGTTTTTAACAAATATCTTTGGGCCCTACTTTCTTACCTGATGAGAAAAATAACATTTCTGGATAAGCTAACACCAAACCTACAGATCATTTAAATATTTTCCTAAAAGACTAAACTCTACACTGGGTTGAGAAGGTGGATTAACAATGTGCAACAAGCAGCTGTGATCATATAAGGAAGCCAGTTAGAGAAACATACACACAAAAAGAAATTCAAGAATTTTTTTTCTAATTGTTTATTACTATGATCAAAACTATGAACTCCAAAATCTAAAAATAGCTTGAAACATGCAATGTATATGACCAAGCAATAAGAAAAAACACTTCTGGCATGGTAAGAAAACTAGATGTATTAGTTTTAGCTAAAAGTTTCTAAGATTTCATTACTTTAAGCACATTCGGGATACCCCTACCCAACCCCCACACTGCCAAGGTAAACACACATATAAAACAGGGGCTACGAGACTTTAGTCCTATTCAACCCATTAAAAGTAAACAATTTAAGGTCTGATAGAGACAGAAATTTATAAGTAGCAAACTTACTAAAAAACCTTCACATACAGGAAATTTCTTAATAACACAATTTTACATTACACCTTAGAGATTTCTTGAGAAAGTCATCAAATATATGAAAATATCAAAACATTCCTCTAAACAGTCATTTCTATCAGATTACTAATCTTAAATTGCGTTTTAAAAAATCATGATGTCTACTTCTAGGAATGGTTATGTTATTCAGATCAACCTCTCCACTAAAAGCAACTAAATATGGTAAGTTTAAAAAAAAATCATTTAAGAGCTGCCAAGAAAGTAAATAATCCCTAGGTCAAAACTGAAAGCAAAGTAGGAACTCAGACAGTCAAGTGGAACACAGAAGTCATTTCTGTCCTAAGAGCATTTGCCAATGCAAGAATATACAAACTCTGGTTCTGATAGTATCAGAAGGGAGTGGATCAGAGATCAGATCCCAGGGACCACCCTAAGTAGCAGTCTAATAAGACAGCCTCTCCCTCTACACAGTAAGCTGGGCCTCCAAAGGACTATACCTTCAGGGAAGAATGAAACCATGCAGACTGGCAGGCCAAATTCCTATCATCTGGTGACCCAATGAACCTCAAGCCATGAATGTAAAGTGTTACATGAATGTAAAGCAAATACAAATTCCCTCTGGAATAAGAACCTATATTATAGCCCTCAAAATATCCCCACAGATAATTTTTCAAAGAGAAGGAATAGCACACAAAGACAAAACACATCTTGAGCAAAAGCCTACAAAGACAATTAATGAACAGATTTACAAAAAAAATAAGATATCAAAACTATCAAACACAAATTATAAAGATAATTATGCTTACTATATTTAAATAAGAAACAAGCTTGAAAATATCTGCAGGAAATACAAAACAAGAAAAAAAGACCTGTATGTTTGAAAAAAACTATAAAAAGAACTCCTGAAATGGAAAAAAATAACTGAAATTAAAGACTCAATGAATTAATTTAATAACAGACTAGACACAACTGACTGCTGGCCTGGAAGACAGATCAGAAGAAATCATCTGGAATATAGCACATAGCCAGGCGCAGTGGTGCACACGTCAGTAATCCTAGCACTCTGGAAGGCCAAGGGGAAAGATCGCTTGAGGCTAAGAATTCGAGACCAACTCCGTCTCTACAAAACACAGAAAAAGTAGCCGGGCATGGTGGCAAGTGCCTGTAGTCCCAGGTACACGTGAGGCTGAGGCAGGAGGATCACTTGAGCGCAGGAGTTGGAGGCTGCAGTGAGCTATGATGATGCCATAGCACTCTAGCTCGGGCAACAGAGTGAGACTATCTCAAAAAACAAAACAAACAAACAAAAAACAGCAAAAAAAGGCAAAAAGATGGAAAGTGGACAAGACAAAGAGGATATGGGAGAAGGACTAACATGTTTAATTAAATTCAAGAATCTAAAAGAGAATGGGGCAGAGGTAATATCTGGGGGGAAAAAAATGATGGCTGAGAATTTTCCAATACTGATAAAAGATACCTACCAATCCAGAGATTCAAAGGGCCCAAGAAATCTCAAACAGGATTAAAGAAAGAAAGAAAAAAAGAATAATATGTCAAGCTTAAGGGAACTAATGACAAATTAAAGATCTGAAGAATAAAGAAATTAATAGACATGTGAGTAAATTCAAATGAACATTAAATGTAAAAAGTAATAATAATACCTTGTTGAGTTAAAATTAAGCAAAAAAGAAACAATTAAAACAACAAGAACAATAATATATAAATCAAGTCAGGGATAAGTAAGAGTCTTAAGATGTTTGTATTGTACAGGAGGAGGTAAAAGTATTGATTAACTTTAGACTTTGATAAGTATTTGTGGTTTCTAGGGTAACCAGTAAAAGAACAAAAACAGTGTATAACTTCCAACTTAATGACAGAAAAAGGGAAATATCCACTTCCTCCCCAACAAAAAATCTTAATGAAGAAAAGGAAGGGGAAAAAAAGAACAGATAACAGGCAAAAGATGTGAACACCTTTGTGTTAATAAATTTTAACATTCGGATGAAATGAACAAGTCTCTGAAATTTGTAATTTAAAGTGACAAGAAAATCCAGTTCCTATAACCTGGGTTAAACATCCAAAACTCCTTTTACAAAGAAAATTCCAGACCTATATAACTTTACTGATTCAAAAAAGAAATAATCTTAAGCTACTCCTGAGAACAGGGGGGAAAAAAAGGGACAGCATTGCCTATCTCACTTTTATAAGCCTTATTTATCAAAACCCAACATGAGAAATAAAATATTCCATGCCAATCTTATTCATGAATAATAGATACAGAATTCTTAAATAATTATCAAACATTATGTAAAAATAACATATGTAGTACAAAATTCATACACATATATATCATGACCACCTCGTATTTAAGAATGTAGTAAAATTTTAATATTAGAAAACAAATTAATGTAATTCATTTCCATAACCTAACAAAAAATGATCATCTCAAAAGATGCTAAAAAAAAGTATATGGCAAAATTAAACAGATTCATGGAGAAGGGGAACTATTAGCAAGCTAGGAATAGAGAGGAACTTCCTCAGATGAAGGGTTATCTACAAAACATCTATGACAAATATAATACTTAATAATAAAACACTGAAGCTTTCCCTTTGGAAACAAGGCAAAGATGCTTCTCAACCACTTCTACTTACCACTGCTGAAAATGCTACTAATCACAGTTAGGAAAGCAAAGGAAATAAAAGCTATAAAGACAGGCAAGGACGAAACAAAACTTTATTCTCAGATGTGCCTGAATTGACAGAAAATCCAAAATAACCTACAAATGAACTGATCCAGTAAAACAACATTGCTTATATTAAATATAAAAATCAATATAAAAATCTGGGGACTTCTGGTTTCTGGTCCAGCATGTAAGACACTTAGAGGATGCCACTTTGTCCTAACAAGTAAAAAGCTGAACAAACTGAAAAACCAACAACTCTTCTTAGATCTATCAGAGATGTGAGGTCACAGGGCAAACTACTATCCACAGACAAGTGGATACAGAGAATCACAACTTACTGGAGCAGAAATCCAGAAGCAGACACCTCTGAGGGAACCAGCACCTGGGTATGGAAACCTAAACTGTAATTGACAAATTGTTAGGCTCAGTGTGGACAAGACTGGGACTTAAAAACTCCAGGGGGACTGAGTCATGGAGGGGGGCGGATATCATACTTTCATGAATTTTACTTCCAGGAGTACTATCAGGTCCTTACCATTTTAAAATATTCCAGAGCATTCTGTTCTTAACAAGACTTGACCTCAGGAGAAACTATTTTACCAGAGCTTAACCTACCAGGGGAAAGAGAAATACCAGCCAACTTGTCCCACCTAAATGGGGTTGGGGGGAGGACTGAGAAGCACTGGCAAAGTTCACAGTCCAGGGGCACAGGCTCACCAAAAGACTAAGACCTAATCACAGGACTACAGAATGCTTCCCCTGATCCCACACCTTACCACTGCACAATACTAAAGGCCTATTTACCCTTTCAACAAAAAATTATAAGGAATACTTACAGGGAAAAAAACACAGTTTGAAGAGACTGAACAAGCATCAGAACCAAATTCAGATATGGTAAAAATGTTGGAATTATCAGACCAGAGTTTTTTATCAGAGTTTTATCAGAGTCTTTTTAAAAATATGATTAATATGCTAAGGGCTTTAAATGAAAAAAGTAGACAACATGCAAGAACAGATGGATAACGTAAGCAGAGAGAGGAAAATTCTAAGAAAGAATAAAAAATAAATGCTAGAGATCAACAACATGATAACAGAAACAAAGAATGCCTTTGATGGACCCATTAATAGACTGGACATGGCTAAAAAAAGAATCCCTGAACTTGAGGATATGACAATAGAAACTTTGAAAACTGGAAAGCAAAGAGAACAAAAGACTGAAAAGACAACCAAATATCTAAGAACTGTGCAGTAATTATAAAAGGTATAACATAAATACAAGGGGAATGTCAGAAAGAGAGGAAGGAACAGAAACAATATTTGAAACAATAATTTCTGAGAATTTCCCAAAATTCTTCTGGTTCCTGAAAAGTCAGATGTAATTCTTATCTTTGCTCCTCTACTCTTTAAAAGTGAGGGAGAAATAAATACTTTCTCAGACAAGCAAAAATTGAGGAAATTTGTTACCAGTAGACCTGCCTTGCAAAAAATGTTAAAAGAAGTTCTTCAGAGAAAAGGAAAATTACATAGATCAGAAAATTGGATCTACATAAAGATACAGCATTGAAGAAAGAATAAGTGAAGATAAAATAAAAACTTTTACTTTTTTTATTCTTTATTGATCGAACACAGTGGTCCCCAACCTTTTTGGCACCACAGACCAGTTTCATGGAAGACAATTTTTCCACAGACAGGGTAGTGGGTAGTGGGGTGGGGTGTGTGTGCAGAGCTCAGGCAGTGATGTGAGTGATGGGGAGCAGCTGTAAATATAGATGAAGCTTCATACAGATGAAGCTTCGCTCACTCGCCCGCCACTCACCTCCTGCTGTGCAGCTGGGTACCTAAGTTTCACGGAAAACAATTTTCTCATGGATGGAGGCGGGTGGCATGTAGCTCAGGTGGTGATGCTCGGCCCAGATCCTAATAGGCCACACACCGGTACTGGGCCGTGGCCCAGGGGTTGGGGACTGCAGATCTAACAGATAACAGTTTGTTCAAAGTATTATAATAGCAACAACGTATCACATGTGCTTGTGTATATGTGTGTGTGAATACATGTGTACACCTACGTATAAGTGAAGTGAATGACAGCAACGATATAAGGGATGGGAGGGAGGACTTAGGATTATTTTGTTATTATTAGGTGCTCACATTACTTTTGAATAGGTATAGTGTTATTTGAAAGTGGACTTGGTTTAGTTGTAAATATGTAAAAATTGCAAACTCTAGGGCAACCACTAAAAAAAGTAAAAATGCTGAATTAAAACCATGAAAGGCAGAAAAAGTGTAGAAAACAAAAACAGGAACAAAGAACAAGGGCTACAAATAGAAAACAGTAACAAATATGGTAGATATTAAGCCAAATATATCAATAATCATTTTAAACATCAATGGTCTAAATATACCAATTAAAAGGTAGAGACTGTCAGAGTGAATCAAAAATCAAGACCCAATTATATGTTGTCTACAAGAAAACCACTTCAAATAAAAAGATACATATAGGTTAAAATAAATAAATGTAGAAAGATATATCAGGCTAATACAAATGAAAAGAAAGCAGGAGTAGCTGTATTAATTTCAGACAGAGCAGACTTCAGATAAAGGAAAGTTATCAGTGATAAAGAGGGGAGTTACATAATAATAAAGGTGTCAATACTCCAAGAAGACATAATGATCCTTAATGTGTATGCATCTTACAACAGAGCATCAAAATACATGAGGCAAAAACTCATAGACCTGCAAAGAGAAAGTGATGAATCCACTATTACAGTTAGAGACTTTAACACCCCCCTATCAGAAATGTATAAATTCAGCAGGCAGGTAAGTTCAACAAGGACATAGCAGAACTCAATAGCACCAAAATCTATTGTATTTCTTACACCTGAGCAACAAATACACACACCAACATAGATATGTACTATTTTCTTCCCAAACTGATTTGTACAATCAAAGTAATCCCAACCAAAAGCCTAATTTTTTTTTGATGAAACACTTAGTAGTTGATTTTAAATTTAAATGGAAATGCAAAGAGCCAAGAAACCTGAGATAATTGAATATCTGTGTAAAATTTTATACTGGAACCCCTATCTAATACCATACACAAAAAAATCAATTCCAGTTGGATTAAGGATCCAAAAATCAAAGACAAAATAAACAGTTAAAAGAAAACACAAGAGAATAGCACCCATAAGCCTGGAGTAAAAAATTCTGTTAAAACAAGAGATAAAGAAGCACTAACTACAATGAAAAAAATTCACAGATTTTATAACATTAAGATCTTCCTGTCTTTTTTAAAAGATTCCACGTAAAGAGAGTAAGAAGATAAGTCTCAAGGTGAAATAAGATATCTGCAACATATTTAACCAACCAACACATAGAATCCAAATCTTAAAAAGAACTATAAACCATAAAAAAAAAGACAACCCAATAAAAGAACAAGCAAAAACTTTAAAAGGCCCAGAAAAGGCAAATGATCAAAAGGCATAAGTAAAGATTGCCAACCTCATTAGTAATCAGGTGAATGTAAATTACAGCTGCAATGAGGTTAACAAACATTTTAAAACTTGAAAATTCCAATGTCGTCAAGAATGTAGAACAATGGAAACTCTCAGTACTGGTAGAAGCATAAACTGCTAGGACCACTGTAGAAAAGTTTGCCATTATCTCCTAACTTGCAGATAAGCATAAGCTACAAGCTACAACCCAGCAATTTTACATCTAGGTAATATTCCTAGAGAAACTCATGCAACCATGTTCAAGTATGCAAACAAAGGAACGTTTACAACAGCATTATTTTAAACAGCCCTAAGCTATAAATAGCAGCAGAATGGATGAATGCATTGTGATTTAATTGGTTACTGAAATACTATACAATGTTGAAAATGGAATGCAAGTATGTATATAAATCTTTAAAATACAATGCTGAATGAAAGAGACAGAAAAGAGTACCTATGGCATGATTACATTTATACAAAGGTTCAAAGCCAGGCAAAATTCAAATTATCTTGCTGAGTAATCCAAACACTGATCAAGATAGCAGTTACTGCTGGGAACAAGAACACCAAGAGTGCTAGCCATGTGCTATTTTTTGATCTAGGTGTCTGTGTAGACACACAGATGTTCACTCTATAATTATTCGATGACTTTTACGTTATAGTTTTCTAAACTTTTTTTGCATTTCTCTTTTATTTTACAATAAAAATGTGTTTCAAAATCAAACAATTTTGGTCTATCTGGATGGTCAACAAAAGTAACAGAGTTGAAAATCAAAGCATAAATTTGAGGAGGAGGGAGAGAGGAAGAATATTAGAGAAGAAAATTTATAATAAATTAAATAATTTAAGTTACAACATGGATCATCTAATTCCAGTTATTACACAACCTCAAATGCTTAACAGACAAGAAATTACATAATTTGCCAATTCTGTATAAAATAGTACAAAATACTAATCTTAGTACAAAATACTAAGCTTAATATATAAATAAGACATGAGACATTATTACTGATGCCACAGAAAAAAAAGGATTATAAAAGAATACTATGAACAATTGTATACCAACAAACTGGATAAATTCCTAGAGACACACAACCTGCCAAGACTGAATCATGAAGAAACAAAAAATCTCAACATGGTGGAGCACGCCAGCTACCCGGGAAGCTGATCGATCGCGTAAGCCCAGCAGCTTGAGGCCCTCCTGGGCAACATAGTGAGACATCATTTCAAAAAAAAAAGAAAATCTGAAAAGACCAATAATGAGTAAGGAGACTGAATCAGTAATAAAAAATTCCCAACAAAAAAAAGCTCTGGGACAGATGGCTTCACTGGAGAATTGTACCAAACATTTAAAGAAGAATTAACACCAATCCTGTATCTCTTCCAAAAAATTGAAGGGGAGAGAACACTTTCAAGCTTACTCTATGAGGCCAGCATTACCTGATAACCAAAGCCAAACAAAGACGCTACCCAAGAAACTACAGACCAATATTCATTATGAACACTGATGTAAAAATTCTCAACAAAATAGTAGTAAACCAAATTCAACAGCATGTTAAAAGGACTACACACCGTGACTAAGTGGGATTTATTCCTGGAATACAAAGATGATCTAACATAGGAAAACAAATCAATGTAATATACCACATTAACAGACTGAAGGACAAAAACCACATGATCATCTCAATTGATACAGAAAAAACATGTGACAAGACTCAACACCCTGTCATGATAAAAATACAGTCATCCCTCAGTATCAGGGGGACTGGTACAAGCACCACCCAAGGATGCCAAAATCCTCAGATGCTCATGTTCCTTATATAAAATGGCATATTTGCATATAATCTATGTACATCCTCCTGTATACTTTAAATCATCTCTAGATGATCTACAATACCTAATACAACATAAATGCTATGTAAATAGTTGTAATACTGTATAGGTTTTTTATTTGTATTATTTTTTAGTGTCATATTGTTATTTTTTAGTTTTTTGCTCCCAAGTATTTTCAATTCAGTTGGTTGAATCTGCAGATGTGAAATCTGTGGATACGGAGGGCTAAGTGTACTCAATAAATGAGTAATAGAAGGAAACTACCCCAACATAATAAAGGCCATTTATGAAAAGGCCACAGCTAACATCATGCTTAACAGTGAAAGACCGAAAGCATTTCCTCTAAGACCAGGAACAAGGCAAGGATACCTGTTCTCATTGCTTCTGTTCAACATAATACTGGAAGTCCTAGCTAAGGAAATTAGGCAAGAAAAATGAAAGGTATCCAAATTGGAAATAAGTAAAATTATCTCTGTTCACAGATGACATAATTTTATATGGAGAAAACCCTAAAGATTAAAAAAAAAAGCCCATTAAAACTAATAAATGAATTCAGCACAGTTGCAGGACATAAAATCAACAAACAAAACTCAGTTGCATTTGTAAACACTCACAATGAACAATCTGAAAAAGAAATTAAGAAAACAATTCTATTTACAATAGTATCAAAACAAATAACATACTCAGGAATAAATCTAATCAAAAAGGTAAAGACTTGTACACTGAAAGAACAACACTGATGAAAGAAATTAAAGAAAACACAAATAAATGGAAAGACATTCAGTCTTTATGGAGTGAAAGCCTTAACATTGTTAAGATATCTATACTACCCAAAATGATCTATAGATTCAATGCAATTTCTATCAAAACCCCAAGTGCACTATGTGCAGAAATAGAAAATTAACTCTAAAATTCATATGAAATCTCAAGGGACCCCGGCTAACCAAAAGAATTTCGAAAAGAACAAAATTAGAGAACTCATACTTCCAGATTTCAAAACACATTATACAGCTACAGTAATCAAAAGTGTAGTAGTGGTATAAAGACAGACAGACCAATGGAATAAAATAAAGAGGC
Organism: Daubentonia madagascariensis; assembly: GCA_023783475.1. Lineage (NCBI taxonomy): Eukaryota > Metazoa > Chordata > Mammalia > Primates > Daubentoniidae > Daubentonia > Daubentonia madagascariensis. Next base: position 30,990,957 of record JAKFHU010000978.1, read on the forward strand.
CAGAAATAAACCGTCATGAATATGGTCAAACGATCTTCAAGAGTGCCACGACCACTCAATGAGGAAAGGACAGTCTCTTCAACAAATGGTGCTGGGAAAACTGGATAGTCACATGCAAAAGAATGAAATTGGACTCTAACAACATATACAAAAATTAACACAAAATGAATTAAAGAACTAAATTTATAAAATTCCTAGAAAAAGCAAAGGGGGAAAGTTTCGTGACCTTGGACTTGAGATTTCTTGGATATGACACTGAAAGTACAAGCAACAAAAATAAAATAGATAAATGGAACTACTTCAAACTTAAAAACTCTGGGCATCAAAGGATACAATCAAGAGAGTGAAAAAGCAACGTACAAACGAAACAAAATATTTACAAATCATATATCTAATAAGGGTTTATAATCCAGAACATATTAAGAACTCCTACAACGTCATAATAAAAAAAGTCAAATAACCCAATTAAAAAATGGGCAAAAGACTTGAATACACATTTCTCTAAAGAAGATATACAAATGGCCAACAAGTATATTGAAAAGATACTGAACATCACTAATCATCAGAGAAATGCAAATCAAAATCACAATAAGATATTATCTCATACCCATTTGGATGACTACTACCAAAAAAACCCAGAAAATAACAAGCGCTGGTGAGGATGGGGAGAAACCGGAATGCTTTTGCACTGTTGGTAGAATTATAAAATGGTGCAACAACTATGGAGAACAGTATGGAGGTTCCTCAAAAATTAAAACTAGAACTACCATTATGATCCAGCAATCCCACTTCTGGATATATATCCAGAAGAACCAAAAGCAGGGTCTCAAAGAGATATTTGTATATCCATGTTTATAGAAGTACTATGGACAATAGCCAAGAGGAGAAGCAACTGAAATGTCCATCAGCAGATGAATGGATAAAGAAAATGTGGTCTATACATACAATGGAGTATTATTCAACCTTAAAAAGGAAGGAAATCCTGTCATATGCTATAACTTGGATGAACTTTGAAGACATTATGCTAAGTAAAATAAGCCAATCACAAAGACAAATACTGTATGATTCCACTTATATGGGAAATCTAAAGTAGTTAAATTCATAGAAACAAAAAATGGGATAGTAGTTACCAGGGGGTTAGGAGGAGAAGAAAAAGGGAAGTTGTTTAATGGGCATAGCTTCAGATTAGCAAGATGAAAACATTCTTGAGATCTGTTGTACAACAATGTAAATATACTTAACATTACTGAACTATACACTCAAAAATGGTTAACATGCTAAATTTTATGTTTATGTGCTTTTTACCACAATTAAAAACAAAACAAAGTGAGACGTGGTCCCTTCTCACAGAGCTTAGAAGTAAAAATAAGGCAAGTACAAGATAAGTCAAATCAAAGCAGACTACAATAAACCCAAAAGAAGAGATCTAATTCAAACAAGAGAAGAAAGAAATGAATTAACTAACACAAGAATCAGGACTAAAGTCAGTCCTATACCTACCTACTCTACTCAGCTTTCTTTACTTCTAAAGATAAACCAAGATATTATTATTCAAAATAGAAGTAATTCTATTATCAGGTGCAAAAGGCTTCTATTTGATCTTAAAGACTTAAAGAGGACAAATAGTAAAAGAGCCATGATTTCACTTAATTTAAAATAAGACTAGAAATACTGAGAAGGAGAAATATCTCTAACATATTTCCTAATTGTATGAATATAGCTCAAATAAGGAATGCATATATACCCACCAGAATGGCTGAAGACCAAAAATACTAAATGGTAACTAGGATGTGGAGCAACTAGTACTCTCATACACAGCTGATGGAAGGGCAAATCCACAAAACACTCTGGAAAACTGTGTGGCAGTATTTACTAAAACTGACCATACACATACCCTATCTTCCACTGATCCCAATTCTAGGTGTATACCTAACAGAAATGCATATATGTGTTTCCACTGAAAGATATATAATAGCCTCAAAATGAAAATTATCTAAATGTAAATGAATAATGTCCAATATATTTGTATAATGGAATACTGTACATGAATAAAAACAAACGACTACACTCAATAGTATGGTGAATCTCACAACAGTTGGAAGTCAAAACACTGACTACTCTGGAAGGGAAGGGGTCACTAGTGGCCAAAAGAGCAGAAGGAACTTTTTGAGGTGCTACATAATGTTCTGCTTCTTAATCTGGGTGTTGTTTACACAGCTGTGTTCAATTTGTGGAAATTAATCAACCTTTACATATGATAACTAACTTTCTTGTATATAATACTTCAATTACAAAGTTCATTTATAACTAAAAGAAAGGGGGGGGAAAAAAAAGAGAAGCAGGAAGGAGGAAGAGATTTATTAGTCCTAAGTAAACACACATGTAACAAGTTAAGTCTATAAAGCTTTATGATAACAATAAACCAATGAAGGTCAGAAATGATTACTTAAATGGTTAAATCAACCAAAACATGCTACTCAGTTACTAAATCCTAAAGAAAGAGACAACAGCCAATGATTATTAAGAAAGCACTCTTAATTGAAATACGTAATTAATTTGGTTATTTTAATATTGCTATGAAAACAAATTTCTAAGTCTCTTAATAAGTCTCTTAATTAATTACAAAGATACTGAAATGGGAAAACAGCCACTCAGTACACATCTATTCATTTCAATGGAAGTATTTATTGAGTGTTAGACAATGGAACCCAACTATAGGCTGTGGGGCTATAAAAAAGAGACAGACAAGACTTTTGCTGAGAAAGTGCCTCACAGTCCTAAACTAGAGACAAAAGGGGTCCTACCTGTACAAGAGGAGGAGGCAGAATAAGCACAGGATGCTATGGGAGCACATTCAGGTTTTCCATATCTGCTGAACTTTCTCAAACACCCCTTTCTAAAAAGAAATACTTCTAAACAGGAGCATGTGCAAACAATGCTAATCAAATAAACTAAGCCCACCTCCCCTCCCTCTGGGCTTTTAGAAACAAAGACAGATATAAAATGTGAAAATGACAAAGTGGCTGTGTCAAAGGACAAACACAAAGGTTACTTGTATCCATTTTTTGTTGCAGATGGTCACAAATACAATACTGACATTATACTTATGCCAGAAGGAAGCTAATTTCATGTTTATATATACATATTGCATAGCCACAAAAACCTACCTTCTTTGCCAGTTAACTGCAGAGACTTGGATCTGATGAGTGGGAATGAAGTTCTTCTTTTCAAATTCATATCATCATAGGAAGAGAAACACCTAACACATCAAGAAAAAACAATAGTGGGTAAAATGAGTAAACTACACGTAATTTACTCTGTAGTTGAAGCTAAACGGAGGCTACTGAGAACTGTATATACCACATAGGACTAACTACTCTAACACTCCAGTTATTGCTAATACAAGTGAAAAAAAAAAAACACTTAAAGATCTTTGTCTAAAGGGTACTATATTAAAATACCTATTTTACTCCTTCAAATTCCACATTTGAACATCTTTCTCAACCAAAACATTTCAAGGGTTTTATGTACTTAACTGTTAGTGTTTTCTCTATTATAGTCCACAAAGCCAATCAGGCACAGAACCATCTCACTACCCCAATGATGTTTTTAAACGTTTTGTTTTCAAGATCATCAAATGGGGAAAGGAATTACCTCAATGTCTCTTTATTTGGTCAAAATTTCTCAAAAATATAAAAAGCATAGTAAAAAAAAAGAAAATTATGAAACATAACGCCGGTATTACCTTTTAGGGCTTGGATACTGATTACTTTTAGGAAGTTTTGAAATATAATCTCCATCAAATTGAGAAGTGTTTCGACAACGCTGCATACAAAGCATCAGTCCCAAGATAACACAAAGAATCAAAGATATGATAAGATAGCTTTGTCGATCTGAAACCTGAAATAAGAAGAAGGTTAAATAATAATAATAATAAATATTAGGAAAACCATAGTGGTATTTAAAATTCAAAGGACAAATCATTTTAAACACTTTTTAAATTTGCTTCAAAACCATAAATGCAGGGCATGCGCTTTGAAAATGAACAGTTAAATCAATATTTTTCTTTTTCTCTTCTCCTCCCCCCACTAATACTTTCTTTGAAAATTTTCAAACCTATGGAAAAATAGTACAATAAACATATTTATGCCTTTCATCTATGTTCACCAATTGCTAATATTTTGTCACATTTGGTTTACTTTCCATTTGCAATATCTCCTCCTCAGGGAGAAAAAAAAATGGTGCTTCACTCAGTGTTTCCCATCTTATAAAACTGAACCACCAATCACCCAGTTATTTAAGGCAAAAACCTGGAGATCATCCTTAATTCCTCATCCCCTCATACTCAACATTTCAACAAAGCTTGTCTTTCTACCTTTTAAATATTAAATATTAAATTATTGTATTCAATAATTTTATACTATACTCCACTTCTAAAATCCTAGTCTAAGCCAGCATCACCTCATCCAGGTTACTGCAACTGCCTCCTAATTGGCTTCCTCTCTTCTTCTGCTCTTGCTGTTCCCCAACAAGCAATTCTCCACAGAGCAACATGTGGGAAGTTTCTCAAAGTGTTAAACATTAACGGCACAGATCCATATCACTTCATTACTTAATACTTTCCAATGACTTACAATGATTCAAATAATATTCAAACTCCAAACTGCCCACACGGAGTGCTACATGACCCGGCCCCTGCCAGTATCTTCAACCCATATCTCAGCCTCGCTTCTCTCACTCACTATGCTCTAGCGACACTGGCTTTCTTTCTGCCCTCAAACACATCACACAGTGTCGAATCTCAGGTCTTTTGTCCTAGTTCTGCTAATAACAGGTTTGTTCTCATCCCAGGCAATGTGTGGCTGCTAACTCCTCTTGAGCACTCAATTCTAATGCCACCTCCTCAGATAGGCCTTCCAAGATCATGCTAGCTAAAGCAGCACTCCTTATCACCACCACCTTACACACAAACACACTTCATTTTTTTTTTTCATTTTTTTCATAGCACTTATCACAAGGAGAAATTATCACCTGTTTATAAATTTACTATATGTATCCTATCCCTTGCCCAGGACACAAAGCCCGTGAGGCCAGGGACTATTCATTGCTGTACGCCACAATCTAGGACTATACAGTGCCTGTTTCACATATACTAAATGCTAAATAAATTTTTGTTAAATCAATGAAATTTTTGCTTTAAGCAATTTTATAAGCCCTTTTGAACTGAAAATGAAGTATGTGTTGCTACCAATGTTTGCAAATAGCCTACTAAAATAGTTTTATACTTGTATTATAAGTAAGGCCTAAATTATGAAAGTCACGTTTTACAAAGATTACTATAATTAATATATTCCCAAAACTTACATACTCCACATTCTGGTGTTCTGAAAAAGTTCTCTATAAATGAAAATTTTGTTTGGTTAAAGTTTTTAGGTACCATGTTCATGTTAATAAGCTTGCCTCCATGACAACCTCCATACACGCACTGTGTCTCACAATACTAGAACAATAATTACCTCCCGTTTTAATTCTGCCACTGTTGTTGATAAGTTTGAAACCAGTTGTGTCATGTTAGTCAGTTGCGCCTGCAGCAACTGGATGGCTTCAGTTTGCCGCTGATCCTATGATAAAGGAATAAGATTATTATTTTTCTTTGTGTTTCATCTGTATACTAACTACACTATAAGTTGAAGTAAAATGATCTGGAAAAACCAGTAAGTTCTTCCAAAACAAATGTATTAACAGGAAGGTCTTAATGAATAAATATTGTAAACTTTGACCAGAAATTTAAAAAACAAAATACTTTTAAGAGTCTGGGCCTGTGTTCAACTCCCCAACCCCAAAATTATTTTTGCCACTCACTGCTATAATGTGTACCGTGTAACAGAATTTGATAAATTACTTTTCAAATTAATATGGACTCTATATGTATAAACTAGCATACCACTAGCTATATACAAAAACAGTCACTTTGTCAAATATGTGTTTTTAAAAGCAAAGCAGTTGCACAAAGACATAATGAAAATATTTTGAAGAATGTTTTTGGATATAAAGTAGGCTCAATACCAAGAAAGCTTTGAAATTTCTCTTTCATAGCATATTATGATGGAACTCAGGATGTTATAGTCAAATACCTACAATTATTCATCTAATCAATACTAAAATATCACCAAAGAAAAGAAATTTGTAAAAAAAATACCCATCTTTCCATTTTTTGGGCAGCTCTGGATTTTAGAAAATTTTCTAATCAACAAACATGTCTTATTTAAAATATCATTAACATGTCTATTTTAGGGAATTATACATTACACTCATAGTTATGAACCTATATTAGGGAAGCTGAACTGAAAATTTGAACTTATAATAATAATAAATTTAGGGAGCAGGAAAAGAGGGCAAGGAAGAAGTCAATGAAATCTAAAACTCTAATTTAGGACCCCATATGAAATATCTACATAACCACTTATTATTCTAGATTTAAGTTTTTCAAATTTAGATTCAAACAAGTTTTAAGTCTCAGATGTATATCTGTGTGAGTAGGTTGGGGGGTGGTGGTGTATAAAACTGTAACAAAAGGTTTTACTTACTTCCCTTACTGTGACCCACTGTGGTACTTTCTATCCTACTTCATTTTTAAAATGCTAAATGTGACTCATTAATTGTTTATTTTCAATCCTGACTCACATTTGACTCTGATAAATTCAAGACAGTTATAAAAATTTAAAGTACAAGCTATTAAATTTAATAGGTTGGTTAATGCTTCTAATCAAGATTTACTTCCAATAGTGTTAATACACAAGATCATTGAAAAGTACTTAAGCCTTTGAGACACAGACATAAATGTAAGCAAAGAAAAAATACAGAAGAGGGGAGATCACTGTATTAAAATTAACAAAGACCTAAATAAATACTGTGTTCATGCGTCAGAAGACTTAATATTGTCAACATGTCAATTCTCCAAATTGATCTATGAATTTAACGCAATCCCAATGAAGATTCAAATAGGGTTTTTGTGTTTTTTTTTTTTTTGGTGGAGACTGACAAGCTGATTCTAAAATCCATACAGAGATGCAAAAAACCTAGTCAAAAAAATCTTGGAAAAGAAGAAAGTTGGAGGACTCAACACTACCTGACTTCAAGTGTCACTATAAAGCTACAGCAATGACAATATTGTGGTATTAGCATAAAGACAGATAAACAGATCAGTAGACCAGAAGCCCAGAAACAGATCCATTGTCAATTGGTTTTTATCAAAAGTGCAAAGGAAATTCAGTGGAGAAAGGACAGTCTTTTCAACAAATGATGCTTAAAACAAATGGATATTCACATGCCTTCCCCTTCTCAGCCTTCCCCCCACCAAAGAACCTTGATCCATACCTTGTAACACATAAAAAATTAACTCAAAATAAATCACAGCCCTAATGTAAAACTAAAACTATAAAACTTCTATAAGAAAACATAGGGAAAAAAACTTTGTGATTTTGCGTTAGGCAAAAATTTCATAGAGCAAAGAGAAAAATTGATAAATTGGGCTTCAACAAATCAAAAATGTCTGCTCTTCAAACCACACCATAAAGAAAATGAGAAAAAAGCAATGGATTGGGAGAAAATATTTGCTAAGCATATCTCTGATAAAGTACTTGTATTCAGAATATGTAAAGAACCCTCAAACCTTAATAATAAAAAAACAAACCAGTAAGGGACGAATCACAATTATAATGTGCCATGAATGGGAGAATAAGAGGCACCTAACTAAACTCTCTGCAACCACAGACCTCCTCACCTCACCACGTCCTAGTCCCAAATAACCTTTTAGAAAAGCTCAGTATAAAATTTCTTTATTGTGATAATACAAACATCACACTTAAATGTGCAACAATGAAACTGTTCCCTTAAAATCAACGACTTATGAGAAAAAAATAAAAAGGTATGAGGATCAAAAAGAAGAAACAAAGCTGTTCTTATTTGCAGTCAATAAGATCATCTACATTAAAAACTACAGAAGATTTTAAAGAGTTTAACAAAGTTGCAGAAAAGTCCACTGCACTTCTACTTACATACACATACAAAAAAATGTAATATGAATAATGCTCAAGAAAATTTTCTCTAAAGGAGATAACGATGCTAACAGCTAGATAACTTTCCAAACATGACATCATATAACAGACTTAAACATCAGCTATCAGGGGGGAAAAGTGAACCAACCATACTAATCCTTTTACCAATAAGATCCTACAAAATTTAACGAAAATTTATATAAAATGTAAATAAGGGATAAAGGAGACCAACCTGCTCCTCTGCTATTCTTGAAGTATTCTGAAGTTTTACTATTGTTTTGTTGAAAGCCTTTTGCATTTCTTCCATTTGTTTTCGGTACCTACAGAGTAAGAATTGGTTTAAATTAGCTTTAATTTCTTATTTATTCACTTAGCACTGGAAACACTTCTGATTTCGATATACAAGATAAATCATTTTTCTTAAAATGACTCTTATTCAGATCTGTACAATACAGGAACACTTACAAAGGTATAATAAAGAGGTTCCTTGAGGTATTTGCTTCCTTGACATCAATTCTATGCATCTCATTGCTACATAAAATTTAGTGATTTCTGTGGTTCCCTTGGGGTGGAGATGGGGGTGGAGAAAGGCAAGAGCAGATATGAAGTAACTAAGTGGGCATGTATGAATTAGGAAGAAATTCCATTTAGGATATGACTATCTAAGTGATATCTTGTTAGCAGCATTTCAATTTAAGGTGTAAGAAAAGGTGGTGTCTATATACTTGGTGCCTAGATGACTGCAAAATGTTGGGGGAGAGCCCTAAGGACAGTCAATGGACATTTAAGTGACAAAAAAATAATACATAGGTTTAAAAAATGGAGCTGTGCCTGAGGTCTTAATCACTGCAAAAATGCACTGGCACTGTCTCTGGTACTTAGAAGCACAGAACATAAATAATTAGAACTAGAACTAGAACTAGGACATGTTTAAAAGAGTGCAAATTGCAAATGTTGCCTAATCATCCAATTTACGTCACCCTTGTCTTCACTTATCTAAACTCCTATATGATATCTCCTCAAGTTCCACTAAGAGCTTTAAGGCCTATATAGTATCATTTTTTCCATGAGCCCTCTGGGACTCAAACAGTAAAAGTAGCTAAAGTTAAGCAACAGAAGGGAAAAAGTTGAGTATAAATAATTCAAACTTGTTACTAGCCTAATAACAAAAGTGTTATGCCACTGAGAAGTACTTCTAAAACTTTGAAAAAAAAAAAATCAATTCATTAAGTCATTGATCAGCATTCAAACAGCTTTCTTTCCCTCTCTATCTAAAACTGTGCTTACTACTATTATATCATGAGATAATTAAATCCTCTCCTTCTGTAATCATAGATCATATTCTGCTATTTAACTTACCGTGTGCAGTAGATTGTGTTAATCCAAAATAAAGCTTACCTTTGGCTAAGCTCCTCCAGATAGCGACCACTGAGAGACATGTTAACTTCTAAGGCTTTAATACGATTATTAAGTCTCATAAATACTGACTCCTTTTGGTTTGATCCATGTACAAGATTTCCATTAGCATATCCTAGATCTGTAGAATTTTGCAATTCAGCATAAAAATCTGTAGCTGTCCTCTGCAACCCTTTCAAAAGGGCATCTTCTGGAGATTGTTCTTCTTCTTTTACTTCAGGTAATGAAGAAGAATCCACACCAGCAGTCAAAATTTGCTTTGGTGTGTCAGCTATGTTCATTTTGGCTTCCCCATCTTCATTGTCTGGCACAGTGGCTGTGTTTAAAGGTGGCACTATTGTTCCAGATAGCTTTGTGGTAATTTGCATGGAGTTCATGTCTTCTTTTATAATATTATCCATTACCTCATTAACTTTATTTGTTTCATAGATAACAGATGGCTTCTCTATAGAACTAAAGCTCTCAGATTTTTTTTCTGTTTCATTATTAATCTCAATAGAACCCTCTTGGGGAATCACTTGTGATGGTGTATATCCTGCCTCATATTTAACAGACTCAGATACTTCTATTTCAGATAATGAATTGATTTCTGGAGTAATATCTAAGAGGAGAGACTGAGAAAGAGTTTGAGGATGGCTTGGTTCAAGTTCAATTGCACCTACAGTGTGATTCATCACATCACCTTGGTGCATACTACTTAAGTCACCAAGAATAACAATTTCAGCTTCCCTTTCCATACCCTTACTGTCCAATTCTCCACTCAGAGGTTGCAATACTGAAACTTCTACTGATTCTGCAGGTAGCAGTAAGGGTGGTTGAGCTGACACAAGAAAATCTTTTCCTTTACTCAAAGCAGTTCTGCTGCACTGCCAATAAAGAGCAACTCTAACTGAACACCATTTAAATACATATTCCGAAAAACTAGAAATACAACAAATTGTGGTCAGTTCACTGCAAAATATTTGTGTCTCTGACTCAAACCAGGGTGATGATTCATCCTCTTGTTCACCGCTGCCCAGAAGGGTCACTGTAGACGGACTTGACTCCTCTTCTTCCTCTTGAACTAATTGTACAATGGGACTCTCTTTTGGAGTATCTGGTGTTGATGGCTCCATGTCATGTATGTGTACTTCAGGAGTTACATACCTAGAAATATATATCATAATTACAAATCACTTTAAAGTCTAAAGTTAAAATGTGTTTAAGGAAAATAAACATATCATAGATAAGATAAAAGGAAGGCTGGAAATACAGAAGAAACTCAAATTACTTTTTGATGAATATTTCACCTTCGTTTTTATTATAAAAATAAATACTGCTCAGAAATGGTAACAGCAAGACCATTTATCAAGTTACCAGTCAGATGACTCAAACATTTATCATATCAAACTTGCTTTCTTTTAATCTGTTTAAGAATTATAAGCGAATACTTCCATTCATTGAAAGTATAGTGTACCTTTCCTCACATAAAATAGTCATCAAATCTTTACAAGCCTCACCACCCATTATAGATCAGAAATTAAGCTACCCAACAGCTGTAAGCTCCAGAGCTAGAACCAGAATCCAGGGTTCTTAATACTTACAAATGTACTCTGTGCTTAAATACCCTATTTTCAAAAGGCAGCTAGATTTCCCAAAGATAATTTTTCTGAGGATGTTTTAAAGAATTGTAACACAGCATTAGATACACATACAAGATCATCTGCTTTCAAGAAAAGAAACATATCCCCCCCGCCAAAAAAAAATCTTAATGTTGTCTAGGTTAATTTTCTATTATTAAAAGTCAAATACTTAAAAATTTATATAAAAATTCTGGCTTATGATAAACTAATAGTGCCACTAATTCTATTCTATTTTTGGGCTCTGAAGTATGTGTATGGAGTAGAGGCAAGTGGGAAGGTGGAGCTGATGGGAACAGTGTTATATATTATAATGCCTGTAGTTCTTCCCAAGATAAAGATAATTAATTTCTGGGTGCAGCCTTATAGCACAAAAGGTACAATATGAAAAAAATACTGTAATTTGAATACCAAAAAGAATTATCTTTATACACAATTTTCCTACTCTGAAAAATTACTAAGCACGTCAAGAAACGTCTTCAAATAAAGACTAATGTCACAATGGCAAAGATAGGAGAAGGTAATAAAACAGTATCTACAAGGTGGACTTTCATTTTGTTGACAGTTAAATAGTAAATGGAGCAAATTAAAACATAATTAGGCCATGCTTTTCTAAATAGAAAGATATTTATAGCCACATATATAGTCTCTAATAACATTTCTTACATATTCAGGTGGTGTATTGTTTATTATCTATCAAATAAATGATGACAGTAAAAAGAAGCAATGTCTGGGGAAGGGGAGGGGAGGGAGAAAAACTAAATAAAATTTGGTAAAAATTAATGTAGATAGATGTTATATACCATCTACACAAACTCTAATCAGAGCAATACTTAAAACAAACTCACTCAAGCCTAAGAAATGAAGTCAGCTTTTCAAAATAACTTTAAAAGTGACACCGATATGGGTTCTCTCATTTTCATATATTTTCCTCAAAGGATTGCTATATAATCATTAAAAAGAATTTAAGATAAACATGAAGAAATATTAAGTATAAAATTATGCAAAAATATCTATTAAAAACTATCTCATATGGAAAAGTAAAAACTGACATGATTAATCTTTCAACAAATGTTCCTATTTACATGTGTATGTGTATGTGTATGAGAGTGTGTATATACATATATAAAATAAAATTAGTTTTATTTAGTTTAGAAAAATAAGACATACCATGCATTGTTAACTGAAGAAGCCTAGTTACAAAATCAGGAATAGCAATCACAGTTCCACATAATTAGAAACATCAAGAATGTCTCTATCCTCAATAAACTTCTTAGGTCCTTCCAGGAATCAATAATACATAATCTATATTTTTCTCTCTAATCACCCAATACATATCTTCAGTCACTTTCAGGATTAACACAGGAGAATACATATTTCTCACTATGCCCCTCCAAACACAAAAATCTCATTTTTCAATTAGTATAGTACTTAGGAATTGCAGTTCAAAGCATACGCACTGTAGGTCTCATTACACACTACCTTGAACTAACTGATTCATGTTCAAATATCTTAACCTCTTAAGTTTTGAGTTCCTCCAAGAAAAAGGCCTTGCAAAGTTTTGCAGGGAGTATATCTAATGAAACATACATAAATTAAATCTACAATAACTATACCCAATTATCCAAATCATTAAGAGGTTATTATTTATTATAGATAAGAAGTAAAAGTACCCAAAAAAGTAACCCTCTCTGGTAGAAAAGACAAAAAATGAGTATATTTTATCTGATACCTATCTATATACATCCCTGCCCAAAGTGCTCCACTGCAACCTGGAGAAAGACCTATATGGTTCAGAGAAATGGAACACCCTAAGAGTTTGCTGTGTGACAAACACATAACTCAAGAACCACTGCTCTAGGTGTTTCAGGTATCCTTTGTAGCTTTCTAGGGATACCAGAGATACATAATCAATGCTTTTTAACTTGACCTTAATAAATAAAAACAGGCCTTTAAAATCTGTCCTCAAGCCTATACCTGCACAGTCAGGTCAATTATTTGCAATAAGGAAAAGATCAGTGTCGTGAATAACGAAAGTAATACATAATATAAAAACAACAAATGTTTGATCTGGAATGAAGTGTATTTCCAGTATGCATAAACACTAAAATGGGAAGAAGCAACTCAAAGATGTCCTAAGTGGCTATAGAATGTCTGTCCTATGATTCAGAGCTCTCTATGGGTAATCATTTCACACACAAATCACAAGTTCCTTTTTTTATACTATTATACTTAGCTTTCCATTTTAAAAGAACTCTATTTAATATCACAGTATAACTTACTCAGGAGATGGAACAGGAGTTGAAACAGGAGTTGATTCAGGCATTTTAGGTGCAGTTGTGGCAGTGGCATTCTCAGATATACTTTTATTTCCTATTTTAAGAAAGATGCTCATGTTGAGTTCAGTTTTTAAAAGCTGTACCATGAAAATATTTTACTATAACAAATAAAGAACTTCAGTTTCTTGGAGGAGAAGAAAAAAGTCAAATAGGTTTCCTACTACAGACTGTTTTTTAAAATCAAAGTTCTTCTAGAAAGAAATGATCATACAAGATCACAACTACAAGTAATGTGTATTATTTTTCAATCTCTCAGATAATTAAGGCAAGTCAGAAGACTATGAATTCTGCGTAATCTTACATGATTAATATACCTTCTAGATATTGAAAGAGTTATTAAAGAGAATGAGAGGAAATAAGTGGGTCATTTCAAGTGTGTACTTAGAGCTAAGCATTTTTTAAGAACAAAAAAGGCAAGATTATTTCTCCTTGCTAATAATATTTTATTAGCCATGCTGCAAGGAAAAGATGGCTTTCTAAATCAAGTAGCTATTTGATACATAAAAAGAAGACATTTGAAGTACCATTAGGACAGCCAAACCTCAGTAAAGAGGTAAGGGATAAAATCATCACTATCATAGCAGGGAAGAGTCAAAAAACAAATTCATGAACTTTATATAGACAAGATCCTTTTACTAAAAAGAACTTGTGAAATTCAAATAAACAATGAATAACAGAAGATCAGTAAGTTCCTTTGAACTATTTTTATATTTTTAAATGAAAAATCAAATTTTCTTGGCTCATTACTTGATTTTCCTAACTAGAAGGACTCCTGGAATACTAGCTCTTTAAAAGACCCATAAAATGATTAGGTACCTTCTGCCAGGTCTTCAGTTTTTGCTCCCAGAATATTAGCAGCAATATTCACCATATTTAGAATGGCATCTAAAACAAAATTAAATCAGAAAAAATACCAATACACCTAAATATTCTCATATGAATTAATATCAGATAGTCAAAAAGTCATTTATAATGATCTTTTTGCATTTTTTGGCAAGTTACCTTTTTATTCACCTGACTACTAAAGTCCAGTATAGGACACAAATAATTTCAGCCAAAAGTGTAAAGCATAAATCTGAATTTTTGTGTTCAGAAGGAATTTTAAATTTAAATATACTTTCTTGGTAAAGCTTCCCCAAACCTTTTACCAAAACACTGTTTTCAGTATACTAGAAAATTCAAGTGTAACTCAACATACGTCCTGTACTGGGACAGGGAAAAAATGTGATGATCAAAATTCATATTTTACAGAAAACCTTGTTTGTCTTTAAAAAGGCTCTACAGTTTAAAAAAAAAAACTTGAAAAAAAAAGCTTTTCCTAATGGGTGATTATCACAGGCAAAAATAAATAGAACAGGGAGATTATCCAAAGAAAAGCACAAAATAGCTATTAGCATATAATATCTATTGGTAATATAGCTAAATTCCAATTTGATACTGCATAGAATCAAATTTCTCTAATGACTTTTAAAAACTGGCTAAAATAACAATGTTTTTGGATTATAAGACATAAAAACTCTTTTGTGAATTGGATGGGGATGGATATGGGGCAGATTAATTAAAAGTTAAAGTCATAAAACAAAGTGTTACAGGTAGAGAAATTTGCAGACTTGCTAATCCTGCCTCTCTTTCCAAGTAGGATATATGAAAAAGTTGTACAAACCTCAAAATCTATACAAATAGACATTTATATATGAGGACCACAAAATAGCAGAACTCCATGAAAAGCTGGTGCTAGGAACGAGGAGGCTTCCTTCCAGTAATATGATGTAATTTCAAGTGAAATTAACTTCCATCCCCAATCTAATCTTTGAAATTCCACTAGAAGTTAAGTATTCTATTCTCCTGTTAAAATACTAAGACCTGGCAGGGGCTGCTTATTAAGCCTCGTAAGCTACTTCCATCTTAGTCTTCTTTCCTAAAAGAGATCCACAGAGTTTTCATCACACTTTCAATGAAAACCAGAAATGTGAAAAGTAGGAAAGGATCTAAAAGAGAAAAATCTAGTACATCAAGAAGGCTGGGAGCAAGCCAAGCACTGTCACATGGAGCTGATCCTATAAATATATAATTCAGTGTGGGAGAAAGTAGTAAGAGATTTTTAGACTGTTTTAAAGGTGATAGCTAGAAGACAGTTCTAATTTTGATCTTCACATAATTATGGTTCTATACTCTGAAAGACAACAAAGTAGTGGTACTTTGTTTCCAGTCATTAGTATAACACACAATAGCTTGATATACGCCATTTTTAAATGTTTAAATAACATGTTTAAATGTGTGGCCCTTCTGCCTAGCAAACTAGCAAACTGGTGAAGGGAAAAGTGGTCTTGGTTCTTTCTTAGGCTAATGAGCTGCCTCAGCAGGAGATAATGACAGGAATGGAAACTCCACATTTCCTCATAAACTAAGACAAAGTAAGGAATGGAAAATGTTATTTCTTCATAAACTCACTTTTAATGCCAACCAATACTGCAGTATTAGATATGACCTCTACTTATTCTGCTACCTTAAGTTTAGTCAAAGCTGACTGCTTCACAAAACCCAAATAGTGGAATCAATAGTCTACTTTCTTACGCATCAAAGTGATATCTAACCTTAGACTTCAAATTTTTTGGCATTTATTATTAAAGAATTCAAGGAAAGAGCATATGTTACCCTGTATAAAGAAATTAGCTTTAGAGTATTCTTTCATGAACCTAAATTTTAACACTAGCACCTACAATAAAGATGATTTATACTATCCACCCTTTTAAAATATTATTTATTATCACCATTTCAGGGAACTTGGTAACAAAAACAAAATGTAGCAAAGTTCTACTTTCTCAGCCCATTTAACCTAAAAGAAATAATTTTTCCACGTTCACAGAATATTGCCTAACATAGTCTTATTTTTTTGTCTTTTGAGAGAAAGCAGCATTGTGAATATTCTACTCTGACCATTCTCAGTTTGCATCCAAACACATGACAGCTTGTCACTGTGATAATCTGGCCACTGAAAAGACTCCAGAATAGGCTAAAGTAATAGTTTCAAATATAGATAACTGTCCCTGATTTCTCCTGGATTAGTCAACTCCTTTATTTTTGAGTTGGGTAACTTATTCACCCCACCTAATTCCTTTGGAAATAAAATTCTCCTAAGGGCCAAATATTTCCATGTTTTTATTCAGTCTCCAGTACACCAATGGCTCTTTTTGATACAGAAAACAAATTTTGTCCAGGCTGCTGAGGCTGAAGAGTTTATACCTGTGCTACAGCATAACAAGATAAACCAACAAAAAACTACTTCCTCCTATACATACTACCTCTGAAGCACACTCACTTCCATCTTCTAGGAAAATGGTCCTTCTAGCACCTTAACACTTACACACATATATATATATTCATAAAAATACTTTGACTTAAAAGAAAACAAAAACTACATTTTGCCTTAAACATGCACATATCTACCTTAAGCAGTTATGGTGATTTTAATAAAATGCAGACCACATATACAAGAGCAAAGGCAGACTTGCACAAATATTAAAGTAGACAGTGGTCTGGCAAATTCAGATAACAAAGCACAAGGAAAGCAGCATAATATGAAGAATTCTCATTGATGTAAAAAATTCAAACATTTTAGTTCAAGAATGTAAGCAAAAGAATCAGGCAGAAGAGTTGCCAGAACTGGCATACACACCAAAGCCAAGAATGCAGCTCTACGATAGTAGTTTCTTCCTTTTTAGCAGTTAAGTATATTACATATACTTAAAGAATGTCTAAATATGCAGTGTACATGCTCTCTGACATCCAAGTCTCATCAGAAGCAACATACTCTGGTGACATATATTTCCTGTAACTGCTAACTACTTGATAGCAAAAAGAAAAAGGAGTTTCTTTTATGAATAAAACTACAGAATTCTATTTCATAGGAAATATGTTCATATTAAAAACAAGGAAAAAATAAATTAGGTTCAAAATAGACCAATTTCAAGCTAACTTGGAAAGTGGTGATGATTATAGTCAAACTCAGACATTCTCATGCCAGAGGCCAGTTCTCTGGCCTGATTCTACTCTTTTACTCCCTAAAGTTATACCACCTTGGAGGCTATAGCTAAGTCAGACTCAAAAAGAGTCCCAACTGTCAGAGAAGAATAGAAGGACATAGACACAGAAGGCAGCAGTATTAGACCATGTTTATAAAGTTTTATGATGGCAAAGTCTTATCAATCAGCTCCCACTGCCTCACTTGTTCTGAAACTTCAAGAGGTGGAGATCATTTTAAACCCCATTTTCCACGCTTACGCTCAGCTGACATCTTCTCACCCATTATGTCTCACTATACAAATTCTTTCAACACCTAGAACACTGGAAGGTAACACTGCCCTTCCAGAAATTAGTAAAAAGAAAAAATAACTGATGTGTTACCAATAAACACATCTTCATGGAGAAAGATCCAAAAAGGAGGATCTAAACAAGATTCTATGACTAATTAATTAAAATAATACATTGGTCAGAGAAGAGATTACAAACAGGGAAATGTCCTCCACTGACATATGGTTAGGTTTTAATGGTGGCCAGGAGTTAATCCATACAAGGAGAAAACCCAGAATATCAACAAGGTTTTCCTTTATCTGAAACTATGGTAAGATATTACTTCCCTAAGTTGTCTTCTTTCTAGTAACCACCAGAAGCTAGACATCTTTTAGCCTGGGGCTATTTTCCAGCCCCATAAAATAATGATGCTTCCAGAGCTAACTTGGCGTTACTGAGCTAAATCATATAAGTGGCAGAATAATGACTACCATGTAACATACAGAATTAATACAAATTTAAGGGTACAAACAACAATATTAATATTCAGCCAGATAAAATAACATCATTTCTTTCACTCTTAAAAAAAATTACATCCCATAACAGTGAATGAGACACTTATTTTTATATCATCATCAAGATAGCCAGGGATCCTATTTAAAGTTTTTAAAAACAAGCCTAGGGATTATAAAGATATCACTAGATAATCTAATCACATAGGTCAAAATATGCCTAGGCAAAATAAAGTAAAAACAAGCTTATATTGAGATACTAATATGTTTTTAACAACAGGTTTTTGGGCCAATAAAAAACATTTGTCAATCCTATGACTTTGTTTTAAAAAGTCCACTGAAGTCCATACTCCTCTATGGAAAGCAAGAGGGAAAGGGGGAAAAAGGCAGGAAGGAAAGATGAAAAAGGAAGAGAAGTAATTCTTAACTCCACATACTGTGGTTATACATAATATCTACCTAAGTATATGCACTACTGGTTGAATATCTAAAAAAGTTACAAAGTTGATGTTCACACTGACATTGGTATTCAAGCAATTCAATTCACTAAGAGCAACAAGTGAAAAGCACAAGCAGCTAGTCTCCTATTTTATTAAGATTTGTATTAAATTAAATTATTAATCTCCAAATAGAAAACTCCTTCCAGTCAGTTTTACATTCTTCAGGAATAACCAAAAATAACACTAAAATATACCTACCCACATTCCACCACTAAAAATAAAATGCCAATTGGGTAATGGTCTTTCCAGTAGTCTCCTTAGTGAGCCTACCACCAGGTTCAGAAACTACTTTAAAATGACCACAAACTAAGCCACTAAGGGTCTTAGTCATTGTTTCTTTAGTTTACAAAGTATATATTATTAGTAGTAGTATTGTTATTGTTACTCAATATTATTATGAATAGAACAGCCTTTATATTTTTATAATTAAATAGGAAACTAACCATAGCCATAGATTAACAAATCCTCATTTGCTAGGATTTCACCGATATACGACCTCTTTAGTAATTCTTTCCCCAGGGAAATTCACAGCCTTTCTTCACTACAAGGAATTTGCCCCAAAATATGAGTGCTTAATTAGAGTAGAAGAAACACCTTTATAATGCTTCCATTTTTCTCTTTCTTTTCATCCACTCTTCCTATTTCATTTCCATAGAAATACTTTTCAAAAGCCAGTATATCTCTGGTTTCAACTCAAAGTTCAACTTTGGGAGAAGACGTCTTCTAAATCACACCACAACAAAATGTCTATGTATGTCAGAATGAAAAAGTTGAGAAACACATTAGTAACGTGAATAGGAAGGTCTCAAAATACTCACTTGTAGCAGAACCAAGAAGATTTTTTGAGGATTTATCCTCCCCAGTATTATAATCCAATGGATAATCTGTTTAGAGAGAACATGAAAGTATTTATGCTGAGAACTAGCTCCAATATCATGTTTAAAAGCTCAAATTATGTCCTGTCAAAGTCAGTTGAGATTTAAAACATTTTAGAATAAATATGAATTATATATCTAAAACAAGTTCACAAAAAGAAAATAAGATTCAGAAAGGCATTTAACAAACTGATATAAACCAAGGAAAATTACTGTAATGCTTACCAAAATTTTAACCATATTTGTAAGACTTTTATTCAAGCTTTCAATATACTTCACCAACCCTTACAATATCTTCACTTCACTTATGGGAAAATGAGGAAAGGAAAAATTTAGATTGTTCAAACTATGGTTAAGACATCTTAAAATAAGGACTTAAAGCAGAAATGCAACGTGTCCTAAAACTTCCCTCTTCCTCCTCAGGCTCATAGGAGTTTCTCAAAAGCTTTGGCTTTAAAGTGCTTGCTCTTAGGCTCATGGCAAATCAAAGGAATTAATGCTCATATCTACTATTTCAGCTACCTTATGAGTTTAACAGGTTTTGGGGCCCGGCACAAGGATATAATCATAATTTATAGCTCTGATTTTATGGAAAGGAGTTTCAGTCACAAATAACTGACTGATAAACCTGGAACACAATACAACAACAAGTAATCATATTGGAAAATAGGTTTAAGAAAAAATTAGTTATTAGGGTTAAAAACAACAAAACTAAAGTCTAAAGACAACAGTCATATTGATTTAAGTAATCTATACTCACCATTAGATTTTAAAAAGTAAAAAAATATATATAATAGTCACCTATTTAAAGTTACTTACCATAGTCCTCATCAAATAGTTCTTGACGTTCTGAGTGATACTGGGAATCAGCAATTTCTTCATATTCTTCCACCATGCTAGTGCCAAATACCCTATCAAAAACAATTTCATTAAAGACTTACAAAAACGTTGTTAAGACTTATCTCTTCACAATAAATGACACACATCAACTTTGGTCATGTTTTGAGGGCCACTGGCCTTTGGATTCCAAAATAATGGCTGTTCCTTACATTTTACTTATCTAATGCTTCCATTAAAATATAAAACTAATCTATTTAAGACATTTAGAAATATAACGACCAAGTTTTTATATCAGTCTAAAATGTTTCTATATATTACCATCACAGCAAAATAGCAAGCAAGTTAAACCAAATGTACAAAATGAAGTTTATTTTTTAACGGAGGATATTTTGACATTTTTCCAAAATGAATTCAAGGGAAAGAAAGGTGTCATTGTTCCTATTTCTATGGTATGGACTTCACATAAGAGAAAACTATTTCTTCACTTTAAATATATTGAGATTTTTATAAATTGCTTTTTTTAAAATAAGCACACAGTAAAGGTATTTCGTTCTGTATTACCTTATAAGGCTTAATGGACAAAAGTGCTCTGATCCAAAATGTGATACCAACTCCACCTAAAGAATAAAAGCACATGAAATGGGAAGCCAGTGGAGTTCATGTAACAATATACTTAGTTTTTTCATTATGGCATTTCTAAAAATAAAGTCCTCATTTCCCCAAAAAATCAATACTTGTAAAGTTTCTGTAATGCATTAATATGCCATGTCCTATTATTCAATATTGCAAAAGAGAAGGTTGCTAACCTTTATGTACTTGATGAACATCTGAAGCAAGAGAAAGGAAAAGAAAAAGAAATCAGTTCCAAAGTCTAGATAACATGCCATAAGCAACTTTAAGTATTTGTAAATTATACTGTATAATTAAAATATAGAAAGCAATGTACTGTGATGGATAACATTGTAGTATTCTTAATTCTTTGCAGCAATCAAAGCAAAGATTTAAATTTTACCATCACAACTAGAGAGCATAATCCAAATAACTGTAATGAAATAAATTAACTTTAAGGTTATATAGTTAACTAATCTAAAATTCACTGCTATTTTACTTATCTGTTAGATATGAAAGCATTTTAAAAGCAATTAATAAACAGTACCTAGAAACAATCTATCTTAAATTAAATATTAGAGATATGTATCACGTATCTATCTACATATGAATTTATATATTGATACATAGATATTTATGTATATATTCTATGTATATACATATTGATAAAAAGATTAGCTAGTATATTATGAAATGATATTTATATTTATATAATATTGTACACAAGTTGTTCCAGAAAGAATGAATTTCTGGTATGCTATGTTATTTCAATTATAATTTGCAGAAGTGGAAGATATTTATCAACTCACTTTTAAAAAAAGCTGTTAAAAAGTAGTTTGTAGATTTGAGTTTAGTTCTTTTAGGATAAGGAAAACCCAGGGAAACTTATATAACATTTACTGTTATAAAATGAGAATCAGAAAGTGTTTTTTCCCTCTAGACACAATTCTACCAAAGATGGTTTTTTATAAAATTAATCATCCAAATGCTCTATAGTGTCTCACCATAAAAGGTACAAGGTAGAAAATTTTACACGGCATTTTTTATGCTGCCAAGAAAATATTCTTTCATTATTACAAAGTAGCTAGTATAAAGAATGATTCTCAAAACTATTTCGTAACATGTGAATTGTCTTACTTGCAAAATTAAATACAATTATATCACCTGGCAAATGATTTTTAACATTTTTTCCTCCTCACAGTGTAGAAAGTGTACTACACAAAAGTATCATTAAATAATTGTTTCAGTACTCATTTTAAAAGGAATTGAAGATGATCCTTCATTTTTCTGAACTCTGTTAATTATTAACTGAGAATATCAACTGTGTTTTCAAAATAGAATTTAGCATTTTTATGCTGAAACTAAGAATACTACAAGGTTAGCCATATATAGAAGTCAATTTAATACATGCTTTAAAAAGAGACAGTAAAATCACAAAAGATGAAATTAGGTAGCAGCTATAAGTTCTCACATTTAAAAAAGAAAGGATAGAAATCAGAACTGCTGCCATTCCAAAAGGTCATATTATTAACAAAACAGTATTTTAAGGTATGGCTACTATTTTAAAGAAAAAAAAAGGGGCAGGAAGGAGAGGAGTAGGAAATTCTCCTATTTTGTCTAAATCTAATTCAAGAGTAATAATTCCACTTGATTAGTTGGTGGAGGAAGCAGAGGGAATACTTAATATCAGTGTTTAAAAGTCTACTTTATTTTAAACTGGTGTTTGGACACAGTATATTTCATCTGAATACACAAAAGAAATGGTAAAAGTCAAATAACTGGATATTACCATTAAAATGATCCAGGAATCACAGTCTAAAAAGGTAAGAAATCAGACCTGCTTTAAAGACTTCAGTGATTAGCAACGATTTGGGTTTCAAAATAGAGAGAAATATAATACTATGTAGATGATGTTTTGCATAAAGACTCAAAAAATTTAAGAGTTATAATGTGGAATCTTATCAGAGCCACAAATAAAAAACCAGCCTAACTTACCAGTGATGCAAAAGGGAATGTATTAACATTTGTCTCACCAAATAATATATATCCAAGCAAGAACTGTTTTATTAAATGGTATATTACAGTCAATTTCCTCCAAATTTTTCTGGTTTCTAAATGGGTTGGGGTGTACAACGTGTGAATAACAGACATGTTTTCATTATAAAACATAGTACTCCATGTGTAAACATTACCTTCACATATTTTGCATACATCTGTTCATCTAAAGGGAAACTCTGGACATTCCGCTCATCTCTACCATGGAAAGTACCCAGCTTAATCCACTTATTTGTAGGATATCTAGATAATATAAAATATAAATATTATTTTTTAAGAATTATAAACCACATACTGAGAGGTTCCATATTTTCAAAATACAGCCTATACATTTTTTCCCTCTCCAAGTGAACACTGACTTAACATAGTTTAAATATAACAGGTCACTGAATTAAATAAATACATTTTCTTTTCCAACTAAACTCATAGGTTCCTCTCTACTGGCAAAGAATACGTTGAAAAATCACACCATTAGACAAAAGTAGGGCCAGTACTACTTCTTGGGGTTTGGGAGGGTTTCCTGGAGGTTTTAAAACAGAAAGTAGCCAGGAGATCATCTTGGAAGAAGGTGGTACAACTCTGCACATACTGACAAGTGTATGATGACGAAAAGTATAAATGTAAGTACTGGTGGAAAGGGAATCAGGAAAAAAAAAAAAACCTTTTACAATCATATTTGAATCTGACATATCTTACATAGCTGTTCCCCTTTAAAAGGAAACTGAGTATGAAAATCGAAAACTATTATTTTTGTTTACTGCAACATTTAAAGAACACCTCAAAATAATGAGCTCTCTTTTCCCACATTAAAAAAAATACACTTTACTTGTCAGAGCTGTGTATGTCCATTTGACATGTAAGAAAATTGCAGCTTAGAAAAAAAGGAAGTGATGTGAACAATATTAGTGGCAGAATAATAGATGGAATTCTCAAGAGGTCTTAACTAATTTCAAAAACTATATATGTGATGCTAAGCATGAGGTGGAGGAAGAAACACCATGGAAAACCCTTAATGATCAATGACAGAAGAAGAGTTACAGAAATAATAGCATCCTACATGGCATATCGTGGGCACTAAAAAAGTATTTATGGAATGATTAAATACCTCCACTGAAGGAAAAATATTAAGTATACATTAAAAATGGTATGTTTAAAAGACAAAAGGATATTCTCAGGATGTAAGGAGTAAAAAGCAAATACATTATATACAATAAATAACTAAATGCATAGGAAAAACTGGAAGGAATACATTAAAATGCTAACAATGGTTATCTTTGGTTGATAGGATGCAGTTCTTTTCCAAGTTTCTTACAATGTATGTTTATTTCTTTCATAATCACACATGTACAAAAAAGGTTCCAGAATATACTTTAGCAAAAATATACCTCATAATATAAAAGGAAACACCTGTACATGTATGTTTTTAATAACATTTTAAAGAAATGTTTGGAAGCAATAGAGCATAAAGATTAAAAGTAAGGACTTGGAAGTTACAGAGTTCTAGGTTTCAATCTTGGTTGGCTAACTCACAAAGTCACGTGACCTAGGCAAGCTACTTAACCTCCTCTTGTCTGTTTCCTCATTTTATAAGGGAATAATATCAGATGGGTGTTATGTTTAAAGCATTATATGAGCTAATGAAAGTGATTAACAAGAGGCTACAATACAGTAGTACTGTTACTGTTATTACAAACCAATAATAAAATGTCGAAGTCAAAAGGGTGACCCATTTTTTTTATTTTATTCCAAAGATCCAACATAGACCCTATAGAAACCAGCTTTAGAATTTACCTGTCACTGATAGAAACCAGAAAGTCTTTAGGAGTAGAAGAAAATAATTCATAATTTGCAATATCAAGCTGTTTTACTTGAATTGGTTCACAGAGTTCAATAACAAACCTTCAAAAAGAACATAAGACAATTGTTTAGATAAACCAACCAAAATAACAGTATTAAACACACTCAATTTGTATAAACTAGACTTCTATTAAAAGTTACTCATTAAAATGTTAAGAAAGGAAGAGGATTTATAGCCTGAGTTATCCATAAGGGAACACCTTTAAGTATTTCCCAATAATATCATTAGTGGGGAGAAAAAATGTAAATAAAACAAGATACTGATTTTGCCCCACCTATTTTTAAAAAGATACTTTTTTTTAAATGATAAGCTCATTCTCAGAGAAGGGATGACTTTACTAAGAACAGCCAGTGATAGTGTCAAGTGACTAGTCTAGAGGTACATATATTGTCTTAAAGGTATCACAG
Organism: Daubentonia madagascariensis; assembly: GCA_023783475.1. Lineage (NCBI taxonomy): Eukaryota > Metazoa > Chordata > Mammalia > Primates > Daubentoniidae > Daubentonia > Daubentonia madagascariensis. The sequence goes on from JAKFHU010000978.1 coordinate 31,016,334, forward strand.
GCTTTGATTTAGCTCGTAGAAATTTATCTTAAGGACACGTCGCTCCAGATAGCCACCCTTGCATATACATTTTACTATATCAAAGCACAGTCTATAAGAGAAGGGGGGGGGGAAGTCAGCTTAAATATTTAGCATGGAGGATTGATTAACAAATTATGGTTCACCCAGACAATGACATACTATTAAAACTAGTACTAGAAGCTATCATTTACATAAAAATCTAGAAAATGTAAACTAATTTATAGTGACAGAAAGCAGAACTGTAATTGCTGTGGGGGAGGAAGGTTTGAGAGATAGAAATTACAAAGGGGTGTTAGGAAACTTTTGGGAGTGATGGATATGTTCAATATCTTTATTGTGGTGATGGTTTCATAGATATATAAATGTCAAAACTTATCAAATTATACACACTTCAACATGTTGTAGTTTATTGTACATGTAATTTATTGTATGTCAACTACACCTCAATAAAGCTGTTTTTAAAAATTGATGCTAGAGATCTATATTTACTAACATGGGAAGATGCCACAAAATATTGCTGCTTAGAAGAAAATTAAAAGTATAGTTCCAAATGCATAAAATAAAACTGCATATAGCATGGTATTTGAGAATAGAAATGCTCATGATATCTAACACTCTAATCACTTCTTTAATAAACTATTATATCAAAGGAGAGCTTACCAATATTGACAATTAAATGCTAAATAAATCAAAAGCATTAAAAATAACATAGTGTTTAATCTTGGAGAGCAACACAACTAAGTCCCAGGAGATGGTAAAAACAATCAGGTTTCAGGGAAAGGCTCATGAGGAGAGGAGGCAAACTAACATTTGCTGAATGCTTACTCTGGGTCAGAGGCCATATTAGATGATTTACACCCATCCTTTGATTTAATTCTTACAACCAAACTACAAGAGGTATTACCTCCATTTTATACAATCACTAAATAAACACTAATTGGCTACTTCACATTTTTCCCTTCTGCCTTTCAATAATAACAGAAACCCCCAAGATGCAGTTGAGCATATGGCTTCCCATCAAAGACTGTAATTCCTAAACTTGGCTATGTTTCTTTCTTCTGAGGGTCTAGCCAGCATGTTATGACAAAAAATGTAAAATGTAATGAAAGGGATTACAAATTTTTAAAAAGAAAAAAAATATCAAGGGAAGCTATAACTCTCTACATAGAACTCCCAAAAGGATCTACATATTAATTATTAGAAATAAAAAGAGAATATATGGTAGTCAGACATAAGATCCATATATAAAAATCAACTGCATCACTGTACACAATAGAATGTAATTTTAAGGAGCTATCATTTATAACTATAACAAAAAAAAAAGTTGTGCAGGAAGAAATTTAACAAAAAAGATATACTTTTATGGAAAAATTTTTAAAATAATAATAACTTTATTGAAAGACATTAAAGACAACAAAGAAAGACATGCCTTATTTATGGATAAGAAAACTCAGTATCTGAAAGTCATTTAAAGATTGAATACAATTCCAAACAAAATCCCCACATGACATGTGGGGAACTAAGGTCTAAAATTTGTAAGAAAAAGCAGAGGCAGAAGAACAGCTAAGTGAGTCCAGAAGTACAAAACTTGCCCTACCAGATATTAAGATTTATGAAGCTAAAGTGAGGTGTTACTGCAGGTAATGATAAACTGACCAATGAAATAGAACAGAGAATCCAAAAAAAATCCACGCATATAAGGGAACTTTACAACAAATCAGAGGGGTTAGTGTGAATTATTAAATAAACAATTATCTAAACAGAAAAATGGGAAGGGGGCATGAATCCTTTCTATACACCATATTTTAGAAAAAAAAAATTTCAGAGGGATGAAAAATCTAAATGTAAAGTACAAAATGTTTAAATTCTAGAAAAAATGCAAGATAATATCTTTATATTTCCCCCAGGATAGGAAGAGATCGCCAACATAAAAAAAAATTCAACATTTTAAGACAGATAAATTCAGCTACATTAAAATTAAAATAGTTTCTTTTCCTCAAAAAACACTATAAAGAAACTGAAAGGACAATCTACAAATTGGAAAAAATATGTGTAACATATATAATTTAAATGTTCTATCCAGAGTTTTACAAAACAGACTAAGTTGTATCCACTCTATAAGATAAACTGCTAAGTCGCATCTAGACTCCTACTAGACAATAAGAAAAAACAAACATAAGTAAATCAACAGAAAACAGAGGAAAAAATGAAACACTGAATGGCAAACACACGAAGATATGCTCAATCTCATTAGTGATCAGGGACTGACATCTCTCTAAGATACCAGCTCCATAACAACAGAGATTTCAGTCTATCTTGTGAAAAAATATTTTTTCAGAATCAGCAGCATTCACATAACAGGTACTCAATAAATATCAAATCACTGAATGAGTAGGACAGGAAGTCTCAATATCCTAAAATGTCAATTATTCCAAAATTCATCTAGAGTTGATGCAATTCCAATGAAAATGCCAGCATGATTGTTTTTATACAATGAAACAAGATAATTCTAAAATTTAAAAGAAAAAACCACGGGACAAGAATAATAAAGGCACTTCTGAAGAAGATGAGGTATATAAACTGGCTCTAGCCGATATTAAGACTTATAAAGCCATAATGAGACAGTGTGGTCTTACTATGCCTTAGGGGGGGGTTAACCTACTCAAACCAGGTGAAATCAGTTAAAGATGTTCTAAAGCTCTTTAATCACACAATGAAAAGATGCATACATAAATATGCAAAAAGTAAAATACAGAATAACACACACACAAATACGTGTCACTTAACGACAGGGATACAGTCCAAGAAATTTGTCATTAGGTGATTTTATTGTTGTGTGATCAAAGAGTGTACTTACACAAACCTAGATGGTATAGCCTATTGCTCACAGGCTACCAACCTGTACAGCATGTTACTATACTGAATACTGTGGGCAACTAACACAATGGTAAGTATTTGTGTATCTAAACATACCTAAATATAGAAAAGGTACAGTAAAAATATGATATTACAATCTTATGGGAACACTTTTGTATACACAGTCCACTGTTAACTAAAATGTCATTATGTGGTGGCACATGACTGCACATGCTGTCTGGCAGAAACATTAAAATACAAATGGGTGGCTATGATCACTTATTCTTCAAATCATAATAAAGAAAAATAATTGCTTCATATGATTTCATCCCGGCATGTCTTTGCTTGAAATATAAAATTTTAGAGCATAAAAATTTGACTTATCACTGACTACAAAGGCTTTTTACAAATAAAAACAAAAACCTAAAATTAATACTTTGATTATCTCAGATAATCATTTCCTCAAATTCAATTTTTAGATCAAATGGCAAAAAGAAAAATTAAGTTTTTTAAATCATCTCTCAATACCCTTAAACAGTTTGGTTCATTCCAAAAGGAGTGAAAGCCAAGAGTAGAATAAGCATTATCTTTTAAGTTTAAAGAATTTTTTTAAAAAATTATATATACTATTCACTCATTCATTCATTCTAGTAAAACAACATGATGATGGTGATTTTCCTCCATTCTTTTTTAAAAAGCTGCTTTGTGCAATAAAATCAAGTAGTCTAATAACACTGTTAGTACATCACACATTACCTTCCCCCACGTATCTGTTCCTTTTCCTATATTGTTAGTTAATGGCAGAATCATAGATCCAAGCAGAGAAGCCAAAATCCTGGGAGATTTCCTAGATGTCTCTCTCTTCTTCACATCCAGTTACTAACCAAGAGCTGCCAATTTATCTGCTTTAAATGTCTTTCAGATACATTCCTCTTCTCTGTAACAAACTGCCTATGCCTTAGTTAAAGCCCTCATTTCTCACCTGGGCTATGCTAACAGGTTCCAAATTGGTTTCTCTGCTTCCAATTGCATTCTGTTGAAGGCCATCCTTTGAGGACAATCCATCTTAAAATGCCAGTGAGATCATGTCACTCCTTTCTTAAAACAAATGCTGCCCTCCATAGTCTTTAAGACAAAGTTCAAAAATTTTTAAGCTGGGTATGTAGCACTGGATGGCCTGGTTATATATAAACTAATGGTCCAGCCTCATCTTCCACTACTCTAATTGTACCTTTATTCTTGTCACACCTAACAGTTGCCCAGAAGAATTATGTTCCTTTTAGCACTGTCCCTTTATTCTTACAGTTCCTGAATACCTTTGCCTCCTTCATCTACCATTTCCTATAAGTCCTTCAAGATTCAGCTCAGAAATTACCTCTTCCAGGAAGCCTGCTCTCATGCCCTCTTGCAGTCATACATCATCTCTCTTTCTATAATACCCTTTCAACAGTACTTTTAATACCATTTCATAATTGCTTCACCAGGTCTGTCATTGTTTGCTTTTTGTGACCTCCTTAAAAGGAAAGGCATTTTGTCCTCAATTTTGTAGAGTATCAGCACTAATCAATCATGAATGTTTATTAAATGATTATTATGAATAAATCAATCTAACCCTAATATAAAAGCTTAACATAATATGTACACATATAGAATGTACTTTTAAAATTTTGTTTTACTTACCAAATTTTAGTGCTACAAGGATTCAACATATAAAGATCCATATTTTCTATAAGAATAGCAGATGTGCTCTATTTTAAAAAGAGGAAAGTGAATAAATTACTTAAGGAAAAACAATGAAAAAATACTTATTTCAATTCTGTAGTTTTCTAGGACTTAAGTATTTTTACAATACACCACACCTAAGACTCTGAAATACTCATTTGGGAAAGCAGCTAAGATTTACCACTTATGACCACAGCATTAAATTAGCCTTATAACAACACATTTAAAATCCAAGGTCTGTTACTGTAAAGCAAAAATAATTTTCTGTTAACTATTTCCTTTTTAAAATTTCATGCAGATTTTAAAAGTTAAAAAACAGGGTACAATGTATAAACCAATGTAACTAAGAATTCATACAAGAAAACATCTTGAAAGGCATAGCCTACATTTATTTGTGAACGAGGAAAATAGCTCACGTTAAAATACCGTTCCCAGTAACAAATGCCTATATTTTAAAAAGTCATTGGTTTCCTATATGTAAAAAGAAAACTTATGCTAAAAAGTACCTTGGCTTCCGGATTAGCTGCCAGAATTTTGGCACCACATTCTACTGAGGCATAATTATTTCTATTTTTCTGGACCTTTTTGGTGGCATGTGAACCTCCATTAGAAGATGCATGCATTGACTGACCTGCAGACAAACGTTATTATAAACATATATTTGATGATTACGATTGAAAATACCCCCAGCAACACAATGATCTCAAAAGCAACAAGCTACCTTCTAGAGAAGAATTGGTTTTAATGCTTAAGAGAATATTTTAAAAATCTGTAAGAAATTCAAAATGCTTTACCTCAATAGCTTTAAAATATCCCCAACAAACAAATTAACTACAAAAATCCACATTACTTGATTTCCATCAGAGTAATATAACCCATAAGATGAAGCTTGTCCATGAGAATCAAAGCTTTTTGTATTCATATTTTTTTCTATTAGGGGTAAGTGTTAACTTTCTATATGAAACCCCAATATAAAGAATTCTTAACTCTGAGACTTATTCTACAAACGCAAAAAGAAAATATAATACTTTATTCCAACTCTATTTACAGTTTAAAGCTGTATGACTCAAAACTTTCCATGCCTCAATTTTCCTATAAATTGAGATGAAAATCACTGTTCTACCTTCTTTATTTTATCCTCACTTAAAATAATTACAAGAATGGCTTTTAATTAAGATTAAAACTATATAATTATGTACAGGTAAATGACATATGAGTAATCAACAACTTGGTAAGCGTCACCTTTAAAACATTTCAAAAGTAAGTTTTATTTTATTTTACTAATTAAAAAGACAAAAGCATATTCAAACCATCCCCTAAAAAAAAAAAATTAAAAAAAAAATAATCCTAGTGCTTCCTTACTTTTTTCTTTCTCTACTTCCATAACTTTCTTCTTCCATTCATCAAACGTTGGTATATCTTCTGGATCTCTGGGACTTGCTACAGATGTAGGGTCAATTTCTCCTGGTTTTGTATAATCAGAACTCTGAAACAAATGCCAAAAAATAAACAGATTTCAACTTTCACAGAATACAAATTAACAAATTATAAAAATAAATACAAATGTTTCGTCCAATTTTATAATGAATGATAATATTTCAAAAAAAGGAAAAAGGTAAAAAGAAATGTTTTAGTTTACTTAAAAGCTGAATTTCTCTTGAAAGAACTGAAACCTTTGATTTAGAATGTATTCCTTCAAATGTTAGCAATATAAGCATGGGTTGTTTAAAAAAAACCTATATTATATCCTAAGCAAACAATTACTCATATATAAACTGTACAAATTAATAAACACTATATTTGTAGTAGTGCATCCACCTTAAAAATCTAAATTAAAATAATATATCCACTAAAGGAATCTAACTAATTTAAGATGTAGTATATATTATTTCCAGAAAATCCTTAAAAAGAAGTACCATGTATATAAAAGTTTTAAGGTGAATTTAAAAACCTAAATGTGAACAAACAAAACCTTACATTGCAGAAGAAGAAACATCTTTAAGAATCAGGCTAATAAAAGGATTTAACAAGATCCAGAATGTACAAATCATTTTAAAAAGCTGACACATTTGACAGATTAACATTTAAAAATTAAATAAATCAAAAGACCACAAACTACATGGAACAATAAGCCAGAGACTGACAGAGGTATGTGCAACACATTCGGCCAACAAATAATTATTACCAACTATACAGAGTACCTTCAAACCAATAAGGGGAGGGGATTGAGGCGGTAGGGACAGAATAAAAACAATAAATTTAGCAAAAAGAAAACAAATTTTCAGTAATAATCATGGAATGCAAATGAAAACCAGAGATATCATATAAATTATACCAATATGATAGAAGTTAAAATGTGACAGTCTGTGGCCAAATATGGCATGTCTACTGACCCACGAGAAATCTATCAGACTGAAAGGAGTGTAAAATGTAATAATATTAGGTAAAGATGTGTATACTCACTAAATTCACTATGTATAAATGTCAGTGAAAATGCACACGTGCCTCAGAAATATGCATAAGAATGCTCATTGCAGCATTGTTCTTAATATCAAAAATAATAAACAACCTAAATATCCATTAATAGAAGAATGGATCAATTGTGGCAGAGCAGCTATAACAGAGCAGCGGAAACCATGAATGGACAAATCTTAAAAACAATGTTGAGTAAAATGCTACTTAAGGCAAGAAGGATGTCATTCTATATTGTTTCAAAATATGCCACATAATAGTATGTACTGTTTATAGTTATTTGGAAAGCTCTAAAAAGAAAAAACAACAACAGAAAAACCCACCAAATTGAAAATAGTGGTTAGATATGAAGAGAAGGGATGTAACTGAGGAAGGAAATACAACTGTGATATTTTTTCCTAAAACAGAAAAATAAATACATAGATGTTCATTCAATTATTTAATCATTTCCGTATTCCTAAAACAATGTTTAACATATTTATTAACCGTGTCTTGAGAAGTGTACAAAGTCTATTTAGACAGCTAACTCTGGTAAATAACACAAGTCTCATTTGGTATATTTGCTATATGAGGGCATGCTTTTGAACACTAACATGAAATACTTGTAACTTCTGGAACTATAATTTCTTTTTTTCTTAAAAGAAAGTAGAACCATTTCCAAACCTCCCTTTAGGAAGACTTTGCAATTTGGTCCCCACCCAACTTCCATTTGGAGTGTTTTGTAGAATAATCTAACTAATTTGCAGCACAAAGCCAGTCATCTTAATGACTGTACAAAAGGAAGACTTGAAAAAATCACGTGGATTCATATTACTACCCCTCTCATTTCACTGAGTCTTCTGATCAAAAAAGCTCACATCATATTTCTTCCTTTCTTTCCTTTCTCTTTTCTAGAAATTGGGTGGTTGTACCAGAATGGAATTTTGCTTCTTGGTTATCCTGTGCTTCTGATGATTATAATCTACCCCAAACTAAAAAAAAAAAAAATCACGAAGTCTATGGCTATTAAAAAAAAAATACATGGCAGAAAATAAAGATTAAAGAGGTAGGATTACCACTAATTTAATTTTAAAAATTAAATAATAAAAATCTAGTTGAATATATTGAGAAAATAAACAAGAAACAGTTATAAAAATTAACCTAGCTGAGATAGTAAAGAGTAAATCCCAAATACAAAAATTTCAACAAAAAGAACATATATACCCTTTGAGGCCCAGGCAAAGCAATCACTATTTCCTCTTAGCAACAAATAAGAGAACTAAACAACACAATAAAATCACTTTGGTAATGCAGTTGTCTAAAACAATACAATAAAATCACTTTGTAAAGCACTGTCTATAAGCATGGCAAACACTGTCTCCCAGATCCTTGAGATAACAGGATAGCACAAAGATCTAACTGCATCAGAAAGCAAACTCCCCCACTCATACAAACTTAACCGGGAAGAGTTATGCTGAATTGGATACTACATAAAACTACTGGATATTACTCATCATGTGCTCAATATCTGTGACAATTTTTGTGGGATACTAATTTATTTCATAGGTAATTAATACAGTTAATTAAAATTCCACTCCTTTGCCTATTAGCACAGACTCACAAACAGTTTAAGTCCCTTAGGTAAAAAGAGCAAATTCCCCGTCTGCAAAGTTAAGAAGAACAAGCACATCTAGGACAAAGCTGGCTGCCATGCTTGAATTTTATATTTGATACTTATAGAGCTCCAAAAAAGATGTTTTAATGTTTGTCTAATTTTATTTATGGATGTGATATTTGACAATTAAACTTTAACATATGCTTGATTTGGTTTCATTGGGAAAATCAGTTCCTTCAAGATGTTGGACTATGAAATGCCGAGCTCCTATATTTATAAGAAGCGTCATAGAAACAGTTTTAGTCTACAGAATGAAGTTTCATTAGTTGTAAGTGCAGATACACCGAAACTATGTGAAGAAGAAAGCGGAGAACAGAAGACCCCACATTAAAAAGGAACAAATGTGGATGCAGTACTGAGCACTTTGAACTACTCTTTCATCTCACTTGTTTTTGCTAAAACATTCATGAAGTGACCTTCTTCTCTTTTACTTAGTTATTTCTTACGTGAGGGGAGCCTAATGTGCTGTGTTGACACTTCTTCAGGAAATTCTATACTGGCCTTTACATAAAGTAAAAGGAGAACTCAGAAGGAAAAAAGAAAATAAAACTGCTCCACTATGATAAATCCTATCTTTATTGTAAGAATCACATTCTGAAATATAAGTTGGTCTAGTTGTATTTTGCACACAAATAAGGTAAAATGTCCCATAAAAATAATTCTGGTTGAAGAGCCTAAATTTAACCTTGTATTATTAACTTATATTCTGAAGATACTTAAATTTAATAGTCATAGCCTCTTCTATATAGTTTTTTAAGAAACTGCTAAATAAGGACTTTATGTATCTGGCATCAAACAGCCGATGGTGGCAGAAAACCATTTACTTAATAAGGTACAACCAAAGAGAGTTCATACTTGGAACAACTTATGCATAAATACTATATTGGAAACAGAACCATGAAGTAACCACTTGTTCTTAGGAAGCACAGTTCACGTCAGTTCCACACGCTACTGTCTAATGTCCCTGATTTTATGACAAATATGGTTAGCTAATTACTACAAGAATAGTTAATAACAAAAATGCATTATATAATAAAGTAGGAGATAGCGCAAGTTATATACCTACCTCATTTTTTAAATTATCTGAAGCATTCAACGCAGATTTTGGATCATCACTACCCTGTTCACTTGCTGCAACTTTTGATTCAAATTCTGATTTTGTTATCTTTCCTTTGCCATGTGAAGATGACGCATTTTCTATATGCTGTCCAACAAGGCTATTTGAAACCAAACGATATATTAAATAAACAAATTTTAGCTGGATAACAAGTTTTATACAATCTAAATTGTTACAACTATCATGTACAAAGTAAACCAAGAAAAGAACACAAAGAGATAAGTTTTTTCTCAATCATAAAGTGGAATTAAGCATGCAGCAAAGTCCATTCAAACGTGGTACTGCTGTTATTATGGAATCATACCAACAAAAAACAACTGCTCATACCCACCTTTCAGGTGGACTGACAAAGGAAGGTTGTTCAATTGGAGCACTTGCATCAAGGGCTTCACCAACATCACAATCAGTTTCAGATTGCTCAGTTTCACTTGGCTTGGCTATAGGGATAGTACCAGATTTTTCTATTTCACTAAAAAAAAGAAACAAGAAAGACAATCTGGTGATTAAATGAACTTAATGTAATATAAACTAAAAAATGCTATTAGTGATTTCCAAAACATAATCTAAGCCAAAGAAAGAAAAATGCTTTATAATTCTTCTATACACTTTATATATACTAACTCGTTTGGATAAAGGAAATGCTTAATGTAATATTAAGAGATGGGAATTCTGTTTTGTTGCTTGGAGTGTTGTTGGAAGGAGCTACAAGGAATACATAACAGATTTCCTAAATTAAAAATAACTTAAGCCTAAATTCTGAGTATTTATTATCAAGCTGAAAAGAGTAGCTATTCACACAAAGACATAACTATGAATGGAATGAATACTTAACGGAAATGAATCACCTGACATTTCAGTTTTTGATAATTATAGGAAAGATTATTCAAATAAGCACTGTGTTTCCTAAGTAGAACCTCCCTTTACCTAGACTATGTAGAGATTTCACAGCTGGGATCTCATCAACTTCATTGAGTTAGCTAAATAAATAAACTCATTATAAAATCATTACATTCCAAACATACATACACAAAACACAGGCATGACAACTTAGGTCTTCAAACTTGAGTATTCAATCTGCCTTATCTTATTAAGAAATTTTTCTATCATTAACTAGGGAGATTTTTTTCTTTGTAATGACTTACTCAAGCTTTGAGACAGGAGTGATTTCTGAGGTAGATGAGCTGGAAATATTTTCAACGTTTTCACTGCCCACAACTACATTGGAAGAATCTTCATGTAAATCAACTGTAGGGACTGTCTCAACCACAGGTGGACTTAACTTTTCTGACTCCATTTTCTGTTTTAAAAAAAAAAAGTCAGCTATATTAAATGTTGAGAATAGTAAATAATCTCTTTAGCTGAACAGGAATTTATAGAAAGTATTTCCAAAAAATGCCAATATAAAGAATGTTCACTAAAAAAGTACTTTTATAATCCTTTCTTCTAACATTATTGTATTAAAATACAGGCTCTACACATTTTTCACGGCATTTCATACACTAAGACAAAGTGGTTGTCTCTTTCTCCTGTCCTATTTCCTACTTTGTATTAGGACCTACAAACATTTCCCTCTTGCTGTAATTAAAGAATGCTAGGAGCAACAAAGAAATCAGTACAACAAACAACACAGTATAACAACACATAGTTCTTGTTCCCCCAAGCAGTTTAGGAAATAATGTTTATCAATAAACAATATAAGATATGTATAAGTAACATCACAAAGCAATAAATTATTCTTGCTGCTCCTTCATTCCTGAATTCCTGGGCTATTTACCTATCCAAAAGATAATTTGAAATCTACCTAACATCTATTCATTTTTGAAAACTTCTATCAGCACCTCCTCCCCGACAACCACTCCTAAAAAGAATTAGCCATTCGTTCCCCTTCCTCTAAGCCTCCACTGTTCTCTGTACAGACTTTCATCACAGCATTTATAACACCTCAATTGCCATTGTTCATGTCTCCCTCTCTCCAACTATACTATAAACGTCTTGAGTAAGAACTATGTTCTCTTGATCTACATATTCCCAATGTCTAGCACCTAGTACATAGTAGGCATTTCAAATATTCAATAAATGAATGAAGGAATGAGAGGTACTCATGCTCAGTTCAAGGAAAAGAGAAACTATGGACTATTATGGATTTAAAAAGCTAGGCCTTAAAGAAAAGAAGGCCAGTACGGGAGCAGGAAAAAAACACAAGGCACACAAGGCATGGAGTCAGAAGAATACAGAGTATGATCATCTGGAGAATTATTTACACTGAAAAATTCACAGAGGAATACAAATATTAGTTTGTATTTTTATGGTAGACGCCTTGAGAAAAGAACTAATGCCTTATTATCAAATACTATATTATCATTTCAACATGTATTCAGAATTCAAAAGTGAGATAATTTACATTCTTTTTTTAATTAAGTTTTCAAAATCCGATGTGTATTTTACACTTAGAGTAAATCTCAATTTGGACTAGCTGCATTTCAAGTGCTCAATAGCCACATGTGCCTAGTAGCTACTGTACTAAACAGCATAGGTATATAAGATGTAGTATTTCAAACTATTTGAGCAAGAGTATACCATGATAAAAATTCTAGGAAATGAATAATGGCAGGACTATTGAAGCCATATAATTGGAAGTGATACAGGTATCACTTTTCTCTTACTCCTATGCACATACCCTTGACAAATGTCTTCTAGAATCCAATAAAATGAAACTCACTCTATTCCTTTAGATAACCTAGTAAGTTACAAAATAGCCTTGGCTGTACTGAAAGAAAGAGAGAGAGAGAGAATTCTCCCTCACTAAGAGCTGAAATTTGTTTTTTTTAATATTTGAGATATTTAGTTTTTCCTTAGTCCTTCTGCCTCCAGATCGAATATCCCCAATTCCTTCAGCCATTACTAATATTAAATGGTTTCTAGATGCCTCAGCACTCTGGTCAGTTTACAGTATATATATTCTACTTTTTAACATTTTCATAAAATCTGGTGCACAAAATGAAAAATAATACTTAGAACGTAATATGAGAGAAAAAGGGAGAAAACATATTTTAACTTATTATCTATTAATTCATATACCACAATAAGTGAAAATGTTGGATCAAAATACTATGTTCTACATACAAATACTTCATTTAGCTGTAAGTAAAGCAGATTAGAAAAATATTTCCCGACATCTGAAAACCTGAAGACACAAGATACATTACAGTGACCCAAAATGAAACCTAAGAAGAAATCAGGACTTATACCCAAACTTTTACTACAAAGAGAATAGTCACATTTATTATTAAATCTGGAATTTTACATTTTCTCAAAAGTACTACTATTATTAGCAGGCGAATGGCTTAAGTCCAGTTACATGGTACTTCAAAATGAAAAAATAATAATATATATCGGTGACCAAACAGGTTTTCCATCTTGTGAACTAGCTTGAAAGGGCACATTATTAAAAATCAAAGCATCATGGCTTACTTGTACATCCACAATGTAGTCATCTTTTAATTTATGTTCTTCTGAAGGAATAGGTAAATTTGAACCCAATTTTCCCGGTAATTCAGCACTGATAGGTTCCTCTCTTTCAACCTATAGAGCAACAAAGAAAAAAACACTAACTGATAAAATTGTTTCACAAAACCATTCTAAAGCAATAAAAGACCATCTCTTTCTACACCTTAAAACCAAAAAAACTCACCTGTATATATTTCACTGTAATTACTTTCACTTGTTTACATGCTTATTGTCTATCTCCTTGTCTCCCCCTCCTTGTCACTATACTTAAAATATACAATACATGAGTTGAAGAACCTCATTTGATTTCTTCATAAGCACTTTAGTCTTACCACCCAGCACTGTGTGTTAGGCACATAGTAAAGCTTCAATAAATATTTGATGAATGAATGTACATAAAGCTCTTTCTTTCATCTCTCCTTGACACTTAATTCACATTCAAGTTAGGACTCCTCATACCTTTATGTCTTTAAATGTGTCTTCTAGAGTATAAATTTCATAAAAGCAAAGTTTATATTCATCTTTGTTTACCTGAGCCTATCTAACACATACTAGGTACCTAATGTTTGCTGAAAGAGTGTTTCCCTCATTATTATTAAAGTAATGCTTTACTAAAATTCATTTTTACATTTATCTCATCAAAAAAGAGATTAGATCTAAATCTTATAGACTGCATGAAACAATAAAATTACAGGTTTTTTTGAGGAATATTTAGCAAGTCTTCAAAATTTTAAACGTTCAATCCCAGAAATATATCTTACATAACTCAAAAATATAAATAATCCACTCCAAATAACATGACAAAAAAAAACCCAAGCATGTAAAAGTAATTGTTGATACACACACACAGGCATGTGTACACACATGGCTAGGAACACAATGCAAAATCTGTCAATAAAGAAACGCTTAATAAATGATATGTCCATGATAGGATAAAAATGTAGCCATTCAGAAAAATACATCAACATGAAAAGATGATAAATGAGATATCATTTAGGGAAAAGGGGAAATCAATTTGTAGAATATTTACATGACATTTTAATGGAAATAAATATATTAATTTCTGTGTGTTTATAAAGGTGCATCTACACCCACAGAACAAGGTCTGAACATTTTCACAAGAACTAGTAAACTGTTATTCCTTTGGGGAGGGGAATGGGATATAAATATGAATATTTTAGAGTCAGTATAAATTACCTCTGTAATTTTAAATAAACACACTGAAGTTGAAGGTAAAGGCCATATCTAGTCAATAATTCACCTTTTATCATTTACAATGATTTAGAGACAATGAGGTTTTTTGGACTCTGTCTACTTACTGCACCTCATTATTAAAAACAAACTACAAAGCCCCTGATTGCAGATTCTCCCTGTAATACTCATTTCTAATAGTTTTTAATTTATAAGATTGGGGTTTCTTTACAAACCCTTTAAGTATTTTAGATCATTAAAAAGACAGCACTAGTTTTCAGTTCTCTGAATATGCACTATTTTTCTCCTACTATAGGACTAAAGATGTTACAAAATTCCAAATACAAGCAACAAGAATAAATACATAAATACCTCCAAGTTATCTTAATTTCAGAATTACCTGAGTAACTCCTCAGATCACAGCAAGGAAAAATACAAATGTCCAACAAAAATTACGGCATGATATTTTTGAAGTTACTTTTATTCCGAATGTTTTCAGACAGTCTTATAAAGCTGACATACAAATTATAATGTCAACTTTATTTAAGGTACCTTTTTCTGGAATTGTACATCTTCATTTTCTAGTGCACAATTGTCATCTTGAGAGTAATATGATGATGCTGAAGCTGAAGAACTCTCTTTACAACATACACGCCAACTGGGAAGCCTGGAAAACACCCACCGCCACCACCACCAACAACAACAAAAAAAGGCAAAAAAAGAAGGAAAAGTTGTTAAGTCAACATATTCCCTATATGAGCTAGAATTTGAGGCAATAAACATACAGATGGTTCCTATCCTAATACCCTTAACAACTTAATGATGAAGATAAATGTACATAAGACAAGGGCTTTTTATTTAATGCCCTAAGAAAAACATAAACATTATTACCAGCATTCTAAGTAAGGCATTATGAATTCTATGAAGGTACAACAGACTTTATGGAAGCAGTATCTGACAATTATCATAAAAGGAACAGAGAAAGTTGTCAAAGAGTTAACCTCCTCAAAAAGTACCAAATGCCAATGTTATTCTAAATTCTACCAAATATTCAAGAATAGATAATTCTAAAGTTACCTAAATGATTTCAAAGCCTAGAAGTTTACAAATTACTTTTACACAGGGAACATAAGAATGATAGCAAAAATTAACAGAAATAGCACACACACAAATGAATACTATACGTTAGCAGTGCTTAAAAATAAGATGCAAAACTTCTAAAGAAAACAATAAAAAAGAAAAACTGCCTAGGAACATACCAGAGGAGGAATATACTAATCAATTGGAGTTTAAATCTGATATTCAAAACGGTTTGATATAATAAAATCTATTTATTTAATTGGCCATGCAAAAACATCAAAGAAAAATATCTTATGATTATCTCCATAGCCACTGAAAGACATCTAATAAACTTATATATCCATCAAGATTTTTAAAATCAATATTAAAATAGGAATAAGTACATACTTAATATGGGAAATATATGCAGAATACATAAGCCTAAAAGTCAATATCATACTTAGTGATGAAACCTAAAAACACCCCATATACCTATTATCACTAGTATTACAAAACATGAGGATAAAAACTAGTATTATAAAACATGAGGATAAAAGAGATATAAAACTGAAAAGGAAACAGTAAGATTATCGTTAGTTGCACATAATGAGTTTATCTGCATAAACTGCAGATAATGAGTTTATATAATTGGAAAATTTGAAAGAATCACCTATTAAAAGAAGTCCCAGATGTAAAAATTATATTCCTGGGTATAAAATTAAGAAACAAATCAACAGACTCCATATTCAAACCATCATCATCAGTTATAAAATGTAATATAAGAAGAGTACCCATTTACAATAGAAACAATAAAATACCAAGATATAAATGTAGCAAGAAATCTTCTATTAAGTAGAACTTTTTGAAATTGCCAATATTTGACAATTCTTTCACTTGGAAAAAAATGTCAATCACAATTCAAAATAACATATAAGGAAGATTTGAAAACCATTATTATTTACTGAGCAATTATTTTAGAGACAAAGAGGTAAATATCGAATTAATCAGCTAAGAGAAGAAAGTGGTTTCCTTGAAAAGAGAAAATGAGCAAAGAGAAAGGAGGGAATGGCCTATTTGAAAAATAAAAAAAACCTTTTAGAGCTATTTGACTTTTTAAACTATGAATACATTAAAAAATAAAGAAGGGAAAAAGCAAGGTATATAATAACATATGTGGTATGCTACCACGTGTGTACATTTGTATGTGCATAAATGTCTCTGGAGGAATTTTTTTTTTAAAGCACCATTTTGCAAGCCTCCATGGATGAAACTGGGTGGGTGTGTTATCAATGGCAGTAGAAAGATATTTTTCATTGTATACTCTAAGTCTTCTGAATTTTGAACCACAAGAATATATTGTCTATATAAAACTTTAAGGAAAATGTAAAAAAAAAAAAGCAAAATAATTTTTATTGGAAATTTTCATGCTACAATATTAACAGGATACAAAATTTATGCATACAGCAATCTTAGTGTATATATATTTGGACAGCAAAAAGTTTGCAAGCAAACATCAAAAACTGTGGGTATAGAAATTTTGATGATTATGACCCCTCATTTTTTAATCCATTTCTATACTTTAATTTCTACCATAAGCATGCATTAGATTAGTTTTATAATATGTGTGTGAACTCTGTGTGTGCGTGTGTAAGGCCTAATATCCACAGTTAGTGTGAAAAGATAGCCAATGGACATTAAATCTCATGATGCTTGTTTTTACTGTCATATAATCAAATTCCATTACCTTAAATTCTGAATTTTTAGAGATGAACCTTTAATTATTGCCATTACTCCAGATAGTCTCCCTACCTAAAAAGAGCTGCTGAAATATTTTTCCCTGAAAAAAAACAAGATAATGTATAGTAGTTTCCCCTTATCCTCAGAAGAGAACCCCAGTGAGTGCCTGAAACCAAGGACAGTACCAAACCCAACTGCCACCAATCAGAACATGTTTCTGTTCATGTCTTCCACCCAAATATTTAATGCCTTTTCCATCTTAACTAAGCACTTATCATGCACTGTGGCCTTAACTTTTGCAGTTTGGGGTACAACAGCAAAACTAGCACACATTTTTTTCCTTCTTCACAATTTCACAGATAGAAGATTCGTTCTTACTGTATCTTAGCAACCTCAGCAAACAATCTTTTTTCTTTCCTCATTAAGTCAAGAATTTTTTCATCTTTTCACTTAAAGGAAGTACTTTACAGTTTCTCTTACATATCCAAATTGCCAGCATTACTACTCTCACATGCTGGGGCCATTACTAAGTAAAATAAAGGCTACTTGAACACAAATACTGTGATACGACGACTGTCGATTTGATAACTGGGACAGCTACTAAGGGAGTAACAAGCAGGTAGCATAGACAGCATGGAAAGCCTGGACAATTCACGTCCCTGGAAGGAAAGAGTGGGACAGCGTGAGATTTCATCATGCTACTCAGAACAGCACAAGATTTAAAACTTATGAATTGCTTATTTCTGGAATTTTCCATTTAATACTGTAGTTGACCATGAGTAACTGAAACCGCAGAAAGTGAAACTGTGGATAAGGGTGAACTACTGTACATAAATTGATTTGCCCTTCCCAGTCCCCATTTAAGGACAGATGTTAATTAAAGCAGATACACTGTTTGAGTTTTTTAGAAAATACAGATCCCCACAGGAAAAAACACAACCCCCACAGGAGATTCAAAGCTATATGAGACTGTGCCCTCAATGACTTACCGTCTGAGTTATAGAAAACATGCATGTATATAATACAAGAGAATCAATCTGTGATAAGTGTCAGGCTTCTGAAATATCAGAGGATAGATCTGTAACAGATAACCTTAACATTCTACATAAGAAAAGGCCTAAAATAGATAAAAATTGTCACCAACTAATAACAGTAAAGAAATTTTAAACCATCAGAGTGAAATGAAATATCCCAAACCCACTAAACAAGAATGAACCTCTTTTAATGGGGTCCTTACTTTCAACAAGTCTCCCCAGATGAATCAGATACATACCCCCTGATTAAGATCCACTGGATCACACTATCATGACTTGACAGCACTTTGCTGCATGACTAAATGGGCCAGATTCCATACTACTTAAGCAACTTCCTAAAATTGTATTATGAAAATCCTAATCCTAATTAAATGAGTTTCTTTCTAGACCTATAAGAAGCTCAGCACCAGAAATCACATCAAGATAAATGGTAATCTGTAAGTCCTTGACACTCTCCCTCAGTTCAAAACGAGTGACAACTTTTATGTTACTCACTATTTGAAAGTTGATTATGTGCATATGCAGTCATGTCCCACATAACATTTTGGTCAATGACGAACCACATACACAAAGGTAGTCCCACAAAGTTATAATACCACATTTTTACTGCATCTTTTCTATGTTTAGATATACCAATACTTATCATTGTGTTACAATTGCCTACAGTATTCAGTACATGCTGTCCAGGTTTGTAGCCTAGGAGCAACAGACTAGGTGTATAGTAGGCTATACCATCTAGGTTTGTGTAAGTATACTCTATGATGTTTACACAATGATGAAATCACCTAACGACACATTTCTCAGAATGCTATTTTTAAATTCCCATAAGAAAAAGTTTTGGAACTCTGTCAATTTTTAAAACAGAATGAAAAAAAAGAATTCAACACTGTACTTACTTTCTACATATATTATTTTAATATTCAGCCTGGGTATAGTTGCCAGACTGGAACTCTTTCAAACAGACAAAAAGCATCTGCATGAATTATAAACTGCATAGAGCTTAACAGGAATTGAATTAAAAACTGCTGAATGCCCAATTTTAATTTTTTATTTACATCATTAACATGTTCATCCTTTTCTGTCCACTCTCCACGTACAAGAAATATGCTTAATGCATATTACCAGACTACATACGTATTAATCTATACTAAGACTATATATATTAATCTATTTTAATAACAAATATTTATTATTTGCCTATAATTTTCATAAAACAGCTTTTAAATATGGTTTAATGGTTACTAGATTTAAAAAAAAAAACTACAGGTACAGAAGGAAGTAATGTTGGCATCCAAATAACACCAGAAGAAATGAATGCCTAGGTTCAACAGGCATACTCTGGGGATTTAATCTTTTCTTAAACTTGATTGCTTTCATTTTAGAAATTATATATTTTTTTCTTGCAGGAAGGTTTTCAACTTGAATGTATAGTGACTAAAGTTTTTCTTGTACTGGCAACCTACAATATTTAATATTGCTAAGATCCTGCTGTTTTAAGGGTGTGTTACAACTATGTGTTTCAAAAAATAATGGTTAAGACTAAGTGTTAAGGAAAAGGGGAAATCAATTAGTTCTTACCAAAGAAAACAGGAGACGGACTCGGGAAGGTTTTTCTAGAGGATACAGCAACTGAAGAGCCAAGGAGGACTTCATTAAAGGCAGAAAATATTCCTTAACGTGCCAAGCAAAATTTCATCAAGAAGGTTGATAAAGCATTCTTTAATGTGAAATTGACTGAAAAAACACTTTTAAAATGGTATCTAATGGCTTAGAATGATACCTTTTTGCATCTGCCTAGCACAGAAATACTGAACTAGCTATCTTTAACAATCATTTTTATAATCCTATCAAAGAAATCTAGCAAAATAATGCAATGATGCCAGAAAGATGCAGTAAAATACAATAAAGAATATGCTAATATGCAAATGAGCCAAGCCCAACAACTGCAGGGAAGGAAACAAAACTAAACTGGAGTCTGTCAAACTTTCAAACGAGTTGTTTTCCTCTGAGTTTTAATGAAGAAACTTTAAAAGCACATAACACTACCCAATAAGTAGCAAATACTATGTTAGATACAGAGCCATGTTAAGAAACATTAGCAGTAATTTTCAACTCATTAAAAATGTGAATAAGTATATACAGTGTTAAGAAAACATAAAAAGAAACAAAGTAGCAATTTTAATTAAGACAAAAATCAAACTTAAGATGAAAAACATATTACTAACAGAGATTTATTATCTATTACTAAAAAGAAATGATTATAAATATATATGCACTTACCAATACAAAATATATACCACAAGCACTGACAAAGCTACAGGTAGAAATGTAATAATCAGAAAGTATGGTTGCCTATTTTAAATTACCTCTCACAAAGTAACAGATTAAGTGGACAAAACCTACTTGGAAACAAGAGATTTCTAGTACATATAAGAAACAAGCTTGATCAAATATATAGAATTTTATGCCAAGTATGAATTACACATTCTTCTCAAGCACACATGGAATATTTTTCAAATACCATAAACTAAAGCCTCAAAAGAAGCCTCAAATTCTAAAGACTCAAGATCTAACAGACTATACTCTCCAACCACACTGCAACAAAATTTGAAATAACAAAAAGACAGCTTACAATATCCCAAGCCTGGAAGCAAGAAATATGTAGCAAAATAATCCTTCAGTTAAAGAGGAAACAATAAAGAACATTATGAAATACCTTTGCAGAAGATTACCAGTCAAAATTGGTGGAATGCAGGTAACAGCAAGAAAACTATGCTTTTGAACACACTAGGAGACAAACACTGAAAACAAAAGAGCTAATCTTTCCATTCAAAAAGATAAAAAGAAATGCAAATGCAAAGAAACAAGGAAGGATATATATGGAGAGACATCGCTAAAAATAGAGAACAAAAAAATAGCAAAGAAAATTAAGAAAACCAAAGTTGGTTCTCTGAAGAAAATATTAAAAGACAAACCTCTGGCAAAACCAATCAAGGAAAGATGGTGATGCAAATTAGCAAAATATGGAATAAAAAGATGAAATAAACACTGACAAAGCAGATTTTTAAAATTATAAAATATTACAAACTATATATAAAAATACATTTGAAAACATTAGGAGAAATGGATAAATTTCTAAAAAATAGCAAAATTGGCCCAAGGAATAGGAAAAAAATGGAATAGACTAATGACAAAGAAATTTGAATTTATCTACATCTCTAATACATATGGGGGAAAAATCCTACCCCACTTTTTTAATTTTTTATTTGGAAATGATTTCAAACTTTCAGAAGAGTTGCCAGCATAGTACAAAAAACATCTACACACCCTATACCCTTATCAACCTACTTAACATTTTACCTATTTGTTCCATCATTTTCCATTTGTTCATGACATGCTCACTCACCCTCCCCTCTCTCTTACTCTCCCTATAAATTACCTCTAAAATACTTCGGTATCTCTTACATAACTATAGTACGGTAACCAATTTCAACAAATGTTACACTGACACAATACTGTCCATACTGCAATTTTGTCAATTAACCCAACAATGTCCTTTATAGAATTCCTTCTTCCCCCAGTACAGAATCGAGTCTATGATCATGTCCTGCATTTGTCATGACTCTTCAGCGTCCTTTAACTTGGAACAGTTCTTGGTCTTTATTTTATGTGGCACTAACATTTTTGAAAGATACAGTCCCTTTTCTTTTTAAATAGTATGGTGGTCCTTATGTGTGGTTTGTCTGATGTTTCATCATAACCAGATTAAGGTTATATATTCCTGGCCGGAATCCTTCATAAGTGATATTATATCTTTCTCAAGATATCACACCCAGAAGCATACAATATCCATCTGTTTCAGCAGTTGCAGTTCCACTTTTAGATACTTTTCAAGAGCAATGAAAACTATGTGTACAAAGAACACAAGAATGTCCCCAGTAGTTTTTATTGCTAATGCCAAAAACTGAAAGCAGCCCAGATGACCATCAACAGAAGAATAAACAAACTGTAGTACATTCGTACAGTGTACTACTACTTGGCAATAAAAAGGAACTAATGAATGATAAATGAAACAAAATGGATAAATCTCAGATACATTACTCTGAGTAAAAGAAGTCAGACACAGGAGTAAATACTGTATAATTCCATTTAGATGAAGTTCCAGAATTGGCAAAACCAATATATGGTGAGAGAAATCAGATCACTAGTTGCCTTCAGGGGATTTGCTAGAAAGGGACATGAGAAAACTTTATGGGGTGATGAGAATGGTCTTTTTTTTTTCCTTCGTAAGAAAATGGTTTTACTTCTAATCTTTGGTTCCCATATTGTTTACAAATGCACTTTTACTCTGATAATACAGCATTGCAACTAGCAAAGCAGTTGAACTACACACTCATAAATTCAGGTGGGAAAACAATATCCACTGTTTCTCTACATAAATTATTCTTTTAATGTCATTTTTTAAATACAATTGCAAATAGACTATATAATATACACGTGGGTGAAAAGGCAATCAAGTGAATCTCTTGAAACATTAAATAATAAGCAGCGTTTTATCAACATTTACATGATTCACATCAAAATGATGCCATCTTAAAATATATTCCTTTTAAAGGATAGATTTACCAATAAAATATTACATATCTTTTAATATTCTGGTATAATATTTCTTCATATCTGTGGGAAAATTAATTATTAGTTCCAGTCATCAAAAAGATCCTTTTCCATTAGCTTTCATTAATAAAAGAAACAGGTCATAAATAAACAGGTAAATTATTAATTACATAATTTGAGGTATAGGATGAAAACTTGTAAAAATTAGTTTGATATACAGCAAAGTTACACAACACACTAAAACCAATTGTTTAATATTTTTGCCTTATGTGAACTGCCCATAGTAAAAAAGGAACAAAATTTTTAGTGATGGAAGATATAATACATTATATTTTAAAACATTTTTCAAGAGGAAAAAGGAAAAAGATTTCAACAAAATTAAGGGCTAATACAGATCCTAATAAAGGCATCTTGGAATCGGGGGGTTATGTGCTTGCTATATAAAACTTTATTCCTCCAACAAGATAAAACACAAATGCACTGGGTTTGTATTTATGTCTACAGTCTAAGTTTCCCTTATGGACTACTAATCTACAACAAAACACCTCACAGTTGCATACCTTTCCACAGTCCCCTGAACTAGAAATAACCCAAGATGTTATATTAGTTTTTAAAATCCTCAGTAAAATAACCCATAAAAATAATCTTGATCCTTTTCTTGGTTGTTCCAAAGCAACTGGGCTCTGTAACAATGCACACATACCAAGAAAGTCCTACCTCTATTTTATCATTATCCCCATTTTAGCCATGTTTGAAAAGGCATTGATCTCAATGGGAAAGATGACCATGAGTTTCAGAAGGGCCACACACTGGACATAAGGTACCTTTTTATTTTTTTTAAAAGCTATTAAGACTCTAAAATTTGGCGCTTTTTTTTAAACCCCAATACCATGTACCGGATAATTCTCTCACTTCAAATGTAAAACCCTATGCTTATAATTTTAAAATACTCAGCCACCTATGGAATTTTAAAATACTCAGCCATCTATGGAATAGTGTGCATATCTAATGTCTACCAGCAACCTAGAAGTAGACTGCATATGTGTATCACACCTATTTTCCAGGTAACCTGATTCACCTATTACTGACTGCTCTGGCCCTGGAGACTTTAACTTCCTCGAAACCACCTCTTTGGAACTTTCATTTCCACTATTTTTTTAAACCTGCACCTCAAGCTCCCCCATCATCCCAGCCCCTCTGCCTGATTCCATCCCATGTAAAGTCACCTCATCTGAGAACCTGCAATCACCTCTTACCAAATACATGACAAACCTTAGCAACCTCAGGACTATTATAAATCTTGTCTTGGTATAAGTTTATATAACAACATGATAGTTTACTGACCTCCTGGAGGGGAATCTAAACGAAATCAAGGTCCTGTAACAAACAAAGCTAGCCAAGATCAGGTATTTCCATTCCAAGTACAAAAACAACTGATCTTAAGCTACAGGCAGAGATGCTAATACAGCAGATATATTTGTACAATCAAACCTTTGAATGCTGGTGAACGACTTTGCCCCCAAAGTCAAGTCAAAACATTACCACAAAATCAAAATGACAATAAATGTGATAAATGCAACAAAAAGGACAGGATTCAAGATCCTTGTTGCAAATACTAAACTGGAATCTCTTTATTTACAGGCTTGACAAGAAGACAGTAGTCATTACATTACCCTAATAAAGTAATACCTTCAGGCCCCACCTGTGTTCTGAAGCAATTCTAAGTTCAGTAGATATTGGGGCAGGGGCTGGGAGAGGGAGGGGAATCAATGAACACTTTGTCTGTGAAAATGGCAGCCACTGTGCTCCCAAATTACCTCAGGGTTTCAAGGGAGTGAAAGACCTCAGAAAAGAACTACAACCAGGGATGGATCCAAGACTCCCTTTCAGGAGCCAAGGCCAGAAGAATCTGAGTAAGAAGACTATGATTTAAGGTAGAACACTAGCACTTAAAGCAGAACATTAGCAAATCTTACTGCTTGGTTAAAACAAAAATGAGCTAGTCAATCTGGCCAAAGGTCTGTTAGGACAGCTACTTCTCACTGTAGCCTGACTAAAAACCAGCTGCATTAAAGAAAGTGTCACATTTCCCATAGTCTGTGGGTGTCCCAATGATGGGGTGGTTCTGTTTTCAAAAGCTCTGTTCCCCTAAACACATCCATCCTTACAAGACCAGTTTTCCCAAGTGATGGTTCAGAAAATATGCTCAGAGCTGGCAGAACTGGTTCAGGAAGCTTCTTGAAGGTTCTCTCTTTATTTCTCAGTCTGACTTTCAGCTTATACCAGTTACTGTAAGCAGCTTCAGCTTCCCAAGGTCACCAGCAGATCCTACTTTTGCTAACAATAGTTGATTTTCCGTGGCACTGGTTGTGACAGTCTGTTAGACTGGTGGTCACCTAATGAACTGCACCTCGACTTCACGCCCTCTTCTTGAATCTAGGCTCACCTTGTGACTTGTTCAATCAGTAGAGCTCTTGGGAGCGCTGAGCTACACATAAGAGGACTAGCTGCCCTGCTAGTAAGGCCACTCAAAGAGACCACATGAGAGACCCAGAGGACTGCACACAGAAAGACAAGCCCAGCCATCCCAGTGTTTCAGCCAACCTGCTGACCATATGAGGGACCCCCACAAGACCAGCAGAAGAACAGCTCAACTGACCCCAGCTCAGATTGAAGAATAGCTACGGGAGGGGTTGTTTTAAGCCACTAAGTTTTGGGGTGGTTTATCAGCAACATGTGACAACCAGAAACACTGGTCACCCATAGACACCTTTTTTTTCTAAATACAAGACAATTACTCAAATGCAAAGAAAATACGGCAAATGTTTTCCCACCACAACCTTCTCAGTCAACACCTGAAAGGCAATTGGTCATCTGCTAAGAAGAAAACACACTTCTTACCCTAACTGATAAATTTCCATGTTTTTTCCCCATGACTCTTTAATGGCAATGCAAAGGTAGACAGCAACTTCTGACAGTCTCAGGCACTGGCTTAATTATCATTTAGCCAAAAAAAAGAAAAGAAAAGAAAAGAAAAAGAAAAGAAGCCATCAAAATGAATTATCCACTACTGGATAAGAATGGTAAATGAGATCGTTCTCACTTCTCTAGAATGTTGTTACTTAATTTGCCCAAATCATTTCTTCTTACAAGTGCCCTATCATCCCCCACAAAGAGGAAAAAAACTGAAAAAAAAA
Organism: Daubentonia madagascariensis; assembly: GCA_023783475.1. Lineage (NCBI taxonomy): Eukaryota > Metazoa > Chordata > Mammalia > Primates > Daubentoniidae > Daubentonia > Daubentonia madagascariensis. The sequence goes on from JAKFHU010000978.1 coordinate 31,042,515, forward strand.
AAGCTCATAACTAGAATTTGAATCCCCATAATCTACAAAATATAGAGCACAATTTAACTGCTTCCTCAATTTAAAACAACATTCTGTAACATATAACATTGTCTACATTTTAGAGATGATTTCTTCTTATCTGAGGAAACAAGTAATTGGAAATCAGGTATTGAGTTAAAATACAGTGGTCTTTAAATGGTTTCAAATTTTGCTTATCAAAAGGTAGTCAACCACAATGCAAGCCTTCCAAATCCAAATTCATTCTTCACATAAACTTTCTTGAGTCAGTTCCCGATCTTTTTAGGGAGAGGGTGAAAGTCCACATCTATCTCTGTGCTGAAGTTTTGGCAGGTCTTCTCCTCTGAAACTTTTCTGCTACTACATCAGGCCCACGTTTTCATAGACTCTAGCATTACCTTCTCTCATTTCTGCACAGGGTGGCATTGGGGTACAAGATGGGAGGGGACTCTGATCTCCACTTGTCTGGTCTGCTAGAGAACACTTAATATTTGTACACTCGTGCCCTTTCCTCTTACTTTTCTGCTCTTTTTCAATCCTGCGCTGTAGTGTTTCAATATAATGTTGGACAGCCACATAGATAAATCAGTACTGTGCTTTTGTCTGGACCATCCTTGACCTCTGAGACCGCACCATCTGGATGGTTTTGGGAACGTCAATGTCACAGTCAACACCTTTCTTTCTGATGATGTCACTAAGGATATCAATCACAATGAATGCCCCTGTCTGGCCAATTCCAGCACTGTAGTGCACCATGACCAGCCCTGCATCCATGATGCTTTCCTGCTTATGGAGGACCTCCTCTAAAAAGTCCAGCACATCCCCAGGGTCACCGGACACTCCATGTCTCGCCAGGCTGGAAAGTGGTATCACCAGACCATTCTCCTTATATTCCCTTGTCCGACCTTTGAAAGTTTAAGTTCTCTTAACATATAGTCACGAGCAGCACTTTCTTTAATGTCCCTACTGTACAACCCCATATTCTTTTAGGGCATAGTCATCAGGCCAGCATTTGACACATTTACTCTTTCCTCTCTCCACTTCTTTCATTGTCATGATAATCACTCAGGCGTTTTCTTAGAATACCATCGGCCAAAAGTCATTCACCATGTTTTGCAGGCAGTCTTGTGCGGCAATATAACTCTTTTGGGGCTCTGAATTATTGCACTTAGTTTCAAATTTAGGCATGATAATATTTGCATTGATGTAATCTGAAATAGGCTCACTGGGATCACCGTCGTATAAGACAACCCTGGTATGAACAAAGGACAGGATGCTTTTATATCTATTTTTGTTTTTATTTCTTTGCCTTTGACTCTCTTTTTGGCTGTAGAGAAGTTTGCACTCCTGTTCTTGTAGTGTCTCGAATTCTTCCCAAAAGCCCTGTGTGACTTTATCTGTGGTCTCAGCTAATTTGCTTAGTTCTTGAACTCTGCTTTCTATTTCAACAGCATTAATATAAGTTGTGCTGAGGGGCTGATTGAGTTGTAATACTGTGCCCAATGTTTCTACCACAGAATTCTTCTTGTAATGGTCCACAAGATCTGTCAAAGAATCAAACCGTTGTCCTTCACTAACATCGTGTTTCAGTTCCTGACAGTAAATCATGACATGGTTCTCTTTAGACTTGCCGTCACTGCCCTCTCCTTTGTCATAACCTGTGCACACAGAAAGAACAAAATCTCCAGGATGGCTCTGACTCTCTCACACAAGAAAGCTACCATGTTTTTCTTTTTCAGTTAGTAATTTCTATGCTTCTTTCACAGAGAGGTGCCTGAGAAACCACCTTTCAGACGTAGGATCTGCACAGTTCAGAGGATATTTAAGCTCAATATCATCTCTATGCTTCTATTTTAGTTTGTCCGTGATGTTCCATCTAACACTGGACCAACTCAGCCCAAGTGGCAAACTTCTCCCCTCTGTACATGTCAAAGTAATCACCAGTGTTCTGAATCCTGATGTGGGTGACAGCTATGGGTTACTTTTACTAAGCCTTGCCAAAAAACTGCCATCAGCTCCTCTTGTCAACAGTAGGTTTTCTGTCTCCGTGTCAGTGACATTTAGGTGAAACCATGTCCGAGATGTCATGTTCCTTCCACCCTCCGGCTCCGCAGTGGACCCACTCCTTGCTCACAGTTCCACTGGGCTTAGTCACATCAGGCTGGCCCGCTTGGGACTAGACTGAATGTGGGGCAGAGCAACCAGCTGGCCACATGCAGACTCTCCTCCAGGCCTGGGGATCCCAGAGCAGAATATTCTGTATCTTGATGGAGTGTGGGTTACATAGGTGTATGCATTTGTCAAAACCAATCCAACTATATAGTTAAGATCTATATACTTCATTGTATGTAAATTATCTCAGCCGAATTTACTTTAGAGTGAATGCCAAAGATGGGGATAGAAAGCAATGAGACTGAAGACAGAAGATCAAAGAAAGGAGTAATAATGCAAAACACAGCAAAAAGGGGGACATAGGTAGAGTGTGGCGTAAACTGAGTATAATCTATCCAATCCTAGACATCTACTGTTTACAGAAGAAAAAAAATCCTTTTTCTTTTAATTTTTCAAGACTTTTGGATTAAAGTATCAATCTAATTTTTACAAATAAAGAAACTGAAGCTCAGAAGTTAAGTAACTTGCCCAAAGTCACTCAACTTGGGTCTGTACACTAAGATCTCTCTCTCTCTCCAAAGCCTATGATCTTTCTGTATTGCTACATTTCATATCTAATATTTTCTGGCCAACAGATAAATGAAAAGAAAGCTGAGAAAACAACACTGATCCATTCATTTGAGAACTGGTGACACCAGTCAAGGCTAGTTATAATGCAACACAAAAACACATGAACTATGAGAAAAGAAGAGTACTGATTAACATCATGATTTTGATAGTGGCAACAAGTGATAAATATGAAGGCAGTGTAGTATAGTGGCTAGGGGCATGGACTTCAGAGTCCAAAGACCCAAGTTTTAATTCCAGCCCCCCCCACACACACTTACTAGTTATATGATCTAGAACAAGTTATAAAACCTGTGTGCATCAATATAAACACTGTAAAACGGAGTTATTATGAGGAACTGAAATAAATGTATGTGCTGTGCTTAGCCTGGCATAGAATATGCCCTCAAATGTCAGTTGTTATCAGCCACTACATTTTCTACCTACTTTCACTTATCAAATTTCAGGCCAGTGTATACTTGTAATCTCAACTACTTTACCTTCTACTCAGTCCTCAGTCCACCGAAATCTAGTCTCTGCCCTCAATATACCACTGAAACTGGTATGTTGTGGGAGAATTTACCTTTTTTGATTTCCCAGCTACATGCGGCACCTTTGACTATTGCTTCCACTTAAAACTCTCTCCTTTTGATCCTTTTGTAGTTCATAAGCGTGATGATTGGGTTTTCACGCTGTATGCGTGAGATGTGCCTCCTCGTCTGACGTGAAAAAAAAAAACTCTTTCTTTCATTTGTCAAATTATACACTTCTGCTTCTCATCTCTCTGACTCTTCCTTCTGAGTCCCATTTGATATGCTTCTTCTGCTCAATTTTTAAACTCTGACGCTCCCAGGGTTTTGTTCTGAATTTTCCCTTTATATGGGAGACTTCATCTACTCTTGTGATTTTTAGCTGACAGCTATCAAAACTTTTATCTTTTACCCCTTAATATCTTCTCATGACTGGTCCATTCCTTAAAACCCTCCAACGATACCCTATATTAATGCTGCAAATGAATAAAGCTCATTTAAAAGTTGCATCTCTCTTCCTTTATATTCCAAAATATCTCAAAAACAACCAAATCCAAACTTGAACACATTATCTTCCTTTTCCAAATCTCTTCCTCCTGTATCCTCAGATCCCACCATTTGGTACTGCTGTCCACCCAGTCCTCAAATTAGAAACCTGAAAAACATCTGTGACTACTCCTTTGCCTTGGCCCTCCCTTTACCACCTCCAGTTTATTTTATTCCAAATTCCTTTAAAGTATTTCTCAATCCTCATTATGACTGCCCTCATCTCTCACCTACAGCAACCTCCTAACAGATCTGGGTAATTCCTAGCTTGCCATCTATGCAAATAAATCCTTCGCACCACTGTCAGAAACCCAACCCTAAATTATAAGACTGCCATTCATCTGCTTAAGACCTTTTATGGGCTCCATTATCTACATGACAAAATTCAAGCTTCTCTCCACATACTTAAAAATATCTAAAACCCTGCTATTGTCTAAGTCTTCAGCTTCATATTTCCTGCTACTCCCTGCCTCCTGCTTTATGCTTCAGTGATACTGAACTACCTGTAGTTGTTCCTTGAACATAGACATGCTCTCTCATGCTTCCAAATCTCTGGCTCATGCTGTTCTCTCTTTCAAGAATGTTCTGCCCCTACTCCCACTCCCCACCATCCAAAACCTGACTAATCCTTACAATTCTTCTTTTCTCTGGGGCAACTCTAAATTTCCACCCACAGCCCTTTTGGATCTGTACCTGAGCACACACACTCTGAACGGAAATTAACTGTTTATTTTTCTCTTTCTCATGTAAGACTAAGCACCTCCAGGGCAGAGAACTTACTGCCCTGTTCCCAGCACAGTGATCTATTGAGTGTCTACTTTGACCAAGGACTGGAAAAGTTTTCAATAAGAGCTTAGGGGCTGGGTGTGGTGGCTCATGCCTGTAATCCTAGCACTTTGGGAGGCTGAGAGAGGAGGACCACTTGAGGTCAGGAGTTCCAGACCAGCCTGAGCAACATAGCAAGCTCCCATCTCTACAAAAAGTAGAAAAATTAGCCTGCCGTCGTGGCGCGCACCTGTGGTCACAGCTACGGAGAAGGCTAAAGCAAGAGGATCACTTGAGCCCAGGAGTTTCAGGTTGCTATGATCTCATGGCACTGCCTTCATGCCCAGGCAACAAAGCAAGACCCTGTCTCTTAAAAAAAAAAATGCTTAGGAAAGGGAGAATCAGAGAAGACTTTGTGGTAAACGAACTGAACTGGGCAGTGAAAAATTGCTTCTCAAACCTAACTTCAAATCTAATCCCTTGTAAAGAAATATAGTGCCAGCCATTCAATTAGGGCAGTATTGTTAAAGTAACTGTGAAAATTATGTTTTTTTTGAACATGACTGCCTGGAAATTTGAAAACATTTACAGAAATTCTATGAAATATTGAGAGACTTGTGGAAAATGAGTGAATAACATGGAAGCCACATTGCTCAAACACACTAGTAATAAAACAAGACAAAAGATCACTGGGCTCCAGTGCCTTTGCTTAATAAGCACCCTATTTTCTTTCAATCACAATGTTTTAGTAAAAGGCAGATATTCTTCTTAACCATGTATCAGTCTGGGGCTCTTTTAAGGTTGCTTCTCTTCTGCTTCATCTATCTGCTAGTAGGTAAGAGCTCACTGGGCCCCTTTCTCCTTCCAGTTTTTACCCTATTTGGCTGCTTCAGCAGTCCACAGTCAAATCACACGGAACTGTACAGCTTAGCTGAAGAAAGCTCTGTTCTAGTGCCTGCTTCTAATCAAACCTTTGAATTTCAGTAGTTCTGACCTTTAATCTTCACTCTGATGTAGGATTGGTCTTGTATTCTCTTAGCTTAAATATTCCACATAACAAATTCTATTAGAGGACTGTTTCACTAAATTGGCCTATAATTTCATTGATCCAACACAGGGAAGCACTTACTAAACAATGTAGTATGTTCTGTTTTGCTACCTGAACCTATCATTAAAATTTTGGCCATTACAATTTGTCCTCAAAGCTGCTGGAAATAACCATACACTAAACTTACTTGATAATAGCATATTTTAAGGAATTGGTTAAGGTGCATTAAGCCTATAAAACAAGACACAATACTTTTGTTACCTTAATTTTCAATTCAAAACTACAAAATCTCCAAATAAATTACTACCAGGCCAACAGGCTAGTCATGCTGAAACCAAAAGTTTATGTAAGGAATAGAGGAAAATAAAGCTACAAAAGTAGGTTTGGGCCAAACCTTCAGACATTTAACATCAGAATTTAAATTTTTATCCTCAGGCAAAACAGAGCCTTTGAAAGATGTTTTATCAAGGGACTACCACAATCAAAGTTGGGTGTTAGTAAGACAAATCTAGCAGCACTGTGTAGAATGGGTTGAGGGATACAAGTATGAGGCTACTCTCGCCCACAACTGTTTTTTTTTAAGTTAAGTACTCTCTATCTCTCCTGGCTGCCAAACAAATATGTGAGAACTCACACCTACCAGGTCTCCAAATGTCTCCTACTTCTATTCCCAAAGGCTTGTCAATCACTTCCCTCTTTTGAAAAGAAGTTCTTTTTCTCAGTTTTCAAGTTTTTCAGCCTTATCTAAGATATTTTATACTGCTGACCATTCAAATGATCTCCTTAAACCTGTTTCCCTCTTTCCTTTCCAAAGAGTTTCCTCCTCCTTTTCAGAGCTTTACTCTGCTTGGCACCTTTCTTTATTCTAATTATCTGCAGAAGCTCAATGTTCTGTCTCAAAAGTCAAACGTTCTGTTTCAAAAATGATTCCCTCTGTGTGTACAACTCCAGCCTAAATCTTATCTGCACTAAAGTCTGCATTTTAGGTGTCTATACAATACCTCCAATTGGATATTCCAGTTACCTCTAACTAGCAGCTCCTTCCCCTCCCCAACCCTTTGCCAACTCTTCCATTTCTTTTTCAACACCACCAATTATTCTAGTTGCCCAAGTCAAAAAAAAAAAAAATCAAAAACACTTAACTTTTCTTTTCTCTTTGAATGTTTTTCAGATTCATACTTTTAAGCCCTAGAATTAATTTATTCTCTTAATTACACCATACTCCAAGAAAGCAGCTACTTTTTCTGTTTTGTCCACCAGAATCCTGTACAGGATGCAGCATACAAAAACCTAAGTAAAATATCTCTTGACATGGAGATGGATGACAGAAAGGGGGTGTTGACCAAGAGCTGGTTAGAGGCACACTAAAACCCAGTTCTTGTGAATCCTAACCCAATGCTGTATCTAGTGCACTACATTTCCAGCTTGCCAATCTATCACCAAACCATATCATTTACTTCCTCAAAATCTCGACTCAATGCACCCTCTTCTCCATTTCTACTGCCAGGTTAAGTCCTTGTTATGACAAACCTCAATTACTCCAATTGCTTTTTAGCACACTCCTCATCCCTCGGTATCCCCAGGGGATTAGTTCCAGGAACCCCTGCAGATACCAAAAATCTGCGGGTGCTCAAGTTCCTTATATAAAAAGGCATTTGCAGATAACCTACACAATCCTCCCATATACCTCAAATCATCTCTAGATTACTAATAATACCTAAAACAATATAAATGCTATGTAAAAGTTGTTACAGTGCATTGTTTTTTATCTGTAATATTTTTTATTGTAATTATTTTTTATTGGGGATTTTTTAATATATTTTCGATCCTAGGTTGGTTGAATCTGTGGAACCCACAGATACACAGGGCTAAGTGTTTTCATCCCTCTAAGTCTCTCTCCTCTGAAATACATCTAGAGCAATGATGTCAAAATAACATTCTCAATGAGCACCACTTTTCTTGCTGGATCTTTATTGTCTAACTCTTTGGCATAGCTTGCAAAATCCCTCATAATCTCCAAAATGTATCCCTTACTTTCTCCTCAGGTTTGTTTGCTTATTACCACTCCCACCCAAATCAAGCACATTATTTCTTTTACTCACAACTGTCTTTCTCCTTCACAATTAAGTGCCATCTGCCCACTGCAGGCAGACAGGCAGACACATGTGCACATGCACACACACACAGAAATAGCCATTATTCATATTATCAACATGAGTACATTTTATTTCAACTCATGAAGCAAATGCTTCCACAGAAGCAAAGTTTATGAACCACACGTCATTTTCCTTAAACCCCAGTCATGCCTTCCCTGAGGACTCCAGCCCTAATTTTTCCCTTCTTTAAGCACCTACTATACAATTCAGCTTTCTGTATTGTTCACTAACATTCAAATCACTTATGTTAGAATGTTAGATGTACAAAAAATCTCAGAGTTCATCTAATCCAGTAATACTGACTTGAATGCACAAAAGAGTATCACAAATTTAGACTCTCCAAGGTAAGAGTCCTAGGTATGTATCTCTTTTAAAAGCTTCATGAATAATTCTAATGTTCATTCCTTCCTAGCCAACCCAGGCACCGCCATTTTCAGATGAAAAAACTGACACACGGAGAAAACATAAAGAAACTTGCCCAAGACCATCGACCAGCCTAGTGATAGTATAGCATAGTGGTTAAGAGAACACAGGCTCAGAACTTGGTCTACTTAGGTTCTGGCTTTGTTGCTCACTAGCCGTGAGAACTTGGGCAAGTTGGTGAACTTCTTTGAGCTCGCCTTTCTTCATCTTTAAAATAGAGTGTCTCTATCTCAAAAGAGCTGTAATGAGGATAAAATTAGTTAATGTATACAAAGCACTTAGAATAGAAACAAGTACTCAATAAATGTTCACTATTAGTAATGCAAAGAAAGGACTACAATAGAGCTCTTCATTTTATGCCCTTTCCACTACATTATCATCTGTATTGTGACAACCAGCTTCATGCTTTTTCTGCATCCCTCACCACACTAAACACATTGTGGGTAACCAAATAATATTTTTAATGAATTTATGGGTTCCTATTTCTAACTCAGACACTTAGGCCACCTTACTTCTACTCAACAAATTACCAAAATACCCAGAGTGAATGAATAACTTATATAATCGCACTTACCTATGACTGAGGTATTATTCTTAGTGCTTTAAATATTTTCTCCCAGTATATTACAAATACTACATAAAAATATAAAATTAGTTTAGTATCTATAAATCATGTTAATGCTACAAAACATTTTCTAAACAAAGCTAGACATCACCTTTATGTAAAATATAAAATAATTTTAACTAGCAATTCATTATAAAATAAAGTTCTAAAATAAAACCAAACTTTCTTTCAAAAAAAACCTGCATTTATGAAACAAGTTCATCCAAAGGGATTAACATTCTTATACTGCAAACACTCAAAAGCAATTTCCCATTCCCTTGTGACATGTGTAATTTTACTTTAAAAATTACTTTAAAATATGATCTTGAAAAATAGATAACATACAAGGGCACTAAAGTACAATCTGAAACAAGTACATGATTAAGTTTCAAGTAAAGAGTATTTTGTTTCTTTCCAGTTATGTATAAACTACTAACCAAAAGAATTACACACATATAAGTGTTTCTACCTGAAGACAGCTTGAGAGAATAAAGCACTTAAATTTTTTACACATTTTTCTCTTCCTTTTCATTATAAGCACAAGCATATTAGCTATACATATTGACATTGCTCCATTCTGACTGCCAGGAAAAGTAAAAGAATAATTTACAAGTTCATGAACTGAAAAATGAAATAGCCAGTGCTCAAAGTTAAGTTAAGTGCTGGTATCTTTTATTTTTTCCATTGCCTGCCAACCGTACTACCTGCTTCCATTCCAATCTATCCTCAAATGTTTAATAACCTAAAGGGGCAACTTGTAACACATCTAGCTCTTTTAAAAATAATTCAAATGATATTATAAAGAAATTATTTGTCATTTTTTATTGGACACAATTGTTCAAGTTTTACAGAAACACATCACACCTTCTTTCACAAAGCTTTTTCTATTAAGGCAACCTGGCTTCATCTAACCTGTATGAAGAGATCACTGTGTATAATGTTCTAACACCTCTTTTAAGTACCAGATGTCTTCTTTGGAATGTATATCCCAAAGCAAAGATATACTTTTTTCCCAGTCTTTCATATTAAATTCCACTTTTTAAAAAACACCATTTTTTAAAAAGTCATCAATGATTTGGGGTGGAAGAGTTATTTTACTGTTTTATTTATTTTAAATATTCATTCAGAAAAGAAACAGATTCAGAGTCTTTAAAAAGTTAAGAGATAGAAGCAGAAAGCAAGCAAAAAAATTTCTCTAGATAAAAGATAAAGAATAGGGATTTTCAATGTTTCTATCATCTCACAAAAGAAAAAAGAGCTTATATATTTTTCTAGCTTTTTACTTTTCTGCTCACTTATGCATATTAACAAATGAGCAAGAAAACAGCAAAAATATCAGAGAAAATGCAAATTAAAGTATACAGAGATATAATCACAAACCAAAAAATAAACCTCTTCAATCCATGAAAGCTTGGCTGATATACTCAGTAAAATTACCAAGGTCAAAATGGTCAATATACCTTAATTTAGACATCTACCAATTCTTTCCTCATGTGACCACCACTTAGGGCCCCCTGCCTCCAAAGTATGTCCCCTCCAATCAATTTGACCCTCCATAGCAATCTACTTAAAAGATCAATGTGACCTCACACTTCTGTTCCCTTTAAACTACTTCACTTACTCATCGTCGGTCAGGTTAAAATCAGAATTCAACTGCATGATAATCAAAACCCTTCAAAACCTAGTTCTAGCCTCCCTTCACATCTCTTCCCACATACACTCACACTTCTAGATAACCCAACAACAAGAATGTTTCCTCTACCTAAAAGAATCCCATCTTCAACCATCCATCCTGCAAACCATTTTATACATAAGAACTGAGACTCACAGAAATAACTTGCCCAAGGACATACAGTTATTAATAGAACAATAAGTAGAATACAAATTCTTCCTTTGGAGTTCCTAAAGACCTTTGTAAGTACCAATTACATTTGTCAAATGTTTGAGAATTGTTTAAACATCAAGCTCTTCCCATTAGTCTAAATATGAGCTTATCCAAGATGACCCTTTGGGGTACAGGAAGAATAGATTTGTTTAGTCTAAAAAAAAATAAATTAAGCTTTACTAAGATTAATATAAGGATTCATACTTGGTCTGAAGGGACAGCTGGCCACACATCAAAACTATAGCAAGAACTATAGCCAGAAACCCAGGGAAGGAGCGGAGGTTCCACAAACAAAAGGTCTACTTCCAGCACACCATGATTCACAGTGGTTTATTGTGCCCAGTTAAGTAGATGGAGGAATCATTTAGTTTTAACTAAACTGACCCTCACAACATGGAGAAGCAGCTTTAAAAAAAATTTCTGCAAAGACAGCAAAGATAATAATGTAAGCACAAATTAACAAAAAAATAACAGGGCTAAGATTCCTAACTAGTTCAAGCTACTACTCATCTATGTTATGATGTATTAATAAAAATTAAAATCTAGATCGATCACATTGCTCTCACTAAAAATTCTTACTATTATTAATGAGAGCAAAAAGATATTGTTAACAGAAAGTACTTTTTATCTCGTCTTTCTTAAGCATCTAACTTGTGTTAATTTATTATGTATACTAATATACTAATATCGTATTGGCACATGTATACAATTTACAATTAAGCACATATTAAAGGTGCATGCACAATGTTTTACTAATTAGGGGACACACTCAGAATATCCACTGGTTAAGTCTTTTTCCTCTTTAGGGTGATGATCAACCTTCCCAGTTCACCGAGGACTGACGGGGGTACGGTAGACTGAGTAATGCCCCCCCTCAAAAATGTCTGCATCCTAATCCCTGAATATGTTACCTTACATGGTAAAAGAGACTTTGTAGATGTGATTACATTACAGATTATGAGATAGGGAGATTATCCTGGATTGTCTGGGACCCAATGTAATCACATGAGTCCTTACCAGTCATTAGCAGACATGAGGACTGAAGCAAGAGGTTGGAGTAGTGATGTGAGGAAGGGGTCACAGAATGCAGGAAGCCTCCAGAAATGGATTCTCTCCTCAGAGCCTCCAGAAGGAACCAGCCCTCTTGACACTTTAATTTTCTTAGCCCAGTGAGACTTATTCTGGGCTTCTGACCTCCAGAACTATAAAATAATAAATGTGTGTTGTTTTAAGCCACCAAATTTGTGGTTATTTGTTACAGCAGTAATAGGACTAATATAGGAGATTCCTGCGATTTATGGAACTTTCAGTGTTAAAACCAAGATGAGATGGTTGCCCTATCTTTAGATTTTCAGTGCTCATAACAACATCTGGTACACGGTAGGCATGGGAAGAAACTTGGCTGAATGGTTTTATGATGAAATATATAGATAATATACTCTCACTGTTTTACAAAGATCTGTTGTATGTATTATTTCATTTCATTCTCCTAACCCCGTGAGGTATAAATGAATGCAGTTTCCTATTCTGAGGATATAAGAACCATATATACAGAATACAGGTCTTCTGACCTACAGTCAAAGGATGATGGTAGTCAGGAGCTTGTGCTACAAAGTCAGGCCGCCTATGTTCACATCTAAGCTCCAAAACTTAATAGCTGCTAAACCTTAGCCAAGTTACTTAACCTCTCTATTTCCTCATAAGTAAAATGCACAGATGAAGTTAATATCTATTTTATAGGGTTCCTGGGAAGAGTAAAGATGTTATATACCAAGGACATACCACGTGCCTGACACAGAGTTAGCTGACAATAAATATTAGCTATCCTTGTTCTGTGCTGCAGCTATCATGCATTTATACCTAGAATACTCTGTACTAGTTCATCCAGAATCATAAAGTATGCAAAAGGAAAAAATAGTAACCAAAACAAATAATGAAATGGATAAGAGGGTTTTTCTGTGAAGGTACTCTAAGGTTAGTACACTAGGGTGGAAAGACAAAAGCAGAGGGGAGACATAATCATGATCTAGATAATTATAACAGCAGAAATAAGGTGACAACAAAAATACAGTAGTATCAGTAGGATGAGGGGAAACTTTAGAAACTAAAATATTGTAGTATAAACATATAGCACTCAATCTACAAAATAGAAATGGATCACAAAATTTGGGGACAATTTCTGAATGACAAAGAAGACAAAAATGTCTTCTAAGCAGAGCTCATCAACTCTTCTACAAACCTTTTGTCTAACCCTACAATGGCTTTTGGTACCCATTTCTGTTAAAGGCAATGGGAATGTTGGGAAATGACAAACCAGACCAGATTGTAGCAAAAGTTAGTGTTCCAGGTAAGTCAGTGCCATGATTTCACCTTCCCAAGAAGAGTCTCCAAAGACAAAACATACCCTTTGCCAATCATTACCGTGCACCACTCCTCTTGCCCAATCTCATTCACCACCACCCTTCAAAAAAATCATCAAGGATAAACATCCTATTTTAATGCCTTTTAATAGCTTCGTATTAAAAAATGTCTCTAAATTTGGCAGTCCAAACAAATCTCAAAATATACTAACCCAATTGTTTCTTAAGCTAAAGTGTCTTAAACTTTTCACACTCTTTCCTTAAATCTTCAACATCCGTTTTTCACTTTGGGAGTCAAAAAACATTACAGAACTCTATGGCTACTATTTTCAATACTAGGCTGACTGATTTTTTCCCCTAACAGGTAACATCTCCTCCCTATTTCTAATGAATAAAGTTGAGAAAACAATTTGAGGTTAACTTAAGCAAAAGATAGCCAGAAATTCCCAAAAGTAATAGAAGCATGGTTAATTTAAATTTACAAATGATTTTAAGAACCACACTCTATTGATTGATTTTGTTTTCACCACCCAATTAAAAAAAAAAATCAGAGATACTGGTGCATTTTAAACTTGAATGAAAAGTCTAACCTTCGCCTTATTAGCCATTTCAGGAAGTGCTAATGAAGAATAACATGATCTAAAGATGGGCAAAGCCAAGGAAAAAGAGGAAAGAAAAGAAAATACATAATCTACAAACAATTAGGCAGCCCCAGAAAGAGGTGGAAATGAATACAAGCTTACAGCATCTCATCTACAAATTTAAATTTAAAAAGGGGCAAGTGGAGTCATCTCCTACAAGAATTTTTTGGTACTCAACATCATATTAAAAAGTAGAAAGGGGAGAATGACATTGGTTCTATTTAAAGGATTCAGAATGAAAGATAAGAGGCCAATTTTTTTGTTCTCTAAAATGTCTACCATCCTTTCAATCAAAATTTTCCAGCCAGGCAAGTGTCTTCTTTTCCCCTTTGTTTATGTATTATTCTCTGTGAGCAACAACTCTATAACTTCAGTGCCTTTTGAATCCATGAGGCATCCATAAAAAATGAAAATAGTGTTGGTGCTTTGCATAAATAAGCTAAAAAGGAAACAGTTTTTCTAAATTTTAATACAACAAACAGCAAATCGCCTTGACTGAAGAAGCATCTTTTTTTAGTCATCAAACGTCACACATCTCTGAAGAAATTCCCTGGGAGAAAAGAATGGTTTTTCCAAGTACACTGATAGCAATCTTTCAACTTACAACCTCTCTCTGCTCCTCAAAAAAAAAACCAAAGTGCCTGGGGTTAATAGAAACTCCATAAAGCTTTAGGGACAAGGCACTCATCCCCCTTCCCATCTTCTAAATACAGTATTTACCATCCTATTACTAAGGGACATTACCAAAAACTACTGTATACACTACATGTAAGACACCCTCTCCACCAAACCAATTGAAAAAGTGCTTCATAACACCTTCAAAAGTTTCCAAGAACAGCAGCTCCAAGTGTACTTGGTGCCAAAACTTGTGCAAGAAATGTCCAGGAGAACTACTGCTTATACATTACTCTTACTCTCATGACGACTTACGGTTTTAAAATCGCACGTCCGGGAACATATAACATCTGACATGCTTTATGCCCTTAGCACACTAAGAGAGCAAACGACTGGCGGTAAATGTGAGCAACTTACCTACCGGTCTATAAGAACACCACCCCAAACACTGCACCCTCTCCAAGGGGTAGAGTAACCGAGTACAAAGGCACTTGGTGCTCCCCTCTACCCAGGCACCTTTCTCTCCCACTTAGTCTCTGTAAATTCCAAAATACACTATGAAAATCTCCGCACAGAGTGCTACCAGGTCAGTCAGAGGGACAGTCGCGGAGTAAAACATCGGTTTGTCCCTTACATGGGGGCCTTGGAAACCCGCACCTTAAAAGCCAAGATGACTTGGGGGTGTGACCTGGGCTGCTCCCACCCCGCTTCTCCCCTCACGGAAACTCCCGTGTTGTCGCGGCTACTCACCAGACCAGGGAGCACAGAGAGAGGCAGGAGACCAGGGCCAAGGCCCGCCGGTACTTCTTCATCTTCTCCTCCTTCTTCCCCCGGCCAGACGGAGGCACATCCTCCCGGCAGCCGCCACTGCCGAGGCCAAGATGGAGGAGCCGGAGCAGGAGCGTGAGGATGGGAGCGAGAGTCCAAAGGGCTGTGGCGCTGGGGGAGCCGCTCCTCAGCGGCTCGCGTTCTGGCCGCCCTCTGCGCGGGGCCCACAGCGGCGCGGACAGGGGCGCTTCACAGGACTCCGGGGACTGCCGCTGCTGCTGCTGCGGCCGCCGGTTCGTCCGCGCCCGCCTCCTGGAGCCGCCGCCGCCGCCACCGCCGCCCCATCTCCCCCTCGCCCGCCCCGGCCCTCGCTCCGTGCTGCCGGCGACCAACGGCCGCCGCGTACTCGCCTCCCAACAACCAATCGCCGGCGGGGCCGCGACACCTCACACACCGCTGAGCTGGAAAGAGACGCGTCACCCACGTCCCGCGGCGCCCGCTCCCCCACCAGCCCCCGCGCGGGCCACGCCCCCTCGGACGTCTCCGGCAGGGGAGCGGATGGGAGGGGAACACAAAGCGCGGGGCCGACGTCGCCGCGCTCCGCCCACCCTGGGTCAGGCCGCCTGCTGGCTCCCGTTCAGGAAGTCGGGAGGAGCCCGGTGACCCTCGGCCTCCCTCCCCACAATGGCCCGCCCCTGCTCCCCCGCGGGCGAGTCCGCGCAAGGCCCCACGGGAGCTGTAGTTGCCTTCCAGAACCCTCTTTTCCCTTTCCCCGTTCCTCCTAGAATCCACGGTTTTGACGGAGAAGTCTATAGTTTCGCTTCTCACCGAGAGACTGAGCGGCTTTGGAATTGTTACACTCAGTTTTCCTCTTTTGAGAACAGTTCGTGGAATGACAGAGGAAAGGGGGAGAAAGCTGTACTAATAAAATTTAAAAGGCGTTTTCCCGGGGTCAGTGGGCTGGCCCACTGAGCTAGGTGTTGATTGGTAGAAGGAAAGGGGCGTGCCCAGACTTCCTGATTGGTTAGAGCAGAAAGCCTTTCGCTTTTTCTTCACCTCAGCAAGAATTTTGTGGCCCGCCAGATTCCTCAGTTGACGTCGGCTGAGTTTGTCTTCATTCTGTTGGTTCTGAGCTTTGGGTTCGCTGCGATGGGGCCAGAAGGGAAAACTGTTGTCCCCTTTGGAGGAGCGAGGCGCCCACGGACGCTCCAAGTCCTGGGGTTCCTCGAAAGCGGTCGCATACACCCACCTATTTCTGTAGTCTGGGGCAAAAAACTGTCCACTTTTCAATACTTAGAAACGGTCAACGTGCCCATTCCAAATTTTTATGCTACTGAGGGTTCGGAAGCTGCAATTGTCAGCGCCTTGGAACATGGTATGAAGTTTAGTGTGAAAAACATTTAAAGCAGGTGTTACTTATTGTTCATATGGCCATAGGAAAAGAAGACACAGTAAAATGCTCAACTACACATTTGAGCCGTGGAATTTCCTTATTAACCTTCCAAGTTGAATTGTTTGTTAATTATATTCCCAAGGAGCTGAATAATTGGACCCACTATAATTGTTGGATGTAAGTCAACTGGATGTTAGAGAAATTCTACAAAGGTTGATAATTTTGATTTTAGAGGAGTTCACCCTAAACTACTTTTATCTGGCAAAAATTAGGTAACAGTGTGGTGTTGATGCTACACTTAGTATGTGACAATAAAATCCTTTCACTGCAGGAGGCAAGTATTTATCTCACCTAAGACCAGTATCAAATGATTAATATGCAAGTTAAAAAGAAGGTAGGAGTAATAGATGGATAGGGATTGACATTCTTTACCATGTTGGGCACCCTTTTCCTCTTTCTCCAGGAACTATGTTATTCAGGTTATTCTCCCATTACTAAAAGGTTAACTACACAGAAACTGGGCATCTCAAGTCCCTGCCCTGATAAAGATCGGATACTCCGCTTGCTGATGGTGAAAAAGAACAAGCAGATCTTAGAAAGAGAATCAACTCCTTCTGGCCATCTCCTTTGTCCTTTATCTCATATGCAAATCATACTTAAGACATTCAAGAGAAGAACTGTTTGTCTAATTTAAGTTGTTGGCATTTTATAAGCAAGCTTCAACATGTTTTGATTTAGTTGAAAAATTATCTGCTTCTTTCAATATTACAAAATTCTGAAATACTATACATCTCAGAAGGATCTTAGAGAGGAACAGCTGTCACCCAATGACATTAAATGCTTCCAGAGTAAAAGCCAGTTAAAAACAGAAGTTTCCTGGAAATCAGTAAAAGAAAAGTCGGGGAATTGAAAAGAGACTAATATACAATAAAAGGGACTAAATCAGAAGGAAAGAAGGGTGAATGTGGCAATCAGCATTTATAATTTTAACTACATATAAATACAACATAAACAGAACTTTCGTACAGTTTGTCCCCACCTCATTTTCTTCTTCTTCTTTATGTATATGTAAGTATGTGTATGTAATAGGATATACCTGTTTTAATTTAGCTGTTCCCTACCTGAAGAGAGCCTTAACTACTTTGCCAAATCTACCTTAACAGAGCACCGATAATTTGGCCACTTCAGGAGGTAAAGGTAGAACTCAGAAAGAGATAAGACAATAGACTGCTTCATTAGTACAGCCTGAGAACTCAGTCTCTTAAGGGATGGAAGAATCACAAAGTGCAATGTTACCTTATACAGTTCTGTTTATACTGCAAATAACAAAAAATAACATTTCCCTTTTTAAAAAATTATATTTTATAGTCCCAAATTTAATGTTCTATCACTGGGTTAACATATGTGTATTTGGGAGATACATGAATTTAGTAGGCTCATAACGGAATCAGCCTAGGAAGGGAATGATTACATATGAGTGATGAAGAGGAAGAAATCAAAGATGGTCTGATTTCCAGGAAGGTGTGTGTCATTACCTGAATAAGAAAGTCAGGAGTCCCAGGTTTTCAGGGAAAAAGATTAGTTTGGTTTTAGAACAGAATTGGGTTTGAGGTTCTGGTGGAAGTATCTAGGAAGGATTTGTAAGTACAAGATTCCAAACAGAGAGAGAAAAGTAGCAACTGAAGACAACATATTAGGGGTTCTAACTGCTGTGTCCTTCAGTACCTTCTGTGTAATGCTCTCAGATGAAGCTTCTTAAAACTTTACCATGTCTTTTCTTTGATGTAAAAATATCCTATAGGTCTTGAATATTTGTTGAATAAAGTCCTCCCTCCTTGTCCTGGCATTCAAACCCTTCCATAATTCCACCTAGTTGATGGTTCAAGCCTTATCTTCCACTATTTCCTTTCATAACTCAACTCTCTCACCAGACCACACCATTTGCTATGTCCTAAAACACCTGTGCCCTCATACACTGTTTTTATTTAATATTCATTTGTCTCCCCAAGCAGTGTATAAATTCCTCATGCAAAGAGGTCATATGTTGTATGTATACCACAATGGGTTTTTTTTATTACAAGGGACCAAGAAATAATTTTTTACTTAACTATTTATTTGACTTGTCTAACCATACTGAATTACAATCTGCCCTATAATTTAAGTTCCTAAGAAAAGCAAGCCCTTAGAATGGGAAAGTTCTGTGCAATTGACTAGTCTACAGCCGCTGGCTAACTATCTCTTCCTCTACAAACTGCCAAATTAGCTTTTTAGCATAACACTTGAATTATGTCTGACTAGATTGTTCTGGGTTCTATTTCTGAGTAATCTGCAGAAATAAAGTGTTCAACAAATAATTATTGAGCTGTTCTTATGTGACAGGTGCTGAAACAAATATTTGCTTCCAGGAAACTTAAAGTGTCCTAGCAGGGAGTCTTAATCTTCTTTCATACTGCACCCCTTTGGTAGTCTGGTGAAGCCCATGGACCCCTTCTCAAAATGCTTATAAAGGTATAAAATAAAATACATAGATTACAGAGGAAACCAATTAAACTGAAATATAATTATCAAAGTATTACAGAGCAAATCCGTGATATAATACTGTGTGCTTTTTATTAATGCATAAATAACAAGGTCCATCAGCAGGTTTCACAACTGCAATAATTCCAAAATAGTGATGAGTATAAAAGATATTCTAAGATACCTACAATATGCATAATATGATATGAAAATGTCTGTGTTTACTATTTGTGACAAAGTTATAGACCCTGCTAGTACTACCACAGTTTGTTACCTATGTTTATAATAAAATGAAATTCTAAATTTCAGTAAGAGGTTAGTGAGAATAGAGATATAATTATTTTTCCATCCAATTTCATGGACCAGTGACTTTTATGCATGGATCCCAGGTTAACAAGGCCCACACTAGAGCAATGTTTTTGAATCTGTGTGGTCACAAATCATTAGAGAGTCAAGAAATCAATTTTGATGGGGTCTATGAGTACTTCTTAAAAAGTAAAAGATAATTTAGAAAATATCTGAATGTATATCAGTAAGAGAAAGTATTTTTTCGGGCACTCTTATTTCAGTGATATATGAGGGGTGTGTGTGTGTGTGTGTGTGTGCACGTGTGTACTGTTGTATACATATATGCATACTGGGTTGCAATGTAAAATATATGTCTTAAAGTGGCTTCCAGTCAAAATAATGTGAAAGCCACCACACTAGGGGAAATGAGATACATAAGACATATGGAATAAATGCCACAAATAATATGAATACTGGGTGTCACAAGATTTTAGAGGAGAAAGAAATTACTTTTTTGTGAGGAAATTATCAGGGAAGACTTAAAGGAGTAGACAGATTTCAGGTGGGCCTTTAAAAGTGAGTATTATTTTCACTGAGATATGAGGAGAAGGTATTTCAGGTATAGGGAACAGTAAACCCTAGAATCTAATTCAAAACTATCTTAACAACTCTTATCATATGCCTTCTAATTTTGGTTTGCCTGATATTTACCTGGTTTGAAATAAATGGTGATGCTGAGCTCTAATCACATAAAATAAACAGATATTTATTGAACACCTCCATAAAATACTTCACTATAGGTCATGCAAAGACTTCAAAGAGTAAGCATTTAGAGATGTTATCGTCTATGAAGCCCTGCATTCAAGAACATTAAAATAACAAAATGTGACCGGTTGTCCCAGCTACTGGGGAAGCTGAGGCAAGAGGATCACTTAAGCCCAGGAGTTCTGGGCTGTACTGTGTTATGCCCATGGGGTGTCCACACTAAGTTTGGGACCAATATGGTGACCTCCTGGGAACATGGTCTGCCAGGTTGCCTAAGGAGGGATGAAACGGCCCATGTTGGAAAGGGAGCAGATCAAAACTTCTGTACTGACCAGTAGTGGAATGGCTCCTGTGAATAGTTGCTGCGCTCCAGTGTGGGCAACATGGTGAGACCCTGTCTCTTAAAAAATTGAAATAAAATTTAAAAATAAAATAAAATAAAATAATGGTGCATGTATAAAGTGATCAAACTGAGTTCAAGGTAATTAAATTGGGTTAAAGATAACGCATGTTTTTTAACACATGCAATTACATTTACTCACAAAGTCCCATAAAACAACAGGAAAGAGTTTGTGTTTTAATACATAGGCTGCACAGATGGAAGATCAGGTGAGAGGGCCATAAAAACAAAACCTTGAAGCTGGAAAGCAGATAAGTAGGAAATGACTTCCTAAAGTGACCATATTCTGGTCTGACAAGTCTGGTTTATTACTATTAATAAGCCTGGCATAATTAATAGTAGTGCCAACTTTTACTTTTGTAGGGGCAGAAAAGGTGTTATACCTTTCCTCATCTATAAGGGTCACGGCCAACACTTCTATATAAAAGACAGGTTAACAAGAGAAAATCATAACAAATTTATCTAATCAAAGTTTTACTTCAGAAATGAACACTCAAAGATGCAGGGAAAACTATCCATTTTTAATGCTTAAATTAGATAAAGAATGTACAATGGTGTAGAAATGTAATCAGAAAAAAAGGATATGATCTGATAATAGATAATAGACTGGGGGGTAGGGGGAACCCAGCAAAGCCTGTCTGTTCGGATTCTTCTTGCCTCTCTGTGTAGCATTCCTTCCTCCTGGGTATAGGTTATGACCCCTTCTGGAATGAGGATCTTGTGATCTACTATCAGACAAGGTAGGTCAGAGAGTTTTTTTATGGCCATTGTCTACACTGAAAGACAGGGGAAGGTTACAGTAATATTTCCAGGTTTTATGGCTAGCTTTGGGGAAGAGGATTTCTAGTTTCTATGACTTGCCTCAGGAAAGAAACAGAGGCGAGAAACAGAAGGGCAGGAGAAGGTCAGATAGAAACTTTGCTTCTGAGTCCCTCCCACCTCCTTTTGTTCTAAGTACTCAGCATGCCAAAGCACCATACTATGAGGTATCATTTTGTGAGCCTCAGAACTCTCAAATGTGTTCTGGTTCGAACAATAAATAATATTGTCATCCTCAACACAACAGACATGAGGAAATTGAACCCTAATTTAGCAATGGAAAATGGCAAAAATTGATCCAATGTGTGACACAGAATCTCTAAAAAGCTCATTTAGGAAATAGCAGCACAAAGTCCAGCTGGCAGTGAGAGTAAAGGTCCGTATGTTTGGTGCTACTGGTGGGGGGAGGGGATTGCAAATTAAGAAATAGACACCCTCCCCCACTTTATGTGGCTAGATAACTGGCCCTTCCCTACCCCCAGCGAAAGACTATAGATTTATTATTAGGGGAGGGTAAAGGTAAGGCCTGGACTTGGAAATACCAACCATAGTTTAAGGCAGGGGTATCATATAAGAAAAAGAAAAAAGAGAGCATTTTTTGTGACAAATAGGGAAATTTGAATAAGAACTGGGCATTAAGTGATAAAATCATTGTTATTTTTTCTTAGATATGATAATATCACATGTGGTTATGTAGCAAATGTCCTTATTTTGGGAGCTATATATTGAAATATTTAAGAGTGAAGTCCATGATGAGGACACCTTACTTTCAAAGGTTCAGAGACAGAGAGAGAAAGAGAACAAATACAGCAAACTATTAACCATTGTTGAATGTAGATGAAGGATATAGCGGTATGTATTATACTATTCTTTCAACTTTTCTGTATGTTTGAAAATGTTATAACAGCAATTAGGGGGAAGAAATGAATAAGCACATATTTAACGTTGAGGCCCCAGGCGTCTTCCTGCACTGACAGCCAGTCTCTCATTCTCTAGACAGGAGATTAGAAGAGTCTTCTCTGGGAAATCTGATCATTCAAAGAGGAAAGGAAAAAAAGATGACTGAGATCTGAATTTTCCCAACCAGTTGACCCTACAAGGAAGGTCATAGTCAAGTCCTAGCCATGTACTAAGAATATCCAATCAGCATTTTAGTGTTCCACTCTTAAAAAGGAACAGATAACAAATGATTACCAGGCATAAGAAGATGTTCTAACATGAAAGATAGAGATGTAAACAAACAGGAAAAAAATAAATAAATAACTTGGAGTAGAAGAAAAACTACACTGTGAAAAGAAAATTTTTTAAAAAATCTAACATTACTAGATGTTGCCACCATAAAATAGGAGCAGGACACTATAAGAAACGAACCGCTCAAGAACAACAAAAATGACTACAAAAAGGTCTCTTGTAAAGTAAAGCTACGAATGCAGAAATTAAAAATCAATAGAAGAATTAGAAAATAAAGTCAAAGAAATCATCAGAAAGTAGGCAAAAAGGCAAAGGACTAATCCAGGAGGTACAGTGTATCTATAATAGAGAGAAAACAGAGGTGAAGAAATAAATATTTTCCAAGACATTTTCCTATAGTTGAAGAATATGAATTTCCAAATTGAAAGTGCCCTAGTCTAAGTTCCCAGCATAATGGACAACAAAAAGACTGATTGTGGAATTTAAGAACAAAGAGAAGCGCACAGAAGTTTTAGGGTTAGGAGAAAAAAATAGACCAAACACAAAGAATCAGGAATCAGAATGGTTTCAGACTTCTTAGCATTTACACAGGAAGCTGAAAGACAGTGGAGCAATGTCTTTCAAACACTGAAGGAAGATTATTTCCAACCAAGAATTCTATGCCCAACCAAACTATCAATCAAGTATAAAGGGGAATAAGTACATTGTGAGACTAGCAAGACCTCAAGAAATTTACCTGCTGTGTGCCATTTCTCATGAAAGCAGATTTTGCTCTACCAAAACAATGGAAGAATCCAAAAAAGAGGAAGACACATGATACAGGAAACAGGAAACCCAACACAGAGGAAAGAAGTGAAGGGAATCCCTAGGGTGATAGTGAAAGAAGAACCCAGCATGGCAGCTGAGTACCAGGTACAGGCAACAGCCACTGCAGATTGCAACAGGTCAGAAGGCACTGGAGAGACCTCTTCAGGAGAATTAAATCGGTAGAATACCTACTGCACCTAAGCATCTTGGGGAGTTAATTTAGATAATTGTGGAAAGTTAGTAGAATTAGTGAAAAATACTGTCTTATTCTGTTTGGGCTGCTATAGCAAAATACCATAAACTGGGTAGTTTATAAACAACAGAAATTTATTTCTAGCAATTCTGGAGGCTGGGAAGCCTAAAATCAAGGCACAGGTACATTTGGTGTCTGGTGAGGGCCCATTTTCTGATTCATAGACAGCACCTTCTCACTGTGTCTTCACATGGTGGAAGGGGCCAGAGGTCTCTGTTGGGCCTCTTTTATAAGGATATTAATTCCGTTTATGAGGGCTTCACCCCCATGACCTACTCACCTCCCAAAGGACCTATCTCCAATACCGTCACCTTGTGGGGTAGAATTTCAACACATAAACTTGGTGGAAACACAAACATTCAGACCTTAGCAGCAAACACTTAGAAACTAAACAAACAAACAAAACAATTTGAAAAACAGAGCCATGCAGGAAAAGTTCATCTGTGAATAGTATTTTCATAATCTTAATAACACACACACTGAAAATTACTAAAAAATCATGATATAACTACATCGGGAGGATGAGAGGATAAGAAGGATTATAGGTCTCTGGTTGGGGTTATTGGTCAGGGGAAAGGAAACAGAGCAAAATCCTCAGCTTCCACAGCTGAATGTCAATAATGCCTAGAATTTGAAAAAAACAAAAACAAAGAATAACAACACATGCTATTTAGGACATGGAGGTAACTACCAAAATAATTGGCTGTAAGAGGTGAAAGCAGCTGCTTTTTGAGCAGGGAGAAACAGTAAGAGGGTGATAGGGAACTGCTGTTTTTCATAACAAAACTTGCTAGAACTATGTGATTCTTGTGTACACATATAACTTTGAATTTCAAAAAATTTAAGATGTTATAGTTATGATGTTTGTGATTTGTGGCAAAAGAAATCTGTATTTTTTATAGTTTTTTCCTATCCCATTTATCTATACCTCTATACTGTATATATGGAGCAAAGGCAACTATGTTACAATGTATAGATTTTGCAATTCTTCCATTCAGTCACTAGGCATTAAAATCTGAAGAGAATGCAAGAAAATAATATATAGCTCTTTGAAAAACTAGAGATGTGAAGCAAATGAAGAATATTTTCCTAAGGATTATTTTCTATTTTAGAATGTAAACGTGTTACTAAAACTCTCCCTGCAGTACCTGCTTTCAGAACCATCTATTTAAAGTATAAAATGTAATTTTTTCCTTGCCTTAAATTTTCTCCTTCCCTCTGTTATTTATATATCTATTTTATAATAGAACTATCTCATGGTTCTGTAAAGTTAAACAGTTACCTAAATAGTTGAGGAAAACTTACTTTGCCTCAGTTATTCAGTCATTACCCTGGTTTGAGGCCTAAATTGTGAAGATCATTATATGGATCAAGTAATTTCTCCTCTTCAGTTTACACAGGGAGATAATGTGATAGTAAAGTGTGTCAGTCTGTAAATCTTTAAAGGATTTGCATGCAATTATATTCAAGGTAAACCAGTATTGAGGAGTCTTTGCATTTTCTTTCCATTGCACAACTTTCATTTAGTTACTTAAATGACTCAAACAATTTAATTGAACCTTGAGAAAGTCTGTTCCATAGGAGAGAATTAAACATTAATCATTTCACATCACCAAATAATTAATGAAGAGTTACAGCGATGCTCCTAGGGAAGATTAGTGACTGTTGAGAATAAAGCGTTTTTATGGAAAGTTTTTTGCAGGCCAGCTCAAAAGCCGCTTTCTTTATAAGGTCTTTCCCTCTTGCAGGGCCCTCCTTTGCAATCCCTCCACATTGTGAACTTCCATAGTACAGGTTATCACATTCTAACTTACACTATAGTTAGTGTGTCCTTCGCTGGTAGGATGGGAAATGTATGTTATTTCATCTCCAGATCCCCCACAGCGCTTAGCATTATCCCTGACACAAAGGAGAAATTCAATCAAGCCTGACTATGAGGCTGATACTGGTCATGATGACAATGATTCACAAAGTGGGATATTTAAATTTCTTGAGCACCTTATATATATAAAATTAGAACTTTCATGTGTATTCTCTCATTTAAAACTAAAACTAAGGAAAGAAAAAGGAAACAAGTAGGTAATACAATCCTCATTATGTTACTTGTGAGAAGGAAGATTAAAATATGACTTTTCAGAAACATTTGGCCTTTATTAGGACTGTCAGTAGTTATAGTCCTATCTTCAAAGATAAAATTAAAAAGAAAAATTGTACTCTAAGAAGTTTGAAGGAAAAATAAAATGCTTATTATCAAAGAATAGGAATAGGGAAGAAAGGGATTTTTGATAACTCTAAGTAGAATTTAAATTTTGAATCCTAGATTACCTTAAAAATGATTTGGGTTAATTTTAAAGATTGCATGTTTTTAATTTTACCTTTTTCTAGGGCCTACTTATAGGATAAAAATTTTAATATGATGCTTATATCTGCATCATTGCAACTAACTATATCTACTTTTCAATCAGAGACTTACATTTACTGGAAATATCTTGATAAATGGGCAGAATATTTGAATTAACATATTTTTCATTGTACTTATCTGTAGTGTTGCCAATATAGATTCAGTCAATTTGTAAAAGGTACATAAGACATCTAATTAGCTGTGCTTCTATTTTTTCTTTTACTTGTACAAGTAGTTCTTTGTGTTTTCATTCCTCTTTGGTCAATTGCAATTTTTCCTAATAGCGATTTCCCGAGCTTTCCTTAAGATAGAATCCCTTACAAAAGAAAGGTTTCCAAAGCCCACCCTAGAAACAGAGAATGAGCAACTCCAGGAGAAGGACCCTGAAATCTGTAAATAATAGGTGAATTTTATTGTCAGATAAGTTTGGAAACTGCTCTAAAACATTCTTCCCTACGTTCCTCGAGCCATTATTTTCACAAGAGGAAGTAAAACATTTTCATTGTAATGTACTAAAAGTGTGATAAACATTATTTCTGTTCTAATTTCACTTAAAGTTTAAGTTTTATCACCACTCTGATTAATTGACAACTCACATTCCCATTTTAGAGTGAAAATGTAAAATATATCATGTATATCATTCTGAGAATGACAATATCTGATATAATAATGATAATATCTGTATACATTGTAAAGATACAGATACTATATAATGATATATCAGATGTTATCGTCGTATTCATAACATCCGATATATTATAACAATGGTAATATCTATATAGTAATTCTGCTGTGACTCCCTCCCCCCATCAAATAAACTCTCTGAGGCCAGATTTTCATTTTTTATTTTGCCTGTGCTTCTCACAGACCAAAAACAGGTGCCTAATAGGTATAAAATACATGTTTATTGAGTTGAAATTAGTTGTTAATTATTGACAAAGCACAAAGCCAATGATAATTATGTTGGCACAGCCTTTTCATTATGTTATCATTTGGAGATCATTCTATCTTCTGCCTACCAAGATTCAACTACTATCACTCAAGATTTCCTCTTGGCAAAGATAAATGAAAGATATTACAAGAGCTCCTTCCATTAATCCTCTCTCTCTTAATGTACTCAAATTTCTTCTTTCTCTGCTCTTTTTTCCAGTCTCACTCTGTTGATTCCATTTTGTCCTTCCACACCCAAGTAATGGCTTTAGTTATATATTTATAACTATTTAGTTATAAATAACTAAATATTTATAACTATTTAGTTATAAATAGTTATAAATATATAACTAAAGCCATTCTATGTTTATAATATATAACCTAGAATGTAAACTTCAATGAGGCAGAGACTCTCTCAGCAGAGCTTTCTGGTCTTGGTCAGAATATTAATAAAATAAACAGCAGGACCCAGGCTATAAACTAACCATTCCAATAATGAAGGTGGTACCTTTCTTTCTCTAGTGGGAAAGAAATTTGTAACAAATACTTGGTATCCTGAACCAAGGGTTCTTTCTCTGCCATCTAAAATAGCTCTGGGCCTAAAAATCTGTGATTCCTCAGGCCCTATAGTATCAAATACCTATGTAGCAGATACTAAGTATTTGTGGAAAGAAAGGAAAATTGAGATGGAAGGAAGGAAAAAGAGGGGAGATTTTAATATTTCATTGAAAATATTTCATTGAATGTATTATTCCTAATATCTTCAGTCTTTGTTTCAAAGTTCTTTCATCTCAAAACCATGAGTTATAAATTAACATAAGTTTGACATGTGTGGGTATGAATATATATAAATACAAATGTATATTTGAATATCTTTAGAATTTTATCTGGAAAAGGTATTGTAAGGTCTACAATTTTTCCATTATCTTATCACAAATATGTCTTTTTATAGAAGCAAAATTGGTTACTCAAAATGGCTTTTTCACACTCACATTTTATTTACAGAGTATATAATTACTATATTGTTAGGATATGTATGTACAGGATTAGAAAATAAAGGTAAAAAAGACGTAAAGGTACTTGGGCTTTTGCTTGATGTGCCAATGGCTTCAGTGTATGTGTACACTGCAGGATGAGAGGGGGACTGGCTGAAACATTTCCAGTATCAAGAAGTTAGAATTTTCAGGAACAGTCTGGAGAGAGGAAGGGAAAAGAGTATAAGCTATCCAATTTTTTGTCTTGGTCAAGAGGATACAGATGCAGCCAAAAGTAGCAACATTTATAAGGTTAAATGCAATTTAGTGGACATTTTGGCATTTTGGATACAGAGTCTGGATGTGGATGTGGATGTATATAGTGGTCTCTCAAAATTGAAAAGATGTTTCTAAAATACCAAGTTGGAGTTTGAGAGGTCTTGCTAAGTTTCTAGTGTCTATAAGACTAACAATTGTAGGCTGCAAGCCACAGTGGAGTGAGGGATAACGAGTATGTGAGAGGACTCGTGGAAATGGGCTTCTGTGAGACGCGTGAGCACTACCAGAAGTGACATTTTATTTCCATCACTTTTCTCTAACTATTCTATCTGTGTTAATCACCCCTTCTCCAGGCCTTCTCAGCCGTGCTGCCTTCAGCTTCTTCACCAAAACACACACATACATATACACATTGCTTTCTCAAAGCCTGCTAAATTTCATCAAAAGCATCATATTCAGTTTCAGTGCCAGTATGTTTCCATTGTGGAGATTAACTCTCCCTTGACACAGGGTAAGTGCTACAGTGTTCAGCAGAAAAACCCAGGGATGGAGCAAGCCGCGCTGCTTGAGGAAGGTGAAGGCAGAGATGTATCTGGAACTGAGCCTTAAAGGACAGATGCATTTCCCCCCCGGCAGTGTGTGTGCCTGTTGAGTTTAAGGTATGGGGTGGCACCTTCCAGGCATACACACCAAGACATGGAGGCAATGCCCCATTTACTAAGGGAAAAGAAGAAAGTTACATATAACCTTGAGAGAGGGTTATATATATAACTAGGGGTACAGGAGACAAGGCTGAAAAGGCAATTTGGGACAGATACAGAAGGCCTTGAATGCCTTGTTAAGTCTACCCCACCCCCACCATACACATACGTGCACACACACACACACACACACACGCATGTACTGCTTTCCTCCTTGTCCAGGGACAGCACCCCTGAGCTGAGTTGTTTCTATTTCCTTCCAGAAGGAGCCAATACATATTCTCAGCCTTAATCTTGAAAAAAAGCACCTAATGAAGCTCTCACCTCCTGAAGCCCAATATTACCATGCTGGAGAAGGACGAATTTGACTGATGGATGAACAGTTTACTCTTGGAGAAGAAATTAGTCATGGGAGAACCAGGAAACCCAAAAGAGCCTTCCTCTGAGGTCATCAGAACACCTGGATATTATTTCTTTAATCTGAATATTCTCACAACCTTAAAAACCTGTCCAGATAAAGGGACATAGGAAAAGAGGGGAGGAGGAAGAATATGAACGAGAGACAGGGAGAGACAACAAGAGGAGAGATGAGGGGGACCTGGGGAAAGGAGAAGAGGAACTGAATAGGAACATGGCAAGCCCTCTAGCTTCATATTTGTCATGGAGACTCTCATGAAGCCATTTCTCTGTCCTCCTGCATGTTCTAGGAAAAACAATCTTTGAAGAATTGATCTATAGTAGAAGGAAGCCTAATGAACAGTGGAAGATATACTATATCTTTTCCTTTCTCATCACTTTTATAGACAGCAGCAGATGTACAGTTTTGGGTGTGACCTTTTTACAAAAAAAAGAAAAGAAGAATTTATTTTAAAATGTAAAAGCTAGAAGCTGAATTGTAATAGGAGCAATGGGCTGATAAAATAATGTATCATAGGAAACAATGCCTGGCCCCATGGCTTCCTCTTGCAGTTGCTTAAGAAACTGAAAACGTATAATCTGGAAGCAGTCCCTGGGTTCTTTCTTTTGTGCCAGAAACAACCAGTGAAAACTGGGGCTAGAGAGCAGTGGTTCTTTCTTATCAAAATTGCTTTGTTCTTAGTATACTTGTTTGAACATCCAAACACCATCAGGGAGCACGTAAAAGGACAAGCACTATGCAATCATGCTGCCGAGGGCCACAAGTCTTAAAAAATAAAATGCAGATCAGGAATTCCAACTCTCACAAACTGTCATTTATCAGAAGAGACCAAGGAGTCAAAATGATACACTCTAACAACAGTGATGTCCCCAGAAAAGGAATACACAAGACAGAAATTAGCTTTATTATTAGGGTGATGTGTTCAGGGGTAACTGATTTTTGATCTTTAATAATTTACTTGATACCTCTGTTTTAATTTTAGGTTAAAAATACCAGTATGTGTCCATGCTATGTTTGCCTAAAAGAATCTTTGTATTTGCCAAAAGGACATTTCACATGATGTTGGCAAACAGCATATTGATTAGGACAGGCTGTGCAGAAGGAGCACTTATCTTTAGGTCCCACATGTCCACATGAGCCTCTAATATTACAAGTGTGATAGTGCTTCTTCCCAGACACAGCTGTCTTCGAACACATGATACACAGAGCTTTCAATGAGTAAAAAAATTCTGGGGGCAGAGAGAGACCCCACACCTATAGACCCTGCAATTCAAACCTGCTGTGTTTCAGCTTTCACACCTTTCCGCAACAGAGTGAACTTGCTTACATTACAAAAATCAAACACACACACATCAACATGGGAAAGAAGAGTATCACGCCTCATGACTACTTGAATTATGAGTTGCTCTATTCTCTATTATTTCTATGCAAACTAAATTTTTTGTTCATAAAATTAAAATTAACAAAGAAATATTTTTCTCCCTCCTCCATCCCCCATTGCTATCTAATATCTAAATGTTGATGCCACTCATTGACTCTGATAAAATGGAGACAGCAAGAATCAGTGGAAGGACACATGCTATGGTATCAGAAAAGATCTGGAGTGGAACACCAGAACCCCAGCTCCCTACTCACCACTTCTGTTGCCTTAGGTAAGGGTCTTACTTTCTCTAAGTCTCTGTAGGATGAGAATAGTGAGAAACCTCTGGAGTTGAGTAAGAACCAAACAATGTAATAGCAGTTCTAGCAAAGTGCCCTGCACAAAGTAGTCATTTAGTGAATATTAACTGAATCTGAATCTAAATCAATGGGGTGGAAGAGAATACAAAATACATTTTTTAAAAAAAACCCCACCAACTAGTACTATTTTGAGTCCTCAAAGCCATTCTGCTAGTTGAGGAACATGTTTTGTGTCCTGTAACTATTAATCTGGCGATTAATTGTGAAGTTCCTTTTATGAGTTTTTCTCAACAGTGAATCTTTTTAGTATTCCAGGCTAACATCTGCACATAATAAATTAGACAAATATTTTTCTTTATGTCTATGTTTCCTTCCTTCCATGTATACATATTTCTAAAAGCGCTACCTATGTTAGTCTTTACATTCTGCTTTACTTCTAAGTATTCACAATTACTTTTGCAAATTCCTTTCATTAATGAGGAGAAAAATACCCTTATGCTGTGTGAACAATGCCAATACCTTTAAAATACTTAAACATGAAACAGACAAATTGAACATATAATTTCTATATTTTAGAGTGTCTAAATCTCTGTATTATTCCTCAGGGCTGGAGAGGAAGCAAGTCCTCACTTTAAATCAACCATGAAAGATGAAATGATAGTCCAAAGGCTTGTGTCAGCAGACCAGGTGGAGCTGAGGTTTCCTCTTCCTCAGCTCACTCATTATGACTCTGCAGGTGGAGTTCTCGCTGAGATCACCATGAATAATCCAGGTGAAGACAGGCCTGTAGTAAGCAGCATCTTGCTGACCCAAGATAAATTATGTTATGAGTATTTTTCTACTACTTTATGTGAAAGAGAGGGAAGCTGACTCTTGAGGATATATCCAGAAATATGAACTCCTAATCACATACTGCTATTTGTTTACAAAAAATAAAATTGGAGAACACCAATGACTGCAACTAAAAGCAAATCCCATTTTTAACACAATAGCTAGAATAACTTAGCATGGAGATTGGTAAAAGGATCTGTACCTATTGTCGGTTCTGACTCATGGGGATATGAGTCGACTTTCTAATGCCTCTGTGCTTCACTTTCCCCATCTGCAAAAGAAGTGACTACCCTTAATGTAGTAGATTTTTATTACTTGTTTCTAACCATCACCAGTTTTCCTGAGACTGGCTATACCCTGTACTTCTTGGGGTTTGGCTGCGTGAGACAAGGCAGTCCTCTTTTGCCTAAGCCAATTCAAGTTGGGTTTCTGACCTTTGAAATCAAATGAGTTCCAATTTACATGACTTAACTATTCAGAGACTACAGAAAAATATAATTCCTCAGATGAAAAGAGTGGCATAAATATTTTACATAATAGAGTAATAATAGTTAAATTGTTTTTCATTATTTAATCACTTTCCAGAAAATAATTAGAAATGACAAGCAATGCAGTTGTTGACTCTGCTTGACAGGGTGCATAACACATAAGAGGAATAACTGAATATTCGTTAACAACTGACTTCCTCTGTGAAATCACGTTTTAAAGCTATTTCAAACAAAATTATTTCCTAATCATCAAACTCAGTGACTATCTCTTCCTTCAGTTATGTCTCAAGTTAACTTACCCAGCTGTGTTTGTAATCAGAGCCCCTTCTGTTCCTTGGGAAATTTTATCCCAACAGTTGCAAGTTCCCATCAGTTAGAACTTGTCTCTTCGTATCTTCAACCTGCATCTCCACTGCTCCCTTTTCATCTGCTCACATGTATCCTTTTATCTTCCCTGTACTCATACAAAAAAAGTCCCACAACCCCATTTTCTTCATGAGATAAAAATAAAACTATTTTTCCCTCTGACTCAAATAACCTCAAAAGAGAGTGAGAGGCACAATAACATAGTAGTCAAGAGTTGAACAGATCTGAGTTTGAATCTGCCCATCATTAGTTCCAGTATCAGTAATGTAATGTAGTAAATTAACTTGTGGAAATTACCATTCAGTCGGTGTTGCAATTTGCTCATCTATAAAACAGGGATAATCATATTTCCATTGAATAGGGTTTCTGTAAGGAGACGATGCATGTCAAGTGTTTAGTGGAATACAAGACACATAACAAGCCTCCCCGATAAACTCTAGCTGTCATCATTATTGTTACAACCTCATCTCCATTTCTTCACTGGCGGCTTTTTTCCTTTACATGTGTGCTCTGTCTTTTCTCCTTTTATTGTTCCCACCTCAACAATTCTAATCACTAAACCTAACTCTTCTCAATTGCTCAAGACCTCTCTTCAGCGTTTGGCCTGGTAGTTCACCATCTCCTTTTTGAATTTCAGTCTTTCTTTGGCTTTCCTAGTTCTCTTCCTAGTCCTCTAAATTCTTCTCTGTCTCTTGACTAGCTCTATTTTCTTCTTTAATGGAGACTTTATGCAGTTGATTCATTGCTCCTCTTCCTCAGTGGAGAGCAGGGCCATGAAGCACTTGGATCAGAACCCAAGTGCGGATGGTGTGTATCGGGCAGGGAGAGGTTTGGACCACAGGGTTCTCACCAGGTTTTGCTTGGCACCCAAAGATGCAGTAAGGGGCTAAAAAGGGGTTGTAGAAGAAGGTCAAGGACATGTCTTCATCCATTCCATATTCCGTATTATTAGGCTTAGTCTTGGGCCATTTTATAATCAAACACTGTAAAAGAAGATTTAAATTTGATAATACATTGGTCAAAAACTTGACATGCAGCTAAACGTTAGCTTTTTATAATCATTTGTATAGATTACTTTTATACTACAGTAACCAGTAACATAATTGCTGCAAAGTGAATACTGTGCATAGGTTATTTCTTGAGTCTACGCCATGATCTGCCATCCCTCTTCCATTACAAATTCCCCTGAAGTTGCCTACCCATTTCTGTTATTTTCTAGTGCTCACTGTAATGTTATTTCTTCTTTATGTCTTATTGCAAACTTGATTATACTCTCCCAAAGGCTCTGTAAAATCAGAACATGAGAAACCTCACATCTGAGAAAGTTTGGGAATGAAATCCAAGGCACCTCCAAAGCAGGCAAGGAGCTCCATTATTTTGGGTGATCTCTGTGGAAAATGAGGCATGATGCATCTTGCCAAGTGATTAGAGTAATTTTTAGGCTTTGTTCAAACATATCTTCTAATGTTTCTGAATTAATCTTGATCATGATACAATTAACTAATAAATATCTCTTTTCCTTCATTGTCTGTCTTGTGAACTATTCTTCTCTGAAACCTCTAATAAGGGGTCATCTCCCTCGTGAAATTTTCCTTGAGAGCAAGGACTATCCCTTTTTCATCTTGGAAGCAAAATGTTATTCATGAGGTAGACACTTAATGTTTGCTGCTCCAGGAAGAGGCAGGGAAATATGTTACAAGAATTCTAAAAAAACCCGCTTCTGTTGTAATAAGAGCTAGTGATCCAGTGAGACTCAGACTCAAGGGTATAAAGCCAATGAAACCACACAATTTACCTCCTCTTCCTCTTTCTTTGCAGTGATTCACCAGAGCAAAGCAGCCTCCTTGCCATCACTTCCCTCTCTCCGAACATGGCTCTGTGCACTGGGATTTTGGAAGTGGACTTGCAACATTGATTACTGGGTAAGGGGGAAAGATAGTGTCTATATTTTCAATTCTTATGGTCTCATTTGATCCTTTATACCACCAAGAGAGGTAAGTAGATTAGATATAACCACATTTCATAAACCAAGAAAACTAAAGCTTAAAAAGGTCAAGAGAATTCCATAAGTTTATTCTGATAGTGGCTGAAAAATGGTTGGCAGTCAGGTCTCCCAATTAATATCCAATCACATGAAATTCCCACTGTCATGATTTTTAGGGTATTACTCTACATAGCATAATATGTAACAATACTCTATTACAATGTGTAATATGTAACAATATTACCCTACATAGTGTCAATGTGTAACAATAACAGTTGTGTTTCCCTTTTACTAATGTAAGGGTACTCTCATATGTATTATCTACTCTCAATACAGGAATAAATCACCAGGATTCCAAGCCACCAACTCTACCAGTCAGGAAGAAATCTTTCCAGTAAGTAGACATGCTTACCTGATATATTCATTCTGCATCTCAGCAATTGCTTTATAATTTTCCTAAAATTTTAGATGAACTTGTTTTGTTAAGATAAATGTATTTGTATCCAAATGCTACAGGAGCAATTTGATCCTCTAAGTGGGCAACCTCAGTGGTTGGTTGTGCTCTAATTTGAAATGAACCAAATGAATTTTAAAGTGAAAATTCCCACTTTAAAACCGTAAACTTCTCTAGTAGACTATAACCCCCCTTGAGGGTAGAGAAATGTCTCATATATCAGCATCCTTAACTCCCTAGCACTCTGCCCCACACACACTGCATATTCAATAAATATTGCATGAATGACTTTAGTCATCTTCTATAGAGATCCACTTTCTACAGATCCACCAGTCAACTACCTAAGCAACTTCCAAGCTTGGATTTTTACCATTGCCTGTAACCCTGAAGCACAGATATTTTTAATACAGATTAGCCAAGAGAGATACAATGGCAAACTTGGGGGCATTAGATTAGAACACCAAGAAAGGTTTAATCTCTAATAAAGATCATGGCCACAAATACACTTAGGCCAGGCTTTGATCAGAAAACATGTAGTTTGTCTAAAGCCACAGACATCTGAGGGAAGTGGCCTACCAATAGGGAAGGCTGGAAAGAGAAGACAACCACTATGGCAATTGGTGTGCTCTGAGATTGTTATGTATGTCTTGCCTGAGATGATTTAGGCAGTTTTAGTTGGTATATTAACTCTTACTTTGCAAGGGGGGAAATGGCATTTTCATGAGTTGTGTTAGGGCCTATTTGTGCTTAATCTTTATGGAAGTCAGTACTGAAAAGGAGGCTTGGGCCTCAGCCAAAATGGGAAATTCAAAATCTGTGAAAATCAACAAAGGCGTATTTCTTTTTCATAGGAGAAATTTCCCCAAGGAACAGGAAGAAGCAATCTCTTATTTGACTGCTTAACAAGGAAGCTTAAAGAAGATACCTGTTCTTTGGAATCTGTCCTCTACAGATGAGAACTGCTACTTGGGAGGCAAAGAGAATTCCAAAGTGTGACCAGATTCTAGTCTACATTCTGCCTCTAATCACCATGTGGCCAGGGATGGGTTAACAGACTCTTCTCAGGTTTATCATTTCCATCAAAAGTGACCTATTCTTTCCTCCCACCCCAACAGAGAAACTCCTTCCAACTGGGTCTGATTCCAGACCTATTTTCCAAGCAATCCTTGCCTGGCTGGAAAGCTTAGCTTATACTAGGAACCACTTGTTTATTGTGCAAACAAGGCCAAACTATTTGTCTAAGGGCCAGCCTCGGCAGAATAGTAAGCTCTGTTAAGCCCTTTGTGGGAGTTTGTGGGAGTAAACACAATTTATCTATGTCCATTTCTTCATTGGATGAAGGAATTGACCTACTTCATATAGCTATCTCTCCCAGTAACTCAGCCCAGTTCAATCATGTCTAATATATTCACAGCCAAGTTACAGAATATTCTCTTGCAGTTGCCCTTGAATTGTTTTTTCATTTTAGGCTTAATTGATCAACCCAAATGCATATCCAGGGCCAAGAAATATATCAGGACTGAGTTAAGTCTGGCTGAGATGGCAATTCATTGCCATTCATTCATTGATTTATCAAACACATTGTTGAGCACCTACTAAAAGCTACTACATTCCAGACACTGTGCTAGACACAAGGCATACAGAGATTAAAGATGTGGTCCCTGCCTTCAAGCTGTACACAGCCTAATGGGAGGTGCCATTATGTCAAAATCACAGACTTTGAGTCAGTCAGATGGGTGTTCTAATCCTGACCCTGCCTCTTATTAACTATATAAATGTGTGCAAATCCTCTCTAAAATTCATTTTCCACAACTATAAAATAGGAATAATAGTCCTACTTCACTGTGAGAATTATTGACATAAAGTATAGTACCTGGAACATGGTAAGCACTCAATAGACAACATCTATATTATCATTGTCATCATCATCCTGGGGACAGCCATGTGAATTAACAATTACAATATTACATGTGATGTATGAGAATGGGGGAAGGTACTGGAAGAACCTAGTCTGGAATGGTGATGAGGAAGAAGATTTACAAGAAGAGGGGAATTGATACCAAGCTGAGCCCAGAAAAATAAATAGCAGGAAGTCAGGCATGGGAAGGGCATTCTAGCAAGACAGAATAATCACATGTACAAAAGCCCAGGGGCAAAAAAAGAAAAAGAAAATAAAAAGCAGGCACTTATAGGAAATTACAAGTAGTTGGATCCTGGCAGTGGCCACAGGGTCCAGCACTGCCTCACTTCCTCCACTGCCCTTCCCTTAAAAGAAACCAGATGGTCCCATGGCCCATAAGGACCATCTCCCTCAGCCTTAAGCTTTAGAGATAGGGCAGTTTCTTTCAGTTTTCCATTTCCTCCCATGCCAGCCACTATGGGTGTCATAAGGGAGGAACAGGGCTCTGATGTAATCTTTAGGAGTTTCCCCTGAAAAGCGTGACCCACCCACCAACACCAGAAGAGGCTATAAGTCTATTCAGCTCCTGAGAGTGCTCTATCAGGTAGGAGGAGGTCCTTATGTCTAGTGAGAACTTAAAGAGGAAAAGAACTAACAACTAGCGTTCAACTATGACAGAAACCATTCCTATGCCCAGTGTCTGTTTTTCTCACTGATGGCTTTGACCTACATACAGCTTGGAAGGAGAA
Source organism: Daubentonia madagascariensis (assembly GCA_023783475.1). NCBI lineage: Eukaryota > Metazoa > Chordata > Mammalia > Primates > Daubentoniidae > Daubentonia > Daubentonia madagascariensis. The sequence goes on from JAKFHU010000978.1 coordinate 31,080,171, forward strand.
GCTTTAAACTTGCTGCTGTGTCCTATAGGCAGGTTCAGTCAAATCAGGTCAACAGGCACTAATTGAGCATGTACCTTGTGTCTAGGACTCTGCTAGGCACCGTATAGGAAGACTAAAGCAATGTGCTGAGATTCACAGAGGTCACCTACAGGCCAAGTTCATGGTTACACAGCCAGTAGGCACAGCAGAACTGGAAACTCAGGTCTGTAGGACTTGAGAGTTCATGCTCTTTCTGATACATTATGATGCACATTTGATGTCAAGCATGGCCAGTTTGGTTCAGGGACAGCGAGGAAGTGAAGAACAAGTCATGGCCAATCAATACATTACACATCTTATTGATTTAACATGGATGAGCTTGGCACAATAGAGGTCTTCATCCAATCGATGGAAGGAATATTGAGTGGCCCTGGAAAGCATGAAGATGTACAGAACGACCAGGAATCTCCTGGAAAGCTCAGCTGACCCTGAAAGGTCAAAGTTTGGGCTGCTATTCAACCCAGCTCTGGGTATATCAGGAGAAACCATAACCAACCTTCACACATGCCCTCAGAGTAAGTAAAATGGTATCTAAGGAGCTCTTGGGCAGGAGGTCCAGTCTACTACAGTGGCCTATGGAGAGCTAAAGGCAATAGTGTTAGTTGAGGCAGCTTGTGGGCCATTCAGTTGCCTTCACTAGATTTGGTAATTGGCATCTGAGGTTATTATGCATCATGTCTTATTGGTGCTGGGGGTGGTGAGGTGGAGCAGAAACAGCACAGAGAGAGAGAGCACGAGATTAGTGGAATTCAAAGGCAGAAGACTTCAGTAGATTAGTAGAATGAACCTATATTAGACTAGAAATTCACTTTAAGACTCTTGTGTCATTTGGCTCTTTTACTTTTAGACACAAAGATTGTGTTTTAGACATCAGTGAGAAATATCTATAACACTAAAAGAGAATATATAACTTGTCCACCTTACCAAGGGACAAAGTGGAGACATGGTTTTAAATCCAGTCACTCTTAGCTGCCTAGAAAAGAAACATCTACAGAATGACACAGAATGGGAATTAAGACCTTCCCCACACATCAACAAGGAGAATTGGTCCTAGAAAATGTTGCCTAAATGGAATGGCTGTATTTCGGACCAAAAACCACAGCTGGCTCACCATAGGGATGTGGGATTAACACGCTCTCACTGCTCTATCTTAGTTTCACTACCTACATAATGGAGATGATGATACTTCCCTGTACCTGACTCACAGAATTGTTGAGAAGGTGAATAATACAGCATTTTAATGTGCTTTGAGACCTTTGAAAGATGCCTTGTATAAGTGCTGGGTGTGATTTTGTCATTATCATTATTACCTTATCACTTTATCATTGCAGAAAATCATGCTTGGAGAAGCTTGCTGGTCATTTTGATATCAATCTCTGGCCAACCTTTTCTTCCTACCTAATTTCTTTCCACATCGATGGAAATTAAGCCAATCTAACCATCTGCTCAATCTCCTTAGCACATCATGAGCATCCTGACCTTTGATCCTTTGCTCACATCCTGTCTCCTGCATGCTCTTCCTCTTCCTCTCCATTTTTCTAAACCCAGCCCTTTTCTCAAGGCCTAGCTCAGACTCCCCTCCTCTGTGAAGTGACTATCTCTTTTTCTTATTCATCACACATAGTCAACAAGCATCTGTTGAGTCCCTATGTATAGTTGTGCACTGCTCTAGGTACTGAGGACACAGCCATGGAAAAGGACAGCATCCCTGTCCTCAAGAAGCACATAGTCTAGTTCGGTAGCTTTCAAAATTTCTTGATGGTGATCTAGTAAGAAGCATATTTTACTTCACAATCTATTACACACATACATTTGTGTGTATGTGTGTTTCTGTATATATATAAGTTTCACAATATAAAACTTATTCTTATTATGTGTGCTGCCATCTGATCTCTTCTATTTAATTATAAATGATGCTGGTTGTGATTCAGTACTATGATTTCACAGCCCCTTAATGAATCTTGACTTACAGTTTAAAAACACTGATCCCTCTGAGATACAAACAGGGAAACAGTCATGTAAATGAGTAATGACAGTATTGTGTTAGAAGCATATACTTCCTTTTATTGTCCACCATTGTAACTGTGAGACTCATATTACCTAGTCAATGAAAGCCTCCCTGAAGATAGGGATGATGAACTATAATTTCTTTGTTCCAAGAAAGATTTGGCCAAGCTTGTAGGGTCCTTGAGCCACAGTCACCTATTGGAAGAGTCACGTGTCTTGCAGGAATGGGCCTGCCTTCATACTCCCTCTGTGCTGTATTAATGGCTGCGGGCAGCCTGCAGAAAGTGTGGCCTCCACATGAACATGGTGGGGGATCCAGAGGGACAGCAGCTGGGGCTGTCAGTCAATTATGCTCTCTGCAGAGGTCTGAGTGGCACACATTCAAGGCCACCACAAAGATGATAGTATTGCCACAAACATAACCTAAGGTTTTCCTTTTCAACTCAAAGCAAGTGGTGTAAAAAAAAAATTCTAGACATATCATTTTCCTGTTGTACCCTATTGTAGGTTCTTCCTTTGGTAGTCCTCTTACGCTACCTCTCTGGCAGCCATCACTCCACCATCTAGCTGTCCTGTCATGGCAGGAGCTTTAGGAGTTCCTTTTGACAACATTATTCTAGGATAGTGTTTCTCAGGGGTGGGGTGGGGGAGGGACTAGTGTGCAAGGAAGAAGGTAAAGGGAGACCCTGGAGGTAAGTTGTGGACTCCAGTGAGTCCTACACAGAGGTTGGATCTTTATAGCCCAAACCCACAGACTTAAAATGAATTATTCCCTACTAGTGACTAAGTTCTCTTTCTCCCCACCCCCTCCTTTATATCCACTGCAGCTCACAGTGCAGATTTTGGGACCTAGGAGAGGTTGCTCCTCATTTTTTAATTCAAACGCTGCAGTTGGTGAAACAAAGATTTCTTATATTTTCAACAGATTGTAAAGTTACTAGGGAGCGGGAATCAGCTCCATTTCTTCTACTCTTTTTGTCTACTGTCTTGGGAGAGCTGCCCAGGTTGGGACACTGCCTGAATACTATCTGATGGCCATTCAGACAGAGAAGGTGGTCTCTCTCCAGCCCACCATGTAAAGGACCTCTCAGTGATCTGAACTTAAATGTGACATAGCTTATTCTAATTGTCAAAGCAAACTGGCAAGATCTACTTCTGTGACTGCCTTTTTAAGCAAAGGAGCATTAACTAACTCACTTTTGTGGCTGAATAGTTCACAACTGTTCCTGTTTCAGGCCTAGTTCTCATGACATCACTCACAAGTAACCATTAAAAAGAATGTCATTCAGGTTAAATAATGATTATACTCAATGTTTGTTCAGTATTCTGCTTAGCAGGAACTCAAAGCCCTGTACAAGCACAATCTCACTAACCCTCACAACGGTCCTTTAAAAGAATTGGCAAATATATTTGTTTTGCCAGTCTGGAGAAAGAAGACTATTGCAAATTAAAACTGACTCAATCACTTAATTAAATAATGATGACACATTGTTAGTGACCGTGTTAACACTTGGGATATAGAGGAGGTGAGGACTGAGTCTCTGAGTGTATTCCGTTCAGGCCCAATCAGGTTGCAACTGCTAGACTTTGCCTCAGGTCATTGCAAAGACCATCAAACTGAAACATAACTTGTACACTCTTCAACATGTTTTTGTTAGAGAATTGATTCCTCTGTCTTGCTATCTCTGTGCAAGAGTCAGAATTGAATCTCCACATACCATGTGCATCATTGTGACAGCACTGGGGGTGGCTTTTGGGGCACCAAACTTTAGAAGAATGGGTGATCTTTTGGATGTGGGTAATATCAGCTTCAAAGTGGAGATGTCTGAACTACCTTCTTCTTAAATCTAGACAATACCCTGGTTCACAGTAACTCAAGAAGTTTGTAAGGACCCATTTTAGTCCCATCCAACTAAATCTCACCCTGGATTTGTGAGAAATAAAGTGATCTAACATGAGTGGAATAAAAGGCTCTATTCTACTAGTTCTCTCCTCAAAGCTAGATTTCCATACTAGCCATGGACTTCCCCAAAAACATCCCCAGATTTCTATGAGACCCTTTCTATATTATACAGGCTGCAGCATGCTGGGTGATTTTCAAACAGCACACTCCAGGGACCTGAGTCTGAGCTAATTTTCATCACACCATCATTTGGGGGATTTGTTTTTGGTTTTGTTTTTCATGATTTGGGAACACTTATTTTGGCTTTGCCCAAGTGTCAATGAAGCTTCTGAAGTTCATCATCCTGCACACTCTCTTGTTCTCTAACCTTTCTTGTGCATGAGGGAGTTGGTATGGTATAAGCTTTTGTAGGCAGCAACAACCTCTCTCATGCATGAGTCAGTTGGTATGGTGAATTAGCTTTTGTAGGCAGCTTGGATAGTTTTTTACTCCCAGAAAGAAGGTAAACTTTTGGGTTTGTCCCTACATATTCTTATAAAAGTTGCCTCATATCTGTCTACCACAATTAGAGGAAATCTCAAGTCATTACCCGGAAGTGCTGAGAAAGGATCACTCAGGTCCACTTTGTATCAAGAACCAATACAAAAGTAGTGGATCAGAATGAGCGATAGAGAAGCTGATCCTCCACTACTCTCTCCATCTTTTAAAATCCTCTTCTTCTGCCAAGATCCTATCATCCCTAACTAAATTGATTTCCTCACATCTGTATTTCTGTATACTTTGTAATTCTCTTATGACATTTACCAAATTTGCTGTATCACCAGTAATTTAGCATTTTGTTAGTAATCAAGAAAACCTTGCATTTATGTGATGTTTTATGGTGCATAAAGCTCCACAACACATGCTATCTCATTTGATCTTTATAACACCTTGGACAAGTTACTTAATCTTTATGAGCCTCATTTTCTTCCTTGGTAAAAAGGAGCTATTCTTCCCTTTCTTAAATGAATTGGAAAATATGCCCATTTTGTCAGTCTGGGGGAAAAAAAAGACTCATCCAACTTAAGACTTACAAAATCATTTAATCAAATAATGCTCTTAGGGTCATTGTGAGGAATAAATAAGCTAAGGGATGTGAAAACTGATTTGTGAAATGCCAAGGCACATTCAAATACAGAACCACAAAGGCTCTAAGTTTTCTGATGTTTGCAACTGAGTGCCAAAACAGAGACTTGAAGCAATACATGAGAGAGAGAAGATTTACCTATTCTAAATGAGTATCTGATGGGGCACCTATCTGTCTGATCCATCAGACGTTATGGCTGGTGCTCAGGGGAAAATGTCACACTTCATAGATGTGAGAATCAGTGGATTGTAGGCAACAATTGAAGATACGAGCAGGCATAACACCAACAGGAAGAGAGTGTAGTATGAGAAGATGCCAAGGAGACCCAGTAGGATGGAGTACATGGAAAGGAGCTGGCCAAGGAGAAGCAGACTTGGCAGGAAAAGCAAAGGGAGGAAGAGATTCCAAGTCATATACCAGATGCCAATGAAAGGAAATGAAATTTTGGATTGGAAGCTTAAGGGGCCACTGGCAACTTTGAAGAGGGCAGTTTCAATATTATGATGGGTTGAGGAGTGAAAGGGACATGAGGAAGTGGAGGCAATTAGTGGAGAGTTTGCATTGTAGAGTACTCTTTTGAGAAATTTGGTGATGAAAGTAATAGAAACATTGGATGGTAGCTTTAGGAAGAAATAGGATCAAGAAAATGAAAGAAATAATAATAGCTAATGTTTAATAATTATTTATTTTATTGTCCTATGTGTTTAATGTCCTAAATGCATAGGGCTTAAAATATGAAGGGCTATGTGGTTTACAAAAATTAATTTATTTCATCCTCATCATCACCCTATGAGATATTATTATTATCCTGACTTTACAGATGAGGAAACTAATGCATAGAGTGGTTAAGTAAATTTCCCAAAGCCACACAATTAGCAACAACAGAACTATAGACAATGTGGTTCAATAGTCCATGTTTTAACTCATTTACTTTTCCCTTGGAATGTTTTGGTAGTAGCCAAATCAATGAGAAAGAAGATAGAAAAAGTTTTGATAAGAAAAATCAAGACTTTTTCTTTTTTTTAATGGGGAGATTTCAACTTGCTTGGATGCTAAGAAGAAGAGGCTAGTACCCTAAGAGAATGAACAGGAGTTTTTGGGTAATGAAGAAAACAAGATCCCAGAGCATATGAGTGGCCATGGTGGGAAAGTGCAGATGAAGCAGTCCTCTTGGACAAGAATTAGCAATGATTCTTTCTTAAACAGGAGGGAGATGGTGAAGATAGAGATTAATTTTGAGGTGATGAGAAGGAAAGTTGAGCAATTTCATGTTAGATGCATGCTAGTTAAGTTTCTGCTGAAAGAGATTGGTGGGGTGGTTCAGGGCTTGAGTAGAGAAAGCTGAAGCTTCCTAGAATGGAACGAGGAGTTGACTCTTTCCAAATTGCCAACCGAGGCCACCTGGTGTGATTACCAAACACCTCCTATAGTCAAAGCCATATGCTGGGATCCCAGCCTCCTTCTGTCACAGCTTTGACTCAGTTGAAAAAGATATACAAGCAGCACTTAGAGAACAATAGAAGACAAGATCAAATAGCACTTACATGGCTTAATGTGTTTCACGGAGCTCAGAGGAGGGAGAGATCTGTACACTTCAGAAGAACTGGGGAAAGACTGGGGCTTGAGCTGGACATTGAAGATCAGGAAAATTTGGAGGATAGAAGATGAGGCACACATTTTGGTGGTGGAGGAAATGAGAGGAACAGAAGAGTCAAAGGAAGAGGGGTAGGCCTTAGGAGGCACTCTTGGCAAAAGCATTGTGACTGGGGTCAGGGCAGCAGTGATAATCAGGCCAAAAGACAACCCCCCTGCCAATAACTCACTCCTCCCTTGGGCTGTGCTGTCAGTCTCTTTGGCTATCTCCCATCCCTGCTTTGCTTTTCTCCATAGCAATGATCACTTCCTAATAGACCACATTTAAATGTTTAATTTAATTTATTTATATTTACTAGAATGTAGGCTCTGTGAGGGCAGGAATAATGGTCGTTTTAATTCACTAGCATATCTTCTTGGTCTAGATCAAGTCTGGCATACAGAAAGGCACTCAGTAAAGATTTGCTCAATGAATGAATTCAGCAGCAGTATCAGGATTTACCTGGGGTCCTTCCAGTATAGGCTTAGGAATTTTTGGCTCACAGCCTACTGTGAAAAAAGCCTAAGCTAGAGAGAAGTGAAAACCTGGTTCTCAAACAGGGGCTCTTTAACACCCAGGTGACAAGAAAACTCTCTAAAATTAAAGGCAGGACTTCCCCCAGAACCGAGGACTGAGGAAGACTTCCCTGAGGAGGTAGGGAAAGGTGTTTAAGAACTGGTAGATTTCAGGCTAGTTGATCCAGAATGGTTTAGGTGGGAAGATAAAGGCCCCTGGTGAGACTTGATAATTTTGGGAAGCCCCACTGGCTCTTAGGAACCCTCATGTTTTATTAATCTGTTCCCTGCGCCCTCACCAGGACCTGTGTCAGCCCTGGTAAAAAGGACAGTTTGTTCCAGAGTCCTCTTCTGGGTAAGGAGCCTTTCCTCAGATCCTGGTCCAGGTAACAAGGGCCCCTTGTATCCTCACCAGTTTTTATCAGCCTGGCCAAAAGGTAAAAAACATGATTTTTGCTCCATACATTTAGGTTTAAAATTGACTTCATACTAGGAAACAAAGCATACGCTGTTCAGAGGCCAGGAGTTACAAGCCTGAGCATTGCCCGGTGATGGAGTTGATCCATGGTTGGTATTCACATTGTTCAGAAAGCATGCACAATAATCATGAGTCATGGGTCCTGTGCCCACCTTGAGCTACCAGTTCCCTCAGACATTAGCAGAGTTGTATAAATGAGTCAGCCCCTCTGTGAAGGGGTAATCTGATTTTCCTGCTCTGTAAAATGAGTATGAGAGCTCTTGCCTACTCTCAATAGCCCCACATCTGCAGAAGGAAGGAGTTCTGATCTCACCTGTGAACACCTCGTGTTCCTTAAAAAGAGGCCATTTGCTTTTAGTCAATGGCACTGCCGTTTTGAAGGTCATTTGTCAGGAGAGGTGAGCTGGCAATTTTCTGGGAACCTTGGCACGTGCCTGCAATTTCCCAGGGAGAAGCCTGTTGGCCTTTAATTTCCTTCCCCCAGAGAAAACCAGAAAGGTCCTTCCTCCCTTTGTAAAATTCCCAGAAGGAAAGACTCAGTGGGAAAACTCTGATAGCCTATTAGGAAAGGGTGAGCAGGTGAGGAAAAACCTGTCAACCCAGCCTCCTCAGCTGAAATGCCAGTCATGAAGCAAAACGCCCCTCCCTCGGGCAAGGATGTCATAGTTGGTGGCCATTTCCTACTGAGAAGAGAGGAAACTAGGGCCTGAGCTGGACTCCCTGTGGCCGGGGTGCTCTGAAAGAACTGGGTGCCTGCTTGAGCTCCAGTCTCCGTTGTGGTTGGTGTAACACGGTGCTGGAGGGCTGGACTTTGATACCTGTCTCAGGATGCTCCCTGGCAAAGGCCTACATGAGTCACTGTCACCTGACTGATGAGCAAGGCATAGGTGTCAAACTCCGGTCCAGAAGACTGACGTAGCAGTGTTTGGCTGAGGCGGCATGGGGGAGTGAATCTGGCCCCAGGATCAACCTGCAGCCTTGTGTTTCTGATCACGTTCTCCTTCCCACTCTCCCTCTTTTCCTTCTTCCCTGCAGTGGACACTAACTCTACTGAAGAAGCAGAATTATAACACCTGGGTTCTAACCAGCTCCACCACTTGGTGGCTGTCTGTTTCTTGGCAAATTACTTAACTGCTCTGTGCCTCAATTTCCTTAAATTTACATGTAATAGAAGCATGAAAATAATGATACCAACCCCCGAGTTCTATGAGAATTAAAAGAACTAACACATGAAAAGTGAACAGTGCCTGGCACAGGGTACGTGCTGGATAAATGGCAGTGTTAAGTAATAGCAATAATGCTCCTTACAGTCCTCTGGAAAGGCACAGCTGCAGGCTAGCCAGGTGGAAGCATCATGGAATATCAAGTTGCTAAACAAAGTTGTTTAGATGGTTCCCCACTCCCACTCATGGGCCAACACTTCCCCTTCTCTGATCTTGAGGAAATTGTGTTACTTTTGTAACTGTCATTATAAAACCTCAAAATTGTTCTCTGACATTGTAGCTATCTTACCTCACCCAGTTTATAAAGCTACAGTGGCCTTGGCTATACCTCCACTCACCCCCACACCCCACACATACACTCTCCAGGGGCAGAATTCATTTAGTTACTTTCTTTTTATCTTCTCTGGCACTTAGACTATATTTTCAGTGGATTTTGGGGGAAAATTGATAACCACTCCCAAAACCCAGGTACCAAATCTATGTTCTCTATCTGTGACCTACTGTTTCAGCAAACTGAGGCTTCCAGATGATGTGGCCATCAGGCCAAAAATTAACTCACATTTCTAGAGGTCTGTCTTTTCAGAGGCTTGTTTCCTAAGCTACTGGAGGGAATACTGGAGAAGCTGGGACCTCAAAGTGCCATCTGCTCCATGATGCAAGATTGAGGGCAGCTGAGGCTTCCACGAGACACCATCTCTGTGGCCAGCCCTGTACTAAGCCCTTTCTAAACCTCTGTCACCAACTTGGGTGAGGGATGGGTTGAAGAGTATCATAATGTAGTGGAAGCAACCTGAGAGCCATATTCATCTGTGGACCCTGGGTGCATGATAGGTATGAAATAACAGAGAGTTGAAAGTCTACACCAGAGCTTGTGGGATTTTAGTGTCCTCAGAATCACCTGGAAGTTTTGTTAAAACACACTATGCTGGTTCTCACCCCAGATCTGGGATGGGTCCTGAGAGTCTGCATTTCTAACAAGTTCCTAGGAAATGCTGAGGATGCTGCTAGGGGAGCACATTTTAAGAACCACTTATTTTTACAAACCAAAGGGATTCTCCAGCTTCTCTCTAGCAACCCAAGGTCATGGGTTCCTTGTTACTCTAATTCTTGTGTGGAGCAGAGCAGCTGGGTGGAAAATGCTGTTAGAAGGGTAGGCTCTGGGGTCAGAGTGACTGGGTTGGAATCTTGGCCTCAGCTTACCAACTGTGTGATCTTGGCCAAATTATTTAACCTCTCTGTGCCCCAAATGCCTCATGAAAATAAATCCTAACATTTTCTGAGAGCTTACTATGTACTGCGCACTGTCCTGATATATTTACTATTTATTTGTTGATCCCTACTAGACTAGGAGGTAGGTGCTATTATTACCCCCAATTTACAGATGAGGAAATTGCTGTACAGACAGGGATAATAGTAGTAAAGACTTCATAAGATTATTGTGTGGATTAAATGAGATAATCCATGTTAAACTTAAGTTTGAGCATCTAAGAATGTTATTACTCTCACTGTGGGAACAAGGATCTGAAGGTCCTCTCCCTTGTTTTGAGACCTCTTAGGAAATCAGGATTTTCCTAAGAGGATAAACCATCCTGCTTCCTTCTGAGTCCCATGGAAAGGATCTACCCACCACATCCCACATCCTGTCCCTCATTTAAGCCCTCCCATGAGAGATGGGCTCCCCTTTTGCAGGCTTTCTGTCTCCAGAGAGCTGCCACAATTCTAAGGGCCCCAGGGCATGGGTGGGCGGAGAAGTGGGCATGGGGGAGCCCTCTAGGAGGAAGTCTGCCTGAAAGCGATGGTGTGTGTTTGCGCCTGATTAAGCAGGGAATCCTGTATGAGACCTGACAGGGGCAGCTCACAAGAATGCTGGCAGTTTGCAAGCTCACCAGACCAAAAGAGGAGAGAGACGGAGAGAGAAGAAAGAATGCCCCAAGCCCCGGAGCTGTGCCAGCACATTCCAGCATGATCTGCACTTGCTGGTGGCCTTTGTTTTTCCATTTGAGCTGGAAAGTAACACATAGGGATTGGGCCATTGTTTTTCCTGACCTTGACACATTTTAACTTTCTTTTCCAGATCAAGGCAGAGGGCTTTCCATAAACTAGGCTGAACGTTTATACTAATTGGTATTTAATCACCATCATTAAACTGCATGAAAAGCTGATGTTTAAACCTTCAGAACTTCCTAGCTGTAAGTAAAATATTCTGAGACACAAGGAATTATCATTCAGTTCTAACCCATGCTCTCTCTCATCTCCCAACAGTTGTGCTGGCTGTTGAAGCTCCTGTCTGTCCCCACACCCTGCCCTGTCTTTGCATCATGAATACCTACTCCAGCCTTGGGAAGTCACCTCCCCAAGACGGTTCCTTGATTACCTCTCCCAAGCCCACACCTCACCAAGGCTTGATTAAGTGCTCATCCTAGGTGCTCTCATAGTCCCGGTTCTTATCACAGTTTCATGATAGTTTGTTTAGTTGTCTGCTTCCTCCCCTCAACAAGAAGTTTTAAGCTTATTGCTCATCTTTGATTTCCCAGTGCAAGCATAGCGCCAGGCTGATAATAGGTGATCACTAAATCTTTACTGATCAGTATTTTGTGCATGCCCACCCTGCCCTGACCATTCTGCTAAATGCTTCGGGCCCTCCGTATGTGGAAGTCCTGATTTCTATACTTACAGAGAACAATGAAAGGCAGGAAAATCTCACTGAGTCACTCCACTCAGTGGTAAACTCTGAAGTGAGAAGTGTTTGAGGTACTCCAGTTTAAACCAGGGTGAATTGATTGAGTGAGCAAACAAGAGGTGCCTGCCCAGTGTGTGAACTGATCCAGAGGGGACGGATGGATGAAAGGTGTACCTGAGCAGAGACAAGAGAGCACAGGCTTACAGAGAAGGCCTCAATGGCCATCATGATGCCTTTGTAGATACCAAGTTCCTCCTATGGTAAACATTCTGATGAGATAGCAGATACTCTGGAAGAGTGGCTTTACAGAGAGCCTTTATCATGCTGATGAGGGTGTTAGAAATGCCACAGGCTGGCTAAGCAAGGTATTATAGGACTTGCCACCTCCTAGTGTGAGCTTTACTCTGCCCTAAATCTGAGCCTTCAAGATGTGGGATAGATCCCTCTGGCAGACAAACCTCTCTGTACCCACTTCTCAGTCCTCATAATTGTAGACTTTCTCTTCTTACTCCAGTTGGTTGGTCCCAAATGTGTATCCTTGGTCATAAGGGAAACCAGGAGAAAAAAGTATTTGGGGGTAGGGGGTACATTTCTTTGCAACTGGACGGATACTTCTAAGGGCATCTCCTAATAAGTCAGTAGGGTCCTTTTTCAGTAGGAGAGAGGCAATGAAGATAATGTTCAGGGTGTGGAAAGGCAGGTTAGTTTGCCCTAGGTAGGGTACCTATGTGTGCATGTGGTACAGAGGACTCTGTGATTTCATTGCTGCTCCTGGTGACTGATTGCTCTCTGTTCATAGTCCAATCTGTTTTGTATTCTCCCTTCATTGCTTTTGTGTACATATAGTCTTAAAATAAATATATGCTCCTTGAGGGCAGGGTACATATTCTGGTGCTTCTTTTGCATTTTAGCAGAGTTATAGAAACTCAGAATAAAGGGGGGAGGAGAGGCAATACCTGTGGAAATGCTATAAAAATCAAGAAAGGCATTGCGCACAGAGTTGTAGGCCTATTAATTGCCTTCTGAATCCAAGACTAAATTTAGTCTCCTGATTTTATTGGCTTTATAAACTTCTAGATGAAAGCTTGTGCAAAACCTCAGTAATATGGAAACAGGTTTCAACAAAAAAATGAGTTGCAATATATTATGGAAGCTCATAAAATTTTCCTGAGGCTTCTAGGGAGGTCAGGTGTCCACCATCAAGGGGAGTTTCACCACCACCACCACCAAAGACTGCAAAGTTAAGCAAGACCAGAGCTACCTCGTTATTCTGGAGTGAAATTTGGTCCTACCAAGCATCACCCTTCAGTGAGCAATGGAGGCCGGATTCAACAAGACAGCACAAGGGAATCTCATTCCTGGGACAAGTTCTTCTTTCTCACAAACACTAAAATTAGCCTTGTTTTCCTCTAGTCTTTCTAGCTGAGAGACCTGACATAGCAAAGTGGGTGACCTTTCTGGCATTGAAGAAGAAACAACTAAATGGAGCTAGAATGGTTGTCTTCAAATATTTAAATTTTTTTTTTTTGACACTAGAGAAGGGTGGCTGGCGCAGCACTGTTACCAGGGGGAGGAGTAGAAGAGTAGAAGCATAAGAGGCTGATTTCACCTCAGCATGAGAAAGAACTCTCTGCCAATTCCAGCCACCTGAAATGCAATGGTCTGCTTTTTGGGGTAATGAGCTTCTTCACGCTGAAGTCATTTTCAAAATATTTAATTCACTTTCAAAATAGGTAATACACACAAAATGATGATATTAAAAAGGAGCAAAAAGATATATTATGAAAAGTTTGTTTCCTTCCCAATCCTTTTTCCCAGACATAGCTTTTTCTTCTGAGGAGACAAACTTTGTTATTTGGTATTTAATCAAAGGCCAGACAACGCTGTGAGGAATACTTGGCATTGGACAAGATGACCTTTGAGCACCTTCCAATTTTTGCATCTCCTCCTTTAAATTTGCAGGTACTTAAGCATCCTTAAGGGTCTATCGCAAAATACACATTTACTGCTCAAGGATTGGGCTGAGGACTTATGACTTGACAGTGGAAATGTTGGGCCAGCTCTGAGCAGCCCTTATGGCAACTGGCCGGTTGCAACATGTCACAAGACAAATATCTGAGGGAAATAGAATATACACTCCTGTGCAAAGCTTGTAGGAACCCTTTTGCTGAATGTAGTCCTCCCCCATTTGAAGTTAAAGACAGGAATAGAACTGGAGGGTGACTGGGAACAGGGGACAAGCACTGGGAGGAGGAGCTTGGAGGGAGGAGGTAGGTTGGGGATAGAGAAGAACGGAATGCAAATGGTGCCGTCAGGGACTGCTGAAATGTCCCAACAGTGATGGCTCAGGACAGTAGCTTTTCTTGCCCTTTGGGAAACCCAAATACTCCTCTTGGTCTTTATTCCTAGCTCTCTCCTGCTTTTTTCAGATTTCTCAAATGTCTCTAAGGTCTGTTGTCAGATAATCCAGAAAGCATGATTTAGTCCCCCGCCATGCAGAGCCACACATAACTACATAAATGGAGTCTCTTTTCATGTATCTTGGAAAATTCAAAGCCATTTTTGTCCTTGAAGGTAAGCTCAAACCTCAGATCCTGACAGATGAGTATGGTTGTAGCCTTCATGCAGATCTGACAAATCCAGGTGGCATCTGTCCTATTTCAGGAGCATGGCTATTTCCCCAGCACAAATGGAGGGGAGCAGAAAAGAGGTTGGACTTTCAACGAAGCAGGACTCCAGACTGACCTTCAATAAAAGGTACACGAGGCCATCTTGCCTAAGTTTGGCTCAGCTTTTTAGAGGGAAAACAAATAATAAAACCATTTCATTATCATCATTGTTTCAATGGCCATTATTCATTGTAAAGGCCAAGAAGTCAGTATTTATCAAATGTAAATTGAAGAAAATATGTATATTTTCTAGGAATATTTTTATGTCAGCAATAACAAAGTACACAGCAAGCAAAATCAAAAAGCCTTTAAGGATTTTTTTTTTCTTCATCCAAGAGAAACTTGCAGGACATCTCAAGGAACAGATTACTACCCAGTTCTATACTTGGAATGTGTAAGTGGAAGAATAGGCTGAGATCTGCCTTTTGTTTGATACTTGTTTGTGTGGTAGAGTAGGTGTGTGCCTTAGAGGAACCCTGCTGGCCTGGCTGTCATCTTCTCCTCCAACCAAGACTCCCACCTCCAGAGCAGGGCAGAACCGGGGAAGCAAGTACATGTGCCTCAGGTGGAACCTGGGCCCCAAGTATAGTCCTGCAACCCATAACCAGAACCCATGTTCCAGGCTCTGAATCTGTCTAGAGTGTATTGTGAAGAGGTTGTATGGGCTTGAGGGAGTCACACTGGGCTGAAAATGTGTTATCTCTAAAGAACACATATCACACAACACTCATCCTAAGCACTACTTTAGCAGCATGAGAAACAGAGAAACTTTTATGAAAAACTATATGAATGATATAAATTGTGGGAGAATGAAAATAATGATCTATTTGTCTTGGTGAATGACGTTTATTGCCAAACACATACAAAAAGTGTTTATGGTATATCACAAATAAGTGTTTAGGTACAGTAATTAGAAATAACCCTCTTTGATCTAATTTCTACATTACAAAGATATCTTAAATTGGTAACTGTGACTTGAACACATCCAAACCTGAATTAGGGCTTTTCATCGTTCATATAAACTTCAGCCATGTTGGAGATGATTTATGTATTTGGAGATTTCTTTCTCCTTTGCTTAGAGGAAGAAGTGCAGCATGAAGAGGAGGGCTCTACATGTACCTCTTTGACTTTTCTTACTAGGTTATAGATAGAAAAGCATTTCAGCCTTTGGCAGTTCCCATAGGACATCACCAATGTGCTTTTCTAAGGAGGAGGCTTTATCACACTGCAGAATTTCTGTTCCCAGGCTAACTCCAGTTTATCCAGTATTCCCCTTTGAGGGCTAAATACATTAAAAACACCCAGTACTGTTGTGACTTTGAATACAAAGACAGCCAGCTGTGGTTCTGATTCCTACTGGTCATGACAGTGATTGTTAAATTTTCAGAAATTTTGTAAGCTGGTTGTTAAGCCATTGGTAGCTTGAAATTGGCCATGCTAGAAGTATTTATACCATGGGAATTGCCAAATGCTACAAATCAGGGTACTTTTTTTTTTAAGAACTAAAAACAAGACCATGATTCCTTCATTGACTATGCCATACATTCATAGTGTTTTCAGAAACCTTGTTGAACATCTACTAAGTGACAGACCTTGTAGTAGGTATAATATAAGAGCTATAGAGGTAGATGATATATGATCTTTGAACTAGAAGAAACCTTACCAACTTTGAGAAGCTCCCTGACCATTCTTTTGCCTACTGCTGAGATGAATGAGTAACTTTGAGGCTATTCCCACTTGAGATTGAAATATTCTGAAGTCTCTTCCCCTTGCCATGATCAAACATTCTAAGAAATGTTCAAAAGCTTATAACCAATTCATCTCAAAATAAAATATTTACAGAATGACAAAAGAGTCCCTAACTCTTCAAAAATCTTTCTCTTCCTCTCCTAATCCTTATTCTGGTTTCTTGGGGGGTTTTTCATGCCAAAGAAAGAAACATAGGGTAATTCCCTTGGGTAACTTGGGGCATTTGCTTTTGCTAGTGCCTTCTAGATTGCTCTTTATCATTTGGTCATTTTAAAATCTCATTCAAATGTATGATTTTCTCTTCAGCTCGCATCCTCTCCACTTTTAATTCCATAGCTCTGTGTCCAGAATGAAAAATGCCAAAGGGAAAAAGAGGCTGACTTGGGTTATATGACCCTGTTGGCTAGAGCTGGAGTCTGACTTCCTGGTTTTGCCACTGATCTGCTGAATGACCTTGAGCTATCACTTTCTGAATCAATGTGTAACAGAATGGTGTTTCCACCCACAGGGGTATTTAAAGAAATTAACTGGGGCCCTCCAGGACCTTAGAAAAGGTAAAGACAATTGGCTATTATTAATTAATTCAACAGACAGGCTTTGTATTGTCCAGATTATGGAAAGAAATGGATCCCTTACCTCTGAGAACCATAATCAGCTTAAAAGGACCTGAAACAGTGAATGCTCAGAATTTCCTGTTGAGGATCAAAGTCAGTGCTGTGGTTGCTCACAGGAAATAAAGCAGGATTAGGTAATAGCCTCAGAGACCTGGGTCACTGGAGACTGTGACTCCTGACATGCTCTTAAGGGGAACTTGGAAATGGAAAATAGAAAGGAAGTGAATCCTAGGCCTCAAATGTGAGGGTATAGGAGTGAGTTGAGAGGTGAGGCAATTGCAGATTTTTCTCTATGTAATACTCGTTCTTTTGGGTTTCAGTTCTTTACCTTTGCTGATGCTTATAGGATACTTCATTTTTAAGCCTCCTCATTTTAAACCATTTTAAAGTTTCCAAGCATTTTTTGGAACACCTGCTCTGTGATACAGCCTAGGGATACCTTGAAGAAAAAGATGACATATCTTCCCCCAAAGGAGTACACAGTCCATGGAGGAGAAAGAGAAGAAAAGCATGTCAGCAGAGTATGCTAAGGAACATGATGCAGCAGATCACAGGTAAGTAAGAGCTTGTGGGATGTCCCCAAGCCAAGCTGATCATGTTAGGGGGCGCTTCCCGGAAGAAGCAATATCCGGGCTAGTTTAGGGACAAATGGATATTAGCCAGGTAAGTAAGGAAAGGATATTTCAAGCAGAAGGAAGAGAGCATGTACAGAGATGTAAGAGAGGAAGGTACTTCAAAGAGTTCTAAGTAAAGCTAGAGCTTAGAGTTTGATCAGGGAGGAGTGGCAGGGGATGAGTAAGCAGAGGCCAGCCCTGGAATGCCCCCATGGGCCACACCAAAGAATAGTTTATCCAGGGGGAAAACAAGAAGCCATTGAAGTATTTTAAGCAGGACTTATTAGAGTCATGATTTAGAAAGCATTCAAAAAATAATAATAGTAAGATTATTTAATATTTATTGGGCACTTATATGCCAGGTATATTTTAAAGACTTTCTTGATATAATGCATTTTGTTCTCACAACAGCCTTGCCCAAAGCCATGTGGTAGCAGTAAGGTGTACAAATCAATCGGGCTGCCACCAGCAACCCTGCTCTTAGGCACTAAGCTGTAAACATAGGTTACCTTGTTGTTGCTCAGTGACAAATACTAATTCTCATTGCTTATCTTTAGGCCTTATTGTTTTTTTAATTTTAAGCCAGTATACTCCAGCAATTTTCATGCACAAACAAGAGATCTGACTTTGTGAAAACCCCCAGATTTCAATCATATAAGGTCTAGGGGGTTTATAAATTGGAAACAATGCACAGAAAATTTAAATTGACTGGACTTCTGTTTTTGCATTTCTGAGGCAGTTGCATGGTTTCTCAATAAAGATAACTGTGAGAGGCATTTCTGTTTCAGCTTCAATTCTGAGCTCTGCTTGGAATCTACAAGATTCTACAAGAATCGCTATTCTAGGCTTAGTGTCTGGATCCCAGAGTGAATTGTTCCTCCTTTAGAGGGCTATGGGAGAGAAAACTCATTTTTTTTTATCTCACTTGAAGCCAGTTTTTTGAAATCAAATTCTCAGTTAACAAGGAGCACAGTTCAGAAAAATCAAATCAGAGTTAAATGAAGGATAGTTAAAAAAAAAATAAAAAGAATAATTTCTTTCATTCTTAGAGGGCAAATCTTTATGTAACCTTAGATTGTGCAAAGCTCCTGAGATATGCTCACACATATCAAGTATTACTTTTATTCAATCAACTAAAACTTACTAAACACCTGCTCTGTGCCAGGCACCATGCTAGCTAGAGATAGAGAAATGTTTGAGTCATGGTTTCTACTTTCAAGCCTAATGGAGGACCTCAGAGTCACTGATATTATTTCTATGTGGGTGTTTATCATCTTTATCTCTCTGAACATCTCTATTTCCCCTGTGGCTCTCACCACGTGCCCTTTGACTTGCAGGTAATCCTAGAACATTCCTTCCCCTGAAATCCTCCAATTCTGGACAGCCATTCTCATCCAGGGAGAGAAGAGATGGCTCGTAACTTGGGCCACCTGGCTGAGTCAATTTGTCACCAAGTCATTACTTCCTCCTACTTTCCCATTTGACTAACAAATGACCAGGCATACTCTAGCCTGTGTTGTTGTGATAGGCCTATTTGGGAATTACTGGACTGTGGCCATTTTCTAAAGGGAAAAGTGAAAAGTTTTATTTCAAGCCATCTGGAAAGAATTACTATTTCTTTAAGCATTGAAAATAGAAATATCTCTAAAAGAAATGTCAGTCCTTTAGAGAATCTCTGAAAAGCCCAGCTCTTTGACCACAAGCCAACTCCATTCTTTCTGCAAACATACCAGTTCCTCCTTGGGAAGGTATAAGTTATGAGACCCCAAATGCAGTGCTTGAGGATCCATTGTCATGGAAACAAAGCCAGGACATGAGTAGTTCATTCAGTCTCATACCCCCTTTCCAATCAGACACTGTTCTGGGGGAAAAGCTGAGCAGACATGGCCATGCTGCCATGGAGCTAAAGGAACAATCTGTGATCAGACAGTTTCAGATAAAAAATCTTTGCCCTTTCAGTATTTTTCAGGAGAGCCCATCTTTCTCATTCCTGAGTGGAGGAGGATGTGGAGAACTTCGAAGAAGTGAGGATTGGAGTTAATTTTGCATTAACTCTATTAGCTACCTTCTTCTCCTGTCTTTTCTCTTTCCTTTCTTCTCTCCTTCTCTCTACCTACTCCTCTTTTTTCTCAGCTCATCCTGCTTGTCTCCAATAGTGTCATACTGACCTCTTTTCCATACTCCGGAGAGTTGACAAACCAGTTCCTCAACTATTACCTTCACCTCGCTGTCATCACTAACCCCAAGTGACAGGTCAAGCTTCTGAACTGGAGAGACAGGATATACCTTTTATCAAAAAAAAAAAAAAAAAAAAAAAGAGGGCAATCTTCTCAAAGAGAGATGCCAATCTCAGCTGCTCCTAAATGTAGTATATCTCATTCAGACTTTCTGAGGATATCATTGACAGCATTTTTGTGTAGTGCAGCAGTTGACAACACCTTGATTTTATAGATATGAAGGGTTAGTCAACTTTGTCTCACCAGTGCCCAACAGATTTTCGGGCCATGATGAGTATATATGATATTGCCTGCTCAGCCCTACTCACTTACTTTAAAAACTATGTCTCTCTCTCCCCACCACTTTATCCTTATGGAGTTCTTATGTAATCCCATCTGAGCAGTCATTAATTGATCACTTGATAATAGGGTACATTTCCAAGTTGGGCCAGGTGCCTTCTCCTAGATCCTTGGGGCTTGGGATCATAACTGGCCAAAAATGACAAGGCATGAATCTTGGAAGATGCCCATAGCCAGGTTTTTCACCATGAGGAAATAGGCAGTCTGCAACAGGAAAAGAAAACAACACCTAGAGACAGCAGAGAAAAAAGATGGAAATAGAATCCTTACCATATTAGGTCCCTGGCACCAGTGATTCCTGGGGTTTGCTGCATCCCTGCCCTTCTTGTGGCTTGGTTGCTCTGGGAGAAAGCCAGGATCCTTCAAGTCCATTTCCATTTTATCTTAAGGTATTAAGGTATGAATTGAGTTTCTGTCACTTGCAACCGAAAGGATTCTAACTATTCCCCGGCACTTAGCAGGTACCTTGCTGAATGATTGAGTGGTTTTCAGTGTCCAAATGCAGAGTATCATAAGGCTAGAAGATATTGGAAAGGCCACTTAGTTTATTCCTCACTTCCAGGGTGGATCCACAGGCACACCAGCCAAGGAGAAAGTGCTCTTATCTTCAAAAACCATACTAGAAAAGATTTTATAACCTCCCTTGGTTACTTAACAAAGGACATGAGAGGAATATGGACACCCAGGACATCTTGAATCTCTCCTTCTTTAAAGCCCTCCTGCCTTCCTTTCTCAGTGTTTCTGGTTTTCCACTTCTCATTTTTAAAATGTTATTTTAAATCTTTAACTTTTTCATCTCTTTCAATTTTTCATATGATCTAAAATCTATTTCTATTTTCAATTTTTTTGGTTAATATCATCACTTATATCACTGTCCCCCAATATGCCTTATCACTTTCCAGAGAATTAAAGAAGCTCATCATAAAGGGGTATGTTACATTCTCTCATCCAGCAAACATTTACTGAGAGCCTTGTACATAGCAGATACTATGCTAAGGGCTGTGGTATTGATACATTACAGCTATCTCCTCAGAGAAAATGTCAAAAACCTAATATCATGAAATCTCATTTGTCTGAAATTGAAATAATTAAGGCTATTGTACTTATTTTCTTCATTAATTCATTCACTGTTCACTCATTCAACAAAAATTTTTGGGTTTCTATTTGGGGCCAGGTACTCTTCTAGCTCGGGGTTTACAGAGCTGAACAAGGTTCCTATTTTCTAGTGGAAGAAAGAAAAAAAGCAAGTTAATAATTAACTAATAGTTTCAGGCAGTTTCAGGCAGTGATAACTGCTTTGACTAAAAGAAGCAGAAGAAGGGACCAAGCATCTTGGGATGTAGGTGGGCTATTATAAATGAGATACTCGAGGGGGTCTTCTCTGAGGAATTGACATTTAAACTTGAATTATGCAAAAGGGTAAGCCATAGAAAGATCTGATAGGATAACAGTCCTGCCATGTAGTCTGAGGAATTGGATTAGACGGTCTCTGGTGTTCCTCCTAGATAGAAAAACCTAGAATTTTACCCTTCCCACCAAATTCTTGTTTTACTATAGTTTTTAATGTTTCCTTCTGAAACCTTTATCAGCATCTGTAATTTCCAATTGTGGAGCCCAGAATTAGCCCGGGACCTCTAGGGAGGTTCTGTTAGTAATTAAGACTGATGGCTCACATCTATAGATGCTAGCATGATGCTTAATAAAAGCTACTATCCAAGAAAGATGAGCCTAAGATGCCAGACACAGAGAAGTTCTTATATTCCAGGGAAAGGGAATGGCTGAATGAACATCCCAGTACTGTGGTTAGTTTGATATATAAACCTTAATTTCTCCATCTGTAACTTTGGAGTGGTCACAATAGACAAAGTATTGTCCTTATAACTTAATCTCACTGAGAGACTATAGTCCAAATCCCTACACAATGAAGTCTACCAGATGGCTGGCATCTTTTGGTTGTGTTAGAAATGACTGGTCTTGATTATTGCTAGAATAAGTGGGCCATCATTTGGGCATTATGAACCTTGGTTCTGAAGATACTATTGCTTCTGCTCGTCACACTGAGACCATTTCAAATTAAATTCTGAGACTGAGGATATTTGGACCACATTAGTAGTGTGAACTTAACCACCTGTATTTAAACCTTGTAGTTTAAATTCTCAAGTGAGATGTTCTTCCCCTTCTCTCCACCAGCGACAAGACTGAGACATGCAAGGTTTTCTTTCTTCCTGTTTACCGTTCCACTCTGTGTGGTGAATTTATTTTGTATTTACCTTTGTGGCAAGGGTGTAGCCCTTTGGTATCTTAGCTTTGTGGAGAGGTCTCCTATTAAGTTCCTCATATTGGCTATTTTTTTTCCTTATTAGTACATAAAATAGTGGTGCATCTTTTAATTTACGGCTTCTTAGGTTGGGTAATACGTGGTAATTAACTGGAAAGCATAGCACTTTGGGGATGAGTGCAAGATGGGTATGTAGAATAAAAGTGCTACAGCAGGGGAGAAAACCACTGAAAAGGGATATGGGAGCAAATAAGAAGACTAGTTCATAATCTTCAATCGGTCAGGAAAGAATAAAATCTGACTTGACTGGTAGATGTGCCAATTACTATTGGTTGCAGGGCCATTTGGAGTCTGAATGCCTGGGGAAGAGATATGGTACTAGTGAGGTCTTGTACCTTAGGGGCCACATCAAAAGCCAAAATATTGCTAGGAGAGTGGCTCCAAGAGTTTATGAAGTGTACCTAAGGTTCAATGTGTGTGAGTCCCTGTTCTTCCCCGGAAGGGAGGGCACATGAGGTCCTTGCCTACCATTTGTTTACTATTTATCTCTCCTATTAAACGTAAATTCCATTAAGGGGAGGGACTTTGGTTTCCTTCTTCACCAGTATCTTCCAGTGCCTATAATAGTACCCAACTCACAGTGGGGATTAAACAAATATATGTGCAATGAGTGAATGGGTGGCATTTCCACGGGCCAGAGCCGGAGCCATGGCTGTAGTGCCTCAGGCTTAGTCTGCAGTGCTGAGAAGGTCCTGCTATCAGGCTCCAAGTAAACAGTCTGAGGCTCCAGAGATACTAGAATTGGGAGCCAAGTCGTAAAGCCAAGTGGGTCACGAAGGCGGGGAGCTGATGTATGAGGAGGACTGGAGCAGGCAGAGGGAAGGATCCTGGAAGGATGCCCGAGCTGGAGAGCAGGCTTCACTTTGCTCCTCCTGTAGTCCCTGCAGCCTCTGGGGTGGGTGTGCTGAGGGCAGGGAGAAGAGCCAGCATGGAGTGAACAGAGAGGTTTCAGCCAGCACTAATGGATGCATTTTTTAAAGGCTGTCAAGGAGATTCTTAAACCATAAAAAATATTTAACAAACTCTTTTTAATCTAAAAAAACTCATAGACAGAAAAACAGCAGTGGAGTGCTGAGGTGTCCACAGGCTTGACTTCGAATAAGCCTCTGCCTCTCCCACATTTATAGGTATCCTTTCCCCATTCTTGTCTCTCCTCCTTAGCACCAAACTTCCTTCTTTCTTCAACTCACTGCAATCCAGCTTGAGTCCCTAATACTTTAACTAAGGTTACTCCTAACTTCTTAATTTGGAATCTGGTGACTTCTTTTTACTCCTTTCCTATTTGAATTAAGAATTATGAATTCTTACATAAATTATGGCATTTGGCATCACTGACAACTTCCTATTTCCTAAAACTCTTCCTACCCTTGGTTTGTGGGACAACACCTTCTGGTTTCTTCCTAGTTTAAATTGCTGCCTTCTCTTTCTTACATTGTCTTTTATTTGTTGATATTCTCCAGGCCTGCCCACTTGGGCCCCTCTCTTCTCACACTATACCATCTCCTTGAGGTATCTCATTGATATGCACAGCTTTAAATATCACCTTTAAACTGATGATTCCTGGAAATGAATCTCCAGTCAAGATCTCTCTTCACAGGGCCAGACTGTATATGCAGCTGGAAATTATCAAGATTATCAACCTTGCCTGGATTATTGCAACTGCCTAACTGATCTCTTTTTGTCTAGTTTTCCTCCTTACACTCAGCTTCCAGTGTTTGTTCTTTCTTAGATTCAGTTCTGATCATGCCTATAGTTGTCTCCAGCCTATAGAGTATCAGACAGCCATATAATGTCATACTGGTATTAACCTACCTTTTCCACCTAATCTCCTATTAATCTCACACAATTCTTCTATGCCTTTTGCCCTAAATACGTCATTTTTGATCAATGCTTTGGGTTTCTACGTAAGCAACCTCCTCTTCCTGGAATTGTCCCATCCCACTGGTACCTTCTTGGGAAACTCTTATTCAAGGCCTAACTAAAAGGTTACCTCCTTAATAAAACCTTCCCAGATGTGCAATCAGTATTAGTCATTATGGTACTAGGGAGGGTTCCCCAAAGCATTTTGCACATACCTCTGCTATCACACTTATCGTATGGTGTTGTAATGCATTATCTATCTCTCTCTCATTAGGTTGTGAGTTCCCATGGAAAAGTATTGTGTGTAAATCATCTTTGTAAGCTAACCATAAAGCATAGTACTCAGTATATATTAGGAACTCAAATTTTGCATCAGTGAATAAATGAATGAAAGCAAATGTTGGGTCTGGCTGAGGTACCTTTTTGTTAACCATGAACTCCTTTTTAAAGCCAACACTGCCACATTCCTAACTTATTTGTCAATCCTTAATAAATCACTCTCATTGACTGTTGTGTAATATTCAACAAAATGAAGAGATCAAAAACCTTTAATCAGCATGGGAAGGGAACTTGTAAGCACAGAAAACACTCTAACTAAGAGCTCCCCACATACAATTTCAGATCCATCAGGTCATACTGAATTTAAACTTGATTTTTAAAAAATATTTTAAAATTAATAATTTATATGTATTGAGAGCTTTGTGCTAAGATGCTTTACATAATTATTTCACTTCTTCCTCACAGCAACCCTATGAGGTAGTTACTATATATTACCATCTTGATGGTATAAATGAACTCGGGCCTAGAGGGGCAAGTAACTTGCCCAAGATTGTACTGTCTGGACTGGAACTTGGCCAGCATGAGTACAGAGCCGAAGCTTATAGCCGCTATGGTTCATCACCCCCTTAGAGGCTGCTCCTTTGCACCAGATCCAGTACCAAGTACTCTTTAAAATTCATTTATGGTCTTCTAAGACACCCTCTCTGCTCCTCCCCACCCCAAGCCTGGGCTATAGACCCTCTTAGTGCCCTGTGAATACCTCTATCATAGCACTTCTAACATTTTATTGTGGTTATCTGTTAACCTACCTCTACTGCCCAATTAGAGCACAAGCTTCTCAAGGGCAGAAAATGATTACATTCACTCTTGTATCCACAGCACCCAACACAGTGCCTATTGCTTAGCAGGTTTTCAATAAATGTTTACTGAATTAAAATGAATCAAATGGAGATAAGCCCCAACCTAACCCATTGCTTCTTAGGGGCAGCAATGTCTGCTCCCAGAACTTCTTATTTCCCTTCTGCTCTCCAAGGGTTTCCCCATATTGAAACTGACACCCTCTTTTGTTCAACATAGACATTTCACAACCTCCTTGAAAATCACTAATAGGCAAAAGATAACTAATAGCTGGATGTGCATCTTTTGCATATCCTCACCAGCTAAAAAGACTTTGTTCAGATTCACTTTCATCACTTTGTATTATGAACACAAGAATATTTTGTTTTAAATATATATGCATGTATGTGTAAAATATTTCAATATTGAATGCAACTCTTAACATCATCCCCCTCCCCACAGATCATGATATGGCCCCACTGAGAATCCCTGGGCCTCCCAGTTTTGCTCTGGCCAGATTCCCTTCCCCAGACAGAATCCAGGCCCTTGAACCTTGTCTAGTGACTGGGCTTTACCAGAGGTAACCACACTTCCAAGATGATGAACTCCTGCACTTGACACTTCTAAGTACCTCCTGCCATGTGAGCACATGTGTGTACATACACACACACACACACACACACACACACCCATCTCCCTCCCCACCACTGCACTCCTCCACTTTATTTGGGCTCCAATTGCTGACCAAAACTCCAGGGCTGACTGGTGCAAGACATACATGTTCCCACCGACTTTGCCATGCTCTTGAGCCTAGTCTGCCTTCCTCCCCTCGACCTCCCACCTCCCAAGCCTTGTTTACCCTGGTGGGCAAGTATCATGCCAGGACCTGGCTCCCTCTGGTCCCTCCCTGCCCTCCCATGACTCAGTCCAATAAACCTGAATGTCTAACAGGCTGAGAGAACAGAGGCCTCTGCCTGCAGCAAGCATGTGGTATTTCCCACCCTGGGAAAACCCAACAAGATAAGGTTTGGCTTTGGTTTGTAGCCAGTTTTATCTCTCAGACAGTAGAGGATTCCAAAGAGGGAATTACTACTTTGGACTTAACTCTAACAAGGTTGAAGTGATTGGTTGATATGAAATCTTAGATACTGTATTGACCAAGAAGTGGGTATTATTCACAATCAGAGAGGTAGAAGTAGAGTAGTGGTAGGAGCTCCAGCTCTGTATTCAAAAACATCTAAGTTCAATTCCCAACCTGAACATGTTATTTAACCTTTGTGAGATCCAGTTTTTTCATTCATATTAAAGGGATAATGATACCTATTTTGGAGGGTTATTGTAAGGATGAAATATGTCTCTCTCACAATATTGAACATGCAGTAGGGAGTGTAACTAGTGCTCATCTAACCACACTCTTTACCAGCACATGATGTGGATTTGATAATTCTAAATGTTAAGTGAAATCGTGTTTGCTCCTATGATCAGAGATTCTAAATGGAAACCTTAAGTGATTATTGTATCAATCCTTATAAGAATCTTGTTACTGAGAGAGATACTTTTATCCTCATTGTGGAGCACAGGAAACCAAGACCCATAGAGGTTAAGTGACTTGACCAAAGTTACACAATTATAAAGTACCCTAATTCTGGGTTTATCCCTGTGATTGTATCAACCCAATATGGTAAGAGTGTTATCTCATGCTTACCAGAAGCTCCAAATGGTAGTTACATATAACTTTGTAAGTAAAAAGGAAAATTAACAATTTAAACAGCCCTTATTTGATAGCAGCATTTGAAATGAACAACATGAAGAGGGGTACTTTTTTTTTTTGGAGACGGTCTCACTCTGTTGCCCGGGCTACAGTTCAGTGGCATCATCATAACTCACTGCAACCTCCAACTCCTGGCTCAAACCATCCTCCTTCCTCAACCTCCCAAGTAGCTCAGACTATTTTTCTATTTTTTTATAGAGACAGGGTCTCGCTCTTGCTCAGGCTGGTCTCAAACTCCTAACCTCAAGCAATCCTCCCACCTCGGCCTCCTAGAGTGCTAAGATTACAGGTGTGAACCACCACCAGGCCAAGGGGTACCATTTTAAAAGAGATTTTTGGCATTCTACAGAACAATTATCTTGGTCTCTTTAACATGTCAATATCATGAAAAAGGAAGTTGGAGTACAGTTCTAGGTTAAAGGATACAAAAATGCAATGTGTCGTCCTTGATTTGGCTTTGAACAAACCAGCCATAACCATCATAAGGGACTAGGTAGAGATAACAATAAGGAATTATTCACATTTTGTTAGGTGAGACAATGGTCTTATGTATTGAAGGATTGCAAGTTGAAGTATTTAGTGGTAAAGTGTCATGATGTATTTATTTTAAAATGGTTCAGTATTAAAGTTAATATCCATACTGTTAAAAAAAATGATTCAGCAAAACAATATATAGGTAAAGGAAATGTGGAAAATATTGACAATTGTAGAATCTAGTGGAAAGATATATAGGTGTTCTTTGTGCTATTATTTCTACTTCTCTGTATATTTGAATATTTTACCAATAAAATATGATGAAAAAATAGGCCCTTAAGAATTCCTGATCTAAAGGGAGGGCTCTAAAGTTGTTCCATGGGGTCTGGTTCCTGACCCTATTCCCTTCAACATTTGTATCAAAGACTGAGAGAAAGACAGAAGATCAGATTATCGAATTTGGGAGGACCAGTGAATGACAGAATCTAGATTTGGAAAGATTGTCACTGGCTGGAATCCAGCTTGAGGAACACAAATAAGGAAGAATATACGGGCATGTATATAGGTTTCTAAAAAATTAGCAGCCAGAGGAAAACTGTCAGAATGGCAATTCTCATTAGAAGGACAAAAAGTCTTTAGTTGGTGGCAAGTCAATGTGAGAGAATGACTGTGACTCAGCTGCTGGGAAAACTAATGCCATCTTAGCCTGTCTTTCAGGCAGTAGAAGATCCAGAACAAGGGAGGTTAAGAGTCCCACAGCCACATCTAGCCAGGAGCCAGATCACACCTGGAGTTTTAGATTCCAGTCTAGGTGCTGCTTTTTTTTTTTTTTAGCCACATTCTCTTGCTGTGTTGTCTGGGCTAGAGTGCAGTAGTGCAATCACAGCTCACTGCAACCTCAAACTCTTAGGCTCAAGCGATCCTCCTGCCTCAGCCTCCCAAGTAGCTAGGACTACAGGCACATGCCACCATGTTTGGCTAATTTTTATTTTCTTTTTTTTCTCTTTCTCTCTCTCTTTTTTTTTTTTTTTTTGTAGAGACAGGGTCTTGCTATGTTGCTCAGGCTAGCCTCGAACTCCTGGCCTCGAGTGATCCTCCTGCCTCGGCCTCCCAAAGTGCTAGGATTATAGGCGTGAGCCAGCATCCAGCCAGGTACTACATTTTGAGTGGCACTGGGGTAGGTCCAGAAGGATGACTGGGCCATGCCATACTGGCCAAAGAACCAGGGATCTTAAGTTAAAAAAATAAAAAACTAAAGGGAATATGGTCCAGGCTATCAAATATATCAAGGATTTTATGCAGTGCCGTAAAAAAGAACCAGGTGAACTTGTTTTGATAAAATAAAGAATGTTTGTAGAAGTGCCCCAGGGAAGAACTACATTTTTTAAATGGATAGCATTGTGTGAAATATAGTTGCTTTTGTTTAATGGTAGGGCAACAATGGTAAATTAGATACAAAGAGAGAGGAACAACCAGTGAAAGTGCTTTGAAAAAGTTTAAAATATTACATAAACATGAAACATTTGTTACTATTTGCCAACACTAGCATTTCAATGGTAAAACTTTCAGGAGCCAGAGATAAAATTTATTCTTTGAACTGGACACTTGCCTGAACCTTGTAGTATTCAAGGACGATGTTGTCTGAGTGTCAGGAAAACAAACAATTATTGATAGTTTATCACCTAGATTAGCTCTCTGGCAACTTTTAAAAGTTTTTTTGGTTTGAGTCACTGAAACATTCACATGGTTTAAAATTCAAAGAACAAATAAGGGTGTACTCTGAAAAATCTTCTTTCTTGGACAATTTCTGTGCTCCAGCCATTCAGACCCACTCCTCAGAGCCAACTAATATTACATTGTCTTTCTTGTTTTTATACACACCTCACTCTTTATGCATTTTTCTCAATGTGAGAATCTAGGAAGTAAGGGGCTCCTGACTCTCTAGCTACATGATATCCCCACCGGATAATCCCTACTACACAGACTGAGTTGAGAACAATCCCAAGAGGTTTAGGAACAAATTTTCCTTGAAACAGAAGATATCTGCCAGTGCCTGATTTCACTATTCTGCACTTCACTGGCCAGGCAGTTAAATGTCTTGCCAGCAACTTTGTGAAGAATAAGAGATAACATCCTGTGTGGGCGAATATGGCTATTTCCCCTCTGACCAGCTTTCCTGAGAGGGTCACACAATTGCCTCTTTGTTCCTGTCCAGAGAGCTGGATGGTTGGTGATATGGAAAGCATTTTTGCTGTGATCACTGGATGTTCAGTTTGTATAATTACTCATGCTTATTCGCATACTGTCCTGTACATGTGCTCTTTGTGTGTGTGTGTTTCTCCAGTTGAAATTATAAGTGCCTCAAAGGCAGGGTCGTAATATCTAAAACCTTTGTAACCTTTGAAGCATCACAGCTCTAAATTCAGGGATCTTAGTTCCTTTTTTTTTTTTTTTTCTTATTGCTTGGGAATAAACTTTTTTTCATTCTAAATATCTCTCAAGTATGTGCTGGGTAGCTCCTGCAGAGTTATGGTGTCAGCATGAGATATTGTTCTTGCCCTCATTAAGCTATACATTTTTCTAGAGAGACAAGAATTATATGTATGAAGCATGGACAGTATTTAATGAATTGCTAAATTAAGATGGTTTTGAGAATGACATGGTTGAAACAGGATTGATCATCCAGTTTTCTCTAGGGGTTAAAATTTCCCCATTTCTAAATTTTTTAATTTAACCTTGACTCTTCAAGATCGAGTTTATAGGTTTATTAACAGAAACAAGGCCCATGGTTTTTCCTCCTCTTGGAAATCTTCTATACTCAGTTGGGTAATATCTTCCTTATCACTGAGACCTCCCCCAACCTGAGTAACTACACCCAAACAGGACATTCTAAACAGGGCTTTCCTTAAGAGGAAACAAGGCAGTTCTGCCAAACTTGTTACAACTAGGCTACTTGGAGATATATATTTCTTAGATATATTCAGGACCGTGGGCACTCCGATGTGTGATACCCCTAGGCCCAGGATGCAACAGGCCCTGACAGGCCTTCCCTAAGATTTGATAGGCGCAAGGGAAAATATGAGTGACCCTGAGCAGAGCACATGGCAGTGGAGACTGTAGGATTTCCCAAGGTTAAACTGGAGACTGGATGTGACAATGGCCTTGCATTAAATATTTGGCTTTTTAAAAACTACAGCACGGCTTTTCCTAAATACAGCACTTCTTTCCATTCTTGGCAGTAAAGGAATTGTGCAGATTGATTTGTTTTTAAATTCCCTGTTAGAGTGAAGGAAGATGAAGGAGTAGGAATATTTCTGACTCATGTCTGTGAACTTGTATTATAATAAGTCATTTTTTTAAACAGCAAATCAGGCTTTTGACTTGAAACAATCAAGCAAAAATCTATCCACGATTATTCATTTTACAAAATTGTTCTAACTGCACTTGACTTTGAATCAGAAGTAACATTATGAGTAGATTTTCATAGTGAAGAAAGTGCTCTGGCCCATTTATGAGAGATTTTTGGATGATGCTAAAGAATACACAGTAGGTAAAATTACTGATGAGCCCAAATTATTACCTCTAAGGATCCAACTCAGTACAGGAAACACTGGGCCAAGAGGGATAACACAGTCAGCCATTTGACCCTCACAGTACAAATAGAAGCAGAGTTTGGTATAAGATGATTTATGTTAAACTTTACTACTGGTAGAAAAAAAAAATCAGGCAGCATACATGCAAATCTTTTTGTAAGTTTAAATTGATATGATAGCATTGGGTTAGTCACGTGGAGAGGTATGTTAGAGTTGGACTAATCAATTTAGGAAATTCTTCCTGCACTGCCATTATTCTCCAGGATTTGGCTGCAGGAGTAAAATGAAAGGAAATTCATCAGCTGGCTAACTATTCAACAAAGCTGCAGATGGAGCATCGCTAGTGTGCTGAGGCCAAACTACGTTCAAGTTTACATGGCAGACTCTGGGAAGTGAGTTCACGCTAACCAAAAGCAAATAAGCAAACACTCATTCATATAGATAAATGAGAGTTCAAAGGGAACTAGATTTCTTGTGTGAACTGGTCAACCCACTCTATTCTCACTGGGATACTATTTGAGAAATCAAATTATGATTATAGAGTTGTTAAGTAGACAATCTCAGCAAAGGGAATTAAATGATACTAAAAGTTGGTATCATCAAACTTTGAAAACCTGTTCTTGCCTTTTCTGTAATATCTCTGCCAAGGGACCAGATTATTCAGATGAGTGAGTGAGAACATCCTGGCATCTCCTTCCCTGGAGGACTGAAGGTGCAAGGATATATCATGCAGACCAGAAGTTCTCAGAGCATGGACTAGGGACCCCTCAGAGTCTCTGAAACCCTTATGGGGTGTCTGTGAGTCACAATTACTTGCATAGCAATACTAAGATATTATTTGCCTTTCTTATTCTTTTTTTAAAATTTTATTTATTTTATTGATACATAATACCTTCTTCTTCTCCTACTCTCCCAGGTATGGTAGAGTTTTCCAGAGGCTACATGACATGTGATAATGTCATCACTCTGACAGCTAATGGAAGTGTTTAAAAAGTTTCTTCATTTTAATTTCTAATATGATGAATATCCACAGATATAACCTGCATTTTTAAAAGTTCTTTAGGGTTCTCAATATTTGAGACTATAAAATGTTCCTAAGACCAAAATGTTTAAGAACCACTGATATAGACCATCCTTTTCTGTCATCACACTAGTAAACACCAGCATGTTATTGTTATTTTTTTTATGAGATTCTGGAAATGTCCTAGTACTCTAGATGAAGCCATCTTGATGAGATTTAGGAAGCATTCTACCTCACTAGCCACATAATATTCAGATGACCTCAAAAGCTCCAAATAATTGTGTATGGAGCATGTATCCCCCCACTAATGAATGGGTATAAGTACCCCAATCCTTTCACTCTATAAGTTAATTTGCAAAAAAAAAAAGAAAAAAGAAAAAAGAGAAAAAGCAGAGAAGAAGAAGAAGACCACCACGAAAACACTATTGTCTGTGAAGTGTGTGTCCTTCAACAATTATCTGAAATGGGATCAGAATTCATGGGCACTGTTTCTGGAGTTCTTGAACCTCAAATGAACTGAAACCAAGAATCATAGCTACCAGGAATATAGGGAAACCAAGCAAGTTTTTCTATTTTTGTTTGTTGCTTTGTTTGTTGGGGTTTGTTTGTTTTTGTGTAAGAATTGAGGTCAATTTAGGCACCAGGCCATTTGTTTGAGATTTTTGAAGTCCATTCTTCAAGTACATTTGGCACAGAAGTTGGTTTTCACATGCTGGTCCAGTGTCCTTTTAGTCAGGATCTTGGGATACCACAAGGCCATTGTCTCCTAAGGAACAAAAGGGGCCTTTTTTTTGTTTAGTTTTAGTTTTTGTTTTTGTTTTCCCAAACACCAACTCAAACCAGAAAAAGGGGCCTTTTTTACATAAATGCTTCTGAAGCTGAGCATGGAACATATGTGCCCATAAATATAATATTTGACAGCCTAGAGTTTTCTTTCGTCTCCCTCACACTGTGGACACACGGACCAGGACAGATCTGGAGGACCAGGACAGATCTAGAGGCATACATCCACAGACTAAAGTAACCAAACTACAAAACATGAACACTTGGTATGGTTTTGACTGAGTGAGGATCAGCTGAACATCTGATATATGCAAGACACTAAAGGAGGTGACGTGAGAAGGGCAAAGCAAGGCACAGTTAGTTCCTGTGCTTGAGGGTTCCAACAACTAATCACTTACCAATTTCTAGTCATTGCATCACAGTAGCCTCTGTCATCTACCAGAGTTAACTGACAGAGGTAAGGACAGAAGGATAACCTCCCTTTCCTTCCTTTATTCTTACATAGGCTGAATTCAAGAGGGACCTCCTGGAGCCATCTCTGGCCCCTGCCCTGAAGGAAGAACTGAGATAACTTTCACAGAAAATTTGTGTTTTAGAAACAGAAGGATATTGTCTATTTAACATAGATAAAAGCCATTAACAAAATAAAATGAGAGACACTTATCATGTTCCATTTTAATCAATAAATCCTTATAATCATATAAATTAAACCAGTTTGTCTTTAGGAGAAGTGAGTGAGAAGATGGTGGCAAGAGCTAGAACACCAGCAACTCTTAGGAAGGCAAAATTAAGTCATCTTTTTAGGGGGAGGAGAAAATTGTGAGGAGAAAATACTAGAGTCAGAGAGGGGCTTGGCGGGTTGTTTTCTCTCTGGGAGTCTGGAAGGTGATGAGCTCTGACTACTCACTGCCTCGTTGTCTTGCCCATTGGTTCCCTTCTGGGCATGGAAGAAGGTTGCATCGCCTGAAGAGTTTTGTAGGAATCTGACAGCAGTCCATGGAAGACAGATGTCCTGGGGCCCAGAATGGGCAGTCTGTAGTGGATGCTCTCTGAAGGACAGTGCACAAAGGAAGGAAGGACAAGGGCTACTTAGATTCTGTTCTGAAAGCAACTCAAAATAACCAAAGGCCACCAAAGACTGCTTCAACCTTATAAAACAGATTCAAAATTCACATAAGAAATTCTTTTAATAAAATCATCTTATTCCCCATGATGTTTAAGCTTTTATACATCTTGTCAAAGAGGCCAAAAGGAGTACCTGGAAATAAAACTCACGTATTAGAAGTCATTTCCATTTAAATTATGAAGAGAAAACATGTCTGGAGTTGTAATATGAATCAAAGGGAAAAGAGGATTCAATTCTCAGGAAACTTTTCAGGGACACATACATAGTTCTGTTCTTTAAAAAAATAAAAATAAAAAATAAAGTGATCTTACAAAAAGGCTACAGCAGGGAAAGAAAGTACTTCATCTGAAAATAAACCTTTATTTTGTGAAATAATTTATTTTAGGGTTCTTTAAACCATCTTGTTCTCTTACCATCCCGACCTCTTCTTCAAATATGATTTGATTGCAGAAAATTGGTTAATATTCAATTTTGCCAAAAGACATACTGATTGAAGAAGAGTAAACCACTGCATGAAATAACTTTCCCATTGGGAATTTCTGAATAACTAAGGGCACTGGAGCCCTGAATTCTCTGGGACAAGCTCCAGAGAACAAGGTCCAGCTGAAGGAGAGCTAGAGACATTACCAGATCACAAATCTAGATCCAGTTTAGTCTCACTACTATAATGAAGAGGAAACAGCAGCCCAGGGTTACAGCACTAATAGACTGAGGACCCAATCCCAGATATCCTTAACCCTAACCCAGTGTTCTTTGTGCCATATCACACCACTGTGCCAGGTGGTAGGCCTGAGTCAGGTGGTTTGCATCTGTACCAATGTTTACTGAGACTAGGAACCTGTGGGTATCATGGGATTCTGGGATCTGGCCAAAGATTCATGAACCCAGAAGGAATTCCTATCACTTGTAGAGATAAGTTCTTTCTGTTCATTTTGTTCTTGTTAAAGGTTATTAATATATGTAAGGTTTAGATGAATCCTGAAAAATGCTAGAAATCACTGTTGTGACCAACAGATGAGTTAGACAATCATTGGCAGTAATGCTCTCTGGGATGAATCAGTCGCTTGGTATTTGTAGCATGTCCACAGGGAACACAGCACAGGTGGGTGGTGCCTTCTGCAATAAGCAACAAGAACTGCAGCACGGACATGTCTCAGCTATAGAAACCAGTGGGGCTAGGGCTGTATCGGCGGTTTTCCTGGGTTGGTCAAAGGTGAAGGCTGCTTGTGCTGAGTGTCTAGTTCTCAGTGGGACAAAACAACTGCTCTGGTTTCTCTAGTGAGAACGGAGGCCAAGCGTATACAGCAAGACGAGGATTCAGACCCAGGTCTCATTGCTCCTAGGCTAGTGCTTTATCCATGACCTCAGAGATCACACACAATAGCAAAGGTCAGCTTAGAAGAGTCACAACTGGAATCAACAGTAGATTTACCAAGCTTCAACTCCTAGCCAGTTTTATAACCACTCTCCCTGCAGTCCCACCTCCAGGATTGTTGTCTTACAATGTTGTCTGTGGGCAAGAATCGGGGTCATCCAAGAATATCACATTCTGTTCCTATGTACACCACATCTAGCTCTTAAATTGCTAATTGAAGTACACTCCCAGGGCTAATAAATTGGTGAAAGGTATAATGTTACACTGTCTTCTGGGATCAGAAAATACATATTTTTGCTGAGGGAAAAGCATGTGAGAGTGTGTATGTGTGGGGCAGGTTGATTCATTCGTTTGCAAGGCAGGTCTGAAAAAATCCAGGTCCACGGGAAACTCAGAATGAATACAGATAACCCTGAAACCAACTGCACATGCCTATCACCTAGTTCTCTTGGCTACTAGAGAATAAGGTGGTCACAGACCAGAGAACAGCAGAGTAAGGAGCTTTCATTGGGTGGATCCTCTTCGCTCTAGGCTCTTGGTTCCACTTTGGCTAAATGAGAGCCAGGAACTAGGCTGATATTTTTGGATACATAAGAAGTGATTCACTGGGACTAGAGTGGATATCTCCAAACCTCAGCTGTTACTCGAGTCTCTGATACTCTCTTTTGGCACCCGCTCAAGACATCTCTTCTATCCTCAAATTTCCTTTCTAGATGCCTTCTCAGTTCAATTCTGGCTGTAGCTCCCCTGCAACCTCCCAGGATAGAGCTTAGACTTTCCCATCTATATAAAGTGAAGAAAATAATCTTAATTTTCCTTACTATATGTATCAAATGAAAGAAAAAATTTCAGGTGGCTTCAGTTAATATGGGAGCAAATGAGAATATGGACAAAGTCACTAAAGTGATGGACACTGCAGCACTAAACCCTTGAATTATATCACCACAAAGAACGGCCCACTTCCATCTTCACCAGCCCGGTGTTCTCCAAAGAATGAGACTTAGGTCAATGCTGAAGGCTGAGATAGAGCTGCTTTCCTTGTTTCTATCAACAGCAGGTGAAGATAAGAATAGCACTGGGCAGCTGCTGGAGGAAGGCAGGCATTTTAGGGAGTCTGTGGGGTGAAAAGTTCAGGGCCTTGGTGAAGCCATTCCAGGGGTGTGGAGATGCAGTTCCCTTCCTATTTTGATTAGTACCATCAGGACTGCTTGCGGAGGGACTTCTGTCTCATTTGTGCCCCATCTGCATGGAAAGTCTTCAGCAGGTTGATTAGTGGTCAGAGCCATGTGGTGTGGAAAGGGCCTGGGAAGGAGAGTGACACGGAGGGGCAAGTGAGGCCTGAGGAGGGCACAGGTGGGGCTGAAGTGAAGAGGGCTGGGTACCAACCCCAATGGGCCAAAAGATAATACATGAAAGAAAAAGGGATAGAGAATGGGAATTTACTCAAGAAATTTAGAAATTATTTTAGGGATTAAACTCTTCATTCTATTACCCTGGGCACAGTATGTACAAGTACTCTAAAAGAAAGCAAACCTGTTGAGATGTCATCATGGGAAGGTTTAGGCACAGTCTTGGCTTTGGGTTGACGAAGACTCTTCAGTCTGATTGGAAGAAGAAAGAAAATCCATTAGTTAACTTGCTAGGGCTTGGCCAAAAGGAATGTATCTTTATACATTTTAAAACACAGATGGTCTCTTGAATCCAGCACCTGTAAACCTGGTGATCAGGCCACTTTGCAGCAGCGTGAGGTGATGGTCCAAAGACTAGTACTTCTGAAGCTCTTTTTACTTAGAAGAGTAAATCCATTTGCATGGATTTTGAAAAAACCTTCATTTTGAAAATGTTTTATTCCACTTTCAGAACATATATAGTCTGAAATAGGAACTATTAAGGAAAGAATTCTCCAATCTCCAGAAAAAAAGTAATAACTTCCAAATTATTGATGTATCCTTAAAGAGCAAAACTGAGAAAATATTTTGGTTAGAACTTTCTAATTTTAGAGAAAATGTCTTGACCATATCCTATTTCTCCTGGTGGCCAAGGCTGTGTAGGTGACCCTCAACCAAAATGGGTATGAACCCAAACCATTTCTAAGTGGTTTTTAAAAATGCTTAATTTCAGAAGACTGAGAAATTTGTGAACTTTGAAGGGATATTTAAGGCTCTCCACTCAATTCATGGTTGCTACTTCCACAAATATCTTCCAAGATCATTTTTGCTTTGCTACCAAAAATATGCCCAGTTCAGCAGTTTATTTTATTCAATTACCATTGAAGACTGAAAAAAAGAGAAAGAAAAACCCTTTCTACTATCTATTTTGGGCAAACAGGGAGGGGGTATTTTCAGGACTGAATAATTTAAGATCTGTCTATTCTACAATTCAACAAATATTTATCCATCCTTCTATTAATATCTTTTCTTCCTTCCTATCTTATTCCCTCCCTATTTTCCTTCTTTTTTTCATCCCTTCCATTCTACAAACACTATTTTCACTCCTGCAATGGCTACAATTAAAGTCACTTTAAAAAAACCTGTTATTTCAGTAAGGACAATTCCACTTGTCTATATATATAGTGAGACAAAAACTATGAGAACAGATTTTATAAACTACAAAAAGAACCAGGACCTTGCTTATAGTCACTCTAGCTAAGTCTCAAACAGAAGTGGCACACTTTCCTTCACTACACTGAAAAAAAAAAAAAACACAACAGCTAATCTTATGATACTTCTGGTTGGCGTTGACATGATTTTAGGATTGGTTTAATTCTTGATCTTAGTTTTAAAGGGATAAGAGCTATTTGTTTAAAATACAACCAACTAATGCTCTAGGATTTGGGACTGTACTTAAAGTATGAAATTTTCAAGACAAATAAAAGGGGAAAACAAATTTCAAAAGTCTATTTCAGAGAAGAGTGAATTTTTGCTCAGAAATCTCTGATTTTAGGTAGTCAATTTTCCATTTAAAGTCCATAGAGAATATTTATTAGAATTGCTTTTATTGTGATCTAAGAGCTCCTTAAAAGTACAAAGTCAATATAGGTAAGTATTATTAATGCTGGAGCTTGTACTGCCCAAATACCTATTTCCTCCTGGGCCAGGCACCAGGTACATGGTTTCAATGTATCTGAGTTTATATATCAATATGGCACATATGGTCCTAAGGTCATAAAATAAATCAGAACATCTCCCACTGTGCAACATAAGGTTACAAAAAGACCTATTTATTTTCCCACATTACTACTCTCTGTATGAGGAAAAAAATTAAATATTACCATTAGATCACATATAACATTTTTGGTTGGTCATGTGTAAGGCTGACCGGATGTCTACATTCCAATCATCTATTGCAAGACAAGTCAACCTACATTGATGCCTTATCCAGGGTGAGTCCATGTTTTGAGTTTTTTAATAAAGTAAAAACTGAATCCTTATTCCCTGTCTGATAGTTAAATACAGACAAAAAACCTTTGAAAAACCAACTAATCAGAATTCTGACTGACTCTTATTTCTGTTATATTTGATCTTGATAAGAAAGCTATAAATGACAGCTAAACAAACTGATAAGGAAATTCTAGTTACTAAAAAGTAGCAGAGGATGTCTTGGACTTAGGATAGGTTATGTATAATCTCCCATATCTTGTGAATTAGATATGTCATCTATATGGAGAATTTGTATTTAGTTCTGCCTGAGTTATCAGAGAAATCTGTCCTATTCCTTATGCAGTTCTTGTGAGGTGAAAAGGAAGATTATACTTTCTACAGTAGTTTCAACAGTCGTTTGAGCAAAAAGGTGAATATTTTGTTTGGCCTAATTATCTGTTTTAACCACAAAATGAAACCAATCAAGAAGCCCATTCCCTAAGTATTCCCTAAACATTCTGCTTGCTATGCTTCTCAGTCCACGATCCTGTGTCTTCAAATGAATATAACTAGAATTAAAGTCATGTCCTGATTTAAATCTTTCACTTACCTACAACTCATAAAATTCTCAAAGGATAGTTTCAGATCATCTGGGATTATCACAGTTCTTAGTTGTACCTGAGGAAGAAAGTCTCATTTAGGACATTGCCCATAACTGCATTCTGATTTAAATAAATAATGTACCTCCTTAGTGAACTTGAGTTGTATTTGATATCAAAGTTACTCATACATCCTTTTGTGATATGAACCAGAGGGTATCACCCTGTCCTCAAGTCATAGGGTCTTTGTTCTTCTCTGGTTATCAGTTGAAATTAGATACCTGAGGATTAGTAAACCTTCAAAATCTGTTTGTTTAAATACCATACCCCCTACACACACATTCTTCAGGTCTCAGGGTAACCATAACTTTCTCACAGAGACTACTGACTCCTGGACTACTGTTTGCTAGTCCTCATATTCTTAGGGCTTCCTCTACCAAAATACTCATAACTTTTATATTGTATTTACTTGCTTAATGTCTGGCTTTTCTGAAAGACTTTCAGCTTCATGAGGGCAGAGACCATGCCTCTATTTTTGTATTACCAGCTCCAAACATGGTGCCTGTTTAAGAAATATTTTTTGATCAAATTAGTGAATGAATGAGCCCCCTTTGGAGCACACTTGAGAATTTTAAGTGTGTACTTCATAAAGGGCTAAAATGAATGTACAGTTACAGTATTTTTGCTTAAGAATTACTTACAGTATATTCTTGAGATTTTTCAAATTTTTTCCTAGCACTGGATGTTGGTTTTCTTTTGAGAGTGTGTTTTCACTAAGGATCTTTTTTTTTCATTATTTCTTAAAAATGATGAATGAATGAAATGATAATCACAAAGATGTTGGTGCAGGTGTTCAGCTGGTCTACACACTGAGTGACTTGTACCAAAGTGGCTTATATTTAAATTTATGACACAACAAAGTTGAAAATTATAACATGTCAAGGACATTTAGAGGTATTTGAAAATAGTAAAAAACTGAATATTAAGTCTACAGAAATGCCTAGCACCTACTATTTTTAATCAGATTGTTCTCCTAACTCATTAGCTGAGGGAGGGTGGAGGAGGGGGAGAAGGGGTGATCTGGTAACACAGAGCATCTGGGGGTAGTGGGGGCAGCAAGGCTTTAGAACATGAGGAGAGATGTCTAGATACCTAAAAGGGGGTGAGAATATGCCAGAAATAGACTTTACCATTTTTCAAAATTTTAAAATTTCATCTTGGCTCTTTTCTAAGGAAAGATGCAGGAAACTCTCTACCTCCTCCTGAATAGCATGATCCCTGTTCTGAAGCCCCTAAATCCAGCTAGCACCATTGTAGGCATGAAGTGGGCTTCAGAGCCTACATCAGAACAAAGCAGCCAAAAATGGCATTTGTGTATCTGAGAAAAAGTACATTATGGTGAACTCCTATTCATTCTTAAAAACCCCAAATAGTCTTTTTCTTCCAGAAAGACTTCCTTGATATTTACTTTCCCTAGCCTGTCACTCCCCATCAGGTCTATTTATATTTCTATTCATCACATTTTATTGTCATTATTTGTTTATCTATTGACTCCTTAAAAGTAAGATTTATGTCATAGTCTTTCTTTCTTTCTTTTTTCTTTGTAGCTATTACCCATGGCCCATGGCAAGCAATCAATAAATATTTGTTGAAATGAACTGAATTATATAATGGGCTTTTGAAACCAATTAATATATCTATTAGGGAATACCCATCTACAGTGTTTTTAGTTTGATAGTCCTACTTTTAAGGGGCTTGAAACTATTAATTAGAGAGCAATGGAGATAACAGGAGGACTAAAAAATAGGGGCTTGAAGGGGAAGATGAGCTGCTTGGAGCAGAGATGAGATAAAAGACAGTATAGGCAAAACCAAGGCAAATGTCCCTGGTGATTCACAACCATAACTATCAATAGGTATTTCTTCCTCACTATAAATGGTTGAGCTGCTGGCTCAAGGTTGCATAGAAATATGAGTAGTTACACAAACCAGGTGCTATTTAGATTTTCTTTTTTTGAGACTCATTCATTTTTCATATTTTATTTTTAAAAATATTTTTCTATTGCTAATATTTTTTTATTGAAATCTAATTCACAGGTCATAAAATTTACCATCTTAGTGTAAAATTCAGTGGTTTTTAGTATATTCAGGAAGTTGTAAAACAATCACCCATTATCTATTTCCAGAAGGTTTCATTATCCAAAAAGAAACCCTGCACCCAGTAGTAGTAATTCCTCATTCACCCCTCCCCCCAATCCTTAGCAACCGCTGTCTACTTTCTTGTCTCTATGGATTTGCCTACTCTGGACATTTCATATAAATGGAATCAATATAACATGTGACCTTTTGTGTCCGGTTTCTTTTACTTACCAAAATCTTTTCAATGTTCATCCATGTTATAGCATACATCAGTACTTCATTCTTTTTCATGGCTGAATAATATTCCATTGTATAGCCAGACTATATTTTGTTTAATTCATTAATCCGGAGAAAAACATTTAGGTTATTTCTACTTTTCAGCTATCATGAATGCTGCTGTTATGAACATTCTTATACAAGTTTGTGTATGGACTTATGTTTTCAATTTTCTTGGGTATAAATCTAGGAATGGAATTGCTGTGTCTTATGGTAACTCTGTGTTTAAGTGTTTGAGAAACTGCCGAACTGTTTTCCAAACAGCTGTACTGTTTTACACTCCCATCAGCAATGGATGAGGGTTCTAATTTCTCCACATCCTAGCCAACACCTGTTATTGTCCATTGTCTTTTTTATTATAGCCATCGTAGTGGGTGGAAAGTATGTCTTATTGTGGTTTTGATTTGCATTTCCTTAATGAGTTACGATGTTCAGCATCTTTTCATGTGTTTATTGGCCATTTGTAGATTTTCTTTGAAGAAATATCTATTCAAATTTTTGGCTCATGTTTTAATTGGGATGTTTGTCTTTTTGTTGTTTAGTTGTAAGAGTTCTTTATGTATTCTGGATTCTAATCCCTTATCTAGTACAGTCCCTTATCCTATGATTTGCAAATATTTGGGTTGTCTTTTCATGTTCTTAGAAGCACAAAAGTTTAAAATTTTGATGAAGACCAATTTATCTATATTCTTTTTTGCTTGTGCTTTGGGTGTCATGTCTTGGAAACCATTGCCTTATCCAAGATAACAAAGATACATGTCTATGTTTCCTTCTAAGAGTTTTACAGTTTTAGCTCTTATATGTAGGTCTTTTATCTGTTTTGAGTTATTTTTTGTATATGGTGTGAGGGAGAGGTACAACTTCATTCTTTTGCATGTGGATATACAGCTGTCCCAGTACCATTTATTGAAAAGACTACTCTTTCCTCATTGAAACGTCTTGACACCCTTGTCAAAAGTCAGTTGTTCATAAATGTAAGAATGTATTTTTGGACTCTCAATTTTATTCCATTAATCTATATGTCTGTCCTTATGCCAGTACCAGAGTCCTGACTATAGCTTTGTGGTAAGTTTTGAAATCAAGAAGTATACATCCTCCAGCTTTGTTCTTTTTTTTTAAGACTGTTTGCCTATTCTGGATCTCTTGCATTTTCACATGAATTTCAAGATATACTTGTCAATTTCTGCAAAAATGGCATCTGGGGTTTTTGAGAAAGATTGCATTGAATCTATAGATCAATTTGGGGAGTATTGCCATTTTTACAATATTAAGTGCTCCAATCCATAAACACAGGGTTCTTTCTATTTATTTCGGTCTTTAATTTCTTCCTACAATGTTTTATAGTTTTTGATGTACAGGTTTTGTACTTCTTTTGTTAAATTTATTCCTAAGTATTTTTTGATGCTATTGTAAATGACATTGCTTTCTTTCTGGATTGTTCATTGCTAATATATGGAAATAAATTAATGTTTGTATATTGATCTTGTATCCTGCAACCCAGCTGTACTCATTTATTAGCTCTAATGTTTTTTTGTGAATTTCTTAGGGCTTTCTATATATAAGATCATGTCATCTGCAAATAGAGATAGTTGTAGTTCTTCCTTTCTAATCTGGATGGTTTTATTTCTTCTTATTGCCTTAATTGCCCTGGCTAGAACCTACAGTATAATGTTGAATAGAAGTGGCAAGAGCAGACATCCTTGTCTTGTTCCTCGTCTTAGGGGAAAGTATCCAGTCTTTCACCATTAAGTATGATGTTAGCTGTGGGTTTTTCATAGATGCTCTTTATTATGTTGAGGAAGTTCCCACCTATACCTAGGAGTTTTTTTTAACATCTTCCCCAGAATCTCCATTCAACTCACTGCTAAGAAAGGAGGGTTGTCATAGTGACTATAGCAGATCTGCAATCCCTTCCCCTGGAAGGACATTGAGGTGCTACCGCATAACATGAGGCAAGGGTATTTCATGCTTATTTTCTAACTTTCTGTAGTTTCCCAACAGGTTCTGACAGCAGTAGGGAAGGGTCCCTTGGCACTTTTGTGTTTGAGGACCTTCCTTTTAGAACCTGCAGCAAATGGAAAAACTACAGTGTGTGGTTCCACTCCTGTCAGGTCTGGATAAGGGCAAAGGTCAGAGAAGAGGTCTTGAGAAAGACGGCAGCTGCTGATGTCCCAAGTGTGCTAGCTGGCCAAGGGCAGCCTAGGCCTGAGGTCAGTGCATTTTAAATGTGGACACAAATGATTCCAGGAACAAGACCAGGAGAAATCCCAATCTTAGTTTCCAAGAGTTCAGCCAATGCTAATACTGAACTCTGTGATCCTAATTATGTAGAAAATGAACATAGATTGCAACACCCAGGTACAGCTTTGCCAGAAGCCTCAGTTAAATCTCCAAATTCCACAGAAACATTTTACAAAACTGCTGCTCTCTTCCATATCCTACTAGCCTGAAGCACTTTTACCATGAACTCAGTGAAAGAGCCTCTTTCATATCTCCTCTTGTTCTTTCATTCCTTGACCTTCCTCTTATGCATGTTTAGCTCTGTCTTCCTCCCCGAGTCAAAGGAGAATTATGGGATATCAGAGTTAAAGAGAACCTTCCCCAACCTCTGTCCTAAACCTAACCATTTAACTAAATTAACCCTTAACCCAAGCCTGGTCCCTACCCTGACCCTAATAACCATCCTAACTCTAACCCTAATCCTTAAATTAACCCAAGGCCTATATCCAACGTAGTATGGCAGCCCTCCTGAGTCAGGTCTCTTTCTTCAGCAACCTGACAGACTGCAGAGGTTTGCACTTGTTCCCTCCACATCCCCCTTGATATCCTCCTTTCTTTCCCTAATACTCCTCCCCTACCGCCATTCCCTGCCATCAGTTACACACATCCAGGGCAGGAGACACCCCAACCCCCACCAGCTAGAAAGTACTGTAGAATCTCTCTCCAGCTTGTCTCCTGTGGTGCTGACTAAATTAATGATAAACCCAAAGGTTAAGCTGTTTGTTTCATTCTTGTAACGGTGGAGGATTGTGTGTGTGTATGTTTTGTGTTGGGGCTGTTAAGTGGGGAGAAGAAGCTCCATGACCTCCTCAGCCTCTTGGTGCAATAGGCGAAGTGGCTCATCTCTTCCACTCTGGCCTGCTTATCTTGGTTCACCTTTGGTTTGTTGGAAGGGGGAAGGTTTACCAAATTGTGTCAGTCGATGGTGCTCCCAGGACAAAGAGTTCCTCCTTTGCAGCCTTTATCAAGGCCTTTCCTGCAAGAGGCCCCATCACTGTCTCTCTCCACAGGGC
Organism: Daubentonia madagascariensis; assembly: GCA_023783475.1. NCBI lineage: Eukaryota > Metazoa > Chordata > Mammalia > Primates > Daubentoniidae > Daubentonia > Daubentonia madagascariensis. The sequence continues at coordinate 31,125,119 of JAKFHU010000978.1, forward strand.
TTTGGTTGGGGAAGGGTAGTGCTGTGCCCTGGGGATGCCCACGCCAGTCTCTGTCATCCCCAGAAATAAAAACACCTACTGTATTTATTTCTCGACATGTGGAGCACAGCTGCTTGTTTCTGAGCAGCATGGAGTCACTCTGGTTCCTCCTGGCCTGAGGGGAAAAAGAGGCAGAGAGGTGAGGAAATGGTTGGGTACCTGGGGCAGCAAAGAAGTGGGGTCCTTCCAAAAAACAGAGATGGGGACTGTGGTCTGAGCCCCGTCCAGGGTGGATGTTGAATTTGGGGGCAGGTTTAGAAAGGGTTTAGGGAGGAAGAAGTAAGTCACAGGCCAGGTGGTGGCTTTGGGGCTGCCCCCAAAAATCCAATGGGGTCTCTGCTTTCCAACCAGAACACCACGTCTGAGGGCCTGTATTCTCCCATAGGTGGCTCATTTTCCCTGTTTAGCACAAAGGCTCCACCTTATGGACTTACTGAGGACCTCTGATGGCCTAAGAAAGAAAGAAGAGATCAGTCTTCTGCAAAACTCCTTTCCTGCCCCCCTCAAACATTGTCCTCTTTTCTTGTGCCTTAGCTCTGGCCCAGCATCAGCTCTCAAGCATCCACAGTCCAGCACCACCTGGCCCTTCTGCACCTCCTGAGCATCACAAATGAAGTCATGAGAGAACTGGAGCCGGTGTGCGGGTCCCAAGCCCCCTCATACAGGCTGTCTCAGTAGGCAAAGAAATGACCAGTGGAGAGAGGGTGGGGACACCGTGTCTACTCACTGTAACCCCTGCTTTTTGTTCTGACTTCATTTCTGCAAAAGGGTGGAAGAGAGGGCTTTGGGCCATTTACACCTGGTTCTTGAGGCTGTCTTTTGTATCTGTGGTAAAAGGTTTGGTTGGGGAGCAAATGGGAACTTGAGGTTAAAATCATATTTGGGGATTGTCTCTTACCCTTCCTCACTCACACTGACATCAGAGACATGAGATATGTTCATAGAAAGTGTAGAATATGGGGAAGAGGAGGGCCACCGTGACAAGCAGACGGTGCCTATCAACTGAAGACTTCTTTTTCCATTTGATCTGCTCTTTGGCCTATCATGTGTGCCCTGACCCGTTCCTACTGCCCTGGGAGGTGTGGGGAACAGAAAGAGGAGGAATATATCTCTGTGGCTTGGGGAACACCTGGGTGTGCTCCTAAGGTGACCTTTGCTAGATTAGTCTGCAAGTAGCTTCCTCCTGTGAGAGACATATGGCACCTGGGTTTGAGGACTGAAAACTATTGACAAAGTTGGATTCTTTTGACAAACAGTTAAAATATACTTCATTTTTAAAGGGCTTTTAAAAGAAGCCACTGAGTATTACAATTTTGTGGGTCGGTATGTCAAAGTAGGAGTGTGAATGACTAGATTCATTCATTCAACAACAAACATCTATTGTGAGGAAGTTTCTGACCCCAAGGGAAGTTTAAGACAAAGTTTTTGGCCCTAAGGAAGACAAGAGAAGAACAAAAATTCATTTATTTGCCCATCCATTAGGTACTAGGGACATTGAGGTAAATAAGACACAGGTTCTGACCCCAAGCTGTTCACCATCTAGCAGACTGTGCACAAAGAAGTATGATGGTGTTGAAGGTGCTATAATGGAAATGTATTGAGGCCACAGTGAAACTGAAACTGGTCATTGAACTGAACAGGAGGTGGTGGGGCAGAGAGGGAAGGGTCTGAGAAGGGTTAAAAGAACAGGCAATGCTTGGGTAGGTGTTTGTGTGGTGAACAAGGAGAGGGCAGGGCATTCCAAGCCTGGGAAACACTGTGCAACAAAATGGAAAAATAACCTAGCAAGTCAGCTTCAGAACAGATTGTCTGGTGGGAGGACAGGTGGAGTAAGGAGACTAGAGAGGAAGTGTCTGTATGTATTGATTCTTCTGCTTCAGGCCGATTCAACTATCTAGCATGTCTTCCCTGATACCCTGGCTGTGGTAACCCCTGCAGCTCAGGTTCCTCCAGCCAGCCCGCACATCTTTGAGGTCTGAAACTAAGATACTGCTCTGAAACTGCTATTCAAGGTTGGATGTACTAAATATTGCAAAAGAGGCAATGATACCTTTGGGCCTTTGGAAGACAGAGAGACCACTTCCGATTGGAGGGTTCAGGAAAGGCTTCCTAGATGTGGAATTTTCACTCAGTCTGAAGGGATCAGGAAGACCTGGACAGGGGAGGTGGGTGTGGGAGAATCTTTGGGCAGGTTTGCTTTCAGTAGAGTTACAAGCAGGTTCTTGTCTTCCCTACAATTAATTCCTTCACCTTTTCCAGACTTCTGGTTTTGGCATAAGAATACTATTAGACCACACAGGGATTAGAATCTCAGAGTTCTTTGCCAATCAAGCTACAAATATATCTGTGAGATCTCCAAGGTGCACAGTGGGATCTTGCTAGACAATGACAACTGTAAATGTGATTACAGAGTACCATAACCATGAGGACTGTCATCCTTGGAACCTGAAGAATGAAATGTTTTATATATTATCCTACCTGGGCTTGTTAACTCCTCAAACTCCTCATCCTTTAAGACATAGCATAGATGTTGCTTTTCTCATAAAACCTTTCTCCTGCCTCTCCTACCGTTCCCCGCCCCTACCCCCAACCGAAGCTGGGTGCCTGCTTCTCTGATTGCATCACACACTTGGTATAGCTTTCTTTGCATTTTGTGCTCCCCTACTTGTCCTCCTCCTCTTTTTTTTTTAATGTGTTTGTTTTCTTCACCAGGCTGAGAGTTACTTAAGAGCAAGACCATGTCTTACACATCTTTGTATTCCTAGAACCTATCATAGAATCTGGCACACAGTAAACATTCAACAAATGTTGGTTGAATGAATGAGTCATTGTAATCATTTTGTCAGCTATAAGTATAGACATAATCAACATATGTATACCTAAAACACAAAATACATGTGTGCATGAAGATCACTGTTATCACATTGCCTTCAGGGAAAGTTCAGAGGACATTAGTGTTGTAGTACAACCCATTTAGTCTACATAATGTGCTGGGGAACAGCACTGGCTAGGAGCCCAAAAAGCTCTGTTCCAGACCTGGCTCTAAAAGCAGCTTGAGTAACTTTGATCAATAATGTAAACTCTCTGGGTCTCCCCTTCCCTACTGATGATAGTCTTTGTGGCCAAAAAGACAAAGGCAGACACTCTAATCCTGTCCATGCTTCACATGTAGTGGTGAAAACCAATCATTGATCTGTGGCTATCCTCCACCTCAGACTCACTATCAGCTGAAGCCTGGCCTCCAAGAAGAGCCACTCCATTCTTCTGTATATGGAAAGGAGGTGAGGACGCTGGGGAGTCATGGAAGGCAGCTGTGATCGGCAAGTTCAAAGCGGATGCAAACGATTGTGATTCCATGTTCTGCAGGCCTCCTTTCCTCCATTCTGTCTTGCTGCCTTCCCAGCCTCCACACCAAGGTCTTTTCCTCCTGCAGCATTCACTTCTCACTCTTGGTGTCCTTAAGGCTAGCTCGGCAGCAGTAGCAGGAATGGAGAGTGAATTGTCCAGGTTCACAGCACAAGCCCCTGGTTATATCATGACTAGAGCCAGACACTAAAATGTTAATGGGACTCTCATTTTCCATGCAGCTGTCCTCTGGACAGCAGATGGCAGTTGTGACAGGAGAGTGACAGCAACCTATTTGTAGCCTGGCCAAGGTATGATGGAGATTTCAGCCAATGCCCAGAAGCCAAAGCCTGCTCTTCACACTTTACAGTTGGAAATATCCTAATATCTGAGGACAATATCTGCTGAGGTTTCTAAGAGCTGGCCCAAGTCCTTGACCTTATTGAATCCTTGGTAAAGAAACAGAGAAACATATTTCTCTCTCTCCCTCTCCCTCCATGTTCTTCTCTTTCTCTCTCTCTCTCTCTCTCTCTCTCTCTCTCACACACACACACACACACCTGTTCACATAAAAACTGAAAATGTAAGCACCAGATGGTGATTTAGAAAAGGAACCTCACAAGCACGATGTGAAGAGTACTGACAGATTAGCTTCTTTCTTGCCCCTTGACACCTCTGTTCCTTTTCTCCTTTCTATTTCTTACCTAACTGAAAGAGATTTCATAAGCCACCTGGCTCAACTCTTTCAATTAACCCAGTGAGGAAACTGTGGCCCAGAAAGGTTAAGAGATTTGTCCAATATCACATCTATTTAGTTTCAGTCAGCTAGAAAGTTTAGATAATAGAGTCAAAGACAGACTATCTTTCCTTAGGGTAAGAGTGGGCTTTTAGGATTCATATGAAGACATAATTATTTCTATATCATGTAGAGTCCAAAAAGTAGTGGTTAGAGAATTATTTTCAATATTCCAAAAAAACCTAATGATAATTACACATTTTCCTTCTATCTGAAAATACCAGCCATTTCAATTAAAGAATAAAGCTGAACATAGTTTCAAAAACACTCTTACTTTTCACTAGGAAAAATTTTAAACATACACAAAATAATAGCCAGCCATGTACCTACCATCCAGACTTATTAAATTTGACTTTTATTACCATTACTATTTCAGGTCAATGGTGTTCATTATTATTTCTCCTTAAAAATTATATTTGTAGTTAAATGTGTTTGATCAATATAAGCAATATAAAAAAAAAACTTAGGAATATATGAGGTAGTTTCCTTGGTGGTCATGAGCTTTCAAAATTTAGAGTCAATGGGAGGGAAATAATAAAAACAGTTCTTAGTGGTGAGAAAATAGGTATTCACCATCCTATACATTTTCCCATTTGTGCTCTGCTACTGCACAATCTTTTAGCCAGGGCTATTTGCAACAGGTTTTCTAAAAGCAAAATAAATAATGTTTTCATCTTTACTCTGACTCATTAGACTGGAACAACAAACCTAAATCAAACTGAGTGGAGGGCGGATGGGGGCAGGGATTGAGAGGGTGTGGTGGCATTTGTAATCTGTGGAGCACAACATTAGTAATCTACTAGTAACTGAGGAGCTCTAGCTAATTTACACTCAACCCCAGCAAATGGCAAAGGTGTTTTAGGGTCTCCAGCTGCAGTTCTCCGTGTCACTCACATACATCTGCTTTTGCCTTGCTGTGGATCACCAAGTGAGTCACCTCTTGGCCCGATCATCCAACTATTACGATTCACCTTCCTATTTCTCAGCATCTCAAGGAGTCATGAGTCAATGCCTGGAAATGGCAGGTGAAAGTAGTGACTAATGAAGAGGCCTCTCCGCAGTAAATGTTTAAATGAAGAAATGTTTAGCTTCATTTCTTTGTCTTCATTTACCATTTTTCTTCTTTGTTAGCTCTGCCTCTCCTCTTGCTTCCCTTTTTGTGTTTTTTGTCCCCTTACTTCTGTGTGTGTCTCTCTCTTGCTGTCTCCTTCTCCCTGTCATTGTGTATTGGAGACTGTTTCTCCTTTGTCCATTCCTTAGGGAGCACTGCTCCCGGCATGTACCCCTGCATCTGCCACAGGGCAGCTCCTGGGCAGGGGAGGAATGCCTCTTTGACAGTGGACGTTCAAAGTCCTGCTCTTTGACCTGTGACAGTAAGGGAGCCAAGTGGCAGGACCTTTGTGCCTACGCACAGGGTCCAGGGCCTCTCGTTGGCTGCAGGACTGCCAGCAGCTTCTTGGCAGGTCCTGATCTAGAGGATGAGGGAAGAGAGAGAGTGTCCACAGTACACTCCACTCCCATGAGACATAACAGTATCTTTCCAGAGAGGAGCAGCTGCTGGCCGAACCGGTGTCCACCTCAAAGCAACATGTGCAGGCCGTCATGCTCACAGCAGACTCTGGGGGCTAGATTTAAATTTGAAGAGGTCCATTGACAGGCAAGGGTGTGACTTGAGGTACCTGCCTGATGCCCCAACAGAACAAGGATCCCAGGTTCCCTACTTGCCTTTCCAATCCGCAAGGGTGACCCCCTTTCTCTCACCCAAGGGATGAGGGTGAGGTACCTGTGCTCTCCTGTCCTAGTAGGAGCAGCATGTTTGCGACCTCTGTCAGTCTACACAGATGGCCTCCGGGCAGCCTGCTGGCCACGCAGCTGGACGCTGTCGCTCCTCACTGCCATCTAGTGGCAATCCCTGACTATTGCAGTCATGAGATGCCAAGCCCTGCTGGAGGATGGCCTCTGGCTTCCCCTGGTGCTTTCCCTCCCCATCTTTCGCTGCAGCCAGGCTGGTGCCTGGTGTCTTAGTACCTAGGCTGCCACAGTGCAGAGACCCACAGCAAACCCGGGACGAGGAGGCATTCGGCGGCAGGTGAGAGCCTGTCTAAATAGGAAGTTCAAAGTGACTGCAAGTCTTCTTGCTGGATCTGTAGCAATTGCCAGGCCAGTCCTGCCTCCCCACTTGACCCCCACCCAGTGCATGTCATGGTGGCTACTGTTACCTACTTGCCTGTCCAGGGTGTTGGGGGACTAAGAGATGACTCTCAAGCACAGCTCAGACCCTGACACTCCACTACCGAAAACCCAGAATGTCTCCTCACTACTCTTGGCTTTTGGGGTCCTCTGTGCTCTAGCTGGGCTCACCCATCCTTGCTTCCCTTCCATGGTTCTTTGATGTTCCTCAAGTATTTCCTGCACTCTCGGTCTCCACCTCTTTGCTGATATTCTTCCCTTCACCTAAGAGTCTTTTCAGTTCTTCCTCCACCCCTGGCTCTTCCCTCCACTTGTGAAAATAGTATCTTCCAGATCCAATGTAGATGCCACTTCCTCTTGAATCACTCCCTCGCTCCACCTCTGCTTGCCCCTCCCAACCTGGGGGTGACCTTTCCTCCCACCTTCTCCCGCAAGTGCTTTGCCCCTCTCTCTGGAGGCTCGTGTCCCTGTCCTGTCTGCCCACTCACTTGTGTAGGCTGTAGCTGACTTACTCATCTCTGTATTTGTATTAAAGCAAATGAAAAGGGCTCAGTAAGCATTTATCAACTGACACCAGGGCTCCTATAATTGTGGTTCACATTTACTGAGGTCTTACTCCGTGTGGGGCACTGTGCCAAGTGCTTTAGGAGCACCACTTCAGGCCCTGCCTCCAACAGCTTTGTGAGCAACGTGAATTTTTCAGGTGAAGAAACTGCTTATACCATGAGTGCTCTCTTTCCACTTCAGGGAGGTGCTGACTGCACAAGAACTGTTAGTACCCCAGAAGCCGTTGTCCTACATAGTGCCACTGAGTGTCACTCGGCAGCCAGTCACGGCTAATCTCTGGGAGGTGGAGGGGAAATGAAGAGTTTTTAATGTAAAACAGATAATCCATTGAGAGAAGGAGTTGGAGACTCCAGAAACAAGGATTGGTTCCAAACACAAGCTGAGAAGCAGTCCCTGAAGGTCTTGGGGATACAGATTCCTCTATATTTCATTTTTTCCCCACCTTTTGATGATTCTAACCTTATGTCTTTATTCTTATCTCTAGTGGACTGGGGCCCTAGGGCACTTGAGACAGGGTGAGGGGGGTGGTACCCATTCATTTCATTCAACAAATATTTCTTGAACACTGATGACATACCATGCCCAGGACTGTGCTAAGCAGATAAAAAATGTATTCACATTCTATGTAATCCTAGAACTGCTGTTGGTTTTATTTCAATTAAAAAATTTGCATACCTTAGATAAGACATTTGGAACTTGAAACAAAATTGGCAAATTCATATCCTTCTTGGATGAAGTTGAAAAAGTAGCAGAGGAATGAGGAGATCTAAGTAATCAAAACAAGAGAAAGTTAGAACCACAGTCCCCAGTTTGAAGAGCCAGGCCCTTGGGTGTTTCTGAGAGAACACAAGGGACATCCCCTAGGGAGCTTCCACTTCAATTCTGGAAGGCTCAGGCATTAACCAGCTCCCAAAAGATGGCTTTGCTCTCCCGTGTAACTTTGGCTTCTCTGCTCCTTTTGTTTTGCACTAACCAATGCCAGTTCTGGATTATGAGACAGTGTACAACTAAGGCAGGAAATAGACTGTTCACAAAAGCAGATGTGTAACCAGTGAAGCACACCCCGGGTCTCCTCCTCAAGGTCTACAATAAAGTTTTTGATATTTAACCACTGCCCATCCTTTCATGCCTGCTCTGCCTTCTTGGAGTCTGTGTCCCTGCACACTGACACAATCCACCTGCTTCCTCCCACAGAACATCTTCTTCTCCCTCCCACCACTCTTTTCCTCTGGAATGTTCTTTCTTTCCAGTTAGCAGGTGATGCAGTGATGCTGCAGGAACAACACCAGTTCTCTTCACAGGGTGATCTACCTGCAGCCTGCCTCACTTGCCACTGTGGTTCATCTCATTACCGTGTAAGGGGCCAAGGCCGGGGGGGCCTGGTGATCATACTCCATCTGTGTGTGCAGCACTGTGCGTGCCCCCGGCATCCAAGACGTGGAAACTCAGAAGGCTGGTAGTTTTGCCAAGAACACCTCTCCTCTCTAATGAGGAAAGAGCTCATTGTCCGTTGTTCATTTGAAACAAAGGCATGCGAAAGGAGTTTGGTGTTCATGAGGCATTTATAGTTTGATTTCTCCTCATCCCTTCCCTGGGCCCTGTGAGACCAGGGGAGGTGGGTCTGACCTGAGCTCCCTCATGGACTTTGTCTTTGATATGAGAACAGGCTGCCTTGGACTTTTCACCCAAATGCTGACCCGGAGAGGCCTGGAGGCCAGTTTAGAGCTGCTTCAGCACACAATAATCTTAATATACACAGAACCTCTGCATGACCTGAAGGGCTTTGGAGACTGATGATGAGTATGGCTTCAGCATCGTCAGGCCAGCCTGACAGCGTCCTCAAAGGAAGTGGGTCAGTACAGGCACTTCCCATGAGGGCCCAGCTCCTCCAACCCCAACCCACAAGTGGGTTTCCAGAGTGCACAGTTGGGGGTACTCTGAGCACATTTCACTAAATGTTCCATTATCTTTTTCACACTGTTCTGCATTAGAACTCCTTGCCCAAGGCTACGTAATACTTAAAGTGCATTGAGAACTTTCCCTTAAAGTTTCAGAAAAAGGGTTTTGCTACAAATAAACTGCTTGAAACCCAGAGTTTCGGCCAGATGAGGAGTTTCTAATCCTTAAGAACAGTTGAGACTTAAGCAAACCATCCTTTCGAAAGACTTTGCATTCCTGCCTTGTCCTCCTGAGAGCTCAGGGCACCTCCAGGTACTGTCTCGTTATCTTAGAACTCTCGTGAGGAAGGTGAGCTCCATTTCTCTAAACAAGGGCTGAACTGCTGCCCAAACCCTCCCAGAATAAAGATGAATAGAGCTTCACTGCCCACTTTCAGTAATTTCTCCTCGCAGCTAGCTCCAGTTTGGCTGGCTGGGGGGAAAACTAGCCCCTCCCTTTCCAGCTGGCTGTGGACAGGTTGTCTGCTCTGACTCTCCAGGATCTGGCTGTGAATGGGAAGAGGTGCTGTGGATGCCCAGTTGTGTTCTGAGCCTGCCCTGCTCCCTGCTCCCCACCCTCTGACAAAGGCTTTATAACTAGGGAACAAGGGAGCTGGGGTAGTATGGGATGGTGGGATGCTATTCTATTAGATGCCAAACACTAGCAACTTCACATAAAATATCCAGATTTCTAGTATTGTTAGAAAGACCAGCAAATTTGGCCACTGGACTCACACACCTACAGGCCACACTGGCTGGGGTAGAAGGCAGGCTGTCTCCTTTGGTTAGGGGGTGATCTCCCATCCACTGCAGCCCCCATCTGGCAAGCTCTATTCGTTATGCCACCCATCTGACTGTCATGGCATGTGAGTTGATGCCCCACCCCCAACTGAAAGACGCTAGACTGTCCTTACTCATGCTGATTCTCGAAGTGTTAACAACTTTTCATAAGAACTATACCACTTGGTGTTTTTATTTCTTAAACAAGCCTTTGGGTTTATTAAACCTCTGATTATCTGCTTTAAAAATATTCAAAGTTATGTAAAAATAACAAAACTGAACAATAAACACTTAAAGGCATTTGTGTATTTTGTTCTGAAAATACATAAAACTGTCTAACTGCTTACTGAGAATGTGGTTTGTTAAAAGGTGCAGTAGACAAAGCAAAGATATGTCTTTCTGAAGTGGGGATGTAGAAAGAGTGACAGGCTGTTCCTCATCAAGAGTCACTTATCCTGGGCAGGAGGGTCCATGGTGGTTACCAAGGTTACCAACAGGAAGAAAAACTCTTTTTGGAGAGTCTCAGCTTTCTAGAAAGCTGCCTCACATGCCAGGGAACCAACCCTTTTTAGTCTGTGATGTGCCTGTGGAATTGCCTCTGGGCCTCCAGTTTCTCCAATTCCCTCCCACATTACCTCACACCTACCCTTCCTTGCACTCCCCCTTCCCAGAGTGGGGTATATCACAAAACCTAGGAACCATTTCATCAGGAACAAGCAAACCCAATTTCAGTGGCAGCTAAAATGCTCCCTATACATGTTAATTCCCCCAGATTGGAAAAATAGAACTGTGTGTCCTACAGTGGTTTGTTTGGAAGGGGTGAGACTGATCAGGTTGGAGGAGAGTGCCTCAAAGTTAAATACAGATAGTTGCTACTCTATAAAGATAGGAGGCTCTGGGTCTAGACTTTTGATGGTTAAAATTTAAAAGTTTCAAACTAAAGCAGAGGAGAAAAGTTGGGTGAAGAAGAGGATAGACGTGCTTTTAGAGGCGAGGCAGTGTGTAGGGGCAAAATTCTCTTATATGTTGAGTGGTGGTGATAGAAAGAGAGGTTACTTGGGATCTCATCTCCTCTAGCCAGAACTGTTTCTCACTTTTATCTGAGAAACCTAAGAAATTTCTGTTTTGTGAGCACTTGACCTGGGTTTCTCAACTGATTGGATGTGTGCCTCTGATAATTGCCCCCCATGCCTTAAGAAGTCGTCTTCTGTAAGACATTTCTTGAAGACTTTGTCTTCAGTGGCTGAGTAGTTACCTTTTGGGGAGGCTGAGCACTAGTGGCTTGTTTATGAGGCTCGCCTCACTAAGCCAAGGAACCTTGTCAAATTTTGGAACAGAAGCCTGGAGAGAAATGGAAAGAGATCATTTTGCAGAATTTATCACACTTGACCACTGCTATCATTACAATGACCAAAGTAAGCCAATAGCAGCCATATAGCAGTCAACACTTTACAAAACATTTTTATATTTTATATTTGACTCTTTCAACCATCTTATAAAGTAGCCAAGAGCAAATAGGGTCTTCTCCATCATACAGATGATGAAGTCAAAGCTCAGATAGTGTGATTTCCCCTGAGTCATACAGCTAGTATATGGGTTCACGTTTTCTGACTTTTGTTTCCACTATATCCTGTGTTTCACTTTGCTTCTTTATTACTTCCATCTGTTTATACATCCTCTAATATTTCCATGAATATTAGCAATATCAACTGACATTCCATGACTATCAGCTGAATATTAGCAATATTCTGTCCCAAGCCTCTGGCTATGTTTTCAGACACAGGGCCCTCCACCCTCATAGAAAGAACCAAGCTCTGAAGCTATAGACAACAGGGTATTGATCTCCGTTCATCCACTTCCCAGATGCATGCCTTTGGACAAATTTCAACTTCTCTGAGCCTCAGATTTGTCCACTAGGAGAAGGGAGTTGATATTATCAGTGTAAAGGTCAATGGACGAGAGCGGTCCATGAGAGCATGGATTCTTATCTGTTCGTTTACTGCTGTATCATGAACACCAAAAACAGTGCTGATACCTGAAGGTAACTTGGTGACTTTCCGTCTAATGAACGCATGGAGGCATGGGAAGTCCCTAGCTGAGGGCCTGGTTTAATGACAGGAGCTCTACAAAAGTGGCTGTTATTAACTCTCTTCTACCAGCCCAGCCTCTTTCCCTGTCCTTTCTTGCCTTACCCAGCCCTTTGGATGGCAAATCCCCTTGCCTTTCTGCTGGGGATTTGCTCTCATAGTCTCCGAGCTTTCGGCTTGGGGCAGGGGTCCGGGAATTGGAGCTCGGAGGTCCTCTGAGCAGCCAGGAGGGGGCAGCAGCGATCCCACGATGCCTCCTGCCGGGGCAGGGCGCTCTTGCCGCGGAGGTTGTGGCGGACCCGGAAGTGCTCGGCCGCAGTCGCAACCCCCGGCGCCCCGGATGGGGAAGGAGGCGGGCGGCCGCCCTCCGCCGGCCGCGCACCCCTAGGAGCTCACGGGCAGGTGGGTTCCGTGTGGCCACCAGTGTTTCCGGGCCTCCTTCCCCTCTGCCATCCCCCGCAGGCCCGAGGCTGGGTGAGGGGCGGCGGCGGGCGGGGGAGGCCCGGAGGGCGACGGGCGCCCCTGGGGTCACCCTGCTCTACCCTTCCCACCCTCGCCCAGCCCTATTCCCGACCTTGCGGGCGAGCGTTGCCCTTTTTGGCTCTGCGGACCCTCCAGCCCCGGCAGCGGCCGTGAGATTCCCGGGCTGGGGTCCTTGCTGCAGTGAAGGGGGCTCCCAGGGTGTGTGGCTTGCAAAGCAAAACCTGTCGCGGCCTCCGTGGAAGAAATAAGGTCGGGCAATATGAATTTTTTTTTCCTTAGATTTGCTGGATGACCTGGGTTTTTCTGATTCTTAGTTTCCCATTGTGAAAAAGGGATGATTATCTTTTTCGATCCTCATGAAGAGTTTCCCTCTTTCAAGTAGAATGATGGCTCTTTAAAGGATGTTAAGCTCAGTTAATGGTTGAAAAATCTTTAGTTTCTTTGAGTCCTTGGTTTTGGCTAAATAAATGTTAGAGCTCATGCCTTTCAGTGTTGTGCAGTTTACTGTTGTCTTTAGATAAGTAACTTTGAAAAAGTAACATCCTTTGAGAACCCAATAAAAGCTATGGATTCTATCCCGATAAGTTTGCATAAACTGCAGATATAGGTATGCAGGGCTGTGTGAACCCCTGAGTTAAAAACTGGCTTAGAGGGAGATATGATGTGAGGCACAGGCTTTGGGATCAGACTTTGGTTTGAATCCTGGCACCACTCTGTTACTTAGGCCAAAGTACCTAAGCAATTAAATCTCAGCTTTTTTTTTTTTTTTTAACTTAAATGGGACAAATATTAAATTTCAATGTTGTGAAGATTAAGCGAAAGAAGATACATGAGGCACTTAACCCATAGTGGACACTCAGTAAGTGATAGCTAACAGATGTCTATTATTATTCAAGGGATTAAAATTTAAAAATCTGAAATGCAGTTTTAATGTCCCAAATTATAAGGTGGCCACCACATACATTTTGCTCAGACTTTTAGTAAAGTGAGTTGGTTTGATTTTAACTCAGTCCTACCTGTGACCTGTCACAACTTTCATAGGTTCATAGTCTCTCTTTTTCTAGGAACTTGGCTGTATTGTCCTGCCTCAGAGAACAAACTCATCTATTGCAGGCCTAGCCTGGGTTGCTGCCTTTGAAAACAAGGAAAGGTCGGTAGAATATCACCCACAGCATGGAATTTCCAGAGAGGTCTTATTTCAAAACTTCATAAAGAACGAGAACCACATGGACCTCTGCGAAGGAGATTGAACTGGCCTGAGTTTGAGGGAAGGGATAATGTGTGACCAACCTGTAACTAACACCAAGGAAGCCAAGTGGCAGAAGGTCTTGTATGAGCGACAGCCTTTCCCTGATAACTATGTGGACCGGCGGTTCCTGGAAGAACTCCGGAAAAACATTTATGCTCGGAAATACCAGTATTGGGCTGTAGTATTTGAGTCTAGTGTGGTAGTACAGCAGTTGTGCAGTGTCTGTGTTTTTGTGGTTATCTGGTGGTATATGGATGAAGGTCTTCTGGCCCCCCACTGGCTTTTTGGGACTGGCCTGGCTTCTTCACTGATTGGGTATGTTTTGTTTGATCTCATTGATGGAGGTGAAGGACGGAAGAAGAGTGGGCGTACCCGGTGGGCTGACCTGAAGAGTGCTCTAGTCTTCATTACTTTCACTTATGGCTTTTCGCCAGTGCTGAAGACCTTGACAGAGTCTGTCAGCACTGACACCATCTATGCCATGTCAGTCTTCATGCTGTTAGGCCACCTCATCTTCTTCGACTATGGTGCCAATGCTGCCATTGTATCCAGCACACTGTCCTTGAACATGGCCATCTTTGCTTCTGTCTGCCTGGCCTCACGCCTTCCCCGGTCCCTGCATGCCTTCATCATGGTGACCTTTGCCATCCAGATTTTTGCCCTGTGGCCCATGTTACAGAAGAAACTGAAGGCATGTACTCCTTGCAGCTATGTGGGGGTCACTCTGCTTTTTGCATTTTCAGCTTTGGGAGGCCTGCTGTCGATTAGTGTTGTGGGAGCCACACTCTTTGCCATTCTGCTGGTTTCCATCTCGTTTCTCTGTCCTTTCTACCTCATTCGCCTGCAGCTTTTTAAAGAAAACATTCATGGACCTTGGGATGAAGCTGAAATCAAAGAAGACTTGTCCAGGTTCCTCAGCTAAGTTAGGGACCTCCATTACATTCATTATGAAGGCAAACGGATAGATTAGCCTCCTAAGTAGTATAAAATTTGAAGAGCGTTCCATTCCGGAAGCAGCATGCTGATGTGGGTGAGAGAACAGAGATCAAAAGAAAAAAGTCAACCAAATGCTTGGGTGGTGAAGGTGCTTATCCTTTCTGTTATTTTGTGGATGAAAAAGCTTTCTGGGGCCCTCTTGAATTATTGCCTCTCATTTATTATTCGCAGTAACAAATGAAGTAATGTGGTTTCTATTAAAGAAATAACAACACACCCATCAAGTTTGTCTCATGATTTTTCTGTGAGCAGAAGGCAGACGGAAGGGTCACGAGGAGTGAAGAGGGAATAGAAGAGTGTGTATGTGTGTGTGTGTGTGTGTGTGTAAAGTCACTTCTCTCTACCTTTTTCAGTATACTAATGCAGCTGTTTTTTTAACCTAGAGCTCATATCCTAGAACACAGGATGCTGTGTCCAGTTTTATTGCCTAAGATCACAGAATGGGTCACTTAACCTTGACTCAGAGTTTCTACTTAGTTCTTAGTGAAGCGTGATGTGTCATAACACACAAGCAGAGTGCTAAGGGAATTCAAAGAGGCTGGAATAAAGTTCAACTGGAATATTTAGGAAATACTTATGAGAGGAGGTGACATTTGAGCTTAGTCTTGGAGGATAGGTGGGATTTAAGTAGGCAAAAGATGGTTTTAGGGCAATGTGGCAAAGGCCTTTAGGGATCGAGTCAGTAATGGAAGCAAATGAAGCTGACATACTTTGTGTCACTGATGGCAACTGTGAAACACTGGTGAGAGTGTGCCCTCCACTGAGGGCAACTGCTACTTCACTCCAACTGATTGTTTTTATTCACACTTTTGGCCTAGCTTCAGACCTTTATTTCAGATGAAATTCTAAATAAAATCCCAATAACTATAAATCTGATTTTTAATATGAAATGACTTATAAGTTTTGTCTCAAGTTTAAATTAATCAGACCAGAAAACACATTTGCAGGCAAAATGTGACTACTACTATGCCACATCTGTTCTTAGCACAGGCACAAAGATGGGAAAGTGTTTGATGGGAGTCCAGGGTTATGGGGATTTGGGGAAGGGGGCATTGGGGAAAAGTTGGAATGGGAGATCTGTGAATATTCAGTGATTTGGGCCCTATTCTATAGATAATGAGGAGCAATCTAGCTTGTCTAAGGAGGAAGTAAATTATCAAATCTTGGGTTAGTTAACTGCTGTCTCAGTTTTCATATGTAAAGTGGGAATAAAAATACCTACCTCCACAATTGTGATTAAATGAGATAAATGCAAAGTACTTTGAAGAATGCTTGATACGCAGCACTATGTTAGTGTTAGCTATTATTATTAAGTTGCCATGTAAGAAAACTTGAAGAGGGCAGAGACAAGCCATAAAATGCATCAGGTGCCTCTCAGAATAACTGGTTCTTCCAGGGGCAATTCATTGAGGACAAGTTTCTGTACTGTCCCCTTATCACTAGAAATTAATGTCAAATCAGAAATTTCATCAGGGGGTTGGTATTCCTAAGAAGTAATATTTTTATTTCTCTGAACATAGATTTCTCAAAAATGTCTTGAGGATTTTGAACTAGTGTCTTCAGCTCTGTCTTCTCACATTCTTTTTCTGGTTTTTATTTGGGCAGATGAATATTTTATGATAAAAATGGGTGGTTTTCCTTAAGGTCAGTTAGACTGCTTTCACATATCCAAGGACACTGGCCAATGGGGAGGGAAGGGTCTCAGAGACTGACCTGTGGAGCCCAAAGCACATGTTCACTGCCTGTGTTGGGTTTGTCTTTCTCATGCCTCAAGAGTGGCCAGAATTGGCTCATAATTATTCTATGGTCCACATCAGGAACAAGGCTAGGTGTTAGTGGTCACAGGTAGTAAAAAGTTGTATAAAATTGTGAGTTTTGTTTTTTATGTTTTAATACATTTGCCTTATTTGAATGGGTTTCTGATTGTCAACTTTAGGGGAATTCACTGAGTAACTGCATGCATATTGGTGAGCAGAAAGTTCCCCAAATTTTCAAGAATAGTTCTTAAGTGAGATGATTTAATGTGTCTGTGCTATCATTTTCAGCTCTTCCCTGTCACACTATGTAGTATTTGGAGTTACCCAAGTCCTGATCTTATTTCAGTTTGGTGGTTGTAGAAGTTCAGTGTGGAGATGGTGGGGGGTGGGGAGTTGGGTAGACATGAGAGGGAAGGGTGAGGCAGCAGACTCGATTCAGGTAGGAAAGTGGTGGCTGTAGGGAGGAGGATATAACCAGAGTGAACAGTATGTGCCAAGAGTACACAGGACCTGAAGTATTTTGGCAGTGGAGAGAAGCACAGGATAAATGGGCTGTAGTGAGAGGGATTGAGGTCTGAGAGTGCATAATAGTTTGCATTTTTGTATCCTGTAGTCAGGGGCAAATTAAGGGGCTTTTGAAAAGGGATGTGATAATACTATATAGATAGATGATAAGTCATATATAAAGTATATATATAACTATATGGAGTATATTTAGCATTTTACTCATATACATATATATATGAATGATACATTATATATGAATGAATATATCATTCATATATCATTCATATATATTACATATAGATGTAGATAAATAGATATACAACCATACCTCAGAGATATTGTGGGTTTGGTTCCAGACCACTACAGTAAAGCAAGTATCACAATAAAGTGGGTCACACAAATTTTTTGGTTTCCCAGTGCATATAAAAGTTATGTTCACATTATACTGTAGTTAAGTGTGCAATAACATTATGTCTAAAAAACCAATATACATACCTTAATTTAAAAATACTTTATTACTAAAAAATGCTAACAATCATCAGAGCCTGCTGTGAGTTGGAATCTTTTTGCTAGAGGAGGGTCTTGCCTTGATATTGATGTTTGCTTACTGATCAGGGTGTTGGCTGCTGAAGGCTGGGGTGGGTATGGCAATTTCTTAAAATAAGAGACCAATGAAGTTGCTGCATCCGTCTTCACAAAAGATTTCTCTGTAGCATGTGATGCTGTTTGATAGCATTTTAGTCGTAGTACTTCTTTTAAAATTGGAGTCAATCCTCTCAAACCCTGCAACTGTTTTATCAATTAATTTCATGTAATATTCTAAATCCTTTCTTGTCATTTCAACAGAGTTCATAACATCTTCACCAGGAGTACATTCCTTCTCAAGAAACTACTTTCTTTGCTTATTTGTAAGAAGCAACTCCTCATCTGTTAAAGTTCTATCATGAGTTTGCAGCAATTCAATCACATCTTTAGACACCACTTCTAATTCTAGTTTTCTTGCTATTTCCAACACATCTGCAGTTACTTGCTCCACTGAACCCCTTAAAAATCATCCATGTGGGTTGGAATTGACATCTTCCAACTCCTGTTAATGTTGATATCTTGACCTCCTCCTGTGAATCATGAATGTTCTTAATGGCATCTAGAATGGTGAATCCTTTCAACAAGGTTTTCAATTTAATTTGCCCAGACCCATTAGAGGAATCACTATACATGGCAGCTATAGACTTAAAATGCATTTCTTAAATAATAAGATTTGAAAGTTGAAATTACTCCTTGACCCATGGGCTGCAGAATGGATGTTGTGTTAGCAGGCATGAAAACAATATTCATCTCCTTGTACATCTCCATTAGAGCTCTTGGGTGACTAGGTGTATTGTCAATGAGCAGTAATATTTTGAAAAAAAAATCTTTTTTTCTGAGTAGTGGGTCTGAACAGTGGGCTTAAAATATTTGTTAAACCATGCTGTAAACAGATGTGCCATCATCCAGGCTTTGTTGTTTCATTTCTAGAGCACAGACAGAGTACATTTAGCATAAATCTTAAGGGCCCTAGGATTTTCAGAATGGCAAAGTGACCCTTGGCTTCAACTTAAAGCTACCAGAGCTGCATTAACCTCTACCAAAATAGTCAGTGCGTCCTTGGAAGCTTTGGAGCCAGGCATTGACTGCTCCTCTTTATGAAAGTCCTAGATGGCATCTTCCAATATAAGGCTATTTCATTTACATTGAAAATCTATTGTTTGGTGTAGCTATCTTCATCAATTATCTTAGCTAGATTGTCTGGATAACTTGCCGCAGCTTTTCATCAGGACTTGCTGCTTCACCTTGCACTTTTATGTTATGAAGATGATGTCTTTCCATAAACCTCATGAACCAACCTCTACTAGCTTCAAACTTCTGCAGCTTCCTCACCTCTCTCAGCTTTCACAGAATTGAAGAGAGTTAGGGCCTTGCTCTGGACTAGGCTTTGGCTTATGGGAATGTTGTGGCTGGTTTGATCTTCTATCCAGACCACTAACCCTTTCTCCATATTGGCAATAAGGCTATTTTGCTTTCTTATCATTTCTGTGTTCACTGGAATAGCACTTTTACTTTCCTTCAAGAACTTTTCCTTTGCATTGACAACTTGGCTAACTGGTGCAAGAGACCTAGTCTTTGGCTTATCTTGACTTTCAACATGCCTTCCTCACTAAGCTTAATGATTTCTGCTTTTGATTTAAAGTGAGAAATGTGCTACTCTTCCTTTTACTTGAACACTAAGAGGCCATTGTAGGGTTATTAATTGGTCTAATTTTAATATTGTGTGTCAGGTTAATATTGTTGTATCTAGGGAATAAGGAGGCCTGAAGAAAGGAAGAGAGACAGGGGAACAGCTGGTCAGTGGAGCAGTGAGAACACACAAAACAATTATGGATTAAGTTCACTGTCTTATGTGGGCATGGTTTGTGGCACCCCAAAACAATTACAATAGTAACACCAAAGATCACTGATCATAGATCACTGTAAAAGATGTAATAATAACAAAAACGTTTGAAATATTGCAAGAATCACCAAAATGTGACAGAGACATGAAGTGAGCACATGGTGTTGGACCAATGGTGCTGATAGACTTGCTTGACACAGGGTTGCCACAAACCTTCAATTTGGAAAAAACTCAGTATCTGTGAAATGCAATAAAGGGAAACACAATAAAATGAGGTATGCCCGTATGTGAATGATAATTCTGGCAGCAGTTTTCAGGCTGAACTATGGGGGATAAGCATGGAGAACTCTTGTGGCAATAGTAGTGGAAAATGAAGGTCTAGACTGAGGGTGAAGGCAGTGGGTATGGAGATGAGTAGCAGATCAGCATTTCAGAGAATTTGGTAACTTTATGTAGAGAGAGAAGAGTAGAGGATGACTGTGAGGCTTCTCACTTGAATGGAGAAGCCAAGGAGAAACACAAGTACTTCTCACTTGTGTTTCCATTGGGTCATGAACAAACATGTGAGAATGTCAGGTGTATGTGTGAAGTAGCTAATAAGAATGGGGCATGCTTGAGATGCTTGAGATGGTACATCCAGGCTAAAGTGCTTCATACATAGTATGCAGAGGACATTGGCTCAAAATTCTGAGCATAATTTAGAAGGGTATTGAAATATAAATAGAATCCAGTGCTTTTGTACTTGGAATTCTTTGTACAGAATTGGTTGCCCCACAGCCAGGCTATAATGGAATTAGAAGTAGGACACAGAAGGATGACTAGAATAATCAAAATTATAGGAATCATAGAGAAAGGAAGCTGCCCTATGAAAATGGATTAGAGAATAGAACACCACAGCCTGGAAGGAAGGCTCAAAGAAGATGTAATTGCTGCCTATAAAATTACTAAGGGTAAAAGTAATGTTGATTTGTTCACCAAATCATGACTTATAGGAGGAGAAGACACCCTTTGCAATTTGAGTAGGGTAAGTTTAAGGCAAATGAAAATATAATTTTATATACTTTTTGCATGTAACTCCAAGAAGTTGTACAGGCCAGGAACCAAGATGGATTCCAAAATAGTTTAAGAAAAATTGCAAATAAAAAGCCATAAATGTTAAGAAAATGTTAAGAAATCCGGAGCCCTTAAGTGTTGCCATCAGAAGGATGATGAGGCTCACCTGTGGCATGCCCCTTTGGGTTGCTGTTGGCATAGGGATTCAGGCCTAGAAAACAATTGGTAGGATCTAGGATGGCATTTGTTTGGAAAGTTACTCGTCACATAAATTCAGTGATATAGTCAGTCTCTTACATTTGCACCACAGTGAAAGGGTGCAAGTAGAATATAATAATGATTTCAATTTCTAGAGAATGTTATGGTGTGTGTTGGGGGGTAAGGAGGAAAGTGAGGGGGAGGTTATAATAGCATCAGAATTATATCCCAACCTGTTAAATAGTTGCTTGCATAAGAAGCTGTCTGCTCTTATCCCTCTGCACCCAGCTCTGTTTCTTGTCACTCTAAGTTACAGGTAAGGCAGGAGGGTGATGTGGCAAGTGAGAGCAATAGGACAGAGGAATAGGGAGGTAGCTTTGCCCACCCCTCCAAAATGGTCCCATGGTTGATATTGAGATGGAAGGGATCAGGGAGAGTTAGAGCTACAGGGTTGCAGGTGTACTTTATTTTGTGCCCTGATGTAGCTGATTTATGACTGGCATGTAGCTAGAAGGCATGCACATCTGAGTAGTTCTGTGTGGAGATCATATTGATGTCAGTGTCATGCCTGTATGCTTATGTCAGTACTGTAAACTTTTGAGGACTTAGGGCAGCTGGCTTAAATTGTGGATTTAAAAATTCATACTGAGCGTACATGAGGATGCATATGGAGTCATCATTTATATCTTCTTAGCCAAAGGCTCCAGGACAAGAAAAAGAAAACAGGTCAGCAGAGGGCATCAGTTACATGATTATACAGTATTTCAAACCCATTGAATTCAGAGATACCGGGCTGGGACACAGTGCCATCTTGTGGATGTTATTGATATTCCTTTTATAATGAAATTCAATGAGAGTCTTGAAATTCTTGCTGAATTGTGTATAGGAAATTACTATACCTTCTGAGGTCTCTATAAATTCAGGAAGTAAATAGCACACTGGGGTTGATAAATAACAGCACCTGCACTTTAGAGCACCCAATGTGTGCCAGGTAATGTGCTATGAACTTTATATATGTTATCTTTTATTTTTTTCACTTCAAAATTTAAGGGAGTAGAAATGTTTTTGTTACATGGATACTTTGTATAATGCTTAAGTCGGGGCCTTTAGTGTGCCCATCACCAGAATAGTGTTCATTGTACCCAACAGGTAAGATTTACCCCTCACCTCCTCCCACCCTCCCCCTTTCTCGGTTTCCAATGACCTTTAATCTCTTTGTGCCTGTGTGTGCCCACTGTTTAGCTCCCAATTATTAGAGAGTACATGTGGTGTTTGTTTTTCCATTCTTGAGATACTTCGCTTAGGATAATGGCCTCCAGTTCCATCCAAGTTGCTGCAAATGACATTATTTCATTCCTTTTTATGGCTGAGTAGTACTCCGTGATATATATTATATAGACCACATTTTCTTAATCCACTCATGAATTGATGGACACTTGGGTTGATTCCACATCTTTGCAATTGTGGATTGTGCTGTGATAAACATTTGAATACAGGTGTCTTTCTGATAAAATGACTTCTTTTCCTTTGGGTAGATACCTAGTAGTGGGATTGCTGGATCGCATGGTAGGTCTACTTTTATTTCTTTGAGGAAGCTCCATACTGTTTTCCATTGAGGTTGTACTAATTTGCAGCCCCAACAACAGTGTATAAATGCTCCTTTCTCTCTGCATCCACACAAGCATCTATTGTTTTTTGACTTATTATTATTAATGCCAATTCTGACAGGGGTAAGGTGGTATCTTAATGTGGTTTTAATTTGCATTTCCCTGATGACTAGTGATGTTGAGCATTTTTTCATATGTTTGTTGACTGTTTGTCTATCTACCTTTGAAAAACTTCTGTTCATGTCTTTTGCCCACTTTTGAATGGGGTTTTTCATTTTTTTCTTGCTGATGTGTTTGAGTTCTTTGTAGATTCTGGATCTTTATTGGATGTATAGTTTGTGAATATTTTCTCCCATTCTGTAGGTTGTCTATTTACTCTGTTGATTATTTTCTTTGCTGTGCAGAGATTTTTAATTTAACTTAAGCCCCAATTATATATTTTTGTTGTTGCTATGTTTGTCTTTGGGCTCTTAGTCATAAATTCTTTGCCTAGGCCATTGTCTAGAAGAGTTTTTCCTATGTTTTCTTCTAGAATTTTTATGGTTTAATGCCTTATATTTAGGTCTTTTATCCATCTTCAATTAATTTTTGTATATGGTGAGAGATATGGGTCCTGTTTCATTCTTCTGCATGTGGCTATCCAGTTTTCCCAGCACCATTTATTGAAGGGCTTCCTTTTCCCAGTGTATGTTATTGTTGCTTTGTTGAAGATTAGTCGGCTGTAGGTAGATGATTTTATTTCTGTGTTTTCTGTTCTGTTCCATTGGCCTATGTCTCTTCTTTTATACCAGTACCATGATGTTTTGGTTACTATAGCCTTGTAGTATAACTTGAAGTCAGGTAATGTGATGACTTCAGATTTGTTCTTTTTGCTTAAGATTGCTTTGGCTATTTGGGCTGTTTTCTGGTGCCAAATGAAACGTAGAATTATTTTTTCTAGATTTGTGAAATGACGTTGGTATTTTGATGGGGATTGCATTGAATCTGTAAATCACTTTGGACAGTATGGACATTTTAATGATGGTGATTCTATCAATCCATGAGCATGGGATGTTTTTCCATTTGTTTGTGTCATCTATGATTTCTTTCATCAGTGTTTTGTAGCTTTCCCTGCAGAGATCTTTCACCTCCTTGGTTAAGTATATTCCTAGGTATTTTATTTCCTTTATTGCTATTGTAAATGGTATTATGTCCTTGATTTGACTCTCAGCTTGACTGTGATTAGTATATAAAAAAGCTGATTTGTGTACATTGATTGTGTAACCTGAGACTTTGCTGAATTTATTTATCAATTCCAGGAGTCTTTTGGTGGAGTCTTTCAGGTTTTCTAGATACAAGATCATATCATCAGTGAACAGGGATAGTTTGACCTCCTCTTTCCCGATTTGGATACTCTTCATTTCTTTCTGTTGCCTAATTGATCTGGCTAGGACTTCCAGTACTATGTTGAATAGAAGTGGTGACCAGTGGGCACCCTTGTCTTGTTCCAGTTCTTTCAACTTTTCCCCATTCAGTATGATGTTGGCTGGTTTGTCATATATGGCTTTTATTAACTTGAGATATGTTCCTTCTATGCCTAGTTTGTTGAGGGTTTTTATCATGAATGAGTTCTGGATTTTAATGAATGCTTTTTCTGCATCTATTGAGATGATCATATGGTCTTTGCTTTTGCTTCTGTTTATGTGGTGAATCATGTTTATTGATTTGCATATGTTAAACCAACCTTGCATTCCTGGGATGAAACCCACTTGATCATGGTGAATTATCTTTTTGATGCACTATTGAATTCAGTTTGCTAGTATTTTGTTGAAGATTTTTGCATCTATGTTCATAAGGGATATTGGTCTGTGGTTTTCATTTTTTGTTGTGTCCTTTCTTGGCTTTGGTATCAAGGTGATACTGGCTTCATAGAATGAGTTAGGGAGGATTCCATCCTTCTTGATGCTATGGAATAGTTTCTGTAGGATAGGTACCAGTTCTTCTTTGTAGGTCTGGTAGAATTTGGCTGTGAAGCTGTCTGGTCTGGGGCCTTTTTTTGTTGGGAGATATTTTTATTACTGCTTCAATCTTGCTGCTTGTTATTGGTCTGTTCAGCATTTCTATTTCTTCCAAAATGTCAGAAGTGGAATTCAGAATATGGATGGCAAATAAGATGAATGGGATTGAAGAGAAAGGTGAAAACCAACATAAGGAAGTGAAAAAAAAATTCTGGATATCAATTAAAAAAATGAAAAAGTCACTAAAGAGCTAGACATAACAGAACTTAAAGAAATGAAAGAGTCATATGGAGAATTTCAAAATACAGCAGAAAGCTTCAACAAAAGGCTAAACAAAGCAGAAGAAAAAGAATATCAGAGCTTAAAGATAAGGCTCTCGAACTAATCCAGTCAGTCAAAGATGCAGAAAAAAGAATAAAGAAGAATGAACAGTCACTCAGAGAAATATGGGACTATGTGAAGTGAACCAATATGTGAATTATAGGTATCCCTGAGGGAGAAAAAAGAAAAAGCAAAAAGCATGGAAAACCTATTTGAGGGAATTGTTGAGGAAAACTTCCCTGGTATCACCAGAGATTCAGATATCCAGGTACAAGATGGTCATTGAGCATTGGAAAGATTCATTGCAGATAGCACATCTCCAAGACATATAGTCATCAACTTTGCCAAAGTCAAAGGGAAGGAGAAAATTCTACAGCAGCAAGATGAAAGCAACAACTAACTTAGAAAAGAAAACCCATCAGGCTAATAGCAGACCTCTCAGCAGAGACCTTACAAGCCAGTAGGGATTGGGGCCTCATCTTTAGTCTTCTTAAAGAGAACAACTGTCAGCCAAGAATTATGTATCCTGCAAAACTAAGTTTCATGAAAGAGGGAGAAATAAAGACTTTTCCAGATAAGCAAACACTAAGGGAATTTGTCACTACTGGACCTGCCCTACAGGAAAGACTCAGAACTGCATTATACATGGAACAGCACAATAGACACCCACCAGTGTAAAAACACCCAAAAGTTAAAGGTCACAGCTGTTATAAAACAATAGCACAAGAGGAAAAACAAAACAATAGGTATTATCTAACATGATGAACAGAACAGTATCCCACATATCCATACTGACAGTGAACATGAACAGTCTGAATGCCCCACTTAAAAGACATAGACTGGCTGAATGGATGAAAAAACACACCCCAAGTATATGCTGTCTTCAAGAAACACAACTAATTCACAAGGACTTACACTGACTCAAGGTAAAGGGATGGAAAAATATATTCCATGCAAATGGAAACCAAAATTGAGCAGGTGTAGCTATTCTCATATCAGATAAAATAGACTTTGAATCAACAATGGTAAAAGAAAGACAAAGAGAATCACTATATAATGGGTAAAGGGAGGGATTCAAGAAGAATACATAATAATCCTAAATATATATGTACCTAACACAGGAAATCCCAGATTTATAAAGCAAATTCTACTAGATCTAAGCAAAGATATAAAAAGTAGCATCATCATTGCCAGGGACTTCAACACCCCACTGAGAGAGCTGGACAAATTAGTGAATCAGAAAATCAATAAATACTGGACTTAAATGAGACTGTGGAACAAATGGACCTAACAGACATTTACAGAACATTCTACCCAAAAACTATTGAATATACATTCTTTTCATCAGCACATGGGACATTCTTCAACATTGATCATATCTCAAGCCACAAAACAAGTCTCAGCAAATTCATAAAAATTGAAATCATACCACTTTATCTTCTCAAACCACAGTGGAATAAAACTAGAAATCAATTTCAAGAGAAACACTCAAATCTACACAAAGTCCTGGAAATTAAACAACCTTCTGCTGAATGATCCTTATAATGAAATTAAGATGGAAATCAAAAGATTCCTCAAACTGAACAACAAAGGAGACACAAGCTATCAAAATATATGGGATATAGCAAAAGCAGTCCTAAGGGGAAATTCATAGCCTTAAATGCCTACATCAAAAAGACAGAAATGTCACAAATTAACAACCTAGTATCACATCTCAAGGAACTAGAAAAGGAAGAGCAAACCAAACCCAAAGCCAGCAGAATAAAAGAAATAACAAAGCTCAGAGCAGAACTAAACAAAATGGAAACAAACAAAAAATACAAAGGAGCAATGAAACAAAAAGTGGTTCTTTGAAAACATAAACAATCAGAAATACTGATTGCAGAAATACTACTTTGCTTTTCTGACAGCTGAATTGCATCCAGGGCTAAAGGCTAATGGGTAGGAAGTTGCTTTTAGTGCTTTTTCAAATCCGTCACCCTCTGTATCCCTTATTCTCTTCCCCATTTTCCAACAAAATATTTAGTATCTACCTAGGCCTACCTCTGCTCACTTTCTACTATTCATATGTTATGATGTGTGGCCTCAGGAATTTATTGTCAACAAATATTTATTGGGTACTTACTGTGTGACAAATATTGTTCTATATGGTTGGCATGTATCTATGAATAAAAAGGACAAAGGTCCCTGTCTTAGTAGAGCTTACATTCTAGCAGGAGGAGACAGATAATCAACATAAATGGAAGGTAATAAATGCTACAGAAAAAAGAAAAAAAAGTGACACAGTATTAAATAAGGGAGTCCAAGTAGGTCTCATGGAAAAGGTAACATTTTACCAAAGACTTGAAGGAAGTGACAGAATAATCCAGATTGCCTGGGGAAGAGCATTCCAGGTAGAGGGAAGAGCTGCTGCAAAGGCTGTGGACAGGGGATGCTTGGCATGCTTGGGGAACAGCAAGGAGTGGCTGAAGTGGAGTGAGCAAGAAGAAGAGAAGATGAGGTCAGAGAGGCAGTGTAGGAGGCTGGGTTATTTGTGACATTGTGGGCTAGTAAAAGGATTCTGGCTTTCACTCTGAGATGAGAACCACTGGAGGGTCATGGAGAAAAAGGGGGACAAGAGCTGACATACATTTTGAAAGGCTCATTCTGGTTGCTGTGGGGCAAGAGTAGACACAGGAAGAAGTATTAGGGGGCTGTTGTGGTAATCCAAGCAAGGGATGATGGTGGCTCAGCACAGAGTGACAGCAGAGGAAGTGGCAAAAAAAAAAAAAAAAGCCACATTTTGGATATAATTTGAAAGTAAAGCCAACAGGCTACCTGATGTATTAGATGTAGGGTGTGAAAGAAAGAGAAGAGTTATAAGTTAAGGCTTTTGGCTTGAGCAAACTGAAAGATGACTATGCCATTAATTGAGATGGGGGCAGAGGGAAGGTAACTGGAGATTTTTGGGGAGGGAGATTAGGACTTCAGTTTGGGGCATGTAGGGTGTGAGATGTTTTGTAGACATCCAAGCTGAAACATTGAGTAGGGAATAGGAAATATGAGCTTGGAGTTTGAGAGAGATGTATGAAATGGAGATATAAATTTGGATTTGTTGGCAATATAAATGGTATTTAATGCTATGAGACTTGGTGATGAGATCACCAAGGAAGTGGGAATAGATAGAGAAGAGGACTCCCAAGTAAAATGTGGGGGAGAAGAAGAACAAGCAAAAAGATTTTGATGGCAAAAGCACTGAGGCAAGAGCAAAAGCAAAAGAGTTTTGTGTCTTGAAATCCAAATGCAGAATGTGTCTTAAGAGACAGTGAGTGATCAACTGTGCTTATATAAAAATATGCTAAATCAAGCAAGACAAGAACCGAGAATTGGCCATTGGATTTAATGAGGTCAGTGGTGTCCTTGAAAAGAACAGGTTTTTGTTGGAGTGGTGGGAACAAAAACCTATTTGGAGTGGATTTAAAAGAGAATAGAAGGAGAGGAATTGGAGCAGCAAGTTCAGACAGATTTCTGGAAGTTCTTCAAAGGGGAGCCAGAAAATATAGGATAGAAACTGCAAGGGGAACTAAAGACAAAAATGATGGCATGTTTGTATGCTTATTGAAATGAATCAGTAAAGAGCGATAGTTGATGATGTGAGAGAGGGAAGAGCTGCTGGGATAATATCCTTATTAAGTGAGAGGAGATGGGATCTATTGCACAGATGGAAAGACTGGCTTTAGATAAGAGCAGGGGTAGGTGATCTATGGTAACAGGAGGGAAGGCAGAGTATAGGGAAACATTGGTAAGTGGGTAGTGAGGTGATGAGATTCTTTGGAATTTTTCTTCTGATTGCCTCAATTTTCTCAGGGAAGTTGGAGGCAAAGAATCAGCTGAGAGCAAGGATGGATGGGGGAAGGGACAAGGGAATGAGGAGAGAAGGTGTGAGATAGCTTAGGACATTGGGAGAGTGGATGAACTAGGGATGCTTAGCATAATTGCCTGGCAGTATTAAAGGCTCACTTGAGTATGGTGGTTATGAATTTAAAGTAAAACCAGCTAGCTTGTGTGTGTGTGTGTGTGTGAGCATGCACGTGCACTTGTGTGTGTTTTCCAAAACATCGGTGCAAACCACAGTAGGTAGAGAGTTGGATTTACCCAGAGTGGTGGTTTTATCAAATTGAGAGAAGGGTAAGGGGAAAAGGTATATATGCATGATTATAATGACTGACCATGGACTTTAAGTTGGGTAAGGAGAGTGAACCTCAAGGGGAGTGAAGGACAGGGGGCTGAGGGACAGCAAAAGGGTCAATGGATTGGAGGTCCAGGGGATTAAAACAATAGAAGTAGACTAGAAAGATAGGACTCAGAGAGTGGATAAAGACAAGGTTATAATTTTGGCAATGAGTAGCTGAGGTAGAGTGGAGGGCAAGATCATTGGAAGAGTGAAGTCTAAGACAATGAGAGGCAGGGTGGGGATGGATTACCAACAAGTATATGAAAAGAATTAAGACAGGAGTAGCACTGGAGGGAGTGACAGTGAAACAGGGGCTAAAATCATGGAGAAATAAGGGAGAATGAATTGGGGGTTGGTAGTTAAAAGCAACAATGTTGGGTAGTGTGTGCTATAATCTGATGCTGTGAGGTTCAGAGCTGGGGGTTTTAGGGAGGAGGAAGGAAGAATCCAAAAGTAAAAACAAAAAATAAGGATAACTACTCCACTTCAGGCTCAGCATATGAGGGCTATGGGAGCCAAGCTGCCACCTTTCGTGAAGGCTGAAGGGGAAGCAGTGCTTTTAGAGAAAATCTAGTTTTGTGAGAGCAAGATTATGAAATTCATATCTAGAGGGTAGGTTGAAGATACAGGGAATTCTGCTGATCATGGGCAGTGATTTATAGAGGGGACGGTGGAAGGGTTTCAGAAGTTTGGGAGGAGTAGGAGAAGGGGATGGAATAGGAATGTACAAGACTGTGTGGGGATTAGAGTGGAGGGTGACCTAGGGGTCTGGGATTCTTGGACGACTGCCATAGGCTGGGATAAAGGGCTAATGTTATAGGTCCCAGTAAGTTTAAGGCAGACAGTGGCGGTGAGTGTGTGTTGATGGGCAAGAGGGGTAGATTTTGGGGGCTTCCTCTTCACCTTGAATGTGTGGTCTCAGAGCATAGGCCTCCTTACATCATCATGAAAATGTTATTATTTTTTGCTAATGGGATTAATATGCTGATTCTGTGGGTGATATGCATTTTAACAAGGGCCTTTTGAAGATAATGGTAAAGACTGCCTAGGAACTGTGCAAACTTCTAACAGTGAGCAGTGTCATTGTAGTGTTCTAGAAAGTTTGATTCTGGGCAAAGTGATCAGGGCTTAGGTGAGAGCCAGGGTTTGACCAACATCCTGTGGAAGATTGGCCCTTAGAAGGAACATTCCTTTGATCACTGGGAGGCTCAGGAGAGCTCAGCTGCAGGGGAGAGGCAGATTAGAAACAGCTGAAGATGTGCTGGGGTCACGCTAGCTTAGACCATGCCAATACTTTTGGCTTCTTTTTTCTTTTGCAACTCACAGATGCCATCAATGTTGCTTTGTTTACCTTGGGAAACAATAGCAATCACCAACCAAATGCAAACACCATTTTCTTCCCAGGTATGTTACTGTGATTAGTGGGATGATTCCCCAGAGGTGAGGTAGTTAGGAAGCAGCCATTTCCCAACTGCCCAGCATTTGCTCAGCACCATGGGCCTGGTAACACTGTCGTGCTGGTGCCTCCTCATGACCATCAGGTAATGCGGGGATAAAAGTGCCGGGGGAAGGGGTTTAGAAAGGCAAATGACCTTTTCTGCCACCAACTGGCATCAAGGTTCAAATGACATTAGAATCAGGCCCAGAAGTGTTCTAAACAGACTAGCACTAGCCTGTGATTCTTTGACCATAGTGCTGTTAGGACAATAGGACAAACTGATTTTACCAATGCTGAGGTCCAGGGAAACTGCAGTCTCTCGGGTCCCTGTAAAAACTGGCTCAGAAAAGCTGCTTCTCCTGCCCAAGCTCAGCTGGCTCACTGCTCACCACTCCAGGATGGTCCTGTGGCCTTGTGCCGGGCCCAAGTGAGGTTTAGACTCTGGTCAGTGAGAACACTGTGGGCCTTCCACTCTATTTAAATTGCAAAATAAATAGATCTTTTAGGGCCCAGGCAGCTTTTGTGTATGTAGCTAAATATTTTTTATCTTTAAAAGAAAAAAAAAAACAGGCAGAAGGAACTGTCTGGTTGGCTCTAACTTGCTCTCCATTGCCTTCTGAAAAGCACCCTCAGAGATGAGAACCAGGAGAGGAAGATATAGCCCTTAAAAGCCTGAAAGACTAGTGTTTTTTTGATAGTGTTACATGGAGCATCAAAACTGTACTTTGTTAGCAACTGTTTTGATAGGCGGAACCCACTTCAGTGACTTCTTGGTTATTGTCTGCAGAATCCTTAAGTCTCTTTGGCCTTCTGGGGTTTGCTACGCTTTCTTTGCTCTGCACCTGCTCACGGCTCATGTTCGTGAGGTTCATTAAAGAAAGATGTAAACTGTGGTTGAACAGTGAGACCTGATATAAAGTATGGTAAAATTTGATTTGATTAAAAACTGAGTATGGGAGTAGCAGTTTGTAGTCTTGACTCATCCAGGAGCCTGACACCTAGTTTGATCTTCTTCATATGTTGACAGTATTGTGATTCAATACTAACTTGTAGCATTAAAAACAACAAACAACAACTGGTGTGTAAAGATGGTCCCCAACTTATGATGGTTCAACTTATGATTTTTTGACTTTACCATGGGTTCATCAGAGTATTAAATGTATTTTGAACTGAATGATATTTTCAACTTATGATGGGTTTATTGAGACATATCATAAAGTCGAGGATTGTCTATACTATGTTAATGGAGGCAGCTAGTATGTCCCTTTAAATGGAGGGACATATAGTGGTGTAGTGTCATAAGCTCAAAGTGATTTATTCAGATACAGACTGTAGGAATCATAAAGTTTTTTTTTTCTCTTTTAGCAGTCTTAACTTTCTGTGAGTGAGGTTCATGCTTTTAAAATGGATTCACGGTTTGGAAGGTTTACTTCAGAATCTCAGGGAATTGGATTAAATAATTCAATATCAATTTTCTGAGGATTTTTTTAAATCATACTTAATGCTGAGTTATAAAACAGATGTTGGCAAGTACAACAATTTTTTAAACTATAGTATAAAGAGCACTGAAGTATGTCATGCTCCAAACCCATTAAAAGTATCCTTGCCTTTAACAGCAGGGGTTATTTCCTTACCTCCTTTTGGCTTTCAGTTTCTAGGATGTCTGTTGAAATACCCCTCAATGTATATGTGGTTCCCAGGGCTTACAGAAATTTACTTACCAGTGACACCCCATAAGAAAGGGGTTGGAAGTTCTGTTTATTTTTTCCTACCTTTAGTTCTCTTTTTTCCATCTCTTAGATGTTCTGGGTTTTTCCAGCTGGAGACTGGGGAACTCTTGCTCCCCTCGCTGCTGTCTGTGGAAGGCTGCTGTGGAGTACTTCTGAATCCAAAGCCTTTCTGTTAGGAGCCAAGCAAAGCTAACAGAGCACTTCGCTGTTCTAATACCAATATGCCTTTTTCTCAACCAACATCTGTGTGATTTAGAGTCTTGCATTATCCCACTTGGAATGAAAAGTATGGTTTCTGATTGGCTGAAATGAGTTTTATTATTCCTTTCTTTGTCAGAAGTCAAAATCACCATGTTCTGGAATGTTAACATGTGTTGGGTAAAGTGTATAATAAGATTCTAGAACTCAAATAGCTGCTTTAGTACTGAAGTAAGTAACAGTTCTCCCCGGAAAGACTAAACTTTTCCCTTATTATAGCACTACATTGTAATTGCTTATTTAGCTATTTTGTAAGCTACTTTTATCCTATTACTTCTCTGGTGTTTCTGGTGACTAGGACATTTTTATGAGTTCAAGAATGTTTGATGCATAAACAAAGGAATGAAAATATCTAAGGAATATTATGTTCATTAAAGGTGTAATAGTTTGGTTCTTCCTGACGCTGAGTTATGACCAACTTTGAAGAATGTAGTATCTTTTCAACTCTTTATTAAATATGGAGGGTGGAGGTGGCGGTACGGAGAGTTGGGGAACAGAAGATGCTTCTTTGTTGAGGACGACTGAGTAAGGTTATCATTTCATTCTATTATGATTGGAGTTTTCCTTTCTTGTCATTCATCAGGTCAATTTAAGCTTTAAACATCTAAACTGTGTAACACTGTATAAAAATAAGTGCATGTTTAAGACAACGTGGAAAAGTATCAAACACTTAAAAAAGATGAATTGGAGAAAACCTTTCTATTGATAACCTCTTTTTTTGTTTGGGGAGGTGGTATGAAATAATCTGGGAACATGTGTCTGTTAGGATGAGAATGCTATCTGATGTGAATGTAATCCAGTAAGAATATTGATTACAAAAGACTGCCTGGTGTGTGTTATTTTGCATCAGTGCAGCTGCTTCCAGATATACATGAGCTTCAATTGAAAGGCTTTGGAGCCTTTGAACTTTCTTAGTTACCAGTGATTCTAAGTGGTAGTCACCGGATGTGGGACACAAGTAAAAATGATGTAACAGGCCATATGAAATTTTTAACTGATCTTGCATTTTTGGGTGGAGAACTCAGTCCTTAAAAAAGATTTTTATGGTTCAAAGAAAGAGCATGACTAATGAGGGCTCTCTGTTTAGAATCCAAGGTTCCTGCCCATATCTTCCATACACCTCTCCTTGCCAGAGCTTGCCTAGGTCAGATATGAAGTAAATAGAACCCAAATTTCTAACCAATGATTTTTGACTCTCCTGTCCTGTAGTTTTCTATCTTAAAGTGCTAAAGGGAGGCACATTCAGAAGTGATCTCATGTGAGAAGAGCTACTTTTAAATTCTAATTTAGGCCATGTAAATTTTCAAAAAAGAAAATTCTGAATTAAACTTTTGGGAAGGCTTCAGATCATAATATTTGGCAGGAGGTGCTATTATCACCTTAATAATAAACATTTTATTTGGACAAATTTTTTGGATACTTGCTAAAAATGATAGCTTAAATTTTCAGTGTTGGAATTAGCATTTGAGGACTGATGCATAAAAGAGTTCCCTTTCCCCTCAAACTTATATAGATTCCATTTTTCTAGTACTTTATTGACATCATGAAGAGTCTTTCTTCTCAAGGTGGTAATATTTCCTTGCCCTGTACTTTTATTCTGAATGATATGGGTTTTCTCCCCTGAATTTGCCAAATAGAATTTGTGAGGTTTATTTGTTTCAGACCTACAGTTTCTTCCATGATCTTACATATTTTATTTCCCATCAGAATGTTTAGAAAAACAATAAGAATGGGAAAAAATATTTTGGTACAATGATAATTATGAATAGGATTCCTGGGGGCGAGTTGAAATTGTTCAGTCATCTGTGTCTTTTCTGGACACCCAGAATTTTTCTTCATCTTTTCACTCTTAGACAGAAATTTCAATTGAAGATAGATTATTATTCTCACCAAAGACCTTTTTAAATTGCAATGCTTTAAGAACTTTTTTATTAAGCTCCTTGAAAGATCAAATATGGTATTTTTCACCTTACCTGGTTTTAGTTGAAACAAATTCTTATTTTAATTTGGGTCGTCTTCTTTAGAAAAAGAAACAGAACACATTTTGTTTTTATACAGAATAAACTTTGTTTTTATTATAGACATGGATCAAAAATAAAAGTTTTTATGTACATATGACATATAGTGCAAATGAAAGGCTTTTGAATGCCATGGATAGACATGTTGTTGGAAACAAAAGGAGATGAATGACGGGGGTTAGGATGGTCGTCCTGGAACTGCAGGAGGGGGTCGCCTAGTAAAAACAAAACAAAACAAAATAACAAAAAGAAAAACACAGATGCAGAGGAAGAAAACAATGTTTAAATTATAAAACAAATTTACATAATAGCATGCAAAAATATCTCACAAAAGTCAAGTTCAAATCAGACCAAAAATAAAAAAAGAAATAAAACAAAACCAACCAAAACAACACATGCAGACATGCAGGGGCTATGAAAGAACACCACATGGCAAAGTTAGCAGTCCCCAGGACTTTTCCTGGCTACCAGCAGTGTGCTAGGTATGAGCCATTTGAGCCCATTCAAAAATCTTATTATTTTGCACCATGGAATGATAAATTCATGCAATCTTATTTAGGAGAACTGGGAATAGTCCCAGAGCCAAATACCTTTATACCTTGAATATTTGATTCCCAATTCTGATTTTGTGACATTCAATTATTTCCAAAGATTTCAGTGAATGTTGTGAAATCTCCATAGGGGAGAGGAAGTTGATATAGAAATATGGCAGGTGAAATTTTTTTTAAATGAGGGAAATTAGGTGTCAAGAGATAAATGAGGAATGTAATCACAGTGTAGAAAATGTCAGAGGCTGGTCTAAGAGAAAGGATTTGTAAATAAGAATTTGCTTCCAGTGAATAGTCCTGATATGCAATAGCCTGGATTCATGCCTACGGAAGCTACACGGCTAGGTCTGGTCCAAGGTGACCCCAGGATTTTGTAGGATTTCCCTCTGTCTGAGAGCTAGGTGCAACTGAAAATCTGGTTTATTCTCAAGTGGGTCCAGGGTAAATGAAATCTGGTCTGCTGGATCTTTCTCCTTATCCCTGGCCTGGCTTGCATTTCATCAGGCCCATAGATTGTGAAATCAGGGTCCAGAGTTGTGCTTCATTTTGACATCAGCCTCTTGGTGTTTGCCAGGAAGGTGATTTGCAGCTAGAGAAGATAGAACAACTAACTATACATTGCAATGAACAGCTCTGAAAGTAGGAAAACAGCAGGCCAAATAAAGTATTCCCACTGGTTTCCAGTAGAAGTCTACACTTTAATTTCCTCTTTCTAACCGAATTGGTAATGAATTCAACATTACAGCAAGCCGTAGAACTATGAGGTGGCCTTGATACCCTACTCTCTTTGGCTGCTTATCCAGGTGTTCAACAACATACTCACTTCCATCTTATTCTTGTTAACGCTTCAGTGAGTGGAGCAATGAAGTCTATAAAAAACAAAAACAAAAACAAAAACTACTGTTTAATCTTCTGCGAGATGTTAATGGAGCCAAACTGGGCTATTTCTGAGCAGTGGTAAAAAAAAAATGATCTTGCCTTCCCCAAAGTCCAAGATCAATTTTTCTTCAGTCCAATTTAAGCTGGCTATACTAAGGAGGGCTCCCATCCATTTAAATGATGAAGGACTTGTTATTGGTACCTAACCTTTCAACTGTGGGTGGGTGGGGTGGGGTGGGGTTCTGCAAACCTTTAGCTTTAGAGATGCAGGTAATGGGTATCCCTGGTGTTTTCATGAAGAAAGTATAATTAAATTTCTGTCAGGCTCAATGAGATTTATCACCTGTCCAGCAAACAGAAACTATTTTTTGAGTTCTGAAGGGGCTTTAGAACACTTTAATTACCTCAGCAGGGTGGGGAGGTGAGCCATTAAACTGAACAGCAAGTCTACAGTGCTGAAGGGATATTCTGTTAGCATATGCCAACACACTTTCCCGTTTGAGCTAGTTTGGTGTTCTAATCCAGAAACAGGATCAGACACTTTATGTCTTGGAATATATTTCACTGACAGCTAGAATGTTCACTTCAAACATCAGGGTGACATTTATCCCCTCAGACAGCTCCTTTCTTTTCTTCTTCACTTACCCTGTATCTAACCTTCCTCATATTGCCAAAAAAGCATCATTGGTGATGACACTATTCAGTGGGTCAGAGTTAGTTCTACTGTGGATCTGGGAAGTTTGGGTTTTTGCTATTTCTTTTCCAGAATTTTCTATATTACTTACACAGCGCTGAAGTGCTTAAAGACAAGTGCTGAAAATCTTTTACATGTAGAGCTACAAAAGTACCTCATACTGTTGCCACCTCCAATATAAAAGCTGGAGTAATGAATTGAAATACTGAGTTACTAACAAATTTTAAAGCTTATATACTAGTATTCACCTTATAAGCAAATCTACCTAATCAAGATAATTTTGGGTTATTTTTTTAAAGCTTTCTGAAAAATAACTTCATAGCAGAACTGTTTGACCAAAACAGTAAGGTAAGGAGATTGGAAAAACTATATGTGGAACATGGGCATAATTCATATACAAGAGACTCAATAATTAATAAGAATAATGAATTACCCACACTATCTTGAATCTACCTCAATGATGCAATTTGGTCTCTTGGTGACATTCCTCTGGCGAGAACCTGGAATGTCTTCCTTATACCTTTTTTCTTTTCTGTTAAAATCTCACAAGATATCTTCTGCTTGCTTTCTTTGCCTATCGTTTGGGTAACTTAATATCCCTGAGCAGTGGGTGAGCCTGAAGGCTTAGGAAAGGGAGGAAAGAAAGGCAATAGGAATAGATAGTCTTTTAAATTCTTTTCTGATGATCTTTAATTTTAAATCAACCTGGATCCCTTCCCTCACAATAATCTCATGGGAATAATGTAATTAATTTAAAAGAGCTCTTTTTTGAGAGTTAGAAAAGGTAAGGTAGAAAATTATTTGAATCCTCCACAAGTCTCATTAAGACTCATTGCATGTATGTCTCTAATCTACTTTCACGCCTTCTGTTCCTATGTGATCTTCCTCCTTGGAACTCAGACACTACTGTGACAAAGCACCAGAGCTCTAGGTGGATTGTCCAAGTTGATTTTATCACCCAACTTTTTGTTAGTGGCAGTCTGTGCTAGGATAATCACATTCAATGGTTTTTCCTCTGGCTTAAAGCACTGAAGCAGTGTTTCCTAAGGCATGTGCCTCAGAACGCTAGTCCTGTAAGATGCTCTATGAATAAAGCTTTTATGGTCAAATAAGTCTGAGAAACAAGTAGACACTATCCTTCTCTTAGGAATTCACAATGCAATCTGATTTTATGGCTTCTGTAAAGTCTTTCAGCAAAGAAACATTTAATTTTTAGTCATCTTTTCCCAAGTATATTTGACCAAAAAATGCTTGGTATAAAACTTATTAAGATATCAGGGAGTGCACTTTGGGAAATTTGAATTAAGGTTGTAGTTTTAGTCAATGTCTCCTGTACGTATTCCAACACCAGTAAAGGGTTTGAAGAGTGTCAATGCCAGGTGTGTGCTGAAGTGCTTGGAGGCAAAGGATGAGGTCAGTCTAACCCAAGCACCAGATACGTTTCTCAATATGAGATTTAAAGTTTCCAGCAGAAAAACAAAACTTTTGAAAACAAATTGAGCATATATTTACACTGATGCCAGAACTGATAAAACACAAAAGGAAATTTGCCAAATAGCTACAATGAAGTCCTTTGTTTTTGGTAATTTTCCTTAGAAACAATTCTATATATATTATTAACATACTTTGAAATCATGCAGTTAAAACAAAACAAACAAAACACAAATGTACAGCATGATTCGGATCCAAAATCTCTCTTCTAGTAAGACAGGAAGCTTCCTTTGAAGGTATGGATGCTCCACACATGGAAAATGTATAGATATGAGAAAGGAATTACAACAGGAAAGGGTGAATTAACACAACAGTCTGTCCAATTCATCCTCCCACAATGAGCATGTCCTGATCACAGAGGAAAAATAAACCAATATTTCCCTCCTCCTCTCCCCTTCTTGTCTTCTGCATTTGGATGGCACAATCTGGGACTATGTGTATTTGATATCATCAAAACTCTTGTAATGGAGAGTCTTTCTGTATTCTTTAGGAACTCAGGACAGGGATGTGTGTAACTGCAGAATACTCTTAGATTCTCTTAATACTGGGGAAACTGAAAGGGGTAAATTCTCCCCTCTATGCCCAATGAACCAATAAGGGAGGCCAAATGTTGGGTCAGTTCAATTATTTGCTATACGAAATGCCTCTATAAACCTGATATTTCGGCAGAGCATCTTTCCTCCTTCTACTTCCCAGGGTTTTCCATGAATATTTCCTTTTCAATGGTAAAATGTCATGGTGCTTCTTGGCAAGTGTCACATCATCCCCTCCAGCTGTCCAAGGTTTATGTCCTTCTTCAACCTATTCCAATAATGACTTCAAATTAGGAATAAAATGTTTCCCACTCTCCTGCCTTTGATTTGCCCAATTTGCTGCCTTTAAAAATCTCATCTTCCCCCAAATTAATGACAGAAATGCAAAATGCTATCATTCTCCACTTTGGTAATGCTGGGCCAATTTGATCAAAAGAGCTATCAATATTTAGAAGTCTCAGATATTACTAAAATGCATAGACATGATTAAAATATATACAAGAATGAGGAAAGGGGGGCATCCTTCAAATGTTATAATTTATTTCAGGTTCAGAAATACAGCTTCACATTTTCACAATAGGTACATGTGACCTTCAAGAATGATACAGGCTTTAGGAATTTGCTTCAAAAATTCCATTCACAGAGTCCATATATCAGCATTAAGAAATCCTGAAAGTGCCAAGAAGACAGTGGAAAGTATTCTGGCTCATATTAATTAAAGAATCAACAGAAAAGATGAGATTTTGCTTTAATATACTCCTTCATAAAAAAGCAAAAGAGGAATGTGACTTTAAAAAGGGAGAGAAAAGAAACAGACAAGCAAGCAAAACAAAGGCTGCACATATGAAATAAAACACAAATGAAGTAATAGTGGTGGAATTTCTGATTGGGAGAAATAATTTTTAACAAATTGGCAGAAGACAATACAAGAGGTTGGACAGAGTAATTTTCTTCACAATTTAAAAAATTATATAATGAGCAAAATTTAAGGAATTCAAGGATAAAAATTAAAAAAGAAATTAAGCTGAGCCATGTGTGAAACCCTTGACCAAAGAGGTGAGCAGTGTCACCAATATACCAGTATGAACAGGTCTTAAGACAAACAGGAGACTCTTCCTTGAGTTTCCTCTCTCTTGCTCTCACACATACACACATTCTTACATATACACACACACACACAAACACACACACACACAAATAGCAATGCATATACTACATGTACGTCAAAAATATTCTTAAAGTTTCACATATAGAGCACCACATAATTTTAAACATACCAAATAGGATGACTAAGATTATCTAGAAGACACATCTGAGCTTTTTAGAAACAATTGAGTCATTTGGTGAACTAATAATTGTTTCTCTGAAATCATCTACTTTCATTCACGTTAAACTCTGAGCTCAGAGCTAGTAGTTCTCTAGGTGAAATGATACAAAACTCATGGCTTGAATCTCATACATTATCTTTTTTCATTGAGTTCAACAGTTCAGAGACCTACTATTTATGCTTAATTCTTAATTCTAAGGAGATTCCTGTCAATTTTAAATGATTATAGTGTTTGTCAAATGAAAAATGCTTACCTGAAAAAGTAGATGGCCTACCTCCAAGGTATTAAGTAACTTCTCCCCTACATTTTTAGCAAATTGACTCAGAAAAATCCACTGCTTTTATTATATTGCTGTATCCTTCTATTTTTTTACATTTACCATAGAGAAAAAAAATGCTGTAGATCAACTGAGCTTTTTAAGATTCAGTTCAGCAATCCAAAAATAACTTATAATGCTAATTAGCCATCTTAAAGATAGTTCTCCAGACCTTTCACTTCTTATCAAATGATATTATCAAAGGCAATTCCTTCTTAGACAGCAGTGCTGTGGGTTTAGATACAAATGTCTGTGGACATTACCACATTGTCATGGTACATATGAGACTTATGCCTCTTAGAATGACTACAATCTGGAGTTAGACAATTTTGTACACCTCATGTATGTTGTGAGAAATAAACCACTGTTATCACATGTTATGGCAGATCAGCCAAAGCTATCTCTTGTATTAGCACAGTTTTAAAAATATATTCATATCCACACATACTAAGCACATGTATGCACAGATATTTATACCCATACATATACATATATATATAATGCACATACAATCACACTCATGCTTATGGCATTTTAACAAGTGCTTTTAAATCTACCTACTCAAAGGGACACAAAATACATGTACTTACAGAAACAAATTGACTTTGTGTATACTGAATACACAGAGACACATGCATAGAAAATGTGTTTGTACACAGAAAACATTAACATTTATCACATACTGGTATTTAGGTCCCATTTCATATTTGAGAATTATGGCTACAATCTATACTAAAAAGTCACAAGATTAATCTATGTGACTACTTTTTAATTCTAAGTCCAGAAGGCTTATAGTTATATCACAGGAACTGGTTTCATTATAATGAATAGAATGAGTCTATCTGAACAAGTAGGAAATTTGCTAATAAGCAGACCCTATTGCTCTTCTGTGTTATAAAACACAGCTAAAAACAATATCCAGAAGAGTAAGTAACCTTGGTAGATGATTTTTAGAAATGCAATATACCTGTTCTAAATCAATACTACTTTAATAATCTGTCCATAATTGAGTAAATGGTTATTCCAATTAGTCAATATGCATGCAAGATTTAGCATGTGACAATAAAACTAGATTTACCTATCAAATAAACATAGAGTTTATTTTCCCAAATCCTAAAAACACTGAACTTTTATTATGCTAGACATGATAGAGCTACGTCTGTTGTGTTGACAACATCAGAGCAATCAGTTAAGAGGAGGTTACACAAAAGATTAGGAATGGTATGGGAAACAGAAAGCCCATTAAGCTACATTCCCATCTTAAGGCCTGGTGTGCATGCTGCACCTCAAACTATGTACATCCTAGAGCTTCAGACTTAATTCACCTTGGCATCTTTTAGCAGGATATAAAACCTTTGGGAAATGGGATTCATACTAATAATATGACATAATAATGTAGCAAACTGAAAATATTCTCCATTGTGACTGTTGAAGAAATTCCAGGTTAGGCTGAGTTCTATTAGAAATAATTTAGGAGTAAAAAAGAACAAAAATGTATCCACAAAGGGAGACAATTGGGACAATGCAACTGTGGGACTATAATCTAAAAGCAAAAGCCAAAGATGACAAAAGCCATTGTTTATTACTGCCTAAGATCAGTGGAAAGAAACTTGGGAAAAATCTCCAATTTTTTTGATATGATTTGTGCTGATCTAAGAACACACCAGTGGTTATCCACAATATTTTCCTTTAACAGAAGGAAATTTTTGAAATACAGCAAAACTCAAAACCACATTTAGCACAAAGCCAAACCCTGAAATATATAATCCACTAGCTGCCTATTTTAGAGAATTCAAAGGAAGGAGCAAAGGGAATCCTAAAAAGAGAAAATTTTATGAAAAGATCTCACGGCAGAATGTTTGTTTTACTATGGATTTTTGCTTAACATTTTTCCATTTAGCTGAGACATTATTTTTAAAAATACGGTATATATCTTGCACATTGGTTCCATTCACAGAGTTTTAATTTTTTCCAGTGGAAAAAAATAAGATGTGAGAGGACTTAGGATGGTGATGTTCTTTATAAAATCACTTGTAAACTTTAAAAACTGAAATGCCCTTTTTGTAAATCTTATATTCTCTGATTTTTTCCAATTATAAGTGGGCTAGCTGTAACCCTTTAGAATAAGTTCAATACACTGCCATACAACATGGCAAGTTCTCTTTTAATACTGGCTAAAACTTTTTACTTTATATTTTATGGGTGTCTGCTTTGGGTATAAACTACACAGGAAATTAAAGTTAAGTTAACATACAAATCATGTTTGCTACTTTCAAAGGGAGACATTTCAATTGGTGAAACCTGATTTACTTCTGTAGAATATGAAATAGTGTCACGGGACACCACTATTCAGTGAATACTTGCTCTGCTGTCTGGGAACAGTTAGCAGACAAAGTTTCAACTGGCTTCTGGCTGTTTCCTACATGCTAATCATCTGGTCCTAGGTAGTCCAAAACTTAGCCTCAAGACTGAACTATGAACCCCTAGGCTAAACTTATCTTGTAAATTTTAGAAATCTTAGAAATTGCACATTTGATTTAAATCCCAATGTTTTAATACCATTTTCTGGAGTAAGTGACCCGGATAGGGACTCTGAAATAGTACAATTGTACAAGTGTGAGCTCTTCTCTTAAACTATGGCATCTTCTACTGACTTTGCATTTCAGGTACCATTCTTTAAGTGTGTTTATCCCATTGTAAGTCTCAAGATTTATTAAGAACCCTAGAATGGACAGAAAGTTACATTAAACCTGTTTAAAAGGTAGGATAAATTCTTACATAAGGGAATTACAAATTAGCATAGAAAGAAATTTTTTTTCTACAGCCAAAATAACAATAAAACTGGAATTAGTATCAAAATTTAGTTAGCCATGACAAAAATTAGATCAATTGGAAAAATTAAACATTTTCTATGTTAGCCTTCAATGTAATCGACCAGAAGGTGAATATATAAATGAATAAAGAAATTATGTTTTTCCAGACACTTCTAGAGATGTGATATTTTGCTTCTTCCTTGAACTCTGAAACTAACTAGCCAAGGACTGATTAACAAAAAACAAGCTTTGATTCACTGTTGCATATGTTTCTAGCATGAAGCAAAACACATTGGCACGAGGAGAAGCTCTCTAGAGCAAACAATGCAGACTTTTCCTTTGCAAACTGCCTTATGCTTCCAGAAAAGTTTTATTCATAAGGAATCCTAATTTTAAAAAGTCACTTCCTAGCAGTCTTATGAAATAAAGAGTAAGCAAAGAGGAGCTAAGTACGTAATTACGGAGTAGGTGGTAGTACTAATAATAGACAACAGAATTACTGTCACCCTAAACAGAACGTGGGAAAAGAAGTATGTATGGGTTAGGTCTAAGCCAACCATCTCATACCTGTTAAAGATTATATTTAATGAGCTACCTGGTAGGTAGCCTGGAAAATTTGTCCAAAGCAATTTCAAATATATGCCAGGGTAGGCAAATGGTCCCCAAAATATAGGGCTGCTAAACAAACCTACCTTGGTCAATACAACATATAAAGCCTCTAGAGTCAGCAGTTTTTAAGAGTCAAACCCCAAAGGTTTGACATACCGTAATGAGCAATGAAGATGA
This sequence comes from Daubentonia madagascariensis, assembly GCA_023783475.1. Lineage (NCBI taxonomy): Eukaryota > Metazoa > Chordata > Mammalia > Primates > Daubentoniidae > Daubentonia > Daubentonia madagascariensis. Next base: position 31,168,501 of record JAKFHU010000978.1, read on the forward strand.
GTGATGAATGCATTAGTAAAACTGGTTACTTGCCTACTGATGTCCACACATGCGACTACTCATGATTTACTGCAACAGTTATCAAATATGCTGCTTTTGCATAATTCATTAGTGATTAATTGTCATGCCAGACACTTCGTTTAGTCTAACAGGGAGGATTCTAGTGGACGGATTATAGTGGGACGAGTTGGTGATGGGGGTGGTCTCCGGCTAGAAAGAGAGAAAGAGAAAGGTAAAGAAACAGTAGAATATCTAGCAGAAAGTTGTTCCAAGGACACTGAGAAAGAGCCATCACGCACATGCTCATGCATACACAGGCCAGCAGGAGTGGCTGCGATGATCTTAACATTGTCACCTTTCATTCATTCAGCAGTTCTGAACAAAAATTAGGTATTTTTCATATGTAAATCTTTCTCAAAACTGAAGTCACCCCTTCCAATATTAATAGAAATATAAAATTATTTGAAAGTCATCTGAAATACACTGCACATATCTCAGCCAATAGAGTACAATGAACTGTGCTATGTTATACCTACTCCAGGAACTAATAAGGTATATTAAGTCTCAGACAATGATGGTTTTTGAATTTTTTTCCTCTTTATATAATTTTCTTCCTCTTTTTCTCTCTGTCAGGATGTTAGCTACCACTTCTCATTGCCCTTAGCAGTAGCTTTCTCTAATCTGTTCGATATTTTGCTTCTAATTTGCAGGTACTAGAAAATCAGAAAATCAAGGCTTTTAGAGTTCTCTACAGTAAGTGTCAATAGGCTCAGTGTAAGTGCCTGAGTAAATTGCATGACCTCTAGTTCCTATTTTGGGCCCTAAAGATTTTACCATCAGTACTATTGCTCACTTTCTATTTGGTAATGGTGTTTCTGATAGCTGAGTTTAATGAATAAACATACTCTAGATAATGAAATATTACTGTATTTGAGTCTCAATGTTACCAAGTAATATTATTTATTCCCTGAGCCCCTATATTTACTTTTGAAATGTATTAAGAAGGTTTTCTTTTCTGTGTGTGTATGTGTGTGCTTGACTTCCTATGTAGTACCTTGGGGAGTAATTTTTATACCCCTTCCAAATTCAACAAATTCTACAAATTGAAACTTCTCTTTTTTACAAAACTCTGATTTTTTTTTTCAGAAAGACACCTTCTGTAATTATAGTCATGTCATGGAATTTTCTTCTGTATTATAAACACTAAATTGATCAAATTAAATATCTTTGGTCAGATAGGAAGAAGTGAAGTTAGAAAAGTTGAAGAAAACATTTATAAAGTGTTTAAAAATTACAGAGCTATAAAATAAAATTATATGGTCAAGGAAAAATCAAAGCAGAATAGATACTACTGATTAATGGTCAAAATACTGACCACCTTGGCACCAACTCATAGATATCGGTAGAGTTCCTTTTGCCTCCTGCACCTGAAAAATATCTAAGAGGATTTAAAGGAAAACTTTCATTGGGAAGGTGCATTTCAATTTAGTGCCCTGTACTAGCTTCATTATTAAGCAGGCACTCAATTTTTAAAAGTGTAATTAGAGATACCTTATAGACACACTAATAAAACTAAACCAATCAATACTAGTTTAATTTGGGTAAACAAACAAATTATCTTCCTGAAGAAAGGCTATAGCGACTACCTGAAATGTTCTGGCAATTTCCACTGGGAAAAATCCTCCCATAATTTTCTTTTTACTTATGACCATGCAAAAACACCTGCTCTTTTGCTACTATACTGTTCATTTTCATTTAAAATGGCCATATTTATTTAACTATGTCCTAAATCTTGAACCTGCATAATTTTCTCCTTTGATGTGAAGTTTCTGGAGGCCAGAAGTCATGCCCACCTAACTTGTTTCATGCAGTGTTTAGCATGGTATTAAATGCAACTATGTTCTCAACGTCCTTTTGTTCATCTTATGGATCTGCTGTTCATCCTTCAAGACTCACCTCAGGGAAGCTTTTTCTGACTTACCTTCCCCTCTCCTGATACAGTTGTTTCTATATAGCATCTTAACATATCTCTATTATTTATTAGTCACCACACTGAATTCTAATTATGTTTATATGTTTGTCTTCACTGATTAGAAATGGTCTGTGTCTTACTCATCTTCATATTACTGCAATGTCTAGCTCACTGCTTGTCATTCAGTCACAGAATGTTTGACGACTGAATCAATGAAAGTTACTTCTGGAAGCAATAAACTTATGAATGCTTATGATATCCATTGGTCTTATAAATACAAGGGTATTTGTGAGTAAATCATGGTCATGGCAAAAAAAATAGCTAAAGTGACAGGGAAGATTGAGTCCCTTGGACACTCTACCTATAAAGTATTTGATTGCTCAATTTTTTAGTAGGTACTCGGAATAAGTAGTGAATAATAGGCCTGCTGCCCACAAGGAGTTTGACAAATAATCATGTAACCGATGGAAATGTATTCTTAGCAATTAACCAGTTATCGGGGTTGGGGGAGGGAGTTGGCCAGAATTTGAACTTTAAGGAGGGAAACTCTACCAGAGGATTCAATAATGGAATTAACTGGGGGATTTCATTTGAAAAAAGTGGATATTAGGCTACAAATTCAGTGAGAGGCAGGATACAGCATGGCAGGGTGGATTGGAAATTATTTTATGCACGTGTGATAGCTTGGACCAAGGCTTGTATCCAAGAGAGAAAGGAATGCAAACCAGGTTCTCTTCTGATCCTTTTGTTCTTGGCTTAAATGTTATTCCTCAGTCCTTCCTGACCAGCTCATAGTTCCCCCCCTTCTTCTCCCTTCTCCCCTATCACTGCATGTTTGTGTATTAACCCTGCTTGTGATTATATATTTATTTACTAGATTACTGCCTGTGTCCCCCAATAGATTGAAAATTCCTTGAGAACAGAGACCACATATTTTGATTTATTATGTATATTCAGTATTTAGTACAATGTGATTAGAAGGCAGTGAGTAAATACTTGTTGAATAATGGACAAATGAATGAATGACTGAAAAGTGCATAAATAAGATATTTACCCAGGCTAGAGTCTAGGCTAGGCCAGGGTGAGCAGGTCCAGTGAGGCCAGGGGTGCAACACTTTTGAGGCATTTTTCAGAGGCTTATATTTGAGGCAATATGTTTACATAGAAAGAGTCCTGGATCAGAAGTCAAAAGATGTGGATTCTAGCTCCAACTGCCAAATTGTACCATCATTAACCCACTTCTCTAGGCTATAGTTTTCTCATGTATGACACAGGAGACTCAGACTAGATGATCTGTAACAGGCCTTCCAGTTGTATACTGCATGCAATATTTATTGAGCATCTACTATGTGGACTGCATCATCCTGAGTGATTTTAAAGAGCTCAGATCTATTAATGGAAGAGGAGTGGAATAAGACAAATATGCAAGTGGCTTTACCATAGCACTATAGTGGGGAAGTGGGGCAGAATTCTGTGATTCAGAGTCTGAGAATATACTCTGGGAAGCTTTAAAATACAATGATGTGGTCAAGGAAGGGCAAACAGATTGTAACTGCTGCATATAAAACTTGGAAGTTGTAAGGGAATGTAGGTCTATAATGAGTGAAAGAAGCTAGAAATTAAATGATGGGGATTGAAGGGAAGAGTTCAATGGTGGGGAAAGAGAATAGAAAGATTTAAATACTCTGGTGGCACAGTAAATTCTCGTTAATCTCCTCTTTAATCCTTGGGCCATGCTGATGGGACAAGAGAAGGACAATAGGAATGGGCAATTGTAGAAAGAAGGCAAGGCAGGAGACCAGGAGGACATATGTGTGTGCTGTGTGCCAGGTCTATTGTTTGTCTTATTCACTACCATATCCCAGAATTTAGCATGGCCTTTGGTTCATAGTATTGTTTTTTTCAAGTAAATAACACAGGAGAACCTATTCATTATGAGCTCTTTAAGGGTGTCCCTAGGGCCTTGCATTGAATAAGCACCGTATAGCAGGGTGGTGAATTAATGATTGAAAGGATAAAAAATAAAATTTTCATCATGTTCTCTCAAAATAATTATGACATCTTCAAAATATGCCTAGTTTCAGTTACAGGAACCCATATATGTACGTACTTAGTAATTAAAAATCCTAAAGAGCTTCCCACTAACCCTTGTGGATGAAATGAGCATTATTTTATTTCTAAAACAAACAACAACAAAAAATCTGTGTATAAAACTCTACTAGAAAGCAATTCAAGAGGAGCATTAATTTGTTCAGGGTGAATTTTCTAATAAGCAATGCTAAGATACTTGCCAACTTCAACACCAGAAAACATTTAAGGTTTATAGTTAAAGTTCATTTCATTGGTCCAGTTCCTAACCATTCAAAGAGTTTCCAAAGACATTCACCTCACAAGGCAGTTTGTTTTAGGCAAAGCAAAGTTATTTATTTTGTACCAAATTTTCCTCAGTCGCTTTGTTTAGTGATGGGCTTCATTAAGTAACCCATTATATTGAAATGGAGCATCTTGTATCACTTAGTGTTTATTGAAACACTGTGTTGTATGTGGGCGGTTTATGGTTATGATAGAAGAGCCATGTTTCTGCTTCCAAATCAAAGGGAAAGATGTAATAGTTAAAGTTGTATTTGTAGCTGCAGGGATGGACTGTTTATAGTATTTTGGACAATGACAAATTTTGTAAGAAAGTCAAATGCTCACTCAGGGTGGGTGGCATTGTGGAGGAGAAACTGGCTTCACTGATAAGAGAGAAGAATGTATCATTTGTTTTCTTGTCTCATTTTATTGTCTGCTGTTCGGGTTAACTTGTTCTGAGTGTTCATGACGTAAGGCCCATCTTAACAGGGGTTAGGGGAGACTTCAACAGAGTAAACTCCACTGGTGTGTCAGCTTGTGAGGTGGGTGTGGAAACCACCTTTCCATTGGCTTCTTGCTTCCAGGTAGCATAATGCAGATTTCTGAAGTGGCTTGGTCTTTCTGCTCCTGCCCTTATTTCTCCTTAGGATGGGAAGTGGGAAGTACCTGACTGGTAAGTGTGTGAGCCAGACGGGGCCTATGTAGCTCAGTCTCATCCCTTTCCTGTGCTTACACCAACATTTCATGACTCCCAGTCCAGAATTTTTTCTGTTGGGCAGTTATATTGACATGTTTTAGGCAGTGGTTCTCAAACTGGACCCCTGCATCAGAATTCCCTGGAGGACTTGTTAAAACACAGGCTGTTGGAGGCCACCCAGAGTTTCTAATGGGGTGGGACATTTCTAACAAGTTCCCAGACCATGCTGCTCGTCCTGGGACTATGCTTTGAGAACCACTGTTCTAAGGCACAATAAATGATTTTGAACTTGCTTTATTAGTAATTCTATTCATTTGCCAGATAAAGTAAAAACAAAAAGAAAAGTGCTGGAAAATCTTAAGAAGGATGAAGAAATGGTCATAGAAACACTGTGATACCTTTGGGAATTAGACTTAAGCATGGGTCAAAGCAGTTTTAGCCTTATGTTATAAAAACCAAGATACCATACTACAAGAGCTTATTAATCGTTACCAGAAGAATAACTGCTTACTTAGGGAAGCTTGTATTAGCTTATGAAAATGGTATTGAAGGTAAGCATCTCTAAATGTGCATTCGAAACTCTCACATTTGGGAAGGGTATTATTGACATCCAACCTAATTAGTTAGGTGGACCCAAATTAAAAAGAAAGCCTTCAAAAAAAAATATACAAAGGTTGACAATTCTAGAGGAGATAGCTGCCTGAGAGTATAGTTATTTGCATAAAAAAGGATATGTAATAGGCTTCTGTACTACAAGTTCTACTTATTAAATATAATTGAAGCATTAAAATATAACTGTCTCAAAAATTCAATTTATGTATAATTACATTTAGGATCATGGGAGAGTTACACATCCCAGGTTTCTAAGAGACACTAGAATCTGGTATCAACTTGCCCAACTTTTTAATCTTATTGATGGTATGAGTCCAAAATAACAAAATAAAGGGTTTTGTTTACTGAACCACTAGAAGAAGTAAGGCACGTCCTTTCTTTTGGCTACATCTGAAAAACTTCTTAGAAAACAAAAAACCAAAAAAACCCCAAAAACCGTTTTCTGAGTTTTCAGGAATTGAAAAGCCTTACTTCTTCATGACTCTCTTGAAATATTTAATCTTTGTATTATTTTTCAAAGTTTGAGGCATGTATATCTGATCATCTGAACAATATTCTAAACCTCATGTGAACTGAGATTACCCATTATACGTCTTACCGCCTTCCATAGCACCTGCCTCAGCAATTAGGACATTAGGCAATGTCCTAACCAGTACATCAATGAATATGAATGTGAATGAATGAATGAGCCCAGGGATAAATCTGGTAGGAGCACAACTCTAGGTGAAATGGAAAGGCAACTAACAATGATTCAGGACCTCTACTTCCTCTTGTCTGCTCTAAGAGAACAGATTATGGGACATAGTATTTAAAATTTCAGTAATGTACCGGTACTTTGCTTCTTTTTCAGAGCATTTACTCAATAAATAGGCTTTATATATCTAGAAGGTATGAGGCTAAGTTCAGAAGAATGCTATAGCAGTCATGATTTTCTCCAAATGGAAGATAGTATTTTGTAATTTATTATCAAAAATACTATAGGGTGCTATCCAGCATATTTTTGGCCTTTTTGGCTTAAGTAACAGAGTGAGCTAATACTGTCCAAGAGTAGTTTACAGTAGATGTTGGAAAGAACACAGGACTTGGAACCCATTTAGAGGATTTAGGGAATTCTCTACTATGATTCTTGCTACATATTAAAGCTGGCATTTCTTTCCCCTGTGAAAGTGAACCCATGATTTTATAATGTATGTCGTTGGGAAAATATGCATCCATTCATGCAATTTGAAATAAGAACATAAGGAGAAAAATAGTCCACGATTGTTATTTGATGATACAAACATATAATAGCCTATATAAATTAGTCTCTGAGATAAATGGCAATATAATCTTCCTTGTCACACCTTTTTTACATTGTCCTAAATATCTAACTTGGATTTCACCCAAAGGTATGGTACTAATATATCCATTTCTGTGGTTGTGGCAAAAATGCAGCTTAAAGGATGATTTGCCCACATTAACTCTGTTTAGTTTATGATTTGTAAAAAGAATTTCACAACAACATTCACTTGGGCAAGGTTTCCGATAGAACAGAACAAGAAAGTGTGCTTAAATTGTTTTATAAAATACACTTACGTATTGGGCTAATTCCAAAATAAATTCCGATTAAGCATCGTAAGTCAACTCATTTTGTATTCTTTCATTCCCTCAACAAGTCCTGCTTATGTGCTGGGCACTATGTTAAGAGTTAGAGATGCAGAAATTAAGATTGTCACTGCCCAGAAGGAGTTTCTTGTTGAGATGACAAGAGACAGTTTAACAGCAACAATAATAGGATAAGTGTTACAACAGGATTGTGCTTCAGGCATTTCAGGAACACCTAGAGTCCTAGCCTAGAGCTAGAAGGAGGCTGGGGGAAGGACTTCCAGAAAGTAGGGAAAGTTGAGGGGACTGGCATTCCGGGAATAGGAAAGCGTGTATGTGAAGGAATAAAAGCCAGAAAAAATACTGCCAGTTTGAGAAATCAAGTATCATCTTAGTCTTTATCACAAGTACCAAACAACTTGTTTTGCCACAAGTCCTAATAAAGTCATAAGACAGATAACTTCAAGGATTTTTAGTTGTATTAAAATTTGATTTCTAAAAAGCATTGCTTTTGAGATTAATTTTTTATATTTTGGTCTCCACACTATATCACTGGCAACAGATAACCTGGGGAGAGTAAAGGACCGAAAGAGATGCAAAGCAGCAGAAGGTAAGAGGCATACAGTGTGAGGAAGCTACACACACACAAAGGATGTGGTTGTTTAAGAGATTTATAAGCTCACAGCTGTTGAAGGAAGTTAGGCAGTGTCTCTTCCAGTAATATTTTTCCTTTTCTCCTTCCTTCCTCCCTCCCTCTCTCCCCAGCCCTTTCTAATTCCCAAGGAGACCTCTAAGAATTTAGGTAACATAGAAACCTCCTCCCATGGATGGCGGGTGGGGTAAATGTTTTTCTGACCCTCTTTGTCTTCTGTCCTTTCTCCCTGCCCTTCCCTTCACTCCCAGCCCGGGCACCAGCAGAGGTGGGAGGCTGACTCCTACCATTTGTGGGAAAGAGGAGAGGATGGGAAGGAGGTGCTGAGAACCAGCTACTGGGAGAGGCAAGCTTCCATTTTTGAGCTGTGCATTCCTTTGTTATCTCAAGTCAAGAAATAGAAGGAAAGAGCAAAGATAGGGAAAAGGCAACACTTTGAATCTCTCTACAAAACTGTAAAATTCATTTCTGCTTTGGGAAGATGGAAAACACGTTTTGTTCCTTTCTGAGAGACAGCAAGAACCTTTCCAGCATGGGTATGTGACTTGGGGCCTTACCTCAGAGTAACTATGTAACTAGAAATAGTGATAGAAGAGTGAACTTTCCAATTCCTTTTATTTTTTTTAACAACAACAAGAAGAACCTGAGGAATTTCAAGAGTTAGGGAAGACTTGTGTCATTCCAATATTTCATCTCTGCCTGACCTTAATACCTGGTGAATTAAAAGGTCAGTTTTAAATGTACCACATGATATTCTTTTGGTCACTTACATCAGTCCAAGTGGTAAAAATGAAGATAAAGAATTGCCATTTACTAATTATCATCACAGTTATTTCTTTCAAAAAAAAAATCCAGCAGGAGGAGCTCTAACATGCCTTAGAGCTCAAATTTTAAAAACAAAGTTTTTTTTAAAGCAAACAGAGAAAAACAGAGAGGCATTGTGCCTTGCAAGCTGCCATGTCAGTGAACAAATATATGACTAAGTCCAATTAAATGCTTAGTGAGAAGCCAAGTGATGATACTCGTGGAGACAGAACGGCCCACATTCTCTCCCTTCCACAAGTCTCCTCTCTCTGATGCAGTTAAGCTGGACTTGGTCTGCAGTATTAGCTCTTACAAAAGAGGGAGCAGAAGACTGATTTCTAGGCAAGTCTAGAAGTCATTCTTTTCCTCTGAAAGTGTCATATTGTTTCTAAATGAGTCTTTGACACTGGCTCAAGAACCACATTTTAAAATGAAATTTTCATTGTTGGTTGAAGGCACTACGAAACTCCTAAGGGTTCAGTCTCTTTTACTCAGTGGTTTGTTGGATGCTTTTTTAAAATGAGAGAAATGCTGTGTTTGTAAAAATTGGTGCTAAAAGGGCAAGGAATCATATGTCCCCTGAGCCATGTAAAGAGTCTGCAGAAAGAATTAGAGCTTTCTAACACACGCATACACATCAACTGGAACACAAAGAATTTACTCAGGAAAACAGTGAGGAGTATATGAATTTAACAGTTATTGGATTTTTAGGGTAAGCCTTTCCATTTTGGACAGTGTTGTGGGGGTGGAATGGATGAGTGGGCACACAAAATGATCAGAATTACTTAACCTGAAGGAAATTTTCAACCAATCCCTTTTAATCTCTTGCCAAGAAGAAGTCAAACGTTTTGTTTTACACCTTAATGGTATGCCCACATTTTAAACTTTTATACAAGCTCCTACAGAAACTTTAACTAGACCAATTCAGACCAAAAGTCACTAAATAAAGCCAGTCTAGACGGAAAATCTATGAAAACCATATGTCTTTTAGGCATGTGTCTTACAAAAACTGCCATCATCCTGGAGAAATAGTTCACAAAATATGCTTTTAGGAAAACACTGCTGTAATGACCATGGAGGCCACGCTTAAGAAGATGGCTGGACTTGGAGAAAGTACAGCCAAAATGTTTATAAATGAAAGGCTCTCATTTCCACATACATCTAACTGCCTGTAAACATTACTGAAAGGATGGGTCAAGGCAGATATCATTTATCTTTCCATTATTCTAGAAGGGATCAAAAATGTTTACAGTTTTTTTTTCTTCCACACTCCTATAGAACGTTAGACCAGGGGATCTCAAAGCAACTGTGTTCTTCCCCACAGAGAACTGTTTTGAATAATGTTGTGCGTGGATGAGGCCAAAAAACCAGAACATTTTCTTCTGATCATTACCTCATCCTGCTGGCCTGCCAAACACAGCTAGAAGGCAGGTGTCCGACATAAGTAACTGGAAGAAGACTGTTCTATATAATTGGGTGTAGGCTGCAGCTGAGAGACAAGGGAAATCAGAGGATTGGGGTACAAAGGAGGGATGTGATAAATGCAATAAAGGGGAATATTCTAAAACTTTGCTTTTCCAATTCAGCTTTGCTTTCTGAACTGAAGACAATGGTCAGCGTTACCTTCAGTATTCTAGCTATATATTTTTATACCTTAAAATGCACTTTAATAAGTGGTAAGAAATCCATAGAAAAAAATAGAAATGCAAACGTTAATGACAAAAATAACATTTAACTGAAAACTGTGAACAGTCTATGGAGACTATGAAAGTATTTATAAATTGCAAAGATTCCTTGTGACCTGCTGGAATATTTTACTGGAACCTCTTCCTCTGCAGAGGAGATTTTGGAACAATACAGTAGCAATGGTTATTGGCCCGAGTGCCCCCATGTGTTGTTCAGTCACCTGGAAGACTGTGAATGAACAATATACATCAAATAGCTATATATGGAGAAAAGGTCTTGAGCTGGAGGAGGCAGGTACAGAAAAAAGGAAGAAAATCTCTAAGATGTAATCAACCACACACCAAAGTTGTAAGCAAAAGCAAGAAACACAATTTCAATGTGTTTATTCAAAGATATTGTGCTTTAAAATGAATTTTCAATATACTTATTTTCAGGCATTAAGTAAGTATTAAGATGATGATGGAATAAATTAGAATGTTCAAAATATTAAAACACATCCAGGAATTATACCAACATCCCTAATTACACATTCCTAAACTGAATTACAGAACATTTAAGCAAGTTAACCACGGTCCACTGATGAGTCGCAGAGATTTTTCTGGTCCATGCATTTTAGTCCTGAGTGCTACTATTGCTAGAGCTAAAACTATAAGTCTGCTTTCATGCAAATAATATTCAGGTCACAGATTTTATTTTCACTTTAGACCTAGGTATGTGGAGGGAAATTACTGCAGTGGTTTCTCTAGTTAACACGTTTACTAATGTTTCCTTAATTTTTCTACCCCAAGAGGCAATAATTAAGGTACAATTTGCCTCACATGAAGTTTTATTATTGTAGTTATTAAAATATTTTCCAACACTACTGAGAAGCAAAAAGTAATTCTAGTTGTTTTAAAAAATAAGTAGACGTTTTCCTCAGTTTTTATAGCTTTTCCTTGGTGAGTGGTGTTCTAACTTTAAGTAGAGGGGCTGACTTTGTGGTATAGGCCCTTGACCATGATACTTAAGGGCAGATTTACTTGAGGGAAAAATTTCATTCACTCTTAAAATTGACTTTGAGAATAATCCTAATGTAAACCTTAAAAAATACACATGGTACAGAACATATATTACATAAATATCCACTTCCAAGTGGAATAATTTCACTGTAGACTCTCTGGACTACAAAATGCCTTTAAAAGCCCTTTTCATCTCCTACTCTTATAAGAGGACTCATTCTAAATGAAATATATACTGTATGAGATATAATCTTTTGAGATAAATGAAATACTGCAAATAAATGTTACACATATAAGTATATAGACCAAAAATAAATTTGGATAACACTGCCTCATGAAAATCTGAAACCAAATACAGGTAATATTTACAAGGTGGAGGCAAGTGGTATATTTGATTGTAAAATAAGACCATTTCCCAAATCATATTCAAAACCACCTGATGCCTTTTCATACTGCCTTACTTCCTCTTAGTTTTCAAAATTATCGTACAAACTTATGGATTCTCTTGTGGTGGTGTACCTAGTTTGTGGTTACTCAGGTCTTTACCTTATCCTCTTCTCTCTTAGTTGGTACATTAGCCCTTCTACCAAAAAAAGCAGGGAAGGAATGGAGCGTATTTCTAAATTTCACATTAACATGCACAGTTACTGGGTTTCCATAAAAGAAGAGCAGTAACAAGAGTATTTATACCCTGTCCTATTTTCTAATTTTTAAATTAATTTCCAATGGGGAAAAAAGTTGACTTTATGAAGATTTTAAATTCTCCATGTCTCTGAGCAACTGAAGTTAGGAAGGCCCTGCCTTGTCATTGATTATAAGTGAGAATTTTGCTACTTGCCATTTTGATTAAACATTTTTTCTGAGCCTTAGATGGCATGTGTTCTCTGATTCACATGAGCTGATAATTTTGACTAGAAAACAGGAGTGAACATTTCCTAGTGCTTATGGGAATAGTTAAAAAAAAATTCAAGAAATTACAGCACTTGCTATTTGTGGTTGTGTCTATCATGTGGCTCTGATGGCTGAAAAGCAGACAGAAGGAAAAGACAGTAGTACCACACCATGATGAGGCTACCTAAATACCTTGTGGCTTTAGACTTTGCCCTGTGTAGAAATTCTATTTTTGGTCAGAATTGCCATGTAATTTAAACTTCATCTAAATACTTAAGTAATGTGGCATCAAAACACATGCAGATTCTCTCAAATCCAATACCTTTCCAACACCACTTTCCCATCCCCCACATTTAACATATTGGCCAGACCAAAAGTGCAATATTCTCTTGGCAACAGTATTTGGTAAGCCAGATGGATTTCATTTGGCAACTAAAGGGTGTAAATATGTGTTTAGATTCAGAGGTTCCCCCAGACAACGCTTACAATATGTTGGCACTAGTAAGCTAAAGGATTTCGATGTCAGGCATTTTAAAATTCTACATTTAAGCAGCAATAAAGTTATGACGAGTGGGCAAAAGCCATCAAACCCTCAGCTAAATCCTCAACTTTTTCTTATATTGCTGGAGGTAGGCAGTGAAGGCACATTCTGAGTGAAAGATGCAGCATTTACGTTTTCATTTTTAATTTCCTGGCTGTTATCAGCTAAAGCAACTCTAGTAAGCATTATTTAAATTTCGCTTCTAATCTTTCACAATTGCTGATAAGTTAGAAAGGAGGAAAAAGCCCCCAGCAGCCCATTCTTATACGTTGCTGCTTGGATAAAATTTAGAGGTGAAAGAGCCACGAACAATGTTGTGCCATGAGTCATTAAAGTCACTGAAAAACATACCATCTAACAAGAACTGTCTGAATGTGAAGGTTTCCCTGTAAAAATATTCTTTTCTTACAGGGAGGGAAACAAAAGAGTGCAGTGATAAAACTAAAGTACCAGCTTGTGTGTGTCTACAAGTCTGTGTCTGCTTACGCTGGGTAGAACTTTTTTTCCCCTTTCTTTGAGCTGACATCAACTTGTATATAGGAACATTCAGCAGATTCCAACTGGTGACAATTTGCTGCTGACTGGCCACAGGAAGAAGAATAATCATTTACTGTGCATTTTTCACTGGCCAGTGGCTGCTCGGCCAGACTCCTGTCTTGGCTGTCTTCCTCTATCAATCAGGTGGAACCCTTGGGCAGGCCTGGGTACCCTGAAACTCAGGAAGGCTTTCCCTATAGTGGTTGAAGCTTAGCAATTTAGAGTCCCAAAGAGAACAACGACAGAGCTATTTGCTATTATTTGTCATGGGATGTGGAAGCAATTGTATTTGGTTAACTTAATGCCAGTCACCACTGGGCTAACAGCAGCATATTGTTGTATTTACTGCCGCCTGTCTGCATTTATGTTATTTGTACTTTGCCTCATGTAGATCCTTTCTTATTTTCCTTTTCCTTTTACCCTCCTGCAACATAGGATATTTAGAAAAGTAAGATAAGGGAGACATTGAAAACATAAAGGCAATCTGAAGTCTACCTTGGCACATCTGCAAAGCTCCCAAATTCTGACCTTCAGACCACTTGCATTCTGTTTCTGTCAGTCATCTGAACCGTGGCAGGATGGAGATGTTTGTGTAACGTAGACTCAAGTTTGCTAGACCCAAGAAGGAAACCACCAAACTAATTTTACTTTCACTTAAACCAGCTTGAAACCAAGACTTAAAGAATGAAAAACTTTGACATTAACCATTGATTCACCCCAGTGAAATATTATGTTACAACCAGAGTCATCGTGGAAATTGGAATGAAGCTTTTGATGGGATATTTAATTGAGGGGCTTAAATTAAATTGGACATTTTCTTTAGTGAACATCATGTGGCCAAAATTCCAGTTTCATTAAAGTATATTAAGCATCAATGACAACTCATGTTAAACCTGCAGCAAATTATTAATTACATTTGGGAAGTTTCAGTAACAAATTTTGTAATATAGTTGCCTCATGAGATGCCTTAAATATTAAGAATCAAAGAGAACACCTCAAAGTTGTTTCTATTCTTAGCAATTATACTTTTAAAAAAATCTTTGCTTGCTTTTAAGTCCAGTTGCTAAAAATAAAAACTGTTTCCTGAAAAATCAGAATACCTAATTATAAATTTGTTTCTTTGTTCTTTAAAGGCAGAGAATGGTGAGGAAAATAGAAAGCTCATGGCTGACATCAGAAGTCACAAGATGAGTTCATCATTTGTCCAAGTGACACTCAGCTGCTAAAAGAAGTCATACGTTTAGAGGGCAGTTGAGGAGAGAGTAAGTCGGGAGGTTTCCAGCACATGACTGCACAGGAATCAGACACAGGCTAGTCACACAAGTTGCTTAACTGTCCAGGGACCCTTAGCCCACGACTTCAGGGCTCAGCAGCTTCCTCCTTCATGGCACCAAACCTTGATGTGAGGGATGCAAAGACATACTCATAAGAATTGTGGGTTTGTCCTTACTCAAAATTGGGAGGACTGGCTAAAAAACAAAACAAGAAGACCTTATCCCTAAGTGAAAGGGAGTCTATATTAACTGTCAATTATATCAACATATAAAATATGTAAAAAAAATGTAGTTCTGCAGGCCATCAAGGTGAAACATTTAAAACAAAATTAAACTAAATTGTTAGGAGAACAAAATGGCTTTTATCTTTGTAAAGAAAAGAATATAAGAATATAAGTGCATTGATTGTCTCTCTCTTTAGGTAGAAAGATTTATAAATCTTCTGTCATGGTTGATTTAATAATTACTGACAATGTGGGATTGAGAATCTTACAATGTGCCATGTGAAGTCAAGGAAACCACATCAGTCATGGCATAGACATAGTGAGAAACTCTGGGATAGTCCTGATGCTACCCTGGGGACCCTGAGGCTGTCCATGCAGTGTGGGGCATCAGCTTCATCATGGGGCTCACCAGAGACTCAGTGGAGCATTTCTTGGTTTCCATGTTGTGTTTCTGTCATGTAGACAAGCTGGGGTTAAAGCCAAATCCTTTTGAATGATGCAGTTTTGCTACTTTTAAAAGATACCATTGGACTTGGTGAACAAGTGTGGTCAAAAGAAAGTATTTCTATTTTTCATCTTTTCTTTTCTTTCTGAATGGAAGATTGAGTGATGAGGTAAATCGAATTTGTTCTTTCTTGGATAGAGACCCTTCCTCCCACCCTATCCCCTTTGACCACTGCAAAATAGCTTAGTCGGAAGAAAGAGGAGAAGACAAATGAATGAAACAATGCCATAGTTAGTTACTGCCAGGAAAAACACACTCTGATTCAGTTAATTTTGTTCTGTTATATCAAAGGCTGTGATTCCCAATTAACTAATTTTAAGGAGTTGTAACTGAAAATAGCTACATCAGCTCTAAAGTTAATGTCTGATGGAGATTAGGAACTTCAATTAAGAGAATAGGGACCTAAAGAGGTGGTGATGTGTGTTTAAGATCATCTTGCTAAACAAATACACATTGGCTTGGATTTTCAAACAAAGTTTAACCCCTTCAGAGAAGCTGAGTGGAAGTGAGAGAGAGGGTAGAGGACAATCCAGAAATTCCGGCAAGAGAAAATGTTCCACAAATCCCAGACTTGTGTATACTCAACTTACTAATGACGGAAGCATCCATACAAGTGAGGAGTCTCTTTGGGATAAAGATGCTCCCTTAGTTCAAGTGGAATTAACTAAAACAGGCATGTAGTTTGCAATATTCCCAGCTCCCTCACTGAAAGGCTCCATGCACATAAACCAGAACAGCTTGAGCAGCTAAGAAAAGCTGGGCCAGAAATGACTCCACCACCTTTCTCCTTCCTCTCCCTTTATATTGGGATGGAAAGATACAACAATAATACTTTTTGAAAAAGCAGAACACTCATGGTTTCTGTATAATTTTAAGTGCTTTGATTACCTTTGAATAGGGTTAACATAAATATATATATATATATATATGCTCTTAAAACTCAAGATCATAACTTGCTAACGAAGTCACGAATTATCCAGGAGAAAACCAAGCACAGGCACATGCTGAATGGCAGAATCTCTTGCCTCTAAAAGTTCAGTTATTGCCTTTGTAATATTAAAGCCCAACAAGGAGCTGGCAGGACACCTTTTGCGCTGTCTTGTCACGTTATGCGTTTCTGGTTTCAAATAAAAGAGGAGAAAGGGCCCTTAAGGAAGCAAAGAACTTGGGGGGGGAAAAAAAAATCAAACTTCCTTTTGGGAAAGCTAAGGGTTGTTTTCCTGGAGATGATGGATAATGGCATTTCAACTTTTTAAGTTTTTAATAGAGAAAACGGAAGTAAATCACGAAGGGAATAGAGAATATATAAATAAATAGAACAAGGTGAAGTTTCAACAAGAGCTTCCCTCAATTTTTTTCTTTCTCTCTTTCTCTCTCTCTCTCTCTTTCCCTTTCTTTCTTTTTTTGAAATCCTAAACCCCATTTCTGGCTTGTATTTGGTAGGATTCCTGCTCTGGCTTTTATTAAAAACAGACTTTATGTGGTCAGAATTCTCCATCTAAAGCTAAACTTTAATAGGCATAGGGATCCTGACAGAGTCTTTCTTGCTCTCTCTCAGGTGACCCCCGCCCCCCTCCCCAGATTTCCCTCCCAATGCGCTGAACTGGCAGTCAGGGAAACCTGAAGTCTCAGCACAAAACAACCCACTTTCCTCTTTTACTCTGTACGCTCATTTCTGCTTTAAATTTGGTACTCTTTGCAAGGCCAGATCAAGTTAAGGCTGGTTCTCACTTGAGATATTCTACAAATTTCAAATAATGCAACCGTTGTCTTATAAATTCCCCAATGCAGTCTCATTAAGCCTGGAGGCGCCCCTATCCAGCAGTGCAGCCCATGCACCGGCCATCCAGCGTGCGTGCGAGCGAGCGAGCTTGAAAATACCAAGGGCAACTCCATCCCGCTTAACAAATCAATTTAGCATTCAAATCATTCAAAAGCTGATTTTTCTGAAGGGTATTGGCAAGCTAGCTTTTCTGAAACCAAGAGGTAAAGCATCAAACAAGCAGGCAAAACATGCACGTTCGTTCCCGAGGACCGGCACCACCAGGTTGCTCTGGTTCCTTCTCATAGCTAGACAGACAAAAATAGGTCCTGTATGGGACTCCCGCCTTCCCGCTCTCAACACCCCCTCTTCTAGTGGCCTCCATACCTTCCTGGCACAATGGCAGACACCTTCCGGGTCAATCTGAGGTTTTCTAAAACAATAAATTTGATTTTTCTTATAGCGAGGCTTAATGCTGAAATTCATGTTTGCTATGCGGAAGGGAAATTCTTTTGAATACTGCAGTGCGGTGGTTCTCAAGTGGAGAGGAATTTTACTCCCCTCAGGGACACTGGCGATGTCCAGAGGTATTTTCAGTGGTCACAACTGGAAGAGTGCAACTGACATCTAGTGGGTAGAGGCCAGGGATGCTGCTAAACCTTTTACAATGCACAGGGCAGCCCCCACAACAAAAACGTCAGTAGTGAGGAGGCTGAGAAACCCGCGGGTCACGGTTGGGAGACTGGGTCACACTGCACGGGATGGAAGCTCAGCTCCACTAGGGACTGCTGAGCAGCCGTGAGCAAGTTGCTTAACCTTGGTGCCTCATCTGTAAAAGGTGGATAACGACCTGTCTTACTGGGTTGTTGTGAACATTGTACAAAAAAGTAGAAACAAAGCTCTTAGGACAATGCCTAGCTCATATTGAGAGCACGATAAATGTTGACTATTGCCATTACTGTTAGTACCAGAAATTTAACTCAGTTCCAAATAAACTGTAAGCTAAGCCTATTGAATTTAGAGAAATAAGTAGGATTGAGAGAACATATATCCTCTTTGATTAGTACCAAAATGATGATAGCAACCACGGTCTTTACAGTTTGTCAAACTCTTTCAAATACCTCATCTCACAGGATCTGTCAACAACCTTGTTGTTGAATTTTCCCTATTTCAAGGATGGGGAACTCCTGTCTCAGCTACATGAGGTGCCTGAGGTCTGCAGCAACCCAGGTCTTCTGATTGTAAATCTCCTGCTATTCCTGCTACACCACCCTTTGTTTACTAGTTTGAAGTCTCCCTCCTTCTCTTCATTACACCCATCAACCTGAAGATCAAAACAAAATGTAAGTGCCACAATCAGTGGATGAGGTGACTCAGCCTTCATGGGTGGGTAGCAGTCAGTTCTGTTTTTGTAGTACGTGTACTAGTCAGACTTTCATCCACGGAACATATGAATATTGTAATTCTCTGAATTTAATTTTTTAAAAATTAACTTTATCGATGGGCTAATTTTCTTTCCTTTTTAAATTTTTGATTTTGAGGGGGGGAAAATCCCTTAATACTGTATACCTTAAAAGTCTGTGATTATACTCATTGTATATACTTTGACTGTAAATATATGAAGGTGAAAATATTGCTTCAACTATATGTTTCCAGTTCCATTATTTATTAGCTATATTGTTTCATGATTAGGCCTGAAAATCTGCTTATTATTGTCAAAATGTATTATTCAAATGTGCAGTGTGCTATCTTATGTATGGTTAGTGACTGCACACAGCAATCATTATGTCTATGTTAAAATTTCTATGCATAGTTTTAAAAAAAATGCAGATTAATCAGCTGGATTTTATTCACTCTACCTTAAAGTTATAGTACTATTCAGTATAAGGATCACAGTTCAGAGGGCAGATGGATAAAATTCCTTAAGTCAGTGGTTTTCTAGCATTCCTCTGGTAATGGAGAAGCCAAGGCCCAAGCCCATGAAAGTCTCATGACCTAGGGAGCACACAGATTGCCACAAGCCAGCCACAGCTCTTTTGTTTCAAAGCCCTTAGTCAAATTCCACCAACAGCTGCCAAAATGCCATTCACTGGGACCCAGTTTTCTTTGGTCCTATTTTGTGCCAGTTGATAAATGAGAAACTTTAATGACCACATATGGTGTTTAAATGGTGTAACAGGCTCAGCAATTTTCCTTTGGTCCCCCTCCAGTGTGAAAATTGCAAACATGTATGATAAGATCTTTGCAGTTTTCTTTTTCAAATAAATTCTGTCTGTTGTACTATGAGAAGAGAACCAAAGAGCACCCCCACCAAATTCTGCGGCACCTTACCTTGGAACACTGGGCGGGGCCCTGGTGGGCCGGGATGGAACTTGCGGAGGGGCTCCGAACGAGTCGCTGCTGTTGGGAAAAGGAGGTAACGGGCCCGGACGGAATGGGACTGGGGGAGCCCCAGAGTGGGGACCCGGGGAGGGAATGGCGGGCGCTGGCCCTCGGCCGGACGTGGGCCTGGTGAGGGGCGCACTTAGTGTCGGCCTCCTTTGGGTTGTGGGGCTCGGAGGAGGTGACCTGAGGAAAAAGACAAATTGTAATTCGCCCACTCCTACTTCGTATATGAATTATTTTTTTAAAAAGTTTTATAACTTCCTGACTCCTTTTTCAAAATTATTTTTTGATTGAGTAACTCAGATACATATTATGAAAGTCAAAAGTTATAAAAGAGTAAATGGGGAAAAGTAAGTTTCCCTCCCTCCACCCCTTCACTCTGTGGCAGTCAGTTTCTTTGTGCTTTAAACTATATTCTGCATATGCACAAGTGTGTATTTTCTCTCTATATATAAACTGCATTTTTATACGTAATAAAACACAATGTTCTACAACAACTTTTTTTTTTAAGCTTCACTTTAACTTGATTATCTTTTCATTTCAGGCCTTAATAGAATTGTCTTATTCTATTTAACGACTGCCTAGCATTCCATTGTAAGGATGCATTGTGCTTGGTCTTGAAGGGAGTTGGTATAATCTGACCCTCTCACTCCTGGATGTGAATAGCTTTTTTCCTCTTTTTCTCTAGGTTCAAATTGGTTAGCAAAGCACTCTCAGAAAATGATATTGGACGGCATAGCAGGCCTCAGGTGTTGTGGGGCAGTCTTCCTACCTGCGAGAGTGCTGTATCCAGGAGTCATCCACTGGAGGCGGGGCGGGGGTGGACACAGTGGCTGTGTTGATGTCCCCGATGATCACAAGGGCTTCTTTAAGGGCTTGGTACATTCGAAGCATCTCATCCCGGCGCTGTGCCTGCTCAGCAGATTCCTCCATCAGAGTATTTTGGTCCTCTGAAGAATACAACTGTGCTAGGAGCTCTGAATTTATGAAGTCTTTAACCTGTCAGATTACCACAGAAAAATTAAAATGGTAACAAATGAATGATTGGATGGTATAAATATGGCTGTGGCGTTCAGAGACTGTGGACAAAAGTCCACTGATGTCCACCCTGGGAAAAGGGAAGCATTGTGCATCTGTTTACTCCTATTTTTGTCATTATCCTCCCTGTCCCTAGTACTGGTGCTAGTGACAGTTTCCTGCTGTGTTCTGGCTCTTGATTCTGAAGGATAACATAGATGAGTCGAAGACAGACCAAACCCTGCCATCACTCAAACAGGGCCTGTCAGGTATGCAAGCATTCCGCAATGTTGTCTGAAGCCATTTGGCTTATAGAAGAGGGAAAGTACTATGCGGTAAGCAGAGTATTTTCAAGAGAAAGAAGTGACATAAAGAGACCTATGTAATAACAAGTTTTCCATCCCTTGACATTTCCAGTCCTTTACCTAGCTTCTACCAAAATCGCTGGAAAATTATTAAGACTCTAAGTTCCAATGTTGTCTCAAAAGTGGAATTAGCACCAATAAGTGAATATGTATTAAATACAGAACCTTATATAATTATATGCAAGTTGATTTACAAACAAGTGAAAGAAATACACTTTCTGTTTTCTCAAAGTTTACAACAGAAGCTAGCTCGCAGTTATGAGGACTGACGTGAGGTTTCCTAGGCAACAGATTTGTAAAAACAAACTAAAGTATGAAAATATGGAGGAGTCTTAGGGCAGGGGCATTTTGTAGCAGGAAGAGAATGGAGGGATGAATATGGTGCAAAACACTAAGGGAGAGAGTACCAACCACTGTATTTCATCAAATCTGAGACACCAGTGATTTTAAGAAACACTACTGTATTATGTGCCACTAAGAGAGAAAAACAAAAAGCCCATCAATTTAACTATGACGGAATGTCAAGATGTTACTGAGTGTAAGATGCATCTTCATTTCAGAAATATTAAACATAAAAAAAGTGAGTATGAGAATCAGTGAAACGTGGTATGTCCCAAGTGCCTTCACAAATTATATGATTAATTCTTACCACATACTGATGAAACATGTATTATTATTCCAATTTTACAGACGAGTAAACAAGTTCGGAGAGTTTAAGTAACTTGTCCAAGGTCACACAGCATTAAGTTGAATCCAAAATCTTCTGACTTGAAGTCTAGTGCTCATTCCACTACCCAATTATCCCACTGTGATTGAGTGTTTAGAAAAGACAATTTATGTTTGAACATTATTACTTTAGAGTGGGGCAGCAAGTATATCAATTAACTTAAGTCTAGAAAAATAAACTCATTCGGATTTTTCAGTTTCTTTGTTACATGAGAAAGCTACCTCTTATCTGGAGTCACTGAATATCTCTAAGAAAGGCCAAAGGCAAGTATATTTAATTGTTACGAATCCAGACAGACAACAGAACACCTGTCAGATGCTCAAAATTCCTGGGTTATAGTTCAATTCGTTACTCAGAAATGACAAGAGTCTAAAACATATAGCCTCATAATCTTTTAAAGGTATTAAAACATGTAAATGATTCTACTAATAAAAAAATTCAGCTAAATCACAGCTTCATTGTGGTGAAATAAAAAGTGTTCCCTGCACATATTTTGTAAGCCAAGAGTGATTAAATGTGGAAGTAATCAAATATACAAGATGTATTCAGGGAACTGTCTGGTAGAGTAAAAGGTTTATGTATGATGGTTGTGGAAGGTAAATTTGGCCAGGAAACTTGGGGCAGATGTGAAGGCCTTGAATGCCGAGGAAAAAGTGTTTGAACTTTATCCACTCTGGAGTGGGGAGCCATGGAAAAATTTTAAGCAAGAAAGTAAGTGAAACAAGAAATGAGAGTCTTTAGGAAAATTAATCTGGCTGTGATTGAAAAAGAATTTGCAAGGGTGATTGATAGTGGAGACAAAGAAATCTGTTAGAAGGTTATTGTAGATCATTCATGAGATGATAAGGGTTTAATTCAGCAATGTTGCAGTGGAATAGAAAAGATGGGTCATTATAAAGGAAAATAAATAAATTTCATTATAAAGGAAAAATAAACTGGACTGGGTGCTGTTTGGATGTGAAGGGCAAGGAAGAAAGGAACAATCAAAGACAACTCAAGCATTGACATTTGGGGGAGTGGGAGAATAGAAAATCAAATGTCAAGAAAGAAAGTCAGATTTAGAGGAAAGGTAGTAAACTTGGCTTTAGGAATATTTCATTCCCCTCCTTAAAGATTTATTCACTTCTGAACACACTTGCAGGTACCTAAGGAATCATGGACATTTGCACAAATTTTCCATTATTGGGTATGCACTTGGATAGATGGTGCAATTCAAAACTCAAAACCAGACAATTTTCCTGGCATTGACCGTCAGTTGGGATAAGCTCCTTTGAAGCTTTACATCTTACTGGAGTATCACTTAGAATCTATTAAATACAATTTAAAAGAAGATTCTTCCAAGAGTAGATTTAAAGCAGATCTGAATTAAGAATCAACTGTCAAACAAACAAACCACGATGTAAAATAGGGGACTGTTTCAGCATTCTGATCAAAGGATCTGTCTTGAATCTTTCACATCCAAATGTTACACGCTAAAGCTTGCCTACTACGCAAAAGCTTTGGCAATGTTGTAAAATAATATGAGTACTATTAGCTTGTGAGAAAATGGCAATACAGCACAGTGGGTTCAGAACATAGGCTTTGGAATCAGCTCTGGATTTGAGTCCTAGCTCTAACATTTATTGTTCTTGGGCAAATAACTCAAACTCTGTGAGTCTCAAGTTCTTCATCTGTAAAATAGGGATAATGGTAGTAGCTACCTCAAGAGCTGTTGTGAAGATTAAGTGAAAGAATAAACATAAGTTGCCTGGCATGATGCCTAGCATACAGTTAGTGCTCAATAAACAAAAGCTATTATTTTTACTGTATATAGGCTAGATTGGTATAAGGCACATAGGGCCAGGGGAATAATGGAAAGCTATTGCAATAGTGCAGGTATCAAGTGACATAAATATAGAGAATAGGTTAACGTTTTATTTTGCATTTAGGCAAAATTTTAGACTCCTCTCCTCTCCTCCTGCTAACCTAGCTTTGTGATGCTACAACTTGAGTTTGGAACAAAGGTAGGGGGACTTTCCAGACACTGCAGGGACTTTCTAAGCAGTTTGTATGTCAGTGGTACAAATATAAATATCAAAAATTCTGCACAACAATTAGAGGCCGAGTGGATCCCTTTTAGAACATAACAAAGTAATTATACTTGAATGTGAGATATGAAATAATATTTATGTTTTTAATTATAACACCTTATAACCTATATATCTTTGTATGGTTTGCAAAAATTCTCACACACAAAACCTCATTCCAGCTCAAACTCTCCAGGCTAGATAGATAAACAGGCATTACTGCGCTGTGCCGCTCTGCTCAGTGTAAAGGAATGTGAGGTCATTAAAAATGTTCCACATGTTTTCCTCTCGTTCTTACTTTAACCCTTCTCTAGCAACCTGTGATATGTTTGGATCTTAAACCTTCTTTGTTATGACTAAGACCATTTTAAAGCCTTCACAAATAGAAAAGACATTTCTAGGGTTTTCCTACAGTTTGGTTACCAAGGAAACCATTTCCTTGATGTCTCTTTGTTTCTAGAATGAGGAGGGTCGCAGTATGGAACACAATGATAGATATCATTCACATAATATATATATCAAAATTTAATTGAGAAGTTTAATTTTGTTTAATTTTGGGGAGGAGGCTTGGTTAGAATTTCATGATTCTTGGAGATCTCACAATTCTTTCACACCTACTTAAGCTTCCTTTTCTTTTCCCAGGGATTTAGTTCTGCTAAAGACCAAAGAAGTTTTCCTTCTTTAAAAAGCAATATCCTTTCACTCACAAACATAACGTTGGGCAAAAGTTAGACACAAAATGGCACACACTATATGATTCCAAAGTTCAACAACAGGTAAAACTAATCTATAGTACTAGAAAGCAGGAGCGTGTCACCGTGGGTGGGGAGTGATAGTGGGAGGCTGGGGGCAAGGACAGGACAGTGGGGCTCTTTGGGGTCCTGTTCGTGATCTTTTTCTTGAGCAGTGTGCTGAATTCTTGGCCGGTGGAAACAAATCAATGCTATAAATACCAGAATAAAGCTCTGGTATTTAAGATGTACTTTCCCCTCGAATAATGAACATTTAAAGTAACACTTTACTCCATACACATTAAAGAAGTTACAGTGAGTTTTGAAACAAGGGCACATGTTACTAATTTTCCACCAAAGTGCCAATGGCTTAGGAGACTGAATGTGGACCTCCAGGGGTCCAGGGACACAGGCAGCACACACTCCAAGTGTCAAATGCCTTTAGGTTTCATGTTTGATTTTTTAAAAAATTCATAAAATGTTTACATTCTATTTCGTATTATCTGGGTTTGTAAGATTTAAAACAGTGTTTCACATATTCAAACAAATACTAATTAAATCTCCAAGTAAAATTAACGCTCTAGGAAGATAACCCATGTATATCCTGCAGAGGTAGGAGTCTTCTAGCTTGAGAGGGCTGACTTAGAGTTTTCCTAACCCTGTCATATGCATTATCTGATGTTGAAATGGAGAGACCATCAGACTATGAGTGAGAAAACCTGGATATCAACCTTGATGCTGCCATCCACAGCTGTGGAATCTTGGGCAAGTCAACCTGTTGGAGCCTTAATTTCTTCATTTATTAATATAAGCTGGGGAAAATAAATGGGTATCCAATGGGTTGTTGTCCCACACGTTCAGACAGAATTATGTGCCATTTTGCCATGCACATTTTTAGAATAAAGCTGGATCCACTTCCTTGATTCTCTGATGGAGAACTTCCTGTGGGGTGAGCTACAGAGAAGAGATCATCAAAATGGGCTTGTCATAGGGTGTTATGTGTACGTTAGCTTTCAAGCCCTAAACGAAACTTTGCTGCTTTGGCTGTAGCCTGTCCAGAACAACCGTTTGTCATAAACTTGCTATTTCTTTGTGCTGCTGTTACCTGGTATGTTTAAGTAATGAAACAGCTGCTGCATTTCAATAGACAAAGGCTTACAGTATGTCTGAGGCAAGGCATTTATTGCTAGGCTTTAAACTTCTTAAACAATTCCATATGGAGACTTGAGTGGCAGAACACTTAATGTAAACTTTCAAAGGAAACTGCCCACCAAATTCTGAACTTTATGAAAGTTGTCTGAAACATATTCTTTTTCAGAGGGCCGAGTACCCATTCCCATTTCAAAGAGAAAAGGCCACAGCATTGCTTTACACAGACCAGGAAGAAATAGAGGACCCTGTTCGAGGCATTTATTGGTTCTGGAGGAACAATTAGCTTTTTCACCCAGACCCATGTAGGGTTAAGTGGACAGAATTTAGAATTAGGAGTCAAACTATTAGTTTTCTAGTTGGGGTTTTATTATTAATTCTCTCACGTGAAGATCTCTTCACTTTAGATCAAATTTAAAAATCAGCACACATACATGGCACAGTGCTAGGTGTTCATTGTGTTCCAGTTTCCTTGCACTCAACAGGGTACTTCTGTAATTAACAAAAAGGGCTTGGGCACTCTGTACAATGAGATGCCACATTTTCAAAAATTGAAATAAAATATATAAATATTTTTAAATGTATAAAAATGTATAATATTTTTAAAATGTATAAAACTATACATTTTATATATATGTAGTAAAAAAAAGCACATAAAATACTACTCAAGAAAAGCAGTCATTCTAGATATGTAAAATTAGTTTCTGGTAGATACAAAAAGTTACATTTTAAACAAAGATAACCATAATTTCATAAGCATTCAGCATTACATGATATGTTTGCCTTCTTCACAACCCTATTAGTTTCTGCTTCAAGGTTTGACCTTGGAGATCAGGTCTCAATTGAAGTCCCCTTTCTCATGACTCTTATGTGAGGTCTCTCTCAAGACAACTGCTTTAATGAAATGTTTAGCCATTTCATTAAAGCAATTAACCACACCAGTGAGGAGTGAGAGAAATTACCCCTACATTTCTTTGTGCGTGTGTGTGTTTGTGTGTGTTTCGTGAGAAGGTGAAAGTAGGATAGATTTGCAATAGGTTTTTTTTCTTTTAACTAATTCGTGTCAAGCTACTCCTCACAGCTACAGACAGGAAGTGCTATTTCCTGTGCTGATGATTTAATATAGTGCAGAGCAAAGCAGCGTTTGAACTGATGGCAGCACTAATGACTCTTGGTAAAACAGTGAAAAGATAAATGATCCTTAATCAGGAAAATGTTTAAATAAGCAAGTGCCTGGATATACCACACAAAACAACCTGAATTCATTTAAGTAAAGTTAAGAGGATAATTTTTTAAATACACAGACTATTTGTTTAGTACTTTCTGTTTTTCTAAATGGCTTACGGTCACATTTATTATAATCTCTGACAGTTCTGTGAGGTACCTTGGTGTTCTTCCTGTAGCTTTAGAAGCGACTGACTTCAACTCAGAGGTGCAAAATGATTTGCTTCAGGTCACACAGCAGGCACATTGGTCAAGCTTAAGAATAAAATTCAGTTTCCACATTCCCAATTTATTGCTTACCTGATAAAGCTGGTACTTCAAAGTATCCTGCTAACCTTGTTTGAATACACAAAATGTGTATGAAAGTAGAGTAAGTTAAAAACAAGATTGTTCACATGAGTGCTTAAGGTTTCTTACAGTCAAGGAATGCAGGGATCATAGACAATGAATGGACTGTCATATTTAGAAATAAAATTTTGAAGTGAATCTTGAAACATGGATAAGGGCTATTTATAGTTCTTAAATAGGCAGCCATATTAATTTCTTACAATTATATTTTTCACAGTACTTTCATATATTCTATCATCTGGAACAAATCCCTAAATCAGATAAACGTACTATGATTCTACATATGGAGGAAACAGACACACAGAAGTTAAGTGACTCAACTTAGGTCAGCAGAGTCCATAGTAGAACTGGGTTTTAGAACCCAGCTTTCTCCTAAACTCTACTTTGGGGCTCTTTCCACTACTTTGCCATCTTATAATATATCCTTGGTTTAAATAAAAATATGTACTTAGGAGATAACTAGGAATAAAACTGTTGGTGTCTCACTTGTCAAGATTCAGAAAAGCCTGCTATAAAACACCTCATTATAACCTCGTATCTAAGAGACAATTTCTCAAATAACTTGTGGTATTATTTGTACTTTTAAAACTTAACCACCAAAAGAACTAATCCAGACCACATAACTAAAGTATCATATCCTAACTACTATAAATAACCTTAAAAAGGGAGATATTCTAGACAATATAGATCCATTGATGTATAGTCTAGCAGAATAATTTTGAGAGCTGAGGTTATATCATCCTTACCTTAGAAAAGCAAAGTTCACTGACTTTCTATCCAAGGGAATAAAGCAAAAAGCCCTTTCCCAGGTTAAAATAGCATCCCGTAGTTTTTAGAAGCTGAAAATAATCATATTAACATACAATGTGTGTGTGTGTGTGTGTGTGTGTGTGTGTAGGAACAAATATATCCTTTGCCTTTAATCTCAAGGTCTAGGAGCCTGGTTTTATTGGTGGCTTTGCAATTAATTTATACCATGACCACAACTGTGGTGTTTTTGCTCTACTTTATTGTGAGCAAATTCACACCCTTCTAGAAGCAAGCCAAATGGGAATACCTCAGTGCTATAGCTAGAAATTTTAAGTTTCATTTCCTAGGTTCTCTTTCACTTGTCAGTCACTTACCACTTGTAATGGAAGATGAGCCTGGTTATAGGTATGTCAACTACCCAGAAAATATCACAAAAATTCTGAAGAGAATGTGAGCAATTTCCATGCTAGGATGGGCTAGAAATAAAAGGGAGACAGTCTATAATCACTTACATTATTGATCATAAGGTGCATTATCGTTTTTGGAATTAGATCTCGGATACATTTGTTGATAATAGACATGTAGGAATCTACGAGGTTGCGAATGGTCTCCACTTGTCTCTCCAATTGTGGGTCCATGGAAAAGTTTTCTGCTTGGCCATTCTCATCATTTTCAGTCTAACAGAAAAGAAACAGAATATGGGTTATCTCACATTCGCACAGAAGAAAACAAAATACCAGACATTATTAGATGACCAACTTCTGCTTAGCATATTTGGACTTATACTACTAGATGGTAACATCTTTATCTTATCTCTCACCCATTAGTTCTGAAAAGAAATCAGAACCCTGCAGTTATTATTCTACTTTTAGCCTGCCACATTCTAGGAAAAACAAGTATTCCAATTCTCATGAATGTTGAGATGAATAACCAAATAAACAGTGCACCTAACAACATACCTCTGGAGGACAATCTAATCTTAAACCATTTGCAAACTGGCCAAAGAACTGAATCCAAACATATGATGCAGAGGTCAACCTCTGGGAGGAGTCTCCAGGGATTCTATAGATTAGAAATAACCTTGGTGTTGTTCTGGCACATCTAGGTCTGCTCTGGAATGGATCAACATTTGGATCAACCCATATTCAAAGCTAAATTTCTTAGGCTGGCCTGAAGCCAAATAAGAGATATAGAAGATAATTTATTCTTCCATGCACTTGCTGGAATTTCTTATGTAAATTCATGCTTCTGTCATCACTACTAAAGGCTGGCTCCATTGTGAAAAACTTACAATTTTAACTTCCAACTTGTTATTCTTTGAATAAAACAGAGCATATATATACAAAAAGAATTTATTTGTACAACACGAGAGAAGCATCTGTTTTCTATACTATGGAACTTGAGTTAATTAATCTTGGCTTATCCACCAGAGGCTGGGTTGGAATGGCATCTTCATCATTAAGGGCTGACCTATTGGCTTGGCATTGAAATCAATTTAGAACAAATGGTCTCCATTTCAAGTCAGGTTGAACCACCTAAACCCTAGAACATGATACAGATATTGTTAGTGGTCTGGCTACTTTCTAGCATTTGGAAAGATTTAATTATGAATATAAAAAGGAGAAATAATTTATTGCTTCTAATGTGGATGTGAAGTACTTTTCTTTGGAAATGTACATACTTTGATCTGCCAGGTTTTCAATCATTTAATCGGTTCTAGGCAAAGCATTGTGCTAAACAGCTTAACTGGATCTATAAATGACAGGCCTTTCCTTTGAACCAATATGCATGTGTGAAAGACATATTGATAAGCCACAAAATCAACAATAACAAAGATAGAAATTTGTTCTAATCATTTATACAGGCTTCTCTTAATCAGAAATATCTAATATTTAAAAAGACACTTGAAAATAATATATGCTTAATTCATTTCCCAATCCTGACAGTATGACCCCACGCTTCAGGATAACAGTATGAGAACATTTCTGAGGCATCTTACTGCTACAAAAGCAAGCCAGATGATTGGAAGTTTCAAAAATGACAGTTGTTCCCCTATACTGTTTCTTTTAAAATGGTTTTTGGTCACTGAAAAATCAAATTAATTAAAATCTTGTGCAGTTCTTTATTTTTATTATTAGTTTGTGATGGAGGCACAATAGGACCTGGGATAAATAGATAAAGGGCTAAGGCCACAAAGTAGTAAAATGATAGTGCAAAGGTCAGCCAGCCTTGGCAATGAAAAAACCAATCACGTTCTCAGACTTCTTTCTGGGGCATAAAAACCACTCTAAATGTGCAAATGCCTTCTACACTGCACCAAAATTCTAAGAGTCAGTGGTAATTGCTATGCTGTTTTAAAGATACTGTATTTGAATGTGAAAATTTTAGGTTCAAATTTGGGTTCTATCATACTGGTTGTGTGACCACACTTTGGTTTACTAATGTGACTGAGACTCAGCTTCTTCATCTTTAAAATGGGGAAATACTTACCTGGAAAACCTGTGGCAGCTAAATGAGATGATGTATATGAAATGGCCTAGCAGAGGACCTCACGGGTACTCAAAAAATGTTAATTTCTTTCCTTCCTTTCTGAATGTTCATGGAATATGAGACAGCTGCTTGACTCTCAACAAACATGAAAATTTAAGATGAAAAATTTTGAGCATAAAACATTTTCAACTCAAGCAATATAAAAATGCCAAACTGTGTGTGTATATATCTAAATGTATATATAGGTGTATACACACACACACACACACACACACCCCATGTCTTCTGCAAGGTATTCCCCTTGCCTGGAACCCCTTCTTCCCACCACTCTTTGCCCTACCTGTGAAGACCTCTCATCTTTCACAGCCCTGCTCTACCATCCCCTCTCCTAGACAAGTTCCTGATGGCCATCGGATCCTCTACCACTCCTTCCACACTTCAACTGTGCTTGCACTCACTCATTTATTTAATATCCAGCTTACTTTTATGCTTCTCTCTCTACTAGACTACAGGATCTTGTTTATCTCTCCCTTCTTAGCACCTAGCACAGAGCTTGGTGCACAGGAGGAGGAAAGGGAGATGGTGGAGGAGTTTATACTACAACTGGGTTTTCCAAAGTCACGGAAGCCACCCCAGTGCATTCCAGGGTCTCCAGGAATGCCTACTTGCTAGAGAAACCAGAGACTAGAGAAACCCCAAGTTGATGAGTTAGGATCTACTACTACTTGATAATGATGATAAAATGATTATGGAATTAATGTATATAAATGAGAACAGATGACCTACAGCTTTGTGAAGAAAACATCTATATAAAGCAACATAAACCTCCGTTATGAATACAGTACAATTCAGTTTGTCTCTCTGGCCTAAAACATTTTTGGATTTTATTATTGTATTTAGCAGTAGGAGGTGATGGCATTTCAAAATCAACCTACTATTATACCTCCTCCCCGGAACATTTATTGAGCACTTATTGTGTTTCAGGTAATGTGCCAAGCACTCTATATAGAAGGTTTGCACCACAACCTTAGGACATGGGTACAATTGTTATTGTCAACCTATAGAAGAACACATTAAGGCTCTGAGAGCTGAAATTTGTTCAATAAATAGAAGATGAATATGATTTTAAACCAATTTCTTTTTTTCTTTAGGCATTAAAAACTGAAAGTATTATGAAACAGTGAAACATCCATAATATATCAAGTTAGTCTTGTAGATAAAACAATAAGTATAAAGAGAATTTCTAGGAAAAAAAATCTTTAAAGTACTGATATTTATAAAAAACGATTTAGCTAAAAGAGAAAAGCTGAATAAATAACATATATTAAATGAACCTCCAGGAATATGAAATACCATGAAAATTTTATCATCCACATTTTCTTATAGAAACACTGATTTTTCCCAGTTTTACACCATTCTCAACATTTAGCCTTGTTTTACATTTTTGCCTATCAAAATATGCAAAAGACATTGACTTTCACTTTTGAAACCAGATGCAATTAAAAAGCAAAACATCAGAGTGAACGGAGAACACTGGTTTAATTCTCAAAATTAAAAGAAAAAAATACAGGCATTCCAAAATAACCAGTAAAACAATCTGAAATTCTCTTTAGCTTTTGGAAACACAGGTAGACACATGCTTACATGCAAATTTTAACTATTCTGATGATACAGTGGACGTGATGGGGAGTCACTGAATTCAGAATGCAAATTTGATTTCTTTTCTGATTTCAGATAGAAACAGTAGTTGTGCCTTCCAGTATGTCTAAGATGAATGGGAAAAAATGTATATAGGTGGAATTTTTCTTTTAACTGAGTAATTGCAGAGAGCAAACACTCCCTTTTCTCTAACCCCAGTTCTAACCAAATTCTCTATTGTGCTTTTTTCTGTATGTATACTGTGTATGACTATATATTTTTTCTTTGTTTAAATTATAGGATTGCAATAGGATTCTTTGCAGTTGAAGCACTGAAGTGACAGCTGTTTATCATTATCTTCATCAAGGGAATGTAAAATAAAAATAGTAATTTGTCTCTGATCTTTGAGGCAAAAAAGAATGGTCTGCAAACATTTAACCTTTTATGTGCAGGTTCAGTGATGTTGTTTACAAAATGTGAATAATATTGTAGAAACCAGCTTTCATCTGAAAAATACAATAGACAGGCCTTCCTACTGCATTTTTTTAAAATATCTTTTGAGAAATCTAATTCAGTTTAAACAATAAAAAAACCTAGCATTGTAAATGTGAAGTTGTTTATAAAAATTACTGTAACTTTCTTTCTTAAGAAATTATTTGCACAGTATTTAAGAAACAGACTATTTTACAAAATTTTAATTTAAAAGGTTCCTCTTAAAGTCTTACTACTTTAATAAGTGAGGGAATTAAAATGTTGAATTAGAAATTATTCTCACCAGACCTTGAAGCATCCGTTATAGAAGCTCCGGGCTTGACTGGAATGTCTATTCTTCCTGTGTTTTGTTTTTATCTTTTCTCTTTCCTTAAATCTCTTATTTGATTATGTCATAGGTTTATTTGAAGATCATTGAAACCATCTAAATAAGGTTGGTAACTTCAATTCTTTAAAAGTAGAATAATAGAAATGGAAAGTATCCTGGCAGTATGTAAACATAAAAATACCATAAACCTAATGCGGGCGGGGGGGGTTGCTGCATCTCTTCTCACCCATGGGCAATATTGGCCAATAATCTATGTATCTATACAAGTTACTTTTCCAGATAACTGATGCTTGCCACCTTTTAAACATCTATTATTATTATTATGTAATTCTCCACTACCTTAAACAAAGAGTAAAAAGTACTATTTAACTTGACACTGTTACCATGGTAATGGACCTTCAAATTTTCCAGCCCCACATTATTGAGAATGTTTTCACTGAAAATCTTTCCCCACTCCCAAACATTCACTTCTAATTTGATGAAGCTAGTAGGATATGGTTAGGGTGGTGTCGGTGCTCATCTCACCATCAAAAGTGATCTACAAATACCGTGAGATAAAATTGTGTTTTTCCAAATGCTACTAGGATGACCAAATATAGTCCCATGAGAAATGCCTTATAGACATAAAACAATTCTTCATGATGTCAGTCATGATGAAGGCTCTTTTTGATTCAGAATGATTCCTTTGCTGTTGCTAATTCTGTAACATCAATTCATCACAGTGTTTACATATCCAAGTAATCAGATATTACAATCACAAGAAAAATCCCAGTAGTTTCATTTGCAAGAAGATAAAACCTGAAGACTAGGGGGAAAAATGACACAAGAGTAATCTATGCTTTCGGAATTCTACCTTCATTACCTAAAAATACATAACTGTATGGAAATTTTAAATTATTATATCCATTATACTATTTGCTTAGCAGACATTCTTAAAGCTCATTCATTTCAGAATCAGAGTGTTAATGGGGTTAGAAGGTCTATACAATAAAAAACTGTGTCTTATTACAAAGATTGAAAAATGGGCAAAAGTATGGAAGAAAATCATAAATATTATAAAGCAAAATCTGTCAATTGTTTTGTTCTTTAAAAACATTTACATGAATGAATATAGATGCACTATAGTAAAGTTAATAAAATTCTAGAGAAACAGGGGCAACAAAGTTCAAGTCTTATGAAAGCATCATGGGAGATCATAATAGATAAACTACATAGCAAAATAACAGCATAGGTATGCAATTGGTCTTATTTCCTTCTTTCTTATATTATGAGGTAGATAAGCTTTCAAAGTTCAATATCAGTACAATTATACTTGCTTTACATGCAGAAACTTCTTAGTAGAAAACAAAAGAAAAAGAGTGCAATGCATTATAAAAAAACACACACAATGGTAAAACTCTGTGGGTAGAATCATTTCTTTTGAGGGTAAAATGATGATGCTCTAAATAATACAGCTATAATCAAGGGTTTTAAATTTCCCTGAGATCCACTAAACACTGTAGTTGATAAAGCTGCCACCTGTATTCAACTTTAGACTCCCCCAAAGGCCTCAAGATAACTTTTTCAGCCATCCCTACATGCGGAATTAGTAAGTACACCTTTCTCAGACATTCCAGAGCCCAGTGGCCTTACCAGGTGTTCCCGATCAAAAACAAAACAAAACAAAACAAAACAAAACCCCTAAAAGCCATTTTAGAAAATTTGGATTCATTTATGTTAATAGGAGAGATGCAAGTAAAATCAGAAGTAATTTGCCAGGTTGGGCTATTATAACAATCTTGTTTCTAATATTCAAAGATACAATATATGTGATGATGGCAGTGGACCGCATCTGACTGGGTCACCAAACAGCATGTACATGTCCCAAAGTTGGAGAGCTACTTCTCAAGTTGCCAAAAACAGAATTTCTTCTGTCTCTGTAAACACTCATGCTCAATTAAGAAATAAACTAAATTTAAGGGAGCTTGTCTCAATTTAGCCAAACTTTTAGTTTAGTGAAGATGGTATACAAAAAAATATATAGAGGATGCTAAAACTACTGATATGGAGAATAAGATTGATTGGACAAAGTTCTGTATTCTGAGAGTACTGACCATTGGGTCTGGAGTTTATTTTCTTCTTGTTACTTCTCTCTATCCTTCTTCTGAAATTGAGAGAGAGGAAGAGAGTATGTGTGTTGTGTGTGTGTTGCCTGCTTGACAATATGGAGGATGTAAAGTACAGAAAACAAAACTGTCTTCACTTCATCTTAATCCTGGTGTTTGCTTTCACTGTCAGATTTGTCTATTTCTTATGAAGTGGTAGAAACTGAGCGGCAACATTAAGGCAACATAAGTTGCTTAAAAAGTAGCAACTTATGGTTACATTTATAATAAAATTAAAACTATTCTAAGGTAAATTTTATAAAAAGATGCAATTATTATTTGAAACAATCCTGTACTATCTTAAAATTTGTAGTACATGAGATTGTCCTGAGGGCTGTATTAGTAAGATTTTTAAGTATGACTTGAGGTATAAGAGAAAAAGTCGACATTGGTTTTTAAAAGTTTCTTCCTCTGGACTATTTTTAAAGTAGTTTAGGAACAAAAATCAGGTTTCAACCACTAAAAAACATTAATGAGTTTATAATTCTAAATAATGATATTTTTGACCAAGATGTGTCTTTACAAAGCAACAAGGTAACTTTAAAGTTACAAATGTTGCTAAGAAAGTGTATTACTCCATGTATTTACATTTCCTCCCAAATTTCACTTTTTTCTAACCACGGCTTAGAATTCCTAAAATTATTATTAGTGAGTACCATGATTTTCCCTTTGCCAATTGTTTATGTCTACTTAATCCATATAAACCACTTTCAAATTAAGTAGATACGATCTCTGAATTAAAGAGGTTTTAGTTAAATGAGAAATTTAATAGAATGACTTTTCTTAAAAATTCTCATCACAAAATTTCATACTTCATTGGTGGCCAAATGAATCAAAAAGTGATGTGACAACATTATCCATCTAATTCAATATAATTTCTATCCATATTCCTTAATCATTTATAAAATATATGGGAATATGCATAGAATAGAAGGGGCATGATACCTATTTTTAGAGGGCTCATAACTGAATGCATATGGCTTAAAGGTATCATGTAAAGATAACTTCACATAACATCAAGGTGGTATGTTCGATTAAAACCAAAAAGGACTCAAAATAAATAAATGAAATAATTCTGGATGGTAATTCTTACCATATCAATAGAACTCTTGTCAAATTTAATTATATTTTCCATATTACCATGAATAGCATATTCTACCAAGTCTGTAGGAGAACTACCAAATCAAAGAAGCTATAAGGAAAACCTCTAGATGAAACACACATTTGCAGAATTCATCAAATATAAGTTTTAAAAAACTCACCTGACTCAGGGGAATATTCCAAATGCCCAATCCACTTTCATTTGAGGAAAATTTAGTATGATTAAATTATGAATAGGAACAATGACCTAATTATATCTTGACTGTCACTAATTTGCTTTGTGATTTTAGTGAAGTTAAAGTTAAGAAGTTACTTTCCTTCTCTAGGCCTTAATTTCTGGGCCTGCAAGTGGGGATTATTTTAGCACCTTATGTATTTTATAGGATGGGGCAGGTGAGACATCATCA
This sequence comes from Daubentonia madagascariensis, assembly GCA_023783475.1. NCBI lineage: Eukaryota > Metazoa > Chordata > Mammalia > Primates > Daubentoniidae > Daubentonia > Daubentonia madagascariensis. Next base: position 31,204,954 of record JAKFHU010000978.1, read on the forward strand.
AATGAGATAATGCAGAAAAGGCACTTACCACAGTGCCAGACATAGATTAAGTGCTCAAGAGATGTTAACCATTTTTATTATTTGAGATACATGATGTAAATGACATATGAATTTACAAAATTCATAATTATGAGCTTGGGTTAAAGAAAAAAAGAATTCAAAGGGTCCCTTGCAGACAGACTCTCTTTCCTTGGGAGTGTTTTCTACATCAGAGAAAGAAATTGGGCTACAATCTTACTAATAAATTTTGTGAGTTTATTATAACAAATGTATTAGATCCTTTACTACCTATCTGAATATAAGAACACTGACAATCTTCAGAGGCCCTTTCAGCCCTAATATTCTGTGACTGTGAGAAAAGGAAGGTGTATTTAAGTCAGAACTATTCAGAAATGGCACATGTCTAAGGGGCACCAATTCACTACAAGAATTCAAGCAAAGCCTGCTAGACAGGCTGGAAAAAAGAACAGAGAGCATCAGTGAGTTTGATAAGGGGAGCTAGAACTGATGGCTTCTGAGAATTCTTTCCAAAGATTTTGTGATTCAATAGTGTGTCAAACCTATAGATATATTCACTGCTTTTAGCTCTGAAATTACCAGGCTGTTAAGGAAAATATATAAATTTGCTGGTAAATGGAGAAAAACAGTAGCTTTATCTAAAATATTTCCAGGAAGGCAGAAAAAGAAAATAATTATCAGTTAATAACTTTTAAATGGCTTCACATACACCATCTCAGTAGATCTTCACAACAATCTTTTGAGACAGAAGTACAGAGAGGGAATAAATAATGGTAGTATGGAGTTAGACCAGTGGGTTCTGCTACTTACTAACTCTGGAATCTCGGGAAGGTTAATTAACCTCTGTGTGCTTCAGTTTTCTGTCAAATAGAGTAATACTACTACCTACAATAATTATTACCCTTCAAAGGATTGTTGTGTGGATTAAATAAATTACTAGTGTAGAAATTCAGAAGAAAGCCTGGCACATAATAATTACTCAACAAATGTTGGCCATTATTATTTTCTCTCTTTTTTAGAAAGAAGATATTAAAACAGAGAGATGTGCCTAAAGTCATAGAGACAGTAAGATCCAAACTGAACTCTGATCTAATTTTCCTTGTGCACATTTCATCCTCTTCATATACCATGTCACTGCTTCTGCTCATTAGCGATACCTCAATAAAACTGAGTACTAAAAGGGAAATTAAGTAGAAAATGACAAACTTTTTGCAAATGAGAACATTTTCTTACTCTTCCAACAGGTGATGATAGAGTGTTTTAGCATCCCAAAGAAATAAAATCCAGTGCTGTCCAATAGAAATATAACCCTAGCCATATCTTTGGTAGGCCACATTAAGAAAGGAAAAATAAAGTGGTGAAATTCATTTTAATAATGTTTTATTTAACAAAATATATGGAAAAATTATAATTTTGACATGTGTTATGGACTGAGTTGTGTCCCCCCGAAATTCATATGTTGAAGCCCTAACCCCCACTACCTCAGAATGTGACTATATTTGGAGATAGGGGTTTTAAAGAGGTAATTAAGTTAAAATGAAGTCATTTGTGTTAGCCCTAATCCAGTATGACTGGTGTCCTTATAAGAAGAGAAATATAAACATAGGCACACACAGAGGGAAGACCCTATGAAGACACAGGGAAAAGATGGACACCTACAAGGCAAGGAGAAAAGCCTCAGATGAAACCAACCCTGCTGACACCTTGATCTCAGACTTCCACCTTCTAGAATTGTAAGAAAATATACATTTCTCTTGCTTAAGCCACTCACTTTATGGTAATTTGTTATGGAAGCCCTAGCAAACTAATACAAACTGTAATCAATCAAAATAAAAATTATTAATCACATATTTTGCATTTTTTTTTTGGTACCAAGTATTTGAAATCCAGTGTGTATGTTACAGTTACAGCACATCACCATTTGGACTATCCACATTTCTTTCTCTTGCCTAATTGCTCTGGCTATTGTCGTACTATGTTGAATAAAAGTGGTGAAAGTGGACATCATTGTCTTGTTCCAGTTCTTACAGAGAAAGGTTTCAACTTTTCCCCATTCAGTGTGATGTTAGCTGTGGGTCTGTCATATATGCTGAGTTATGTTCCTCCTATACCTAATTTGTTGAGAGTTTTTATCATGAAGGGATGTTGAATTTTATGAAATACTTTTTCTGTGTCTATTGAGATGATCATATGCTTTTTGTCCTTTATTCTGTTGATGCAGTGTATCACATTTATTGATTTGCATATGTCAAACCCCCCTGTGTCCCTAAGATAAATCCCACTTGATCATGGTGTATAACCTTTTTAATGTGCTGTTGGATTCGGTTTGCTAGTATTTTGTTGAAGATTTTTGCATCTATGTTCACCAGGGATATTGGTCTGTAGTTTTCTTTTTTTGTTGTTCTTGTCTGGTTTTTGTGTCAGGGTAATGGAATGAGTTGGCAAAATTCCCTCCTCTTCAATTTTTTGGAATAGTATGAGAAAAATTGGTGTTAGTTCTTTAAAAATTGGCAGAATTCAGCAATGAAGCCATCCAGTCCTGGGTGTTTCTTTTTTGGGAACATTTTTATTACTGATTCAATCTCTTTGGTCATTATTGGCCTATTCATGTTTTCTGTTTCTTCCTGGTTCAATCTTGGTAGGTTGCATGTGTCCAGGAATTTATCCATTTCCTCTAGGTTTTCCAATTTGTTGGCATATGGATGTTCATATTAGTCTTTAATGATCCTTAGTATTTCTGTGGCATCAATTGTAATGTTTCCTTTTTTATTTCCTATTTTATTTATTTGGGTCTTCTCTCTTTTTTTCTTAGTCTAGCTAATGGTTTGTCAATTCTGTTTATCTTTTTTAAAATCCAACTTTTTGTTTTGTTGATCTTTTGTATTTTTTTAGTCTCTATTTTTGTTTATTTCTGGTCGGATCATTATTATTTCTTTCCTTCTCCCTTCTTTCTTTGGGTTTGGTTTGTTCTGGCTTTTTCTAGTTTCTTGAGGTACACTATTAGGTTGTTTATTTGAAATCTTTCTACTTTTTTGAGGTAGGTTTTCATTGCTACAAATTTCATTCTTAGTACTATTTTTTCTGTATCTTATAGGTTTTGGTATATTGTGTTTCTATTTTCATTTGTTTCAAGAAATTTGTTAATTCCCTGCTTAATTTCTTAATTGACCCATTGGTTGTTCAGGAACATGTTTAATTTCCATGTACTTATACAGTTTCCAAAGTTCCTCTTCTTATTGATTTCTAGTTTTATTCTATTGTGGTCAGAAAAGATACTTGATATAATTTTGATTTTTAAAAATTTGGTGAGCCTTGTTTTGTGGCCTAACATATGGCCTATCCTGGAGGATGTTCCATGTGCTGGTGAGAAGAATATGTATGCTGCAGCTGTTGCATGAAATGTTCTGTAAATGTCTGTTAGGTCCATTTGTTTATAGTGCAGTTTAAATCCAATGTTTCTTTATTGATTTTCTGTCTAGATGATCTGTCCAATGCTGACAGTGACATGTTTAAGTCCACAACTATTATTGTATTGAGGTTTAACTCTCCCTGTAGATCTAATAATATTTGTTTTATATATCTGGGTGCTCAGGTGTTGGGTACATATACACACACACACACGTATATACATATATACACACACAACTGTTAAATCCTCCTGGTGAATTGACCACTTTATCATTATATAATGACTTTGTCTCTTTTGACAGTTTTTGACTTAAAGTCTTTTTTATCTGATACAAGTATAGCTACTCTTGCTCATTTTTTGTTTCTGTTTGCATGCAATATTTTTTTTTTGCATCCCTTTAATTTCAGTCTATGTGTATCTTTATAGGTGAAGTGAGTTTTTTTTTAGGCAGCATATAGTTAGGTCTTGTTTTTTTATTCATTCAGCCAGTCTGTATCTTTTAATTGGGGAACTTAATCCATTTACAGTCAAGGTTATTATTGATAAGTGAGGACTTACTCTTGTCATTTTGTTAATTGTTTTCTGGTTGTTTTGTATATCCTTTGTTTTTTTTCTTCCTCATTTACTGTTTATCATTGTAGTTTGGTGGTTTTCTGTCATGATAAGATTTTATTCCTTTCTCTTTCTCATTTGTGTATCTGCTCTATCAGTGAGTTTATACTTTCATGTGTTTTTATGATGGTATAGATATTGTCCTTTTGCTTCCAGGTGCAGGACTCCTTTAGCATTTCTTGTAAGGCTGGTCTAGTGGTGATGAATTTCCTCAGGTTTTGCTTATTTGGGAAAGACTTTATTTCTCCTTCATTTCTGAAGAATAGATTTACTGGATATAGTATTCTTGGCTGACAGTTTTTTTTTTTTCTTTCACCACTTTGAATATATCATTCCATTTTTTCCTAGCCCGCAAGGGGTTTGCTGAGAAATCTGCTGTTAGTCTCATTAGGATTCCCTTATATGTGACTTTACACTTTTTTCCTGCTATCTTTAGAATTCTATCTTGGTCTTTGACTTTTGATAGTTTGAATACCATGTGCCTAAGAGAGGACATTTTTGAATTGCATATATTTGGGGACTTTTGAGCTTCCTGGATCTGGATGCCCATATTTCTCCCAAGATAGGGGAAGTTTTCACCTATTACTTCATTAAGTAGGTTTTCTATGCCTTTTTCCATCTCCTCTTCTGAAATTCTCATACTGTGAATAATTTGTTTGCATAATGGTGTCCCATATGTCCTGTAGTCTTTCTTTATTCTTTTCTATTCTTTTGTCTTTTTGTTTGACTAGGTTATTTCAAAAGACCTGTCTTCAAGTTTTAAAATTCTTTCTTCTGCCTGATCTAATCTATGTTGAAGCTCTCAACTGTATTTTTTTCATTCACTGAATTCTCCACCTCCAAAATTTGATTGATTCTTTTTTATGATATATATCTCTTTTTAAAATTTCTCAGTCAGAAAAATATGGAATACTCCTTGAATTTGTGTGCCACCTTTGTGGAGGGGCCATGCTAACCTTCTCCACATCATTCCAATTTTAGTATATGTGCTACCAATGTGAACACCCACAAATGATTTTCTAACTTGTGGACTTTCTAGACCTTCAGCTGGGTTCTTATATGAACTTACTGGCCATATGGTTGCTCATGAATATCCTAAGCACAGAGACAAGATTCTTCTTTCTTCAAAATCAGATAAATTTGCTAATAATCAGTGTTTCAATGAAAAATTTGTCAGAGGGCTAAGACTAAATTTACTATTTAAATTGATATTGGGGAAAACCTGTGGGGTTTTCTTAGTTGTTTGTTTGGTTGGTTTTTGTTTTATTTTGTTTTTTAAAATCTAGGTTTGCTTTAGCATGTCTTAACACATTTTCACTGAAGACTGATGTTAACTGGAATATAACCAAAATGGGTTTTAAAGCCACTACTCATGACAAATCCTGTATCTTTAAGGATTATGACTACTCACACCCAGTGATTGGTTATTTTTACTCTTCTCTATGCACTCATCTACAGGATGTGCAACTCATAGTTTTGCTTGCTAGGGCAATCTAATCATTTAGGCAAAAACAGTTAAAACACAGGGTAGGCTTTACATAAACTTCTACAGTATCATTTCTCACTTTGGGGTTTGTGGATCTATTCCTGGGGATATGAAAATTTTTAATGACAATTTAAAAATTTTGTGTTCTCATTTTACTATAATCTTCTAAAAATGCAATGACCTTAATGACTACATTTTTTTTATTTCATGTGTTGATATTTTAGCTGGCATTTCTAAAAGATAAGAGCTTCTTTTCAGAAGTCATAACCACAATACCATTATCACATGAAAAATATTTAACAAGAATTGCTTAACATCAATGACTACTTTTAAGAATCTTTTCATTTGAGAAATTTTAATATATGTAAAAGTAGACAGAAGATAGAGAATAGTATAAAATAACCTCTCGGTGCTCATTACTTTAACAATTCACAACATGGCCAATCTTGTTCCATCTATACTCCTCAATTATTTTGAGGCAAACCCTAGACATCACATAATTTTACCTGTAAATATTTCAGTATGTATTCCTAAAAGATAAGAACACTTAGAAAACATAACACAATACTATTATCATATCTAAAATATTAATAATTTTAACACTATTATGTATTTAGTGTTTATATTTCCGAAATTGTCTTTGGAAAAAGTGTTTTTAAGTTTATGTGTTTGAATTAGAATTCAACTACGTCCATACATTGTGATTGGTAGATACGTCTCTTAGGTCTACGTTAACCTACAGACTTCTCTTCCATCTTTTTCAAATTTTTTTCTTGCAATTTATTGTTTTTGTTTTTAAAAAAAGGCTCATTCCCACCCCTCTCCCCCATCTGGATTTGGCTGATTGCATCTCCTGCATATCATTTAATGTGTTCTTCCACTCCCAATATTTCCTGCAATTTGGTACTTAGATCTGGATGCTCAATAATTACTCTTTAACTGACTCTTTTTGAGTTAGTAAAAGGTATCTATATCAAAATTGACATGAAGACTAGATATTAATGTTGTAGAGCAGAATATGACCCCTTTATATACAGTGTAAGATAATTTTCTATGGTACTTGTAGAGTCTATATTGGTCTAAACCAGTTCATTGACGAATAGATAATTATTACGGTCAACCTATGCTATATAGTAAACATTTAACATATTATGAGAAATGTACTAGGTTTCCTGGGAGATTATAGGGAGGGACATAGCTCAATTTGTGCTCCTAAGAAGTTTCCATCTTTTGGGGGAGGTGCCAGTTAACAGGCAGAAAACAACATGACATAATGATAGCATGTAATAAGTGCTAAGTGGTAAGATAATGGGTAATTGGCTTTCCAAGACAGGAAAGGTTTCTAGAGGTTTCAGGAGCCAGACAAGTCTATAGAAAGAAAATGGGTGAGACTTGACCTGGTTGCATTGGTGCATGCAGACATTGAGAAGGCATCCAGGTGAGGGGAACAAAAAGAACAGAGGTAGAAATTGGCTTGATGTGTTTGGGAAAATATTAGGGAGGGCATGGTGACAAGCAGGTTGAGTAGGAGGAGATACGGTTGAATTGTGAAATGAGAGGTTAGACTGTGGAGAACTTGAGTTAGGCTGAAGAGATGAGCTGGGATGTGGTGGGCTTGCAAGTTCCCCAGAAAGGATGTGCTCAAGTAGTGTTTTAGGAATATTAGTACGGCAGCTGTTTGCAGGCTGAATTTGTTCAAGGAGGGTGAGACTGAAAGCAAGGAGATGAATTATTGTCTATAGTAGGAAACTATGTGTGAGGTGGTAAAAAGTCTGGATCAAGTGAGTGCCTATAAAAAAGGAGAGGTCAGAGTGGATCTTAAAGGCATTCTAAAGAAGGAATAGTCAAAATATAGTGATAGATTGGATACAAAATTGATTGGATAGGAGTAAAATAACATGCTCACATATCCAGGCCAGAAGATAGATATGGTGACTTCATTAATTGAGGCAAATAAACTGAGGAAGTTAAATTGATTTTCATGGAGAAAATGAGTTTATTTTTTAGTAGATTGTGTCTGAATAGATGCAAAGGACTTATCCGCTGGCAACCAGAATCACAGAATGAGCATTCAGAAGTCACATCAGAAAATGTAGATTTAGAGACCTTTCATACAGAGGTGGAAGCTGGAGCCATAAGAATAGAAAACACGCGTAAAAACAGTAAGTGTGCAGAAAAGACCAAATTTATCTTTGTGTTTAGCAAAGTGTGTGGCCTCGTGTGTGTGCATAGTAGATGCTTTCGGAGTGGAGGAATGAATGAGGGAATGAAACAGGCAAGGGAGGAGTTCAGTGTTTTGGGATATCTACAGCTAAGGAGCTGGAGGAGGTGCCAGAAAAGGAAACGAGGGAGTGCAAAAGAGGTGGGGGGAGTTCAAAAATCACACAACATCCCAGGCTACTTTAAATTAAAAAGCTTTTAAGAAAAATGCAGTCATCGACAGTGCCAGATATTGCTAAGAGGCCAAATAGAATGAGGATTTGCCAAAGGTTTTGTCTGAACGATGTAGGAATCCTTAACGGAGCCTTTCTGCAGGGGCAGGGAGGTGCAGATAGGGGCGGGGGGGAATCCAGAAGCTGGATAAGGAGGGTGAGGTGGGGAATGTAGAAAGGGGAGTGAGAGAAAATAAGTCACACTGTGGAGTCTGGCAGAGAAATGAAGGCAGTGGCATGGTATTTACTAAGATATCAGGATTGGGCCAAAGTGTTTCTTTTAGGGCAGAGAAGACATGTATATACGTGAAGTTAAAAAAGGAACTAGAAGACAAAAGACCAAAGACACCAGAGATGATGTAAAAGAACAAATGAGATTCAGTGTATTGGTAAAGGAGAAATATTCAGAAAGGTTCACTTTCCACGTCATATTCCAGCTATGGCTGTTCACTCTTCCCAGATCAATCCACGCCCATCACAACCTGGTGCCTTTGGCCATGTTGCCCCTTTGAATTTGAATGCCCTTTTGCCTAATATCTGACTGCTAAAATTTTTCCATTATTCAAGATGTGGTCCAAATGTCACCGCCTATGTGATAACCCACCCTAGTCAGATTAATCAGAATTGATCTGTCCTTCCTATACACTCATAGCTTGTTAAATGTTTCTCATCATTAAGAATTTACATTCTTTTCATGTATTATTGTTCATTACCTTTGAATAGGTCTTTTTCCTTGTATTTTAGTGTATCACACACAGTTGGTACTAAATAATGTTTAATAAGTGGAAGTGGAATTTTTTTTAAAGATTTAAAGGAAGAATAAGAAGAGAATGGCGGAAGAATGCTTGGCTGAGGTGAAGATAAGGGTACTGGCAGATTCTTCTGGTTGGCTTCAGCATTCTCCCAAAGAGGTGACTTTCCTGCCTACAGGGAAAGTGAGGGATTGATACAACGGAAGATTACATTTGGAGCAGGTGCTGGGCTAGTTAGCAAAGTGGTGGGTAAAAGGAGGGCAAGGTCCCGTAAGTGCTGGGTATCATGAATTTGCAATGGGCCAGATTTTGCAGCAACTCTAGGAGTTCATAGTTAGAAGGACAGAGAGAACATAAAGACCCAGCATTGTTGACTGGTGCAGGGAGCTTCACGTAATCACTAATAAACATTTAACATGGGGAGGTGGTCACTGCAGAATGATGCCACAGACAACACTGAGATGCCAAGCAGAGAGCTCAGGTTAAGGAGAGAACCTAACACAACCTGTCAGGCCAAGGCTGTCAACCTGGCTGCCAGGAAAATCACCTGGGATGATTTTAAAGAATACTGAAACCCGGCCCCACCTGCGGTGATTGAGATTTAATTGGTCTGAGATGTGACCTGGAACATTTGCATTTGTGTAAGTGCTCCAGTTTGAGAAGCCCTGCAGTAAAGAGATACAGGTCTGGGAAAAGCAGAAGGGGTTAAGTGGTTGAAGGTTCTACTGAGGATAGAGTACAGGATGAAATAAAAATGCTATTTATGGTCTCAGGCCTGAAAATTCCCAGGAAAAAGAAGAGTCTGACTTGACATAAAAGAAAGTATCTGTGTTTTAAGATCCAAATGTGATCTCAGCTAGTTTCCACTGGACAGACGTCACCATTCCCTGACAGTCATAATTGGCACTGTGGTAGGCAGATGGTTGAACGGGAAAGGAAAAGTTACAAAGCTTTCTTCTAGTCTTTGTTTTAAAAAGAAAGTTGCCTATCCAAGATCAGGCTTGGAGGGTCTTTCTGAGACCCAGTGAGACTAAGTACAAGCGTAGAAGGGACACAGGATGCTCAGGAAATGCCATCATGGGCCAGACCCAAGGTCAGCCATCCCAGTAGATCTTAAGAGACATCCTGTGGGAGGGCTCGGACCAGCTCTCTGACCTCAGTTGTAAAAGTCAGGCCTAGCCCTGGTTTTCTTAGTAGCCATTTATGGCTCTCATTCATAAATTTGGCTAAAGGGTTTTTGAATTCATTTACATTTCCTGCCAGTCCCACCATTTGGGACTAATGAGTTCTACAAGTTTATAACCTGCTGTGTGAAGTAGATTTCCTTTCGTTTGCCCTAAACTTACTCCGCTCTGTTTTAAAGAGTGCCCTTGTTGTCCTAAGAAGAAAAAGTAAACAGAATTATAAGATGAAGACAGATTGGCTGAAGTGAGTAAGGCAGAAAAAGAGCTAGGTGTTACAAGGAACTGCAGACTATCTTAAATCCCTAGTATAGTTTTAAAAGGCAAACATGGCTGGAATGCTTGACCCAGAGGGGAGCTGAGTGTGCCACACTACAATGGCTCCATTGTTCTTGGTACTGGTTAGACCCTTTCAGGGTCTCTGCATCCTGTTTGGGGCTCCACTGTTCAAATGAAAGGGAGAGCTTGAATATTCAGCAGATATCAAGAAAACAGATTAAAATACTGGAAGTGGACCCTGGAAGAAAAATTTGGATTTTTCAGGTTAGAGAAGACAAAGTTATTCCACACAAAACTATCAAGGACATGTACAAAATGGAAAATGGTTGTTCTACATTTGAATTAAAGCACAAAGAGGAGTCAAAATGGTGATTTAGCTTTGTCCTAAGAAGGAACTTCCTGACACTATAAGATCCAGTGGAAGCAGAAAACCATGCATTTTAATTTTTTAAATGTTCATATTTCCAAAATGATTTGGGGTCCATCTTGCCTTTGTACATGCCTCAATGGATTATAAAGACAGCTAAATGATTTATTTACTCAGAGGGATATGGTAATATTGAACTAGGTGAAGGCAGGAAACACATGAGAATATAAGCATCTTGCAAAAGAAAGGAATTTGTTAGTGTGTGTAATTTTAAAAACAATAAGGAAACAATGAATATTTTTTAAAGATATTAATTTTAGTGGGCTGAATAGTAGGCTAAAGTATCTGTTGCCTTTTTTCCTCCAAGGTCATAGTATAAAGTTGATTATAAAAAAGTCTTGTGTTTTAACGGAAAATAGGGCAAAGGTTATGTGCAACAGGAATCCAGTCATGTGGAGTTTGCAGAACGCAGGTTAGGCTCATAAAACTGCTCATTAAAATGCTCTGTTCTGAAGCAAAAGCAAATAAATGAGCTCAGGGAAAAGAGCCACAGAAATTGTCTAGAAATATTTCCATGAAAGACTGTGAAAATAGTCCTTCCAGTCATAAGAAATGTGCAGTTATTGCTTATACAAATAGCCCACACTTAAAAGACTTTTAAATACCTTCCCTGCAATGCTGGTTTTGACCTTCTGCCAAAAGCTACTTAATTTAAAAAAAAAATTTTTCTGAATAGACTGTATGATGAACAAAAAATAAAAAGGCACACACACCAAAAGTGTTTTAAAACAGCATGAGAAGAACAGTTTCATTATCAACCCTCACCCCAAATTCTGGTTTACACTTAGAAAATTTACAAATTCTACACCAATTTCAAATGTCAATCCCAAATTATGGAAATAAAAACCAAAAAAAATCTTGAAGATTTATAGGGCTCCGATCCTCTACACTTCACTATTTTACAGTACAGAAAATGTAGATTGAGGAATTTAAAACTAATAATAACAATGGCTTACTGGCAAAATAATGAACAGCGAGAGGACTTCTAAGAAGACAGCCTCAAAGCAGTTCAGACAGACCATGCTTACACAGCGGCTGGCTGGTCTGTAAGGCCTCAAGCCAAAAACAACATCAACAGCCAGCAGCGCCCATCACTTATAGAGGAAGCTGTACAACTTGATGCTGATTAAGTGTGTGTGTGTGTGTGTATGTGTGTGTGTGTGTATGTGTGTGTGCTGGGGGGTGTCCAGACATCCATCTGATTTTTAATGTAAATTCAGTGATGCCCCAGGCCATGTCTGAGCTACCAGAGGGGTAACCTGGTGAAATCTCACCATGCCAAGTGGTTAACTGGAGTGAAGCCAGCTCAGAGAAAACAGACTGCTCCCGAAAGAAGCACAAGTAGTGAGTCATGTGGTCTGAATTCACACCCCACTACTCTGTCTGTGGCTTTTCCTTGCACCATTTCCATAGTGTGTTGGAATTGGGATGAGGGACCCGGAAAGGAGTCACTATGAGCATGGAAATTTTGCCTGCTTTTTATTTTTTTAAGTCGAAGGGATTACCAATGGCAATATTCTCCTTTCACTTGTACAACTTATTTTATCTTAAGAAAAGCAGTCTGGAGCTGGCTTGTGAGAAGCAATGAATCAAACTGAGGGAGACTCCTTCTAAAAGCCAGGCTGGAGCACAAGAGGCTTCCTGCCAACATTTTCTCTGCTGTTTCAGTCAGGTTTTGTTGTCCGTGTTGTTGCTGTTTCATTCTTTGTGGGGGAGGGAACTGACTGACAGTCTTGGAGAGATTTGGCCAAAATAAAAATACAGAGCAATTTCACACAGCTAAACCAAATCTCACATGCGATGAGATAGCCTAGACATTTGATAAATACATCTTGGCAACAAAAGCTCATCTCTTTAGAGTTAGCTGTAAAAGGATGTTTTCTAATTCATCCAGCTCTAAACAAAATAACCTGCTCTTCCTTTTCTCACGGCCCTTTAACACACCTTATTCAGGAACAGTGATTTCTTTTACTTTAGTGGATTTTAAAAAAGAGCATTGTTCTTTCCACAATGGTAGTTTACGTTTTTTACCTGCACACAAACACACACATGTACGCACACACATTCTTGCACAAGTTAGCAAGATTTAAAGCCTCTCATTTTTTATTCTCGAAGTCCTGAAAAGGAAACTATTATTCATGTGCCAAAGAACACAGCCATTCATTATTATTATTTTTTCTTTCTTTCTCCCTGTATACCCTCCCAATGGGATTAGAAACAGTCTGGGACGTGGAGTATGAAGGCAGAGGAAGGAGAGGAGTAGGAGGTTTAAAAAAAAAAAAAAAAGATGGCATTTTCATAGCCTCTGCCACACTGATCCGACACAGTAGGAACCTTGTGCTTCAGACTCAAACTGTTTCCTTCCTTCCAGCCTTTGCACTTGGCTCACTTCTACCGAAGCCACGCATCGATGACTGCGGGTAGGACTGGGAGAGGAGGTCACAGAAAATGGCCTGAGAGTGAAAGGAGGACGGAGAGACCAAAGGAAACGATTATAACCTTATCTTTGATTTGTAAAAAAATTTTCATCTTGAAATAACTTCAGTCTTATTGAAAAAGTTGCAAAATTAATACAAAGAATTCCTGTATATCCTTCACCAGATTCCTCAAATGTTAACATCTCACAAATCTACACAGCCTTGATCAAGATCAGGGAATTGACATTGTTACAATACTGTGGTCTAGGATCTAACCCTGGGTCATACTTTATGTTTAGTCGTTATGTCTCTTTAGCCCCCTTTAATTTGGGGCAATACTTCGTATTTCTTCCATCTTCCATGATCCTAACACTTCGAAGGGTACTGACTAGCTGTTTTGCACAGTGTTCCTCAATTTGAGTTAAGCTGATGTTTTCTCATTTTTAATTTCAAATTGTTCATTTTTGGCAAGAAAACCACATAAATGGTGTGTCTTTCTCAGTGCATTATATCCGGAGCCATGTGATGTCAATCTGTCCCTTTATTAGTGATGTTAACTTTGATCATTTGGTTAAAACGGTGTCTTCTAGGTTTCTCCACTGTAAAGTTTCTATTTTTTCCGCTTTAGAATTAATAAGTATCTTATGGGTGATATTTTGAGACTATGTGAATATTGTGTTTCTCATCATACTTTCGTCTACTCATTTTAACATCTATGATGATTCTTAAAAGGAACAATTATTACTGTGTTGTTTTGTAAATTATTTTTAAATTTCTATATTCTCTTCTAAATGTATTAATTGGAATTATACTGTGAGGAAGAGCTTTCCATTCTCCTTCATTTAATTATTCAATTATTTTTTTAAGTAAGTATGGGTTCTTATTTTATTCTAAGGATTATAATCCATTACTATCATTATTTTGCTGCTTAAATTGCCCCAGATTTAGTCATTGGGAGCCTCCTTCAAGTTGCCTCTTATATCCTTGTCACATGTGCCCCATAATTTCTTGAGCACTCCCTTACTTTCTGGCACCATGAGATATTCCAGGCTCATCCTCTACTTTCTGTGCTGCAGTCCTGGAATTTTTTCAAGGACCCCTGGTTCCTTTTATTGGAGGATAGTATAAAATAACCTTACCTTTTTCTGTGAGTCACAGTGAGTACATAGCTCTGCTAGTGGTAAAAAGTCACCAGCATGTAGGTAAGGAGAAACAAAGGCCTTGCACTTCCAGTGTTTTGGGGGTAAACTTATTCACAACAATAAACTTCAATATAATATAATGTCTTTCTCAGCTCACCCTAAGTTGGAAATCCTTGCTAGATAATGACCTGGAATCACATAATTGAACGTTCAAGATCAACAAAAGCTTTTTAAAAATTCTTAGATATCTATGGATCTTTCATTACAAATTAAAAACCCACTCAAATTTTCAGTATGTTTAGCAAATTGTAACTTGGATTAAAATGAGTATGTCTTATATCAAAATGTTTAATTTTTTTCTGATTGTTTTATAAGTCAAAAGTGAACAAAAGATGATTAAAACTCCTACAAGGTGATATAATGACATTAAATGCATAATAAGCTGTTTAGTATTTGTGGGAAAATAAAACTCACTGTTCATGTGGCTTCGAATCACCAGACATCATTATTATTGTTTTAACATTGGCTGAGATTTATCTAAATGTTTACCCATTTCTTGGTCCATATTCCTTCTGGATCATTTTTCTCATTCCTAAAGTACATCCTTTCCTTTTGTTCCTTTTACCTTTGGTGGGAAACTCTGTTTTTGTTGTCTGAAAATGTCTTTATTAGGCCCTCACTTTAAGATAATATTTTAGGCATAAAGCTCTAGGTTGGCAGCATTTCTTTCTGTACATTGAAGATTATTCCATTATTTCTGGTTTCCACTGCTGCTTTCAGGAAGTGTTACCTGTTATTCCTCGGTAATTGATACCTTTTTTCCTCTGGAGACTTTTAAGGTTATCTCTTTGGCTTTGGTGTTCTACAATTTCATTATAATGTGTATCTGCATGTTATCTGTCGTGTTCCTAGATCTTAGAATTTATGACTTTCATCAATTCTGAAAAAATTTTAGCCATTTTCCCATTCTCTTCTAGAATGATAATTGAACATATACTAGGCCTTTATAGCCTGTCTTTATATTTAATGTACATTTCCTATTCTTCTGTCTCTCTATGTTGCATTCTGGGTAATTTATTCAGTTATATATCCAAAAGCATACAGGAGTTGGTCTATACCAGCTCATAAGAACCAACTCTATACATCTTGTCCCAATTTGGCATTCACTGACATCACACTGATAGCTTAAAATTGGCTATGGAGGGAGTATTTACACCATGGAAATTGGTAAATACCACTAAACAGGGCTTTTTTTCCTCCTGGAGAGCTAGTTATCAAACATCTATCAGCACATCACTGTGTATAACCCATTGTACTTATTCTTTCTTCAGCTCTTTAATCTATTCATAAAGTTTTAATTTCAATAATTACATTTCATTTTTAAATTTCTATTTGACTATTTAAAAAATATGCCTTGTCTTTAAAAAAATAGTCTTCCTTTCTCAAGTTTGTGATTTATTCTTTAATTCTTTAAATATTTTAAACATAGTCCCAAATCTTTTCTACTGTTTGTTATTCTCTTGACTTCCTCATGATGGCTTCTTTTTTTGTGTGTCTCTTTCAATGTTGGATTGTGTATTTATGTTTAGCTGGGCTTTATTTGTGTGAATTCTGTTAAATCTGATTTGAGGGTGTATTCTTCCAGAAAGTATTTATGTTTCTGCAGGCTCCCAGAACTGCTTCCAACCTGGGTCCATTTTAAGTTAACTTCTCAGCTTTGGTTCTGCTTGACCATGTTAGTGGTACAAATATGAACCCCAAATTACATGATGAGAGAGCTATAAAAATGGATTCTCGAGACTCTTCTTTCCTTCCACTTAGAACCCAAGCTGAGACGAATAAATTCCCTTGTTTTCTCCTTTTACTGACCAGTGGATTTTTCTTGATTTACCATTTTCACTGAAGGTGTAGCTCTTCGAAGGTTCTAGCTTGCTGCAGGAGCCTTGGTTCCGATTTTCCAATTTGTTCTGGTCTGAGGCCTTTTCTCCTATCCCCATATGACTATGTATGCCCCAAACCCTTGGGTACAGTGATAGCAAATGTCCCAAGGACAGTTGTCGCTCCACCATAGGCTGAACCCTCTGCTTTCCAGCTCCCTGTTTATTTTCTCATGCAGGAATTTCTCATCTTCCTATGAGCTCAATTAAGCATTTAAAAGAGCACTTGTCACACTGGCCTTCTTATTTCTAGTTGATGTTAGTCTAATTATCTGGTCTAAAAAAACTGCCAGAAGCAATCATAGTCTATACGTCTTTATGGACTTATTACAGTTTAGAATAATAAAGATTTGAGAGCTCTGATTGGTGCTTAGTCTCCTCTTTTTCTTCAGATATTCTATAGCAAAAATGTCTTACAACACATACACACACTCCCCACATTTATATATTGAGTACTACTATGAGTTAGCACCATTATTAGCCATTTCAGAATATTTATCGATCCCTACAAAACACTTTGTAAACCATGAATAAATGGAATCAGAGGTTACAACTGAAAACAATTTACATCCTAATAACCATTTTTTGGCTAAATTTTATTTGTGCTCCATATACTGTAGACTGCTAGTTTCCTTTGATGCCAACAATAATACTGTGTACTATTCATATATATACACACACACATATATATTTATGAATATATACTTTGTATAAATGTAGAGGCATACAGTTTTCAAGTTCTTTTACTTATATAATTTGTTTTGTACTTTAGACCGATTTTGTGATACAGATAGACTTATTTCCTTTTTCAGAGTTTAAAAGTCAAAAAAGTTTCATAATATTTCTAAGGCCACACAATATAAATTGAAAAGCTAGAATTGAATGTCAGATTTCTAAGCTCTAAGTTCACCGATCAATAAGCACAATCAGTCAGGAAAATTGGGGCTTTTTCCTGTATCTATGGGGAAGAAAATCCCGTTGAAATAGAAGAATCTGTGATCAGGTCAGGGGTCCATATGGATATAGTTCAGCTAGAGGCTCCTCTGTACATATCTTGACTTTTTTTCAACATTAGATACAAAAATGAATAAAAGCTCTGAAGAAAAACCGTTAGCTTTCTGAATGCTTTTGATAGTGGCCATATTATTTCCTGTCTATAAACCTTAATCTCATTATTAGTGAGATGGGGACAAGGCAGGCATAAACCTTAGGACTGTCATAAAAAATGAAGACAAATTTGAATATAAACCAGTAATAGTCAATTCTCTATATTCCAAAGAATACAGAAAGGAAGTGTGTGTGTCAGATAGTAATCTTGGTTTTGAAGGGCAAGAAGATGTTCATCAGGTCTAGAATGAATGAATTTGTCTTGCAGTCAGGAGAAACTACATGTGCAAATGTGCAGAACTGGGGCAGAGTGTGGCACACCTATAGCATGGGGGAATGGCTGCTTGGGGGATGGAGCAGTAGGGTGTGTGTGGGTAGGGGAGGGAGAAGAGAAATGGCTTGAGGTGGGGATTTGAAAAAGAATGCAGATACCACAGGGAGTCTCTTCCACTGTGCTGACTGGGGAAACATAGAACATTTTCAGGGAAGTGAAATGATCAGATCTCTATCATGTTTGCTTGCATCTACTGGAAAGGATTTTTAAGACTATTTGTTCTACACTTAATTTTTATTTATTTAAGTCCTCTGAGGTACCTGAGTCACTCATGATTCAGAAAGCAGATCACACATATGGGCCTTCCAGAGTGATGCAAGAGCAGATATATTAGAAGCCAGAGGCCCAGGGTATTGATTGTTTCAAGCCGTATCTTCTAAAGGTGCACCAGAATCACTAAAGGAAGGAGGCAATAATTTTTTCCTTACTGCTGTAACTACTGAAGCTAAGTCACTTACTGTTTCTACAACCACAGGTACACCTTGGATGGCCTAAAAAGACACACCCTTATTGGTTAAAATATTATGTTAGATAAAGGTTAGCAAGTATGCTAAGGTTCTCAGTGGCTCAATTTTAGTATGGTTTTAACTGTTTATATGTTGTTGAGTTTTTATTTTCCATGAGGGTTATGCTGTAGTGATTTAGGGACTCTTTAGTTCCAAGAAGTTCTGCAGTGTAGACAACTAGTACAGAAGACTGGTATGTTGAAGGCCTAGATCATCCCTTCCCTTTCCAGTTCTAATGAACATTCATATAAAAAGAGAAAAATGTTTACATTACAAATAGTGAACTAAAAAATATCAGGACTTCATTCATAGAAATGATATTTTTTTCATATTGAATGCAATGTCAATTTGAGGATACAATCTCTCTATCCTCACAGTCAAATCCTTGCAAACCAATAAATTGGAACTCTTCATGAATTCGTACACTCACAGTGAGATTTGTAGTGACAGCTTTAGGTTCAAAAGTGCATTCCTATTGTAAGTGGACTACACAGGATCATCCAGTGGAATGAAATCCAGTATCACACACACAGCTGTACTCTGAGAAGTAATTTTAGACGTCAGGATAACGTATGTCGAAGCTATGCAAAACCACAATCCACCAGTAGATCACGATGCCTTTTGGCAAATTGCTGTTTATTGTATTAGTCCCCTCTGGCCATTCAATGATCTGGGAAGCTAAAGGATTGGAATTTGTCACTTAAACCATTCATCCTCAGCTGCCAAGAGGTGGACTCATTCTGACCTCCAGCATTAAAGCTGGGCACAGTTCCATATACCATCCCACTAAAAATGCAGCCATAGAGCTCCAATAAAGACATCCTATTTCACCAATACAGTGTGAAGAAAACTTCATGACTATTATTTAGATATTTTCTGTTTGTTTTAGTTGGGTAGAAGTCTGTTTTCCTTTTACCTAAGTATAAAGTAAAAGGGTGTCTTGAAATGGTATATTAGAATTTTTTTCCCCTATAGCATTAACTTGAAAACACCCAAACTTATTTTCCTAAAAACACATAAAAAATCCTAAGCTGAGACCTGATATATCAAGTTTCAGCCTGAAGAATTTTTTTGAGCCGATGGTTTATGCAGAAAATGCTGACAGATGTTGAACAGCCTCCGCAAAGCAATCTTTAAGGGAGTCCGGGGCAATGGACCATGTGGCTGCTTTGAAAGTGCTAAATTCTTGTTGCTAAACAATTTTACTTTAAAAAAAATCCTAGCATTCCTTATATTAAAACTTTAACAGATATTTGGAGAAAACCATCAATTACTCTGTAGCTGAAGTTTTGAAACTCACTAGTTCCCATTCTGCGTTTTCCCTGGAACACAAGAAATTCTATTAGATTTATCATTCTAAAAGGTCACATAAGAGTCAGACTTCTGGAATTATGAGCTTTAAAGCATAAGGTAGGTACCTACATTTTAAAAATTGCCATAGGAAGTCCCTGAAACCAAGAGAATCTAGATGGTAAACATTTGATATATTTTTGGCAGTGAGTTTTCTTTGCTGGGATACTAAAATAGGAGTCAGGGGAACTGCAAACAAAATAGGTCTGATCAGAAACAACTGAATGCTTATAAGTGTTCTACAAGGGTTGCAGACTTTCTCAGGAGGGTAATAATTTAAGGATGTCAGTGGATGCAAATGAATTTCAGCCGTATGGAGGAAGAAGAGGTAAATAGAACTTTTGTCTCTGTGAGACTTGGAATTTCAGACAGGCTCCATTTTGGATAATTCTATTTAGCCTGCCTACATTTTCTGATGTTGTTTCAGTTGGGAATGATAGAATGATATTCCTTATCCCTGCATCCTGAACTGTTCAGCACTATCATGCTATGCTGTTAACAACCGCCAGGCTCCGTTTATATGCAGATAGATTAGTTCCCTGCTGATATAAAAAAAATTTGATGAATTGTGTCTTGTGTAAAAGAGAGCAAAATCCTTTTTACAAAGTAAGTATACTGTGAGTTAGAACCGAAATTTTTTTCTTCTCCTATTAGTCCTCTAGCATATCCAAGTCTCTGATATTCTAAAAGATTATCTAGATACTTTACTGCATTGCTGAGCTCCTTGGAGAACGGTTTCATGTTATTTTTTCTCCTAAGCTAACTACAGTACTTTCTTTCTTCCTCTCTAGTGATACCACAACAGTTAAGCAATCTTCTAAAAGTCTGAGTGCTACATAAATAATCAAGTGGCACAGAATGTTGGTTTGCAAAGGAAAAAAAATCCAGCTTTCTGTGTTCATCAGCATATTAAGCCTTTAGCAGGAGGAATATTCCACCTACAAGAAACACACACACACAAATGAGATAAAATGGAAGGGTATGAAAAATATGAGCAACTTCACAACACTATAATTATGCCAAAATGTCCTGCAGGACCGAAACTCCAAGTCAATTGCCACTAATCACCCAGAAGAAGGAAGACCCTCTACATAGCTATTTGTTATATTCTTTGTTTGAAAAAAATGATAGAGTGATTAGTTGAAAGGGAAAATATATTGCGAAAATTCCTGCTTACTAGGTTTATCAGCTTTGCACAATTTAAGAAAAGAATAGGCATTTTTTATTTTCAGAAATGTATACCAATTTAGCATTTCGTTTGTATTACACGGACATGTGTCACACACTGTGCATGTTTACTGATGCAGTATAACGTTTCTTCTGCCTCTCCTCTCCCTTCTTGTGGCCTCCGTACGAGTTGTCTATACCCATGAGGACCTGTGCTTTTACGTGTCTGGCCTCTGGCATTATAACAATCCTCTTCACATGTCAATGTATTGCTAAAACAATTGTTTTACACTTAATTCAGAATAATAAATCTTGAAGGAAAAAAATATTCTTTGCCCAAACTGACCCAGTTAACATGTGCATTCTCTAGGAGCTTAGTGAACATTGTCTTCATTTATTCCATTCTAGTGAATTCTACTCAGAGGGTGAAAGCTTGGGGATTCTTTTAAAATCTCAATTTAGAAAATGGATATTTGGTAATGTATTGCTATATTGATATTACATTGGTGTGAAATCCAGAGCAGAATATTTTATAGTTTTCTTATTAAAATGAGCTAAAATTAATCACTAGGTCCAATACTACATAAGACCATAACCAGCAGACTAAATAAAGATAGGTCACTTATTCTTAGGCAGACTAGGAGGAGAAAACAAATACCCCTGACTGTAAAAGCTGTCCCTGTACTTGTGAAGGGTTGAATAACAGCAGCAGCAATAACTTGTTGAGAACTTCTAAGTGGCAGGGACAGAACTTTAGTTCAGCTTTATCGATTTTATTTTCTCATTTAATCATTTCAAGAATCCTTGAAGGGTGTGTGTTATTATCTCAGTTTGCATATGAGGAAATTGAAGCTCAAATGGATTCAGTAATTTACATAGTAAGTGTAAGAGCCAGGATTCGAAACCTTGGCACCATTAGAAAATAGTATACAGTACTTCAAACTGTAAATGATGATCAGATACGTGGTAGAGGAATTTACAGAGTATCCAAGTGGGAAACAAGTCCAGAGAAGTGCAAAGTTAGAACTGATATTCCTGGGCATGTCTCTGGGTCAGGAACCCCTCACATTGGGATTGGTAGTATCAGGACATTATCCAGATAAAGTGTTCTGTTTGGGGACACCTTAGGTAAAACAAATTACCTTATTCACTTACTGACAATTACTGACACTTACTGGGAAGATGGTGGGTCAGGTGGGACTGGCTGCACCTCTCCAAAATTTGAATTTATCATTCACCAGCTTTGTGAAATTGGGCAAATTACTTAATCTCTCTAAGCCTTGGTCTCTTCTACCATAAAACGGAAATAAGAGCTCCAACTCATAAATATTTGTTGTCAGAACTAAATGAGATTTTTTAAAGCACCTGCACTATGCCTGGCACATACTTAGGAATTAAACAAAAGTTAATTCCCTTGTCTTTTCTGTACCTGAGCAGTTTTACTGAATTTTTCATATGTTAAACAGATTATTACTAACTTTCCTTCCAGCTTTTCAAATTATTGGGTTCCTTTATTCTGTTATATTTCTGTGTTTTGCATTCATTTTAGTATATGAAATACTGTGCATGGATGTGTGATAAATTTTGGTGGAATATTAGAAAGAACACAGGCATAGGAATCAGAAGACATGGATCTGAGTCCTGGCTATATCATATATTGATTGAATGATACTGTACAGGTTAACTGACCAACAGTCTAAGTCTATTCCCTTGTGGGTGATCTATCTTTTTGGCTTCTTTAAAGATCTCTTTTTCTTTGATATTCTGTAGTTTCACTGTGATGTGCCTAGATGTATATTTATTTACCATTATTTATCATTATTGTTTTTTAATCCTATTTGTGGTTTGTTTTGTTTCCTGATTCTGAGAATTGGTAGACTTCAACAATTTTAGAAAATTCTCAATCTCTCTCTCTCTTTCCCCTCCCATCTCCTCAATGTACTTTCAGTATACAGAACTGGATTAACCATAATCCTTGGTTCACGGCACATTTCCATCATTGGTCAATGTATGGACCAATTTTATTTATTTATATTTGAATTAGTTGTTTTTATAATATAATAATATACCAAAAATGAAAGCTAGGACTTTTTAATAACCTGCATCTACTCAGATGGTACCATATTGTACTGTCTACCAACTCAGCCTCCTGCCTTTGCTACTCAAGGTAACCATCAATAAGAACAATAATCATTCCCTTACTTTTCCTATTGTTTTATTGAATCTATGTGTAGTCTTAAAGAATTGTTTTTATCAGCTATTTTTAATTTCATAAAAAATAATATACTTTATATAATCTTTTTTCACTTATATTGCTAATTCATGCATACTGTTGAATGTATTCAAATATATTGAAGTTTGCTTGTTTGGGATGCTGTATAATACTCAAATGTATAAAAGTACTGCAATTTATTCATTTGCCCTTCCACTGGTGGCCATTCAGGTTATTTCTAGATTTTCACTATTATGCACAGTGCTGTCATGAACATTCTGCTGGTCCTTCTTTGCATACTGCCTTTCTCCATTCTGTCATCCCCTTCCAGAACTCTGATTAGAAATACGTTCGTCATTACCTACCTCAGTATGCAGTCTCAGTCTTTTCCCTTCTGGGCTTTCTTCTGGCCAGTGCATTCATATGATTATAGACTTTCCAGGTCACTAATTTTTTATTCAGCTGTGTCTAATTGGTTTCATTGAATCTTTTAATTGAGTTTTTCATTTCAATGATTATATTTTATTGCTAGAAGTTACCCCCCCATATGCTTAATCTTTCCTGCTCATACTTAAAGCTTCTTTATTTCTAAACATATTAAACATTTAAATTTTATTTCTGTACCTGGTACTCCAATATCTTATCTTTAGAGATCTGATTTCATAGTTTATTGTGTCTCCTTTTCTCAGTAGTGGCTTATTTCCTTATATCCTTCTTTCCTTTGTTTCTTGTGAGCTATTCATTTTCCTTGGAACTCAATCTGAGGGAGTTAAGGCCTGGGTCAAATTTGCATTTTTCCAGAGAGAATTTATGTTTGCTTCTGATAGTTTCTCTGGAGGTACTACTAACCCAGGAGAATTAAATCCTGTACTTGAGGTTTTCTCTAATAACACACATGTAGTGTGAATCCAGATCTTACACTCAAATGAGGGCAGACTTGTGGTTATATAGTTCAAAAGCAGATCACCACCATCACTCCCCTTCCATTTAGTGCCAACGTCAATAAAATATAATTTCCTTGGTTCATCCTTCTGAACATTTGGTTTATTTCCAGTGTATTCTCAGACTAGGGTGCAGTTTTTTCTAGTGCTAGCCTTGTATGACAGTCTCCTGTTAGACTCCTTAGAACTGGGAGTGTCCTAAGTTCTGTATCTGTTTCCCAGGCCTTCTTCAGCCACCAAGAAGAAGGTGGCTTCTTCAAGCCACCTTCTGGAGGCACAAGATCTCCAGAGTTTGGGTGAAATTCTCAGGATGAAAACCAGTCCTGTAAATTTCTCACCTCCCAGGTTTCCTTTCCCTTCATTTTATGGCCTCTGTGGATTCTTTCCTCTCAATCCATTTTGGTAGCACACATGAAATAAATTTTATGTATTTTATTAATCATTTCAACTATAATTGTGTGTGAGTGTCCATGAAGGTGTCTGGCCTGGCATTCTGTTGAAAATAGAAGTCTATCTGTCCCCACTTCAACATTTATTCCTATTGCAACAGCTTCTTAGTCTTCCGTCCTATATCCTAACATCTTTTCTAACTCCTAGTATAACACTCTTACTAAAATATAAAATGATCCCATGTTTAAATCTCTTCATTGACTCCACAGTGCTCTTGGGATAAAGTTCTTCAGCCTGCAGCACACAAGGCCCAGCAAGATTTGTTCTCTGTGTATCTCTCCCACCCCTCAGCCTTCTCTGCACACCTTCATATATGCTTCATGCAGCCACAGCTATCTATCTCAGTTTCCTCAATACATCCTCATTTCCATGAATTTTTTCTTATTCTGTTCCTCTGCCTAGGACCCATTCCCCTTTTCCCAGCCTTCTTCCTGCCTTTTGTACCTTTCAAAAGTTATCTCAAAAGTTACTTCCCCTTCAAAGCATTTTCTGATCCACATCTTTGCTTGTCAGGAAAACATAATTAGGCACCTCTCATCTCTACTTCCTAACATAACTATTATAGCAATTATCATACAAGGTGATGCTAAATGATTTTCTTATCAGTCCCCCCTAGACTGGGAGCTCCTTGAGAACAAGGACTATTTCATACTGCATCCCCAGAAGCAAGCATAGTGCTGGACACACAGAAGGTGCTAACTGTCTGAGTAATGAATAAGTAAATCAAGTGGCACAACTATACTCAGAAGTTTGGTATTTGATGAAGAAGACTTATTCTAATGGTTAATAGTGTGTGTGTGTGTGTGTTTTAGATTGCTCCTTAAAATTATGCACAATTTTCTGACTTCCCTTCAATTAAAAAACTGAGAACTAACTTTCCATTCACTCTGTCCTACTGATTTTGAAATGCTTGACTTATTACCATACCACCTCAATTGCCTTTGGAGACAAATTAATAGGGAGAAAAGTGGTTAGTTCACTTAGGAAGCCCTTAATTCACAGTCGTCTGAGAACTGTTTTGTCTTCTAACATTATTTTCTCTAGCATAATCAATTTCCCTTTCTGAAGGAACCTCAAATAAGAAAGCAAGATACAGCTGAGAAAATATGTTTTGAGAAGTAAACATTTTTAAATGTGATGAAACTAAAGCTTTCTGTTTAATTCTTCTCTATGAAACTGAGACATAACTAACTGTTAGGGTCTCAGGCTAATGCCTCTGAATTTTTGAGAAAGACAATTATTTTTCCCCCTGTGAATATAATTATGTTTTATTTTCCAAGATATATTTTAAAAGCATGCTTGTTTAGCAAAAATTCTAGACACATCTGATTTGGACACGAGACCCTACATATTAGCTATCAATAGACAATAGAATAAAAGCTATATAAAGTTGTAAAATGTGAAGTATTCTGAAAGCTTTTGGTATGAGTGTACTTAGTGGAATATAATTAAAAGAGTGAGTCTTTAGAAAAGCACATTTTGTGATATGATCATACGCATCCTTTTGTGAGCACAGGTACACATATACACATATGTGGGCAATAGAGTATAGGATTCTGATGGCTATTTTTTTCAAAATTTAAACCAGCAGCCATTAATATTTTGAAATAATTCCTAGTCTATTTCAAGTTTGAGCTCAGCCTCATCATAAAAACACTGTGAGAAAGGAAACAAACTGCATAGATTCCATTTGGCAAATCAGGGGCCTGTAGATCTGCCTGTGGTTCAGCCTCTGGCGCCATCAGTTCGGCTCCAAATCAAAAGCTGTGGAAGGAGGTAATTAGCAGGGACTCTAGACCACTCAGTTGGCAACAGCAGGCTTCTTATAGCCACTGGGAAAGTGGGTGGGAAGGGGTTTAGAAATATTCTCTAAAACAACATTTCTTCTTTAGAATGGATGATTGCAATTATAGGGCCATTTTTATGCAGAAAAAGTTAACTTTGATTAACATTCATATTGACACATTTGTTAAGGTGTCAACATTTAATTAGAAAGCTCAGCCACTAGCAAGGAGGATCATTACAGCCTCTTGTTCAATAAGAAGATGAGAGTAGAAGGTGACACCTTCTAACCCACTCATAACAGTAAAAGGGTAACGTAACCTGGGCATGGCGGCCACTGACAATTCTTGGCAAAAAAGGGTGCAATTCCCCATCCTATTAATTCCAGCACAAATTAAACTCAAGAGAGGCATTTTGCCAAAGCAATGAAAATATAATTATGTAGGTCACATTCAGAAGATGGAGTCCTCTGAATCTTGCCTGGCCAGGCTGTTGATTTCTTAAACTTGAGTGCTAAACGGAAAGAAATTGGCCAGGTTCACGCTGCTCAATTTGGCTGTAGACGTGATCATTTACAGATGAAGGCGAAGCAGCCCTGAAGTGAACAGAAGATGAGAAGACTATGTTCCAAATTGACCAGCTGAAGGAAAGTTTATATTTTAAAAAAACAATTACTGGTCAGTGACTCATGGGGAAAGAATTCTTAAGCTTTCTTCAGGGAAACCCCAGTAAATAACATGTATAATAGAATGGAGATGGTGTTATCTGTTTGGTTGGGCCGTTCAGTCCACATAATAAACCTTTTGGCAAAAAAAGGAACATTCTGAACACGATTATTCTCTCTGGGAAATCCCCAAACAGCAAGAACTACTGCAGCTTCCTTACAATTTTACAGAATATTTTGTATCTCAGACTTGCATGTGAAATAAAAACTTGGAAAAAATACGGAAAAAAATCTGCTTTTTGTTAGAGGGTTGAGGATTTTTCAGCTGGTTGCTTCTATGATTCACACTGCACTCCACTCCTCTGAAAGTCAAAACCACATATCATAAAAAGCAACATGGGCTTGAGTTAGTTCTTCCTGCTTTGTCCCTAGGAGAACCAACTGCTCTAAGTGTGCCCCACATGACACAAGAGAAATGAATGAAAAATTCTCGGCCTGCATCAATTTACTGGAATATGGTGTAAATCATATACTTTAAAAGAGATTCGGAGTTCTACATTTTTTTAAAACGTGGGGTTTAACTGACATAATCTATAACAGTTTCAGTTCCTTTCTTTTTAATTAGCAAAAGCTTTTGGAATTTTGTTGATTTTGGTCTCCAGGAACATCATGCAAGAAAAAAAAGTTGAGCAAAATAAAATGTGTTCTAAATGATTAAAGAAAGCCCTATTTGTTGGGGGATAGGAATAGTCAAAGGTTCTCTATTCCCCAACCCCCTGCCCAGAATGCTTTGTTCAAGCCACACAGTGTCTAATCAGCATGTCTTTAGATTATTTTATGTTAATTAAAATTATGGTTAGTCTCAGAGGTTAATGTATACATGTGCATGTGGCTTCAAAAGCTTCCCAAATTACTGGCTGAGCTCCCTTGCCTTGGGCAGGCCTGATCTGTGATAAAACTGACCGCATTAAACCAAGTTTATTGCTATGGAGTTTAACTTAATGGACAAAATACATTTTGCAGGTTTCTTTAAGAATTTCCCATTCTAAAACACTCTGTCAGGATTTCCCAAAAAAAGTAAGGAAAAAAGAAGAAGAAATGTAAAAGGGAACAAAGGAAATGGCTCATATAAAAAAATAGCTTTACAGGTAACTCAGAGGCAATGGGATAAGGCACAGAACAAGACCGTGATAGATCATGACTTCTATAACATGCTTGCTTTTTTTTTTTTAAACTACAGAAATGTTTTGATGTGTTGATTTAGTGAGAGGAAATCCTACCTAAAAAATTAATGAAAAGTGGTTAATAAAATTTATTCTTCACTTTGTGTCATGCAGATTGTCAAGCTCACGATAAGTGCTCCATGTTTGTCAGCGACTAATCAGGAATAGCTCTGAAGACTGGTCAGCATAACCCTCAATGGTGACACAGCACAGCAGCCCAGTGGGAGCTAGGCAGGAGACCAGTCTGGTTGACAGAAGTTGGGACCAGCAATGGGGACAGAGTGATGCTTCTCCTGTGGAGGACAGACTGTCAACCCACAATTCATAATGCAAGGGAATATGTCAACCTACATCTGATTCTGATCACATACTAAATTCCCAGAAAGATCAAACCCAAAAAATTAGGAAGGGGAGGAAAGATGTGTTCCTGGATTGTGGCCGGAGTAGTGTTTCCCAGCCTGTCAGATGGCCACTGCAGGTTGGGAACCTTTCACAAGAAATAAAGCTCTCCCTCTTACCAAAAAGAAAGATTGGGAAGGGGCACATTTTTCATTTGCATCATCATCTATTCCTTAAAACTCTCATTGGTTCAGGTCCTCACCACCTCTCTCCTTGACTACTACAAGAATCTCCTAGCTCCCATTAAATTCATTCTTTATACGGCTGCTAGACTGAACAATCTATTAAATAAAATACCACTCTGACCTTTCGTAGCTTCTTGATGGCACAGAATGAAGTACACTATCTTTGGTGACCTGATCCTTTGCCCATTGTCCAGGCATATGTTCCCCCACACCTGACCTCAACAAGTCAGGTGTCATCCATTAGAACGCCTTCCTTACCCATCCCCCAAGCTGCCAGGTGCTCCTCCCTTATGAGCTATTGAGCCCTGAACACACCTTTATCACCCTCTATTGTAAGTTTCTGTTCAATAGCACACTCCTTAAGAACAGAAATCGTAACTGACTTAGTAATCTTTTATTCTTAGCACCTAGCGGGTGCTCAATAAAAACCTATTGAAATGAACTGATGTGAGGTGAGAGAAGTAATAAATGACATCAAACTCCAACAGATAAGACAAGCAGGAATGATGTATGAAAGAAGCCTGGCTTGAAAGTTGCCTTTATCTATGAGAGACTTGGAGGTTATCTAGGAAAACCCAGGCAGGTACGCTTGATCCCCAGATTGGGAGAATATTCAGGAATCTGTTGCCCTAAAATATGGCTAAGCACCAAGAGTTTGTTGCATCTCTTGGTGCTTTGATCTGTAAGCACAGTATGCCAACTCTATTTCAAACTGTACTATTTTGATGGAGTAGATATCCTACACCAGGCTAGGGTACCATTGGTTCTTGAGCAGGTGACTGACTGGCTAATGCTCACAACAAGGCAAGGGCAAGGGTGTTTGGCAGAGGTGAGATTGCTGAGGCAATATGAGCTAATGCAAATGTTCTAGAAATAGATTGGTGAAAAAATAGACAGAAATAGATAAAATAGTTTGGGTAAAAAATTTCAAGAACAGCATTTTTATCCTGTCTTCTTTCCCCAAGGGCAGCAGATGCAAACTTTCAATAGTCTCAGAAGTCATGAGGGCTATTCATTAATAGTTAGAGGTAGACTCTAAAATGATCCCAAGAATGGAAAAGTCTTTTACACATTGAAAAGCAACAATTTAATATACCAAAATATGACCAAATATTCCACAGTCAGGGGTTGCCCTCTACTCTTCTTTGAAAGGCAATCAAATTTGGCAGGTCACAAAGCATGGAAATCAACAATGACAGAAAATGTGAATATATCTTTGAATAATTTAATATTATTTAGCAGAATAATTCTAAAGAGCAAGAAGTTTAAAAGAAAGAAAACTACATAATCCTGCCCACTTCAATAGGGAATTTCACGCCATCCAAGAGCACTTCCAGCGGCCACTACTCCCCCCTCCCCGTGGGAACATCCCCCCGGTGGGGACTGCTGGGGATAGAGACGGCCACCCGCCTCGCCTTGGGGTCTAGTGGTAGAAAAGGGGTGCACAATTGGAGATCCCCCTATCAACCAGTATCACGCGGAGACACACATCAGAAGGGCAGACACACGTGGCTAGATGAGCAACCTCTGAGCTGTGTAGAATTTTCCCAACTCAGCTCTCACACTGCAGCCAAAAGAAATTGTGTTTCTACCTGCACCTCAGGAGGAGCAGGGTCAAAGTAACCGCTAAGAGCTACAAGGCCCCTCCCAAAGCACGGGGCTTTCACATACCCCAACTGGGGAATCAGAGTCTGCCACGGACATAACAGAATATCTAGCTAATAGGGAGCAGAGGACTCATATCCTCAAGTACAATTCATTAGCTCAGAGCCCAAGCTGGGAGGTCATTCTCACCACACTCCACTGGGAAGGGGAGAAGACCACAGGTCAGAGTTTACTCAAGATCCACCAAACTTGCTAAAATACACCTAAGGCAATACAGGCCACTACTTCTCTCCCTGGCTTTGCCAAGGAACAATAATTGTGGGCCTGGTGACAGGGCCATAAACTAGCTCTAACACCCCCAGCTCTCGAACAAGAGGCCAGATGAGAAAAAACCAGCGAAAGAACTCAGGGAACATGAAAAATCAGAGTGAAAAGTCACCCCCAAAAGAAATTATCAGTTCCTCAGCAATGGATACCAACCCAAATGAAATGCATAGAATGACAGAAGAGAAATTTCGTTTATGGATTATAAGAAAGCTCAATGAAATTCAAGAGAAAATTGAATCCCAGCACAAAGAAACCACAAGAAAAATGCAAGAAATGAATGAAAAATTCTCCAAAGAAATAGAAATATTACGGAAAAATCAAATAGAAATCCTAGAATGAAAAGCATTCAAGGATCTACAAAACACAGTGGAAAGCCTTAAGAATAGGCTGGACCATGCAGAGGAAAGAATTTCAGAGCTAGAAGACAGCTCCTATGTGCTAAATAAATCAGCCGAAGAGAAAGAACACAAAAACAAGAGGCAGGAAAAAAGCATGCAAGAAATGTGGGATTATGTAAAGAGGCCAAACATAAGGATCATAGGTATCCCTGAGGGAGAGGAAGAAAATTCGCATGGGCTGGAAAATTTATTTGAAGGAATAATAGAGGAAAATTTCCATGGCTTACCCAGAAATCTCGATATCCAAGTACAAGAAGCACACAGGACTCCTGGGAGAGTCAACGTGAAAAGGCATTCACCACGCCACATAATTATTAGACTGACCAAAGTAAACACAAAAGAGGCACTCCTCAGAGCTGTAAGACGAAAAGAGCAGGTAACCTACAAAGGGAAACCCATCAGATTAACTGCAGATTTCTCAGCTGAAACCTTACAAGCCATAAGGGAATGGGGAGACATCATCAATCTCCTAAAACAAAACAAAGGTCAACCCAGAATTCTGTATCCTGCCAAACTAAGCTTCTTATATGAGGGAGAAATAAAGACCTTTCCAGATAAGCAATCACTGATAGAATTTGCGAAATCCAGACCGGCCTTGCAAGAAGTGCTTAGACCTGCATTATACACTAAACAGAGCAACAGACACCCACCTATGTAAAACTACGCAAAAGCTAAAACCCCAGAAACCAGATTCCACAATGACGCAAGAGGTAAAACAAAAGATACCACCCAACAGAATAATCAGAAATTTACCCCAAATATCAATTCTCTCAATAAATGTAAATGGCTTGAACTGCCCATTGAAGAGACATAGGCTGGCTGAATGGATTAAAAAATACAAACCAAGTATCTGTTGTCTTCAGGAAACACACCTTACACACAAAGATGCATTCAGACTCAAGGTGAAAGGATGGAATACAATTTTCCAGGCTAATGGAAACCAAAAGAAATCCAGAGTAGCCATCCTCATTTCAGATGACATAAACTTTAAAGCAATAAAAGTAAAGAAGGACAAAAATGGACACTATATAGTGGTGAAGGGAAAAATCTCACAAGAGGATTTAACAATTCTAAACATTTATGCACCCAACACAGGAGCACCCAGGTGCATAGAGCAAATACTGCTAGATCTAGACAACATAATAAGCAGCAATGCCATAATAGCAGGGGACTTCAACACCCCACTGATGGAACTGGACAGATCCTCCAAACAAAAAACAAATAGAGAAATAAAAGACCTAAACAGGACTATAGAACATTTGGGCCTAACAGATATCTACAGAACACTCCACCCAAATAACACTGAATATACATTCTTCTCATCAGCTCATGGAACTTTCTCTAAAATTGACCACATCCTAGGCCAGAAAACAGATCTAAACAAATTCAAAAAAATAGAAATCATACCATGTATCTTCTCAGACCACAGCAGAATAAAATTAGAAATCAATTCCAACAGAAACTCACATCTTCCTCCAAAAACTTGGAAACTAAACAATCTATTGCTGAAGGACTATTGGGTCAAGGAGGAGATTCAAATGGAAATCAAAAGATTCTTCGAACTAAACGATAATGGGGACACAAGTTATCAAAATCTGTGGGATACAGCAAAAGCAGTCCTGAGAGGAAAACTTATCGCCCTAAATTCCCACATCCAAAAGACAGAAAAGTCACAAATCAGTAAACTAACGAATCATCTTAGGAAATGGAAAAGGAAGAGCAAAGCAATCCTAAAGCCAGCAGAAGAAAAGAAATAACCA
Organism: Daubentonia madagascariensis; assembly: GCA_023783475.1. Taxonomy (NCBI): domain Eukaryota; kingdom Metazoa; phylum Chordata; class Mammalia; order Primates; family Daubentoniidae; genus Daubentonia; species Daubentonia madagascariensis. The sequence goes on from JAKFHU010000978.1 coordinate 31,237,456, forward strand.
AAATCAGAGCAGAATTAAGTGAAATCGAGAACAAAAGAACAATACAGAAGATCAATGAAACGAAAAGTTGGCTCTTTGAAAAGATAAACAAAATAGACAGACCACTTGCCAGGTTGACCAGAAGCAGAAAGGAAAGGACTCTAATAAGCTCAATTAGAAATGAAAAAGGAGAAGTCACAACTGATACCATGGAAATACAAAACATCATCTTTGAATACTACAAAAATCTCTATGCCCACAAACACGAAAACGTGGAGGAAATGGACAAATTCTTAGAAACACACTACCTCCCTAGGCTCAACCAGGAAGAAACAGAATTTCTAAACAGACCAATATCAAGCACCGAAATTGAAGCAGTAATTAAAAATCTACCCACAAAAAAAAGTCCCGGACCAGATGGGTTCACACCTGAGTTCTACCAAGCCTACAAAGAAGAACTGGTGCCTATACTGCAGAAATTATTTGAAAATATCCAGAAGGATGGAATCCTCCCAAACTCACTCCACGAAGCCAATATCACCTTGATACCAAAGCCAGGAAAGGACACAACAAAAAAAGAAAACTACAGACCAATATCCCTTATGAATATAGATGCAAAAATTCTCAATAAAATCCTTGCAAACCGAATTCAAATGTACATCAAAAAAATAATCCATCACGATCAGGTGGGCTTTATTCCCGAGATGCAGGGATGGTTCAACATATGCAAATCTATAAATGTAATTCACCATATAAATAAAAGCAAGAACAAAGATTATATGATCCTTTCAATAGATGCAGAAAAGGCTTTTGACAAAATCCAGCATCCTTTTATGATAAGAACTCTTAACAATATAGACATAGATGGCTCATTCCTAGAAACTATTAAAGCCATATACAATAAACCCACAGCCAATATCATACTGAATGGGGAAAAATTGAAGGCATTCCCCCTTAAAACTGACACCAGACAAGGGTGCCCACTATCTCCACTTCTTTTCAACATAGTGCTGGAAGTCCTGGCCACAGCAATTAGACAAGACAGAGGAATCACGGATGTCCAGATAGGGGCAGAAGAGGTCAAACTTTCACTATTCGCAGACGATATGATATTATACATAGAAAACCCCAAAGATTCAACCAAGAGATTACTGGAATTGATAAATGAATTCAGCAAAGTCTCGGGATACAAAATTAATACACACAAATCCATAGCCTTCATATATGCTAGTAACAATCAAGCCGAGAAACAAATTAAAGATGTAATACCTTTTGCAATAGCAACAAATAAAATTAAATATTTAGGAACATATCTAACTAAGGAGGTCAAAGACCTATATAGAGAGAATTATGAAACACTGAGAAAAGAAATTGCAGAGGACGTAAATAGATGGAAAACCCTACCATGCTCTTGGATAGGCAGAGTCAACATAGTAAAAATGGCTTTGCTACCTAAATTAATTTACAGAATCAATGCAATCCCTATAAAAATACCAACATCATTTTTTGCCGATCTAGAAAAAATAATTCTACGCTTCGTATGGAACCAGAGAAGACCCCGTTTAGCCAAAGCAATCTTAAGCAAAAAGAACAAATTGGGAGGCATCTGTCTACCAGACTTCAAACTATACTACAAGGCTATAGTAACCAAAACTGCATGGTATTGGCACAAGAACAGACACGTAGACCAATGGAACAGGACTGAGAACCCAAATATAAAACCAACCTCATACAGTCACCTGATCTTTGACAAATTCCAGAAAAACGTACACTGGGGAAAAGATTCCCTATTCAACAAATGGTGCTGGGAAAACTGGATGGCCATATGTAGAAGACTGAAAGTGGACCCACACCTCTCACCTCTCACAAAAATCAATTCACAATGGATAACAGATCTAAACCTAAGACATGAAACCATAAGAATTCTCGAAGAAAATGTTGGAAAAACTCTTATGGACATTGGCCTAGGCAAAGAATTTATGAAGAAGACCCCCAAAGCAATCACAGCAGCAACCAGAATAAATACATGGGACCTGATCAAATTGAAAAGCTTCTGCACAGCCAAGGAAACTATCACTAGAGTGAACAGACAACCTACAGAATGGGAGAAAATATTTGCATGCTACACCTCTGATAAAGGGCTGATCACCAGAATCTATACAGAACTTAGGAAAATCAACAAGAAAAAATCAAACAACCCTATTAAAAAATGGGCAAAGAACATGAACAGAAACTTTTCCAAAGAAGACAGAATAATGGCCAGCAAACATATAAAAAGTGCTCAACTTCTCTAATCATCAGGGAAATGCAAATCAAAACCACAATGAGATATCACTTAACTCCAGTGAGATTGGCTCATATCAAAAAATCCCCAAATAACAAATGTTGGCGGGGATGTGGACAGATAGGAACACTCATACACTGCTGGTGGGACTGCAAATTAGTACAACCTCTATGGAAAAGAATATGGAGATACCTCAAAGAATTAAAAGTAGAATTACCATTTGACCCAGCAATCCCACTACTGGGTATTTATCCAAAAGAAAAAAAGACATTTTATAATAAAGACATCTGCTCTCGAATGTTCATAGCAGCACAATTCACAATTGCAAAGTTGTGGAAACAACCCAGGTGCCCATCAATACACGAGTGGATCAATAAAATGTGGTATATGTATACCATGGAGTATTACTCAGCAATAAGGAACAACAATGAATTAACACATCTGGTATTATCCTGGTTGGAGCTAGAACCCATTCTTCGAAGCAAAGTGTCACAGGATTGGAAAAACAAGCACCACTGGTACTCACCATCAAACTGGTACTAACTGAGGAACACTTACATCACACAGGGCAATAACATTCATCTGAGGGCGGGCGGGCGGGAGGGGGGTGGAAGGGATGGGAAAAACTCTCACTGAATAGATGTGGGGAGCACACTTTGGGAGATGACCACAATTGTGGCTCTGACACGGGCAGAACAGGGGCAATGAGTCTGGCCAAAGTGTTGTACCCCCATGATATTCTGAAATTAAAAAAATAAATTAAAAAAAAAAAAGAAAAAAAAAAAGAAAAAAAAAAAAGAAAGAAAAATAAAGCTACATACCAGCACAAATAAAGTTTCTACTATTAGGTTATTAAGTATGAAATGTCCGATTTCCTTAAGTACTAAGTTTGATAGTTAATATCTGTGACATTCCACTTTAACACCTCTTGTTTTATTTTTATTGTAAAGGTACATCCTCATTGTTTCAAATGCACATTTCAAATTTTTTTAGAACAATTTTTGTACAACCACAGATAAGTCAAAAATTCGTATTATTTTCAAATATGAATTCCGTCATAAAACCAATACAACACAGACAGTTCAAAATATCAACAAAGTGTTTGGAAAAGAGGTGGCTAATGAACACACAGTACGTTGATGGTTTAAAAAGTTCTGTTCTGGTAATTTTAATCTTAAAAATGAGCCATGTGGACAACCTGAGACCAAGGTGGATAATGATAAACTAAAAACTGTAGTAGAAGGGAATTCATCTCAACCTACACATAAATTAACAACAAGGTTTGACGTTACTATTCCAACAATATTAGACCATTTAAAACAAATAAACAAGGTAGAGAAGCTGGATAGACGGGTACTACCAAAAATTAAACAAACGTCAAAGGAAAAATTGTCTTAAAGCTTGCCTTTCTTTGCTGTCACAACATAAAGGCAAACCATTTCTACACCGTATTGTTACGTGTGATAAAAAATAGATTCTTTTTGGCAATCACAAGTGTGCAGCACCATGACTGGATAAAGATAAAGTGCTGAAACACAGTATAAAACCAAATATTCATCAAAAGAAGCTAATGGTATCTATTTAGTGGCCCAGCGCTGGTATTATCCACTACAGCTTCATGAAACCTGATCAATCTATTACAGCGGATGTCTACTGCAACCAGCTGGACAAAACGATGAGGATGCTTGCGATTAAGCAGCCCATACTGGTCAATAGAGACAAGCCAATCTTCTCGCAAGACAACGCTTGACCATATGTCATACCAACAACGTTGCTCAGAACTACAGAGACTGGACTTAGAAACTCTCTGTTATCCACTGTATTCACCAGACCTTGCACCAACGGACTTTTTTCAGGCTTTGGACCACTTCTTGCAAGGCAAGATATTCAATTCTCAACAAGCTGTGCAAAATGCCTTGCACAATTTTATCGCCATTTGCTTTCTTCTTTGCTGCTGGCATAAACAAGCTACCATTAAGATCACAAAGCTGTGTCAATAGTTTAGACACATACTTTGATTAATTGTACTGCTTCCTATTTGAGACATAATAAACTTTTGACTGGAAATCGGACATTTCATATTTAATGACCTAACATACACATATATATATATATATATGTTTATTTTTTTTCATGTCAAATTCAGATGCACTTTCATTCTGATTTAAAACCATAATGAAGGACTGGTTATACACTTAGGTTCATCTGAAAAACTCCCTGAAACTTTTCAGAGCTCCTTAGCACAAAAGTACAAAGAGATATGGTAATGACTTCTCTGAACAAGCAAATATACAGAGAAGAGTGAGTCGGTATGAGCTCTCAGGGCACACCCGGTGGCCTGTGGCTGCTCTGATCCTGTGCCATGGAGAAATGTATTAGGCCTGTCCAGATCATCCCTCCAGCGTGGGGACCGCCAACAGTCATTTTCAATGAGGAAACGGAATGACTCCACATCACCAGTGTCAGAGCTGTGAACAGAATCCATTCACAGGCTCCTGGGCTACTGGCAAAATGATTTGCTATTGCTCACAGCTGACAGGGACTTGGGACGGATGTGATTCAAAAGCCGAATTTCTGGTAAACCTTGGACTTAGGGCATGATTCTCACCATTACATCAATTTGCCTCACAGTAAAATCAAAGGTTATGGTTTAAAAATCTTCCTTGACGGTGACAGAAGGGAAATATTAATAGCTTTTGTAATTTACACTCTGGCTGCTGTTAGCCTAGCATAATAATTCCAAAACTTTAGAGGTTATCAAAATTACCCTGGCGTCTTGTTTAAAATGAATATTCCCAGGCCCTATTCCCAGATATTCAAGTTCGGAAGACTTTGGGTTGGCTCAGGAATTTGCATTTTTAACTAGCAACCTGAGTGTGTCTGATGCGGGGCAAATGGCCTACTTTGAGAAACCCTGAGCTAGTGACTGCTCATGGCCATTTTATCTATTTTACAAGAGTGTTCCCCACTGAACACTGACACTACAAGATGGTGACAAGCATTGTTAAAAAAAAAAAAAAAAAAGGGGGCGTGGGGAGTATCATTTGATAAAATAAGTTCAGAAATTGTGGTATCAAAAAATTTTACATGTTCCTGTATTCCAATATTTCTCAAATTCTTTAAAATGCTAATATACTCTGTCTCACCAGCAAGGAGATGCAGAACACAATGTAACCTGAAGGTTTTTGATCACCAAATCTTCTTCTTTAAATAGTTTGCAACTACCTTGGGAAATACTGCTATATAGAACTTTCATCTAAGAAAATATAAAAGCAGAGAACTACCTACTAAAGAGGATAATCTGTCATCCCTAGAAGGAACTGGTCTAGTAGTAGGTATATGTGAATACGGTGGTGAGGGAAGACTGGAGGAAATGTCAGGCCACGAACAAATTCTGAACGCAAAAGCCAAGCAGTAACTCAGCAATAGCCCACCTGATGCCTATGAGGGCCTTACCAAATAGTAAAGCCCTTGGTAAACAGTAAGCTTGGAAAAGAGGTGATATTTGGAGAATAAGGATGATACTGGGAGTCAGAGAAACTACTGGATCCAGAATTGTGGAAGGCACTTTCACAAAGCTTAAAAGACCATGCAAGGACAAAAAATAGTGATATGGAAGATAGCCAACACCTTTCGAGAATTTACTTTGTTCCTGGCACTGTTCTACATATTACACAAATATTAACTCATTTAGTCTTCACGAGATAGAGGATTGTCGTCAAGCTCCGTTTAATAAATGAGGAGAGGGGGAGGCTCAGAGGCACCTGCACGAAGTCACCCAGTTACTTAGTGGCAGAGCTGGAATTTGAGCTCAGACTGGCACTGTAGAACTCTGCGCTCCTTTATTCCTCTAATCAGAGGGTCAGTAGGTTTGCAGATAAAGGAGACTATCTGAGCAGCAGGGATTGTTTTTAAAAAAGGGAAAGGCAAATTATCAAACTGGTCACAAATAAGGTAAAAGAAAATGATAATAGTCATAGGCTACATGCAGGTAGGTAAGATATTAGGAATGTGAACAAGCTCCAGATTTAAGGAAAGTAATTTGGTTACATGAATCAAAAAACTTATAACTAGTATTAATAATTATAAAATTATAATAGATAAATTATACATAATTTATAATTGTAAAAACATAATTTATAGTTATAAAAACATAATTTATAATTATTAAAAACAATTTATACATATAAATTATATATAATTTATAATTATAAAAAAGTTTATAATTATTCATTACTTTTGATACTTTCCACTTCTATAAACATACACTAAGGAAATAATCAGAAATGTAGATGAGGAATTATGCACAAAGGTGTTCATTTTAAATTTGCATATAATAACAGATTAGACTGAAGTAGAGTATATATTAGAAAGTACACGAACTCTGGGCTGAAATGTGGGTTTAAATTGAATGCTAACGCCTTTATAAATTAGATATGTGACCTTTGGTCAGTTTACTACCTTTACTAAGCCTCACATTCTTCATCTCTAAAATGGAGAAAATGTTTACCTCACAGCAGGGATTCTCAATAGCAGTACTGTTGACATTTTAGAGAGGATAAGTCTTTGTTGTGGGACATTGTCCTGTGTCTTATAGGATGTTCTGCAGCATCTATTACCTGCTAGACAGTAGCACCCCCAACCCAGTGTGACAATCAAATATGAGGTCTGTCTGGAAAGTACCCAGCCATGTAATATGAAAAATAGAGACATTTACTGAAGAAGATACAAGATATAAGAAACATTGTACATAGGACAATGATGCCTCACTCCCCTTCAAAGAAGGCACCTTGGGAACTCACACATTTCTCCCAGTGTCTCTTAACCTAACCCGTACACATTCAATATTCTCAGGTGTTCTTCTTGTTGCAGGCCTTCCAGAACATGGATCACTTTCAACAGATTCTCGGCCATCTTTGAAGCATTTGTGCCACACTTTCATTTGCGCTGCACTCACTGCATTGTCCCTGAAAGCCTTCTGTATCATCTGAATAGTTTCCGCAGAGGAATGTTGAAGCTTAACGCAAAATTTGATGCATAATCATCGCTCTACTTGCTCAGTCATTTTGAATGTGACGACCACAAAGTCCACATGCTCACTCAAGGGCATCTAGCGCCCCACTGACTAGTACAGTGAGGGCGCCATTGTTCATGCATGCCCATTCCAGTCCACTCTCCTTGGCTGCTGGGTTACATTGATGTTGCACAAACCATTCTCGTTATATTAACATATACAACTGGATACTTTCCAGACAGACCTTGTATGTCTCTAGTCATTGCCAAATGTCCCTAGTTGAAGACCACTGCCTTATTGCATTGTTGAGAGAATTAAATGAACTAATTTCAAAACACTTAGTAGTGAAGAGAAAGAGAAATATACAATATTTTGGGTGAGAAACCAAGGTAGAAAAAAGTTTATAATATATATAAACTTTTATACATACATACACATATACACACATGTATTTTTCTCTTCTGCCTATAATGCATATATCTGTACATATATATATGTGTGTATAGATACAGGCAGAGGAGAAAAAGCCAGTAGAAGGAGAAAGAATGAAATTCCAAGAGCATGGAAATAAAGAAATAGCTAATGAAGCAAAGTCCTAAATATGTGCTGAAGAGATGGCCTTGGCAAAGAGGAGAACCACCCCTTGACCTGGGAATGTAGAGAGAAAATGGTGAAGAAACAACTATTCTGAGGGCTTTACTTTTTATAATATTATTATCCCTATTTTTGAAAAAACTTAAGATATAAGGAGTTTGTTCTTTTTCCCATGGTATAAAATGTGTTGATTGAGTAGCTAGTAAAGCTCAGTCAGATTTAAGGTATACATATTGAAAGAAAAAAAAAAAACAAGTAGTAACTTATCCATTAGCATTTTTTGTTCCTAGCCCTGAAGCATAAGGTGTGTGAATAGTCTACCCATGTAAAAATTTAAATATACATTGGACAATTGGTTGCAGTAATTTCAGGTGAATCAAGCATGCTAACTGGATTAATGGCTCATGGTCTTGGAAGCTACTTCTCCTGTGTCAGTGTCACTACCTTCTTCTCCCCTTTTCCCGTTCTTCCCGATTCTCCTCCTTTGCATTGCACCTCCTTCTCACCTCAACACTAGGCCTATCTGTGCAGTTTCTAACTCCCTCTTCCATCATATATATTCATCTACTGAATTGTTCTAAAATACATACTCACTACCCACCATGTTCCAAGTTCTAGGGATATAAGAAGTTAACAAAACCACAGGGGGATCTTGTCTTCATAGAGTCTGAAGTACAGTTAAGATGACAGACAATAAAAAAATAATAAACCGATAAATGTAACACATAGCAGAATGTCACACAAATTACCAACACAGAAAATTCTGTTTTCTGCCAAATCTTTGCCTAATGTGCCCTATCTGGCACTAAAAATTTAAATACTGCTTTTTTGTTGTTGTTGTTGTCGCTATTTGGGAGGCCTTCCCATTTGTTAAGCAGTTTTAAGGTTGTAATAGCCTGTCTTTATTAAAGACCTATTCCTGGACCACAACCACCTTGCCATTTTATAGAACCCAAGCTGAAATTTAGATGTCCACCACACTCTGATGTGATATTTGTATCCAATAAATCTGTAATACTATAAATTTTATACTTTTGTACTTCTGTAATTCATCATAAGTATAACATTCTCAGCACTTCACATGAATTGGAAATGTAAAACTGTTAATAACCTTCATAAGACTTGGCTTCTATAACTGACTTCAGTAATTGTGTCACATCTGAAGGAAATCAAAGTATCAGTTCTGTGCCTCTATGCCTTAAAATCTTTACCTCTAAATGGGCTGAGCAAATTGATGTGCGTATCTTTGGGCCTAGCTTCAACTGTCTTGGCCATATTAAAGTGACTTTCAAAAAAAAAATCTTGTTTGGCAGACAATATATTCCATATCTTAGTCAAGAAAGTTTTCTGTTTGACAATCCATGAGTTGAGTTATTGGGCCACGTGGAAAGGGAAGAATGATGGTGTTAAGGTTGGAAAATCAGAAAAGTTTTTCTTGATAAAGAATCAGATTTTAATTGTTTCTCACTGAGTCTATTTTTAAATCTTGTTCTAATGCTCAAAAACAAATATTTTAACTTTTTTCTATTTTCATGGAATTCCAATTTTGAAATAGGCTTTTAATGGAAGCACACAAAAGTTACCCAAATTTACAAAAATTGGGTTTTTCTTATTTAATGAAAGACATATGTTCACAAAAAAGTGTGGGTAAAGGCAATTCTTGCAACATTCACAGTCCTTGACCCTGAATCCCCTACCCAAGTATGCAAGCCCAAGCATGCAAATCTCTTTGGTTATTGTCTTTGTTCCTAAAACACAGCAGCAAATCAAAGGGCAGGGAAGATTTTTCATATGAAGCAGATACTGCTGAAGCATGATAGAAAGTATGGACTGCATAGAGCCAGGATTTGCAGTCTCAACAGATTTTAGTTCTTCAACCAATCCTAAGTGAATCAGGCTCAGTTAACGAAGGTCACAGGTCCAAATCTTCACAGGATAAGTTTTGGTAGAGGGGATCTTGCATACTTCTTTTAAGTGAGGTCAGGGTTTATCAACCTTGATACTGTTGACACATTTGACCAGATAATTCTTTGTTGTGGAGGATGTCCTGTAAATCATAGGATGTTGAGCAGCATCTTCTGTCTACCCACTAGACGCCAGTTATAACTCCCCAGTTTGGTAATTAAAAATATCTCCAGACATTACCAAATGTCCACTGGGGAGCAAAATCGGCCCTGGTTGAGAACAACTGATCTAAGTGGAAACAATATACAGACAGTCCTCAACATACGATGGTCTGATTCATGATTTTTTTGACTTTAAGATGATGTGAAAGCAATAAGCATTCAGTATGCTTCCCAATTTACTACAGGTTTATCAGAAAGTAACCCCCGTCACAAGTCAAGGAGAATCCGTATATGTTTTCTGTTTCTTACTTGAAGGATTAATTGCAGTAATAGAAGGACTTCAACAAACTGATTCTTTCTTTAAAGCTCTGTTTTGCCCTTTGCCTCAAATTGGCCTTTATTAATGATTTTTTTGTGTGTGATCCCTTAAAGCATCACTAATTCTTCTCTTTAATGCCACTGTGATATATAATGAGAAAATTTTTGACACTAAGGGCTAATTACTTCAAAGAGAAAGATAAAAATGTCCCAATCAGAACTCTTCTTCAATTAAAACTTGGTCAATAATAATATTTTATGCTCAAGGATGCATGTTGTCATTATGCCAAGTTGGCCTTTAATATCCCATTTTGTTTTACAATTAGATAACCCCAAATAACATTAGTCTATTCTATTTTAGGTCTGACTCAATTAGTTGGCATGCAACTGAATGTATTTTCTACATGCTTATTTAAATACTATTATGTTTTCTTTTTACAACTTCATTTACTAGATTCTGTCTTATCCCCAAAATTAAGAGAAATCTATTCTTCACTCTGGCCTAAGATAATATGCATCAGGTTGAGGCATGACAAATAAAATGAAAATGCCTTAGGCAAAAAAACTACTGTTTTAAGTTAAAATGTGTGAGTCCTTTTTGCTTATACATTCTTAAAAAATTAGGGTCCTAAATAAGTGACTTATTTTAGGTTTCATTCTGGGATACTTGTCTGCCTGCTCCATGCATTCAGATTGCTTAATTTCAATATGCAGGAGTATAGCTTTGAGGCAGTAATTATCATTACCAACTGGGTTCAGGCACATGCTCATCTGGTCTAGCTTCCTACAAAGTGCCTCATACTCACTTTTTCAGTATACTGAAATGTTACTGCCTCCTCTCCACCTCCCAACACACAATTTTGGTACAAAATTTTTTCTTACCTTATTGTATTTCTAAGTTTATAAAAATAACACATGAATGCAATAACAAATAATACATAGTTATCTAAAGAAATTTAAAATAATCCCTAATTCTTCTTCAAACCCAGTTCCTATACCTTTTTATATGTGCATATAAATATATACAGAAACACTTGTACACACACACACACACTCACTGTTCTTTCTCAGTCTTTTCTGCTGGTTTCTCCTCGTCTACTATATTTTTCAAGGATATTGTCAGCTCTCTTCTTTTTGATTTCTACACTTTCTCCCTAGGTGCCCAGATTTTAAATATCTAACACCTGCCAAATCTCTGTCTGCAAACATTTCCCCTGACCTCTAGATTTATGTATTTAACTGCCTAGAAGATATCTCCATTTGGATGCTGAGATAGTCATCCAAATATTTGGTTTTCCTTCAAGGAACTTGGTAAGATTGTACTTTCTGTCCCTTTGAACTTAGCTGTGACCATGTGACTCCCTCTGGACAATGAAAGGAGTGTGAAAATGACATGACACATTCAGACAGAAGCACTAGCAGCCAGTGTGTGATTCTCCACTCATTCCTTTCCTCTGCCATAGGGATTGGCAATAATCCTGTTGGCCTGGGTCCTGTGGTAAGAATAACAAGGAGAAGCCAACTTGGGATGACTATGTAGCTCAAGCAAAAATGAAATCTTTTGAGGGGGTGTTGGCTATGGCATTATAACTTAACCCATCCTGACCAAACACTAAAGTGTACCAGGTATCCCAAACTTAGCATGGTTAAAACCATTAATAAATGCTCCATTTCACTTTCTCCTTTCCTCATCTTATTAATTGGCACTAACATGTACCCAGTGGCAAGAATCTTTTTGAATTTTACTCCTCCTTTCACTTTTTATATGCAATCCGACATTAAATCAGAAGATTGGCTCAACTGCCAAAACCTGTCTTGAACCCAACCCCTTCTCACCATTTCCACCGCTGTGACCCTACCCATCATCATCCCTGCCCTGAACTGACTCAGGGCCCTTCCGACTGCCCATCTAAACACCACTCCCCCCTTTTTTGTCTTTCTGTATTCATTTGTAAGAAGTCTTTAAACTTTGGCAAAAATAAAATATTAACTCTCTGCCTCTCGTACGTATGGCAAACGTTTGCTTCAATTTTAACCTGCTTCTTTCCAAACCTCTTTATTCTTTAGAGTCAGATTAAGTCACTGGCTTTACTGCCATCAGCCTTACTCTATTTGTACATAGGGACCAGATACTTTATATCACTAAACCTTTCTGCTCTTGTTCCAACTGGAGGTGTCTGGTAGGGTGCCTAGCAAGCACATACTAAATGTTGTTTGTGGCTAACCCTCTGAAACCAAAGGGAGTTTTTCTTTTTTTCCCTAAAGGGAGTATTTCTTTGTAGGACTCTGATTCTGATCTTGGTACTTCAATTCCTGCTTTTCAACTTCCAGATTATACATTTTGTTACATAAATGAATGGGTTCAAGGCAAATGAATTGACTTTTAAATTTAAATTTGACAGAATTCTTTTTGATAGACTAATATTATATGTTATCATCTTTAAACTTCAATGAGATTTTTCAAATAGTGGAAAATCAAGGGCCAGAAATTAGGCCATGAAATGGCTCCCTGATAATCCTTAGACAATATACATTATTTGTACATTACACACACACAGTCACAGTGGGCAACAGTGCTGACAGGTACAAAGCTGGAATGTAAGGAAGAATGATTTGGTCTAGGAAGATAGGAAGGCTTCGTCTCATGGAATTTGAGCGTTTGAAACAAAGACACTATTGAAAGCCACAGGCAACAAGGGACTGTGAGCATTCAGAGACTCATAACATGGTCCCTCAACAATATGTAATTCAGTGAGGAAAATAACATATTTACATAGGCAGGGTAATGGGAAAGGAGTTAACAAAATCTGCATAATCATCACAAAAATAATCATAATGAACACTCAAGTCTGTAGAGTCTCAGATGGTTAATTTCCTCTTGAATCTTAATTTCCACAATTATCTTTGACTTTCTTATAAAAGCTAATCTATTTTCTTATAAAACTTAATCTATATCTTTTATGTTATATATTTCCCCTCCTGGATACTCAGTTTTCATCATTTTATATTTTTATTTCTTTCTCACCATCCTCCATTTAAATGTCTTCCTGTTTTTCATTTTTTTGTGCATTTCAAAATCTTCGAAAGTTGCACAAAAGATAGTTGTTTATCATACGAAAATGAGAAAATAAGTCAACCAAAAATTAAAATTGCCCATACTATTATAATTTTGTGTATATCTTCTCAGAATTTCTATGTGCAAATATATACAAATAAATCTCATCCTGTATAAATTTTTTAGGCAAAATGGGATTATGCTATCCAAGGTGTGCACAATGGGTTTTTTAAAGTTAATTTATCATGAAAATTTCCATTTTAATTTATATATATATAATCATTATTTTTAAAAAGTTGCTTTATGCCATTTCATTGAATTGATGTACCATACTCTATTTCTGTGGTCTCCAACCCCCGGACCACAGACTAGCAGCAATCTGTGGCCTGTTAGGAACCAGGCCACACAGCAGGAGGTGGGCAAGCCAGTGAAGCTCTATCTGTACTTACAGCTGCTCCCCATTGCTAGCATCACCGCCTGAGCTCTGCCTCTTGTCAGATCAGCTGCGGAATTAGATTCTCACAGGAGCACGAAGCCTACTGTAAACTGTGCATGCAAGGGATCTAGGTTGTATGTTCCTTACGAGAATCTAATGCCTGATGATCTGAGGTATAGCTGAGGTGGTGATGCTAGTGCTGGGGAGTGGCTGCAAATACAGATTATCATTAGCAGAGAGGTTAACAATGTAATAATAACAGAAATAAAGTGCACAATAAATGTCATATGCTTGAATCATCCCGAAACCATCCCCCACTCCATCTGTGGAAAAATCGTCTTCATGAAACTGGCCCCTGGTGCCAAAAAGGGTGGGGACCACAGCTCTATTTGACCAATTATCGATGATGGATATTGATGCTGTTTTTGAACATTAGTAATTATGAACAATGTTTCAAAATCATCTTTGAACTAATTCCTTTAGATAATTATTGAATCATTTGGTAAAAATAAATTTTTAGGAGAGGAATTGCTGGGCCACAAGGTTAGCACATAACCAAGGCATTTCATACATCCTACCAAACTGGCGTCCAGGGTGGCTGTACGTACAGCCCACCACATGCAGCCCAGGAGGAGGACAATGTCCTCTTTACCACCCACCATGAATTTCTTTCTCATTTCTCCTAATCTGAAAGCTCAAGAATGATATCTGGCTGGCTGTTTTAATTTATAACTCTTAGTTGCTAGTGAAATTGAACCTTTTGGTCATATATTTATTAGTCCTTTTTTTGGTTGGGGGGATCTTAAATGAATGTTCTATTGATTTGATCAGCTTTCTCGTATTTTTTTGTTTTCGCTTTTTTTTAAAAAGTAAATTGAATAGAAACAAGTCTATTTTGAGGATATTTAATCCTTTGTTACGTATGCTGCAAATATTTTACTAATTTGTCTTTCACTTTTTGATTATTTACTGTCTCTTGTCCCATACAAAAAGCTTTAAATTCGTATGTAGTTTAAGCATTTATATTTTTCTTTTACTATTTTCTAATTCATTAGTTTTTACTTTAATCATTAATTTCTTTCTTTCTTGAGGTTTTAGATGTTCTCTTTCCAACCTTCTAAATTTATTTACTTCCATTTAAAAAAATTCCATGTAAAATTATTTTTTCTCTTTGTACGGTATTGGTTATATCCTGCAATGTTTCCTGTAGAATGTTTTCACTGTTATATTCCAAAAAGTCTGTAAATTAAGTACTAATTTCCATTTGGATCCACTTTGGAGTGTGTTTTCTCATTTGTAAGTAGATAGGTTTTTACATTTAAAATTTGCTATATATCTCTAGTGTTCTCTAGTTTACTAGATATTCAATATTCATATATCTTTTAAATACACACATATATATCTTTTGAATCAAGCTTATTTCTTATATTGATCACATCCTTTTTCATTTTGGTTTTTGCACAGTTGCTCTGCCAAAGATAGGAAGAAGGCTTTTAAGCTCTCCCTACTGTAGTGATTCTGTATAATTTCACTGTATAGTGTTATAACCACATGAAGATAAATTAACCAATGAATTCCTACTTTTTGATAAAAATGCTCTGTAACAGCTGAAATTTCAAAACAAAGCTTATCACAATGTAATTTCTAAAATCATACTTGATGATAACATGTTTTCAAAACAGGTATAAAGAAATTCTTTTATTTTTGGGCAGTGTTAAACCAATTCCATTTGAAAATATCATGAAGCATACCAAAAGAAGATGTCTACAATACTGTGAGAGAAAATATGTCAAAACTGCGATGATATCTTAAATGTTATTTTCCATTAACCAGAGAGAAGTTACTTCATTTTGGATACAACAGG
Organism: Daubentonia madagascariensis; assembly: GCA_023783475.1. Lineage (NCBI taxonomy): Eukaryota > Metazoa > Chordata > Mammalia > Primates > Daubentoniidae > Daubentonia > Daubentonia madagascariensis. The sequence goes on from JAKFHU010000978.1 coordinate 31,253,066, forward strand.
GAAAGTAAAAATATATAAACAAGCCCTAATTACCCTTTAGAAGTTCCTGTATTATCGTCCACTATAAGCTCTCTGAGCAGCAGGTCCATTCTTGCTTCCCTATAGAGTCTATTTAGCAAGATCAATAAATTTGGGAATATAATATAGATTCCAATTTGCTTCTCAAAATTTTCTACTATTAAATAGTCCTTTCCTCCAAGTGGTTATGATTAAAGTCAAGGGGTTCAAAAACTAGGCATTAACAATTAACAATGCCAAAAAAGAACCAAAGGTTTACTGGTGTTGCAATGATTGAGAGACAATTTATTTTTATATACACATGGAACTAAAATAACACTTCGAGGCCAGTGAGTTTTCATCCCTTCTGTTTACTTTAATGATATCCTTATTGGATTATGCATAAACGTAGTCAACCAGATGGGGGGCTTTCCCTAAATCCCAGGGCAATACATTTCCTAAACTTCTCTGAGAAAATCAGGGAAAGCACACACTTTATTAAAAAAAATAATAATAATCCTAATTGAGTTGACTATGTGTAAACTGCTCAGACTATTCTAACTTCTGGTTATGCATTTTAAATGTTAGAGAAGAAATGTACATTATGTTACTATACTGCCTGATTCTTCCATTGACCAAGATTATAACATGCATTAGTAAGACATTTCCAGGTTGTGAGGATAAATTTTCAGTGGCTATCTATATTCTCTTACATATGACCAAGGACAATAATTTAGGACTTTAAGGTCTGGCATAAAACGGCATAACAAATTAACATGGATTTAACATATACATTTGTGGTTACATTTGAGTTGGCAAACTCTACCTTTGTAAATGACTGCTAGAATCCAATGGATCACCAAAATAAGTACTCCAAGTAATAACTATTTTTCCCACTAATAGAGACTGACCATGTCCACTGCCCTTGCTGAATGTGTTGGTAAATCACTAAACAAAGTTTGTATTTTTAAAAAATTTTTGTAGAGATAGCGTCTCACTTTGTTGCACAGGCTGATCTTGAACTCCTGGCCTCAAACAATCCTCCTGCCTTGGCCTCCCAAAATTCTGGGATTATAAGTGTGAGCTACCATGCCTGGCCCAAAGTATTTTTAAATGTTGTAAAAACAGGTGTTCAAATCTGATCTTCCTTTCATTCTTCCTTTCTCAAATATCAAAACCCTCCAATAAGTATAAAATTATTGCATTTAACCCAACCAGAATTAATAAAGACAAAGTAATTTTAAAATTCTGTTTTAGCATGTTTATGTTCTATTTCTCCTTTTCAAATGATCCTTTTCTCCAAGCAATACAGTTAACCTTATATTTCTGCTGGGGAAAATATAAGAATCCTTTAGTTTAAAAAGACTGAAGTTAAGTAGAGTGATTGTAAATTTCTTTTTCAAAAGTAATAAAAGATTCATAAGGGAGGAGGTTAAATGTAGCTTTTTCCTTTAACTGAAAACTTTTTGCAGCATTAATTTCTGAATCTATGATTCTTTTTAGTTTTCATTTATGTATGTACCAACATCATTAAGAAATTTGAGAGCTTTTTTATACTATTTTTATTCCTTATATTTTAAGATTTTCTGTATCTTCAGTTTGCCTAATTTTAATATCAAAAATATTTAACTAAAACTCAAAGTCTTTAATAAAGAAATAAAATTAAAAGCCTATTCAATTTCTAGAAATATCCACCAAAAGAAGCCACCAAATTAAAGAAGGAAATTAAACAGCTTCTCTCTGGACAAAACATTGAGATTAATTTTTACCTGAAGGTCTCAGTTGTGAAAATGACATTCTGATTTACATTTGTACTCAACAAACAAATTTAAAAGCAAAACCACCTCCCTGTTACGGTATATATTTCTTCACATTCCCAAAACTGACTCAGGATGTCCTGGACTCCTGTCTTCCTAATGAAGACACTGACTTAAAATCTGTGGTCCAGGGAAACCCATCTTAGGAGGAGATAGACTCTACCCGAAGCAATTTAGAATATCACTATGCCAACAGAAAAACATTTTCAAAGGGAAAAATAAGTAATAGGCCTGGAAGGAAAAATTTTCCTGAGCGACTGTGATCTCCTCACAAAAGGAAAATTTGCTTTTTAAGGAGAAATAACAAAATACATATGATTGTTCAAGGTGGAATGTGACTCTTGGTGTTTTGTTCCATCATGCATTCATAATACAAATCTAAATATGCATCTATAATATTATAGAAGTTAGTTTTCCTGGAGTTTAGAGGATTAGCTCCCAAACTCTAAGTGTAATCTAAAGACAGATGAAGCAGATCAATTTAGCTGTCACTGAGAAAGTGAATAGCAGGATTGTTCCATACACCCCAGGTTATATGTGTGTGCACTACACTTAAATGCATGTGGGAAGATAAATCCATCCTGCTCATCTAAAGAAACATTAACTGAGCAGACTTCATTTTCTTTAGGGTCTGGTTAATATCATACATAATAAAATGCCAAGCGCTACATGAACAATTAGCCTTTGCGAGTCTAAAATGAATTACACTGTACAGCTGGATCACGTATATGGCAGGCAACAAGTCAGGTATGTCGCCTTGGGGACAACTCAGAACAAGCATTCCAGCTTGGGAGGGAGAAAAGAATCTCATATTCTTCTTTTGAAGAATCCAGATCTGTACTCTGGAGACAGCACAGCTTGTATTCCAGTGTTTTCCATTTATACTGAAATTCTAAGCTACAGGAAAATAACATGCAGATGTGCTATTTATGATTTGAGGAGGCTCTTTTTTTGTGTGAGAGTCTATGGTCAGTATAATTATATTTTAAAAGTATAAGCATTATATTTTTTATAAGCTATCATTTATTCATAACAAACAATTAAAAACAAGGCATGGGACAACAAATATCAGCACCTTCAAAGTATTCACTCTGTAATTCAAAATCAAAACACTAAATGCTTGCATCTTTGACACCCTACCACTAACACTCTACCTCTAACCAGCACCTGAAGATCCCCCACAGCACGTGCACAAGTGTTCATGATGCAGGTGGTAACTGTGGGTGCCTGGAGATCTTGGAGGGCCTTCCATGTCATCCTTAGAGGCACCCTTAATAAGCGATAATTTACAATTTTTGAATTTTATTGCTCATTGTATTTAATGATTTGAAAATCAGTAAACTGTATTACATTGAATATTTATTACCCAGAAGAAATTAATCAAATAGGACACAACAAATGGATGACTCCTGCTATGGAGAAGTGTTTTCTTTGGGGAATTTTACAAATATTCTTAAGTCATCAGTGAATCACTAGTGAAAGGGACAAATCATAAATGCTTCTTCAGTAGTCTAAGAGTTAGCACCTACCCAAAATGTCAGCAGCTGGTTCCCTGATCTTCAGCATACATAGGCTCTCTATTAGTGTGCTCATAATTAGCCCAGGGTACTTTTGTAAAGAGTTTTTTTTTTAAACAAGAAATGCAGCACATGAAATTCCAGACAGAGATTCAGTGCAATGCAAGAGACCAGGATGAGACAGATATGGTATAAGAACTAAAATTTGAGTTTTTATATTTTGTCCAAATTTGTTTTTCTAAGTGGTAATAGTCATTATAAATATTATCCTTCACTCTGTGGAAGAAATCTTTAATCAACTTCAAAAGTTACTTGCTGTTTTTTAAGAGTGTACTATAAGTGGGCTGAGTTCACCTCTTTACTCCTTCACAAATGCCTATCTTGTGCTTTTCTGGTAATATTTTAACTTTATTAAATATTATTACTTGGGTCATAAGCAGTTATATCAAGATATAAATTTATAAAGTGATACATTTTCAATACCAACCACCTATGTCAACTTATCCCATAATAGCACATTCCATCAAATTAAACTGCAAAAGATTTCCCACATTTGTTTTACATTCTATATGTATGGCTTATGAATAGCAATTCTGATGAATTCCAGCTGGTTTAAATATGCAGGCCAACTCTTCTATAACATTCTTTTCAATTCTTATTGTATTCAATGGGGCCCATTTTAAGTGGGCCACCTGGTAGGATGAAGCATTAATATATCTCCATAGGAAAAATAAGAAAACAAATCATCCTGCTAAACTTAAGACCATCTTCCCAAACTACATTACTATTATATTTCCAATATAATTGAGAAGTACTTCTAATCTTTGGGAAAAGTTGAACAAAAATTTAAACAAACCAGCAACTCTATGAACTACTAAACTGTTATAACAACATTAAAATAATTTTCACCATTCATGTGTGTTTCACAAATCTATCGTACACATTGTGGCCTGCCCCTTGGCTCCCCACACCCTCCTGCTTCCATCCAGGTGGAAGACATCAGGGGCACAGAAGCCAAGTGAAATGTTGACCCCACCCTCCTACATCCATTTTAAGGCACCTTCAAAGCCAGAGCACTGATCTGGTTCAGTTTCGTCAACAAAGCCAGCCATACTGCTATTTAAGACTCCAGTTTGGGGTTTTTATAACTGCACATTAGCATAAGAGCTTTGATTTTTAGTCAAAAACTTCAGCTGCACTGAGTTTCACCAGATTGCCGTACCCTTTCTGGGGAAAAGGCCTCACTCATTATTAAGTCTTCATAATCTTTGCTCTCAGTGTCGAGCTTTGTCCTTATGATATCAACCTCTCCGAAACTGCCCAATAACCAACCCTGAAGAACACAATATGTTTCCCTTCCAAAAGGTCAAAACAGAACAGCCATTATAGTAGTGCAAACACACACTCCCCCCAACATGTGCCACCCCACACAATTCGTGCACTGTGACGGATGACAGTCATTCCAGCATGCACAAGAACACTCTTGTCAAGGCATGCAGCAGCAGAGTGGGGGGCTGCAACAGGACAAAGAACTTACTTTGTTGTTCCCCTGTGCGTGTAGCCGCAAGGAAAAGAAAAAGAAACATGTTAAACATAAAAATTATTTTTAAATTATGAGGTTTTTCTTGAGAGAGCAAAATCAAAATAAATAATTTAACTGTTCGCTGACATCCCATACATACACGTACAGCGTCCAGAGCTCATGGACAAGTCAAAGGATCCACTCAGGTTAAATGAAATCATACGTTTATAACAGCAGAAAATTATGACAGAGATTTTCCCCCTTTCTTTCTACTCAGAATACTTGGGGTATGGGAACCTGGCCAAAAAGAGTAGGTTTGAATTGGTAATAAGTGAACTGTTAGCATGAAAGGCAGAGCATTTAGTGTGTTGGCTTGCTGTTTCCTGACAGCCCCTCCTCCCACATGCCAAGCAGTGGAAAATTTCATCAGCCAGTGCATTTTTAAACAAACACTGCATCCTTGGTTTCAAAGAAGGTGGAAAAAAAAAAAAAAAGAAAAGAAAGGAAAGGAGTGGGTGGTTCTGGGGAGACAGGGTAAGCAGACCAAGTTACGACCTCCATCTGTACCATTGCTTTATTTTGTAAATTATGAGTTTTGCCTTGGGTTGGCATGGGAAGCGAAGACAGTATAGTGAGGACGCCGCCAAAATAAACACTGGTTCACATTCAAGAAATGGGTCTGGAAAGGTTAGTCACAAAAATGTAGTCATTTCTAAAAGCGACACTCTGGGTAGAGACACAGAGAGCAGCCAGCAGCAGGCAGCGGGCAAATGGCTCTCCTGTTTCAAACCAGAGCTGCAAGAGTATGATTTATATCAAACAATTTAACTCACATATGGCCTAAAAAAATAAAATGGTGATTCATTACTCCCGGGGCAGCCCGAGTCCTCACAAGGTCAGATCCTGTGGGGGAGACGTGATGGGGTCTGGGCCGGGAACAGAGCTGAACTCTTTTCACAAGGGGCCCAGAAGGAATTTCTGGCTGAGATGCAGGATTGGAGAGAGCTGTGAGTAAAGTGTGTGCATCTGTGGAGGAGACCTAGAACAGGGCGGAGTTACAGGTCGGGCCGCAGATTTGGTGTTTGGTTTTAAGTAGAGGATGTGGAGGGGGATATACTATACCCAGACATTTTCTGAAGAGCGTAAGGCAATGATCCTAGGAAAGTGTGTTTTCTAGAAAACAATGCCAATTGGTGATTCTGGGGAAATGCCTAATCCAGGGACCATCATGGCCATCATACTTAATAAAGAAAACATAAATTTAAAGGCACTGATAAAATGGTGTAGAGAAGTTTCTTGGCACTGTGAGTTGCCATGATATAGCTGTTAACACGCTGGCTTATCTGAGACATAAATAATGGTATAAGAATGAAGGGGGAAAAAATAGTCCTTTCTAAAGACTATGCCAACTGTTCAATAAGGCAATAAAGGTCCCCACAGGGAATTTTATCAGGAGTAAAAGTCTATTATAGAGAATAATGGGACCCTGGTTTTCCAAAGAAGTGCAATATTGCTGAAAATACCTCAAACAGATGGAGTTTATTGCACTCCACAGCAGTGCAGCTTTTGATCTACCAAATAAGTTTCAGGAGTTCAACCAAGTATTTTTGCACATTAGGGAATGACTGGCTTCCCTGCTCGATGGCAGATGGTTCTGTTTGTAGTGGCAACAATGATGTCACAAAGTAGGAGGCCTTAATCCTTAAATACAAGAAACACACAAGCAGAGGACGTGGTGTGGCTTGGCCATTTCTTGTTTCATTCAATCATTTCCCAACTATCTCTTCTGAGAGCAGCATGCAGTCATGAATGGTGAAATATAAATGCTTTATAATTCCCTTCACTATGCTGTGTGGCAGCAATTTATGTTTAGATCCCTGAAAGCACTTCCATTGAAGAAAAACTGAGACTCCTCAGAATTGGCCATGTAGCTGCTCTAAGTTCTGCTGAAAAACCTGAGAATAAAGTTATGTGTAGTGGGGCTGAGTGTCAGGCATTTTAAGTCTTGTATTATCAGGCTGTTGAATAAATGCGTATGAGTGGTCATCACCACATTAACAAATATTTACGGAGGCCCATGGCCATTCCTCTTCTCCCCCTAGAATGATACAGAGTCCCTTTCCTCTATTATTTGACACAGAGGAAAATTCACTTTTAGGGTCTATCCAAGAAGAATTTCTGAAGTAACAAAAGGATTTCATTGTAAGATGGTTTCAATCTGCAAAGTAGTCCTAAAAATATCAATTATTGCTGGGAGAGCCCGAGTTCAAAAAGAATAGTGAAGTTCCAGGGTGTTTCACCTCCTACTATCATTTTTAATCTCTTAAGAAAAAATACACTACACGGGAGGAACACTCATATATATACATATATAGCTAAACCTCTTAAAAAGCTCTGAGGTGTCTGACTTAACAAATATGCAAAACTGAATTTGCACCAAATTTGTTTCCGGGGCATGCGTGGATCTGCATGCAGGTTGCTGCTTTCAGCCGGCCAGCTGGCAGGCATCTGAGGGCAAGCTTGTGTATTCTTTCTTCCCTGACAGCCTCTCTGCTCACTCCTGACTGGCTGATGGAGCCTAAGGCTGGCCTGTCCCCCCAGGCCACATCAGGACTTCTCTTAAACAACTCGGCTTCCTCAGCCAACAGACATCCCCAAATCCCACTGCTAGTTTGCAAAGAAAAGGAAAGTACTACTAAATTGGGAATTACAGCTTCACGGACACATCAATGACTTTGAATAATAAAAATAAAGGATATGGGGCATTGAACACATTCACCCCGTTGAAGGCAGAGCTAGTTGTGATGCACAAGAGTCTTCATTTAATCCTATAAAGTCACTCTGAGGAGGGTACTATTTTGAGTTTAGAGAAGAATGAAAAACTAGAAGGTTAAGTAAGTTGCTTGAGCCACACACCTAATAAATGGCAGGCTCAAGATTCAACTGTGAGTGGATTTGACCTAAAGTCTACCTCATTCTACTGCATACATCATGTTTCAAAGAATTTGAATTTGGAATTCTTTAATGTTTACATATAATTTAAGTCATATTGTAAGCCAACAAAACTACCCGAAAAGTTAACTGTTTGTTATATCATGTTCTTTATATATTTAATGAAATTCACATTTATTTGTAATCACATTTATGGGAAAATTTATGTACATGAGTAAGCAAAATAATCTTTTAAAAGTTCTTTAATTGTAGCCTCCAACTACTGACACACACACACACACACACACATACATACACACACACTGACTGTATCTCAGTCTCATCAGTGAAAATAATTAATTCCATTAGAAACATCTTCACTTTGAAACTATGTAAAGTCTTATACACTTATTTAACAATATAAAATTTTATAGTAGTTATTATTTAAATTTAGTGGCCAAAGGAAATAGAACTAAAAGAAATCAAATTCTCCTAAATTGAAATTCAGGCTTAAATATGTTTTTAAAATATGTGGCTGCTCCAAAATATCAGGTGACTGGCAGAATGCTAAAGCTGTGACCCAGTGGAAGGTATGTGTAAGTTCGCAGAGTAAGTCAGTGGTCTGAACCCAGGACTCTGATTTTTTAGGGCCACATACTCCACTGCTCAAGTAAGAATTCTACATTTTGCTTTGGATCCAGGAAGATTAAAGGAGTGGAAGTAATTAGAAATTGTATATGGGAAAACAGAAGGTGATTGGAAAATAGAAGGTGATCGGAATACACACATAGGAAAATAGTTGGGCTGTTGCATTTTATATGGATATCCACTGTAGTTATCATATTGTAGAGTAATTATTTATTTGCATCTCTTTCTTTGACTAGACTTGGAATTCCTATGGAATGGGAACTGCATCTTTGAGACTCGAGAGTCCATTTTGATAGTGACAGATGAAGGGAAGCATAGAAGGGAGGAAAGAGAGTGGAAGGAACGAAAGAGATTTTTTTAGAAAACCTAAAGAGAAATGACTTGAGAGACAAAAGAAACAGGTAGCAGAACATTTTGATACGAGTGACATGAAAACTTTCCATCACTTAGACGTGATGGAAAAAAAATACGGTGAGAATGTTATAAAAAAGTGTGCATATTAAAAAAATCTGTCTAAAATGCCATTTCATTCAAATTTGGGTGATGGCTATTTCTCTAAATGATGTCAAACTTATACAATTAGGAAAAATGATCTACATAGAAATTTCCTTCCAGTCAAAATAGAGGCATCTTGTGCAGAAAGCAGAACTTTGTGAGTTTAGACTCATGTCCATGTATGACACATAAGTGTTTTGTTATTAGGGTATCAGTTGTCAACTCAATGGTTTATTGATATACAAAAGCAAAATGACACAGTATTCAGAAATCCTAAAAATTTACTTAGACAGAGGCATCTGTTATCAGGTTAATCTGTTTTCATCAAATCTTTCTAAATTAGGAATAACTACCTAAAAGTAATTCCCTCCTCCCAAATATAAGTGAGAGTATTCACAAAATGGAATCTTTAGGTAAGCATTCTTCTTGATTGATTTCAGTAGTTAGCTGCCATTTAAACTTCTGAAAGTCAAGCAATCATGTAATATGACCTGTAGGACTACATGGCGCATTAGAAATGCAAATACTGTTTATGATGAAAACTAAGCAAAAGCAACATTCATGGTACACCGCTAAGTTTAATTTCCTGTCTTGCCTTTGGTGTGTAGTAAAAACTCCTTTGTCTTGATCTTCCAAGCAATTGCACCAAATGAGTATTTAGAAACAAATAAAAATGATGTAAAAAGAATCAAAATATTGTGTAGGATATCTCCAGATTTCCTTAAAATTGAATATTCTGATTAAAAATAGAAAATATTTCCTTGTCTTTTTGGTGTAGAGCTATGGACACATAAAAATCCAGATGTATAAAAACATTGTAAGTTATAAACTTATGAAAACTTACTGGGGGATGAGTAATTTTGATTTTCCAAGACAGTTATTCCCTCACAAAAGATGCATACATAATTTTTTTTAAATAGCAAACTTGTCTGGTATATTTAAATTAGGTTAATTTATAAAATCATGACTGAATAAAACATTTTCACAAACATTATATCTGCATATTAAGGAAGATACACACACACGGACACACTGATATTTTTCATAAACAAGCATATTTGGAAGACGGAAAATAGTATGAAGTGTTTATAATCTCACTGGTATATTACAATATCCACAGTATTTTAACCCTCCCCTAGCTGTTAAAGAAAATAGTTAGTGATGAATATGATAGTCGTAATAATCCTAATAATTATTATTATAAATAAAAAGAGTGCTTATTTGTGCCCACCCTGTTCAATGCTTTTCCTGCATTATCTTATTTAATCCTATCAATCACCCTATAAGGGACTAGTGTTATCTTCATTTTAGAAATGAGAATCTTAAAATATAAAAAGGCTAGGTAACCTGCCCAAGATCTCATAGCTTGTAAGTGAGCATCTGGAATTTAAATATAGGTAGTTTGACACTAGAGTCTGTGCTTGAACCCACATGTTCTACTACTTCTCATAATTCCTAGCCATAATGAGCTTTTAAAAATGTAAATCTTATCATGCCAGTAAGTGGCTTGAAATCCAGTAATGGCTTCCTATCTCACTCAGTAAAATTCAAAAGGCTCTCCACTATTGCCTTCGAGGCTCTGACCACCTTCTTTGTTAACCACCTTTGTCCTCCCTCATGGTGTTCCAGACACACTGACCTTCTTGTTGCTCCTCTAAGACACTGAACTTGGTTTTGTACTTGCTATCCTCCGCCAAGAACACTCTTCTCCAGACTTCCATATCATTTCTTCCCTCCTCTCCCGAGGAGCCTACTCAAATGTCAACTCTTCAAAGGGACTTTCCCCTATCACCTTTACTAAAATAAAGCTCACCTACACCTCACTGTCACTGTCCTTTTACCTTAGCTAATTTTTTATAGAACTTATCACTGTCTTAAACATAGAAGACCTTATTGTTCACCTCTGTATCACCAGTGCCTAGAACAGTGCCTGGCAAAAAGCACATGCTTGAAAAGTTTTTGTGGAATGAACGAATACAAAATTAAGTACATGTGAATTTTTAACATAGAGTATTTGTGAAATTAAATACACTACCATCAATGGATATGTAAGAGTAATAAATAATATTAGAATTGAAAACAAAAGCAAAGGTGGTACTTGGGTTTTTATATTAATATATATGTAGTCTTTAGAGTGGTACATATCTATGCAAATCTGTATGCACACAACAGAGGAAAAACTGGACAAATATGAAAATCATATGCAGATACTTCTGTACCTGGGTGTCAACAGGAAAGCATCTGGTGTAACTTCCATTTGGCAGGCACAGGGTACGTTGTGGGAAATTCATTTGTTTTAGGTGCCAGCCAGACAGGAGTAAGACGGAAGAGGTAAAGAGGTCTATGTGTGAGTTAAAATAACAGCAAAGAGGCGAACATTTTGGTATGAATCCTCAATCCCTTACTCCTGGAACTCTGTTAAATTCCACTGTGACCCCAGGGATGCGGTCAGGTCTGAAATCCCCTCAGAAATGCTTCAGTTGTCTCACGTTGCACCCATATCTCAGACTTTCTCTTAAAAAGACTCGATCCCCATTTTGAACCTGAAAATGACCCAGCTTGTGCACCATCAGTCCTATAAACTGATCGAGAGCCAAGTGAGTACCACAAGAGTCAAGCTGGACTAAATACCCAGGGCCCAGTCTCAGTACTTTAGTTCTGGGGAGAAACCCGGAGAGTGTAAAGGTTCAGGGGAAGCAGCCAGTGGAGAGATCCACTCATCAGCAGTCTGTCTCATGGAGTGCGTATATATGTTGAGTGAGACTTCTGTTTAAATTCACACTAGTCTGTGCAATATTACATTTTCCAAAGAACACAAAGAGAAGGGCTGTTTATTAACTTGAATGAGAGAAATGTCTCCAAGACACTCGAAGTATATTAATAAAGCTAAGTGGGAACAGCAATAGAATATATTTTTTTGTTCTTTCACAGTCGTGATGACATTAACCAGAGTTGGCATACCGGTATAACTATGGATATAATGAAAGGAGATAGATTTTTATAAAAATAAGTAGATTTTTAATAATAGAAAATATCAGTGCTATGATTGATGATATATTGCTTATATTAATATCACAAGTATGGAATAGCATATAGAAGAAAATAAAATTTTAAAATAAAACAAAAAAACTTTCTCTTGGTCTGAGATTGCATACATTATGTTTTATGGCAGAGTAGGGCATTTTTTTAAAACAAATATGATGATTAACATCTTAAAATAGAAATCGAATGGAAAAAATTTCTATGTGAAAAAACAATGTAAAAAGAATAAGCAAAGTATTAGTTAAAAGTGTGCCAAATTAATTAAGTCAATAAGAAAACTAGTTTCTCCAGCATATAGTATATAGAAGTAATATATTTTCCTAAACATGGTTAATACTAATTTTTAAATAAGAGATATATCCAACTTACTAAAGATTTATCAGGATAGACTCCAGCTCTTAGCAGAGATGCCTTCCAGCTGTCTACATCCTCCTGTGAATCGCATGCCAGCTCAAGGAAGCGATAGTCTTTGTATACATTCCTGTAGTTAAAAAAAAAAATCATGCTTTCAGTTTTGAACCAAATTCGAAATGATTTTATATCACTGCAGAAAATGATGATTTAAATGGCAATCCAAATGGATAGTTCTCTGACAGTCACTAGAGGAAAACAAAATAACTTTTAAAAAAATAATTAATGAGTTCCTATATGTATTTATAACAATTAAAAAAAACCCTCACACTGAAGAACTCAAAATTATCTGTACTACTAAGCAATTAAAAAAGGAAATACAAATGCACTTAATATGACACACTGTGTGCCAACTGATTAGAAGTTGTGCTATGGGGAAGGAATTTGCTATTGCCCAGTAATTAGATCAATTTTCTGAAGCTATTTTACAAGTCTAAATAATGACTAAATAGCTCATAAAACTTTAAGATGCATGGCTTCCAAATCTAAAAGACTTATGCTATATTCAAAACAAAAATGCTCATCAATCAAATGTGAAAAGGCAAGACTGATAACCAGTATTTAATAGGGTGAGATGCCTGTGAAGTGCATATTTATAAATGGGACAATACTGTAATTTTATATTTTTTTCCTGGTAGTAAAATAATACAAAAACATGTAATTCAGGCATATTTTGAGAAACTTGGGAATTAAATAAAAGTATAAAATGGTACAATCATCCAGATTCCACTGCTAGAGATAACCTTATTTTCTTATACTCTTATTCTATGCATTTTCCAGACATTTGAGGTTCTCTCTCTCCCCCTTTCCCTCTCCTTCCCTCCCTCCTTTCCTCTCTAGCTCTCTATTAATTTTGTGTTCTGCTTTTTCACCTACTGTTATATCATGGCCATTTAATTATGCCACTAAATCTTTATAAAGATCAAATTATAATGGCATAATATTCATTAATATAAATGTATGATGATTTACTTAACCTCTTCATAATATTAGATAATTAAATCATTTCCATTTTGGTTTTGCTATCATAAATAATGCCTAAATGAATATTTTTATCTATGAGCATTTGTCACATTTACTACTATTATTTTCTGAGGATAGATTCCTATAGAGTTACAGTATCAAAAGCTATTATCATTTTTAAGACACTGATACATATACCCAATTACCTTTCCAGAAAAGATAGTCTAATTTAGACAGAAACTAGCAATATACAAGATTAATAATCTTTCTTCTTTCCTTACTCTCTGCCAAGGTGTGCTCACTCATGCCTAAGAGTCTTGATTTCCACCTGTATCAGATGGCTCACATGTTTATATCTCCTGTCTAGACCCGCCCCAGAGTTCTACTGCCTACTGACTTCCTGAGTACTGAAAGGAACCTCGACAGGAACAACCGAACTGGGGATTTCCAACCTGGTCTTGCGATGTTCTCATTTCATGCAGCAGTGGTGTAATCCAAATACTCTGAGGATATTTTTAACACCTTCCACTCTCCCACCACCTCTTCCATTTTACTACCTAAAAGTGTCCTCCTCTTTTTTTCTTTTGAGACAGAGTCTCGCTCTGTGTCCCCAGCTAGAGTGCAGTGGTGTCATTCTTACTGCAACCTCAGACTCTTGGCTCAAGCGATCCTCCTGCCTCAGCCTTCTGAGTGGCTGGGACTATAGGCACGCACTACCACCCCCAGCTATTTTTGTCTATTTTTAGTAGAAACGGTGTCTCGCCCTTGCTCAGGCTGGTCTTGAACTCCTGAGCTCTAGTGATCCTCCTGCCTGGGCCTCCCAGAGTGCTAGGATTACAGGCATGAGCCACCTCACCTGGCCATGTGTCCTTCTCTTTAAATTGGTCTTATTATCATCATCTCTCTCTTGGACTATTACAATAGCCTCCTCACTGGTTTCCCAGCAACCCATGGTCCTCTTAAATTTCTTCTCTGCACTGAATCCTCACGATCTTCTGGAATAGGACACTCGAATGGCTACCTGCTTTTAGGACAAAGACAACACTCCCTAAGACAGCCCACAAAGCCCCCACGGTCTGGCCGGTCATTACCTTCCTCTCTAGCTTCTTTTCATACTTCGCTCTTTCTGCTCCAGCCACACTGGCCTTCTTTTGTTCCTCGCATGTGTCAAATGTGCTATGCACACTCCCAGTGCCTTTGAACATGCCACTCGCTGCCTGGAGCTCCCTTTCCATCTCTCTTTGCACAGTTAACTTCTACTTTTTGGGGGGATCACAACTCAGTCATGGCTTCCTCACACACCACTTCTCGGATACTCCTATCCAGTCAGCTCCTTCTTTCATACATTTTTCACATTCCTATTTACCTTTTCTTCACAGTACTTATCACAGATGCGATTTCAAAATTACGTGTGTGTTTCTTTTCCTTTTCCTCATTCCTTCATTCTTTCCTTCCTCCCTCCCTCCCTCTCTTCTCTTTTCTCTCTCTCTCTCTTATTTATTTTGATTAATGTCTATCTTCCCTACTGGCCCACAAACTCCATTGGGACAGGGAAGGTATTATATCATTTTTATGTTCACCATTATATCCCCAGGGGATTCTGGGAAGATGATCGCTTAACCGTGCTCCATTTCCTCTCCTCTTCCCACTCAGGTCAAACACATCCTCTTTTCTCGAGTCAAGCAGATATTAGGACTGGGACTCAGGTAGAGGGTGTGGGCAAGATAAATCACAGCTGTTGTACTTTTTTGCTCTGGGCTGGACAAGAGCTTTGTGACCTCAGCAGGAGAGCTCTAGGGCAAGAGCCAGCACAGAGCAGACCCTTGGTAGAACTGTCCCTCAACAATCACAGGACCTTAGAGTGGGCCCGATCCTCTGGCCCTAAAGAGGTGTGGAGGGGTTGAGCTTTCTCTGTGCAGAAGAAATGCCCTCTCCTGATGCCTCCACAGGCAACTGGCAACTTCCCTATTACTGAACCATGATCACTGACACAGCTGTGCCTTCCACGCTCAGGACACCAGTCCACTCAAAGCAAAAGGCAGTTGGACCTGGGCCACAATGAACAAATGAAAATGAAAGGACACCCAAAGAGGTCTCATAGCCAGAGAGAGAGGGAATGAAGAAAGCAATCACAACAGTCCATCAGTGAAGAAGAACTTTTTGGGGGAAGCAGAAGATAGAAGAATACGAAGTACTTGAAAAGGTATACATACAGCATTAAGAAAGACGTCCCGAAACTATAGTAAAAAGTATGATTTTTAAATTAAAATATTGAAGAGATAAGTCAAAGGGAAGGATCAATGTCAGATTAGAATCAGTAGCTTTGAAGATCTAATAGAAGTGGAAAAATATACAGAGAGAGAAATTATGAGAGTGTGGAGGAACATGTAGCCTGTGCATAATAATAGGAGTTCCAGAAAAAGAAAAGGCAGGTGAGAGGAGAAAAACAATTATAAAAGAGAAAGTTGCTGGGTGTGATGGCTCATACCTGTAATCCCAGCACTTTAGGAGGCTCAGGTGGGCGTTCGAAACCAGCCTGGGCAACATAATGAGACCTCGTTTCTATAAAAATAAAAAAAATTATTCATGCATAGTGGCATTGCCTGTAGTCCCAGCTACTTTGGAGGTTGAGGTGGGAGGACTGCTTAAGCCCGGGAGTTAGAGGCTGCAGTGAGCCATCATTGTGCCACTGTACTCCCGCCTGGGCAAGAGAGTGATACACTGTCTCTAAAACTGACACTTTTAGTGTCTCTAAAGGGGGGTGGGGGGGGAAGAGAGGGAGAAACTTTTTTTTTTTTAAAAAGAGAAGTACAAGTTCAGGTGGAATTTGTGAGAAAAGATACCACTTAGGCATATGCTAATACAATTCCTGAGCTCTAAGATAAAGAAAACATTTTAAAGTCTTCTGTAAAGAAACAGCAAGTTGCTTACAAAGGAAAAAGAATGAAACTGGTACTGGACTGAACATTCAAAAAGTAGAAAGCAAAGAAATATGAGCAACATCCATGGACTCTTAAGAGGACTGTAGAATTGGAGTCCTACACCCAGCCAGGACATCATCCACATACCAAATGAGGAAAATCCTAAAGCAGACTGAGGGTTAAAACACGACCAAATGAACCTGGAGAGAATGTTCAAGGGAAGGAAAAATTAAGAAGAGAGAAAACAGTGATGAGCAACAAAACTTACAATATCCATAGACTAGTTAAATCAAAATAAGAAATGATAGACCATATAAGAATGTGCAATATAATGCTAAATATGGACTCTTAAAGTAGAAGAGACACACTGCAATAGACGTTACAATAGTCTAAAAGTTGCGGGGGTAGGAGGAAGTAAAAATGATCCCAGGTCTCCTGTGGCGGGTGGATAGGTATGAAGTGGGGAAGTGAAGGGGTCTCAGAGGTCTCAAACTGTTGGGAGAAGTGGGAAAGGAGAGGAAGAGGAGAAGAAATCTCTCTCTTGTGGGAGAAATAGTTGATAATTTGCCTCATAAAGCAACATGGCTATGTATTGATGATAAATGTAAATTAATGAAATAAAAGTACAGTCGAACTCCCAAATTTAAAAAGAATAACAAGGGAAATTAATCAGCTCTTGAGCAAATCAACAAAAACAATAAAAAATAAAAAAAGAAGAAAAACAGGAAAAGAAGAAACAACAAAATAAAAATACCTAAGAGGGTCATTTTGAGAGTGCAGATCAACATCCAGGTGGCTAATCCACCAAGCTTGCTCCTGAGATAAGGTCTGGTTGGAGATGGCCAAGTCCCCCAGGGGGTTTGGTTATGGCCCTGTTTGGCCTTGAGCCTGCAACCAAAACCATCTTACCAAGGGGTCCAGAAAGAATCGCACACATTAGTGCCTGGACAGAAAGGCATGTCTGCTGGCATCATCTTGGTGGTGAACCTGAAAGTTGCCCTGTGGCTCTGCTCCAACCCCCCTAATAAATGGAAAGGTATACTTGAATGAGTTGATTTGATTACACTGCACCCCAAGGTCTTACAAGTGACTAGCACTAGTAGGTATTCAATAAATATTTATTGAATAATGAATCTCATACCCATAAACATTGAATGTCATCTTTAAAACACCTTTGCTAATTTTATAACTTAAAAGTGATTCTCCATTAATGCTCACTAAGGACTTTGGGCATTTTTATATGTTTATAGAAATGATGTTCTTTGTCCTGATTTCATTACATATTGTATGAAATACAATACTTTTTTTTGTATTTTATTTCAATGGCTTCTTACTTTTAATTTGCATTTGTCTGACATACCTTTGTCTCTTATTTTACTTTTTTTACTTTTATACATTTGTTTTACTTTTTAAAGAGTCCTTTATGTTATAATTGCCCACAGTATAACTGGGTTTTATTTTTCCTACCAATCTGAAAATTATCACCTGTGATTAGGGAAGTTTCAATCATGTTTATTTATTGCCATAGCTGTATGCTTGGTCTTAGTTTTGTCATTTTGAGATATACTTTGCTCTTTACTGTTTCCTTTGTTTATGTTGAAAAATAAGCTGCCTTTTTGGCTTCTATATTTTTCAGCAGTTACCTTTCAGTTTTTCAAATCATTCTTGAATTCATTTTTGTATATATACAATTCAGGGATATAGTAACAACTCCTGACTTCTTGAGGAATTTAGAAGCTTTTACTCTCTGCCACTTTATCTCATGATATTTCCTAATCTATCTGGAAATACTGGCCTAGATTATTATTTCTGAATTATTATTTTCACATCTTTCAAGAATCTATTTTTCACTTTTGTATTCAATTTTGTTATGTGTAAGCAATTATTTAGATGGAACTCTATATGTTTATCTTGAATAAATATTTTTCATCAGGGTGTTATCTACCTGGAGTTCTCCATCTGTAAATTCTTACTTGGGTTCATTTTTTGAGTTGGTCTTACAGTAGAGAGTTGTCTCTCGGAATTTCTGGTTGGTACAGTATCCATATTTCTCAAGTTGATGCAGTGAAGAAACTTAGATGCTCCTTTTGGTTGTCTCCTTGTTTTGCCCCATTTTTCTTAATCAGGTAAAGGATGCATTGGTCACTGATAGATTTTCAACCCAGTTCACTCTATGAGTCTTGCAAATAGATGACTGGCATCTCTACTTTCCAATGTCTTTGAGGCTTTGCATCTCTGTTGTGTATGACTTATGGGGTACAGCAATGCATGGAGAAGGGGGAAAGAGAAACTTCTAATTTTTCACATCTTAAAAGATAAATCACGTTATTCAATCTTCAGAGCAATCCTGCAAAATTGGTAGTAGAGCTGTTTCACAGAAGAGGAAACAGAGACTCAGAGAGATTAGTGGACTTTCCCAAGATCACATAGCTAATAAATGGCACAACCTGAGCCTACCACAGTCCTTGGCTTATAGCCGCCATAAAACAAATATTTGCTGAATGAATGAATGAATGAGTAAATGAACAAATGAATGACTGACTGAATGAAAGCACAGTGGAATGAACTTGGACAGTGCTAAATTTTTGAAACTACCTTTTTCATTTTTGACTGGATCCTTAACTTTTTACAGAAAACCTAAGATGTAAAAGTTTGAAGGGACAAACTACAACAAGTAGAATGAGTAATTTTAATTAAAAGTGGGACATATTTAAAGGAAATATATTCTCCAAGTAAGAAAGTTTATTGTTGGAAAATTTAAAGTTATATCTTTGCTTTTTTTTTTTTTTTCAAGAGACAGGGTCTCTCTCTGTCACCCACACTAGAGTGCAGTAGCTCAATCGTAGTTCACTGCAGCCTTGAACTCCTGGGCTCAAGTGATCCTTCCACCTCAGTCCTTAGCTTCCCAAGTAGCTGGGACTACAGGCACGTGCCATCACACCCAGCTAATGTTGAAATCATATCTTTGCTACAGAGCAGAAAGGATGAAGGATTATCTTGATAGAATCAAAACTTATCAGTTTTTCATTATCTAATTACTTCTCCACCTAGCTTTTAGCCACCAACTAGGTTTCCATTTGGAGGTATTTCCACTGCACAGTATAAATTCCTTTAAGACGTAAAGGTATGGGAAAGGCAAAGCTGGACAAATGTCATGGGAGCTCTTGGCCAGCTGGAAAGCATGGAAAGTAAAGAGGGCCCAGACTTTCCACATTCTCTGAGCAGATCTGAAGAATTCAGCTTTGGCCCATTATCATTGACCTTTCTCCAGAGTATTTTCTTTCAGGGGCTCTTCACATGGAAAATCTTAAGTTTTTTTCCCTGTAAAGGATAGCCAAATTCTTGAGAGGGAAAATAATTATCTGGTTGAAACATTAGAAGAGGGTCAAAGGCTTCTGGTGGCTTTGGCTGCTTCATTTTTACCCATTTTTGAAGCCTCATCTTAGACTGCGTCTAGACATCCAAGGAGAGTTGGATACAGGTTTAAAACACTGAACTGAACTGATTTACTGGAAGTCTCATAAATTCTGTCGATGAAGCTTCCAGGTTCTCACCACATGCTGTAGCTGTATAGATAACCCACAGCAATTTGTACTGACAGCATTTTTTTTGTTTAGTCTATTTCAGCTGCAATCATGCAGATATGAGCTTCTGAATGACTCCACTATGAAACCAAGCTGATCTATGTGTTTTACAGTTTAAAGAAATGAAAGTCATTCCAATGCTAAAAAAGAAATGTAAAAAATGTTTATCTCTTAGGCAAAAGGCTTTTAAGTGTTACACTAAAGAGAACAAGATCACATCATGAGCCTGTGTTTTGACCATATGTGTAATTTTCATTCACATGTCAAAAGAATACCTTTGGGTATTAAAAATATGAAGTTTAGTTCCTTTTAATTTCTTTATCTAAGACAGCTCTTAAAACATTTGAGAACAGATACTAAACATTAGCAATTATGAACAATATTTCAAAATAATCTTTGAACAAATATCTTTGCACAATTATTAAATCATTTGATAAATATAACTTTTTAGGAGTGGAATTGCTGGGCCACAAGGTTTGCACATAACCAAGGCATTTAATACATATTACCAAACTGGCTTCCAGGGAGTTGTATGTATAGTCCACCACATGCAATATAGGAGAAGGACAGCATCCTCATTGCCACCTATTGTGACCTTCTTTCTCATTTCTCCTAAGCTGAAAGCTCAAAAATGATGCCTGACTGGATGTTTTAATTTATAATTCTTGGTTGCCAGTAATATTGAACCTTTTGTTCATGTGTTTATTAGTCCTTTTTTCTTGGCCTTATATATATGCTTGCCATAGGTGCATTACACATTTTTTTAAAATAGCAAACTTATCTAGTGAATTTAAAATCAGTTTAATTTTAAAAATCATGACTTGATAAACATTCACACAAACATTATACTTGCATGTATGGAAGATATAGGTGGAGATGTGTGTGTGTGTGAGTGCATGTGCGTGTGCCAAATCTTTCAGTCTCCAAGACAACCCTTCAGTCAATATTTTCAAATGTTTCCAAATGAAGAGGTTTCTAGATAATGTAGCATCCTAATTGCCCTCCTATGCATTTGCTTATTTTTAAATGATTTTCTGAAAATAAGATGCCAGCAACTGATCACAAATCACATCTGTAATATTATCCAGATGTAAGAAAAAGGTTTGGTAAAATTTCTGCCTGCTTTCTGGACAATAAACTTTTACTAATGTAAGTTAAGCAAAATGTAGTAGAAAATATAGTAAAGTCCACAAGCACTTGTTGCAATCCAGTCTATGCCATTTTTTATGTGATATGACATTGGGTAAGGCAATCTCTCTGAATCTCAGTTTACTCAACTATAAAATGGGGATCATAACAACATCTACCTGAGGCTTATTATGATGAAAAATAAAATTATATGTGTAAAGAGCTTGCTTAACACAATGCCCAACATAAGGTAAATATTTAAGCAGGATACACAAAATTAAAAAATTTTATTATTCATTATTACCACTGCCTTTAGGTCCTTTGCACATGATCTCCTATGAAACCAGGACTCTCCTCTATTGAATGCATACAGTCTTTTTTAAACTAGGCATAGAAGGAACATATCTCAAAATTATAAAAGCTGTATATGACAAACCCACAGCCAACATCATGCTGAATGGGGAAAAGTTGAAAATATTCCCCCTAAGAACTAGAACAAGACAAGGGTGCCCACTGGTCACCACTTCTATTCAACATAGTGCTGGAAGTCCTAGCCAGTGCAATCAGGCAAAAGAAAGAAATAAGGGGTATCCAAATAGGGAAAGAAGAGGTCAAACTATCATTCTTCGCTGATGACATGATCTTGTACATAGAAAACCCCAAAGATGCCACCAAGAGACTACTGGAATTGATAAATAAATTCATCAAAGTCTCAGGATACAAAATCAATGTACATAAATCAGTAGCATTTCTATATACCAATAACAGCCAAGCTGAGAGTCAAATCAAGGATTCAATACCAGTCACAAAAGTTACAAGAAAATAAAATACCTAGGAATATACTTAACCAGGGAAGTAAAAAATTTCTACAGGGAGAGTGATAAAACACTGAGGAAAGAAATCACAGGGGACACAAAAGAATGGAAAAAAAATCATGTTCATGGATTGGCAGAATCAACACTGTTAAAATGTCCATACTATCCAAAGTGATTTACAGATTCAATGCAATCACCATCAAAATACCAACATCATACTTCACAGACCTAGAAAAAATAATTCTATGCTTTGTTTGGAACCAGAAAAAAGCTCAAGTAGCCAAAGCAATCTCAAACAAAAAGAACAAATCTGGAGTCATCATATTACCAGACTTCAACCTATACTACAAGGCTATAGTAACCAAAACAGCATGGTATTGGTACAAAAATAGAGACATAAACCAATGGAACAAAATAGAGAATGCAGATATAAAACCACCTACCTACAGCCATCTAATCTTTGACAAAGCCAACAACAATGTGCACTAGGGAAAAGAAGCCCTATTCAATAAATGGTGCTGGGAAAATTGGATAGCTGCATGCAGAGGAATAAAACAGGATCCCTATCTATCACCACTCACAAAAATTAATTCAAGATGGATAAAAGACTTAAAGGTAAGACATGAAACCAAAAGAATTCTAGAGGAAAATGTAGGAAAAGTGCTTCTAGATATTGGCCTAGGCAAATAATTTATGAAAAAGACCCCAATGGCAATCACAGCAACAATAAAAATAAATGGGATTTGATTAAACTAAAAAGCTTCTGCTAAGGAAACAATCAACAGCTAAAGAAACAATCAACAGAGCAAATAGACAGCCTGCAGAATAGGAGAAAATATTCCCAAGCCATACATTCAATAAAGGGCTAATAACTAGACTCTACAAAGAACTCAAGGAAATCAGCAAGAAAAAACCAAACAATCCCATTAAAAAGTGGGCAAAAGACATGAGCAGAAGCTTCTCAAAAGAAAATAGACAAATGGCCAATAAACATATGGAAAAAATGCTCAATGTCACTAATCATCAGGGAAATGCAAATTAAAACCACAATGAGGTACTACCTTACCACAGTTAGAATGGCTTTTATGAAAAAGTCCCAAAACAATAGATGCTGGCATGGATGCAAAGAGAAAGGAACACTTATACACTGTTGGTGGGACTGCAAATTAGTACAACCTCTATGGAAAATACTATGAAGATTCCTTAAAGAACTAAAAATAGACCTACCATTTGATCCAGCAATCCCACTACTGGGTATCTACCCAAAGGAAAAGAAGTCAATTTATTAAAAAGACACCTGCACTCGAATGTTTATTGTAGCACAATTCACAATTGCAAAGATGTGGAATCAAATCAACCCACATGCCCATAAATTCCTGAGTGGATTAATAAAATGTGGTATATGTATACCACTGAGCCATGAGAAAGGATGAATTAATGCCATTTGCAACAATTTGGATGGAAATGGAGACCATTCTTCTAAGTGAAGTATCTCAAGATTGGAAAAACAAACACCACATGTACTCATTATTAAATTGGAACTAACCGATGAGCACACATGTGCACAGGGGGAAGTAAAACTCAGTGGAAATCAAGCGGGGGGAGGAGGGTGGAGGGGAGGGGCAAAAACCTACCTAATGGGTACAATGAACACTATTTGGGTGATGGGCACACCTATAGCCATGACTCAAGTATTACAAAAGTGATCCATGGGCCAGGTGCGGTGGTTCATGCCTGTACTCCTAGCACTCTGAGAAGCCAAAGTGGGAGGATTGCTTGAGCTTAGAAGTTTGAAAGCAGCCTGAGCAAGAGTGAGACCCCATCTCTACTAAAAATAGAAAAAATTAGCGTGGTGGCGCACGCCCGTAGTCACAGCTACTGAGGGAGGCTGAGGCAGGAGGATCGCCTGAGCCCAGGAATTTGAGGTTGCTGTGAGCTATGATGACACCACTGCACTCCAGCCTGGGTGACAGAGTCAGACTGTCTCAAAAACAACAACAACAACAAAAAACCAAGCTACCCACGTAACTCAAAACATTTGTACCCCTTTAATATTTTGAAATTTAAAAAAAGAGTAAAATTTACATTTAGCATTGCATTTCATTGGGTTACTTTGGGCCCATTATTCCAGTTTGCTTAGCTGTCTGAATCTTGATTCTGACAAATAATTTATTCATAATTCTTCCTGTTTTACAATCTGTGCATATTTATAATGACATCATATTCCTATATCATTATCACAGTCATTGGTAACTGTATCGTAGACCTACACCAGACCTCAAATGATCCCATACCAGAGTTACACATTCCATTAGCCAGTACCCATTGCGTATCAACAAGAAGACTTGAGCCTTAGTCATAAATCCATCATATATGTACTGTCCAGTCATGTTTCTCTATTTTTCCTCAGGTATATTCCAAAAGAGTTTACCAAATCTAAGTATGTTATATCTATTGAAAAATTAGAGTTGGCTTTGTTCAACTTGTCTTTCAAGATTCAAAGCAAGCTCCTATTGACCACTTATTTCCTTTATAAATAATCATAAATATTCATTTTACATCCATTATATACTTAAATAGCAGGACACTGATGATAATCAACCAAAATTTCCATTTTCTTCTCCTTTTTGAAAATCTGGACGACCTCCACTGTTCCCACCAGTCATTACCCTCCTTATGTCTTCATTTCTGTGCACATCCAGTTTATCACTATCACTGCACCCTTGCAGATCTTCAACTCCCTTTCCTCTCATCATTTTATTTGCCTAATAAAACTCCAATTGAATTATTTTCTTACTCAGGCCCTGTGTTCAAGTTTCTAGTGCAGGAGAAAAACTATACAATTGTGCTGACTTCAGTCACTTCATATTTGTAACTACAAATATCAAATAGGCACCCAAATTTTCCAGACATCCCTACAACAGTTCTGTAGTAAATATGCTTTCTCATTGTACCAGATGATTATCACCGCATACCTTTTCTTCCCTCAAATCTGCAACACACCCTTCACCACTCACACTTAGCGGAGAATCTTGCTTCATACTTCATAGGGAACATATATACAGTCAGATAAGAATGATCTGTCTTCTTTACAACAAATCCACAAGACTGCCTGCATTTGCAACTGCAGACTCTGCCTTCCTCTTATGCAATAGAAGGCCAAACCTTCAACTTACACACTGGGTTCTGTCTCTTCTAATGTCCTCATGAACCTCCTTCCTACAGTCATTCCCTTTCTACTTCAACAATTTCTTCCTTTCTACTGCTTGGGTTATTCATATGGTATCCTAGCATGCCTTAAAAGCAACCATCTTAAAACATACACATGCACTATCTCTTGACCTTTCTCCACTCCCAAGAACTGCTCCATCTCTATTTGCTTTTGTAGAAAAACTCCCTAAGTTATCTTGAATTGTTTTTTCCATTCTCTCCCCTCTCATACTTTCCTCAATCCACCCCAGTGAGGGTTGTGATCCAGCTACTCTACAGATATAGCTCTTTTTTTTAAAAAATGGTTAAATATTTTGGGTACATAATAGTTATATATATTTATGGGGTACATGTGATATTTTGATACAGGCATATGATGTGTAATGATCACCATTTCGTGTTAAGAACATTCCAATTCCACTCTTTTATTTTAAAACATACAATAAATTATTGTTAACTATAGTTACCCTATTGTGTTACTGAATAATAGATCTTATTCATTCTATCTGACTGACTGTATTTTTGTACCCATTAACCATCCCCACTTTATCTTCCCCTCCCCCCTCCCCTTTCCAGTCTCTGGTAACTATCATTCTACTCTCTATCTCCATGAGTTCAATTTTTTTTTTTAGCTCCCACATGAGTGAGAATATGTGATACTTGTCTTTCTGTGCCTGCCTTATTTCACTTAATATAACGTTCTTAAGTTCCATTCATGGTGTTGCAAATAACAGGATTTCATTCTTTTTATGGCTGAATAATATTCCATTTTGTATACACACCAAATTTTCTTTATTCATTCATCTGTTGATGGACACTTAGGTTGATTCCATATCTTGGCTATTATGAATAGTGCTGCAATAAACATGGGAGTGCAGATATCACTTCGATATACTGTTTTCCTTTCTTTTGGATATATATATGTACACACACACAGCAGTGGGATTGCTGGATCATATGGTACTTCTATTTTCAGTTTTTTGAGGAACCTCCATACTATTCTCCATAGTGGCTATACTAATTTACATTCCTACCAGCAGTGTACAAGGGTTCCTCTTTCTCCACATCTTCACCAGCATCCATTATTGCCCATCTTTTGGATAAATGTTATTTTAACTGGGATGATATCTCATTGTAATTTTGATTTGCATTTCTCTGATGATTAGTGATGTTGAGCATTTTTTCATATACCTGTTGGCCATTTGTATGTCTTCTTTTGAGAAATGTCTATTCAGATCTTTTACCCATTTTTAAATCAGACCATTTGCTTTTTTCCTGTTGAGTTGTTTGAGCTCCTTATACATTCTGGTTATTAATTCCTTGTCAGATGGGTAGTTTGTAAATATTTTCTCCCATCCGTGGGTTGTTTCTTCACTTGGCTGTTTCCTTTGCTGTGCAGAAGCTTTTTAGTTTGATGTGATACTGTTTTCTAATTTTGCTTTAGTTACCTGTGCTTTTGAGGTCTTACTCAAGAAATCTTTTCCCATACCAATGTCCTAGAGTGTTTTCCCAATGCTTTCTTCTAGTAGTTTCATAGTTTCATGTCTTACATTTAAGTCTTTAATCCATTTTTATTTGATTTTTGTAGAGGTCTAGTTTCATTCTTCTGCATATAGATATCCAGTTTTCTCAGCACCATTTATTAAAGAGACTATTCTTTCTTCAACATATGTTCTTGGCAGCTTTGTCAAAAATGAGTTGACTATAAATGCATGGATTTAACTTCTGGGTTTTCTATTCTGTTCCATTGGTCTATGTGTCTGTTTTTATGCCACTACTATGCTGTTTTGGTTACTATAGCTCTGTTATATAATTTGAAGTCAGATAATATGATTTTTCCAGTTTTGTTCTTTTTGCTCAGGATGGCTTTGGCTATTCTGGGTCTTTGTTTCCACATAAATTTTAGGATTTTTTTTTCTATTTCTGTGAAGCATGTCATTGGTATTTTGATGGGGATTACATTGAATCTGTAGATTGCTTTGGGTAGTATGGACATTTTAATAATGTTAATTCTTCTAATCTATGAACATGGACTATCTTCCCATTTTTTTATGTCCACTTCAATTTCTTTCATCAGTGTTTTATAGTTTTCATTGTAGAGATCTTTCACTTCTTTGGTTAAGTTTATTCATGTAGGCATTTTAATTTGTTATTATCCTTTTAGAGATGGGGTCACCCAGGCTGGACTGCACCGGCACAACCATAGCTCACTGTAACCTCAAATTCCTGGTTTCAAGCTATCCTCCTGCCTCAGCCTCCCAAGTAGCTGGAACTACAGGTGCATGCCTCCATCTGGCTAATTTTTTTTTTTTTTTGGTAGAGACAAGGTCTTGCTATGTTGCCCAGGCTGGTCTCAAACTCCTGGCCTCAAGAGATCATCCCACCTCAGCCTCCTAAAATGCTGGAATTATAGGCATGAGCCACCATGCCCGACTTTAGGTATTTTATTTTATTTATAGTTATTATAAATGGGATTACTTTCTTGGTTTCTTTTTCAGACGTTTCACTGTTGGCCTATAGAAATGCTACTGATCTTTGCATGTTGATTTTTGTATCCTACAACATTATTGAATTTGTTTATCAGTTCTAATAGTTTTTTCATGGAGTCTTTAGGTTTTTCTAAATTTAAGATCATGTCATTTGCAAACTAGGATAATGTGACTTCTTCC
The DNA here is from genome assembly GCA_023783475.1 of Daubentonia madagascariensis. Lineage (NCBI taxonomy): Eukaryota > Metazoa > Chordata > Mammalia > Primates > Daubentoniidae > Daubentonia > Daubentonia madagascariensis. The sequence goes on from JAKFHU010000978.1 coordinate 31,280,736, forward strand.
TTTCCAAGTTGGATGCCCTTTATTTATTTCTCTTGTCTAATTTCTCTGGCTAGGACTTCCAGTACTATATTGAATAAAAGGGGTGAAAGTGGGCATCTTTGTCTTGTTCCTTAGAGGAAAGGCTTTTAAGTTTTCCCCATTCTGTACGATATTATCTGTGGGTTTGTTGTATATGTCTTTCGTTGTGTTGAGGTATATTCCTTCTACCCCCAGTTTTTTGAGAGGTTTTATCATGACGGGAGGTTAAGTTTTATTAAAACTTTTTCAGCATCAATTGAAATGATACATCTGTTGATATGATATATCACATTTATTAATTTGCATATGTTGAATCATCCTTGCATCCCTGGGATGAATACCACTTGATCATAATAAATGATTTTTTTTTAATGCATTGTTGAATTTGGTTTGCTAGTGTTTTTTTTGAGGACTTTTGCATCAGAGATGATGGCCTGTAATTTTCTGTTTTTGTTGTGTCTTTGTCTGTTTTTTGTGTCAGGGTAATACTGCCCTTGTAGAATGGGTTTGGAGATATTCGTTCCTCCTCTATTTTTTGAAATAGTATGAGTGGGATTGGTGTTATTTATTCTTTAAGTGTTTGGTAGAATTCAGTAGCGAAGCCATCAGGTCCTGGGCTTTACTTTGATGGAAGACTTTTTATTGCTGCTTCTTGGGTACAGCTCTTTTCAAGGTCATGTGATTTACATCTTGCCCAAGCAAACTGTCAATTCCCAGTTTTCACATTACTTGGCTTTGTTGCAGCACTTGGCATGGTTGACCACTCCCTCTGTCCTCAAACACTTTCTTCTGTGAGACTTCCGTGATATCACACTCCCCTGACTCTCCCACTTCTACCTCACTGACTACAGCCTCTTAATCTCTTTGTTGTCTCCTTTTCCTATGTTAGCCCTTTAAATCCTGGAGTGCCCCAGGGCTCTGTCAATGGCCTACTTTGCTCTATCTACACTTTTTCCCATGGTGCGCTTCCCTTTAGGGTGGACTTTACTGTCATTTAAAGGTGAATAAGTCCAGATCTCTGCCCTGAACTACAGATTCCCATATCCAAGCCACTCTCTTCTCTCATCTGGATGATTATCACAGCTTCCCAACATCTGCTTAATGCTTTTCTTGCTCCACTCTCCACACAGAAGGCACAGCGATCATATACTATGTCACTATCCTGTTTAAAATCCTCAGTGACTTCTCCCTGCAAGTAGAAAAAAATCCAGACTGCTTGCCCCCTCATTTTTCTCCTCAAATATTCATTTCCACTCTTCCCTTACTCCTTCTGCTCCAGCCACACTGACCTTCTTATTTTTAGTCTGATGAACATGTCAAGCTTCTTGATTCCTCGGGATTTTGCAGGTGCTGTTCCTTTAGCTGGAAATGATATTCTGCCTCCTCATTCACATCTATAATCTGCTACCATCCTTGAGAGAAGCCTCCCCTGACCCTTCTAGCTAAAGTCCTGCCCTCCCCGCCCATTCTTATTCTTTTCAACATTCTATTTTCTTCACAGCCCTTGTCTATATGTAAAACTAGGTACGTTAACTATCTCTTGCCTCTTCTAACTACAATATGAGTTCACTGACGGAGCTTTAAGTGCTCACCAATATATTCCCAGCATTTACATTATATAGTAGGTTCTCATTAATATTTGTTGGCTGACGGGCTACTCCCATCAGTCTTTTCTTGGCATCCAAAGTTCTTCAAAGGCTATTGATAATAAATCAATTATACAAGGATCTTACATTGTCATTAAGAATCAAACCTGTGATATCAATAATATAAATTTAATAAACTGGGACAATTTTTTTAATCTTACAGAGAATAGTCCTGATTTCACATATCTAAGGAAAAAAAAAAAAAAAAAAACCAACCCAGCAGTGCAGTAAAACTACAAATTATGTTACAAGTTAAACATAAAAGAACCACCCAACCGCTTCAAATAAAGTAAAACTAAAAAAAAAAAACCTTGTGTCAAATAGCAACTCAAAACTGTAATTACACACTGTTTACTAAACAAACAAAATAACATTACACACAGGATTGAAACTCAGGACAGGCAGCCAAAACCCTACTCAGAGACAAAATCACAATCATGTATGCCTGATTATTAAAAACAAACAAAAAGATACATTGTCAGCATTGAATTTAACAAGTTGGAAAATTACAAATCTAAGCAAGCCAGAATATGGGATACTATAAAGTCAGGAATTAATTATGGAGAACTAAATACATCATTGTTAAATTTAAGAGCTAGTTCTTTGATGAATCAGAGAATAAAACAGAAAATTCTGTAATATAAAAGATGAGAAAACAAACAATTAGAAATGTGACATATAGTTAACAGACAGAAAATTAAATTATCTTAAGAGATGCTAAGTATACTTTTATGATAGTTAATTTATATCAATTATGGATACACTTTGTAGGAAATATAAAATCAAAATAATAAAATCCCAACTGACCAGTACCTACAGGATAAATTGGAAAAAAAATTTAAAAATTTTCTTCACAATAGTTCTGGTCTCAGAGAGATTTATAGGTCTTTTTCTCCAAATTTATGGGAAGGTTTCTTTGATTCAGGACCTCTCAGAAATAATAATAGGATACTACATATTGTAAATCTCCAAGAAATGAACAGGCTGTGCAGGATTTCCCAAGCTTACTCCACCCTAGAATCTTTTTTTTTTCCCCTTGAACTTCTCATGGGGCTAGTATTAAAAGGAACAAACTTTCTGATATATCACTATAAACCAATCTCACCCATGGATAAAGATGTAAAACTCCTAAAAAAAATTTAGGAAACTGAATTTAATAAAATTTTAAAAGAACCAGCCATCACTACCAAGTAGGGTTTTTTCCTAAGAGAATTTTCTATGAGGAATACTATCAAGGGACTTCTCGAATTCAATAATACCATGTACAAGCTGACCACTCACAAATACCAGACTTCTCCTCTATGCTACAGTTGCCTTCTTGATATCTCTGATTTTGAGATCTTGATATATTCTCAAATCTTCTCTTCCTCCAAAGTTCCCTCCTTTTAGTAAATGGCACCTTCTTCCAACAAGATTCTTGCGCCAGATGCCTAGGTGTCATTCTTGACGTCTCTTTCTCCCCACCTCATTTCTAACAGTCAATACTGTCAATGCAGCCTCCAATAGCCCCCCACTGCTCCTCTATTGATCTTTCTAGTCCAGGATGCCATCACCTCTCACCTATATCACAACAAAAACCTCCTCATTCCTGTACTTTCTTCACCCCTACTTTCCATTCTGTAGCCAAACCTAACCACGTTGCTCCCCTTCAGTGGTTCCCCACTGAGTTAGGATAAAGACCAATAAAACAACCCAAACATGGCCTCTAGGGTCACAAATGACCTGGGCCCTGACTCTTGTCATCAGGTCCCAGCTATCAGTTGCAGGAACACGCAAAGCTTCTCTCTACCTCAGGGTCTTGGCATGTGCTGTTCACTCTGCCTGAAACGATCTTCCCTTCTCCCTTCACCTAGTCTCTCTCTACACATTCTTCTAGTGTTAGTTTTGACCATTCCTGAAATCTCAAAATGGACAGGTCACTCTATTATAAATTCTCACAGCAGCTGTAATTGATAGTTGCAATTAAGTGATTATCGTTTACTATCAGCCTCTCTCAAATTCCATGAGAGGAGGGGACATGTTTCTCTTGATCACAGTGCCGGTGCTCCGTAAATAATTTCCAAGGAATAGATGAGAGAGTGAAGCCAACACCAACGACTGAGTTAGCTTAGCACCCTTCATTTCTTTGAAATATTTTTCCTTGTCTTTCAATATCATCCTCAAAGATCAATGCAACGATTTTAAATTGACGGCTGGCTGTTGCCATTGCCAAAGGGACAAGTTTTTTTGACCTGAGTTGATTTGATATTCAATCCATGCCATTTCCCTTTCTTCACGTAGTAAAGAGCAAATAATAATAGTAATTGAATGAATAAATAAAAATCTAAAATTAAAAAAAATTTAAAACTTGTAGAAAAATATTTTTAAATATAAGAGCATTGCAAAACACATTTACTGTAAGTGCAGCTGCAAAGTCAGCTGAGTCACCGCTAGTCCTGACCTTCTCTGGCTGCCAATGGCCATGGTGCCAGGTCCGTGTCAGCATTAATCACAGGACGACTAAAGAGCTGAAAGGATGAATTTTGGTCATGACTGTGAGGATCTTAGTTATGATGAAAAAGGTCACAAAGAAAGTAGATTACAATTTAAATGGTGAAAATTCTCACAATATAGGATGTTTAATATCCAAATACTCTTCCCCATATCCAAATGCTAAAATAATCTGATGTCATATAAACTAAGAAAGTATCTAAACAAAAATAGAAAAGTTGGGAGGGATGAGTTAGGGAGAACTTGATCTCCTGGCCTCTTGTAGGGACTTCAGTTCCAGGCCCTTTTTCTTAGCCTTCTTTTTCTTCCCCTGAAGAGGAGGACTGGCTGATTGGATCAATGAGTTATAAAGGAGAAACTGAGCAAGCTTGTGCCTGCAGGACACAGGCATTTCTCTACTCCAAGATGTTCTGGTGAGCTCTGCCATCTGGTAGAGGCCTGTGGTTGCCATTACTGGGAGCTGAAGTATGAGCAAGACTTTGGCCATGGATCTAGATCCATTTGTTTCATGCCTTATCTGTTTGTTTCCTTCTAAAAACAGCAACAACAACAATTTTAACTAGTCAGGGGAAAAAACTGGGCCCCTAGAACTCCAACAGTGAGGAATGGCTTTGGAGGGAGGGTGATGGCTTTTGTTTCAGATGGGTTAAAGAGGAAGCGACAGAGGCCTTCTGAGTGAAAATGCCCAGTAGGCAGTTGGAGATGCAGGGCCGGCATCTCGGGATAATAAATAATAACCATATTACATGTGGCTGTGATGCTGGGTGCCATGTGAATTTGTTTATTTTATTTTAATACAGCTTATTAGCTTCGTTAAAGTATTTTCCCATAGGAGGACAAGCCAAACAGCCACAGGTCATGTGTCTACTTGGCATAACCAATAGCAGGCAAATTAGCCAATATTACAATATAATTTTTGAAAAGTTGTTGTTGCCATCCAAGTTTCATTTAGCCCAAAGCAACGAAAGAATTTAGAATGGAATAAAAGGCAACTGGTGAAGAAAGCAGAGAGAGAACCACAATTATTCTCAGTCTGTCTCATTAGGTCAGAAGAGGTTATGGTAATGACCTGGTAAGTTCAGTAATTTCCAGAATCTGAGGAATAAATGCAGAGAGGCCATTGGTCCATCCATGCCACACCTGATCACATGCTAGGAAAAAATGCTGCCCAGTCTGTGCTAGCCTGGCTTCTTCCCTTCAATATTTATTATGCTTGAGAATCACTCTATGTGGGATCTTTCATTTGAGTTAATGATTAAATAATAATAGCAATTATTATTACATAAAAATAACTCATTTGAAAAGTTCTGAAGAATAAGGTTTATGAAGAACTGTCAACACAGGGGAAGCAGCATCTAATCCCAGAAGGCATAGTGTTGATCATAAAGCCAAAAAACAATTGGAAAATAACATGGACAGTTGTGGATTCATGTTAGCCCCCAAACACCAAGAAGGAGTTAGGTGAGAATACTTGGAGCCTGGAACTGGGGTGAGGCTGTGTAAGTTTATCAATACTTAGATACTGTTAAAGAGTACAGGGTCAGGGAAAATATTAAAAGAATGAAAGGGACTGGTGGGGTCATGGTACCAATGGTTTTATACAATGGCTCCCCATAAAACTACCTTTCAAATAATTCATTTATTCATTCATTCAGTAGAGACGGACACTCACTATGTTGCCCAGGCTGGTCTCCAACTCCTAGGCTCAAGTGATCCTCCCACCTTGGCCTCCCGAAATGCTCAGATTACAGGCATGAGCCACTGTGCCTGGCTCAAATAATTTTTAAATTATTACCACTTGATATTATCATCATTTAAAAATCATGTCAACTTCTATCAAAGTCAGTCCTTGAATGCATTTTGGAAAGTTTTGTATGAGTCTTTATTACATGGAAAAATAGATCTTCATGCTACTGTTCTGTCTGAGGATTCAAAAAGATGTCTTGGGTGCATCAGGGAAGTTTGGACCTTTGTCAACAGGGCTGCCTGAGATGTGCTCAGACCCAGCACACTGCGCCCACTGGCCCCATCCAGGGAACTCGCCACCACCTCCATTCTGGCTCTGCAGCACCTCACTGCTAACCTTCAGTGAGGTCAGGATGGGGTGAACTGAGCCCCACCAGATGCACAAAACTGTTTATGGTCCAAAGTTCATCCACACACATCCGTATTCTTGCTGCAAAAAGTTGGTAAAAATCTGGTCTGCATGAGTCTTGGCTATTCAGTGACTCATTTGGGGAAGCCATTTTAGGTGCACCCACAGTTTTCAACACAGACTCTTCAAAAAAATTAATCATATTCTCAGTTTAAAAGAATCAAGCACTTCAATGGCAACCTGTGTTTTACATAACTGATATTTAAGCAGACATATGATGGTAGTGGTGATGGTCTTGGGGCCAGGAACTCTACAGCATGCCTTTCATCCCTTTAGGCCTTTGCATGTGCTGTTGCCTCTGTGCCACTGACTATTTCACCACCTGGAAAATTTCCACTCATCCTTACAGCCGTGACTCAAATATTCTTCGCTGGTTAGCATAAATTATTCTTTCCCATGTGCTCCCTTAATGCCTTATTTATACATCCATTGAGTTGAACTATAACTATCTTTTATTTGTAGAATTTGCTGCTCCAAGAGGTGGTAAAAATATAAATTGGAATTGATTTACATAAAATCATGGATGGGAGATTCAGGACAGACTAATAAAAACAGTAGCAATGTTGAGGTACATCTTTGACCTCAAAGTTTCTATAAAAGGAAACTTCCATGCCAAGAGTCTCTATAAAAGATAGGGATGAATGAATTATGTATCTGATTACATGACCTGTCATTCTGTATAAAGGTTCCTATGGTATTCATTTCTTGATTTATTTGTTTAATAAGCATTTGTTGAGAAGCTATGTGCCAGGTATTGTGCTAGATCCAGAGGGATACGTGGTGATGGTGATTAAGAGAGATAAGGTCCCTATTCTCATAAAGCTTATATTCTGGCATCATGAAGAAAAAAGGATGCTGAATGGAATGCTAAGAAAGACACTAACAATCATTTATTTAGACTTCACTGTCAAGGTACCAAGTAAATATCAATATCCCAATGACATTTCCCTCTTCCCACTAAAAACAAAAGACAGACATCTGTTTTACTCCAGTAAGTTTCATCATTTTAACAATTACTCAAAAGATGGAAAATAATTCAGAACCCAGATATAGGAAATCTTTACAAAGCTCCTAGTGGTTTTTAAAAATTGTTGTTTAAAAATGTATACTACAAAGGAGTTTTTACCAGACAGCTGTTTCAAAGAACAATGATTTCATGTTTTAAGACTAAAATTGACATGTCTTTGCCTTCCAGGAAAACTTAGCGGCTGTGAGATTATTTCACTTCTCTTTCTTTCACATTTTACTGGATTTAATTTTAAGGGGAAAATATACACAAAAGAGAAAATTGTATGCAACACAGAACAAAACCTATTGCAAAACAAGCAATTGCACATTTTCAACCGCAAGGAAAACCCAAAGGCAACCTCTTGTAAAAACTTAGCTGAGGAACGAGACAACATAGCATTTTCCTAGGGAAATTTACCTCTTCCCTGCTAAACTTAGAAAATGACCCTCCTAAATCTCAATGAAGTCAACATTGACTTGGTTCTCTATAGGAATGAACATGCTTGAGGAATGACTGAAAAGGCTTCAGAAAGTAGCAACGGAGAGTCAGTCACAAATGAAGAACATAAGGTAACTGCCACCTTGTACCCTGCATTGGGCAAGTCCTGCCAACCCCTGTGCCCAGTTCTGGGAGCCAAATAAAGAAGAGAAAGGGCCGTGCGGGAGGGAGATGGAGAAAGCCTCTAAAGTGACTGAAGAGGAGATACATGAGGTTAAAGGTCAAGGGAAGGTATATTCAAGATGAACACAGCAGACAAAGTACTGTCTGCAGCAATATGGAGCCCCTTGCATTTTAGCCATTGCCATAGAGGAAAAAAAAAAAAATTAGAGGAAACTGACAATGTGGCACAGGGATAAGAAGACGAATTTTCTGATAATACAAACAAGCCTCTGATAATCAGGTCTCCCGCAGTGAGGCCAGCAAGGATCTAAGGTGGCTGGAACCTGGAAAAGAAGAAGCTTTAGAGTAAAGTAGGTGCAAGTAGATGTCATACTGCTTGCTGGAGCTTGTGTAGACATAAAAACATGTCCCACCCAAAGGTGAAGCCTGAAGCCCAAGACAGTCTCATAAGCTGTCTGGGTGTGTGAGCTTGAGGACTGTCCTTTTCTTCTTTCCTCTTATGAGGGACACATTTGGGTTTCCATTGGAGGTGCAGTCATCAGACAAGACTGATGAACCGTATGGAGAAACAAGGAATCTGAGACTATCTCCAAGTAGAGTTAGGTCTAGCATCACAGTGTTTTAACAAAAGATGCTTCCTGACAGGGATGGAGTCAGAGTGACTGACTTTTAAATATGTGGAGTAGATGGACAGTGACATCCCACCTGGAACATCCTTATCCCCTATCAAAGTTTTCACCCACCAGTTAAGCTTCTGGCAGTTTTATTCTTTTAAGTCTTGAGGGCTTTAGCTTTCTACAAGAATCAGCATGATGTGGTAGAAGGAACATAGACTTTCCAATCAGATGAAAACATTAAAACCCTGGTACTTGTTAACTACTTGTTAGTCTGTGACTTTGGACCAAGTCACTCAAGTTTTCAGAGGCTCAATATGTTGTTGTTAAATGGGGACAGTACTGTCTAGGAGGGTTGTTTTAATGATTTGAAGTAATGTGTGCAAAGCATTTAGCATGGTGTCTGGTAGTGATTATTATTATTAATAAAATGCAAATGTTCCTGGAGAAAGTGATTAGCTCACAAGGCCTAATTTCCAAATGATATAACTAACCAACAAAAAGAAGACTCAGGAAGAGATGGAAGGAACGAGCAGTGAGAATAACAATGGAGAAGATCAAACACAAGCTTCAGCTCCCCACAGCTCTGCTCCAAGCCTGGCTGAAACACTGGGATAAACAGTCTGGGATGCAAGTATAGTATATTTTCATCTTGCTCATATGTTTTAGATATGATCTTGCCTGCAGGTAGAATATGACATCTCTTGGTCCTTTTCCATTCCAACTTTATATGATTCTAAGATTTCAGAGCACAGAAATGGGATGACCAAAAACCATTTGTTAGAATTTTTTTTCTTCTTTTAAATTTTTTTATTTTTAATTTTTATTGATACATAATTGTACGTATTTATGGGGTACATGCGATATTTTGATACAAGCATACAATGTGTAATGATCAAATCAGGATAATTGGGATATACATCACCTCAAATATTTATCATTTCTTTGTGTTAGGAACAATTGTCTCAGTGAGAAAGAAACAAGTATCATACTGCCAAACATTAAGAACAGAACTCTAAATTGTGGAGTGGGGTTTGCAAACCAGCTTGAGTCATATTATAAAGAAAATCCTAAAGATTAGGTTTGTTGTTATACTAATAATAATTACTTATATTGAGTATAATAGCTATTTACAAAGTAATTTATAGTGCTAAAAAAGTGTATCAATACCTTGGGCTTTAAACTACTTTATAGGGACAAAGAGCTGACCTGGGGAATGTGTCGCCTTCCAGTTTAGCATGGTTCAAGCTGACATTGAGGAAAATGGGGTGTCGGCTCATTGGTTACCTAATCTCCATTGGTGTATGATTTTCCTGGTGACTCTCCTCTTGAGATTGCCATTGTGATGATTAATTTGTAGACTATGGAGAAAAGAAACCAATTTCAAGTGGATGGCTCATCTGAACCCTGCCATTTTTCCATCTCTTGAAACATTCTAACAATCTCCCGGGCTCCTCCTCTCCATGTGTCTCACCTCACCTCCTTTCAATACACACTATATTTCACTAAAAAATATATTCTTCTCCATACTACTGCCAGTTCCCTTCTGAAAATCTGGAGGAGCTCCTTGTTGCCTAGCTTTAAAACTCCCCACAACTTAATTCCGCTATCCTACTTTCTTCATCATTACACACGGACAAAATATTATCACACTCAATTTTTCATAACTTCTGGTTATATACAGTGTCCTTCCATCAAAGCAAAACTGACTGTTCCCGGAACACAGTTTTCTGTCTTGGACCGTAACTTCTCATATTCTAGTCTTCAGATGGAATGCTACTTCCATCTAGTCTTTTCACCCCATTCACAGTATTTCAGGGTAACTTAATTATTGATGCTTGAACTACTCCTCTCATCTCTCACTCTGTGTGTGTGTGTGTGTTTGTAAAATTTGTATACTATCAATTTTCATAATTTTGAGTTTCAGTGGCTCTCTTTATAAGATTTTCATAAATGCTTTTCTTGTTTTCTCCTGTTATTAACCTGGAATTTTTTGAATGACTTCTTAAACACTTAGCAAAATTATATATGTAAAAGCAGAATATAAAGTATGAAGTTCTATGTAATTATTCAGTACTGTTTTTTATATCCTGATAGAACATGCAGTTGTCATTAAATAAATGTTGGTTGAAGCTTAAGACTGCTTCTTGCTGGATTTTTTTTCTCCCAACCTCCAGGATATTCATAAGCAATACCCAAATTTATTCACTCACTAACTCATTCACTGATTCATTCCTTGATAATGACTATATGCCAGACAGTGTTCTAGGCACTGAGAATATAGCAGTGAATAAATTATAAAAAAGATTAAATTCTTGTCTTCACTGAACTTACATTCAAATAAGGGAGACAGAAAACCAAAAAAAAAAAAGAACAAAAATATAAAAAATTAATAAGTGTTTTGAACACAATAGAGCAGGATAAAGGGAGGGTGATCAAGTGTCTCTTTAGATAGGGTGGTCAGAAAATAAGGTGGTGACATTTGGAAGGAGACATGAATTGATGGGGGGGTGTGACTTATGAGGATTTCTGGGAAAGAACACTTGTGGCGAATGCAAAGGCCCTCAGATAGGAACAAGCTCAACATATTCAAGAAACAGTAAGGAGGCCAGTATCGCTGGAGCAGGGTGAACAATGAGGAGAGTCAGAAATGAGTTCAGAGAAGTAGCCGGAAGCCAGACAATGGAGGGCCTGGTAAGCCATGATAAGTTTGGATTTTCTTCCTGAGCTTGATGGAAAAACACAAGGGCGGGGGGGCAGTGTGACAGGATCTGATCTATTTCTTTTGAAATCTCTCTCTGATTGCTGTATGAAGAACACACTAACTTCAGGGTGGCAAGAGCAAGGAAGAGGCTACTGCAGAAGTCCAGGCAAGAGATGACTAGGCTGGTGAGGGACAGGTGGTAAGAAAGAAGAGGCTCAATTCTAAATATCTACCTAAGGCAGAGTCATTGTATATTTCTGAAAAACTGGTTGTGGAAAGTGAGGGCAAGAGAGGAATCAAAGGTGATGCCTAAGTTTTTGGCATAAACAACTGGGAGACTGGAGGAGGAGCGTGTCTAGGTGGGGAAATCAAGAGTTCCGTTTTAAACTGGGGTTGGTAGGAAGGAGATTGGATACAGATTTGAAGCCCAAGAGAACGATGCGAGTTGGATGTGCACATTTAGGATCATCAGCATTTACACGGAGCAAGGCACTGAACAGTTTCGAGATGAAACTGGTGACTGAGGTGTTCAAGATCTCACTGGAAATCAGGACGGATGATGCTGACAACAGCTATGTTAATGGACGAAACACATACATTTGTGAATTAATTTGTGCTGATGTGGGAACTATTCAAATGCAAACACCCACACACTAGTATACTGTGCATATGCAGAGATATAACATAGAAGACCCTGCACTGGGTATACTAGTGTACTATGCAAATCTACTTGATTAAATATTTTTTAAGTTTGTGTATTTCAAATGAATAAGCTTTTACTGTAAGCATCTGTGTATTAAAGGGATTTGAAAAATGTCTGAAGTTATTTTTCAATCCAACATAAAATTATTATTCACAAGCTTTCTCACAAATGAATTGTACCCTCCAAAGGTGGTGAAGCATCAATCCTGTTCTCAACACATACACTCATTCATTTCCTACATGGAAGGAGAAAAATGACATATGGCCTGGCAGAATTATGTTTATAAAACCAGATTGTTAGTGAAAATAAACAAAGCAAATTTCAGCAACAGAAAACTGGAATAACTCCCATGGGTTAAACATGGGGAGACTGATCTCATGTCCTGGGAAAAGTCACATTGATGATAAAAACTACTAGAGAAGGAACATTTTAACCTCCAAATTAAGTCAATCACTGCGGTCTGCTGGGGTTCTCTAGTCAGCATGTGCTGGGGTTTGTTATGGAAACGCCACAGAACTTTAGAGGCAGTGAAATCAATGGTGCAATGGCTAAGTTTGTGTGCTTATGCAACAAGTCACATGCTGATGCTCCTGATTTTTAACTGAAGGCAGGATATAGCAAGATGTTTATGAGGACAAGAGCTAGTAAATCACAAGACACTTGCCTTCTCCCCCACTGCATGGCAAAGAATGAGTAGTGAATGTTTCCCTGAAGGTGACTGTATTCCTTACCTATTGTGAAACATTAACAGCCCTTTTCAAAAGGAGCTATAAATCATGAGTTGTGATAAATATTTAGCAGTAGTAAATTTCTAAAGAAAATACTTGGTATATTGATTTTGGCCAAAGAAAAGAGCTATTAATACACCTAAGGAAAATAGACTGTAGAACAATCTTCATAAGGGTTTTGTCATTTTAATTCTCTAGAACCTTGGACAGAGTACAAAAAAAGTATAATTCCAGGTCAAACCTAGTGTTCACCTCAACTGTATTCCACATGTGAGAGAGAAAACAGGAAACATATCAAAAATGGCAAAAGAGGCTTTCCTTGCAATGAATCTCTGAGCTCAGAGATGCTTTCCTTCAGGAACAAGCTAATTTTATACAGTCATAATTCTATACAAATTGAAGTATCTGTACCACCTCTCAGGGCTGATGTAATCCATTAAGTCCATAATTAACAGACCTTCAGTGCAGCCTATATTTTCATACAAGGTTCCCTATTCTAGTAGTTTGCAATTTTGGAGAAAATTGTCGTCACATAATCTAGTGACATTAACAATTTGAAAACATCTCTCATTTTTTCATGATGAAGTATTCTAATCCTTTTGCTATGATCACAAAGGGTAATTCTCTTTCCTCAACAATTATTTTAATTATCACTTATAGGATCTTCTCCAGTTATACCTTCTTTTGCAATTAACTGAGAAGTCTTTAATATATAATGTTCTAGGTTATAAAACACCATGATTTTGTACTTAAGTGGGGTGTTTTCTATTTTTGATGATATCTACTTAACCACATCAACACATTGTATAGATACTTTCAGGACTAGTACACAGAGACACCTAGGTCCTGTTCACTCACTGCATTTGACTAGAATCCAAGAGTATATAAATAGAATTTGATCATTTTCCTCTAAATTTACATGACACCTCAGATTTGCCCACATTGCAATTAGTCTGTTTCTTTCCTGCTCACTACTGAAGCCCTGTGAAATCTTCTAAAGGTTGTATTTTCACTGCCCAAGTGAGCTTGATCTGCAAAATATGAGTTTTTGCAATGTATTTCTGGTTATTTATACAGATGTTAAGATTGTTTTAAGCACTGGGAAACTAGGAAATTAGGATCCTGAGAAATCTCATTTGTTACACTATACCACTGACAGAAATACCCACCTCTTCCCAACGCACTATTAGAGTCATGAATGCAGAGAAGGACCATTTCTGTGTCCATTAGCCTCTACCACAAAGCCTAACACATACCAGGTGCTCAGTAAAGTACTTATAGGTTGAATAATTTCTATCCTTAATCTATTTTCTCAAAGAAAGTTCCCTAGCCACATATTTTTTAAAGAAAATACAATGAATTTTTTTTTGAATTCTACAATGGTTCAGATTTTTGTCAATGGCTATTTGAAAGCTTAAACATGTAGTTACCCATTGATTATTGCCATACATATTTAACCTCCCAAACAACTCATAGAGTAGTATGGCATGCTTTCCTCTCAAAGAAACTATCTTGCCTTTTGTCTAACTTTTAGTTCTCACGCTCTTTATTATAATTGACTTCAGCTTACCTAATATAAAAACAAGATTCCCCATTTCTGACTCTGGAAGTACTCCTATTATTCAATTCATAAGAAGAATCCCAGAAGCAAGTCGAAGGTATCAATAGTAAACAGTGGTATCACATTTAAGACTGGAAAATTATAATTAACATGAACTCTTACTCATCAAGGCCAGTTGGAAATGGGCTTATACACACGTGCACACATACATGTGTTAACATATATTTTCTATGATTAATTATTACAAGATAATTCCTGTGTTACAAGCTTTAAAAGAATTACAACAAAATTTACACATAAATCTTGATAAATATAATTTAAAATCTAATGCTTAATAATGCATTTCTGACTTCACACTGTTTAGGGAATATTAGCAAAATAAGTCAGAAAAATTGTGAGGAAATGGCTGTACATGAACTAGGTTTTCTATAGTACAGGTTTTATGCAGGTTATCTAAGCCAAATTCCTCCATGAGGCAGGACTCTCCTCTATGACATCATTCACAGGTAGGATTGACCACTTACTTCTTTTTAGCCAGAGAGTCCCAGTTTATTGCCAGTTGTTATCCCACAATAATTATTAGTGGTGTCCCCTTTTACTCTCAGGAGTGATGATAAATTATGATTACCCCACCAATAAGTTTGTTATCCAGCTTCTGCTTAAAGTGCTCTTGCAATGGGGAAGGCTTGCTAACTCACAAGTTGCCTATTCTACTTTCAAAAAGCCATAAAATAAAAATATAAAACATATAATATGATATAGGCAATATATAAAAATATTAAAATTATCAAAAACCTCTTCTTGATAATAAGCTGATATCTTTTTCTGAGTCACTTTTGTACATTACTAATTCAGTCTTCTGGAAAGACAACACAGAATGTGTATCCTTTAACTCCATAAGACAACTTTCATGCCTTCCTTAATTTTTCCCAGGTTAAACATAAAATGGTTCAATAATGATCCCTTTAAGAATAAGTTTGTAGTGAAATGAAAATTATCTTTTAATAATAGATAATTTTATGTAACTGTACCACAGATGTTCTTGAGAGGTGCTCAAAGGAGCAACAGCACCTTACAGTTTGCTCTGTCAGATCTCCTGGCTTGAGTACACTATCTGTATGTCCACAGGCTGGAAACCAATATTTGTTTTCAAAGAGTTTTAGACCAGGCAAGTCATGTGGAAAAAAAACCTAATTGCTCTCAGGAAGAAGCAACACAAGTCAGCAGTCAAGGTGGTTTAAAAAAGAACAGGACCCAGCACTTTGGGAGGCTGAGGTGTGAGGATTACTTGAGGCCAGGAGTTCGAGACCAGCCTGGACAATATTGCAAGATCCCATCTCCACAAAAAATTTAAAAATTAGCCAGGTGTGGTGGCATGCACCTGTAGTCCCAGCCACTCAGGAGACTGAGGCGGGAGGATTGCCTGAGCCCAGGAGTTCGAGGCTTTAGTGAGCTATGATTGCACCACTGCACTCCAGCCTGGATGACAAGTTGCATTTTCCTCATTAATGATTCAAGTATTAAAAGGAAGCCACTCTAAAGGGGTAGATATGCAGCATGGCAGTAAAGTTAAAATATTTTCCAGATAGGAAAAGAAAGTTAGTATAAGTTGAAAATAATTAATGATAAAATAATTGTAGTGACAAATTATAAATCTGCATGTTCTTGTTCCGTAAATTCTCATTCAGATGATAGTCTCTTTGTTAAAATAGAGATGTACTTAATTGCAATTTAATCTATCCAATAATTTAATATCATTTTATATTTTATAGGAAAAGCCAAAATAAGTATTTGGATCACGTGCACCAATCTGTGAGATGTAAATGATGTATAGTTTGAATGATTCTATCCTTTGAGCCCAAACCACTGTAACTAGTTCTACTTGTGCATCTAGAAACAGCTACACAAATGGCAAGTCATAATTGTCTAGGAATAATTAACCTTGACTGGGCAGTGTGTCTAGCAAATTCGGCCTTATGTTTGTGATGGCCAACAACAGAGCATTACTTCAGCTCTCAGAACTGCTTGTTTGCCAGTCTATCACGATGAAAGCACAAAAACTGAGAATAAGAAGTTGGAAGCTTTTGTAGCAATTTGACACTGTCACGACATCCAAGCCATGATCAGTGGACTAGTCTTGCTGAATAGGGGTCAGACCAGTTTGGGTGCAGCGAAGGCATGTACTGCTCACGCATGCAGTAGAACCACGTATCAGTCTGCAAGTGATTGAAAATTAAAAAAAAAAAAATCCTTCACTGCAGAAAGTTTGAAATGCTATGCTTTAGGAAAATTCTCTATTTTAAATATCTCAGTGTTTTGATTCAAGATGAAGGATATTAACCAAATAACCCTTGGCATATATAGCATTTGATAAAAATCCACCTAACAGTAGTTCAGTATTTCTTGTCTTTCATCATTTTTCAGACCTATCTTAGTGGAAGGGAATGAAGAAAGGGTATATACGGTATCTTTACTCCAGAATACCAAAGTGGCTCTCTCATTTGAGACTGAGGCCCTGTTCCTTTTCTTTTTTTTTTTTTAAGACAGAATCTTACTGTGTCACCTTGGCTAGAGTGCAGTGGCATCATCATAGCTCACTGAAACCTCAAACTCCTGGGCTCAAGCGATCCTCCTGCCTCAGCCTCCCGAGTAGCTGGGACTACAGGCATGTGCCACCACACCTGCCTAATTTTTTCTACTTTTGGTAGAGACGGGGTCTCTTTCTTGCTCAGGCTGGTCTCGAACTCCTGACCTCAAGCGATCCTCCCACCTCGGCCTCCCACAGTGCTAGGAGTACAGGTGTGAACCACCACACCAGGTCCCTTTCCCTTTTAAACAGAATTAGAGAGCAGGGAATTGTTGGTTCTAGGGCTACCCTCTTAGTCACGTCTTCATTTCCACACATACTTCTCACACAACCACACATTTCCAGTGCTTTCCTCCCCTTTCAACCCTGAGCTAGTTGATGATTTCTCTCCCTGGCACCATCTTCCCTGTATCATCACACATCAATGATCAATGGTAGATAAGGGAAGTAAACAAATGCTCTGGAAATTCCATCACTGTTTTGTATTTTATTTGGGGGGATGAGGGGGAGGGGACTGAATGACATGGCTTTTGAGTGCTAAGATAAATCCCTCTACTAACTTGGCCTGAGATGAGTTTGACTTTCCAGATACGTTTCGTCTTTATTTGCTTCAAGACATTGTGGAGGGGACATGTGAAAATCTAATTTGGTAATCAATGGATTCTTGATTCTTCAAAACTAAGAGAAACAACCAATAGACTTATGCAATAAGTGCCCCCATGATAGGCATGAAAATAAACCTTCAGCTGATGTGACACCACTAAATCATTATATCATGTATGGCTCAACTGCTTCTTCATGACAGTGTAGGTTACTTATCCTCTAAGTATTGTCTGGGGACTTCTGGCAGCCTCAAGACTTTTCCAGGAGTCCCCAAGACCCTTTCAGGGGGTTCTCCAGGTCAAAACTATTTTCATAATACTAGTTTCTTTTTTTCACCTTCATTCTGTTATGAATGTACAGAGGAGTTTTCTAAAAGCTACATGACACGTGATGATGTCATCACTTGGACAATTAACAGAAGGTAAATTTATGTAATCTCATGTTTTCTAGAATTTTCAAAGGTAGTATGTGCATCTTCAGAGATTAACTCATTTGTTGTTAGTACTTCTGTGCTCTTAATAGCTATTTTTGTTTATACTTGCTGTAATCTTTGTAACCTCACTACCATCCAATAAATCATTATTTTGAAATACTAAAGTTTCCCTTGTGCCTATATGGAGACACAACTATTAAGTATATGTTTTTGTCTTATTTTGTAATACTTTATTTTTTAAAAAAATTTTTCTAAATTTTAAAATTTTATCTAAAATGTACCACTTTTTAATTTAATAATTCTAAAATAAAAGAAAATATATTTATAATATATTTTTCTTATGTTTAAGGGTGGCTCATTGGCTTAAAAAAGGGAGAGATTTGATGATAAATTTTCTCAACCCTTAGCTGCAACAGCTACATCTAAAGATGCTGAAGAAGATGAGACTCACATGTCAGAGAATGCTCTGACTCCTAGAAGGAAGGAAGCTAACGCAACGAAGCAGGACAAAACCATTATAAAACAACAATAAGATGAGGCTATTTTTCCCTTGGCCTTATAGATGTTTATAACTTGCCTTATTGTCTTATGCAACTGAACACTTTTGAATAGCATTGTAAGTTACAGCATCATTTTGAGACCAATCATTGAACACTTAAAGAAAAAAGAATCACATGTTTAAACATAGAATAAGTTCTTTATAAACCAAATATTGTTTCTTAGAGCTTTTTGAAGTAGAAATGAAAAATCCCTTGAAGCATTTTACGGGATAAGTCATCGCATTGCATTGGCTGGAGAAGTGTACACTGTAGCTGAGAGACTAATAAAGCTTTGCACAGTTGACATTGCTGAGTGCCTGCTGGATGAAAAAGTCAGTAAGAAGAAATTACCATCACTTTCCAACGACAGAGTAACTTGTCTAATTAAAGATGTAGCTGCTACCGAAAAATCTAAGTTTAAAATCTCATCTGCGGAATTGTACTTCTGCCTTAAAATGGACACATTTAAAGAATGCTATACTTGTTTTGATTATATTTGTCTGGTATTAGTATTAACGAATCCTCGAAGATCTTCATTCATATGAATGCTTATCAACAAACACAGTGTTACTGAAATAGTCAAAATGTAGAATAATTTTTTGAATTTCACAGTTCATGGTGCAATAAATATGTTAACATTTGCACTGATGGTGTAAAAGCAAGAAGGGGTGGTGCCCTTGCATAAACCAAGGCAACATCACATTATATTCTGCATTGCCACATACTCATAGTTCAAAAAAAAGCCAGTTTCAATTAAGGATATCCTGATGAGGTAGTTAAAAATATTAATTCTATTAAATCTATAGATTAAATTTTAATATAGATTTATATATTCTGGATAATTCTATATTAATTATAAATTAATATGTTCTATAGATTAAATTTTAATATTCTATGTCATAAAATGGGAATGCACTTCTGCATGCTGAAGTGGTTGTCTCAAGCAAAGCGCTTGTGCAACTAAGCTGTAAACTGAAGCAGCTGCTTTTTTCATGGGATTCCATTTTTACTTGAAAGACTGACAGTCAATCTATGGTTACTAAAACTTGAGTTTTGGGCAAACATTTTCTCAAAGATAAACAGAATAAGCCCATCACTTAAAGGAAAACAACTGATGCTATTTGTGGCCAGTGATAAATTTTTGCATTAGAATTTTGGAAAACTTGTATATATCACCATGGGCTTGACAGCTTCCCTTTTTCTGATGAGATTGGTGGTGATATTAATGAATGCAATTTTTAAACATTGTATCACGAAATGTGTAAACATTTAGAATATCTGTGTAAATCAGTAAACCAATATTTTCCCAATGACAAATGTATGATGTTACAAAATCACTCAGAAGTAAAAGATCCATTTAAAGTGCACAATAGACCAATGGATTAATGTTGCAGAATATGAAGAGTTCATTGATATGATTTCAGATGTCACCTTGCAACTAACCTTTAAGAAACCATCACTTGTCAAGTTTTGGTGAGGTATCAAAGAGGAAAATCCACAATTATCTGAAAAGGCTGTTAAAATAGTCCTCCATTTTCCAACTACATATCTGAGTGAGGCCAGATTTCCTTCATATATTTCAACCAAAACAACATATTGCAACAGATTGAAAGCAGAAGCAGATATGAGAATCCAGCTGACTTCTATTAAACTACACATTAAAGAGATTTGCAAAATTTTAAAAACAATGCCACTCAATGATTTTTTAAAGTATATTTTTTCATAAAAACATACTTCTTATATTAACATGAAATGGGTTTATTATTGTTAGTTTAAATGAATTAATAAATGAATATTTTAAAAATTTCTCCTTTTTAATTTATAACAATAGATACAATTGGTGGTGTGCTGATAAAAGTTTAACAACTGGCTTTCTGGAAAAAAATAGAAGCTGCAATTTGTAGCATTAACCAATACTTGAGGTATAAATACTCTCACTGTGGCCAATTTCAAACAACAATGTAAACGCAACCAGTTCACAAAATTCCTGATATAATCCACATAAACAGAGCTTTTTGGGGTCTTCAACAATTTTTAAGAGTGAAAAGGGGTCCTGAGACCAAAAATTTGACAGCCATTGATATAGATCTTATATAGCCAATTTATTTGTAAATTCACAATGTAATCATCAAAATGCAGAAATAGTTTAACTACCTTAGTGCACTGATAGAGCAATCATATTGCAAACATTTATCTATTTGCTAAAGTGAAAGCATTAGCTCAGGCTAATATCTAGTAGCATAATACAATATCCCTCATTACTTTTGCCTCTAAAAGATTTTAATGAGGTATGGATTTAACACACACTGAGAGCAAAGGCGGACACTTGTTCGGACAGTCAAAACTACTCTCTGCAATTGCACTTTTTGAAACTGTTCCTTTATATTCATAGCACTTTCCTCAGATTCTAAGAAATAAACATAGGCAGTTTCAAAATTAGAAAAAGAAAAGAAAGGGGAAAAACTCACGACAGTTAGACTTTGCAAATATTTTCTTTATGAAACCATGCATCTGCTCAGAGTTAGTTGCAGAGTGTGACTAACATTTTCTACCAAGGCTTGTGCCGTGTCAGTTCCCTTTGCTGAGGCTGTGTGTTAATTAAAATTAATTACACATGCCAGTAAATAGTTTCCCTCCACATGCAGCAAATTGAAGCAGAATAATATAATTTATACACAAGGTATATAATTCAAACCTTCACAATATTTTCTCTCAGCAGGTATGGTAACTAAGGATATTCTTTATAGTTAAGTTGGTTCCACCACAAGTAAACTGAGGAAAAATAAAAATATATCACATGCATAATGTTAATTCACAAAAAATTCTTATTTGTGAATTGATATTTTTAAAAAGCCAGGCTTATTATTAATATTCTTGAGTGCATGATTTGAGATAGCTCAATGATCTTCATATAGCATTATATATCTAAGTGTTGCTTTGACTTAAAGGCTTTTTTTATTCAAATTCCAGAACTCCTCGGCAAGGTGTTACTGCTTTAGTAATGACAGGATAGTGTATGGTAACACTGGTAATAATGGAAAACACTGTGCCTGCCAGAGAGTGCCATGGATACATTATTCAACTGTAACTGAATTTAAACAGCAACACAATTGAAGAATAACCTCTTTGGACTTTTTATTCTACTGTGTGACATAAGTTTTTCCTTCAATGTATAGGTTGTTTTACAGTATTCTACAGGTCATCTCTAAAAACCTGATTATTGCAATAGTCAGTAAAACATGCCCTTAGTTTTCTTTATTTTTGTTCTTGGGAGGCCTCAAAGACTGCCAAGGAAATTTGGGTGTTTAGAAATTTCCTTTAGGCTAGACCCAGCTAGGGAAATTTTCACAATCCTGCTTATTCATTTCTTAAGAGCTCTCCTCCCCCCAGGTTGCTGACTGAAATACCTGAACACTTGGCTATCTCACTACTGGCTTCAGCTTGGGGGTGCCGTGCTATGACAAAATTACCACCACACTGGCTAAAAGGAAATGTAGCACACAACTCACTTTAATTCTATCCTTGTCATACATAACCAGAACATAAACTCATTCTTTAAAATAAAAGCTGAGATAGGCCCGTTAATATCTTAAATACAGTTATTTAGAATGACTAGTTTTCAAAAAGAAAACCTAATTTTTTTTTAACAAAAACTAGCAATCCTTTGTACCAATCTCTTTAAGGTAGAATGATGATCTGTCAGACTTTCTCTTGCAATTTACCACTACAGTGTCTCATTTGAAGACTGCATCTTAGAACCGATCATATATTTTTCTGTAGTATGTTTACAACTAGCTATCACGCCCCTATCATTAATGAACAACAGCTGGGACTGTCTTATGGCTCCCGAATGGAGGCACACTTCTGTCCCAAGCCACAGTGTTTATCTGAAGAGGGTAGCGCCCATCAGCAAATAATTGTTCCGGAAAATAGGTGGAGAGAGGGCAAAGTGTTTGTTCTGAAATCCTAGAAGAAAAGTAAACTTGCATTGAAGGACATAATTTCTTTTTGTTCTTGAACTTTACACAGCCGTGTTGGGCTCATTCATCAACAGTCTTTGGACAGAAACCTCCTGAACATGAATGCCTCAAACACTCTGACCAAAATCCCTGCTGGCACTACGAATGGCTTAAGTTACAACTTCAGTTCAAATCCTTGAGAAGAAAGGAACTGAATCTAAGTTGCTGGTTCTACCCTGTCAATTCCTTTGTAGGAAATACGCAAAGGCTCCTGAGGAGAATGATGTCTAATTCCCCTAGAAAAGTGGATCTGGACTAGGCACAGGTGTTTTAAGCATGAAGAATTCCTTCAAAGCCTTTTAATGACATTTGAAAAAGCTGAGAAGTACCAACTTGCTATTTTTCTCCCTCAGAAAAGGCAGAAACAGTCATCCAAGTAGGACATCATACTCCTATTTCATTTCAGAGTTTAATTTGAAAACCAATAAAGAAAATTTAAATTGATTGCTTTAAGTCACAGTCATTTCATACCCCAGCAATTATGTTGCCTTTCATGAGAATTTATCTTAGCTGTGAAATCAATTGTCACAGACTTAGTGCACAAAAATATTACCAAATTATATTTGATTTCTGTCTTGGTGTGGTTGGTGAATCAAATAAATCAAATGGGCAGACATTTTTGGTTCTCTAATCCATCTTTCTCTAGGCTCCCCTTTGAAAATGTTTTCTTCCCCCTCCTGTCTGAGGATTTCCTAATGATGCTATTTCACAAGCAGAGAGACACTCTTAAAGGGAAAACATGCAGTAGCCAGTAATTGGGAAACTATTGTAATACGCAGGATCAGAACCATATGACAACAAATATCTTTGCAGTGAGAGACTGGAACAAAGGAAAAAAAAACAGACACAAAAACAGAGATCTCTGATTCAAAGATTGCGATTTAACAGCTTTCAAAATATAAACCATCTCCAATCAATGGTTTCCAGAAAAGGAAAAAAAAAAAGATATAAAACGTTCTTTTACTGATTTGGTAAACACTATCCAACTCAACAGGGAAATTGTAGGGTTTATCTTTCTAGATTTATAGAGGGAAGTAAACATTACTGTCATACTGTGAACTCAATCAAGAACTGCAAAAGTCCTCAAACCTCTGTCTGATCCATGTGAACTTAATAGTTCTAGCAGAAAAAAGAAGCGAGAACTTATGAACACAGAGTTAAAATTCTGTATTCTGGCTCTCCTTCTGCCTAACTTTTAAAAGTTCTACATATCACAGAAAACCTGAAATTTGTTAATACTTTGCTAGAGCTAAAGAAGTGAAGTTTAGAATGTTTAGTGTAGCACTCTGAAGCATTTTTGAATAAAAGAAGATTATGGGAACAAAGTTGAGATGATTTACAATAAAACATCCATACTGTGTTTTCTTTTAAAGAAAAATGTCATGGAATTCTGTTCTACTTAATTCAAACACCCATTTATACAGTTTGTATATAACTGAAAATTCTCAGGTTCTTACTTTTTAAATGAAGTATTTCCTTTTGTCCTCAAACTATTTCCTCTGAGAGTTTTAATATATATTTCCATTTTCAGCCCTCTCATATATGAAGTTCTAGGCTTCTAGAGTTTAGCTACAGAATGCTTTTTATTAGCTGTCGGCATTATTTATATCCTTCTCCATATAACAGAGGGGGAAGTTTTAACAGCCATACATTCATTCCCTCATGCTATTGAGCTTGCACAATTGTCAGGTACTGTGTTAGGCCCTGGGGATAAAGCAATGAAGGAGACTCCCACATGGAAAATAGTCTAAGAGACAGATATCAAAGACCTAATTACATTTTAATTAATTAAACATATCATTGTGTTAAAAAGAGAAAGAAGTATAAGGTGTTAAAATGTTTACTTAACACACCTCATTTCTTAAACTCATTGTTTAAGTGTTTCTCATGGTAACACAACTGACACCTGATTGCTACCAGTGTACTTGTGTTCTGCTCTGGACAATACATCACATGTCAGCTGGTCTTATATCTAGTGGAATTTTTTTTGATACTAAGAATAAAGCATGGGGAAAACCAAACCTTTATATCACATGTGAAGTTACAGAAAGGGTACAATGAACTGTACAAGTCAACTGAGAGTGATAGTTTCTACTCTCAAACTGATTTTTTTCCTCCACCAGACACTCATAGTTAGAAGGTATCACAAACACCCCTCCTGGAAAGATGACCCACCCATACTCTGTGGGAAAAAGCGGGACAACACACATTTCATTTCTCAGCCTGGGTTGGCAGACTGATTACTGACTGAGTAATCTGACAAAGGAAAGTCTTCTTTAGTCAGGGTATTCAGAAGGTAAGCAATTCTCAGTATTCTGTAAGGCAAGAAGTGATGTCTTAAACACTGTTTTGACGACAGTGGGATAAAAACGAAATACAATAATTTCTCCAGGTATCTTGTTTGTGCTCCACACGTAAGCTTAATTGCACTGTGTTCCTCACACAGTATTTCACTCCCTAGTCTGGAATATTACATGCTTTTACCCTACTGAAATTCCAATAAATATAAGCCTCTGCTGTCCCTATTTATGGAAGAGTAATTGATTCCTTTTTAATATAGATTTGACACACAACCACATTCAAGTGAGACATGACCTTTCAGACAAGGCATTGTATACCATCTTTTGCCTGGCATATTTGTTTAAACACTTTTCCAAATAATTTTAAATTCTGAGCATGTCTTAGTATAGAAACAGCCATAAAGGTATATAAATGGAAAACCTGACTCCAATTCCTTTCCAGCTAACAAGTGGAAAAATATACTGCTCAACAATGAGCATAAAGAGCCATTCTTTTCAGAACACCTAAGGAGCACACATTAACTATATTGCAGCATTATTTGACATTTATTGAGTGTCAGCAATGTGCTGGGGACTAAGTGAAGCAGTGAAACATCCTAAAATCACTTTCTATAGGAAAAGGGGGGAGGAGGTGAATTGAAACACTTGGTAATGTTGATAAACTATATCCTGAATTGAAGCCACAAAGCAGCGTCAAAGAAAGGATGCCTTATTTTAAAAGAAAACAAAGCTTGACAACCCCAAGGAGTGCTCAGAAAATACCATGTGGCTGCCCTACAAACCCCCTGGACAGAAACGGATCTCTGCTGGCTACCAAAGCTGACATACCTTGAACGAAATGGGCCTTAGCATGACCTTAAAACTGAAGGCCTGCCTGGGGACAGCAGAGAGCAGCACAGTGAGGCCATTATCTAGACATGCTTCTACCAGAGAAAATATGGCATTGCTAACAAAATCAAATGGAACAAAAACCTGGGGCAACATTTCAATCCTTGGCTTTAGACCATGCCACAAAGAAGTTTAGGAATCCTTTAACTTAGATTTTAACTTTTAACTTATGATTTGGTGATGCAATGAATGTGAGAACAAAGTATTGCAATGTATCAGTCTCCCCAGGTATCTAGTATACCTCTTTGAAAGGCCCAGAGGAAGTCTCAGGAATGCAGATTCTTACCTGGAGTTTATGTAGACTAAATCAGTCTGGGTGTGAAATTCACTCTCCTCAAATGCTGAAGTCACTGTAACTAGTAACAAATCCTTCCATTTATAAAAATCTTAGCACTGAAACTGTTTAGAATGGCTCAAAAATCTGGTCACCAGGCTCATAAAGATCATATTAATTCACCAGGACACTGAAGGCTTTTTTAAAAAGGATGTTAAATGTATCAGTTCCCACACACCTGATGACGGGGGACCACAGAGTAACTGTTTTAAAAGTTTATAGTGGAAACCTGAAATAGCAACTGAGTGAGCTCTTAGGAATAATATTGCGATACAAATAGCGACGGCTAAAGTAGTTTTTCAGGAACTATAGCAGCAATATTGGTCAGTTCCATGCAGGGCTTTAAAAATGAGTCTAAATGCAATCCGTGGAAATTTGTAAGACCTGACAATAAACTGAAATATCTATATAAGAAGTTCAACATCTCTTCATTGCTGTTCTTTAAGGAGCAACTCCAACCAAAGCCATAGGTGGAATTCCTGTTCTATAGTTAATAGCTAAACTATGGTATCAGAAACAGCCCTGGATTAGAAGACTTTAGACCTGAGTTCCATTTCTGGCTCTGTCACTGACTGCTTTTGTGACATGAGGGAGGCATTTAACTGTAATAGATGTTAGCTCCTTAACCTGTGAGATAAGGAGGACAGAAAAAATTATCTCTAAGGTCCCAGAGAACCCTAGAAAGCCATGATATTCTATACTCACATTGGTGCCAACTCTGATGTTAAAAGAGGAGCCCTTAACACCAAGCCAATGCATCTCACATGAATCTGCTGAATGGATAAATAAATTGATCCAAAACACTGACGTGGAAGACAGGGATGAAAAATACAAAGCAATGGAAGCATTTAGAAAATCTCTTCTAAATTAAACAAGGATAAATTCATCTAAAGGCAAGGAAAGAGAATATTTATTTTCTTACAAGATCTTGTCTCAGAAGAAAAAAATAGAAACATAACCTCAGAAACAATGTAAGTGGTGAAAAGAATATGATTTAAGCATAGTTGATAGAATTATGCTAAGCATATGAGCTTTTGATAGATGTATGGTTTTCCCTCTACACAGAGTATTAAAATACATAAACTTACAGTGGTAAGTCCAGTTCAATAAACCCTACAGAGACAAAGAGGAATGTTTTTATTTTTGTCACTATGGCTCACCTTGCCTTTAAAATGAGCTTCTTCTCATTCAGAAGAGGCTGGCAAAAGATTAAGCAAAATTTCTCACTACGTGCTTTGACTAATACTATTCCCCTTTGGGATAGTCCTTTCTATTTCCTCCACATCAATTCACGCCATGACCCAGTGAAAGCCACTTCCTATGATGCTAACCCTATTGCTGTGGCTAAATGCTATACTCTCTGCTATTCTAGCACTTAAGAACTAGAATGGAATTCACTATCTGGTTAAATCTGGTTAAATGTCACCTTACACACTATAACCCATTGATTTCATGTACAATAATCTCCCAACTAGAATTCATTTCCTTTTTTAAAAATTTCTTCATTGATTTCTTAAATTTTATGTTTTAAGATCAGTGAAAAATGAATGTGTGACACTCACTAGTGATTGCAGATGTCATCAAAACAAGATCACATCTTATATTTAGAGTACCATACTGACATGTAGGGCTAATAATGAATAAATGTTTAATAGATTATTTGGAATGGATAACAGAATCAATATTTATTGAGAGAATAAATGAGAGAGTGTGAGAATCATCACTGTTTCTCTCTAATTGGTTTGTAAAACATTCACATCTATGTGCACACTGAACCCCAGGTTAGCCTTCCAGGTTCACTAATATCATAGTCTACCCCTGGTAGACGTTAGGAATGCAGTTTTGTGTTTTTATTAATACAATCTAATTGTAACGAAAGGACACTTCATTTCAACCAAAATGGCAGAATGGAAAATTTAAAAACTCTTTCCTACAAGACATCTAGAATTGATGAAAAACATTATTTTAAATGCCTGAGCTATCTCCAAAATAAAAGAAATCCTTAACCTCCACCCCCACATACAAAAAAAACCCAAGAGAAAATAACATTTTTTGTCACTTTTGCCACTGGATGATATCAGTTTCAGTAACTAAAATGCTGGGATTTTAATGTTCACAAAAGAACAGGAAATAGAATCTTGGCATTTATGTGAGAACCAGAAACCTCCAAAGGTCACATACTAAGAGAAAGGATGGAATGAAAAAAAAATCTATCCACTAGAAAAGAAAAATGACATGCAAATTTATCCTGGCCTGGTCAAAGAAAAATAAGGTATTAGTGACCTGGAAGATAGTAGTTAAAAAAATGACCCATAATGAGGCACAAAAGAGAGAGTTTAGACACATGGAGAATGGAATAAAAGGGTCTAGTATATGCCTAATAGGAATTCTAGGAAAACAAACAAGAAAGAACAAAAATCAAAGAAATGATATACAGTTGACCCTTGGACAATGCAGGGTTTCAACTATGCAGGCACCAACCCCCTGCATAGTTGAAAATTCACATATAACTTTTGACTCTCCTGAAACTTAACCACCAATAGCCTACAATTGACTGGAAGCCTTACAGATAACATAAATAGTCACTTAACACATATTTTGTATGTTATATGTATTATATACTCTATTCCTACAATAAAGTAAGCTAAAGAAAATCATAAGAGAAAATACATTTACAGTACTGTACTATATTTATTGATACCTTAAGTTTATATCATCTGTTTACAAGAGGAATCATTTGTCTGAAATGGTGGGCAACTGCAGCTGCAGACCTCAATCTACAGTACATTTCAAGCAATTCAACTTTTTCTTGTAATATCATGATTTTTTTCTGCTTCTTGCGAGCACTTCCAGCATCACTAGTGGCACTTTGTATGGGTCCTAAGGTGTTATTCAAAGTTTATGGCATTGTACTAAGTATGATGAAAAATAGGCATGAACTGTTAGAGATCACTTTTTACTGTGATACTCAATTTACTGGAGAGATGAACTGCTTACGTGGAGATGATTAACATCATACAGTGCTTTGAGTGGATATTGCAATACTTGAACTCACCACAACAGCAACAGGAGGTAGCTATGAAGTTATTACAGTAGTAAAGTAGGTACTATAGTTAATTTTATGCAGTTATGATTACAACTTTGTGTTTGTTTACATTTCTCTCAACTGTGAATGGCACTATGTATGGTCTGTAAATGTTTGTGTCACAAATTTTGATAAATTTTAACTTTTTAATAATATATGTATGTATATTTTATGGTAGTAAACAATAATATAGACTAGTACCTACATACATTTTATGCATTCATGAAATACCTTTTTCTTAATTTTTTCAATATTTCTAGGCTATGTGATTATTGCAAGTCTCCAAAAATTTTCTAATGTATTTATTGAAAAAAATCCACAAATAAAGGGAACCATGCAGTTTGAGGCAATGTTTTTCAAGGGTCAACTACACAGTTTTTCAGAATTTATGAAAATCATGAATTGCCAGGATTAAGAAGCACAAGCCCAAGCCATACACACAAAGCAACACACACAAATTGTATTGAAACTTCAGAATACAAAAGAAAAAAGAGATCTTAAAGTAAACCAGTGAGACAATACAGATTACCTACAAAAAAGAGCAACACTTAGACTGATAGCTGACTTTTCAAAAGCAGAGTTGAAGGCAGAGTTGAATATAGAGGAATAACAATTTCAACATAATGAGATAAGGTAACTATCAATGGATAATTTAATATCCAGTTAAAGTATTATTCAGTAATGAGGGCAAAATAAAAACATTTTCAGGAAAACAAACACCAAGCTGAGAGTTACAATCAAGTAGCACCCCACAATAAAGAGTGTACTTTAGTGTAAAGGAAAATGAACAAAAATTAAACAGGATGGGAGAAGAAAGGTTACTTTCTTCTGAACAAAGAAGTTACTAAACATGTCAGTAAATACAATCATCAACTATACAAATTATAATATTGATTAAGGTGATAAAAAAATTAAGGTGGAATTCAAATACTGGTAACAATAATATGGAAATCAGAAGGGGGTTATTGGAGTTAAAGTGCTTTAAGGTCATTTTGGAAAGAGTAGAAAGACTAACTTCCAACTTTAAGTCAAATATGAATGTCAAAATATTTTGAAAGTGTCTCAAAGGATAAAAACAGAGTATATAACTTCCAAACCATGGAAAAAATAAATTAACCTGAATTAAAGAAAAAGAATGCAGGGGAGTGGGGAATAAGTATAGAAAAGGTAGAATAAATAGAAAGTCTAAAATTAAATTCAAATGAATCAATAATAATAAAAAATGTAAATGGACTACACTTACTAATTAAAAGAAAAAGATCTCACATTAGATTAAAAATGAACAAATCCAGCTATATAATATAAGAGAAACACTTTTAAAAAAACTTAATAAAAAAAAAGAAAAGTTGATGACAAAAAGAAGTAAAAAGATATACTGAGAAAATATTAACCCAAAACAAACTAGAAAACCTAGAGGAAATGAATAAATTCCTAGACACACACAACCGACCAAGATTGAATCAGGAAGAAATAGAAAACCTGAGTAGACCAATAACAAGATTGAATCAGTAATAAAAGGTCTTCCAGTGAAGAAAAGTCCAGGACCTGATAGCTTCACTGCTGAATTCTACCAAACTTATAGAGAAGAACTAATACCAATTCTTCTCAAACTATTCCAAAAAATAGAAGAGGAGGGAATTCTTTCTAACTCATTCTATGAAGCCAGTATTACCCTGATACCAAAATCAGAGAAGTACACAACAAAAAAACAGAAAACTACAGGCCAATATCCTTGGTGAGCACAGACAAAAAAATCCTCAACAAAATACTAGCAAACCAAATCCAACAACACATCCAAAAGATAATATACCACAAGCAAATGGGATTTTCCCAGGGAAGTAAGGATGGTTCAATATACACAAATCAATAAACATGACAAATCACATCAACAGAATGAAGGACAAAAACAATATGATCATCACAATAGATACAGAAAAAGCATTTGGTAAAATTCAACATCCACTCATGATAAAAAACACTCAACAAAATAGGCATAGAAGGAGCATACCTTAACATAATAAAGGCCATATATGACAAACCCACAGCTAACATCATACTGAATAGGGGAAAGTTGAAAGCCTTTCTTCTAAGAACTGGAACTAGACAAGGATGCCCACTTTCAACACTCCTATTCAACATAGTACTAGAAGTCCTAGCCAGAGCAATCAGGCAAGAGAAAGAAATAAAAGGCATCCAAACTGGTAAAGAGGAAGTCAATTTGTCCCTCTTTGCAGACGACATGATCTTATATTTAAAAAAACCTAAAGACTCTACCAAAAAACTCTTAGATCTGATAAACAAGTTCAGTAAAGTTGCAGGATACAAAATCACATACAAAAATCAGTAGCATTTCTATACACTAATAATGAATCAGCGGAAAGAGAAATCAAGAAAGCAATCCCATTTACAATAGCTATAAAAATGAAATACCTAGGAATAAAATTAACCAAGGAAGTGAAAGATCTCTACAAGAAAAACTACAAAACCTTGATGAAAGAAATTGAAGGGGACACAAACAAAAAGAAAGACATCCCATGCTAATAGACTGGAAGAATTAATATTATTCAAATGACCATAGTACCCAAAGCAATCTAGAGATTCATTGCAATCCCTAGCAAAATACCAATGACATTTTCCACAGAAAAAAAAAATCCTAAAATTTGTATAAAACCAAAAAAGAGACAGAATAGCCAAAGCAATCCTCAGCAAAAAGAACAAACCTAGAGGCATCACACTACCTGATTTCAAGATATATTACAAGGCTCAAGTAACCAAAACAGCATGGTATTAGCATAAAAACAGAAACAAAGACCAATGGAACAGAATAGAGAACCCAGAAATAAATCTATATTTACAGCCAACTGATATTTAACAAAAGTTCCAAGAACATATATTGGGGAAAAAACACCCACTTTAGTAAATAGTAGTGGAAAAAATGGATATCCATATGGAGAAGAATGAAACTAAATCCCTATCTTTCACCATATACAAAAATCAACTCAAAATGGATTAAAGACTTAAATGTAAGACTCTATACTACAAAACTACTAGAAGAAAACATAGTGGAAACACTCCAGGACATTGGGCCAGGCAAAGATTTTTATGACAAAGACCCTAAAAGAATAGGCAAAAACCCCAAAATTAGACAAATGGGACCATACTAAACTGAAAACCTCTGCACAACAAAGGAAACAATCAACAGAGGGAAGTGACAACCTGTTGAATGGGAGAAATATTTGCAAAATATTCATCTGACAAAGGACTAATATCCACAATATACAAGGAACTCAAACAACTCAACAGCAAAAAACCAAACAATCCCATTAAAAAGTGGGAAAAGGATCTAAATAGACCTTTCTCCAAAGAAGACATACAAATGGTCAACAAGTATATGAAAAAATGCTCAACATCACTAATTATCAGGGAAATGCAAATGAAAACCACAATGAGATATCATCTCACTCTAGTTAGAATGGCTATTATTAAAAAGACAAAAAAATAACAAACTCTAGTGAGTATGTGGAGAAAAGGGAACTTTGGTGGGAATGTAAATTAGCATAGCTATTACGGAAAACAGCATGGAGATTTCTCAAAATACTAAAAATAGAATACCATAGGATCCACTACTACAATCCCACTACTGGGTATTTATCCAAAGGAAAGGATATCAGTATATCAAAGTAAAACACACACTTCCGTGTTTATTGCAGCACTATTCACAATACCCAAGATATGGAATCAACGTCAGTGTCCTTCAACAGATGAAGGGATAAAGAAAATGTTGCATATGTACACAATGGAATACTATTTGGCCATAAAAAATAATGAAATCATGTCATTTGCAGCAACACGGATGGAACTGGAGGTCATTCATTATGTTAAGTGAAATAAGCCAGACCCAGAAAGACAAATATCACACGTTCTCATTCATATGTAGGAGCTGAAAAAGGTTGATCTCATAGGGGTAGAGAGTAGAATGATAGTTACTAGACGCTAGGAAGGATATTGGTGTGGAATGGGCTATGAAGAGAAGTTGGTTAATAGGCACCAAGATATAGTTAGATAGACGGAATAAGTTCTAATGTTCAATAATAAAGTGGGGTGACTATAGTTAGCAATAATGTGTTGTACATTTCAAAATAGCTTTAAATGAGGACTTGAAATGTTCTCAACAGACAGAAGTGATAAATACTCACGGTGATTGATATCCTGAATATCCTGAATTGATCATTACACAATCTATGCATGTAACAAAATATCACATGTACTCTGTAAATATGTACAAATATTATGTATCAACAAAAAATTTAGAAAATATTAATCATAAAAGTTAGTATACACATCACACAAAATAAATTTTAAGGCAAAGTGTATTATCAGGAATAAGGAGGGTTGTCCCAAAATTATTTTTTTAAAGTCACCAGGAAGATACAATTCTAAATTTGTATGTATCTATTATAACATAGAATGGCTACAAAATACATAAAGCAAAAATTGATAGACTTACTAAAATATTTAAGTTCACAATCATAAAGTGAGATTTTTAATGCCCCTCTGATAAAGTAGGATTCTTTATGACTTTTTATTTGTCTTCCTGCCTATGCTCCTTTCTAGAATATAATCTAAAATATTTAATCTTTTGTGTCTATTTTATTCACAGATGTATTTTAAGCACAGAACAGTGCCTGACACATAGCAGCTCCCTAATAAATACTTGTTGAATATTTGAATTATTCAATATGAAAAAAAGACAGTAAGCATAGAGATTGCATAATACAATTAATAAGCAAATCCAATCAAGTCTCATGGAACCTGTGATCCCAAATCAGTAAATGTACATTCCTTTCAAACATACATGAAATATTTATGAATATTTATCATGTACTAAACCATATTCTCTGACCATAATACAATGAAGTTAGAAATTAACAGTGACAAAACAATAAAATTCCATGCACTATAAAATGTGAAACACACTTGTGAGTAACTCAAAGAAAAATCCATAATGAAGAATAGGAAACAGAACTAAATGGTAATAAAACTATTACATTTCAAAATTTGTAGTAAGCAGCTAAAATCTACCTAGAAGGAAATCTATAGATTCATATGCATATATAAGAAAGGATAAAATTGATGCGCTGCACATCTAAACTAAGAAGTTAGAATAAAAAGACCAAAAAAGTAAACACAAAGAAAATACAAGGAAGGAAATAGTAAGGAAGAGAGCAGAAATTATTGAAATAGAAAAAATATACACAATAGAGGATCAAAAAAGCCAAAAGCTGCAAAACTGGTTCTCTGAAAATAGACTAAACTCTGGCAAGAGTGATCATTAAAAAAAAGATAAGCCTTAATATTAGAAATAAGAAATGGTCAAATTTCAGATACAGCAGAGATTTAGAAACATTGAATATTAAGAAATATTTGATGCTAATATATTTAAAAGCAAACAGAATGGACAATTTTCTAGAAAAAATATAATCTATCCAAACTGACCCAACAAACAAACAGAAAACCTAAACAAATCTATAATCATTAAATATATCAAATCACTAGTTAAAAGTGTATTTACCAAAAA
Organism: Daubentonia madagascariensis; assembly: GCA_023783475.1. Taxonomy (NCBI): domain Eukaryota; kingdom Metazoa; phylum Chordata; class Mammalia; order Primates; family Daubentoniidae; genus Daubentonia; species Daubentonia madagascariensis. The sequence continues at coordinate 31,315,351 of JAKFHU010000978.1, forward strand.
CACCCTCCAGGGCCAGATGATTTTATAGGTGACTCCCCACGTTCAGTGAACAGTTAATCCTTATCTTAAAAAAAATGTTCCAAAGAACAATAAGGACTTATTCCCACCTCAGTTTGTGACGCTAACAGAACCTTGATACTAAAACCACCAGAGAAGCACAAAAAAGGACATTTATGGGCCAATCTCACTTGTTTTACCATTTGCTAAAATGTTAGCAAACTTTATCCAGGAATACATACATAATAAATGATAGTACATCATGACCTAACTAGATTCAACCCCAAGAGATCAAGGATGGTTTACATTAGAAGGTCTATCAATATATTTCACCACATGAACAGATTAAAGAAGAAAAATCATATAATCTTCCAGGTGGAGATGTATTCAACTCCCATCCGTGATTTAAAAATGAAAACAGAAACTTTAGTAGCTAGGAACATGAGGCATCTTCGTCACCTGATATCAGGTATCCATCACAAAGTACTTAACTGTAAAAAATCTGAAAATAATTCTCCTTAAAATCAGAAACAAGACAAGGATGCGCTTGTAGTCAACACTGTACTGGAGGCCCTAGCCAGCACAAACATAATTTAAAGGAATCAAGATTTCAAAGGAAAAGACAATGGCAAATGTGCCTTTGGAGACATCCATGTACTCACAGAGGTCTCTGAGAAGTGGTGGAAGAGTTTGATACCTTTTTAGAATTCCAGGATTCCAAAATATCTAGATTTTTTAAAGTCCAGAGTTTTCTTATTTTGGTGACTTTTGCTCTTTTTAAAATCCACAGTTATATTTCATCAGTTGTATTTCATCTAAAAAGATCCTCTACCATTGTCTTGTTTTTAATTTGTACCTAGCTCTTTTATAACCTGAACTTTCCAGGTTGACCGAGGATTCAATTTCGTTTGGCTTCCTGTTTGGTAGTCATCCTGTCCCGCTCTGTTTCCAGGCAAGAAGGCTGAGCACACCTCTGGTGATGATTATAGGGTCTCCTGGTTGTCACTGCTCTGATGAAGGCATGCAAACTAGTCCTGACCTTGGTTCTAGTGTGGCAGACTCACTACTGCTCTCTCTAGGAAAGCTTTTTATTCTTTATCATTTTCAGGATGTTTTTATAAGCTGCTCTCAAATAATACTAAGTCTTTAAAAAAATCCCATTTTAGTATTTGGTAGGGAAGTTGTTTTTAATTTTCTTCCCCCTTGACTGTTTAAATGGCTTGCTCTTGTGGTTTTTCTAAGTATTTTTGTATTATGAGTCACTCTGAGCAACTGACTGGGAATGTAGGAAGAAGTCTTCTTCTTTTGCTATTTTAATTTACTGTGTGATTGACCCTGGGCCAGTCATTGAACCTAATCAAGTAACTTTATTCATTGCTAAATAAAGATAAAAGGCAGCCCGGAAAAATGGGTTAAAATTAGACCCTGCCACCTAATAACTCACTCTCTTAATAAGTGACTCACACAAATTAATTAGTTTTTTCCTATAACATTTCCACTTGGAAAAATTCTCCTTTATTATCCTTGCCTAGTTGTAGTCCTTTTACTTCTCTCCAGCTGTTTTCTGTTACCTCTCCATTGGCTTATTCAACTTCACTGCTTAGTTTCAACGAACAATCATGGCACTCTATGACTGGCCCACTAGCCCACCAAAAAAAAAAAAAACAAAAGAAAGGAAAAAGAAAAAAGAACACACATTAAGAAATATGAGTGGAAGGAAAAGTGGACTTAGACAAAGTTCTGATGCAAGTTCCAGCTCCCCCATGTACCAGTTTTGTGATCTTAAGAAAGTCAGTTAATGTCTCTGAGCCTATACTTTCTAATTTATAATTCTTTTTAACCTCAAGGGCAATTATTACAAAAAACAATGACAATGAATGTGGACAGTGCTTTGAAAAACTGCAAAGTACTCTATATTTTTATTTAAGTTAACTGAATAATTCTATTCATTGAATATAGTTATTATATAATATATAGGTCTTAAGAAGACCTTGAGTGATATTCATCCATGTTAGACAGATACTATTAAAAATTATAACTGAGTAATTTGTAAGTATGTAGAAATATATCAGGTCAAGAAAGACTTTATAAAATGTAGCTTTAAGGATAGATGAAGAATGATTTTGGTCCCTACTAGGAAAGCAATAAATAAACTAATTAATACTTGAAGATCTTTTCTATTCTAAGTTTTAATCTTTTAAAGATATAACCCATGGTGGAAATTCAAAATACAGAATAAATGAAAGAAAAACTGAAGAGCTGACAAATTTCAAGGTGTGACCAAAGGAACTATTCGCAAATATGATCTCAGGATCATGTAGAACTTCAAGGGAAAAAAATCTGAAGACAGAAACTGCTTCACTTTCTTACCTTTGCTCTGTATTAAAGAGTGCAAAAATGTGCTTGCTAGACATAAAGCTCTTTTCCACATCTCGAACTTTCAAGTTATCCAAGGGAAGCATGTACTTCTTTTCTTTTTCCTATTGAGAGAGAGAGAGAGAGAGAATTGACTTTAATAAAAGATCTTGAAGCTTGCCAAGGCAACACATCACCTGAGTAAGCTAACACTTGCTTACACTATCCTGATACTATCAAACACTATTTTGATACCAACTACCAAGGAATAAGTTATCTGAGATAGGAAACTCCAGTGATTCTCAACACTTGGGTCAGAAAAATTGTGGGGGAAAGTTTATAGGAATGGCTCCGAGATGGAGAAAACACATGGTCTTCTACCATTTCCCCCTCATGTGAGTCCCCTTAGATGTTTTTAAATGTTAGTTTGATATTAAGAATTTAGCCATCTGTTAATATTTAACAAAAATGTTCTGGTCCTAATTCAATGAGAAATGCCAGATGGATTTCATTTCATGTTTTATTTGCAGCCTAAGCAGTTTTGATAGCCAGTGTTGGCAGGAGAGTGGGAGCACAAGGACCCTAGTATGAAATACCCCCCATAAACTATGATAAAGCACAGAAAATATTTCCCTCATTTGGGTCTAGAATAAAATATAGATCCCAAAAAATAATTAATCCATAAAATTGTTGAGCTCTTTGGGAAAAAATAAAACAACTCATTAGAAGTGGACTGATATTAACTAGAACAAATTCTCTTTTAAAATTAACAGTTCTTTAGTAAGAATATGGCCATTGGAGAGGTGAGGTCTGCAAATGGGACTGAATTGGTGTTAGTAAAACATACTGGATGCCAAAGAATTATTGGAAACGTTTACTTTTAGGGACTGGCCCATTGGCAATATTATTGTATGTATAAATACCTAACAACCAGTATAATTGGAGAGAGCCAAATACTCAGCTTAAGAAATGTAGTAAATACCTATTACCAGGGGCATGTTAGCACAGCCCTTGTTAACAGCAGTCCTCTGTATGGTCCTACGCTACATCTCTGGTGCTACTCCTGACAAAGAGCAGGACTAGACCCCAGAGCAGGAGAGCATGGAGACAGCTGTAACTTTTAATAAATCACCATAATGTCCATGGGAAATACATGCACCATAAAAATGTGTTGACATAAACCTTTTTGTTCCTACAGCATATAGACCGCTTCCTTGAGAATTGGTGGCTAGGTTCAGCAGCATGGATCAGAACTCTTATGTGCTCCCTAGCTGGTTTGTGGGTATCATGTCGTATTGCAGGGAATATCACTGGCTTTGCCACTTCTTGCTCCTAAGTTAGTTGGAAAAAATTTGGGCAGAGCACATTAGAATAGCAAAAAGGTGGCACTCTGGCCATAAAAATAAGGCAGCATGAAACAGATGACTGAAAACATTGAAGGAAGCTAGTTAGAGGACAAAATGGCCGTCCTAGTAGACAATGTCTTCAAAGAAAAGAAGAAACACAAAAGAAACTAAATGGAAGAGGGAGAGGCCTAAGAACAATCATGAAAAAGCAAAGCACTCTAAGAATATTCCAATATTTCTTGTAAAAAGCTAATAACATATTAGCAAACACAAGGATATTCTAAATAGCAAACACATAATTTAAGTAAATGAAGTTCATAGTTGAGACCAACTTGCTCAAAACACTTGTCAAACTATTTTAGGACATAATTCTAAGAGGCAAAATTCTAGATTCAATGAAAATCTATCCAATACATAATCAAATGAAAATGCTTGAGGCCCAGGGAACATTTTTTTATTGGACGTTTTTCAATGCCCTAAATTTAAGCAGCTGGATTTTTTTTAATGCACCATCCTATTCAATCTTTTGAAATGATGGATTTGCCTTTTAATGGGAAATCTGCATTTCATTGTAAAGATGGAACACAATGTCCTTGGCTTGTTTTCTATAGAAGTAAGCTCCCTTTTGTACTGCATTCTTTAGCAGCATATAGTGAAGACCAAAAATCCAGCAAGTTTACATCAGATACTAAACACTGGAGAAATAAACATATAAACAGACTGAGGAACATGAAAAATGCAGTCTTAATTTTCAGAGTACTAAATGTCATTTATCCCAGGTTTCTGAGGACACATTGCTAAATTATTTCATAATCAAAACTTTTAAGACTGACAAAGGAAGAAGAAAAAATATTCAGACTGATTGGTTTAATTAAAGTTGTAAGTAAAACAGAGTTAAATAAGACAGCAGCAACTCCAAACAATAAAAGAGTATATCATGAATATTTCTAAAAATTTTGGTGCATTTAGGAAAGAATGATGTTCTGCTAAAAGAACATCTTGAATCTGAAATAGCTAACATAAATAAAAGGAATAGAGAAGAAGGATACGCAGAATTATAATTTCTCAAATACAGTGAGTCTTAGCACCAGCTGAATTAAGAAATTTGCTAAATAATTTTCAGTTTCTATTAAACTGTCTAATAATGTGCTGTCCAATATGGTAGCCACCAGCCACAGGCAGCTACTGGGCACTTGAAATGTAGCCAGTTAGATTGGGATAATATGTAAAATATACACCAGATTTCAGTAAGTATGAAAGAAAGAATGTAAACTGTCTTATTAATACTTTTTTATCGATTATATGTTGAAATGACAATACTTTGAATATATTGGGGTAAATAAAGCATTTTTAAACATAATTCCACCTATTTATTTTTACTGGTTTGAAGGTGGCTGCAGAACAGTTTAAAATGACATACGCGGCTCACATTAAATTTCTATTGACAGCACCAAACACCATGTACTTATCTCTTGCCTTCTCCCCATCCATCCAAATGATTTTCCCTTCTGACCTCCCTGTTCCTGTTATCAAATTCTTTCTTCATTCTGTAGGCACCCAGACTGAAACCTCACTCTCATCTGACTCATTGTCCTTCCTCGCCTCCTTGATTACATCAAGACTTTGCCACATTGCGTTTGAGGCATTTGTCATAGTTCCCCTTGTCTGACATTCCCACCCCATTATTCCAGGTCCCTGGCATCTCACAAGCATGTGCTCATAAATAGTCTCCTATTGTCTTTGCCTTCTGATTTCTCTAATATCACCAGGGAGGGCAATTTTTAAAAACTACTTTGTCAGATTCATTACAGTCCTTCGAAATTTTCAATAGCTTTCCATTTTTTATTGGAAAAAATCCACTAAACTCTTTAATGTGACATTTACAAACACCTACAAATTGGCCCAATCCTTATTTGCCAATTTTTCCTGAATAAGAAGTCTCTGTTCCAACCAAAAAGACTTTTGCGGATAGTCTTTTTCCCAATTTAAGATACCCTTTCAACCCCTCCTCTACCATGACAATGTTTGTTATTTACACTCCAGCTCAAGTTCTACATCCTGTGCAAACAGTTTTTTCAAGCTTATAACTGTCTGTCTCTCTGTTACCTCCCTATCTCTCTCCTTTCAATTAATGTAATGGGTATTGTTTATTCTATTCATTTGGAACTATATCTTATATGAGACATCCTCATTTAATCTGTATATTTATGCATTACATTTGAAAATTTGTGTGAATGTTGTTCATTTGGAACTCAGAATGTTCAGTCAATTCTATTGCTTAAGTTGGTTACATTTGCAAAGAAAAATAAAAAAGAATGTGTTTTGCAATGAATAAGAAATGAAATTTGATATTTTACTATTTTTCTTTTTTCTGTTTCCTCTAAATTTGATATCTTAAACATTTTATCTTAAATAGACATTTCGAAGGAAGTGATTGGAAAATTCTAGAGAAATATTTTTTTAATATTCAGATAGGAACTTCTGCATATTTTCAGAAGCTTCAAAGGCTGATGTCACTGATTCAACACCATTGTTTTCTTAACATTTAAATGTAGTTCCTTTCCTTTCCTTAATACGTGAGGGTCACCAGGATTATTGGTATGGGAGGGCTCCAGGATGACAGAGATTCTTTGTTCGAAGACATAGGACACACAAGAGTGCCAGTGCTCCCTCCCTGAAGTAACTTGGCAAGAGTTAGAAGAAACAGGAGGAATAGAACAGGCCAAAAGAGAGCGCATCTACATTTGAAAGAGTGTGGTCTGAGATGGAAGTAACTGACTGATCAGTAGTAAAAAACAGAGGAATCAAGGTGAAGGGAGGTAGGAATTATGGGTGGCCACAGTACACCTTCACTGAACTTGAAAGGAAACGAGAATCAACGAGAATCAGATGCGGGCTTGGCAAGTGCCCAGGGATGGTCTCTAGCTGGCAAAGCACCATCAATATAACTCGAGTGCTGGAAAAAGTTATAGTGGGTATGACCAGAGGATCTAGTGCATGAAGGAATAGCTCTTGCATATGCAAAGGACTGGGAAGTCTTTATATACTTGGTGATTTATATACAGGGAGATTCAAAACTTGGGTTATTTGAGTGGCCTTAGTTTGATGACACATTTAATTATTTTATTTGTGCATGTCTCTTCTTACTAATAAGGCAACATAGGATAAGGTTGTTACTTCAAGGATAAGATCAAGAGTCCTTCCCCATTTCTGTGTATTATAATGCCTAGCATAATGTTGGGCATAAAAATTTACGCAGTGGGAAAGGGGGTGGAAAAGGATGGCCAGACAGAACCCTCCAGCAATTGTCTCACTGCAGGAACACCAAATTCAACAACTACCTACATAAGAAAGCACCTTCAGAAAATCCAAAAATAAGATGAGCAATCACAGTACCTATTTACTTTTTATTTCAAAATATTAAGGGGGTACAAGTGATTTTCTTATATGATAATGCTTAAGTCAGGGCTTTTGGTGTGTCCATCACCGGAATATTGTTCATTGTACCCCATAGGTAAGTTTTTATCCCTCACCACCCCTCCCATTCTCCCCTTTCTTGATTTCCAATGTCCTTTATATCTCTTTGTGCCTGTTTGTACCCATTGTCTAGAATGAGTTAGGGAGGACACCCTCCTTCTCAGTGTTATGGAATAATTTCTGTAGGATGGGTACAAGTTCTTCCTTGTAGGTCTGGTAGAATTCAGCTGTGAATCTGTCTGGTCTGGGGCCTTTTTTTGCTGGGAGATTTTTTATAACTGCTTCAATCTCGCTGCTTGTTACTGATCTGTTCAGGAGTTCTATTTCTTCCTGATTCAAGTTTGGGGGACTGTGTGTTTCCAGGAATTTATCCATTTCCTCTAGGTTTTCTAGTTTGTTTGCCTAGAGGTTTTTGTAGTATTCACAGATGATATTTTGTATTTCTGTGGTATCAGTTGCAATGTCTCCTTTTTCATTTCTGATTGAGCTTCTTTGAGTCATTTCTCTTCTATTTCTGGTTAATCTAATTAGTGGTCTATCAATTTTGTTTATCTTTTCAAAGTACCAACTTTTTGTTTCATTGATCCTTTGTATTTTTGTTTTTGGATTCCATTTCATTTACTTCTGCTCTGATCCTTGTTATTTCTTTTCTTCTGCTGGATTTGAGTTTGGTTTGCTCTTCTTTTTCTAGTTCCTTGAGATGTGACATAAGGTTGTTAATTTGTGATCTTTCTGTATTTTGATGAAGGCATTTAAGGTTATCAGTTTTCCCCTTAGGACTGCTTTTACTGTATCCCATCGACTTTGAAAGCTTGTGTCCCCTTTCTTGTTCAGTTCAGGGAATCTTTTGATCTCCATCTTAATTCCATTATTGACCCAAGGATCATTCAGGAGCAGGTTGTTTAATTTCCATGACTTTGTGTAGAATTGAGTGTTTCTCTTAGAATTGGTTTCCAGTTTTATTCCACTGTGGTCTGAGAAGATACATGGTATGATTTCAATTTTTTTAAATTTGATGAGACTTGTTTTGTGGCCTAAGATATGATGAATCTTGGAAAATGTCCCATGTGCTGATGAGAAGAATGTATACTCAGTAGTTTTTAGGTAGAATGACTGTAAATGTCTGTTAGGTCCATTTGTTCTAGAGTCCTGTACAAGTCCAGTGTTTCTTTATTCATTTTTTGCTTCAAGGATCTGGCCAGTTCTGTCAGTGAGGTGTTGAATTCCCCAGCAATTACGATGCTACTGTTTATTTCTTTGCTTAGATCTTGCAGAATTTGCTTTATGAATTTGGGAGCTCCTATGTTAGGTGTATATATATTTGGGATTGTTATATCTTCTTGTCGAATTGATTTCTTCACCATTATATAATGACTATCTTTGTCTTTTATAACATTGTTGACTTAAAGTCTACTTTATCTGATATGAAAATGGCTACACCTGCTCTCTTTTGGTTTCTGTTTGCATGGAATATTTTTCCATCCCTCACCTTGAGTCTGTGTGAGTCCTTGTGGGTGAGATGTGTTTCCTGGGGACAGCAGATATTTGGGTTGTGTTTTTTAATATATTCAGCCAGTCTATGTCTTTTAAGTGTGGCATTCAGACCATTCATACTGAATGTTAGTATTGATACGTGAGATGCTGTTCTGTTCATCATGTTAGGTGAAACCTTAGGCTTTTCTTTTCCCTCTTTTACAATTGTTTTATAAGAGCTGTAAGCTTTAACTTTTGGGTGTTTTTACACTTGTTGGTATCTACTATGCTGCTCCATGTATAGTGCACTTTTGAGCATTTCCTGTACAGAGGGTCTAGCAGTGACAAATTCCCTTAGTGTTTATTTGTCTGGAAAAAGTCTTTATTTCTTCATCATTAAGGAAACTTAGTTTTGCTGGGTACAAAATTCTTGGCTGGCAGTTGTGCTGTTTAAGAAGACTACAAGTGGGGCCCCAATCCCTTCTGGCTTGTAAGGTCTCCTCTGAGAAGTCTACTGTTAGCCTGATGGATTTTCCTTTGTAGGTTAGCTGTTGCTTTCATCTTGCAGCTTGTAAAATTTTCTCCTTCATTTTGACTTTGGCCAGGTTGATGATTATGTATCTTGGAGATATCCTATTTGCTATGAATCTTCCTGGAGTTCAATGACCATCTTGTATCTGGATATCCGAATCTCTGGTGATACCAGGGAAGTTCTCCTCAATAATTCCCTTGAATACGTTTTCCATGCTTTTTGCTTTTTCTTCTTCTTCCTCTGGGATACCTATAATTTGTGTATTGGCTCATTTCACATAGTCCCATATTTCTCTGAATGATTGTTTATTCTTCTTTATTCTTTTTCCTACATCTTTAACCAACTGGGTTAGTTCAAATGCCTTGTCTTCAAGCTCTGAGATTTGTTCTTTTGTTTGGTCTAGTCTGTTGTTGAAACTTTCTGCTGTATTTTGCAATTCCTCAAATGACTCTTTCATTTCTTTAAGTTCTGTTATATCCTCTTCTTAAGTTGTCTATCTCTTTAGTGAGTTTTTTATATTTTTCACTCATGTCCTGAAATATTTTTTTGGTTTCTTTGTTTTGGATTTCAATTTTCTCTTTAATTTCATTCACCTTGTTTGCCATCCATACCCTGAATTCCATTTCTGACATTTCAACAATTTCCTTGGGTTGGGATCTGTTGCTATGGATCTATTGTGATTCTTTGGGGATGTCAAACTAGGTTGTTTTTTCATGTTGCCAGAACTCTTTTGCTGGTTTCTTCTCCTCTGAAACCTCTTCTCTCAGCTCAGAGCTGATAGCTTTGTGGCACACCTGTTCTCACTTGCTGGGAACGCTACTACTTAGTGAGAAGAAAGAAAAATAAGGGGTGCTTTTGTGTCCTACTCTGGAAAATTGATCTGGCAGGAGAGGGGTGGGTGTCTGTAACCCAACTGTTCTCTTGCATCAATCCTGTCCCCTGTGGTTGTCACAGTCCACACTGGTGCTGGAGGATATTCATTCAGATTGATGGGTTGTTCCCCAGGCCACTGTTAGAAAGCTTGGGCAGGGGGCTGGGCAAGTCCCTCTTGATAGAGGTGGGTGGTGTGACCATGGCTGGCAGGTGGGTGGGTCACGGGACTTCAGCTGGTAGTGGGGTGTGTGGCAGGACTTTGGCAGGTACCTGGGCATGTCACAGGACTGCAGCCCACAGCAGAGAGGGTCATGGGATGTTGGTGGGTGCCTGGGCACATTTTGAGACCTTGGGCAGCACCTGGATGTGTTGTGGGACCTTGGCGGGTGCCTGTGTGGGCTGTGGGATGTTGGGAGGTGAGAGGGTGGGTTGCAGAATCTTCATAGGTGCCTGCACAAGTCACAGGACCTTGGCAGACACCTGGACAGACTGGGGTGCTTGGTCAGTGCCTGAGAGGGTTGCAGGAACACAGCTGGTGGCAGGGTGGCTCCTTGGGCTGCAGGGCTGGGCCATCTGTAGCTGGCGAGGCTGAGGAGATACATGGTGTCCCACAGAGGAGTCACGGTGACTGGAGCTCTCCCTCCACCCAGGTCCATCTGTGGCAGCTGCTGCAGTGCTACTCAGGTGTTAGCGGTAGTGCTATGGAGATGGCAAGATGGTAGTGGCAGATGCTGAGGGCCAGTGAGTGCCTGCTCTGCTCGGAGCCCTGAAAGGCAGCCAGTTGGGGGGTTTGGGGGAGTGCATGGCACCAAATCATAGTACACATGAAGGCACATGCCCTCTCTACTCCCTCCCTGACCTGGAAGGGGTAATGGGGAGGTGGCTGCAGTAGAGCTGACCCCTCTACCGACCAGGTGCTTTGGGACTGAGAGCACAGATTGGCATCTGTTGCCGCAATCTGGGACCAGAAGTTGGTGGGACCCCATTGTGCCCACTCTTCAGTGCAACGCTGCTGCATGGTCTCCAAGGAGCTCCCTGGTCAGTTCCAAGGACCTCCCTGGTCAGTTCCAAGGACTGCTATGATGGGGGAGCCCTCTTGTAGCTCAGATTTCAGTGTCTGCTGGGGGAGTGAGGAGTCCCGGGGATCTCTCCCCTAACCCTTCCTCACGTGTGGATGCTTCCCCCAGGTACCTTCTGATCTTGCCAAGTAGATCACCTGCTCTGGGTGTCTCCAGTCACTTCTCTGCTGATTCACAATGCTCCCTCCAAGATGGTCCTTCCATGGGTGACCTCTACCAGCAACCTTTGGTCCTTGCCTTAAGAGGTGCAAGTTCAGGCTGCTTCTAGTCTGCCATCTTGACCACCTCCCCACAAGAAATGGTTCTTTTTATTATTTTTCATTTTTTAATTTTTAGAGACAGGGTCTCATTCTGTTCCCAGGCTGGAGTACAGTGGCACAACATAGCTCACTGAAGCCTTGAACTCCTGGGGTCTCTGGTTTTAACATTAAATCAAGGAACAAGGCACTGAAGAGGGCAGGAAAGACAGTCTTGCATTTCCTAGGCCACCACTCCTCCACCCCTCAGCAGCACTGTACCAGTACCAGCACCAGGTGGAGAGAGAATCTGTGGGCCTGACGAAGTGACTACGGGACTTTGTGTTGGAACTCAGGGCTGCCCTGTAACAGGGGAACACAGCACAGTGCAGAATTCTTCTGGCACCCACGAAAGGAGCATTTAGATCAGCCTGGCCAGAGGGAAATCCTCTGTCCCAGAGGTAGAAACCTGAGTTCTGGCTAGCCCCACCAGTGGCTGACAAATGCATCCTGGGGCCCAAAATAAATTTGAAAGGCAGTCAGACAACAAAATCTGGAGTCCTGTGGCAAGTCCTGCAGCTGGCTCTGAGCCAGTGGAACTTGGGGTACATATGACCCAGTGAGACACCAGCAGTGGTGGCCAAGTGAGTTCCTATGTCACCAACTCCAGGCAGTACATCTCAGGGAGAGTCTTCTTCCACTTGGGGAAAGAAAAGGAAAGAGTACAAAGGACTTTGTCTTGCAACTTGGGTACCAGCTCAGCCACAATAAAATAAAGTACCAAGCAGACTCCTAAAGCCCCTGATTTTAGGCCTTAGTTCTGGATGGCATTTCTAGACACACCCAGAGCCAGAAGGGAACCTGTTGCCCTGAAGTGAAGAAACCAGTGCTGGCATGGTTCACCACGTGCTGACTAAAGAGCACTTGGGCTCTGAATAAACATTAGAGGTAGCCAGGCAGCAGTTGCCACAGGCTTTGGGCAAGACTGGGCTGGCTTCAGGGGTGACCTGGTGCAGTTCCAGCTGTGGTAGGCACTGGGGGAGTGCCCCATCTCCAGCAGCCCAGCACAGAGCGTGAGGGAAGAGAGTAAAAGACTGTACTTGGTAAGGCATGGAATCCTCCCATATTTACCCAGGAGTCTGAAGTTACTGGGCTTGGGACACCACCACTGCTGACATGGATGCAGTGACCAAAGACTTAGATCACAATGCTCAATTGCCTTTGAATACCTGGAAAGCCTTTTCAAGAAGGACAGGTTAAAACAAGCCCAGACTGCAAAGATTAGAATAAATACTTAACTCTTCAATGCCCAGACTTCAACGAGCATCCACAAGCATCAAGAATATCCAGGAAAACATGACCTCATCAAACAAACTAAAGAAGGCATCAGTGACCAATCCCAGACTGATATAGATATGTGAACTTCCAGACAAATAATTTAAAATAGTTGTTCTGAAGAAGTTCAATGAACTTCAAGACAACACAGAGAAGGAATTCAGAATCATATCAGAGAAATTTAACAAAGAGATTGAAATAATAAAAAAAAATCAAGCATAAAATCTGGAGCTGAAAAATTAAATTGAAAAACTGAAAAATGCATCAAAGTCTCTCAACAGCAGAACTGATCAAGTGTTAGAAAGAATAAGTGAGCTTTAAGACAGGCTATTTGAAAATACACAGTCGAAAGAGAAAAAAGAAAAAATAGAAAAGAATGAAGCATGCCTACAAGATCTAGAAAACAGCCTCAAAAGAGCAAACCTAAGAGTTCTTGGCTTTAAAGAGGAGGTGGTGAGAGAGACTGGGGTAGAAAGCTTATTCAAAGAAATAACAGAAAACTTTCCAAATCTAAAGAAAGACATCAATATTCAGGTATAAGAAGGTCATAGAACACCAAGCAGATTTTATCCAAACAAGACTACCTCAGGGCATTTAATAATCAAGCTTTCAAAGGTCACAGACAAAGAAAATGTCCTAAAGGAAGCAAAAAAGAAAAAAAGAAAAAAACAAGATATAAAGGAGCTCCAATAGGTCTGGCAACAGCCTTCTCGGTGGAAATCTTACAGGCCAGGAGAGAGTGGCATGACGTATTCAAAGTGCTAAAGGAAAAAAACCTTAACCCTAGAATATTATATCCTGCAAAAATATCCTTCAAATATGAAGGAGAAAAAAAGACTTTCCCAAACAAACAAAAGCTGAGGGATTTCATCAACACCAGAACTGTCCTGTAGGAAATGCTAAAAGGAGTTCTTTAATAGGATTAATTAAAAGGATTTTTTTTAATGAACAATAAAAAAATCATCTGAGGGTATAAAACTCACTGGTAACGGTAGAGAGACAAATACAGAATACTCTGCTGCTGCAATTGCACTGCATAAACCAGTTATATCTTGAGTAGGCAGAGTAAAAGATAAAGTTATCAAAAATAATAACTACAATCACATTTTAAAAGATAGTATAAAAAGATATAAATGGAAGCAACCAAAAGTCTAAACCTGGTGGAGGGGAGATGAAATTAAGGTGTAGAGTTTCTTTTAGATTTCTCTTTGCTTGTTTGTTTGTTTGTCTTTTGTAAGCAGAGGTATGTTGTCATCTGTTTAAAATAATTGGTTGAAAATGGTTTTTGCAAGCCTCATGGTAACCTCAAATCAAAAAACCTACAAGAGATACATAAAAAATAAAGAAGAAATTAAATCACATCACCAGAGAAAATCACCTTTATGTAAAGGAAGACAGGAAGCAAAGAAGGAAGAAAGAGAGTACTACAAAACAACCAGAAATCAAAAAACAACATGGCAGTAGTAAGTTCTTACCTGTCAATAATAACATTGAACGTGAATGGACTAAGCTTTCCAATCAAAAGACATAGAGTGGCTGAATGGATTAAAAAAATAAGACCTAACTATTTGTTCTCTACAAGAAACCCACTTCACCTATAAAGACACATAAAGACTGAAAATAAAGGGATGGAAAAAGATATTCCATGCAAATGTAAACCGAAAAAGAGGAAGAGTAAATATACTTCTATGAGATAAAACAGATTTCAAGACAAAGATGTAAAAAGAGATGACAATAATTATATAATGATAAAGGGGTCAATTCAGTAACAAGATATAATAATTCTAAACATATATGCACCCAACACTGAAGCACCCAGATATATAAAGCAAATATTATCAGAGCTAAAAAAAAATAGACTCCAATACAGTAATAGTTGGAGACCTCAACATCCCACTTTCAGCATTGGACAGATCATCCAGAGAGAGAATCAACAAAGAAACATTGGACTCAATCTACACTATAGACCAAATGGACCTAATAGATATTTACAGAACGTTTCATCCAACAGCTGCAGAATACATGTTCTTCTTCTTAGCTCATGGATCATTCTCATGGATAGACCATAAGTTAGGCCACAAAACAAGTCTCACAAAATTCAAAAATATTGTAATCATATCAAGTATTTTCTCTGATCACAATGGAATAAAACCAGAAATCAATTACTGGAGGTACACTAGAAACTATACAAACACATGGAAATTAAACAACATGCTCATGAATGACCAGTGGGTCAATGGAGAGATTAAGAAGAACATTTAAAAATTTCTTAAAATAAGTAAAAATAAAAACACAACATACCAAAACCTATGAAATACAGTAAAAGCAGTACTAAGAGGAAAGTTTATAGCAATAAGTGCCTACATCAAAAAAGTAGAAAAGCTTCAAATAAACATTCTAACAATGTATCTTAAATCACTAGAAAAAGAAGAACAAACCAAACCAAAAATTAGTAGAAGAAAAGAAATAATAAAGATCAGGACAGAAATAAACAAAATTGAAATTAAAAAATACAAAAGATCAATGAAATGAAAAGTTGGTTTTTTGAAAATATAAACAAAATTGACACATCTTTAGCCAGACTAAGAAAAAAAGAGAAGACCCAAATAAATAAAATCAGAGTTGAAAAAGGAGACATTACAACTGATATTGCAGAAATTAAAAGGATCCTTAGAGACTACTATGAGCAACTATATGCCAATAAATTGGAAAACCTACAAGAAATGGATAAATCTGTAGACACATACAACCTACCAAGACTGAACCACGAAGAAATCCAAAATCTGAATAAACCAATAACAAGCAACGAGATAGAAGCGGTAATAAAGTCTCCTATCAAAGAAAAGTTCAGGACCCAATGACTTCACTGCTGAATTCTACCAAAGATTCAAAGAAGAACTAATACTAATTCTACTTAAACTATTCCAAAATATTGAGGATGGGATACTCCCAAATTCATTCTATGAGGCCTGTATCACCTTGATACCACAACTAGACAAAGACACAACAAAAAGAAAACTATACACCAATACCTCTGATGAACATTGATGCAAAAATCCTCAAAAAGATACCAGCAAACCAAATTCAACAATACATTAAAAAGATTATTCATCATGATCAAGTGAGATTCACCCCAGGGATGCAAGGATGGAAGAATGGTTGAACATATGCAAATCAATCAATGTGATATATCATATCAACAGAATGAAGGACCAAAACCATATGATCATTTCAATTGATGCTGGAAAAGCTTTTGATAAAATTCAACATCCCTTCATTATAAAAAGTCTCAAAAAACTGAGTATAGAAAGAACTTACCTCAACATGATAAAATCCATATGACAGACCCACAGCTAGTATCATAATGAATGAGGAAAAACTGAAAGCCTTTCCTCTAAGATCTAGAACAAGCTAGTATGGATGCCCACCTCAACACTTTTATTCAAACACTTTTATTATTTTTTTTATCAGAGAAGACAAAGGAATAAAGGGCATCCAAATTGGAGAAAGGAAGAGGTCAAGTTATACTTGTTTGTGGTAGATATGATCTTATTACCTAGAGCACCTAAAGACTCCACATACAAAAAAACTATTAAAAGTGATAAATTTAGTAAAGCTGCAAGATATGAAATAAAAATGCAAAAATCAGTGATATTTCTATATGCCAAGAGTAAACAATTTGAAAAAGAAACCAAGAAAGTAACCCCATTTACAATAGCTACAAATATAATAAAATACCTAGGAATAAACTTAACTAATGAAGTGAAAGATCTCTACAGTGAAAAGTATAAAACATTGATAAAGAAATTGAAGCAGACATAAGAAATGGAAATACATTCCATGCTCATGGATTGGAAGAATCAATATTGTTATGATAATGTCCATAGTACCCAAAGCAATCTACAGATTCAATGTAATCCCCATCAAAATATGAATGACATGCTTCACAGAAATAGAAAAAATAATCCTAAAATTTCTATGGAACCACAAAAGATCCAGAATAGCCAAAGCCATCCTGAGCAAAAAGAACAAAACTGGAGGAATCACATCACCTGACTTCAAATTATACTACAGAGCTAGTAACCTAAACGGCATGGCACCAGCATAAAAACAGACACATAGACCAATGGAACAGAATAGAGAATCCAGAAATAAATCCACATATCTATAGTGAACTTATTTTTGACCAAGGTGCCAAGAACATACATTGGGGGAAAGGAAAGTCTTTTCAATAAATGGTGCTGGGAAAATTGGATAGCCACATGCAGAAGAAAGAAATTATTCTCTCTCACCATATCTAAAAATTAAATAAAAATAGATTAAAGACTTAAATCTAAGACCTGAAACCATGAAATTACTACAAGAAAACTTTGGGGAAATGCTCCAGGACATTGGGATTGGCAATGATTTCTTGAGGAATACCCCAAAAGCAAAATTGGCAACCAAAGCAAAATTGGACAAATAGGATCACATTAAGCTACAAAGCTTCTGCATAGCAAAGGAAACAATCAACAAAGTGAAGAGAAAACCCACAGAATGGGAGAAAGTATTTGCAAACTACCCATCTGACAAGGGATTAATAACTAGAATATATAAAGAGCTCGAAAAACTCAATAGGAAAAAATCAAATAACCTGATTCAAAAGTGGGCCAATAATCTGAATAGACATTTCTCAAAAGAAGACATTCAAATGGCCAACAGGCATATGATAAAATGCTCAACATCATTAGTCATCAGAGAAATGCAAATCAAAACTATAATGAGATATCATTCCATCCTAATTAAAACAGATTTTATCAAAAAGACAGGCAATAACAAATGCTGGTGAGGATGTGGAGAAAGGGGAACCCTTGTACACTATTGGTGGGAATGTAAATTAGTGCAACCACTGTGGAGAACAGTATGGAGGTTTCTCAAAAAACTACAAATAGAACTACTATATGACCCAGCAATCCCACTGCTAGGTATACACCCAAAAGAAAGGAAATCAGTATATCAAAAAGATATCTGCACTCCCATGTCTATTGTAGTACCATAGCCAAGATAATGGAATCAACCTAAGTGTCCAGCAACAGATGAATGGATAAAGAAACTGTTGGACATATACACAATGGAATATTATATAGCCATAAAAAGAATGAAATCTTGCCATTTGCAACAACATGGATGGAACTGGAAAACATTATAAGTGAAATAAGCCAAACACAGAAAGACAAATCTCCCAAATTCTCACTCATATGGTGGAGCTAAATATTACAACAATTGATCTCATAGAGACAGATAGAATGATGGTTACCAGAAGCTGAGAAGGGTAGCAGGGAGGAAGGGATAAAGTAGGGATGGTTAATGGGTATAAAAATATAGTTAAGTAATTAGATATAAGGAACAATATTTGATAGTACAACAAAGTGACTATAGTCAACAATAAGTTATGGTATACTTTAAAATAACTAAAAGAATAAAATTAGAATGTTCCTAACATAAATAACAAATTCTTGAGGTGATGGATACCCCAATTACCTTGATTTGATTATTACACAGTATATGACTGTATCAAAACATCACATGTACCCTATAAATATATACTATTATGTGCCCATAATAATTTTTAAAAAATTTACACAGTATATATTATAAATAATGTTGAATTGATTTGAGAATGTCTGATAACCAAAGCCAGGTGTTGATTAAGATATTTGATAGTCACCTATATTTGAGAATCAAATAAAATTCTATGGGAAAAAACTGTATAAGATGCTTATCTGATTGGCATTGCTGATACTAAATCATTACAAGTCTAGATTGATTGCCATGTTTATTTCTATGTCTGCCTCTGTGTTGCTTCTATTTGCTAGGAATGCCTTCTTCCCTGAAAAAAGGCAAATACTTGTGGCCTTGATATTTAAGGTCAATTGCCACCTCCTCCATGAAAACCACTTTAATTATACCATGTCGTAGACCACTTTCTTCTATAGCTTTTAAATTTTCCATAATTTTTGTCAAAGGCTATCTAGGATGCCAATCCTTTTTTATGTTTACCTTGCTTCTTCAAATGTAGATTGGAAGCTCCTTGAGGGCAAGGATTGTGTCATAATTCTTTTGTGTTTACACCGAACAGTTAACACTGGTGCATATGCATCTGTTGCTTAACAACACATTTGACTGCTGGTGATGCATAATAAATAAATTCCAACATGATAGGTCTAACTATGCCATTATGTTAAAAATTATTTCAATACATGTGATACAAAAACTTATTTTAATGCTTTAAAGATTGATTTTAAATAAATTTACAGTATTTTGCTTAGTATCACATAGTTTGTTAGAAGTTTTATAAACCTACATAAAAATACCTGATTTGATTCATAGAAACTTTAAACATAAATATACTGTGGCAATCCAATATTCTTTGAAACAATACCAAAAAAAGGAGAGATTCTACTCTTAGGAGGTATGAACTGATGAAAAGCTTTCAACAATAGTAAAGCATAAAGAAGATTAGGTTAGAAGAATAATAAGAATATAAAAATAAAGAAAAATATATGAAAAAGCCAGTAATGGCACCAAATTTATTTTTTAAATATGTGATATTTGTTATAATTCTTCACTGGCTTGCTCTAACACTTTAAAACATGACAATATTTCTCAGGTTAATAAATAATCAGATTAGACACAGGTTCCATGACAGACTAATGGAGACTATTCCATGTTGCTGAGAATAGCTGTGCTTCACTAGGACAAAGATCCTACTTTTGACCCACTCCTCTTCTCAAACTCACATAACAGTGTTCTGCGTGTATTCTCTATTATTGTATTTACCATACTGTAGACTCGTAATTTGTTAATTATCTTTTCTCCTGTTGGGAAACTGATATTAATTTGTCCTTTCTCAGTGCTGCGCCACCCCACTGGCAACGAATGGAACAATCCTATCTCACACCCGCACCAACAATGTGTGTAGACCCACGGACAGTACCACTGTGCCAGACAAAGGGGGTGTGACTGAATGACTACGCCACCAAGAACTTGGTCCAAAGACAGGGCAGTAGCCCATAGATTAGTTCAAGTTAAAAAGATTCCTCGTTCAGGGGCTACAAATGTTTTTGAACAATACTGAAAACTCATGAGATACCTATGGGGCATTCAATTATTATAATTTGCTTGTTGCTTAAGAGATAATAATGTTGATCAATATTTTTTCTAACAAAGTTTTCTTTTTTTCCTTTGATGCATTGTGGCCAGAATGTTTGCAAGCAGGGACACTGGAGACATTATCCTGGGTTTCTGGGTAGGGACCAGGGCCAAGAAAAATGTGATGGCTCCATATATGAATCCAAGCCTTTCACGCTTTGAGTAACTGGCATGGAGTAATGTAAGCACATGTATTCATCACGCTCCCCACCCCCACCTCATTTTCCGAGGGACACTGGATTGCCCTCAGAGTAAATTGGAACTCTTCTCCACGCCCACTGCACCAGCCATGGGTCTCCTGCTTCCCAAGAAAGTAAATGCATCTTCATTTTCCACACAGAAGATATCTGATTATATCTTCTTGCGTTTGTCTACACTATCTCCTCTATCAGAAATATCTCTGCCTATTTGCTACTCTGCTTCTCTACACCTCAAAATTCCTGAAAGAGATTACTCCATCTGCCTCTGACTTATTTTATACTTTTTCTAAAAGTATTGTAGGTCTCATTTTTCTGTCTTCTTTTCTTTCCCCATCCCACTTGCAGACTTGTCTTTTTTAAGTCAGTGGAATCCTTTAAAGAAAAATTCTGACAACAGTCCCATATATTAAATAGATTAAGAAGTGGAGCTCCTTTGGCTGAAGCAGGGGAGAGGCTATGAGGAAACCTGTCTATTCAGCTCATCCTCTCACCCTGATATTGCTTCTAAGACACCCCCAAGAAATGCAATTGGAATGTCTATGGATGACTAGTACACAGCCTTGGGTTTCCAGATCCCTCTTCCATAGCATGGTCCCCCTGCTGGCCTTATCCTCCAAGTGTTCCTACAGTGCCAGGACTCTGCTGTGACCCCCCGTCTGCCTAGAACTTGATGCCTCTCCTCGTGCCTTTGGTCTTCTACATCAAGTAACTCTATCTAGCTCCCTGTGACTTCTAACTGAATGAACACATCCCCCAGAACCATGGGAACAATTCCCTGATCTTTCTAGTTCAGACTATCCCTGTGATGCCCTGCCTACCTGATTGGGCACTTTCATGCATTCACCACAACTCACCAAGCATGCAGTGCTCTGGAACCATCAGAAGCCCTCACTGTGGCTGGCACTGCAAGGGCCTCCTTTACCATTGCCAGATTCCCCACAGCCCGGTCTGATCCCTTGACAGCACTTATGGGCTTGGTTTGTACTATATTACTTTGTACTTTTATCTTATTTTCTAAGTGTCTACGTGTTTCATCTAAGTGTCTGTATGCTCTGTTTTTCCAAAGACAAGATAAACTGCTCAGGCAATGAGCAAATCCGTTACTACTATTACTTTTATTTATTACTGTTGTTAATCATTCTGTGTATCTTGTTCCCCTGTTACTCCATAACTGTGTCCTGACTTTGCTACCAAACTGTCAACTCTTTGAGGGAAGAAACTGTTTCCTTATTAGTTTTGGTTGCATACTAGACATTCAGCAAACACTTGTTGACTGAACGTATGAATAGTCCCCTCATGGGCTGGCATAGAGCTTTGCCTACATTAAGGACTCAGAGGTGATGACTGACTTATAAAATAATCAAATAAAAATGAAAGGCTATAAAAAATATTGAGAGTACCAGAATAATAGTTCCACATGGTGCTGAAAATTAAAATCTGGTGTTTATTGCTATTAAGAAGCTACAACTATAGAGATGTACAAATATGAAACTCATAATATAAACCACTTATCTTTTTATTTGGATTTTAATTCCCCGCTTTAATCAGGATTACCTTTTGAATAGTAAACAGCATCTGTGAACCAGCATGTTGCTAGTAAATAGCATTTTTTAAGATTTTTCTCTTGAGCACTAAAGAAACTGCCCATGTCTGATGGGCTGTCCTAGTAGTCCCCAGAAAACCCCGTGGTTTTTAGGCCACTGGCTTCATGGCTGCCCCCTTTGTACCCAATTCAGATCCTGAAATGGAGCTACACAGCAGTGTATCTCCACTGGTGGGCGAAAGATCATCACTTACACTTGATGTTACCTCAACTGGAGGTCCCACTCTTTCACTGGCTCCTGCCCTCTCTTCAGAGTCTTCAGTTTTCACCTCCTCCAGGAAGCCTGTCTGGCCTTAAGAGCCCACTGGAGGGCTCCCTTCTCCATTCTCTCGCCGTTCTTGGGCAATACCACTTTTTTCCCCCTACATTCAGCATCTATTGCCCTGTATTTTCAGGCACATCAAATATCCTCAAAATGTGGACTCCCCTCTCTCCCTACTAAAAAAAGTACTTTATAATTTGAAAGTGAGAACATTAAAGTTTTTGTCCTTAAATCTTTATATTTGATCCCTATATTAATTCTTATATTTAAAGAAATATTCATATGTATTTGAACACACAAGATTGGTAACATACAAGAATGATAATAATGGTAAGCATACTAAAGAATAAATTTTAAAACTTATGGCTAAGGATGGCAGATTGATCACATGTATATATCTCTTCTCCTTCCCCCAAACCCACTATGATAACAGTAAAAGAATAAAAAAAGATATTAATCCATAAGGATAAAGAGAATGGGGGAGGAGAAAACAGTGGACAAGAGATTCTCAAAAAGCTTTGGAAGGGAGAAGGCAGACAGAGGAGCATTCACTGACTTAGCATAAAGGAAGGGGTTATTCCCCAAATACCTACAGAGGGAAAGAATGAAGGATAAGCCACCCCATTTGGATTCTGTCCTGGTACTCCACACAAGTGGGTATAGTTGTTGAGCTGAAGCAGGAGGATTAGGTGGAAGTTGGTATATAGAAGTATAAAGAACAACTGGTGGCACAGAACCACCTCTTCTACCCATGGCAGCCCATTCCTACTCCAAGCAGGAGATGAAGGGCTTTTTCTCTGGAGAAATTATACCAAAGAAGTTTCAGATTCCAAGATACCAGGCAGGGTGAACAGCAAAGGGTGGGGTAAAAGTAAGAGAATTCAGTGACAGTCTACATACTGAAATGTTGTCCCTCACACCCTTTCCTGCCCTGACCCAGAATGCCAGCAGCCAGATGGGACTGTTCTTCTCTGGGGAACTCATAGACTCAGAAAAAAATGCCTTGTATACTGACATTTCAATGAAAAAGCCGGCTTGCTGCCTGATCACCTTACTGGGAGGTCCTGCATTCTATAAGCTCCTCCAACACATAGAATTTCTAAGCAGCCGAATGACACAGAATCTTAATAGGTTAGATGTGTCAAGGCAATTAACTGGAGTGGATTCTAAGGATGGGCTACTTCAACACTTATGCCAACCTCTTTGTAATGTTTGAGTTCAATTCAAAACTCTCTTTCCCTTCCTAATCTTGCTCTTGTAGCTAGGGCTGCAGAAGAGATATAGTTTCTGCCAATCAGATATACACATGCCAGACTTTGATTCAGAAATGAATCACGTGGGAGAGAGACATGGTGTATGGCACTAGTTTTTTTGGCCTGGAACATGGCAGAGGTGGTGTGGCTCTGGATCCAAAGGCTACAATACAGTGGTGGCTTCCTGATTATGCAGCCCCCCCATTTTGGTGGAGGCAGCAGCTCCCTGGCAGACCCAGTTCTGAAATTCCATTTTGGGAACCATTCCTGGAAACTCAACCTAGTTCTATAATCTTGCCCTTCCAATGGTTCTTGGAGCAATTCATTCCTCTTAACAAATTCATTTTTCTACTTAAACTAGCTAGAATAGATTCTGTTGCTGGCAATTAAGAGCTCTGAAAATATAGTAGCAACATATAATCAACATATATTATGCCTTAACAAAAATGAATAGCTAGTAAAGCAGAACAATAGCATTAACCAGCAATACCTCATAAATAATTATAAAAACTTACATGAATCAATTTATTTATGTACTTTTGAATTTCCAGGACTTCCATTCAAGGAGAGAGTCTTTAACCAGGAAAAATATTAAATACATAATAAATAACATGCATGAGAAATTTTAAATTGAAAATTCAAGGTGTGAGTGAGAGAAAGAGCATTTCAGCACCTTTGCAAGAAATAAAATAAGGCAATGGGTAAGAATAAAACAGAAAAAAAATTCCTAGTGGCATGCATATTCATAAACTATTACAAACTACCTCTAAAATATCAGTGTACTTCATGGGTTAAATTTTCTCTACTAGTTAGCTAAGTACAGGGACCTAGTTTGTATGTTATATTTTTTCAGTTACTAGTAAGGAAAAAATTTACTCAGCGTGGCAAAACTATGCTGCAAGCACTTTAAATTAGCATATTGCAAATGTTTACTGGTTGCGTTTTCCTCATTTCTTTTTGTGTGCCAAGGCAATGCAATTTATATTTTTGAAAAAGAGAAACTTTCAAGTTTGGAAGACTGATTGGTTTAATTGAAAAGGTATATTATATGATATGGATTCCCATTATTAAAATGCAAAGACAAATATCCTTCAACTCTGACTTATGTGGCTGCACATTAAACAACAGAGTGAATTTAAGAGAGACCTCACAAATTTTGAAATCATGCTTTCAAGTGCATTTTAATCATACAACATCCTACGTGCTAGCCCTTTGGATGTACTTCTATTGAATAAAAGTGTTATTTTGGCTAAGTATACCATATGTTCGTAAAAGTTCAACTTAATAAAAGCACCTTGTTTACAAATGCAGCATAATTTTCACTTCTCTGAGAAAATGGGGGTCAGAAAGGCATTGTACAGATAAAATCCTCTGACAATTCCCAGAACTCAGTAGATGAATGGTTTAAATTTCCCCCCAATCATTTGTCACCAAGCTGCAAACAAAAATCAAAGCTGAATTTCCCCCTCTCTCCCCTACCATTTCAGCAAAGAAACACTCAGAAAGAGGCAGCACTAAAGAGAAAAGCAATCGGCCAGAGCATTCAACCAAATTAATGAGGTTTTCTGAAGTCTTTTGTATTGACTGATGAGCTGTTTTTGTTTTTTGTTTTTACCCTGTTTATATTAGCATAATTCAAAGAGGTACCTTCTAAGAGAGAAATAGTCTGTTTGAAAGGCAGAACTGAGCACTACCCCTTGTTCTTTAGTTAAGAGCCTTTTTTCCCATGTGTTCCAGGGAGTATTGGACTCTGCTTCCAAGGGATGGAGCAGGGGAAGAGGGGCCCCTTCCATGTGCCTTCTGAGACTCAGCCCTGGACTTAAGATGACATTTGGCTGGATCACTCCAAGCACAGCTGGTGGTCTGTGCACCACTATTGGCTCAAACACGTCTCCACGCAGAAGGGAAAAAGCACTGGAATAGTTCTTCTCTTCCATCACTCCTAATCACGATCCTAGCCTGCCCACTGCTTTTTGGGGGAAGGGTGAAGCAAAAATAAATAAATAAAAAAAAAATGTTTGGACAAGACAGGAGAAAGGAAGGGGTGGAGGGAAGAAAGAGAACGGGAGAGTGAAGTGAGAAGGTGCATCACTGGGGAGGAATCAAAGCTGCCCAAAGCCAGAGTGGCCCCATCTATCCTCAGCCTCTGAGAGACAAAGACCACCGGAGAGGACTCCGGTGAGGGGCTGTGCAGTAAGAGGAAATGACACATGTCTGGAGGTAACACACATGGGGTTCACATAGCAGCTCTGACACTAGCTATGTGAACCCCCAGCAAGTTACTCGATTTCTTTTCTCTCTGTATGGAGGTGATAATTCATGCCTCATAGAGGGTATGGGGTTTAAATGAGATCATGCAGAAGGCTGTGCATTCAGGGACTCCTGATAAATGGAGGGGAAAAGCTCTTTAGCTATCATCTTCCCACGCATAAACACAGTAAGGTGTTCTCTGTTTAACATATTTACAACAGTTAGCTTTTACACTTGTGAGCTATCGAACTGTGAGGGGAAAATAGAAGGTTAATTATGTGCCCAGTAGATAAACACACATTAAGCATGAACAATATCAAACCAGGACGGTGCAAAGCAGCGAAACAATAGTGACAGCTCATTTAAACGACACTTTCTTATTCAAGAAAGGTGTATAAGAAATCCAGAACTGTGGGACCATGTCCTTAGCCACATAGAGAGAGGAAAAATGTGACTGCAGGCTGAGAGGTGGTATTTGTTCCTCCCCCTCACTCCCACAGTGGACTGTGCAGAAGAGTTCAAGGAAAGCACTTGGGGGAAAACGCAAGTGCTGAAAGAAATATTAAAATGAAAATTCCATAATTAAAGAATCATTTGTCTTTTGTGACAGATATGTTCTTTTACTCAAAAAAATGAGCAAGGGTCTCAAGACTGGCTAGAAAACTATAAAGTGGGAAAGGTTTGTTTTCTTTATCCCAACCTCTTCCATTCAGGCAGCTTTACTTTTCTGCTGGCTCCAGACCAAGATGGCCTAGGTCGGCTGCTATTGCTGCTGCCCAGTTTCTAGGTTTCTCCCCCTGCTACATCCCAAGAAAGCTTCCTCCCACTACATTTGTTCTGTGTTATCAATTGGATTTTAAGTACCATGAATGGAGACTGTGTGCTTACTTCTGTAGGTCCCTGATACTAGTAGGCACTTAATATATCCCAATTTATGGTGATGTCAAAGCTTACCTACCCTATGTCTCATTCCCCCTAGGTTTTGTTTCATGCATAATTACATTTATAATAAATTGATGTCTGCTAGAGAATCAATTGTTATTAATTACTCTTCCCAGGTAATATATTTGCATTGAAACTGGGTTCTTCAATCCTTCCATTTAAAAGGACTGAGTCATTCAGATGATTTAGCTACCTGGTAGGAGTGAGGTCCTTGGCTCAGTTTGTCCTGAAATCATCCCAGGGGTAGCTACTCAGTCCAAGGCTGGACATGAAAACTCTAACTGCCTCTCTAAGCCTTAAAGCAAGGAGGTTAGGGCAGTATTTCTCCAACTGGAGTCCCCTGACCCCCAGAGTCTGTGAGATCTTGTGAGATTTAAAAAGAAATCTTTGTTAGTATTTAATAAAATTAGTAAAACAGATTTTCTGAATTGTCTGGGAGATCACTTTATAATTGAACACTGCCAGTCAATTTTAGTGCCTATGTTTGTGTCTGCACCAAATGGTAGTAATTTATTTGTAGTATACTAACGAAAAAAGAGCAGAGACAGATATCAATAAATCAGTCATGCACTTTTCTCCAGTGACATCATGGTGCCTGTGGTGGATGGAGGTTTCATTCCAACAGGATAAAAGTAGCAGGAGAATGGTGGGGTCTCCCAGTATGGGGTAGCCTAAGAATGCCAATCTCAAAAGAACCTGTGCCTGGCAGCCAGAACGCATTCCTGCTGATTAGCTAATTATGTTTCCTAAAAGAACATCATCTCTTAGGTTAATGTTGTTGATCTGCTGAAGTTTCTCAGTAATATGGTTCTGCTTGAATATAACCATAATTTTAGTTTGCTTTTTTGATGTAGAACAGTAAGCATAAAGTATTTATATGTTTGTAGATATGTAAAATAAGGCAATTTTCTGTTTGTACATACTTAAGAATATTAAGTTTATAAATAAATTCATTGAATATTATGAATAAAAATCATTCACCTCCACTCAGAATTCATGAGGATTCTTCCTTTAAAGACTAATTGCTCATTACCCAGGTTTGAGAAACATTGGGTTAGGAAAAGTGTATTTGGAATTCTCTTAAAAAGGTTGATGTATTCAAAATAGGTACAAACAAATGACCTTGACTTATAAATAGTTTGGAGCAGAGCTTAGAAATTGCTTCAGTTTCTAATTGCCCTCGGTAAGACCAGGAGAAAAGCACAGATCTGGCCCTAAGAACCTGGGAGTCCGGGGCACTGCTGGAGCACACACTGGGTGTCCTTGTGGAGACTGTTTTCCTGCTCTGTGCTTCAGCTTCACCATATGTAAAACAGGGATAATAATACCCAACCTCAATCCTTAAATTGAAAAAAATAAAACAAATAAACCTAACTTTATGGGAACAAAGAGGCAATAGATGTGAAAGCATTTTCATCTTTCAGGGGGTAAAAAAAAGGTACTATTTAAAAGAGGAACTCTTGAAAGTATCTCAACAATATGCATCTAATTCATACTGACACGTGTAATTGAAACTATGCTTAATTTTTTGCTGCAAATTATCTGCTTCCTTTAAGAAACTGGGTTGGTAAAATGCTGAGTTGTGTGGCTTAAACTAGTGCTAGAATTAGGAATATCAGGAAAAAAAACACACACAGAAAAATGTCGGGTCCTTAATAAAAGAAGAGAGAATGAGGGAAACAGAGGAAGAGGAAGGGGGGAATTTGCAGAAAAATGTGGTGCCAAGGGTAAGAAAAGCTGCATCGCATTCGGGAGTCCTCAAGAAGCTGATGGAAGGGAAGAGTGAGGAAGTGGGGGTAATGGCGATTTTCACACAAGACTTCATTAACCACACAGAGTAAGTTTAGCACAGACAGGACCAGACCATTGGAGACCAAGAGCAACCCAAAGAGAGATAAACAATGTAAGTACAAATATTGAGTTTTATCCACACTAGATAACATATACTCTCCTATTCCTCCCTCCATCCTCTTCTCTACCCCTTCCTCCTCCCCTTCTTCTTCCTCCTCCTCCTTTCCTTACTTGCTCTAAGTTTAAATACTTACTGGGCTATTTAAAACTAAGTTTAATCAATTTCTGCTTCATTATTCAGAATAATTATATCTCAATATGAAATCCCTAATGACATCATAAAATGATAAATCTCAGATTCTCTTCTTATTTTTAACTACTCATGTTAACAAGTAATAGCATTCATTTAAAATAAAACTAGAGTGGTCAGAACTATATTGCCTTTCTAGAAGTACCATCCCTCCCCCCAAAAAAAATCTTAGTTTTTTAAGTATAACAAAAACGTCTCAATGCATTATTTGTGTCAGTTCCTCTGTGAAGCCTTCCTTGACACGAGACTGAGACGGAACACGTCTCATTAAAAAGATCGATCAGCTACTTTGTGGGGCTGTGGCTTGGGGGTAGAGGCAAGAACGGGAGCGAGAAGCCAAATACTAGGCTAACACAGTAGTGCAGGAAAGACATGGTGGTTATTCCAACTAGGATGGTAGTTGAGGAAAGAAGTGGTTGGGTTTGGGAACAGGTTTTGGAGTAGAGCAGTGGTTGGCCAAATATGGTCCCCAGGGCTAAATCTGGACATGGCTCATGTTTATATGGCCCCAAAATCTAAGGATGGTTTTTACCTTTTTAAAGGGTTATAAGAAGAAGGATGAGGAGGAGGAAGAGTAAGAAGGAGAAGATGAAGGAGAAGGAGAAGAAGGATATGTAACAGAAACTGTATGTGTCCTGCAAAGCCTAAAATATTTACTGTCTGTTCCTTACAGAAAAAGTTTGACAATCCCTGGAGAAGAATCAGATCTGAAATGGAACTGGATGGAGGGAAGGATGAGGGAAAGAGGGGAATGAAGGAAAGCAGCTGTGTCTCAGCTTGAGCACTGGAAGGACGGCCGTCCCCGCTTCCCTATTCCAGCCACTCGACCCTCTCGGGTGGCTCTACTTTGTCTTTGCTGTTGTACTTATTTCACTACTTTTACTATATTTACTTAGTTATGTATCTGTCTCTCCTCCTTGGCAGTGAATTCCTTAAGTAACTTATTCTCCTGCAGATTTACAGCACACAGCTTTGTATAAGACACGTGCTCTGTGACCATTGACTATGACTGAATCGATGATATGGCAAATTTATTTTTAGTAGCGCTGGTAACATCAACTTCTTAATGAATTAAAATTACAGTCACTTTCTTTAGTGATTAAGAGTTTATAAACCATTTTGCAACCCATTTATTCCTCACTACAACCCTATATGTTGGTATTAGCATAAGCTTCAATTAAGTGTTTCCCTTACAAGAAATTATATTTTCTGTTGCTATGCTTAACATATAAAATGTTAGGAACGATAAGCGTTTTTGTTTTATATTTTATGTGAATTGAAAGCCATCCCTTTGGGGGGATGATTAGAAAAAGAAGGATAGGATGAAAAGAAAGACTTGCCAGTGGAGTATTATGGAAAGTAAAGAAGATGAGAGGAAGAAGACCTGGGTCTTAGAATGACCCTAGGGCAAGTGAATTGTGTAGGGGCTGGGGGGTGCCGAGAAAAATAAAGGAATCAAAGGGGGACCTTTCTGTTTTCAGCTTAACAGTAGTGTCTGTTACTAAGATAAAAAAGTCTAAAAAAGTTACTAAGACATGTAGGTTGAGTTCTGTTTTGAAAAGTAAAGTTTGAGATGACGATTAGACATTCAAATATATACATACGTGTGTGTATGTGTGTGTGTGTGTGTGTGTGTGTACAGAGAGAGAGAGAGGGTAGTTGGATATCTGGAGTTCACAGTTGCAGACATAACTCTGGTAGTCATATAAACATGGCATATAGATGGTACTTAAAGCCAAAGGACTGCATGAGTTCAGCTACAGAGGCTGTGTGTGGACAGAGAAGAGGAGAAGGCCTAGGCCACTCCAACATTTAGAGGTAGAAGAGAGAAGTGAAGAACTAGTCAAAGGAGACCGAGGAAGTACAGTGAGAAAAACCAGGAAAACAGAATGTTATGGAAACCAAGAGGAGAATGCGTTCTAATGTTCTAAGATGGAGGGAGAGGTCAGTTATTTTGACTATTTCTTTGTTTTTTCTTTTCTTAATATCCACTGATAATGCCTGGACTAGAATATATCTACTATTTCTAAGAAATACAGTAAGATGTGGATAGAAAAGTAACCATCACATGTGACAAGATAGAGGAAATGGATAAGCACCAGCAGCACTGTTTTGGTGGAGTGGCGGGAGCAGCAGCCTGCTCGGAGTGGGCTGAAGTGGGTTGAGGACAGAATGAGAAGTAGAGGAAGCACCGTGGATGGCAAGAGGAGAAACTTCCATGAAACATTTAACCCTCAAGCTGTAATACAAAAAGAAACTGCAAGTAAGAAAATAATATTCACTTAAAGGAACATTCTAATTTTGTCAAGACATTGTTCGTACATTTATTTTTCCTACTTTTCAAATAGCATGTGTCCTATATGATAGTGGGCATGAAGTAGTTAAACAAAGGGTTCTTTCCTGAAATCAACAGAGCACCAGGGGTTTTACAAAGCAATCAATCCCCTGAAAAAACATGCAAACTTTTGTAAATACATACATGTTGTGGGGAGGTAGGAGAGGGTCCATAGCTTTAGTCAAATTCTCAAAAATCAATTGGGTTAAAATAAAAATAGTAATACATGAACTACTGCTGTGGTGAGGAAGAGAGACCTATGACTTAATGAAATTTCACAGGTGTGTTATTACGTCCATAATTTCATCCAATGGAAAAAACCCAGATTTCTATTAATAGTTTGTGTCCCAATCAAGAGTTCTGTCCCCACAAAATAATAAATCTGGCTCATCCTTACATGGGGCAGAGCACAGCATACACAGAACTCACAGAATACATGCCAAACAAAAAACACCACCACATGGCAGAGCCATCACCAGAGTTATAGGTTAAGCAGGAAGTCATAGTTTTGACTCCTCTAATGAAGAATTTCCAAAACAAAACAAAACACTCTTCAGGCTGGGTGCAGTGGCTCACACCTGTAATCCCAGCACTTTGGGGGACCAAGGCAGGAGGAATGCTTGAACCCAGGAGTTCAAGACCAGCCTGGGGAATATAGGGAGATCCTGTTTCTACCAAAAGAATAAAAAATTAAAAACAAACTTTTCAGTAACACTGGAGAGGGAGCTTTAAAGAAGTGCAAAAGCAAAGGATATGAGTTTTCTGTACATAGAAATGAACTTATATAAGAATATGCTGTCCTGACAAAGACCAGCACAGGATAACAGTGTGACACATGCAGAGAAGAATCAGCATGACTTGGACAATGACAGAAGAAACTCCTCACCAGTTTCTTAGTGAAGAGAAGCTAGAAGTTCCAGGACCCCAATATGCATGTGTATGTGTGTATTACATCATAATCTATTTTATTATAATATACATATATATCTATGTAGTGAAAAGGATACAGTTCTTATTCCATACCATGGACTCAATCATTCTCCCCAAATATTTTTATTAATCACTTGCATTTTAAATTCCAAAAGCCATTATTAGAGTTAGAACCTATAGATAGGATAGACCTGACCTGATTATTATAGACAACATTTTCCTATGTAGAGTGGGAAAAAGTTCACAATCACATCCTACAAAAATTTGCTTGAGCTGGGCATATGTCTGTCTGAGTGTGCTATTCATTACAAGTAAGTGCTCCTGGGGCAGACACACACACACATACACGTTCATCAAGTACTTAATCGCCATTTGATTATGAGTTCTTACTGACTTTGTCAGATTTAATTGTTTCATAACATATATTTTAATTATTTGTTTTCTGTCTTTCCTACTAGACAATGAGTTGCTTGAGAATAGGGAAATGTTTCTATTTCTAGAATTCTGAACATACTAATCCTCAATAATTGTTTGCTGGCTGAATGGGAATTAATTATAATGGTTGTTTAATTGAATTTAGAGTTTTTATTAACCCCAGTGAGTCTGAATACTCACTCATTGATTGCCCAGTTGTGTTTCTTTATTAGGTAAGACTAGAAAAATAATAAAAGCCTAACTCATTGGATAATTTATGGCAAAATCTTGGCCAAACCAGCTTTTCATGGAAACTGCAGATAGGTGAGATGTTATTCTGGGATGACCTATTGTGTACAGGATTCTGAAGTACAGCTTGAGCTGTGCTGCTTGCAAAAAGTATGTTCCATAGTAGAAAGTGGCAAAAGAATAGGTCTTTGGTCACAACTGTTAATGGAAAAATTTTTTTAATTTATATTCACAATGGAGACTCAACTTTGGGATTGTACTCTAAATCAATCATTAAATGGGCATAGGTTTTCCAAAAAAAAAATACCTGGTACTAAACCCAGCAGGACATATGCAGTGCCTGTATGAATAAATTTATAAAAATTATCCTGAGGGACATAAAACAAAGCTGAAATAAAGAAAAAAATCTTGGCTAGGAATCCCAATATTTAATGTACTAAATTTTCCTTAAATTAACTAACTATAATAGAATCTCAGGGAAAAAATTCAATACAATTTTATGAGAGGTAATGTTACAAAATGATTCTAAATTTCATGGAAGAATAAGTAGGTAAGAGTAGCCAGGAAAATTCTAAAAATTAAATAACAACAACAAAAGTAATCAGAGGGAATATGCCCTTCAAATACTAAAATTTAAATTTAATATAAAAATTATAAAGTGGTAGACATCGCAAGCCTGTTGTTAAAGGCCACTGGAAGATCAGTTGAAGAGAAGAGAGCATAAGAAGAGTGAAACACACTTGAGAGTTTAGTTTGTGATAAGGGTGGCATTACAAATAAAACTTTTACACTACAAATTAGACTTTCAAAAAAATAATTTTAGGAGATCTAACTTGTCATTTACATTGTTCCCCTCAAAAAATTTTTTAAATGAGTCAAAACTCAAAATCTCAGAATATAAAATGGTTGACAATTTTGGAAAGATTGGACTTTGGGTTTTTTTTTTTAATTTTTGATAATTGACACAAAACCTGAAACTATAAAAGATTCACAGATAAGAGACTCTTCTTCATGGCAAAATAATAGACAAAATTGAAAAACAGGTGACAATTTGAGACACGCTGTCAACACATATGACTAGAAGTTAATAATCATAATATTTAGAGAGGCTTTAAAAATCTATTTTAAAAAAATAAATGAACACCCTAATACAAAAATAGTCAAGGATAATGTTAGCAGTTCTCAGACAATGAAAGTCAAGTGGTCAATAAAGCATAAATTATTGAACATTAGTAATCAAAGAAATGTACATTAGAACTATGTATGTGTGTGTATTTGCATATTAGACTAATAATATCCAGTATTGACCAGATGTGGGGAAATGGATATTTTTACACACTGTTGGTTAGAATATTAATTGGCACAGCTTTTTAGAGAAGGGGGGATGTGACAACATCGAAATTTAAAATGTGTCTGTATTTTGAGCCAGTAATTCCATTTTTCATTTTTAGTAATATAGCCTAAAGAAATACTTTCATAAGTGTATATATATATATGAAATATTACTTGATTCATTATTATTGAAAAACTGAAAATAAATATCCGTCAACTAGGGACTAGCTAAAAAATTCTGGTACATATTGATAATAGCTAACATTTATTGAGTGCTTATTGTTCTAAGCATTTTCTTATACCTTTAAGTCATTGAATCCTTCCAATAATATTATGAATCAACTACTCTTATCATTGCAGCTTAAAAATGAAGAAAGCACAGCACAGAGACTGACACTCAAGGTCATGTACCTGGTGGCAGGAAGCCAGCTCCAGAGTCCATGCTCTTAGCCACCACATTTTGCTTCCTTTCATGTATGTATGAAACACTGCAGTCAGTAAAAGAATGAGCTAGAGCAATATGTCCTCATGCAAAAGTTTGTCCAAGACCCATTATTTGGTTAAAGAAAATTATAGTTAAGTATGTACCCTATGATCTAATGTCTTTTAAAAATGTACCTAGGTTTATAGTTTTATATTGGACTAAAAGGTCTGAAGTCTATACAATGTCTCTTTTGGAGAGTGGCATTAATATTAATAGCTAGGGGGGTTGGAGGAGACTTTCATACTTGTCTCTGTTTTGACTTGTTTTGTTTGAAGTTTATCTTTTCAATAAGTATTCATTAGAGATATTTTAATTTAAAATGGAGATACTCCATTGGACTCAGCAATTTATCTCCTATGAATTTATCCTAAGGAGATAATTGGATGCAATTATGAATGCACAGTGATATTTATTATATCATTTAAATATTACAGTTAAAAACTAGAAACAGTCTAAATAACCATCTACAGAGGGATGATAAAATAAATTATGACAAATCCATTCAAAAGAACACTGTGCAACTATGAAATAGAGTGACATATCTATATTTGGTGGAAACAGCACCAAGATTTTTCATGACTGAAACAACCAAGTTGTAGAATGAATAGTATAATTCTATTTATATTACATTATATAAATTCATGTATTTGTGTTGAAAGAGGTCTAAAGGAAGAGTTAAGATTAGTTCTCTCTGAATGATGAGATAGGGTACTAGAATTTTTTAAAAACTTTCTATTCTTCAACTTTTTTCATAAAAAGTATTCTTAAAATGAAGTATTTTTCATTTTGGGAAATATAGACTTGATAAAGCTTGTTCTAAGTTCCACCTCTAATGTTATAACAAGTAAGTCATTTGGTTCTCATATTTTAAAAAATCCTATCTCCCCTCTTTTTAACCCTATCTGTCTATTCTGGCCTCAAAATAGAATTCTTAGCCCTTTCCTCTTATTTACCTTTATTATCATAAGTTACCCTGAAGGCTAGGATGAAACAGAGTTCTTAGAATTGCCTGTCAACATGTTACTGACTTGTTAAGGCATTTTTATATGAAAAGAAAAGTACTATTTTAAGAGATGGGCTAGGAAGTTATGGCAGAAAATATGGCCATTTAATAATAGTTGCTAGATAAGGAGTTTAGGGTAGAAGCTATCAAAATACTCAAAGAAGTTCAGAGGCCTTTTTGTTCATGTGTGCTGACACTGAAAAAAAGTAAAGACTAAGTTGAAGCAATTAGAAGGAGGTACACGCCACCAAAGAAAACAACAGGGAGTAACGGGAGGAGCCTCCTAGACAGAAAGGCAGGCAACCTGAGTACTAGTCCTGGCTCTACCACTGGCCAATATTGTAACTTCTCTGAACCTGTTATCTCCTGCTGGAAGTGAGAAGGAAGACCAGATCCTTGGTGTTCACACTGAGATCACCAGCCTTCTATAGTTTCTCCAACATGCTTTGGGGCCACTCCGGAAGCTGGAGAGCCCTGAGGCAAGAGGGCTGGACCCTGGGCTCCCGCTCTGCTTTAACCAAAACAACTCCACATTTATTTATTTCATAAGATGGGATTTCATGGAAGATTCTGATTGAATAAAGAGTTCTAATGCTTAAGAAAAAGAAAGGGAGAGAGAGAAAAGTTTGAAAACCACAAACTAAGCTGATGTCTGAGGTTCCTTATAGCTTTAAGTTCTTGTTTTGAAATTAATCTATGCCTCAAAATGTATGTGAGTAAGCAGTGAAAACGCAGTTTGCCCTGAAGAGAGTTTCCAAGTCACTGAACATCAATCATGAAGAGTCCCTGTTGCTAACATGTGGCAAGTTGATTTTTTTTTTTTTTTTGCTTCCCTTGGGTCAATTTACCATCTGCCTCATCTTCATCAAAACATTAATTTCAGCTTAATCCCCTTTCTTCCTCTCTGGTGGTAAAAGGACCTGGCTCACTTTGAAATAAAACAAATAGGGTACAGCTATGCTTTCATATGTAGGGTGGTTTCCATTTGATTATGGAACTCCAGAATACTAAAATGAATTCAGTAATTCAATCTTTTTCAGAAACTCACAGTCTAAAAACCTATGCAAATAAAACGTTCTAAAATTCATTAAATGTATTGAGGATTTACTACATGCAAGGGACAGTGCAAGGTGTTTCTGGAAATGTGGTAAGACTCCCCTCACAAGGAAGTCTGTACTCTCTGCTAAGAAGGGAAGTTAAGTCTATGTGAGTTCAAAGAACAGAAAGGCTTTGTCAGGCTGAAGAAAGATCAGGAAAACCTTCAAGAGTCTCGCAGGTGGGGCAGGATTTTGGTAGGCATAGGCATGGGGAGAGAGTATTTTTGATTAGGAGAATGCTAAACTAAGAGTTTGGTTTTAGTCCAATAAGCAACAAAGCAGTTGTGAAACATGTATGTTTTATGAAGATTAAGCTGGTATTAAACTATTGTGTAAGTAGAAGATGGCATGGCTAAGGTAACTGGAGTGCTGGCTGCTCCAATGGCCTGGATAAAAAGTGCTGAAATGGGATGATGTCAGTGGGAATATCAAGGAAGTGACTGATGGGAGCTTCACCTACAGCAGACTTCCAAGAACTTGGAGACCGGCCAGAAGTACACAGAAGAACAGGTAGGAAGCACTTGCAATAATCAAGGAAGAAGATAATGACTGCTTGGACCAGGGTGGTTGTAGAGTAGAAGGAGAAGAGGATGGGTATTTTAAAACTATTTAGAAGGTAAAACTAATAGGGATTGAGTGGTGGACTGTACATGGAGGTGATGTTCACTGAGATAGGGAACAAGATGAAGACAAGTCATGTTTCAGTGGGAGCCATGAGTTTCATTTTGGATAGTTTGATGCTGAGGAATCTAAGACATCCAAGAGGAGATAGAATAATGGGAAAACAGCACTTTATATTTGAGATAGTTTTGAGAATGTGATGTTCTCAGAGGAAAGTCAGATTTCAATGAATGCAAAGAACTGTATGGATTAATGGGTGAAAATTTATAAGATATATGGGAATTTTTCATGACAGAATGGATATACAATGGTCCCTGCAGATGTGCCTGGAGAAGTGGTACCATTTAGATAAGATAATTTGATTAGGTTTTGTTGACAGTAAAACAGAAAAATGAATTGATACTAGAGGCTGAGGAGGTGGGGGAGGGGATGGGGAGAGGTTGGTTAACAGGTACAAAGTTACAGTTAGCTAGGAGGAATAAGTTCTGATGCTCTATTGCACAGTAGGGTTAACAGTAATGTATATTTCAAAATAGCTAGAAGAGAGGATTTCGAATGCTCTCACCACAAAGAAGTGATAAATGTTTGAGGTGACGGATATGCTAATTACCCTGATTTGAACATTATCAATATACATGTATCAAAACATCACATTGTACCTCACAAATATGTACAGTTACTGTGTCAAAAACAAAATAAAACTTAAAAGAATTTAAAAAAAGAAACTGATACTTAATATGAAGGAACTAGGAGCATGAATACATCTTTTGCTAGATTTTATTTATATACTAATTTTCAGTGAATGAGTGAGTTATGCCTCTTCTGAGATCTTTGACCAGTGGAATTTTCTCTTCATCACATGTTTGAATGTTTAGAACTCTGTTAATGTTCTATTTGGTTCAAGTGGTTGTATGTTGGTTCTTTGGCGCCATTGTCAATAATAAAATTCAACAAAACAAACCCCTAAATATGGCTTTGTTTTTCTCTTTTTAAACATATCTGATTCTCAGCCCAAACCAAGATCCAATTTTTTTCTTCTTATGTGGGAGACAAGTGTAAGTGACCGACCACCATTCAAGTTGCTTTACTAAGGAGACCCCCCTGTCCTCTGGCTAACCTATCTCCTTACTTAGCCTCCCAAATCCTTGCACTTTTCTGTTATCTATAGTCACCTTCCCTGATAAAACCTCAACCCCCTCACCAACTTCTTGCTATATTCTCCTTCCTTTCCAGGGCCAGAGCCAGGGAATCTTTATTTTTAACCAGTGTCCCAAGTGATTTATGAAATTAGGACAATTTCAGAAAATCCGTGTAGAACTTCTTCAGGGACCACCTTGAGGAGGCAGGAGAAAAGCAAGCTGGGCCATGTTCCTTTCACCTGCTTCACCCAGACTAGGTCTGTGCTTTATTCTTCACATGTGGCTTCTACATAAGTTTTCATCTAAAACAAAGATCCTATTGCTCAAGATGTTTGAAAATCACTGTCGTGGATCCGTTACTACTTCTGACTTTCCTAGTTTCTTTATCTATTCTCACTTCAATCATATACTCACAATCAGCCTAGAGTCCCTCAGCTACTTGATCAAGAATTGAACGTTACTGAGGGCCTACTATGTGATAAGCACTATTCTATGCATTGAACAAAACCTACAAAATCCCTGCTCTCATCTTAATTTCTACTGGGGGATATAAATAATAAAATAAATAGATAATTTTTTTTAGGATATTAGAAAGTCATAAATGTTATAGAGAAAAGTAAAGCATGAAATGGAGAATAGGGAGTCCCAGGGAGGATATGTGTGTATGTGTGTGTGTTATGTGTGTGTGTGTGGTGTGTGTGCATGTGCACAATTTTAAATAGAGAAGAAGGAAGGCCTCATGAGATGACCACTAAGTGAAGACCTAAAGGAAGCAAGTGAATGAACAATGTGGATATCTGGAAGAAAAGCATTTCCAGACATAGGAAATCATAGTGGATATTTAATTAGCATTAATAGAATGAATGAATAAAAATGCAAGAATTCCTTTACCAAAGTAATTTTCAGCTCTTAGAGCATCCCTTCCCTTCCCATTGTTAAAGTGGATACCATTTGCTTTAACTAGAGTTACCACCTAGACTATGGTATTCAAATCATTAAGAACACGCATTATGGATATGATCTAAAGTCTTCTTACCGCTGAAGAAACTGAGAGCCAAAGAGGGCATATAACTTGCCTGAAGCCATAGTGCTAACTAGGGGTAGACTAGAGCTAGAGCTCAGATCTTCTAAAGTCCAGCTTCAAGTTCTTTTGGTTGAGATCTTTAATATGTAGACCAGAAATCTAACGGAATACTTTTCATATATAAATGTTTTCTTAGGGAATACATACTTATATAATAATTATGTGAGCAATTCCCTTAATAACAAACTCTTTTTCTTTGGATACTGCTTGTGAGTTCCAATGCCTCCACATGCCCCTATAAGGAAAAAAAGATGAAGAAATAAAGGGAGAGAAGGGAAGTGGGGTGCGGGAGAACAATGAATGAAACGTAACATGATGTGATACTATCAACTCTTGCATACTCCCAAATATTCCTAAACCTTAGTTCTTTCCAATATGCTGCAATAATATTTTCAACTCTTCACCAATTCTGAAATGAAACAATATACGTATTTAAAAATGAACAGTTTAATTTTCTTATCCTCTATGGCACTATTTTATTAACAAATAAAGGAAGCACTCATCATTGTCATCGATTAATAAAATCCCAACCAGCCACACTGTGATAGCTTGATGTTTACTGCTTTAATATGATATCCCCTCAAACTTCAGACCCAAATTCCACCTGGTCATTCTGTCCAGTTCCACTTAGACACACTGCTTTCCCTTTCCCTTTTATTTGGTAATGTGATCTCCATTTCCTCTACCATTTAATCTTCCCTGAGAAACACTGCTGTTTCTGACATCTGTTCCTTTCCCATCTGCCTCTGTGAACTGAGATAAAGAGAAAGTTTTCAAGAAATATAAAGCTCATCTGTCAACTACTTCCTCTGCCACCTGTCAGAGGCCTCACTGCTTCTCCCATGTGCACTCTTAACTCTACACCAACTTGAATCATTGATTCTTGAGCTCTCTTTGGAGAGTTTTCCCCATTCTCCATATTTTTTTCATATTAACTCTTTGTATATTGTATTTATTCACCATGTATCTGATCATTCCCCATTGTAATCATTTTGCACACAGCTCCTATGCTATCATTTCTGCTGTGTCAAAAGCCTAGTATTTCAAGAAACTTCTATGTAGTCCTAAAACTCAAGGGCTCAACTTTAGGGTTTAACCTATAACCTGGGTGTTTGAAGAGATACCACAGCTGCTACAGCTGTCAAGATGGGTATGGAAGCAAACAACCCCTTCTCTTCAATGACCTCATCATATTTGTTCATGCCCTTAAATTATTTAGGCTGGATTAGTGCAATGAATTCTTGGTTTAGGGCTCTCCTTAAAGACCACCTGTGAGATTTAGTTAGCTTGCCTACTTTAGGACCCTGGTCAGATAAGCCACATTTTACTTACTTGCAATCTAGAAAATGTTAACTTTATACTGAATTTCTTGAAAAAATTTCCTGCTCATGTATATCTTCTGAGGGTCTTCCATTTTGAAGGTAAAATTATGACATAAGTTTCCTATGTAAAATGTACCTTTCTTCTCCTCTACCCTTTGGGGGGTGGGGGAAATCCATCTGAACAGCTTCTTGTTTACCAGGGAAGGCAGGTTTAAATTAAAGGACCTACAGCATGATTTTCCCTAGGTACTGGGAGGACATGGAAAAGCATTCTTCCATCATGAACTTTTCTATTTCTTCACCCCTGTTTCTATCTCCCTCTGACCTCTCTTGCTTGGATTGAGGCATATGGGTTCTAACAAGGCCCAGCACCACTGTGAAGAACCCTCTGACTGACTCTCCTCCTACTTCCCCCACAGTTCACCAAGCCCATCACCCCCGTACACCCATAGATACACACTCTCCCTTGGCTGGAAAATAGTAGTAACTCTCTTCTCTGTTCATAACAGTAGATTATTACTCGATGTTTTGTATTATGCTTCATTGTTTGCAAGTCTATTTTCCATATTAGAACCCTTGAAGGTTTCAATTTTTACATTTCCAGATACAGTGCCTAGCACATTGTATAAACTCAAGGCAAGTTTGCTGAAATAATTAAATTTTTTAAAACCAAAGTAATACATGCATGTGGTAATGTGGTAACAGTTGAAAGAGTTTTGAAGAGGGTACGATGAGAAGCAAGTCTCCCATTCCAACCCTCTCTCCTTCAACAGGAAGTTTCTTTGAATTTCTCTTCAGATTTTCTGGTCCATAACCCTTAAATAAATATGCTTATACTTTCACTTCTCGATTTAGCCACTTTAGACAATGGCTACTGACTCTTCATATTAAGAGGAGTTTTAGCTCACTAATAATACTTCTTATAGTTCTCCTCCCAATAGTTGATAGTTATGCAAGTCCACAATTCCTTATATGAAGTCCTTGGAACCACATATATTTCAGAATTCAGAAGTTTTCAGAATTTACAAAAGTAATATTGTGTATATATCATAAGCTGTAAAACTGTCACATAAGTGTTTCTGCAGTAAAATATGCAAACACTCACATTAAGTGGGATATATGAAGATGATAATCTCACATTAGTGGAAATCAGGTTTTGCCAATAAAAAATTTGTCAAAAGTTGTCTTATTCAACTTGTTACAATGAAGCCACAAGTTACATTAATTGCTCAGTCCTCCTTACCCTTACTCTGATTAATTTCAATGTTACTAGAGTAATGAAATACACAATTCTTTCAGTTTTTAAAAATTTCTTTATGTACATAGTCCAAACCCAAACCATTCAATTATTTGGTTTCTATCAGTCTCACTACTCAATTCTGATTGGGCTACAGAGCTATTTTCTTATTAATTGCTTTTCTTAAGTAAGAGCCTGGCTCGAGGTGCTAGTGGCCTTCTTTTACTGTCTTCCTATTTGATTCCTCACTCAGGTACCTCTCTGTAATGGTACACTGCTGAGATTATGTCTAGAGAATAGAAAGAAATTTAGTAATACAAGTTAAAGGATATTTTTGAAGCCCTCAAACATGCAGGAAATA
The DNA here is from genome assembly GCA_023783475.1 of Daubentonia madagascariensis. NCBI lineage: Eukaryota > Metazoa > Chordata > Mammalia > Primates > Daubentoniidae > Daubentonia > Daubentonia madagascariensis. The sequence continues at coordinate 31,357,464 of JAKFHU010000978.1, forward strand.
TTTTAATTAGCAGATAACCAAATATCATAGTCCATACTCAGTTTCAGCAGGAATAAAAATACCATAGAAATTTTCCCTACCTCATTATCTAAGATATGCTGAACAAATATAAAATGATATCCACTATAAAACTAGCTCATAATAATTCAGGAAAGGCACAGTTGTTGACCATTGTAGTTTAAAATATGACAATAAACATATGAAAACAGATACTTTGTGTATTTTTCCAAATGCTCATTGTGATTTCCCCTTCTACCACCCTCCATACATTTCTTTAAAAACTTTTTGTCTACTTCTCTCAGCCTTTTTCCCAAAGGGAAGTTGACTACAGAATAAAGTTCGGTTGATATGCTGTGGTGTAAAAAAAGCAAGGAGAGAATAGAACACTGCCTGGCATGTAGTATATTCTAAAACAAAAGCTGAATTTTCAGAAACAAAACTAGTCAGGAGAAGGCGAAGAAAGAAAGAACAAGGACAGAACAAACAAGCGATGTAATAAGAAGCAGTGAGCAGAAGAAAATAAGGCGAAGCGGACAGTCTACCGCGCAACACATCTCTAACGGAAAGGAGGCCTCTAGCCCATTAGAGCCTTGTCCCATTGAATCTTCACTTACTTCTGTACAAAAAGAGCCAGCAGAGCTTTAAAATATCTTGGAGGGTAGAGGACTGATTTGCTTGGCAGATCCCAAACATACCAAAGCACAGCCTCCCACGAACCATATTGGTTTTGGATCTCCAAAAGTAGCTTCTTAGGGCTGCTATTCCTCTTAGAGACAGAGGCAACAGCAAAAGATCAGTAGAAGCTCCCAAGCTCAGAAAGACCTCTCCACCCCTCCACACTTCAGGGGACAGTAGTGATAGAGGGAGGTGCAAGGAAGCTGGAGAAAGAGCATCTTAAGAATCACGACATAGGTGAGAGTGCTTGCGGACTGTAATTCTAGTCAGAACGTTCTTTTTCTAAGAAAGATTCCACTACCGTGGTAATAAATAACCACAAATGTGCCACCTCAATTAATAAAGTGAGATTCTTGGGAAGTTTGGAAATGATCTAGTTTTTAAAAAATTAGAAATTATGGTTTGCTAATAGTGAAATGAAAGTTTAATGTCATCTCCAGAATCTATAGCTATAGTAAATATCTACATATTCAATTACAGAGGGAAAATATCTAGGGGGGAAACTTGCCTTATCTTGCCTTGAAATCTGAACATAAACAAAGGCCACAGACATATTCAACAAATGCTTTGTATGTTTGGAGCATGGACGTGTGTGTGTCTGTATGCGTGTGTATTCCTCTCCCCGCCAAAAAAAAAAAAAAAAAAAAAGCTTTAGCAATCATAGAGGTGAAAAGAATATTCCATTTGCCCAAGGAGTTAAATTCCATTTATAAGAAAGAAACATTTATTAGAAAGAATTAATCATTTTTGTCAAATTTGGCCTTGAGTGTTTCTCAGTGACTTTAACCTTTTTAATTTAGAGACCAACATGTAGTTTCGGCTTCAGATGTAATATGATAAATTGAAATCTTTTGTCTATTCATGACTTTAGCATCCATCACAAATGAAGAAGACAGGCTTTTGTTTTTGCTTTTTTTTTAAATGAGGATGGATATTTTTCAGGAATGAGTGGATCAATGTCCACTGGTTAATATGCCATGTAGACACCACTACAGTAGACCACGTTTCAGATAAAGTCACTAATAAGGAGGTCAAAGTACTTCAAGTTTGACACAGAGTTGGATCTAGACATTTTTAGGGATAAATTTTTATAAAATATACATAAATCTTCCAAGGGAATTAAACTTTTGAATGAAGATTCCACTCTGGAGTATGAGTTCTCAGTAGATTAAGAGATTGTACTTGGATGAGGTCTAGAATTCTGCATCTAATTTTATAACTAAATGGCTAGATTTCTCTATTTTGTTCAAGTTTTTCTTATGACTCTGATTTCCTTGGCAGAGGTTTTGAAGAGTATGTATTTGCTGCTCTGCGCTCCCACTGAACCTGTGCCTTCCTTTTTTTGAAAAGAGAGTATTTAGCATAAACTATCAATTGTATTATCAGGTATTTTAGAGAAAATGGCTCAAAGTTTTATAACTGTTTAGGATTTATAGGAGCCAAATCTGATCAAAATTAAAATTAAACCACAGGGTATAAAAGTTCACACAGTGGTTTTACGGCTAGGTTTCTGATGCAGCAGTTCCTCAGCTTTGTCTCTCGAAGTTTACTAGGAACTAACTCCTAGTTCCAATAGAAGAGGATGACCAACTATTGAGCCCAACTGATGTGTTCAATTTGACAGGAAAATTTAAAGTTTTGCCCTTGTTACAGTGTTTTATTATTTTTCCTATTATACTATCTCATTTGGTTTTATTTAACTTATTCTTTAATATTCCAAATGTTGCTCTGGTAAAATTAAGTGCCCCTGATTTTCAACTTTTGGATTGCCTCTTAATCTAAAACACACAAACTTAATAAAGACTAGAGCTTGAAAACTTCCCTAAGTTTATGTCATCCTCTTTTGGTTCACATACATTCAGAAGTCATTCTGTTCCCCAGCAAGCGTACCTTATTTGATGCATACAGAGATCTATCACACGGACACTGGGGCGAATGCACATACTACTTGTAACCAAGAATTTAAGTTTACGCTCCAAAGAGAAGTTACTAAATGGCAATATTTCCAAAGAACATTGTCGTTTTACATGTTCCAAAAGCCAATAGGATTCAAGTTGCTATCCAAAAATGAGATAGACACGGTCTCTGCCCAATCAGCTTGGAAATAATTACTACTAAAAGAGTCTACACATATTAGCCAGGATTATTACAGTTAGAACCAATATTAAAATGTCCCACTAAAATATAAAATATTTGAACATCTATCTTCAATTTTAAATGTGCTAACTTAATATTTGTTGAGTACCTACATTTAAAACTACCAAATACTTGCATATTGTTTATAAAATTGGTATCAGTTTCCCAACAGTATTAACTTATCTCAGCATATGTGAATCTGTATTAGGTAAGGATCAATTACTCAGGCACCTTATGCCATAGATCTCCTTTCTGCATTTTTGTTGACTTGGTCCTTTCTCTGATTGATATATACCCTACGCTGGCAGCTGGAAAAGGAAAGGAAGAGAAGACTCATTTCAAATGCACTGATTTCAGGTACTTTTCATTCTTTCATGTTACTATTGAAAAGAATGGCTAATTTTTAATAACTAATAAGTACTAATTTGTTCAGCAATCTCTTTATATATACACTGTTCTGCATTTACTTTTTAATTTATATCCCAGCTTATTCCTGGCCATTTTTTTCTATCTGCAGGATATTAACTATGGTTTACAATAACTAAGGTACTGTAAGGTTCTGAAATGCTTCTGACTTACCACAAATACATTTAATTTTGTCTGGTACAGCTTTGGTGGTAGAATATATTTCCTATATTCCAATTCTTTGTGTGTGTGGGTGGGTGTATGTGTATACATGTATATATGTAGGTATATGTATGGAGACTTTTCTTTGTTAATGGCAATAGTTAAATAAGTAGAAGAATGTATTACCCAACCAGGCCAACTTCTAAGTTTTGTTTTTCTCCATAAGGATTATAACAGGTTACCATAAAATTTTGAAATAGACTTCTCAACTATTTAGATATAAATCATAAATTCAAATGAAGATTAGGAAAAAAGCTTTGAAATAGTCTTAATTTAGAATAATTCCCATAGTGTGAAAATAATAAGCATCTAATACCTTTTGTTTTTAAGTGATTCCTCCAGCAGTTACACAGCATGAAGGAAGGACCCAGCATCAGAAAAAATTTCTCCCTGAAGGAGTAGATTAAATCTGCTTTACAATAAAAATTCTGCACATTCCAACCAATGATGGCTGTTTTTGCTTTAAATTTTCTATTCTTAATTTTAAAAATATGCTTGCAAAATAATTTCTAGAGGTACTTAATTTCCTTGATGCCAACAATGAATTTTTAATTGATCTGTAAATTTTTTTAAACTTTTTGTTGAAGTATCCAAAAATGCACCACTCACAGAATTTCCACAAACTGAATGTTCTCATGTAACCAGCATGCAGATCAAGAAATAAAACACTACCAGCACCCCAGATCTCACTCCCCTTGTGCCCTCTTCTAATAATGCCTTTTAATTAACCTGTCAATGTAGTTTATACAAAAAGATCATTTCTGAAGCATGCATAGAGTGAAGTAAGACCTGTCATTTCTAGTTCAATTAGACTGAAGCAATGCTGGTTTGTATACAAGGGGCTTCCTCTAAAAGTCGACTGTTGCCCTGCCCTGATAATTGTGGTGTTACTGCAGCCGTTCTCTCTCGTTCAGGGGAAGAAGAATTTAATAGAAGAGATAGTGTGTGGGAAGAGAAGAAATAACACTGGACTTGGTAGGCTGCAAACCCACTTCTTAAGATTCAGATTTTCTTCCTCCAAGTAGCACTTTGATCTTGGGTAACTTAGTTCACATTTCTAGTCCTTCGTTTCCTTTATCTATAAAAAAGATATTTGACTATATGATCTCTAAGGTTTGTTCCAGTGCTAAAACATTATAATTTCATATGAAAGGACACTTGGTGCACAGGTGAGGTGAGGTCAGAAGGTCAAGAAGTACCTCTCTCCCCTCCAGTACTGGTCGGATTAGCAGAACTTCTACCCTGTATCTTTCCTGTTTCTGCTTCAGAATCATGTACTCAGCATCGCTTAGAATTATCTGGTCATCCCTTCTTACGTACCAAAATGAGTTTGTGATGTTTAAGAAATAATTTCTAAGAACATAAAAGTTAAATGCATTTTTTTTTTTTGCCTTGTTTTGGGCCTCTTGTGAAAATACAAAGGAAAAGGTTTGGGCTTCTTAAATGGCATCTTACACCTCCCTCCTATGGTAACCTGTGCAACATAAGAATAAGAATCTCACCACACATACATGTGAAACATGAAATGTTCAGAAAACATGCTCATGAATGAGTTGATAACTTTTGAGGGAAGCCTTATTCAAAGATAAGGAATAGGTTAATTTTTCTGCAAAACTATTTTCCATCATATGAAATATGTTCAGTGACTGCACAATAGTAAAAGATATACATCAGCTTCTATTTCAGAATTTCAAAACTCCTGACAATTGGCTCATATGAATCATTGTCAGGAAGAAATCTTCCAGCAGCAGCGACTAGCCTCAATTTGCTGTCTACCTGAGGTGTGATTGGTACCAGGGACTGAGGAACTTTCCAACTTCTAGCAAGAATATGGAAACTGCTATGAAAACAAGAATTAGAAATCTCATAATTGATGTCCCTTCTGTTCGTTCTTTACTATGATTGCAATATATTCCCCTTCTCTGATTCATCAGACTTTTTCTGTGACATTAGTAACAAGCCTGGCAACAGCTCTGCTGCAATTATTTGCATTAGGTGAATAAGAACCAAATTATTGCCTGTTAGCTCCAAGTTTACTTCTTTGGATATAATGCAATGTAGACAGCATTAAAGAACTTGATCAATTTGATCTTGATTATGCAAAAACCTTACAACAAGCCCTCCAACCCCTCTTCCATCCTCATAAATACCATCCTCATAAGGCAGACAGACTCACACACATAAACTCCAGGTTCCATTTTCTTTCCAATTTCTACCTGTTCCTTGAAAAGCCATTTCTTCACATTTATTCTCTGATCTTATTTCAGTTTCTGCAGCAGGAAAACTGTGCAGAAACTCAAGTTTTAGTAATCAACATGCAATTTGGTATGCGTAGTCTTCATAGATGCAGAGTTTTTCCTTTTTCCATTCACCTAACCCATCAATGTAAGAAAATTTGTTTTAAACTAGACATTATATATCAGACTCAGAGCAGTAACTTTCTCCAGTCACATTCAGTCCACATGAGATACTTAAGGATGTAATAAAACATAAGAAAAGTGTATTCTAGCTGCTTGCTATTTTGAAAAGGGGAAAAAAATCCTTTCAGACAGTAATCAATTTCATTGTGGTAGAGATTTCTGCAAAATGCATTAAGAAGTTCACGCCTGTGGCAATGGTCACTGCACATATTTTGGAATGTCTCCCAGACTATAAGACTTTTTCCAGACATCCAGGAGAGACTTTAGTATGACAGAGATCTTGCTCTGGGCTTTAAAAAAATTGTAGAAGGAAAACTTTAGAAGGTTCGGTTTCAGCTGGATTTTGTTTCTTAGACAGCCGAGTCGCCTAGGTTATGGAAAATACTAGTAATTATGGAGTGATGATAATCAGGAAAGCCTCCCCCTCTGTCTTCTTTTTCTGAAGCCTTAATTAGTTAGCTGAGGTATCGGTTAAGCAACAATGCTACCTTGCTTCCTAAGTGTCTTTATGAATAGGGCAAATTCTATTCTTCTTCAGATGCTGAAATCACCAAAAGGAATTATGATAATATTTTTTAACTTTTGGAAACAAACAATAACATGTATCTCTGTTTACTCAACTACCCTTTTTCTGCAATAGCAATCTTAAATTTGTTCAGAAGTTAAGCTTTGTGGGGGGAGTCCAGGGGGCAGTGCTAGACTCACTGGATTTAAAAAGTGCTCTTTAACCAGTTCCTTCTCTATCACATTTATCTCTAAACACTTCCCCCACACTTGGCTTTTGCTGTGGCTAGGAATGAAATCTGAGTATAGACACTGACATAGTTTATATCTTAAAGGACATGCTGATGTATGTGGGAGCCTCGGATTTTCCACAGACATATGTTATCTGCTTTCTTCTGTCTTTCAAAGGCATAACTTTTCTTTTTGGACATATTTTGCCTTCTATAAATCTAATTCATCTTACAAATGAAAAAATAAATGAAAGAAAAGGTTTTCCTAGTCTTTTTGTTTCACATTATATCTTTGGTTCCTTTTATAGTCTTTCTGATTTGTGCAGATGTAACTTTATACTTTCTATATTATTCTTGTATTGGCTTAATAGTCCCTTTCTGCTCTTTAGGCATCTTAAGTTCCAGCTCAGCTTCCTTCGGTTCCCCACTCCACACAGCTCCTGGCGTTAGAGACATTGTGCTTCCTGGACTCCATTCTTCATCCCTAGTCCTTCCTGCAAGGCCTGAAAGTTACTGATCCTTTAGGGAAGCAAATGTCATTTTCCTCATTACGGGTTCTCACATTTCTTTTTTCTTTTTCTTTTTTTTAAGAGACAAGGTCTTGTTCTGTCTCCCAGGCTGGAATGCAGTGGCATGGTTAGAGCTCACTGTAACCTCAAACTCCTGGGCTTCAAGCAATCCTTCTGCCTCAGCCTCCCGAGTAGCCGGGACTACAGGCGCACACCACCATGCCCAGCTCATTTTTTAATTTTTTGTAGAGATAGAGTCTCCCTATGTTGTCCAGGCTGGTTTTGAATTCCTGGCCTCAAGTGATCCTCTTGCCCTGGCCTCCCAAAGTGCTGGGATTACAGGTGTGAGCCACAGTGCCCAGCCACATTTCTTTGTTTAGAGTCCAAAGAGGCAAAAAAAGGCATGCTCTCTCACTCTTGATTACATATATAATAAATTTGATGTCATTTACAAGAGAAGTGGTTTGGAAAAAGGACTAATTTAGGAATCTGAAGACCTGGATTATGCATTAAGCTCTGCCATTAACCAGCAAGATGACCTTGGGAAAACAATGAACTTTTCTGTCTCAATTTTCTCATCTGCAAAATGGGAATAACTTCTGCCTTGCCTAGCTCACATCTTTGTTATAAGAATCAAATGAGACAGTCTATGTACAATATTTATAATTTAACCTCTTTAAAGAGGTTGGAATGGTGTTTGGCACATAGTAACACTATATAAGTGTTAGCTACAATATTATTATAATATAATTACTGCCACTAAAATAGAAAAGCATCAAACAAATAAGGCCAATACATTTTTGATGATTGTACTTTACCATCTCATAATTTATAGCCTTTAAAAAATAATTTTAATTTTACAAATCTACTTAGCTATTTAAACCCAGACCTTGGTAACTGTATTTTCCAGGTGATGAAAAAAAGGGGGGACTGGGAAATATTAGGCTGAAAAATCACTGGGCTGTTTAAAGTGCCCTGTAATGTTGTATGGCTGCCTGGTTACATGAGCTGACAAGACTTATCTGGAGCTGCAGTTGTGGATTGGCATGGACCGAGACAGAAGCACCCTCAGACACAGAAATACATTGCTGTAGGGCCCTTGGGAGAGGTAGCATAGTCCCCTTCCTGCTCAATGCAAATAGCAATAATCATGCTGGCCTCTCTAAAACCAGTCAGAGACCAACCAGTCTAGCCTATCCAAGGCACTTCTTGAGATCTACTGACTTGGCTTCCTGGTGAACAGAAATGATTAATGCACCAGAACCATATCCAGCCCTGAGTAAAGTTGAGAAATAATCAATCTGCCTCCTTGGAGCCTGTACTAGTTTGCTAGGGCCACCATAATAAAACAACACAGACTGGGTAGCTTAAAACAGAAATTTGTTTTCTCACAATTCTGGAGGCTAAAAGTCTGAGATCAAGATGTTTGATTTCTCCTTTGATCAAGCAGGTTTGATTTCTCCTGAGGCCTCTCTCCTTGGCTTGCAAATAACTGCCTTCTTGCTGTGTCCTCACCTGGTGTCTTTACTCTGTGTGTGAGTTCCTGATGTTTCTTTGTATGTCAAAATTCCCCTTTTTTTCAAAATTTCAGAATATTATGGGGGTACAAATGTTTTGGTTACATGAATTGCTTTTGTACAGCCTGAGTCAAAGTATAAGTGTGCCCATCACCCAGACAGTGTACATTGTACCCGTCAGGTGTGATTTCACCCATCCCTCCCCCCTCCCCCCTCCACCCTACTTGATTTCTGTTGAGTTTTACTTCTGTGTGTGTACTCATGAGTGCTGATTGGTTAGTTCCAATTTAATAGCGAGTACATGTGGTGTTTGTTTTTCCATTCTTGCGATACTTCACTTAGGAGAATGGTCTCCAGTTCCATCCAGGTTGTTATAAAAGGTATTAATTCATCATTTTTTCTTATGGCTGAGTAGTACTCCATGGTATGCATATACCAAATTTTATTAATCCACTCATGTATTGATGGGCACTTGGGTTGATTCCACATTTTTGCGACTGTGAATTATGCTACATAAACATTCGAGTACAAGTGTCTTTTAGGTAAAGTAGCTTTTTTTCCTTTGGATAAATAGCCAGTAGTGGGATTGCTGGATCAAATGGTAGGTCCTCTTTTAGTTCTTTGAGGAATCCATACTATTTTCCATAGAGGTTGTACTAATTTTCAGTCCCACCAGCAGTGTATAAGTGTTCCTTTCTCTCCACATCCACACCAGCATCTATTGTTTTGGGACTTTTTGATAAAAGCCATTCTTACACTGGAGTTAGGTATCAAGGGAATCCAAATGGGGAAAGAAGAGGTCAAACTTTCGCTCTTTGCTGACAATACGATCTTATATCTAAGAAAACCCCAAAGATTCTGCCAAGAGAGTCCTGGAACTGATAAATAAATTCAGCAAAGTCTCAGGCTATAAAATCAATGTACACAAATCAGTAGCATTTCTATACACCAACAACAGTCAAGCTGAGAATCAAATCAAAGACTAACACCTTTCACAAAACAACAAAATTCCCCTTCTTATAAGGACATCAGTCAAACTGGATTAGGGCCCACCCTAATGGCCTCATTTTAACTTAGTCATCTCTTTAAAGGCCCTATCTCCAAATACAGTCACACTCTAAGATACTGGGAGTTAAGGCTTCACCCTATCAATTTTAGGAGAGATACAATTCAGCCCCTAACAAGACCTTCCCTCCCTTCTCTCTTCTGTTATTTCTTCTACCAGTCAGTTCCTTTCTATGTGGACCCATGTAGTTGAACACATTTTCTTTTCCCTATGAATCTCCAGTCCTCATTGCTTCTGAACACTTCTACAGAAAATAGTTGATCATGCACAAAAGTGCAAGTGCTTTGAAATCTGTATTGTGGTCTGAAAATGTTACATTATTATGACTTCCATGAGCCTTAAGCCTGGTAGTGTCAAGGAGCAGAGGAGATGGAGGCAGCATCCTGTTCCTGGAACTAACATAAGACCAGATATGTAGGCAAGCCAGCTTTAATGGTCAGGCTCTCTAGAATGAGAGACCAATAAGGTATAAATATATATAGAGAGATTTATTTTATTTTCATGGTTTACTTTATTTTATGTAGAGACAGAGTCTTGCCATGTTGTCCAGGCAGGTCTTGAACTTCTGGGCTCAAGCGATCCTCCTGCCTTGGTCTCCCAAAGTGCTGGGATTACAGGTGTGAGCCACCATGCCCAGCAGAGATTTATTTTAAAATAAATCTCACATGATTGTGGCAGCTGGCAAGTCCAAAATCTGCATGGTATGCTGGAAAGCTGGAGACCCAGAGAAGAGCTGATGTTGTAGCATGAGTCTGGGAACAGAATTCCCTCTTCCTCCGGGATCTCAGCCTTAGCCTTCAACTAATTGGATAAACCCTACCCTCGTTATGGAGGGTAATTGCTTTATTCGAAATCTACTGATTTAAATGTTGACCTCATTTAAAAAATACATTTACAGTGACATTTATACTGGTGTTGGACCAAATATCTGGGTGCAGTGGCCTAGCCAAGTTAATGCATAAAATTAACTATCACATCAGCAAAACATGATCTAGATAACAATACATGAGGACTGACTTGGAAATAAGTCCTTAAATTTAAAGAACAAAGTCAATAGTTCTGCTACGTCTACTTTGGAGCTTCTCCTACTTTTGGTCTTCTCTTGTCTCAGCCTTGGGGAAGAACACAATCTGTAGTTGGGACACTTGCAGTCAAAATTCTCCCTTGGGTTTGTATGAGCATCTTGATACTTGTTATACACCCTCATTAAATAAATAGTAAATTCTTTGGACAAGCAAGGATTTTTTTCCCTTTCTACATAAAGCTATGCATATTCAGCATTGTTACTGTATAACTTTGAATGGAAATAAATGTAGAGTTTTTTTAAAGAAATATTACACTTAAAGAAGTACATACATTCTTTGTATTCTCTAAAAAGCCTGAATCCAATACAAAGTTTAAAATCAATGCTGAGATAGTAGATTTTTGTAAATGATATGTTAATTAATGTAATTTTTTAAATTCTAGAAGCCTTACTCTGAAGCTCAGATTTCCAGATAACAAACTCAACACTGTTTTAAACACAGGGGGAGAAGGACACATACAACTGAAACATCTAAGAAAATCTTTACAGTCTGAGCTTTCATTCGTAAAACACACTCTTAAAAACAAAGAAACAAACAAAAAATTGACTTAACTCCCAAATTTCAAATTACAGAAAATAAAGGCAGTATAATTCTGAGGACCAAATCCAAACCCCTTTGTCCTATTTTTCTACTTTACTATGTTACCTTGAAAGCAGAGTCTATGCCCTGCCTACCTTTGTATCCGGAGCACCTGGCACATAGTAGATGATAAATAAATGTTTCCTGAATAAATACAAGAAATGGGGGTTTAAAAAATATTCAAGTAAGGTCTCATCAAATATGATGATAATATACAACTAGTAGATACAAGGGCATTTTCAGTTAAGGTGGAGTTACCTAAAATGACCTCTTGACCTATAGTAAGGTTTGGACCAAAGAGTATATGGGAATTATTCACACATTTATTGACAGAGTGATTTTGGTGTTTCTGCATCAGTGTCATGAAATCAATATCATACTACAGGACTTACTAGAACCTAAGCATCATGTCAGTATTTCTGGATGCCTATGGAAGTGGCACTAAAGACGTGTTGGAAAAATGTCCCTGCTTGCCTTGGAAAATGGAGGCAGTGTTTATTCCCCTTCTGACTCCATGCCAGACTTGGGGGAGAACAACAAAAGCCAACATATGTAACTAGGGTGAACAGGCTTCTGCTCCTTAATAAACCCTGAGCATCCCCCAGGCATTTGTGCGGTAGTAGAAAAATAAGATTCAGCCCATAACAGGAGCACCCAAAGGACAATGGGAAGCATGATAAGGGCTGCAATAAACAGGAACTCAGAGAAGGAGCGACAGATTCCTGGGGAGCTTCAGTAAGCTTCATAAAGTCCATGACATTTGAGTCTGATCTTCAATTTTGCATACAAACTTTTCAAGCAGAAAATGGCTTTAGGAAAGAAACTTCAGGTCACCAGTTCTCAAAGTACAAACCTCAGCCCCTGGGAGTCAGCAATACCCTTTTAGGGGGCACAGAGAAAGGCCCATATGAAAACTATATCATAATAATGCTAACTCATTATTTGCCTTTTTCACTGTGTTGACATTTGCACTGACGATGCAGAAGTGATGGTGGGGAAAACTGCTGATGCCTTAGCACGAATGAAGACAGCAGTGGTATCAAACTGTACTTGTAGCTGTATTCTTCAATGCCGGGTATTTGCAGTAGAAGAAAAAAAGGTGGCTTTATCTAAGTATATTCTTGATAAAGCAGCAAAATTATTAATTTTTAACAATCTCAACCTTTCAATATGGGCTTTTTTAATATTCTGTTCAATGAAAGGGGGAAGCACACATAAAATACTTCTGCTGAATCCTGAAGTTCAATGGTTGTTTCAAGGAAAGGCATTTGTGTGACTGTTTGAGTTGTGTTTTTTTCATGGGACATCATTTTTACTTGAAAGAATCACTGACAAACTACAGTAATTCAAATGTATCACATACTGTGGTTACTGCTCCATGAAACCTTGATTCAGTTATATAATATGTCAAGGAAAAGAGCTGATGGTATTGGATATCAAACCTAAAATTTTAGCTTTTATGTAAAAGTTAGAATTTTGCAACACTTGTGTCTGTCACAGTAAGCTTGACAGCTTCCCAATACTTAAATCAATGGTGATACCAACCACTGTAATTTTTTGATGTTGTATAAAGAAATGAGTGAACATTTGGAATATCCACAAATCATTCAGAGAACCAATATTTTCCAAATGACCAATGCATGATATTGCAAAATTATACATGGGTAAAAGATCCATTCAAAGTGCAAAGGAGACTGACCAATGGATTTTAATGCTATAAATTAAGAAAAGTTAACTGATAGGGCTTCAGACTCACACTGCAACTAACCTTTAAGAAACTACCACTTGTTAAGTTTGGATGTAGTATTAAAGAAGAATATCTACACAATTATCTGAAAAGGTTATCAAAATACTCAATCCTTTCCCAACTACATATCTGTTAGAAGCTGGATTTTCTTCATATCCTTCAACCAAAACTGCACATCGCAACAGACTGAAGACAGAAGCAGATATGAGATAGTCTATTAAGCCAGACATTAAAGAGATTTGCGAAAACACAAAGCAATGTTACTCTTCTAATTTTTTTTGTTTTGGAAAATACAGATATTTTTCACAAAAATATGTTACTTAGGACAACATATAATGGGTTCATTATTATTTTAAATAAATTGATAGATATTTTTTAAATTGTCCATTTTAATTTCTAGTATGTTACATATCAATCGATAGAGTCTACAGTCCACTGAAACAAAGCTCCTTGGGAGTATTCAATGTTTTTTAACAGTTTAAAGAGATCCCGAGGCCAAAAAGTGTGACAAAGTCTACTCCATTTAGAAGAACTAGCTTACATCAAGGAAAAGTTCATGCGAGGGAAATACAGTGAGTTCCTGAAGTGGAAATAGGCAGATGCTTCTCTGACGAGGTGGCTGGAGGTGATGGTAGAAAGGTAAACTGGGCAGATTATAAAAGAAACTGTATACCCTGATAAAAAGTTTGAACTTTACCCTGTATTCTAATGGCTTTCAAACTTCCAGGACTATAACTCGTGGTCAGAAATACATTTTACAACATGAAACAGTACCAAATGACATGCATATTTATATAGATAAATATAACTAGGACAGAGTTTCACAGAACAATACCTTTACAAAACGTGATACTCTCTGCCATTTTCTTTTCTACTATATTTAAAAAGTTGAGTGCAATTTGCTAATTTGAATTTACTACACGTTAATAGCTTGCAACTTGTAATTTGTAAATCATTGCTCTATGTAGCGTAAAATCAAGGGGCAGCAGATGTTTTCCCCAGGGAAGTGACATGATCACATTTGTGTTTTGAGAGTCAGAATGTGGTGTGTAGGGTGGAACATTCAGGAGGCTGCTGTAATTGTCCAGGGGAGTGATGGTAGAATATGGCCTGAGCCAGAGGGCTGAAGGGAGGGGCTGTACTTGAGGGAGAAAGGACCATCAGGATTTGAAGTCAAGTTGAATGTAGTGCTTTTAGAAGGAGAAAGATACATCCACAGTGACTCTGAGGAAGTGTAATTTGGGAGAACAGTGTGAGTGCTGAGGCCATTAATGGAGATAAAACATGCAGGAAAGTAATAGGTTTGCAGGGTATGGAGGTGAAAGCAAAAGTAAACCAATTGAGTTTTGGTAAACTTTGGATGGACTGGGTTTCAGAGGCCTGCAAGTTAAGTAGTGATGCCCAAGAGGGGAATAGAAATTTTATTCTACTGAAGTGGAAAGAATTCAAGCTTGAAATACAGAAAAAAATCGATGTTAGGTCTCCACACTGCCATTTTAGGAACACTGCATTAGTCCTCTCAGTCTTGTATTAAAAGGTGTGTTCTTTTTAAGCACAAACACTAAACTGTTTATATCAGTTTATGCAAAAGAGCTAAGGTTCTAGAAGACACAGCATCACTAAAAACAATAAAGCAAACCAAGGAAACCACATACCAGTTTTAAGTTTCAAAATAAATTCACGAAGGCCATTATATGTGAAGTTTCCTCAACATGGTTCAATTATACAAAAGAAAGGCAGCACATATGGTCCTTGTCAAAACGTGCCATAGCACTGGGAGATGTTACGTACTGCTAAGAAAATCCTTTTCATGACAATAAAACCTCAGCATGCAGAAAGATATAAATACTTTATGAGCCAACTGTAAGAGACTGTTACGCTCATTTTTATTTTTGTGGAGATGTAAGGAGGAAGGACACAGATGGACATATCATATGAGTGGAGAGATGTTAAACTCATAAGCATTTAAAATTTAGGGCACAAACCCTAATTCAATTAGTTTCTTTTTAAATGCCTCATATCAAACTTACTTATTATTACTATGTGTTTAATGGCAACAAAACCCTTGGTACAAGGCATTTGGACTTGAAAAATATCAAGAATCTTTATGTCTATTAAAAATGTGGTACACAGTTTTATCCATTTTATAGTGATAGAAATCAAGAATCAAACTGGTTAAGTAGCCTTGCAAACATCACACACAACATAAAAAGTTTGGCAATCAAACTTATACCTGAATTTATCCATTATACTATATAGCCTTGTAACTGAGGAATTACACACATTTTATTCTGGTACCAACCCATATAGAACACTATTATTTAATAAAAAACCAGGGCTAAACATTATTTTTAACACACATGGTAATTTTCTTGTATTATACATACACACACACACACACACACACACACCCGTTATACAAAAGCAAACTTCATAGACATCCACAGAGAAGAAATACAGATAAATAACGCGATAAATTCTATGAGAAATAACACAAGAGTCAACTTCACTAGGACATCTGGTTGTTTACCATAATCATCACAAATCTCAAAAATAGATTCATATAGTGTTAAACACATGCAAAATGTCTGGGATCAGATATCATATAAACAACTTGCTGCTGCTGCTAAAATGTTGTTCCCTAATAACCTGGTTGGGCAGTTCAGTGACCAAAAACCGATCCTCGACCCAGACTTGTCAGCACAATGTTTATGCTTTGGTTTCTCTGACCAAAAGAGGCTGAACACATCAATGAAATGCAACACCGAGTCTCAGCGGATGTAGCACTTGAGGGCTCATGAGCAATCTAAACACAGGGCCTGGAGAAAGCAGCTTGTGGCTCATCCTTTGGGGAACACGAGGTACCTCAATTAAACAATAGCAGTTAGCAGATCAGAGCAGAGATTAAAGAGACCCTCCAGCTCATTCTTTGTCCTGAACATAATATTTAATTATAGCAAAGACTAAGCAGAAGTTTAAATTACAAGTCTAACTTCCTGTTTTGTAATTTTTAATGACCAGTTAGCCCCAGTGGAGCTCGGGTTATATGGTTATTGTGTCTATTCAGGTGTGTTCTGTTTTATGCAACAGATAATTTCTAGAAATAGAGAAAGGGGTGAATCACATTTTTATAATTCTATTAATACTTCCTCCAATGACAAACATCATCATTTTGAATTAAACTCCTCCTTAACTTTAGATTTCCCTGATTCACTATCGGTTAGCCTTCTCCCGAACAGTAAATTGGCTGTAGTTCAATGTTAAAATGCACCACAGAACCAAACCAGTTAAAAGGGCTTGGTAGATTAGTCCTTTGTAAAGTAAAAAAGTTTATGATATAAACAAGAATCTCATGTTCTTCTTCTTATAGCTGTGGTGTTCTCAGACATATTTCTTACATCCAGTTGATATTTTAGAGAAATTCAGTTCATTTCATTCAACATTCATTGAAATGTCCCAGTCACTGTGCTAAGTCTTAGGGATGCAAAGTTTAAAAACATGGTCTGTACTTTCAAGGACCCCACAGGTTAGTAAAAAATAAATATACATATAAAGTAATAAAGTAGGAGATATGTCATATAAAAAGTATATACATGGTTTTGTAGTAGAATATTTGAAAGACTGATTAACCAATTCCTTGAAAGACACAATCTACCAAAACTCACACAAAGGGAAATAGGTAATCTGAACTGGCCTATAGCTATTAAATAAATTGAATCAATAATTAATAACCTTCAAAAAAGGAAGCAACAGGCTTTATTGGTTTCTCTGATGAATTTTAGAGGGTTTTACTGATGAACTATATCAAACATTTAAGGAAGAAATTTTACCAATTCTTTATATGCTGTCCCAGAAAATAGAAACAGAAGGAACACTTCCTAACTCATGAGGCCATCATTACTCTAAAATCAAAACCAGATAAAATCATTACAAGAAAGGAAAACTGAAGACCAATATCACTCAGTAACATATGTGCAAAAATCCTCAACAAAATTTTAGCAAATCAGTCCCAACAATGTAGAAAAATTATTATATATCACAGCCAAGTGGGATTTATTCCAGGTATGCAAGCAAGGCTGGTTTGACATTTGAAAATCAATTAAATTAATCTTTCACATCAACAAGTTAAGGAACAAAAAATCATATGATGATAACAATAGATGCAGAAAAAAACATTTGACAAAATTCAACAACCATCATGATAAAAAAACTCTCAGAAAACTAGGAACAGAGGAGAACTTCTTCAACTCAATAATGAACATCTACAAAAACCCTACAGCTAACATTATACTTAATAGTGGGAGATGATAATAGATGCTTTTCCCTAAGATTAGGAACAAGGCAAGAAAGTCCCCTCTTACAACCCCCATTCAATATCATACTGGAAATCCTAGCTAATGCAATAAGATAAGAAAAGGAAATAAAAGGTATAGAGATTGGAAAGGAAGAAATAAAACTGTTTTTGTTTGAAGGTGACATGATTTTCTATACAGAAAATTCCAAACAATTGCCCAAAAAAATCTCCTGGAACTAACAAGTGATTAAAGGAAGGCTGTAAGATACAAGGTTAGTATACAAAAGCCAGCCATCTTTCCACATATCAACAATGAATAATTTGAATTTTTTTCCATCCCCTCCCCCCCCGCATGCCCACACCCTGATGAATATTATTGCCATGTGTGATGTAAGTATTGATCAGTTAGTACCAATTTGATGGTGAGTACCAGTGGTGCTTATTTTTCAATTCTTGTGATACTTTGCTTCAAAGAACGGGCTCTAGCACCATCCAGGATAATACCAGATGTGTTAATTCACTGTTGTTTTTTATTGCTGAGTAATACTCCATGGTATACATATACCACATTTTATTAATCCACTCGTGTATAGATGGGCACCTGGGTTGTTTCTACATCTTTGCAATTGTGAATAGTGCTGCTATAAACATTTGAGTGCAGATGTCTTTATTATAGAATGTCTTTTTTTCCTTTGGGTAAATACACAGTAGTGGGATTGCTAGATCAAATGGTAGTTCTACTTTTAGTTCTTTGAGGTATCTCCATATTACTTTCCATAGAGGTTGTACTAATTTGCAGTCCCACCGGCAGTGTATGAGTGTTCCTATCTGTCCGCATCCCCACCAACATTTGTTGTTTTGGGACTTTTTGATATAATCCAATCTCACTGGAGTTAAGTGATATCTCCTTGTGGTTTTGATTTGCATTTCCCTGATGATTAGAGAAGTTGAGCAATTTTTTATATGTTTGCAGGCCGTTATTCTGTCTTCTTTTGAAAAGTTTCTGTTCATGTCCTTTGCCCATTTTTTAACGGGGTTGTTTGATTTTTTCTTGTTGATTTTCCTAAGTTCTGTATAGATTCTGGTTATCAGTCCTTTATCAGATGTGTAGCATGCAAATATTTTCTCCCATTCTGTAGGTTGTTTGCTCTAGTGACAGTTTCCTTGGCTGTGCAGAAGCTTTTTAATTTGAAATTAAAAACATAGCACCATTTACATTAGCACCAAAAAAAGAAATAAATACTAAGTGTACATCTAACGAAATATCTATAAGATCTATACTAGGAAAATGAAACTCTGATGAAAGAAATCAAAGAACTAAATAAATGGCAAGAGATCCCATGTTTATGAGTAGGAAGACTCAACTATATTAAGATGTCAGTTCTCCTCAATTGATCTACAGATTCAATGCAATCCCAATTAAAATCACAGCAAGTTATTTTGTGGATATTGGCAAACTGCTTCTAAAATTTATATGGAAAAGTAAAAGACCCAGAATAGCCAACATAATACTGAAGAAGAATCAGAGGCTGACACTGCTTGACTTCGAGACTTACCATAAAGCTATGGTGATCAATAGAGTTTGGTATTAGTGAAAGAACAGGCAAACATCAATGGAGCAAAATAGAGAGCCTACAAATGGACCACACAAATACAGTTAACTTATCTTTGACAAAGAAGCAAGGGCAATTCAATAGAGGAAGAATAGTCTTTCAACAATGGTGCTGAAAGAACTACACATCCACATGCAAAAAAACTGCATGTACACACCATCTTATACTTTCACAAAATTAACTCAAAATAGATCATAGACTTATCTATCAAACATAAAATTATAAAACTTATAGAAAATAACATAGGAGAGAATCTAGGTGAATTTGGATTTGGTAATGAGTTTTTAGATATAACGCCAAAATCACAACCCATGAAAGAAAAAAAATGATAAGTTGGACCTCATTAAATTAAAAACTTCTGCTCTATGAAGGACCCTACTAACAAAATGAAAAGACAAGTCACAGACTAAAAGAAAATATTTGCAAAGCACAAATTTGATAAAGGACTGATATCTAAAATATCCAAAGAACACTTTAACTTAACATAAGAAAGCAAACAACCCAATTTAAAAATGGGCAAAAGATGTGAACAGACACCTGACCAAAGAAGATAATAGCAATGGCAAGTAAGCATATGAAAAGGTGTTCAGCATCATGTCACTAGGGAACGGCAAATTAAAACAACAATGAGATACCACTACATACCTATTAGAATGGTTAAAATCCAAAAAATCTGACAATAGCAAATAGAGGCCAGGAGGTGAAGGAAGGGGAACTCACATTCATTGATGGTAAAAATGCAAAATGGTTCAGCCAGTTCTAAAGACAGTCTGGCAGATCCTTACAAAACTAAGCTGGTCTTACCATACGATTCAGCAATCACCCTTCTAGGTTATTTACCCAAATGAGTTTAAAACTTATGTTCACACAAAAACACGCACACAAATGTTTATAGCAGCTTTTTTCATATTTGCCAAAAAACTGGAAAGAACCAAGATATCCCCCTATAGATGAATGGGTAAAGAAACTGTGGTACAACCAGATAATGGAATGTTATTCAGCAATGAAAAGAAATAAACAGGTGGGGCGCAGTGGCTCCAGCCGGTAATCCCAGCACTCTGGGAGGCCGAGGTGGGAGGATTGCTTGAGCTCAGGAGTTCAAGAACAGCCTGAGCAAGAATGAGGCTCCAACTCTACTAAAAAATAGAAAAATTAGCTGGGCGTCATGGCATGTACCTGGGGCTTCTCAGGAGGCTGAGGCAGGAGGACTGCTAGAGCCCAGGAGTTTGAGGTTGCAGTGAGCTATGATGATGCCACTGCACTCTACCCCGAGCCACAGAGTGAGACTCTGTCAAAAAAAAAAAAAAAAGAAAGAAAGAAAGAAGTCACAAACAGCCATAGTGGAACCTTAAATGCAATATTGTTAAGTAAACGAAGTCAGTCTGAAAGGCTACATACCCTATGGCTCCAACTATATGACATTCTGGAAGAGGCAAAACTATAAAGACAGTAAAAAGATCAGTGGTTGCCAAGAGTTTGGAGGACAGAAGGGAGAAAAGGATGAAGGGGTAAAATACAGGGGATTTTTAGGGCAATGAAACTACTCTGTATGATACTGTAATGATGGATACATGACATTATGCATTTGTCAAAACCTGTAGAATATATAACACCAAAAGTGAACCCTAATGTAAATTATGGACTTAAGTTAATAATAATAGTTTTCAGTTAATAATATAGTTGATAATATTATAATAATGTATTGATATTGGCTCATGAATTATAAGAAATAAAGCTAATGAATGGGGAATAGAAGTGGGGAACACTAATGCAAGATATTAAAAATAGGGGAAACTGTGAGTGGGAAAGTGTGTATATGGAAACCATCTGTACTATCTGCTCAATTTTTCTGTAGCTATAAAACTGTCCTAAAAAGTCTATTCACTTTTTAAAACTGTAAATACATAGTTCAGAAGTAGAATATTTAAGACAGTGATGAACTCTTGAAGAAGAGTAGGAGCTCAAGGACACAGTGACAGGAACAGAGGTTTCTGAGTAGGGTTTTGAAGGGTGAATTGGAGTTTGCTATTCAGGCCAAAAGAATACAAATTGAGCTGTAAAGTTGAGTAAGTACATTTAAAACAATTTAAAAAAAGAATTATTTTTCAGAAAAGTCTAGGGACATAGTGAAAAGCACAGCAACTTTTGAGATTAGAATCCTGTGTCTGCTGGGAGGTAGCACAATGAATCAATAACAGGGCAGATTCTGGCACCAGACTACTGAGATTTTAAGTTCCCCTCCACCATTTACTAGCTGAGCAATTTTAGACAACTTACATAACCTCTTTATGTCTCAGTTTCCTCATCTGTGAAGGGAAGATAATATAATAGTTTCTGCCTCAAATTGTAATGATGAGTTAACTTAAAGTGCTTAGACAGTGCCTGACACATGGTAAGTGCTAGAATAGTGTGAGGTATTATCAGTACCATTATTACTAGTATTAATTACTAGCTGTGACTTTAAGCAACTCCTTGAACCTTTCTGAACTATCCCATGGACTGTAACATAGGATGATAAACCATCTACCTCAAGGAGTTAATGTAAGAATTAGTTGCAGTGTAAAGTGCCCCAATATTTAACCATTCAATGAGGTTAGTAACTGCTATTCTAAATACTATACTATTAATATAATCTTGCATAATGGTAAAATAAAAAAATAGAAATTCAGAGACCTCAGTCTTACCCCTAGTTCTGCTACCCAAGATACCATTTAGCCTTCCTGGCCTTAGTTTCCTTATGTGTGAAATGGGGGTAGTATCAGGTTTGCTAAGAGGAACAAATTGATGGATTTCTGAAGTGTATAAATACATAAGGTAAAGCAACAATATTTCTGGAAAGAAAATGAACTATTTAATCACATATTGCACATATATTTTATACCATTTGAATAAAGCTCAAGGTGACTTAAAGCAAGAGTATTTCCCTAAACCTACAAATAAATGAACTGAAACACAAAGACTGAGAGTCATTCCTGATATAAGGAAATGGAAGAAGTGAAGAGGAACAGACTATCCGGAGGAATGCAAAATTTGGTATAATCTGAGTTTTCTTCTTGTGGAAAGAAGAAGAACAACAGGAAAGGAGAGAAAGTGGTCTTCCCAAACTTTCTCATAAAAGATGCAAACTGTCTTTGAGGGATAAGAAGATGGAGGAGAACCTTAGACGAGGAATACCAAGAGCCAAGCAACCCCACCTGCACAAATCTACTGTTGTTCATTAAAGACTCATGAGCAACGAACCAAGCATTGCCACACAAGCCAAAAGAAAAATAAGGCTATTATCTATTCTCAAGGAATTACAGTCTCATTGGATAGCTCAGGTCTATACTCAGAAAAAGAAATAATTTTAAAAAGTAAAGGATGAACTATGCCTGAAAAGAACAGTGGTTACTGCCAGGGAGGCAAGAAAAGGAAGCGGGGAGGGGTGGTAAAGATCTTCACTGTAACTGTAATTATTATTTTTAAGAATCTGATGCAAATATATCATAATGCCAAGATTTTATTACAGTGGGTGACATTTCTATTCCCCATTCATATGTATATATCAAAAAAAGGTTTCACAATACAAATAAGTTTTAAAATAAGCAAAAAGAGAGAAAAATGAACATCACATGGCTGGAACAAAGTGCAGGTGGTATTGAAAATCACTGAGAGAAGGGTCGAGGGGAAAAGCAGGTGATAGAGGAGATGCTGTTGGTCATGCAGATGGGTAGGATTTTCATGCAAAGAAAGGAGAAAGAAAAGGAAATCTGCTCAAACCTAAGACCAAACCTTAGAAAAGGCAGTGACATGAAGTTGTGAGGTCCTTTAAGAGAGGTCTTCTGACACCCAAGAGGAGAGGTATGGATGGGCAGCATCTAAAGAGAATAGATTATGCCGCACAAATATTTCCTTTCTATATTAAGATGACTTGGCCAAGGGGAGTAGCTCTTCACTTAGAGAAGACAACCTGGATGGTAATGTTTTCAGAGCTTAGAGACATAAACCCTGTGGAGCTAAGGTCCACAACCCATGATCCATGAATGGTTTTCGGGGCTGGAGAACCCTCGGAAATCATTTTGTGAATGTGTGCAATACTCTGAGGAAAAGGTCCATAACTGTTACCATATTCTTAAATGCTAATAGGACCCCAAAAAGTTTAAGAACCACTGTTAGAGACGGAGAATATCTCTAGGTTGGCAAACAATGCCCTCAAGACTTTTATCAACAATTGATTCTGATTTCTTCAGCTGAGTTGACCATCAACAGAGGGCAAGAAGTTCCCTGAAGAAGCGAGAGGTCGCAGCCTTTGTATCAAAAGAGGCAGATGCCCGGATCCTGGACCTCTCAAAAAGGACCAAAACTTTGCTCTAACCCTATATCATATTCCAAAGGGGGGTGAGGGGAATTACACTTCTATATTATTTCCCAGAAAAAAAAATGGAAGAAAATATGTTCCATTTTACCTGCGGTTGGTACAACCTTAAGGCGGTCAGGAGAATACAAACTGTATTTCATCATTACAAAGTTAAAAAAGAAAAAACAAAACACAACTGACACAGGGTTAACAACCAAGTTCACATTCCGAAACCCTTGCTCAGCTCTCTAGGTCATGTTGTCTTTCTGGGTTGTATCTCCACATTTCTTGGAATTTGTAACCGACATTTAAATTAACTTTTATGCACTCTACACTTTGAGGTAAAATTGGTTGTAAGCAAAAACAACTTCAAAAGTCTAAAGTCTTCACTCCCTTTTTGGACCCTAAGCACCCAAAAGACATTCTGTCATTCCCCAAACTCTGGAATGTCTTCCCAGAAAGTGAGTTAAAATGACATTTTTGCTTATTCTCATATTTATTGTAATTACTGATTAACAACTTTTTGGTTTCTTGCTTCTCACATTTTTGCCTCTTTGCCTTGCAAATGAGTTTTATTAAGCAGCACAGCCAGTTATAAAATAATGTAAAATCCAACAACTGTTCATAATAAGATTGCCTGAAATTAAAAAAAACAATTTTTATTTGAGGATGGGCCAAATTCCTCAGACCAAAAAAAATCAAAATATGGCTCCTAAGACATTTCTACAAGCTTATTATGATAGTGGAACTAATCAATAAACTCTTCCGCATTATTTTATTTCCAATTTCAAAACCAGCTCTAAAGTCAATGTAGTTAACTTGATTAAATTATTTAGAAGTCTTTCTTATCTAGCTTTGAGGCAGTGTTTGCAATACATTTACAACAGAACCTCACGAAATGGCTAAACAATTACAAAATTCTAGAAGAATGATTCCTAAGTGTACAAACACATTAAAAATCCTCTGTTCAGGCCAGTTTGCTATATAATTCTGAATAGAGTGTGACCTTGCTTCCCTTAGAGACCCTTTGGAATTTGGCTCTTATTTCAGCCTTTCCTCTGCCAAGCATATAGAATGAATTAGGTGAAGCTCTGTTACAGACGCACCCCACCCACAATGGTTTCCAATAGAGAGCTGAATGTTTTAAACCCACAGTTCAACTTAAATGTAAAAATGGCTCTGCTTTCAAAATTGAGTTTCACTTCCCTTTGTCTTGTGCTTGCCCCTTTTTCTCTTCATTCCAATTTTACTTCCCAGTGAGAGAATAAAAGTAGAACAAATGTAAACAGGAAACCCAAAGTAAACAGTCTAAATGCATATTTGTCGTCTTTTAATTTCAGGTATTCACACACTGAAGGGGTCCCTTTCAATCTCATCGCTGATGCGAAGAAAGAAGGAGGCATTAGGAGCTTCCTTCAATTCCATTTTAGTTTTGGTACCCAGAGTCCATCCTCAAGGCAGAGAGCAAAACCTACTGGTCTGCAGGGTTCCGCCTGCCACTGAGTGCAGGGAGCTGCCCCTATGTATGGACAGACAAAGTTTTCCAGCCTCTTTTTCTGCTCTCCTGTCCCTCATCTTTTTTTTTAAACACCCATTCTTTCTATTTCAGATGCTTAGTGCTCTCTTGCTTCTTTGATTCTCAGCTGTTAAGAGGAAAGCATCTCATGAATTAATTCACTCTAAGGTGTAGAGAAGAGAACCTGGGCTTGCCAGCAAGCAGACCAACTGGGGGATCGAATGTCAACTCCACAGTTCATTCACTTAAAAGAGTGACTCAGGAAAGTCACTGAATCTCTCTAAGATCTGGATTCTGCATTTGTGAAACAGGGAAAACCTAAGACTGCAAGGAGAATGCAATTATCAAGCCCATGCCTCACATTCAGTATTTAATAAATTCTAGATGATTTCTCCTTTCCCACTTCTGGGTTTACACCTCCCAGAAGTATATGTCTTTTAAAGGAGACAATATGAAGAGAGGAATATTTAACAGAAACAATGAATTTGTAAAAAAGGGCTGTTTGGCCTGGAGCCCCTAGCCTGGGAAGATGTCCTGGGTATGCCATGCTCTCTAGATTATGCCACTCAATACTGTGTTGAGGGTGACTGTTAGAAGGGAGAAAGAAAATATCTCAACTTCTAAACAAAAGTAATTCTAAATTCCTATTTTTTAATCACCCGCTTCCCAATTGTGGAAAAACTGCTGCACCTCTGCAGACAGATTTTATTTTATGTAGCAGGTATGTCTTAGGAAAGCTGTGCAGTTTAAATGGTTGTAGTGTAATCATATTTGCCATATTTGTTTCATGACAATTCTCTTTATTTGTTTAATAATCCAGGTTGTCTGATGCTCTATTGGGACTACATACCTAAATCCTGAATCAGTATGTTTAGAATTATTTGAGTTTTTTCCTGGTTTTTAACATCCTTTAACAGGAGGATTTAAAAAACATTGTGAACAATGGATGCAGGAATTCGTAAACCTTAATGACCTTCTCAACTTGCGAGATGAGCAGGAGAGAGGTCCTAATCCTATTTTAGAGAAAGAAAATTGAGGTAAAGCAACTAATCCAAGGTCAAACTATTTCTAAGTGTTGCACCTGAGCAAAGAATCCAGATTTTGCTGTTATTGTAATGGTAGTTGTTGTTGTTTTGAGTATTAGCTGAGTAACTCCTGCTACACTGCTGATTCTCTAACAAAAAAAGTTTGAATGCATTTATCAAATAATTGGCAATAATTTTAAGCAATTGATGTGTTTTACCATCCACCACACCAAGCACATCCCTTACTTAAAAAGTCTGTAATGTTTCACTGTATTTAGGTTTCGAAACCCTAAATCACTGTATTTTCCTTGAACTGCCACACAAACAATTCTAAGTATTTGTTTACCAAGTCTTCCCTTATGACATCAAAATTTAATTTGTTAACTGTTTTTAAAAAAACCTTTGGATAATATAGAATATTTTCAACATCATGAAGTTATATATTCATAAGATGTGTAAAACCAATATATTTAACTTTCTCAGAAATTATTTATGTTTGAAACCAAAACTGGTTAACTAAAATACATCTCTATTGGACAGTATGAGGAGATGATATGGGGAGAATAATAGGCATGGAATAGAGATGGTGCCATATGTGCACACATATTTACACAAGTGTTCTACTCATCTCCTTTCCCTCTCTAGGTCCGTCACTTTTCCCCTAACTCTCCTGGCATCCAGCATAGGACAATGCTTTTTCCCATCCAGTTCCCTTTAGTAAAAAAAGTTTCCTTTTTTACCAGTTTTTGGTAAAGGAACTAAGAAAATGGACTAATAACTTTTTTTAATGGAAAGTATATTCAGCAATTATGATATTAAAATTAGACTTTAAATTAAATAATTACCTGCACAATTGAAATGATGCCATATAATCAATGCTTAACCTTAAAACAAAGTGCTGATACTGTTCTAATATTAAAGGCACCAACTGCAGGGATATTGAGGATTGGGGTCCTTAATCCTTCCTAAAATGGGATAAGAAATTGGGCATTCAAATCTTTCTACTTTTGTTTTCTCTCTCTGAATAAGATCAGGAATCCATTCTTCAGACTCTCTGCCTAATGAGGCATTCCAATTCCCGGGGAAAGTCTCAGGGACTGCGCAGGCAGCCTAGGGGGAGGGGCACGCAAAACAGAAGGTCGTGATGCTCCACTTTAATGAGCACCTCTAAGCAGGTTCATTGCAATTAATTTCATCATGATTTTTGTTCTAATACAGAGCAAGAGAAAAGCAAGTCTATGGAGAAAATTTCAATTTTTATTGAAATTAGTTGGATCTATGGTTGGTTTTGGTTATCTTGTGTTTAAGGAACTATTTCTTGGCATTTAAGGGGGAAAATGTGCCTTATTACTTCACCTCTGGTACCATTTAAGATGCATCTGATGGTTGGACACCAGCCTGCAAAGATTCTTATTCAGAGAACCCCTGTCCTCTAGTTTTTCACATCCCAGTGATGTCAGATCCTAAATTAAATAATTTCACGCAAACAAAGTCAACATTATTACCTCTATTTTAATGCTTTATCTAGTGAGTTAAACATCTTAAAGAGAAACCCTTTTTTCCCCCGTAGCTTCCCTGGCTGGTCTTCGACTGCCAAAAAAAAGAAATCCAAATCCATGCTCTCTCATTTCTTTCTCCTCTTGACCAGACTTCAGTTCACAGCTTAATGACCTTCTCCACACTAGACAGTTTAATGTCACCCATTTCTAATAGTAAAAAGTTACAGCTCATGACAACCAAAAACTCAAAGAAATCAGCAATCATTCTTGAAAACCCTTACATATTATCCTTAAACGGAGGGCATAAAGTTGTGGCAACAGCCACCAAGAACAGCTATAGGCAGATTGATTCACCAGCACCCGGTGAGTGAATTAAGAAACAAAGATACTAAGAACACACACAATTATAACCAGCCTGGCTTTGCTTATTCAGTTTCAGTCAGAGACCACAACTTCTTTCAAATAACCCCAGTTTATTTTTGAAAAAAAAAAAAATCCTGTCTTAGACAGGATATGGGGGAGGAGTTAAGGGGTGATGTTTTACACATGCACATCTGGATACAGTCCAATTATTTCCCTTAAACATTCCCCCAGTTGTTTTCATTTTGCTCCATGCTTTGGCATTCATAAATTTGTGAGATTAATTGTGTGTCAGCAGTCTGCAGGCCTAGAGCTGGGCACCACTTTAATAGCAATACAGCTACAAAACAGCTCTGTAGAGAAATACATTCACATTTTTAAAAAGGAAAGCACAGCCACATAGTTCATTTCTGTTTAATATCATGGCAATGACATTATACATAAAGAAGATAGTATAACCTTTCAGAGAATTTCCCTGATAGCAAGATATATTTTATGTATGTGTATATATATATCCTATATATACACCCATATACATAATGCCCTATATATATATATATATATGCACCCTACTAGGTGTACATATACACAAACATATATACGTATTTTTATATATATCAAATATATATGTATATATATTTATTAAATATATATATTTGACTGTTTTAAAACATAAGAAAGGATTCATCAAGAGGTACAACAGAGAGTTCAGGGCTGGGCATCTATGTTCCTTGTTTACATCTGATCATTTTGAAGGGAGTGTTAACAGATTGCATTCCTTGTCCTGGAAATGTACGAACAATTAAAATCACCTTTCCCAAAAGAACCAACCTATCTTAGAGATGTTGGAAAACCATCTTTGTTTTAAACTATATTTTGAGAAGTCTTCCTATGCTTTCCGATCTACTATATGAAAAGTGAAACTAGAAGCGCTCAGCCCTGATGAGTAGAGCTTACAGACAATAAGCTCAATGAGGGAAGAGCTGTGCTCCCCAGAGCCCAACAAAATGGCTGCACTCGGTAAGTGCTCAGTAAATGCTGACTGACAATGAAATAACTATTTTTTTTAATGTTGGTAAACAGATAACTTATTCTTATTTGATGTCATCTTGCATTACATCCATGACTAGGAAATAAACTTACCAGATGTTGTGATATTGTCACAAGTAAATGCCACATGTCAAAGGTAATAGGTGGGGCAGATATCCATGCATATATATAACTGAGCAGAATGTTCTAGATTAAAGTTCTGGGGTTGGTAACATCACTATGGGAAGGAAACTGGCAGCTTCTCCTCTAACCCTCTACAAAACACGAAACATACAGCTATTGGGAAAGTGTTGAGTGTTCCTCTGGAAAATAATTAGGGCTAAAATAAATCGTATGCTATCCCTGCAGAAAAAGGAAGAAGGAAACCTTTTATAATCTTCTGTTTTTCTTTAAGTATGCTATATGATGGGATGTTTTAACTAAATCAAACCATAATCTAGCAGTAAGCTCCTAATTATATAAGCAACAAAATGTATTACAGGTATTGCATTGGATCCACTTGTCCTTATTTATTAGAATCTTGTTTATATAAATATATTTTAAGGCTGCTGAGAAAATCACACATTCTTCTTCAGCCTTAGTTTCCTCTTGTGTAAAATGAGATGAATATCATCAGCCCTATCTACTACACAGGGTGATCATCAGGATCCAATGAGAGAAAAGATGTCAAAGCAACTGGTCAATCATAATGCACAAATGTGGGACTCCATGAAGCATACTAACCCTCTTATGATTTACTCATGGTTCTATATTGAAAACCCAAAATACATAACAGCTTATTTTTAGCATAAACTAATTTACTGAGACTAACTAGAATCATAGTAACAAAACCACATAGACTACATTATTTCCCATGTGACAAACTGCCATGATGTGTTCATGCTAAAGTTATTCAAGTGTGGCCCAGAAACAGAAGGTGATCCTGCTTCAAAAACAATGCAAATTTGACTCCAAGACATGATATGATATTTGTAACATATTTACAGATACAATTAATGTTTTATCTAAGCAAATCAATTTTTGTTGCCTTGCCTGAGCTTACCATCTACTAATTGTGGAGCTCCAGTCATAGATTCAAATCCCTGCTACATACACCATGGCAAAAAGCTAATTAACCTCTCAGAGCCTTAGATTCCTTATATATAAAAAGGTAATAACACCTACTCTGACAAGGTTATTGTGAAGATTAAGATGTGGGATATGAAGAAGTGCTTCTTACACAGTAGTCACCCGCTACTTACTGGTTATATCTAAAAGAATTATTAAATCCATATTCCTAAAGCTATGCAGGGAAAATAAGTCAAGAATTAAGGAAGGCCATACACAATCCAAATACAAATGATCAAGCACAGTATCATCAAAACACACACACATTTATAAATATTGCCTGTATACATTTTTTCCTAGAAAGTTTGTGTAAGTTATACAGAAGCTGAAATAAACCATAGCAAAAAACTTCTCCTCTTCTTTTCAATGATATCTTGAATTCAGCAGTTATATTATTATTTTAATAGAATAATACTTCCAATCATTTTAATAACGATGGTAATTATAATTAATACTTACTTTATCCTTTAACTTTTCAAAGCATGTTCATATCAATTATTTTCTTTTGGTTTCCAAATGACACTATGAGAATACAACCTTGAATTCAATACTGATTAAAAACTAGTACAAATAACAAACTTTGTCAAAACTGAGACAAAATAGGACTACTCAGAAAAGCTTTGCTACACCACCAACTACCAAAATCCACCTGATCACACATAAACCAAAGTTCACAAATGACAATCAGACACCCACTAGTAACAAACAAATAATTATGGATTCTAGTCCAGACAGGGGGATGCTTTCTATTAATGCAAAATTAGAGTTGACATTCTGAAAGTAGGTTTCACAAACCAACTATTTCAGCAATCTGTCCTCAAGTCCAATTTCATTCAAAGTACACAGGGATAACTACTGTGACTGCCCTGGCTTTACAGTATTAGGTCACCCAGCAGTTCAAAGCATTCCTTATATTTTAGGCTAGAAGAAGATCACTATTTTTGCTCTATTTTATGGACTAAGACATAAAGTAACATAGCCATGTCTATGAAGCTGAAATAGTGACTTAGATCCTGCTGACTACATTTCACTCCATAAGGTAACCCCTTATTCTCCTGCAATCTGGCTTCTATCCTTATCACCATATTGACAATGAAATCCTAAAGATCACTGACAATCAACTAATGATAAAACCCAGTGACTTATTCTTACTTCTTCTCATTGATATCTCTGTAACAGCAATTTAAAGCTGTAGCAAACCAGGGTGCATTTTCTGTCTGTCTGTTTCTCTCTCTTCACCATCATGGCATGCACCATGTTACCATCTTGCTTCTCTAACTGCTTTGTCTCTGTTCATCCTACCCCTCCCTTACTTCTAGATTCTCTTCAACTTACTGATCAGCTTCCTACTCTTCTCTCTTCTGTTATCTTCACTTTGGTAGGATATATACCAATTTACTATTGTACTTTCAGGATTTCATACAGGCCCAAGCACATAGAAAATACTCAATAAATATTTTTAGATAAATGAGTAAATGACTCTCAATGGAAATATAAGTCTCTGGATATTTTCTCAAGATTTAGGTTCATTTGTTATCACCAATGTGTTGGACTGGAATTGGATTACTTTTATATTCACCTGACTACTGCAGTCATGCACCGCGTAACAACGTTTCAGTCAGCAATAGACCACATATACAATGGTGGTCCCATAAGATTATAAGACTGTATTTTCACTGTACCTTTTCTATGCTTAGATACATACCATTGTGTTACAATTGCTCACAGTATTCAGTACAGTAACATGCTGTACAGGTTTGCAACCTAGGAGCAACAGGCTATATCATATAGCCTAGTGGTGTAGTAGGCTATACCGTCTAGGTTTGTGTAAGTACACTCTATGATATTCACACAATGACGAAATCACCTAACAATGCAGTTCTCAGAATATATTCCCTCCAGTAAGCGACACATGACTGTATACTCATTGAGTACGTTAAGAAACATGACCAAAAAAAACTCTATGAAACTAATTATAGTATTTACCATATGGCAATGCTAAGGATGTGTGTACCCTTCAGGAACATCCAAGAGAGATATTTCTCTCAGATTGTTTTTGTCTTTACCAAAACCACATAACTCAGAATTTCCTCTGGGTTGGCTATAAGTACAGTCAATTTATAACACACAATTGCATATCTTTTAACATTACATCCCCTACTCTTATTGTCTCATCCCCCAATTTTATCTCTTACTTATCTTACATTTCTAGGCCCCCATGAGGTAGGTAATGAAGTCTTTTGTCCTAAACTTCTTTCTGAACATTTTTACCTATCCACTCAATTTCAGAAAGTACAGTAACCCCCTCTTATTGGCAGGGAATGCATTCCAAGACCCCCAATGGATGCCAGAAACCTCAGAGAGTAGCAAACCCTACATACATCATGTTTTTCCCTATACATACATACCTATGACAAAGTTGAATTTATGAATTAGGTGCAATAAGAGATTAATAAAATAGAACAATTACAGCAATATACTGTAATAAAAGTTGTATGAATGTGGTCTTTCCCTCTCTCAAATTATCTTGTTGTACTGTACTCACCTGTTTTCGATCTGCAGTTGACCCCACGTAACTGAAACTAAGAAAGCAAAACTGGATAAGGGGGAACTACTGTCTAAGAAACTTTTAAAAAACTGGTTCTTATTGTAAATCTTCCATTTTCAGAATTATACCACTCTCTCAAAATCAAAACACACCATCTTAAACTTATCAGTTTTCTTTTCACTTGAGCCCATTCAGTCACCAAGTCCCAGTGAGTATCTTTCTAATTTTATCTGTGTTGGTTCCTTTCCCTTCCTATGTTCACAGCCCTGGAGCAAGCTTTCATTACTATATCTAATATTACTATCTAAAATATTACTATATCTATTTTTGTTCCCTCCAATCTCCCTTTCTCCAAATAGATAAATCTTGCTATTATTTTGAATTGGTTATGTTCCAGACCAAAAGCTTTCTAGGGTTTTCCACTGAGAGGTCAATTAGTCTAGCATTCAAAACCTTTCACAATTTCTCCTTATCCTAAATTTTTTCACTCTGTATTAATTATCTTTTGCTGCATAACAAATTGTCCCCAAACTAAGCAGCTTAAAACAATAAACATTTATTATCTCACAGTTTCTGTCAGTCAGGAATCTGTAATTGGCCTCCGTGGGTGATTCTAGCTCAGGGTCTCCCGTGGGTTGCAGTCAAGCTGCCGGCTGGAGCTGAAGGCTCATCTCGGGAAGAAAGTTTCCAAGCTCATTAACCTGGCTACTGACAGACTCCAGTTCCTACCATATTCTATTGGTATTAGTTTCCTATTGCTGCTGTAAAAAATTACCACAAATTTGGTGGCTCAAAGCAATGCAAATTTATTAGCTTATAGCTCTGAACATCATAAATCTAAAATAGGTCAGCAGACCTGAATTCCTTTTGGAGACTTTAGGGGAAAATGTTTCCTTTCTTTTCCAGCTTGTAGAGGCCACCTACATTTCTTGGCTCATGGCCCCTTTCTCCATCTTCAAAGCCAAAAATGTAGCATCTTCTCTCCTCTCTGACTTCTACTTCTATCCTATATCTTCTCTCTGAGTCTACTGCCTCCCTCTTATAAGGACCCTGTGATTACACTGGGTTTACCTAGATAATCCAAGAAAATCTACCCATCTCAAAATCCTTAACTTACTCATGAATCACATGTGTCAAGTCACTTCTGCCACATAACATATTTACAGGTTCTAGGGATTGGAATATGGACATCATCTGAGGAGGGTTGGAGGGGATATTATTTGTCCGACCAGTTACAGAAACCGCCTCTGGTACAACATGGGAGGGGATTATACAAGTGTATGTATAGAGATCACTGGACGCTGCCTACCACAAAACCTATCTTCTACCTTTTCCCAGCCATGAGCAAACCTTTTAGCTAGACCTGTCCAATTTTCAATTATCATTAAAATAAGTGATAAAGCAAGTATAATAAAAGGTCAATAGTGTAGAGAGTATACCGGTATTCATTGTAAAATTTTTTCAGCATTTGAATGTTTGAAATTTTTCATAATAAAATATTGGGAGAAAAGTATACCTTAGCTCTCATCTTCTTCATAAAATCTTCTTCCTCACTATTAGTTCTCAGAGGATTCTCCCTTCTCTAGTTTCTTATTTGTACTTAGTATCTATACCATTCACTTAGCTTCAAATAATATGGACTTTCTAATGTCACTGAAATTAAATATATGAATGAATACTTCCATATGATACTGTTGTGTCTTCAGGAAATGAGGATTACACCCTACATTTTCTCTATTTTTCCCATGGTACAACCTATAACTATAGTAAGTACTCAATAATTATTAATGAATAAGTCATTATCAATAGGTTTTGAGGCATTAAAATATATAATTTCTCTGATACCTCAGTTTACTTGTCATCACTTTTAAAAGTTAAAGAGGAAAATCAAAGTGTACACAATGAGTAAAAGAGGATTATTGTTTGCAAATAAAGATATTACTCATTCACTGTCGGGACATGTGCTTTTTGTTATTTTTCCAAAAGTGAGAATACATTTCTACTGATCTAGTCATACTCATCACCTTGTCTCCTGTGTGAACAGTGATAGTAATTTGGAAGGTGCTTGACCAAAGTCAGGAGAGCATGTGCAGCAATGAGACAGATAGACTGTTATAAATAAAATTACCTGCTACTTGTTTTGTTAGAATGCTGCATGCTTTAATGAACTAAATTTACTCCATATGAAATAAGACAATAATTTTTAAAAATCAGTATATCCACAACTTAATGATGATCCCACTATTCAAGTGTCTCTTCTAGAAAGATATAAAGCTAGTTAGATATATTTTTAAACCATTTTGCAATATCTCATTCAGAAAACGTTTGTGAATATTCATAATGACTTCATATGTAAGTTCCTTTAATGTTAGAGAATAAAGCAGAAACACAGCAATATCCTCCACCCATTTATGAAAAAACAAAATAAAAAATAAATTATCTATTTGCAGTCTACGTACCATTCACAGGATAGTCTACCAATCTTTCTTCATTAGACATTGTTCTCACTAGATACTTTAAGTACTCTTTCTCTGATATAAGGTAAATTAACAAGTAATATTAAACAGTAAGAAAAGGAAACATTAAGCACAACACCAACTCTAAGTATAACACTAAGGCATCTGTTCAAAAATGTCAGCCAAGGAAGATAAATCAACAAGGTGTAACTTGTCAGTTCCTTCTAAGCCAAACAGCAAAAATCAAGACTTGGTATCCAAGTCTCAGATGCTGCCAAGGAAAAAAAGTGGTTTTTTGGTCTGAAATCTTCTCCAATCACTTAGGGACACATTTATTTCAAAACAGAGTATATTCACAATGGGCCCACAGTTAAGCAGGAAAGATCTCAAAACCTTGTATTTAAAACTAACTTACGCTCCATTAATTTATATTTCCTTCCTGAGTTGATGGACTCAAGCCCAGGAAAAAAGGATGAAAAAATTCATTCTATACTCAATCTTCAAATTTGTTTAAGGTTCAACTATAGTGCTTTTAAGAAATATTCTCTAGTATTAGAAAGCATAGACTCCATTTTCCTGAGAGTATATTTTGTAAAGAATTGCATCATTTTTAAAACAGAGCTAGTTTTTCTCATAACATACTGTTATGGTATCATTATTGCCTCATCACGATTTCAAGTTTGGCATTTCGGATGCTAATTTCCTATTAGATGTTGGCCTCTCAATAATATTGTGCTGGCTTGGTCCTGGCCATATATGATCCAGAACCCTTAAACTGCAGGTATCTCCAGTTATGGATGAAGAAGCTTTATAGTCACTTTGTAAATATAAACTTGTAGACCAGGCAAAATTAATGACTATTAAACCTCTGAAAGCCAAAGCTTAAGTGCTAAGAATTATCTAAACTATTAACCCTAAATTTTAATACTTTTAATCATAAGTAAATATAACCATAGTTTTATTCCCTTTTTAATTTACCCTGAAACCACTCCTTGGAATTAGACTTCTCCCTGGTTAGTTTCAGGATTTAAAGCTCTCTTTTGAGACAAAGTTGTGTATTTTCAACTGGGCATCTTTGCCTGGATGGCTCGCATGTGTGTGAATCTCAATGCATCCCAAACTGAAATAATTATTACCCCTGACACCCCTGCGCCTTCTCCTGGATTCCCCATTTGGTTATAGATACTGCCATTCTGTCCACTTGCTTAAGCAGAAACCTTGGTGTCAGCCCTGACTCTTCTCTTTCTCAACTCCCTCGGGAACTGCTCATCAAGAGTGTGTTAATTCTACCACTCTGCCATCTCTCTTCCATCCCTTCTCCCCGTCTTCACTGTCAGTGCCTTAGTTCTAGCATCCATCATCTTTCACACAAGTAACAGTCACTTCTGAAATGTTTAACCTGTCTCCAGATGTCCCTCCTTTCCGTGCATCCTCCATGCCTCCACCAGAATAATATCTCCAACAGCCTCCTGAAATCATTTCCTCACTCAGACCCCTTCAAGAGCTCTTCACCACCTACAACAGTGGCTTACCATCTCTCTATGTGCATAGCACAAATGATAAATAGAATTACTAGAAGAGATTAAAAGGTCAACATTGGTTAAAAATGCCAAGTTTGGAAAAACTGAAAATGTCTCTAAACTCTTCCCTCAGTAGCACATCAGCACTACCTCACTGCCTGTTTGAGAAGACATATGTTTTCCCACCTGCTTGTGCTGTCCTGCCTACTCAGGATGGCGCGTCCTTCCACGGCCCACTAAATCCTACAGTCTTTCTTTGGTAGTCGGCTTGGCATTACAGCGCATCTTTCATCTTGTCTTCGATTTACATAGAATCGCACCCTTCTCTATTGGTCACACAACCTGCCAACTCTGCATAAAGCTGACAGACATCAGTACAATAGTATGTACAGTAGGCCCTCCTTATTCCCGGTTTCACTTTCCAGGGTTTCAATTACCCATGGTTAACCATGGTCTGAAAATATTAAATGAAAAATTCCAGAAATAAACAATTCATAAGTTTTAAATTTCATACTGTTCGGAGTAGCTTGGTGAAATCTCATGCCATCCTGCTGTGTCCTGGCTGTGATATGAATCATACCTTTTCCAGCATATCCACACTGTCTACACTCCACTGCTGTTAGTTACTTAGTAGCCGTCTAGGTTATCAGATTGAGAAAACATATATATAGGGTTTGGTACTATCCGTGCTTTTAGGCATCCACTGGGGGTCTTAGAATATATCCCCTCAGACAAGGGGAGATTACTGTATCTGCAGATGTAACAAAAACGAAAAAGTGAGGGCTTGGAGGCACACCTAGGAAGGGCAGGGGCTTCCTCATGAGGCAGCAGCTCCACAGTTGTGAACCACTTACCAGACTGATGGAGTTTCAGCTGTTTAGCAGACTCTTTGCCCTGCTCTCCTTTACATTCTAGAACACATTTCTCATCTTTCTTCTCACAGCAGCTTGTTTATTCCTTCAATAAATATTTATTCCTTAATAAATAGTAAGCACCTCTTATTCACCAGGTACCGGGTACTGTTTTCTAGTCACATGTAAAGATCCCTGAACGCATCACACTCTTTCATGCTCCCAAGCCTCTATCCTGGACATTTCTCGTGTCTAGAATACAATACCCCACCCCTTCTCAGCCTCCCTTTACAACAGAGAGAATAAAGGCTCAAGAACTGCTATTTACAGGATTTGGGGTTGGGGGCACTGTCCCAATTATTTCTATCTATAATCTGAGTACAGAAATCAGCACTATTTAAGATAACTACACAATAAATATTGGTTAAATCAATTAGCGAACACTGTTAGATATTGTCATCAGCCTAACTCTTCTGGCTAAGGTTGAAATCAGCATGTTTTCCAAAGCATGTTTGCATCCCCTTACTCTCCACCAAAGAGAAGCTGGCACTGGGGTCTTGCAGAGCAGTTGTAGATAGTATACAGCTACTCAACTATTTTAAATGGAAAATGACAAGTAAATAAGAATTTTAGGTAAAATACACATCCAATCTAGTATAATATTACACATCCCTTAGTATAATATTAATAGGTCCAGTCATACCTCCCTAAAGGTAAATCTTTACTCAGGTGACCTCAATCTTATATTCTACTCATATAATTTTATCATGTGGCATTCAATTCTACTTTTTAAATAAAATACAATGAATTATTCAATAACATGATCATGAAGACTAGAAAGAAACCATCCTATTGTTATATGTTCCCAGAAAAATCAAAACAGTTGAACTTGAATAAAGAAGATAATACACAGTAAGTAGAAGAGGGAAGAATCATTATAAGTAGTTAGTTCATACCAGTTACAAACCCTCTTCTGTTCGAAATTATGTGCTGTTTCTCACAGCTTCCTTAGGACTCATTAGAGCAAATGGAGGTATGTCCTTTGAGGCACAAATTAATCCAAATTTATTTCTCAGAAGTTATGTTGAATAGGAACAGAAATACCAGACCGGGATACAGAAAGAGATTGGGAATTCAAGAATGGGCAGAAGTTAAAAACTCCAGGCTGATGAAAAAGAATATCACAATTCCAAACAGTGTAGAAATATCACCTCAGTTAGATTTTGGTTTCTAATTTTAGTTTAGTATAAAATGAAGACACACTTGGCACGATCCCTAGAAACTCAGGGATGCACTTTTCCTGCTTTATGATTTGGTTACAAAAAGGTACAATGTACCAGTCTTCTAAGAATTCATGTCAGGGTAGATAGGCAGACTAGAGCAGCAGTCCCCAACCTTTTTGGCACCAGGGACTAGTTTCATGGAAGACAGTTTTTCCACAGACTGGGGGATGGGGGATTTGATGGCTTGGGATGATTCAAGTGCATTACATGTATTGTGCAGTCAAATCTCTCTGCTAATGATAATCTGTATTTGCAGCTGCTCCCCAGTGCTAGCATCACCACCTCAGCTCCACCTCAGATCATCAGACATTAGATTCTTATAAGGAGCGCACAACCTAGATCCCTCATGTGTGCAGTTTACAGTCGGGTTTGCGCTCCTATGAGAATCTAATGCCACAGCTGATCTGACAGGAAGTGGAGCTTAGGTGGAGTTTATGTGGTAATGTGAGCAATGGGGAGTGGCTGTAAAGACAGATGAAGCTTCACTCCCTCACCCACTGCTTACCTCCTGCTATGTGGCCCAGTTCCTAACAGGCCACAGACCTTATGTCTGCGGGCTGGGGGTTGGGGACTGCAACCTGGGGATTGGGGACTGCAGCCTGAGGGTTAGGGACCACAGGACTAGAGGACATCAGATGTAGAAAATGCCCACTCAAATGTTCCCTGGCACTTCCCACCAGGAAAACAAAGCAAACAAAAAACATTATGATATGCCATTCACAAATTCTAAACAAATTACCCCAAAATGACTGTCATTAGAAAACAATTATAATATTGACGACACCAATTAACATTGAAGCTCTTACTATATTGCATTTGACATGCTATGAGCTTTACATATATTAACTCATTTAATCCTACTTTCATTCATGTTTTGTAGATATGAAAGTGAAGAGGCACAGAGAAATTAAGACTCCAAGTTTCACAGCTAGTAAGTGGTAGGCTGGCTCTAGAAATGGCCTCATTCACCTCTACCCTCCTGCTTAACAGTTAAAAGCTTGAGTCCAACACATCTGTGTTCAAATAGCAGCTTTGCCATTTATTAGCTATGAGACATGAAGCAAGATATCTGACATCTGAAGCCTGTTTCCTCATCCATCAGAGGGGAATATTAATGGCACCTCCACTTGATATTGAAAGGACTTAAAAAATAATATATTTAACATATAGTAAATGCTCAATATATATGAATTTAGAACATAAATAGAACAAAATAAAAAACTCTCTAGTATCTCTTCATGTGATATTCTTCTACAGCCAAATCTTCCCCCTTCAAAAACAGTTACGTAGAAGCTAGTGTGCTTTGTAGTGCATAGATTTCTAACTCCTTCCAAATATGTTCCCTAAACATACCTAGAAAAAGATGCAATTAAGTTTATACACAGAGCTGCAAGGGATTTCTTCACATATTGCAAAAACTAACATTATGCTGGAAATTTTGCCCTCAGTTCTTTGATGCTATTAAAACTGAAAGTCAAAATTCTTCAAAAGAAGAAAAAGAAATAAAATTATGGATAGTTCATTTAACTATCACAACAAACCATTTCACAGTTATAGAAACTGATGTTCATATCAAATAACAACTTAGTCCAATGTCACCCAGCCAGTAAATGGAATAATATGAGCCTATGACCATGGCTGCAAATGTGCTTTCTAGCAAGCCAGTCTTATTCATGAAGTTTTCTCTTAAGTGACCCTAGATCTAAGGTTTCTTCCTATCCCCAAATTCAAGGGTTCAAGTTAACTAGAATATTTTTAAGGACACTTGATCAAGGCTCAGTGGCATTAGTGGTCACCTTTGGAGAACTTGAAGCCAAAAAGTTGGGGAATATCTCAATCATTTGAAAACTAGTATAACCTCTACAGATAGTATGGAGATACCTCAAAGAACTAAAAATAGAACTACCATTTGATCCAGTAATCCCACTACTGGGTATTTACCCAAAGGAAAAAAAGACATTCTATAATAAAGACATCTGCACTTGAATGTTTATAGCAGCACAATTCACAATTGCAAAGATGTGGAAACAACCCAAGTGACCATCAATACATGAGTGGATTAAGAAAATATGGTATATGTATACCACGGAATACTACTCAACCACAAAAAACAACGGTGAACTAACACCTCTTGTATTATCCTGGATGGAACTGGAGCCCATTCTTCAAAGCAAATTATTTCAAGAATGGAAAAACAAGTACTACATGTACTCACCATCAAATTGATACTAATTGATCAACACTTAGGTGCACAAATGGAAGTAACATTCATCAGGTGTCAGGCAGGTGGGAGGGGGCAGGAGGGGATGGGTAAATGCACACCTAAGGGGCACAATGCACACTACCTGGGGGATGGGCACGCTTGTAGCTCTGACTCGAGCAGAGCAAAGGCAATACATGTAACCTAAATGTCTGTACCCCCTGTAATAGTCTGAAATAAAAAAATAAATAATTAAAAAAAGAACACTAAATACGCTTAGGCAAAAAGCTGTTTTCCATGAGACTGAAAAAGGCCAGAGGAAAAGATGAAAAGATTATATGATTCCTCATTATTTCATGAAAATAATAGAATGAATATTTTTCTTTGGAGAAGCAGCAGTCACAGAGATATGGCTGGGAAGATAGGATTTAGAGTACTTAGGAGCCCAAGAGGCAAATAAAGGAGTCTTTGACCCATTCCAGCTCTGGAGTGCCCAAGCTCAGCTCATTCAGGTTGATGGAGAATTGGAAGAAACCCTTCTCAAAAGTATCTGCAGTGGGGGAGATGTCCCTCATCATGGAATCTCCTCCCAGACAAACTGCAGAAACAGGGAAGAATTCTGTCTTGTAACAGGAGTTGCATGATGATGATAACTGAGCAAGACACGCTATGGTGAAACCTTGTCAGTAAGGTGAAACCTGAACCATGTGAATAATCACAAAAAAAGAAAAAAGCTAACATATGTACCCAAAGATTACTACTATTTTCACCATCCCTGACTTACAAATATTTCTACCTTTGAAAATTCAAATGTTTATTGCAAAATGTTTATTGCAAAATGTATGCCGAGTTTCACCTCTTGGAACAATAGTAGAAACTCCTTCTCTATGGGGGTCATCAACCTTTGGTTTTTCCAATTGGGCATGTAGAACTTGACAATCTATAACTAATTTTAAAATGTCTATAAGTATTCATCAATTCAGGACTCTATAAGCAATAAGACTGTGTGAGGGGCCTGTCCCGTGTGGGGTTGGCCAGGGACACGTTGCAAACCTAACGTCTGCATTAGGGCTTCCTGTATAGAGACCTGCTGTGCATTTAATACTTCCAAAGAGGCAGGGAAGGCTAGAACAGGAAGAGAATACTTTCGACTAAATCACGTCTCTCAGGGATCCCATATACTTCAATTGCTTAGTGGAGACAAGCCAGGGCATTTGGTTGCTCATGAGCAATTCTAATCACTCCAGCACCCTGTGGTAATCCAGACACATACTTGGAGTTTTTCCAGAGAGCTGTTCTCAATCAGGCAATTGTCTTGATAATAGAACAATTGCATACTCAGCCCTATTTAAAGCATCCACCCTGCCATGCCCACTAAACCTTTTGTTAAAATATACAAGATTCCATTTTATCCTCTATGTTAACACATACAGGAAGAAATCATGGACCATAATGAGGAAATGGAAGTTGTGCTTCCTTGGTTTTCCATTGCAGTGTAGTTAATATTTCAAGAAAAGACAAAAAATGACAGTGAGACTGTATTGAACAACTAATCATCAAAAGACATTCATTCAGTCATTAACAAGTATTTACCTAGCATTCACTGCAAGCTATTGCAGAGTGAATTATGATATAGGTAGTTAAAACCATAAGGAAATGTTTGTTTTATTCTGAAATGGAGCAAAGCTGTGCTAATGTTCAGGGAAACAGCATAACAGCCATGAAATCTAAAGAGTATAATTACTCCCGGAGATGGTATGTTCATGTTTTCCCTTTGTAGTCTTTTATCTGAAGAACCCAAACCCTCAAAGCATCAGGAATTAATCTCCACTTTGCAGGAAATTGCACTCAAAAAAATCTTACTATGGTAATATGAGTTATCAAGGCAGAATTTAAAAACTTAGAGTCTCTACTTAAAGTTCTCAATGCAATCTTTTGGAGCAATATGAGCTAAATAATTGTGACTGGACTTAAATTTTTAGTACACTAATTTTGATAAATTCTTTGAAGGTAAACTATGCATCTGTTTGGTCCAAGTAAATAAGTGAGGACCTCAATCACGCAAAAAAAAAAAATTATGAGGTTTTCTTTGTTAGTAAGAATGAACAATTTTCAGTTTAAAATTTAATAAGAATGCAAGCCTGTGCCATTGGTATAGGTCTGAAAATGAATTTCTGGGTGACATTTAGTCTTTGTTGCTCCTTTTTAGTTTTGAGCTCCCACTGTTGCCATTTCAGGATTTTAGAGCACAAAGGCAGGGGGAGTAGCGGGAAATTCAAATTCTTGCTCTATTTTTTAGTAACTTTGATAAAAACATAAAAGATTAAAATGACTAGTGAGAAAAAGATGTTGGGTAGGGAAAGGCACTGTAATTATTCATATCATTAATTCCACAAACATTTATTAAGTGTATACTCTGTGGTAGGTACCTTGCGTGTGCTAGAGATTTGGGATTAAAACATGTGTTGTATTACTTGTCTTCAAGGGATTTGGGTCTAATGCTAACTTGATACCTGTTGATAAAAATAACAGATTTGGTAGCACGCATTCATTCTTGGAATTCAAAAAACTTGTATTTATCTGTAGTATGTATACATATTACAGCATATGTAAGTCATGTCATGAGGCACTTTAGCGATGATGTATACATTGCGATTAAAAATATACATTGATTGGAGGAGAACAAAGTAAATCACAATAATGTGATTCTTAAGCATTTTGCTTGAAAGCTAATGACCTATTTAACTGAAGACCTCAGTCACAATTATCTCACCAAGTAACCACCATTTTCAGCTGCAGTTTCTTATTCAACACACATATACTGTGAATTAATACATGTACTAGTCTGAGTTCTGGGAGTGCCTATCCTTAAGGAACTTGCAGTTGATAGGAGGAGACAGACACGTAATCCAACAAACAATACACTGTGATAACTCTAAGTAAGATAGTGGTAAGGACAGGATGCAATGGCAGCCCAGAAGAGAAACCCTCTAAGATGGCCAGGGGGAAACAAGAAAGGCTTCCTTAAGAAATCTTTTTATTATGCTTCATATTCCAAGCACTCAGCACAGTGCCTGGAACATAAAAGGTAATTGATAAAAGTTTGTGGAATTAATAAAGATTTTAAGCAGTGTGAAGAATCCAAAAATTATATAAGGGTCTGACTTTGAACAGCTTAAAAATTCTAGTAGAGAGATGAGACATAAATACATAAAATGAATACAAAAATTAAGGGGTTTTAATAAGTAGAAACACTAAAGGTTTGTATGTGGTATTTGCTTTAAAAGTACAGAAGAACGAGGTATTACCTTGAGCTGGAGGTGGCTAGGGAAGGCCTCTTGAAGGAAGTGAGAATTTAAGTGTTCTTTGAAGGGTTGCTTTAGCTTTCATGAGGTAGAAGGATGGAGGGCATCCTACAGGGAAATCTTGTTGGAGGTCTGGGAGGAGACCTGTTTGGCTAGAGATCTGGAGCAGGATAATAGTAACTTATAATGCTGGGAAGGTAGACTGGGGCTTGAGTTAAGAGGTTTTAAATTCCAAAGCTAACAAATTTGAACTGTATCCTATAAATTATCGGAAGTCACTAAGAGTGTGTTAGCATAAAAGCTGTATTGTGTGGGTGTGAGTGTGTGTACACACGTATATATACAAAAAACATGCAGGAATATCTTTACTCCATTAAAGACTCTTGCCTATTTTTTTTTCTGAAAGACATTGTTATCTTGGTCTATC
The DNA here is from genome assembly GCA_023783475.1 of Daubentonia madagascariensis. Classification (NCBI taxonomy): domain Eukaryota; kingdom Metazoa; phylum Chordata; class Mammalia; order Primates; family Daubentoniidae; genus Daubentonia; species Daubentonia madagascariensis. The sequence continues at coordinate 31,401,949 of JAKFHU010000978.1, forward strand.
TTTCATTTCCCACTATTTAGAAAACTTTTATATTCTGGGATAATTTTAGACTAACCAAAGAATTGGAAAACCAGGACAGAGAGTTCCTGTTCACCCTTCACCCAATAAAAGCTGTATTTTTGAAAGATTAATCAGGTTAAAGACCAGTTATGTCTTTAACACATACATACATATAAGTAGATTTACTAAGATTGGTTCTTTAGATAGACAGAAAATGGACAATTGCTGAAACTGGATCTCCAGCCTACATTGTAAACTTGGTTAAAATGACAAGGTTGCATTTGTGCCAACTACTCAGCCTCAGGAAAAAGAGTTATGTGTGCCATTATCATAAATATGAGGGATGCTTGCTCCGGGCTTTGAAACAAAGCCTTTGGAACTAAAAGTAGACCCACCATTCCATCCAGCAGCTCATATGCTTTTGACCACTCTCAGAGTTACCAAACCTGTTGCCGTTACGAGAAAGTACCCTTTAAGGACACTCTCTCCACCACCTTTCTCACACACTGCCTCTACCTGCCAGGAGGAGGAGTTGCTATTGTTTGGTTGATTGAGCCACCCTTGCTAAAGAGATTAACAGGAAAAGCTCAGTATACACAAGCAAAGCTCTCCCTCTGGTTTACACCTTCCACGTGCTTGGAAGGTGTAAGGCTTTAGGGCCAAGGCTCATGTCCCCCTGGCCGAAAGGCATCATTCTCTCTTGATTCTATCTGACATATGTTTGGAGTGTGATAAAATGCAAAAACTCAAGTATGGACACTAGGATGGACAAGGCCTCTTTTGGTTTAAAGCTACATAGTCCTTACCCCCTCAGAAGAAGTGCTTGCTCCAGATAGGTGGTCTGGCCTGGAGTTCTTTACACTGGGGCTTGGGGACAAATCCCCAGAAAATAATGAGGTGTTATTTTGCTTTTCTTTGCCATTATTCCTTCCTCAGAAACCACGAGGGATGTGGTCACTGTGGTCTTGGGAGGACTTGGTTATTTCTGGTCCTCTGGCCATAATACCAAATAATAGCACCCTAACCAGAACACAAACTGCCTATTGACTTACATTGCATTTTATTATTTTGGTTCATAGTAAGGTCTCAAAAAAAAAATAAAAGAAAAAAAATGCTAGTTCTCTCTCCTTTCCTTTTATTACTATAAGAAGTAGGAAGCTACTGTTGTACTATTCAGTTGTTGTAAACTGTCCTTTCTTTTCTTATTTGAAAAAGCTCAGTAAGTGGTTAGTTCATTCATAAAGTCTCAACCCCATGTTCACTGCAGCATTATTCACAATAGCCAAGATATGGAAACAACTTAAGTGCTTATCAACAGAGGAATGAATAAAGAAAGTGGGATATGTATGTGTACATATATATGTGTGTGTATGTATATATATAGATATATACATATAATGGAATATTATTCAGCCTTAAAAAAGAAGTAAACCTTGCCATTTGTGACCACATGAATGAGAACATCACACTAAGTAAAATAAGCCAGATACAGAAAGACAAAGACTACACGATCTCACTTATATATGGCATCTAAAAAAGTTGAACTCATAGAGGAGAGTAAAAGGAGTTGTTACCAGAGGTCAGGGGTGGGAGAAATAGGGAGATGGTGTTCAAAGGATACAAACTTTCAGTTATACAATGAACTAAGTTCTGGAGACCTATCTGGGAAATCTGATTTTTTTTTAAGTTCTAAAGAAGAATTTGTAAGAGATGTTATTTATAAAACAAAACTGAACTATTTTTTAATTTTTTTAATATTATAATGTAACATTTTAAAATGGGCACTAGATCCATATAGTTCAAAATTTTAAAAGTATAAAAAGTATGCAAGAAAAATTTATCTTTCTCACCCCTGACTGGAGTATTTTTAAAGCAGGAGAAATACATAAGAAAGCCATCTCTTTTTCTTTCTCTCTCTTTTTTTGTCTGTTTTATTTGTGTTTTTGAGTAATTGTCACCATGACAACATCTTACATTAAGCTACCTGACATTAATCAGGAGGTTAGAATTTACTGCCAAATGTTTGGAAAGCAGCCCTCATGTGTATTATTTGAACCAAAATTATGTTTTTTTTAAAACTTATGAATTCTCTAAGGAAAGTCCCAAAGCTGATAATCAAGCAACAAAAACAGATATGCCATTATATTATATTAGGTTTGAAGTATTTTCATTATATAAAATTCCATATAAATAACCAAAAGCAGAGGTTGGGCAAGAAATTATGCATTGCTTTTCAATGACAACAATAGCACATATTACTGTGTTTCCTACCACTGTAAAAACGTTTACTAACATAAGTCCATGCCCAATATGTATTTGTTGAATGAATACTTTAAAGTACATAAACAGCAAGAAATTTAACAAAGTGACAGACAGAACTAATTTTTCAATTCTTTTGTAAAGTAAAGGTATACTTTACCCAAAATATTGCCTTAAAGAATGCTTGTAGAAAATGAGATAACCAATAACATAAGTCCAATGGATAAATCCCATTTTTAAAGAGATAATCATTGAGAGAAAATCCACAACCTATTGTGATGGTACCTCTTGGAGTTTAATAGCAATCAAGTCCATGGAGTTCTTCCTTTTGTTCAATCTGTCTCTGATGGCAATTTATACTAATTTATTTTGTTTACTTTCCCTTGGAAGATGAACTGCAGCTGAACAATCTTCTTACGCTGAAATCTAATTTACATAAAGGCCATAAGGCCATTAAGTCAATATTAAGCTTCTTTCCCAGTCAAAACAACACCTTCTTTTGTAAACTCTCCCCCAATCCCTGCCACCCCCGATCATACCACACACACTGCCAGATTCCAACCCTGAATCATTTTAGTTGCTCATCTGCGGTACCACTCTCAAATTTTTCATTATCTCTCTTAAAATGTGGATATTACAATGGGTAATATCTCATTAAATAAATATGACCAATGTCAAGCAGAGGGGAAGTATTATTCCTGATTAATTTATATCATATCTTCTCCTTACCCCATTCCAGCAACACTCTTGATTTATCTCATATCCCTAATACTCCATTCTAATATTGTGATAAACTTTTTAATAAGTCTTAATAAGAGTCCTATAATGCTGAAGTTAGACTGAGAAATGGGCCATAATAATGTTCCGGTTTTGCTTTGTTCTCTTTAGCCCTCGTGTCATTCATTTGTTCCTTCTGAACTGCATTCTGTTCTTTATTCATTGTTAGACTGAACTGCAAGTGCCACTTTGTATTTGGATCATACAGGATGTTAATACCACTGCCTAATCTAGTGTCATCCATAGACTAACAAACTTATTCTGAAGTCTGTCATAAAATCACTGAGGAAAAGAGTAAATAATCGAGTCCCCAAACCAAAGTTAATATTCATAAGTTCATATTGTTTTAAACAGTGTGTTTTAGCCTATTAATAGGGTAATTGTTAGGATTTTTAAAGTACAATCATGTACCACATATGATGTTTCAGTCAACAATGGACCATACATACAATGGTGGTCCCATAAGGTTATAATGCAGCTGAAAAATTCCTATTTCTTAGTGATGTTGTAGCCATTGTAGCACAACACATTACTCACATGTTTGTGGTGATGCTGGTATAAACAAACCTGCTGCACTGCCAGTCATATAAAAGTATAGCACATACAATCACGTACAGTGCATAATGATAATGATAATAAACAACTACGTTACTGGTTTACGTATTTACTATACTATTTATTGTTATTTTAGAGTATACTCATCTTTTATACATATATATATATTTTTTTAAGTTTGCCATAAAACAGTCTCAGGCATGTCCCTCAGGAGGTATTCCAGAAGAAGGCGTTGTTATCATAGGAGATGACAGCTCCATGTGTGTTATTGCCCCTGAATATCTTTCGGTGGGACAAGATGTGGAGGTGGAAGACAGTAATATTAATGGTCCTGACCCTGTGTAGGCCTAGGCTAATGTGTGTGTTTGTGTCTTAGTTTTTAACAAAAAAGTTTAAAAAGTAAAAAAATAAAAATTTTTAAAAATAGAAAAAACCTTATATAATAAGGATATAGAGAAAGAAAATATTTTTGTACAGCTGTACAATGTCTTTGTGTTTTAAGCTAAGTGTTATTACAAAAAAGTCAGAAAGTTAAAAAATTTTAAATTTTATAAAGTAAAAAAGTTACAGTAAACTAAGGTTACTTTGTGATTGAAAAAAGAATTTTTTAAAATATTAATAAATTTAGTGTAGCCTACGTGTACAGGGTTTATAAAGTCTACAGCAGTGTGCAGTAATTTCCTAGGCCTTCGGATCCACTTACCACTCACTCACTGACTCACCTAGAGCAACTTCTAGTCCTGTAAGCTCTAATCATGGTATTGTGGCACAGTGTCCTATATAGAGGTGCCATTTTTTACAGTATTTTTACTGTAGCTTTTCTATGTTTAGATACACAAATACTTACTATTGTATTATAATTGCCTACAGTATTCAGTACAGTAACATTCTGTACAGGTCTGTAGCCTAGGAGCAATAAGCTTATACCATGTAGCCTAGGTGTGTAGTAGGCTATACCATTTAGGTTTATATAAGTACATTCTAAGATGTTAGCACAACGATGAAATCACCTAATGATGCATTTCTCTGAACATATCCCTGTCATTAAGTGACACAAGCTGTAATTCACAATTTACAGCACAAACCAGATAAATAACTTTGTATAGTCTTTTAGTGAAAATCTACTGCATTTAGCTGTTATTTTGCATCTATTTCACAGAGACACTCAGGAAACTCAGCCACAGAGGGAGCATACACTTTGCCAAATTCCCGATGCAAACTAATAAGCCAGGAATAGAATCAAAAGTTTCCTAACATTCTACCCTATACAAAACTGATGATCACATTGTCTATTTCTTAAAATAGATTTCATTAAAATCAACATAGCACTGAATCTCGTTCACTTTTGGAAAGTAAAAACACACCTTTATACACATGCTAAATTTCTGAGGAGGACCAATCCATGTGAATAATAAGTTGAGTTCTATGTTAGGCAGGCTGTATCCACCGCGGCAGCCTTTGACAATAACTCAGTGTGAGATAAATTTACTGTAGTAGAAACACAGTGACAGAAGTCATTTGTGGTAGAAACTCATTTTTAAGTAAAAGTCCTTCTTCTGAAGACATTACATTGAAAAAGGTATGAGCCAATAAGGACAAAAGTCTGATGGATCTAACAGGAGTCAGTTCATGCTTGTTCTTTTCCATAGATGCTTCTTTTCTCTGCCCATCACCTTTTTGCATAGCTTGGCATTGAATAGAAAGTTAAAAGAGGCAGAAATTAATAAGTAATGCTGATGGGTCTCAAGTTGCAAGATAATTTTCCAAAGGTGGTATGTGACCATTTAGATGACTAGACTCATTTGTCTCTCTCATTTTATACCTTATTTGTGAGTATGTGATCATGCGTACATACCAGCAAGCAAAACAACCCTTATGTTTAAAGCTTGATCATGGGCATAAAGAAGAGAACCATTAAAACAAGATCCACAGCATTTTTCTATCAATGCCAAGATCATTCATAAATGATTATTATTTTAATGTTCAAAGCCACATCTATTTTATTAAACCATGATGTTTATAACTACAGCTCACACAGTAGAGTGTTAGGGAATCTTATATTTGATATTAAATACTTTTTTGAAAGTATCAAAATTTTTCTTTCCTATACATCAAAACTATCAATAAAATTTTAAATTCTTTGTTTCTGAAAACCCACCCCACAGGATCTTTTATATGTGTGTGTGTGTGTGTGTGTGTGTGTATATGTATATGTGTGTGTGCATATGTATAGTTTATATATGGATTTTAAATTTGGACTTTAAGATTTTATTATTGGTTTGCTTCTATGGACTAGAAACTTTTTTTAAATCAGAAACCAAACGTCCTCTGCCTAGCTTTCAAGGCCCCCCATCATCCAATCCCACTCTGTCTATCCAACCTTGTTTACCTCCTTTCCCACTGCACACCTTCTGTTCTAGACAGGATATCTTGGAGGTTCTACATGCCTATCTCTTCCACTGTACGTGCCTTTGTCCATGTTCTTCCCACTAACAGGAATGTTCTTTTTCCATACACTTCCTTATTGTACATTTTCAAGGTCTACCTTCTCCTCTAAGAAGCCTTAGCTGGTACATCCCTGATCCCACTCTCCATGCCCATTATGGCACCACTGAGATCTTAAGCAGGTCCCCAATACTGACCTCATCTCCTCCTACTCTTCCCTTCACCTTATTCTAGCCCCTCTGGCCGCCAGGCACTCTCTTGTCTTAGGACCTTTGCACATGCTGTTCCCACCATCTGAAAGGCTCTTCCCCAGCAATCTGCATGTTCCCTTCCTCGATGCTTGCAAATATTATCTCAAATATCACTTTTCCTAACCACCCTATTTAACATTGCAACTATATTCCCAGATTTTCTGTTCCTTCTCCCTGCTATATGTTTTTCTATTGTACTACATTGCCATGCAGGCAGGAATTTTTGTTTTATTCACTGCTGTATCCCTCATGCCTAGAAGTCTGGCACATAGTAAGTACTCTAAATATCTGCTGAATAAATTAAGTAAATTTATTGAATGTTAACTATAGTCGTCCCTTGAAATCTGTGGAAGACTGTTTCCAGGACCTCCTGTGGATACCAAAATATGAGGATGCTCAAGTCCCTGGTGTAAAATGGCCTCATATTTGCATATAACCTAGGCACATCCTCCTGCATACTTTAAATCTCTAGGTTATTTATAATACCTAATACAATGTAAGTGCTATGTAAATAGTTGTTATAGTGTGTTATTTAGGTAATAATGACAAGTAAAAAGTCTGTACATGTTCAGTACAGCTGTAATTTTTTTTCAAATGTTTTCAATCCACAATTTGTTGAATCCCTGGATGTGGAACTAATGGACACAGAGGGCCGACTGTATATCCTAAGTGCTTGATAAGCATAAAAATTAAATGAATTCATTGAAATGTATGTCCTAAGTGCTTGATAAGTATTATCTTATTTAATCCTCACAACACTCTATGAGAAAGGTTCTATTATGATCCCAAGTTGGAAAAATGTAATACAGAGTAAATTAACTACAGTTAAGTGACTAGGAAGTGGCAGTGTTGGGAATCAAGTCCTCTGACTACAAAAGGGCAGTTTTTTGGCACCTTGTATGTCTTTTAACTTTCTCTAAATGATCTTATATCCATTCTATCCTTACCAGAAACTATTGGCCAATTACCACAAAGAGTGAATTTATTTATAGTATACAATCTTTTTCTAAAAAGGATTTGAGGCAATTAGCTTTAGATACTATTTTTCTCTTACCAGAAAAACAGGAGGAGGAGGAGGAGAAAAAGAAAAGAGTAAAGAAAACCTATATTACATTATAACAATTACCAACCAACATTAGAGAAAAGAAATAGAGAGCCCAAGACTTGGCTCTGGTGTCTTTCTAGAAGTTATGAGCTAAGAAAAACATCCTGAATTGTCTGGAACATGAAAATAAGTCTAGACTAAGTCTAGATACTTAAAACTAAGAAGATTTCAAAACTATTAATTGCAGGCACCTAGAAGCCCATGCTCTATTAGCCCAGTCCAGGGGCCATGGTCCACAGGACAGGTGAGGACGAGGCAAAAAGTTTGGTTCAGAAGTTTTAAGTGAAAACAAAGACACCAATGGAGGCCAGCTGAGCTTATATCCATACCATACACACTGGTGTTGTCAAATTAAATTTTTACAGCCCACAGTGGTTCTCCTCAGTTGGTGCCCTTGCTGTCCTGGTTGTTAAATATCTTGAAAATCATTCCTGAAGCTAACATTTCTAAGCGTTGAAAGATTTTATAGATTAATCCATATAATCCTCATAACCACCCTATGAAGTAGAAACTCTTATTATCCTCCTTTTACAGATGAAAAAATTCATAAATGATAAGTAACACTTCCCAAGTCACGTAGCAAAGTAAGCGGTAAAGGTGGACACACACGTAGGCCTTTTAGCTCCATAGCCTTTGCCCTCAACCACTACACTTTACCGCCTAACAACAACAAAACGTTGATTTAGCATTGTCTAAACAGACCATGGAATATGTTTAGATAAACCTGAACATTTGTATAAATCTATATTTATCCAAAAGATTAAAATCATTATCGTTCTTCTTGACAATTGTTTTCGCCCTTTTAGTCATCCCAAGCCAACTCCTTGAGTACTTTTGTACTTTTTACCTTTGTGTCTCCAGCACAGAGTCTAATAGCATAAGAGTCTGATAAATGTTTATGGAGTAAATGACAGAATAAATGAATGGAGTGATTGGACATTTATTTTTACATCTCACCTGAAAAATGGCACTTTCCAAAGATATAAAGCCCTTTGGCCATGAGTGTAGGCTTAGATAAATTATGTATTGTTATTAAGTGTAGCCAGCTAAAAGTTTTCAGATTGGAAGTTAAAATAATTAAAAGAAAAAAACCAAACCAAAACAAAAAATCCCAAACACCATATTAAATGAGTATATAAAATAAAACTTAATTAACTCAGCCTTCCTTCTCCACTATAAGGTAGGAGAGAAATCAAGCTATGGAAGGAAAAGTTTTAATCTACTTAAGTACATGATTAACTTAATTTTGTAATCTTGATCATACAGGTTTTTTCAAAGCCCGTGGCCTACTGAATTCAGAAATGCACGCCTGTTACTCCTAAACTTGGGTATGTGTGATCTGGGTATGTTATATTTATTAAAGGAAATTCACAATTTGAATGATCAGCCTTTATGTTTCAAATGTTAACATTGTTATTAGTCACAATACACTTCATCTTCATCAGTATATTCCTCTTTAAATGCCAACCTCATAACATACTTAAACTGTATAAGGGCCACTAAATAGAGAACTAAAAAGGAACCTCCAGAATATTTTTCTGAAAATAAAAACAGTTCAAACTTTCTCCTCCTGCCTTACTTCACCTATATACCTGTTCATATATGGAGTTTTAAATAGCTATATTGAAATACTAGGTTAAAATTCTCCCATCTCTAAAAGGGATGATCTACAACTAACAAAAAAGGAGGTTTTTCCTGCTTCCTTCCCTCTTCTCATTCTCAAAATAATGTCCGCCTACTAAAGACTGGAATAAGACTTTCGTTTTAATTTCAACTGAAGCAAATGTTATAGTTGCGTTACTACACTACAACAACAGGAAGCAAAATTACTCATCCATTCCACTGAGATATCTAATACGAGACGATTCAACACATTTTTCTCCCTTCTTAAAGGGTCCTATGTGATAGGATTAAATTTTGCAAATTCCAAAATACATTTATGATATGGGATTTAAAATTTGAATCCCTTTGCCATTCACTTTAGTTTTAAACAGCTTGTTTATCTTCTTTCTGCTAGCACAAAATTCAGTGCAGAAATAGAAACCAGATTTCTTTACATAGTGGATTTCATGTGGTTTCCACATTTCTCCTGGCAGTGGATTCCCAGCAGACGTTCATCTAAAAAATTCCTCCTTGAGTGATTTTTAAGTGAGATGGCATCTGTAGTATTTTGTGGCACATTCTAAACACACGCTCAAATGCACTACAAATGGCCTACACACTGTGGCATTCTATATTGCATTTTTAAAGTCTTTATATAGGTAAATAAAGATTATGTAATATAATCTAAGAAGGTTATTTTTAGTGGTCTTGATTCTTACTTAAGAAGAAATCTTTTTGACTCTTTCCTTTTAGGAAAATATCAGATTGATCAATACATGTTTATTCCCCTGATTCCCTTTGGGAAACCACTGTGGGCATAAATAGAAACTATAGGCATGACCCCTGCCCTCAAGGAGCTTATAATCAAGTTAGAAAGAAAAGATATCTTTCTAGTCAAATGATAGTTTAAGAAGAATCGGCAGAGCACAAACAACAAATAGATGAATGAACAGAATGGACAATAAGGTCTATACGAATTATCTGGAAATATATGGTATGCGATATTCTTCGCAGCAATGGGAAAGCTGATTTAAAATAAAAGTATAATCGATCTATAGCTCCACCATTCTCTCTCCTCCCTTCTGAATGTTTATTTTAATGTTTAAAAAAATCAAAAGGCACTGGTTCATAGAAGAATTATTTTAAAGGCCACATGGAAGTACAAAAGCAATTTAATTTAGTTTGGGAGCCATTTGTTTTTAAGCAATGCATACACAGGGTTAAATTCATCTGACTGAAAATTTCAGGAGAGGAAACAAAATCTTATTAAACAGTCTAACACATATTTTTACTGATAGCTCAATTTCACCTCTATGTTCTGAAAAAGAAACACTAAGAATAGAGGCTGGAGAGAAGAGGGGTGAGTTACAGAAAGTCTCACACTGAGCAGAAGAAAGGTGGAGAGGGAAAACAGGATGGTAGGAAAGAGGAGAAGAAAGGAACAAAAATAATGAATAAACCTGTTTTGCTGAATGCTTTTTGATCACCTGATTGAAGTATATTATGGGAAATTAACATGTATCACTGGCTTTTGACAAAATAACTAGTTTAATTAATATTTTTTGCTCCTCCTCTCTTTAAATGGTCAGGGGCACCACAAAAGTGACCGGTGGTGGAAACGGTATTTGCTATAGCACCATAACCACCTGCCCCAAGGCACTGCCATGATAGTTCTCCAAACTGTTGCCGTATGAACTGTTGCAGAATATCTTCAAAAGCATCCCAATTTATTTTATCCATATCTTTGAATCAGGCCTCCCAACCACCTCTGAGGTAGGTGTCTTTACACCATTTGACAAATGAGAAAATGGCAGAACTTGAACCAATCAATTCTGGTGCGCCTTCTTTGATAACTCAATTGAATTCACGAAAGCAAAGGTTTCATTTAACTTCAAAGAAGTGGAATTTGTTCAAGACAGATTAAATTTTGAAATTAAATATTAAATATAACTAATTAAATCTGTACAAACACTAAATCACCAAACATCTTCTGCTCTAGGCACTGAAAGACTTGGCTTTAGTGTCTTGACTGTGAATAATAATTCAAAACTTCTCTTTCACAACCATACTATATATTGGTAAGCAAAGGGAACCGCATTATGAAAATTATGTAGTTAAAACAGTTTTTAGAATGGCCTTTCCAAACAGTTTCTGTCAGCATGCATATACACAAAAAATCACTGAAACTCTTCTATATTAAATGTGAAGGAGACATGTACCGTGGGAATGGTAGTTTTAAGTGGAGAATTTGATATGCTCAGAAAACCTTGCATATACATACACAGGACAAATGCACTGAAAATGATATCGTATAGGAATGCAACAGAAGTGGCATTCATCTAAACTAGTCTGAATCCCCAACATACAATCTAAACAAAATCAAATTAAATAATAAAATAGTTAGAGTTGACATTAACTCAAATTGGATCCAACCTAACCAGTATTGTAATAGCATTACTAGGTGACCAATACCAATTATTTTATGATCTGAAGGCAAAGATGAAATTAAAATTGAGGTTGATTTATAAAAAGAGTAGATTTTACTGGAAAATCAACTCCCACTAGCTTTCTTGTTCTTTGTTAAAGGTTAAAAAAATGAGGGACTTAACTTTCCAAAAATTAACCAATTGAAACATAGTACTGAAAACATCATAGTCTGGAATCGTAAAAAAAAGAGAAGGATGTCCACTATCCTCAAACTGGCTTTCCTGCTGGCAGAAGACAGTTCCTTCTGGAAAAGCCAAAAGACTCCTTTTATACCACTTGTTCTCACTCTTGTTTTCTCTCTTCAGAAAACTTGAAAACAAACAAACAACAATTAGTGAGCTTCTCGGCAGTAACTTCACGAGGCCCTGAAAGTGCCTATGCAGGCAAGTTGAACTCCAAGCACCTACTCAGTAGTTGACACACACACTGGCCAGGAAGTACCTGAGGCCATTGCAAATATTCTCAATGGAGTACAAATCTTTCAAAGAAAAAAAAATTATTTAAAAATCTATTTGTTCTCCAGCAAAACAAGACATTATTTCAAAAGCAATAGTAATCCATTCTGACCAAGGTAGTTTCCTCTTGAAAAACCTAAGGTAAAATGGAAACAAAGTAAATTGTACCAGAGGAAAACATTTTGTTACAGGGCAGAAGGTTGAGAATAAAGTGACTGTTCCCCAAACAAAACTAAACCAATAGTACACAAAATGTGTATGTAGTTTTTAAATACAGTGATAGCTCTACGTATGTAAAAATCAGTCCCCTTAAATGTTGCCTTTGCAAAATTACAAAGGTATTTCTTACCTAATATTTCCTCGTTAACCTTCAACTGTTACTCTAAAGCTCTGACAGGCACAATTAAGAAAAAAAGAGATTGAAATGTGCCCACTAAAACTAACTTCCAAGACTACCAAAAACACTGCATGAGCTCAAGGCTTAAAAAATATGCTACTTTAAAAAGGGAAAAGAATTTATTTTGATGTTAACAATTCTCATATAGAGATGATATGTTTTACTTTAAACATAAATGCATACATATATATTTACATATGTTATATATAGTGTATATAATACATATAACATATAGTATATATAACATATATATGCTTACACATACATCATACCTACAAATGCATATATAGCTATATGTATGTATGTATCTATCTATCTATAATTAAACCAGATAAACTCAAAGGTGAGGAAGGTTATGATTGGTTTTTCAAAAAGATTCTCCAAAGGACTGTCTTAAGCAGTTTCCATTAAAGTGGTTTTAAAACAATCCTATTGTCTTTCTTTTAGAATCAAGCATTTTATTCTATTTTTGTTTGTTTCACACACTCATGATTTATTTATCCAATGAGGTTATAAACACCTTGAGGAAAATAACATACTTTCTTCCTGAGCAGTACTTGCTGTTGCTGTTGCTGAGCTTTGGAATCGCCAGGCCTCGGAGGTCAGTAACCAAATAAAAGTTGAGTGCCAGGCCTGTTCTAAGCTCTTCTCACACATTAACCCATTTAATCCTCAGAAAACCCTATTTTACAGATGAGGAAACTAGAGCTAAGAAGAGTTAAGTAATTTGCCAAGGTTGCATCATAACAAGCTGTGGAGCCAGGATTCAAACCCACACTGTCTGGCTCCGGGAACTCACACTGCACTGCCTCCTTGAGCTTCTGCTTCTTCATCTGTTACCGTGCAGATATCCTACCCTTCAGGGTTGTTGGATTAAATGATATCACATGTGAAAAACACTAACATGGGGCCTGGCATAAGATAAGTGCTCAAAAAAAAAAAAAGTACTAAAGAAACAAAACAAACCTCTAAAAGCATAAAACAGTATATATTCCTTTCTCTACAGCTTTTGCACTGCAGTCCTGAGCAGCACTGAAGTGATACAGTATGATTCTGTGCAGCAAATTGAAACCATTTTTGGCTGATTAATAACTCAAATAATATAAGTGCTTATAAAGATATGTGATTAATACTCATTTGCAACATGTAAATAACCTTTCAACATGAACCAATTTATATACCAAGTGCTTTTTTTGAATGTCAGAGTAAAGCAAATTCCCACAGTGGCATGAATACAAGTATTTTAATATGGTCTCATATGCCCCTGGAAGCTTGAAAAAATTCTCTGGAGACTGAGCAGAATTGAGAAGCCAGTTAAAGTATCTATAATGTATACAACTAAATAGATTTATGTTGGATCAAAGTCTTTTAGAAATTCATGTTATTTGGGTTTCCCCATTTGCACATACCAGAGGATTAAAATCTTAAAATAATGACAACATGCTATGTATTATACAAGTATGCCTATCATTACTAAAAAACTTGGAGCTTCTAAAATGACCTACTGCATAATTTCAGGTATTCTTGATAAAGCAAAAAGCTTCCCTTCACACATATATTTCATTGTAGCCAATATGCTTAACTTGTGCCCCCATCCACAGAAAGGGTAATTTCTCTACCCCTTAAAAACAGTAGTTTCTGAGTCTTAATGTGACATATATACAGATTTTTTTTTCCTTTGAGATATGCATATTCATTTTTGAGTTACACTAAGGAAATAAAACATTGATGATGCCAAAGAACATCAAGAGTCAATATTCTAAAATTGTCAGTGACCTGAGGATACCATGTTTCTCTTGTCCAAGTGAGCCAGTACTCATTTTAAAGTCAGATTGTAATGTGGAATTCAATGGAGTTCATAGCACATAGCATTCAGATGATACTCGCCAGCTTTTGAGGGTTGAAGCAGGCAGCAGACTGCATTCCTAGTATGCTCTCACTTAAAATCTGCCTGAAAAGGCCAGCAACAATTTTCTAATTCGTTTATCTTGCCTTCCCCTAAACATTTCAAGACAGTGCTTCGAATTTTACTGGAGTCATAAGTCATATATTTACCTTCCGGTGACTGGTATTCAATAGAGCCAGAGTTTGTAAGGTTTGTCTGCTGGATGTATTACGTTACTGAAATATAAAAATGGCTGCTGTGCACGCCAGTGGTTAGTAAAACTCAAAGTCGTAACATTATCTTTCTCAATTGATTTGAGGAAAGAATGTTCATAAATACATACTGTTTTTGGTTAGGAGCTGATTTCTAAATAAACAGACTCAGCAATGGAAATTTTAGAGACAGGCAAAACAAAACATGCGTTTGTAAATGTACATTTTAAAATCAATTCTCTCACAATCTTTGCCTTTTGCAAGCTTTTTGAAGATTGTAAAATCAGTTGCATTCAGTTTATGATTTATAGCTGTTCTAATTTAACTTCTTTTTCAGTCATTGAAGGAAAATCTCTTATTCCTCGGGAATATTTCTCCTCTATTTTACAGACTGACTGACGTTGCATCACTGCCTAACAAGGCACTTCAGTGCAGTGATTTGAGGGCAGCCATTTGTTTGTGAGTCAGGCAAGGGAGGAAAAGTGGAAAGCTTTGCCACAAGAAATCTCCTAGCCTAGTCCTTTGGGCCCTAACAAAATAGGAAATGCAGATTAGGGGACTGCATTGCTTCCAATAAAAAAAAAGCGCTAATCCACACAACATAAAGCCAAACTAAATGAGGCTATCTTCCCTAATTTGCAATGAACTGAGGTCAACTAGATTTTTATCTCAGCTACAAACTGGGAAGGAGAAAACAGCAAGAAAGGAAACACCACAACTTGGTTAGATCCTGCTTTTCACACAAGATTGTATGATTGATAGCTGCACAGGATGCTTCCAGATTAGAAGGCAAAAAATAGGCAAGGAAATATGGTTGGCCCAATGTTCACATTTAGTTCAAAAAGAATATTTCAACCTGGTACATAGCTGCAGTACACATAAATAAAATGTTAAAATTGCACTATGTTTTCCATTTAAGATAAAAAAATAAGACAGCTTTCACTCTTGAGCTATTAACATGATAAAGGTTTGATCAGAAGCCACACACATACCATGTAGCTTTTACTCACTCTTTCAACAGTTTACTGAATGGCCTACTATGGGCTAGTCAAACAAAATATAAAAATATTGTCCCTGCCTTCAATTAGCATATATTCTACCTGGGAAAAAAATTCAAATATGTGAAATAACAGTACAGTTAACATTTCAGTACAAAACTATGAAAGGGGAGCAGATAATTGACATTTTCATAACAGGAAACACAAGTGCTGTAAGAAGTCAGTAGGGGAAAAATGTCTCTGCAGGCTGACAATACGCACAGGCATTGAGTTAGAGAAAAACCTGAGTTCTGTCATTTACTATAGTCTCATGAAATACTACGCTTAACCTCTTTGAGCCTTGATTTCATCATCAATAAGATGGGAATGATAATAATATCTATACTATAGGGTTATTATAAGAAACTAATATATTATATGTGAAAGGATTTTATAACCTGTAAAGAAGCTATAAAATGACCATTGAGAAGGCGGTAAAGGAATCATGCCAAACTGTTACCATTAATGTGGGAAGATAGAAAGGGTTAGGAAGTTGGAAGGGATGATGATTAACTTTTTCTTTACATACTTCTTTATTGTTTAAACTTTATAATGCCTGTGCATTAATCTTGTAACAAAAAATTGCAAAGCTATATAAATATTAGCAGACATATGCATATCTGGATATCACAAAATAATTGTAAACACTAGTAACCCTGCTCCTATGTAAGTACACAGAAATAAGCCTCAGTCCTGATTTCAACTTGAGTATTTCTAAAGTCATAAAAATTTGCCAAGCTTGGGAATGACAACCAATTCAAAAAGTGTTTCCTTTCCATAACATTTACAAATACAGCAAATTTTGTAGTCACTTAAAACCATCCATTGATTTAATAATCACTTTGGTCCACAACTTTTGAAACAAGCAAGTTAAATAATTTTAGTTCCTCAAAGTCCAGTCTTTGTCATGTTTAACTTTGTTTTCTAGGGCCCAAGACATTTCAGATATTCAACTGATAACTTTACAGACATAGGAAAAGTCCTCAAGCCACTTCCAAATCAATGCCAAGGACTTTCCACAGCAGCATGACAGACTTTTTAGACTGAACTTGTTCACTGATTAGTATTCCTAATATTATACCTAAGTGTGAGCACTTTGAGGGCAGGAGTCAGATCTTAATCTTTATACGCTGAGTCCGTGGTATTGTGACTAGCACATGAGTAGGCAAGAATAAATATCTGTTGAAGGAAAGATAACTCTAAAACACTTTAGTCAACTGGAAGCCCAAGGAGACAAACATATATTCTAAGGCTGTAGTTCCCAACCCCCAGGCTTCAGACCAGTACCGGTCAGTGGCCCATTAGGAACCAGGCTGCACAGCAGGAGGTGAGCGGCAGGCCAGCCAGCGGAAGCTTCACCTGTATTTATAGCCACTCCCCATTGCTCACATCACCACCTGAGCTCCGCCTCCTGTCAGATCAGCCGAGGCATTAGGTTCTCATAAGAGCTTGAACCCTACTGTAAACTGCGCATGTGAGGGATCTAGGTTGTGTGCTCCATATGAGAATCCAATGCCTGATGATCTCAGGTGGAGCTGAGGTGGTGATGCTAGTGCTGGGGAGCAGCTGCAAATACAGATTATCATTAGCAGAGAGTTTCTACTGCACAATAAATGTAATGTGCTTGAATCATCCTGAAACCATCCTCCCCACCCTCACCCCCTGCCATTCGTGGAAAAATTGTCTTCCATGAAACCTGTCCCTGGTGCCAAAAAGGTTGGTGACTGCTGTTCTAAGGGGAACACAAGCTTTATAGCTGTTTCTGGAGAAAATCACTTAAGATGTTTCAAAAACTGTAAAGATAAATATAAATTTAAGTCCCTCGATTAAAACATCATAAAATCCCTATTTGGTATAGATAGAACCATTTGAGAGAGTATAGATGTACGAACTAAGATGAAATCATAGAGCAGTCTGATCAGAATCACCTTTCATTTGCTTTAACACAAACTTCCAAGGCATGTTTCATCGATATAAATAGAAGTGGGCAGAAGAAAGGTTTTTACCATTTGTTGCAGAAGCAGGCCTACACCTGGAATTCTGGATTCCTGGTTGACTGTTAGCTCATATGCTCATAGCTTCTCTGTGATGATTTAATGTAAGTAAACATATAGACACTTTAAAAAGGATGGAGTTGGCATCCACATGTAATAAGACTATTAGATCGTATTTAGTCATGCTTAACATTATTTCCAATAATATGCAAGCAGTGACGGGAAAAAAAGGGAGTTGAGTCATACTGGGCTTGCTCAAGCACTATGGAACAGGCCTAAAGACACAAGTATGGAAGCAAAAGTACAGTGATATGAAGTAATTTCTCTGATGACTTAAATTTTACTGATGAACTTAAATGTCTCTATGAATGATGTACCTAATGCAAACCTCTTTGTTCCATCCTCAGATGCCAGGTAATTCATTTTTAAATTATTCAATCTTCCTCATAAGATAACCAGGGCTTGTCAAAACTTTCGAACTCTTTAGTGGTATGTTAATTCAAGAGAAGCCATTTTATGAAAAGCGAATGCTTTGAGACAGTTCCCACGTGAAGGTTTTTAAAATATTCAACCCACCATATATAAAAGAGGTATATTTTTGTACTTGTAAAAAGTATCGCAGAAGGCCAGTAGAAATGAATTACTTTGCTGTAATTCTTTAAAGAATGCTAAGTTTCTTGATTTGGTTAGTCAAATTAAATCTGGAAGCTACCTAGAAATTTTCTCACATTTTGATCTTTGGGAAGGCAATTAATCCAGCTCATGTTTGAGGCAACTCTAACTTTAATTAGAATTCTGTGGAGGGAAAGTCAGAGAACTGTATATCCAGAATATTCGACAGTATAAATAATTGAAAACAGCCACAACAGGGGGGGAAAAAATGTAGATGCCAGTGGGCTGTTATCTTACAACCTTTGGTCAAGCGGTACTTGGCAAATTTCAACAGATTTAGTTAACCAGAGATAAAACTAAACAGCAGAATAACATGAAAACAAAACAAAAGCACTAAAACAGAATCAGCAATTACCAGTGAAAAACAGTGTTATACCTAACAGCATGGATCTATCAGAGGCAATTTGTGAGGAGACCAGAATCGTTATTTCATAGTGGATGCTTGAAATCCAAATTTTAAAGTTTCTTTAGGTCAAGCTATAGCACGGCATTCAGAGAGCCAGCCAAAATAGCTGAGGGAAACTAGGAAGGGCACATGTGGAACTAATTACTCATGTAGAGGCCATGACAAAGAACATTTCTCCAGACTTTTCATGGGGGCTTCACTTTCAGGAAGTTGCTATAATTACTGTTCAAGTCTAGAGCAGCCTGCAAGCTGCTGACAGATCCAAGAGACAAGAAGGGAGGGGAGGGGGAGGGGAGGGGGAGAGTGGGGAAAGGAAGGAAGGAGGGAGGGGAAAGGGGAAGAGAGAGAGAGAGAGAGAGACAGAGACAGAGACGGAGAGAGAGAAACTTATCTGCCCTTTTTGACGAGTGAAATACCAGAAAATAAAGTACCACAGGAAAGCTCAAAAAAGGTTTCCAAATGAGCTCTGCCTTTCAGTGTTCCACTTTCTGTTTACTATTTTATCTACCCTCTATCTTCAAATTACTTCTCTAGCCTGGGTCGGAC
The DNA here is from genome assembly GCA_023783475.1 of Daubentonia madagascariensis. Classification (NCBI taxonomy): domain Eukaryota; kingdom Metazoa; phylum Chordata; class Mammalia; order Primates; family Daubentoniidae; genus Daubentonia; species Daubentonia madagascariensis. Next base: position 31,421,034 of record JAKFHU010000978.1, read on the forward strand.
AGTAAATTTGTACTTCTACACTAGCTCACTTTCAGTTGGCCACAGCAGAACTGTACATCTTGACTCTTTTTTTACAGCTTTTCCATACTGGGGCCCACTTCCTGCCCAGTTGAGGAAAAAAATCTGGCCTGAAGATGAAATGACTGCTTAACATTACACTAAAACATCTGGTACCATTTTATGCACAGACCCATGTCTGAGAGCAGGCGATTCTAGCGGTCTCTCCAGCGGCACAGCGCATACCCAAACCTCCCCAGGGTGACATCATCCCATATATGGACTCTCCAGCCCAGCCCTCCCCCTTTTCCTGGTCCTAAATTCATTGCCAGTTCCCCAGTCTGCAGCAAATGTGCCACGTCAAGACTGGAAATCACAGCCCTTGAGTGTGTCTCAGTCAGTGCAGCAGAATTCAGGGGGGAAAGGCGAAGGCAACCCCTGGTTCAGGAAGGGAGGCTTTTCCTGAGGACTGGGAGAGGATTTCAAGGAAGCTTCTGGAGATCCTGCTCCGTCGCCCCAGTGTTCAGACTACCTGTTCAGGACAATGCCGTTGTACAGTAGTCTGCACATTGGTTAGACTGGGCAAGGAAGAGCAACGCCACGGACTGCTGGGGACAAAATGGGCTGTTTCCAAGGAGAAGACATTTGTTTGCTCCTTTTTTGAATCTCATATCCAGTGTTTTTCTTCACAGGTTTTGCACACTAGGGACCAAGACGCCCTCGGGGACACTGCCGGGAAAAGACTGCTGGAGGGAAGACCAGCGGGGTAAGGCCTTCTTGACTGCTCACCTGGTCTGTGACCAGGGTACCTGGGTGGGAAGCCCATGATTTGCGTTCACATGTGAGAGAAACAGAGGTACCTGTGCAATGGATAGCGATGGATTTAATTTTAAAAGAGCAACAGTGTATAACAAGTTACTATGCTTTATGCTTTTTGATTTCTGGAGATTGATAATTCAAATATTTCCTTAAGTTTAAAGGTTTTCCCACTTCAAAATGAAATATGAAAAAACTCACTCCAGATACTTAAGAATAACCCAACAAGGCTAGTTTTAAATTGTTGAAATTAATAATTCAGAGACTTAAAAACTCATATGGTTGAGAGCTGTATGTATAACTTTTACCATACCAGGATTGAATCCATTTTGCCCCAAGGTAGAGAATACTTGCTATTTTTTAAATGCTATACGGACAGTACTTTTCTGAATATTTACTTATATAATATAAATACCAGCAATAATGGTAGCTAACAATAAAAGAAGAACCTTCCAAGTTTTGCCCAGCAGACAATGAAGATGGGACTTGCCCAGAGATGAGTTCTGGGCACCACAACTTATTGAGTCAGCAACTGAATAAACCAGGGAATAGAAACCGCTGTCTTTAAATATCCCAATATGTATCTCTGTATTACATCTTTTAAAAATCTAAGAGTGGTTGATAAGGGCTGCTCAGCTGAGCCCTCTTTCCTGCATTTTGCAATGCCTCTACTTCTCCAAGGATTTAAAATGATAAGGTGCTTTGTCTAGAAACCCACTGATAAAAAAAGAATTTGTAAACGAAGGCAGAAGTTTTCTTTGGTCAGTATCCAGCTATCCCGGAGGTGAAGGAGGGTGGGAGAAGGGGTAGAAGGTGGGAGGGAAGAAAACCCTGAAGCTGAATGAAATCCTAATAGAGAAAATAATAGAGAGAGTCTGCATTGCAATGTGATCTGAACTTTAGAGGTGGGTCTCCCTTAAAGAAAGGTCTGAAAAAATGTTACTGCCTCACCCCCAATTCCCTCAACCTCTACTTATTTCTACCCCTCAACAGGTCTATAATGAAAACATCTGCTCCTCTGTAGGCTTTTATGCAAAATAAATGTAATCTCTTCTGTACTCCTTTAAACTCCATAGAGTTAGAGTGGTCCCTGAATAAATCTTTTCCTAAATTATACATTTTGCAACAATTCAAAAATTGACATAAGTTCCCTTTTGTAAGACAACTTATTACAAAAGGTTCCCCAAGTTTTTCTTTTGTCAAAACAGTTTATTTTAAAAATTACCCTCTGATCACCCTAAAACTTGTATAAAGAACACATAAGTATTCCCATGTATTCGTGGTTTTTGGTTAAAATATAAACAGGAAGGAGAAATTTAGCTATCTTCACTTAGATGATCCAATAAAGTTATTCTTTCATTTTCTATTTTGACTTGGAGAGTTCCATATTAGTTATTTTTAAAAGAACAGTGACACTTTAAAAATCTATATAGGTTCTTTTACCTAGGAAAACTAAAAAAAACCTATTGGGTAACTTACAGGAACTTATTTTTTCAAGAAATGTATTTTTACTAGCTGAAACAATTACCAAAGAGAAAAGATAGCTACAAGGTACTTTGGCAATGTTTAAGTTTTCTCAAATTTTCTGGTTTTTTACTCTACAAATGATTGAATTTCATAACTTGCTTTCATTTAATGTATATTTAACTCAAATTTCTCTCTTCATGTTACATGGTCTTTTTGTTTCAAAGAAACTAATCCCTACTGGTCCCTCACCTATTTTTCTCCCTCAGGATGACTTTTAGTCTGGAAATAGAAGGGACACAGGGTGCCCCTGGTGTAAGTAACAGGAGTAGAAATATAAGAATTACATAGTAAAGGGGTAACTAAGGAGCCGTGCACGTGCTTGGTGAAGTCCTAACAACCCATTTTTGAGGCAAACTTTTAACAAATGTAAAGGAATAGCACTTAGTTTTAAATCGCATGAGCTAAATTAAATATCAAAAGTAAAAGCTCATTTTGTAAACCTCTGCTGAATAAAGGCAGGATGGTAGTTTATGCTGGTACATATGCCCACATTTATACACATATATCATAAAACAGCCAAATCTATCTCCAGGGTAGTTAGAATAATGTTTACTTTTATTTTGATATTACTTTATAAGGAGATATACAAATATTTTAGGAATCATGGAATCTATTCCAGAGGAACCTAACCAACAGTGAACATCTTCAACTAAAACTACCCCTGGATATAATGGTAAGTGTAAGTATTAAAATTAAATATTGTACATGGTTATAAAGAGAAAATTGTTTGCAGGGTCTGTCCAAACAGTACTTCATAGAAATGTCATAATTATTTTTCATTTCAGCATATGGATGCATGGTAAATTAGACTAGGTACTGGATTAAAAGAACTTTTCCTCCATCTAAGAGAAAGGAAATTCAGAGCCTTAGCTTCAACACCACGACTTCTTAATTGGAAGAGGGTCAATATAAAACAGTGTACATTTTCAAACCTATTTTTCTTTTAAGCCATAGATCTCAAAATCAAAGAAAGTTTGTTTACAATGGTACAAAGTTTCACAGTGATAACTTTCCTGCAGTTAGTCAATAGGCTTAATATCCTTCCTGCTTGGCATTCGGGCTTTCAGCCCAGATAATATGTTTATGTTTTTAAAAGACCAAAATATACTATCTACCCCCACCTCGCGCCTACAGACCACCCAAGTATTTCACTCTGTGGGAAAGAGTTTAGGCATAAAAATCCTAATGAAAGATTTTTCCCCATTTTTTTGGTTGAAGTTGTAAGCTGTTAAAAGATATAAAAAGCACAACTTGATAATGTAAAAATTTCACTCATCTACAAGCAGCCATGCTCATTAAAGAGAAGCCCAAACTTTCAATTACTCTATATGGGATCTGCTCTTTAAAAACAATTCATTTTACTCCACTCTAAGGAGAATAGCCCACTCATCACAATAATGTCCAAATAATAACTAAGAGACCATCACTCAGAAATCCTGGCTTAAAATAACTAGAAGGTCAGATTTAAACCTGAGACAGGAAATTCCTGAGTTAAGATTGAAACTTTCTTACTTCAAATTCCTTTTCACTTTGGTGTCCTGCAAATTATGTAGATATAAATATTTACCCATTTTCAAAGATCTCTTAGTAAGGATTTTTTAATCAGTTTTAATAAATATAGATAATGAAGTAAATTAAGGAAAATAATTAAATCTTCATTTTGAATTTCCTGACTTATATGGCAACCAGTTTCCTGGAGTTGCTTTGGTTTAATTTTACTGCAGAAGACTTAGAAGATAATTCTTTTCCTGCATTTTTTTTCTAAAGAAATAAAAGACAAAAATGAAATAAGGTGTAATAACCACATTAAAAATTACATGGTATGATAATAACATAAGTAGCTCTTTTACATTTTAGCTAATATTTTAAGTGATAATAAACTAACATTCACCCTATAGTTTGGGAGACAGAAAAAAAGTCTTAAAATGTTTTTCTATCTTTCATCTTTTTTAACAAGCTTAGGGGCAGGTTCAACGTAACTATGAAGTGTGCATATGCCGCATACTCACTATATTTAAGTTTTTAAAATCTATCAGAAACATAAATTGTACAAAATCCTTATGAGTAGAAAAATCATTTTCAGCAATATTTTTTTCTCCCTGAAAAACTTTTATGGTTTTTCTGGCTCAAAATTTTTTTTTATATCTTGCTTTAATAAAACTGCTTCATATTAAAGCATAACATATAAACTCACAAATATTTCTTTTTATTTTTTCAGGTTGCATGCATCATTCCCTTAATTGAGCAGAGTTAACTGGATCAAATAATTTATGGGAGAGAGAGGAAAAGCTATACAGAATTATGATAATTTTTAACAGTATACTTTTTGTAAGTGAATCACTCTATAATTACTTTCTGTTGCACTGAATGCAGCAACAATAACAAAATAGTATTTTAAAGTACTTCTTTTTTGTATACTCTGACCTTGTAATTATTTAAATAGCAGCCAATTTTATTCTGTCAAGAAAAGAAAGTTCCTCTACTCTGAAGTGAGGCCAGAAACAGAATCAGAAATTTATTTTCTTGAAAAATTACATAAATACATAGAAAATTGCACTTATCAACTCTTTGTTAAAACATTATTATATCTGATCACCGCATAAAAGTTCAGACTTATAGCAAATAGTCATTTTTTCAATCTCTAAAAACAATTTTGCTCTCCATAAAGTTTTGATTCGCTATTTTCTCAGAATTTTACAATTAAACATAAATAACAAACTATCTGTTTTCCTTAAAGTTCTTTGAAAAAATTCCTAAGTATACACTCCTTGGACAATAATGTGATTTTTTTTTTAAGAAATCCTACTTACTGGAATTTTGACTATTTGGATATTTTGATTTTAAAAGGGGAGAACAATTTGTTTAATACCTCTACAGATGTGAATTGATGATTTATATTAAAATAATCAGTAAAATTATTCTCACCTCACCAGAATTAAGTTTTATGTCTGCATATTTAACACAATTAGCTCTTTCTTCTACAAATTATAAGAAAAATTTCCAATAGGTCTGGTTTTAATTTTTGGATAATAAACTAATATTCACCCTACGGTTTGGGAGATAGAAGAAAAGTCTATCTCCCAAAATGAATTTGAAAATGAAATTTCCTTTTCTATGTTTAAGGTACTATTTTGTAACTGTATTGTACTGTGTCCAAAACACATTCTGAGCATCAAAAATATAACAACTTTTTACCCTTTTACCCTTTTGATATCCTTTTTGGCCCTTTTGATTCATGGCATGGCCCTGTAGTTAATTAAGAAGTGGATAACTTAAGCCCACAAATTTGATTTTCACATCCACACTTAGAAACTTTGCATTTAAAAGGAAAATGAGAAATTTGAATAAATTCTTGTTGTTTAATATAGTACTGGTAAAAAATATATTCCCTTGTAAAATCCCATTAAAGCATCAGATACCAAAGTCGGCTGGTCGGGTTGCCAAATACATTAGGCTCATTAATTATTTTGAAAATGGCTGTCGTTTACATGTAAATGATAATTTTCTTTTTCATGGGCAAGGTTATGGTACTTATCTACTACAAGAAACATGTATAAACATAGCCTTTATCTGTAACTCAGTATTAAAATATGCACTTTTTGCGAAGAGGAAAAACATCTGGTTCAATTACTCTGAACTCTGACTGCATGTGGGCCAGTAATAATATGAATTGGATTTAAGAATAAACCTTGTGTTTAATCTTTTTATTTCCTTAAAATTTTAATGTGAGTTTTTTGTTACACAAATTATCTGTGTTAGCACATTTGGAACAAATGTATAAGTGTACTTTCTGAATAAAGTTAAAAGTCTAACTTGTTTTTAGTTCCATAATGTTTTAATGTTTAATTCTATTGTGTGTTTTTCTCCCTTTCCCCTTACTCTCCAAAATCACCAAATCTGGAAAACAGGCTGATTGTATCTGTCTATGAGCAAAGGAAACCTGAAGGAACCAAGGGCCTGGCTGGACAGAGTTGTCATGTGTCTGCCTGTCTACACTTGCTGTGCAGAACATCCGCTCACCTGTACAGCAGGCACAGACAGGCAGTCACATGACAACCCAGCCTGAATGACAACCAGCCATTGAAAGAAAGCAGCCCTCACACCATAGCATCTACACCAAGAGCTACAACCAAAATGAGGGGCTTGGGGGCCTGGGGTTTTAATCTGTTGGTTTAATACTTAACTCGTATGTATTAATATTATTATTTTATTTTGATTCAAATATTAAAACCCACCAAAAGTAAAGTGAGTGGTGCCTATGAAATATAATAAAACCCATTTCTGAAAATGTTCCTGTGCTTTCTATAGTTCTCTTTTCCTAATTGTTGTCAGTAAATCACTATCCTTGACATTTATGATACACAGCTTTGCAGAACCCCGTATCAATATTAAAAATCAATATAACAGAACAATATAACCTCAGTCTGATGCTTGATAAAGAATAAATTATTCTAATATTTTGAATCCACAAACTAAGTATAGTTTTCTATATTGTGACTTTTTTTTTAAGGGGAGGGGGCGGAGAGAGAAAGGAGAAAAAGGAAGAAAGGATAAAATTCCAGAGGATCAAGTGTTTTGAGTTAATAAACTCTGCCAGTCTGGGTCTGGATAAAACATAGTGAAAAGAATATAAATAAATTTCCAACAAAATTTTCAAATGTATTAAAATAATTGCTTCTTCTCTTTTCATATATGGAAAGCTGAAGTTGAAACTACAATATTTCCAAGTTGTTGATATACACAGATTTATTACTGTGTTATTGTTTGATTAAGAAGGGGCTACAGTTCTAGAAGTGAAATTTACAGAGCCAATGCATCCACTTGGAATATATACTTCCATTTACTGTAAACTTTCAAACTCTTGAGATGTTCAGGCAATTCAATATTTTCAAAAGCACAAGGAAAGTGGTTAACAGATATGCAGTGTATATTTTGCCATATCTTTTGAGAAAGTATGAAAATTTCAGTTTATGCACTGTTAACTGCAGTGAAATTACCAGGGCTGGTTTTGTACATGAATATTTCAAACACATAAGGGTAAAAAGTGGGAAGATGGATAAAATTAGAAATTTGTCAACTTTGATTTGGTTCATTGACATATTTTAACTTCAGTATTTAAAATTAATTTTCATCTTTCTTAGAAAGATTCTGGCCAAGCTTAAAATATCATAACACAAGGCTACTAAAAACTTCTTTTTAAAATTTAATAATTAGACATTTTAAGTATGTATTTTGAACTAAAGCAAACTATTTTCATTCAGATATTTCATTTTTAAAATGAAAGATTTATTCTTAAGGTTAAGAGCCCCCATGAGGTTCAAAATTTCTGATTTTGTGATATTTTAACCAAACCTGACACTATAATTTCTTTAAGAAAAAAAAATTGAGTGATGGGGCAAAACTATGAAGCAAAAAGTATGATTAAATCTAAATGTCTCACATTTAAATGATCTCACCTTATGGAAATATGTCATCTGCTAAAATTCACTTCTGCTTCTGCCAGATACATTGTGCAATGCAGCTTTTTACCTTAAATAAAAGTCCCATGACTAGCAAATAAAGTCCTAAACAATACTTCACAAAATGTAAAATATAAACAGGAAAACAAATAAAAATGTTTCAAGGAACATTAACATAGTTCCACCCAATTTTCAATGCTTTATACAACCTTCTGCAAATGCTGCCTACAGGAGTTCGTGTATGGAATCATCCTATCAGAACCTGCAAAGCAGTCTCAGAGGGGTGCTGATCACTCTCAGAATGAGAGAACATTAAAGAGACTGCTCTATTCTACCCAACTCCAAAGGGAAAATTAGGAGGGCAGCAGAGACATCCTAAAGTGAGACATTCTAGGATAATGTTTTAAATATTTTTTTCCTGAAAACATAAGGGTAACATCTTTTTTAAAAAACATTTTTTACTTAGCTCTCAAAAAATGCTTGGCTTTATAAATATTTTAAATTCATTAAATGAGACACATCTTAAAATTTTATTCTTCTGGGAAAAAGTAATATAAAGGGTAATTTTGTTCTTCCAGAATAAACTTTTGAGTAGGACAAACAACGCATATAGGGGGGTGGGTTTGAATCTAAACATACTTTCAATACATTTAGAAAAATATTTGCCATGATGGTTTATTGAATAATATTTTTTTCAAAATTATAAATCTTTGGATAATACCAGAACATGGAAATGTTTGCATGAAATAATTCTACATTAAAAAGCTTAACACAAGACCGTTTATGTATGTGAAAAACAATTATGATCATGAAGAATTTTAAGTAACACATTCATTGGGACATTTTTGTAAAAATACCTACATTTTGACTAAAACAGCTCAAGAAGGAATGTGATCAGTGTTCACAGGGTCAATGCTGACCTTCTCTACCACAAGCAGCATGCAGATCTAGCAGGAAATATGCACAGTCTTAAAAAGTATAAGTAGAAATGGAAAAAGAGCTGAAGATTTCTATAACTTCTTGGTCTCAACTTTGACCATCCAGGGATATAACTGTCATTTTGTTTCCTATTACTGAAGTTACTTACGTGTGTCATCTGTTATAGCTACACAATAAAAACAATACTAAGTAAATATCCCTATAAGGGAATTATATAATCTCCTTATCAAGCTATCCAAACACTTCAACCCACAAAAATGAGGCCTGTAATTTCTTAAGAGTCCAAAGAATGTCCTTATTTCAATGCAGATGTTGGATTTTCTTCAATAGTGTAAGGTTAGTACATTTCCATTGGAAATGCTTCTGTTGTATTATTCTAGTCTCTTAGGAGTATCCCGTTATGATTTTAATCTTAATGTTGGGCTACAGAAATAAATATTGACTAAGTGCTTTTATTTTGCATAAATTAGCAGTTCCCTTTCTTTAGATATTTTAACTTTTTTAAAATTTATACATTTATACTTTTTTACACATTTCTCATTGATTTTAAGAAAAATAAGGCTCTTTTCTCTTTGAATCAGAGTATCCCATTCTCCTAAAATTCATATTTTAGACATATGTTAATGAAAAGACACTTTTTCCAAATCTGATTTTAAAGCATTAATGTAAAATTATCTAGACCAAAAATCCTTTTAAAATGACAATTTCTATTTTATCCTCACACCTTGATCTTTTCTAAATCCTTCCCAAGAATGGTGCAACATATATTTGCAATGTGTGAAAATAACATTGGGAAATTTATTTTCTGCTTAAATAATCTTTAATCCAGGAAGTCACATTTATATAGTCAGGGGAGAAAAAAAAAATCCATTAACCTTTAATGATGAAAATTAACAAGATTCTGAGACTATCTACCTCTAAGAGTAATTTTACCCTGAAATTCAATAACTTAATTTAGGCACTTTATATGCCAAGACATGGTGAATTATTATGCTACATTTTTTCGTTTACTTGCTCAATCACGCCTTCATTCAATCAATATTTAATTAGTGCCTCCTATCAGTGCTGTGTTCCCCGGTGGTGGAACAGTGAACTAAAGGATGGCTCCTGGTCACAAGAGGCTTACAGTTTGTAGGAACACTTTGCACGTGTGATGAGGTGTCATGTCAATTTTCACCTTCTGCAAAACCTCTGAAATCCATTTCTTTCTATCAATTTCCACCAGCTCACCCCAGCCCAAGCTACCATTATCTCTTACATAGACCACAATAGATATAAAAGGCAGTAGATTTTTTTGTTTTGAGACAGAGTCTCACTCTGTCACCTAGGGAACAGTGCAGTGGTGTCATCATAGCTCACTGTAACCTCAAAGTCCTGGGCTCAAGCATTCCCCTGCTTCAGCTTCCCGAGTAGCTAGGACTACAGGTGCACGCCACGATGCCCAGCTGATTTTCTATTTTTAGTTAGTAGAGATGGGGTCTTACTCTTGCACAGGCTGGTCTCGAACTCCTGAGCTCAAGCGATCCTCCCACCTTGGCCTCCCAGAGTGCTGGGATTACAGGTGTGAGCTGCTGTGCCGGCCCAGCAGTAGCTTTCTAATAACTCTACAATCCAGTTTTGTCCTCTTTCAATCCATTCTCCACAAGAAAACCAAAGGGATTTGTAAAAAAATTCTAATCTGATCATGTGACTCTCCAGTTTAAAAATTTCAAAGGTGGGCTGGGCATGGTGCCTCACGCCTGTAATCCTAACACTTCAAGAGGCCAAAGTGGGAGGACTGCTTGAGGCTAAGACCAGACTGGGCAACATAGTGAGACCCCATCTCTACAAAAAATTTTAAAAATTACCCAGATGTTGTGGTACACACCTCTAGTCCCAGCTACTCAGGAGACTAAGGCAGGAGGATCACTTGAGCCTAGGAGTTTGAGGTTAGAGCGAGCTACGATCGCACCACTGCACTCCAGCCTGGGGGATAGAGCTAGACGCTTGTCTCTAAAAAAAAAATAGACAAAAACAAAAACAAACAACAACAACAGCAAAAACACTTCCTAAGAACAAAATCCTAATCTTTAGGATTTAGTCCCTTTCTCTCTTTGCCTCAGGCACACTGGGCTTAATTCTGTCCCTTGAACTCATCAGCCTCAATCTTGTCTCAGGACATTAACACAAATCTTCTCTAACTACACAATTTAAAGTCCCCCTGTCCTGTGACTTCCATCCCAGATACTTTCTGTGTCAACACATCACTGGCTTTGTTTTCTTCACAGCCTATAATCAGCATCTGATAGGTTTTCCTGTCTGTTTGAATGTTTTCTTTATTGGGAAATATCCTTTGTAAGGGTAGGTATCATGAATTCTTTGCTAACCACTTTATCCTTAGTGACTAGGATAGTGCCTGGTACATAACATGTGCTCAGAAAATATCTGCCAGGAAGTGTTCAGGAAGTTAATAGCACAGCACTGACACCAAACAGCTGGCTAAGTTACTCATTGTTTTTGAGCCTTAAATTTCATCTCTAAAACAGAGAATGTAAATAAGGTGCTCTGTGTCAGGTAAACTATAAATACTTGATGACTGTTAATCATGAAGATGATGATATTGATCACCAAGATCATCATTCAGATCGAAAGCTGGCTTCGTGAGTGTAAGCAGGTATGATGAACAGGAGGAATGCCATTTACAATCACAACTACTATACAGGGAGCCTCTTGCTACCTGGAAGGCCATTTGGTTTGGTTGAGCATTTTGACTAGTTTGGATATGCAAAGAAGCCTGCAGTGAAGGCCAGACTAGATGCTGAGAGATGAGCTGACATATATATATAATAGAGTGAGAACCACCCTGAGTTTGGGGCATTCCAGACTGACAGCATTGAGGGGAGAGTGGGAGGGTGAAGAAGAATGAAGCCAATATACTGTTCTTGGCCTGCACCAGCCAAAGGCTAGAGCTGCTAGTGACACATCCATGTGGGATGTCCACAGGCTAAAAACTGCTGTGCAGAAGGGCATCTAATATCCTACTTGAGGTTATTTGAATGGCCATATAGCTTCCCCAAATCCTTAGTAGAGATAAGTAATACAAATATCCTTGTATTATTATTTTGATAGAAATAAAAGGAGTTAAATATTTTCTATCCCAGAGCATAATGGGATGCATAAGGACACACAAGTCTGCATGTCCAAGCTCTGTCCTTATCCCCCCACAAACAGCTACCCCCTCACCACCCTACAGGCCTCAGGATGCTCACATTGGCACAGCGTCCTCTGGAGGATGAACCCAGGAAAAGACTCATGCAAAATCTGGAGATGAGCTCAGGGCCCTTTGTGCAGCAAATTCCAGAGTCTAGGGGTACTGCAGCATGATCTAGAGAAAGGGACAGCAGGGCTTGGGAAAATCTCTTTGGTGATTATTTGTAAACAGTTTAACTCTGTGAAAGGAAGATGTTCTTTTTTTTTTTTTTTTTTTTTTTAAGAAACAGGGTCTCACTCCAGTTTTGAACTCCTGGGCTCAAGCAATCCTCCCATCTCGGCCTCCTGAGTAGTTGTGACTACAGGCACGCACCACCACACCCAACTAATTTTTTTTCTATTTTTTGTAGAGACAGGGTCTCGCTCTTGCTCAGGCTGGTCTTAAACTCCTGGCCTCAAGCAATCCTCCCACCTCGGCCTCCCAAAGCTCTAGGATTACAGGAGTGACCCACCACACCTGGCCTCCTATTTCTTTTTATATTGAAGAAAAGCCCCAATCTTGGAACAATGACATAGGATAATATATAGTCAAGTAGATAAATTGTGTCTACCATAACCACACTGTATTATAAAGACTCCTTGACCATAACACGTGGAAACTTAACACAGCCTAGGACACAGATGGAAACCTTTCTATTGAGGTCATCTATCAGTAACATTACAAATAACTTTATTGTCTTGCAGAGTACTGGTTCAAAAAGTACAGTCCACGAACGCATGAGGCAGTTAATGCATCCATTCAAAAGTCAAGAGTAGGATGGATAGAGCTATTCAGCATGGGGAGAAAGTAGAAAAATGCTGGGGGTCTTACTATTACAGTCATGCCAATTCTAGCTTAAAATTATTACACATGTCATCATGCTAGTGCCTCTGCCGTCTTGAATAGGTACCATACAGTTTGGTATCATCATCTTCAACTCTTGGTTAAGATGTAGGAGAAACTACAGGCTGGAGAGGAGACAGCATGGAAAGTCTCACTGAAGAAATGGGATCTGAGTTTCCTCTTGTTGTCTGAACTTTATCATTTTCTGCTAAGAAAACCCAGATCCCACATGTCCTGTCTCACAACATGGCATGACAAAAATTTGGAAATTAGAAGACATGTGAGTCAGATGACATTATAGTGGGAGGCTATGGTGTTACTTGCCGTGTCAAGAATAAATATACCAGTGTGATACCAGGGGTACTTATTAGTATATGATTTCTCAGAGTCCTAAAAAAGTCCCATTGGGGCGATTTGTTGAGCAATGGTCCCCATTTGGTAAGTGAGAAGACTGAGGCTCAGAGAAGTGAAGTTGCTTGCTCCTGCACTGGCAGGTAGTCATAGTAACCCACACCCTCTAGCACCTCACCCCTTCTAAGGCACCAAACAGATGCTCCATAGGGTCTTTTGGTCAATTAATGTTATCCTAAAAAACAGTTTGAGCCATTGTTTTTAAGTCACAAATGTAAGTCATTTATATTTATTATAAACCTGTCAAAAGTTAAAACGATACTTATATTCATATGTATTGATATAATATGCTATTTATTAAACAGCCATTTATATTATAATGAAAACATACCAGTCTAATTATATAAGTAGGAGGAAGACAGAACACAAAAAGTATGACAATCCTCTATGAAAATTTGAATAGAAATTTATCATTGAATAAATGAATGAATCTACAACTAACTTAATATTTCCTGTGTCTCATTTGCTTGATTAAGAAAGGTAAATAGTCATGTAACAGGATTTCCAAAGTGTGTAGGTCCTGATGTGTGTATACAAACAGAGTACAAGTACTCAACTTACCCACAAAGTGGCTCCAAAAATTCAGTTAGTACTCAAGCTTATTTTCACAAAGGGATATTCTAAATTTGGGGTTCTCGAGGCTGCCCACAGAACCACATTTAATCCATATGTAGTTGAACTATGGCAGCAAGACTTTTATGGAATTTAAGCATCATTTAAAACATTGCTGCTCAAGGATGAGTATTCAAGAGGCCAGAGATGGATCGTTACCTCTAAACCCCACCCTTCTGACACTGCCTGCTTGACCTTCTTCCCCATACCCTCCCTTCCAGCCTCGACTCCCAGCAGACACTAAAAACTACATGTTAAATACTAGCAAAGAGCAAGGATCAGTGCTGTCCCCTCCCTTCTGCCCTGGCAGCAGGCTCAGAGACAGAGTTCAGTGGCAGAAACCTCTGGCAAGAGAAGCAAATGGAGCAAGGTAGAGAGCCACCGTGGTGGTGGCGGCCGAGGAGTGGGGAGGGGTGAGTAATGAAGAACAAGATGGCTCCAGTGGATAAGGCTCTGCTCTGCCGATACAGACAACTTGACAATTTAAAGATTGTGGTCACTCTTGAGTCAGGCATTAATATTTTGAAAATTCCCTATCTTGTTTCTTGAGCAGAGTTCTGAAATAGTAACACTAGCTAATGACTCAAGTGTAGCTGTGTGTAGCCCACAGATCTGCTGGCTAGACCATGAGTGCTCCTCGCCACCAGCTACGTGACCCAGGGCAGCCACCGTCACCTCTCACCTGGGTCACTGTTAGAGTCTCCCAGCTGGTCTCCCTTCTTCTACTCTTGCTACCCCCACTCTCTCCATGCACACATCCCATCCCACACATTACACACAACCCAGCAGCTGGAGTAATCTTTCTAAATCATCAATCCAATCATGTCACAACCTATGGGAACACTCCAGTGGTTTTCAATTATCCTTGAAATAAAATCCAAATCACTGGGTAAGGACTGATAAGGCCCCTACCCAATGGAGGGGGGGCTATGCTTTTATTTCCTTCCTCTTTCCCCCACTGTTCCTATGCTCCAGCCACGGGCCTTCTGTGGGTTTCCATCTGTGGGGATTTCATACTTACTGTTCCCTCTACCTGGAATGTTCTTCAACAAAATCTGCACAGCACATCATTTCAGTCTCTGCTGAAGTGCTACTTCCTTCTAATCACCCAAGCTAAAGACCTGTCCCTCATTACTTTCTCACTCATTGCCCTATCTTATTTGATTCCAAGCACTTAATATCTGATATTATATTATTAGCATACTTGTTTGTTAATTCCATAGAGCAGCAGCCTTGTCTGTCATTTCCTTTTTCCTGAAATGATCCACCCTCCACACACATACCTTCAATAAAATGTTCATGGCACTCAGTTCATATGATAGCTGTACACATTTATTTTCTATTTGTTGTAACCAAGTACTCGTGAGGGAGCTTCAGCAGCAGCAATTTTGTAAAAAGTCATCCTGAGTCTTTGGAGGAGGGGGGAGATGACCGGTGGCCATGAGCTCACCAAGCTCTCAAGTGTCCTTCCTTCCCTACAGGGAGAATCATGTGCCTCCTAATGGACTCATTTCAGGACCCACACATCAGACAAAAGAACTCTAAATCCACACTCCAATAGCAGTAGTGACTCCAGAGTCTTCCACGTCGCTGGTGCTAAAACCCAGGAATAGGTCAACGCTGAGGTGCCTGGAAATCATCTTAATAAATCCCCTGTGGGATGAGGTTAACTTGGACAATTCCAGGCATCTCTGGGATTCTTGTCTACATTTGTGGTTGAGAGCATAGGGTCTGGAACCTGACAGCCTGGGTTCAAATTTCTGCTTTGCCACCAACTAGCTATGTGACCATGGGAAGTTAGTTTTCCTTGCCAACACGAAATGTTCTGCAATAAGGGAAACTGAGTCCTGTAGAAATGACTTTTCGAAAGGTTTTTTTCTTTAGTTTTCTTATCTGAAAATTAAAGATAATAATAGTATTAATAGTATCTATCTTTAAGGTGGCAATATGGGTTAAATGAGTTAATTAATATACATACAAAAACTAACTATTACTATTATGATTCCTCAATAAAATCTTTTGCATGCCCATGTATAACTGAGAAAAGTCCCAAGACTGATATGTATTTAAATATACATAAATGATCATCTAAATTCTTAGGAAAAAAATGTATCTAAGAGAAAATATCTTAGAGCAACTGAACAGCAAAGAAGATAATCTATGTACTGATTTTTATATCTAGGGAAGTGTCTCAGAGCTCCCCCAGCTGTGATCTTTAAAACTAGAGCCTCCCACAGAATGACAGGGATATCTAAGCAGCCAGTACAGGAAAGAAACCATTGCTAATCCTCACATTGCGACTATCACAATGACCAATTCTACTTTAGACTCTGGTCAGTGATATAAAAATTTAAATATAAGCTCTTAAATAGCAATTTTGTGTGGACATTTCTATAGGATTTAATTTCCCTTATTGCAGAAAATTCAGTGGCAATCAAGCAATCATACAATATTTTTTCAACACAGTATTACATACAAAGCTCTTGGGAAACGGAAAGAACTATATAAGACATGAAACTTTTCCTCCAAGAATTGACAAAGATGCCTTGTAATGTTTTCACAAGAAATCAAGCCAAGATAGGAAGGACTCAACTCTGAAACACATCCCTTTATAGCCAAATAAAATTGAGACAACCTCACCTGTACATAGCTTTGGTATTACAGAGTATTCTTATCTAATGTTTGCCTATTGCATTATAAGTACCAGAAAATTCTCAAGTCATACCAGAGCTATTAAAATTTTTTAAAACATAGTTTAATTTCTATCTGTACACTCCCAAATTTAATGGTATCACTTTATAGTGCTTAAATGGTTCTGTAAGACTAATATGACTTTTTTTGCACTTTTATAGCTATCATATTTACATGAGTAGTAGGTCACAGGACCAAAATTATTAACATCTAACAAGAACCAGAATACCACAATTACCATAATTCATACTTTTATATAGATATCAAGTTCTCAAAGAACAAAATTAGTAATTATCTGACACTCACTTGAAGACTAGTGATATGGACATTCTCAAAAGCCTTTCATTTGAGACAGATGTCACAGCAACAATTCCAAAATGCTTTATTAACTCTGCATCAGTACTATTAATTTTACTCTTAAGATGTTTTAGTATCTTGGGTCTTTTCAACACATTATTTAATGAAAATTGCTTCACTGTACCAGTACCTTGATGTTATTATAAAGAAGGAAGTTTCCAACTCCTGATCCCTAACTCCACTTCTTCAAGTAAACAAACATGACTACACCAAAAACTTAAACAAGAAAAGAAATTTGAGGGGAAAATTATAAAATTTCAAATCTATGAGGAAAAGACAGTGCTTTTTTTTAAACAAGCATTCTAAGCTAAATCTCCCTGAAAGAGAACCACTGGTGTCTCAACATTATATATCATAGTAATATCAATAAATATAAAATTAGAAACACTTCACTAAGAAAGCTTTGTCACTCTCTGTGGCTTACCTCATCATCTTTATACCAAGACAAGCTTTCCGCAGTAAGGACGAACCAGTATCCCTTGGAGCCCCCTTTCATGATGCCAATGTTGCTGATGGTCAGCCACCCCTTGCGAATCACCTGCAAAAGAGTAGAAATCGGCAGAGGTGTTAAGTTTTAACATAAGCCAGTGGAGACTACAGGTCTTGGACTAGGTGAAGTTAAAAAGCAGATATTAATTGCAATAAGAACAGTATTGTTCCTCCCAAGCTCAACTTCTATTGAGCTATTCAAGATAATTTATCTTCCAAAAGGGCAAACAACCAGAGGCAAATCTCTCCTGTCAATCAAAATCTTGGACTCATATGGATGCTGGAAGCAGAGTGACTGAAACAGACAGGAATGAAATGAGGCAGACTAATAGACTTGTGCCAGGCGTATTTATGGCATTGCTGCTACAATTAAAACACATTTAGTTGATTGGATGAACAACAGACTTTCCATGCCCACTGCCTCTTTTCCCCTTCCAAACTACTGGCCCATTTGTTCGTCTGGTTTGCAGCTCATTAGGATTTCCACCAGAGACTGGCCAGCAAATGGTAAAAAGAAGAAACTCAACCCAACCAATTAGCTCCTTGTTAATAGCCCCCAAGTAAGGCTGATTAAGGGAGAAAGCTGAAATAATAAACCAAAATGAAATGTGGGGGTTTTTTAATGGCCTCGATTTAACCATGTACTTCTGGTTGTTATTTGCCATACTAAAAAAAACCATGTAGTATCTTCATAAAAATCTTTTTACAGCTTTTAAATTTTAAAACATTAATAACTTGGATTACAGATTTGACAGAAATTATTTATAAAGGGCATTTAAGGAAAACTGTATTTTTTCTCACAGTTGTTATAAAGTTAAATTCTGTTTTCCAGATGGCACAGTCTTTCATGTCCTCTAGACAACTTTGTCATTATAGAACTAGAAATGAAATACTATATAGAATTGTATGTTATTGTCCTAAATGTCAAAAATTGTCCTATACTGAAACATTCAATATTCCAGAGATCCTGGAATGTTAAAAAATTACTTACTGAATGACTGTCAGTTACTAAAGTAAGATGAAAATACCCTAATAATCAGATTTCATTTTTATATTGCTAGTAAGTTTTCTAGTTGAAGAAGGAAGGCCAATCCTAGGGAAAATTATGAAATAAACCAAAGTCCTTATTGTTGGTCTTCCAAGCCTCCCCACATGCCCAGTTCTTACCACCCTTGATTCCCTGTTTCAGGATCTCCCAAGTGTCCATTCTCCTTTTTAGGCTCTGTTGCTTTTATAACCTCCATATAGAATCCCTTTCAGGTCCAGACTAAGGCACTTTTCTCTGTGGTTCAAAATTATCCCTTCTTCTTACTCTCTACTTCAGAAAGGAGAAAACAATATTTCTCAGAGTATGGTTTCTACCAGCTATGTTATAATCATTGGGATGCTTTCTAAAAATACAGATTCCTGAGCCACTTACCAGTCTGAATGAATCAGAATGTATATATATGAAACCTGAGAATCTACATTTTAACATGTTCCCAAGTGATTCTTATTCCCACTGGAGTTTAAAGACCCCTGCATGCATACATGCAATTAAAACTTCATTTTCCTTAGAGCAAATGATCACATCTAATTTTTAGTAAGAAGGAGCTGGTTAAATTATTTCATCCTAAGATCATGACCCACACTACCAAGGCTTACAAACAGCATACTTGTCTTAGTACTTAATGAAAGTATACTGAATATTTCATTTTATCAGGTATCCTCAGATATAGAAAAAGTTTTCCAGATACTCCACAAATTGCAATAAGCTAATCACCATTTCATCTACTGGTAGAGCAGGCTAGCTCCATCAAGGAGAGCCATGAATTTAGTTCAATAAACATTTCTTAAGGATCTACCATACGTCCAGATGAAAAAAGCATGATGATGCCACAATCTCCTGCCCTCAAGAATCTTGTAGTCTCTCAAGACCCATAAAGACATAGTTTCAATATAACAGGACAGTAAGAAATGTATGCCAAGGAAGAGAAAGAGAATTCCACACAACTGGGAAGTTGTAATGGACTTGCCTTGAGGAGATGGCACCTCAGAAGAGTCTGGAAGAGGAATAGAATTAGTTAGGTCAAGAAGTTGTTTGCCTGCCTGTTTGTTTATCTGTTTTCCATAGAGAAGGACAAACAAGAACAAAGTTTGAAAGAGACACTTAGTGTAGAAGATGTGAGTGGGAATAAAGTTGAGGCTGGAGAAGGGGTGAGGCAAAGCTGGAGTGGAACCAGTTCAGTGAGACCCCAAATTTCACTGATCTCACTCCTCTGACAGTACCCAAAATAAATTTCAACTACACATCCCTAACACATGTATATTTATTTTAAAATGATATATATTGCCATTGTGTTAATAAATCATGTATATTATATAGAAGTACATGAAGACAAATTTGAAAGTATGCTTATGGATCGGTAGAATAAACATTGTTAAAATGTCCACACTACTCAAAATGATTTACAGATTCAATGCAATTCTGATGAAAATACCAATGTTGTATTTCACAGATCTAAAAAAAATAATTCTATGCTTCATATGGAACCAGAAAAGAGTGCAAATAGCCAAAGCAATCTTAAGCAAAAGGAACAAATCAAGAGGCATCACATTACCAGACTTCAAACTATACTACAAGGCTACAGTAACTAAATCAGCATGGTATTGGCACAAAAATAGAGACATAGACCAATGGAACAGAACAGAAAACCCAGACATAAAACCATCCACATACACCCAATTGATCTTTGACAAAGCAGACAACAATGTACACTGGGGAAAAGAATCTCTATTCAATAAATGGTGCTGGGAAAATTGGATAGCCACATGTGGAAGATTGAAACAGAATCCATATCTCTCACCACTCACAAAAATTAATTCAAGATGGATAAAGAACTTAAATGTAAGACATGAAACCATAAGAATTCTAGAAGAAAATGTTGGAAAAACTTTTCTAGATATCAGCCTAGGCAAAGAATTTATGAAAAAGACCCCAAAGGTAATCACAGCAACAACAAAAATAAATAAATGGGACTTGATTAAACTAAAAGGCTTCTGCATAGCCAAGGACATAAATAACAGAGCAAATAGACATCATACAGAAAGGTAGAAAATACTTGCAAGCTATACATTTGATAAAGCAGCACTCCCCAACATTTTTGCCAGCAGGGACCGGTTTCACGGAAGACAATTTTTCCATGGACTGAGGCAGGGGTTGGGGGGGATGGTTTGGGGATGATTCAAGCACATCACATTTATTGTGCAGTTTATTTCTATTATTATTATATTGTAATATATAATGAAATAATTATACAACTCACCATAATGCATAATCAGTGAGCCCTGAGCTTGTTTTCCTGCAACCAGATGGTCCCATCTCAGGGTGACAGGAGACAGTGATACCCAAAGTGTGTTGCTTATGTCCAGTCTACTCCGTAATCTCATTTGATTGCTGTCACTGCAGAAAACCCTGCTTCACAAAGATAGGATGTTGGAAATGGAAGCAGGCTTTTCAGTGCTCTTGTGGCAATCTCAGGATATTCTGACTTTAGTCCAGAACATACAGAGATTTGAAGTTGTCTCAGACATACTTTTAAGGCCACTGTCATTTGTGATCTCCAGCAGTTGATCCTCTTCTAGCACGGACAAAGTTGACTCACCTGGCTTATTCACAAATTGGTCGCGGGTCCATTCCTTCCCAGTTCAGGGGTCTTTTGTGGTTGGGAAGTAATGCTCAAACTCTTTTGAAAGCTGAGCTGGTGATCATGCACCAGCTGGGAGAAGGAAGGCCCTGGCTCAGTCTCTTTCAAAATCTCTGCTAATGTTTGAAACATGTCAAAAATCTCAATGTTCACATATCACCCCTATAATTCTAGTTTGGCTTTGAATGCAGCCACTTTATCTGCCGACTTGAACACAGTTGTCGTTCTCCCCTGAAGTGACAGATTGAGTTCATGAGTAGGTTGAATATGTCACACAACTAAGCAAGTTCTGTGACCCATTCTGTGTGACTGAAATGTGCTGCCAGTGGTGACTGTTTTTCTAAAAGAAATCTCTGGAGCTGCTCTCGTAACTCAAAAACTCTGGCCAGTGATCTACCTTTAGAAAGCCATCTCACTTCTGCGTATAAGAGAAGACGTGTGTGTTCTGCGTCCCTCTCCTCACAGAGCTGCACGAACAGATGTGAGTTAAGGGCATGTACTTTAATGTGGTTGATAATTTTAATCACATCCTGAAAAATCTTGTTTAGTTCAGATGACATTTTTTTGGCTAGCCAGCATTTCTGTATGGATGACACAATGCATAGACTCATGTTCAGAAGCGACCTCCTGGACCCGAGTAGTGAAACCAGAAAGTAGTCCAGTCATGGCAGCTGCTCTGTCCATGCATATACCAACACAAAATAACCAATTCCATTTTCCTGATATATAATCATTAAAAGACTTGAATAGTTCTGCAGCTGTGGTGTTGGTGGGCAACAAAAGCACACATAAAATATCCTCATGCACACCCTCCTAAAAAATATATCGCACAAAAACAAGCATTGTTGCCTTGTTGTCACATCAGGTAGACCTGTCAACCTGGATTGCATACCATGGTGACTCATTAAACTTCTCTAACCATTGTGCTTCAATATCCTCTGCTATTTCATCGATTTGTCTAGTTAAGGTGCTAGCCAAAAGAGGAATACGTGCCACCTTTTGAACCGCTGCCTCTCCTAAAAGTTCACAGCAAATGTCCTTCACAGCAGGCAGGATCAACTCTTCACCAATACTAAAGGGCTTCTTAGCTTTAGCAATGCGGTTAGCCACTGAGAAGGATGCTCTCAGTGCAAACACATTTGATGAAGTGGTAGCCTTCAATAATTGCTTCTGTTCTTTGTGGTCACATTTTTTTCTTTTGAAAAACTCCAAAGGCTTCTCTTTTAATGCAAGGTGCTTGGTCTCCATGTGGCAAAGCAGTTTTGAAGGTTACACAGCTTCGTTGGATAGCCAGTCGCCACATATTATACAAAGCGAGCTTGAAGAATGTGAATCACCTGTTGCAATGAACCCGTAATTTAAGTAGGACTCTTGGTATTTTCTTTTAAATGCAGCTTTCATTTTGTCGGCAGTCTTAGAGTCTTTCCCCGTTTTCAAAGAAGCTCTCCAGCAACATTTGTTTTTTACTCATTTTTGCTAGGGTTAGCTTGTGGGCTACCAAAACTGTGACTGAGACAAGTGTGCAGTGCGGGAAAGAGGTGCAGACAGAAGTGATAAATAAATTAATGGGTGGGCCACACATGGACTAAAGTAAGTGTCAGATTCTGACTTAAAGCCTGCCACCAGATGCAGCTGTACAACTGAAGTACATCAACTCACTTGTCATTATAAAGCCTGCCACCAGATGCAGCTTAATTGTCACTTGCCACTCACTGATAGGGTTTTGATATGAGTCTGTAAGCAATTGATTTATTATGGTCTCTGTGCAGCCAAACCTCTCTGCTCATGATAATCTGTATTTGCAGCCAGTCCCCAGCACTGGCATCACCACCCCAGCTCCACCTCAGACCATCAGGCATTAGATTCTCATAAGGAGTGCACAACCTAGACCCCTCACGTGTGCAGTTTATAGTAGGGTTCGTACTACTATGAGAATCTAATGCCATTGCTGATCTGACAGGAGGCAGAGCTCAGGCAGTGATGCGAGTGATAGGGAATGGCTGTAAATACAGATGAAGCTTTGCTCGCCTGCTGCTCACCTCCTGCTGTGTGGCCCAGTTCCTAACATGGCCCAGGGGTTGGGGACTGCAGTGATAAAGGACTAATAACTAGAATCTACAAAGAACTCAAGCAAATCAGCAAGAAAAAAATCAAACAACCTCATTAAAAAGTGGGCAAAAGACATGAACAGAAGCTTTTCAAAATAAGATAAACAAATGGCCAATAAACACATGAAAAAATGCTCAACATCACTAATCATCAGGGAAACCCTAATTATTATTATTATAAAACCACAATGAGTTATCACCTTACCCCAGTCAGAATGGCCTTTATTAAAAAGTCCAAAAACAATAGATGCTGGCATGGATACAGAGAGAAAGGAACACTTATACACTATTGGTGGGACTGCAAATTAGTACAACCTCTATGGAAAACACTATGGAGATTCCTCAAAGAACTAAAAGTAGACCTACCATTTGATCCAGCAATCCCACTACTGGGTATTTACCCAAAGGAAAAGAAATCATTTTATCAAGAAGATACCTGCACTTGAATGTTTACCACAGCACAATTCAGAATTGCAGAGATGTTTAATCAACCCAAATGCCCATCAATTCATGAGTGGATTAACAAAATGTGGTATATGTACAACATGGAATACTACTCAGCCATAAAGAAGGATGACTTAATGCCTTTTGCAACAATTGGGATGGAACTGGAGACCATTATCCTAAGTGAAGTATCTAAAGAATGGAAAAACAAACACCACATGTACTCACTACTAAATTGGAACTAACCGATGAGCACACATGTGCATAGAGGGAAGTAAAACTCAACAGAAATCAACCGTGGGGGAAGGGGTAGGAGGGGACGGGTGAAAACCTACCTAACGGGTACAATGAACAATATCTGGGTGACAGGCACTCTTATAACCATGACTCAAGCATTATAAAAGCGACTCATGTAACCAAAATTATTTGTACCCTGTAATATTTTGAAATTAAGAAAAAAAAGAAAGCATGGCATAAAGATGAAATAAACATTTTAAACATTTTTTAAAAATTTTGTGGGGAAAATGTATTTTATTTGTTACATCTATCACTTTATTATTGACCTCTTGGGGATACAGAGCAGGGGTGCTGGCACCAATATATATAATAAATATGAATCTAAGATGTTTTCTTATTTTCTAGATAAAAATACTTATCAGTAGATGTCCTACTATATTACCCTGCATTCCAAAGGATCTTGCACGTTCCCTGGGACAAAGAAACAAGGATATATAATTACCGGGCAGTGAACTAAAGCTATGATGTATAAGGTTGAAAAGAAATGAACCCACTGAAGAAATCCCTAGTATATAAAATCAGCAAGACCTATGGAATGGATGAGAGGGGAATTAGCAAAGGTAAAGACTCTAGAACTAGCATAGTAGCCACTAGCCACATGTGGTTATTGAGCCCTAGTGACCAGTTTCAATTGAGACGTGCAATAGGTATAAAATGCACACTGAATTTTGAAAACTTAATACAAAAAAAATTAAATATATCATTAATTTTTAAAAGGTATTTCATGCTGAAATTATAATATTTTACTATATTAGGTTAAATAAAATCCATTTTAAAAATTAATTTCACCAGCTTCATTTTATTTTTTAATGTGGCTACCAGAAAGTTATATTTACATATGTGGCTTGTATTATATTTTTATTGGACAGTGTGCTGTTTTCGAATGATTCTGAAACTCTTGGAGCTACCAACTTTTAGAACCAACCATTCTGAAACTCAGAAGGAACAGAGCAAGAGGACCAAGTTTTGGAAAGTGGAGAGTTGACGATGAACTTGGCCAAGTCCATGATGAATTTGAGGTAGCTGTAGGAAACACACACACAGGTGACCTGACCTCTGAAGCAAAAGGGAGAGGTTAGCACTGGAAGCATAGACTTGCAAGCGCTCAGCATATACACTGGTGGCAGATAAAACTCAGCAAAATCGCAGTGGCTCAAAGGGGAAGCCTGGGGGAATACCAACATTTCAGAGGTGCTCACAAAGGAGTCTGAAAAGGAATGTCAAAGAAATAAAAGCAATAGGGTCATGGAAGCCAAAGGCAAAGTGAATTTCAAGGTGTGTGTGGTTGGGAGTATGTCAAGTTGGGCACAGAAAAGGGCATGACAGTACAATGCAGACATCACAGTGTCTTTAGCTATGCCAGTTTCAGTGTTGCAGTGGGATGAGAAGTCAGAGTTCACTGGGTTGAAAAGTGAGTGGGAAGCAAAAAATGGAGACAATGACTGAAGAGAACTCTTCCCAGAGGAGGGTGGAAGACAGAGTTAAAACCAAAATAGGGCACAGAGTCAAAGAAAGTGGTGGTGGTTGTTGATGTTTGGTTTTAGGTTTTTTGTTTGTTTGTTTGTTTTTTAGTATGGGCAACAATTCGGCAAATTTTTTACTTGAGAGGAAATAATTAGTAGAGAGTAAGATGTTGGTGATACAGGGAAGATGATAACAGGACAAAGATAACCCGAGTGATGAGACGAAGAAAACACGGAAGAGTCTAGCTTTGAGTAGGAACAGAGCTGCCCCGTCGTGTGAGCCTGGGGCAGGCTGGGGGAGTGAGGGCGATGTAAGTCCTTTGTGAGAAACAGAGTAGAAAGTTTAGGAAGCTTCGTATTTGGTCTTTCCATTTCTCTTTACAAGAAAAGAGACAAAATTATCTACAGGAGAGTGCAGGTGAGAAGCTGGAAGGCGGGAGGGTAGCGATGCCCCACTGGGACGATCTACAATTGAGTGAGCGTGAACACAACTAGAATTGGTTTTAAAAAATGGCTGAAAGCTGAGGATAAAGACCAAAAACTTGCAGGGACACAATCAGCATAGATGTGTTGTCTTTTTCAGCAGCATTCTGCACACCTGATGTAGAAAAGGAGAGGATAAACAGGAACTGACCCAGTGTTCTGAATTTCTGAACCCACGTGACCTAATTACAGAGGTATAAAGGTGTCGAAGGTTTTGGGCAACCGAGTAATTCAGGTAAGCCTCCATTCAGTCTAGGCCAGGCAGAGCAATAAGGCCAAGGGGTGCTAATAGAGGGGTAGACAACAAGAAGATAAAGGGACTAAGGGGCCAATGAGGTCAAAAAAGCAGAGACTATGTAAGTAAAGGCAAGAACTGAGGTTCTAGAGTTTAAGATGATGTGAAGCAATAAACTACTTGATCCTACTGGTACAATTGTTTCTAGAAGCATTTAATATTGTAGCCAAAAAGGATATTTATTAAACATCATTTAGTCCAGTGGATATGGTCAATTGAGCTATATGAAAATTATGAGTTACTAATAACAGTTAAAATGAAATTAGCAAAGAATTTATATAAAAATAATTAGATTCAATAGATTCAAGATTATCCCTATGACATTACAGCCATTTGCATTCCAATAGGCTTTCTAATTTGGAGAGAAAAAGAAGAGTATTATAGCTACCCTGGTGTGAGGGCACAAGGAACATCCCTTCCTAGGCACCCACAGAAGTGAATTCAGCCCTGATCACTGTCAGTAGTTTAGTTGCTGCCATTAAAAGTTTAAAAAGCGATGATCCAATCCCAGCCCTTCCTTTTACAATAGAGGAATCATATTTGTCCTGGACAGATTTGTTTTCCTAATGACAATCAGCTCAAAATAGGATTTTAGAAAGAACAATTCCGAATATACTTTTTCACTAAGGAACTGAGGGAGAGAGAAACCATGCAATGAAGGTAAAACAGTGGAAACAGATAGAAAAAGGCAGACATTCAGGAAAAATGTTCAGAACACAAGGGGTAAGAATGCTAAGGGAAAATTAATAAAAAGAAAACAAAGGAAAGTAAGTGCAGAAGAGAAGACAAAGACTAAAAATTTGAAAAGAATGACAAGACAAGTAGGATTAGTTGTAGAGTCCCTTCACAGAGAAAGGTAGAATATAAAATTAATTTGTATTCAAATTTAAAATTGTCAAAACAAATCTATCAACATTCACTACAATAGCCACTTATAGCCTCTTAGTATTTGAATATCAAATGCCTGTTTTGAGTACCCAAGTAAACAAGAACAAGGAAACCCGTAATTATATGACTAGAAAGGACCTTGAGACCTGAAAGGGCATGTTCTCATTTGTTCGGCTGGAGACAAACCATTTTTTAAAATTTACTGCCATAAATATCACCCAAGATTCTTTTGCCAAATAGTGAAACTTTGAAAGCAACTGCAAGGCAGCAATGAGAAGAGGGGAATAGCCCAGCCTCTTCTCTTGGAGGCGAGCCTACCCTAAGAGAATATGTATCCAGTTAGCTTCCTCCATGGTATAACAAAGCAGGTCTAGGCAAGGGTGGCAAAACCTACATGTTAGGGGTAAGTTCAGACCCTGACATCTGGCCAGCGCACAGGATCATAAAATTAATACACAAGGAATAAAATTACAGGGAGAAAAAAGTACATGTGGAAAAGTCTAGTGTTGCCAAAGGTCCTGAACTTTGTGAGTAGGGGGTTTTGACCTTGACCTTGCTTATAGTCAACGATGCAAGTTTTTGTCGGCTATGCAGCTGGCTTTTTTAACTGCTACAGCCCGGATAGAGGTTGTAAGCCATAGGCTGTTTGATAGTTTGATCTTGGTAGATTACAAAAGCTTATACATAGGTTTTCTCAATAGATGACTAGCTGCTTCTATAAGGGTAGTTCACACACTGCAGGGCCTACATGGGCAAATGCTGGGGAGCTGCATGGGTCCATCAAAGGCATAGCCTAGGCCAGTCACACAGTTGGTGGGGAGGGACCTATCTTTACAAGCACAGGCATCCTTAGGATACCGACTACTTGCCCTTGAATTTGGCCCACAGAGATTTTTCTAAGGTATGCCTGAGGCAAGGATTCAACTACAGAGAAAAGAGTCTTCCCATATACAGGCCTGGTAGGCCTTAGGTGGTGAAACTAGAATTATTACTTTTATACTACAAGGTAGCTGAGGTCCATATGTACCACAAAGCCCTCTTAGGTTCTAGCTTTAATCTATTAGGGCCAAGCCCAGGTAGGAAGGGTCAGATCAGCTGCCCTCGGTGCCATTGTGTCCTCCGACCCACGGCAAGGAAGGAGTTGGAGAGCTAATCTTAACTAGTGTGGCTTATTCACAGATTTACTCCACCCTGTCCCGTCCCCAAGCACACGTTCTCAAGCTGGCTCTGGATTAATTATTTAGGAAGGAGAAAGTTCCCTTAGGAAGGCTGGGCTTCTTAGACCAAGAAATTACCTAACAGGAAGCAGGAGGAGAAACACAAAAGCTAAAGGAAAGTAAAAATTGCGAGGATTTGAATATGCTGCATAGGAAAAGAAGATAGCTCAAGTACATTCTGATGGGTGACAGGGGCTGCAGTCTCCATAATTCTTAACCTTTGCAACAGACAGCTGCATTTCAAGTGTCCTTCTCCAAGACTATGTGTATAGATGGCTTTCCCTTGATGATAAGTACATTAGTGGTAAAGCTAACCTCTTAGAAAGAGATTTTTCCCAATACATTTATAAGTTCACAAACTTAAACAAAAGACAACCTGATTGGTAGACTGGTAGGACTAAAACCAGGAAGGTTTTCCGCATCTGCTGTCTCTCATTCATCACCCCTGAACGTCTGCTATGTCTGCTATGGTCGGTGGCAACACTTAGCAAACAGGTCTAGGAACATAAACGGGGTCTGGGATAATCATTTTCAAGAATAGGGAATCCATTTGTTTTATTAAATTCGGTTGATGTGGAGCTAGCACTGGGACTATCTTTTGTGTCCTACTCCTTGCATTACTTATGAAGTAAGGAACACAGGGAATATTTCAACTTGAGAAGTCCAGAATTTGTTCTTTTAGAGGCCAGCTCAGGGTGCAGGTGCCCAATTCCTCCTGGGCAAGATAACCTCTTTGGCTGAGACTGAGAGAGTAAGAATTGAGAGATGATTTTAATTTGATGTTCTACAAATATCCAAGACTTTGCAAACTCCTTTGGGAAGTTAATTTTTGGACTTTAATATCTTGGAACTTCACAGTAGGAAGGGATTCATATTTACATGGAGGACATGTCAATTTTGTTGATATTTTATTATTGATGTATAATATATTAATGATGTCATTTGCTCACTGCAGAACCTCTGATAGGCTATGGAAACAACATGGCTGACAATAATTTTAAACAAGAAATTAAATAAGGAACTAACATATGACCTTGGGTACAGAACTGGCCTTGGAGTGGATTTTATTAATGCACTGCCTTGACCCACTTCAGAGCCTTCTGTCCACTAGTGGTCCTAGGAGGATGCCCAGAGGAGCCATGGTTAGCTTTGGAGGAGTGGTTTCAAGAAGGCAGGAGCAGCACTGACAGACTGTTGATCTCTTACCCCAATGGGGGCTGGCCACACCCCTGGCTAACCACCAGCTTAAGGATCAAACCCAGTGGAATAAAAGGCGGGAGAAGACTGAGGACTACTGCTGAGGGGTGGGGAACGGAGGGAACTCCTGTTGTTTTCTTACTCATTCCACCCCAGAAGGAGTAAAGTGACTTCTCACATTGGTAAATCTGGAAGGATCTATAGGGAAGTGTAGCCCAGGGCCTCTCTCTTCCCTATTCTTGTGCCCATGCATTGTGGGAGCTAGCCTGCCCAGAGGCACCTGCTAAAAGAGGGAGGAAGATGGTCATGCCTGCAGTTTTGAGGGATAAGTTCAATTCAGGAGAATGTTCAAAGGTCTCTCTCACCTAAGACCCTCATAAGTCAGCTGACCAGTAGTTTCTGAATGCCCATGATGGACCAGGCACTATGCCAGGTGCCCTGCCCACACGATCAGGTAAGGGCCACCATACCTATGACCCAGTGTGTTCTTATCAGTGGCTGGATATACTGTGAAACATATTTTTACATCTGATGAATTAATCTTATGACAGGGATAAAGAAGCAGTGAAAAGCAAATCAGGTAAAGTATATATAAAGGGATTTAAAGAATAATCAAATTATGACACAAAATAAATATGTGATGAAATATCTGTTTTGTTTTCAAGACTCTACAAAATCAATTTGTCACCAGTATGAATGAATTAGCTCAGTGACATCTGTATGTTTGGATGTTCCTTCATGGTTTTAACTTTCTAGGAAATCAGAGTTTCATAAGTATCCAAAATAGGCAAAGAATAAAATTTGACTCCATTTTTAGAAACTGAGGGATGATAACAATAGCTAACATTTACTAAACATTACTCTGTGCCGGGCATTATGCTAAGAGCTCCACACATTATTTCTTTTAATCCACATAATGATCCTATGAGGGAGGTAACATTTTCCTACGTGATAAGTGAGAAACCTGAAATCATGCTCCTGTCTAACTGCCAAGTCCATGCTTGTAATCAGCATGCCTCCCTGTAGGAGCTTATGCACCGTTCGCCATCTTGCTCCACTCCGTGGAACACGCTCAGAGGATTCAGCCTCTTAGCACTTGACCTCTCTGGTGGTCTGATTTCAGAGCCCCGGCCCTTAACCCACAATATATACGAGGATGTGGCTACAGTATGGCTTCTAATGGCGAGCAATCGCAAACAACCCATTTGCCTACCAGAAAACTGGTTAACAAGTTGTGTTATAATCCTCTGATGTTAAATTAAGCTGAGCAAAAACATCTAATACATGATGTAGGAAAAACATTTTTGCCAAGCTGTACTCATACTGGGCAGGACCCTAGAGTCAGACTATCTGGGATTGGCTCCTGGTTTCAATACTTGCTACCTGGGAGACACTGGGTGAATTAAAGGGAATAACCTCCCTTTGCTTCAATTTTCTCATGTGTAACACGGAATAATAATACCTGTAACATAGAGCTGTCGTGAGGATCATATGAGTTAATATAGACAGGTAAAGGACTTAGATCAGTACCTATTAGTGTTATATGTATGGTATTATGTCTGTTACACTTGTTAATATAAGGATAAAAAAGACTGTAATATACATCAAAAAAATGTGATTGAACATTGATGGTAAAATATAAAGTTGTATTTATTTCCTCCTTCAATTTCCCTGTATTTTCCTACAATATTCATGTTATTAAAAATGCAGTTGACATAACATTACTGCTTGTTTAAAATAGGCAATTTCTTGAGATTCCCTTTCATGTGTAATGAACACAGCATGTTGAAAAACTGAGGCAGATTATAAGCAACCTGGTAGTGAAATAACCCAACAGCACAACATAAAAAGAAATAATTCTGGAGTAACATATGGGAAATCTCCACGATGAAAGAAGTTTGACTATTTTAAATAAGGAACTGATTTAATCGACTGACACATATTAACAGTGTGCAATAAAAACTGATTAAAAATAAGGAACCAATATTTAATACTCATATCAAATCTCCTCCCTTTTTTTGGAAGATACTGCTGCCAAAAAAATAATAGCTTTCTGTTTTCTCTGTAAAACCCGACTTCTATCTAATAACAATGGCATAAGTTTAAATTGTAACCACCTAAATAAAATTTTGTAAGCTAAACAGAACTCCAAGTTATTATTTAATGATATAATCTCACTATGTAACCAAAGGAGACTTGTCCCCCCCCCGACTTTTTTTCTATACTTCCTAAACCTACAAGGACTACTTCTATGGTGCCTTAACCATTATCCATTCATTCTGCCCTGTAAAGGCACATAAAACCTCTTCCCACTGAGTTTCTCTTTCAGAATATTAGCCCATGCTCACATCATGAGGACATTTTTCATGCCTCTGTGGCTTACTAGGCTTTTGCATTACCTTGATTCTTAAAATTATTCCTAAAGAATTTCTTCCTTTCTTATTGTATCCCAGAATTTGTTCAACTGTTTATGCATTATTTCTGCCACATGCACAGCTATTTCTGAAGAGTTCACTTATTGTATCCCAGAATTTGCTCAATTGTTTATGCATTATTTCTGCCACATGCACAGCTATTTCTGAAGAGTTCACTAAGAGTGAGCTGTTTATTCTCAGAGTTTACTCACCTAAACATCTACAAGATCCAGGCCATTAACCATGATGAAAATCAGGGCTCTACATTTTTCACTTTTTTCCCTGTGTATCCTTTCCATGTGCAGAACTTCCTTTGAAGTTAATGGGCCCTCCATGTGGAAGGGATTCCAAATGATACAAAACAGAATGAGAACTAAGTCCGTCATCTATTTCTCACGTTCAGGGATGAAAAGACATACACACAAGGAAAAGATACCTCATAATTATCAAGGCCTGAATAAAATTTAGGTACTTTACTAAAAATAATCCAGAGAGCTTCTCTAAGAGAGAAAAAAAACTCTTAGTAAATATTTATTATTTAATAGAAAATTAGTGAGTCCTTATTATGTGGCAGATAGCACACTAAAAATACAAGAATAAACCAAAAACAAACAAACAAACAAACAGGCATAGTTCCTGACCTTCATGGAACTTATAGACAAATAGGGAATAGACACTAAACAAAGTCTCATGCAGATAAATGTAAAATTACAACTGTGGTTGGTGCTGCCAAGAAATGGTTCTGTACGTTAAAAGAGCTCTGACCTGCATGGGGTATAAGAAAAGGTGTACTTGGAGTTTTTAGCACTTGAGCTAAAATCTGAAGGGTGTTGGGGAGGAGTGGGGAATGGAGGTGGCAAACTCAGTGTGGCCCTGGAACATAAAGCAACAGTGAGCCTTCTGCAAGACAAATCTGGAGAGGAGGCAAGCCATACTTGGCCATGTAATTTATGTGAAGAAATTTGGTCTTTATCCTGAGAGAAATAGGAAGCCTTTGAAGTGCTTAAAGTAGGGCAGCAATTGAGATTTGCATTATGAAAAGTTCCCTTCTACCTCTGGCTTGGTAAAGAGATTAGGGACAGGAGAAAGAATACAGGGAGATCAGATAGTTGACTATCACAGAATCCTAAGTCATAGATGACGATAACTTGGAAAAGAGTGGTGGAAATGTACATACTGAGCAGACAGATTTGAGGAATATTTAGGAAGAAAAATTAGTATGACAATGATAAATTTGATATAGAAGATAAGAGAGAATGACATGTCCAAGATGACTCCCAACGTCTAAGTTTAAAAAACTAAACAGATTGTGGAGGAGCATTCACCTGAGAGAGAAGAGGAGGACTATGCTTAGGGAGGGGATGAGGCATAAGTTCAGTGTGGACACATCAAAATATGAACATGTCAACTAGATCATTGGCTATAAAGAAGTCCAGATCAGATATGCAAATTTATGGGCATGATTAAAGCTGTGGGTATGGAAAAAATTAACTTAAAATGAGAGTTTGGTGTTTTTATTTGCCATTAGTCTATCTTCTTTTGAAAAGCTTCTGTTCACATCTTTTGCTCACTTTTTAATGGCATTGTTTGATTTTTTCCTTGCTGATTTGCTTGAGTACTTTGTAGATTCTTGTAATTAGCCCTTTATCGGATGTATAGCATGCAAATATTTTCTCCCATTCTGTAGGTTGTCTATTTGCTCTGTTGATTGTTTCCTTGGCTGTGCAGAAGCTTTTTAATTTAATCAAGTCCCATTTATTTATTTATGTTGCTGCTGTGATTGCCCTTGGGGTCTTCTTCATAAATTCTTTGCCTAGGCTCATATATAGAAGAGTTTTTCCAACATTTTCTTCTAGAATTCTTATGGTTTCATGCCTTATATTTAAGTTCTTTATCCATCTTGAATTAATTTTTGTGAGTGGTGAGAGATATGGATTCTGTTTCAATCTTTAACATGTGGCTATCCAATTTTCCCAGCACCATTTATTGAATAGGGATTCTTTTCCCCAGTGTACATTGCTGTTTACTTTGCCAAAGATCAGATGGTGATATATGCATGGTTTTATATCTGGGTTCTCTGTTCTGTTCCATTGGTCTATGTCTCTATTTTTGTGCCAGAACCATGCTGTTTTGCTTACTATAACCTTGTAGTATAGCTTAAAGTCTGGTAAAGTGATGCTTCTATATTTGCTTCTTTATGCTTAGGTTGCTTTGGCTATTCAGGCTCTTTTCTGGTTCTAAACAAAGCATAGAATAATTTTTTCTAGATCTGCAAAAAATGACATATTTTGATGGCGATTGCATTGAATCTGTAAATCACTTTGGATATGGACTTTTTAACAATGTTGATTCTGCCGATCCATGAGCATGATATGTTTTTCCATTTGTTGCTATTGTGAAAGGTATTGAGTCTCTGATTTGACTCTCAGCTTGACTGTTGTTGGTGTATAGGAATGCTACTGATTTGTGTACACTGATTTTATAGCCTGAGACTTTGCTGAATTTGTTTATCAATTCCAGGAGTCTTTTGGTGGAATCTTTGGGGTTTTCTAGATATAAGATTATATCATCAGGAAAGAGCAATAGTTTGACCTCCTCTTTCCCCATTTGGATACCCTTAATTTCCTTCTCTTGCCTGATTGCTCTGGCTAGGATTTCCAGCACTATGTTGAATAGAAGTGGTGACAGTGGGCATCCTTGTCTTGTTCCAGTTCTGAGTGGGAATGCTTTCAACTTTCCCCCATCCAGGACGATGTTGGCTGTGGGTTTGTCAGATAGGCTTTTATAATTTTGAGGTATGTTCCATCTATGCCTATTTTGTTAAGAGTTTTTATCATAAAAGGGTGCTGAATTTTGTCGAATGCTTTTTCTGTATCTATTGAAATGATCATATGATTTTTGTTTTTGTTTCTGTTTATGTGGTAAATCACATTTATGAATTTATGTATGTTGAACCATCTGTCACTAATCATCAGAGAAATTCAAATCAAAACCACAATGAGATATCACCTAACCCCAGTGAGAATGGCTTTTATCAAAAAGTCCCAAAACAATAGATGCTGGCATGGATGCAGAGAGAAAGGAACACAAACACTGTTGGTAGGACTGCAAACTAGTGCAACCTCTATGGAAAACAGCATGGAGATTCCTCAAAGAACTAAAAGTAGACCTACCATTCAATTCAGCAATCCCACTACTGGGTATGCACCCAAAGGAAAAAAAGTCATTTTTTCAAAAAGACACTAGCATTTGATCGTTTATTGCAGCACAATTCACAATTGCAAAGATGTGGAATCAACCCAAGAGCCCATAAATTCATGAGTGGATTAATAAAAGGTGGTATATGTACACTATAGAGTACTATTCAGCCATGAAAAAATGAATTAATACTTCTTACAACAATCTGGATACAACTGGAGGCCATCCTCCTAAGTGAAGTATTTCAAGAATGGAAAAACAAACACGACATGTACTCATTATTAAATTGGAACTAACTGATCAGCACTCATGTGCACAGATGGAAGTAAAACTCAACGGAAATCATGCAGGTGGGAGGGAGGAGAAGGGAATGGGTAAAATCATACCTAACGGATACATTGTACACTATCTGGGTGATGGGCACATTTATAACTTTGACTCAAACAGCACAAAAGTAATCCATGTAACCAAAACATCTGTAATATTCTGAAATATAAAATAAAATAAGATAAAATAAAATAAGAGTTTGAGTAAGAACAGAAGAGGACCCAGAACTGAGCCCTGAGGAAGCCAACATGTAATGGCTGGGTAGAGAGAATGAACCTATGAAGGAGATGGGGCAAAGGGGTGGACAGCTATAAGGGTGAGAGAAAACAGAGAATACTGTGTCTACAGAAGTAATGGAAGAGAATGTTTCAATACAGTGAAAGGATTAAAAGGTCAAATGCCATTGTAAGATAAAAGTAAAAAAATTTTTCATTGGATGTTTCTGAAGAGATAATATTCAAAATGTATAACAAGTAGTATGACATTGGCCTGCTCAATCCAAAGGGGTACTGGGGTCACAATGCTTGAACGGAGTAGTGGAGGTTCCCTTCTGTATTGGGCCTTTGCCTTGAATTTCTGGATAAAGCGGAGGTTGGAGAGTAGAGGTTGGAGGTCAGAGGGCAACCAGTTGTAACTGGTATGAAAGCATAAATAGCAGAACAACTACTGTGGCTCTGCTGATAAATGCTGGCTGAGGGACCTCACCATGTGCTGTTTCTGAGGCTCAATGCAGAGGGGGAGCAGCCACATTGGAATGGGGGGGTGGCTGATTTGAAGTTTTCCCATGCAACTCTGATTTCACATGATCGAGTAATACTTTTTCAACGTCTTCTAGATGCAAAAAAAATTCTTCCAAAAGTGCAAAAGAAAAACATCAAGAATTGGCCAATGAAGAAAAATATATCAGAGAATTAGTTTTAAAAGAGTTCCTGGGAATTTTGGCCCCAATAGTGGAGCAGCTAGATGTGTTGGCATTCAATCATTCAGGTTAAAGCTATAGACTAATTTATCAATGTCAAGTAATGAAAATTGCCATCTGATTCCAAGGTTTTGGGTTCCTGGGAAATTATACACAAATTTATTTGCCCTATAACACCTCTGAAGAAGAGTACCAATAGTATTACTAAGGAGATTCCCAATGCACTCAGATGTCAAGTAAATTTTAGCACCCAATCCTTCATAGAGAACCCACCACCATAAACACTAATGTTCTAGGAAAAATGCATTCACAGATCCCATGTGGAATCCCAGTCTCAAATCTCTACCAGTGTAAGAGAATTAGGGACCTTCCTTCCTCACCTTTGATTGTTCCCTGGAACTGAGCAGTGCAGTCTGTGAGGATTTTGACGCCATCAAGCAAATAGCTGTGGGAGACTGGGGCTTCTGCCTTGTGCAAACCA
Source organism: Daubentonia madagascariensis (assembly GCA_023783475.1). NCBI lineage: Eukaryota > Metazoa > Chordata > Mammalia > Primates > Daubentoniidae > Daubentonia > Daubentonia madagascariensis. Next base: position 31,457,821 of record JAKFHU010000978.1, read on the forward strand.
TAGACATACTTTCCTGTCAGCTTGGTCACCCCCATTCACTTTAGCCTAAGGTCCCTAGGAGTGGCTTACCAACTCCCCTTTTCGGTGCCACAATCGCTCATGTCTGGCTCGGTTGTCTTTCCTCCTCTGGCCTACGGAGGAAGTGAACACACCTCACAATTTCTGCCTTGCCCTTATGCCTCAGAACCCTTTTCAGCGTTCCTAAGGATTTTCCTGCTAGTAATTATAAGGGGACAAAACAAAAGAGCTCATTCTTATAAACAACCTCTTCCTCCTCCCTCCACTCCCGATACATTTTGGCTTTCAAAGAAAAACCAAAGTTGATACTTGTGGGACTGTGAGTCACAAAGACTAAATATAAGAGCCATGCTTGATATATACATGGCTCTCATATATGTATACATCTGGTGTTTTAAAACAGAGAGAGGGATTAGGCCTCAGTGAAGACCTTGAAGGGACTGACGGGGTTGAGGCAGAGTTTCCCAAAGTCTGTTCTAAGAAATGCTAGTCCAGAAAGACATTCCATGAAAGAAAGTTTTCACAGCTAAATAAGTTTTGGAATTCCTCCAATACCATATCCTCTTTTCTTAGGTGTACAATGCACATTCTTATATTAAAAATGCTGAGAAGTCCCAAGGTAAACACATCTTTTAACTTTGACATATTGGTACTGCAAATTTGACCATAAAATCCTATTTTCATATCCAAAAGTGTTCTAAATATAGGTTCACAGAGCTAAGGGGGCTACCCATGAGAATATAGGGTCCTCTCATGGGAGATAGGGGAGAACAAAAGAACATCTGTTGGGGCTTTACCTCCCCTTTCCCTTCCCTCAGGCCCCCTCCCCAGCTCCTCACCCTCCACGCCATGCTGGACTGGCTTTGGACCAGCACCAAACACGAAATGTGAGAAAAGAGTACTGGGTGAGGGACTGCATCGGGAAACCACTAGGTCCACAGCAAGGCAAGGAATAGGAAGATGAAGAGTGAGGAAGTAAATGAACAAAGGAAGAGAAAGCCTGTGAGTACCTCCCGTGGATTCTCTTCAGGGTGATCACACGTGTGTGTAAGAGACATGCCTACCGGAGTACAACGCAGAAAACGCCACCCACAGGCGGCACCGCCCAGTAAAGGAATAAGATCATGACACAAACTGGGAAAGAGGAGGAAGCATGTAACGTCCCACACCTTCTGATGAACACAGTCCAACAGGAAAGAACTGGTATTTCATTAATATTATCAAAACACTAAATTTATTTACACAGCAAGTGCTAACTTTTCAGAGCCAGAGATAAGCTGAGTCTAGCTATTACTAAAGATAGAAGATCCACCCATTCAACCATTGAATAGATGGTTATTGAACACTTACTATGCTAACTGAGTACCCAGAATGTGTTTCTAGGCACTAGAACTTATATTCCCCAGCGCGGGTGAGGGGGATGTGGTGGGGTGAGAGAGTAGAGGTCAGGAATAGACAATAAACATGTAATTATATATCTGGAGATGATAAATACTGTGAAAAAGTAAAGCAATCTAAGTGGCGTAATGAGTGCCCACAGTTTGTGTGGCGCAGGGAAGGGTGCTTTTCACTTAATCAGGAAGAGATTAAAGTTTTCTGGTACAATTCTAAGAATCCAAAAGACAGCTTTATTAACAACAATAAAAATGATTTCTAATCCTTAATGAATATTTACTATGAACAGCATGCACTTTACATAGACAATCTCCCTAATCTTCTCAACAACCCTATGAGATAATCACTGCTGCTCTTCCTCTTTTATCTTTGAAACTGTGAGGCATAGAGAGACTAAATTTTATGACATGAATGATTCAGCAAGCAAGTGGCAAGTGGGAAGCCAAACTCATCTCCCACTCCAGGCCTATGCTATTAAACACTGTTCTCTATTTTCAGGGATTAAAAAGACAGATTCACTATAGATTTTTTTCCTTATTGGATAAAAATTGATCTTTGACATGCAGGAATTGGTTATCTTTTCATAAATGACACCTATTAGAAAACAGAAAGACTGAAGAGGTTCAGGGCCAGAGTGACTGTGATGAAAGAATCCCTTAGATTTAGGAGTCAAAAGAGTACCAAAGGAGTAGAAAGAGCCAAGACTTCATAGTCGATTCCTAGCTCCACGTTATTAGTCGCATGGCCTTGGAGAAACTACAAGGTCTTCTGAGCCTGTTTCTAGGAAGCAAACAGATTAGGAGCCCCAGCTCTGGCGCTGGACTTTATGTGTTCAAATCCTAGCTCTGCCACACACTAGATGTGACAGTTTGCACAAGTTATCCAGCCTCTCTATGCCTCAGGTACCTCAGTCATGGAGCTGTTGCTACCTAGACCGTAAGGTTGTTGTGAGGAATAAAGAAAATAATGAATGTAAAGTGCTTAGAACAGGGCTTGTATCTAAAAAATGATTAATACATATTAGCTATTTTTATTATCATCCATCAAAATGGAGATAACGGTATATACTCTGCAAGGTTGTTTTGAAGAAGAAAGCACCTCACACACTGCCTGATATAAAATAGCCATGCAATAAATTATAGCTATTATGATGATTATTAAAATATTAAATGTGCCAAAGAATGACAGGCGGAAGTATATATACATATAGCGGTTTCTGGGCAATGTAACACTCTAAGGAAAGAAAGCAGCCCATCTATGATACTATTTTAACAAATAATAAAGAAGCTCCAGTAGCCCATATGGCTTTCTTCCTTCTCTGAACATTTACTGTGTTCACTGTCTGAACTTAGCACTTACATCATCTCATTTTGAATTACCTGCAATTGTGTTTGCTGTGCTTCCATTTTCCCAATAAGATTATAGCTTACTAGTTGAAAGCATGGACTTTCTGAGTTTGTAGGTCAGTTCTGCAATTTACTACCTCTGTGAACTTGGATAAATTAGTTAATCTAGCCATGCCTCATTTTTTTAATCTAAGAATTGGAATAATCCTGAACTCAAGTAGATATTATGAGTATTAAATGAGATGAATGTATATAAATTACTCAGTAGAATGTCCGGCATCTAGTAAACGTTCAATAAATAGTAGATATTATTATCAAGTAAAGACCAAGTGTACTTTATGATCCTTTGGAATACTTATACTTTCCCTAGATCACAGGTTAGTCAATAAATTATTGGTACAATGGTTCTAAACCCGGGACAATACCAACACCAAGGGCTATTTGTAAACGTGTAGGAGGCTTACTCTGTTGTCACAATGTCTAAGAGACATCTACTGAGTCTAGGTCAAGGATGATAAAGGAAAAACTCTCCCATCTAAAATAGCAATTGAACCTGCTGGCATTCAAATATAATTCATAATTGGGTGGTTAGCTCTAATTGTTAACCAAGCTAAAATTGGATTCATTATAAGATTGTAATTTACTACATTCAGAACATTTCAGAGCTACATGTAATAATTTTTGTGGTGACATATTTATTTAGGCAGGAAATTTAAATAGTCACCATAGGCAAGCCTAAAATGACAACTGTGAGTAAGTAACAATTATATTTAAGAACCAATTTTCTTCCTCTAAACAACAAAAAGTAATGTTCAAAATTAACAATCAACTTTAACATATTCTAGACTATGTTAACATCACAGCTTAAGAGTCATTGTTTTATAGAATATTTACATACCTGATCATTTAACTTCAGATTTTAAAATATTTAACTCATTCATTTAACAGGTATTTGTTGGACATCTATCATGAGCAAATTCTGTTAGATGCAGAGAATATAGTAATGAAAATGCAACTACTGTCGCTGACCTAACAGAGCTTATAGGCAAGTGGGGGAAGAGAGATGTTAAACAAGTAAACATACAACATGTGGGTGAGAAAAGCACATATTTCTATGGGAACATATAGTTGAGGACTGAAAACAGTGTGGAAGTCAGGGAAAGTACTTCTTAAGGAAGTGATATTTAAATTGAGGTAAATGAGATGTTACCTGGGTAATAATGGAAAAGAAGACATTCCAGGCACAGGAAAGAGCACACAAAAAGTTCCAGTGGGAAAAGAGCCTGGACCACTGACTGAAGACCAATGTTGCCTGAACATAGAATTCACAAGAGCTGGGGGGCAAGAGAAGGAACAGGAAGCAAGCAGGGAATGAATAATGGATGTTAGAATTTTCACCTTATCCTAAATGTAAAGAAGTAGTTTTGAATGGTTGTAAACTGAGCAGTAACAGGTTCAGATTTTTGTTGTTTGCACCAAAACAGAACAAAAGAAAAACACATCAAATGTTTCACTTGTTTGTAATTTAGCAAAAAGTTTTAGAAGAGTGTTGGAACTTCTGGTTAAAGTCAGTCTTTTAATTATTTGTGGATTTTAATTACCCATATTCTTCCTGACCTCCTTAATCATGGCTAATTGAAAATTGGCTGTAATTCAAGATACTCTATGAGGAAACTTAATAAAGTATGTAACAGATGAATTCCTCATTTCTACTGAAAACTGAAGAACACATAAGTAACAGGCATTCTGATTTCTGATGGGAAATGGAGAGGCCCTGGTAAATATCAGTCATTCAGAGCAGCTATTTTGTTAATCCCGCAAACTAGTTGCAGATGTTGGCTCAAACAGCCAGGCTTTGCATCTGTAATTTTAAAATTGTCTCATATTTCTAAAACCTGATTCTGCATGCACCGGAAATCAGTGACATGAATTATGAACTTCAGGAAGAAGAAACGCACAAGAAATGCCAGAAGTGATAGGAGATAATATTCGGAGCAGTGGCCGGGCTATGTGCACAGGATGAGTGAAGGATGACATGGTTCCTTCCTCCAGGACATAGATCCTGCAACAAGTCATTTGAAAATGAAACCCTGCAAGTGGATATACCAAACAAGAGGAAGTCATTTATAGATAGTTGAGTTCTCAAAAACAAATCTTCCTTTTCCCTTTCCCCTCCTCCACTTTATAGCAGGTCAACAGGAAGACCAGAGTTGCTGGAAAAGAAAAAGATTTTTGAAGAGAAAAAAATTGAGGACACAAATTTATGCTAAAACTTTCATACCTTAATTAAGAAAGTCATTTTTAGTAGACTAGGGCAGGTAACAATAAAATGACTTGCTATTAAACTAATGTTTTCATTATGATTGTACTTTCTCATAAAAGGCATAAGTCAATTGACATTCGAATTAAAACTTAGAAAAGGGCCTGGAGATAGTAGAACCTTATAGATAAAGAATTCATATTATATTGCAAACAAAGAATAATCATAGGCATTAGAAATTATTTAAATTATGATAATGACTCTATTTAGTATTAATATTTGTATTCTCAAGCTCATTTTAATTTATACGTGCCATTTCCAATGTAGTGCTCCATCCAGGCAATATAAATGGCAGTACATCTAATAATCCACCCACAGGGACCCATCCATCACAGACTAAGTGTGTAAATAACCTCACCAGGATTCTGGACAAAAACTTCAGCCAATTATTTGGTGAGGCAAGAGCACAGCGCAAAGCTTCAAGGAACTGAGGTTCAATTACAAAACCAGGACACTCATTTCCTGGATAGGGAACATTCATCCCATATAATTCAGCCAAATGGAATTCCCTGGGGTGAAGAATGGGTTGGTTGCTGAGTCAAAGAAATTTCATAGTAACTTTGGGGGTAAGACATTTCATTCCTTAGTTTAGCTAACACTCTACATGTTTACATTTTGTTTAAGACACTATCTCTAAATTTTATTTATTTTCTGCACTTACATAATTAGGAAATATAATATAAACTGCAAGGCAAATAAACCACTTTGGTCTTTCCAGAATTTTTCAAATAAATCTGAGACCAGCATTAACTTTTTCAAGCTACTAAGATTACTCCAATTATATCACAATCTTGCTGTACCATGCAAACTATTCCCTAGGGAAAGTAGAAAATGATTCCACAGAAGCCATGAGAGACTTGCTCAATGTAAATGTCTGGGGGTGGGGGGAGAAGGAAAGGAGGGGCTTCACGAAGGGGTGGGGGACTTACGGCAAATGAAATTTTGAACTGACACGTAGAGCTACTATATGGTAAATCCGAGACCCTAAGATTAGAAGATACATACTTATCTGAGAGAAAAAAATAAGATTGTTCTCAAATGGGATTATCTCACTACAAAACAAAATTTAAAAATTTTAAAAATGTATGATAAAATGTCCCAACAATTTACACTAATGCCAGGATTAATGCCCTGACATTTAGGCATCTTGACACTGAGACTTAAGATAGAGCAGTGAGTCCAGAGCAAGGCTGAGAATAGAACCCACAAGGCTAATCACCAGATCCCCCCTGCCTGACTGATAAGGTCAAGAGCTTTCTTTTCTATGAATACATATTGCAGGACTCTGTCCTTGAAATATCTTAAGAGTATAAAGATGTCTCTGCATTTTAAGAATCCTGGTTAAATATCCTGACTCAGAGAGAGTTCTATAATATATTGCATTGAGTGTGAAAAGATTTGTGCTCTAGGGACAGAAACTGTAATTTGCCTAGGTCATGGTGAATTTGAGACATATTTATTTTCAGTGGATTTGATTTCAATATAAGAAGCAATGAATAAAAATAACAAAAGAGCTCTATTGGAAATATACATAAGAATTTCTCTTCTATTTACTTTGATTTTCACTATGGTAATGAACCAGTGGCATCCTTCCAAAAGAACTTTCTAGTATAGAGTATGGACATCATCACTAACAGAAGATCCCATGGCACCTTTACAGTCTATGAGGTTTTATAAGTTGTCCTTTGCTAAACCCTCAAATGGCTAACCTGAAAGATCTGGAGTTCTCTCAGTATAATAAGGAAGGAAATTGACTTCCCTGTGCCAGAGTCTCAGCATGTGAACTGGTGGTGAATCTCCCAGCCGGCCAACAGCTGAAAGTCCCCTTGCTCCCTTTCACATTCCACTTGGTAACTATACTGAGTTTCACCATTTTCTTAAGACCTCCATGTACCTCCTACTTTTGTTGTTCTCAACAAATGAACCAGACTCCTGTATTACCTAGCAAATTGAGATGATCAGGAATAAAGTACACAAAATTTTTCTGTTCTCACCAGTTTCTGTGACACTTCTCTTTCCGTAGAAATTTTAATGGCATTGCACATTCATTGTTTTTAATAAAGCATAACTTTATTTCAAAGGAAAAATATACCAATTTTAAATTGAATAATAAAAAAATTAATTCAATGGCAGAACAATAACCCCCAATAACCAAATAGGGCTTATACCAGAAAAGGATGGTTAGCAACTATACCAATACAGTAAATTATATAATTTGTTCAATATGTAAGACCATGATCAATCACCTCAATAAAATTCAATGCCCATTTATGATAGAGAATCTCAGATGCAGAGGAATAGAGAATTTATTTATCACGCTAAATACATTCTAAACCAAAATTCAACATCAAAACTAATGGTAAAAGAATAAAGGCATTCCCATCAAAATAATAAAATAAAAAGCAGCTTAGAAAATCCACTACTATTTTATATTGTTCTAAAAGAAATAATACATGGAAATAGAAATAAAAGGTACAACTACGTGAACAGTTAAGATAGCAATGACAATTAAGTAAAAAAAACTACAAGAGAATCTAGTAAATTCCTGATACATAATAAATGTTTAAAAATCAATAGTTTTCACATAACAATAATTAGAAAATATAATTTAAAAGACATCCTATGAATACAACATGAGTATTTCCTATTATTTTATATCTTAACAAAAAACTTAAATTTACCTATATTAAGGGAAAAAACAGGAATTATAATAAAGAGAAAAAACAACTATCTGATTGGACAGGAAAATAGGAAGTGAAAAAATGAGACTTCATCCCACAATAATTTACAGGCTTTACACATATCCAATCAAAATTCAAAGAGAACTCTAGTTGGAATATGACAAGATTTAATCGTCAACTAAAAGAAGTAGTAATCTACAAAAGCAAAATGCATTATTGTAAAAGAAGAGTAATAAAAGGAAACAACCTAGCAAATATTAAAGTGTATTAGATAGACAGCTGCAACAATTAAAAAGTGTGTCACTGTACAAAATCAACACATGGAGAGATAGGATAAATAACCTATATATAGGACTAGGTTAAGAGCTCATCCTTGACTGGGGCTGAGGCCAGAATTCTGCCACTTTCCATTGCATGCCAATTCCATTGTATGACCTAGGGTGAACTATTTAAGTTTTCTAAGCCTCAGTTACGTCATTTATAAACAGGAGAAATAACGGAACCTACTTCACAGGGTTGTTGTAGAACTACACGTGTTGATGTAAGAAACACTAGGGCAATACCTAGCCATAGAGTAAGCTTTTAAGAAATGTGAGCTGTTATGATTATTACACTGTTGTTTGTTGAAATTATTATATGATCAAGGAAGTACTGCAAATCAACGACGATAGTATGAATCATTCATATTATACAATTACATTTCTACATCTGCTCCTTTGGAATAAAATAATAATAGCAGCCAGTAGTAAATGAGTTGTTACAGTACACAAGGCACTGCTCTCAGTACTTCACATTAAATAAAGTGTTTAATCCTCACAACAACCCTAAGAGGTAGATGCAACAATCATATCCCTTTTGCAGATGAGGAAAGGAAACAGAGGAACAGAGATATTAAGTAACTTGCCCATGGCTGGAAGTGGCAAAGCCAAATACTGAAGCCTGGCAGTCTCTACACTCTGCTCCCCAAGTGAGTGCCTCACCTTGTACCAGATGCCATGACAAATCCCAGATGGATTACAGAGACAAATGTCAATAATGGCTTCATAAAAATTCTATAAACACATGGGTGAATATTTAACTGCTCTTGAGGTGGGTACCACCTTTCTAAAAGTGAATGCAGTAGAAGAAACAACAGAAAAAAGAACAATCAATATTGCTACAAAACATTTTTTAAAACTTCACCTCAAGAACCTTATAAATAAAACTAAAGCATACACAAGAAAATGAAAAAAAACTTGTTCATAAATATGACAAGTGGTCAATATCATTATTATATCAAAACTGTTCTAAATCAATAAAAGTAAAAAGTTTCAAAGAGAATATAGGCAAAAGCATGAATGGTTCATTCAGCAAAGAATACTGGTGGTTCATAAGCATGAAACGTATTTCTCCTCACTAGGAAGTTTTGAACATAAGTGACTATGGTTTAAGAGGATAGAAGTATGTGATCAGCAAGAAAATAATTTCATTTTTATATAGCTAAATTAAAAAATCCATAAAACTATGGAAAGAAAATATAAATAAGATACAAATGCCATAAAAATGTTAAAAATAGTCTAAATCAAAATTATAACTTTTTGTTTTATAATATACAGTAAGTAAACTTAAAGTCAAGTGATGGATAAGCAGAAAATGTTTGCACCATATCTTATACAAACAAAATTAATATCCGGACTATAAAAAAATCTTAAAAATCAGTAAGAAAACAACACAAAGTCCCTTAAAGTGAACAAAGGACACATCAGACATTTCACAAGAGAAGGGACACAGATGTCTATTAAATATGTAAAAGGCTGCTTTGCAACTTACAATAAGGGAAATTCAAATCAAAACAATATATTATTCTTTCCATCGGATTATCAAAAATTATATAAAATACAACTATATTAGGGATTAAGTACTTACATATATAGTTGTTGTGTCTATGAACTAGTTCAGCTGTTTTAGAAAAACTGGAAACAACATAAACACCCATAGTCAGGGGAATGTTAAATTAAGTGTTGCACGTTTATACTGTGGAATACTATAATATTATGCCACAGGAAAAGGCATTTTGTTGTCTTCTGTGTATTTAAATGAAAAGAATTCTATTATAATAGATATTATTAAATGAATAAAGTGAATTCAACTTCAAATATTAATATATTTACTCAGCACCTACTATACTCCAGGTTTTAGGTGCCATTAGGGATACATCAATATACAATAGAGACAAAAATCCTTGCCTTTGTGGCACTTGAAATTCTAGTGTAAAACATGTAAAAGATGTGCCTATTTTTATTTTTTAAAACCACAGTGTGTCTTTGTCTGTGTGCACACATGTGCTTGTGTGTGTGTATGGATATGTGTATATATACTCCAAAATGATAACAGTGGTTATACCTATGGAGGTGAGTGGGATTGGATGGGTGTCAAGAGTATATTTACTTTATCTGCATTATTTAACTTTTTCACAGTGAAAACATGTTCAAGTATTTCTTGTGTAACTTAAATGAAAACTATAGGTTCAAAATTACATATTACGTTGATGCTTTGTGCTAAAGAAGCTACACATTACACGTAAGGGAAGAATTGAAGCAAGAACTAATGAAAACTTCAGGAGTGACTTTTGTTTTAGGGTAACAAACAGCTCTATCCTAACCGACCACGTAAAAACTCTTGGCGGCCAAAGGACTAGAGAATGAGCTAGCTGGTAAGGGATGGATTTGAGAGCAATCCTACTGTGATGAAGCTGCAGTAAAGCTGGGTGAGAGGTCCAGGAGCTGACCACTGGCATTCCCCATGGATAGACTCAGAAGCAGCAAGGGTTGCCCATAGGTTGGGGGTCAGGGGAAGGCTTTGGGTTTGGCCTTTGATGGACCTGCCTAGAGGGAGACAACCAGCAACTTTCGTTGTGGGCTGAAGTAAAAACCCATATGGAGCCCTTGCACCACCCAGGTGGCTGTACAGCAATGAGGTAAAAGCTTCTTATGTGGCAGGTCAAGTTGAAATTAAAGCAGTGGTGATTAAAACAGTGAGGGCTACTCATGCAGGACCAAGGAAATGATGCAACCCCAATGTCTATAAACACTGAAAATAGTCATGAACAGGAGGACATTAAGATGTCATTTATCTATTAATTCAGAGGACTGTTCAGGTCTGAAATTACAATGGTTAATCAAATAATAAGCTTCTCCAAGAGGGAGATATTAAAGTTTAAAAATGTTATCAAAATGCCAGGGAATTTGAACCACACAGGCATTTAGCTTACTTGGAATCAAACACAGCACACTTGGAAAAAAAAAAAAAGATAGGCAAAGAGGACAAAAGAGGCAGAGGGAGGAAAAGAGGGAAGCAGGGAGGGAGAGAAGGTAGCCATGGGGTAGCGGGATCCAGGCGGGAGGAGAGAGGCCTTTGTTTCACCGGTTGCTCTTTTCCCTGGTGAAACAAGACCAGGCCTCTACTTCCCCAAGGCAAGACCACAGCGGAGGTGTGGCGCTAGATTCTGCCTATTGAAGGGGTTTTAGAAAGTAATCTCAAATACACAGAATTTTCTCCTCACTGATTTTGAACCTCTAAACCTTCAATTAAGATGCAACTTGGTAAAAAATGCAGTAAGTCAGTCTGTGTTTTTTTCTGGGGGAAAAAATCCATAAGCAACATACATTAACTGCTATTCCAATTAAACTCTAGATTTAAAAGGTGCACAACAAATTAACAGGCTGTATATTTAACTGAGTGTGGCTTTCATGGACTCCAGTCTCTATTTTATTGAAATAACGATTATTGTGTTTTATAAGCTATTGATTGGCTCCTTTGGAGATATTTTACAGAATTAAGGGATAAAGTGAAAACTAATTCAGACAACTATTACAGTTTTTGGTTGTTAATCAGATTAATTTATATAAACCCAAGTTCATTCTTTTCAAAGCTAACAGCTTTTGTTTAAGAAAAATTTTAAGTAATGAAAAAAGCAAATGAATATAAATGATGTGATTTGGCATAATTAAGACTATGAAATGAGCTTCTTGATGCAATTTACAAACTATTAGAAGTAGTGGTTAAACACCGTGATTAAGAGAACAAGGTGTACCATCAAATTGTCTGGATTTGAATCCTGGTGCTACCATTTACAATCTATGTGACTGGGCACATTATGTGGCCATTCCATGCCTCAGTTTCCCTATCTATAAAACTGGGATAATGAGGATACCTACCTTATAGAGTTGTTGGGAGGAGTTAATGAGTTAATGCGTATAAAACATCTAAAACCATACCTAGGTACCTAACTAGTATTATCTCATTTAATACTTACAAAAACCTTACGAAGCAGTTACTATTTTTATCAGATTATTATAGATTAGAAATCTGAGGAACAGTAAGTTAAATATTTGCTCATGGTCACACACTAACTTCACAGTCCCAGCTCTGAAGAACCATTACACTATGTGGCTTCTCAACCTAGTACGGTCAATAGAATTATTTTTAAAAGGAAAGTGGGGTTGGGCAGAGTCAGAGAATAAATTGGAAAAAAATCATCAAATTTAATCAATAAACAAACCATAGGGTTTTAATAATGAGGTAATAACCATCTTATATTCCTTTAAGTAGACAACATAATCAAGAATCCTATTATCCAAATTAGATTGTTCTGAAGACAAACACTGCTTAGCAAGTACCTGCCTTCATCTGTGATGTACCTCATCCAGCATCTATGCTCTCTTCTTCCAACAACCACTCTGACTTTCTGGTGGAGAGGCAGCCCATCCCCACTTCCAGGTCCTGTGATCTGGTGAGGAGCCACCCCTGTCCCATATGATGTGGCCTAAGTCGATCAGTAGATCTCATTCTCTGTCCACAGTGATTGGTTCAGGAATAAGCACAGGATCCAAGCCAGTCCAATCAAACAATCTCAGGAGTTTTTCTGAAAATCCTGGGAGAAAGACTTATTTCTGCTAGATTCAAACTAGGAAGGAAATTCCCTGTGGACTGGAGGTAGTCATCTTGCAACCCTTTGGGGCCCAAAAATGGGCCCAACAAGCAAAGAAGCAGACCAAAAATATAGCAAGAAAGGAACCAATTCATCATGATACTCTGAACCATGGATTGAACAGTACTTAATTCTATCCCTGAAGTGTTAAATTACATAAACTAATAAATTTCCTTTTTTCCAGGGTCATTTACATCTGAAAGAATCCTAACTGGTATAGATATTGGTACCAGGAAGCCAGATGAGGGTGGGGGTTAAGAATGACAGACCCTAAAAGGTAGAATTAGCCTAGTGGGGAAAGGGGGAGGAAGGGCTGGGAGCAGCCCTCAATCTTAGGGTAGGAAGTTGGCAATCCTTGTTACCCAGTTGTAAAATAATGGATTAAACTCTCACCTTTTTAACATTGGATTCAAACCATGTCCTTACAGAAGTTGAAGAACTAGGGGACTTGGTAGGAAAACTTCAGGATGTTGGGGTGCACTGACAATATTTTGAGACCTCTAGGAGATACTAAGAAGAGACTGGTATCTACTGGAACTAGCTTTCAGAAAGCAGAGAGGGAAGAAACCCTACTTGGATAGGAAAGGTCTTCTGTTTGCAGCCTACAATGCAAAAGGTTGATAACCCAGTTACCTGGAGACTTGTAGGTTGGGAAAGCAAAATTTCACACTCCAGTACAATCTAAAATTAGAACAATAGTGGGCACATTGATGGCAAACAAAACAGACAAACTTGGGACTAGGAGGTACCCTGCTACCCAGGCTAGTGCAAGCACCTGCTCTACTCTTTAAGGAGAAAGTCTTCCTGTTTATACAATGTCAGTTAGATACAGTCTGGGGCCAAGGAGCATTTCAGTGATGCTTTCTTGTCCTAGACTCTTGAAGCCAAAGGAACGAATTATTAGACACTATAAATATCACATCAATCCTCCTGGCCTCTAACATATTCAAACCCAGGAGATTTCATTCCATTTCTATTCAGCTCTCCATACCTTCTGAAGAACAACAATGTTTCACAAATACCTGTAGCTATCACATGTTGTGGCACTCCTCCAGGGTCTGTTCTCTGTTATTCCAATAATACCTCTGACTTTCAGGTGACACTTCCTCTCTCTCCTTAACTCTGAAATTCACATCCAACTCCACCCCACTACTTCACTCCCACCTCATCACTTCTTTCCCTTAATCCTAGCACACATTTTCTCTGATTTCAGTAAAACTTCCAGTGCCCTGGCTTGACCATTTCCTTTCAATTTTCAGTTAACATCATCTTTTGTCTTTTCTTTTTCCTGGACGCAAGTTCAGATTGTATTTTCCTATTTCCCTTGCAGTTAGGTGAGCCCAGATGACTGAGTTTTGTCTAATGCCTTGTAAACGCAAGCGATGTGTGCTACTTATGGGATGGTCCTTAAAAACCTCCCTCACTCAGGCTTCTGTCTCTTTCCAATCTGCTGGAAGAATGAAGAGTATTACAAAGTCTAGTCTGTTACTGACCACACGAAGCAAGATGCCTCCCCATCTTGAAGACCTTCATTGAATTGTTACGGCATGGTGAATAAAACTTTTATTATGCCAAGCCACTAAAATTCTGGGGTTGTTTGTTACTGGGTTGACCCATCCTGATTAATACATCCATCAAAACCATTCATATTAGATTACACAGTCCTTTACCTCAACCTGTCTCTCCCCAAAACTCTAACTCATCATCTCTCTTAACTATACATGCTGCCTCCCTAGAAAAAACCCAGCTCAGGATATGAATTCAATTGTCTGCATTCTCAGCTTTATGCTACCTTCCAATTGTAGAGTAGAAGAGTAATTCACAAGGCCAAGAGAACTGGTGCTATCACTGGACCCTCAGATGGTCCCCAACACTGCACAGGATCTTCGAAAGTCCAACTATCTGACACCTTTCTCCAAGTTCCTTGGGCTCTCAGAAACATCTAATACTATTGACCATTCCCTCCTTGAAACATTCTCTCCCATTAGCTTTCATTCTACTACTCTCCAAGTTTTCCTATGTCTCTCATCACTTCTTAGACTCCTTTTCAGTTTCTCATTTTGTTCCAGTTCTTCTTTCTCCATCATACTTTAAATCCTATATTTCTTTCCATGCTCCCATCCTTTGGAAGTGATCTCATCTACTACCATGGCTTCAGCTACTGTATATATATAGAGAGAGACAGACAGACAGACAGACAGACACAACTATGAAACTTATATCTCCAGTTTACGTGAGTCCTGAACCTCAAACCCTAATGATGTCTCCAACAGGCACAACATAGCCCAAATTGAAATCAGTACCTTCTTCTTTCATCCCTGCTGACATTTGCTCCCCCTTCTCCTGCACTCCCTTTGTCAGTGGGTCCCCTTAGCCATAAGCCTGGAAGGATGACTTACCCCCCACCAAAACTACTTACAACCCTTCAAATTCTACCCCTGAATATGTTTTGAATCTGTCCCTTCTCCTACGTGCCTCCTGCTACCAACATTTTCTCATCTGAATTCCTTCACAATCATCCTCACCAATTTGCATGTCTCTAGTTTTACTCCTCCAATCCACTCCATATGGTGGATAGACAGATCTTTCTAGCACAAAAATCAGTTGATATCCCTTCCCTATTGGAAGTCCTTCCATGGCTGACCAATACCTTTGGAAGAAATAGTTCTCTGTCTCTTCTGGACTCTAGATACTTTATCCAACTTCCCATTGGACATATTTACTTCAAACTCCCATGGTGTCTCACACTCAAAAAGCTACCCTTGGCTGGGTGCAGTGGCTCACGCCTGTAATCCTAGCACTCTGGGAGGCCGAGGTGGGAGGATTGCTTGAGCTAAGGAGTTTGAAATCAGCCTGAGCAAGAGCGAGACCCCGTCTCCACTAAATACAGAAAAATTAGCCAGGTGTGGTGGTGCTTGCCTGTAATCCCACCTACTCAGGAGGCTGAGGCAAGAGGATCACTTGAGCCCAGGAGTTTGAGGTTGTAGTGAGCTACCATGACATCACTGCACTCTGCCCAGGGTGACAGACCGAGACTCTGTCTCAAAAAAAAAAAAAAAAATCTGACTTTCTCAATGAAAAGCACCACCATCTTACCTGTGCCTAAATCAGAAATCTGGATGGAACTGCAGACAATCTCCAGCCCTGTCCCTAATATCCAGCTCACAGATTTCTTTTATTCTTCCTATTAATACTTAATATCTCTTAAATTCATCACTTCCTCCTCAAATCCAGTGCAAACACCCAAGCCCAGATCACCATCATCTCTTGTCCTCAAAAGCCTCCTAACTAGTGTCCTTTTCCCGGTCTTGTCTCCCCACTTCAAAGCCTTTCTCCACTATATAGGCAGAAGGATCTTTCTAAAATGTCAATACGATTGTGCTTAAAATGATACTCCACTGCTTTCAGCAACACAAAATTACTTTAATGGAGCTTAGATCCTAGTGAAGAAAGACAAAAAATAATAAACAAACAAGATTGTTTCAGATAATAAAATACAATAGATAGTACAAGACATTATCTATGGATAATGGGAGGGAGGGTGACTTTAGATCAGACACTCAGGGCCAGCCTCTTGCAGAAGTGATGTTTCAGTGAGACCGGCAGGATTAGGAGGAGCTAGCCTTGGAAAAGGAGGCAGACTTCAATTTGCTTACTTACCATCCTCCACACTGGGCTGTGAGCTCCCTAAGGGCAGAGCTCTGTAAACACCCACCACAGATTTTGGTACACACGGGTTTCAAATAAATGTTTGATGAGTTTAAATTTAAATTACTGACCAGCCCAACTTTAGGTGAAACGTGTGCTCACATTTTTTTTTGTATATTTGTTGACATTAATTTGTAGAACTATTAAAATTTGTAGGCAGACAAAAACAAATGGGATTTAGACTTTAAGGAAAAGTTTTGCTTTCCCGAAATCATGCTAAACTATTTCAGAACAGATGCTGCACAGCAATCTCTTAAAACCAGGAGTCCCAAAAAAACCCAGCAAAATGGATGAACCACTTGCTAGGATACTGCAGGGTACTTCAGCCCCATCAGCCATAAAAAGCAGCATCAGTCACAAGGCTGGGTTCTAAGGCTCCCTGGATTAGAGCCTCCTAATAGGCAAAACTGTTTTCTTATATACCCAAATCAACATCAGATACTCAGATTCAAAGAAAAAAATGTCAAGTCATTATGGTTCATTTCTGCTAAGCAGGAAGAACAATAAAGGATCCCTTAAAATATATTGTATCATGTACAAATTATTGGATTTTATTCTGGAAAATAATATATTCCAGTTCAAAATCCCTTACTTGCAAATTGAAAGTCATTGGTTTTTTTTCTTTTTTTTTTTTTTAACAAATTTGGCAGCAAAATTTTACCTGATGTGAGAGCCTTTATATCTTCCATTTAGTCTACTTGGTGTGACTATTCACTTGTTTCACTGCAGAAATAGAATGTGTTTGATTACAGGGTGCTGCTTCTGACCCCACAGGAATGTTGGGTAATATATGATATAGTCAATGTATTGTTGTTCTAAAATTCCCAAAATTCTTACCTTCAAGGCATGTCTGGCCCCAAATGGCCCCAAGAGTTTTGGATAAGGGATCCACATTCTATTATAACACTCACCCAATTCTATTACCTTTAATTATAAAACTTTCATAATGTATGGGCTTTGAAGTACCCAGCAAAAGTAAAGTCACAGAAATATAATTAGCATGATTTTATTATTTGGAAGTAATATAATTGAAAGCTGGCTCTCAGTTTCCTCTGGTTGAAAGTATGCATTTATGTCATTTTACTATAGCTTTTCCTATAGTATATACTTCTATGAGCTAGAGATGCTTCTGACCATGAGGAAACTTTTGTAGGTAAATCCTTTATACCACACCCAGCCATAATCTGGGCTTTGCAGGCATCAGAACAATTTGCCATAGCTTCTAATTTTCCCAAGTGTTTTATTTTTCTCATTTTATAACTTTTATAATTTTCTTGCACTTAATATTTTTCCCCCCAAAGTTTCAAGAAGCAGCACCTACCTTCTGGGAGCAAGGTTTCTACTCTTTACAGGACACATATCCAGTACTTGGCTGCAAACCTCATTATGTATATTATTTCTGATTCCCATAATCACCCTACAGAGGTATTTCCTATTCTTCCCATCATACAATTCAGCAAACTCAGGCTCAATTTGTCCAAGGCCACATGGCTCCTAAGTGGCAGAACAGAATTTGAACCCAGGAATGTCTAAGGTCCAAACACTGCGTCTTACAAAACACCATAGGGCAAATAATTGACCCATGCTCTAATCTCATTTTTAACTTGTGCATAGTTAGAAGGATAAGCCTGCTTCATCCATGGTAGGAATAAGAGTGTAATTTTTTTCTAAATGCCTATGGCTAGTCATTTGACAGTGTCTTTATACTCCCATAAAAATGAAGATAGCCAACATAAAATGTCTATAGCCACATAAAATGTCAATCAATTTTGCTTTTTGTTTTATTATTTTTGAAAAATAAATACAAATAATTGGAATTGGTTAGGCTTACCAACAAATACAACAAAATCAGATGTTCAATATTCACCCACCTTTTAGAAGCATCATCTACACTTATTGGAAATATTATCATACAAGGGGAAGAGAAAGGCTTACACCTCATAACAACATAGCATAAAAGGACAGAGATGAAGATCATTAATGATTTTAATTATTTTAAGGCCCATTAAAATTAGAGAAATATCAAAGCATCCACAGTGTTAAGGGTTTAATATTACAGCATTTTAGAGTTTACTAGTTCATACCTTTCAATCACAGCAAGTTATTAGCAGTGAAGGGATGAACCCTCTTAAGAGGATTTTTATTTCAATGATAGGGTGTTATGGACAAGACAACCTAAGTTTAAAAAAAATTAGTAGCAAGCGCTAGTTGAGTTAATCAGTTAAAGACAAACTGTGCCCTTGGGAAGCTAAATGAAAAAGCAACAGTAAAGCTTACAGAACTTAGCTCGTACAATTTGCCTTGAAGGCGGAAGATTGGTTCCCT
The DNA here is from genome assembly GCA_023783475.1 of Daubentonia madagascariensis. NCBI lineage: Eukaryota > Metazoa > Chordata > Mammalia > Primates > Daubentoniidae > Daubentonia > Daubentonia madagascariensis. The sequence continues at coordinate 31,476,583 of JAKFHU010000978.1, forward strand.
GAAATAGCAAAGAATTATATGCTTTAGTTCAGAAAAAAAGTTTTTAAAATAAAGTCTGTTATTACCTCTTCTCCTTTCAAAACAATGGAAAAAAAAATCTAGAGCAGAGGTTTCAATTTGTTCAATAATTGTACCTCTGCATTTTTTTAAAAAACTATAAAACCATCATTGTTTTGACTTGAAAAGAAATAACAATGCAAATATTCATTATCACATAAAACATAAAAGAAACAGCAAACTGTCGAGTTAATACAATCTCTGCAGAGCGCTATTAGTCAGAGACAGCTGGTCAGCCCAAAAACATAAAAACTTAAAAGATGAGATCTTCTTAGGAATTAACATCTTCATTAACCAACCAGAATTTAGTGTGGCAGAGATTAAATCCAATAACTGCCTTCTTTATGAGCTGTCCCTTCACTGATACCAAGCTGTGCAAATGTGTGAACTAGTCAGCAGCCCCAGAAAGCTCATGCAACTACTCACCAAATTTTAACCTTGAACTGACTCACAGATTCAATGTTAAATTCAATTTAGGAGTAATGTAAGCAAGCAAAATAGGACAAAATAGGAGTCAAATTTGAAATGCAGAGCAAGTGCAAGAAAAATTATTTAAAATAAATCAGTATAGTTAACGGCAAAAATAGCCAAAAAGAAATGCAATTCACTCCAAAAACTTTAAAAGCAAAACCAAAACAAAATGAAAAGCTGCACTTCAAGCAAAATTTGCACGTGATTAATTTGCATTAAAAAAATAGTCAATCAAGCGATTTAGTTCAAATTCTCTGGGGCAGGCATGCACTGATTCTCTTCTGTAATTCCTACCTGATTTCCAATTGTGGTTTTCTTGTGAACCTGACTGCTCCTCTGCTGAGCACTGAGAAAAGCAAAGGAAAGCAGCACTGAAGAAACACGTAAGACTTTTTTCTGAACAAGTAACAGATACTATAATAAAATATATATAAGCTTTTTTAAAAAGAAATCAACAACTGAGACAGAGCTAATAGCAAAAATCCAGGTCAGTTTAATCCTGGAAGTGAAACCAACCCAGTGGGACTCCTAGCAGCAAATAAGAATCACAAATCAGACATATAGTAACACCACTGGAAGAAAAGCTGCATTGCTACATCAAGAAAAATATGAGTCGATGTATTTGCGATGCCCCACAGGTATACAGAACAGTTGTAATGAAAATTAATTAATCCTTATTGAATATGACTAAATACCATGTCCTAAGGGCTTCACACATATTAGTCATTTTAATTCTCACAACAACCCTGTGAGGTAGTTAAGCTTCTTATTCTTCTCATTTTACAGATGGAGAGACTGAGTCACAGGGAAGCTAAGTGACTTTCCCAAAGTCACTCAGCTAATAAGCAGTGGTACCTAGTAGTATGATTCCATATCCCAAACTCTTTATGATATTATCCAACCTCATTGCTTTGAATTCCACTATACTCTGACAATTCCCTTACTGCATCTCCAGCAGGGACCTATCTTTCCAACTCTGGACTCGTACATGTTTTTGACAACTCAACATCTCCACCTGGGTGTCTAATGAGCATCTCATACTTAATAGGTCAAAACTGAACTCCTGAAATCCCCCCTAAAATCTGTCCCACCCATAGTCTTCCCCTTCTTAGCGGCAACACCATACCATACTTCCAAGTGCTTACGCCAAAATCCTTGAGTCATCTTTCTCTCACATCCCACATCCAAGCATCAGCAAATTGCTGTTGACTACCTTCCTATAACATATTTAAAATTCAATCATCTTTTTACCATGGCCATGGCTCCCACCTCAGTCCAAGCTGCTATCATCCCTCACCCGGATGACTGCAATCATTTACTCTCTGGTCTCTGCTTCCACACTTGTCTGCCTGACTAGTCTGCCTCTCTAACGGGGGGTTGAGTATTGGAATAGTCTAAAATAGAGAAAAGGCAGACTAAAGCCATCAGTCAACTATTTAAAGTGATGGGGATGTTATGGTGCAGTAGCTAGTTAGAAATCACGCAGAACAGGTGTTCAAAATAGCAGAACAGGTGTTCAAAATAGCAATCCTTTATAACCTCCTTTGATGCATTTAAGCTGCTTCCCTTCACTCAAACTCATGAAAAACCACACACTAATTCAAGTGAGGGTGGGCAGGGGGTGGGTAGTGAAAGGCCATACTGCATTTGCTTGCTAAAGATATTTTGTGTGTATTTTTGTTTTTCAATTGTTAATTTACTATATAATTTCAGCCTCTTTCTTCCTTCCTCATTTTTTGTTATTTTTCTAGCTTTTAGGTTCATTCCCTTAATCACTATGACATTCAACTCTCTTAAACCATTTTTCTGAATAATCCAAATCTACATTACTCAGGTTTCTGTAGATGAGGCTGTGAGAGAGGTGAAGTTCATATCTGGCTATGCCCAGGATCCAATGTGCCCACACCGCCCTCTGGCTGCTCACCATGCCCTGGCACATGGAGCATCTCCAGAGCTACTGGCCTTAGTGCTTCAGATCTCTTCCTTCCTTTCTTTCTCCACTAAATGTCACCTTTCCAGGGCCCTCCTGGCTTCCCTCCCTTCCAGGAATAAATAGGAAAACTACTATTAGAATGTGGTCATGCCGTCTTCATGGGCTAGTTATCTCTTCCGAGCATAATTGTGTTTTAAGGTTTTCTTTATGGGGAAACGTTTTCAATAAAGCACTGACTAGTAGTAATAACTTCAGAATTATGAGAGATCCACAGGTGTTTACTTTGGACAAATTGGGGACCCTAAAATCATGTATGGGAGACCTTAAAAATCACATAAGGGAAAGGAAGCTGAACATAAAACAAAAGGCACAGAGATTGTTGATGACTCCTTTGCTACCTTGGGCAGAGTTTGATCTAAATGGACTTCAGTTTCTCAGCTGTAAATTGTGTACATGTGTACTGTAAGAAAGAGACAGACAGACAAAAGCAGAGACAAAGAGAAGGGGTGAAGGATTGAACTTGCTGTTTCTTAGGTTCCTTTTAGGTCCAAGACCCCTTCAGATACAAAGTTACTCTCAAATGCTTATTAGCTAAACTAGATAAAGAGAGTATCCACTGACAGTTTCCACTGATAAAATAATGCATATTTAGGATTTACCACTTGTAAGAATATACAGAAGGAAAAGTATAATAGATTTATGTTATAAGCCAATCTCGAATATTAGAGTTATAACAAACACTAAGTTACCTTGACTTTCCACCTAAAAAAAAAAAATCTTTCTGCAGCAACTGGCCCCATAAATCCAAACATACTGTTGTTAATGATGTATTTAGGTACTTGAGGTTACTTTAAAAATAACATAATAAAAAGTAAATAAGATACCTACTTAGAAAACATCCTTTATCATAATTCAGCTGTATGCTATAATAATTAAACCAAAAGTATTTCAAAGTACTTATTTAAGAATATGTTCATGAGAAAACACATAAAGACTCACAAGTTACAGAGTTGGATATAGTTACTTAACTGGTTTTCTCTGCAACATTATAAAACATACATAGGTATGTTTTAAATTTACCACTCAAAATTTAAATTTTCATAAAAATAAGAGTACATTAGAAGACATTCAAAGAAAAAGAACCCATAATGTTATCTCTTAGATCAAAATATTTTTGCACATTCCCTTCTATCCTTATCTATGTACATACACGATAAAAGATTCAAATACCAGAAGAGTGTGCCAAGGGTGTGAGTGACTATTTATCAAATAAATCCTATACATACTAATTGCTCTGAATGTTCAGAGACAAGAAATATTATTTTGGTCTGATATAATCTGAGATTTTTACAAAAAACTTAAAAGAAAGGTAAATTTTAATAAAGGAAGACAACCAACTACATTCCAAGACTGGTATTAGCAAAGCCAGGAGGTAAAAAGATGAAGTATGTAGGGAAGTTGTGGAGAGTAAACTACTATGACAGAATTATATGATCGTAGACTCAGGTTTGTAAACGACCTTACAAGTCATTTAGTACAATAACTGTATGTTGAGGCCAATTATGGAGAATTTGGCTGTTACACTGGAGGCAGCAGAAAATATCCAATGTCTCTGAGCCAGTAAATGGATGATCAAAGCAATATTTTAGTAAAAATTACCTCCCCCAAATGGGCAATATTGACTCTGAAGCAGGGAAGACAGGAAGCTGCCAACCCAGCCCCCCTCCCCTGACTACTGGAGTCTTGCCCAGCCTTCAAAGTCTCATCAAGTACCACATCTGAATTATGCCTTCTTAGAAACCTCCAGTTATCTCTCCTTTCCATGAAGCCTTTGGTCTCTCCTAAAGCCTTTGGTCTGTGCCTGTGTTATATAAACTGGACTGTGTTATAGTCAGGTCTCTAACTCCCCTCCAACAATGTCTACTCTTTGATGGCCAATGGTGCAGTGCATTAGTCTTGGTATTACTACCTCTCTCTTACCACTGACATTACCTATCACAGAGTTTATTGTAGTGTCTTAAAAATATTTATGGAATTCTATTTTGATGCCAGGGTTATTTACAACCAGACTATCAATGTTCGTCTGCAATAGGAAATTTAAATAATTTGAAGAAGCATATTGTAGGAATGCATTAAGGCAAGAGTATGGTACATTTAGGGATCCAAAAGTGGCTAGACTGGCTAAGCATAGAGTTAGGGAGTGGGGTAGAGAGGAAAAGTGACAATAGAACAGGCTGAAGAGGTAAGCAGGAGACAGATGATACAGGTCCTTTGAAATCATATTAATGAGTTTAGACTTTATTCTGAAAGTAATAGGGAATCTCAGGAGGAATGAGAAAGAATATGACAGGAGGCAGGGAGACTGTTGTAATAACCCACATAAGAGAGGATTGACTTTAGTAGTGGCAATGATGAGAGAAAGAAATAGACAATTTCAAAAGATATTATAGAATGAAATGAACTTTGTAAAGATGGGGGGAGAGAAAGATGAAGGGAACAAGGAGTAAAGAATGACATTCAGGTTTCTGGTTTGAGCAACCGGGAGGTGCCATCCCCTGAGAGTGTGAAAAATGGAGGAGGTATAAATTAGAAAAGTAGATGATAAGTTTAATTCGGGACTATTGGGTTGAGGCTTCTCTAGGATAAACAAGTAGAAATGTCCAGTAGGCATTTGAATATGGTACACAGTCCACTAAAAAGTTCTGGAATGGAGATCTACATTTAGAGTCATCAGATAAAGTTGGCAACTGAAACCACTGGAGTGGGTAAGATTGGTCAGGAATCATGCAGTAAGTGAAAAAAGATGGGTGTCTAGGGAAGAATACTGGTTAAAAAAAAAAAAACAATTCTTAAGCCATGATTAGAGGATGAAGAGCTCCTAAAGAAGACTGAGAAGGAGAGGTTAGGATGGAAAGAGGAAAACCAGAACAGAGTGGGAAGTTATTGGAGCAAAGGAACAGATCTCTTCAACAAGGAGTGGTGAATGGTGTCAAATGAAGGACTCAGAATTGTCCATTGGATTAACCGTTTTGTCCTGGACAAAAGCAGTCTCATAAGAGTTGTGTGGCAGACAGCAGAATACAGTGGACTGAAAAGTAAAAGAGAGGCGAGAAAGAAAGAAGAAGGAACACAGACTCATCTGGAAGAGGGCTCAGATGCATCAAGGAAATGGAGAGTCCCTCAGAGACACAGATTCCATGGCCAATGTCAGGGTGTACCTCTACCTCCACCACTGTGTTTCTTTTGCATAGGAGATTTGGAATTATAAGAAACTTCAATAGTAACCATGATGGAGAAAATACGAGCAAAATGGCAACATACAGACTGAGGAGTGGGGCAGTGGGAGGAGAAGGCCCCTCCTTTATACTTTAATGGTGGAGCGTTTAAAGAATTAACTGTATATATCTGAGACCTAGGGCTTGTTTAGCAGCAGCTAAGAGATCTAATTCCTTTTTTTCTTCTATGTTGATTTAGTATCCTGCAACTTTACTAAATTATTAGTTCTAATAGTTTTTTGGTGAGGTGTTTAGGTTTCTCTAAATATAAGATCATATTGTCTGCAAATAAGGATAAATTGACTTCTTCCTTTCCAATTTGGATGCACTTTATTTCTCTCTCTTGTCTGATTGCTTTAGCTAGAACTTCCAGTGCTATGTTGAATAATAGTGGTGAAAGTGGGCATCCTTGACTTGTTCCAGATCTTAGAGGAAAGGCTTTCAGTGTTTCCACCCATTCAGTATGATACCAGCAGTGGGTGTGTCATATGTGGCACTTACTGTGTTATGTTCCTTCCATATCCAGTTTTGTGACAGTTTTTATCATGACGAATGTTAAATTTTATCTAATGCTTTTTCAGCATCAATTGAAATGATCATATAGTTTTTGTCCTTTGTTCTGTTGATATGATGTATCACATTGACTGATTTGTGTATGTTGAACCATCCTTGAATCCCTGGAATGAATCCCACTCAATCATGATGAATAATCTTTTTAATGTGTTTTTGAATTTGGTTTGCTAGTATTTTGTTGAGGGTTTTTGCATCAGTGTTCATCAGAGATATTGTCAGGTCTGGTAGAGGGTAAACAGGTGGCAAGGAAATGACTAAGGGCGCAGAGCAGGAACAAAATTGTAGCTAGGAACCAAATTGCGGCTAGGAACTGTTTCCTGGTGGTAGCATACATAGTAAAAAGTTCCTAGCAACCTTTAACTGACCTAGAGCTCTTTACCATCTAATTAGCATAATGTGGGTGGAGCGTCATGAAGGATTCTGGGGAAGCCACAGGGAAAGGGAAATTGTTATATAACCTACCCTGTTATGTAACCTGCCTTGTGATCTGTTATATAATCCCAAACTGTCAATCACCCCCAAAGGCAGGAAACGACAACCAATCCTTCCAGGAGAAAGGCGGGACAAACTAGTGAGCTTATAAAAAGCAGCGTGTGTGCTTAGTCTTCAGTGTCTTTCTCCACTTGTGGAGAGTGACTTGTTCCACTCTCTCTGGGATGTATTTTCACTTTGTGTAGCTTCCTTCTTTCCTTTCATTCCTTCTTCCATGTGATAAACTGTTTGTATAAAATTGTTCTGTGTTTGTAATCACTCGGTCATTGGCTTGACTCGGTACCAGTACTCTTTCTTGACACCAGGAACTGGGGAACCAGGGAACATCCGCACAGACGAACCTGACAATATTGGCCTGTAGTTTTCTCTTTTTTTTGTAATGTCTTTATCTGGTTTGGGTAAAGTAGGGCCTTCCAGTGTAAAATAGGGCCCACTAATGAAGGTCCCAGAGCAATCAGCTGGACTCATCATACTGTAAAGCTGTGCAGTCCAATACAGTAGCTGTATTGTAATCTCAGTAAGCAACCAAGCATTTAATTCCTAAATTTGCATGTGAGTCAAAGGAAGGATCTTTTTAATACCTAAGTTTTGATTCCACGAGAGAGAGAACATCCTCACATAAGAAAAGGAACTAGAAACACTATTATAATAGAATATAATTTATTCATTACGGGAAAATAAGAGACTATAAAGGGAAAGACAAAGACTGCTCTGGAATTTAGTGGCAAGGTTCAAATGCACTGCCTTTAGTAAAATGGCAACAGAGGCATTGCAGAGCATCAGGAAAGAGATATAATGAATTTTACAACCCATAGAATTTTCATGGGGCTCATATAACAAGAACTGAAATCTGCACACTGTATCATTTCAACTGTGAGAAAACAGGTGTTGAAACCTACTCAGCAGATTGAAAAACAGACCTTAGTCTGCTGCCTGTGGTATATAGAGATATTAATTTAACGGCCCGTATCTGGAGCCCATCTTTCTCTTAAACCACTAGACTGCATAAATCCTAGTAACTCAGAAGGCAAATTGCATTATGGAACAAATGAAGAAGAGCACGACAGTTTGAAATTTTACTTCCCAAGGCATTCAGCTAATAAGGTTACTCTTCTGTTCAGATAGCAGGATTACTGAGAATAAGGGGAAGTAAATGAAGGAACAATTGGACCAGTTCTTATTTTCTTAAATAGCAAAAACTTGTTATATTATATTAATATTATGTTTAAAATATATACAATTTAGGGCTTTTTTTTCCAACAGGAAAGAATGACAAATTAAAACCCTTAAGTCACATGGAAAGTTGACATTTTCTTCTGAAATACTGAACTTTTAGGTTCAAAACTATATTATAGTTGAAATACCAAGCTTTTAGAAGCCAGGAAATTCCAAAGCAAGCAAGTCTACAGCAGCGCTTACTTGGACACATTACACATGGTACATATTTTACGGTCTATATCTAACAAATAACTAGGAGATGGAAAAACAAAAGTTCCACATATTCAACATGGCAGAATAAATTCTACAGCAGAAAGAAGAATTTTGAGATGTCCTGAACAATAATATGGAACTAAATATTCCATTAATCTAATTTTAGCAATTTGTTTTCCTTTTTTAAAAAAAATTTCTTAGAACAAAAAGTCATTGCAGTTGAAAAAGATTACATTTGTAAAACACTACGTACATTACCATCCCATAAATCTGAGAGGCAGTCCCCTCTCTCTTTTGGCAACTCTCTAAAAGTCTCATGAAACAAATGCTTATTTTTCACAACCCCAGACCTTAATTATCAATCTTTGGAACTTAAAAATACTTACATAATTGTCTTCAAACATGGCTTGACTTTTCTTCCTTGCTGGAAACAGCATTCTTGCCAACTTTAAAATTTATAGTTACAACTATATCTTTTAATTTTTAAAAGCACACACAAAAAAAATACCACCACTCCTCAAGGTGGTTTTGAAATGAACATTTCTTCATCTCCATAATTACCCCATGTCACACTGAAATGTACTTCAACTCAGCATACAAATGGAAAGGACATTTACCTGAGCCTCAGACCAAAATATTACATTTGGAGATAATGATATTAGTAACTAAAAAATACTCCAGTGACGATCACACTTACGTCATTAAAACCTTCACTACAAAGTAAAATGGTGCATCTCATAATCAAATTCCTCTGTGTGTGTGTGTGTGTGTGTGTGTGTAGAGAAAGAAACTGACTGACTCTAACTTTTACAGACTACACCACAGTTTTCTAAAGCATTTCCACATAACTTCATTAATTTGATCTTCCGACAATCCTGAAAGGTATGCAAGATTTCTTTATTATTCCATTTGATAAATGAGTAAACTGAGATACAGAAAGAAGAAGTGCCTTGCCAAAACCTAAAGCTTATCAATGGCAAACCCTGGAATAAAAACCCAGATTGCTGACTCCCAGACCAGTCCTTTGAAAGAAGGTTTAAGTACACAGTTTATTTTAGATGAGAAATGTTCAAATTTGCTGAATTTCTAAAGTAGTTTTAACAATGCTTCTTTTTGTCTCCCCAGCATCATAAAGATTCATAGTCTATCTCACTGCTGGAAACTTAGGGGCAGTGACCTGCATTGCAGTGAGACAGTATCAAAAGACTGTGTTTGAAAGTATTAAATTTCAAAAATTATATGCCCTTGAAAACCTATAAATTGATACAATCAATATAAAACTGTAGTCCAATAGCTTATCAGGTGGAAAAGATTGAAATTTGCTGGTGAAGAAATAAACTCTAGCCCATCTGTTTTTTTTTTTTTTTAAATAAAAGGTAATCCAGGAAAAAATATTTTAAGAAGAGTATAAAGGTGAAATTTAAATTGAAGCACTGGTTACACAATATGTTCAAACCTTGAATCTTTCCAAACAGATCATGACTTTTTCTACATTTTCCCCCTTGAATTGGGACCCCACAACAAGGCACCATTGCAACAGCCTTTTCACTTTTAAGTGATTAAGTTTAGATTCGCATCTGCTACATTTTTGTAAGAACCTAACTGGCATTTGTAATCCATAAAAAACGACATTAAAGGCAGTATTCCCGTTATTTCAAATGACTCAGGGATTGGTTTGTCTTTTAAACTACTCAAAGAAGCAAAGTAAATGGAGAAGTGTCAGTTTAAATTTTTACATATGTTTTTCTATACTTTTCAATTACTAGGCTAGCTCCTAAAAGGCAAAAACAATTTTTTTTTCTTTTTCTCCATTTTTTCCCCCCATAGAGCACAACTTGGCACAGGCCACATGGAGTTCATCGACTGTGGAGGAAACCTGGAAGAAATTCTCTCACGCCCCTTCCACAACTAGGGATGAGGAGGCACTTGAGAGCCTGGGGGATTCTGCAGAAGGAAATGAGCAGTGCAAATGACGGCAGTCATAAGGGCTAGGAGGGAAGGGAGTAGGTCTTTGTGAAATGCCTATGCAGCAGATACCTATGGAGAAGTTGGAGTGGGTAGTGTGGCTGAAAGACAACTAGACAAGGGCACAAATTTCCCACTGGGTTCTAACAAGTTTACATGTATGCTATGGACAGGAAATGGTTCAGGAAAACTAATCCACCACTCACTAGTAATAGCCACTGGATGCAAAATGTATTTACACCGTCGGCTAGGCCATCACAACTACAGCCAAGTTTAGAATAAGATAATTTTCTGTTGGATAATTGGGCCTTTCTCCTTAAAGTATGGCTATAAATTCCTCAGGCCATGGATTAGCTTAGGTCACATGGTTTGCATATCTGTTTCTTCTAAGTCAGGGTGTATTAAAATAAATTAATTTGACATTTTGTGGTGATTTTTTATTTGTCCCTGTTCTTGACTATCTAGTTCAAGTGAAAGTACATAAGCTTTTTTATTTTACATTTTATATAAATTAGGCTATATATTATATACTTGAAGTTGGAAGCACTTATATGCCAAAAATATATCTTAGAGTAAGAATCAAGATTCTTTAAATCAAAGAAAAACTGGTTCCAATAACAAACAGGGAAAAAATAGTGAATTCAGGGTCTTAAAAATGACAATGTCTATGAAGAATTGCAATATATAGACAAGTATATATAAAGTGTATATACTTTATAGAGAAGAGAATGTTCATCCCAACAGATTATATCTAAGTTCACAAAGGAAAGTTTTTTTAAAAAATAGGACTTTATATTCTGATTTAGGAAAATTGAAATAGCCTATATTCTATGAATTGCACTTGCTATTTCAAATTAATGTGAAAAATTGTTTCCAAACAAATTTTAAATGTGCATTTGTTACTGCTTATCTATAGGAGTTCAAGTACAAACTGCACATCATCATCCAAAAATAATGAGTATCTAAGACACATATGACTTCATATGTTGCATAATGGAGCCAACTACTTTATCAAAAGAACAATAAATACCCCTCCCCATGGCCATGGAGCCCAGACCTCCTAAGTAGGTAAACTCAGAGTTAATCTTGACACAGACTATACTCTCAAAAGGTGGTGGAATTGTAGTAAAAATTCACAATGCTTGTTCTAGACAAACCAGCAGGAGGAATGCATGTGACAATCAAGTGTTTCACGTACTTTGCAAAGCCAATGAAGTCTTCATGGTTGGTGTTGATGTAGGAGACTTGAATGTCAATCAATAGCAGTACCTATAAGTTAAAGAGAAACACTTCAGTGAAAACCCATCTTAAAAATTCTCAAACATTAGATTCATTAATTGCCCACAAATTATTTCTCTTCATTTAATTTTTAAAAGGATGCTTCAATGAGAAAAGGTACATTAATTTTTCTTCCTTAGACCCATAATTTCATACTCTAAATTTCTAAGTTAAAAATCTACTTGAAAAGTAAGTCTAAGTAACACATGAAGAGAAGAGCATTATAGTTTATAGGCATGTACTATTTGCTAATTTCACACAGAACCTAGAATTATTCTATTCCTCTAAAATGTAGGCATAATGTTCAAAAGAAAGGAAAGCATGTATAAAAAGACATGTGGCAGGAAGGCCAATAAGGGGCTGCTCTGAGCTTCCTGCTCCTATACATACCATAAATTAGCCACAGAGTAGCAATATCACCTCTTGTTTTTCCTCCCCTTTTCTGTATCTTTAAGCTCCCTAGGCATCTTATCAACCAACTCAAAAAGGCAATATACAAATAAATACAAAGCCTCCTTGAGATCAGTATGCTTCATCAGTAAATCAAAACATCAGTCAGTTCTCTGCTAAAATATCACTTCATCAGAGGGGTCTCCCCTGCCCATTCTGTCGAAATTATTAATAGCACTCTGGTTACTCTCTATCATCTTACCCTGCCTTTTCTTTTGTAGTGCTACCACTAGCTGACATAGCAAGTTTTCACATATTCCGTATACAGACCTCATTTGTTGTATTCGCTGCTACATCCCCAGTGCCTAGAATAATGCCTGGATCATCATGTGCATTCAATCAAGATTTGTGAAGGAATAAACTGAATGCATGTCCCAGCCAACATGAAAATCCTCTAATCATAAGATACTTATAAACTGTTAAGTCAGACATTTGGAAAGTCCCTCTGTGGAAAATATTCTTCAATGGGGACTGAGAGAGAACAAGAGGGAAGCAAAGCAACGGGAAACTGTAAGAAAGAGGGTTTTATTCCAGAGGTAGTCAAAACTGAGCTGCTCATCCTAAGTTTCCTTTTGTTCTCCAACTGTGCCATATCTCTTTCTAGGGTGCTGAGACTTGATAGGGAAAAATAAAGGACTTACAAATCTCTGCCTGAATACTTCTAGAGCTCTGCACTTTGACTTTGTTGAATAAACTTTCGATGACCACGATGAGTATTTCTATGCTGCCTCCCTTCATTGAAGGTAACATCTGAGTGCATCATAGTAACAGCTTATAGACATAGCCTACACAATGCTCCCAAGTGGGTACCTCCTTGGGAAAGCTTTCTCTGCTCCTCACCTCCTAACCTCACCCAAGAACAGGATGGATCGTGCTATTATTTTTAGCCCACACACCATAATTATATATATTGATTGAACCCTATACTTAAATTTGTGTTTACTGCAAATGTAATTATTTATATAATTTTTTGTGTGATGTTTCTCTTCCCTGAAAGACTGTATGCTCCATAGAAGCAGGAATTATGTTTGTCTGGTTCACCCTTTTATCCCCAGAACCTAGCATGACACACATGATAGGTGTCCAATAAATATTTGTGGCTTTAATTTTGTAACTACCTACCAGGCTTGAAAAACTTTAAAGGGAACAATTTATTCCCATATAATTAGTATATGGGCACTTATTATTGTTTCTTACTCAATACCAAAATGCTATGGGCTCTGAGGTTTTGCCTTTGTGACTAATCTCAACCAGTCATCTGACCAAGTCTTGCTGAGAGTCACAAGGGTATCTGGTAAAAGAAGATTTAAAAGATCACTCCAAATCCACTCCCACTACCAAAAATAAAGTCAAGGCGCGGGGGCTATGGGGTCAATAACATCATACTTGTATGAGAAAGTTTCATATAGTCAGATATAGTTTTGTTTCACCTCTTGAAGAAAACTGAAGAGTTAGGAAGAGTGATCATTATTAGAGTAGGTGTAGTTTTGCCTCTATTCTCCCATCGATAAAGCCACATTCCATTAAGTGTTACACTCCCAAATCCATTTGGCCAGGAGCTTGTACCAATAAACTGTAATATTTAAGCACAAATAAATTGTTGCCAACATAAGGAACAAAATATCTACATAATTAGCAACATTGCCAAAGGTTGTCATGAATATCTTGGACATTCACACACATTAACTTGGACTGCAATATAGGAAAAAAGCGGAAAAAAAATCAAAGCTATGGCTGTTCTCATTCATATTCCTGGAAACTGGGAGTCTGTGTTCACTCTAGGAAAAGAGCCAGGTCGCATGTGGGGGATGGAAAGGAAAATGCTCCATTTTTTTCTCGTTTTTTCATTTTCTCAGAGTTTCTCACTGCCTTTTTCACCCACAGTTATTGCACATTTACTTGAAGAAAAGTAAGGCTACCCCTGGTAGCAGTGATCACCCACAGAGTCAACCCCTTCACCATACAATTTCACGTATGGAAGTACCTAGAATTACAGCTGGCACGCAGAGATGTACCAAAAAACCTTTCAGAAAAAAGCTCAGATAGGTTTATGGTTTTCCATATTTTTAATTTTGAAGACATTTTCCCCCACAAAGCTTCCAGAGCGGAGGTTGGCAGTAATTCTATTTTTTTTAAAAAAAAAAAAAGAAATAAAACTGCAAGAATGCCTCACAGCAGTTCAGACACAGAGACCTGAGGAAACAGCTCACTCTCTCTGACCAGATACTTCAAAAGCACCATGTGGCCCAAGGAAGCACAGAGCTCAAAATTCAAATGTGAGATCTACCCCAAATGACATGTTCACATTACCACAAGTAGGCATGTTTTTGCTAGGCCACACAGGTCCATATTAGGGGCGAACACTAGTGGCTTCTGCAGGTGGTTGATAACTGCGAGACCAGGCTGCCTGAGAGTGTCATCAGGAGGGAGACGCCTGCCCTTCTCCTTAAGCCACACTTGGGGAATGAAGTAATCACTGCATCAGAGTTGCGGATGGAAGACAATTTCCCATGAAATCAGGAAAAGCAAGACTTCCTCATATCTACTGTGTGTCACAGCTCTTGGGAATAACAACAAAAACAACGAAAATTAATTAACAACTAAGAGCTACATTTGGATTACTTCATTTCATCCTCACAAAATGCCTATGAGTTAACCACCATTATTGTCTCACTTTAAGATGAAGAAATTGAAGTGTACAGAGTTCGAATAACTTGTCAGCGATTACACAGAAAGTAAATGGTAGAGCTTGAATCCAAAGTCAGGGAGTCTGAGCCCAGAGCCCACAATCTTAACAACAATGCAAGGTTTGAACATGTCATTTTGCTAAAACAAAAATTCTGAAACACAAAATAGGAAGAAGTTAAAAACTGACTTAGCTGTGATCACAGAGATGGTTTAAATAATAACTGTACTGTTTTTCTTCATTGTTATTTTTATATAGGATCCCTAAGAGTTAAGTAGGATATCTGGTCATTTAAATATCATAAATACACTAAAATAGAAGTTAGCTCATTTACTTAAGGTCAGGAATACAGCTGATTCCTGAGAACGTAAGTTCTCTTGGCCCAGGAGCAGCCAAGACAGCAGATGGGGTGGGGGAAGGAACCTCTGTCCATGGGGCTATATATCTGGCCCTGGCCTTGATTTCGCTGGCTCATGAATTAATACTGGCTTGTTTATCTCAACCAAGTCACAAGGCCTATTTTCTCCACTCTTGGCTATTGCAGCTATCCAAGAGTGTGAAAGTTGGAAAACAAGGAAAAACTATAAATAGTGGTTAATTAATTTTCAAAGCACAACAATACTAAGTGGTAACAATGAACCCCACAGCTCAAGCAGAGAAAGGCTGTGACTGGAGTCACTCACAAATGTCCCAACTTGTGGAGCCTCCATCCCACTATCCCTTCCCTTTTCCCTCCACCCCCATCCCCACATGCACACTCTGTGCATGCTGTGTCTCTCTCCCAGTGGTTTGTTCCACTATCTCTTTCATTTTCTCTTTCTCCCATTTTTGCCCCCCCACCCTCCACCCCTGCAACTCACTTGAGAATCACAAAATCTTGGAATGCTAACTTACAGAGGCTTTCAGAGATCATATAGACCAACACCCCAATGCTGTACATGAGAAAACAACAGTCCAAAGAAGTGATTTGCACAAGAACATGCTGTTATTTTGTGGAGACACATGGCCTAAGTCCAGTGTTCTCTCCACAACATCACATGTGCAGCTGTGTCATGGAATTCAAAAGTATTTAAAAACCTTTGGGTTTTTTTTTTCCATTATAATGTCTTATAAGTAACTAAGAAAAAATCCATTTAAATGTAAGAAGCTTTTATTATTTTCATTTAATCCTTCACATTTTTTAATGAATTATCCTCACATGAAAATCATCTTTCTAAATCACAGAGCTAGGATTAGAACACAATCTCAAGGTCACGCCTTACAAACCATATACACTCACAAAATAGTTAGAAATATTTCAAAGAGCAGTTCTTAAATTTTTTTTTCAATCATAGGTTCTATGGATAAGCTGATGAAAAGCTACGTCCATTCTTCTCAGAAAAAAATAAAAACACTAAACATTTTGCATACATTTTAGGAGACTGTGAATCTGTTGGAGCCCATCTGCAGGCCCATTAAAAGTTAAGAACCCCTGTCTTAAAGAAAAAATGTGGAATGTTTCTGGGTTAGTGGTTTTCAAAGTAGAACGTATACATGTGATGATCCATGGAGTGTTCAGGAAAAAAATAATGGAACTCCCATTACTGTTTTTAAATTTCATTCTTCTGAAGTCTTTATATTTGTTTATATTTTTAACATACATAAGATATTAGTATAGTAACACATGTATAATTCATTAATATAGTTGTTTGTTCCACTATTTTTTTCCCATTAAGGGATAGGCTGACTGTTAGAGACCAGCAGACAGCCTTGGAAACACTTTCCACTTCCCACACGCTCCCTGCCCACCAGGGAAAGTGTCTCCTTACCTGGTCCTTTGTCTTCCCTTCTCGCTCACGAATGTGGTTAGCAACGATCCTTTCCGTTTCCTCGCAGAGTCTGGGGAAGTTTGCCAGCTGTCAAGAAAAACAGATTTGAGTGGTAATACTCAAAAAGTTATACTACCAAAAAAGAAACAGAGATAAATTATGATATTTTACAGATGATACTCGTTACAACTCTGGAAGTGAAATATCATGAATTCCTAAGGAAGAATGTCAGAGTGATAGAAGAAGCTCCACAAAATATCATCAGAAATAACCTCATTATCTGAGAGGAAACACTTGAAAATCAGCAGGGCAATTCCCTAGAAAGAAGCAGACCCCTACTTACCATCTAGCACTATGCACTACAGAGTTGGCACTTAATAAAGTTAAGATAAAGAATACGGAAAAGCGAATAAAGAAAAAGATAATGACTAACATTTATATTGCACCTGCCATGTTCCAGGCTGTACAATAAGGACTTCATGAATTACTTCCTTCAATATTCATGGCAATCATAAAAGATAGATTTAACTATAATATCAACCCCATTTTATAGAGGAGGAAAGTGAAGCAGAAGAGGTCAGGTAACTTTCCCAAAACTAAACAGCTCATAAATGGTGGGTGCAGTATTCCAACCCAAGTCCTAGGAGTCCAGAGCCCATGATCTTGTCATTACTCTTTGAGGATGACTCATTCCAAGAACCACAGAGAGACTAATTTTTTTTTTAATTTTCCCCTATTAAATGTGTATTTGTTCATATTTTTTTTGCAAAACTATAGAAATAATGCATGTCAATCACTTACCCCATCTAAATTATGCAGGTAATTATGAAAAACATAGTTTACAAAAGTGAATGGATTAATTATAGTTGTTTTCAACATAAGGAAGAAAAAGAATGGGTTGCTATGAGGGTATTTGAGGAGCCCTACTCTAGAAGGAGGACTTAGACAGGCAAAGGTGTGTGAGAACAGCGGTGGGAACGATGAAGTTGCCAGGAACAGGAGCATGTGAAGGCAGGGAGCAGGGAAGGGCAATGAGTGGTGAAGGAGATAAAGGAAGGTTAGTACAGAAAGTAAGGAGGATGATCTTGAGGCAAAGCTAGAAAGGTAGACAGGGCCCACATCAGGAAAATCCTTGCAAGCCTGTTAGGAATTCTGGTATTGAAGCAATTCAGAAGGAAAATAATGGTGGCTTCTATTGGGATGGCATATCAGTGGAAATGGAGAAAAGTGGACACATCCATGGCTTGTGCCAGGAAAAGATAAATTCCAATTAGGATCTTTTCTAATAGCTATTATGCTAGCAAATTGCTATAATTATTTTTTATAAGACTTACTGTTGGTGAAGGTATACTGAGATTAGCACAGTTTAAACTTGCCGAAGTGGTGTCAATGAGAACAATCTTTCTGGAAAGCAATCTGTCAATGTGTATCAAAAACCTTACACACATACACACACACACACACACATACAGATCAATCTAATTACCTCACCGGATTCTAATTTAAAACAAGAACATTCATCACAGCATTAGTTGGATTAGCAATAATAAGAGAGATAAACAAACAAAAGTATAAACCACCTAAGTATCCACTGATGTTAAATAAATTAAGGTAGGTCCACTAATGGAATATAATGTAGCCATTTCAAGTCACATTTTTAATAATATCTAATGACATGGAAAAGTGTTTATAATATGACACTAAGTGAAGAAAATCAGGCTATTAAATATATAATGTGATTATACATGAGCATAATGCTATGGTTTGAATACTTGTCCCCTCCAAAACTCTTGTTGGAACTTAATCCCCAATGTGACAGTATTGAGAGGTGGGGCTTTTAAGAGGTGATTGGGTCATGAGCACACTGCTGTCATGAATGGACTAAAATCCATTCATGATTAATGGATTAACAGGCTATCATGGGAATGGAACTGGTAGCTATAAGAGGATGAGAGACCTGAGCTAGCATGTGAGCATACTCAGCCTCCTCTCCATGTGAGTGATACCCTGCACTGCCTCAGGACTCTACAGAGTGTCCCCACCAGCAAGAAGGCCCTCACCAAATGCGGGCCCTCACCAGATGCAGTCCCTCGACCTCGGACTTTTCAGCTTCCCAAACTGTAAGAAACAAAGTCCTTTTCTTTATAAATTTTCCAGTTTCAGATATTCTGTTACAAGCAACAGAAAAATGCACTAAAACATAAACTCATACACATACACAGTTACACACCACCATGTGCCTTTGATCTCTATCAAGGATATAGCCGAACCCTACAAATGCACAAATCACTGTGCACACCAATTTTATAGCATGCATGATGCACATTAGTGTCTTAGCAAGATAACAAACTGCAGTACTTCATGGACCCATCATAATCACAAGATCACACACAAATATTAAATCTCCTAATGCTGCAAGTCTACTCTCTGTGTGTGCAAAAAGATCTGCACAAATACCACAAAATGTTAATGGCGATACCTCTTTGAATTATGCATGATTTTACTTCTCTGCATTTTCCAAACTTTTTTACAATGGATATAGAATACTTTTATAACAACATCATAAAAACATACAAACCTGCCTCAGTTTGGCTGTCTTGCCATAGCTTCATTGTTTACCTCAAAAAGTCACAGCCCAGTCCAGGCACAGTGGCTCGTGCCTGTAATCCTAGCACTCTGGGAGGCAGAGGTGAGAGGATTGCTTGAGGTCAGGAGTTCGAGACCAGCCTGAGCAAGAGCAAGACCCTGTCCCTACTAAAAATAGAAAAAAATTAGCTGGGTGTGGTGGTGCACGCATGTAGTCCCAGCTACTTGGGAGGCTGAGGCAGGAGGATTGTTTGAGCCCAGGAGTCTGATGTTGGAGTTATGATGACACCACAGCACTCTACCTGAGGTGACAGAGTGAGACTCAGTCTCAAAGAAAAAATAAATAAATAAAAATCACAGCCCAGTGTCTCTTCATGAGGTCATTAATCCCTCACTCACTTATTAGCACTCTTATCTGAATCCTGATATGTATGCTTATTTGAGGGCTTATTTATGAATTATTGCAAGATACAAAAGGAGCTTCCACTTTCCAGTTTGGAAACATTTTCCAGGGAAAGCTCTATCATCCCAGAACCCCTTTTGACACTCTGAGAATACCGCAAGCTATTTTTTGTGAGGCCTAAAAAGCCTTCAGAGTGTGGAAGGGATAGCTGATCAATACCAGTCCTTCTTGACTATTGTAAACCTGGGTGGTATATCTGGCACTAACCACTAGCCTGCCCTAGGCCACCTGAGCTATTGTTTCTCTCCTGCACTCAGGTAGCATCCCAAGCTATCAAGGGATGCTTGCTTTTCAATGACAGCCACACTATTATAAAATCACACTGCTTCAGAGAAGTAACTACACAAGCTATAGTAGTCTACCAAGGAGGAGTCGGATGCCTTTAAACATTTAGGAAGTAGATTCCAGCAGAAGGTTATTTTTAAAGCCACCAAAAAGTGACAATATAAATATTTATTGAGAAACTAAATACTTGACAGCTGAAGGACCCCAGGCCTGTACATGGCCACCATTAAGTCAGGGAAAGGCCAAAATGACAAGAGTATCCCATGAAGTAGAGACATCTAAGAATGCCTCCAATCTACTGGCCTTGGCAGGAAGATTGCTTTTTATGTGTATATGTGTGTGTCTCCTGACCTTTCCAAGCTTACCACCATGGGCTGACTTTTACCAGGAAAGGAACCTGCCAGAGCCAGGTAATTTTGTACTTACAATTAGGACAACTGGAAATCAGTAAGCCTAAATAGTAAGCAGAACAAAAGAAAAGGGAACACACTAGGAAAACTGCCCTCATGGAGGCAAAGGAGGAAAAACATTGAAGAGGACACTAAGCAGTGTAAGACATAGGCATCACTGGAAGGCAGTAATAAAACTGGTTTGGTCACTACCCGGTTGACCTTGAGCTGGTTGTGGGAATTCAAAAATCAAAATCTTGTTTTCAATTGCTGGCTCTCAAACGTAAAACTCTAGTCGCAATTCTTCTTAAAATACATATAGGAAGAGGGCAAAAAAGAAAAAAAAAAGTCCTGCTGACATTCTAAATAGTTTCTGATTAGGCTTTCTACCACTCGTTTCCCTAGCTCATTCAATGGAGTCCCAGCTAGTCTTGTGTGGCCCTTTACTTAGCTTTAAAACATGCTCAACTTTGATCGCTCAGTTAGCTCCCTCCCCTCTCTTCTATGTTTCTTATTTATGGTACAATCACAGTTTCCTCAACCATTTAAATCATTACAATTTTCAGTCTCTTCTGCTCCAGATGTCAAATTAAAAGCCTACAGGTGGAAGAATATGGGTTTTTTTAAATAAAAGTCACCAAAATTCTAATCATGTAGGCCTGAATAATATTGATCTAGAAGACACCATCTTTAGAGCTTTATTCCTCTACTGATTTTTTTAAATTTCTGTGAATTGATTCATATAGGATCAAGGAATTAAGATGTTGCTATTGGTTACAATAATTTTACATTCCTAAATTTATACCACATCTGTCATTCATTGGGCAAGTGCTATTACCCAGCTCTATGCTCAGTTTATGTTGTAGAACCTGATGTTAAAAACCTCACAGTCTCAAGTAGTGGATTGACTACATAGATATAGTCATACGAGAGAAATATTTTTCAAAAAGCAAGGAAAAACACAAAGACATAAATGCCTAAACCTGCTATGAGAAGGTGTTTGAGGATTTGATGCTCACATAGTAACAGTAAAACTTCTAGTCAAAGCTATACATCTGTTAAATGGAAAATTACTTCTAAATAGCTTATTGTTCAAATTACTTTGAATATTCTTAAATAATAAGGAAGATTCAATGGAGAAACAATACAATATACATGACTTTAGGAATCAAAACCTTCAATATTTAATTCTAAGAGAAAATTTTAATTACACATGTTCTTATAGAAAGCAGCAAAACATGTTTTAATAAAGTCCAATATTTCAAATATTATTTAGGGTAGTGTTTAATTATTTTGGTGGGACCTCAATATAAAAATTTAATTTATGCATGGACCACATTTTTCCCCAGAGGAAAAAAAATCACTTGAAAGACATTTCTATCTAATAAAACAAAAATTACACACTTACAAAATTTATTAACAATTAATCAGATCATAAGAGCCATACTATTAGATTTCTCTTGAAACAGGCACGAGACCAGGCAAGATTTCTACAGTTTCAAGAGCAATAAGAATGATTTTGCCTCTAGCACAGACGTGGGTTATTAGGCAACCATTCGTTCATAGTTCCATACCAAATATCACCAAGAAAATAAACTAAAACCAGAATAAAATTTCTTCTGTGCAATCACTTGACTTGACTGGTTTGGCTGACCTAAAGATACAAGCTCTGTTTTTATCAAAAGCTATAAACATTCAAATGTTGGCCACTTGCTACAAACTGAGTAGCAATAATGATTTTACTGCTCATAAAAACATACAATAATTTTATACCATTTTCTGTGAAAAATATTTACCTGGGCACAGCACATTTGCTATTAAAAAAGAAAAAAACAGATGCATTCACATTTACAAAGATGATCAAAGATGAGAAGCAATTCTAATATAAAGCAATCAAGAAATGGTGAGTTTCTTGTAAATTACACAGGGGTGGATGGGAAAGTTCTTTATGGGGTGTTCTGTATTTTAAGAGTGGCATATAAGACGTCTAGGGAGACCTAAGTGATGTTAGTAGAAAGAGGAAATGAGCCAGATCCCAACCAGGTGAACTAGGGTAAAGTGGTCAGAGAAATAAACAGTGTTTTTCTCCAGGTGGGCAAATCCCAAATCTGTTTAGCGGAAGAAATGGTGGGGTATTATGATGGAAGAACTTTTAAACAGAGAAATGAAGAGAACTCTAGTATTATTTATCAAATGCTAAGGAATAAAAACAAAAAGTCCAAACTTGGGTGAAATAAAACTGAAAAATAGTCATAAGAGGCACAGTCTCTTATTTAAGTGATTCAGAAAACATCCAAATAGGTCAGGGTGGGTTGACAACGTGGCAAACAACACCTGAAGGTCATAATCAGGTTTCATCTCTCTCTTCTCAGGTTTCTCTCTGGTAGACATACCAACGAGCAGCTAAAATGGAAAAAAAAAAATCAAAACAGAAGGTAGAAGGAAAATCAGGGGCCATGGTAAATTACAAATTAAGAACCAACTGTAAAGATCACAAATCATTTAATGAAGGATGCAAGATTAAAAGTTGAGATTCCTATCCCTTTAAAGCCAAGTCCCAGGCTGGAATTCCCTATAATACCCAATAAAAGGCTCAAACTTTAATAACCAGCCGGATGTGAGGCCTGGGTACCGAAGCCTACTGAGTGAGCTACTTACTACATGCAAAGCACAGCACGGAGTGTGTTTGACTGGACAGCCAGTCGTTAGAGGAAGTGAAATGTAAGTCTTTGTATATAGCATAAAAACGACAGCACATCTATCTGGACCTAAAAGAAAGTCTTATTTGAGTATGATGCTTTGCAGCCATTCTCCTTCACCCTACTTCAGCCACACTGGTCATTACCTGCCAAATCAATGAGAAATGATTCAATTATTCTTTCCATTATTCATTCAATAATTATTATTGAAAGCCTGGCTATTTTAGGGGTGCAAATAGAGCAATAAGCTTAATAAACCAAGTCCTTACTCTCACGGAGCTTACATTCTCAAGGCTCCTTTTTGTCCTATAACAACAGTAAAAGATATATATAGTATAATTCACAGTCATATGCACTGCAAAGAAAAATAAAGTTTCATAAGTAGATGAAGAGTGGTGTGTGTGTGTGTGTGTGTGTGTGTGTTCAGGGAGAGGGCTGTGCAACTGCAGACAGTCAGAGAAAGAGTCTGATTAGGGGGCATTTGAGCAGAGACCTGAAAGAACCAAGGGTATGATGTACGCAGATATCTTGAGGCAGAGCATTTCCGATATTGAGAACGAGAAACGCAAAGGCGCTACAGTCACATTTCCTTGGCCTGTTGAAGAAACAAGGAAACCAGTGTAGCTGGAGTGAACTGAGGCGGGGGTGGGGGGACGAGATGAGAAGTGGGGCCAGATCGTGTAGGGCCTTGTAGGGCCTTGGATTCACTCGTTTAGTTATGAGTATCAGCAATCAAATATTTACTTACCTAACGGGTCACAAAATTCAGCATTTCTTCTAACAGCACTTTTTAATGGAAAATCTTTCCCTGTATTTCTAATAGCCAACTAAGGTATCCTTTTTTTCTTGCAAAACCTTTTTTCTAAGCAGAAAAAAAAAAATCAATTAATTGGTATGATGGCGATCCAAGAATGTGGTTTCCCAAGAGGCCATTAAATGGCACAGTTGCTAAACTGTGGTTAAAAAACCAAGATGTTCCTCTAGTGCTTCCTGAAAAGAACTTCGGCACCCCGTGATGATGCGCTGGAGGAGAGAGGGTAAAGAGAAGCAGCTGAAAAGTGATGCCCACCAGAAAAATCCCAAAGTTGAGATGTCCCTGGAGTGAAGCCAAATAGCTCATAGAGCTCTAATGTTCCTGTCCTCCAGTGCCCCAGAGACAACAGTGAGAAAATATCTGAGAAGAAATGCATTCCCCCGGGTTAGAAGTCTAGCTTTGTGCTTTGTTATTTGAACACACATAAATCCCATATGTTTTTCACTGATGTTTATTTATGTGGCTTAAGAAAAAAACAGTAAAGTTTTTGCACATAAGGCATCCAACATGAGGAGTTGTAAATGAAAACAGTGTTTTAAGTTTATATATATAAATGCTATAAGAGAAATATACATATATATATAATTATAATATAGCTGGAATAGCTCTACATTTCCACATTGCCTGGGAAAGTCTTGGTTTACTCCTATTACTCCAGTGAAAGTATTAATAGCACCCCCTTTAAATTTCAAAAATCTCCTGCATTGGACAATAAATTATATAGTCACCTTATCTATGGCTCATGTTCAAAAGGGGGCAAGTAATAAGGACCCAGCATACTCAACTCTAATTAGGATTGTTATGCATTGCAAAAGATTTTAATTACACCAGTTTTAAAATAAAAGAAGTTGAAGGCAGACCTAACAAGGCCAAAAGTCAAGAACATCAAAATGAGGTATAAGGAAAAAGATAGATGTTTGAAAGAAAACCTGCCTAAATTTTATCATTTTAAAAGAAATGACTAAAATACTCTTTTAAAACCAAGTACACATTTCTTTGGCCTCAGGGTAACTTTAGAACATCTAAAGTGTTAGTATTTATAGAATGCCCCTTATGTGGGGTTAGTTACTGTGTTAGGTCCTAGGGGAGAAGAAGATAAAAGGAGCTTATACTCAGCAAGAGGAGGCAGTCACATAAACAAATAAATACAAACAAATCACAATGCAGTATCATAAGTGCTATGATGGAAATAGGGTACCAACTGGATCACTCAGAAGGGAGTGAGGATAGAGACCAAGAATGGACCCACAGAGACCCTCCAGGAAGATATTAAGGAAAGGATGATGATTGAGCTCGATCTTAAAAAAACAAGAGGGGGTAGCCATTAAAGCCAGGAGGGAAAGGGAGATATTCTACAAGACAGGAATCAAGTATGCAAAGGCCAAAGGCGTGAACAATCTTTGAGGATAGGGCAAATCACTTAGGATGGCTGAAGCAAGCAGTGTGACCACAGATGTAGCTGGAGAAGTATTCAGAGAGCAGATGGTAAAACTAAATACAACCCCAAATGATTTGAACTTTATTCTCAAGGCTCTGAGGAGCCATTGAATAATTTTAAGGATATAGGCAAAATATCTCTCTGTATTTGAGAAAAGCCAACTTTGATAGCAGTGGGGAAGATGAATTTGAGGTGACCAGGCTGTAGGTAGAAAGATCAGTTAGGAAGCCACTGGAGTGATTCGGGTTAAAACATAAATAAAATAAAATAAATAAACATGTAGGGCCTTAGTCAGGAAAGAGAATAGTAGCAGTAGTCTGTAGACAGTTTCTGTAAATAGGCTTGAGCTGGAGGTACAGATTTGGGAATCATCAATATTTTAAGTGGTAGTTGAACCACAGAAGGTGTTATTTGCCCAGGAGAAAATATACTGAGAGGAGAAGGAAACCAGGAGCAAGCTCTGTAGGACTCCGGTGTTGAGAGGCGGCAAACACTTGAAGGAGGTGGAGGAGGAAATTGAGAGAAAGATAGAAGAGAAAGCTTAAAAAGAGGGTGGAATATGGTATCAGGGATAAGAGTGTCCACTGGATTTGGCAATCAGGACTCTGGCTGGCCTTTGCCATAATTATTTCCATAGAGTGGTGGGGTGGAAGCCAGATTTTAGCTGAGAAATTTCCTGGAGACAAGACAGTAAAGATAGCAAAGCATAAATTACTGTTTTCCCAAGAAGCTTGGCCTTGAAGAGGAAAGAAACAGGGCAGTAGATAGGTTTTTGTCACTGCTTCTTTTTAAGTCATGACAGACATAAATACATTGATATACAGATTTTTAAAAAATGTGATGGAGAAGGTGATGATTCAGGAAATGGAAGAATCAAAAGAATATTTTCTCTGAGGAGGTGAGAGTACAGGTAGGAACCCAGCGTTGGTGAGGGATACCGCCTCAACAGAGAGAGAGGCAAGCAGGGAGTATGGCTGTGAATGCTTGTAAGTTTGGGGCTTAGAAGACAGGCAGTCAATGTTCTCATCTATGGCCCCTATTTCCTCTGACTGAAAGTGAGGACGGGAGTGATGCATGAGGTGCCTTGAAGAGACTGCTGAAAGCTTAACGTGGCTGTTGTGGAGAATACGGGAAGTTACGGATAATATGCTGAGGCGTTACTGTGCAGCACTTAAGGTTAGACAAAGGTAGAAGACTGAATATATGGTGGCACCAATTCACACAAATGGGTGATTATCTCCAAGCTCTTCAGGAACCTGGGGGAAAGGGAAATAAAGACAAACGGCAAATTTTATCAGCCTTAGAGTTTCATCAGGTGGCAAAGTTAATCCAAGCAGAATTGAAGTAACAGATCAGAAAACTAAAGGCGATGTGCATCTGCTCCACCCATCCACCTCACGGGCTCTAAGGTTTAATGCTGGAAGAGGAAGTAACAGGAGGCTCCCACTTTAGCAGCAAGTCCCAGCCACATGTTCCAATCTAGATCCACCAGCCGTAAAGTAGACATTAAATTTCAAATTTTCAAAACAGAGCTCTTCTATTAATTTGCCAATTGGCTTACAGTCTAAAGAGAGTAGGAGGGGGTGATCGGCACTCTGTAAACCCTAGATTTAGAGTTTGCAATTTCTTGGTAAAACATTTGTTGATGATGACAAGGGGCAGAAGAGGTCGTGGAAGTGTGATGCTAGCGTGGACTGACTGGAGAGCCACTGGAGCCAAAGATCTCAAAGAACAGTAGCTGCTGGGTGTTGGACATGATCTCTACATGGACACTGAAGTCTTCCAAGTTGAGAGTGAATTTGGGTTAGAGAGGAAACATGTAAGCTGGGTTCTAGAGATCCTGATGAATGTAAGGGAGTGACCAGGGACTTGATGGGGATCGTGAACATAAGGAAAGAGGTGGCAGAGCTGGTATCACCTTGGCTTTCATGGAAAACTTTTTACAGGAAGGTGAAGGAATAGTGTTTGGAAGCCACTAAAGGAGAAGTAGGCAAATGTCATGCCTGATCAGGCCCTTAGATTTTTCTGGTTTGGGCCAATAAATATCCTTCACTGAAGAAAGCTATGGGGTAAACAATAACCTCAGGGAGAAAGCTAGGTTTTATTTTATTTATTTTATTTAAGGCTAACTATAGAGTGTTTAGAGAAGACAGTAAAAATATGCATATATGGGAGGACTGATCCAGGGAGCATAATGGAAAGGGAGGTTCAAAGGATGGAGAACAAGAATAGAAGCCAAAAAGTGTCTGGGAACAAGCTGTCTCATCCCATGCCATCGGAACTGACTGTTGGTTTTCCAGTAAGTCGGATAAAATGGGAAACGATAAAAAAATGATTCATACATACCATAAACACTTTATATAACTTAAAACATAAATGTACACACATGTGCCAATCTTTTGATGTAAGGCCAAGGTCTTTTCTCTGCATATGGATCTGCTGATTGGAGTTATGCATCTTCTGTCTTACATAAACCACATCCTTCCATCTATGATTTCCAGTTTTGCTTTCTTTAAAGTGGAGGGAGAACCTAAAGACACTTGTGAAATCATCAATGCAGAACCTAGATAGATTTTTATAACCGCCCTTCCCAAACACACACATTCTTTTGCCATTGTCCTGCCTACACCTAGTCAATAGCAAAGCTTTTGTAGCTAACATTTATCACGTCTTTTCAAAGCATTGTGCTTAGTTTTCACAGAAATAAAATTCAGTCTTTTCTGCATTAGATCAGCTTATTTACTCTTCATTTAAAGTGTACAATTAAAATAAGAAATGCAACTGGATAAACAGGTTTGAGGACAAACAACTGATCCTTAAAAAAAAAAAAAAAGACAGGTTACTTGGTGAGAGCAAGAGTACATGGACAAACTAAAGAGAAGCCTTCTGGCTGAGGGTGGCAATCCTTATGGTTAATGGGGAATGCAGCGTCAGTTAATCCTGTAGGTCAGATAAAAGAGCAATTAAGAGAGCTTTAGGTGCATAGGTGACAAGATAGGTTGCATTTTGAAGAGTAGACAAGGACAGCAGGGATATGAAGGATTATTAACTGGCTTCAAGATTCCAAATGGACAGCTGGTATGAAGATGGCTTTTTTCTTCCTCATGTGCATTCTTTTCCCCGTCCCTCCATCCCTTAACTCTTATGGCTTTTTCTGTTTTGGAGAAGAGAGACCCGGAGGTTAGGTAAGAGCTCTAGAGAAGGGGTCTGAACCTCCAGAGTTATTTCTGGGTCCCAGACTAGTTCTACTTACTCCTTTTTTTTTTTAGCATTCACAACTAGGAATTAGCCTGCTCACTTCTCTCTCTATGTGCATCTTTTCTTCACCTGAGCTTTTCCACCAGGTAACCAGGGACCAATATTCACATTCATTCCCGTTCTCCCTGTCATTCTTTCTTTCTCTTCCCACTGGTTTTTCACAAAGCTTATTCCTAGTAACCATATATAAAGGGAAAGGTAACAAAAATAACAAAAACAGAAGTATCTATATGTTCAAGAAATGCTCAAAATACCATTGTTAACTGTCATGGGGAGGCCTACCCTACCCCAGACTCCATCACCAATTCTCTTACATCTCCCACGACAAGGGACCCCTTTTACATGCCAAGGAATCCAGCACACAGCCTTCATATTCCTCAGCGAGCAGTCCCCCAAGTTGGGAAGTCCGTCCCCATCACTCTACAGCAGCGATTCCATAGATACTCAGGCTAGAGAATACCAGTTGCTACTAAAGTGGTGATTTGTAGACCAGCCACCATCTACAGAGCACTTTCTGTGGTTAACCAGTGTGTTAGGTGCTCCACAGGATCAGGCATCAGCTTGTTTAATCCTCACCATGGTGTTGGTATTATTATCATCATCTTCCCCATTTCACAGATAAATTAATAAGACTAGAGGGGTTTAGCATGATGCCTGAGGTCACACAGAAAGTAACTATCAGAGCCAGGATTTGAATCTGGCTCGGAGGTAATTGGACCTCAGAGGCTGGGCTCTAAACTACAATACTACACTGCCCCTTCTCAGAACAGCCAGGCTCAAGTGGAATTCATTTATAATTTAGAGGAATTTTCTTACCTATATACACAATATCGATGACTGCCTTCTCCTAATAATTACCCCCATCTGTGCACCACAGGAAACATGAGATTAGTGCATTCACCTAAAGTCATGTTTATGTGTTTAAGACTACAAGAAAAAATATAGCTGACTAAAATATACTCTTTCTGGTCTAAGCAACCCTATTTGGAATGATAGAAGATAATATGTCTGCCCATCATGAAAGCAATTCCCACTCAGTATTTTCCACAATCCTTCCCCTTGAGCAAACATATAACATCTATAACGAAGTGGGGAGGGGGTGGCAGCGGGGGACAGGGTGTCAGGGAAAGAGAATCACGCAACGAGATGGGAAAGGTGGGTAAACCAAATAGTCACTTGCTGGAAAGTTAAATAATTCAAACTTACTTTTTTGGTACACTTCTTGACGGTGTTGATTAATTCTTGTATTACCAAATCTACACTCTTCAAGGAAGGCCCTTTCAGCTTTACAATCTGTTTCTTGACTATTGCTTCAAATGCCATGTCTGGGGTAAATAACCCTGTCCTGAATGTAAGAAAGAAAGCAACACATAATTGTTAAAAATCGAGTAATACTCAATCTTTTGAAAAATGTTTAAATTAACATGTCACTTAAATTAAGCATGCAATAGTCCAAGTTTAAAAGTTACAGAATGATTTGTTCTATCCATAGCACTATTATAATATCTTTATTACTGCTAAACTATAAGTCCCAACCTATAGAATATTAACACCAGCCAAAAACAGTGCCCAAAATGTTTACATGGCATACAACATAACCTTTAACTAACATTTAACTGTAATTTGTCTAATCTTGCTGTTTCACAGCAATAAAAAGAAATGCTATAATAGAAATGGTGTCCTAAATTTAAATTCCTATTTCTAAAAGGTTCCAAAAGCAGTCCTGTCTTGTCCTTTGTGGAGTAGCAAGCGAGCCTCACTTTTTGTGCACTGAAATAGTGGAGTTTCTGGACTATATGATTAATTCTTTCCACAGAACTATATTACAGTGAGCAGGTGGTTCCCGACCTGAGGTCCTGAGCTGCTAGAGGCAGAAGATGGTAAGAGAAGCCAAGAATTAATTTCAATATTTCAAGATGCCTAGATTATGAATTTACAAAAATTATAAATTATTACTAAAATAGGAAGTATCTTCCTGTTGGCTGGAATTAATTCAAACTTGTGTCATAATAATGCTTTTCTTATGCTGAGCAGGAGCTCAGGGAAGCCGATATATACATGTCCGTGTGTGTGTGTGTGTGTGTGTGTGTGTGTGTGTGTGTTTCATAAAAAGTAAAAAATGATTAATCAAATTCAAAAAAAAAAAGGTCAGTGGAGAAAAGCTATAATAGGAGGGACCCTTGAACTCTGAGCATCGGCCACACTAAAGACTTGCAGGCTCCAGGCTTTGGCGCTGGGCCCTCCCCCTTCCTAGATGCTTTCCCCTCGCCTTCTCACCTCTCTTAGTCTGATCACCTTCTCTTCCTTCAACACTCGATGCTACAGTACCTCTTTGAGGAAATGTCTTTAGCACTTCCCTTACGCCAGCTTTACTCAACATCCCTTCTTATCATTTACTTAGCACCCTGTGCTATTCCTAACTCTGGTAATCATACTACATTATCATTGTAATTTCTCTGCATTGGCTACAGAATAAAATCTAAATCACTTAGTCTAATATTAAAAATTTTCCACTGTCTGACTCTAGTCTTCCTTTGTTGTTATTTTCTGCCCTCTTTCATGCACCCTATGTTTCAGCCAATTTGCTTTTATTCACACTAATATTTTATGTCTTTGCCTTTGCCTATGATATTCATTTCATCCTTTCCACAATTTCAGCCCGTCCAAATCCCACCAGTGTTTCAAAACCCAGATCAAAAGCAACCACTTCCCCACACTTCCTCTCCAGTCCTGCTGTTGAGAAGGTCTTCCTTCTCTGAACCTCCACATTTTATTTCACGTTGCAGTAATCCAGGCACATGTTTTAGTCCCATTACTATCCTAGTAGGGAGAGTTGTTATCCTATTTATCTTGGTTTGCCCCACAGGACTGCCTCTCTCCCTTGCTCATAGTTGGCTGTCAGTGTTAGCAAAATAAGGAAAAAAAGATAAAACATCTCTTCCATCAGATTCTTTTTCAAATTAATTATATTTAAGGGCCTAAGTAATCACACCATTAGTATGTCCTATAGTCAGAGCTTTATGCATTTCTCATCATTTTACAGAAAATTTACTCTAGAGTAACAACAACCAATCTCTTATGTTGGTATGCATATAAATCAGATATCTATAATTCTGAATTACTGAGCTTTTACAGTTATAATCAACAAAAACGTATCTAGTAAGGAGTTTTACAAGCCAAGTAAAAGTACCATATTTGGTTGAGTTAAAATACTTTATGACCCAAAAAATGAAATGGTAAACATGTTCAAATACTAGATTTGCCCAGCTAAAGAGCAAGACAGTTTTTAATACCAAATGTATTCTGGATTTGACAGAGAAGAAATAGAATACGGAACTTAGGAATCCTGTTGATAGTAAAAGAAAAATATTAGATTTGGTTATAGATGTTTTCTCCTTTTCACTTTATAAACTCATATTTACCCACACTTTTTGAGATTTACAGGGTCTTTTTCCAACATACCTCAACTGGCCCTTTAGTAAATGCCAAGCCACAACTGACAACAAACAGGGACATCTCCTTCGTATGAGGTAATCTAAGAAGTAGGCAACCTAAGTTTTGTCACCTTAATTCAGGATGCTTCAATTTAACATATGCTCATTAAATTATGTTTAGCCTCTGTGCATGAACTCAAGAAATGTGTGTTTTAAAATATTTTTTCTTATCATAATTCTTCAAAGAATGTGTTATGAGCTGAACGTTTATGTTCCCCCTAAAATTCATATGTTGAAACCCTATCCCTTAATGTGATCGTATTAGGGAAGTGGAGCCTTCAAGAGGTAATTAGGTCCTTAGGATGGAGCCCTCATGAATGGGATTAGTGCCCTTATAAGAAGAGGTCTGAGAACTAGCTCTCTTTCTGCTGTATGAGGGTATGAGAAGTTGTCAATCTGCAACCTGGAAGAGGGCTCTAACCAGAACCCCACTATGCTGGCACCCTGATCTCAGACTTCCAGCCTCCAGAACTGTGAGAAACAAATTTCTGTTGCTTATAAGCCACCCAGTCTGTGGTAATTTGTTACAGCAGCCTGAACTGAAATATACATGTCCACACTCATAAGCAACAACACACCTCGGCCTGTTGAAATCATTTTCTCCACGGGCAAGGTTGAACTCAAAAGAAACCACCTTCATTAATCTTTCCCAGTCTTGCTCCACAGCTCCAGTCAAAATTAATCTGTCCTTTCTCTGTGTAAATAATGATTACTTATGAGCACATCAGGCCTCCCTCACTAAAACCAAAATCTCTGGAAAACAGAGCCAAAGGCTCATCTGCGAATCCCCTATTGTACAGGGTGAGGGCTATGAGTGCAGAGAGCGTATTTGCTTTTCTAATTGGAAATAACTGATGACAACAATACAGGAAGTTATAATTAAATGCAAAACCAGGATTTCCTATTTCTTACTCCCACCTCTGTACTCTGTTCAGTGATGAAAAGGCTTCTTTACTAGCCATTTATAAACATTAATTTTCTTATGGTAGCTTGAACTGAAGACAAGAAAAATATGATTCACTTGCCTGATGCCATGTATGTTTTTGATTGCATAGCTTATTTCTCTTCGCAATTCTTTCTCATTGAACTCCATCTGCAGATGCAAAATGAGCCACGGTTATGACACTTAATTCCTCTGAATAATAATATTGTTTAATATACAGAATGAGCATAACTTGACTTAGTTATTAATAAATGCATTCTCATGTCTTTCCTAACCCAAACCCAGATGGTCAAAACATCTGTTTATATAAAGTTCAAGGCAACATAGAACACTAGGGATTTCTGGGAGTTTTAGTGCAGCGGATTTTAATTCTAGTATAGCTACACAGTGCTATGCATAAAGCATGCCTTCTGGACATAAATCCAGCCATTCATTTGAAATATATAATTTTTCATTCTTATGCTGAATATAATAAATTTGAGGGCACAGCCCAGTATATAATTGAGGCTGTCACCTGATGTGCAAGAGCAGTACAGCTGCCCTGAAATTAACAATGGTTGTCTTTTGTCCCTGGCCATTTTAACCACCTGAACACAAGGCCTCTCTATAAAGGAAAATTATTATTTCGTCAAGCCAACACAGGATAGATTGCTGTACAAATATTTCCCAGAAGTCCTAAGAACCGTAAATCTGCTTGGAAGTAGGATCAAAGTGTCACAGAGCTTAGACCTGGAAGGGATATCCAGGGAACATTGGGTTCAGCCTCTGACTTCTGAGACTTGGCCTCTCCAGCTTCACTGTCTGTCCATTTCCCGCCTTGCACTTTATTTCATAGGACGATGAATTGCTTTAGGTATCGATCCATATCCTGTGGCCTCACAGCTCAGAGCCTTTATTATTCCTCCCTTTTTGTCTGGAACAGCCCCTGTCCTACCCCTACCTCTTCCTGCTTGACTAGCTGCTCATCCTTCCCAACTCCTCAGAAATGTGGCTCCCTTACACATTTGGGCTGGGATTGAAGTCTGTGGGCTGTTTCCATAGCACCCTGTGCTGAAGTTTATCACTTTACTTAGCACATCTTAATGAAACTATCTATTTACTCATCTGCCTGCCACACCAAGACATAAGCACCTACCTCTTTGTATTCCAGGCAAGTAGCATAGTCCCTAAAACTACTTAACTGCCTATTGGGCATTTTACACTTAACATATCCAAAACAAAATTCTTGATTCACACCTCCACACAAACACAGCTTTTCTTCAGTTTCTCTCATTTGATGGGCACCACCATTCACTCAGCTGTGAAAGCCAAAGCCTTAGGAGTCATCTTGAATCTTCTTTCTTCCATTCCCCATGTCAGTCCGAGCCCTATAGACCTTACCTCCAAAATCCCAAAGCCATCCATTTCTCTCCACCCTCTCTTGTCAGGGCATTTTTACTGGGAAGCTAAAGAAGTTTGAGTTTCAGGATTTCTCCCTTGCATTAGCCTCTTCTTCCAAGACTCTGTGCCTAACTGTGTGTTTATAAGTTTATATTCCTCTTGCCTTCAAAATTGTAGAAGCTTCAGGTCCTACAGAAAATGAATCCACCCTGGTCTGGCCCTACTGTTTTCCTGACCTTACTTGTCCTTTGCCCCTTTACAATCCAGCAGGCATACTGTTCTTTTAAAATAATCAACAAAATCGAGTCACACCTTTGCTTAAAACCCGCCTGTAACTTCCCATTGTTAAACGTAAAAATCTTACCTCAACCTAGAAAGCCCTGCATGAACTGGATGCTTCTTTCCTCTCTGAATTCATTACATACCCCTTCCCTTCATCAGCCACATCAGTTCTTTATCTGCCATACTCCTTCCTGCTTCAGGCTTTTACCCAAGGTTGCTGCTTCTGCCTTGAACGACCTTCCCCCGCAGACTGTTACATGCCTGACCTCTTTGTGCCACTCTGGGCATGGTTTAGGTGTCCCCAACTCAGGCAGAACTTTCCGAAAACCCCTCTAAGAGTGGTTCACCCAGCCCCTGTGTCTCACGTCATGTTATCCTAAAAGCACTTGATATTTTCTCATTTGGTCTGTTTGTTAATTTTCTGTCTCTCCCCACTAGACAAGCAAGGACCTTCTCTGTTTTGATCACTGGCACCTAGAACTTTGGTGCATAGAAGGTGCTGAAGAAATATTTTTAAATTAATTAGACAACAAATAAACACCACAGGTAACTCAATTAGTATTTCTTGAAATAATGTAAAATGTATGAAGTTAAATCCCGTTAAATAAAACCAGAATCATCAGTAAGAAAATATTTCTCTCCTGAATTTTATTACCTCAGTGTGGAGGTTTTTGTTCAAAGAACTGTCTTAGCCCCATACCACTCACATAAGATTTTATCAAGAGTTTTGTAAAACAGAATATGGAAATGAATGAAACAAACGAAAAAAACCCAACATTTGGTACAAACCTTTACTATCTCAAAAGGAAAGCGTTCATGGAAAATACGATTGATTTTAGCACCACCTGAGAGTTCCAGGGTATCCACTTGATCCCCTGACCCTTCAATTCTCTTCTCAAAGTCCACAGCAAATTGCTGAACCATCCTGTAGTTGTGACAGAGGAATAAATTCAAGTTAAAGTTACAAGCTTTACTATGGTTACTCTTTAGTATCCTTTTCCTGGTGTTCTTAGTGGCACCTACTGGCAGGATTAACAATGCAGTCTATCCAGCACTCAAAAGGTGATTATATGAAATACATGTTGTTGAGATTTAGACATTTAATTAGAATAAATATTTTAAAAATCTTTGTCTTTAACTGTATTAAGTTCATTTGGTTGCAACCATGAAATGGTATTTAAAGAATACTTAAATTAAAAATTGAAGTTAAGCCATAAAACTTTATGTAGAATAGTCAAATGAACCTTGGCTCCTATGACGTAACAATCACCTAGTGTTCCAGCTGCTCCAGGTAAGCCCCCTCGTGCTCCACATGCTACTCTTCCTCCCCCCCATATCACAGCCTCACAGTCTGTCTTCCTCATCCTATATACTCACATTAGGTGATCTCAAGGGTGCCATAGCTTCAAGGCTTATCAAGAAACTAGTTTTTTATCAAGAGAGTGAATAGCCCATATGCCCAGCTGTCTACCTCACATTTACTTCCTCTTGGCTGCCTCAAACTCAACGCACCTAAAACTGAAACTTTCAGCTTCTCTCACTCCCAAACCTGCTGATTCTCCTGCATTTCTGAATTTCCCCTCGTGGTGGGTGGCACCACCCCCCCAAAGGCAGGGAGTCTGGGGCATGCTGCATGCCTGCCTCCCTGTCCCTCACCCTGTGTTTCCAGGGAGCCACCAGTTGCTGATCATTCCCCTCTTCACATCCCTCAGACTACCGACCTCTTTCTCTTCACTCCGCCCCCCCGACACTGCCTTGGTCAGCCCTTAGCAATGCTTCCTGGGATCTCTGAAGCCACCTCTAGATGACCACCCTGCTTTGGGGTTTCTCCCCATCAAGGTCAGACCTCATCCTGCCAGAACAACACAGATTTGTGACTCCGTGCCCCACTACAACTAGCTCTGGCCTTGCTTTTCAATGGCTCCTCACAATTTGATAATAAAATCAAAACTCCTTAACCCATCTCCCAAGATTCTTTATGGTCTGGCCCTCGCCATCTCTTCAGCCCATCACTCACCACTCATCCCACGCACCTTCCAAGCCAACCATAAGGAAGCCATTTGCACTTCCCCAAATGTCCCTTGCCCCGTGCCTTTACACTTGTTTTTCTTTCTGTTCAGAACAACATTCCCGCAGTTCCTTGCTGCTTTGCCTGGCTAATTTTTATCTGTCCTCAAGACTCAGCTGAAGGATTAGTTTTTCCAGGAAACCTCTCATGATCCGTGACCCTGTCCACCAGAGTGCCTCATTGTCACCCATATTAAAGACCATATCTGCTTGCTCAGCGTGTTTCCAGCACAGCACTTAGCAGTGTACACTGCCATTGCCTTGTCTAGCAGTCACTCTCCTAAGGGCAAGGACCATGCATTTTATTTACCTTTCCTTGTTCAACGTATCACAGAGATTCAATATACATTTGTTCACGGAAGGAACAAATTACTTAAGATGGCTGGGTTTAAAAAAAATAAAAAAGAAATGTAGAGAGATAAACAACTATTTCCATTTGTGATTACTAGGGTTTAGAAACTAATTTTGACATGTTGGAACTACTTTCAAATTCAAAATCTAATAGGAAAAAAATTCAAACCATCTAAAACTTATATTAAATAGCTTTTTATTCTCTTCCATCAAAATCATGAGTGAGTTAAAAGTAACTGCAAATTATTTAGGGTAGAAAAGCTAGAATATAATTGGGTTTCACTATGTTTGTGCCTATGCTAACGTTATTTTTTAAAAACACCTGGAAAGGTGTAATATGACATATGTATCGAAACAATGAGAAATTTTAGAAAATTTAGCCACCCATTTCCCCAAACCCCACACTCCAGCCCCCTGGCCCACTCACTTCCTGATCCTAGAACAAACTGTACCAAAGTTCACATGATTCTCTTGCCCTCCTCCTTCCACCTGACAAACTCCTCTCATACCTCAGGGTCTCAAGTATTTTCTGCGAACTCACATCCTTCCTCACATGTAACTACTTCCTCATCTGGGCTCCCTTAACATTTTATACTTACAGAAACAGCATTTATCAGATTTTAACACAATTAATTGCTTATATGTCTGTTTTCCCCTGCTCTACTGCAACTTCTCGAGGGCAAAAATCTTATTCATTTTTGAATCCCTGGTAGATAACACAGAACTAGACCCTGAGTAGAGCGCATGAAGAGATCAGAGGAAGGAAAAAGAAAGGAAGAAAGGAAGGCAGGAAGGAACAGAGAAAAGAAACAGGTCAGAAAAGATGGGGCCATAAAGATGGAGCTGAATCTGCCCTCCACGAGTCAAGAATCTAGCTGTGAAAAATTCTGTAATCCGAGTCCAATAAGGTCACAGAGGCAAGATCCAGTCTTTGCAAGGAGAATAGTTTCAGTTGACCTAGGGCCTAAACAGAAATAGCTTTTCTTTCTCTGTTGCTTAAAACATTTCTACAAGACCTTAACTAAATCCGTGAATAAAAAGAATAAAGTAGGAAAGAGTTACAGCCAAGAAAAAATTCTTTCCTTTGTATGATCTTATCATTTTTTTAATGAGGAAATAAAAGACGATGCATTTAAGATGTTATTTAGATAATGTGGGCCTCTGGAAATCTCCCCACAAAGAAGGAAATTACACTGTGCAATTTAAATGCCAAATTCCTATAGTAACGAAAAGGGTCACTGAAAATAAATGAATGAATGGATGAATAAATGAATGCCCAATTCAGGGTGTTTTGGTTGCCAGACCGCACAGGGACAAAAGCGCCCTCAGGCGTGTCAAGCATCATCCTTGGAGGTAGAGCTCAGGTGCCAGAGCGTAAGCTGGCAGGGGGGTCTCTGGCTGAGAGGGCCCCGAAGCCAGTTGCAGACAGTGATGAAGGGACGATGAAACCAGGAAGGGCAGAGGGAGAGAGTAAAGGTGTAAGATGTAGCGCCCTGACGTAGTAACCCGGGGATAAGATGGGAAGACAATAAAGGAGTGATAAGGTGCTTGGTGATTTCCACGCTGGCATTTTCAAAGGCCTATGTTAAAATCATTACCAAAAATGAAAAAGAAATTTAAACATGGCCTCATCGTCTGTACTTTCTAAAATTAAATCCTTGGTTCTCATTCCACAGAAAAATGTACGTAGATAAATTACATAAAATAATTGAAAGAGAAAGTTAGTAAGTACAACTGACATCAATAGAAACAGCCGAAAAATGCAAATGACATTTTCATCTATATTTACCCACTTCTAAGACTAAGGACAAAAAATCCTACTGAGTTATCACTAATGGTTTTACTCACTTGCCGAATCCAGTCTTACAAACACAAATTGGGCATGGGAATAGGCATGGGGATTGTTAAATTTATAATTTCAGAATAAGATCAATAATTATTCTTCAATAAAACACGAAGATTCAAGGGTCACTGTATAACATACAGACAGCCTCATATAGCTTACTTGCTGCTCCTGTTAAACTTAGAAAACAACATGACAAATAGACTAAGGCAAAGGCAAACTGAAGAAATTAGTTTAAAATGCTGAACAAAGGAAAGGAAAGGTGACATACTGCAGCAATGCTTTGGTCTTCCTGGTGGGGTCCTCTGGTTTGAAGTTTTTGTAGGCTTCTACTTCATGTTCTATGGAAAGCAATTGTCCCTGTAGTTTGTTCCTGAAGTTTGGCAGGGTATCTCGAATGTGGTTGGTAAGTTGCTAAATAAAACAAAACAAAATCATACACACATATAACAGACTGAAAATTAACTCATGAGATAAAAATCAGCCTCCACTGTTTTCCTTATCATTCAAAACTTCAAAAATCATATATACATTTTAGACTGTGTAGATAGATAGTGAAAAGAAACACCAACTCTCTCCTCCACTGCCCTTCAGAGATGCTCAAAATTCCTTCAGTTAGAGTCACTACTTGTTATCTCTTTATGTCTGGGAAAACTCCATTAAAATGCAGCTAATGTTACTAATGAGGTTGCCCAATAACACCTTAGCATGGATTGATTTGACTTGTCAGATCACCTACCTTGTAGAAAGGAACCTTAAGTTAGAATGTGGTAGAAAGATAGGAAGCTGAGAGTTACAGGTGCTGCCTGATATTCTCTAGACTAAATGGCTTACTGCACTGACGGAGCTCAGGTAGTCATGGGTGCCACACGTCCCTGTCAGCTGTTAACTTTCTCTACATTCTGCAGCTCAGGCAGGTGTTTACTCTGACCTCCATCTCTAGGCCCTAGTCCAACTCTGGTTGGTCACTGACTTGTGCCTTCAACAGACTGACTATAAAATTTCCATGATTAAGGGAAAGCTCCCTCTGCTTTTGACACCTCGACCTGACCATCTGCTGGACACACCCACTGAGATCAGCCGGCACCATAAGCTCAGTACAATGAAACTTTCTCTAAGACATTGTCTAAGAGTAGATGATTGATTAAGAACAAAGGTGAGATAAAAACCCAGATTGTTTAGCTCTCTGCTTTATGTTCTATTACAGTACAGTTAAAGGAAAGACCTAATTAAAAGAAAAAAAAAGGTAACCTTCTTGAACTGCTTAAGTAATAAACTTGAAATCAAGAGAAAGAGAGAATATAAACTTCCTAGAAATACAGGAAAAAGAAAAATAAAAGAATTAATATACCCAGACTGCCTGAAGAAACTATTTTAAATCACCTTTATGTTTACTGAGGTTACCTGAATATATCTATTCAATAAATCTATAGTTATTTAATTGTCAATAGTTTATAACTATGTTATTCTTTTGCCCACAGTTATGAATGGTTGTTAGTACCCTGGCATTGTTGCTACTGAGGCTATAAAGCAGGCAGCAAAAGATTGGAGAGGACCATATTCCCAATAGCAATGTCACAAGCGACAAGGACCCAAATCTAAGAGTAACAGCAAGCACGAGAGACCAGCAGCCACCTGACCGCCATGTAAGCTGGTAAATACTAAAAATACTTGATTTCCATTTTTTGCTTCTCAGATAACTCCATAGCAAAGCAAAATCATGGTCCTCTCTCGGCTTTCTAAAACACGTCTTTCCTTGGCTTCCACGCTCCCCTAATTGTTCTCCTCACCATTCTGGGTGTACCTTCTCCATCTCTTTTGATAGCCCAGCCTTCTCCTCAGACCAGCAATTACTGAAATTCCCAAGTCTGGGTCCTAGGCCTCTTCTTTGTTCACTCTCTGTTCTCCCTTAAAGCAATGTCATTCTGTCCATGGCTTCAGTAAATATCCAGACACCTGCAGCTGCTAAAATGCTGTCTCCAAATAGGACTTCTTATCTTTGCTGTGGGCATGTATACTTGACCACCTGCTAGCCTTCTCTTCTTGGATGTGTCAATGACACCTCAACCTCAACGTGTCCAAAATCAAGTACCTGATCTTCCCTTCAGGGTTCCCCACCTTGGTGACTTCATAACTATCTGGATACTTGAGAGTTAACCTTGACTCCACCTCTCCATCACCCAACGGTACTAATATACCACCAAATTCTCAATTTTCCTACACATTTCTCAAGTCTGCTTTTTCTTTCATCTCTACTGGCCCTAACCAAGACCAACCTACCACAATTTCTCACTTTTACTTTTAACTGGTCTTCCCAGTTTTGCTCTTAACCAGTCTACTCTTGATTTTCCTATCTGCAATGCCATATTCTTTTTTACCCTACAGATCTGACATGTTGTTCCCCTACTCAGATCCCTTAAATAACTCTTCACTGCTCTTTGGATAGGAGTAAAAATCCTCAACTTAGCCTACAAACATTATAGGATCCAGCCACTACCTATACCTCCAACTTCAACTCTCACAACTCACTCCCTTTTTCTCTGCCCTCCAGCCACAATGACATTTCATTCAATTTCTCAAAAACCTTATGCCCTTTTCCAGTTTTTTCCATGTAAACTTTCAGAGATATTGGCACACATTGAATCAGTGATAAAATTATCCTAGTTTCAAACGTAGGATAAAGATACTTGAAAGAATAAAAAGAAAGTGATCATCCAGGAAAGAAAAGATCTTCAGTACAAAGTTCATTCAATTTTAAGTCAACCAAGAATCCAAATATGTCATAACTTGGGGGTCACCTAAATGACCAAACGGTCAATCATCTCCTTCGATTTTTCTAGTATTCAAAACCTAATTCATTTTCAACTTTATATTTCTAATCAGTCATATTAATGATTTTCCTTTAAGATTTTTTTCAGTTTTTTTCAGTTTATTTGTATTTTTCTTAGGCCAATATGGGTGTGGAAGCAGTATTCTAAAATGTTTTACCAGCGCTGAATATATTGGTCAGATGTTACGGTTATTACATGACAAAACCAGTGACTCCTTCTCTAAAATACATTTAAAATATATATATGTGTGTGTGTGTGTGTGTGTGTATGTGTGTATGTGTGTATATATATATATATATATTTTTTTTTTTTTTTTAAAGACAAGATCTCGCTACGTTGCCCAGGCTGGAATACAGTGGCTATTCACTGATGCAATCATACAGCACTGCAGCCTCAAACTCTTGGCCTCAAGCAATCCTACCACCTCAGCCTCCAGAGTAGCTGGGACTACAGGTGTGAACCACTGCATCTGGCTACATATTCACATTTTTAAAATAATACAACTATAGGGCTGCCTCATAGCTTCCAAATACTTACTTACCCTTAATTAGAAATTACAAAATTTACAGTAGTCTGTGTTACATCTCTTAAAATAGAAATATAACATTGCTTCTTATTTTCTAAAACTTATTCAGTTGTTTTGCCTAAATGGTTCAGATACAATGTCACATATTGTGACAGCCACTACTGATACCTTCAAGGAGCTAACAATCAGAAATTTGATAACTACTTAAATTCATAGATAAATGTTAAAGCATAACTTACGAGAATATTTCTGAAGGAAGCTACCCACCATATAAAGTCAATGTAATCAAAACTCATTGAGGGAGGGGGCCCTACACTCAATGACAATGATAGTTGTCATGATACTTAACTTCAAATAGGGGGAAGTATCATGGAAGTGCATTGAAGTTTTATGGAAGAAGTGTGTATGGTGCATGGAGGGGGATGAGCAGAAGGCCCAATTCTAATTTACTGTAGGGAAAGGGGTTATCCGGAAAAACTTCTTAGATGAGTGGAAATCAATGATTACTTAATTAGGATTTGTTGTTTTGAAGATTTTAAATTAAGAAACAAATCAATCTTAAACAATGCCATAAAAAAAATTTTTTTAACAGAAAACCTAACCTAACCATTACAGATTGGTATTTCAAAAACAGATCCTAAGAGGTCAACTTTTCAGAGCTACAAAAGTTTAACTTCTTAAGATAACTATATATTGTGAGTGAATGAATACTAATATGCATACCCCTGTTCATTGTTCCTAACTAAGTATGCGTTTCTGCTTTGAGCACTGTTCTTTCAATAATATTGAGGTGAATTCTATTCACTGAGAATGGTAATAGTGAGGATCTAAGTATTCATTCATTTTTAAAATTTCTATCATTTAAGCTGAATGTCTTGGTTTGGAAAAAAATAAATTTAAAAATAAGAAATATAAATTCCAGCAGTCACTTACATATTTCATAATTGTTCTTGTTGCTTGAAAGAATGTTTTTACCTGATTAAGGACCTTCTGCAGGTGTGGGGTCCCCATTCGATCAGCAATATGTCTGTAAGCCGGGTGGGACAGAAAAAATTTCCTCTCTGCTAACATGGCTGCTTTAATGTCCTTCTTCCCATCTATGTCCTTCTGGCTTCTGTTTACCACCCCCACGTAACCTGAAACAAAACACAAATCAATGGAGTTGGGGACACTTATTATTGCTTATTTTAGGAAGACTTCAAGGCTCTCAAACAGGCTAAGAAAGGCAAAATTAGTTTTAGTACTGAAGACTGGGTTCCTTTAAAAAACTCAATAGGAAACATCAATAATTAACAAAGGCTGCTGATTTGGCTAATGATAATTTTTTAGCATTAGCACAATAATGTCTCTCACACTTAAAAGCTCATTTTAAGAGAATTACCTCTCTTAGCAGTTTTATCATATAGCAGGCAAGTAAATATCAGACTTAAAACAGAACAGTATATGATTATGCATTCTATGATGAATATTTATAACCTCCCTTCAAACCCTTTTCTTTTCCTGCTTTCTTATTCCTGTTATTTTAAGGAATAGTTCTCCCTTTGGATCATCTTTTAATACATCATTTGGGAACATAGTACCATTCCATAAAAAGTATAGCTAATAATAAATCCATTCCTTACCACTGAGGAGGCATTAAAAGCAAGCCTCCCAGTGACTTCCCAATCATTTCTCTGCCATATCATCAAAGGAAGTCTTGTCTAGACCACAGTACATTACCCCTGCGAAGAGGCAGCAGCTTGTTCTCTAGGACATCCCTGGCATCTGTTCCTTCATCCATAAGATCCAGTTTGGTGATGACTCCAATGGTTCTCAAACCTGAATCATAAACAGACCCAACATTACACAATTTGCAGAAGACTATCAAATCCTAGAGACACGTATGTCTCAATGCTAAATGTAAAGCACATTTTCCTAGTGCTTTTCCTTTTCCTGTCTGTCTTACTTTGTTTTCTAATCCACTGCTATACAACTCTGGTGATTTTGATGTGATGAGGAGGAGAGGTACAAAACCATCCATCCCTAAAATAACTTTCAATCCAAGAGAGAAAAACAAATAGCTGTATCACCAAAACACTTCTAAATATCTGAGTTTATTTTTGTACCATGCATAAAAGGAAATTATACATTTTCATTTTCCTCCCAAGTATTCTACCTAATAGGATACTGTACATTTTTATGTATTACATTATTATAATAAGAGCAAATAAACAAACACATAGGCTATACATGGACCAATGATGGGAGTGTGTCATAAACCAAGCATTATTATTGATCTAGTTCTGGACACTTGAAGTCAAAAAAATTAAAAGAAGATCAGGTATAGGATAGTGCCATCACCAAAATAAACTTGCAAGTCTCACAGTGTTTACTGTGCCTTACAAAAGGAAATAAGATGCAATGGAAAGAAGACTGAACTAGGAACTGAGATTTGGATTCTAGTCTCAAGGCAAGTCACTTAACTCTCCAGGTCTCAGAACCTAATCATAGGATTATGCTTCCTCTCCCTCCATACCTTACCACCACCTTACCACAGGACTATTTACCACCATTCTTTGTACCCAGTACATAATGTTTTCCTATAAAAAAAAAAAATTACAAGGCATACTAAAAGGCAAAAAATACAATTTGAAGAGATAGAGCAAGCATTGGAACCAGATTCAGATGTGGCAGGAATTATCAGACTGGGAATTTAAAACAACTGTGATTAATATTCTAAGGGCCCTAATGAATAACATATACAGCCTACAAAAACAGATGAGCAATGTAAGCAGAGAGATGAAAATGCTAAGAAAGAATCAAAAAGATATGCTAGAGATCAAAAACACCATAACAGAAATGAAGAATGCCTTTGATGGGTTCATTATAGACTGGACAGAGCTGAGGAG
Organism: Daubentonia madagascariensis; assembly: GCA_023783475.1. NCBI lineage: Eukaryota > Metazoa > Chordata > Mammalia > Primates > Daubentoniidae > Daubentonia > Daubentonia madagascariensis. Next base: position 31,521,539 of record JAKFHU010000978.1, read on the forward strand.
AGAATCACCAAGCTTGAGGATATCTCAACAGAAACTTCCAAAATTAAAAAGCAAAGAGAAAAGAACACTGGGGGTGGGAAACAAAACAGAATATTCAAGAACTGTGGGACAACTACAAAAGGCATAAACATGCATGATGGAAATACCAGGAGAAAAAAGAAAGAAACATATATTTGAAGCAATAATGACTGATAATTTCCCCAAAATCAATATCAGACATTAAACCATAGATCCAGGAAGCTCAGAGAACACCAAGCAGGATAAACGCCCAAAAAAGCATATTATATTTAAAATGCAGAAAAGCAAAAATAAATAAAAAATGTTGGAAGACGCTAGAGGGGAAAAACACCTTACCTAAAGAGAAACAAAGATAAGGATTACATCCAAATTCTCCTCACAAACCATGCACACAAAAAGAGAGTGAAGTGAAATATTTAAAGTGCTGAGGAAAGAAAAAAAACAACGTAGGTTTCTGTACCATGCAATATTATCCTTCAAAAATGAAGCAGAAATAAAGATTTTTCTCAAACAAAAATTGAGGGAGTTTGTTGCCAGGAGACCTGCCTGGCAAAAAAACATTAAAAGAACTTCTGAGAGAAGGAAAGTGATATGGGTCAGAAACTCAGATCTACATAAAGAAACCAAGAGCATCAGAGAAGAAATGAGTAAGGTAAAATCTTATTTTGCTTATTCTTAATTCATCTAATGGATAACAGTTCATTCAAAATAATATCAACAATATATTTGATTATTCTTAATCATATGCTTATACATAAATGAAATAAATGACACAATGGTACAAGAGACAGGAAAGAAGAATTAGGAATTTTTTATTATAAAGTACTCATACTACTTGTAAAGCAGGAAGACGCTCCTTGACTTATGATGGGGTTACGTCCCAATAAACTCATTGTAAGTTAAGAAATGTACTGAATGCATATCACTTTCACACCATTGTAAATTCAAAAACCGTTAAGTCAAACCATCATAAGTTGGGGACTGTCTGTATAGTGTTAGTTGAAAGTAGACTTGAATTAGTTGTAAATGTATATTGCAAACTCTAGAGCAACCACTTAGAAAAATTTTTAAAAAGAATTACAACTGATATGCTAAGAAAGCAGAGAAAATGGAATCACATAAAATGCTTAACTAAATGCACAAATGGTAGAAAAAGACTAGAAGACAAAAATAAGAAGAAAGAACAAAGGTAGCAAATAGAAACAGTAACAAACATGGTAGATATTTATCCAACTATGTCAGTAATCACCTTGAATGTCAATGGTCTAAATGCAATTAAAAGAAATTGTTAGAATTGTTATCTACAAAAATCCATACCTTAAATATAAAAACACATATAGATTAAAAGTAAATTGATGGAGAAAGATATACCATCCTAACACTAATCAAAAGTGGGAGTAGCTATATTAATTTCAGACCAAACAGACTTCAGAGCAAGGAAAGTTATCAGAAAAAGAGGGGCATTATATAATAATAAAGGGGTCAATTCTCCAAGAAAGCATAACAATCATTAATATGTGTGTGCCTAACAAAAGAGCATCAAGATACATGAGGCAAAATTGAAAGAACTGCAAGGAGAAATAGATGAATCCACTATTACAGTTGGAGACTTTAACACTCCTCTATTGGAAATGGATATATCCAGCAGGCAGAAAATCAGTAAGGACATAGTTAACAGTACCATCATCAACTGGATATAACGGACATCTACAGACTACTTCATCCCACAGCAGAATAAACAGTCTTCTCAAGCTCACATGGAACATTCTCCAAGATAGACCACATTCTGGGCCACAAAATACACCTTAACAAATTTAAAAGAATAAAAAAATCATTCAATGTCTGCATTCAGACTACAGTGGAATTAAACTAGAAATCAACAACAGAAAGATAGCTGGAAAATCTCAAAATACTTGAAGATTAAAACACACACTTCTCCAAATAACACATGGGTCAAAAAAGAAATCTTAAGAAAAATTAAAAAATTAAAATACAATTTACCAAATTTGTGGGATGCAGTAAAAGCAGTGCTTAGAGGGAACTGTATAACATTGAATGCATATATCATTAATAGAACAAAAAAGGATCTAAAATCAATGATCTATGCTTTTACCTTAGGAAACTAGAAAAAGAAGAACAAATTAAATCCAAACCAAGCAGAATGAAAGCAAATAACTAAAACTAGAGCAGAAATAAACAAAATTGAAAACAGGAAATCAATAAAAAAAATCAACAAAACTAAAGCTGTTGCTTTGAAAAGATCGATAAACTCAATAAGCCCCTAGGCAGATTAAGTAATAAAAAAGAGAGAAGACACAAGTTATTAATATCAGAAATGAAAAAGGGACATCACTACTGATCCCATGAGAATTAAAAGAATAATAAAGAAATATTATAAACTCTATACCCATAAATTTGAAAACCTAAATAAAAAGGACAAATCCTTGAAAGATATAATCTGCCAAAATCACACAAGAAGAAATAGATAATCAGAGAAGGCCTATATTTATTAAGGAAATGGAATCAATAATAACCTTCAAAGATGAACTATATATGACAAATGGTGCTGTCAAGTCTTCTACTTGAGGACTAATTATACTGACTTTCTATCTTTGCAATCTCTTAGCAGATTGCCTGTGATTTACTTCACATTCTGGTTTAATTGTACAATAAATCAGTTTCTGTTCTACCATTGTGGAGAGTTATTCTGGGTTTGGAAACCATTTTTTTAAATTATATTTCCCAAACACTGTCCAGAATTACCAGACATGATATAAACATATAAGGTGCCCACCAGGCTTCACTTTAGAGGGCCTTTCCCTCTCAGGCTTCCAGTCACAACCCACAACTGTGCAGCAAAGTGCATGCTGTCCCCAAAATCTGCAGGCAGAAAAATGGTCTTTCTGCCTATTTGGGATATCCAGTCCCTTCTAGAGCAGTGAAACTAGATTTCTACAAAAATAACTTCACAGGGCAGCAATCAGCCATTCCACCTTTCAATGTCCCTGGCATCTTCAGACCTGTATCTGATTCAGAGATCATGGGGCCCAGAAACCCAGCCAGGCTCACACATGTGCATTGAGTAGGCATGAGAATATCAACTCCCTCCACCTCTTGCCCAAATACCCACAAATGTACAGAGGGCACCTGCTGTTTCCCCACCCCTCCAAGACCTAAATCTGCAGCTCCAAATTGTGAATCCAGGTCCTGGGATGTGAGGAAAAAAAGAACTTTTATTTGATAATGGCAAGTTATTTTAATTATTAGACCCAGAGAAACTCAATTATGTCCTCCTCCTCCCTTTCAGGTGTGTATTCGTCTCTTAAAACTGCTTGTTTTTGCCACAAGTAACTATAAATTAACCTAATAATGCCACACCAGACACTATAACTCACACTCTATAGCTTAACAATGCATAGCCAATTGCTAATCAATTTTATTTCTATAAACCAATGAGAATTCATGAAAAACAACTTTTTATTAGCCCACTCATTGTCTCCCTTTTTTGTCTTTGAAACTCCTCTTGTAAATGCTGCTAATCAGAGTGTATATTCAGGGAAACTGGAATCTGTGCTTCTGGCTTGTAGTCCTCAACCTTGGCCCAAATAAACTCTCTAATCATATTAAATACTACTACTACTACTACTACTAATGATAACCTTCAAAAGCAAAAAGCACCAGACCCAGATGGGTTCACTGATGAATTCTACCAAATATTTAAAGAAGAAATCATACCAATTCTCTACAATCTCTTCCAGAAGATAGAATCAAAGGAAATGCTAACTCATTCTATAAAACCAGTGATACCCTAATACCAAAACCACACAAAGACATTACAAAAAACTACAGACTAATATCCCTCATGAATATAGGTGCAAAAATTCTCAACAAAATATTATTAGCAAGTCAAGACTAACAACGTATAAAAAGAATTATACGTCATGACCAAGTGGGATTTATCCTAGGTATGCAAGGCTGGTTAAACATTTGAAAAATCAATTAATTGTAATCTGCCACATCAACAAGCTAAAGAAGAAAAAAAATCACATGACCCTATCAATAGAGGCAGAAAAAATATTTGACAAAACCCAACACACATTCATGATTTTTAAAAGTCTCAGCAAACCAGAAACAGAGGGGAACTTCTTCAACTTGATAAAGAACATCTACAAAAGCTTTCCCACTAAGATTACGAACAAGGCAAAGATGGTCTCTCTCACCACTGCTTTCCAACATTGTACTGGAAGTCCTAGCTAATGCAACAAGATAAGAAAAGTAAATCAAAGGTTTATAAGATTTGGGAAAGAAGAAATAAAGCTGTTTTTGTTCACAGATAACATGATCATCTATGTAGAAAATCCTAAAGAATTGACAAAAACATTTCTGAAACTAATAAGCAATTATAGCAAGGTTACAGGATACAAGGTTAATATACAAGAGTCAATCATTTTCCTATATACCAGCAATGAACAAGTAGAGTTTGGAATTAAAAACACATTACCATTTACATTAACACCCCTCAAAAATGAAATAGTATAAATCTAACAAAATATGTGCAAGATCTACATGAGGAAAACAACAAAATTCTGAAGATTTGAAAGAAGAACTAAATAGATTATTACATGTTCATGAATAGAAAGACCAATATTGCAAAGACATTAGTTCTTCCCAAATTGATCTATAGATTCAATGAAATCTCAATCAAAATCCCAGCAAGTTATTTTGTGCATATCCACTAAATGATTCTAAAGTTTATACAAAGAGGTAAACGACCCAGAGTAGCCAACACAATATTGAAGGAGAAGAACAAAGTTGGAAGACTGACACAATGCAACTTCATGACTTACAATAAAGCTACAGTAATCAAGAAAGTGTGATACTGGTGAAAGCATAGACAAATAGAACAGTGATACAGAATAGAGAGCCCAGAAACAGACCCATGTAAATATAGTCAACAGATCTTCAACAAAGGAGCAAAGGCAATACAGTACAGCAAAGACAGATTTTGTAACAAACTGTGCTGGAACAACTGGACACCCCCAGGCCAAAAAAAAATAATGATAATCTAGACACAGATCTTACACCCTTCACAAAAATTAACTAAGTGGATAAGAGACCCACAAGACCATAAAACTCCTTGAAGATAACACAGGAGAAAACCTACATGACCTTGGTCATAGCGATGCCTTTCTTTTTTTTAAGACATGGTCTCACTCTGTTGCCCAGGCTAGAGTGCAGTGGCAACATCATAGCTCACTGCAACCTCAAACTCCTGGGCTCAAGTGATCTACCTGCCTCAGGCTCCTGAGTTGCTGAGACTACAGTGCATGCCACCATAATATAAACTATGGACTTTGGGCAATAATGATGTGTTAATATAAATTCATCAATTGTAAAAAAGGCACCACTCTGGTGTGGAATGCTGATGGTGGGGGGGGTTGTGCATGGTGGGAATGGGAGTATATGGGAACTCTGTACTTTCTGCTTGATTTTGCTGTGTATGTAAAACTTCTCTAAAAATAAAGTTTATTAATTAAAAAATTAAATAACATAATACATGTAAAGTATGTGATACATAAAAGCTACTCAATAAATAAAAGTTGTATCTCACCAGCTTCACTTCTCACCAATGCCCCCAACCTACTCTAATTCCAAGCTCCAGTCAAACCCAGTGACTTTCATTTCTCCATGTGACCGTGTATTCTTTCCTCCTCACCTTCCTAATGCCACCCTATCAGCTCTATCCTTCCTTTCTTTTTTCTTAGTCAACTCCTACTCATCCTTCAAAATATCCTTCAGGCCTCATCTACAGGTCCTTAATCAGGCCCGCACAGGTGTAATTCAGAGCCCTTTCTCTGTGCCCTCAAAGCTCCCTACGTACACTAAAATCATAGTTCTTATATAACACTGGGAGTCTGCTTATATGTCAGTCTTACCTACTAAGCCATGATCTCTTCAAGGACAGGAACTACATCTAATACACGTTTTAAGCCACTCACATGCCAAACACAGAGGGAACTCAATAAATGTTTAGTTATTAAGTTAATAAATTAATAAAAAATATAAACTTATTTATTTTTCCTGGGATCAGACAAGACTAGAAATACAAATTCCAGAGAAAATATATGATACCATTCCACTATATTACCTAGGTTTGTTGTCAGCACATGATTATTCTATAAGAACACTGCCATTTCTTCCATTTATGTATGCAACTAAATTATAAATACAGTGTTGTTTCATCTAATTAAGAAATGAGAACAAACTAAGTCACAAACCACATTGGTGGTTGCCAGAAAAGTAATCTGGAACACTGTGTACACTGAAACAACAGCAATGAAAAAAATGTATATAGAGTTAATGTAAAAATGTATACAGCAAAATTTAAAACAGACTTAGGAAATTAGATGTCCTTCAGTTTATATATATTTTTTGTTTTGGATTTTGGTGGGATTTGGGGAGAGTGATTTAAAATAAATGCCTGGCAAAGATTATGGAATATTTTATTTCTGAAAGCAATCAGTGATGAATAGGAAGAGTTTCATTTTTTTTCTGTAAGTTTTCCATAAACATTATTTTCTTGTTCTGAATAACAGTTTTCATTTTCAAAATCACCAAGTAATATTACTGCATGTAATACTAGGTAAAATATTTTTTAAAAATGGAAAACATAAAAATTACCACCACCATGGTGGCAGAGACTATCTTGTTCACCAATACAGTCCAGATTCTAGTAAAGTACTTGGAAGCTTTAATATTTGTGAAAGGAAGAGAGAGGAGAAAGAGAGGGAAAAAGAAGAAAGGGAAGAGGGAAAGAAGGGAGAGGAGAAAGAATGACTTCCAAAATAAGAAAATTTAGGTATAGAGTGGTTCTTTCACTGAGAATTTGCACTTGAAGATAGACTAAGGCATGAAGAAACAAAGAAACAAACAAAAAAAGACTCCACATGTACTTGAATCTTCCTGCTATTCTCCACGTAAATCCATTTTCTTCTTCCTTGGCACACAGCTAGATTACATTTCCAAGTTCCCCTTACAATTGAGTTGTGGTCTTCCTTACATCATGCCTGTGATTGAGTGCCAGCTAGTAGAATATAAGCAGAAGTGATGTGTGCCACTTTCAAAGTTGGTCTATGTAACTACACACATATGCTCCTGCATCCTCTTTTGCCTTCCACTTACTGAATATAACCATAATAAGTCTCTAAGTCCCTAAGGGTGACAGGATGGAAGGATCCTGGATCTTTGAATGACATCCTGGAGAAGAAACACCACACCATCCTGAACATCCACCTAGGAATATTGTTTGTACCATTACATGTTTGATTCTACTTATTACTGTATATTAATAGAAACAATGGTACTTTAGAGAAGAGAGCTGCCATAATGAAAACCTGGCTTAGCCCATGCCATGCTCATGGATCAGCAGACTCAACATTGTTAAAATGTCTACACTACCCAAAGTGATCTACAGATCCAATGCAATCCCTATTAATATACCAACATCATTTTTCACAGATCTAGAAAAAATAATTCTACTCTTCATATGGAATCAGACAAGACCCCATATAGCTAAAGCAACCTTAAGCAAAATGAAAAAATCAGGAGTCATCAATTTACCAGACTTCAAGCTATACTACAAGGCTATAGTAACCAAAACAGCATGGTACTGGCACAAGAACAGAGACATAGACCAATGCAATAGGACTGAGAAACCAGATATAAAAACATCCTCATATAGCCATCTGATCTTTGACAAAGCAGACAAAGACATAACCTGGGGAAAAGAATCCCTATTCAATAAGTAGTGCCAGGAAGATTGGATAGCCACATGTAGAAGACTGAAACAGGATCCACACCTCTCACTTCTCACAAAAATTAACTCACGATGGATAACAGACTTAAACCTAAGGCATGAAATCATAAGAATTCTAGAAGAAAATGTTGGAAAAACTCTTTCAGACATCAGCCTAGGCAAACAATTTATGAAGAAGACCCCAAAAGCAATCACAGCAGCAACAAAAATTAATAAATGGGACCTGATCAAATTAAAAAGCTTCTGCACAGCCAAAGAAACTATCACTAGAGTGAATAGACAACCTACAGAATGGGAGAAAATATTTGCATGCTATACATCTAATAAAGGGCTGATAACTAGAATCTGTATAGAACTCAGGAAAATCAGCAAGAAAAAAATCAAACAACCCCATTAAAAAGTGGGCAAAGGACATGAACAGAAACTTCTCAAAAGAAGATAGACTAATGGCCAAGAAACCTATGAAAAAATGCTCAACATCTCTAATCATCAGGGAAATGCAAGTCAAAACCACAATGAGATATCACTTAACTCCAGTGAGAATGGCTTTTATCAAAAAGTCCCAAAACAACAAATGTTGACATGGATGCAGAGAGATAGGAACACTCATACACCGCTGGTGGGACTGCAAACTAGTACAACCTCTGTGGAAAGTAATATGGAGATACCTCAAAGAACTAAAAGTAGAACTATCATTTGATCCAGCCATCCTACTACTGGGCATCAACCCAAAGGCAAAAAAGACATTCTATAATAAAGACATCTCCACTCTAATGTGATAACAGCACAATTCACAATTACAATGATGTGGAAACAACTCAAGTGCCCATCAATACAGGAGTGGATTAATAAAATGTGGTATATGTATACCATGAAATACTACTCAGCCACAGAAAACAATGGTGAACTACACCTCTTGTATTATCCTGGATGGAGCTGGAGCCCATCCTTCTAAGTGAAGTATCACAAGAATGGAAAAACAAGCACCACATATCCTCACCATCAAATTGGTACCAACTGATCAACATTTATGTGCACATATGGAGATAACATCCATCGGTGTTGGGCAGGTGGGAGGGAGGAGGAGGGAATGAGTATATTCATACCTAGTGGGTGTGGTGTGCACTGTCTGGGGGAGGGACACACTTGTAGCTCTGACTCAGGCGGTGCAAAGGCAATATATGTAACCTAAACATTTGTACCCCCTAATATTCTGAACTTTTTTTAAAAAGGGGGGGGGAAACACCTGCCTTAGCAAAGTTAGGTGGCAAGGAAACAAATATTGCAAGTTAGAAAGATGAAGATTCACTTTATGCTGTAGTTGCATATTTTGTAAACCTGCTGCACATGATAACTTGTAAGGTAGACTAAGTGCATCCTGAAAGGAGAAGCTGTTGGAAAGATCCAGAATGTTAATTTGTCTTGATTGTTCCCTGATGCTTAAAGCAAGGGATTTAAGAATAAGTTCACTCAAGATATTTATCATTTTGCAAGCAGAAATAAAAGGAATTAGAGAACATCTAAAATTTGAATTTATTCCTTTTGAAAACTCTAACTGTTCTTCTGACTCAAACAATAGAAAAAGAGACTGAAAAGGCTCTAGGCAACAAAGGTCCACTAAGGATTTTCAGTTAAACAAGGGTTCGGTAATTTCTGCTTCTGACCATAAGAGAAATAACAGAGTTCAGGCATACATTTCTCCTGTAAACTACTAGAAAACCGGATGGAATATATGAAACAATCAGTTTCTTCCATTAAACAATAGTTTGCACAAGACTGTGATACCTGAGAGAAGAGAAACAAATAAAGTAAGCTGTACAATTGCCCACTTTCTGCTTGGAGGCAATCTCTGTACTACAATGTGAGGAGGAAAAATCCAAGGAGAGTTCAAGGAAACCAAGTCACTAGACTTTTCAGGATAGTGCACAAAATAAAAGGGAGCCATAAGAAGAAAGAGTTTCAGAAATTTTCACAGGGATCCCATTGAGTCTTTGTTTAAATACATGCACACATAAGGTATAACTCCATATGCCTGGGCAAAAAATAACTTCCATGAAGTTCTAAGCCAAATAATTCCAAGAACTCACAAGGGTATGGTAATCATTTAAGTTCCCACCAGCTAGAGTGAAAAGACCATGTTGAATATGAAACATTTAATAGAGACACCAGAAGAGTCAAATCTACTACAGATCTGCCCTTTCAAAAAAAAAAAAAAACTAAAAATAAGCATAAAAAAATCAAACTGATCTTCAAGTAATATATCTACCTGTAAAACAAAGTCCGACACATTTTTAAAGAATGTAATAAAATTCAGCACTCAATTAAATAAAATTCAAAATATCTAGCATTCAACCAAAAACTACTAGACACATGGAAAAGAAGGAAAATATGACCCATAATCAAGGGGAAAAAAAAAAATCAGTCAATAGACTCTCACCTTGAAGCAATGTAATTCACAGATGACATTAAAACAGTCATTATAAATATGCACAAAACTCTCAAGGATATAAAAGAAAACATGAACATAATGAGTAAATAAAAAGAATGCTAATTTAAAATATATAGTTAATGAAAACTATAAACTCACAGATCCAAAAGCTCAAAGAACACCAATCACACAAAAGAAATCACACCAAGGCATACCATAGTTAAATTGCTAATACCAATTACAAAATAAAATCATAATAGCAGAAGGAAAATGAAACAAAACAAGAGACACAAAGAATACATCTTAAAAGTGCTAGCAAAAAAAGGAATTGTCATCTAAAATTCTATATCCAGTGAAAATCTCCCTCAAAAATAAAGGCAAAATGATGACTTTTTAGACAAACAAAAGCTGAGATAATTTGTTGTCAGAGACCTATATTACAAGAAATCATAAAGGAAGTACTTCAAGCTAAAGGAACATAATACAAGTTGGAAACTCAGATCTACACAAAGGGACAAAAACCTCTGGAAATGGTAAATGTACAGGTAAATACAGAATATTTCTTTCTCATTTTTAATATCTTTAAAATACAATTGATTATTTAGAACAAATATAACGGCCATGCATTCTGGGTGACATTTATAACATATATTTAGAAGACATAACATGTGTTTTGTATGTAGAAAGATTTATAATATACGTAGAAGACAAATAGCAAGATTGCAGACTAAAATACAATGATATTGATAATTATATTGAATGTAGATGATCTAAATAATACAAGTAAAAGGCAGAGATTGAAAGTTTGGATTAAAAAAGCACCTAAGCAAAAGTTTACAGAACTGACGGGAGAAGTGGACAAATTCACAAATATAGTTAAAGCTATAACATTCCTATCTCAGTAATCGAAAAAATAAGTCAATAAAAAAATCAAGAGGTACAAAAGATTTAAAAAACACTATTAATATCAACAAATGAGACCTAGAGTACCTCTATAGAACACATCACCCAGCAACAGTAATTCTACTGATCTACATATTCTACTAATACACATTCTTCCCAAATGAACATTGGTCATTCATCAAGATGGACTACACATGGTACCATCAAACAAATCTCAATAAATTTAAAAGGAATAAAATCATACAGAAATTGATATCATAAAGTTATTTGGAAAATCCCAAAATATTTGGAAATTAAAGAACCTATCTATAAATAACCATGGATCAAAAAGGAAATAACAGGGAAACTTAAATATATTTCAAACTGAATAAAATAAAAGCTCACCATATCAAAATTTGTGGTATATTAGCTAAACTAAGGGCTTAGCGGAAAACATATAGGTTTAAAATGCTACTATTACCAAATAAGAAATGCTTAAAATCAGTGATCTAAGTTTCCATCTTAAGAAGCTAGGGAGAGAATAGAAAATTAAATCCAAAGTAAGTAGAATTATAAATAGTAAAGATAAGAGTGGAAGTTAATTAAATAGAATACAAATTAAAGATAGATACAATCAATTAAATCAAATGCTGGTTCTTTGAAAAGATCAATAAAATTGTCTATTTTCACTCTTTGAGTCCACATTATACTGGGGGTCCTAGCCAAAGCAAGAATAGAATAGACTGAATGAATAAGATTGTACAGAGTAAAAGTTTCTATTCACAGACAGCATGATTATGCATGTAGAATATTTCAAAGTACCTACAAAAGGCTACCAGAACTAACAAGTGAGTTTATTAAGGTCACAGAATATAAGGGCAATATACAAATATAAGCTGTATATCTATATATGGCAACAAACAATTGGAAATTAAAATTTTTCTTAAAATAAAATTTATAATAGCATCCAAAAATATAAAATACATAGGGATATGTTTAATCAAATATATGCAAGACATGTATACTGAAAATTATAATATTCTGCAGAGACGACCTAAATAAATGGAAAAAATATCATGTTCATTGACTAGAGCATTCAATACTATTAAGTCAATTCTCTCCAAATTGGTCTATAATAGTGTAGCACTGTTCAACAGAACTAAATACAATAATGAAAATGTACTATATGTGAGCTTTCCAATACAGAGCCATTAACCACATGTGGCTATTGAACACTTGAAATATGGTGAATGTGACTGAGGAACTAATTTTTAAATTTTATTTAATTTTAATTAATTTAAATTTTAATAGCCACATAAAAGACTAGCATTTTGGACAATTCAGCTATAGATTTAATGTAATTCCCAAACTAAATCCCAGTAAACTTTTTGTAGAAACTGACAAGCTGATTTAAAACTCTGAATGAAAAGATAAAATATCCATTACATTCAAAGCAATGAAAAAAAATCCATACACTGTCTGATTTCAAGTCTTACTTTAAAGCTACAGTAATTAAAACAGTGTGGTATTGGCATAGGAATAGACAGATATATGGACCAACAGAACAGAATAGTGAATCGAGAATTATAGATATAGATATAATATATATTAAACCTAAATAAATTCTCATATATACACATACATATATAATTTGTTTCAGACAAAGATGCCCATGTAATTCAATGGAGAAAGAATAGTCTGTTCAAAATAAATAGTACTGGAATAATTATATATCCTTATGGAAAATAATGAACTCTGAGCCTTATTTCACACCTTATACAAAAAAAATCACAGACCTAAATGTAAAGCTAAAACTAGACCAATGGAAAAGAATAGAGAACATAGAAATAAATCGACACAATTATAGCCAACTGATTTCTGACAAAGTCACCAAGAACACATACTGGGGAAAGGACAGTCTCGTCAGTAAATGGTACTGGGAAAACTGGATATCCACACGCAGAAGACTGAAATTAGACCCCTGTCTCTCACCATATACAAAAATCAACTCAAAATGGATTAAATACTTGAATGTAAGACCCAAAACTATAAAAACTACTAGAAGAAAACATAGAGGAAACTCTTCATGACATTGGTCTGGATAAAGATTTTTCGGACAAGAACAAAAAAGCACAGGCAACAAAAGCAAAAAATAGACAAATGGGATTATATCAAACTAAAAAGCTTTTGCACAACAAAGAAAACAATCAACAGAGTGAAGAGACAACCTACAGAGTGACAGAAAATACCTGTAAACTATGCATCTGATATGGGGTTAATATCCAGAATATACAAGGAACTCAATTCAACAGCAAAAAAAAAAAAAGAAAAGAAAAGAAAAGAAAAAAAATCTGATTAAAAAATGGGCAAAAGACCTGAATAGACATTTTTCAAAAGAAGACATACAAATGACCAATGGGCATGTGAAAAAATACTCAACATCAATAATTGTTGGGAAAATGCAAATCAAAACCACATCGAAACTGAGCATGGTGGTGCACGCCTGTAGTCCCAGCTCCACCTGGGAGGCTGAGGTAGAAGAATCACTTGAGCCCAGGATTTTGAGTCCAGCCTGGACAACATAGCAAGACTCATATGTAATAAAAATAAAAACAGAAAAATACATGGAGATACCACCTCACACCAATTAGTTTGGCTATTACCAAAAAGACAAAAAATAAAAGTGCTACAGATGGATGTGGAGAAATGGAAACGCTTATGCACTGTTGGTGGCAATGTAAATTAGTACAGCCATTATGGAGAACAGTATGGAGTTTCCTCAAAAAACTAAAAATAGAACTACCACATAATCCAGCAATCCCACTACTGAGTGTGTATCCAAAGGAAATGAAATCAGTATGTCTAAGAGAGATCTGCATGCTCACGTTTGTTGCAGCACTATTCACAGTAGCCAAGATATGGACTCAACCTAAGTGTCCATCAACAGCTGAATGGATAAAGAAAATGTGGTATATATACACAATAGAATACTATTCAGTCATAAAAATGAATGAAATCCTGTCATTTACAACATGGATGAACCTAAAAGACATTATGTTAAGTGAAATAAGCCAGGTATAGAAAGACAAATATTGAATGATGCCACTCAAAAGTGGAATCTATTATTAAAAAACTGATCTCATAGAAGTAAAGAATAGAATATTTCCAAAAAAAGATATACAAATGGCCTATAAGGGCGTGAAATTATGCTCTGTATCAGTACTCATCAGAGAAATGCAGATCAACACCACCAGATGTTATAATGGCAACAATTAAAACTAGCAATGCCGAGTGCTGGTGAGCATGTGGAGCAACTAAAACACTCATATATCGCTCTTGGGAATAAAAATTGTACAACCACTTTGGAGAGCAACTTAGTGGCTTCTTAAAAATTTTAAACATACATTTACCCAGCAATTCCAGTCTTAGGTATTTTCCCAAGTGAAATAAAACATAGGAACACAGAAAACTTCTACATTAATATTTATAGCAGCTTTTTTTTTAAATTTCAGAATATTATGGGGGTACAATATTTTGGCTATATATATTGCCCATGCACTGCCCATGTCAGAGCTACAATCGTGGACATCCCCCAAACTGTGCTCCCCACATCCATTCAGTGAGAGTTTTCCCATCCCCTCCACCCCCCTCCTGCCTGCCCACCCTCTGATGAATATTATTGCCATGTGTGACATAAGTATTGATCAGTTATTAACAATTTGATGGAGAGTACCCGTGGTGCTTGTTTTTCCATTCTTGTGACACTTCGCTTCAAAGAATGGGCTCTAGCTCCATCCAGGATAATACCAGATGTGTTAATTCACCATTGTTTTTTATTGCTGAGTAATATTCCATGGTAGACATATACCACATTTTATTAATCCACTTGTGTATTGATGGGCACCTGGGTTGTTTCCACATCTTTGCAATTGTGAATTGTGCTGCCATGAACATTCACGTGCAGATGTCTTTATTATAGAATGTCTTTTTTTCCTTTGGGTAAGTACCCAGTAGTGGGATTGCTGGATCAAATGGTAGCTCTACTTTTAATTCTTTGAGGTATCTCCATATTATTTTCCATAGAGGTTATACCACTTTGCAGTCCCACCAGCAGCGTATGAGTGTTCCTATCTGTCCACATCGCTGCCAATATTTGTTGTTTTGAGACTTTTTGATATGAGCCAATCTCACTGGAGTTAAGTGATATCTCATTGTGGTTTTGATTTGCATTTCCCTGATGATTAGAGAAGTTGAGCAATTTTTTATATGCTTGTTGGCCATTATTCTGTCTTCTTTTGAAAAGTTTCTGTTCATGTCCTTTGCCCATTTTTTCATGGGGTTGTTTGATTTTTTCTTGTTGATTTTCCTAAGTTCTGCATAGATTCCAGTTATCAGCCCTTTATCAAATATGTAGCATGCAAATATTTTCTCCCATTCTGTAGATTGTCTGTTCACTCTAGTGATAGTTTCCTTGGCTGTGCAGAAGCTTTTTAATTTGATCAGGTCCCATGTATTTATTTTTGTTGCTGCTATGATTGCTTTGGGAGTCTTCTTCATACATTCTTTGCCTAGGCCAATGTCCATAAGAGTTTTTCCAATGTTTTCTTCGAGAATTCTTATGGTTTCATGTCTTAGGTTTAAATCTGTTATCCATCATGAGTTGATTTTTGTGACAGGTGAGAGGTGTGGTCTAGTTTCAGTCTTCTACATATGGCCATCCAGTTGTCCCAGCACCATTTATTGAATAGGGAATCTTTTCCCCAGTGTATGTTTTTGTGGAATTTGTCAAAGATCAGATGACAATATGAGGTTGGTTTTATATTTGGGTTCTCAGTCCTGTTCCATTGGTCTATGTCTCTGTTCTTGTGCCAGTACCATGCTGTTTTGGTTACTGTGGCCTTCTAGTATAGTTTGAAGTCTGGTAGATTGACGCCTCCCAATTTGTTCTTTCTGCTTAAGATTGCTTTGGCTAGATGGGGTCTTCTCTGGTTCCACACGAAGCATAGAATTATTTTTCTACATCAGCAAAAAATGATGTTGGTATTTTGATAGGGACTGCATTGATTCTGTAAATCACTTTAGTTAGCAAAGACATTTTTACAATGTTGATTCTACCTATCCAAGAGCATGGTAGGGTTTTCCATCTGTTTATATCCTCTGCAATTTCTTTTCTCAGTGTTTCATAATTCTCTCTATATAGGTCTTTGACCTGCTTAGTTAGATATGTTCCTAAATATTTCATTTTCTTTGGTGCTATCGTGAAAGGTATTGTATCTTTAATTTGTTTCTCAGCTTGATTGTTATTAGCATATATGGAGGATATGGATTTGTGTGCATTGATTTTGTATCCTGAGACTTTGCTGAATTCATTTATCAATTCCAGTAATCTCTTGGTTGAATCTTTGGGGTTTTCTAGATATAATATCATATCATCTGCAAAGAGTGAAAGTTTGACCTCTTCTGCCCCCATGTGTACACCCCTGATTCCTCTCTCTTGTCTGATTGCTCTGGCCAGGACTTCCAGCACTATGTTGAATAGAAGTGGAGATAGTGGGCAACCTTGTCTGGTTCTAGTTTTAAGAGGGAATGCTTTCAATTTTTCCCCATTCAGTATGATATTGGCTGTGGGTTTATCATACACGGCTTTAATAATTTTGAGGTATGAGCCATCTATGCCTATATTGTTAAGAGTTCTTATCATAAAAGGGTGCTGGATTTTGTCAAAAGCTTCTTCTGCATCTATTGAAAGGATCGTATAATCTTTGTGCTTGCTTTTATTTATGTGGTGAATTACATTTATAGATTTGTGTATGTTGAACCATCTCTGCATCTCAGGAATGAAGCCCACCTGATCGTGATGAATTATTTTTTTGATGTACATTTCAATTCGGTTTGCTAGGATTTTATTGAGAATTTTTGTATCTATATTCAAAAGGGATATTGGTCTGTAGTTTTCTTTCCTTGTGTCCTTTCCTGGCTTCGGTATCAAGGTGATATTGGCTTCATAGAATAAGTTTGGGAGGATTCCATCCTTCTGGATGTTTTCAAATAATTTCTGCAGTATAGGCACCAGTTCTTCTTTGTAGGCTTGGTAGAATTCAAGTGTGAACCCATCTGGTCCAGGACTTTTTTTTGTTGGAAGATTTTTTATTATTGCTTCAATTTCGGTGCTTGATATTGGTCTGTTTAGAAATTCTATTTCTTCCTGGTTGAGCCTAGGGAGGTAGTACATTTCTAAAAATTTGTCCATTTCCTCCATGTTTTTGTGTTTTGGGACATAGAGATTTTTGTAGTATTTGAAGATGATGTTTTGTATGTCCCTGATATCAGTTGTGACCTCTCCTTTTTCATTTCTAACTGAGCTTATTAGAGTCCTTTCCTTTCTGCTTCCGGTAAACCTGGCAAGTGGCCTGTCTATTTTGTTTATCTTTTCAAAGAACCAACTTTTTGTTTTATTAATCTTCTGTATTGTTCTTTTGTTCTCAATTTCATTTAATTCTGCTCTGATCTTGGTTATTTCTTTTCTTCTGCTGGCTTTAGGATTGCTTTGCTCTTCCTTTTCCATTTCCTTAAGGTGATTCATTAGTTTACTGATTTGTGACCTTTCTGTCTTTTGGATGTGAGCATTTAAGGTGATAAGTTTTCCTCTCAGGACTGCTTTTGCTGTATCCCACAGATTTTGATAACTTGTGTCCCCATTATCGTTTAGTTCGAAGAATCTTTTGATTTCTATTTGAATCTCCTCCTTGACCAAATAGTCATTCAGCAACAGATTAATTTCCATGTTTTTGGATGAAGATGTGAGTTTCTGTTGGAATTGATTTCTAATTTTATTCTGCTGTGGTCTGAAAAGACACATGGTATGATTTCTATTTTTTTGAATTTGTTGAGATCTGTTTTGTGGCCTAGGATGTGATCAATTTTAGAGAAAGTTCCATGAGCTGATGAAAAGAAGGTATATACTCAGTGTTATTTGGGTGGAGTGTTCTGTAGATGTCCGTTAGGCCCAAATGTTCTAGAGTCCTGTTTAGGTCCATTGTTTCTTTGCTTATTTTCTGTTTGGAGGATCTGTCCTGTTCCGTCAGTGGGGTGTTGAAGTCCCCTGCTATTATGGCATTGCTATATATTATGTTGTCTAGATCAAGCAGTATCTGCTTTATGTATCTGGGTGTTGGGTGCATAAATGTTTAGGATTAAATCTTCTTGTAAGATTTTTCCCTTCACCACTATATAGTGTCCATTTTTGTCCTTCTTTACTTTTGTTGCTTTAAAGTTTATATCATCTGAAATAAGGATGGCTACTCCAGATTTCTTTTGGTTTCCATTAGCCTGGAACATTGTATTCCATCCTTTCACCTTGAGTCTGAATGCACCCTTGTGTGTAAGGTGTGTTTCCTGAAGACAACAGATACTTGGCTTGTATTTTTTAATCCACTCAGCCAGCCTATGTCTCCTCAATGGGCAATTCAAGCCATTCCCATTTATTCAGAGAATTGATATTTGGAGTAGATTTCTGTTTATTCTGCTGGGTAGTCTCTTGTTCTGTTTTACCTCTTGAGTCATTGTGAATTCTGGGTTCTGGAGTTTTAGCTTTGGATAGTTTTACATTTGTGAGTGTCTGTTGTGCTGGTTAGTGTACAATGCAGGTCTAAGCTCTCCTTGCAAGGCTGGTCTGGACTTCACAAATTCTATCAGTGCTTGCTTGTCTAGAAAAGTCTTTATTTCTCCCTCATATAAGAAGCTTAGTTTGGCAGGATACAGAATTCTGGGTTGGCCTTTGTTTTGTTTTAGGAGGCTGATGATGGCTCCCCATTCCCTTCTGGCTTACAAGGTTTCAGCTGAGAAATCTGCAGTTAATCTGATTGGTTTCCCTTTGTAGGTTACCTGCTCTTTTCACCTTACAGCTCTGAGGAGTGCCTCTCTTGTGTTTACTTTGGTCAGTCTAATAAGTATGTGGTGTGGTGAATGCCTTTTCACATTGAGTCTCCCAGGAGTCCTGTGTGCTTCTTGTACTTGGATATTGAGATTTCTGGCTAAGCCATGGAAATTTTCCTCTATTATTCCTTCAAATAGATTTTCCAGCCCATGCGAATTTTCTTCCTCTCCCTCAGGGATGCCTATGATCCTTATGTTTAGCCTCTTTACATAATCCCACATTTCTTGTATGATTTGTTTATGCCTCTTGTTTTTGTGTTCTTTCTCTTCAACTGATTTATTTAGCACATAGGAGTTGTCTTCTAGCTCTGAAATTCTTTCCTCTGCATGGTCCAGCCTATTCTTTAGGCTTTCCACTGTGATTTGTAGATCCTTGAATGCTTCTTTCGTTTCTAGAATTTCTATTTGATTTTTCTGTAACACTTCTATTTCTTTGGGAAATTTTTCATTCATTTCTTGCATTTTTCTTGTGGTTCTTTGTGCTGGGATTCAATTTTCTCTTGAATTTCATTGAGCTTTCTTATAATCCATAAATAAAATTCCTCTTCTGTCATTCTACCCATTTCATTTGAGTTGGTATCCATTGCTGAGGAACTGATGATTTCTTTTGGGGGTGACTTTTCACTCTGATTTTTCATGTTTCCTGAGTTCTTTCACTGATTTTTTCTCATCTGGCCTCTTGGTAGAGAGCTGAGGGTGTTAGGGCTAGTTTATGGCCCTGTCTCCAAGCCCTTGAGGTCCGTTCCTTGGCAGGGCCAGGGAAAGGAGTAGTGGCCTGTATTGCCTTAGGTGTATTTTAGCAAGTTTGGTGGATCTTGGGTTACTTCTGACCTGTTGTCTTCTCCTCTTCCTGGTGGAGTGTAGTGAGATTGTCCTCTCAGCTTGAGCTCCAAGCTGGTGGATTGTACTTGAGGGTATGAATCCATAGCTCCCTAATAGCTAGATATTCTGATTTGTCTGTGGCAGACTCTGATCCCCCAGTTGGGGTATAGGAAAGCCCTGAGCTTTGGGAGGGGCCTTGTAGCTCCTAGGGGTTACTTTGACCCTGCTCCTCCTGAGGTGTGGGTAGAAACACAATTGCTTTTGGCTGCAGTGTGAGAGCTGAATTGGAAAAATTCTACACGGCTCAGAGGTTGCTTATCTAGCCGTGTGTGTCTGTCCCTCTGACGTGCGTCTCCGCATGACACTGGCTGATAGGGGGATCTCCAATTGCGCACCCCTTTTCCACCACTAGACCCCAAGGTGAGGCAGGTGGGCGTCTCTATCCCCAGAAGTCTCCGCCAGGGGGATGTTCCCACGGCGGCGGGGGGTGGGGTGGGGGGGAATAGTGGCCACTGGTGGCACTCTTGGATGGTGCAAAATTCCCTAATGAAGTGGGCAGGGTTATGGGGAGCTGCTCTGGTTCAGCCTGTGGCTCTTGAGGCATTCGGTTGCCATGAGAACTGGTACTTATACAAAATGAGTCACTATAACCAGCAACCTTCAAAATGACCGATCTCTGGGGTACAGGAGGGCTGGGACCTGAAGAGCGGGCACTAGCACCAGCACGGAGCGGACTCGTAGGAGGCCATAGCCGGGGTAGCAGGACCAGATGGACGAGCTGCAAACTGTTTCCAATACACAAAGGTCCTGCCACTACAGTTCCGGGATCTCGTCCCACCTGGAACCCACAGATACAGCTGTCCCTGGCCACCAGGGGCAAAGCCTGTCGCGCCCCAGCAGAAGAGCCCCCAGTCTGGGGCGGGGCAGAGCTAGAGACGCGGCTCACAGCTCAGGGGCGGGCGGCTTTAAAGATGGCTGCCGCCGCCAGCCTGGTGCACAGCCGGGCTCAGCTCACACCGTGAACGCAGCTCTTCTCAACCGGCCTGTGTCCTGCTGAGGCAATTGCCAGCAGCCCCTAAGGGCATGTCCCGCTGTCTGTTAAACTCCTGGGTCTGGTCCCGCTGACTTCCAGTGGCACAGTGCCGGCCTGCAAGTTCCCGCACACTGTCCCAGGAAGCTGTATCTCTGCCCAGTCCCTACCCGGCTCTGAGCGGTCCCTGTATAGTGCAGCTGAGAGTTCCGTTGGGCTCTCACAATTGCTTCCTCTCCACAGAGCCTGCTGTCTCCAGCAACAGTTTTGCCCCAACTCTGGGCTTGTCCCTGACTGAGTGGATGAGAAGTCTGTGGGGAAGCTGCATAACCGCTTGTAGGTCAGGTCGCGCTGCGCTGACCTGGCAAGCGCATCCTTCCCCTATATTTATAGCAGCTTTATTTGTAATAACCCAAAACTGGAAATAACCTAAAGATCCATCAAGAGGTAAGTGGATCAATAAAATATGGCATATTCACACAATGAAATATACAATTCACCAATTTAAAAGAATGACCTACTGAAACATGCAGCAGCATGGACGGATCTCAAAAACATCGTGCTGAGCAAAAGAAGCCAGGCACAAAGAGTACTTACCGTCTGAGTCCATCTGTATGAAACTCTAGAAAAAGCAAATCTAATTTATGGTGACAGAAAACAGTTCAATGGTTTCCTGGAGCCAGGAGTGGGGTACTGGGACAGAGACTGACTGGGAAGTGACACAGGTAACCTTTATGGGTGATGGAAATGTTCTATGTCTTGGTGGTGGTGGTGGTATATGGTTGTACATTTGTCAAAGTTCAGACTTACCACTTATAATGCATACCTCGTTACCCAAGCCTATTGTCTCAGGTAGCCTCAAGGTAACCACAATAAGTTGAAAAGAGAAGAGGGGGGAGGTATTGACAGCAAGGCAACAAAGAAATTAGATTTAAGACTTATGTCTAGGGAATATCTTTGGGTATAGTTATTTGCACATGGAATTAGCTGGAAGCAGATAGTTGAGAAGCTTATTGAGTTTTTAAACTAATTGAATTCACAAAGAAACACAAAGCCTGGCCTGAAAAAGCCTTTGAGTCTTAAAACAACCTTTATGGTGCCAAGTTTTTACAAGAAGGCGGCAGGCTGTGAATGCTGTGCTTCTCTCAAGAAGGTCACAATCCCCATTTCCACTTCAGATGTGTCATAGAAGATAAGGAACAAGGAAGAAACTTCCAGAATTTGGAACCCAATGAACAGATAAGGGAGCTCCTCCCAGAAAGCACAATTAGCATTTAATCAAGAGACTTCTCTCCGCAATGCCTGCCCAGTTGGAGTCCACCACTGCTGAGGACCTGGGACTATGAGGTATTTCCCCTCTCACCTTTCTCATACAGGAGTTTACACTGCAGATAATAACTAATCATACTCCACACACTGCCTTCAGCAATCTATTTGGAATCCTGAACAGATCACTGACTGCTGACCACAAAATGTCCTGGCCCAGAATACCATCAGGGACTCTGTCAGCAACAGCAGGGAAACTCTTTTAACTGGCTCCAGCTGGTTAACTTGTGACTAGTTAATACCACCAGATCTCTCTCGTTCAATGTTACCCTTCACTCCCAAGCCAAATCTAAGCTCCTATGGTCATGTGTTCTCCCTAAACAGGAATTTCTCCTACAGCAAGTTTCCATTAAGTCAGTTGGCTCTGCTGGGACCTACTAAATAGGGAATATGATTTGCATTATATAGACTACTACAGGCACCCTTACCAGAAATTGTAATTTTCTGGGTTTTTTCACAATTACGATTGTAATTGGCTTTTTAAAAGCAAGGAAAACATACACACACAATTGCATAGTTAATACAACTGCTTTTTGAGAGGGTGGCTCTGGCTTTGTGCATCATAATGGGTTATAAAGAGATAACCCATTAACGTGCAAAGAGCCTTGTACAAATTATAGGTCTGGCAGCCCTAAGAAAAAAAGAGCAAGAAGGAAGTATAAAGCAAAGGTTAACTTTGCTGAGTGAGATTTAAGTTTAATAGCTATACACTTCCAACTGCTACAACAATTGGTTTCTTAAAGTCTTTATAATAGAAATTCCTGCTGTAAAAATAACTTTACTAGTCTGAAACCCATGAGCCACAAGCCCATTTTTTAACCAATGAGGCAAGTTATTTGATGTAATGCTTTTATACAACTTATCAAGTGCCAGGCACTTTCCTAAGTACTTTGCAGACATTAACTCATTTAATATCTATCATAACAGTCCTGTAAGGAAAGTATTATTATCATCCCCATTTTACAGATAAGGAAACTGAGGCACAGAAAGATTAAGAAATTTGCCTAAGATCACACAGCTAGTAAGTGGTGGAGCCAGGAGCCAAATTCAGTTTGGCTCCAGAGTTGTGCTATTAACCACTAGGCTGTACTGCTTTTAAATGTATTTTTACATATTTTGTACTCTTATTAATGTAAATTCTTATTAAGGCAAAATTTCTTAGGAATGTTTCTGTTATTTTAGCAGAACAGCTTGTACTTTCATTCCAACATGCTGCCTACTTCCTCCTCTTGCTGCCTATCTGCCAATCCTTTTCACTGTGCCATCTGGAACCATCTTTATTGTCACCAAATTACCCCAACATACTCATGCACTTGTCTAAACAATAGCTCTCACCTCCTTGCCTCCATTTAAACCCGGTGCTCTTCTTTATGCCTCTCAGGTGGAGACTGTATATTCTTCCAGGCTCCACAGAGCCCAAGATTGGAGGAAAAGAATAGAAGTTAAAGGAGTTTTCTTACTCCTTAGTGCTTCTCCAAACCAAAATTTTCCACCTTCACATAAAGACATTGCTTTGGAGCCTGCAATCATCTGGCAGCCTTTATTCCTCCTTGTTGGTGTTATCCACCAAACGCCCACGTGCCCACATTCAGCACAAACACACACAAAATTTACTGAAGACTTTAGAATCGTCACATTCCTCAGTACACTGACTTCCACCATTATCCAGGCAGCAGCAATGCATGTGAGGATGACGTGCCCAGTTCTCTGGCTATTGACGGCTTCCACTCTATGAGCTTTCACCTGCATTCCATTTTAGCAATTTCCTCCCATGGCCACATCCTGGCCACTTATGCCTTGAATTTGTTTCAGCTGTAAATCACAAACTCTACTATTCTGCTCTCTAACCACAAACTCCTATTCTCCAATTCCTTTCCCCTCCTTATAGGAATATATTGCTATTCTTCAACCTCATCTAGAACCCCATCCCTGAACCATCCTACAGGTCCTTTTTGGCTTCACTTTCTTCCCTTCTTCCAAGAATTTCACAGTCTATCTTTCCAATTATTATTTTGCCGACATCCTCAACTCTTTTGCCCACTTTGTCTTCCATCCAACCCATTCTGCAAAATCCTGACCCAGAAGCAATCCAAGTATTTGCCTCCCCAAGTCCCAGCTGCTGGGTGTTTCTGGGATTTACATAATCATGAAGCTTGTGCAGATGGTCTCTGGCCTGGATAGGGTCTCCAGTGCTTCTCCTCAAATGTCTTCCCTTTTCTCCCGTCCTCCTTACCCCACCCCCACCCCCAGTTCTTTCTCAGCTGATAGCCTTGCTACCCACTTACAGAGAAAAATCTGTGTCCTCAGGCAATGACTCCTTCAAACGCCTCTCCAGATAGCCTCTCCAAGTAAGCCTCTATCCATACGGACCCTTTCTTACTGCACTCTTGCCTCACATGGCAAGCACTCACGGAATGATGGACTGAAAGAAGACAGGGAAGAAAAAGGAGGAAAAAGAGGGAGGGAAGAAAGAGAAGGGAAGGGGAGGGGAGAGAAGGGTCCCGAAAGTCAGCCAGGGAAAATGGAGGTCTTACAGAAGTGTAGAAGAGTTTTGTTTTGTTTTTTATGGTCTTATTGTACTTACAGTACCCACAAAATAATTATATGGATCTAGTATATATTCTGGGGATGGCTTGTAGAATATGTTTTTATAGGAACTTTTAAAAGAGCTGCTATGTTAATGGAACTGTTAGACACTCATGGTCATATCAGAATCCAGGAGTAAGATTTAATAGCATAGGCAACTATTAACTATGTTTTAAATGTCTTTGAATTTTGAAATAAGAAAGACAGGAGAACACAATTATTCTGTAACATTAAAGTCACTTTAATTAAACCCTTTTACCTTGAATAGCAATGCAATACTTATCCTCATATAATATAAAGGGAATTCCTGAGAAAATGAAGATTCATATTACTAATTTGCAATTAATTTCAGGGAAAGAGAGAATATGTTTCATTGCTTTCTTTCTTTTTTTTTTCTTTAGTCTTTCTCATGAATAGTGTTTCTTTCTACATTAAATTTCTACATTCAAACGCCACAAAAAGCAACTCAGGGAAATTTTAAACTTGTTCAAGCAACGTCTTTATAGTGACCCCCAGTGGCAAAAAGAATGAACGCGTCAGTTTTAGAAATCCACATCTTCGTGGCCTTTCACATTGATGACGATAACAAATTCCACTTTAATAGCACATGCATTTTGCCAAAGTGCCTTCACATTTTTCTCTTTTGTCCCTGTTTTTAAAAATAATGCAAATTTTACACATACGCATATTCACATTCAAGTTCTAAATATATTCTATTCTTTTTCACAGTAAATTTTTAGCATATCAAGGAATATATACTTTTATAAAAATCTTTTTAAGCTTATAAGACAAATAAGGCAAATGTTTTTGTTGTCATATTTTTAATTCTAAATAAGTCTCGACATACTTTTTTAAAACTTGAAATGGAAGGTTTTCTCTACACTTGGGCAAGCCCATTTTTCAACATACAGATTATCTACTCTCTTTGCAAATGGGATGAATTATAACATGATTTCACAAACTTACTTGAATTATATATGCATGAAACTCTTAAAGCACAAGTACATACAGTGTAAAATAGCACTTGAAATGCATTTGAAATGCTTATGTGATTCCCAGACTTTGGAGTATAATATTAGGGTGGTAAGTTACAACATACATTTCCTGTCAAAGTTCTGATCACCCAGGATTGCAAGGACATGTGTGTTTGTGGCTCTTATTTTTTTTAGAGCAGACATCTAACTTTTTTCTTGCTCAAGCCTAGTGCATAGTAAATGCTCATTTAAAAGAATGATAAATTGAACAGAATGAGGTGAAACAATTTTTTCAAAGACCATAAACCTTTTGGTTTTAGCCTCTTTAGCAATTTCTCCACTTGAAAAAAAAAGACTAATTTTATGGGTCTCACTCATGCTAGAAATAAGATCAAAAACATATCCCCTGAGAAGTCAAATCATAACTTCTATGAGTTACACACTAAGTTATTTTTTCTTAAAAAATAAGACATCTTCATACATATTAACTGATTCAATTAATATCAAGTAGAGTTTGTACTCTCAATGCAATTATTTAATATCTATTAATTTTTTAATTCAGTCAAATATTTAAGAATTTCAAGGTAAAATGGGAACCCAATGGGGGGTAAAGAACGGGTGCAGAGACAGTGTCTAGAAAATAAGTTTCCTCCATGGATTCTCTTATATTTGCAGTTTATAAACATATTCATTACATTCAGAGTGCTGACAATGCCTGGATGTTTGAAGTTTCTGTTCAACTTAGCACACCTCCAGCACCTCTATGACCAAACAGAAAATTGGGTATCTTCTAAGTGTTGCCAAAGGTCAATGAATATCAGTTTACATCACCCATAGACTTTAACTTTTTCCAGATTAAAGAGGGAGATAAGTCAAAAAGCAAAAGCTGAAGGAGGTAGGTAGGGACATACCTCCAGGAAACAAATAAAGAAGGCTGCCTCCAGCTTCCTAGTACATTCTGGCCCAATGCACAAATTTTATCTCAAGAGAAGGTGGTGCCCTCTTTACCGGCCAGAGGTCTAACACTCCTCTTGGGGGGATGTTATACTCCGGGAAAACCTCTGGTCATGCTAGATTTAGAAATGAAATTCATTTGCTGTGAAATAAATCACCATGAAAGGAATTTCCAGACACATTTGCCTCCGTAGTGAGGCCTTTGAACGGCCCTCTGGCAGACGACAAACTTGATGGGTAATGCTAAAATACTGCCGTGTTTGGAAGATGAAAAGCACAGTAACAGTCTTCATGGGTAATGAACTCATGCTCAAGTAATCAATCAGCACCACCACTGACTCCTCTGCTTTCCGTACAGAAAATGTGAGCATCTCTTTAGGATGAACTCTCAGCCAGGGTATAGCAGTACCTATCAAACATGCAGATGTCAGTGACGCTGCTGGGTACATGGAGCAGCAGTGTAGACATAGTGTCTTCATTATACGACCACTGGAACCTATCAGGGTAGGTGATGTTAAGCCATCATAAATAAACTCAGTATGGTAAAACTCAGTATGTCTCCCCACCAATCAATCTACCAACTACCCTCATCTGTTTCCATATCCTCTGCCTTTCCTACTGTTAAAGTGGAAGAATAATCCAATCCTCTCCAATCTATGGCCAGGCCTCTCACAACTACCCAGTATCTCATCTCCATTCCTTTAAATCAAGGATTTTTCTCACCTTTTAATCCTGTCTTTATCCTATTCTTCTGCATTTATCTCAACTCTGTTCTCCATCACCAATTTTGTCTCTCTTCTAGATCATTCCCATCATCGCATAAACATGTTATAACATCTCCCATCTTTCAAAACCATTCTCTTAATCTTATACTACTATTGCTAGTGTTTCATTTTTCTGCTTGCCTCTGTGGTGAAACTTGGAAGAGCTGTCTATAATTCCTGTCTCTACTTCCTTACATCCAACTTTCTCTTGAAACCTCTCTAAGGAGACTGTCCTACCAGACCCTTCTTATCAAGATCACCAGTGATTTTCATGTGCCAAATCCAGTGGTTGATTCTCCACCCTCATCTTCATTAGATGGGGAAAAAAGTCTAGTTTACACACAAAGATTGGGAGTGATGATGACTTGCACCCAGTTTAAGGTTGTTTTCTTTCTGTTTACTACTGAATCTTCCAGCAATCGATGGAAAGGATTCATGAGCTAAGAACACAAGTGGTGGGATGGACACAGCCTCTCAGCGCCTCCCTGGCTCCCCACAGAGGAGCCCTTTAAGTTTAACGTTGAAGACAGCCTGTGAGCACTGGGGAAAATTGCCAAGCGAGAGGGACAAAGAAGGATGGGTGCACTGCCCTTTACACCTTTAGGTTGGGAGCAAGCCACTTCATTACAATATAAGAGAAATCTCACTACCTGGCAGTTACAACTCCTGTGTTCCATTTCTGTGTTATTGGGCTTGCTCACAGCCTCTGAGCAGCTAGCCTGGTTGGCCTACTGCATCACCCTCCTTGATCTCTCAGCAGCATTTGGCACAGCCGAACACAGTGTCCTTCTTGAAGTCCTCTTTTTGCCTGGCTTCTGGAATATCACACTCACTTGGTTCTATACCACTTCTCCACCACATCCGCTTTCGTCCCTCCTATTCACCATTACTAAAATACTGGAGAGCTCTGGGGCTCCTTCTCCGGCCCTCTTCTCTTCTCTATCTACATTCATCTCCTAAGTGATCTCAACTCCACTAGTCTCAAGGCTTTAAATACCACCTGAATTAATTCCCTAGGGCTGTCGTAACAAATTCCACAAACTAGTGGCTTAAAAAAACAGGAATTTGTTGTCTCACAGTTCTGGAAGCCAGAAATCCAAAATCAAGGTGTCAGCAGTGCCACACTCACTCCCTCCAAAAGCTCTAGAGGAGGATCCTTCTCTGCCTCTTCCAACTTCTAGTGGCTCCTGGCATTCCTTGCCTTGTAGCAGCACAACTCCAATCCCTGCCTCCATCTTCACAAGACCTTCTTTTCTGTCTTTCTGTGTGTCTCAAATCTCTCTCTGTTTTCTCTTATAAAGATATCAGTCATTGAATTTTAGGGCCCACCCTAAATCCAGGATTATCTTATCTCAAGATCCTTAACTTAATAACATCTGCAAAGAACTTGTTTCCAAATAAGGGTGCATTCACAGGTATGGGGTGAGGAGGGGGGTTGGGCCTTAGACATATCTTTCTGGGGGACACGATTCAACCCTCTATAACACTATAGACTGATAATTCCCAGATTCGTAACTCCAGCTTGAAACTCTCTCCTGAACTCCAGTCCCTCATATCTAACATCACCACTTGGGTGTTTAATAAGCATCTCAGATTTTACATGTCCAAAATAGAACTCTTGATCCCCCCTAAATATTTTCCTCTCCTAATATTCCCAGTCTTGGTAAATGACATCACCATTTAACCTGTTCCTTGGATTAAAACCCTTGGAGTCATCCTTGACTTCTTTCTCTTACACACACAAAGCAAACCATCAATAAATTCCGTCAGCTCTACTTTCACAATATATCTTGAATCAGACAACTGCTTCCCTCAGTACCATTACTCTCTTATGCCAAGGCACGTCATCTCTCCCCCCACTGGACCTTTTTGATAAAATACCCTAACTAGTCTCCTGGCTTCTACTCGTGCCCCTCTTTAGTCTTTTCTTCTCACAGCAGCCACACTGACCTTTTACGAAAACGTAAATCAGATCTTGTCTCTGTACACTCAAAACCCTCCACAGTGACTGCTTATCCCACTTTGAACAAAATGCACAGTCTGTTATGGACAAGACCCCACATGACCTGGGCCCTGCCTACCTCTCAGATTGCAGGACCTGCCACTCTCTTCTATTCACTGAGCTCCAGCCTCAGTGTTCTCCTTGCTGTTCCTCAACGTGTCAAGCCAGTTCCATCCCAGTCCGTTGGGCTTGCTGCCCCCTATGCCTGGAATGTTCCACTGTCAAAGAGTCACAGGGCTTGTTCCCTCTCCTGAGACCATCTGTCTAAAGTAACATTCCCAACCAGTCCCTTCCTTCATCCTGTTTTATTTTGCTTCACAGCAATTATTTTTCTTATACTATAACGCCATAGCACCTGACATTATATTAACCGCATATTAAACTCATTGTTTATCTGTTATCTGTCTGTTTTCCCCATTAGAATGTCAACTCCAGAAGGCTAAGAATTTCTTGTTCACCACTGTATTCATGATGCTCAGAATGGTACCTGGCACATAGTAGGTACTCATCCATTATTTGTTGAATAAATTAACAAGCAACTAGAATAATCTTTTAAAATTAGTTAAATGTAGCCATATTAAAAACTGATATGCAAAAGTGAAAACCACATTAAATCAATTGAACATGATGCTCACTGAGTGCTTTGGGGATGTAATCAAGAAGCATTCATGTGGGAATGTAAACGTGAACATTTCTAAACCAATTTTTTTCTAGCATTTATAATATTTGTTGTAGAAATTCAGTCTTTAACTTTGTCAGGGGATCTGTTTCTTATATAGATTGATGCCAAGATATTCTAATAAATCTCTGCCTTACAATAGAATTATAAAGTAAAACCTAATTCAATGTAATTTTAACAGTGTTTCACCATTTAGTACCATAAAATTTCATCATGTAGGTTTCTGTACAATTTTTAAAAATTCTAACATGAGTTCATGATTAGCCCTGAATAAAGTGTTTAAAACACAGTTGGTGTGAGAGAGATAGATGATATAATGGAAAGAATTAGCACTATTGGCATCTGAGACGGGGGCTCATATCATTCTTCTGCCTACCACCAGCTGTTTGACAGTGAGCAAGTTCCATGGCCTCTCTAAGCTCAGTTCCACCTATATAAAACTGGGGTGATGCCACCTGGCTGGCAGGATACTTGAAATTATAACATATGACACATGGTGTTATTACACAACTCATTTCACTTGAATTAATATATGCTGTGACCAAATTACCTCCCCTAAAATATGAAAATGTTCATTTCATAAAGCTGATCATCCAGGGATTTCTATGACCTCACACATAGGAAAAGATGCCATGTAAACCAATAGCTTATTTTTTAAATAAGAGTCAAGAAAATAATCAGAAATATGTACTGAGCACCTACCTAGTATAGTGTCCTACTAGGTGGCCCAGCACATAGAATTTACACTATTGACCATGAGCACTTTGCTGGCTCAAAAGATGCCTAATATTTAAATGTCTATTGAGGCTTAAGCAACAAATTAATGGACTAACTAACAAAGAAAGTGATTGAATTGTTAATGTATATGAGCAGGATTCTAAACAGCTGGAGGAAGTGCTCCTTTTAGAAATCACTCAGTGCTGCTCTGTGGTGAGACTGTGCTAGGACTCCTAGTCTACTCTAAATCTACAGGCAGCAGCTAGCACAATGGGTGAAGCACATCAAGCCAAGCTCAGAACAATCCTCCTTCCATCCCAACAAAGCCCCAACCCACCTAAGGCCTTCTTTCACTTACTGTTAATCTAGCAATTTGCAGGTGAATCTGAAATTATTTTTATATTTATGATACATTCTTAAAATATTCAAAATAATTCTATTACAATTCTATTTTTTAAGTGTTATCAAGCCTCATTAATTCATATTGGTGTAGGTGGTCATTTGGATTACAGAATGTTACTGATTTTTTTTAAGTTTATTAAACTATAAATTATACATAACAAATAAAATAACAAAGTCTGGTAGAGTTTCCTTCAAATCTTTTCAAGAGGAAAATAACCACTAGTATTTGGTTAGCCATTTAGAGTTAGAGTTATCTTTAATTATTATTATCTTTATAATAATTTATCTCATTTAATTATCATAGCAACCTTTTCAGGTAAGATTTATTATAATTTCATTTAATTTTAGAGATGAGATTATAAGGTTCAAAGAAGTTAAGTAACTTGCCTAAGGACATACAACCATAATGTGACAGATCTGTTTCCAAATCCTATGTTTTTTATCTATATCACTTAATAAGGCAATTAACAGAGGAGTGGTCTGATGAAGCAGAAAGAGTACTAGATGGGGAGTAGAGGGGCTTGTGTATGCTTGTGGTGGCAGGTATGTTATTCAGCCACTGTGTATACCATCTGGATAAACTTCCTCACCTCAAAATAAGACCTCACCCCAACCAACCTCCAGTATTCTAGTGAAACTAAAGCTAAAGTACATAATAACACTTTGAAAAGATAACACTATACAGAAAAAAAAAATGTAAAAAATTATATAATTCTGATGACTAGGAGTTTGATGTTTCAAATAATATAGCCATTCCCCTTGAAATTTCATTAAAAGTCCTCATTTTCTCAGTAAAAACATTTTTCACTAATTGTTCAAAAGATAAGCTTGAATTTTGTCTGCCACAAATACCTGACATTCTACATATGCTGGGAGAACAATTTCATCATGAAACTTACTTAAATATAAAAATATATCAGTATATCCCAGTATTATATTAATAGTTGTATTTATCTTACAGAAGCTTTCATTTTGAATATCATTACGCAAATGATTTTTAATTATCTTGTCAACATGAACTACCTTTCCAAGTATTTATTCAAATATCCCCAAGTCCTGCTTAGGTGAAAATGGCCTATATCAAATAGGCTTAATTTAGTACAAAGTAGTTACTGCCTAAAATAGACTACCTCTCAGAAAACTGTACAATTATATACTTTGGTAGATAAGATTCTAATTCAGATACCCTTGAATAAAGAATGGCACTCTATGATCTAAATAGGTCATCCTGTTTAGCCAAGGGCAAAACTTCAGGAAAGATATACATGAAGTTGTGAGAAAAGGCCACTGGCACAGTCAGCCAAGTCAGTCCTGAAGACCAGCAGGGTAACAGTGTCATACTGGATTGGCCTCATCATCCCAATTAGAATGACTTTTATTATGAAAGGTTTCTGGTTATTACAGTTGTATAAGATCAGAAGGAGAAACATCAGTGGAAATGCTGGAATGAGGACCTCTAAAAAGGCCTCTTCTCCATCAAGGTAATAAGGACGGACACTGGCAAAAATTGTCAAAATCGACTTTTTCAAAAATCTGGAAATAAACCAAAGGCTTGCAAAAATCTGAGAGGTATTTATCTAAGTCAGACAACGGAATCTCAGTAATAATAAGCTATTTGGTGTCTGAACTTGCCCTAACCCCATCCTCTTCTCAGCTATACAGTAGCCTTGGAAACCAAAAACCCACAATCATGGTGTAAACCAGCAGCCTAGCAATGCCTGGAGGGGACAGAATGGGGTTGAAGAACACCAAAAATACCATTTTCAGAGAACTGTAATTATTTAACCTGTCTAGCAGTTCCCTAAAACCCCCCATTCATAGGGCTTTTCTTTATTTTACCTGACTCAGAGCCTATCCAGGGTGAATAGCCTCTTTCCCCAAGAAGCATTTGTCAAAAACAATCAGTTGCAATTGTTTAACATTGCAGCTGCCTCAGGCAGTGACAACAAGTGGTGGGGTGAAGAAAAAGGCTGACCAAAAAATTACAAGGAAAAGCTTGGGAATGAGATGGCCATAGGGCCTTTGAAAATTTCATACATATGTACAATCTAGAATCTAGAAAGCCACACACATACTTGGGGCTTCGTGCATGCTCAGAAAAGACCTGAGAAGGTCCTAAATTCTCACCTCTGGCTGCCCTTGAGGCTCTGCACAGCAGGAAGTTAAGATTAAGGCAGAGTTGTAAACTGCCTGTCTGAGCATTGAAGCCATACCCCAAAATGCACACTGAGACCTTCGGTAAATGTTGGGAAAATTACTGGCTTTGGTATTTAAGGAAATATCTGTCCAATCATCGGCTGACCATTAAGAAAACTGAACAAAGACTTATGTGGCCACACACAACAAAGAATATAGACTTTACAGAATTGGTTCAGGAAAATTACTTAGCAAACAAATAGCAGCAGTAGCAGCAGCAGCAACAACAAATAGCAACAAAAACAAGCCTTGGGGGAGAAAGAGGAATCTGATTTCCAGTATTGTCACGTTATATTACTTAAATGTTTTGTTTTCAACAAAAAATTACAAGATATGCAAAGAAAGTATGACCCATACACAGGAAAATATGTAGTCAATAGAAACGGTTCCCGAGGAAGCCCAGACATTGAAATTACTAGACAAAGACTTTAAATCATCTATTTCAAATATGCTTAAAGAACATGGTTTCCTTTAGGAAACCATATCTAAAGAGCTTAAAAAAGTATGAGAATGATAATTCACCAAATATAAAATATCAATAAATAAATAGAAATAAATATTTCTTTAAAAATAACCAAATAGAAATTCTGGAGATAAAAATTAAAATAACTGAAATTCTAAAAATCACTACAGAGATTTAACAGCAGATCTGAACAGGCAGACAAAATCAGCAAACTTGAAGGTAGGTCAGTTGAGATTGTTCCTCCCAGTCTGAGGAAAAGAAAGAAAAAATAATGAAGAAAAATGGACAAAGTCTTAGAGATCTATGGGACATCATGCCAATATATGTACCACCATACACATAGTGGGAGTCACAGAAAAAGAGGAAAGAGAGAAAAGAGGAAGAAAGAAAAGTTGAAGAAATAATGGCTAAAAATTTCCCAAATTTGATTGAAACATCAATCTATACATCCAAAAAGCTCAAAAAACTCCAAGTAGAATCAACTCTTACAGAACTACACACATCATAATCAAACAGTCAAAAGACAAAAACAAAGACAGAACTGTGAAAGCAGCAAGCAAGAAGAAACTGATCATGTTCAAGAGATCCTCAATGAGACTAATAGCTACATTTTGACCATAGAGGTCAGAAGGCAGTGGGATGACATACTCAAAGTGGTGAAAAGACTGTCAACTAAGAATTCTCCTTCAAAACTAAAGGAAAAATTAAGACATTCCAAAGTAAATGAAAACTGAAAGAATCCCTTACTTGCGCTACAAGAATACTAATGGGAGTCCTTTGGGCAGAAAGGAAAGGATGCTAGACAGTAACTCAAATCCTCACAAAGAAATAAAGAGCACTAGTAAATGTAACTACATAGTTAAATATAATAAACAACATAAATATATTTTTGTTTATGACTCTTTTTCTCATATCTGATTTAAAAGGCAACTACATAAATCAATAATTATATATTATAATTGGCATATAATATATATAGATTTAATTTGTATGACAATAATAGCACATATGAAAGGGAGAGAGTGTAGCTATACAGGCAAAAATTTGTGTACTATTGAAATTAAGTTGGTATTGATCCAAATTAGATTGTTATAAATTAAGATGTTAATTCTAATCCTAGGGCAACCACTAAGAAAGAAACTTCAAAATAGTAAAATAAATGACAAGGAAGTTAAAATGATACATTAGAAAATAGATATTTAACACAAAAGAAGACAGTAATAGAGAAATAGAGAAACAAAAATACAAAAGACACACAAAACAAACGGCAAAATAACAGATATGAAGTCTATCTTAGCAGTAATTACATTAAATGTAAATGGATTAAGCACTCCAATCAAAAGGCAGATATTGACAGAACGGCTAAAAAAAGTCAAGGACATGATCCAACTATATGCTGTTTACAAGAGACACATTTTATATTCAAAGACACAAATAAGTTGAAGGTAAAAAATGGAAAAGGATATACCAGGCAAACAGAAACCAAATGAGAACTGGAGTGGCTACACTAATATCAGATGAAATATACTTTAAAACAAAAGTTGTTACTAGAAACAAAGAAGGACATTTTATAATGATAAAAATGTCAATCCATCAAGAAGGCATAATAAAAATTATAAACATAAATGCACCTAAAAAAAAAGGACCCCAAAATATATAAAGTAAAAACTGACACAATTGAAGGAAGAAATAGTTCACCAATAACAGGTGGAGACTTCAATACCCCATTTTTAATAATAGAATAACCAACAATAAATAAAAGATCTGAACAACATTATAAACTAACTAGACCTACCTAACAAATATCTGTAGAACACTCTGTCCAATGACAGCAGAACATACATTTTTCTCAAATTCACATGAACATTCTCCAGAATATACCACATATTAGACAATAAAACAAGTCTCAATAAATTTAAAAGGATTGAAATGATACAAAGTATGTTCTCCAACCATAATGGAATGAAATTAGAAATAAATAACAGAAGGAAATTTGGGAAATTCATGAATATATTGAGCAAAACATTCCTAAATAACCAAAGTTGATGCCACTGCTTTTTTACCAAAACTGTAAATATAATGAAAACTAGGCCTTTAATCAGATATTTTAAACCTATTCACAGAATGACTACAGAGACACAAGAAGGTACATGAAGATACTTATTTGTTCACCCTAATACATCATATCCCTATATACCATATTCTAAACTGGAGTTGCACTAGGTCCTGGTTTGAGTCTACAGCTCCTTCTTTTCTCTATTTTATTTTTTTTAACCATTAATGAAAACACACAATATGAATCTTATTAATTTGGGCAAGAATTCACTCTCTTCTTTCAAAGCCTCAGGATAGATCACCATGAAAACTCTTCAGGTAGTTTTCAGGATGTTTAAGTCTGCGAATTGAACTGGGATGCAAAAACAAATAGCAAGGCAAGGTACAGTGGCTCACGCCTGTAATCCTAGCACTTTGGGAGGCTGAGGTGGAAGGATCACTTGAGGTCAGGAGTTCGAGACCAGCCTGAGCAAGAGCAAGACCCGTCTCTAAAAAAAAATAGAAAAACTAGCCACGCATGGTGGCGTGCACCTGTAGTCCCAGCTACTCCAGAGGCTGAGGCAGGAGGATTAATTACTTAAGCCCAGGAGTTTGAGGTTGCAGTGAGCTATGATGACACTACTGCACTCTAGCCAGGGTGACAGGTGAGACTCTGTCTCAAAAAAAAAAAAGAAAAAGAAGAAACCAAATAGCGAAGAACTTTTAGTAACTAACCTGAGAACCACACTTAATAAAAGCCCTCAGGCAGTGGATCTGTCTGTCCTTCTTAGCAACCACATTCAGGAATCAGTAGAAAAGGAGGTGGCACTGAATGTTTTCTCTGTTTCTGCCAAAGTATCCCACCAAAACTTTCAAAAATCTGTTCTCAGGACTACTGTGTAAAAAATTAGAATATTTTTAGGATATAAAGAATTTTGGTAAAGAGTGTCTATCTATGAAACAGCAGCAGGTCTGATGACCTATAAGAAATGAAGTTCTTTTTACCTAAGCTCATGAACAATCACATGGCAATTTCTAAGTGGCACCTAATAAATATGAACTTGTAAACAAGGCAGGCTTATGATAGCAAAAAAAGAAAAAAAAATTCTCACTTAACTATCTGGATGCAGATTTGTGGCATAAACTTACGTATCTAATTAATGCTGTATTTTCCTTAACAACACAGATTGTAAATACTAGCAGTGAGACTGTGGAGATCAATTCTTCTTGCGGCAAACTGATGACTCCCTCCACGAACATTAATTGCTCCCACCTAATGATCTGCAATCATATGAGGGTTATTATTTTAGGCTACAATTGAATCTTCTTTTGAAAAGCCTGAGGAATGAGATGCAGTCACTGCTCATTAACATTCTCTATCTGTACAAGAGGGGTAAAACATTGATTTAACATGGCATGAATATGTTAAATCAATCTTAAAATTGAACTGCAGACACAGGATATATTAGTTGGCCAATTTTATTTTAGCTTATATTTCCTAGAAAATTTATAATGTATACAAATAAAAGATTCTCCATTGGTTCTTCTTCTGCTAGATTTTAAGTTGTGAGGATGTAAGGCAGGGGCAACTACAGCCATCTTGCCACTGTGAGGAGAGTGCATCTGAGAAAAGAACCAATTTCAAGAAAGCAGAACTGAGGTAGGATGCAAGAGGAATCAGGGACTGGGTAATATCATTTATATGATATCCATGAAGCTTCATCTGGACTGTAATATTGTGAAATATACATTTGGTCTTCATCCCCATTTCCTAGCATACAACTCTTAAAATCCTTGGAATCTTCAAAGTGATAAGTATTTTTTTGTATGCTAATGAGTTGACCTATGGCTGTCAGCTCCTTGGTAGCTTCAGCATGGGGGCTGGTCACTAGGAAGAACAAGGCATGACCTCCAGGAAGGGGAGAGGGACTGAAGTTTAAGTTGATCACCAATAGCCAATGATTTAATCAATCATGCCTATATAATGAAGCTTCCATAAAAACCCATAAGGGACTGGGTTCGGAGAGCTTCTGGATAGCTGACCACGTGGAGGTTCCTGGAGGGTGGCACACCCAGGGAGGGCATGGAAGCTCTACACCCCTTCTCATCCATCACCCTATGCATCTCTTCATCCATTTCCTTTGTAACCTGATAAATGTGTTTCCCGGAGTTCTGTGAGCCACTCAAGCAAATTAATAGAACCCAAGGAAGGGGTTTTGGGAACCCCCATTTATAGCCAGTTGGTCAGAAGCACACGTAAAACAACCTGGAACTTGCAACTGGCATTGGAACTAGAGGGCAGTCTTGTGGGACTAGCCCTCAACCAGTGTGATCTGATGCTATTCCAGTGTAGAACTGAATTGAACTGGACAACACCCAGCACCTGGTGTCTGCTGCAGAAAAGAAATGATTGCTTGCTTGCTGGTGGGAAGAAATCACCACACATCTGGTGTCAGAAGCATGTCATGAGAGTATATAGGGGGAGAAAATCTTGTGTCAGAAGCATGTCATGAAAGTATATAGTGGGAGAAAATCTTGTGTCAGAAGCATGTCATGAAAGTATATAGTGGGAGAAACTAAGTTAGTTTTCTCCACAAGAACTAAGTGTGGACTTTTCAGGAATGTGACTGTGTTGCACTCACTAGAATTCACTGATGGAAGAACTATTAATATCTCCATCACAATCAAACAACCATGGCTCAGTGTCCTGTGTGACAACAAGACTATGGAGACTGGGATGGTTTAGCATCATTTTTATCACTAGATTCCAGCCCCAGTCCATACCCTGGCTCTTCCAAGCCACTGACACTGGAGAGGGAGCCCTGGCGGTGGTCCTCAACTAGCCATCTGGAGACTCTACCTGCTTTGTTCAAGCCCCAATCTCAGGGATGTTGGAGGAAGCCAAAAAGAAGCAAACCAATCACCACTGCAGAACTGTGGAAAGGCTCAAGAATTGGAGAGCCACAGCCAGGGTGTAGGAGCTGAAAATAGGAGAACTGGCTGAAGGCTCATATAGGACACTGTTAGATCTCCAAATCCTTTTCCTCGTTTTACACAACCACACAGCTACCCTTCCTCAACCTCAGCAGAATACTGAAGATTTACTTACAGAAGAGGTTGAGCCAAGGGGACTTTGGACTCAAGAAGACCTTCAGGAATGCCATTATGAAAGCAGAGAGAACAATTACAAGCCTACATACTGAATAGGACCATCCTCCTCCTGTCCTGCTCCCTGCTCCACCAACTCTTGGCCCCAAGAACACTAGACATCAGGCTTACAGCAGACCAGCTCAAGAGAAAATACTCATAGAATCTAGCAGATGAGGAAGTCTCCTAACAATATGGCCAAGTCTCAGCCCAATTACCCTATAGAAAAGCCCACTGGTCAATGAATCCCTTTCATGTACATACATCAGCTTTTTAGTATTCCACTCATATATAAACAAGCAGCAAAAGATCATCAAACATTTCAAAAAGGTCTCTAACATCAAAGACAGTGACAAAAACAACCAGAAAACAATGGGCTCAGAGACAATGTAGATTACAAAAGGAAAACCTCAAAAAGCTCTCTAAATTAAAATCCTTAAAGAAGATATTGCACTTGTGAAACCAAAAGCAGGATGCTATTTTTTAAAATAAAAATAACTTTCACAAAATAAGAAAATGCTTTAGGAACTTTTAAAATTAGAGGAGCAGAAGATACAGTTGAGTAAATCTTACAAAAAGTAGAACAAAAAGACAAAGAAATGTATGATAGAAGAGAAATATTCAAAAAAGGAGGATTAATTCAGGAGTTCTACCATGCTAATAGTAAAAATTACAGATAAAGAGAACAAAGAAAATGGGAGAAATTAATTATCAAAAAAAGAAAAATTCCTAGAATTGAAGAACTTGCATCTCCATATTGAAAGGACACACCACTGAATGCCCTCCATAATTACTTTAAACAAACACACAGTAAGGCCCATCACTGGGGGCTCTGAAGATAAATTGTCAGTACTGAGTTTGGAGAAATCAAAAATTAAAACAGCAGCATACAAAAGGGACTTTTCTGGATTTTGAAATGCCAGTAACAGATAAATTCCTGCTTTTGCAATACATATTTATCTCAAATAATTATAATAATTATCTAAATAATATTTATCTAAATAATATCTTACATGCATTAAAAGAGCTTCCTATTTTAAAGAAACAAACAAAAACCACAGAAAGATTCTTCATTGGGAGTATATTCAGGTAACTCTTATAATAATTAGAAGACTGTCTGAATTCTGCTGCACCAGAAGTTTATTTATTGACTTTTGAAAAGTCTAGGCCAGGCATGGTGGCTCATGCCTGTAATCCTAGCACTTTGGGAGGTCAAAGCAGGAGGATCACTTGAGCCCAGGAGTTCGAGGCTGCGGTGAGGTGTGATCACCAGCCTGGGTGACAGAGCAAGATCTTGTCTCAATCAATCAATCAATCAATCAAATAAAATACATAGTCCATGAAGCTTAGAGATGTCTATTTTTTAATCTCAGTATCTAAAATACAAAAGATTTAACAACATTAATGAGAATTTGTGTTACCTTTAAATATACTAAAACTCTTGACATTTTAAACTAATTCCCTCTCATCTTAAGGGTCACACACTTACCTTGAGGATCAACTTCTTTAGCTAGCTTCAGTGCATCTGAGTTTGCAAGATCAGTGTTGGCTGGGGTAACAGCCAAAATCAAACAATTCTCCCTCGTGATGAACTGCATAATCATTTCTCTGATCTGATACTCAATATCTGGTGGTTGATCTCCCACGGGCACTTTAGTTATTCCAGGTAGGTCAATAAGGGTTAGATTTAACACTGTGTGGAAAGGATAAGAGTCTTACACACACCTTCAATGCTAAAAGATAACAATAAAGAATCATCTGTCATTTAGCTCAACTTTATATATTGTGTATCTGAACAACTCCAACCCAAATGCGTTAGAATAAAAAGCATAGAATACAAAATGATTTTGCTAGTTTTTTCTATTTTTATGATATGATTGTGCTATGCCAAATGATCACTTCAACATAATTTGAAAGGCACTTATTTGCATGCCTAACAGTTTGCTCAGAGAGCTGTCATATCTGTAACTAGGGAGTTATAATTAAAACACTGAGCAGTAAATGCATATGCTATCTGCCAGCCTTGTACATCACCTTCAAATGGTATAAAAATTCTCAGGGTAAGATTTGCCCTTCCCTTAAAAAGTATCATATGCTATTTATAGAGGGTTAGTCACTTAGCCTAGTAGAAAGTTGTTAGCCATTTTTGGTGCCCTGAGTTTACTGAGTAGGCTATACAAGCAGAGTCAGTGAAAACAGGACTCCAGTCTATCTTCTCTATATACAACAGTGTTGGCACCAAGTCCCCTTGGGAAATCATAATTGAACTTATATCATTCATGCTGTTTCAAAAGCAACAGAGCTAGGTAGAGGATGAGAAAAGAAAAAATAACCCCACTAAAAATTTAGTCAGAATAGAGGCTATTTCCCATCATATATCATGAATTGGTTATCAAATTTATAAGTTTCTGCTGCTAGTCTGTGGGGGAAAAATCACAGTCGATTCCTCAGGAAGAAAATACGTAGGAATTTTTAGGGCTGCAAGGAAATCGAACAGGGGAAGACTAAACCATAGTACCATGTTCCGCTAAGATTTCTGCAAAGACTAAAGATATTCAAAACGCAAGTTTTCATATATAGCCCTCTCAAATTCTAAAAGTTTATAATAAAAATAAAGGAAATCTTTTAAACAACTATCTCAACTCTGATTTTTTTAAAGTCATCTCCTCCTGACTCTCCATAAATATTCAAAGAGCTCTTTGAGCCATACCATTAATGGCAGTGTCCAAACACTATCCAAGAAACTCAGTACTACTTGTATCTTCTATACAAATAATGTATATTAATTAATGTGGTAAAAATTTTTTAGAATAATTTGGAATTTTATTATTTTACTTACCATGTGGGGAATAGACTCGTAAATTAATGGGTATAGAGGAAATGCCTTTATTCATTCCGGTCACTCGATCTGTTTCTGCTTCAATCTCATGGCGAACTTCATCGAAATCTGTAAATTTCTTTCCTTTGCAGTGTAGAAATTCAGCATATTCTACAAAAGACAAAATAATACAACCTAAGTTCATGCATTTTTGCCATAATTATAAGGAAACATGTTTCTTTAGTTATAAGTCAAGGTATCCAACATTGTCTCTTCAACCATCATAATGACAGAGTACAATAGTTACTAACAATCACAGTTAATACTTTAGAAATAGTAAACATAGTACAAATGCTGTGAATGCTAAATTTGCTAATTTTCAGATAAGCAATTAAGTACTATAAGCAGTTCTTAAACCACCTATCCTATTAAATAATTTAAAGAGAATTTTGGCTGTCCAAATGATAAAACAAATAACAGCACCGATTGTCAAAGACATTCTAGGGTACCTAT
This sequence comes from Daubentonia madagascariensis, assembly GCA_023783475.1. Classification (NCBI taxonomy): domain Eukaryota; kingdom Metazoa; phylum Chordata; class Mammalia; order Primates; family Daubentoniidae; genus Daubentonia; species Daubentonia madagascariensis. The sequence goes on from JAKFHU010000978.1 coordinate 31,564,045, forward strand.
GAATCCCATTAGCACTTCCCTTTTTAATATCACGATTTCATCAGGATGGAATGCTAAGACATATAAATATATCCTCAGAAGGCAAGATGAATTAGAAACAAAATTTGCTTAATTCTTTAAAAAGAAATAACATGTGGAATGTTTTAGCTTAAAAACATACTATTCAAAATACCACATCAACTTGTAGAAAGTCATTTTCTCCAGAAAAAAAAAGATACAGAGGATTACATCAAATACAAATTTGGATTACCTGTAATCCAAAAAAAACCAAAAAAAAATTAGTACCTAGGCAGAAGGAAAACCTCTGAAATAACCAAAAAAACCCAGAAAACTAGTATTTTTAAAAATTTAAGTAACATACTACCAACTGTAGTACTGTCAATTGCTATACCTACTTCCAGAGATAACAGGTATATGAAAAACAACACAATTTAAAATGGAAGCTAGCACAGTACTACTGTATTTAAAAATTGAGTATAATTTTAACAAGGGAACAAATGTTAACAAATATTTTTGTTTCTCTAATAACTAGCTGAAGAATTGCTCCACCAAACTTAGACTAAAGTTAAGCATCTTGGATCCAGATGCCAGTTGAGGCAATTATTAGCAGCCTTTCCACCATTCGCCACCATAAACATTTAATTTTCACCTTTGAAGACTAAATGGCAAGGCCAATAGGGAGACAGTTATAAGATGTGGTCTCCTGTCTTCAAGCAGCTTAGCATTAACTTGAAGAGCTAATGATTGTATCACAGAGAAAAAAAGTTAACACAAGCAGCATGAAATAAGTGCTGATCTACACTAAAATGATACGAAAAGTAGAGATAGGATAAATGGCTTCAAGCTGCAGTGCCCAAAAAAGGAAGTGGGATATGAACTGAATACTGAAGACTGGGGAGGATTGCAATATGTGCAGGGAGGAAGAAAGGTCTTTCAGAGAATCAGAGAATCTTAAATGCTTCAACAAATCCATGCACGTTGTCATCCACCCTCTGCTTGGACTCATCCACTGACAGAGAACTGAGACTTGGACCTTTCTGGAAAAAACTCTTATTGGAAAATGTTTATGTTGGTATGAAATCTGCTTTTGTGTCATATTCCATTGGTCCAATTTTTGCCCTCCAGAGCTACTCAAAGTCTTCCATGTGAAAAGGCCAGGGACTAATCTTTGTGTCAGCACCAAGTGTTCCTCTCCTTGCTAGGCCTCTCTGACTATCTTTCTTTCCTTGTCTGATCACTACTCAGGCGTTCTGGTAGCAAAGGTTTCCCACCACCCCAGTTGCACAGGACTGGAAAGGTCACAGACTCCCAAAGTTGACCAAGGAGTTTCTGCTTTAATTTACTAAAGAACTGAAATGACCTAGCTTTCTGACTGTTAGAATGACAGTCAGAGACAGACTTAATTTCTCTTTCTTGTCAACACGCATGCACATGAATATTTTTCTCTCTATGTTACTTTCTCCATGTAATGATATATGCCACTTTCTGAAAAACAGCAGGCTAAGTCTCCTGAAAGTTCATTCCCTTAATGGTAGATGTATATACAACAATAAAGATTCAACGGGCTTCAGAAATCTTGCCTGGAGAGATCACCACATCGTTTGGCATGTTCTTTCACATGTTTATCCTCACAGATGCTATTTTTATTAGAATATAAATTCCCAGAAGATAGAGCCTTCATTTTGTTACCCACTCGGTGCCTAAGCCAGTACCATGTGAATGTAAGAGTTTAAAGACAAGTAGAGGACAAAACAATAAGAAAAACAATGAGGAACAAAAGAAGTCAGATTCCAGAAAACAAGCAAAAATTAATAAGTAAAAATGAGTCAGAAATAATTAAGAAATTGAATTATATGTTTTCAGTTCAATATCTTTCATGGAAAATGCACACTTGAGGCCTTATGGCTATCACGGTTGTTACTGTCATAGAGTTAATAAGTTCCTGGATCAAGGACTACATTTTCAATTGCTATTAATCAATAAATTCAAGTTAACACAAATGTGGACTTCTATTGTTGCCACTAGATGGCGCCTACTTGCTTCTCTGTACAAAACCAATGCCCTTCCCGAAGGTTGTAAAATCAATACAATTTTCAAATCTGATTTAAATTAGTTCCTGGACTCCTGAAAATCCTTTTATCTTGGAATTGAGAGATTATAATCATGCAGGACCATCTCAAACCTCTGTGTATTTTTCAGGATAGGGTTTCACAGGCAGATTCTGGGATGCCAGTAGTCATTTATTTATCTGACTATTATTTATTAAGCCCCTACTACTTGCCAAGCACTGCTTTAGAAACTGGGATATAGTAAAGGGGAAAAAATAAGTCTCTAGCCTCACAAAGCTTAAATTCTAAGGAGGTGAAGGGAAACAGTAAACAGTGTGTGTGTGCTAGATGCTAAGTGCTATGGAGAAAATAAAACAGTAGGGGGATATTAAATGCTTGGGGGAGGGAGGTTGCTTGGTCTTCTATACCAAAGGCTTCTCTGATATGATAAAATGACATTGAGCAAAGACTCAAGAAAGGGAGGGACCAAGCCATGCTGGATGTAAGGGCATTCCAGCAGAATGCCTGAGCAGATGTGTGCTCAGCCCAAGAAAAGTACAGTCCATGTGGGCAGGATAGAGGGAGGAAGAGATGCCAGAGCTGTGGACAGACCTGGATTTGGAGGGGCTGTGGGTCATTTTAAGAACCTTAATCTTTACTGAGTGAGATGACAGACAAAGGATTTTGGGTAGAAGGGAAACATGATGTGACCTAGCTTTGAAATAACTATGGCTGCTGTGTTGGGGACAGACAATGGGGAGTAAGAGGAAGCATGTGATCAGAACAACCTAGGTGACAGATGATGGGGCTTGGACCAGAGTGGCAACAGTGGGGTGGTGAGAAGTGGTTAAACTCGAATACACTTTGAAGGAAAAACCAACAGCGTCTACTGATGGATTAAAGTCGGGGTATGGGAGAAAGAGAGGCATCAAGGATAACTTCAAGGAGTTTGACCTCAGCAAGCAGAAGGATTTTGAAATAGAAAAGACTGAAGGGAAGAGAAAGGGAGGGGATGGGATGGGGGTTGGGCATCAGGAGTTTTGTTTGGGACCTTTCAAGCTTGCAATAACCATTACACATCACCGGAGTGGAGAAACAGAACCACTGCCAAGGTTGAGGATCACACAGCTGGAGGGGACACCATTCACATTCACAGTCATCTGATGGGTGTCTGTTTACTCTGAAAATTTTCCAGAAGATGGCAGTCAAGTGCTTGAGGAAAAGGGCAGCTTTTTCTAATTAGCACAAAGATGCCTTTGGGGCTAGATACATGAGAAGGAAGAAGTCCAAGCTAGAGATGCATATTTGGGATTCATTAAAGTCAGGCGAGTGATGAGATCACTAAGTGAGAAAGCTAGATAGGGAAGAGGTCAGAGCACTGGGCCCTGGGTTTTCCAAAGTTCAGGGGTCAGGAGATGGAGACTGAAAAGGTAGGGGAAAAACCAAGAGACCCTCCACTCCATCAAATCCTGCTAACATATCAAGGAAGATGAGGACTAAGAATGGATCATAGAATTCAGCAACTTGAGAGTCCTTCAGGAGGTTGACAAGAGCTGTTACAGTGGAGTGGGTTGGGTGAAAGCCTGTTTGGAAGAGGTTTAAAGGGGAAGAGAGGAAGTAGAGACTTATTATAGACAATTGTTTTACGGAGTTTTGTTGTAAAGGAGAGGAGAGAAGCGAGAGGGCAGCTGGAGAGGGACGTGAAGTCAAGGGAGAGTTTTGTAAAGATGACAAATGAATGGCATGCTCACAGGCTACTGGTAACAGTCCAGTATTGAGGGAAAGGTGCTACAGAAGCAAGAAGGGACAATGCTGAAGCCATGTCTTAGGGAAGAGGGGATGGGAGGCCAGAAAGAAGGAAAGAAACATGCCAGTCAGTACCTACATAGCAGCAGGAAGGAGGCAGAACAATGAGTGCAGAGGAGACAAACAGGTGGAACTGATGGTGGAGGGAGTGTGCGAGATTCATCCAGTGACAGTGGGGATTTGTCGTATTTGTCTGAAGTCATTGTATGTCTTTAAAAAACATTTACATATATGTTCTCACTGGTTAAACCATATAAATACTATCACTTCTATCACAAAATACATCTTTCTCTCTCACACACACGCACACACACACACACACACATATATAGCCTTAGAGTGATTCTAAACAATGACCTGAAAGCTAAGAGTAACCATAGCAAGGATGTCAACTTGGGGTTGACATCACTGGGGGTCAGACCTGCCCAGCATATCAGGAAAACTGATGGGGCAGGAACCACAAAATACTTTTTTCTATGGGACCCAAAGAGGCTCCTGGTAAAGAATTCATCCTACAAGATGGAAAATTCAGGTAAAACTAACTGACCTTAGTTGTCAGGAAGGGTCTACCTGTAACCCATCTGCTACCTAGCCCCAGAGACTCATAGGTCTGTGCCCCCTTGTCTCTAACTAGGATGATCATTGTCAGACCACACAGCCCACTTTCTTGTTAGAAAAACATGGCAGCCATAACTATAATTCATAGCTACAAGGTTATACTCACCAATAAGTGAGTTCTACTAGCAACAAGGTAAGCCAGTGCTGTTATGGTATGCCTGCCCCCCAGCAAGCAGACCATAAATAGGTGGACAGCAGAGGAGGCACGAATGTTTTTGCACAGTTGACCACAATTGCTATTAAGGGGGATCATCAATCAGCTTATATCCTCACACAATTCCTAAATAAAACTTTGTTAGCAGTGCAGGGTTGAAAAAAATCACAGTTTCACCTCCCTGCTATTCAAAAACACAAACAGATGGAAATCTTGGAAAAAACTACCAGAAAACTAATGCATCACTTACCATACTTACCTCTGAAAAGAATGTTCACATGAATTTGGGGACAAAGGAAATTCTAACATTTAAGCCAAATTTTATAGAGTAAGCTGTCCTAGCTGATCAATAGCTAGACTTTTTAGGAGCTGGTAAATATGTGTCTTCTGAGGCTTTTATTACAATGGCAAACTAATATGTCTGTAGGTTTACACAATCTCATCTCATGGTTTTGAGATATATTCTTTCTCACAGAAAGGTACAATTTCCAGGGGCACGAGCTCTCTCGACATGTTCTCAGGGTTCCTTTCATTCTAAATGCTTGGTAGTGGGCACATGAAATGGTCTCTTTCTCAAACAATTCCAGGCTTCAGTCCAGCATCAATCTGAATAGACAGTGTATTAAATTTCCTCGCCACAAGCTCACATAAAGGATGAAGGCTATGTGTGTATAACCATTTAAACCCTGATAATGCATCTACAAAATTCTATTTTGTAGCAGTATAGCCTGTCTTACTGAAATTCATGTTTCAGTTTCTAATAAAACGCCTCATTTTAAATATTTTTCCTGTTTTCCTAATGTTAAAAATAGCCTACATTTGAATCAAAGCTTAAAATACATTTTTTTATCAAAGAATAATTGGGGGGGAAGGGAGAGTATTAAAAAAAATCACAGCCATAAAATCTATTTTATTTTTATTTCCCTGTAAAACATTTTAGCACTGTCATTTCTACTAGTCATGAAAAATAAATTATGCTAGGTTAAACAACTGACAAATTGTTTGGGGAAGGATGAGATGGTTTATGCCTGGGCAATGTTCCAATCATCTGTGAAAAGCACAGCATGACCGTAAGAATTTAAATATTTCCAATATGTCCCTTACATGGGGAAAAATATGCGTATGTTTCAATTAGTCAAGGTTAAGTAGAAAGAAAGAATTATGGAGCACTAGTATATAACCTCTTGTCCATCTTTATTCCAAGAACTGGGGTCCTCAATATTTTAGCTGGAGTCTTATTTCCGAAATATGTTAATAGCAATGTTTTGTGAGCCCAGGGCCCCAGTGAAAATAGAGTACATGGGTCAAATAAACAAGGAACAGTTTTCAATGCAACTAGCTGAATTCACTGGCTGTAAAGAACACTTATGTATGACTATATTTAAAAACGTATTTCCTGGAAGGCAGAGGCTACATTTTACTCTTCTGTGTTTCCCTAATGCCTATCATATTTAGAGTCAAGAACATGTGTAGATTTCTTCCTTCTTTAAAGCAGTCTACTTTGCATATACAGTTGAGTAATGCCAGTTTTAAAAAACAATGCTTCCAATAAATACTCCATGTTCTCACTCATATGTGGAAACTAAAAAAGCTGATGTCATAGAAGTAGAGGGTAGAATAGTGGTTACCAGTGACTGGGAAGGGGAAGCGAGAAGGGGATAGGAAGAAGTCAGTTAACAGATACAAAATTACAGCTAGACAAGAGGAGTAAATTCTAGTGTTCTATAACACCATAGGGTGATTACAATTAACAATAATTCATTGTATATTTTCAAATAGCTAGAAGAGAGGATTTTGAATATTCCCAATGCTAAGAAATGATAAATGTTTGAGGTGATGGATATGCTAATTACACTGCTTTGATCATCACACACTGTATACAGGTATTGAAATATCACACTGTACCCCATAAATATGTACAATTATTATGTATCAATTAAAAATAATAATAAAGGCCAGGCGCAGTGGCTCACGCCTGTAATCCTAGCACTCTGGGAGGCCAAGACAGGAGGATCGCTTGAGTTCAAGAGTTTGAGACCAGCCTGAGCAAGAGCGAGACCCCGTCTCTACTAAAAATAGAAAAAGCCGCAGCGGCACGGGCCTGTAGTCCCAGCTATTCCGGAGGCTGAGGCAGGAGGATCACTGGAGCCCAGGAATTTGAGGTTGCTGTGAGCTAGGCTGAGGCCATGGTACTCTAGCCCAGGTGACAGAGCGAGACTGTCTCAAAAACTAAAAATAAAAATAAGGTAAAAATAATAATAAAAAATGTTTCCATCAAGCCTTAAAGTCATTCCAAATTGAAGGCAAGATCCTAGAATTGTGCTTTAGTTAAATATTAATTATATAGGACCCAGATATAAAGCAGAACTCAATTGTGTTGCTAAGGTAAACAAGCCTAGCAATCAGAAAAAAAAGAGGAAATCTAAAGAAGCAAACAATTTACGTCAGGGAGTCCAGCAGTGGGTGAAAGGCAGAGGTCTCAGTAGGAGGGTTAAGAACAATGGGGTGGAACAGGAGTAAGGAGGGCCAAGATGTCATAGCAGACAAAAACCTGGTGCCAAGCAGCTATCAGAGACCTGCCAGGGAGACTAGGGTTTAGGATCAGGGCTTTGGTACTCTGAAGGCAGAGTATGACATCAAAGCAGAACTCCAGACTCAAATGAGCCAAATGGTACCAGGAAGAAAACCAAGATGTGGACTGAGGCATGGAATGGAAGGTAGCACTGTTTTCACAAGATACAAAGCCAAAGCCAGTTGAATAATACTCAGGGTCAAGAGAGATTAACATCAATGCCACCTTGATATTTGGTACTCAACAATGGCCTTTATTTACAGTTTTCTTTCCTAAGGGCTGGCTGGTTCTAAAGCCTGGATGCTGGATGAGGTTAAAGCAACCTGTGAGGGTTAAGTGGCTCTAGATGAGTAGTGTTAGTGTCTGAGAGCAAGGCCAGCATTCTACAGAACTCCACAGAGAGGAGGGACTTTTATGGAATATTCTACCATAAGCATCCAAAATAACAATCAGAGAATCTAGCAGCTGTAATACCTAAGTAGCTCAATTTAGTTCTATATTTTTTCCAAAGAAGCCTGAAGAGTATAAGAAAAATCAACTCTATTTCATGCTCATAGTTTCCATGTAAAACATAATCAAGAGATAAACTATATTCCAAATACTGAAAACAAGTAAGAAGCACACCAAGCACTTGGCCCAAAATTGCGAAATGGGTAATTATTCTAAGTGTCAGCATCATCTGACATGATTGTCCTCCTCTTCCTTGAAACATTCTCTTCTACCCACTCCCATTATTCCAGCTTTTCTGATTTTTCTCCTTCCCTGATTCCTCTTTCTCCGTGACCTTTGCTCACTGTTCCTCCCCTTCTCTTCTACACTTCTAAATACTGGAGTGCACCTAGACTTCCTTCTAGACCTTCTTCCCTTCTTTGTCATCTCCCTCCTCTTTCTAAGTGATCTTATCTAATCTCATGGCCTTAAAAAAATTTTACATATGTCCCCCAAATTCATGAATCAAGCTCTCATCTCGCCTCTGAATTCCAGATTTGTCCATATCTAATTCTAATGCTTATTTGACATTTTCATTTGAATGTCTAAGAGATATCTCAAAATTTGCCTACCCAAAACTAAACTTTTAATTTCCTACTACCCTCCCCTCCCATTATCCATACCTACTCCCTGCACCACCACCCCCTTCCGCATCTCAATTATTGATACTACCATTGAATTAGGTTCTTCCACTAAAAACCAGAGCCACCTTTGCATCCCTTCTTCTTTTCCTCAGCTCTCTGCCAAATCCCTTCTCACTGGCTCTGCTGCGGCCACGCCACTCCTAACTCTGCACTACCTCCTTCCTGGACTACGGTAAAAGCAGCCTCACTGGTCTTCCTGATTCTACTTTTGCTCTGCTGAAGCCATTCTTCACCCTGCAGCAGGAAAGATCTTTTGAAAACATACATCAGATCATGCTTCTCCTCTGTTTAAAACCTTTTATTGGTTTTCCAGTGCATTTAGAAAAATCCAGATTCCTCACCCTGGCCTACAAAGTCTGAGACAGTCTGCCACTCATCTGCCTCTCCGATGCCGTCTCTGTCACTGTCTCCACCCTCCCTGCTCAACGCTTAAGCTGCAATGGCCTCCTTTACTGCTACTCAAGCTCAGCAAGCTCCTTCCTACCTCAGGGCCTTTCTATAAGCTCCTCCTCTTCTGGAATGTTCTTCCCTCAGATCTCTGCTTTTGTGGCTCCTTCCTGTTACTTACTATCATCCAAAATATCATCTCTTTAGAGCGGCTTCCCTGACCAGGCAGCTCTTAGTCACACTCTATTGTTATACATTGTCCAATTTATTTTCTTCAGTGCACATAGTCACTACCTGAAGTTTTTCTCATTTGTGTCTTATTGCCAGTCTTCATCCACTAAAATATAAGCTCCGTGACAATACGAACACTATCCATCTTGCCCCTGTGGTACCCCCAGTGCCTAAAACAGTGCATTGCATCTATTAGGCACTCTCTATATATTTGTTGAATTGATGAATAAATAAATGAATGAGTAAATCAGTGAATGAGTCAATCAACAAACAAACATTGGAAGAGGCTTGAGGTTTGTGGATAGGGAGAAGAAAATGACTATAAATATGTCTTTTGACATATTAAGCTTGAGGTATCTTTGGAATATCCAAGTAGAGTTTCAAGCAGTCAGTTAGAAATATGGTCTGGAGTGTAGCCCAGGAGCTATAAATGTGAGAGTTATGATGTTCACGTTGTAACTGAAGCCATGGTGTGGAAGAGCTTGTCAAAGGGAGAATATGAAATGACACCAGAAAGAAGCCTTGGGTAGGTGCAACCTTAAATTGGCAAAGAAGACAGAAAAAGTAGCCAATGAGGTAGGAGGAAAAGCAGGAGTATTTTGCCTCATAGAAGCCAACAAAAAATAGAGTAAATTTCAATAAGGAGAGAGTGTAGGACAGCGTCAAAAGCTGTTGAAAAGGCAAGATAAGTACAAATTACTACTGGAATTGATAGAAATTGGGTATATATTATATAGTTTCCTGTATCCTTAAACAATGTTCTATACATAATTTAAACATTTCTTGTTATTTCAGTGATTTTTCTATAGATTACTTTATTTAAAATTTGGGGGTTTTTTTTCTTGTTTCTTTTCCTTTACTATCAAGTTTATAGATGTCACTTCTTGCTGCTGGCAATACATCTGTTTTTACACCATGTTCCCATTCTAACTTGTAGTTTTATATTTCACTCTAGACTGAGAAATCCAGTAACCCAGTTTATATGGTCTGAGTCTAAAACAAAACTGGAAAAGCCCAAATAAAGCCAGGACCTTGTAATGCACAAAATTTAGATCAAAGACTTTTCAATATCAATTTTGGCTATTCAAGGCTCTTTTTTGCTTCCTTTTGACAATCAGTTAAATTTAGAAACTGAAAATACCAAAAAGAGGTTTATAAGTAAGGTGGTATTACAATGTTATTTAAGAATAATTGAATGTGCAAATTCAGAAATAGCAAATTATTCCATGTCGTTCCTTGTTTTAATAACACAAAAAATAAAGTAATCTGATAAGCAAAATTCTGTAGAGTAATTAAAAGCAAAATGATAAGAATTTGTCATGAAAATTCAAGTAATTAGATTTCAATACAGAAGATACAATAGAAAGTTTAAGATTGCAGAATGAAAATATTTCCCCACAGAACCTTAGACACAAGGAATGAAGTTTATAAATGACATTTAAGTAGTAATAATATCAGAACTTCAAGTATATAAATATGTAACTAAAAACATTTTTCAAAGAAAATATTGAAGTTACAATATGCATTGCTGGATACATTATGATATCTCAACTGCTTGACAAAGAAAAACATTTTCTATGAGTATGCATATTTAAAAAGTTTTTTTAGAGACAGGGTCTCCCTTTGTCACCCTGGCTGGAATGTAGGGACACAATCATAGTTCACTGCAGCCTGGAACTCCTGGGCTCAAGCAATTGACCCTCCTCAGCCTCCTGAGTAGCAGGGACTAAAGGCATATACCAACACACCCGGCTAATTTTTAAAAATTTTTTTTACAGAGAGGATTTAGCTATGTTGCCCAGGCTGGTCTCAAACTCCTGGCCTCAAGCCATCCTCCCACCTCAGCCTCCGGAGTCACTGGGATTACAAGCATGAGCCACTGCACCCTGAGTATGCACTTTTATGCAGAAGTTGCCACCAACACTATTCCATCTAAATATGTAAAGAAGATCTTTAGTGTATTTGGTAAGGTCCTCAAATGTCTTCATGACAAATTCCTGGAAGTTGTTATGAGCTATAAACACAGCCAACTTAATTTTTGTATATGGTGGAAGGTATGGATCAAAGTTCGTCTTTTACATGTAAACCCCCAATTTTTTCCAGTAACCTTTGTTACCATTTTTCCACTGAATTGCCTTTGCACCTTTGTTGAAAATCAATTGTCTATGTACATGTAGGTCCATTTTTGAACTCTATTCTGTTCCATTGATATATCTGTCTTTCTTTATGCCAATGCCACACTATTGATTATTGTAGTTTTTTAATAAGTCTTGAAGTCAGGTAGTGGTAATTCTCCAACTTTGTTGTTATTTTTCAAAGTTGTTTTGGCTATTCTAAGTTATTTGCATCTCCATACAAATTTTAGAATCAGCTTGTCAATTTCTACAAAACAATTTTTGAATCTTTATCTACAGCATTCTTTGTAATATTGCTCAGAAAAAGTTTCCTCCTCTGGCCCAAGCTTGCACATACATACACAAAACATGTTTTGCTAAAAGCACAAGAATTTTCCCATGAATTCCTGCTCTGATAAATGTATTAAATTTAAGAAAATTACAAATTCTTATAACTGGGAGGTACATCTCCTCTAAACTCTGTCTCCACAGAGTAGTCACTTAAATGTTGTTGGGGGCCCTACAAAAATATTATCAATTATGTCCCAAGTACTACCTAACTAGTGAGTATGGTATAGCTTGGTAATGAGAGCACACATTTTTGTAACAAAAAGTCTAAACCAATAAACATAAAGATTTTGTTTTGTAAATTATCATGTAAATGCTTGGACATGATATTTACAATTGATTGTATAAAACTAAAACGCAAAGTAACTTCCTCTGACAAGATGCCTTTGCTTCAGAAATGGTAAAAATTATTCTAAGACTCAGGCAATAGAGTCAATCTAACCATTCCTTGAAATGTTCGAAAAAAGAAAGAAAAACAAAAAGTAAACATTGTCCCTAGTATGAAGAAACTCAATTAATGGAATAGGTCAATTAGTGTATAAATTATCTAAATGGAGATAAATAAACTTAAAATATTTTAAGGTTTCCTTTACATAATTTTTGTTTTTAATCCCAAGGGATCCTTGTAAGAATATCCAGCACTTAGCAAAACCAAATACATTGTGTGAGCAGTTTAAATGATGCTAACAGAAATGTAACTATTAAGAAAAACAAATCAAAATTCTGATCTGAAACTCAGTATTATGGTTTTTTTCAACTCAATTGGCATGTAAATTAATGCCTAGCTACCACGGTCACCAATTTTCTCAATGGGAACTTAATAGAAAACTCACAAGGACACTTACCTCATTTAGAAGGGGCTCAAACATGAAAAGTAATCAATTCCTTTTGCAAAATAGATAAAATTATGGGAGTTGGAAAATGGACAACCAGTAAAAAAAATTATTTTGCTTGAAAAACAAGTGCACTTATTTTAGAGGGTCCTTAAATATGAATGTATAACCTAGATCACAATGAAAAATGCTATCTTGATAACAATATAGTAACTATGAAAATCGATTTGAAACTATATTGGTTGATAATCCATCTTACTAGCATCATAAAGTTAAAAGAGCCCATCCAAAAGATCTGCATCATCCCTCTCTCAACCATGGGTTTATATGTTATCATCCCTAAAAGAAAGTAGGTTTCCCCTCGTTAACATTCTCATAAGAGTCAGCCATGCCTGTACAGTATTCCACACTGATTAAGACTTTGGAGTCACACCTGTTTTTGAAGGTTCTGCCATCTCCTCATCATAAGACTGGCAAGTCACTTAACTTTGCCAAGCCTCCGTTCCCTCCTCTGCAAAATGGAGTCTCTTCCATAGGTTGCTGTGAGGACAAGAGAATGGCCACTTCTGCTTCATTCACCAAAATTCGCCCAGTGACTAGTTGTATGGTCTCAACAAGTTTGTATTACATCAAAGAATAAGTGAAGGAAGGCATTTAACATACAGTAAGCCCTTAATTTTAAAAACAAAGAAATTTTAAATAAATATATAACAACTAATCCAGATAGCAAAGGCCTTAGTGTCAGAAAGGTTAAACAAATTGCCTGAGGTCACGCAGGTAGGTGGTGGCAGTCCAAGATTCAAATCCAGACATTCAGACTCCTGGGTACAATCTGTTAGCCACCCCATCTTAATTGCTTCTTACTACTACTTCAAGCTTTCCCTCCCAAAAGTTTCAAATTCTTGGCTTTTTATAACTTCTTCATTCTCAACTTTTCTCAACTGCCACCTCCCTGGCCCCCCACCACACACACACATACATATACATGTGGATTTCCCGAAGTACGGGAATCACCTCTCTTATTCTCCACACCATGGTTCCTGTTTCTGGGGTCATGGACCACTTTAAGCATCTGAGGAAGCCATGGAACCTTTCCCCATAAAAATGTACAAACTTACATGTACACAGAATTTTGCAAATAATTTCAGAGTACTGGCAGATAACTCTGCTCCACCCACTTCCCCGCAGGAAACTCTATTTAAAGCACCTAGTATACTGCCCTCTGCACAGCAAACACTGAATAAATGCTTCATATCATTATCGTGATTATAATCTATGCCTATCAAAACAACCTAACAAAGGCCCTACTCAAATATCATTTCCACTAAGAAACCTCCTTTGATCACTCCACTGTGAGGAATGCTTTTCTCCTCTAAATTTTTTAAAGCCTCGTGAATATACTACTTACGTGATTTTACAGGTAGAAACAGACTTAAGGTTTCTCTATCAAAGCCAGTGCTCTCATTTTATAGGTAAGGAAACTAAATCCCAGGAGGCTAAGTAACATGTTCAAGAATATTCATGTAACATTGCATTACACATTCCACAGCACAGTAACTATTTGTTTATATGTCTTATCTCCAATGCTATAATGAAAGTATGTAGAGAGTAGGGACTGTATCTTCCACATCTTCAATTTAACATTCCTTAAGGATACAGGAATGATTAAAAGAATGAATGAATGAACAATTCCAAGTCAAAACTGAACTGCTACTCGCTATTTTTTTAAGGACTGTGAGGTCTTGAATGTCTCTTTCCGCATTTTACAACTTCCAGCATTTTTTTCCTCATTTAGTATAAACTAACACTCTGGAACAAAATCTTTTTCTAAGAACTTCTTTGTAGGAGTGGATCTTTTTAGAGTCTTTTTTTGAGCCATCTTCTCCCTTTCTGGTCTAATCAGTTGTAGAGACTAGCTCAGGATAAAACTCTCAAGAGTATGTTATTGCTGTCTGGACTTAATTTTAGTAAGAAGCTTAATAGCAGAAAAATATATTTTCACTTTCCCAAAACCTACTCTGGCTTTTGTGATAAGGTTTTCTATTTCCTTGGTGAGCAAGCCTTCAATTACACATCGTACTTCGTAGGTTACAGAATTCACACTGTTCCACTCTGCAATATCCTTTCAACTGGGAGTTGAGTTTTCTGGCCGTATGAAAATCTAGCACTTATTAAGTAACAACTACTGTAGGGATAAAAATTGTTAAAAGCTATATTTCACAATCTTGAAGAACTTACCCAAGTTGGAGATGAAGACAAACTTATAAAAATTAAGCAAAAGATTTAAACAAGATTTCAAGATAGAAAACAGCTTCATGAATAATGTCAAATGAAAGCTGTGTAGATTTTGCAAAGGGAGAAGTCTTTTTAGGCTGGGGTGGTCTGTACAGGATTTATGGAAAGGGTAGAATCTGAACTAGATTTAGGAGGATTCATAGAATTGGGGAAAAGCCAAGAAGAGAAAAGAGAACATTTAAAACTATAAACAAATGATTAACAAAAGTGCCAAAAAGAAAAAGCAAAAGAGAATTGGCGATATACAGCTGGTCAAATAACAAATATCCAATTTAAAAAATTATTTGTAGGATGAATGAGTGAAAGCATAAAGCATTTATAGAGGAGTATAAGAGATAGAATGTACCTCTCTTTGTGGGTAAATGTTAGGTGAGATAATCCACACAAAGCACGTAGCACGAGTCCCTTGTATACTAAGAATGTAAAAAATGTAGGCTATTGTTCTCATTATTTTTTTGGTGATTAATTCTTTTTTTATTATGTTTTTTAAATGATCAACATAAAGGTAATGGCTGAATTTGACAAGCACTTTCTTTGATTTTTATTAATATAAACTGTTAGGGAAAGAAGTTTCCACAGAAAACAAAACTGAATTCTGATAATAGCTACCTGATTCTTCTTAGTTAACATCCTGGAAGAAGAAATCAGAGAACTAATTGAGGCCCATTGATAAACAAAGACCGTGAAAAGTTAGAAAGAATGATCATTGTATACCACACCGTAGATACAGTATTGAGCCTAGTGGTCCCAACAGTAAGTTTGACTATACCTCATCTTTGCCTTAAACATTGATTTTAGAAAACAGTGCTTGCGTAAGATGGAACTGCATATAAAAATTCATATTTATCCCAAAGAGAATTTGGAGGGTAATTATACATCTTAGCAAAAATCTTTTCATTTATATCATTTAAAATAAAATTTGAATTCAAAAACTTTTTTTATACACATATTCTTAAGACACATCTGTTGTGTAAATCAGGATATAAATTAACACACATTAATTCCTGTTAATACCCACAAAATCCTGGAAAATAGGTATTATTATCCTGGCTAACCTGAAATTTCTCTGTGCCTCAGTTTCTTCCTATGTAAAATGGAAATAATAATAATGATAATGATAATAATATTTATTCCATATAGCTAAAAAAGTCAAGGTTTCCCAAAAATGTTACCCTTATAATTTTTAATACATATGGTCTTACCTTTATTATTCTTTAATAGTGCTGAGTTTATTAGATTGTTTAATAAATTATTTCAAGATATAATAATTTTTTTGTGCTTCAAAGGAGTCCATCGATAAAGTGAAAATAAGAATAGGATGCAGAAGAAAGGAACTATTTAAGCCAAATAAAAATAAGTGCTTATTTTTATCTATTTCCGCCAAAACCTGTGGTTTTGCCCAAGTGCAAGCCCCAACATCACATGGACTTCTATAATTACTAACTCTTGACCCTTAGAGCAGTGGTCCCCAACCTTTTTGGAACCAGGGACCAGCTTCATGAAAGACAATTGGGGGGGGGCTAGGGGGATGGTCCCAGGATGACCCAAGCGCACCACATTCATTGTGCAGTCAAACCTCTCTGCCAATGACAGTCCGCACTTGCAGCAGCTCCCCAGAGCCAGCATCACCACCTCAGCTCCACCCCAGATCATGAGGCACTAGACTTACAAGGAGCACACAAGCTAGATCCCTCGCATGCACAGTCCGCAGTAGAGTTCTGCCTCCTAGGAGAATCTAATGCCACTGCTGATCTGACAGCAGGCGGAGCTTATGCAGTGATGCAAGCAACTGAGCGGCTGTAAATACAGATAAAGCTTCACTGCTAGCCCAACACTCACCTCCTGCTGTGCAGCCTGGCTCCTAACAGGCTACAGACCAGTACTGTTCCACAGCCTGAGGGTTGGGGACTGTAGCCTTAGAGTAAATTTAAAATGACTAAGAATCTGTTATACCATATACCAAGCTTTTATTCAAATACATTATTTCATGTTAATACCCTCAACAACCTTGGGCAGTAGGTACCATTATCTGGGTAAACTGTAACTTCTCTGTGCCTCAGTTTCCTCTATGTAAAATGGGAATAATAATAATAATAATATCACCTACCTCCTGGGATTGCTATGAGGATTACATGAGTCAATATATGTGTTGGGGCTCAGGAAATGATACCCCAAAATATGGTGCCTTGAATTGACATGCTGAACTAAAGAAGAGGCCTCAAGGTCTCTCTCTGACCTTCCCCTGCCTGCCTGTCTCTCTGATCCTCTTTTTTTCCTGAAGCCCTGGGAGGAACTCCCTCTGGAATTTCCTTTTCTGACTCAGAAAACATCTTCCCCAAAGAAATGCAATTGTCTTAAGACCCCTTCCCTAGAAATCTCATCAAACAACTAGGAAAGATCAGCCACCAGAGGAGAAGAGACTGGGAGTCCTCAACATGTTCAGACAGACTTTTCCTCTATTCTTCCACGGGCAGCTCCAGGAGATTGCCTGGGCTTTGTGTCTGCATAGTAAGACAACCTTTGTTCACAGTGAAGTTCTGTGGTCACCTTCCTGCCACCTCCCGAGGAGCTGAGAGGAACCTGGTCCCAGGCCATTGTTCTTTGGGCTCATTCATTTCCCCTGAAAATCAATTACTCCTATAATCCCCATTTCCCTCTCCCCAATTGAAGAGGGTATTTAAGCATCAACCATCTGGCCAATTCTTTTTTATTTTATTTTATTTTTTTGTGGAGGGGAGGGAATAAGGTCTCATTATGTCACCCAGGCTGGTATTGAAATCCTGGGCTCAAGCTCCCACCTCAGCCTCCTGAGTAGCTGGGATTACAGGTGTGTGCCACCATGCCCAGCTAAATTCTCATATTTTTTTGTATGGTTCCCATGCTTATGCACACTAATAAATTCACTGTGCTATTCTTTATTAACCTATCTTTTGTGCCAGCCATGACCTTTATGATGGGGGAAAAAAGCATCACCCCCTATATATCCAAAGCATTTAGACAAGTGCCTGGGAAGCATGTACATGCTAAATGCTATATAAATATAGTTATTAAAATAATGACAATAACAATTTATTACAGCTTTTCTAGAAATAAAGCTTTTCTCTATCTAAGCTAAATGACCCAAATGAAGGCAGAATTTGAAACATCCATACAAGTGCCAGGGGTAACCACCAACACAAGAGCATAATTTTGCAATTTGGTACTTGAAATTTACCTTGATATAGTAGTCATTTATTTGTTCCAATAAAAAATTTAAAACAATATTTAAATTTAGTCCCATTGTTTCCTCAGTATAGCTCAGTGAACAAATATGTGACATAAGAACAGACTTCTACTCCAACTATAACTATCCCTTGAGATTGTTAAATAAAATTTATAGGAGGCCATTGTTCAGACTGAGGTCCTGCACTAGGTACAACAGACCAAACCAAAATGGAGTCACTCATGCTGAAGTCCCATGCCACCAGGCTGAAACTAAGTTGTTTATCTGACCTTCCCAGAAATCAGCAGAGACAGATAATAGCCAAATCCTCCAAACAAGCCAGTTTGAGCTGGCATGATAAGGAAGTCCCCCCTCTGCTTTAACCTTTGCAAGGAAAGTAACTTTGAAACAACCAATCCACTTTTTGTTTCCTGTTTCTGCTTTCCTCAGCCCTTTTGTTTCTCTAAAACCGACCTCCTCTGCTCAGCTCATTGGGAACATTCATTCTATTTTATAAAATGAGGTGTTGCCCAATTCTAGAATGGCAAATAAAAGCCAATTAAGATCTTTAAATTTGCTGTAATTTCGTCTTTTGACAAGACCATTTTGTAGCATCAGAAGAAAAAAAAGTAAGCTCTGAGTTTCTGTCATCACAGAATCATGTTCATTAGAAGCCTCAATAGCGGAGAAAGTACTTTGAACTAATAACAGAGCATTTTTCATGTGTTTAGCATATGTATACGTTCAAAGAACCTTCATTTGCACTATCCGATTCAATCTTCACAACCATTTTATGTAAAGTGATAATCAAAGAGAATAAGTAGTCCAGGCAGAGGAAAAGCTTCCTCTGTGCTTGCTGAAGGTTTGCTGAAAATGAACTGACAAAGGGCAGATTAATAGGAGAAAAAGGCATACAAAATTTATTTAACGTGCATAAACACAGAAGCCATACACAAAGTATGAGACTCAAAGAGGGGCCAGACAATTGAGGCTCCAAATCTCTCTTCCCAGGGGAGAGATGTATGGAACTGAGGGGCAGACATTCTCTTGCAAACGATTTTCTTTGGAAGCAGGATGGGACAACTTTTAGGAAGCTGGGGGTTGAGCAGAACTCCACTGTGAACACTGGTTGTCTTATTATGCAGATACAAAGCCTAGGTAGTCTCTTGGAACTGCCCGTGGAAGAATAAAGGAAAAGTCTGTCTGGGAATGGTGAGGACTCCAGTCTCTTCTCTTCTGGTGGTTGATCTTTCCTGGTTATTTGATGAGATTCCCAGGGAAGGAGTCTTAAAACAATTGCATTTCTTTGGGAAAGAAGTTTTCTTAGTCAGAAAAGGAAATTCCAGAAAGAGTCCCTCCCAGTGCTTCAGAAAAGAAAAAGGATCAGAGAGACAGGCAGGCGGGGGAAGGTCTGAGAGTGTCCTTGGTTCTGAGGCTTATTTCTGAGGCCTTTTAATTTTGAAAGCACTCAGCATGCCAAAAAGCCATATTTGGGGGAATCATTTTCTGTGCCCCAACAAAGTGATCTCTTTATAAAGTTACAAAACTAAAATATGGTGCAAATACAAGAACTCAGGTCATTTCACCTTTGGTCCAGAGTTCACTTCACCACACCAAGCTGTATCCTCAAGGAATGGTATTTTAGTTACAAAAATCTTTAGGTATGAGACTGCCACCATGTGTAGAGTTGGCATAGGAAATGCCTCAGAATTGATTTTTTCCTTCTTGGGCCCCCTTAACACTTCTCAGAATATAACAGTAAAAGGTCACAAGTGAAGATTTGTGAACCCCACCCTCTGCCCATGGAGGGGAGGGAAGGGAGATGCCCTCTTCCATACCTCATACTGAGAGGCCTTTCAGAGGGTTTGAAATCCTGGAGCCGAGAGCCAGCCAGGCTTCAGTGCCTGACTCAGGCCACAGAAAGCTCGAGCCTGTGGGAGTAGATGGTCCAGCCTGCACAACCCCAGCACCATGGCAGAGGATAGAATACGTATGTCCCATGGCACAGAGGTGGGCCACTTGGGAAAAGAAGCTGCCCAAAAAACATGTAAGTGTGGTTCAGGAGGGCCACCTGGGAGGGCAAGGGGACTCCAACAGGGAGTATCTGTATGGACTTAGTATTTAAGTTTTCTCTATGTCTTTTCATGGCTTGATAACTCATTTCTTTTTAACATTGAATAATATTCCAGTGTCTGGATGTGCCACAGTTTATTTATCCTTAACATATTGAAGGACATCTTGGTTTTTTCCGAGTTTTTGTAATTATAAATAAAGCTGCTATAAACCTCCATGTTCACGTTTCTGTAGGGACATAAGTTTTCAACTCATTGGGTCAATACCAAGGAGCGTGAATGGTGGATCACATGGTAAGGATATGTTGAGTTTCATAAGAAACCACTGAACTGTCTTCCTGAGTGGCTGTACCATTTTGCATTCCCACCAGCAATGAATGAGGGTTCCTGTTGCTCCACATCCTTGGTAGCATTTGGCACTGTCAGTGTCTTGGATTTTTACCATTCTGATAGGTGTGATTTTAACAACTTTAAATGTACAATCAGTGGAATTAAGTACATTCACAATTTTGTGTAACTGTTACAGACTGAATGTTCGTGTCCCTCCCAAAATTGACGCTCCAGCCCCTAATGTAATGGTATTAGGAGGTGGGGCTTTTGGGAGGTAATTAGCTTTAGATGAGAGTTGGGTCCTCATGATAGGGGGTTAGTGCCCTTATAAAAAGAGACCTGAGAGTTTTTTCTTGCTCTCTCTCTCTCTCCACTATGTAAGGACACAGCACGAAGATGGCTGCCTGTAAGCCAGGAAGAGGTCCCTCACCAGGAACAGAATAAGCTGGCACCTTAATATCCAGAAATGTGAAAAATAAATGCCTCTTGTTTAAGCCATCTAGTCTGAGCTGACTAAGACAGTAACCATCACAACTATCTATTTACAGCACCTTTTCATCATTCCAAACAGAAACTCTGTACCCATTAGACAATAATTCTCTATTCCCCCTTCTCTCCAACCCCTGGTGACCTCTATTCTACTTTCTGTCTCTATGAATTTGCCTATTCTCAGTACCTCTTGTAAGTGGAATCATATAATATCTGTCTGCTATGGTTTGAATGTATTCCCCCAATTTCATGTGTTGGAAACGTAATCCCCAATATGTGTACTGAAATGTGGGCCTTTAAAAGGTGATTGGATCACGAGGGCTCTGCCCTCAGGAATGGATTAGTTCATTCATGGATCAATGTATTAATGTATTAATGGTTAATGGTTATCATCAGAGGGGAACTGGTGGCTGTATGAGAAGAGGAAGAGAGACCCAAGCAGGCACTCTCGGCCCCTCACCAGATGATGCCCCGTGCAGCCTCAGGACTCCTTGGAGAGTCCCCACCAGCAAGAAGGCTCTCCGCAGATGTGGCCCTTTGACCTTGGATTTCTCAGCCTATGTAACTGTAAGAAATAAATTCCTTTTCTTTATAAGTTACCCAGTTTCAGGTATTCTGTTATAAGCAACAGAAAACAGATTAAGACACTTTCCTTTTGTGGCTGGCTTCTGTCACTTAGCGTAATGTTTTCAAGTTCATCCATGTTGCAGCATGGATCACAATTTCATTCCTTTTTATGGCTAAATAATATTCTATTGTGTGGATGTACCACAATTTGTTTATTCATTTATCTGTTGATGGACACTTGGGTTGTTTCAACCATTTAGCCATTATAAATAATGCTGCTATGAACATTGGTGTACAAATATCTGTTTGAGTTCCTGCTTTCAATTCTTTTGCGTATATACCCAGAATTGGAATTGCTGCATCTTATGGTACTTCTCTTTAACTTTCTGAGGTACCACCAAACTGTTTTCCACTGCAGCTGTACCATTTCATATTCCTACCAGTAAAGTATGAATGTTCCACCTTCTCCACATGCTCACCAACACTTGTTATTTTCCATTTGCACTTTAGTTTTGAGTACAGTATAACATATAGTAAATATTCACCCATAACAATGACCGTACCTTATCAAAAACACAGGGATCAAAAGCAGATGTTGCTAGCTAATACCAATACCATGGCCACCCTTGTCACTGTCACCATAAAGTCCCTCACACCCTGCTGCCTTCTAGCGCTTCCTTTCTAGCCCGGCTGGAGTGCACTGCTGCTCACAAGACTCATCATCTCACCAGCATCCTCTTCTCTTCTCCCTAGCACCACCGTCCCTCCACTACACCCATCTCACAAAACCCCAACTCTAGAAGCCACTTTTCCTGCTGTAACGCTCACAAGTCTGAGTGTTGCCTGGAGACATCTCACAAGAGTGCAGTATACCTTCAATACAAAGTAATGTTTTCCAAACTCAGCTGGGATCTGGACACCAATGGTCAATTGTAGGTTCTGTCTGGTCAGGTTCCTGGTCCTCAACAACTATTCCAAACCTCCATCACTTCTTCCAACCTAACTGCCTCCCCTACCCTCATTCTTAGCTAAAGAACCTACCTCTGTAAGAAAATCGAAGTCACCAAGGATGCTGTTTCTTAACTGCCTCACTCACTCTGCCTTATTTCTTCCAGTCACAGAGGACACTGTTTGAACCTCAAAGCCAACGAACTCTGCCTGGGCCCCTGAACCCTTGGCTCTTGGGACTTTCAGGGTGGTGCTTCACCAAGCATTCCCTCTTCCTCCCTTATCGTCATCCTTTCCCACTCTCCTGACTCTTTCCCTTGTCCTGGAAATGTACTAAGTCTCATCCATCCTATAAAAAGTGGAGCTCTCTCTTTACCTAATCTCACACTAGCTATCACTCATTTCATTTGTTTCCAGTATCACAAACTGGGTGGCTTAAAACGACAGAAATTTTATTCTTTCATAGTTCTGCAGCCTAGAAGTCTGAAATCAAGGTGTTGGCAGGGCCATGCTCTCTCTGAAGGCTCTAGGGAAGAATCTGTTCCATGTCATTCTCTTAGCTCCAGGTGATTGCCAGCAATCCTTGGCATTCCTTGGCTTATGGATGCATCACTCCAATCTTTGCCTCTCTTGCCACACGGCATTCTCCCTGTGTGTCTGTATCCAAATTTCCCTCATCTTATAAGGACACCAGTCATTGGTGTCCAGTCTCGATTTGATTCCTCATCTTAATCTGATTATATCTGCAAAGATCCTATTTCTAAATAAGGTCATATTCTGAGGTTCCAGGAGGACATGAATTTGGGAAGGGCACTATTCAACCCAGTGTACTCCTATTTCTGCACACATCCCTCTACACTCTCTACAGTGCCCACTGTCCCTACTCCCCAGCCATCCCACCCCCAACTTCAGTCTGCCCTACCCCCACTGCTGTGAATCAGAGTTCACCAAGGTCAGCACAAGCCTCCAAACTCCAGGCCTCACCTTATTAAGTGGTCTGGCTGCATGTGACACTGCCAATTACCCCTCCTCATGAAACGCCACCCCTGGCTTCCTCCATGATGCCTGCTCCAGGTGTTCCTCCTGTCTTTCCATCCATTCCTTTTCTGTCGGGGCTTCTCTTTCTCTGGACCTTCAGTGTTGGTGCTCCCCAGGAGTCCCTTCTTAGTCACTGCTTTTCTTTCATTCCTCTTGGGTGATTTTATCCACTTTTTGGTTGGAAAGACAACCATATATTTAGGACTTACAAATCTGCATGTCTAGGCTAGATTTTTCCCCCAAGCTGCAGACTTGCATATCTATCTGATTGGATGTGCTTCAAGTACCTCAACTCATCATTTTCCAGTTTTCTCTATTTATTTGATATCACCATCACTGATCCAGTAGCCCAAACTAGAAACCTGGGGATATCTTGCTGTTATTTCTACCTATGTATCTATTTTTCCTTTATTATCCTTTTAGTATATTAAATAACACATTTAATATACTAAAGAAGAGTACATTTGACATATATAATGAATAATAATAATAAAACCAGCACCAGTACATGAACCAGAGCTGTCCAACACCACTCCGTTCACCCATGTCCTTCTCCCTCCCCTGTTCTTTCCTTCCCCTCCCTCCATGAGAGTTTGCCACTATCCTTCATTTGTTTTTATTATTTCCTTTTCCATATTGGTTTACAACATACATACGCATCTCTAAACAACACATAGTTTTGCTTGTTTTGAAAACAAGCTTTACAAAAATGAAGTCATTCACCTGGGACTTGCCTTATTCCCTCAACATTATGCTCCTAAGATTTATTGACATTGATATACTACAGTATATGGCTGCAGTTCACTAGTTTTACTGGTACATAATATTTCACTATGAAAATTCATTAGAAAACATAATTTTTAAAAATATATTTTACAATATTAATGGAAACTATGGTACCTAGAGACAACCATGACAACAGATATGTAAGATATCTATCTGACTTTACTTTCTAAAAATTTCTTGATTCCCCTCTAAATCCCTACCACCAGTGCCAAGTGAGGGAAGCCCTCGTCATCTCTCATCTGGGCAGCTTATTCAACAGTTGCGCCCTGGGTCTTGCTGTGTTGCATCTGTCCTCCCCATCGTCATCACAGCAATCCAGCCAGCACATAAAGCTGCCTATGCCATCCCCTTGCTCCAACACCTTTGGTGGTTCCCCTTTGTCCACCGGCCCCAATCTCACACTCACCCAGGCACATTATATACTCCAGCAACCTCACAGTGTTTCTCACCTCCAAGCTTTTGTTCCAACTCACTTCCAGGAATATCCCAGCCCTTTTCTTTGTTCTCCCAAACACAAAGACACCTCCACACACAGACACATGCACACACACACCCCTTAACCTTCTAGCTTCTACTCATTAAGATTCAGTTTAGGCATCTCTTCAACAGAGAATTTTCTTTTAATGCTACCCACGCTCCTCACCTATTAGGTCAGGTATCTCTCCTCTATAGTCCCATAATAGACATAGTTATGGTTATGATTATGGTTATGGTTATGGTTTGGGGAATATGTATGATATGCATATGGATGTGGATGTGGATATAGATAATAGCATTATCATTTTATTGGCCACATTGTGATATTTAAGTGTCTGACTCTCTTCTGGTCTGTGGGTTCCTACAGGGCCAAGACGATCTCATATTCATCTCTGACTCCCCTATATCTGCCATAGAGTTTGAAATATGAAATATGAGCTATTTGAAACATATTGGAAAAGTGAGTTATTTTATAATTGTTCTGTGTAATGATGAAAATTAAGATCGTATTTTAGAAAATTATATTTTTTTGGAAATGATCAGATTTATCATGCTTTATAAATGAACATTTGTCAAATTTTCTAAAGTACAGTTGTGCATACTTTCATGCCATTAAGCAGTTCATTAACCAAGGCAGTCATGCAGGCAGGACACTTACAGCAACCACTCTCTGGCTAAGAGATATCACTCATCCAGCAACTCACTTATTCATAGGAGAGGAAGAGCTGAAAGCCCACCCAGCTAGAACTACAAGGTTGAAAGTTGCTATCACATAGTACTACTACCCATCTAAGTACTTCAAATTTTTATTTTAATATTTTGAGCCAGGTGTTTAAAGAAAGGGAATATCAATATAAGCTGTTCTAACAGAATTTCTCTACCTTCAAATTGTGTTGACATTTTATTAGTAAGTTAAATATTCCTAATTAAAACAGAACTGCTTAGCATCAAATCACTATAATTCATTAATTCTCCACCGAGAACATATTTTTAGCTTTCTCAGGAAAAATTGCATAACAAAGTGTTGCCCCAGTTCCCTCAATTCTAATTATCCTACTTAAAATGCCACAATATGAAAATATGTTTTCATTAAAAATCATCTATCTTCTGGTGGTGTGTTTCACTGGTGTGATTTAGAATTTTCTAGACTTGTCACCAAGGACTAAATCTCCCCTTGTAAGAATGAGCAGGCATGCTAATTGAAATGGAAGGTGATCAGATAGAAGACGCCACTGCTCCCAGAGGAAACTGCATATCAACTGTGAGAGTACTAAGCAGCAAAGTGATTTAAGAGTATTAGGGTTGACAGCCACTTTGCTATCTTAAGAGGATTTCATTTTCCATTTTGTCACTAAGGAAGAATATACTTTGCACCCAGAAATCAAAGAAGGGTAAGAATGTGTGCAGGAGAACAAGGTCCTCCTGCTACTCCAGAAAGTCCTTGACCTTGTTCTGACAAGCATTGTCTCCCCCCAGGAGTTTGGATGAGGTTAGATGGTAAGCTTATTATAACCACAAAGAAGGAACTGCAACCAAGTCGGAAAAGAGAATAAGGACCCAAAATTGTCTCACCAGGCCAAAATCATCTGTCAAATTTAACAAAAGAGATTTACCATGATAATAAATGTAAAGTCCTACTCTTAATGCTAGTAGAGAATAAAGGCAAAGTGCAAAAAAGAAAAATGACTTGGCAGTTACAATGACAGCAAGTTCACTATAAACCAATAATAAAATATCCCTGAGCCAAAATGTGATCTGAAACCATTAATTGCAGGTTAATGTCGAGACCTGGAGGGGCAATTGAGTATGTGCTGGGTTGAGCCCATGTGTATTGCATGCAGTATGCGTCATGCTTCAGTATGTCATGCTTCAACAGCTTTACTGACAAACTAGAGTATATGAAAAAGGACAATGACCACAATAGTGAGGAGACTAAATCCCATATCTCATACTTTCCTAAAGTAAATTAAAACAAAAGCAAAACAGGGATTCCATGCTCTTTATTCTGAAGACATTTCTTTTAAAATTAAACCTTCTTGGCATCATTCCTGGCTACTAGCAATCCTTTAGTTAAAATTTTTTAAATGGAGTAAGAAAAATGAGGATGCGGTAAGATGTTGTAAATAAAAATAAAGAATTGAGCATAGGGCAAGCTGAATTCTTCCCTAAGTTCTTACCTATTTAAAGCTCAGATACCTGGTACCATGGAAAGTGCAAGATGACTTGCCTAAACTTCTAAACCATAAATATAATTAGCATAATTAAAGGTGTGCATATGGCATTTAATTACAAAGAAAAAAAATAGCAGCCAAGTTTGTGATCTATAGATGATAGCAAATATCACATTCAGCTAGAATATGATGTTTGAAAGAAATAAATCTGCAGGAACTAGCTATGAGCATGAGGGATAAGTATGTTAGTCCTCTAGATACCTTCATTTAATACAAACTAAATAAGCAGAACTCTCTTGTATGACAATTTTTATCTAGTCAGAATTTGAGTATTTTAATGCTTTGAAGTCCTTCCCTCCAAAAAAGGACTATCACGGAAATGCCTAGAATCATCACCCATTTCTTACCAAAAGCCATGATATAATAACTAACTTTGAATTGAGAGAACAAAACAATGTAAAAAGGAAAGTGCTTTATTCATAGATGGGCAGTAAAATCCATGTTATAATTAGGAGAAATATAAATTACAGCTCCCTAAAAAGAATCATTATTTTAAAATGTAGAGGTATTACTTGTTCCAGTCATAGAAAGTCCTTTCTGCTTTCTACAACAGCAAAGAAGCAACTGTATAAGTTATTTGTTAATTCACATGGCAAATAACTCTCTTAAAAATACCCAGTAAATTTACTAGTCTATCCATTTAAATTCCAGGTACTAAATTTCATGTTATTAAATGTTCATGGAATACAAACTTCCACTGTATTTGCACCCACTAAAACTTAAACTGAATAGGATCTCACAAGATCTCAAATTCAACATTCAGTAGGGATGGGGAGGGACCCATTCATTCATTCAAGAAGCATTTGTACAAATGACTGTCATTTCCCAGGAGCTATCATGAGGCACTTGTAATACAAGTATAAATAAAGCAAGGCCTCTACCCTCATGAATCTCACTGACTACTAGATAAAGCAATTGGATAAATGCCTAAACAGCAAGTTAGGGCACAGTGTGAACAGTGTTATTAGAGAAGCCTGTATAAGGTACGGTGGAGCACAAGGAAGAACACAAACAACTAGGGGGAGGAGGCTGTTTGAGAAGGCTCAAAGAAGAGGTGGATCCAAGCTGCAGGTCACTCCACAAGAGAACAGAAATGCTTCAGAAAGAGAGATGACAGAAGGAACGCCAGAGAGAAAGTTAAGCCTGAGAAATGCCATGTTCATTGTTGCTAAAATAAAGGGTTGACTAGAGAGCATAGAAGAAAATGAGACTGGAAAGATGGAACCAAGCTCTAATGGCTTTCAAGAGAAATATTAACTTCTAGGAACTTAAGTGATCCTAAATCATCTACTTATATTTTAGGTAAAACAGTTGCCCCCCGTCCTTGTCAATGCCTATTTCACGTTAGCCTGCATTGCTTTAATTCTTCTAGATAGGATTCTTTAAATGTATTCTTAAAACATGAGATTTCCCACCCAGAAATATACAATGGCTTCCTGTCTTTCACCAGAAAATGCTAAACTCCTCGATCAAGTTTGCGACTTTCTAACCTCTCCCTGTACCAAGTCAGCCCCATCACCAATATCTGTTTACTGTCTCCTGCATATTCCACCCTCAGACCTAACTTTAATTCTATCTCTCTACCTACAATATCATCCAGCTTTCCCTCTGTGTATATAAAATATACATCAGATCAGGGCCTCCAATGCACCTGCTCTAACTACTCAAACCCAGTTTGACCTCTCCTTCCCTTGATTTCTTTTCATACTGAGAGCCATGACCCCGCACAGTTTATCACTAAATTCTAACTTCTGCTTTGTCTCTCCAATCAACAAAGCCATCTATCCCTAGCACCAGAGCTACAGCTTTTGCTTCAACCATATGCCCTATCAGGCCTTGCACAGTACTAGGCAAGCTGTACCAGAAGCACATGGTGATGTATCAAATAAACAAATAGTTCCAATTGACATCTGGAGCAGAGAACACAGTTTTTAATCTTTTTAAAAAGCAGAGCTGGGTGTAGTGGCATGCACCCGTAATCCCAGCTACTCAGGAGGCTGAAGCAGGAGGATTGCTTGAGCCCAGGAATCTGAGATCAGCCTGAGCAACACAAGCAAGACCCTGTCTCAAAAAACAATAGTATGAAAATATTGATTTCTGTATGCTAACTTTTAGAGGACATCAAATTTTTAATTATTTTAAAGTCATCTTTCCAGTTAGGCACCACTGCCTTACCACCCAAGCCACCCCTTCATTGCACATATGACCTATGTATGGGGTAAAGGAGACCCTTTCTGAGTGAAGAATGCACTATCAGCAAGGAAAGAGTTGGAGCATCCTTTAGGAAATTACTGCCTAGGGATTTGAAATGACAAATTATAGTGCTTTGCTCAGGACATCATTAGCTATATATCAAAGAAGGGAAAACTAAAGACCAACTATGCAATGTTTCGGCCAAGGTCACACAATAAATCAACAGTACCATTTACTTACAGTACTGCTTTGCTGCCTGAGCTGAAAATCTGCCTCCACAGAAATCCAATTATTCAGAAATATATTTCTTCACAAATAAATTAAAACTTTAGAGAATGAGAATGCTTTTGCCAAACATAAGCACAGTTAGGGATCAGAAAAGCAAGTATGACAAATATTTCATGTAAAATACTTCAAAATTTGGCTTCTATTTCAATACTTTTGCCACTTGATAACCAGGTAGGTACCAAGTTCTACATTCATTGAAAGAGCTAAGGATATGAGATCTGCAATGTCTCCTTGCCTTGAGATCAAAATGTGAGTTTTATCAAAGTAATCATCATGTTTTAAGGTAAAAAACAAGAGGGAACATCAATCATCAGGATCATTAGAACTGATAAAGCAACCACCAAGTTTTATTATTTGAACTAAGGACTCAACCACAAGGGACTAGTAGAGTTTACAGTATCTTAAAGAGAATTTAACCTTAAGAAAATGTGTATGTGAGTCATGTTGTGTTTGTTACCTAATGTCTTTGGGAAACCCAGAGTACAGAAATCAAAGCATGACCAGATGACATGGCACACCCTCCTTTCCCCACCCAAATAATAATAATAATAATGATAATAATAAGCAGCAGCAGTTTCTGCATATGACTAAGCTACACATTCAGAGCAATAAGGTAGATGGACACATAATACTTTAATAGCTTTATTAAGGTATAATTGATATACAATAAATTGCACATATTTAATGTGAATAATTGATAAGTATACACATGTATATCCCTGTGAAACAATCACCATAATCAAGTTAAAGAACATATTCATCACCCCCAAAAGTTTCCTCATGCCCCTTAGTAATCCCTTCCTCCCAAAAAAAACCCATTGATGGGCTTTCTGTCACTATAGATTAATTTCCATTTTCTAGAATTTTTTATAAATACAGATGCTCCTCAACTTACCATGGGATTGTGTCCCAGTAAACCCATTATAAGTTGACAGTGATGTGAGTCAAAATGCATTTAATACCTAGCCTACTGAACATCATAGTTTAGCCTAGCCTACCTTAAATGTGGTCAGAACATTTACATTAGCCTACAGTTGGGCAAAATCATCTGGCAACACAGTACACTGTAGAGTATTGGTTATTTACTCTTGTGATCGCGTGGCTGACTGGGAGCTGTGGCTCACTGCTGCTGCCCAACATTGCAAGAGAATATCCTACCGCATATCACTAGCACAGGAAAAGATCAAAATTCAAAATTCAAGGTATGGTTTCTACTGAATATGTATCACTATTGCACCATCAGAAAGTCAAAAAATCATTAAGTCAAACAATTTTAAGTCAGGGATCATCTGTAGAATCATATGATATATACTCTTTTTTGTCTGGCTTCTTTCACTTTGCATGATTATTTTGAGAGTCATCTAAGACATTGAGTCTATCATTCCTTTTTATTGCTGAGTTGTATTCCACTGTATGGATGTTCCACAATTTGCTTACCCATCTACCTGTTGATGATCATTTGGGTTGTTTCCAGTTTCTGGCTATTTGTGTACAAGTCTTTGTGAGGACAAATGCATCAATTTCTCTTGGGTAAATACTGTGCCTAAAAGTGGATTGGCTTGGGTCATAGGGTAGATGTTACATTTAACTTTTTAAGAAAGTGCCAAGTTGTTTTCCAAAGTGTTGTGCTATTTTACATTTGACACCAACAGCGTATGAGGGTTCTAGTCCCTCCACATCCTAGTCAACACTCTGGATGGTCAATCTTTTTAATTTTAGACATTCTAGTAGGTGTATAGTAGTGTCTCATTGTGGTTTTAATTTTCATTTCCCTCGTGACTAATGATGTTGAGTATCTTCTCGCGTGCTTGTTTGCCATCCCTCCTTATGCCTGTACTTGCAGTTCTGCTCTCCCTTGGTGTACTCCTGATCCCTGTCCCTGGACGGAGAACCCAGGTCCAACATTTCCATTCATATATTGAGCTAAAACTAGAAGTAGGTATTTGTGAGGTAATATGCCTTCATTACTGCAAAAGTTAGTAATATCTTATTTACAATATTTAAAATATACTCCACAATTTCCCATATCAAAACATTTTATGAATGGGGAAGCTATTTATTTCATGAAATCAGTAAATTCCTGAGATTTCCCTATAATTAAAAAAAAACATGATTTTGTTTTTCAGTAACTTTGATGTTTTTCTCTTTTGAAAGATCATAACATATAAGAACATCCTCCTTAATATAAAAATCAGATAAAATCTGAGGCACTTCCTAACCAATATACCTAAACAAATTACACAATTGAGGAAGTCACATAACACTGCATTTTTTCAGAACTCTTGAGTGCCTCAATACTAGGAAGTAGGATAGCTTTCATAATTTAGTTGTAGTTTACAAATCTTGACCTTAGTACTTCCTCTATCTGGGTTCTGTTTTAACTACAAGAGGCATGCAGTGTTTTGGTCAGATTACCATTTAGGAATTTGGCTCCTTCAGGAAACTCGTCAGTTTGAGGAAGTATGTTAACAGGGGTTCCGGCAGAACCAGTAACATGTAGTAGTTTTCCTTGGCAGCACTTCTTTCAATTACCCAGTTATCAGTGAACAGCTGCCATCCCTTTTCTCTCTAAAGTGATGAGATCAATGAGAAGCTCATTCAGATGTAAGCTGATCTATATAATGTGGACATTTTCACCTTGGCATTGGTCATTTGACAGTCTATCATAGCACCCTTCCATTCTCAGGCACCCAGAACCCTAAAAAATAAAAATGACAGTTTAACTTAGGCACTCAAATAAGGAAATACCAAAATTCTTTTTTTTTTTTTTTTTTTGAGATAGGGTCTCATTCTGTCACCCAGGTTGGAGTGCAGTGGCACAATCATAGCTCACTGCAGCCTCGAACTCCTGGGCGCCAGCGATCTTCCCACCCCAGCCTCCTGAACAGCTATGACTACAGGTGCACGCTACCACACCTGGCTAATTGCTTTATCTTTTGCAGAGATGGGGTCTCACTATGTTGCCCAGGCTGAACTTGAACTCCTAGCCTCAAGTGACCCTCCTGCCTCAGCCTCCCAAAGTAAGAAATATCAGAATTCTTAATCTGGTTCGTTCTTAAAACATCTCAGTATTAACTCCTCCTATTTTCCTTATCCATTATACATTAGTACCTTGATTAAAAATTGAGTGAGTCTGCTTAAATTGTCAGGTCTTAAGCAACTTACCCATAAAAAATTGTATTTGTATACTGCATTAACACTTTTCCAAGTGCTTTCAAATGTTATTTTATTTCTCTAAAAGGTATATTTGTCTCATCAACTGTCAAACAGATGGAATTGCTGTCTCTTCACTACAAGTAGAGTGCTTTAAAGAACAGAAATAATGTATAAAGTACTCTGAACTTCCCACAGATGGAATTACCTTAAGGTGCTAACCTTGGGTAGAAGCAGAGCTGTGACCACCATCATGGTGTGATTTTAAGAGCTTGAAAAAGCCCCTACAGATTAAAAACAAACAAGAATCAGAAAAGCAAAAACAAAAAACCCTCCCCTTCCCAACAGAAAACTCGACTAGTAGAGATTAATCTCTTGTAACATGTAAGGCTTCTCATCTTTTTCTGCTAAAATGCAAAGACCTTCAGGATATTCAACACTTTAAACTGTATCAGTTACTTGTATCTGATTGTAAATGAACTTATCAGATGCCCTTAGAAAGGCTTTCAAAGTGCAAGAGGATATGAAAACCCAGGCACCTGGGAGAGATGAGATGCATAAGGAGTAAGATGGATATAGAAATGGCGGGTGGGGCCAAAGGGAACAAATTTAATTTGTTTAACTACTTAGTTATCCTAGAGAAATCCTGAAATTCTACATAAATAGAAGTTACTGTAATTATAATAATATGCCTAAAATTATTTATTGATAAACTCTTGAAAGTAAGTTCAAATAAAAGAGCTTCAGTATTTGCTAAGACCGATTTTTCTCAACCTATTATGATGAAATTAAAAACATTTCAACTATGAGTAATATTTTCTTAAAATATGTAAGCCCAGTCATATTAGAAGCCTTGGTGGATAACGCACACACACCCTTCCCCAACATACATATACTCAAAACCTGCTGTAAGAAATTTACCTATGGACAGCACAGCAGACACACACCACACACACACACACACATACACACACACAAAAGTCCTACTGATTACAACTCTTTTGAAACTTGGAATAAGGCTGGAGACATAAAGAGAAGAAATGATGCCTCAGTCCAAATGCAACCCCCTGATTCAGAGGAACCACAGATCGCACCTGCCTACCACCATGCTGCCATCAGAGCAACAGCTATCTGCTCCCTGTTCTTCTAGTCTCACTCTGATAGCTGCCACTACAAGGTAATCTCACTACTGCACCAACTGAAATGGACATGTAATGGATAGTCCACCAAACGGCATAGCACTGGGCGTATTCAAGCACATACCTATCAGAAGTTCACAATTACCTTATCATCTAACCAACAGCAAGTAAGCAGAGAAAGGATGTGTATCAATCAGCATTAGGTTAGCATAGCTCCCAGCCTCCCCAAATACCACACCACACTTATATAGACATTGTCCCCAAAACTATCATATTAGGTTATTAAGTATGGAATGTCCGATTTCCTTATGAACTAAGTTTGATAGTTGATATCTCTGACATTTCACTTTGACACTTCGTGGGGTTTTTGGGGGGGGGGGTTTTGTGTGTGTGAAGGTACATCCCCATTCTTTCAAACACATGTTTTGGCTTGTGATTATCTTCCAATTTTTTTTTAGAGCAATTTTTGTGAAACCATGGATAAGTCAAAAATGCATATTATTTTTTAATATGAGTTCCGTTGTGGAACCAATGCAGCACAGACAGCTCGAAATATCAATGAAGTGTTTGGGAAGGATGTGGCTAATGAATGCACAGTACGTCGATGGTTTGAGAGGTTCTGTTCTGGTGATTTTAATCTTGAAAACAAGCCACGTGGGTGACCTGAGACCATGGTTGATAATGATGAGCTGAATGCTGTAGTGGAAGCGAATCCATCTCAACCTACACATGAATTAGGAGCAAGGTTTGGCGTTACTATTCCAACAATATTGGACCTTTTGAAATAAATGGGCAAGGTAAAGAAGCTGGATAGATGGGCACCGCATGATTAAATGAGTATCAGAAGAGAAATTGTCTTGAAGCTTGCCTTTCTTTGCTGTCACAACATACAGGTGAACCATTTGTACATCACATTGTTACACGTGATGAAAAATGGATTCTTTTTAACAATTGCAAGCATTCAGCACAATGGTTGGATAAAGATGAAGTGCCGAAACACAGTCCAAAACCGAATATCCATCAATAAAAGCCAATGGTGTCTGTTTGGTGGTCCAACGCTGGTATTACCCACTACAGGTTCATGAAACCTGGTCAGTCG
The DNA here is from genome assembly GCA_023783475.1 of Daubentonia madagascariensis. Taxonomy (NCBI): domain Eukaryota; kingdom Metazoa; phylum Chordata; class Mammalia; order Primates; family Daubentoniidae; genus Daubentonia; species Daubentonia madagascariensis. The sequence goes on from JAKFHU010000978.1 coordinate 31,598,596, forward strand.
ATTACAGCAGATGTCTACTGCAACAATACTGGACAATATGATGAGGATGCTTGTGATTAAGCAGCCAAGATCGGTCAATAGAGACAGGTCAAGCCTCTTGCAAGACCACATGTCGCAAAAAACAATGCTTGGAAGCTGGGCTTGGAAACTCTCTGTCATCCACTGTATTCACCAGACCTTGCACCAACTGACTACCACTTCTTCCAGGCTTTGGACCACTTCTTGCAAGGAAAAATATTCAATTCTCAAAAAGCTGTGGAAAATGCCTTTTGCCATTTCATTGCCACTCGCTCTCCAGGCTTCTTTGCTGCTGGCATAAGCAACCTACCATTAAGATGGCAAAAGTGTGTCAATAGTTTAGGCGCATACTTTGAAAATTAATTGTACTGCTTCTTGTTTGAGATATAGTAAACTAAACTTTTGATTCAAAATCAGCATTTCATATTTAATGACCTAATATCTCCCACTGGTTCTCTCAAAGACCCATTTATCTTCCCAAACTGCCATTTGTTTTCCCATTAGTGCCCTTCTCCCCCTTCCCTTTCCCTATTAAGATGGTATGTAAGTCCCAAATTCTAACCACCTCTTCGAGCCACATTTTTCTGTGAACTCCCATACATACAGAAATAAAAATCTGTTTTTTTCTCTTGCTAATCTATCTTCTGACAGTTTAATTTGCAGGCCCCTGATCACTGAACTAAGAGGGTAGAGGAAAAGTTTGTCTTCCCCAACAATTGCTTCCCAACAATATGGTCTTTGCAAAGCACAAAGAAATCTTCTTAAAATGTAAGTCAGAATATGTTGCTCCTTGTCTTAAAACTCTTCAGAGACTTCCACTGTAATTAGAATAAAATTCAAACTGCAAATCCTACAAGATCTTCCCTTGCCTTTCTCTCCAGCCTCATGAGGCACCACACTCCTTAATTCTCACTGTGATCTAGCCATGTTGGTTTTGAGGTTCTATTAGTTTATCCTCAGCTTCTAAGTCAACTTCCTCTGTTTCCCCCATTTCCCCATTGTTGGATGAGGACATATGATAGATTTTTTTTAAATTTTGAAATATCCTCTCATAATTAACTTATTAACCAAGATCTTTAAGAAATTGACTTCAATAATAACGTATGAGTTGCAAAAATCCATTCTCTTTCTTTCTTTCTTTTTGAGACCCAGGCTGAAGTGCAGTGGCACTATCATAGCTCACTGTGGCCTTGAACTCCTGGGCTCAAGTAATCCTCCTGCCTTAGTCTCCCAAGTAGCTGGGACAGGTGCACACTACCACACCTGGCTGATTTTTTTATTTTTTATTTTTGTAGAGATGGGGTCTCACAATCTTGCCCAGGCTGGGATCATAGGCATAAGCTACCATGCCCAGCCCAAAAATCGATTTTATGAAATTCTTCTTTATGAAACATTTGAATTTGTCACCTTATACGATTTAATGTTTTTTCTGATGGTTAATTCTTCTGTTTCTGAACTCTTTACTATCCATCTATGTTATATATTATCTATACAATAGTCTCTTACTTAAATGCAACCCTATGAACCAAAAAATGTTAATAATTGGATATTTTTCCAATTTTGCATCATCCTTTTTTGGAAAAAAAATATACAATGATGTAGCATACTCTTATAGGAAATTTGAACCTTAATATAAACCCATACCAAGACAATCTATTTCCAATATTGTATAATAATAAGTGATTCTTGGACTAATATCCCTTAAGTACTATGAAGTCCTATAGCATTTGCAAATTAACAAAATTTTAATTGTGTTTTTAATCAGAGGTTGGCAAACTATGGCCTCAGAGCCAAATCCAACCCAACATCTGTTTTTGTACAGCCCCTAAACTAAGAATAGTTTTTATTTTTTCAAAGGATGAAAAAAAGGTCTAAAGGATAACATTTCTTAGCATACGAAGATTGTACGAAATTCAAATTTCAGAGACCATCAAGTTTACTGGAGCACAGCCATACCCATTTGTTTATGTATTGTCTGTGGCTGCTTTCATGGTACAATAGCAGAGTTGAGTAGTTACAACAGAGACTATGTGTCCTACAAAACCTAAAATATCTGGGCCTTTACAGAAAAAACTTGCTGACCCCTATTTTAAGTAATTTTTTTCTTAAAATATACTTTATTAAACTTTATTCTTTGAAAAATCAGTAATACATAATGATTATTCCCTGTTAGCCAAAATACTAATCAACCAAGACACTCTAATCCTCAAACATTACATATAAACAAGAATTTCCCATGATATAGGCCACAGTGGTCCCCTGCTTTTCCTCAGTAAGCCAGGCATATGCCCACCCTAGGGCTTTGTACTGGCTCTTGCTTCTGTCTGGACTGCTCTTCCTCAAGATTGCCACTTGGATCACCCTCTCAGCTCCATGAAGACTTTGTGACATACAAAAACTGCATAAAATTACAACGCAATACTCCCAATATCCTTACCCTGACCTTTTGTATTCCATAGCATTTAACACTATCTAACATACTCTGTAATTTACTTATTTAGTTTTGTTTATTGTGTGTCTTGTCCTATAAAGTCAAGATTGTCCACTTTGTTTATTATGTATTTGGTACATAGAAGCTCCCAGTAAATATTTGTGGAATAAACAAATGAATGAAATTTTCAATTAACATCTAATATTTACCTAATATAGCCCCTTGAACTGGTGCATCACACATGTTACTTTATATCTTTGACGTTGTATTGTTCAAATAAGTGTATTAGTTTTGCATTTTGCTTATTTCTTTACATAAGAGTTTGCTGTATATCTCCACCACTTTCACTTGAGCAACTAATAACTAGGATTTAACATATGGTTCCTTGGAAGAGGCTTAACTCTGTGCCAGCACCTCAGGGAGCAGAAACTTGGATCCCACATCTGAGGTCCAGACTCCAAGCAGAAAAATATTCTCAGATGCCTTACCCCATGTAAAACAGAATAAAACAAAATCAAGTGAGCAGCATTTAAAAACATTCTGGATCTAAGACATCAAATATCTTTCCCAAACAGCTTACTCAATAAATACCCAAGCCAACTTTGCTACATGTACTCTGTATTTGTCTTGTAAATCCTTTACATAGCCATCCTCAATTCAAACATAGGAACAAAAAATGCAAATATAGTTTTATAACAAAAATGCAAAGAAATCATCCCCTAATATAAAGAAAAGCAAAAAAACAAAATACAAACTATAGTAAATCATCCCTAATCATAAACACCCCCCTTATTCAAAAATGTGCATGCTTTCCTTTAACTACAGAAATTCAGTTTTATCATATATATATTACAAGTCACTGCTGTTCAGGAATCTTAGAAAAAGACAGCACTGACATAGAAATAGAAAATGTGTGTGGGATTCATTCAATAAAATCATGTTCCTTCCTAATTAGCATGTGGGCAAAACAAAGTCTGCATCAAGTGTGGATACTATGGACAAGGATATAAAGCTTCACATGCCTGGTCTCTGCCCTTGAGGAGCAGACATCCTGGTGGGATGAACACAGATATACCAGTTAGTGATGCACCAAGATGAACTCCATGATAGACGTCTAGACATCTAAGTGCGGGGCTGGGGCAGCACAAAGAGGAGGAGGGCTGACTTTTTCTGAGGGGAGTATTCTCTAGGCCCGACTTCTAAACATTCATCTCCATTATTCTTGCTCACTCTGCAGTTGCCGTACGTACACCTTTCTCAGCCAGATAATTTTTTCATATCACTCCCATGATTTTTACCCTCTGCCTTTACAGTATCCAGAAAGTATTTAACGGTATGGCTAACCCTTTTAGAGGTTATACTGTAGTGTCCAACAGGTTAGAATAAATACCCAAGCCACCTTTGCTAAATCTACTTTGTATATGTCTTGTAATTTTTTTTTTTTTGAGACAGGGTCTCACTCTGTTGCATAGGCTAGAGTGCAGTGGTGTCATCATAGCTCACTGCAACTCCAAACTCTTGGATTCAAGCGATCCTCCTGCCTCAGCCTCCCAAGTAGCTAGGACTACAGGCACACACTACCATGCTTAGCTAATTTTTTCTATTTTTTGTAGAGATGGGGTCTAGCTCTTGTTCAGGCTGGTCTTGAACTCCTGGCCTTAAGCAATCCTCCCTCCTCAGCCTCCCAAAGTGCTAGGATTACAGGCATAAGCCACTGCACCCAGCCTGTCATGTAAATCTTTTACCTAGCCATACTCAATGAGAACATGTTCACCTGTTGGGCACTATAATATAACCCTTTTAGTGTAGGGGCTGTATCTTATGTGTATCTTTGTATACCTCTCAGAAACCTAAAAAAAAAAGCTTTCACATGAAGAAAGGTGATCAATAAACACTTGTTAAGTGTTCTTTATTCATTTATTTTTATGGATAGCTAACTTTAACACTTTCAATAGCATAACACAAAATAATTAAAAGATTTAAGGGCAAACAACAATTTAGACGGTAATAAACAATTTAGACAACTTTTCAAGATTACACCTACATTGTAAATCAAAATAGACCTATATCATATTTAAGTATGTTTATGTTTATTCTGAATCGTGCATTAGTACATGATCAATGACAAGTCTCCATATTGTCTAATATGGGTATTGGTAGACATGTACATAGCAAAATGAAAATGTTAAAATAGAACAATGAAGAAGAATTAGATATATCATATACATGTCAAGAAAAAAGGGTTTTGATGGAGAATGAGAGCAATAAGGGTAAATGGACATTTAAAATGGAAATTGTAGTTGGCATGCCTTAGATTAAAGACCCTCCTAAGGACAGAGACTCTCAAATTGCTTTCAACATGCCTTATAGAAGTTCTTCCTAAGTCCTATTTTTATAATGCTTATAAAGTATTGTATAACCCCAAATTCCTACATAATGGAACAGTAAAAACTGAAGTGAGAGAGACAATTCCATCCAGTGTGTTAATTATGCAGAGGTTAAAAAAAAATCAGGTCTCTTTAAATGTTAGCCAAGATGAGAGCAACAGGAAAACAATTGAAACATGGTCTACAGGACACAAATGGGCAACTTCTCTGCTGTGCGGCGCACTGCAGGCATTCAAAATCTATTTAATGAACAGATGACTGAATGAATGAGTGCAAAAACATGAAGATAAAAATTTACAAAATAAATACACTTTGGGAAAATAATGAGATAAAATTCCACCAGGTTTACAGGAGACTATTAATATTAAACTAACACAATCACTTAAAAAGTACTTAATGTGAATTTAGTTCACTCTGAAAAATAAACATCTGCAGTTAGTACAAAACCATCTTATAAATCAGCAGAGTAACTCAATTATGGTCTATTCTCATACTGTTCAGACACCCTAACAATCAGCTTCTTACACGCACTGACCATATCACTCCCATCCTGCCCTGCTGGTCAAGTGACTACTGACGAAGATCTTATGGGTAGGAAGACGGGCTATGGAAGGAAGGATAAAGCATGTCCCCCCTACCACCCCCACCCCCACCCCCGTTTTCTCTGCCCAAGAAAGAGAAGGCAGAGAAAACGCATTCCACACTACTCCAACTCATTCAACACATGCAAATACAGGGAACATCTATGATCTATGATTTATGTTATTAGAGGTCCAAGGGGAAACAATAAGAGTGGGAAGGGGTAGGTAAGTAATAATTATTATTTCACTATAGACATAAGCATGATGTAAAACAAGTCTATTCATTTTTCTCACTATAAAAAAACCCCACCTCTTCCTCTCAGATTTAAAAAGGTATTAACAATTCTACAGCTTATCTTTTAGTCCTCTTCAATAGCAAGTATTTCAAGACAACCCATTTTTGTTTGTTTGTTTGTTTAGAGATAGGGTCTCACTATGTTGCTGAAGCTGGAGCGCAGTGGCTATTCACGGGCACAATCCTAGCACACTGCAGCCTGGATCTCCTGGGCTCAAGAGATCCTCCTGCCTCAGTCCCCCAACTGGCTGAGACTACAGGCATGTGCCACCACACCCAGCTTAAGACAACTCATTTTTTTAAAATGGGAGTGAGGAAGGGGATAGAAAGAAAGAGAAGTCTTGAAATTAAGGAAACTATCTCCCTTCCATCCAAACTCTTCAAGCAGACATGATTCTGGAGTAGACATTACATGGACCAAAGGGGACTAAGACCAGAGAACTATAATTTTTGGTTTGGAAACCTGAGGCAGCTACAGACTTTCTCCTAAAATAGAATAGAGACAAACAGACCTAAAATATGACAAATTATCACCAACTCAAAAGTCACCTTAACCTCACAATCACGAGTGGTAATTCTAATGAAATATATTGTTTCTTCATTTACTGTGAGGAGAAATATAATACCTTTGATTTAGTCATTTCCCTCCTAAATGGAAATGTATGGTGTTAAAAGGCAGTCATCTAACAGTGAAGAAATAAAATTTGGGTCAGTTTGCTTAAAACAGCTCCATACTTCTCAAAATTTTGAGATTTGAGTGAAAATTGCTCTCAACTCGTATTGGAAGGTATATAACTAAGCTACTAGAAATTTTAAGTCTATTAATAAATGTGTAGCCAATGTTTAAGCCAAGGAAAAAGGGTAACAAAAGAAAATGGGTAAAAATAACAGTTTTAAAGTGTTGTCAGAAAAAAAAAAGATGAAAAGAAATGAATATAACTAGTAATTCACAGTGGGATCCCAACCAATAACCAAGCTTAAAATAAAGACAAATTGAATTTCTTGAGCTATGCAAATATTAAAAGAGCAGTGACCTGGAAAACACAATCAAATCAGATTTAAAGTAGGTCTGAATGAAAGTCCCAGATAGCACTGATTACCCCTTTTTCCCCACATAAACAAGATTTATAAGATTTCAGAAAGAGAATCATTTTGACCTCTCAATGAAATGGTTATAAATGTGGGAATGTTTAAACAAAGTCCTACCTTAATACATGTATGTAGCATCTGCATTTCTATCCATTGAATAAGCATGTTTTTCCACCTAAGACCTTTGAAGGTTCATTTATTAATTACATTGCATCCAATAATCAAGGAAAAATAACCCAAAGTATCCCCCAGAAAGACAAATACCTTTGATCTGTTCTATGCCAGTGATGCTCAAACTTTTTGGAAAAGCCAACATTGCCATTATCCAACTCGCCCACCAAATATATTCTAACTTATTTTTGATAGTTCCATTTTCCAGAATTAAAATAATGTGCTTGATAACTGTGTGACATTCCCTGGGGTCAATGGAAATTCCTAGACTTATCAGAAATCAAGGAGGAGGAGCCTAGCTCCCAGGGACAGAGGATATGCACCACTTGTTGTTACAGACACTTCAGTGGGATGGTTTTTCTTTCTACGTTTATGCCTAGATGGTGGGTTGGTTATGTAACAACAAAACTTGATGTTTAGAATCTCAATCTCTGATGGTCTACAGTGATCCTCAGGTTCTTGAAACGCTGGGGCCAGGGGTGCTGATGCCTGAGCTAGATTCCCAGGCAGCAGGAGAACACCCGGTTCAACATCGAATGAGTGCCTGGCATGTTCAAAGCATAGTACTTAGACTTCTATACAGACTCCATGACCAAACATTTAGACAATTATAAAAATAATGATAGGTCATTTCCCCCACCCTAGAAAAAGATCCTATTAAAAGGAAGAAGGAAAAGTATCTAGAAAAAGAAAAGATGACAACAGTGAGAAAATTAGATAAACCTATCAGGAGAGTTTCTTAAAATGTGATTCAAAGACCAACAGCTTTAGGAGCACCTGGCAGTAGTCCTTTAAAATGCAGATCCCTAGGCCCTGTCCCAGACATACTGAATCAAAACCTCGCAGGGTGATGCCCAGGAATCTGCATCTTTAATATGCCCCCCAGTACATTTTATACACATTAAAATTCAGGAATAACTATATTCGAGGGACTTTTAAAAATGAACCTGTAACCTGTACTGTATATGGAAAGTAATAGGGAACTAGCACTGAAGCAGAATAAGGTCAAGCTGCAGTTAAGAAAGAATGTTTTCAGAAGCACATTTATTTTTACCATGAGATTAATTTCTTATAATGAAAGGAAAACAAACATTTAATCCTCTGCAAAAGCAGACTATCTTACTCTAAAATACCTATTTTAATTAAATAAGATACGTAGTTCTAAAATGTTTTCAATGTTGTTATTCAAAACAATATTTGAGTGTTTCCTTTATGTATCAGTCTAATTTATGAAACTAGAAAACAAGTCTTGGTCATTGTACATAAATCAGGATTTAAAGTCTAATTAATCTACAAACTTCTTTAAAATATCTCATCTGTAGAAAGCTGACATTTTTCTCCAGAATTAATGATTCCCTGACTATCGTAGTAGGAAGAAATCTCCCCAAACCTTTTGGCTCAGTTCCACAAGACTCACATGCTCTTAATGCTGGTCTGAAGGTGAACCCCAGCATGGAACCCCTCTCCCAGAACATGGTCATTCACCACCTTTACAAGCCTTCCTGCTGCTTCTCAGATCTACTGCCTGAACTTTGTGTCTCCACCTCACCTTGTTATTTACCTGGTGCCTCCAAACAAGTTTTCTGATTTCTGTTTCTGTATTAAAATAATTATTTATAGCAACTCCAACCAAGGATCCAAAATACTGAATAATAATAAATTCTCTAATAAACTACAAGTCATATTCAATTTTTAAAATACCAACACACTTTACCTTGTGCAATAGATGCAATATAAATGTGGTAAATAAAATTTTGATGAATAGTATATTTGACATCCATGAAAGGAAAAAGCAAGAAAACCTTTCACAAAAGAATACTTCTGCCGGACACAGTTGCTCACACCTGTAATCATAGCACTTTGGGAAGCCGAGGTGGGAGGATTGCTGGATGCCAGGAGTTGGAGACCAGCCTGAGCAAAAAATAGAAAATAGAAAAATTTCTACAAATAGAAATAGAAAATAGAAAAATTTTTCTACAAAAAATAGAAAAATTAGCCTGGCGTGGTGGTGCATGCCTGTGGTCCTAGCTACTCAGGAGGCTGAGGCAGGAGGATCCCTTGAGCCCAGGAGTTTGAGGTTGCAGTGAGCTATGACGCACCACTGCACTCTAGCCCGGGTGACAGAGAAAGACTCAAAAAAAAAAAAAGAATACTTCTGCAATTTGAAGTTACCCTTAACCTTTCTACTTTGTAATTTTTTATTTTTAATATCTTCCTTTCTTACACTAATGTCATTGAAATAAAGCAGAGTAAACAATACAATAGCATTTAGAGAAATATTTTAACATAGAAAAATTCTCCATGAGACAAAACCATTTGTCCTTAACCATGACCTACAGGCTTCACTATTGTAAGTCCTTGACAGGACTAATCTTTAATGCAAAGGGTGACTTGGATTCTAGTGTCCAAAAATCACCGCCTCCTTCAAGGAGCATATCAAATTCCAAATGCATCATTTCTTAAAGCAGTGACACTTTAATATGTTAAAAGTACTTGGTAGTTTATCGAAAATATTACACTCAGATACATTTGTTTTCTCAGTTTGACACATGATTTAACCAGTAAACAGTAAGATCAGGTGTTGAGAAGGAGGAAACCAGTGGTGTGCTGGTAAATGCTTAACAACTGGCTTCCTAGGGGTGAAACAGCCTTGATTTGTAGCATTTGCCAATTTTTGTGGTGTAAGTACTCCAACCATGACCAGTTTCCAGCTACCATCATAATGTCACTGAATACAGAGATGGGAAGAGAGGTGCACCACCGGATGGATCTTGGGAGCTGGCATATGCCAGTTTCAGCATGGCACTGAAGGAAGCCACAATGCACTGAAAACTATCCCATTGTCTTATGAAGACCCGCTCCCTGCTCCCTTGCTCTTGACACTCACTGCAGCCTTCCCCCAACCTCATCAATGCTTTGTCCAGCTCTTTTCCTTCCAAGCCACACCTTCAGAAATGCCCCTCTCTGAAACCAAATTCCGTGGCCCTATCACTTAAAATTTTTACCTTTATTAATAAAAGAGAAGTAGTGATTTTCCTCACCTTCCTCACAATATGATGTGATTTCTTGGAATGCTCTTCTGTGCTAAGTACTAAATGTCCTATAACAAATTATATTAAATAAGGTTAGGGCCTCTAATTTTTTTGGCTTGTTTTAGCAAGTAATATAGCAGCAGGTAGGGAAAAGCAGTTAAATATTACTAAATAAGCATTGTTTTGGAAATTAGACAGTAATTATGAATTAACCAAATAATTTCTATATTTACTATTCATATATTCATGCTCCTTTACATAAAAAATACCCTATAAAAATACGTAGTATGTTCTGCAAATATAAAAGCAAGTCCGAGTTTCCTCTTTTAAAAATGCAATATTAACAGTATCATACAGAAACTAGTAACAATCTCCACTCCTGCCAACAGTGTGGCTTTGGATAAATTGCTTAAACTTGCTGGGTCTCTTTTTCTAAAGTGGGAATCATAAAGCTATCTCAGAAAGTTTTTATAAGGATTAAATAAAAATATTATCAAAATGTGCAGTGCTGGCTGGTCCGAGTGCAGTGGTATTCACAACTAATTGATCACAACCAGTTACAGATTCCTTTGTTCCTTCTCTACTCCCACTGCTTCATTTGACTGGCCTAAAAAAAATGTGCAGTGCTGATAATGCTGATTATGCTCAAAAGATGGTAGCTACTAATTATTATAGTTTCTTACATAGTACCTGTCCTGGGCCTACTAGTCCCTTTATAAGATCTTCTAGAGTTATGGCAGGAAAATCACTGCGTTAGAACATCAAGTATCCACATGGTTTTGGATATTTGCTATGTACTCCGACATCCCATGCCTGGACCCAAGTGCCACCACAGCCCAAGTCTAACCTTGCCTAGGCTCTTACTGCCCATAGCTACTAGCCCCGAACTCCTGAGTCAAAGGCATAACCCTCTGTAAAAATCAAGGCTAGCAGCCCTCCTTGATCAGAAACAGAAACTAAAATGCATCACTGGGCTTTTAAGATTGCAAAAGCTAATAGAAGAAAGTCAAGAGAAACAGAGAGAGTTATTCTTCTTATTTTATGCTGACTAGTATAGCTTTGATTCAATATTTTGACAATGATAGATGTATATATAGAGAATGAAATGTAAAATAACTTAAATAAACTAACAGAATTACTTCGACGGTAGAATAAAAGACTAAGTTACTATAATCAAGTATATCTTAGGAATTCAAGGATGCTTAAATGAAAAATCTATGAATGTAAGGGTGAACATATCAAAGAGTTTCTTAAATGATTATCTCAATAAATGGCAAAATGGCATTCAATAAAATTTGACATCTATTTATTATGCTTTAAAATCTTTTTAAAAATTAGGAACAAAACAGTTCCTTACCAGGACAAACAAACAGTAAATAACATATGCACAGCTTAGCACAAGAGGCATTTTCATCACAACTTGGAGCAAAGCATGGTTCTGGAAGTCCTGGCCAACGTATTAAGACGTCTAAGAGAAATGAGACGTGACTAATGAAAATGAGAAGAGAAAATGATCCCTATCAGCAAATACCTTGTCTCCTACTTCTTGGAGAAGATAAAGTCATCAAATGAGGAATCTCTCTACTCTCTATCACTAAAACTACAGGCTTATCTGCAGCTTCCCCCACATTTTCCTCTTTCCATTTGATTGCAATAGAAGTGGTGTCCCTCCATCCTCCTTATGTATAAAGGAATGATCCTAATCCAGTCTCTACGCCCTTGATCACTCTATCCTCTCTTTCTCTTACATTCAGTGGCCCCTACTTTCAGGCTCTAATCCTCCTATCATGTTCCTTTTTAAGCTCCCTGGCCCACAAGACCCTCCCCAATCAGCTTTCTTACTGTTTCAGCAACATTAGCTCTCCTTACCTCATCTTCTATAATGCTCCTCACTCACCCCACCCTCCAGCCCTACTGGCCTCCTTGTTAAGCTTCAAACACATAAGGAGCCCCCATTTGCAAACTTCTAACTTCCCTCTGTCCACACAAATATCAGCATGGCTTGAATGCTCACTTTCTTCATTACCCAATGTTCTGTATATTTGTTTTGTTTATTGTTGGTTTCTCCCCAACTAGAATGTAAGTCCCATGATGACAGTGATATCTTCCTGGCACACAGTAGTCATTCAACAAATATTCATTGAATGAATCAATCAAAAGGAAGTCCTATTTATGGAACTGATCCTAATCAAGATCTGAAGGCACAAACAAACTGCACCAACGTTGGACACACAACCTAGCTTGCTTCTTCCCACCATTTATTGGTACTCCATCAACCTAAGCCTATAGTCACGTGGGATTTCCCTATGAGCAAATTCACTTAGTATGACAAAAAATGAGCCCAGTTCTCAGCAGGCATCAGCTAGAGTAGAGTGCTATAATCCAAAAGCCCCATTTTGAGGTACCTGAAGGATTGCAAAAATAGGAAGTTTTCCCTGAGGAAAGAATTTCTAGTCCACTTTGCATGAAAAGAGAGATGGAGTGTGTGGTACAGTCCTCACTGATTAACAGGAGTAAAGAAAGAATGGTTAAGGACATACAAGGCACAAGACAAAAGGGTATGGAGAAGAAGGATGTGTTATACCTCCTTGAAGGAGCTCACTATGTAAGAATATTTTTCCCATGTCTTTACTCACCAAAATCTACCCACTGCAAAGAAGCTGATTAATATTCTGGTCAATAAGTCTCTCTCCTCACCCTTCTCAGTATTTGCATGATAAGTATTTTTTTTTTTAGGCTAGTCAAGTGAAGCATGATAAGTATTTATTGAATAAATTAAGAAATGCAGATGAAATGACTGTATAACTAAAATACCCAAGAGAATCAATTTAAAACATTTTAATCTGCCAAATATAGAATAAGATGGTTAATTAAAATTAAAATTAAAAAGCAGCAGCTTTTACATAGATCAGCAATGAGGAGTTCGAAAATATAGTTTTAAAATAATCTATTAAACTACAAGAACAACAAAGAGTAAGTATGAATACCCTAACTAGAAAGGCATGGGCACTATATAAAGACCATAAAAAATTTCACTGAGAAATAAAAAAAAAGGATTTGAACAAATGAAAGTGATATAATACAGTCCTTGGACTGGAAAAAAATAATGAATATTTTAAAGACATAAATTGTTCCCTAACGAATCTATAGGTTTATAATAATTCTAGTGGCAATAGTTTTATCTTTACAAAATTTTTCTAGACTTTTCCACACAGATAGAATAGAACCCCTAAATAAAAATAAGTAATGGGGAGAGGGCTACAGCCTTGACAGATAAAACATTAAAGCAAATTATAAACCCACAAAAGTAAAAACACTTTGGTATTGTTATAAGAAAACAGAAAGATATTCAGAAATAAATTGTGGTAGTTATAGGAATGTAACATAAGACAAAGGAGACTGGGAAAAATTGTTTCAGTACACATGAAAACAAATGAGATAAAGAACTAAAAGTTAAAACATTTTAAAAGTATGAAAAGGAAGAAAATTGTGCTAAATATTTACTTTTCTTTAAAGCAAAATGTGCAGATTTCACAACCACAAAGAGTAAAACTTCTAAATATTAAAAATGATATAACCAAAATATAAATCACCAGAATGACAGAGACTTTGTCCTAATCACTGCTATATCTTCAGGGCCTAGAATAATGACTGCTACCTTTTAGATTTGCAAATAATTCATTTTTTTCAAATGACAGCACTTGAATCCATTCCTTCTAATCAAACTTAGTACAGATTTTGTAACACTGAAAAAAATGGCTAAAAATATCTACAATTCTCCAAAAAACTCAGCTGGGATTCTGACAGGGATTGCATTTAATTTGTAGATCAGTTTGGGAAGTATTAACATTGTTAAATCTTCCAGTCAATTAACATGGGTTGTTTTTCCAAACATTCAGATTTTCTCTAATTTCTTCCAACAATAATTTATAGTTTTCAAAGTATGAATTTTGCATTTCTTTTATTAAATTTATTCCTAAGTAGTATATTCTTTTTGATGCTATTATAAATAGAATTGTTTTCTTAATTTAATTTTTGGATTGTTCATTGCAAATGTATAGAAATACAATTGATTTTTGTATATTGATCTTGTATCCTGCAACTTTGCTGGAATCATTTATTAGTTCTAATAGTTATTTTGTGGGTTCCTTACAATTTTCTGTACACATGATCATATCATCTGAAAATGGAGATAATTTTACTTCTTCTTTCCAATATGGATGCCTTTTATTTCTTTCTTTTCCCCAATTGCCCTGGCTAGACCTCAAGTACAATATTGAATAGAAGTGGCAAGAACAGACATCCTTGTATTATTCCTGATCTTAGAAGGAGAGTATCCAGTCCTTCAGTACTAAGTATGATGTTAGCTATGTGTTTTTCATAGATGACCTTTATCAGGTTGAGGAAGTTCCCCTCTACATACTCCTAGTTTACTAGGAGTTTTCATCATGAGTGTGTGTTGGTTTTGTCAAATCCTTTTTCTGAGTCTCTTGAAATGATTCTCTGATTTTTTTCTTTCTATTGATATGATGCATTACATTAAAGATATTCAGATGTTAAACCAATCTTGCATTCCTGGGGTAAAACAAGCTGATTCTAAATATAGAATTTCAAGGGACCCAGGATAGCCAAAACAATCTTGAAAAAAGAACAAAGCAGAAAGACTAACAATTCTCAATTTCAAAACTTATTACAAAGTAAGGGTAATTAAGAGAGTGTGATACTGGCTCAAGGGTAGATGTATAGAGGAGTTGAATAGAATTGAGAGTCCAAAAGTAAACCCATATATTTATGGTCAACAGATTTTTGACAAAGGTGCCAAGATCATACAATGGGGAAAGAATAGTCTTTTAAACATATAGTGCTGGGACTACCAGATATCCACATGCAGAAGATAAAGTTGGACACTTACCTCATTAAAAAAAATTAACTCTAAATAAATCAAAGACCTAAATGTAAGAACAAAACTATAAATCTCTTAGAAGAAAACATAGAATGAACTTTTATAACCTTGGTTTTGGCAAAAGATCCTTAGATATAACACCAAAATCATGAGCAGTGAAAGAAAAAGTGGATAAATTAGACTTAATCAAAATTCAGAACTTTTGTGCTTCAAAGGATACCATCAAGAAAGTGAAAAGACAGCCTATAGAATGGGAAAAAAATTTGCAAATTATATCTAATATGGAACTTGTATCTAGAATATATAAAGAACTCTTACAACTCGATAATAAAAAGGCAAAGAACCCAATTTTAAAATGGGCAAATGAGATGAACAGACATTTATCCAAAAAAGATATACAAATGATCATTATGCACATGAAAAGATGCTCAATATCATTAGTCATTAGGAAAATCCAAGTTAAAACTACAATGAAATACCTCTTCATACTCATAAGTGTTGGGGAGGATGTAGAAATATTGGAACCCTCATACACTGCTGGTGGGCAGGTACTTTGAAAAACAGTCTGTTAGTTCCTTGAACAATTAAACATAGAGCTACCATATGGTCCAGCCATTACACTCTGGGGTATATTTCCAAGAGAAATAAAAACACATGTCTGCACAGAAACATGTATGTGTATGAATGTTTATAGTGGAATTATTCATAATAACTAAATGGTGGAAACAACCCAAATGCCCCTCAGTTGATGAATGGATAAACAAAATGTGATCTATCCAGACAATGGAATATTATTGAGCCATAAAAAGGAATGAAGTTCTAATTCATGCTACAATATGAATGAACCTTGAAAACGTTATGCTAAGTGAAAGAAGCCAATTACAAAAGACCACGTATTGTATGACTCCATGCATATGAAATGTCCAGAATAGGGAACTCTGTGGAGACAGAAAGTAGGTTATTAGCACCTATGGCTGGAGTGGAGTGGTGGGGGGAAAGGAGATGGGGAAAGGGGTGACAGCGAAATCACACACGGTTTCTTTTGGGAGTGAGGAAAAAGGTTTGAAGCTGATTGTGAATAGACTAAATCTGTTGAATTGTGAACTTTAATTGGCTGAATTATATGGTATGTAAACTACATCTCAAAGAAGCTGTTAAAAATATTTGCAATTTATGAGGCATGATTTTTATGAGTGCTTAAATCTAAAGCACTCAAAGAAAGTAATAGGAAAAGTAGTAAAGTCCCCAAAAAGAAATGGGGAAAGGTAAAAGCAGCCCATTCACAACAGAAGAAATACAAATGGCAAATAAACACAGAAAAAAGTTAACATCACCAGTTGCTGAAATAAAATGAAAACAAACCATCCTTTGCCTATCAAATTAGCATGGTGTTCAGGAGAGGGGCAAGCGCAGCACATTAGATATAAATATAAATTAGATACACATTCACATACACACATATATACAGATATTAGATGTTTGTTGGTTTTAAAAAAACCCCAAACACACACATACACACACACACGTACACACATGTACACCCACATACACAGGAAGGAAGTATACCAAAGGAGTATTAGTGATTTACGCTGTACTTTAAAATTATATAGATGGATTACAATCAGCAAATATTATTTTCTAGGCATACAAAATAGTAGTTGTTAAAAAAAAACTACATGCAAATGAGATTTTCTAATGTAATTGAAAGAATTAAAAGAGCAACGAAGGGAGCATTCTGGGGAGAAATGTAGGCAGCTGCCCACAGCAGAGTGATCACAAAAACGTTTCTGTTGGTACAACCCAACACCAAGGCATGGAGGCAACAGGTGCTGCGGCATGTGCTCATCCACGCAGTAAACAACTTCATTCATTACCTGCTTTAGAAGTAACAAGCTGCAGCACAAGAGGTCGTCTTGTTACAATGCCTGACCCTCGAGGGAGAAAGTCCCTAAAAAAATAAGAAATAAAAGATTAAGGCATTAATCAGCTACAAATTTATAAGTCAAGTTCCTCAGTAATTCTCCTAATTCCCAACCTGTTAATGTATCTAAAGAATGCTAGACCCATCTTATAAAAGAAGCATTTGCAAAGTTTTAAAAAAAGAGTGAACAGGGCCTTATATTGAATATTAGTACATATGAATTATCATAATGACCTCACTGGAATATGTCATTCATTCATTTAGCTAGAATAAATAAAAGCTTGCATTAAGTTTCTGTGTATTATCAATTCATTTTGATTTTCAGTAAATCAGTATTAATAAAAACATTTGATGCTGAAATTAATCCTTAAACTGTTTTTGATGATTAAAAAATTCAATACTCTCTCTGGCATTAATGTCATCTTAATGCTTCTAAATGTACTGAAAATTTTCTCCAACAAAAGGACACATAAAATGTGGTATAAAGTAGAAGTAAATATTGTGTCTATAGAAATTAACAGCAGAAAAAATATTGCAACTTGAGTTTTGTTTGTTCTTATTCCTGATAAATGGGGGTTTTGATAAATAAATATCATACTTTAAATGACATACTAATATACACACCAATAAAACTACAGCAAAGAAAGTACTATATAAAATTACATCTGCAATGCCACATAAATTATTACTAATTCTGCAATACCAAAGATACATAAACATGCCAATATCACAGTTTTAAAATACATTTAGAATGCCTCACAAGTTTCAGAAGAATCATCACAGAATTCCATTCAAAGTAAACTTTTCACTTAACATCAGTGTTTCTCAAAAAGTGGTGCCAGGACCACCAGAAAGTGTTACAACTGCAGATACCCAGGACCCATCCTGAAGCTAAAGATTCATAATATTCAGGGGAAGGTGTGTGGCATCTGTACTTTTAACAAGCTCCCAGGGGATTCTGATGCTCACCAAGGTTTGAAAAACACTGGCCTCACGTCAAGATATGTTACTCAACAATTCAGTGGGTGATAATGGTATGGGGCATACTATGCGTTTTGCAGGGAATTTGGCAGAACAGAGCTTCAACACAGATGGGATTTCAATGAATAGCAGCTTATAAAATAGGCAAAGGCCAGTGAGAATCCTCCAAAACCTAAGCCTTTAGCTGCACTGATACTTTGGAATGGAGAGTCACAGAGATAGAAATAAGCAAAATTTCCCTTACTACAAGTAATTTATTCTGCAAGTGCTAGGGTATATTCTGACAGAGGAAATAACACTAAGCCACCTCTTCACTAGGTTAATGGCTTTTCTCTTTAACTCCAATGTTCATTTAGAATGTCACTGTATGTGACTACAATAAAGAATAGTGAAACTACAGATTTGTATTTGCTCTTTAAAATTACACCTGAAATAAGTAATATTATTTATTCATCAAAAAGAATTCACTGAGAAACTAAGAAGGGCTAGGGAGATGCTATGGACACAGATTCATTCTAGGTAGACAATAAGAGTTTGGAATCTAATGGGCACATAAAGATGTGCACATAGAAAACCATTAAAGAAGGGAACAGATAAACTACATTGGAGTTCAGAAAAGAGAGAAACCAATACTCTTCTCATGATGATGTTTTGAATGTATCTAAATATATATAACTAAATACTTATACTTTTAATGTTCTCCAGGAACTATATTAGAACAATTGCTAGTTTAGATGGTTTCAATA
Source organism: Daubentonia madagascariensis (assembly GCA_023783475.1). Classification (NCBI taxonomy): domain Eukaryota; kingdom Metazoa; phylum Chordata; class Mammalia; order Primates; family Daubentoniidae; genus Daubentonia; species Daubentonia madagascariensis. Next base: position 31,617,151 of record JAKFHU010000978.1, read on the forward strand.
ATCATTTAAAATTTAATCAAAATGAGCAAAGCATCTACTCTATGCCTAGAACCAAAAAGGAAGAGGTTAATTTGAAAATCAAAATGAATGAAGGGAAAACAAAACAAAACTCCAGAGTAGAGAGCTGGAGAGAATCTGTTTGAGCTGTGAGGACCATGAATGAGATTTTAGGATGTATAGATGCCAAAGAGAAATGATAAATGGCCATTTAACAAATCAAGAAAATATTTTCTTTAAAAAACAAAAACAGGTAGGAAAGGAAGGACAGAGGGAAAAAAGAAGGAAGAGGTCTAGTCACTTAATATCTTCATGTTGATACCCATTTTGATTCATGCTTGTGACCACACATTTATAATGTAGATTTATAACAATCCCTTTGAACATTATTAAAGCAAAATAGAATAGAATAGAATAGCAAATAATTATCATGTGTTTGGCTGCAAAGTAAACCCACAGATACAGCTAATGCTTTTCTCTACTTCTTTTTTTTTTTTTTTTTGAGACAAGGCCTCGCTCTGTCTCCCAGTCTAGAGTGCAGTGGTGTCATCATGGCTCACTGCAACCTCAAACTCCTTGCTCAAGCCATCCTCCTGCCTCAGCCTCAGGAGTAGCTGGGACTATAGACACGAGCCACCACACCTGGCTAATTTTTCTATTTTTAGTAGAGGCTCGGTCTCGCTCTTGCTCACACTGGTCTCTGATTCCTGGCCTCAAACAATCCTCCTGGCTTGGCCTCCCAAAGTGCTAGGACTGCAGGCATGAGCCACTGCACCCGGCCTTCTCTATCTACTTTTTTATTAAGCAGAGAGAACTCTGCATTAAGAGTAATAAATGGATTCAGGTATTCAACCCCCTTCTTATTAACCCACACTTACTGGCTCCCTTCATGGCTCTCAGCAGTCCTACCTCCAACACATACATTCTCACCAAAAGTCAAAAGATTTGGTAAGCAAATCTTGCTATTTGGAAGTCTCTCCCACTTCACAGGAATCTCTAAAATGCAATAAAGCACTAGAGAGAAATTCCTCTCTTCTGAAGAGTAAGCAGCTAATTTGGCATCCTAAAGATAAATCTCATTCTGATGACCAGCAAAATAAAAACCATATGCCCAAAATAAAAACCGCAGACTCCTGTTGTATGAGCTAAGGGGATGAGCCTTTGAACAATAGAGAACCTTGCTTTAAACACCATCTCTATCACTCAATGGGAAAGATTCTCTCTGAACCTCAGTTTCTTTTACTACTAAATTGAGATAATCCTAACTATGCCCCAAATTGTATAGATCAAATGAAATGCAACATATAGGCAACATTTTTAAAACCTAAGCACCATAGAAAAATGTGTTACTATTTTTATTGCTACCATATGCCACAATGTGCTTTCCCTGATTTTGTACTATTCTGTTACCTAAAAAAACTAAGTCCCTACCTACAATATTTTAACATTTCATGAATGGAATTTGGAGTTGAGGAGGCACAGACTCTATTTGAACTGTGTCCTCTTGGTCTTGACAAGCTGCAATGGTTTAGAAAGCCCTTATCCCTGCCCGCATCAACAGGGAGCAAAGGCACTGACACAAACAATCTTGAATAATTATTAGCCACTAAGCGCAATCATTCACTTGAATTTTATTATTTTCTGTGCAATAGGTGGTTGGTTTTCTCCCATAAGCATATTTTATGGGACAATTACTTTGTTAAATTAATACAGGAAAAATAATGACTGTACCTTTTACTATTACTTTGGATTTAGACTATACTTTTTAAAAAAATGTATTGCCTAATAAATATATACAAAAAGAAAATATGTATGCCATTTTCCTCCAAAATGGACCTTCAAGGCAAAGAGTTAAAGAGTGAGAAGAGTAATTTTTTTTTTTTTTTTTGAGACAGAGTCTCGCTCTGTCACCCAGGCTAGAGTGCAGTGGCGTCATCATCATAGCTCACTGCAACCTCAAACTCCTGGGCTCAAGCGATCCTCCCACCTCAGCCTCCCAGAGTGCTGGGATTACAGGCATGAGCCACTATTCCTGGCTGAGAAGAGTAATCTTAAAACTAAGCATAATTAAATTAACTCCTTGCTATTGCCTGGATGGCTTATTTGTGGTTGGACCGTACAGATTTTTAGGCGGGGAGAGTGCTTCTCTCCCAATGCCACACAGCAACTACAACTCAAATGCCTTTCTTCTCTCTCAACACACCTCAATAAAGTGTTAATCTGCACGATCATAACAACTGGTCTTCAGGCAATGCTGTTTCACGGCTTCCTGACTCCTAACAAAAAGTAGAGAACAATTCCCATACTGTGGTCTAAGAACCTTCTTGCTACCATTTCTTATTGGCTCTTCCAGAACCTTAGTTACCAGGAAATATTACTATTGCTCCACTAGGAAATGAATGACCTTTGGAAGCCTAAAAAGGAGAGCACACTTGCTATATCACTAAAGCTAAAAGGAATTGTCTCCTTTGGCAGCAAATAAAGTAACTAAAGAAATGGTTGCCTTCAGTATACATGTAAATGATCACTAACCAGATAATCTTTACAGTAACTAAATGTTTACCATCGCCCTTGACTGAAGATGGGAGATATAACTCATAGTCTCCTAGAAGTTAATTCATTGTAGCTGATTCATTCGCAGATAAATAAACTTAGTCTTGGAGGAGAACAATATGCAATTGACTACAATAAGTGTAACAGGTACTAAGGTTAAGCTCCTCACAAGATGCAGTATTGATGCAGAGCAAGGAACGTCTATTCTGTTTGGAGGACCTGCCAGAAACAATTTCAGAGAAGAAACATGAGGTGGGAGGCACAACACAGAAAATCAGGATGTGCAAAGACACAAAAGACCAAAACAGCACAGAACATTAAGGAAGTGTAAATATTAAAGAAAGGTCAGAATGAGATGAAGAAGAGTCTGGAGAAGGAAGCAGGAGCACACCTGAGAGGCCTTCATGGGTAGTTTGTGTTTGTCTGTTTTCTGTGAGAACAGGAAGGCACGGAAGAGTTATAAGGGACCGGATTTGCATTTCAAAATAATCACTGGGGACTATATAGAGAATGTTGAAAAAGACAAAGACCAAAGGCAGGGAGACTAGTCACTAGCCAGTCTAGGTCATTCAGAAAGAAGATAATGAAGTTTAAGTCCAAGGCAGAAATGCTGGAGATGGAGAGGAGACAAATGACAGGATTTAATGGTTGCTTTGATGTGAAATGCAGTGATGTGGAGCACTTAGGACTTACACATTTCACATTTCTGGTTTGGCAGATGGTTGAACAGTGGTACCACAACCAGGAAAAGAAACACAGGAAGATCTGGTAATAAGTGATATTTATATAGTGCTTACCATGGGCTAGCACCTAATTGCTTTACATATATTAACTTACTTGATCACATAACAGCCCTGTGAGGTAAGTACCATTGTTACTTATTCTCACTTCACATATGAGGAAACTGAGGCAGAGAAAAGTCACATAATCTGCACAGGGTCACAAAGCTAGTAAGTAACATTTGGGGCTCAAACCTTGAGAGTCTAACTTTAGCATCTGTGCTCTTGACCACTGAGTATACTATACTGTAAAAGAAATGGAGGAGGAAGATGAGGGGTCCATTTCTGTACACATTGATCTTTACATGCCTGGGAAATATCCAAATGTAGACAACAAGTATGTATTAGACTGAACAGCTGGAACTCAAGATGAAAGTCCTGGCTGGAGACAATAATTTGACAGTCATCAACACAGCAGGTAGTTGAAGCCAAAAGAATAGATGAGGAGTAGCAATGGAGTGAGAAAGCAATTAACATGGACTCTCAGAAATACCAACACTTAACAGGTACCTGAAAGAAGCAGAACTAATTCAGAGACTGAAAGAGACCTCCAGAGAGATATGCCAAATACCAGAACTCAAAAGTCATACAAACCTCTTAAACATTTCCATTTAGATGCCTTGAAACCAATGTCTCTACAACTCAATTCCTTATCATCTATCCAACATGCTTCTCCTCCTTCGTTCCCAATCATACCTACATCATCAGCATCCATGTATGTCAGCCAAGCCAAGCACCTGGGAATCATCCATCCTCCATCTACCTCTATCTTCATGCTCCAAATGGTCACCAAGTCCTGCTGATTCTACCCTCTTAATATCTCTTAAATTTACCCACTCTTCTCTAGTTTAATCACCACTCCAGGTGACACCAATTCTCATATAAACTGTTACAATAATCTCACAATTAATTTCCCTGCATCCAGTTTGAGCACCTACCAATACAACTTTAACAGTGACATAAGTTCCATCACATCATTTCCAGATTTAAATCATTAAATGACTCCCTATTGCCTTTAGCATGAAATCCAAACCTTAGTATCACATACGAAATCTTTTATTTCTCAACACTCCCCCAGCGAAACCCTGCATCAGAGGCATAGGACTCCTTATAATTAATTTAACCTTTTACTTTAGCAAATATGCATTATGTGCCTACTACATGTTAAATGAAGCTTTAGGCACTGGAGAGATACAACAGCAAACAAAGCAGGAAAACAGTCTTGCCCTCTAGTAGAAGTCTCTACCTGCGCCTGCGTTCCCAGGCTGGGTGCCTAGGCAAACCCCCACCCGCCTCATAGGATACCCTCCCCCTACATCTTCCTCTAGCCAATTTCTATTTAATCTTCAACACTCAGCTCCATGTTATCTTCTCTGGGAGCCTTCTTTGAGACCCCCGCACCCTGTACATGCCTCTATCTAAGCTCTCAACACACACTTGTCACACTGATCTGTTTACATGTCTGCTCCCTCACCCCTGTGTTTCCCAGTGCCTCCTTTGGTGCCCAGGTACTAAATATGTTTAGCACTTTCTACCTACCTTTTCAGGAAGATTCCTCATTGTTCATTATATTCACAACATAGAGAAAAAACATTCCCATTTCTAATTTCCCAACTGGCAGACAGTTAAGTGGCATTATATGGACAGAAAGAATAGGCAAGATGACTTTCAATTTACCAATAATTTGCTGAGGTCATTTAAATCAATATTTTTATTATGAACATTTAAGATCTAAAAGTATTACCAAAGTACAAAATACAGAATAACAGGTGGGCCAATATTACTGTGTCTGAAGACATGGAATGGAATTTGAAGAAAACAATTTTTTAAAAACCCAAGAACCAGTATACTTTTAAAAATTAGCCCTTAAAAAAAGAGAAATCTCTTTAAAAAATTAATCTTCAAAGTATAATTTTCTGTGCTCCAAAATAATCCCTGTAGGATTACTACCTCACAATACTTCAAAATGATAATTCAACAAAAAAGAGACAGAAAGGGAGACAGGGAAAGAGGGAAAGGAAGAGGGATGGAGAGAGAGAGAGACAGACAAACAGATCACTACTAAATACTGCCCACCTCCTGCCCCAAGAAGCTCTGAGATCGTGGATCTGATTCCACACTCGAACACAACAGTACTGTTAAAATGGCTCTGTGCTTGCCTGCCCAAATCCCAGAGCTTTGCCAACCATTACAATGACACTTTAACTGCTGAAGGAAGTAATTTCACCAAAATCCACAGATTTTCCATTGCAATTTACATTTCCCCCCTAAATTATTGGCACACATTAAGAATATTAGCACTTACAGCTTTCTAAAGGATCACATTTTGATATTATCAGTTACTCCATAATTTAAAGTATTCAATACCACCATCATTTTGTTTGAAAAACATATTTACAAATTCAATTACAGGAAACACAATGCTTTTATTTATTTTTTATTGACATCTAATAAATTTCAATATTTACCTATTTACAAAACTCAAAATTTCTAAACAATATATTTTCATGAAATCTAATTAATCAATAATTAATGGTTCCCACTGAAACACTTAGACTGCAAAAGTTTCTGAGTCAGAGTTCTGTAAACTGAATGAAGAAGGCAGTTCTCAGTTTGTAAATACCGGGTGCTCTCCCTACCAGGAAACACTCTCCAGAACTTAATGCCTTAATATTTAATCCATTTTATTTGCTTATTCACAAAGTCAGTTTGTTCAAGAATTTAAAGTACCAGATTAATGAGTCCTAGCACAAAATAAAGGCACTTAGCATTTACTTTATTCCAAATCACAGACTATACCTTACCCTGGTTAGCTGCCAGAAAAATGAATGGCAAAAGACACTACTTAAAAAGACTGCTAGTTGCCTACCTAATATCCATTTTCCCTTTCTTTCTTATTAACAGAATCCCAATTTTGTTGGGAATGGCAATGTGCCTGACTTCAACAGATAAATAAATCAACTTGCATTTCCCAGCCTCCCTTGTAAATGGGGTGTCCACTGACCAACCTCTAGCCAGTAAGATGTAATTAGAGGCTGTTGACTGACATCAGAATGGTTCCTTTAAAAGGGCCTGAGTTAGCTGACGTGTACCTTTGCCCTTCCTCTTATTTCTTCTCCCTGTCAGTTATATATGATAGCGGAGCTGCAACAACCACCTTAATGCCACAAGGCAATCTTACAGATAGGAGCTATGTGCTAAAAATGGCAGAGCAAAAAAAGACAAAAAGGCTACAATAGTGATGACATTATGAGACACTGGAACCAGTCTTGTACTATGCGGGGTCAGGGGACAGGGAGAGAGAAAGAGAAAGACAGAGACAGAGAGAGACAGACGCTATGCTTTAGGCCAGTATTTCTCAACCTTCTTTTAATCATTGCTCCCCTAAAGAGGCTTATTTGATATTTGTCCCCATTAAATTTTCCCCTATTAAGTTTAATATCATAGATATACTGTATATCAGTATATGTGCTCTATGTATATCTGTGTTTTAAACATAGAAAGAGTAAGATTTTTTTTGTCTCACAAGAACCAATTTTTGCCCCCTCAGGGGCAATATCACCTCCACTGAGAAGTGTGCTATAGATCAACAAAGAATAAGAAAACTCAGAATGCCAAACATTCAGTCCTATTAGCCACCCCTTCCTAGAGTTTCTAAAAGAGATGCATGTGGAAAGGACAAAGTTGGATGGCATTTGGCTCAAACTCCAATGCATTCCTTTGCCAACCCTGGAAACATGGGCTGAGCCATTTGGAGCCCTCATTTGGCCTAGGTATGAGGCAGCCCTAAGGCCTAGTACCAAAGAGGTTGAAAGGCCTCCTTTGTTCCTTTTCCATGAAGCCCATACATGAATCTCAGACCTTTGTACTTTGACACTGCAGTGACTAGGAAAGGTCCACTTGTGGAAGACCAAACCAGCCAGCAAGAAGCAGCAAGGACAAGAGAACACGTACCCAATGACTAGGGCAGGACTAATCCAGGCAGCCCACTTCAACCTGTCCCCTACTAAGGCTTCAGATGAAGAAATGGAGCCCAGTTACTGTCCTTGGTCCTGAATGTTTATTACCAGTTCCTTGGCAGGAGGCTGGAAGGGAAGAGCATAGATAAAAGTAGAAATGAGGACGGACCGGTCACTCACACCTGTAATCCTAGCACTTTGGGAGGCCAAGGCGGGAGGATCACTTGAGCGAGACCCTGTCTCTACAAAAAATAGAAAAATTAGCCAGGCATGGTGGTGTGCACATGTAGTCCCAACTACTTGGGAAACTGAGGCAGAAGGATCACTTGAGTCCAGGAGTTTGAGGTTGCAGTGAGCTATGATGATGCCGCTGCACTCTAGCCCAGGAGACAGAGCAAGATTCTGTCTCCAAAAAAAAAAAAAAAAAAAAAAATAGAGGTGAGTTTCCCTAGCCAACACTGTACTCTTTTGTTTTCACTTTTTTAAGACATTAGAAGAAAAATGAGGTATTTAATTCAAAGCCAAAAAAGTATAAGTTGGTTTCTCCACTGAAACTGAACAGAGTACCATAGCTACATCCTGTTTATTTAAAAAGAATGAAATCCAATTTTCCAATTACCAGGAAGGATTTAAGTGGATCCTTGGATCCAGCTTCTCTCTAACTCTCTAGAGGCCTCATCCATTATTCCCCCATGCAAACATTTTATTCCTAGAACATCTGGTTCCCAAGTGATTTCACACTCATTTCACACAGTCTGTGTTGACTATTCTACCACAGAAGCCTTTCTCCAATGCCCCTTTCTTTCCCAACTCACCCTTAAAGACAGATGTTGACACAGCCTCCTGTGGGAAGCATTTCTTAATATGTTAGTATATTTAGATGCTTCTCCTCTTTATTCCCAAAGTACCATGAGCCCCAGTCACATCCCCTCCTAGATAAGCTCTCTTAGGACAGGACCATCTTGCTCAGTTTTGTAAAGCTAGTGTTTGGCACAGCACCTGGCACAAAGAAAGTGCTCAATTATGACTTGATAAACAAATAAAGTCAGTATTCTAGGAATTAAAACTGTCAATTTATTGAGAAGATAAATTTTATGAGATGATTTTTAAAATAAATATGTGAACATTTATAATAAAAGATAGAAGTATCATGTATATGATCTATTTTTTTCTTACCTAAAGTCTTTTTTCTTGTCTATTTAATTGATTTTCTTTTCATGATCCTACATCATTGACTTGAAAATTTTAAAGATCAAGGGAGTAAAGAAGGGAAAAGCACTCAATTGATAACTAGTAGGTGATATATATATGCATATGTATATATTTGTATTGTGAATAATCGATAGATATAGACAGACACACATTATGAGTATTTAGCTGTTTCTCATCCTAAAATGTACTCCTGAAACTATATCCTCAATAAAAGTTTAGGGAAAATATTTTTAATAGCTTCAAGTCCTAAAATGTACTAATAATAGCCATAATAGAATAACAGAGTTCAATAAATTCTTGCTTACTACTCAATAAATTCTGCTGACTAAAGAGGTATATTAATGAGTAAACTCAAGAATTATTAAATACTTTCTCTACACTTCTCTGAGTACATACATTAGACTATACTACCCACTTGTATATATTAAAAATAATATGTAAACCAAATGTCCATCAACAGTTAGTAAACTCATGGTGTATGACTAAGGAGACAATTTTGTTTACAGTCCAATCAGCCTTGTCCACCAAGCCTGATTGGTGACATACTTCCTCACTTAGAGCAACTTCATTTAGAGCACCTCAAAGCATCTTTTGCCTCAGCAGCAATGTTTGCTCTTTCTCCCAAGACCTCACAGCACATTTTAAAAACAAGCACACAAACTTAAAAATTTAATAAATCCAAAGGAGAGCAGATCATTAGGTTGAAGATAGAACAATCAGGACTGACAACATCTACTAATAAATCCATGGCAATCAGTGTTTAAGACAGTATTTAACACGGGAAACAGAATAGAGAGATATTAATGGAACAATTACGCCTTGCTAGCCGTAGGCATGTGGCTTTAGGTAGGCAACATCCAGTTTGTCACACTGTACACTAGTCCCCCCTTATCTGTGGGGGATATGTTCCAAGACCCCCAGTGAATGCCTAAAACCTCAGACAGTGCACAATTTAAAACTTATGAATTGTGTATTTCTGGAATTTTCCATTTAATACTTTTGAACCAAGGTTGACAGTGGGTAACTGAAACAATGGAAAGCAAAAACACAGATAAGGAGGGGCTACTGTATTTAGATTTTTTGGTATGAAAAGGAAAATGTACCAAAATAAACACCTATAACTTTAACCTTTTCATCTGCTATTTTGAAGGTCATCAGCTACCTAAAGACCTCATTCTCTAAGAGCTCTCACTATTGTTCCACTGCCTGCCATGAGAAAAGGTTAATGCTAAACAGAATGAATGCTTAAACAAACAAAAGAATCAACACAAATTCCAGCTACAGTGTGCTCAATTCAAATACAGAACGAAATGAACCCCCTGGCATCCAGAGTATTCCACAAGCGTGTGGCAAGTGTTATTTCTAGCCACTTAAAAGCACCACTGAAAAGAGCTCAAATACTTATAAAAGAAAAGATCTCCATTCCCATGAGGAGAGGCATTTATTAGCACTTAATGGCCCTCTTTCATTGCCTTTCCACTGACGCATCTCTAATTGTTCCAATTATAATTTCAAGTAACAAAACCAATAATGGTAAAAGTCCATAGTTCAGTGTGTGCATTTTGAAAAGAGGTCTTTAATGGCACAAACCACATATAAAAGTATATGACAACATGGGATCTGGGCAAGCGATGTTGCAATAAAGAGAGAGGAGGTGGTATGGAAAGAGCACTGGTCAAGAAACCAGCTTAGGTTCCAGCTGTGACCTCACCACATCATTTATAAGAGACTCTGTTTCTACATCTCTAGGATGTGAGGACTAAAGGAGTGTCTTCTAATGCCTCTGCTAATTCTATCAGTCTCTGATGCTAGAAGTCAAGACACACAGAATCTGATGCCACCTCTGACTTTCCAAGCAATCTTAAGGCTTTCTGTTTTCACTTCCATAACTGGGGATGTCAGTATCCAGTTTAAAGTTCAAGAAAGGCAAGAACCATGTCATTTATTTTCTCTTCACTACCACACATAGCACATAGCAGGTGCTCAAAACTATTAGAGGGAAGGAAGAAAGCGAGGGAGAAAGAGAAGGAGTGAGGCAGGAAGGCAGAAAGAAGAAAAGGAAGGAGGGAGGGAGGGACAGGCCAAGCGATTTCATATGGCTAGAGCACTGCAGGTAAGAGGACAATGGTAAAAGATGAGCTTGGAATACGGCTTTCTTACTTTTAAGAAAGATCATATTAGGAAATTTCAAATTTCAAGAATGTACTATATTAGAGAATATTACAAAGATGTTTATTAAATGTCTATTAAATGTTTTCTGTGATCGAAAGTAAGATACCAAAAAACTTAAATGTATTAATACAATAAGCTACGTACAGTTATGTACTAACAATTATTGTGATACTTTAAAACAATGAAGCATAAATTTTTTCGTTATTGACTATTTTTCCTCATTTTAGTATCTAATATCAGTATCAGTAGGAAAAGAAACACCAATCAATTGAAAACAAAATTACTGAAATTTAGAAAGGAAATGAGAGGGAAAAAAGATAAAAAGAGACCTGATGCACTGGATGGAAAGAGGCATTTTTAATACAAGAGGTCTAACATTAGCAAATAACATTAACAAAATATAAGTACTGTAAATTATTTAATTACATATTTATGCAACCTAATCTGTATTACCTGTGTTAGTCTGAACATGAATATGTGAAATTCACTAATAGATGCCTATAACTCAAAAGTATAAGTGAGTTTTCAGACATAACTCTCCATGGCGTATATTTTCAAGAAATTAACACAAAAGATTCATATCTTATCTCCTGAGTTAATGGGATTTGAGGAACAACAGTCCAATATTTTTTAAACTATAGGTTGTATCCAATAAGTGAGTTGTGAAATCAATTTTGTAGATCATAACCAATATATTTTTTTTTCTTGTACACATTTCCAAATAACCAATATATTTTTTATAATGGAAAGGAATGAAACAGAATTCAACAGAAAATATATAAGTATATCACACAGAAATGCTTATTTTATAAAACTTTTGTTCCCATTTTATACGCATACACTGGGTCACAACGTAAAATGTATTTCTTACAATGAGATACGGTCAGTGACTGGAAAACACTGTGAATATGGGTTTGTGGTATTTTAGATATAGTCCAATTCTGTATTTCAACAAGAAAAAACAGTTATCATTGAACATAGAAGCAGAGAGCTTTAGATATTTAAAGCATTTTATTAAAGGCTTGAAAATCCTAAATTATTGTGTCTTAAGTCCCACTGGGGTTGCAGTTTTAAATAGTGGATCAAAGTAAGCCTCATTGAGAAAATGCGATTTGAGCAATGACTTGAAGGGGTAAGTGAATTAGCCATGCAGATCCGGGGAGATATGTGTCTGGCATGCTAGTGAGGAATGAGCAAGGGGAAGAAATTGGACATTAGGTCAGAGAGAGAGAAACGGGGGCCAGATCACCTGGGCCACTGCAGTGACTCAGGATTTTCTCTTTATGAAATGGGGAGCTATCAAAGGATTTTTGAACAGAGAAGTGATATGATCTGACTGACATTTTTAAAAGATCACACATTAGCTATTAAGAATAAGTTGTTGGGGTCAAAGAGAAGCAGGGAAAACAATTAGGCGATGTTAGAGTAATAGAGGCAAAACATCAGGGAAGCTTGGACCAGGATGGGAACAGTGGAGGTGGTGAGAGGTGGTCATATTCTGGGTACACATAAAAATACAGCCTATCTAGAATTATTGCAACACAATATGGTGGGACAAAGACAAATTTATTTCCAGAATGATTTGGGTTCAAATCTCAGCTCTACCTCTCATGAAGTCTCTATTATCTTGGCTACAATTTACATCATCTCTCTAAATTTCATGATCTAGGGCCATAAGATAAAAATAGCATCACTTACTCTGAAAAGTTGTTGAAAGGACTAAATAACTTACATAATAAAGCACATAGCAGGACTTCAATAAATGTGACCTCCTTTTCTTTTTTTAACTATGATTATTTGTTAGAGACATATTTAAAATACAAAAAGCCCAGGAAATCATCCCTAGTGAAAATTTCCTGGAAGCTAAGATTTTTTTTGGTTTTGTTTTTTTTTTTTGGTTTTTTTTGAGACAGGGTCTCACTCTGTCACCTGGAATAGAGTGCAGTGGTGTGATCATAGCTCACTGCAACCTCAAACTTGTGGGCTCAAGTGATCCTCCCGCCTCACCCCAATGAGTAGCTGAACCTCCAGGCATGTGCCACCATACCCAGCTAATTTTTTTATTTTTTGCAGAGATGGGGTATTGTTATGTTGCCCAGCCTGGTCTTGAACTCCTGGACTCAGGCAATCCTCCTGAGCCTCCCAAAGTACTAGGATTACAGGCATGACCCAGAAGTTAAGAATTTTTAATGAAAATAACATAGTTTCCAAAATAAATTGTGTATCTGTAAAATATAAAAGATTAATGTATTTTCATTAAAAAACAAAAATAGCAGATTAGGATTGTGTCAAGCTCTTCAAGGTAAAGCACATTACCAATGAGATTCTGTAGAAAAGTTGCTTGACAATCTGTAAGAAGACCAGCTAATGGTGGGACATGAAGAGCAGTTTGCAGGTGCAAGAGAGTCTCTGGGCCTTTGAAATGGGTCTAAGTTATTTAAAAAGAAACTGTCATAAGGAAGGAATTAAAAGTTGTTGTAAACAAATGGAAAAACATATCATGCTCGTGGATTGGCAGAATCAGCATTGTTAAAATGTCTATACTACCCAAAGTGATTTACAGATTCAATGCAATCCCCATTAAAATACCAAGGTCATCTTTTGCAGATCTAGAAAAAATAATTCTATGCATGGTACGGAACCAGAAAAGACCCCAAATAGCCAAAGCAACCTTAAGCAAAAAGAACAAACTGGGAGGCATCTCCTTACCAGACTTCAAGCTATACTACAAGGCTATAGTAAACAAAACAGCATGATACTGGCACAAGAACAAAGACATAGACAAATGGATAAGAACAGAGAACCCAGATACAAAACCATCCTCATATTGCCATCTGATCTTTGACAAAGTAGACAAAAACATACACTGTGGGAAAGAATCCCTATTCAATAAATAGTGCTGGGAAAATTGGATAGCCACATGTAGAAGACTGAAACAAGATCCGCACCTCACCACTCACTAAAATTAATTCACGATGGATAACAGACTTGAACCTAAGGCATGAAACTATAAGAATTCTGGAAGGAGAGGTTGGAAAAACTCTTATAGATACCGGCCTAGACAAAGAATTTATGAAGAAGACCCCAAAGGCAATCACAGCAACAACAAAAATAAATAAATGGGACCTGATTAAATTAAAAGGCTTCTGCACAGCCAATAGAGTGAATAGACTACCTACAGAATGGGAGAAAATATTTGCATGCTATACATCCAATAAAGGGATAATAACCAGAATCTACAAAGAACTCAAGCAAATCAGCAAGAAAACACCAAACAACCCCATTAAAAAGTGGGCAAAAGACATGATCACAAGCTTTTCAAAAGAAGATAATGGCCAACAAACATGCTCAATGGCCAAAAAATGCTCAACGTCTCTAATCATCAGGAAAATGCAAATCAAAACCACAATGAGATATCATCTAACTCCAGTGAGAACAGCTTTTATCAAAAAGTCCCAAAACAACAGATGCTGGCATGGATGCAGAGAGAAAGGAACATTTACGCACTGTTAATGGGACTGCAAACTAGTACAACCTCTATGGAAAGCAGTATGGAGATACCTCAAAGAACCAAAAGTAGACATACTATTTGATCCAGCAATCCCACTACTGGGTATTTACCCAAAGGAAAAAAAGACATTTTGCAAAAAAGACACTCGCACTTGAATGTTTACAGCAGCACAATCGCAAAGATGTGGAAACAGCCCAAGTGCCCATCAGTACATGAGTGGATTAATAAAATGTGGTATTACTCAGCCATTAAAAAAAATGGTGAACTAATACCTTTTGTAACAACCTGGATGGAACTGGAGATCATCCTTTTAAGTGAAGTATCACAAGAATGGAAAAACAAAAACCACATGAACTCACCACTTAATTGGAACTAATAGATCAATACTCATGTGCACATATGGTAGTAAAATTCAATGGAAATCAAGCAGGTGGGAGGAGGGCATGGATAAATTCACACCTTATGGGTACAATGCACACTATCTGGGTGATGGACACACTTATAACTTTGACTCAAACTGTATAAAAGCCATTCATGTAACCAAAACGTTTGTACCCCCATAACATTCTGAAATTTTTTTTAAAAAGTTGTTTTTTATTAACAGAGTACAATTGAGCTACAGCTGAAAATATCTTACTAATGCTTGACTAGCTACTTCATTCATTTCTTTAGCATATCTTTGAAGGCTGCAATGTTACAGGCATGTGAAGAGATGGAACCGTTCAGTAACAGCCCCTTCCCTCAGAGAAGTCAGTCTAGTACATCGATTCTTCATATACTGAAATCACACTCTACCTACATCAGTAGTGGGCCACTTCTTAGAGTTAAAATCTCTACTTCCAAAACAGTCTATTATGTTTCTAGTCCTGAGACTATAGTTTTAAGCCTACACATGGTTTTCACCCTCACAATCTACTATTGTCCACATTGATTTTCCTGTGTATCCAGCCTCTTCACCCTTCAATAAAATTAATTTTGTGTACCACTCCCAAGTAAAAACTACTGAAAATACCTTCCTCACCTATTAAGAAACTGTATCCTCATAACCACCTCATTACATTAAAAGTCTTCTTTCTGATTTTCAAGATCCTCCCCTAAATCTAGTCTCACACTACGTAAACATTTTTTGGCTATTTTCCTCCCCACCATATACACTGGGGGGGAAAAATCCTCAGCTATCTTGAGACAGGTCTCCCTAGGGCCCTCCCCCATGCATGTCAAATTCTTCCACTCAATGCTTTTGCTACTGTTGCTCTCTCAACCTTAAATACCTTCTGTCTCTTTAACACAAGTCATTTCATTCAATCCTCATAACCAGCTGTGATTTAAGCAAGGCAGGCATTATCTCTATATCGCAAATTAAGAAGTCAAGAATTATTTTTAGACTCCCTACTCTCTGCTTATTCAAAAAGGAAGAGTGACATTTGACATGAATTTTGAATAATGAGTAAGCATTTCCCAGGTTGTCAGATGAGGATGAGGACATTTCAGGATGGATGTGTAAGGCCAGGGAGGTATTAAAGAGAAATACATACACAGTGACACATACGTGTATATGTATGAATGTATGCACATAAAGCTATGAACTGCTCCACTAGACAATATATGCAAGAAATGTCCCATCTTTTTGATTTTCAAATTCAAATCTGTTCAGACTTCAAGGCCAAGGGTCAGCTGTATCAGTAAGAAGTCCAACATTAGACACATGTTTAAGAGCTCTTCTCTTATTCCTTAGGTGGTATCAGAACCCCAAAAGTGATGGAATGAAGAAAATATTAGGCAAGGGCTATAGGCACTGACCTATGACGACCTTCACTGGAGATGCTCATTGTCCCCTGTGGGCCTGTTGAAGGTAACTTAGCTCCATTAGTAGCATCCACTACTTACCCTCCAATGTCACCCTTCCTAGCCTCTGTGCCAAGTTAGCTGTGGGACCCCCGCCATGGATGTCAAAGTCACTATCTCAGTGCTCAGTCCTCCCTAGCACCCACATAATCATACCCACCTCAGGACCTCCAATGCACTGCCTTAACAGAACTTCAACTACCCACAAAAATCCAGACCATCCTTGACTTCCTCTCCCTGGAAAATTTCTTTCTTCCCTGGGAGAGATCAGCCAATCTTCTAAAGACAACCAGCATTTGTTTCCCGATATCTTACAGCAGCAATGGGGTTTAGTTGTTCTCCCAAGGGCTTTAGACGCAGGATGGTCCTAAAAGCCTGGGCCATAAATTCTAGGACCATCCAAGAGCCTGTTCATCTTCCTTGGGAATAAGGAGAACTCATTCTGTAGGAATGCTGTAGACAGCCTCCCATCCCCAAGGATAGACTGTATGCTTCTCTTAATGCTGCAAAACAGACAATAAAGTTATATTTTCCTATCTTGCTATAGTAAATTCTTAATAAGTTGCCCTGTTACATATGTAAGTAACTTTGTGTCTTCTTTTCCCAACTACATCACAGCCACCTAGTATAACTGCCACAGTAGGCTTTTATATATATTATGGAAATATTTTAGCTGATTATTATATTACAAACCCATACGTCTGACATATCACAAGCCAAACTGTCCCTTAAAATATAGCTAGGTATAAAAGTTGTAACCAAACTTATAATGCAGATATAAGGATATATATTCTTTTATCACAGCATTAGAAGGGGTCACACATTATTCACAAGCATAACGCAAATTTTTATCTCAACAGATTCCAAACTTGGTCAATAAAAATTCTCCCCAATTATTCTTCTACTAAGCACCAGATGGTTACAATGACTGCAGTGCCCATGTCTAGTGGAGAATGAATTCTAGCCTTGCAATTATTTAGCCCATAATAAAACATTTTAAACAGTTTTTAAGCAAAATTTTAACATGTTCAAGGTCTATGTAGAATTTCTAACTGCTACCTCTTTTCAATCTAAGGTTACTTAAGCCCTATTTTCCCAGAGTGACATGTCTACAAGTTAAATTTTCAAGTTCGAGGTTCAATGAACACTTCCAACAAAAATCTTATCGTTCCACAAAATGGGCTGTGATATGAAAGACAATGGATAAGTAGAAAGAGTTGGGCCTGACACCAGTATAAGTGGCTAACCAGTTAGTGAACTCTTTTATTGACCTTTACCTGTTTGCTCAGTTGCAATAGCATAGTCACTTGCATCCAATCAGATAGTTTGAATCATGTGTTAATAAATAAGATAGTCCTTGGGACAGGTCTCTAAAAATTGTAGTGTAGTGTAGGAAAAAATAGTAAGGTGATATCATTGTTAACATTCATCTTGGCGCATAAATTAAATGGAAATAAGTTACATATGGAAAAATAAAATTCATGAGCTTCCAGAGAGTGAAAAGTGAAACAGGCCAGAGAGTGAACAACGTACCGGACGGAGGACAAGGGCACTCAACTCCACAGGGACAAAGTCCCTCACTTGGGACCTTCCAGACTTTGCCCTACTGTGGGTCTCCTCTGGTTGTTTTTCCGATCCTTTTAAAAAGGCAGCCAAGTGACAAAAGAATCTAAATAAGGTGATTTTAAGTACAAGTATTCCATCTCTTCTTATGAAATCAACCATACCACTAAAACACCTTTTTAGAATCACATTTTTCATTAAACTTTCTTCAATTAGAATTCCTTTACTTCACCTATTTTACCCTGTTAAAACCTTTGATACACCTTTTTTTTACCATTTCTTTGAAAACTTTTCTCCAACAAGAATGTACAAACATTTTACTTCAAGCAAAGATTACAGTTGTTGGCAAACTGACTTTTAGTCCTGACAAACACCTGACACCTGTCACCCCCCGCAATAAATCCATGAAAGTACCTGGCCTCTGAATAATGCATTTGGTCTGCTCTATAATATTGTCCCAAGTAATTCAATGTCAAAGAACTTGGCAAAAAATTTCTGGCAACTTTTAAATAAAAAAGATTTAAGCCTTTGATCAATAAAAAAAATCCTCTCTCCTTTATAGCAAAGATTATCACTTCTGAACACATTTCTATCAAGTCAACAACACTCCAGGTCACTACTTTGATTTTAGGCTATTGTCCAGATTGCAGACTCTTGCTTATAAAAGACAAAAACATCTCCCACGTCAGAAATTTTGGATCTTAGAAGGTTTCAAGGCTTATCCTTCCTGAATGTCAACAGGGCTACCACAATTCAATCATGAACATTTTCACTTTCATTTTATAGAAGTCTGATTTTACTCACTGGCAATTCTCAAAGAACAATTAAAATACTCATTTCTTTTACCTGGTTAAAGAAATCTAATGGAACTTTCATACTTGATTTTTAATAATTTCTACTATAGGTAGCTATTTCAACGAAAGATATAAAAAAAGAACACTATAGTTTAGAATAAAAAAGATGAATATTTGCTACTCCAAATCTAATAAAGTTAATGTGTTTTCCAGGGTCAGAATATAGTCAGAAATAAGGTTGTTTATTTTTGAAAAATCCTGACTATTCACTTACCTTTGTTTGATCCCATAGGGCAAGACAGACTTAAAATGATTATTTTTAAAAATGTGCTATGGAAATGTCGACTTGAACTGATAATATAAAGCTTCCTCGGCATTCCTTTCATCTGTAACCAGGTTTTCTATGCCTTCTACACACCACAGCTCTACCTCTCAGCAACACATGTAAGAAGCACTAACTCTTGGACACCCAACAAAAAAATGGTAACAGAGTGAGACCCTTTAGGAAAGACCCCAGATAGCACTTTAATTGCCAAAATTTTATTTTAATGGAAAATTATAAATGCCATTAGCATTTTCTTTTTTGCGTTCTTAAAACACAGTATACCAAGCATTTAACATTTCTTAATGGAGTGTTCATTTGAAACAGCAAGTATTGTACTATGTTAAAATACAGTGATGCCTTCAGTGGATGTTAAAGAGGGGCCTCGTAACCCTGCATAAATTGTGAGGTTTTATTATTATTATTATTCCCTTTGGAGGTATTTTCCAATGTGTCTGTCTCCTCCTTTGCTGTCAGTATATTGGGTACCACTTCTCCCAGGCATCAGCATGCCGCCCTTACCCACACCTCTCCTCCTTGCTCCTGGTCTGCAGCTCCTCCTCTGCAAGGGGTGTAGATGCCAGACAATACAGTTGGGGAGATTTACGTGGAAGTGAGTGGCTCTGGACAAGGGCCTGAATTGTTCATCCATGGGTAATCTAGAGGAAATTTGCTACATCATTGCAGCTGCTCACAGCCTATTTCATTCACCTCTTGTCTCTCAGTGCTGTCTTCTTTCAGGGTTATATGGAAAAATCAAGAATGTGAAAATGCTTTCTATGACCTAATGCATGATTTTACTGTTGAAATGACAGGGAACAATAAAGTTTTGGATTTCTCAATTCTGACCAGGTAAAGCATGACTATAATAATGTCATCTTTCCTAGGCACTGAACTCTATACATTTCAAAGCATTGACAATAGGTGTATATTATCAACTTCAGTATAAAAATGTTTCAGCTTTCCAACCTTGAGGGGGAAAAAAGCAAACGAACACCATCTCTCTCCATCCTGTTTCACACACTGCTCCACCTGCTCTCACCTCCACAGCCAAGCTTCTTAAAGAAGGATTCTTAAACCATGCCTCCCTGACCTCTAATGCACGCCTTGACTGCTGAAATTCAGGTCAGCCCCCTACTTCACCCTGGAAGCTGCCCTCACCAAGATCATTAATGACTTTCTTATTTCTAAAAGTGATGGAACACCTGGAATTTATCTTATTTCTTCTTTCAGCAAAACCTGATATCGCTGACCTCTCTCTCCTCTCCTCTCCTCTCTTCATGCTTTTTCTTCCCATCTCTTTCCTCCTTCTCAGTGTCTTCAGTTGTCTATTCCTTGTTGAGGTTTTCTTTGCCATCTTCTCACTCTACATGTTCCCATGTTCCCCACATCAGTGATTTCATCCACCTGCTGTGAATGGTTCCCATTCATGAACCTGCAGCTCCAATCTCCCTTATGAGCTCCAGACTTCTATTTGTTATAGCAATATACCACAAGCACCCTAAATTCATATCCTAAACTGAATACACTATTGTCCTCTTTGAATCTGCTCCTCCTTGTTTATTTTCTATAATTGTGAATGGCACCACCAACCACTTAATTAACCAAGGAAAAATCTGGGAGTCATCCTTGATTTTCTCCCTATCCCTTACTGTCTAAACTCAAGTCCTCATAAATTATTTATTGCCAATCCTCCCCCACTATGCATTCTCTCCTTTTGCTGTACACTGAACTCTTTGTGATGCCAGCATATCCCATCTTCTTTCTTGTGTCCTTGCTTTGCACATGCAGTTTCCTCTACCAGAAGTACCTTCCCCCTTACCCACTTGTCCTTCAACACTCAGCTCAGGTGTCACCCCCTATAAAACACTTTTCTTATCCTGCCTAGGCTGGACTATGATACTTCTACTCTGAGCTTCCATATTATTTGTAGAAATCTTTACTATAGAGCCCAATATATATGTTTTGTCTATTTTCCATCTTCCCAACCAGACTGTCAACTACCAGAAAGCAGGAATCATGTCTAATTCATTCTTAGGTATCCAAAGTCTAGTGTAATTCCTGGTACATCATAGGCCCTCAGTGAATGTTTTATGGATGAATAAACAAACAAACTCTGAGTCACTTCCATTGTCCACATTTCTGTGCTTCCTGCCATCTGTTACCATCCTTTACCACCTCATTCAAATATCATTTCATTTAGGAAACCTTCCCTGATTCCCATCCCCACTCTTATTTCCCACCTCTCCCATGGTGATTAACTATTATTCAAAGTAGACAAGGAAATTTAAGTACTTACTTTTCTATTCTAATACTGTTCTATTACAGGAGGCTTGGAGGAAAGGATAATTTAATTCATCTTTTAGCTGCCTCAAAACTAGTGCTTTCCTTACCTAGGATTCTTTAGAGGAAGGCACATTCATATTTGAAAAAAACAAAAAGCAACACGCTAGCAAAAACCTCCCCCCCACCCACCAAAATGCAGCAGCAGCTCACAATAGAGCTTTCAAAAGGAGTTACAGATCTGTGTGTAGCACTGCTTATGAGCCATCACATGGCAGCGGCCGGGAAAACACACCAGCACCAAATCGAGACAAAGGGCAGAGATGAAGCCCGCTCTGTTCCTGCTGACGCTACTGAGGCCACTGCTCTCTCAGCTGGGCTAACAACAAACAGGCCTCAGCCTGCCTGCAGCCCAGCTAAACCCGTCTTCACTCGTCTGGGCATCCCAGAGCCGTAGTTCTCAACACTCGGAGGGCACCGCTGCCCTACAAACACACGTTAGCTTCAAATACCTCTCATTATCCCTTTCACCTTAAAAGTCAAACACATAACCTCCCGTTGAATTCACAACAGTAAAAATGAAATTGATATTGGAAATAATATAAACATCCAAAAAGAGGGGACTTATCACCCAATGATTACTAAACAATCAGTAAGAATGAGTTAACAGAATAGTTAGTTAACATGAAAAAAATTCACTCTCTACCATTAAGTGAAAAAGCAAGTTAACAAATCCAAATGTACAGTATGATTTCTCTCTCTCTCTCCATATCTATATACACACATACACAGTTAAATCCTATAATATAACAGTATAATATAACATAAGATAAATCTATACCAAAATGTTAAAAGCCATTAATTTCCAGGTAACTAGGTTATAGGTGATTTTTATTTTCTTACAGTTGTGTCCATGTTTTCTAAATATTCTTTAATGAACAGATATTTCTTTAATAAGAAGGAAAAACAGTTTTTAAAAAATGAAATGGCATCTCTCGATTAAACTCTATAAATCTCTAAATCTTCACAAATATATTCAATTTTCATTTATATCCTGAAGATTTAAAATAAAATTTTTTATAGGAGTCTTACTGGTTTTTACAGGAAATGATACAAGATTTTTAGAATAATGAGGTCAGCAAAGAGACATCTTAGGATGTTCAATAAAATGCTTACTTGTGAAACTAGGTTCAAAATTAAAATGATAATAAGAAATGTACTAATTTTAAAATAAATTTCTTACTAAGAAAAAGTCAGAAGGTGAAGGTTATGGCCAATTAGGGCAAAGATCACATTTTCATTATTTTCATCTATAAAATGTAGAAAATGCCAGATTAACAGTTAATGAAGTACTTACCGGATGCAACATACTTCTAAGATATGACCCACAGGCCATGGCCTCATAATTTGACCTATACATAGCCTAGATAGGATATCCCTCTTCTACTTAAATCCTGAAAATGTTATAGACAACAATAACAACCTCAAAAGAAAAGGTTCTGCACAAATACAAGTATAAATCAAAAGAAGATGAACTTCAAACCTAGAAACTTGATTAGTCCTAGAAACTTGATTAGTACTCTTTGATAGCATTTATCAACAAAAGCTATTTGGTCAAAAGTAATTTAAATGCTTAACTGCATTTTTCTAATTGGTCTAATTGACTTCACAATATTAACACAGACAGTATTAAAAATTCAGGCAAACCACGGAAAGAAACAAAAAGGAATAGAACTTGTTACAGAATTATTTCAGAAAGTTCCATGTTATCAACGTATTAGATTCTATATCTTCACATTAATGAAGGCGATAATTGGGAAGATTCTTTTTTTTAATTTATTTAGCAGGTATTCATTAAGCATTTGCTATGGCACAGCATGTATTAATCTAGGTTTTCAACCAAAGAAGCAACTCTCCACAGCATTTTCCTCGCTTAAAATCAAAAGACTGACAAGAGATAGACATGATTATTCACTACTGTCAAATCCCTGACACCTGTTCTACTCATTAAAGGTCTATCCTTGACATTTATGGAGTACGATAATAGCTAAAGTGTTTAAGAATAATCCACTTCAAATAAAAATGGATCAGGAAAAAAATATGTAAAATATTCTAATTAGAGAAAAGTACATAGTATAAATTTTAAATTAGACATTTGGAAGAAGCAAAACAAATCCTACCTGATGAAAACTTTGCTTGGTTGTTCATTTTTAATGTCCTGATTTGGCAAAATAAAAAGGTGGCAACTCTACATTCATTGCTATTTTTTAAAAACTGATCCATGAAATTCAGCAGTCTGGGAGCCACTGGTTCCAAGAGCATTTTAGCCACTCAGAAGGTGGTTGAGCTATTTGGAATATTTGGAATTCTGCCGCTCATACAATGTTACTCATGCAGAAGATGCTCAAAAAATATTTGTTGAATGAAGAAATGTAACCTTATTCCATGTAGATGATGAGGTTGGGGAATCACTTTAAGATGGTCCAAAAGACCTAAGACTCTAAGAAGTTTCAAATATGAAATGAGAGAAAAAGCAATACATTAAGGCACAATTAAGGGAGCAAATTTTGCCCTAAAGAGCAAAATTGTCCCACACTGCCTACAAGTTTTTAATTCATTGTTAACACTGCCTAAAATTCTAATATTGGGTAGGATATATTTGAATTAATATGTACTCTTCTTTGAAAATATAAATAATTTGAACTGGGCATGACGGCTCATGCCTGTAATCCTAGCACTTTGAGAAGTCAAGGTGGGACCATTGCTTGAGGCCAGGAGTTCAAGGCTACAGTGAACTATGATGGTGCCACTGCATTCCAGCCTGGGTGACACAGTAAATCTCTAAAAAAAATAAGATTAAGTCAATCAATAAATGAATAGGACAGGATTAAGGAATGTAACCATTTAATACGACTTTTATCAGAAAAATTGTAGGGGTTTTGTCATAGTGTTTACTAAGCATGTAAAATATAACCATATAGTTAAGATTGTGAGATATCTTTATGATAATTTAATACTTAATCAAAAGTTTTAGCTCTTTCATGTACCTGCATGCAAATAATACATTGGCTTACGTTTCAATTATATTAGATTGAATCACCCAAAATTGCTGGATTTTTTTGGTCAAAAAACAATCAAATATTAAATACTTTTTAAAAGTTTGGGTTATATGTTACTGTAATAGTAAATACACGACACCATGTATTGTTAAAACCCATAAAACTTTACAGGCACAAAGAGCGAACCTTAATGTATGCAATTTGAACAAAAATAATTAAGGGCACCAGAGGATCCCAGAATGGAATGCAGAATGTGACAAAACAAAACAATCTAACCATCACAAATGTATGAAACAACCTCAGTGAAGGGGCAAGGCAAGGGAATGGAGTGCTGACCTCAGTAACTTCGGAAATGAGTGGAGCCTGCAAGAATAAAGGCAAGAGGAACTGCACATAACCACTGCACTCCACTTGATAAAGCTGTTTCCCCTGGGGGTACAAGTTTAACAATTCTGATACTGTTATACATGTATACTGGAATGAACAATTAAGTGGATGGATGAGGGCCAAGTTTCTCACTGTTAGCATGGGAAGTGACAGGTAAGCAAGTGGAGGAGGCTAGAATTATCCATGTGGTAATGGATTAGAGTTGGAGATAACAGTATGAACTCATGTTTAGCTTAACATAGATACAGATGATTACATACAGAAATAATATACATGGGTTAGTATACACATATATATCTCCTTGCTCTGTCAGCTGAGAGGGCCTAGAAGCAACTACATCCCAGTAGCAATGAGTACACCTAGTGCCCAGATCTTGGTTTCTAATATCATTTCCAAAAACAGAAGCCAGGGCTCCTTGGAAAAATAGCTGATTCTAGAACTAGGAAAGCAAATATAAAAGATGATCCTAGAGCATTTTGTAGTGACAGAAAGTTAGGAGGTGCTCAAAACACATACACACACACACACACAAAATGATGGGAGTTTATCAAAGGGACACAGGAGCCAACTGAAAGAGCTCCCAAGGAAACAGTTTGAGCAAAAAAATAAATAAAGTAGCATTGTATTTGAGAAATAAAAATAAAATTCTAAGCCCCCCAACTGACTGAATGGACCCCCTCTTGGCCAAGGGGAACCCAGAGAAACTTTAAAAGCTGGATGACTGGATGGGAAGTCGGACACATCTCGTTTTACCCACTCCCTCGTTAACCACCATTAGGCTTTCTTCCCTAGAGGCTAAACAGAAACCAGCCCTTTGGGAAGACTTGCTCCACTGCTGATTTCAACCAACCACCTAACGCTGTTCCTCTTCCTTTGTGGTTTAGACACAACTGACCAGCATTCTTTCCTGATAAGAGACCACTGACCATGCAGTGATTCTGGCCAGTCTACAGAGGATGCACAGTGATGATTTTTGTGTCCTCTGCTTCACCTTTAGTTGTCAGAGGGCCAAAAACTCCATCCTCGGATCATACTAATGCCGCCATTTTTTGTACATGGGACCCATGAAGCAGCAAGAAGCTCAGTTGTGTATGTGCATGTTTATCCTTTCATAAATATTCATGATTCCTATAGCTTATTAAATATGTATATTCAGCCACCCCACTCAGCATAAATTCCTGTTCCCTTTACCACTCCCTCAAAGTGCTTGCTCTCTGCTTCTGACTGAGGCTAGGGCAAGATGGCTGCCTACAGGCTGCAGCCCTTTATGAGAAATAAAGGTCTCCTTTCCAAATTTATGAACCTCCTCATTCTTGAGTTGACAAATTATTACCCAAAGTATAAAATAAATATTCATGAGTCTATACTGATATAAATAAATTATTGAAAAAATAAACAGAGAAGAATAGACAAACCACCCATGCAGATGAATGCCATATAATTTATGTAGATAATCCACTCTCAGGAGGTGGAATATAACCCCCCATTCCTTAAGTGTGGCTTGAGCACAGTGACTTCCTTCCAAAGAATACAGTATAGACAGGGAGAAACCTGACAAACACTGTGTCAGCCAGATGATGACAGGCAATATCAACAGTGATAAGTCATTGACAGTATGTACCTTTGATAGATGTGATAAAATGGTAATTTCCCTCTGTGGTCCTTCTCCCAAAAACACACAACCTTGTGAGAAGAACATCAGATAAATCGCAATTAAGAGACATTCTACAAAACACCTGACCAGTGCTCCTCAGAACTGTCAGATCATCAAAAATAGGGAAAGTCGGAGAAACTGTCACACCTAAGAAGAACCTAGAGAGACATGCAAATGAAACATAATGTGGCATTCTGGGTATGATCCTGTAATAGAAAAAGCCCAGTAGGCTAAAAACTAAGGAAATCTGAATAAAATATGGTCTTTAATCAATGAAATTGTATCAAAAATGGTTCATTAATTGCAAAAAACATACCATACTAATGTGAGATATTAAGTATAGGTGAAATCAGGTGTGGGGTATATAGGGACTCTCTGTGCTATCTTTGCAATTTTTCTGTAAATCTAAAACTGTTCTCAAAGAAAATTTTTATTCAAAAAAACAATTTGAGAAGAGCTGAGATATTTACTGCATATAATGGCTGCCAAATTTATACCTCCAGCCCCATCTCTAATGTCATAATTGGCATCATCCACCTCCTCCAGCTTTCTTATATGGGAGACGCTTAGCTCCGATGTGTTGCTCATTATGGCCTTTTCACTTTGATGCTCCTTTTTTCTTAGGTAGGTTGTGGGCCATCCTAGCACAATGTGGGTTGCAACACCATGTGAAGTCAGTTATAAGGGAAGATTTTCAGAAACCAACTATTTTAAGACCACACTTTTCAAAAATCATGTGGAGTGACTTTTAGAAACTATGTCCAGTGTTATTTTATCTTCAATCAGGATGCATGACTGTTTTCATTTTTTGCTGCCATGATTTGTCTCTAATAATTAAGACAAAAAGGATATCCTCCTAAACAGATTTATACATGCCTTCCACCCCACTCCCACATACAGAATTGCAAGTAATTATTATTACTATTCTAACATGAACTATACATGAACTATGCTACCTTTATAATTCCCAAAAGCATTTTGCAGGAGCAGTGTCCAAAAAAAAAAACCAACTTAATGATATCTTTCTCCAGTGGAAGTTGCTTATAAGTTAATTCAACTGACATCTAAAACTTCATATGAATTCTTTTACATTCAGAGAGGTAAGAGAAGCTAGTAGTCATTGTTCTAACTTTGAAATATTAATATGTTCTGTTAAATGCATATTTTAAAGTCAATTTTACACAGGAAAGTCACCAACTCAATTTTAAATAAAGTTGATTTTGTTTTATCTCTAGGAAAGCATCTGGTAGTTTTCTAGGAAAATGAACCAACTAGTCATTTTTTCTACTTGGCCAGAAATGCTACTTCTATATAAATTCACAGAATGAGTACTCTGTACAAGGATGGAGAAAGCTTTAAAAAGCTAAATCTTAAAATAAAACCAGAAAACAGATTTACTATGAATTATTTTTAGCACCCAATTAGCACTCTAATTGGTAGATGCCACACTGTTTGAGAATAGATATCTGAAGAACTATACCCAAGATCATTGTTTGATTCATTCATCCTATTGTAAATAATTAAGGATGGTTTAGAGAATAAAGGCTGGCACACTTGTAGTTTTTCTCATCTATTTTTTTCCTTATGTCCCAGTTCTCAGCAGCCAATATTACTACACATCTCCAAAATATGGCTGGTAAGTCCTAATTAGAGCAACACAAAATGAGACTTGAACTCACATCAGGACAGCTAACGACAAACACATCCAGATGCCCATGCAAGCATGGCAGCTACACTAAATACATTAACATATTAATGCTAGAAAAAAAAACTCTTAAAGCCCAATCTTTTACCTTCTACAATTATCCTTGATGAATTTTCAGTCAGTATCTACTAATATATTTCCAGTAAAGAATAGTTTTAAGGAAGCTTTTCCATCTTCCCTAATCAATGGCCTCTTCTACCTTCTATAAGGAACTTCAATTTAAAAAAAAAAAGCTCTTTCTCCTGTCTTTAACCTGTTTTTGTTTGGTTTTTTTGCCTTAACCTTTTCATAAACTTCAGCGAATTCTAAGTTTTAGCCTCCCTGACACTTCCGTGCCTAACCCTTCATATGAAGTCTCCTTCTGTCAGAGAGTGAGAGAGTAGCTAGTAGCCATTCTTCTACCTTTGGAATATGTTCTGTTAAATGAATACTATATTAAAGCCAATTCTGTTACTGGAAAATCACCAACTCCATTTTAAATAAATGGTACTCTTGTATGTTTCTTTTTAGTTACATGCCACTCCGTTGACATTTTGTATATTTTCTATATACTTTATGCTCAGGGAATTGTCTATATAAATACACTGTTTTTTAAGATAAATCACCTTGTCCATATACCTATCTCTCCTATTTAAATATTCATAATAATAAGAATTTCCTTTTTTTATTACCTACTATTCTCATGAGTCACTGTCCCTTCTAAAATATCTACTTTTTCTCTAAGTTTCTTAAAATCTACCTTTAAAAAATGATACCAACTACAACCTTGCCTTGATATTATAACTCTAACATGGTCACCTTTTCCCAGAATTCCTTAAGACCACATCACCAAGGTGTCTTTGGTAGTCATTACAAGATACAGAATTGCAATTCTTCCCACTGCTTTGTCCACTTTCAAAGAGATGACACCACTGTTGGCAAGACAAGAATGCATCAGATGCTCTGGCTTCATGTTAACTCACAACTGTACAGCACTGT
The DNA here is from genome assembly GCA_023783475.1 of Daubentonia madagascariensis. Taxonomy (NCBI): domain Eukaryota; kingdom Metazoa; phylum Chordata; class Mammalia; order Primates; family Daubentoniidae; genus Daubentonia; species Daubentonia madagascariensis. The sequence continues at coordinate 31,645,924 of JAKFHU010000978.1, forward strand.
TGTATTATCACATTTGATCCTCATAATAACCTTAGAAGTTTGGAGAGACAGATATTATCATCCCAAGGCTGAAAACAGTTAAATTATTTACTCAAGGTCAGGAGGTCAAACAAATGGAAACTGGGGCCTATTTCAGCATCTTTTCCATTATGCTGCAGAATTAGACTTCCAGCTGACATCAGGATGCTAGTTCTTATCACTATTATTTCTTATATCTATGCCAGTTTTATAATCTACATTAAGAATTCTTTTGAATGTTTCTAATAGCTGCAGAGTTTGTTCTCTGGGGAAATGACATTATTTCCCCCTTCTCTAAGTGAGGATGAATTTCATTTGACCTTGATTTTATTCCCAGCTCCACTGTCTTTTCACTATATAACCTTAAGACCTGGCTTCAAAACTTTAACATAACATTACATTTTTTTCACACTTCACAAGCAAATGATTTTTCTAATGATTTAAAAAACCAAAAATTTTTGTTACTTAGCTTCTTCTAGATTCTTAATACATAATTATAATAACAAGCTGATTTCTAACTACATGTAGCAGAATAAGAAAAAAATGAATACTAAGAAAAAAAAAGAATGCTTCAGTAGGAGATAACCAGGAACTTTTTGACCTTATGAATATTAAAATACAAGACAGGTTGCAGAGAGCATAATGGAATCAAAATCCTTTTTGACCTTCAAAAATCAGATTTAAAAAAAAAAAATCAGATTTTCTCATATGAGGTTTGTCTTAGGTATATCCTGAAGGTCCCAACCATCCCTATTGAGAAAAAAGACAATGGAAAGAAACTACATATCAGATGATGCCTTAAAATAATTTAACAATTTGGCTATAATATATTAATTAATTAAATAAATCTCAAATATTTTCTAATACTGACAGGTATGCATGCACATTTACACATATGTAGGTTGCACAAATGTGTTTATAAATTATTAAGGAAATATTAAAACACAGCAAAGATTTTTTTGAACCATGTGAAAGTATTATTTATTTAACAAAGCAAATAAAACAAAACAAAAATAAATTAAAGGTTTACTGTATTTTTAAGGTTCCCACAAATCATCGGTAAAGATCCATAAAGAATGGAATTGTTTTGCTACTTAAGATACCCTTGCAATAATAACGGCAAACCAAAGAACTTGTAAACAGGTCAAGAATTGGCTTTATAGTTTATGCATCCATGAAAACTATGGAAAACCTTTTTAATATTATACATAAAAGTTTTTTTTTTTTAAAAGGACTCTGCCCTCAGAATGTCTACTCTACCGATAAAGAACAGACACTATATCTGTATTTAGAAGTAATGGTCTCTAGTTCAGGGCTATAGTCTTGGCTTCTGATCCCAACCATTGACTACAATGTGACCTTGGACATGAGTCCTTTCACCTTAATATCCGTCCTTTCAAAATGAGGGCATTGGATTAGATGATTTCTAAAATCTTTCTGTTTCTATAATCCTGTGACTCTGTTAACAACAGCAGAAGACTTCTACTAGCCTGCATCTAATCAATTCAGATTATTTTAGATCTCCAACAGGAAAAAGGAAGCTCCTTGTCCACAACCAACAGGTAACTGGGTTTTCCCTAACGGCAATAACATCTCCAGTAATTCAAGTGCCTGATAATTCTACCTTCTCCTGCCCTTGTGTTTGATGATTATGTGTTATTATCCAACCATATCACATTAAAATATAATTTTACTAAAACCAAAGGGAAATATCTTTCTAGTAAGGGGATGTGTAATGACTCTTTCAAACATTAAACCAGAAAAAATGAAGACAACCTTGTGTGCCAACTTGCAAAAAAATTGGCTTTAAGAGAGCTGTGTGCATCTGAAGTAATGTTTATAGTGTAGTCATTAATCAAATGCCTTGTAAATGAAATTACTAGACAGACATTCACTACTCATGACTTCTTAGCCTAATCCTCAGGTTATAAAGATGAAAACTTGTATTTTTTTCCCTTTCTTATTTCAAATTCAAGCCATAGCCTGGAAAAAATAAGCTTTGATTCTAACTCTTCTGTTATGGACTCCCATAAAATTCCAAAATTCCTGAAAGCATAATGTAAAGAAAGGTAAAGGTAATTTTTTGGGCAAGTAGCAACTGACCATGGGAATTCTTTAAAAAAAAAAAAGGGGGGGGTGGATGGAGAAAAGAAAGGCATCATTAAAATTTGTTTTAGGCACAGTAACATCAGTACCCCTCAGTTGTTTCTTATATCTGCTTTGCCCTCAAACTTTGCATTTCTGACTCTTCTTAAAACCATTTTAAATGCCTCATTATTAACCTTTATTATCATCCCCTCTATTATATACCCATTAAATTGCCATCTGATTTATAGACAAACACTAAAGTCACATGCACTTGGCACTGACTGGATTTACTATCTGTGGCACTCTATAGGTAGATCACTTAGACCACAAATAAAAGACACTACTACTGATGGAGGAAAAGTACCTTAACAACTTGACAGGTTTCTTTTAAAAGAGAGATTACAACCTCACACTGCCATATACTAATAAGAACCAACATTTCACTTTATAATCACACAAAAGAGGCACCAAATGCATTTGCTGCCCTGAAATGTAAATTAAATACCTATTTAGTAGTTAGTAGCTCATTATATTCCACAAGCCATTCTTATTTTAGCAAAACTCCCAGAATTCAATTTGAGACAAGTCTGGCTATTGCTTCCCTGAAGATTTCACTACTGTCAATGGCCTTGTGAGATCCCTGATCAGGCTACCTTCAACCTTGGCAGTCAGGGCAAAGTGCCCCTAGCCTACGGCCTGTCGACATCTCATCCCACTCCGAGTTCCATTTCGCACCCTCAGGGGTCTCCAGAGCAAAGTTATAGGCACCTCAACCCAAAGTCCAAGATCTCGCCACTCCCTAACACCCACTGTGCAAACAGCTACCAGTTGGACACCACTTGAGCCTAGAAGGTTGCACACTGGTGGAGTCTGCCTTTAGGAGAAAAGCAAAGAGGTTCACACAGGTCCTGAAAACAGTTTGAGGCCATTTAGGCAGAGAATTTTGGGGTCCCAGTTACCTGGAACATGGTTTAGAAGGAAGGACAGTTTGAGCTCTAGGTGGGCACATCTCTGGCCCCTGTCTCATCCTTGACCCCCTCAATACCTAGACACATGAGAAAGAGTGAAGCCAGAGGAAAGACAGAGTAAGGCCCTCTAAAATTTGAGGGCTAGGACAAAGGCCCCCATTGCCTAGGTTTAAGGAAGATACTATTCCTAGTTATTTGAAATTTCAAGGAATTCTTTAGAGGCCTTGACTCTGAAGATACGGGGCCCAGGCTGGAACACGGCTGTATGCTCTCTATTTATTCACAGAATAAAACCAGATTAAAATAAACATCAGGGGCATCCTTTGAAATAAAAATGAAGGCATAACATAACAGTAGAAGTATATGTGTTTTGCATAGGAGACAAAAAAAGGCTATTAGGATTCTATAAAACAAGCTCCAGATTCTTTTTTACCAAGTGTCACACCCACCTTCTCTCCATAGATTTTCTTCATCAGGAGCCAGCAACAGAGTCTCTTGGAAGTCAGCACACGAGAACATTGCCCTAATGCCCTCCCTATGCCCTGGAGATTACCCAAGTTTGGGGGGATGCTAAAAGGCTCAGGTAATTGTGCAGATTAAATCAACATTTCCCAAGCACCTACAACTTGTGCCAAACACTGTGAGAAGAGTTAGAGATAGAAAGATGGGTAAGATGTAAGGAACGTGTAGATCGATTGCAGCAACGGCCCTATTTGTTCACACATCCTTGTATCTATACCCTTTGAAAGTGCCCTCCCACAGTGACTCTGGGCTTGGCCATATGACTTCCTCTTAATAATGGGACAGATGCAAATATATCAGAAACATAAATTTGAAAAGTTCTTGCAAATTAGAAGATTTGCCCTCAAGATGCTCTTGAGAACACTGTTGACATCACATGAACAAGTCTGAGCTCACCTGTTGAAGGATAGGAGACCATAAGAGAATAACTGAGGTACCCCAGTCATGAATCAGCCAGCCCCCAGCTGACCCAGCAGCCATCCATATGAATGAGTCCCAGCAGAAATCAGCTGAACCCTGTTGAGCTCAGACCAAACTGCTGAATCCACAGAATCACAAGCTAAATTAATGGCTGTTATTCTAAGCCACTAAGTTTTGGGGTGGTTTATTGCAGGGCAAATGGATCTAACAGATATGAAACTCAAAGCCTTATAGGGAAGCCAGACTTGTATACAATCAATTGTAATACAGTATAAGGGCTATAATAGAACTAAGGACAAAATATATGGATAACTTAGAGAAGAGGGTGATTAACCCTGCTAGGTCCAGCACGGAGAATGGACAGGAGTGTCCGAAAAAATATCATACGGAAGATAATGCATATTCTTTATTCTGATAAAAAGAACCACTTCAGGAGGCAACAGACTTAACCAACCTCCGCTTCTTCCATCATTGATACAAATCTCCAGAGGGAATACCAGAACCAAATCAGAATCCATGGGCTGCTGTGTTCACTAGGAAACTATGGGATATTCCTTCAACTAGAAGCTCTGTCTCCCAGAGAAGTTTCGTCAGGACTGAAACCAGACAAGACTTTGAAGATGCAGCCAAGTTGAACATCTGTTTAACTCAGCTGCATTCAGCTTTCTGTGATCTCCCAGCAGTCAGACTGAGAAAATGACAATACACTGTCACTACAGATTGTGTGACAAGCACACCAAGCAGACAGATACATCGGGGGAAAGCAAGCCTTGTGTAGAGAGATGTCCCAACAGCCAGGCTGGGAAATATTCTGCACTTTGTGCGCACTGAGACTTTCATTACTGGTTTATGATTAAGTCTACCGTGAAAAGACTTTTGTTTAATATAAATGTACTTAAGTAATTTTAAGGAAAAAAGGAATCAAAGTGCAATTTATAGGTTAAAGGTATTCATGCTTACAGTGTTATTTCTAGTAGAAAAATAGAAACAATTTAAATGTCCAACAAGAAGAGAACATTTAGATATATGATAGTGTAACTATAATAAGGAATATTAGGGAGCTACAAAAAATATGCTTTCAAAGAGCGTTTAATGAGATGTGGAAATTCTCATAAAATAATATACAAAAATTGCATATACAGAAGATCCCAATTATGTAGAAAAATATATTCATAGGAAAAATGTCTGAATGTCAACAGTATCCTTGGGCAGCAAGATCAAGGGTGAATTTTTTCTACTTAACATATTTCCACATCTTTCAAATTAAAATATAAGGTTATTGATAAAAACCAAAGTTAAGGATTAGTCTATAAAACAAGTGGTCTACACTCTTCAAAAAATATCAATGTCATGAAAGAAAATGAAAGGCTAGGAAATTATTCCAGATTAAAGATTAAAAAGGCATGACAACTAAATGTAATATGTAATCTTGACTTCCTTGGCCAAGAGGAAATATGCTCAAAAGAATATTATTGGGACAAGAGGCAAATTTTGAATATGGACTGTATATCTATGTGGCTATATAAAAGAATGCCCTTGTTCTTAGGAAATACATGCTAAAATGTTTAGGAGTAAAAGAGTATGGTATCAACCACTAACTCTCAAATGGTACATATGTGTGTATGTTTGTGTGTGCATGTGTATAGAGAGAGAGACAGAGACACAGAGACAGAGACAAAGACAGAGTGAAATAAACGAAATGTGGCACAGCATTAACAATTGCTATGCAAGAGTTTTTTAAAACAATTCTTGCAACTCTTCTCCAAGTTTAAAATTATCTTAAAATAAAGTAAAAAATACTAATTTTAGATCTGGGAAAAAATCCATTTCAAAGAGAAAAATCTTTGATAATTGTAAATTTACTATTTTAAAGGAAATTCTAAGAAGATTTAGTTCCTAAAATGTTATGCAATATTTTCATTCCAATTAACAAAACCCTCTCCTTGAGGAAATTGAGGTAAGAGAGGGACAAACCCCTTCATTAATCCTGTTGCTCTGCTATTGGACGTCTTTGCTGAAGCTGGACTGTCTCCCACTCAGTGCCCGCAGGAGGCCAAAGGTGCTTGGCAGCACATCAAAGTCAGGCACTCTGGTGCCAGCATTTGCATATCTATACTGCATGGAGAATTCTGCCATTTCAGCAGAATACTCAGAATTATATTTTACCCCCACCTTCATCCTGACTGTCCAGCTCTCAGACCCTGACTCTATGGTGCTGCTTGTGGCTCAGCCTGGCTCTCTGCCTGGATTCTCCTATTATCTCATCTGAGAATTTCCCACTCCTATAAATTTTCCCAAATGTGACTGATAACCATACTTTTCAGGCCCTCATTGTCCATTTCCTTAAATTTTAAGTTCCTGAAAGAAGGGGAAATACCTTAAGTATATTCTTCATTATATTTAATGCATATTAAATATCATGATCACAAAATTAAAGAATTTTAACTGTATCCTTAAAAGACTACATCATTAAGAATTAATTCTATCTTATCTATGAATGGTAATTTGTTGTTGATTTTATATCTCAGTGGACTAAATAAATGTTTTATATGGAATTAATTGAAAAGGTAAATAGATCAATATAATGTGAATGCAACTTTATTATTATACAATTATTAAGAAAAGTCACAGGATGGTATCACAGCTGCCCTCAATAAAATAAATAATTATGATTATGCCCTGAGACTTGGGTAGGTACCAGTGAAGTAAATTACATTCACAACCAAAATATACTTCTCAATAAATTATCCACAGAATAATTCTAGTCTATCCCAGATACCTACTCAAATTTAGCAGAGAAATAAAAGACACATAGGTTTTTTTGTTTTTTGTTTTTTCACTTTACTATTAATTCTGCCTAAGTATTTTGGCTACAACTCCTGGTTGATAAAACTGCCGGAAGAAATTTTTGGTAATTATTTTCATATAATACAAGTATAATACAAGAGTTGCTCACTAGATTAAAATTTTTTAAATATAAATAAACCAAAAAGATCAAATCTAATTCTAATTCTACCACCTGGCAATAATCAGTGTTAATATTTTATCTTAGACCTTCCTAGATAAAAAATGTTGTCATACTCTACTTATTGTTTTGCAACTAACCTGGGGTTAGACTAGTTGTCCTGACAGTTGCAAGGAAAATTCACTTCATAGAGCATTCAAGAGTATGCTATTGAACCTTTAAAGACTCTTTAAATTCATTATTTACTCAACTAACATTTATGCTCCATTTGTTCTACTTAATGTTCGCTGTGCCAAAAAATAATCTCAATTAAATGCACTGGTATAATCACCAGTGGGGAAAGTTTAATTTTAAAAGATAGCCAAGTTCTAAAGAGAAGACATATGGGATTCAAACTATAAGTACACAGAGATACCTCAACTATTTTATTCCACTTGGCACATCTAACTATGTAAGGACTGATTACTAGATGCTCTTCTGGAGACTTAGATAATATAAACAAAAAAATCTATTCTAAAAATCTACTTGGAGACCTAAATGTAACATATAAGACCTAAATGTAATATATCTGAAAATCATTTTCTTCACTTAATCAGCCAAATGCTAAGTGTATTTTCTAGCCATCACAGGAAATAACACAAGAACATCTGTGGCTGATACAGCACACTGGCTAGCTCAACTTCTGTTCCAGTCTCCTTATTGGCCTTCCTGTACTGCAGAGGCTAGAACACTAAAATCTTCATTTCCCAGACTCCCTTGTAACTAGCATTCTTGATGTAATTTAGGCTTCACCATTAGAGGCACTTCCATAGGACTTGAATTCAGAGTCAAGGTAAGTAGGAGGGAAGCAGCACTCAAGGTGTCATCTTGCTGGTGCAGATCTAGCAGGCAGCAGACAGCCCTGAAGCTAACAGTGCTGGCATCAGTCTGATCCCTGAATCACAGCTAAGGTAGAGCATTCCAAAAGACAACAGTTGCTTTGTGACTCCTGGTTGTGGCTAAGGTGGTGTGACCTTGAAAACAGCAGTTGGCATACAGACTTCCTGAGTCCCCAGCTTCCTAAGAGTAACAAAGGAAGCAGTTCCCTTGGCAGTCAGGTCTGCGGTGTCTTTCTGGGAGCCGTTCTCGGAGGCCCAGCCTAGAGTCTCATCCTCCAGCCCTTCCAATGATTAGATTAGTAAACACGTAATTCCTTACGGCTTATGCTTTTATTTTTATTGTTCTATTTTTTCTTAAATAGTTAGAACAGTTTCTATTACCCGCAACTGACCCCTGAGTGATAAAGTATTAAGACAATTACTTGAAAACATTCAACTGTCTGAATACTTTCATGCTTTCAAATATTTAAAATAACCTAAAGTACTACAGATTTTCAGTAGACAGCATTGACTAAAGTACATCATATAATTCTCAGTTATTTTCTCTGAGCAGGAACAAAAAGAACCCTAGATTTTTAAAACACAGTTACTCAATATATTAAAGCATTTTTCACTCAAACTCATGATCACTGAAAACTATAGCAAAGGAAGCCATTCTAACTACTTCCAACCCTTGTTTCTTTGAACATCTAAAACAGCACCCTTCATATGGCAGATCCTGAATATATGTTAGCTGGACTGAGTATGGGCAGAATAACATAGATGATTCAAACCAGTGCCTAAGCCAAAAGTATATTATTTTTGATTTGGGAGCAGCAGATTGAATTATGAGGATGTTGCATAAAATCAAATGCACTAGCATAAAGTCCATTTACCTTATTACACAGCTACATACACTCTCACAAAAAAGATGAGGAGCTCCGTATTGGGATTTTAGGAAACTTCTAAAAAAGTTAGAACAACATAATATTTTCCTGCAATGACAGAGGATCTAAACAGATGGATAATTTCCTCAGCATGTTTCTATTTTTTCATATATTTGGGGTTTTTTAAATTTTTTTATTTAAAAAAAAAGAAAACTTGACCTTAAAGGTCAGAAACACAGTCATTAAGGTAGATGGAATCTGCCTGATGAAGGTCCCAACAGTACCCAAGTATCTCTAGGGATTAATACAATACTCTTATTCCGTAAGAGTACTAATGATATACCTTTTCATGTAAAAATATGATATAAAGGAAAACAAAGCCATGGTCACCTGGCTCTTGCCTGGATGGTGAATGGAACATTCTGGGTTCACACCTTTGCAGAAAAGCAATGGAATAGGACTTGCTTTATCTCTGTCAGTTAACACAAGTCTCTCCAATTCATGGGGGAAACAGAAGTAGTTCAGCAGATCTTTCTACAGAAACATGTTTGGTATCTGAGAGAAGTCAGCTTCAACTACAAGCATTTTTCATTAATAAATTCCCACAGTCCTAAGAGGGAAAAAGTCAATTTCCCAACAGATCTGAGTTTTTCCCAACTCCCAAAAAATTTTTTAAAAATTTAAATTAATTATTTCCTGATTTTTCAATTTGTGCAAAGCACTTTGTTAATTGCCGTGGAAAGGCAATCCACAACAACAGGAAACAAGGTCCCTGTCTCCAGGGAGTGATGACCGAGAGGGAGAAGGGATCTCACATCTTTCATTTTCAATCTATGTTTAAAAAAGTTCATTAAAGCTTCTGCAAACTCTTAGTCATTCTCGTTTTGGGGAGTTGTTGGACATCTTATCCTTAATATCTACCTTTCATTCTTCTTAGTAATTCCATGGCTCATATTTTTAAATGAAAAATTTATATTTAAATTCTCTCAGAACCTTATTAGTCAGCCAAAGATAGCATGATGTGCCACAGTGGTGCTGAGAATCGCCGTCCTAAGTACTACAGAAATTCTAAACGAGTCAATGAAACAATACAGCTTATAACAACTGCAGATCCTCACAAAGGAACATCCACTCTGACTCGCAGCCTGTTCATAAGCAGACACCCGGCCTGAAACTTAACCATGATTCAAACCTTGCCAATATGAATGAGGCAATTCACATCTTGTGAATTTGAATTCTTCTGTGCAATAGCTAAAGGTCAAGGAATTGGGTTAATGAGAACATGCCACTAGGGTGGCAATGGAGCAGGGAGTAGAGAAAAATTAAAGCCAGAGACTTTTTTTTATTCTCCACTGCAAGTGACAAAGTCATGACAATAATGCTACAGGCAATATAGCCCCATTCTTGATTTTTTTTTAGGAATTTGATTACTTAGTTTATAGATTATCTATATCCTTTAGCACTTTTTGCTTTTAGCATCATTTTTTTAACTATTTCACTGGTAAGTAGCAACTCTATATGGGATAGAAATGGAAAGGAGTTTGAAGTGAAACTCAAGGTAGCCCAATTTCACTACTTGGCAATAAGTTCAGCAAAAAAAGATTTATTGTGGAGAAAAGATCAAAATGAATGGAGTCCTTAACTTAGGTAAATTCAACTTATGAACAGGCAGATTTATAAAACACTTAAATGAGAGGTTAATTAGAATTTTTTGTTTTAAAATAGTATTTGCTTTATAAAATTATTCCATTTAGGAATATGTTTAATAGACACAAAATCCTCGGGTTTAAAATATTCTTTAACTTACCAAAATTGGTTTTACATACAGTGTTTCAAAAATATACCTTAAGAAAAGCTTACTTATGTTATGGGGGATGGAAGGGTGGCTAAAATTATAGTTATTTTAATTTATTTCTATGGTTTCAGAACCTATCCTAAAGTAAAGCAAAGTTCTGTGATTTAGGTTTTCAACATTAACTTTTTCCAATTTCATACTAGATTCTTCTTTACATCATTTAAGTTTGTAAATGGAAAAAGTAATGTGGGTCCACAGAAAGATGAAAAAACAATCTTACTTTCCAAAACCATAAAACAGAAAACAAGTATTACATATGTTCAGATTCTCAATATGCCAGAATTAGAAGGATATTTCTGTAACTTAGCTAATAACCTGGAACAACATTAACCTTCTAAATGAAGCTCTTGAAAAGATAAAAAGAAACACCCCAACAGCAAAAATATTTCAACATAAAGCCACAAGTATTTCAACTTGGAACTACCATTACAACATATGAATAACAATCTTTCATCCAAAGGTTTTTATTTTTATTTGTTTTTATTTGGATATGTTCAAGTTTATATAAAAGAAGGCCAAATAGTGTCATAAATCCACATGTACCTATATCCCACTTCAACAATTATCAGCCCATGGGCAGTCTTGATCCATCTAACTCTCTCACCACTCCATGTTCCATTCTCCAACCAGATTATTTTCAAACAAATGCCAGACATCACATCATTTCATCAGTAAAGATGTAAGTATATATCTTTAAAAGAAAAGGACTCTTTTTTAGACTTGCTGGGGTACTTATTTGTATATCTATTTAATAAACACTCTCCTAAGAGCTTCACAAATAGCAACTCACTTAATCCTCAAAAGAATTATATAAGGTAGGTACTATTATTCTTATCATTTCACAGATGAGGAAACTAAAGTAACTTGTCCAAGGCTGGCCAGCTAGTAAGTGGCAAGGCAAGATCTGAACCCAGGTATTCAAGCTCAGATCAATGCTTCTAAATAGTACAGTATACTATACTGCCAGTAAATATTTGGTTTACTCCTTCAGAGGTTAAACATAGCTTATATAAGCATCATTTTTACATCCTATATTCTAATTTGTCTTAAAAAGAGAGAGTCCCTCAACCAAGAAGAAAAGGTACAATTGCACACTTATTTTAATGAAATAATACTGGCTTTTTAAGTAGCTTTAGTACACACAATTCAGACAAAGCAATAATGAACTCTAGAAGTGGCTGTTAAGTACAAGAGTAGCAAGTCATCCAGTGTCACTAATCATACATGTGCATTTGCCAAGTAATGAACTATTTGAATATTGTATTTTGACAATAAAAGCACAGTGGTTTCAAATGTTTTTAAAAATCTAATTTCATCAACTCTGCTACTGCATACCTTCTCACTGCAACATCTAAACCTAAGAACTATTATAGACACCACTAATACATTGACTTATTTTGACTTGTACAAATGTCACAATTAATTTAATCTTAAGAAATACTTAACTATAAAAGCTGATCTTCAGTAAAGCAGACAAAAACATACACTGGGGAAAGGACACACTATTCAATAAATGGTGCTGGGAAAATTGGATAGCCATATGCAGAAGAATGAAACTGAGTCCATATCCCTCCCCATATACAAAAATTAACTCAAGGTGGATTAAAGACTTAAATGTAAGATCTAAAACAATAAAAATCCTAGAGGAAAACCTAGGAAAAACTCTCTGGATATTGGCCTAGGCAAAGAATTTATGACTAAGACCCCAAAAGCAAATGCAATAAAAACAAAAATAAGCTGGGCATGTTGGCTCACACCTATACTTCCAGCACCTTGGGAGGCCAAAGCAGGAAGATCACTTGAGGCCAGCAGTTCAAGACCAGCCTAGGCAACACAGTAAGACTCCATCTGTACAAAAATAAAATTTAAAAATTAGCTGGGCACAATGACATGTGCTTATAGTCCCAGCTACTCAGGAGGCTGAGGCAGGAGGATCGCTTGAGCTCAGGAGTTCGAGGCTGCAGTAAGCTATGATTGTGCCACTGCACTCTAGCCTGGGCAATAGAGTAAGACCTTGTTCACAAAAAAAAAAAAGACAAATGGGACTCAATTAAACTAAAAAGCTTCTGCACAGTAAAAGAAAAAATCAAAAGAGTAAATAGGCAACCTAAAAAAGGGAGAAAATATTTGCAAACTATGTGTCCAGCAAAGGACACAGATTCCAGAATCTACAAGGAACTCAAACAACTCAGCAAGAAAAAAACAATCCCATTAAAAAGTGGGCAAATGACATGAATAGGTATTTTTCAAAAGAAGATATACAAATGGCCAAGAAACATATGAAAAATGCTCAACATCACTAATCATCAGGGAAATGCAAAGTGAAATCACAATGAGATTCCATCATACTCCACTTAGAATGGCCATTACTAAAAAGTCAAAAAACAATAAATGTTGGTGCAGTGTGGTGAAAAGGAAATATTTATACACTGTTGGTGGGAATGTAAATTAGTACAACCTGTATGGAGATTTCTCAAAGAACTAAAAGTAGGTCTACCACTTGATCTTGCAATCCCACTACTGGGTATCTACCCAGAGGAAAAGAAATCATTATATCAAAAAGATATCTGCACTTGTATGTTTATCACAGCACAATTCACAATCGAAAAGATATTGAATCAACCTAAGTGCCCATCAACTGACAAATGGATAAAGACAATGTGATACATACACATATATACACACACACGCACACCATGGAGTGCTACTCAGCAGTAAGAAAGAATAAAATCATGTCTTTTGCAGCAACTTGGATAGAACTGGAGGCCATTGTCCTAAGTGAAGTAACTCAAGAACAGAAAAATAAATGCCACATGTTCTCACTTATAAGTGGAAAGTAAACTATGGCTACACAAGGGCACACAGACTAATATAATGGACATTGGAGACTCACAAGGGGGATGAGGGATGAAAAAGCACCTGTGGGGTACAATGTACACTACTCGGGTGATGGGTACACCAAAAGCCCAGACTCTACAATACAATATATACATGTATCAAAATTCAACTTGTATCCCCTAAATCTATTAAAATTTTAAAAAATCTTTTACTATAAAACTGCCGTTTTCCCCAATTCTTTCAAATAATTAAGAGATTAATTAAACTAAATCACTAAAATATGCATATGTGCATATATATATACATATTGACATATGTTTATATTTAGATGCATGTACATATATTAGTGGCATCCAATTTTAATATCTGAAAACATAGATATCTGAAATATATATATGTTTGTATATATATGTAGATGTGACATCCAACTTTAAAATATAGAAAAACTACCATCTGATTAGGAAATGAAAAAACTTAGCTCACATTACAATAAATTTTCAAATGTGTTCCAGGAAAAGAATTGTTTATCATTTACTAAGTAATGTACTTTAATAGATAGTTCAGCTGTAGCAAGAGACCTTCTCACATTCCTTTCCTGTGTTCAAGTGACACTCAGAAGAAAAATAGAAACATTCTTACTTTCGAAACCACCCACACTAATAATGTTGTATAATGAAAGACTCAAGGTAAATGTGTCTCTGGTTTGGATTAGAGCTAAATCCATCAGCAAGTAAAGGAAATCACTCCTAAGAAAAGATTTGATAATATCATTAGAAATGGTTATTTTATTGTCATTGAGGGAAAAGATAACATTATTTTCTTACTTTTTGGAGAAATGAAAAGAAAAAGCATATTTTTTTTTACCTTTTAAGGCTAAGAACATCAGGCATATTCACCATAATAATTCATCTTGCCATTTGCAGTGCCAACTCTTGAGTAAGGAGCTGAGACACAATTAACGCTGTCGCCTTTCTCAAGTCCTTGCTCAAATCTCACCTCTTCCTCCCCAGATGTGCCTGATCCCCCTTGCCCTGCTTTTCTTTTTCTTTGGTCCACAGCCCTAATCATCTTGTAATCAACCACATAATTTACTTACTTATTATGTGTATTGTTTATCCATCTCCCCAGTTAGAATGTGAGTTCCTCAAGGGCAGGAATCTTTGTTTGCTTTATGCACTTTGTTCTCTAGCTGTGAGAATAGTGCCTGACACATAGTAGATGTTCAATAAATACCTGCTGAATCTGGCATTTTAAATAATCTTATATATTTTTAAACAACGCTTTAAATAATAGTAATACTTTATAGCTAACGTTTATAAAGAGGGAGCACCTACCACAGGACAGGTATCACGCTGTGCCCTTCAAATCCATTAAAGAAATTCATAAACCCCCTGGGAAATACAGACCATTTTACTAATGAGAAGTGAGTCACTTATAGAGATCAGGTAACTTCACACCAAGTGAAGCTCATGCAAGTTCTCTTCACCTTGTATGATTCGCCTTGCCTTCTTAAGGGACTGACACCATTATACCTTCCAAATATTTAAACCCATCTGATAACTACAACAATGGAATGTAAGTTAACAAGAGTGATCAAGTGTCTTCACAAATAATGTCAAACACAAGACTCAGACCCCAAGAGTAATGATAGGAGGATTCTGCTCCTCCCTCAATCTCAATAACAACAAAAGAATAATAATTTCTGTGACACTTTACAGTTTATAACATGCTTTTACAAATCATTATCAAATTTATAAATTATTACCAAATTTGATCTAAACTACTTAAAAATACATCTGTGATCTTGCTCTTCAACTGACTCCAAAAAGAGAAAGAACATCTTGTCCAAATTGGACCTGAATGAGAAACAGATCTTCAGAAAGAGGGATCTCCTGAATGGAAATTTCTATAACTTCCCGAGTAGACATTAACTTTCCACATTTTCTCTAAAAAAAGAGACTAGGAGAAAAGCAACATGATTCCACGAGCTGAGACAGTGCACACTGGGGCCTGGTCAGCATGCCAGGAGACTGACTAGAGGGGCCGTCTTCCTGGTGTCCTCATTACTAATGTCTTGACTTCACTTTTCCTAGGAAATGCTAATCAAAAAAGAATAAACAGAAACAATTTATAACTAAGAATAATTCATTCATTCCTACATGCATTATTTTGACAATATCTAAGGTCCAATATGCTCACCATTATGGGAGATCCAGTGAAGTATAAGGCATAGTTCCTATCGTCATAAACTAGTTGGGAAGACCAGATATAAATATGTAAAGACAAACAATAGAAAAATTAACTGCAAAAATAAAAAAATGAGAAATAGTTTTGGGATGGGGGATAACAAAAAGAAGCTTTATCATCTCAAAAAATACTATGCATTGCAAAGTCTATACAATCAATATGATTTGAAAGTCATTTCAAATTCAACTTTCTGTTCTAAAGTAGTACACTCTTGAAATCCTGTTAAAATTATACTTCCTGTTAAAATGATTCATTAAGATCTAACTCAAAATATGATGATCCCTGTCTTTTTCCCTGACCTTCCCTCAACCCTCTACAATTCTTTGTTGTCTCTCAAATTCTCCTGTCAGCCAGCTACATGAGGCCAAAGGCCATAGCTTATACCTGTGTGGTGCCTAGCAGTCAGTAGGGACTTAGCAATTGCTGGCTATGTTGGAATAAATAAAGAATTTACTACCTCTTAAACCCACAGAACCTATCTTCCTGGAGAAAACAATCAAAACATGGCCTTTACATTTTAAATATTCTATTTGGCTGGTAAAAAATAAAACAACTGAAATTTTAACAAAAAAAGGAAATTAGGGTATGTAACTTACATAGTCAGTAATATAACAATAAGGCAGTGGTTAATGGGGAGGGGGGGATAATCTAAAAATATGTGGGGATATTTCAAGTGATTGTGGGACCAGGAATGTTAAGCATCCTGCAATTCTTGGGAGAGTCCTATGCACTGAACAATTATCCTACATCCTGTATGATTTTCAAATCTTTTGCTATATATTCATATAGATGAAATTATCTGAGCTGGAGCCCAATTCTGTTTTATATATAAACACCAAGGATTTAGGCTATACACTGAACTTTCTGGGAATGCAACTATCACATAAATTGAGAGAAGACTACACTTTGTTTTATTGGGAACTTTATGAAGAGTTGTTCAGTATTTTGAAAAATCAGGTCCCTGACAGCAATGCTCCTTGTGGAATTTGAGTTGCCAAAATAACTTGCCTTTGTCCATCTATTTTTGGAGCTCTAAGCATTGAGTATAGAGTGGTGAGCACATACATAATTGTGCATCCTGTCACTCCATTTCTCGACAGTGTATACTGGTTCCTCCCTGATCTCCCTCTGACAATACTTCTGACAATGTCCATTGCAAACTTTTGAGTTTTACCATTTGAGATCATTTGGAATCTTGCCTCTTTAGCACATGCTCAACACTCTGGGCAAGCTATTCCCTAAAAATTCAAGACTTTCTCATGTCTTAAAGTGTTTGTTCATGCCATTCCTCCTCCAGACACCCTTCTTTCTGTCTTCCACCCTTCCCTCTGTTTTCCGTCTTCCCAAAACCCACCATATTCTAAGGGCCTGCCTCAAGTGATACTTCTTTCATAAATTCTTCCTAGGTACTACCTTTCAACACGGATTATTTACCTTTGGATTTCACATTACAAATACAACTGGTGTGGATACCTGATCATGTTCAGTTTATTATTTTATTTTTATAGTCTTATGTGGTTTTCTTGTTGTGGTATGTCTTATCTTTCCCTAGAAGAATATAATTTTGAGTGCAGGGACCGTTCTATACCTCTTTTTGATACATAATCTATTTTGCAAAGCTATGAGCATATAATAAATGTTCAATAAAATCTAACTGAAGATCAACTCTTCACTTTTTATTTCAGGGAAACTTCTGCAGAACATAGTGCATGAGAGATTTCAGAGGTTCCTAAATGAGTAAAAGACTCCCCGGTCATCAGCTGGATCACAATGAAAATATAAACACATTAGTCTGTAATCAGTCCCACCTAAAATTTATCTTCAGTAATGTCTTCTTAGTGAGGATATAGTGAGAGTCCATAAAAATTATATGTTACCAATTTTACTTTAGATCAATAAGGAACATAAGGGGTAATTCATGTCAAACAGATATTGTTATTTATAGCAGATGTGCTAGTATTAAGACAGGTCCTGAAGCAAGCCATCAGACCTACTTAGGGCTAGTTCTTCAATGGGCATTTATGTCTTCCTACACACTATATCCGCACTTCTAGTAACTCCCTCCTGGGGTGCCTAACTATGGCTTTGCAACCCAAATGATTAGTGAGGAAATCTGAGTGTTAGATATGAGCTACTGTGATTAAAATTATAGGAAACATTAGAACTTCCAATATTTAAAAATTAACTTGAATCCACATAAAAATTATCAATCTCTACCTTTAACTACATGAAGGTTAAATTAAACTGAATATAATTGGTAATAAGTTAATTTCTGTCTTGAGGTAGTATGAAACATTTATTGCCTATAAGCATTACTTTTAATTTTCAAACACTAACAATAAGGCAGGGCAGTGAAATATTTTAGCAGGAATAATCCAGCATCATACCTCAGAGAACTAATGATTATCAATCATGATGTGAATCCATTTGTAATGAAGTAAAAGGAAAAAGAGAAAACTAACAGCCAGAAAATGTCAGGTCAAGAGTTTCAGTTTCTATGTGGATATGAGCACAGGAAAAACATGGTTAGTATTAACTAGAGTAGAGGAATCCCAGGGTAAACCAACACAATTCTACAGTTAACTGTAACTGACAGATATAACTACTCACTTCCCTAATGAGGAAGTGCCTCTGAAGAGACAAACTTGAGCAAGAGTGAAAATCATACACTAGAGACTTGGGGGAAATTTGAACTCTGCTAAGATCCTACGTGGCCAAGCTGTGAGTGAGCAGAGGACAATTCCTCAGGCATGGGAGGACAGCAGCAGGTGGGAGGGTGAAGGAAACAGCACTTGGGCTATGTGCCAGGTGTTTTCACATACCTTAATTCAGACAGGAAAGCAATAGTTTGTGCCCAAAAGCATTCACAAAATGGTTTTCTCCAAAAGACCACACACATGATGTTCAGATCACAGCCTTAAAAAAGCACATGCAAGAACAATTAGCCCTGTAATTGTAGTTTAAGAAATTGTAAAAAGGACACCAGAAAGCATCTTTTGTTCCTTCTCACACTGCAACTGCTCTATCAATGAAAGAGAGAAAATCAAAAATTTTTTCAATAGAGAGACACTACTCCTTGCTTGATCAAGCAAGCCAGGGTTGCGAAAAAGTACTAACTTAGAAAAGAGCTAATCCTCCTTTCTTTTTGCCTGAAAAATTGTCTAAGTTGTGACATCTCTAACTCAATTATGCATGGCTGTGAAGATGCCATTAAATAGGTGGATTTGAGCATTTCAAATAGATCTGGCACGAAGCTATTTCTTGCTCAAAATTTTCCACTCATTCACGCAATGCGCACATTGCAATGTCAAGGTTGAAAACAGGAAAAATCACTTGGCTTAGTACCAAGTACTTGAGGGCGGTTCAGTTTCTGCCCCTTGGCCTGAGCAGACCACAGAGAAGAGGGATGCCTGGCATGCCAGCAGCTGTGCGCAGGACACCTCTCAACACCCTTGCCAGGGAGGTGGGGCCTAGGGCAGGACCAAAAAATTCCATAACTGATCAGCCCTAACAGATTCTATCTCTTAGGAAATGACACTACTCTCACTCAAGCAAGAAGCACCCTTTTAAGAAATGCTTCACCTCCAACACTCTTGTTAATAGCATGGGAGATGATACTGGGTAGAAAAACATGGACGACAATTGTGAGTTGAAGGGAAATTAGTAAGAGCTGGACTCAATGTGAAGAAATTAGGGGAATAATTCATCAATTTATTTCATTTGCATCTTACAATTTATGTACACATAAGGGTGACATATGATAAAAATATATTTCTAAAATCTGAGAGCTTTTCCACTAAGTATAAAACAAAAATTCTAAGTGATAAGAAAGCATTTTATCTTAGTTTAATTGACAGCAATTTTCTTTTTCTCCCTTAGACATATATAAAATAATTCTGCATCTTAAAATTGTGGCATCTTTGATAGATAAAATATGGTAGGTTATGGTAAATACAGATATGTGAACACATATATGTGATATATGACCAAAGGTACCACTGAAGCAAAACCCACAAATACCAAATACTTGGATGACACGGATGTCCTCTGACATTCAAGCATGTAAATTCAGAGCCTGTGAATAATTTCCAGAGTGGATTCCAAGAAGATATTACCTTTAAATGAAAGAGATCCAAAGGAAATGCAGAAACATTTATAAGTGACAATACCATAAATATATGAAAAGTAGTTTGGGTGCCTCTAACCTTACTATGGAATTATAATAATACCTGAAAGGAAAACCACATGTCCTGCATCTCCCCTGGCATGTTACCTGGCTATCTATTAGCAGAAGAATCATGGACTGGAGGAACCAGGGATGTGACCTACTATATCCCAGTTCAGATGCGACTTCAATATTCCAAATATTTGAGGTTTGAAACATGCATAGCCATATTAAAATACAAGTTTTTAGTAAGTAAAGCAATCACAAAGGGGCAGGAAGCCAAGTGTTCCTCAACTACTTAACCAGTAGCCATTTCCACAATGGACTAGCCAGAATCATATCAAATTTCAAAAGCAATCACCTCTCACATGGATACAAGTTTGCTTCAATTCTGTTCAAAGCCTGACCTGTAGCTCCTTTATCCTTTGAGGAGGCCTGCCCTAAAGGTCTGACTCCCGTCCCCGCCCAAGGTGTTCCTGGCTCTTCACCACATGCTGTGTGGAGTTCCTGCTGACTTCAAAGGCTTCCCTGTATGTGCGGTTACACACATTGCTTAAAAGTTTAAAAATATTTAGCCCTTATTAGAACCTTACACGCACCTAAGCTTTTAAAATAAGACCTAAAAGCAGCTTTTAAAACAAGACCCTAAAAGTACAACTGACTGTGAGTGTTTTGACAATGATATCTACTTTTCATGATCTATGGGTCATCTTAGCCCATCGGCCATGTATGCAACCCTGCAAAAAATTACTGAACACCTACTATGTGAAAGCGATATCATGGCACGTGTGAAGACCTAAGGACATAGATAATGTGATGCATAGGAGCTTATAACATAAAGGGGCCTATGAAATAATGATTAATATTTAGAGTGTCGATAAATCCTATTTGAAAAACAAAAGTGAGGGTTTAAAAAAAAATGAAAGAAAAGTTAATTTATACCTGGAAATTAGAAAGGCTTCATAGAAGAAGCAATATGTAAACTTTGACTTACCAGTTCTTCTAAATACATTTGTGAGTTCTTTGAGGAAAAAGGTAATCACTCTCATCTTTGGAACCACAAGACCTAGCACAATCCTTAGGCATATAGTGAACACTCAGTACAGATTTGGTGAATTGAACTGAAATGGGAGGAATAGAAAGAGCAAAAGCATTCTAGAGGGAGAGAATGGCATGAGTGACAACACGCAGGAGAGCAAGTACAAGGACTGTTTCAGAGAGTGTTACCTATGGCGTGTAAGAGGAATGTGAGACTGTGTTGGAAAGCAGTTGGTGGCCAGGTCATGTGAAGCATTAAATATCATGCCAAGAAGTTAGAATTTTATTATGTAGGGAAAGGGAGTGATTAGAGTTGTGCTTTAAGAGAACTCTGGCAAGAGTAGTTAGGATGATTTTGACTAGGATTGATGTTGGAAGAATTGATGCTATTAAATAAGCTGCTGTACAATCAGGTGTGGTGGCTCATACCTATAATCCCAGCACTTTGGAAGGCCAAGGCGGGAGGATCACTTGAGGCCAGGAGTCCAAGACCAGCTTGGGCAACATAGTGAGACCGTGCCTCTACAAAGAATTTTTTTTTCTTTTTTTTTTTTAAATTTCAGAATATTATGGGGGTACAACACTTTGGTTATATATATTGCCTATGCACTGCCCAAGTCAGAGCTACAATTGTGGGCATCTCCACAAAGAAGTTTTTAAAAATTATCTAGATGTGGTGGTGCACACCTCTAGTTCCACCTACTTGGGAGGCTGAGACAGGAGGTTCACTTCAGCCCAGGATTTCGAGGCTGCGGTGAGCTATGATCGCGCCACTGCACTCCAGCCTGGGCGACAGAACAAGATCCTGTCTCTAGAAAAATAAAAAAACAAGCTAGTGTGATAAATCGGGCAAGAGGAAAGTAAGCTGTGAACTGGTACAACAGCAACAGAAATGGAAAGGCACCAACAAAGAGCAAGATGTAAGCAGAGTAGAGAAGAAGAAAATATGAGTCTCAAGGTTTTGTTGATTAACAGAATAGTAACTCCCATTATACACATAGGAAATGACCTCTCTGGGGAAGATGATGAATCTTACAGTAAAAGTATGAGCATTTAAGCTGAAATATCAACATGCATCTGAAAACATGGGAAAGGGTTCCAGGCTCAAGGTCTAAAAGTCACCCACCCAGCTAAGCCCTGACAATGGGTGAGATTACAGAGAAAGGAAGCTACTACACTGGCTGTTCTGAAATATGAGAAATTGGTTTTGATTCACTTCTAAGGGAAGGTGTATGAATATAAA
Organism: Daubentonia madagascariensis; assembly: GCA_023783475.1. Classification (NCBI taxonomy): domain Eukaryota; kingdom Metazoa; phylum Chordata; class Mammalia; order Primates; family Daubentoniidae; genus Daubentonia; species Daubentonia madagascariensis. The sequence goes on from JAKFHU010000978.1 coordinate 31,668,035, forward strand.
CATTTCTTACTTCTTTATGTTAACAAAACTGTCTAAATGATCACATTTCACTTTTTCCCTTGACTACCAGGGTGTTTACATGTGTTCAGTCCCATCATTATGACAATCTTTATGACTGGATATTTCCTGTCCTCCATGTCTTGGTCTTACCTTAGCTACTATTTTTTCTCGGTCCTGCCTCTTCACTTCTATTTTACTTTATTGTTTCATTGTATGCATCCAATACCTCCTAAATAGTTGTGGGAAAAAATGAATGAATAAACTGATGAATATGGTGTGTAAGAAGCCACTTTAAATCCTTTGTGGAAAAGCAGGACATAAACAAATTTAAATTTAGAACGATTTTATTTGCAGGGAAGATAGTTAACTTTTTATGAATTACAAGAATGTCTCTCTCCAATTAAGAAAACCTGCTAGATTTTAAACAAGTCTGTATTTTAAAAGGCAAATTAGGGAATGATTCATTTCATTACAAAACTATTTAGCCTCACAAAAAGATTCTCACTCTAAATTAGGAACTCCAAGCCATACAAATTTTTTTTAATTAATCAAAAATCAGAAACTTTTGGCAAACAAAACTGAAAATTAAAGCATCTCTAATATAATAATGCAAATCAATAAGAAAACGCTATTTACAAATATTCAATTTATGTACAATTTTTAAAGGAGAGAAGCTACTGAATAAAGCAAGCCACACGATGACAATTCAGCAATAAATGTTGTGCCCCACTCTAAAGAGAGGTGTCTGTTGCACATATATAAACTATGACCTCTTTGTGCTTCTCTTGGTTCCAGCCTAATAGGAAAGCCCCTTTTCTAAGCTCAGGGGCCTCCACTTAACACACTATGCTTCCACAAGTCCTGTCTGTTCTATAGACAACTGGCAGTTTGTCCTCTAGCCTGGCAAGCCTTATCGTGAGCTCTGCAGGTCTTGCCCTCCTCACTGGCACAGCTCTGTAATGCTCAGGCAGCTGGAGACCTTAATGGAAAATATGCAGGGTAGATCTGAATATACATATTTTCCTTCTACACCAAATGTGTTTCTCCATTCACCACCCACGGTCCAAACCGGGAAATTGACAAGTCATTCTGATGAAATATTACCTTTTGGAAAAACAGCCTCCGGTCATAGGTTTTTATAATTTGTCTTAAACGTTATGCCAAGAAAATGCAGCATTTTAAATAAAGCAGGTGTCCTTGCAATCCCTGCAATGGAGGCAATCTCTTAGGCATGTTTTGCTACATGTAAACCTCTGTTTACATACTATTTTTTAAACCATCATTTACTAAGGAGTGTGTGTACTAGACATTTAAACTCCACTTTTTAGACTCTGCAAAGAGAACTGAGATAATGTATATCATCTTCATTCTGCAGATGAGGAAATAAACTCAGAAAACCACCTCAGTTCAAAAGCCTCTGGCTTTTGGCACATACAGAACGGCCTCTCTGGATAATTCTTCTGTGTTCAAAGAGCTCATCTGTGCAGTAAGTCTCACACTAAATACCTCCAGTCTGTCAACATACATTGAGTGAATACCTTCTACCTGTGGGCTCAGTGAAGGCTTTCAAAAAGAGGTGAAAGCTAGTTCTTGAAAGGTAAGTAGAGTTAGCCAGGCAAAGGGGAACCCAGAGAGCCTTCCAGGCAGAGGGAAACAAGTATTAAGCTATGGAGACATGACAGGGCCTGCTGCATTCTGGGCACTCCAGTCGTTCAGCAGGACTACACACCAGGGTGAATGGAGGGAGCAGTAGGAGGGGAGAAAAGACACAGAGGCACATGGCAGATCCTGAAGAAAGCAACGTGGCATACTAGGAAGCTGGGTAACGGGGATTCTAGCAGTCGAGTGGCTTGATAAAACTTGCATTTTAGAAAGCCCATTTAACTGTCGTTGACTTATGAAAAGGGCAACTTCATATATATTTTGTATATATTTCTCTACTGAGCTCACATCCCCATTTCCTCAGATAGTCTTTGTATACCATTTCCTGTTTCTTCTCCCACCCTACCATCAGCAGATGCCATCATCTTATCAAACTGGAACTTGTCTATCATCCCCCACCGAATCGACATACCCCTCATGTCTGCACCTGCACCAATAAAACTGCTCTCTTCTCTCGGTCCTGAACAGTCTCTTGATTTACCTTCTGCTTCTTTGGCCCCTCCTTCTTGGTCTCCTTTGCAGGGTCCTTCCGCTCCTGCTTCTCTTTTTCCCTTCTTTCACATACTGTCACCAAGAGATTTAACTCAGTCCTAAGGTTTTCTTTTAATTAAGATATAATTTAGGCTGGGCACGGTGGCTCACACCTGTAATCCTAGCACTCTCGGAGACTGAGGCGGGAGGATCGCTTGAGCTCAGGAGTTCGAGACCAGCCTGAGCAAGAGAACCCATCTCTACTAAAAATGGAAAAATTAACCGGGCGTCTGGCGTGTGCCTGTAGTCGCAGCTACTCGGGAGGCTGAGGCAGGAGGATCACTTGAGCCCAGGAGTTGGAGGTTGCAGTGAGCTATGATGATGCCGCTGCACTCTACCTGGGGCAACAGAGTAAGACTCTGTCTCAAAAAGAAAAAAAAAAAAGTAATTTAAATACCATAAAAGCTGCCCTTTGGAAGTGGAAAATTCAGTGGTTTTTAGTATATTCATGGCATTATACAACCATCACCAGTTATCTAATTCCAGAACATTTTCATCACCCCAAAAAGAAACTCCATACACATTAGCAGTCATTCTCCATTGCATCCTCTCCCTAGCCCTTGGCAACCACGAAGCTGCTTCCTGTTTCTATGGATTTGCCTATTCTATACATTTCATATAAAGGGAATCATATAATACGTGGCCTTTTCTGTCTGGCTTTCTTCACTTAGCATAATGTTTTCGAGGCTCACCCACATTGTAGCACGTGTCAGTACATCATTCCTTTTTATGGCTGAATAATACGCCACTATATCAAATGTAAGCCACATTTTGTTTATCCTTCCGCAACTGATGGTCATTTGGATGTTTCCATCTTTGAGCTGTTATAAATAATGCTGTTATGAACATTTGTGTACAAGTTTTTGTGTATAAACATGTTTTCATTTCTCTTGAGTATATACATAGGAGTTTAATTGCTGGGTATTGTGGTAATTAGATTTAACTTTGTCAGGAACTGTCAGACTGTTTTACAAAGTGGCTGCACAATTTTACACTCCCATCAGCAATGTATGACGGTTCCAATTTCTCCACATCTTCACCAAATCCAACCCACAGTTGTTATTGTCCCTCCTTTTTACTAGAGCCACCCTAGTGAGTGTGAAGTGGTATCTCGTGTGGTTTTAACTCATGTTTCCCTAATGACTGCTGATGTTGAGCATCTTTTCATGTGCTTGTTAGCTATTTATATATTCTTTGAAAATATGTCTAATCAAGTCCTTTGCTCATTTTTAAATTATTTATCTTTTTATTTTTGATTTATAAGAGTTCTTTACATATTCTGGATACTAGTCCCCAATCAGATATTTTAATAAAATCGCAACATTTTTCTCCCATTCTCTGGATTATCTTTTCATGTTCTTAATAGTGTCCCTTGAAGCACAAAAGTTTTTAATTTTGATGATATCCAATTTAACTATTTTTTCTTTTGTTATCTGTGTTTTTGGTATCATAGCTAAAAAACTATTGTCAAATATAAAGTCACCAATATTTATACCTGTGTTTTCTTCTAAGAGTTTCATAACTTTAGCTCTTGCATTTAGGTTTTTGATCAATTTGGAGTTAATCTGTATATGTGGTGTGAGGCAGGGGCCCAGATTTATTCTTTTGCATATGAATATGCTGCTGTCCCAGCACCATTTGTTGAAAAGGCTACTCTTTTCCCCCATTGAATTGTCTTGGTACTCTTGTTAAAAATCAGTTGACCACCAATGTAACAGCTTATTTCAGGACTATCAAGTCTATTCCATTCATCTATATATGTCTATCCTTATGACAGTACTATACAATTTTGTAGTAAATTTTAGAATTAGGAAGTGTGAGTCTTTCAACTTTGTTGATTTTTTTTCAACATTGTTTTGGCTACTCTGAATCCCTTACAACTTTGTAAACATTTTAAGATCAAAAGCTTGTCAATTTTTGCAAAAAAAGGCATCTGGCATTTTGATAGGGATTTCATTGAATCTGCAGACTGATTTGGAGTGGATTGCCACTTTAACAATATTTAAGTCTTTCAATTCATGAGCACAGGATGTCTTTCCATTTAATTTGGTCTTCTTTAATTTCTTTCAATGATGTTTTGTAGTTTTGGATATACAGTCTTAAGGTTTTAAATAGCAAATGATACATTGACAACTACTAATTAATATCTTCAGTCAAACTCTCCTCCGTGCCCCACGCTCTTATATCCAACCACCCGCATGTCTTACAGGCTCTAACATGCCTGAATCCATACTCTCGATGTCCGACTCCCAACTTTTTCCTCAGTCTTCCCTTTTTAGGAAATGGCAACATTGTTCATCCAGCCACAAGTTAAAAACCTTAGAGTTATTTTTCATTCTCCCCTTTCCTATCTAGTCCATCAGCAAGTCATAATGACTCTACTTCCAAAACATTTGTAGAACCTTTACGCTTCCCTTCATTTCTACTGCCACCCCCTAACCAAAGACACCATTATCCACCCCCTAGACAACTGCAAATGTTCCTAACCCGTCTCTCTGCTGCTACTTTGGCTGCCTCCAGCCCATTATCCTCACAGCATCTAGCAAAATGCTAGTCTAATAGGAATATAATGTGAGCCACATAAATAACTTTAAGTGCTCTAGTAGCCACATTACAAAAACTAAAAAGAAACAAAATTAAATTTAATGATACATTTTATTTAACCCAACCTCTCCAAATTATAATCATTTCAATATGTAATCAACATAAAACATCATTAATAGGATAGTTTACATTCTTTTTTCACAGCCAATCTTTGAAATTTGGTGTGTATTTTACACTTAACAGCATATCTCGATTTGGATGCTAAATTTTCATCAGAAATACCCGATTTATATTTAATGTTCATAAAATGTATAGTTGAAAAAGTAACTTTATGTACCAAAACACACTTAAAAGTTTTCCAATAATTGAATCTATTATGTTTTTAAATGTAGATTTAAAGTACTTTAAATTACATAAAATTGAAAATTCAGTTTCTCAGTAGCATCAGGTACAATAACTACCTGGATTAGTGACTACTATCTTGAACAGCACTGACCTAGAATGATCTTTCTATAATGTAAATCAGATTATGCCTCTATCCTAATTAAAATCCTTCCTTTAGTTGCTTACTGTAGCACTCTGGATAAAATCTAAGCTATTTATGGCACCAAGAAAGCCTACCAAACTCCCCTCTGCCACCTTTCCTTGCTATACCTCCCTTTCCCACAGCCCTAGAGACACAAACTTACCTTAAGTTCCTCCAACACACAGAGTTCTGTGACACCTCAAAGCCTTAGCACATACTCTTGCTTCTGCAAGGAATGCTTTTTCCTAGGTCTTCCTATGGCTGATTCCTTGTCCTTCAGCTGAAATGTCACCTGATCAGACAGGCTTTCCTGACCAACAAATGAATATGTCCCTGTCTGTCATGTTCCATCACTCTATGCTGATCATCCCTGTCACAGCATCCATACTGATTTATGTAATAATTACATATTTTTATTTTTTTATTGTAGAACTCTTCATTAGACTGCAAGCTCCACAATGGCAAGGATGTGCTTTTTTACCTATTAATGTCATTCTGGTACCTAAGACAGTGCCTGGCACAGAATGGATGTTTAATAAATATCATATGTTGCAGACAAATCAGGTGTGACAGAGGCTGAAACTTCTCCATTACATTTGTTGATAATTCATTCAATATTTATTCAAAAGTTACTATGCACTCGAAGTGAAGATATAAACCAATAAATAAAAGAGACTCTGCCCTCAAAAGGCTCACAATTTTGTGGCAGAAGCAGATAAGATAATTTAATACAATGTGGTAAGTAAGTATAACATTAGAGAAATGCTCAGAAAATTATGACTGCCCAGAAGAGGGACAAATAACCTAGGAAAGATGAGGATGTGGGAGCAGGTGAGGGGTCCTAGAAGAAAGGAGACCCAAGTTAAAGATAATAAGAGTCAGCCAGGTGAAGGGCCATAATTGTATTCCTACAGAGGGGTCCACACGACCAAAAGCAATGAGACAGTGTGGTGGGTGTGTAGAGGGCATGCAATGCAGCTGAATTAAAAAATAACAGCAGGTGTAGTCGCTCACACTTGTAATCCCAGCTACTAGGGAGGCTGAGGCAGGAGGATGTCTTGAGGCCAATATTTCAAGACCAACCTAGGCAACATAGTGAGACCCTGTCTCTACAAAAAAATTAAAAATTAAAAAAAAATTAGCAAGGCATAGTGGTGTGTGCACCTGTAGTTCCAGCTGCTCATGAGACTGAGACGGGAGGATCACTTGAGCCCAGGAGTTCAAGGCTGCAGTGAGTTATGATCACGCCACTGCATTCCAGCCTAGGTGACAGGATGAGACCCTGTCTCTAAAAAAAAGAAAAAGAAAATATATAACAACAGATAACCTGGAGAGGCTAGCCTAGGCAGGGCGTTGTATGACATGCCATGAAGCTTAGGGGTTACGCTGTTGGCATTAGGAGCTGAAAAGTTTTCACCATGACAGTAACGTGGTTTAATCTGAATTCCATATCAATCATGCTATGGTTGTGTATAAGTTAGACTGGAGGGTTATAGATGGGGAAAGCATTATGAGTCTATTGCTATAGCCCAGAATGAATGATGACTACTTGAACTCAGTCAGTGGTTGTAGGAATTAAGCATAGGTGATCAATTTCAGACATATTTGGAAAGTAAATTAAGCTGCTTAGAGATCATTGGTGACCTTGGCAAGGGCAGTTTCAGTGTACTGATGGGGTAGTCAGACACATTGCATCCTTTATCCACAGCTGCAGAAATAACGGGAATTGTGGAAATGGTGATTAATAGCTCCCATATCTGGCTGCTTGTCAGGAGCATGAAGAGAGCTTCTGAAAAACACAGATTGCCCTGGCTTAACTCCAGACCCACTGAGCAGCCTCCATAAGCAGAGCCCAGGAACCTTTATTTGATAAGTTCCTCAGGTAAATCTTACACAGATATCCACACACTTGCTTTGGAAGATGCTGCAATGCACCAGTCTTTTAAGTTTCATTATCCCTTGTAATTCAAACCTATTTGGTTCCTGCATTCAGACAGTGAGAGCTGTGTGATGGTTGTGAAGGGAAGGAAAGCTAAGTCAACAGCTGAAGAGGGCAGAGGTTAAGATGGGAAAATCGTGAGTAGATTTATATCATTAAGAAAGAAGTACAGGTGAGAAGGGATAACTCAAAAACTGAGGCACATGGGCTAAGAACATTAGTTTATCTAGCTAAGAGTTCATCAAACAGTCAATTTTATCTCATAAGTGTAAAAATAAATCTCTTACTTAAAGCCATGATCCTTGCTCTCAGTACCAACCCGTCTAAGTCAGGTCAATTTAATTAGAGAAAACTCAATAAAAAGTAAGTACTTGTATTAGTCTGCTCAGGCTGATATAACAAAACACCACAGACTGGGTGGCTTAAACAAAAGAAATTTATTTCTCACAGTTCTGGAGGCTAGAAGTCCAAGATCAACGTCTGGCTGATTCAGTTTCTGGTGGGGGCTCTCTTCCTGGCTTGTAGATGGCTGCCTTCCGGCTGTGTGCTCACATGGCCTCTTTGTGTGCAAACACAGGGAGAGCGAGTGAGCTTTCTGGTGCCTCTTTTTGTAAGGACACCAATCCTATTGGATCAGGACTCCACTCTTATGGCCTCTTTAGTTTTGATTATCTCCTGATCAGCCCTATCTCCAAACATAGTCATATTGGGAGTTAGGGCTTCAACATGAACTTTGGGGGGATACAAACATTTGGTCCATAACAGTACCTAATACAGCATTATTCAAGATACTGTGGGGAATACTAATTAAGAGTTTGCAGTCTGCCTCAGGGGCCCAAAACTAATGTTAATCAAACAGTCAGAAACATTCACGTGCTAAACAGTTTAGAACCAACCATAAGTCATCAGGACACTGGAGAAGATTGAAAGCTGTATAGACAAGGTGTTCAGATGGGGCACATCATGGATGACCTTGAGCTTGATGTTAGAGTGAAAGATTTGGCCAGTTGGAATTAGAGTGAGGATGCATTCCCTCACTCTCCAAACTTGCTTATTTTCTTGAATTTTACTACCATTCCTCCAGAGACTCACTCAAAATTTGGAATTATTTTTGATTCCTCCCTCTGCCTTTTCCTCACTGGCCATTTGTGGTCACCGTCTCTGTATCTGAAATGCCCTGTTTCTATTTCCATGAGTAAACATACTGATTCAAGCCCCTCATTACCATTAGATCATTAATTCCCCATTGGCACCCCAGATGTCTCCCTTCATCTACATCTACCACAGTTAATGTGTGGCCAACTTAATCTTCCTAAAATGTGACTCCAGGCATGCCAAAACATACCTTACAAACCTTCAATGGCTCCTCATTGCTTCCTGAAGTTAAGTACCAATTCCTCATCTTAGCAATCCTTCAAAGGGCCCCAACTCACTATGCCAGCGCTATCTCCCACCACTCCCCTTCTAGGCACCTAGGCCATGCAGAAAATTCTCTGTTCTTTAAACACATCCTTACCTCTGTGCCTCTGGGCCCATCTCGATCTATCAAATTTTTACCTTCTAATGCCGTTTCAAATCCTACCTCTTTTCATGGAAATTTTTCTTGGACTCTCCAAAAGAGATGCGCTCTTCTCCCTTGATCATCCAGAATACTCTGTACCTCTAAAGGCACCCAAATTCTGTCAAAACTCCCATCACCAATAATATTAATAATCATAAACACACAATTTAGTTACTACGTGACAGACACTGTCCTAAGTACTTTACATGTATTAACTAATTTAATTTTCACAACCATCATATGAGGTTGGTACAACTATTAGCCCATTGTACAGATGAGGAAGCTGAGGCACACAGAGGTTAAGTGATTTCCTAAGATCACAGAGCTATTAAAAGTGGCAGAGGCTAGGATGTGAACCCAGGCAGACCAGCTCCATGGAGTACATGTGCTTTACCTCAACACTCTACAAGTCCTGGAGTACACTCTATGCTAGTCCACACCAGCCTCTGTTGAGGCCAAATACTTTTTAATTGTCTTCCCATCCCAAAATCGTTTTCACAGAGTAGGCACTTAAGTATGGGTTGACTGCTTGAATCCCTTTTGGTCACAAAATATCCTGCTCTACTCAGGCCATGCTTGTTCCTAAGTAATCATAAAGGACCGCTGCACACACAGAAAAGATGAGAAAAGTGAAATGAAAAGACATTTGGGAAGAGTGGAAAACAAAAGCTGGATGGCTGGAAGGTTTTAAAAACCAAGTAGGGACTTAAAAAGGGGGGTGGCAACTGCAGGTCCTTGAGAAGGACGGAGACATTAAAGTTGTGTTGGAAGAGTCATGCAAGAGCAGCAACAGTCAGGTGGAAAAGAGGAACAAACGGAGGAGGCGACAGAGCCGCGTGCTGTCAGTCACCCAGGCGCGAGGGGGAGCGCCGACACTCTGATGAGAATAAAGACGAAAAGGTGGGCCTAAAAGATGTTTTGAAAAAAGAAATTACAATATGTATTAGATTTAGGAAAATATTTTGAAAATAGAAAGGGAGATTAAGTGATGTTTATTTTTTAAGTTTCTAGACTGGTATACCACTAAAAAAAAAAAAAAAAAAAAAAAAAAAAAAAAAAAAAAAAAAAAAAAAAAAAAAAAAAAAAAAAAAAAACCCCCCCCCCCCCCCCCCCCCCCCCCCCCCCCCCCCCCCCCCCCCCCCCCCCGACATCCATCAAGCCAAATCACAGACTAAGTTAAAAAAAAAAAAAAGCCTTAAAAGTCCTTCTGCTCAACCTCCCTCTCAACTACACCATGCCAAGCAGGCAGCAAGTCATCAATCCCTTGTAGTGATGGAATACTTACTACCTCACAGGCAATCCATTCCATTTTTAAACTGTTTGAACAGTCTCCCCTACGTTAAGTTTAAATCTGTCTGCCTGTAACTTTCACCCATTTGTTTTAATTCTGTCTTCTGGGGAGAGACACAGTCAATATAATCCCTTTCCAAGTAACAGCTCCTCAAATATTTGGAGACAGCTTCATGACCCCACCATTTTTTAACAAACGGCTCTCACAATATTGTTAGCCTGGTTATCCTGACGATAACAGCTCAGTGCATAGCAACCCCATACCCTACTGGGCCGCCAAGTTTTTTGAAGGAGCTGCTACACAGGTAGAGCCTCGTACAATTTCTGGCATATAGTGGACTCTCAAAATATGATTCTTTGTAAATAACCCCATGAACCAACAAATCCATCTGCTAAAAGAATTTTCAAACACATCCTTTCTCAATTGGTTTATCATCTCCCTACAAACAAACAAGTTTATTAAACTTTCTCTGTCCTCAAAACTCAAGTACATCTCATATAAAGGAAATATAAACCCACAAGTAATCTGGCAGGTATGCAGGTAAATGAAACACCTTAATAAGAAACCTCAATGGGAGAAACACATTTATATTATATACCCTTTGGAATGTTTGAATTTTTATTACATGTACATATTACTTTTTTAATTAAAAAACAGTTAATGTAACAAAATAAAAATAATAAGATTATCTCCATTTTAACTCATCCTGGTGGATGGTAGTATGGTATTGCGTGAATTGTGCCCTCTATAATAAAAAGCTATGTCCTATCATTGAAATATAGAATCACCAAATAAAGGACAGAATATTAGATTTAATCGAATAATGTCGAGGATAACCCATAGTAAGAAATACATTTTATATTGCAGCCTACTACGCAAATACAATGTATAACTAACACAAAATTTTCACAAAACAGTACTTATGTAGTCCGATACTTTGTTTAAGCTGTTACAACCCACTAAATTGGTATCATGGCTCACTAATAGGTCACTACCCACAGTTTGAAAAACACTGATCTATTCCAACCCCTCCCCACCACCTTGAACCAATTTATTGATGACGCAGATATGTTTCAGCTCAGATAAATGGCTTGCAGAGAATCACAGCTGATTCATTCAGTTAGCTCCTGCTGTATGCCAGCACTGCGCTATGGCAAATGCCAAAGGAGATGCAGCTTCTGGCTTCATGGAAGCTGAATCCTGTGAAGTATAAACAAGGACTACAGAGGAGGGGGCCTCTAAGCCAGACAGGGAGGGCTGAGGAAGACCAGCAGGTGATGGGAGAGACCAGACTACTACACGCAGCTCTCGCAGGTCGCCACCGTGCTGCCGTGGCTCACCTGCAGCACTCCAACAATACCCAGGGAGCGCCTCCCGCGGGTGGAAGCCAGGCCCACCCCACACTAGCTAACTCACAAATACGCCTAAGTCCCGCAGCAGGAGGGCCTCATCTGTCTTTTTTCTTCACATCTCCCTACAATGTATAGACGCTCACGTAAGCATCGCTTCCTCTCTCTTGTCTCCCTCTTGCTCTTCAAGCGAGACACTCATGATCCTTCGCCACCTCCCTTCTTCACTGATGCAGGGGGGAAAAAATCCCTGAGGAGAATATAACATTCAAGGTACATAATTCTAATCAAGTATCCCCCCTCAGTTTTACAGAATATATTTTTTAGAATTAAATAAACAGACTAAGTAAAGTTTCTTTCTTTCTTTTTTTTTTTTCTCCGTCTTTTTTTTGAAGACAGAGTCTTGTCTGTCGCCCAGGCTGGAGTGGAGTGGCATGATCCTAGCTCACTGCAGCCTTGAATGCCTGGGATCAAGAGATCCTCCTGCCTACAGGTGCACACTGGCTAATTTTTCTTTTTTTTTTTTTTCTGTACAGATGGGGGGTCTCTCTATGTTGCCCCGGCTAGTCTCGAACTCCTGGCCTCAAGCAATCCTCCCACCTCGGCCCCCCAAAGTGCCGGGATTACAGGCATGAGCCACCACATCCGGCCTAGTTTCTTAAATTGAATCCTCAAAGACTGCAGTATTCAAATAGTTCTTTCGGTATTTCTAGATGACAATGCAAAAATCTCACCACACAATGGTTGCTGTCCAGGTAGTAGGACTCAGAGAACCATGAATGCTAGGATCCATAAAAACAGACTGTGGGCCTTTCCTCTTCTCTTCAATACATGAAAACAGTAAGTCTCAGTTTTATTAACCAGAAAACATAAACAGATACACACAGGTTTAGAGGTTCTAAACCTCCTCTAGATAAGAGTGGAGACTAAGTAGTCCTGCTTCTCCAGCTGGACTTCCTCAAGTTGTTTTCTCCTTCTATCTCATCTTTGCCTGCAATTTCATCTAACATTTCCAAAAGAAAAAGATATGCTAAGAATGGTTTACTTTATATCAGAGCCAAACACCTTTCTTAAAACCTGTTCTCTAGGAGAACATCTGAGTAGAATGTCAGCAAAATTCATTGTAATTCTATTATTTTTATGTTATTAATTCTATTAAGTTTATTATCTCTAGTATTCATCATGTGACCCCTAGCATGTCACTTAACTTATTCCCAGCTTAATCTTTTTTATTTCTAAATTAAAGTTAACAAAACATACTTTACTATCCTCTCAGGGAAATTGTAAGGATTAAGGAAATGATAAATGGAGGAGTGCTTTGGAACTCTTGGGAGGGAAGAGTATACAAACTGGCTTTATTTTATGTATATCTGGTTTAAAAAAAAAAAAAAAAAAAAAAAAACCACCGTGAGGCCAGGCACAGCAGCTCACACCTGTAATCCCAGCACTTTGGGAGGCCGAGGTGGGAGGATAGCTTGGGGCCAGGAGTTTGAGACCAGCCTGGGCAACATAGTGGAGACCCCATCTCTACAAAAAAAATTTGTTTTAATTAGCCAGGTGTGATGGTACCTGCCGATAGTCCTAGCTACTCAGGAGGCAGTGGCAGGAGGATCGTTTGACCCAGGAATTCAAGGTTACAGTGAGCTATGATTGCACCACTGCACTTCAGCCTGGGCAACAGAGGGAGACTCTGTCTCTAAAAAAATATATATATATACTGTGATAATGCTAACTGTGGGCAATGTTTTCTTTAAATAAGGCCCACATATACTCTAATTTAGCCTGATCTAAAAGTTAGTGTTTTGACGCAACTGTAATTTTCCAACATTCACAAAAAGAAGAATTTGCAAATACACATTACCATCTATTGTCTCTTCTAAATTTACCTTTGTTTTTAAGACATTCAGAAAGTGCCCAGTCTAAATAAAAGACTTAAACTACAAGCAATCATTTATTGAATGCATACTACGAGCCAGGTACTTGACATTATCTTACTAAGAACTCACACACAGATTTTTTTTAAAAAAGTCTGTATTCCCATTTTGCAGATGAGGAAACCAAGGCCCTGTGAGGCGAAATTCCTTCCTGAGGAGCCATGCTACTAGCAAGATGTCAGAAGTGGGACTCAATACCAGTCGGCAAAGCCTGCACTCTATCACCATAATGTTACGACTCCTTTTCAAAGATTCACTTTTTGAGGGATCTAAGAAAACAAACACCATAACCAAGATTAGTCACCCACCAAATTACTTATTTGAATGGATTAGTCTTTTCTAGTCCAAGCCACTGAAATGACAAACAATGAGGTCCTTCAGAAGCCCTACCTACTTCTAACATGTACGTGTAAGCTATTCATGGGGATAGCATGACCTTGCAGCAGTGGGAAACGAAAATGACACCCTGTCACAAAGGAACACTGAGGCACACATTAAATCCCTGGAATCAGAGGATTTTCAGCAGGGATGTTAGAGAAAAACAAGATCTAAAGCAATCCTGTATCATTCACATAATTCAGGGATTCAATATATCATTCTTTTCCTCAACACTACTGTCTTTATTTTTTTTCTATTGTTTTCTTTTTTCCCCCCGTCTTTATTATTAACACTAAGTATTTAACACAATATTAATGCTTGTTAAAATAATTAATGCTGTTAAAATAATTTCTATTGGGAATGACAGTGAAAGGAAAAAGAAAAAATAAATTAAATAAAAAGATAATAATTTCTATGACATTGATGGACCTCAGTGTCACTCGGTGTACTCTAAGGATGCAAATACAAAAAACAAGGATATGATACAGGTAAACTGAAGGATGCAGATTTGCTATGTAAATACATCTCTTATTTTACCTAAAAGTTCAATCATTTCTTTAAATAGTGACCTTTCCATTCATATTATTTATTCATACACAACTTTTCAGAAACTTGCCTTGGTTTAAGCAAGGGGGACAGTGACCATCCCAGACATAACTTTCTAGCTAATGCCCATCTGGTGGATAAATATTAACAATGTGTGAAAACATCCAGTATCTCATTTAGTCTTTTCCTGGGCCCATCTGTTCCCTAAAATTCACACTTTACCTGGTCTAAGTCTGAGAAAAACTCTGCTCCTTGTCTCCTTCCACTATTCTGTATGGGAAAAAAAAATGTAATGTCACTGCTAGTCTGCTATCAAAAAGAGTAATGGAGGGGGAGCATCAAGGAGGAGAAAAGACTGGTCCAACCCAAAGGGAAAAGGAGGGGGCAGGGTGAGGGCTAGAAGGAGGCACTCTAAAACAGTAAGAGGAGGAAGAGAAGATGATGAACTGACGCAGGCCTCCCAGTTCTGAACACCAAGTTCCAAACCCAGCTCTGACTTTTTCTGACCTTGGGCAAATCTCTTGGTTTCTCTGTATCCTAATGTAGCTCCAGGAAGTTAGCAAAAATTAAGCCAGAGGAAAGCTTCTTACAGTAACCTGGTGAAATGCCAGTCCTTGCTACCAATAAAGAAAAGCTAAGCTACCTATGATCATACACATACACAAAATAATTAATGTGGTTTGGGGTTTGTTTCTTTCTTTGTTTTACAGAGTCTCGCTATGTTGCCCAGGCTGGTCTCCAACTTCTAGGCTTAAGTGATCCTCCCGCCTCATCCTCCTGAGTAGCTGGAACTAAAGGTGTACACCACTGTGCCGGGCAATGTGGTATTAATGAACCCTCTAATTTGTTGGAAATGGTTTTTAATTCATGAAATGCAAATCATTTAGTGTTAACCCTTCTTCTTTACGCCCCCTCCCCTTTGGAAACAACATATGCCACTTTCAGGTCTGCCTTTAGAACATTTTCCCTGACATTCTTGTCAACTTATTCCACTACTTTAACTAAGTGACTTATGCTAAAAAAGAAAATAGAATTCCACCTCCCTTAAGTATTGGTGCCTTGCAGGTCCTTATAAAACAGTTGGTCTGATCCATCCCACTCTCAATTAACCTTCACTGCATCCAGTTATATTTTTAATCTTTCCAACCTCTTTTTTTCCCCACTACTCTTCTCTCAGGCCCTCTCCAATACACAGTATCTCTTTGCAATAAAGTAGCAGTCTAAATTCAATGCTTTGTTGTCAAGTCAGACACTGAGACATAGATCACCACCTCCCTGCTTTGACATCGATACTTCAGTACGTGGAGGCTTGGGCTAAAATGATACTGGCTGCCAAATGACACTGGAAACTCATATATTGTCTACTTTCCATGCATACCCCAGTTCAATTTCAGAATTGTAGTTTTCAGAGTGGTTTTTTTGTAAAAATAAGTTGACATGCTATAAATTTTTTTTATCCCAATTAGTTTGCATTATATCCAACTGTCTTCATTTTACATACTCATTTTAAAGTTCTTATCCTGTCAGTCCTCTTTTTATGCATACATCAGTTTCTGTGCATTCATACTTTCTTGTACAGTCTTATTTAGTATATTTAGAACTCAATAAATACATGTTCATTGGCTTATGTGCCTATATTTCTTAAGAGTTCCAATAGGAGTCACATCCAGGCTAAATCCCAGCTTGGCCACTTACTAGCCAGGTGATCCTGGGCAAATGACTTGCCTTTCTAACCATGAATTTCCACCCCTATTGACATGGGGATGTGAAAACAG
This sequence comes from Daubentonia madagascariensis, assembly GCA_023783475.1. Classification (NCBI taxonomy): domain Eukaryota; kingdom Metazoa; phylum Chordata; class Mammalia; order Primates; family Daubentoniidae; genus Daubentonia; species Daubentonia madagascariensis. Next base: position 31,684,071 of record JAKFHU010000978.1, read on the forward strand.
GTAAGGAATAAGAAACGTTGGAAAAGTGTATAACAGAGTCCATGCCTGCCACCCAGTGAGGGCTAAGCAAATGTTTGGCCCCCTTCTTTTCTCTACTTTATAAAAATGTGTTCAGTATAACAGAATCCATTAGGATTTTTAAATTAATGCTGAGTGTGAGAAATTGTAGAGCAAACTTAAAGGATTTAGAAAAACTGCAAAACTTTGGCCATATAGAAAACCAAATTCAATCACTCTATACAGTGCATTAGCTCAGGGCTCTCTTGATTTGGCTCTGGGAGGAAAGGAAGAAATCATTTATTTCTTTCTAGCTGCTTATAGTCCTCTTAATATTAAATAAATAATAATAATAATAAGTAAAACCTCATAATTTTACTCCACTTATTAGCCCTAGCAAAAGGTACTGCCTAAGAAGAACACCTAACATACTAAATGTATGTTCCATTGATAGAGAACCCAATTGCCCACTTCTAACACAGCTAAATATTAAGTTTCCATTCTTCCAAGTTCTGGATGACAGCCTGCCCAACTTCATTCTTAAAGAAGTTAAGTCAAGTGCACCTTTTGGTATCTGTAAATCATAAATAAATTCCCAAACAGAGATATCCTATCCAGTCCAGTTCACCTAGCTGTATTGCTTCTTAGATATCATTAATAAAAAAAGAATTAGGTGGGAGGGGGGAGGAAGGGATGGGTAAATTCACACCTGCTGGGTACAATGCACACTATCTGGGTTATGGACACATTATAACTTCGATGCAAACTGTACAAAAGTAATTCATGTAACCAAAACGTTTGTACCCCTGTAACATTCTGAAATAAAAATAAAATAAAATGAAAAATAAACAATAAATAATAAAAAAGAATTAATTTGATTGTGGTAATTAATTCCCACAACTGTGAATTTGTAACAACCTAAAAGTACATTATATAATGTTAATTCTGCAAAAATATCTTCATGGTTTCAAATTCTACCAATTTATTGTTGGATGAAAACAAGTTCATGTTTTTGATACTTTATTTATAGACCCTTGGGAACCCTGAAGCATGATTCTCAATAATTATCACATTTTAATTATTAGCACTCATTTATCTAATAACTGTAATACTTATAAGCCATTTCTTGAAAAATATTTACTAATTTAGATGCCTTGGTATTTCAATAAAATCCTACCCCTCAATACAAACCTATTTCTGAATTAAGAAATTTTACTCATATGTATGCTACTGCACCTAATCTCATTTGTGACTAGAGGACTCTTATCTACTCAATTTTTAAATGCTTTCTTGAAATCAGTCAAAGGATTTAAGGATAGATTATTGTCTAAGTCGTATTAATGAGTTTTAGATTTTTAAAAATTATCTGCCCATGTCTATTCAACAACAGCAATCAAATGGCTCACCTTTAAGATAATCCCTCAAAACAACTTTAGTGGTCAACATATCTATCATTAGAAACCTCACAACTAAATAAATACATATTATTTGAACATTTCCATATTGAAATGAACTCTCATCATCATAGTCACTTTTTAAAAATCTTTTATTTGGTCCCCATTAACGACAAAACCTTTTCTATTTTTGTACAGAATTGAAAGTCTATTTACCACTCAGGCTAAATGAAAATAATGTGGAATCTTCTGCCTATATAATTAGCATTGAAGAACTAATGTTTCTAACAAGTATATCATTAAAAAAATTTGCACATTAGCAACTAGTACAGTTTTCACTTAACACCTCTATAAACAAGTTATATGCACTCTAAACACATACTTAAATAAACTCAATTACATTTTAGACCTCTCTTCAAGAATGTCTAATATAGTAAAGAAAAATACTTCTCTTTTAACTAATATTGCTTCTGCCTAAAAGGTCACCTCAAATTCTCTGCGAAATGAGTCAAGGTAGACATACAGAAATAATATGAATAAAATTATTAATATAGCAGCTTCTTATTTATAGGGAGCATTTATATAGGCAGTAAGAAAGAAGTTTAAAGTATTTATCAGAGGAAATGGTAAACTTCAATATAAAGGGAGCAATATGGTACAGAGGTTTTAGAGCACAGGTTATGGAGGTCAAACACCTCTGGTTGAATCCTAGCGCCACTGTTTTTATGTTAAATGAGCCTTGAGTGAATTACTCAAACTCTCTAAATCTTAATTTCCTCTTCTGTAAAACAGAACTCATAGGAGCACCTACCTCTTTGGGATTTCATGAAGATTAAATGAGATGATCCATGTAAAAGCATCCAGAATAGTATCTGATACATAGCAAGCACTCAATAAATGTTAACCATTATTTTCATCATTACTACATCATAAATATACGTATATATGAACATGTATATGTAATGTAATGAAAACAGTTGAATGAATTCAATTCTTCAGTACACAAACCAGACCAATAAATAGGCAGATCCAAGCCAGCTAGTAAACCCCTATATAGTCAGACCATGGGTTCCAGCTTCTATTCATTAGACCTTAAGCTTCCCCTCACTGCCAGCATATATCTCATCCTGAACAATCAAAAGAACAATCTGGTTACTCACACTATATCACATTAATATGTAAATTCATCACTTCAGCAAGAAAACCACAAACAAGTAGTTCATTCATGACTCATTTTATTCCTAACAATCTCAAACTTGTCACCCAAAAATCGGTTTTTACAGCTACAGTTAAATGAAGTAAACATATTCACATCTAAATTCATTCAGTGGTGTCAAAAAATCAATATAAACAAACTATTTGATAGGAGAAGATATGGTTAGTCCACTAAATGTGGATCGTTAATAAAATGCATCATTATTTTGAAGAGAACAAGCTTAAATCATGAGCAAACACTATTAATTTACACAAGTGATGACCCCTTGTTTTTTTATTGCATTCAGTAACTGCACATTAGATCAGGGTCTTAAAATGAAAACAACTACGTGTAAAAGAGGAAAGTTGCATCTTTAAAGGAAAGGACCTTACCTTTATTGCAAAATTCCTGGATAAGAAAAAGCTAAAATACTATAGTGGAATATGAATACAATTTTTTCCACCTAGGCTGAATATCTTATCAAAATAGAAAACTCCATTTTCCCTAAGGTTGGTTTATAATTAGAAATTAGATTCCTCAATAATTCAATGACCGAAATCTTTATTAAAGTCAAATGACCTTTCTAATTAAATTTTCTCCTTAATACATAAGCTCTGCTAGGCAGGTATCATCTCTACAGATAATAAAGGCTTTATATATTTATTAAATGAGCTTTTTCCTCTATGTTCATCCTTTTCTTTGATTTGACATCCTAACAGTTAACTATGGGTGAAAGTTTTAAAAGTACAACAAATTACTAATGCATTCTGGCAAGTGTTCTGATTTTTTATAATATTTATAATGTCCCTATTTTTATTCTATCTTGAAAAATTTTCAAGCTTTACTCTTCTATGTCTCTTTTTTAAATTGTCATTTAAAAAGAATATAGCTAGTGAGGGGAAATGTGTACAATTTTACTGTAGCATTATGAAGAATGTTAGGATTTCAAAACCTAGAAAGTAGAATTGAGATATTTGCATAAAATTGTCATTAGGTTCAAAAGCTCTGGCCACCAACAATGCACTTATGTATGATACAGGCTCATCCAAGTAAAAATATGAAATATGCATAAAAATACAGTAATTGCATCTGAAATACTTACAATTTAATATTTAAGTATTTTTTTAAAAAAATAAAAGTAGTAAAATAACACTTAGGGCATCATGATAGAATGCCCTGGTGTTTGGAAAGACAAAATATATAGTCATCAAACCTCACGCTTTGGATGCCACTTTAAATCTAGTGAATTTCATTGGTTATAAATCAAAGAAAGTAACTGTTATATATATATGTTGAAAACAAATTCATCCATCACTTCACCAGAAATCTAAGATGACGTAGGCAAAATGCTTTACCATCACTTTCCTCATTAATCAAAATAAATTATAAAACCGAGGCAAAGTGATCAAGTGAATTACTGAAGAATACCAGCTAATTGTCAGCAATTTTACTTTTTAATTAGGTTTCTTATCTTTCTAGTTCATACAGGCAAAAAAATGCAGAGTATCATCTGAGAGATGGAGCATCATCTGAGAGAAAAGAATATGCACTTTATGAATACTAACATTCCCAAAGGAGATGTGGGAATATCCAGCTCTAAATTTTACACATCACCAAGCACTAACAAAAAAGAAAAAAAAGAACATGAACAGGAACCTTCTGCATCCCAAGTCACTAACAAGCCAAATAAAAAGAATAAAGTACAATCTCTCCAGCCCTCTTTCTAGGCTACTGTACATTTCTACCTGGTTTATTACCAGGACACAGATTTCAGCTTTCATAATGCTTTCAAATGGGCTTTTCTTAGCAAATGTCTGCACTCCTCATGCAAGGCCATTAAGGTAACTTAATCCCTCATGAATTTGCTCAGTGGAAGAAATGCTGATTCCCAATTCAAAAATTAATTCTTTAGCTTTTTCTCGATTAAGAGTCATGAAGAAAACCATAACTACAATTTAGATTCAGAATGTTATCTTGAAGACTCGCAAGACAAATAGGAGCTTAGGGAATCGAAGACGATGCTGGGGGAGGGGGCGCAGAGAGAGTGCGAGAAAGATGCTGGTCAATTCCGAGATGATGCAGGAATGACATGGCACCTGGACAACACAAGTCCACGTCCACCCCCGGCAGAGTCTGTGCCTCGGGTTCTCTGACATATGCCTGGAGCTGTGAATAGGTGCACACGCAAACACACCACCTTTTATTCTTCGACTCCCCGGGAGGAGAATGGTGGGGAAGCATCTCTGGATAAAGCCTCACCACAACAAACGATTTCTTTCTCCTCGCACCCCGCCTCCTCAGCTAGGGGCAGGCGACGACGACTATCTCCGACAGTAGACAGCAGAGAGGATCGGGGAACCAGGGCGAGAGGGAAATCATCTCCGCGGGGTGGCGGGGGGTGGGGGGTCAGGGGGATAAAAGCCCAGGGCCTCGCGGAGAGCCTCGGGGAGGGTGACAGCAAAAGGAGGGGGATGTTGAGCCGAGAAAACAGGAGAAGGGGACTGGGAAGCGCCCGGCGCGCAACGCACGGAGGCTGCCCGAGGCTGGCGCGCACGGAGTGGGGGGGAAGTAGATCCCGGGGCGGACCCCCTCCTTTGACTCCGCGACCGAAGGACTGGGAGGAAATGGCTTTGTATCGCAGGATGAAAGGCAGACAGAAGGGCCACCAGGCGGGGGGGACGGAGGATGCCCGGAGCGGGGGGACCCCGCCCGCCCCACGGACACCACAGCTCTGCCCCTCATTCCGCCGCAGTCCCTGGTCCACCCTCTGGCTCCCGTCGCCGGTCCACGTTCCAACGGCCCGGAGCGGGGTCCCCCCGCCCCGCCGCCGCATCCCCACTCCGCGCCCTGCGCGCTCACCTGCCCACGAAGTTCTCGAGCACCGAGCTCTTGCCGGCGCTCTGGCCGCCCACCACGGCGATCTGCGGCAGCTCCAGCAGGCAGCTCTGTCCCAGCGCCGAAAAGGCGTCCTGCAGACGGTTCACCAAAGGGATCAGCTCCTCCATCTCCCGGTTCCCCATCTTGCCTGAGCGGCCGGCTACCGGCGGGTCCCTGCTGGCCTCTACGACCTGGCCGGGAGTCGGGGCCGCGCTGCCCTGGCTGCTGTTGCTGCGCTGGGCTCAGTTCGCCGGATCCTGGCGCAGACGTCGGATCCCGCCGCCAGCCTGCCGCTCGGCGCCTGACAGCTAACGGCCCGCAGCGCGCTTGCGCAGGCGGGCAGGGGCGTGGCCTGGCCCCGCGACGGCCCCGCCCGCGCCCCGCCCCGCGGCCGCTCCCCCCAGGCTTCCCAGCCGGCCAGTCTGGCCCCGGCGCGCACGCACTGCCTCCCAGCTGCAGCCAGATGCCATGGCCTGTGCCTTCTGACGCCGAGGCTCAGAGGCAAAGTCACAGCACTAGGTCAGGGCATGGCATGTAATCATCATCAGCCGGCAGCGCTGTTCCCTTTCAGCAGCTACCAAGCCAAAGCCCAGTGGAAAGCGCTGGCACCGCTAACAACACAACACTGTCACCAGCAGCAGCAGCAGCAGCACCTCCAGGGTACACCTCCCAAAAGGAAATCTCATGTGTCTCCCCCTACTCCGGAACCCGCAATAACTCCTCTCCGGGTGGCTGGCCTGTTAGAGTCCGAATTCTTCAATCTGACATCCCCATCTAAGACCCTGAGTAAACGGACGTTACTTTATTTAACTTTAATGACTCGTCCTCCCCAGCCCTGCATAAGCAAAGGTAGATGGAGTCTGTCGGGTTTACCTGCGCCCCGCCCCTTCAATCTACCATGCTCATTCTGGCCTGTGAGACTCCTCATGCCATTCGCCCGCCCAATCCATCTCCTTCTATAGGGCCTATCAAGAACTATGCACTCAGCACCCGCTCTTTTAAATTTAACACATGGAGAAGTGACTGCGTGTGGGCTTCTGTGCCTGGCGATAAAGAAACAAAGATACATGGCCATGCTGCTCTTCGCCTCCGCAGAGGCTTCCTTTTTCATCTGCTCCTCAAATATCAATACTCCTTAGGATTTAATATATGGGCATTGTCTTGTCTCATGCTTCATGCTCTGCCTGAGGACTTTCCCATGGCTTTAACTCCACTTGAAGGCTAAAGACTACAGAAATTTAAACTGCTACACCGTGTCTCTCCCTGCACCACACTGTACTCCAACTGGGTCCCAGACCTCACTACCTGAATGTCCCACAAGTACCTCAGACTCAATTTATTCAAAACAGAACTCATCTTTTCTAATTCCAGCATTTAATGTTGTAAATTTCCTTTTAACCCCAAAAATACTTATATAAAAATGTTCATAATAACAAAAAAACTGAAAACAACCCAAATGTCCATCAACAAGTGAATGAATAAACAAATGTGATATGTGCGCGCAATTAAATATTTCATCAGCAAAAAAGAGTAAACTTCTGATACAGCAACAACATGGCTGAATCTCAGATAAATTATGTAGAATGAAAAAGCCCAGACAGGGAGAATATATTGTTTGATTCCATTTATATGAAGTTGTACAATAGACAAAACCATTCAATGGTGATAGAAATCAGAACTGTGGTTGTCTTTGAGGGGTGGAGGTTGACTGTAGGAGGCCCGAGGAACCTTTCTGGAGTGATGGAAATGTTTTACATATTGATTGGGATATGGGTATACATTTGTCATAACTCATGAAACTAAACATTAAATGCTATGCATTTCACTGTAAATTATATTTCAACTTTTTTAAAAAGCAGGAGAGAAAGAAAAACAAACCTGAATGCATCATCTTCTCTACTGGAGTGGATCCCTATTGGAATGTCTACCTAGGATGCCTTTTCTAAGAATCAGTCCTCCATCCACCACACGTTGTAGCCAAAGCAGTCATGAGGATAGAGAGGCATGAAGGAAAACTACCTGAGCCCTGGCCACTGCCAAGGGCACCAGAATGGGCACCTGACTTGAGCTGCACCAATCAAAGCCCTTTCCCAGGAATATGGAATTGAGATAGAGTTTGCCCTTTGTCTGAGTGACTGAATTATAGATGAGGAGTAAAATTGGCAACTATGGTTAGAAACACGTTCACCAATGGAAGGGAACTGCAAAATATGCTGATCTTCTGCAAAAGAGAAAAGCAAAAAGACACAGGAGCAGAGGGAAAATAGAGAGAAGTTCTAGATAGCACTTCTGTCCTCATTCTAGTTCATTTCTGATGCCCAGCTACAATCCCATCCTGAGTTCCACGCACCAGTCTCCCCCCATAAACTTATAATAAATTCCCCTCTTTGCCTAACCTAATTCAACTGTCTTTACTTGTAACCAAAGAATCCTGGAAAATACATCCTCTAGTGTGCTTCCTATCTCAGAGAAAGGCCTGCTCAGTCCCAATCCAAGATCTGGAAGTCATCACTCCCTCTCTTTCTCCCTCACTCCCTACACCCCGTTGGTCCCTGGATCATGCCCGTTCTACCTCCCCAGAACCCATCTCCTCCTCTCCGTCCTTGCTGCCATTGTCTCAGTTATAACAGTCCTTTGTCAAACAACCATCTTCCTCTGTGCTTTTCCTATATATGTACCCTAAATAGATTTTCATTATTGCACTTGGCACATTGCATTAAGTCACTAATTTACATGTCCCTTTCTCCCACTAATGTGATAGGCAGAATAATGCCCCCCTAAAGATGTCCACATTCTAATTTGTGGAACCTATGAATGTTACCTGAAGTGGCAAATAGGACTTTGTAGATGTGATTAAGTGAAGTACCTTGGGATGGGGAGATTATTCTAGATTATCCAGATAGACCCAGTCTAATCACATGGATCCTTAAGAGCAGAGAAACTTTCCCAACTGTGTTGGAGGGAGCTACGACTGTGAAAGAGTGGTCACAGAGATGCAACTCTGCTGGCTTTGGAGATGGAGAAAGGGGTTATAAGCCAAGGAATGCAGGCTGCCTCTAGAATCTGGAAAAGGCCAGGAAACACACTCTCCCTCAGAGCCTCCAAGGAACACAGCCTTGCTGACACTTAGCCCAGTGACACCTGTGTCAGACTTCTAACCCACAATACTGTAAAATAATAAATTTGTATTGTTTTACAACACTAAGTTTGTGGTAATGTGTTACAACAGCAATAGAAAATTAATACAACAAGCTCCTTGAAGGCAGGATCTATCTTCGTGATCCTCAATGCCTAGCACAGCTCATAGAACCTAAGGAGACCACAGCCTACTAGAGACAGACATAAACAAATTATTACAGCATAAGTAATATGTTCCAGGGTGCAATAGACTGAAATGTCCCTCCCCCAAATTCATATGTTGAAGCCCTAACCCCCAATGTGGCTGTATTTAGAGAAAGAAAGTAATTAAGGTTAAATGAAGTCAAAGATTAGAACCCTGATTCAATAGGATCAGTGTCCTTGCAAGAGGAGACATCAAAGAGCTCTGATGTGTTTGTGCATGCTCTTGTTCTCTCTTTCTCTCTCTCCCTCTTTCTCCTGTGCAGGAACACAGCAGGAAGGCAGCTACCTGCAAGCCAGGAAGAGAACCCTCACCAGGAAAAGAATCAGCTGGCACCTTGGTCTTAAACATCCCAGCCTCCAGAACTGTGAAAAATAAATGTCTGCTGTTTAAGCCACCCAGTCTATGGTATTTCATTATAGCAGCCCACATTGCCTAAGACACAGGGTTTGTTTAAAAGAACATGATATGGAAATCAGGAGTAACAATTCCGTCTGGAGAGGATCATGGAAAGCTTCAGAGAAGAGATGACACTTAAGATGGGCCTTGATGAGTAGGTTCTGTGCTCTGCTACATGCTATGAGGAATACAAAAGACTAAGAGCACTAGCCCTTGCCCTACGTATTTTGCATTCTAATGCAGAAGACAATGCAGCTATGCATTAGACAGAAAATGTGTAACCATTATACAAATTTAAAGTTCATGTGCACTGAAGCAATGCATGTCATCTCTATTCACCAGAATTTTGTTCAAATCAGTCCCAACCACCTACTTCAAGAAACCATCCTGGGCCGGGTGTGGTGGTTCATGCCTGTAATCCCAACACTTTGGGAGGCTAAGGCAGGAGGATTGCTTGAGGGTAGGAGTTCAAGACCAGAATGGCTGACATAACGAGACCCTGTCTCTACAAAAATTTTAAAAATTAGCAGGACGTGGTGGTGCATGCCTGTAGTCCTAGCTACTCAGGAGGCTGAGGCCGGAGGATGGCTTGAACCCAGGAGTTCGAGCCTTGCAGGGAGCTATGATTACGCCACTGCACTCCAGCCTGGGTGACAGAGTGAGACCCTGCCTGAATGAATGAATGAATGAATGAATAAATAAATGGAAACCATCTTGAACTACTGTTGCCAATTGCTTTCCTTCTTTACTTCCCATTTCTAGAATCAGTTCTGCACTAACATGGAACCAAGAGAAATGTAACACACACAGAAACACTCAACTCAAGGTCTTTCAGTGATGTAGACCTTTTCTCATAAGTTAATCTGGATAAAAGAAATAGCAAAGGAGAACCTGAAGGGAAAAAGCAGGGGAGAAATTTTGACAAGAAGACAACCTCCACCTTTGAAGGTGGGTGTAAAAGCTGAAGAGAGGACCCCCATCAGCCACCCCAGCTTTCTGACCATACCACACCAAGCCCTGTTTCAGCACCAAGTAACCCAATGCCCCCTCCTGCTCTCTGGCTCTCACGTTTGCTTCTACACCGCCTTCCTAGCAAGGCAGAAGGTTGCTAAAGGTTCACAGCCTTTTTCAGTTGTGGCTCTATAGGTAAGAAGTTAGAACTTTTAAGAAACACATCAGAACACTTATATCTAAATTACTATTTTCCTTTAGGGTCATTTTGAGAAGCAGCAAACTTATTGTAATAATGCTGCCTTTTCACACAATACAGGTGGAACTCCTCCTTTGAAATTGATGAGCCTTACCCAAAAAATCAGATCCAGTAATCCACAGTCACACTTCATTTTAGATAAAAACAGAGTATTCTCCATCTTGATTTCCTCATTCACAGGATTTAGCACCAAATAACTGTTAGCTACTTCCAACATTAAATCTATATAACATATATACACACACATATATATTATATACATATCTTTTTAAAATGTGCTGCAGGCTGAAGGGCAAGCTCTGAGAGAGGAGTTAAAAAATTTTTGAGTGCTGAAAACATCCCTGGAAAAATATTAATTATTTATTATTTTATTTATTTATTTATTTGTTTTTTAGAGACAGGGTCTTGCTGGAGTGCAATGGAGTGATCACAGCTCACTGCAACCTCAAACTCCTGGGCTCAAGCCATCCTCCTGCCTCAGCCTCCCAAAGTGCTGGGATTACAGCGTGAGCCACCGCACCCAGCCTGGAAAAATATTTAAACTCTCAAAGAAAAGCACATTTTGAATATGTGAATTTAGGAATTCATGTTTTTAAAAAATCAGTCACATTACCTCAGAGTCACATCTTATATATTTCCCACAGTGCCCAGCTCTGTGCTCAATAAAATTTATGAAGCAAAACTGAACCAAAATTTTAAGCATTTGTCATGTTGTCCATTGTGAGTATCACTGGGGAAGTAAAATTGTAACTCTGTATACAATTTAGTACCTATTCAGGTCATTCAGTTCTTTCTCCAAATGTTTTCTCTTGAATGTATTTTAGATCTCGCTGCAAATCAGCCAACCTGCAGGTGTCTTTTGAGTTCCGTTAAACTCAGTGAACATCCAACACAGACACACAGACTTTTAATACTGTAGCCATTCTGGTTGACTCTTACATCTCTCAGGGCACCTCTCCTTCAGCCTAGCGGGGTCGTGAGACGGTAAAGACTTTACTGCTCATGTTCTTCATCAGTGGCCATCAGGAAGCAAAATAACTCTGGAAGAACCACTCTAGTCTCCTATCTCAATGACTTCTGTCCTTTTGAGATCTGACAGATGGAAACTCACCGGTAGTCTCATAGAAGCGTGGCTAAATTGACACACATGCAGAGCAGCGAATACCGGTAGGCAAGCTTAAGGTGTTAAGAAAGAAGGGTTAGAAAGAACTGTCTACATCACTTAAGTCTGATTTAACAGCCAGTTTGTGCTTCTATCAAGTAGATATAGCTGTGTTCTGCTGTAAGCGTAATCCATATATACTGAAAAAACTGAGGAATTACACAGGATCCTCTCTAAAGGGAAGATCCCCTAGTGCTTTTCAAATCTCATTTGTTCACTTATGAAACTCATTCTATCTACACACACACACACACACACACACACACACACATATTAGGTAAGCTATAAATGCCCATTTAAAATTATGTTTGTGAAGACTTTTCAATGACACAGAGAAATGCCAAGAATAAAATATTAAATGAAAAAGAGTACAACATTTTATATATAGTACTATCATAGCTATGTAAAAAGAAAACTGTCTAGAAAAAAACTGGAAATATTAATAAATGTACCAAAAAATTCAATGTTATTCTCTACGAGATAATATGGAAAGATTTTATTGTCCTTTTCTTTTTATTTCTCAAACTTTCTGCAATAAGCATATATTACTCTTATAATTTAAAAAGTTGAGTAAATGCCATTTGATTGAACCATAATTGGTTTACATACACACCAGCTTATTAGCACCAAAAGTGTTGCATACTGTAAGATTAAAATAATTCTGCAAACAGAAATGGGAGTCCACTAACTCCCCTATCCCCAAACTTTTGCCACTCACTATCAGTTGATAACTTCCTAAAGATAACCAAGATTTTAAAATGGGAAACATTTCTTTCTGCTTAAAGAACAGAATGCCACATACCAAGCCACCATGGTCACAAGAACTATTTTTAGCCAAGAGTTCATTCAGTACACTAAACTGCAGATTATCAACAAATGTATAGTTCATATAGCAAGTAGGTACATGAGATGAATTTTGTTTGCTTAAAGCATATGTCATAATCTATAGCAATAATATGCCAGACATGAAAGATTACAAATTGTATGAACCCATTTATAGGACATTCTAGAGAAAACTAAACTAACCTATAATGACAGAAAGCAGTATGGGGCCAAGGGTGGGGCATGTGGAAACTATCTTGACTGTGGTGGTGGTTACATGGTTGCATATATTTGTCAAAACTTATTGAACTGCATGCTCTTTTAAATGGTGCATTTTACTTTATGTAAGTTATACTTTAATAAAAATAACCTTTGGGATTTATAATACACTCCTATATGGCATGTAATGGTAATACAGAATATGACAGCCTCTGTGTGGGGACAGTCTTGATAATAGGCAGCCATAATCATGCTGTGTTTTGAGAGTCCAAAATAAAAAGAAGCAGCTTGCACTGACTCCAAAATTCTACCAGTATGGAGTCACTCTTATGGAATCTCTGAGTATCACATTGATGGAAAACAGCACTTGAAGAAGAGAGTAAGACCTCAAGCCATTATCAAATCTCTTAGAAGAAATGACTTTCTCCAGCAGTATCAGCTTTGGAGGAGGATCTGGGAGTGGGGCAGGGAGACAAGAGTGGAGAGGGCCTGACAGACACCCCAGAGTGAGCATGTCCTAAGACAAGCTTTGCCCATTTCACATGGTCTCTTCCCTTTCATTTTACGGGAGAAATACAAACTTTGGAAAATCTCATCCCTGAGCATACATATGAGGCCAGTTGAACCTCACTTCCCTCCTTCCTAGACCTTTTGCCAAAGGTGGTGGTGAGGAACAACATCCATGGCTTTTGTATACTTTACATCCACAAACCATTTTCACGTCAGTCATTTCATTAGATCAACTCAACCACCTTTGAAATAATAACTTACAGGCAAATAGCAGTAGCCTTCCTGTTTTACAGTGAAGAAAACTGAGAGATTAAGGGACTTGGCCAATGCCACACAGCTAAGAACTGCTAGAGAGGCTCCGTGATGTGCTTCCACAGGCCATACTTGGACCATCCTCCCAAAACCTTGAACCTGGTAACATAGAGTAGCCACAGTTGCCAACCTAATATGGAGATTGGAAAATAGATGGTAAATTATTGTCCTGAAAATGTTTATGAACAATAGCAGGTTTTATCTTTACATAAATTATTTCAATTTCCACTGCTTAGAGTCAGCAGATTGGGATTCAAGTTCTTACTGGCTGTAGGATTCACCTTCTTAGGTCTTAATTTCATCAGTTATATCCCTATATTAATGTTTATTCTTCTTAATTCATAGAACTGTTGTGAAATCAGATAAATAATGAACACTAAAATATTCTTAAACTACATGGTACCAAATGACTATTAGATGTTTTATTTATAATCATCCAAACCTAAATAGGGATTGTAAATATACTTTATTAATTACCAAAAAGTTTTTTTCTATATTAATTGTAATTTTTAAATGAATTATCTGATAAAGATCTGTGTGATAAAAATATTTTCATGTAACTTACTATTCATGTAGTTTAGGATGCCTTTCATCTGGTAAATTAGAACTGTGGAATATTTTACTCTTAGGAAGAGCCCAGAAATAACCTGAAAGTGTAATTGAAAGTAACAATTCACCAGAAATCAAGCATGATACAGTAATGGAAAGTGAGATGAGTTTTCACAAATAGACATTCAGGAAGCAGGGAGTTAAGGGGAGGCAAAAATGGGCTAAGATTCACTTTGATGGAGAAAATACAAATTTAAGCTTAATTCCCTTACAACTTTAGTTGTTCTCCATGTAGATCTGAAAAGGTCCTAAAGTAGGATCATAGTAGCCATTGACAAGTATGATTTCCAGATTCTTAAGCAAAATTGTGCAAAGGAACCCAATAGCTCTGCAGCCAAGGATCTCCAAAAATGCCCCCTCCCTGCAGAACCCTCTTCCTTAGCCTGTCCTCCGTTTCTTTCTAGCAGAGTTTCTATCCTACCCTGCTTCCCTCAGCCTGCTGATCCTCCTCCTGGCTATTTTGTTCATTTGCCTTTGAAAAGTATTTGCAGATCTAAGAATTAGTCCTTTATCAAGTCTGCCAAAGAACAACTCATTGTGAGAAGTCAATATCCCAAGGCCTCATAATTGAACTTGGGAAAAAGTCAAAACTACAGACCATAGATTTTACTACCACACCATTATGACATGCACTAGTCACTCTGTTTGGTAAAATAGTTTCCATGCTTCCCTTTATGGTCCTCAGAATCTCCTCATTCTCAAGTAGCTTGAGGAAATTATTTTCTTTTCTCTTTTTCCTCTGTCCCCACAAAACTTTATTTTAGGAGTAGAAATGTTGGCAGATACGTACTGAGAGAATAGAAAGAGAAAATTAAAATAAAAGGTAATGGTCAGGTTTGAGCCTATCTTCTTCTTACACAATTTATTTATTTTTTTGTTGGTGGGAAAACTGCCAGGAAACAAGTTATTGCTGAAGAAATATATTCTGGAAAACAAAAATTCAACCGGGAAGACTGAGCTCCAACTCCAGTGGTGTGATGTCTCTGATTGCATTATGGCATGTTCTACTTATACCCCCCTACAGAACAAGAATTTGTCTCTCTCTCTCTCTCTCTCTCTCTCTCTCTCTCACACACACACACACACACACACACACACACACACACACGCACGCACTGAGAGAGTCCCCTTCAAGCCATTGACATCTGCAAAATGACAGCTCCACCGGGGGGGCCATGACAGCAACTAGAAAACAATTATGTTTTCTGTGAGTGTGCACATGTTTCTGAAGAGCCATTTATCATCTCTCCTAATAAAAATTCATTTTCTTTTTTTTTTTAAACCAATCTTCATTGGTAGCTGGTTAGAGAAGGGTCTGGCTGGAGCGTTGGTTTCGACCCTCCATCCACTGACACAATTTCTCCCATAATCCAGAGGGGCTAAGTGAGCACTGCAGTGAGGTGGGAAAGTTCCCCATTGCCAAGTCTTTCCTCCAATTGAGACCAGCTCTTCAAAGATTTTTCTTCCCTACTCCAAAGGTACACAGAGATCCCCACCCAAATAGAAGGAGAAAATCAGAGAATTCTCCTTCAGGGCAGTCGGCTAGAGAGTTGACTGACAGCCATGTCTAATCCTGCAGTGTTGGCTGAGAGCTCCTTCCTTATCTGCTTCCCCTCTCTGTTCCAGGACCTAGCTCCATTTCAGGGAGGAGACAACTGGGACACACTACTTGCTGCAGGCAGAGACCTGGTTCATGGAAAACGGTCATAGTCAGAAGGCGAGGGAAATAATTTTCTCACAGAATCATTAACAATCTGTACCTTGCATAAGGCGCCTTCATTATTTTCATAAGGCTTTGCTGAGGACATGTCATGAGGGTCTGTTACAAGGGTCTGTCTTATCTCCCCATTCTCCCACTCCTGAAATCCTCCACTGTGCCCTCTGCACTCCCCCCACCCAGTCCATTAGCAGTAAAATCTCTTCTATCCTCAACTTTTCTCCAAAGACAGTACAGAATCCTGGGTCTCCGCTGAGGACCCTGTTTCTCCTGGAGTAGTGTCAAGTGGTAGCTGTCATCTCCCTTGTGCCTCCTAAACTCCTAGGCTTAAAAGTGAGATAAGGTATACTTTGCAGAACTCATTGCTGTGTAAACCATTCTCTTCCCCTTTCCCTAAAGTTTTCCAGCTTTTAATCTATATCACCAGTCTGTCATCATCCCCGCGTCTCCTTGTTGTAGAACTCTACCACCCTCCTGGTTATTCCCCTTCATGTTTCAAAGATTTAGCTCATGACTCACTGCCACTCTCTCTAACAACATGCTTGTTTTAATTCTTGGTGATTTAAATTCCATATTGATGATACTGTCAACATTGCCTGCATTGTTCTTTGATCTCCTCTCCTCCAATGACTTTGTCCTCTATCCTACCTCAGCCAATCTTCCCAGGGTCAATCCCTAGTCTTCGTCTTTACCAAAATCTATAACTATCATCTCAAATTCAAACACCCCACACTCGGACCTCCATCCACTCTCTTTCCAGTTCATTCTTGAGCATGCCCATTTGCAATAATCCTTCAGCCCCACTAGGACATACAATCCATCAATTGTACCATCTGCTCACTGTCCCTCCCTTGCTTCGTGTTCTCACTTCCCTGATCCTGTTTAAATGCTATGATCTATCATTATAAAAACCTCTCTTGCATACACTCTCCACCCTCCTGCTTCTCTCTCAACTTATTAGACTTGCTTAGAAAACCTCAGCCCTGGAAAAATCCAACTCTTCTCCCACTCTGTGCCTACACCCATGCAGCTGAACATAGCTATAGAAAAATGCACTGCCATGCTGACAGGAATCATTTTCCATTAATAACTCTGAACTTCTAATGGACCTGGCAATGCTACTGCCTTTTTATGGTCCATTCGCTCTCTTACTCTCCTAGATGATAATTTCATACTTTTTTCCTCTCTCCTCAGACCTCCAACGTCTTTTCCCTCATCCTTATTCTCTAATAATAAATTGCATCCTATTTCACTAAGAATACAGAAATAATCAGAAAAGAAATTCTCTCTCTCTTCATCTCAAATACCAACCTACCAGCTTCTACCCCATATACTCTTCCTTCCACAGTGATTCTGTGAATGGACCATCCAAATTCCTGCTAAGACCAACATCTCTACATGTGCACTAGATCCTACTCTCTCTTCTTTATTCAGTTACAATTCCCTCTTCTTTACTGCATCATTAATTTTTTCCTATTGGGCCATTCCATCAGCATACAAACATGCAATCTCCCCCTCAGCACTTGATCTATCATATTTCTTACCTATCCCAATTAATGAAAACATCATCCTTCAAGTGGCTCAAGCCAAAACACCTGGTCATTCTTGACTTTCCTCTTTTTCTCACACCACATATTCTGTCCATCAAGAAATCCTACTGTCTCTACCTTCAAAATCTGGTTATTTCTAATCATTTCTGCTATTGCGCCCTGCTCTAAGCAAACAATCTATAGTGTCTGGATTATTACCATGGCTTCCTATCTGGCCTGCCTACTTCTATCCTTATCCTGCTACTAACTATTCCCAATGCAGCAGCCAAAGCAATCTTTGACATGTCATCCTCTACTCAAAGGTCCCAAGGGTTTTCTATCTTATGCAGACTAAAAGCCAAAGCTCTTACAAAGACCTACAAGGCCCTTCATTCCTGGTTACCCTCCTATTCTATCTCCACTCCAGCTTTGTCTCCAATTCTGCACTTCACTCCCTTTGCTACAGCCATAATGACTTGCCTGTCCATCCTTGAAAATACCTAACACATTCCTTTATGAGGGCTTTCTCACTTGCTCTTGGCTCAGCCTGAAACACTCTTCCTTCATACGGCCATGAAGTTCATCCTCTCACCTTCTTTTAAAGTCTTTTCTCAAAGGTTACTTTCTCAGGAACACTGTACTTGACCACTGTACTTAAAATTACCCTTTCGTCTTCTGCCACCAAGGTCCTTGGCCCCTTTCGAGGAAGCTAAGGCCACGTTGGGGTGAGGCCCTCACTTCATCCTGGGACTACACTGCACCCAGCAGTGCCAGCCCTGCACTCACCTGCACCATTGCCTCCACCTCAGGCCCACCTCGGGCTCACCTGCATCTACTCAGCCCTCATTCTGCACGACAATGAGGTGACTGTCACAGAGAATAAGATCAATGCCCTCATAAAGCAGCTGGTGTAAATGCTGAACCTTTTTGGCCTGGCTTATTTGCAGAGGCCCTGGCCAGTGTCAACATCTGGAGCCTCATGTGCAATGCAGGGGCTAGCGGACAAGCTCAGCAGCTGATGCTGCACCAGCAAGAGGCCATGCCCCTCCATCACGACCAGAGATGAAGCAAAGAAAGAAAAATCTGAGTGAGGAGTCTGATGATGACATGGGCTTTAGTCTTTTCGATTAAATCTCTTTTATAACACATTCAATAAAAAGCTGAACTCTTTTTTAAAATTCTTTTTCATTACACACATTTCCTATTCTCCTTCCCTGTTTTTTCTCCATAACACTTATCATCTTCTAGTATCCTAGGTAATTAACTTTTTAATTTGTTTTTTTTTTTGTCCTGTTTCACACACATACACCTGAAAACAACCTTCATGAAATAAGGGATTTTTTTGTTTGGTTCACAGCTATATACCCAGTGCCTGGCACATAGCAGATACTTAAATATTTGTTAAATGAATGATTTTAACACCTTAACTAGGTGTTACCTATCCAGGTATGCAAGTCTAGTAGTATTGTAAGCTTCCTGGTGGCCAGAATCATGCCGCCTACTTTCCTGACTTCCCTCCACAGCACAAATCATAAAGATGGGCTTCCACATTAAATGTCCATTGAATTGAACTGCACAATAAATATTATCCTTCTGATCAACTGAGCCCTTCCCAAATTCCTGACCCACAGAACTTGAGAGAGAGAAGAAAACGATCATTGTTTTAAGACACTAAGTTTTAGAGTCATTTATTGTACAGCAAAAGCCTACCGAAACACTCTTCTAGCATTGCTTTTGGAAATTATGAATAATTCCCATCTTATTTAGTTAGCTGTTCCATGCTGTTTTCTCTCTATTGAGTAATTTACTTACCAACAAAATGGTTTTACCTGCTGCATATCTTAACTGGTTAAGTAGGCTCCTAAAGCAACAAATGTAATAAATCCCAAAATGCACAATGGCTCAAAAACAATAAAATATTATTTTTTGCTTACATAACAGTACAGAGAAAGTGAACAGGTTAGTGGGGAGATCTTCCTCCATGCCGTCAAGTCTAATACATGTTCTGCTATCTTCAACACGTGGCTTCCAATGTCACCCTGGAAGTTTTTTCCCTTCTACCAACCAAAAGGGGAAAAGGACACACAGGACCATATGTAGGAGGTTTGTATGGGCCAGTCCTAGAAGTGGCTTATCATGTCCAAAAATATTCCACTGGTAGAACTCAGTCACAGGGCCACATGCAACTGCAAGGGACATTGGGAAGTATAGTCTAGCAAAATGCCCAAGAAGTAGGGTTGCCAGACTTAGGAAAAATACAAAACAAAATAGGACATCTTGTATTTATGTGGCAATCCTACCAGGAAGAAGAGAACATTTCTGTTGAAGAGATAATACCTACATAAGAAGGAGGAATGAGACCTCACTATATATTCTTAATATGTCCCTGTCCCTATCTCACAATGCTCAAGACCAGTTTCCCACAACTCAAAATCAGTGTGATTGCAGATTGCACATGTGGACACACAGAAGAATAGTGAGATCCACTTATGAAAACACAGAGGCAGGAAACTACAGAGAAAGGTAAATGAAAAACATCTCTAGTCCTGCTAAAGATAATGGCCACTTCTGGAAAGACCTTGTAACTCATTCATGGAAAAAACACCATCTAAGTGTCTAAAGCAGATTCATATAATGATGATTTATTGGCTTCACATATTTCTCTGGCAACATGTTTGACCTTATATGTTGCTAACAGGAGATAGAAGATGGCAGAGAAAAGACAAGATATTTTAGAAACCTTCTCATGACCTTCTACCTGGAGACCATCAACCTGCCTTAGCTGTCTTCCCCCCATACCAAGATAATCATTTTAACATAACTTTACCTCCAGGAAAAACAATTACTGTGACAATTTCTATTCAGGCACCAAAGGGCCTCCAGCTAGAACCATACTAAATAGGTGATTAATGCAAGGAAAGCTGAGTATGATTGGCAAAGTGAGAAAAGTATTGTTCTTGAGAGTGGGACTGAATTTTTTTATTGTCTAAAGATTTAGTCTCAGTTCACAATTAAAAATATTTTAGAATGTTCCTAAGTATCAGAGGAAAGGTTAAATATTAGGTAATGGAGGTTGAATTCTAACAGTAAGAAAAAAAATTACTAGCAAGAAGAATCTAATCAGATCCTGACTGCAGATATCACCCTGATACCTGGGCCAATATCAGGTCAGTTGAAGACCTTGGTGCTAAATTATTTAGTTTCTTAACTCTTAGAAACTTAACAATTCTAGAGAGCTAACCTACTTATTAAAAAAGGTAGCACACAATATGGTTTCTATTTTCATATCATTTTTCACATTTCTCTGTTTTAATGTAAATCTATTTTTGTAGCTAAAAAACATAACTGTGATGTGAGACTATTCTGGGGACACTCAATTTTCTCTCTCTCTAATGGGACACACATTACCCTTTCTGTTCGCCTCAAGAAGTTGGCATCAAAAAGAGATGATGGCCCTAGTGAAGGGGAAATCCAGTCCACACCAGAGATGTCGAACTGGATGGCTAATGTGAGAAGATCCTCGCAACCTCGTCATAGTAAGTTCACTTGTGGGTCTCCCACAGGACCTTGCAGGAGCTCATCCTCCTCCTACACTCTTGAGCTGGTGGGAAATGAAGCATGGAGTGATGTCTTAACTTACGGTACAAGTTGGAAGTTTTGTCAAAAGTCAAAGGTCACTCAGCAATAAAGGCAAGACTGAAGCTCATGGGTCTTGCTTGTCCCACTTTAAGAGACACTCAAGACCACAAAGTGAGGGATTTGCTATTTGTCCCATTTATCTTTCTAAGGCAGATTTTAAAACAAAACTTCAGTGCAAAAAAAAAATAAATGTTCCATTAATAGCATAGTTTTAATAAATATTGCCTCTGAAAAAGTTCTTCATCTATTTCCACATCCACACCGTCACCTAGGAGTATTTATTAGGCTCTGTTAGTCTGCTCCATGTGACTCAAAGAGAGGTGAACAAAATCTACATGTAAGAATTCGCTAGCTACATCCTGCTACAGATCTACTCAAGGGCAAAAGGATATAGATTTAGAACAGTTCTATTGAGTTAAAATGCAATGGAGCATGAAAAGATGTTCAACGTCATTAGCAGGGAAATGCAAAGGAAAACCACAGTGAGAAACTACTTCACACACACTGGGAAATAAAATCAAAAAAATGGAAAATAAGTATTGGTGAAGATGTGGAGAATTTGGAGCCCTCATACATTGCTGATAGGAAGGTAAAATGGTGCTGCCACTATAGAAGCTAGTTTTGCAGCTCCTCAATAAATTAAACTAGAATTACCATATGACCCAGCAATTCTACTCCTAGGTATATACCCAAAATAATGGAAAACAGGTATACCAAAAAAAAAAAAAACCTTGTATGTGAATGTTCATAGCAGCACTATTCACAATAGCCAAAAGATAAAAACAACACAAATTTATATCAACTGATGAGTGGGTAAACAAAATGTGGCACATCCACACGATAGAGTATTATTCAGCCATAAATAGGAATGAAGTACCTACACATGCTGCAACATAGGTGAACCTTGAAAACATTATGCTAAGTCAAAAAAGCCAGACACAAAAGATCATATATTGTATGATTCCATTTATCTGAAGTATGGAATGAATAAATCTCTAGAGACAGAAATCAGAAGGGTAGTTACCAAGGACTGGGCGGAGGGGAGAATGGGAAGTGACTGCTTAATATGCATAGGGCTTCCTTTTGGGGTGATGAAAATGTCTTAGACCTAGATGGTGATGATGGTTATGCAACTCTGTGAATGCACTAAATGCCACTGAATTATACACTTTAAAATGATTAAGTCTATGTTATATGAATTTTACCTGAATTTAAAAATATGGAAAAAAAATTAATAGGGAGGGTCCACCTAGGCATATACATACCGCATCATCCACAGCCCGTGACTAGGGTTTGGCAGTCTTTTGTTTTAGGTTGGGGTGTGGCATGAGCTTTTGGTCATCAGAAGCCTGATTACAGCCTTGCCTGCCTGCAGCTCTAAAGCTGGGGGAGAGAACAAAAACATTCTCCCTGACTCTCTGGCTTCTGAATGTCCTCTTTTTTCTTCTGCAGGGGGCTGATAGTAGGTACAGGCTGTGCTTTTCCTCCACAGCCTTTAGTCAATTCCAAGAGCTTCCACTAGCTAACAACTTATCTCAAAGACCAAGAAGCCTTGGCATTGCTCCAGGGCTCTGTTCTCTGGGCTGTGCCCCATGGGCTCAGAGCCAGAACTTTCTGCACCCATAGCAGTGTTTCTCATTAGTCCCACACCGGTACCATTTACGCTGATATTTGCCCAAAGAAGTTTGGATGATGTTGCTTTAACTTTCCCTCTCATTACCATATCCTGAGTCCTAGACTATTAATGTTTATGCAAAAGCACTTGGGTGCTAAACACTGTTTTTAACTGTTTGCAACTATCTGAGGAGACTATCACCACCCTCACTGTCTTCTCTTCCTCATGAGCTACAGAAGTGAGGTTTAGGAGAAGCATGTCTGGCATGCCATAGGCTCTTAAAAAACTAAACATCTTCTAGAGAGCAGTCATTTTCTGTCTTGAAATTTCTAAGATTGCAGTCTATGCACACACTAATCTTATGCAAATCACTAATCTAAAGCACATGCTAAGCTCATTCACTGCGGCTCCTCTTTTGCATTCAGTGGTACAGTATTTCAAACATCATTGGAAGAATTCTCATAGAGACCACTGCTTTAAGCAGGCCCTGTTATCATATGTATTCTCTTTTCTCACTTAATAAGGTAGCACAAATACCATACATTTTTTTACTGATTCATTTAATAAACATTTTTTGAGGACCTTCAGAATACCATGCCCAGCATTGGAGACAAGAAGAATAATAAACAAAGATATAAACTCAAAGAATGCAAATATTCTACCCTCTTCTTGAAAAGGTCTACTTTTAAACCTGGATGGAGAATAAACACCCCAACAGGTCAGTGGGTTGGCACTGTTTTCAACATAAGACCCAGTTTTCAACATAAAACTCCATTCTGCTAAACACCCTTCCTGGTTCTTCCTATCCAGTTCTAATCATTCCTATCTGTAGAGTTTCATTTTGCACATGTGGCTGCATTACTTTGTGTAGATGGATGGATGGATAAATAGACAGATGATAGACAGACATGTTCATATCTTTTTATACATTTCATATATTGATATAGGAATACACACACACACACATACCTTCAAATCTTTCTTTGTAACTATATGACAGGGTTTTGAGGAGTACTGGCCATGCCTTGTGTCTGCCATCACATGTAGCCCACCCACTGTTTTCCCACGCTCATCCCCAGCACCAGGTATGAGGTATATACTCAGTAGGGCCTCAGGAAGGGCTGGGGAACTAACTGGGAAGTAAGGAATTCCCTCTGGTAACACCGTACTTCCCTGCTCCTTGAAAAGTAGCAGCTGTTCAACAACTTCATACTCAACATTTGCAAAGCCCTTCGGGGCTTTTCCAATCCTTCTACCTGCATTATCTCATTCCGCTCTCGCACACCTTCAAGTAGGTAGAGGGATTTTCCCATTTCACGGACTAACAAAACAGAGAACCACAAAAGGTAACTGGCTTGTCTAGCTAGTAACTTGAGCTACGTATTTTCCATTTGCCCCAAGAGCCACTCTCCTGCCTCTCCACCTGCTGTCTTCCCAGGAGGCTGGCCCGCACAGCCTGCATCAACAGCTGCCCTTCTCTCTTGCTTCCCGGGATATTTGGCTGATGGAAGGATCTAAGATGGGAGGGTGGAAGGAGAGTGAGGTTGGGCGCTTATTCCCCTGGCTCCCTTCCTGTTGGTTCACTCTGAGTTGACTATGACCCTGAGACAATGGCCACCACCTCTCTCAGGTGACTTTCTCCACACTTCTGCTCCCTGCCAACTCCAGCAGCCCCTCCCCGCCCCTTGCTTCTTTACACTTGCTTTCCCTGAGACCCTGCACTATCCTCTGTTGGTTTCCCTGAACCCTGCCCACACCTCTGTGAATAGTCTTTCTACTAAGGGTTCTTCAATTGCGCATGGTTAATGTGCCATCTGTCTTGCTGGGATCCTGAGTGATGTGTATTAGTCCTGTTCCCTCCTTCTAACTTTCGCTCAATCCTTTAGGTTCCCACTCTAGACACTTGTTCATTCATCTTAATACCAAATCAGAGGAAAAAGCACCGTCACATGACATCAGGCAGCCCCTACTGCCTGTTATATGTGAGGACCTCCCAGGAGTGCAAAACCTCCTCACATTAAGCCCGCTTGGCTCTGCTGCTGCGGTCTGGAGCACAAGAGTCTGTACCTGCAGATAGCTGTAGCTTTCTCTCAGTAAACAACTCAGCCCCAGCTGTGGGGACATTAATGGAAGCAAGACAATGACTCATCAGACAAACTGCACTTGACCCCCTGTGACTCAGACACACTGTGTTTTCAACAGGGCACTGAGCTGAATAAAAGCTGAATAAACCAGTGCTTTGCCTCACCCAGGTTCCTGGCAGTCAATGAGTTAAAAAGCACTGGGAATATTAGTCTATTTAGTCCTCCCTTCAAATATTCCTCTCCTATAAATCTTCCAACCTTCCTCTGTCATTCCTCCTTTTTCCATACCACCCACAGAAAGGGGTATTGTTGAAAATGAATCAGATGGGCACAAGGGCTGCACTTCCAAGATAACAAGCATACGGCCACCAGCCAGCACTGCACTTTGCTTTAATCATTATGCAGTGCTTGGTATCCACGACTCCAAAGCCCTGCTTCTCCTGTCTTCCAATTTTACCTTTAACAAAAAACTCAATTTGAGAGGCAAGAGCTCTTAGCTGACTGGCTTCTAATCCAGTCTCTCTTCCCTAGTTCCTTCCTCTCTTGGTTGAAGCTCCTTTAGCTTTTGTAAGTCTAAGACCTGTGCCATTGGCCTGGCCTTGGAAAATTTTCAGTATAATAGCTAGGTAACATGTTGAGCACATGTTCAATGAAATAACATTGAGCAAGTACCAGGTGTCCAGCTTGTGCTAAGGCCTTTACTTTGGTTACCCCGTTTAATTGTCTTAATAATCATGGGAGATTGGGGGGTGGGATTGTGTGTGTGTGTGTATATATATTTTGTAAATGAGGACAGGCTCAGATAAGTTAAGTGATTTAGCTATGGCCACACAATTAATAATGAAAAAGGAATTTGAATCCAGGTCTACCTGTCCTTCAACTCTATACTTTCAACCATTATCCTGCTTCTGTGTATATGTAATTTAATTTTTAAAATTCAGAGTTCTTCAACTCCAGACAAAAATTCTCAAGAGAAGACAAGAAATGCCCTGCTAATTTTTGCAGTTAATTTCAGCACTCACTTAATGAGCACATACTATGCACCAGGCACTGTGTAACATACCAGGGGTACAAAGGTGGAAAAGATACTGCCTCTGCTTTCAAAGAGTTCATGATCTAATTAGAGAAACAGCTTAAGTCCCCTGGTTTCTCTTCAACCCTGGGGTTATATAAAAGTGAATTTTTGCCTTTGTCTATGTCCACACCATAGCTGAAAGATTTCTACTTCTTACCCAACAACTACAATTAAGACAAGAATAGGTGATCACCTCTGTGTATATTTTGGGAAAGAAAGGAAGAAAAAAAGGAAGAGAAGGGAGGAATAAAGGAGGGAAAGAAGGAAAGAGGGAAGAAAGAAAGAAGAAGAAGGAGGGAGGAGAGGGAAAAGGAAGATGGAGGACTAGACGGAAAAATGTTTGAAATCAAAACTGTCTCCAAAACTCCACAGCATAAGATCACTGTACCTTAGGTAGGATTCATTCATTTCTTGAACACTTATGATGAGCTGTGTAGTTCCAAGGGCTCATGGTCTAATGGGTAGAAAGACAAGTAAATCAATAATTATAGCCCAATGAGAGAAAGATCACAGCTGCAGTTATCACAACATCCCATGAGAAAACAGGGAAGGAGAATCTAATGAACACGGGATAGCAGGGAAAGTGGGGGGGCAACAGGAAGGAAGTGATGTTTAAGCCGAGACCTGAGGTGAAGTGGGAGTTAGTCAAGGGGAAAGGTTGGGAGGAAAATTCCAGAATAGACATGGGTTATGCAAAGGTATGGAGGTAAAAGAACCCCAGGCCTTTTGGTAGGAACCCTTGAACACTTGTCTGAAATTCATACCACTAAAGTCACCCCAGGACTTTATTTTATGTTTTTAAATTGGTAATACAGCCATGGTTCAAAAATTAAAACAATATAAAAGGGAACCCATTGAAAAATCTTGTTCCCATGCCTATCTTCATCCTCCCATTCTCCCCAGCCCATGCCCCATCCACCCTTAGATAACTACTTATTATAGTCCTTTGTATATCCTTCCACCGCTTCCTTATGCAACTACAAGTCAATGGCACTGTATATATGCACATAATTCAAGACTTTCTGAAGATGCACGCAGTCTTACTTTGAAAGAATGTGAAGATTAGTGAGGAGAAACACCCAAAAGCATTCGTTACTATGAGGTGACTGCTTTAGTAAGAGTATGAACAAAAATACAGGAAAAGATTGTCCAGGTCTGCTTGGGGGATTGTATTACTCGGGAAAAGTAAAATTTCCATTTTAACATTGAAAAGAATGATTTTCTTGGATTGTTATTTTTGTTAGTCCTCATGGAGTGCCTCCTATATACCATTACATCTAACATCCCAACTTCATTTTATAGATGAAGAAAATGACACTTAGAAAAGTCAAATAACTTGTCAAGTTCAGACAGCTAGCAAGTGGCAGAACCAGGAGGATGCCTTTTCCAGAATCCGATTTCAGAGAAATGGCCCTACCATTCACCTAATTACTAGAGCTAGAAACCCGAGTCCCTCACTGCTCACATCCAGTCAGTCACCAAGTCTTATTGATTCGAACCCATGATTGTCTTTCAAATCCATCCCCTCCTCTCCACCCCCACCAGCTCCTTCTATGGCCCTCATCATGTCTCACCTGGTCAGAAACACTAGCCTTTTGACTGGTCTTTCTCTCTCTAGGCTGATGTTGCCTCCAATCTATCCTCCATTCTGCTGCTAGAGTGAACTTTATAACACACAAATCTGATGGTATCTCTCTGCCTCAAAATCCTTCCATGGCTCCCAATTGCTACGAGTATCAAACCTAATTCCTTTGCATGCATGGTTGGGCCCCACCCACATTTCCCAACTTTCCCACCACACACCTAATGCTGCAGAAAAACCAAACCACTCCAAGTTTCTAGAAACCTCTAGCTCTCTCCTCCTCTGGGTCTTTGTGCAACCAAGTTCTCTGCCTAGAACACTCTTCTCTCTCTTGACAAACTCCTCATCCTTTAGCTCATGTGATGCCTTTTCTGGAAGCCATCCTTGTCTCCCCTAAGCAGACCTAGACAATCTTTTCCTGTATTTTTGTTCATACTCATACTAAAGCAGTCACCTCATAGTAATGAATGCTTTTGGGTGTTTCTCCGCACTAATCTTCACATTCTTTCAAAGTAAGAATTATAGTACTTTCCTTTTAATTTTAGATCCACAGTACCTGGCATGGCGCCTATCAGATGATGAGACTTCAGCATGTACTTTCGAGTGTTTATTATATGAATAATTCTAAAACCCAAGCTCTTTTCATTTGTTATTCCAGACTGTCTCCTTAAGTAGTCCATTATTACCACAGGAGTGGGTTCATATGGCACAGAGATTTAAGGGGAATTTCTTGGATTATGGGCACATGATCCAACCTCAGTAGAGAGCAGGAGTAGGAGTGAAGGAAGGTCTTGCAAAACCCTGAGTTATTCTGAGAGCATGGTGAGCCTGCAGGAGGAGGAGGATCAGCTGACCCTGAAACGAGGGAAACAAGGTCAAAAAGGAAAATTTTACCTACTTCCTAATTTTGCCTTTGGCAGGTCCAGACTCTGGCACATGTATTTGAAGTTGAGGCTTAATAACCTTGAGTAGTAATCATGAGATGACCGGTCTTATGCTCCTACATGCAACTAAGAAAGGAACTAAATATTAAGGGCTCAGAATTCTACAAAAGATGGGCACCATGTGTCTTGGGAATATAAGGAGAATTTCCTTTAATCATTGATTCTGAATCTCAGGTGAACGTAAAAATCATCTCAGCAGTTTTTAAGTTTTCACGGCCACACCAAGGAGCTGCTGATTCTATGGGGCCCAGAAATTTCCTTTTCTAACAAGCAACCCAAGGGATAATGATGTAAGCAATGTTTAAAGTGGTCTCCAAACCTTTTTGATTAACACCCCTGTATTCAATTTTTTAATTATAAATTATATCATGTTTATACATACTCATACATAAAACATATGCAGAAAAATGTTTAAAAGATGAAAATAAGTCTAAATAGAATTTCTAATACTGTCTCTCCACCCATCAATGGATCATCCCAAGTATGCATCAATGTGCATGCCAAGTATGGAAGCTGCCCCCCAATAAAACCATCTGTTTCAATAGTCTCAAGTATCTCATTGGGGGAGATATCCAACTACAAAAATTAAGGAAATTGAGGTTCTTCTGTGTACCAGGCACTATGCTAGACCATTTCACCTATATTATCTCTTTTAATTAACCCAATAACCTTGAAAAATAGGTATTACTAATATCTATCACAGATGTAGAGATTGAAATTCAGTGAGATCTGTGTAACTTGCTTAATGTCTCATAGATAATAAGAGATAGAAAAGGAATTTGAATCCAGGTCTTTTAATGTTTGTCACTATATTATACATATCAGTTAAGAGTGTATTTGGCCTGCAAGTGACAGAAATCCAATCACAATAATTTAACTAGATACTGGTTTATTTTTTCTTGTAACAAAATGTCCCCATGTATGGAATCCAGGCTGGTAAACAGGCCCTGTGACAGCACCAGGGACACAAGTTTCTTCTCTTTTTTTGTCTGCCATCTTCAGCAAGTGATTTTTGTCATACAACGTCTATTCTCACCTCCAAGCATCACAGCCATATTCCTAGAAGAAAATAAAAATGGGAGAAAGGAAAAAAGGCAAAAGATAAAAGCTGAAAAGGCACTTACCAGATGACTCGGCCCCATTTATTAATAATACAGTCTTAGCACCCCAGAAAGAGAATATTTTCAAATCATACAGTCCATATCCTTGTCCGATGCAAGAATCCAGTCCCCCCATCATGACCAGGTGGTTATCCAGCATCTGGTTAAAACTCCTAGGATGGGGAAGCTCATGACATTACTTTGAAATCCATTCTTCTTGTGGGAGGCTTTCATTGTTGGAATTTCTATTCTAGTAATAATCATAATATATCATCACATTACATTTTTATGTTGGCTTCTTAGGTCTGGAGGCTATTATTTATTCATCTCTGTACTCAATACAGTTGCCATAAAGAGGTGACTCAAGAAAAGATTCAAGGAATAAATGGAGAAATCTCTTTTTCATATTGAGATTACATGATTTTCACCATTAAAAAAAAAAACTCTTAAAAAAATACCTCTTTTTTCTCTCCTAGGGCCATTCCATTCAACTGCACTGTCATGTTCAGTTAATAAGCAGTATGAAGAGTGAAATATTAGGGTCACATCCCAGGAGCTGGTCAGGATGTATAATAGGCCCTGCAGAGCTCTGGAAATTAACACTGCCCAGGAAGAAGAGAATGTGCTTCAGAGAACAGATTGTGATCTCAACCCACACCACTGAGAAGAAATGGGGCTCCTGCAGGGAGTCCCAACCCAAAACTCACCACTGTCCCCCGCTCTCTGCCAATCTGGGTTCCCATCACTGCTTTTGGTAAATTTTTGCCACCACGACCCAGGGAATCAAAGAAAATGGTGTGTGTGCATGTGTGTGCACATGTGCGTGTGCATGTGTGTCTTCAAACAATTGTCTCTCTAGGATTGTGGCCTTTCCTGCACTTTCCCTTCTCCAGGGCAAAAACCTTCCAGCCCAGACCACAATCACTGCAACCCCTGGTGTGTTCACATACACAAGTAGTTTGTACTCCAAAGTAAATGGAGGGTAACAAACTATCTAAGCGGAGTTCACAAGGTTCAAGAGAGGAGAGCACAGTTGTTGAAAGCTAAGGTCTCCAGTCAGGCAGGACAAGATCTGATCTCATGGTGACTTAACTTCTCTAAGCTCTGGTTTCCCGCCAGAAAAGTGGGGATAGCAGTACCACCACCTCAGAGGTTGTTGAAAGATTAAATGAGATGCAGCCTATAAAACACTTACCACAATGCCTGGCACAAATTGTGCTTGGTAAATATCAGCTAATCGTTGTCACCATCATCTCACTTGGCCATGAGTTTGGCATGGGTTCTTCTTCTTCTGCAGGACCTTTCTGTAGCCTTGACCTTCAAGATCATACCTGTTTCTTGCTCTTCCACTCCGCATGCCCAAGCCAAGCTCCCTCAATATTCTAGGTCTAGGAAAAAGAAACCCTTTTTTCTTACTGGGCCCCTTCTCTACACCTATCTTATAGATGTGATAGTGATCCTCAGGTGCCCACCCCAGAAATTGTCTCACTCACCTTTCTTCCTTGATAATGGACCAGCACTATTTGGGTACCTTCAAGTTAGCTTCATTTCCTTCCTTTTACTCTTGCCTGAGTTTTCCAAATAACAAGGACCCAAATCCTTTTTCTTCTTTTTTTTTTTTTAGAGAGAGATGGGGGTCTCACTTTGCTACCCAGGCTGGAATGTAGTGGCTATTCACAGGTACACACTATAGTCTCGAACTGCTGGGGTCAAGTGATCCTCCTGACTCAGCCTCCCAAGTAGCTGAGACTAAAGTCATGTACCACCACACCCAGCTCCCCAAATTCCTCTTAATGAAAATAATTTTTAAAAATATTTTACAGCATATTAACATTTATTAAGCCCTTCCCCTTGATAAATCTCATTTTAACTTTACATCAGCGCTGTAAAGGACTATAATCCCCATTTTAAAGATGAAGAAACGGATTCAGAGAGCTGACAATACTTGCCCAAGGGCCCAAAGGTAGTTAGAAAGGATCTGAGACTCAACCTCTGATGCTTTAAAGTTTATGGCTTGGTCTCTCTGCCACCTTGACTTACTATTAGTACATAGGTCACTGTATGTTGGGCAAACTGGGGAGCAGATACATTACCAAAATTTCCTGTCATTCCAGATACATGTGTGCTGGGATGTAGTAAAAGCTGCCTTCTATCCTCTCACTGTCTCTGCAACGATATGAGCTGGACATAGTGGTACAAGCCAATGACACTGGGATAACCTGGCTTCTGTTTTCTACTATGACTATGATAATTACTCTGAAAAGAATCTGAGCCCTCTCACTCCAGCAAGTATTTATTGCACATCTAGAATGTATTCAATACCGCAGAATATGCTGAGATCTAAGACCTAGTCTAATGGCCCCCAAATCTTCCAATCTATTCAGGGACTGAGAGTAAGAATCTAAAACAATACATAATTAATTTTAAATCCGACAGTAGAGGTTGTAAATACTGAAGTAATTCAGGGAAAAGGTAGATTGATGAAGTCTGAAATAATAAAGGGAGGTTTTATGGAGGAAAAGCTTCAACTAGATTGAGAAGATGCATCCTGAAAATAAATGAGAATTGTATGGCTAATAATAGACAGCCCCAGTGTATTTAGTCCAGGCTCTTATACATGTAACCACTCAGAATCTTCAAAGCAACAACCCTGGAAGGTAGGTACTCTTATCCTCACTTTATAGGTAAAGAAACTGAAGGTCACAGAGGTTAAGTAGTTTGCCCAAGTTACAAATCTTTTAAGTGATGAATCTGGGATTCAAAATAAGGTTTATCTAATACCAAAGTCGATGCTTTTTCTGCTACTTGTGCTGCTTACTACTGACAGGTAAATCCAAGAGCTAAACCAAATGTTATTGCCTGTAAAAAGAGCCTGTTGAGAGAAAGTAGTATAGTGAGAAGAGCAATGGACCTAGAATCAGCAGACCAAATTTTTAATTAAGTTTTCATTTCTGATGTATTTCATAAGGCCCTTAACCCTTTTCAGTTTCCTCATCTGAGGAAAATGGAGAAAATGCTAGCATCTATCTCAAACAACTACAATTAATGATGAATTGATAAATGTGTGGATATGACTAACACATATTAAACACCCACTTTTACGTGTGAATTTTAACAAGCAATAAAAATACAAAGTAAAACAGTTACACTATATCTTTCACTCAATTTACATGAACTGATTTCTAACCACTATAGCATCTTCAAGACCTGGGTGGGTGGTGGTTAGAAAGAGTAGGTAACCTTTTGGGCACTTCTAAAACTATCAGGGGTTCTTAAACTACTAGAGCTACCAATCCCTCTCCAAAGCTGACCCTCCCAGGCCTTAAGGTATTACCTCTGAGCGGTCTCTTCTCTGACTGAGGAGTTAAGGAGTGAGATCCCCACCCAACAAGAAGCCAAAGACCACCTCTGTAAGAGCACTAAGTTTAGCACACAGCATGTGCCCCACAAATAGCGGTTAAACTGAGCTGAATTCCCAAGGGCCCTAAAGGCCAGCCTGTAAGACTTACTATTTTGTGGAATCAAGTAATGGTGCAGATGTGACCATGCCCACAGGACACAGACATGTGGGATGGGGGTTGGGTGGATTGGAACAGAACTTTCTGTTCTGGCCCCTCCCCTCTGCTCCATAGCCCACTGGGCTGCAAAGGGCCTCCTAGGAGAAAAGTGCTCAGGTTTCCTTGTAATGGATGAGCGTGCCAGGAAGGGGCCTTGAGTCATCTCATAACCTGGTCGGTGAGAGCTATGT
Organism: Daubentonia madagascariensis; assembly: GCA_023783475.1. Lineage (NCBI taxonomy): Eukaryota > Metazoa > Chordata > Mammalia > Primates > Daubentoniidae > Daubentonia > Daubentonia madagascariensis. Next base: position 31,717,150 of record JAKFHU010000978.1, read on the forward strand.
ATGCCAGAGATACCTTAGGAAGGAAAGTATCCTTTTAGTAATTTCATAGCTTTCTTGCTAACAGGTGACATTTACTGTCCAAAACTAGTACAATCAGAATTTCACACAGGTTTCTGACTTGAGGGAACAAAGAAATTACCACGTTCAACTTATGTAACTACAGTTAGTGCCTTTTTTCCCCCAACAGTTCAATGTACTTGGTAGTTATTCCCCCATGAATTCTCATACATTCAGAAATACTGTTAGGGGGTGAGAGAAGGAGTCTCAAGAAAGCTAGAGGTTCTGCTAGAGCTAGTGAGGCCAGATGCTGGATCACTGAGGCTAATGGGATTTCACTAGTATTTGGTGATTGCAGAGGCCTGGGACTCTCCTGCTGTGGTTCCCATTCTTGCTGGGAGAAGGACTGTGCCCTACTCTAGAGCCAATCACGCATGCACTCATTTATTTATTTGTTCAACTTATTCATTCAATAATAATTTATTGAGGACCTTTTTGCATGCCAGGCACTGCACTAAGTAAGCACGTGGTGGAGAAGGGAGTTTTAAACAGAAATACTTTATAGAATGGGATTATCTCTTTAAAGAGCATGGAAAACTAGGCTGAAATTATGAGACCTGTAGAAACAGGAAGAGAAGTCAACTATGGCCTAAAAAGTAGTCCTGGGGCAGAACAACTGAAAGGTTCTCTTAGGTTCTATAACACAGAAAACTTATATGACTTAAGATCATACAGATCTTTGAAGTCAGAGACTGGCCTAAAACTTAGCCTTGGATGCTTTTCAAATGACCCATGAGACTAGCATAGTGAAAAGAACTCAGACTTTGGAAAGAAACATCTTGATTTACCCTGCATTTACCTTTAGTTAGCTTAGAACTAAACCCCTCTGAGCCATAGTTTTCTCACATGAAAAGTAGTTATAAAAAATACTCATTGTAAAATGAGGGTATTTTTAGGATTAAATTATATGCTGTGATTTCTGCTTCCAAGAAAGGTGGAGTAGTAGGGACCAAATCTTCTCTCCCAGTTGAAACAATTGAGATTCAGGACAAAGTATATGAAACAATGGTTTTTAAGACATTCAACGTCAGGCAACAAAGGACAATAATCACTGAGAGATGGGAAACAAATGTGATGAGCCCTGTAATTGAGACAGGTTACTGCCTTGAAAGAGTTTCCAGGTCATGGCCCTGTTAAGTGGAAACTGACATGTAGGCAGGTGGACTCTGTGAGTGGAAGAGACACAGATCAAAATCCAGAAAGACCAACCAATTAGAGTTTACAAGGTAGAAGCTTTTCTCAAGTATTCAGTATAGGACTGAAAAGATGAGAGGAAATATTTCTAAGAGCTCACACAGGATCTGGAATAATTCTTTTATCCTGAATGGAAAACTTCATAATTCATGGGGCATAAGGTAGGGTACTCAGAAGGATTTTGCCTCAATAATGGTATATAATCAACTGTTGACTGAACAGTGCTTTGTGTTTCTGACTAGCAAAACTCAAGAGCAAGACCCAAAAGGATCAAACTATTTCCAAGTAACTTAAGTATGTCCTGGAAAAAAGCTCAAGAATATTTATAGGTATGCAAATATATCTAGCATCCAATGATATAAAATTCACAATGTCCAGCATCCAATCAAATATTAACAAGGATGTCAAGCAGAAAAAATTATTCACAGTGAAGAGAAAAATCAATCAAAACCAAGCACAAGAGACACAAACGACAGCATTAGTAGATAAGGACATTAAAACCATTACTATAACTGTATTTCACATGTTTAAGAAATTAAAGAAAAGACTGAATGTGTTTGGGATATATAGGATATAAAAAGACCCAAATCAAACTTCTAAAGATGAAAACTATAATGCCTGAGATGAAAAATACAAAGAAAGGGATTAATGGCAGATTGAATGTTGCAGAAGAAAACGTTAGTGACTTCAAAAATATAACAACAGAAATTACCCAAAATGAAACATAGGAAAAAAGAGAATGAGGGGGAAAGGATGCCAGTGGCCATGTGATGACTCGTCAACCTCAACGATCCTGAGATATGTGTAATTGGAGTCACCAAAGGACAAGAAAAAAAGGGAAGAAAAGTATAGAAAAATATTTGAAGAAATAATGGCAACATCTTTATAAACCCATATGTCTAAAGAGCTCACAGATTCCCAAGCATGAAAAACATTAATAAAACTATATCAAGCCACACTGTAATCAAGTTGCTTAAATCAGAGATAAAGAGAAACCTTAAAAGCAACAAAAGAAAAAAGATGAAAATAACAAATTTCTTGCCATAAATAATGTAAGCCAAAGACAGTGGAGTAAAATCTTTAAAAGTATTGAAATAAAAGCAGCAATCAACCTAGAAGTCTATATCCAGTGAAAATATCTCCAAAAAATAAAAGTGAAATAAAGATATTTTCAGATATTAAAAAGCTAAAAGAACTAATTTCCAGCATACCTATACTACAAGAAAAAAAAATGTTAAAGAAAGTCCTTCAAGCAGAAGGAATATGATACTAGAAAATGATAGCAGATAATAGACAGAAACCTCAATCTACACAAAAGAATAAAGGGTATCAGAAATGTTAACTACATGGGTAAATATAAAATACTTTTTCTTTTTTTGTTTTTAGAGATGGAGTCTCACTATGTTGCCCAGGCTGGTCTCAAGCTCTTGGGTTCAAGCGATCCTCCCACCTCAGCCTCCCAAGTAGCTGGGACTACAGGCTTGTGCCACTATGCCTGGCTCATTATTTAAATATCTATTTAAAAGTCATTAGCTGTTTAAAGCAAAATTGATAACAATACTGGGGGGGGTTATAACATACGCAGATATAAAACATCTCATGAAATAACATGAAGGCAGGAAGGGGAGAAATCAAAGTACACTTTTATAGGTTTCTTATATTATATGTGAAGTAATATAATGTCCCTTGAAAGTAGACTTTAATGAGTTAAAGATGTATAAGAGAATCCCTAAAGTAGGAAATATAATAACTAAACAATGTTACATCAGATAATCCAAAAAAGGAGATAAAATAAAATCATAAAAAGTACTCAAGTCCAAAAGAAGACCAAAAAAAGAGAAAAAATGGAAAAAAATAGATGGGACAATGGAAAACAAATAGCAAGATGGTAGATTTAAACCCAACCCTATCGTTAATCACCTAAAGTATAAACGGTCTAAATATTCCAATTAAAAGGCAGAAATTACCAGATTGGATAATAGCAAGACACAACCATACGTGCTTTCAAGAAACTCATGTTAAATATAAAGAAACAAATAGGTTAAAGTTTGAAAAGCTGGAGTGGCTATATTTGTATCAGACAAATAGATTTCCTTACAAATATTACCAGGAATAAAGAAATCATTTCATAATGACAAAGCGGTCAGTTCATCTAAAGGACAACACAATCCTAAACTTTTATATACCTAATAATAAAGCTTCAAAATAGATGAAGCACAAACTGATACAACTGCAAGGACTACTAGCAAAAACTGTAATTATAGTTGGAAATTGCAACACTCTCTTCTCATTAATTGATAAAACAAATAGACAGAAAATCAGTAAAGACATATGAGACTTGAACAATATTATCAACCAATGTGACCAAATTGACATTTATAGAATACTTCAACCAAAACCAGCAGAATAAATATTCTTTTTTTAAGTACACATGGAATATTTACCAAGATAACCATATTCTTGACTATAAAATAAGTCTAAATAAATTTAGAAGAACTCAAGTCACACAAAGTATGCTCTCTGACCAAAATGGAATTAAATTAGAAATGAAGAACAAAAAGATAATTGGAAATTCACCAAAAGTTTAGAAACTAAATAACACATCTAAGTCAAAGAAGTAATCAAAAGGAAAACTGGGAAAGATGTGAACCAAATAAAAAGCAAAACAATATATGAAACTTAATGGGGTGCAGCTAACAGTAATATTTACAGGGGAAACTATAGCACTAAAATGCGTCAATTAAAAGACTAGAAATGTTTTAAATCAATGACATCAGCTTATACCTGAAAAAATTATAAAAAGAGCAGATGAAATACAAAATAAATAAAAGGAAGAAAATAATAAAAATCAGAGATCAATCAAATAAAAAAACAGGAAAATAATAGAGAGAAACAATCAAAGCAAAAGCTGGTTCTTTGAGATCAATGCAATTGGTAAATTTCTAGCCAGACAGATCAGGAAGAAGAGACAACACTAATTACCAATGTTAAGAATGAGAGAAGTGACATCATCAGTACAGATTAGACCAGATATAAAAAGGGAATATTATAAATATTTTTACACCAATAAATTTGACAATGTAGATGAAATGGACAAGTTCGTTGCTCACTCAAATTTTTTTTAAAAGTCTGAATATCGCTATGTCTACTAGAGAAATGGTCACCCGAATAGTGTACGCTGTACCCACTGAGTAATTTCTCATCCCTCACCCTCTCCCATACTTCGGAGTCTCCAGCGTCTATTATTCCACACTCTATGTCTGTGTGTACACATTATTTAGCTCCCACTTACGAGTGACAAAATGCGGTATTTGACTTTCTGTTTCTGAGTTATTTCACTCAAGATAATGGCTTCCATGAACTAATAGGATCTTAATTCCTGATTAGGGGAAATCTTTTTCTCAACGAGAGCTGTATAGGAACCATCTTTGAAAGGCTAAATTGCTCAGTCCTCCTTGCTTTTCAGTTTTCCAAAGGCTGGCAGCTCTCTGTATCAGAAATGCCCCGAAGAGCCAGGCAAAGTGAGTGAGGCCAGCCTAGCTTCACTCCCCTCCACCCTCATCCCCACAGCCAGCATCTCTGGCAACCTAACCCAATTTGATGGCTTATCAGAATGCAAGGTTCTTGATTTTTGTACCCCCGTTGCCCCAGCACAGTGTTTGTCATGTGGCTTGTGCTTAACGAAGGCTGAAAGAAAGCAGGGGTGAGGAAGAGAGTAAAGTCTCCATCCCTGTTCCTGGGTGCCTGCATGGTGACCTCCAGCTGTGAAGTCTCAATAAAGGAGATTCTGAGAAGGTGAATGTGTCTGACAAGGGCATGGAGCTCAAGGCTGGTAGACATCGCTTTGACTGTGCAGGGAGGGTAGACTATTAGGGCAACGTGGACGTAGGGTGGGTGGAGAACACTCCAGGTAGAAGCTGACAGCCCCTGAGAGGCCTGGGCTGGCCCCCAAGCACTGTCTTAGAAGATGATGAACAGCAGGGAGATGAGAATCCTCCGCATTTCTGTACGGGATCCAGCAAGCTCTGGTGCAAAGAGGACGGGAGGTGATGCCCTGCCATTCTGGCATCTTGGTGTTTTGCAGCTTTGTAAGTGCCAAGAGACAAAACCAGTGTTCTCAGGGAGAGAACAGGAGCAGTGACAAAGCAACCCTCGATTGAGGGAAACCAGAGCAGAAGGTTGAGAAGCCATGCTAAATTCTGAGACTAATGGGTGTGGGGTGGTGAGGAAGGGACTGGGGGTGGTGTGTGAGATGGGGCTTAGGACTTACTATGCAAGTGGGAGCAAGAGGTTTAGGAAATCTCGAGTCATTACTGTTAATGTGACCTCATTTGTACCTGCAGGCTAGTGGGAATGAGGAAATTGGGGTACATCCACCGGAAAAAGATCTCATGAGGAGTAAGCTGAAACAATTATCTTTAAGCATTCTTATCTCTAAGATAAGAATCTAAGATCATACATTAGGAAAATATACAGATTATCTTGGGAGCTAGTAGCTCCTCACTAACTTTAAATCTGGCTTTTGAGAGTCTTGCTTTCTCTACTCATCATTTTCAGATATGCTGATGGTAAGATTATCTATGCGTTCTTAGTATTCCCCTAAATGCTAACCTTTAAAATGGCTCCAAAAAGACTACAGAGTCCTGTAGGCATAGTCAGAGAAGTCCATTTCAATGATCTGAATGTGGTCCTCAGGAACATCCAAAAGGGTTAACTTTAATTATGAAGGAAGAAAAGCCTGGATACGCTGCCTGGAAGCCTTAGCTCTGGCAGGTCTGAGTTCTGCTTTGACTGCAGCACCAGACCACTGCAGCTCTGGGTCTGGATTACACCCACAGCTTTTACACCAGTGCCTTTCCACAACTGCTTCATTTCTTGGGCTTACTGAGCACTCAGTCAGGGCATCACAACCATTCTCAGTCCCTCAACCTTGATTTGATAGCAAAACATAGATTATATTTTAACATCTTTATGTTGCTAGGGTCCCCACCTCTTATGCCCAAAGAGAAGAAGGTTGGCATGGTGAGGTGGCAAGAACTGAAGTGGAAGCCTAGAGACATGGGTTCTAGTCCTGGCTCTTCCCTCTCTCATGAGTGAATATCTTGGAATCAACCCCGTCTATACTTGTAACTCACTGGCTAGCCTTCCCTACCATGACTGTGCTATGCCGGGGGAGGCAAAATTTAAGAGTCACATCACCATCCTTGGGTTGGGGGTAAGACCTAGTTCTGCCATGTGATAACCAGAAGATAGGTTGGGTGGCCTAGGCCTGTGGTCCCCAACCCCCACACTGCAACCTGGTACCAGTCTGTGGCCTGTTAGGAAAAGGGCTGCACATCTTCACCTGAGCTTCGCACCACCACCCTCCCACCCCGGTCCATGGAAAAATTGTCTTCCACGAAACCGGTCCCTGGTGCCAAAAAGGTTGGGGACCGCTGGCCTAGCCCATCCAGAGGACCCTTTGTAGGAAATTTTTCTGTTGTCCAGTTTTCAAATGGCCTGGGGTTCATTCATTCTCCCATGAGGAAGTAAATGCTGAGGTGCCATGAGAAAATAGCTCTTCTTGTAAGGAGAGCACTAGGTCTGCAAACATTCAGTTGTGGTACCCCTGAAACTTAACTTGAAAATTGCACCTCATGGCTTCTGTGAACTAATATAACAGCAATCAGTCAGAGGTCAGCCTTGGTTTTCTGCAGGACATGTTGATATAGGTGCCCTAAAAACTAATATAGTAATACAGTCCAAATAACAAGCATACTTCTTATGAAAAGCACCTGACACATGTTAATGAAGATATCCTTTCATTTTTCATCATCAAATATGAGGCTTTTATTTTCACTTTTACTCATTGCAATATTTCTAATGTAATAGAACAGTACCTGCTAACATAGGCACTCAACAAATGTTTATTGAATAAAAGTTTCATTTAATAAAGTCTTTATGAATTGCATCTATATGCAATGCTTTGTAGAATCAAACATATTGTAACCCTTCTTGACCAAAATAATGGTAACTTTATTTCCCCTAACAACTCTCTTTAAATATCTTCACATTTCCTTCTTCCTTCCTTCAGGCACTCATCTAGCATCCTCAGGAGACTAGTAGAGATCCAAGCTTTATTTTCAAGAAGAAAAGCTGGAAATAGTTATTTCAGAGTTATAGATTAAATCTCAACCTACCCAGTGCTATGTCTACAAGATGGTTCAGTACAATGCAGGTCCCTTCAGCAGGTCAACAAGTCCCACAGACCATCTTCTCAGCTTATTCCCACTCAACACCAAAAAAGGAAGAAAAAAGTTTTTATTAATATATTGCCTAGATAAATAAAATATATCACTATATTAATTAGGTGTTTGTTTTTGTGCTTTCATTAGAGGATATACCTTGTTTTGCTACTCTTGGTTTGTTGATAGAAACCAAGTTTCTTGGTTTCATAATAGAATCTGATGCCGGGCACAGTGGCTCACACCTATAATCCTAGCACTCTGGGAGGCCAAGGTGGGATGATCACATGAGGCCAGGAACTCAAGACCAGCCTAAGCAAGAGTGAAAAAATAGAAAAAAAAAAAAATTAGCCAGATGTGGTGGCGTGTACCTGTAGTCCCAGCTACTTGGGAGGCTGAGGCAGGAGGATCACTGGAGCCCAGGAGTTTGAGGTTACAGTGAGCCATTATCACACCATTGCACTCTAGCCGGGGAGACAGGACAAGACCCTGTCTCAAAAAAAAAAAAAAAAAAAAGAATCTGACTAATTTAAACCCTTAGCTACACAAAATATTGCAAATCATTCAAATTTTCATGAGAAAAGACTTTTTAAAAACAACACGCCTCAAAAATCTCCAGTGGGATAAGAAACTCAAACTGTCTCACTTTTCTAGTACTGGAAGATAAAGTCTTATGGCAGCTGTCCTAAAGCCTGTTTATTATCAGAATGGCTTGAGCACTTTAAAAAATGCAGATTCCTTGGCTCCACCTCTGTACTTCTCCATCACCCTACATCCTCTAACCCCAAGATTCTGATATAGTAGGTCTGGGATACAGTCTAAAATCTGTATATAGAAAATGGTCCCCAGTTGGTTTTGTTGGGTGACCAGATTTCAGAACTACCTTCTAAACTGTGCTGTTGTATAAAAAACTCCCAGAACTACTAACCACAAAACGAGGGGCTTCTTTGTCCTTATTCTAAAGAAGAGGATCATGTTTCCTAACCTACCAAGCCTGATGCATATATGGTAGCTACAAGCTCAAATGCCTGCAGGACCAGGCATATAACATAAATGCATGAAAGAAGCAGATAGGGAGTGGAGGGGACTGTAGCAAACAGGACCCATCCAAAAGGTACAGATGCCTACCAGTTGCAGCCAAGTGTGAATATGGGCCTGGCGTTGCCAAGAGCTTCCAAACTTTCAAAAGAATCCAGAAATCCAGATTTTATATCAAATGTCCTGTGAAAGCTAAACACATCTCTGGGTAGAGCCCATGCCACCTCCAGTTCCATGGGTGGCACAGACAAAACCCTTTTAGGCTGTATATTCATTTCCCAAAGCTGCTGAAACAAATTACCACAAACTTGGTGGCTTAAAACTAAAGAAATTTACTCACAAATATGAAGTCCAGAAGTCTGCAATGTGTCAGCAGGGTGGTTCCTCCTGGGGGCTCTGCAGTAGAATCATTCTTTGCCTCTTTTCTAGCTTCTGGTGACCGCCAGCAATCCTTGGCATTCCTTGGCTTGTGGAGGCCTCTCTCCAATCTGCCTCTGTTTTCATATGGTCTTCTCCCCTATGTGTCTCCTCATCTCTGTCTGGTTCCCCTTCTATTCTAGTCCTTGTCATTGGATTTAGGGCCCACCCCATCTCATCTAAAGATCTTTAACTTAATTACATCTGAAAGACCCTTTTTCCAAATAAGGTCACATTTATAAGGTTCTGGGGTTTAGGATTTGGACATGTCTTTTGGAGGGGCCATTATTCAACCCGCTACAGGTAGGCTTGTATAAAAAATATCCAAATCCATTTTTCTAATCAAATTTTATTTTTACCAACCTTTTCCTTATTTACTAACTTATTACTATGATAGAAATGACTTCCATCTTGGCAGAAAACTTAAAGACATGCCAGCTCAGACCCAGATGCATTTCGTTACATTATTATTTCTTACATGCTTCTAGCTTTACATCTTATTAGCACTATCCTTTTGCTCTATTTCCAGCCACTTTTTCCAAAATCAGGGATGTGGAGCAAGGGGATCTCTGCTTCATGCAGAGTTCCACCGTTGGAAATGTCCTTGATTAGATAAACGGTGCTCCCTCCAAGTATAAGGGCAAGAAAACAGGGTGATGGTGGGAGAGCAGAGTGGGTAGGGTACTGGGTGAAGCGATAGAACAACAGGTAAAGTAGGAGTCTGTCTTCATTCATAAGAAACAGACGCAGGAGATATGGAGCAGGTGAAATAGGCCCTGGAAGTGCCACTCTCCCAAGGGGAATTTTATAGACGCTCCAGAACTTAACTGTGATTTCTACTGCCACCTACTGGGAAGCATAGGAACCAGCTCAGATTTGAGCTACAAGAACAGTGATTCCAGCCTTCAATGACTTTAAGGGGACAGTTTTTAGTGAGGCTGGACCCTTTTGTGCCTGTTCTAATGAGGATCTAAGAAGACTCTTAGCAAATATCTGACCATCTTCTGTGCTGCCCTTACACCTTATGCACATGTGGTTCCAGAACTCATTCACGTGCTATAATTCGTCAATTTTAGTGTTTAGGGAAAAAAATAAAAATAAATAAAAAACTCTTGGGCCTCGGCCCTTTCCCAGAGATTTTGATTTAATTGGTCTGTGGTGCAGCCTATGCATCAGAATTTTAAAAGCTTTTTTTTTAAAAAAAGAAAAGCTGGTTCTACTGTCTCCCCAGCTAGTTGGTGAGCAGGAGCTGTGTTTTTCCTCTTTGTATCCTCAGCACAAGCACAGAACAGTGTCTCCAAAAAAAAATACCTATTGAATATAAAAAATAAAAACCCAACTTAACAATTCTATTTCTTATCAACCATTTAGCTGTTAACAAATTCGTGCGTACCAAATGGCAAGACAAGCCACAAGAGGGAAACTGGATTGCCTATGGTTTACCAGAGTCTTTGAACTTTATTAGGGAGTCCCCAGATGTACACTCAGAGTCCAGTTAAAGTGTGGAGTGGGGGTGCTATGCTCCACAGAGGAAATCACCCTATGCGGCAAGCTGACCTCCTCATACTACGTTACCCACTCAAAGGGCAAAGAGCTAAGGTGTGGCCTAGTGTGTAGGTGGAAGGGAAGCATATTCCAATTACCAAGTGACTGCTGCTGCTTGAATCTCAGAACTAAGCCAGTAGTCATTGATGGAATAGCAACTCTTTCCTCCTTACCTCATAACATATCCATTCATAGAACCTCTACCCCAGGGGTTCTCAACTTTGGCTACACAACAGCATCACCTGGAAAGCTTTCTAAAATTCTGATGCACGGGCTACACCCCATACCATTTAAATCAGAATCCCTGGGAAGTGGCCCAGAACTAAGTGTTTTTTAAAGCTTCCCAGGTATATTACTCTTCTATAGCTGCTCTAACAAGTTACCACAAATTGAGTGGCTTAAAACAACACTACTATAGTCCTGTAGTTCAGAAATCCGAAATGGGTCTCATTGGCTAAATTTAAGGTGTTGACAGAGTTGCACTCCCTATTGGTGACTCTAGGAAAGAATGAGTTTTCTCACATTTTCCAGCCTCTAGAGGCTGCCTGGGTTCCTTGGCTAGTGGCTTCCTTCCTTCTTCAAACCCATCAAAGACCTGTCCAGTCTTTCTCACATTGCTTCTCTTGAAACTGACTCTTCTGCCTCCCTCTCCCACATTTGAAGACCCTTGTGATTATGTTGGGCACACCCAGATAACCCAGGATAATCTATTTTTGAAGTCAGTTCATTAGCAACATCAAATCCATCTGCTACATTAATTCCCCTGTTGTCGTGTAATGTGAACATATTCACAGGTTGCCAGGATTAGGATGTGGGCATCTTTGGGAGGACATTATGCTGCTTACCATATCAGGTGACTCCAATGCACAGCTAAGGATGAGAACCTGGTCTAACCGTAAGAAGACCAGAGAAGTGGCCCAGTTAGTAAGCTGAGCCATGACAGAAGACTAGAGGCGCACACAGAAAAATTGGTGGGGCACAAGGAAGTGGAGAAGGGGCAATTGTACACTGTACAGTGTATACTGTTGCAGAACTTGTTTTTTTGAAAGGGGGATGAGGGCAAGTTGACATGTGACTTATTCTCATTTAGTTCTCTCTTTTGGGAAGTAAAATTGTACACTCCCCTAAGGATGGTGGGACCATCCCCACTCAGCTGTAGCCATTAAAGAAAATTGAGGTCCTAACACAAGATCAGACTTTTCCAGACTTTTCTGACTCACAGATAATCAGCTTGCCCCTTGTTTTAGGCTTACTCAGAAACTGGATACATGCCAGATTAAGTGCCCCTATAGTGGAAGATGCAAATTTCTGGCCCACAGATTGAATATGGCTTGAAGATGTGCTCTGATTGGCCAACATTTTAATGTCAACACACACACACATTCAAGATTTCTGGCTTCTCTTAAAGATCTAGCTATACTTGGACAGCATTCCTGCAGGATAACTTTGAGCTGGAGGAATAGCCGCTGCCTTTAGATGGGACTTTTATTCTCTGATTTGCCACAGGTCTCATCCTAGCCTTTTTGTTTTACACCTGCCTCACTTCACACATTTATGTTAATTGCCTGGCGTGGTAGGTATTTAAGTTTACAACCCTCCCTTCTCCCCCAGAGTTCACATGCCTAAAGTTAGGCAAGATTCTCATAAAGACCCATTTGCCTGTTATTAATGCAAAAGTGAACAGCTCTCCAGTGGAAAAGATGGGACACAGGCCAATGCCTATCTGTACCCACAAAACCCTTTCCTCACAACCCAGCAAGCACCCCAGGGTTTGAGTAAACAGCCCGCAGCCACCAAATGTTGTAGTGAACATACTGGTCACCATCAGTAGAAATTTCCTTTGTAGGAAATTAAGCTGAAAACTACCCCACTGTAACTTCAGCCCACTGGTCTTTCTTAAACCTCCAGAGGCATATATAACCAGCCTCACTCTTCTTTTATACTTACCCTTTCAAAAAATTTTAAGACAATAATCATCACCTGAGTGCCTCTTCCCACCTCCAAATGTGGGAAGTGAACATGTAAATACACCAGTAAGCATGCTGAATTCTGTGGACCATTCCCCCTAAGACCTAGTTGAGACTTCTTCATCATTCTGATAACTCCTAATGTGGCTGTGCTGCCTAAGTGTGCTGCTCCAAACTAACACAGCCGGAGAGGGTGATCTTACCAAGGACAAGGTGACTAGATCTGTGACTCAGACCCTGTGCCTCTACAACCTATCCCAACACTGCACATGCTTATAGATAAGAAAACAGAGGACTTGCCAAGCTGAGGCCCTTTGGGGTTCAAGGACATGACAAGAGGGATAATCTTCCCCTTACATGGTTCCAGGGGAAAACTCTCCCCTGAAGAAAGAGCACCAAGTATTTCTAATGGATAAGATCTAAAAACACTACTCTGTACTCCCACCTTCTCTTTAATGGCCTGACAATATCTTGTAAGAATGACAACCTAATTTTGAAATACAATTCCCTACTTATGAGTTTGACTTGAAGATGGGTTTACTGGGGTATTAAATGCATTTTCAACTTAGGATGGGCTTACCAGGATGTAACCCCATCATAAGTTGAGGAGCATCTGCATGCCTCACCTCGAGAGGCTGGAGTCTATTTTAAAGGGCCTGTGGGAAGATAAGCCAGGCGGCAAATGGTGACAATGCCTATTTTCCATGGCACTGATCATTAAGTCAGCCTCGGCATAATTAGGAGAGATGAAATTCAAGCCATTCTTGGAACCACTGGTTTAATAGTCTCAATAAATGGATAAGGTCGATGCTTTGGCTCAAGTAAGATTTGGGTTTAGATGTAGTTTTGGTTTAACTATCCTTTATCTCCGATTAAATGAGACAGTGTTATGTAAACCATTTAGAAGAGTGTCTGGAACACGTTAACTTTTATTACCACTCCATGTCTTTTGGCCATTCTTAAATACCTTCATTTCCACCACAGCTCTCTACGCAGGGTCTGGCACATACCTGTCACTCAACAAATGTTGTGAGTAGACGAATACCAGAGACTTTATCTAGTCCACCGGGTCTCCAACATACATAGCCATGGGGCCAGCTACACACACTCCCTCCACTGAGAACAGAAACAAATGGCTTAGGCTACAAGGTCTGGGTAGTCAAGGAAAGCTCTTAAAACACTGAAGTGGGTTATCAGATTCCTAAAAATTGGCCATTTTAAGGACAGTTCTATCTGAGACAGAGTAGATGCTCTCTCAAATGTTTCATATCTATTGCAACCCTACTCTGTTTACAGTCTTCTAGCATGGAGTGTTCTACTGTCTGACTTGAGACCATTCCTACAAAACCAAGAGGGATAAAGCAAAGCAAATAAGCAAATCATTAAAGTATAGACACAATCAAATTTGATTGTCTTCAGTCCTAAGGAGCTTGGCTCATACTCATTAAGAAATGCAGCATGTGCTAAAGGCTCCAGGAGGGAATCCTCCTCAAGGACATGGTACAGAAAGCAGATGATCAACCCAAGTGGTACTAAAGAGGACAGGATGGGAAGGTCTTTTTTTTATTATCCCAGCTCTTTGGTCAACCTCACCTCGCTGGACATACATGTAGTTGAGTATGACACCAAGAAAAATACAAGTCTTAAAAACTACTGTGCATTGTATTTCTTCAGTCTCTAGCAGGCCAGGAGTCCAAGGTCAGTCTGGGCAGGAAACCGAGGGGACTGCCTGGCCTCGGTGATCACACAATCTTCACGGTCTTGAGCATATCTGACAAGACATACGTGTCATCCCACCCCCTCCCAGGCTTCTTCAGGGTCCGCTCCAAGGCCTGGGCCATTTCCAGGAGCTCTGGCGTGGCAAGTTTATGCTCAGGATGCAGCTGGCAGAACAGGATCTCATTTACTTCACCCTCGATTCGCCTGACGTACAGGAGGGGGAACACCGCCTTGAGTCCAGCCAGCACTGTGTCCTTGAGCCCTAAGTCTCGGCACACGAGATTGAGGATAAAAACACCTGTAGGGTGGGAAGGACAGTCAGGATGACCTCTGATCAGGAGACACATGAGAGACAAGGCTTAGCTCTGAGGAAAACACCAATTCCTGTCCCAGGGAGGCTGGTGGAACAAGAGAAAGCACCTATGGTGGCAGTGAGTTTGCAGAGAATACACAGCATGCAAAGGCAGATGGAAAAAAGTATGGAAAATATGGGAACCATAAAAAAACTTCAGCCTTATTTCTTGCTCTTCTGTGCTGCTAACACATTATTTTACCATTCTCCATGCCTCAGTTTCCCAAAGAATTGCTTTGAGAAAGAATTAATATCCCTAAGAAAGTAAAATTTACCAATTCCACAGGGATGTTACATTCTTGACACACACATCATGGAGTGAATTTATTAACCAATGAGAGGGCCAAGGTTACCTTGACTTCTGACAATTAGTTCTAAGTCAACCTAGTTCACCACAGTTCTACCTTACGTCAAATCAACACACCCAGGGGGCTGTGAACATGGGGATTAAGAGCTCCAGCTTTCAAGTGACAAGAACCTGTGATGGAGGCCCAACTGTTACCTTGTGTCACCTGCAAAAATCTCTCAACCTCAGTTTTCTGAAAATGTGCTGCTATGAAGATTAAATAACATACTGCCTAGTCCTGGCATGCAGGAAGCATTCAAGTGGTAACTAGTGTCACCATGCTAGTGAGACTATGAACTGCTACAACCACTTTATAAAACGGTGTGGCAGCATCTATGAAAGCCAAACATACACATAACCTACGATCCAGCAATTACAACCCTGTGAATATACCCAAGAGATCTGCAAACACAATTCCTCAAAAGGCACATACTAGAATGCCAACAGCAGCACTACCTATAGACCCAAGCAGGAAACAACCCAAATACCAACAGTAGAATGGATAAATGAATTGTGATATAGTTATACAATACCACACAAGAATAAAAATGAACAACATAAACACAACACTGAGAATGAATTTCATGAACATCATGTTGCATGAAAGAGCACTTTGGGACGCTGAGGTGGGAGGATCCCTTGAGGCCAGGAGTTCAAGACCAGCCTGGGCAACATAGCAAGACCCCGTCTCTACAAAAAATTGGTCAGGCGTGGTGGTGTGCACCTGTGGTCCCAGCTACTTGGGAGGCTAAGGCAGGAAGGCTTGGGCCCAGGAGTTTGAGGTTGCAGTGAGCTAGGGTGATGCCACTGCACTCTAGCCCAGGTGACAGAGTGAGACTCTGTCCCCCAAAAAAAAAAAAAATTTAAAAAAAAAGAGTACATTCCATATGAGTCCACTTATATAAAGAGCAAAAACAGGCAAAATTAAGCTGTGCTGACAGAAGTTAAGATGGTAGTTACCTTTGGGAGGAGGACAAGTTACTGAAAGGAGGTAAGAGGTGGACTTGTGGGGTGCTGAAAATGTTCCGTGTTTGGTGCTGATAAATGGGTGTACTCAATTTGAGGAAAGCGATAGAGCTACACACTTATGTGCATTTTTCATTAAAAAGATAAATTTTTTAAAGGACCCTTCCATCCATCCTTCCTCTCTAACCTTTTTGTTCTCCATACCTTCAGGAGTCAGAATGCTTTTGACCTTCTGCAGAAAAGGCTGGTCCACAAATGCTGGAGGTGGACAACTCATTCCCAGTGTTGGGTCCTTACTGTCGACATCAAACATTATGACATTGTAGCGAGGCCGTGCTGGAAGGAGAAGCAAATGAGTCCTCATCTTTTCTGGATAAAATAACAGCATTTACATTCCTATACTATACCTCCTCTGCACCAGTGGTGGGCAGGGTGGCTAAGTCAGAAGGATGACAGGGAGGATGTGGTTTGCCTGTAAGGGCACAGACTTCAAGGACCAGAGGAGTCCTTGTCATCAGGCTTCAGCATCCCACAGTAAAGATGGGGCCTTCCTCCACATTTACAAGCACCTTCCCAAGGCAAAAACATTAATGAGGTCCACTTTTGCCATAAATATTACTTGGTTAAGAGTTTATCTATACCACTGGTTTTCAACCCTGGCAGAACATTAGAATCACCTTTTGGGAAGCTTCTAACCACTTAGAGAATGTGGGCTACACTCCTGACCAAAAGAATTAAAAACCCCAGGGTGGCGGGAGGCAGATGGGAGGGGAGATGGGAATTTTTCTTAGGCTCCCAAGGTAATTCTAAATACAGTCAGAGTTGAGAACCACTGATCTAGACAAAGCAGCTGACTAGGCCTTTAAGAGCTGACCCAGCAAATGATAACTTTAACTTAACTCTGGAAACAGCACATGTTCTCCCCCCGAGGAGAAAATGTTCTGAAATTTGAGTTAGTGTTATCTTTGTAGTTACTGAACAATAACTGGCTCAAATAAGAAATGATTTTGCTAAATGGGTAAGAAAGAACTGATGACAATTAGATCTGCTCCTTACTACAATGTTACATAGTTTTATAAGAGGTAGGTCTGCAATGCTACAGACATGTCTTTAACAAATTTTGAGACTGTGGTAATAATTTTTCAATAATTAGTAAGTATTTAATTAGGACTACTACATGCTTATCACTGTTCATAGCATGGATCTGATTTTGGTTTCTTAGAAAGAACATGCTGGCTCATTGGAGTCCAAGGAAAATGATGGCCCTCATTTGCAGCCTTGAGCCTCTGATAACCTGAAAGGTTATGGTGGTTAGAGAAGATGGGCAGGGCCGTTAAAGACTGATATACAGATAAAAACAGCAGCACCACCACCCTGGACTGAGTACCCACCATGTGCTTCAGATGGATTAGCTATCTTGGGCCTGGGCCCCCAAACTGGCCCTAGCCTCAGAGAGGGATCCTGTGAAACTCTGATACGGTTAAATTCAGTTTACAATTAAAATTAAGGCAGCATCTGTTCATCCCAACACCAAAATACTCACCCTAGGCATCCTGGCTTGCCATACCCCTACTGGAAGATATTCTAATCCAGTGAGAACCAGGGTATCTGTTATGGAACGAGCAGGCCAGGAAGGGTGGCCTGAGCTTCCCAGCAGAACTGAACCAACCTAACCACTTTCTCCCTGAGGGACTCAAGCTCTGGAAAGTACCAAATTCACCAGGAGCCTATATGTATAGCTGCAGAAGGATGAAGGGAGTTAATGTCTCCAGTTATTGTGCAGAAAATTAATATGCCCTTTTCCTAAGTCTGGGATACAAATTATTAGAGCAAATGGAATCTTAATTCCAGCAGCAGGAGGGCTATCAAAATTCCCACTGAGTAGTCTCTGCATCAGGGTTTTGCAACCTCAGCACTACTGACATTCCGGGCCAGACAACTTTCTTGTCAGCGGCTGCCCTTCATACTATAGGATGTGTAGCAGCATCCTTGGCCTCTACCCATTAGATGCCAATAGCAACATCCCCCAAGCCCTGATTTGTGACAACCAAAAAATGTCTACCGACTGCCAAATGTACCCTGCGGTTGTAAAACACTGACCTACATGAATGCTATTTTGCTCTATTCTGGGCTTCACCTCCAGCTAAAGGATTTACAAGAAACACCACCCAACACACATGCCACCTTTTCTTCTCCCTTTCTTTACCCAACTACAGACTTCAGGTTTCTTGGGATGGTGAGGATGTGACAAGGTTACAGGTTAGAAGGAGGCCCATTGGTCTGTTAGCACCATAAGGGCAGGAATGGTCTGTTTTACTTGTAGCTATATACCCCATCCCCTAACACAGTGCTAAGCATACAGTTGGCACTATATATTTATTGAATAAGTCTATCAACAAATGAACAGGTGAAAGACTGGGATGACACTGATGCCACCCTCTTAGAGATAAATTCTAGAGGCCCTGACAACCTTGGATCAATCTTCTCTCAACACCCCTTCAAATGCTGCAACAGCAGTACCTTCTCCTCTTCCCGCCAGGCTGGTGATATAGTCCAGGCCATCTGCAATGTGGACCTTCATTCGGTCACTCTGGGAGAAGCCAAACCACTGAGTGGCCACTTCCAACATGGAGGGGTCGATCTCCACAGCATCAATGCAGGACTTAGGGAAATGATCGTGGACGAAGAGGGGGAGGCTGCCCCCACCCAGGCCTACCACCAACAATGCCAGTGGAGTCTCTGTAAGAAAAGAATACAGCATCACTTTGCCATCTGCTTACTGGAAAATTTTGTACCAGCCTCAGGGAGGGCAAAAGAGGGAGTCAGATCATTGGCTCTGCTCAGGGGATACAAAATTTAGAGACCTGGCCTCCCTGTCACATTCCAGAAGTTTAAGAGCCAATTTGACATCTGAAAACTCAACCTTGGATTCATGATGACTAGATTCAGAATATGCACCAGTGTGTTATTACTATGGTCCCTTAAAGATCCCCAAGCACTCAGCTGACATGGTATCGGGAGTATTCACCATAAGAGTTATTAGACTCCCTCTAGGAAATGGAAGAACGATGGCCAAGCATTCTTGTTCACAATTACAAGGCAGTATAGGTGCAATGCCCCCTGCCCAGCTCTCAACTCAAAAGGCCACACTGCCCTCTTAGACAGCCCAACCAAGCAAGGGCAATCCATTCAAGCGCCATAAATCACAGGAAAACTAAGGCCCAAATCCTACCTCTAAGCACAGAGAAACCACAGCAACCACAGGGGAATCGAAGGAAGACCAGAAAGAAAAGAATCACCAAAAGGAGACAGACCCCGAGGATTAAATCTAAGAACTGAGATTCTAGGGACATACATCAACACCAAGATAGGCCGAAAGTACAGGGTGTTTTAAGAAGACACATCCAGGGACTTCAAGTGAAGACAGTTACAACCACAGACAGAAACATGAACATTTTTGCTAATATGGTCAGATCCAAACCTGCTATTAGTGATAAGGGTATGACTGTACTAACTATACCATGGATTTTTTTTTTTAAGCAGAAATTCAAGATAGAATTGTAGCTGGTGCTCAAACAAGGCATTACAGAAAAGCCAGAAATTCTCCTCAACTGCAAAAGCCTTGGAGACATGATTTTTAAATGTACCCTCTAGTTACACAGGTACGAACATATGAAAAAAGTTAGCAAGCTGAACAACTTAAAATCTATGAATTTCACATACCTCATTGGATAGACTATATACCTTAATTTTAAAAAGAAGCAGAAGAAACAAAACTCAGACGCCAACACATTTCAAGACAATTTCAAGATTACAAGTTGAGTTTGAGGCAAAATTTATTTAGAATGCTCATTAACTTAGAAGACGGTAGAGATGAAGATATGAATTTATCTGCATTTGTTAGGCTGTAATCACTGTTCTTCACTACAAGACAACTGACATCCATCGTTTACTTCTGTAATTGTACATGCTCCCTACTATGGAAGGCAGTGGCGGCTCTCTCACCTAGGAGTAGCTCTGGGTTTCTCAGCAGGGCAAGGCCAGCAATCATGGCTTTGTGGTGTTCACAGCACAGGTAATTCTTATCAATGGCCTGCCCTGGAGCTGTAGGGAGGTCCTCAGGAGTGTCAGTAGGCCGCTGTTTCTTCCTGTCCTTTTTCCGTTTCTTCTGAGCTACATGAGAGATACAGATTAATGAAGTCCTACGCTTAGTACCCTAACCCTCAGAAAGCAAGGGTTACCAGCAGCAGTGTGCTGCAGGTGGCTTGAACAGACTCAAAAGAGCCAATTGTCAAATATACAGGAATTCTGCAGACTGGTTGACATCATGATGATAGCTTGAAATTGGCTGTTGTGGGGCTATTTATACCACAAAAATTGGCAAAAGTTACAAATCAGGGTCCCCACCCCTAAAGAGATGGCTATTAAGCACTTAACACACATATTGGACACAAGTAAGTTGGAAAAGGGAAGTGGCAAAAGTACACTCAAAAGTCTGGGAAAATTCAACTGAGAAGCCCTAGTACCTCCCATCTGAGAAATGTAAGGCCACTAACAGGAGAAAAGTTTACTCATAAATTCTTTTAAAAAAGGAGGTAAAGTTACCCACTCGGTGCCAATTACTAAACCCGGACTTTTATTCTTTTAGCTCTTCTAACGGCTTATCATTTCCAATTCTTGGCCCATGAAAACACTGAGCAGCTGAAGTGTTAAGTAAACAGGCACAGAATCGGTAGGTGGTACAGATAGGATTCAAACTTACAACTGCCTGTACCCAACACCTATCATCTGTCTACTGTGCCACACAGAGAGTACTACCTACATACCACTGAAGGGAAACCACAAATGTTCACAGAAGGAGAGGAAGCCTCTAAAAGGCTCCTCCACTTTCCCTCTACCTACTCCCTGAACTGCTCCGGGATATCATACTAAACAGATGTTCGTGTCTTTGAGGGATCAGCTGCATTCCACAGCAGCCTCAGGTACTGATGTGTAGGGTCAGGGTGCTTTTCAGAGATGTTAAATCACTCTTTAATATGCTCTCCTTCTTCCTCACCAACACTTCCATGAGGAGAACATCCCTCCCATGAAAACAAAGTGCTACCAAAAAGGCAAGGAACTTGACAATGGTGAAAAAAACCTAAAACCCAAACTGAAGGGGGCAAATTGTTCTTTTAAGCAATTTTACTGAGGTTTTAGTGAGAAGAAACTGAACAGATCTGCAACCAGAGTGACCAAACAGTAGGGCAGGAACCCAACAATCATAGGTGCACTTGGCCAGGGGAAACTCCTGAAGAAAAAACCATTCTGCTAAGAGTAACTTGATCCTAGGCTCCGAGTAAATCCATGACCTCAAGAGTCTGAATTCTCTCTCTCCACCCTCCTCCCAGAAGGCCTTGCTGTAAGGACAGCATGGTCAGGCAAAGGGAGCAAGTGGCAATCAGAAGAGCTAATTTCAGCTTCCATCCCTGAATCCCTGTGCCTCGAAGGGAAGTTGCACTGGAGAAGGGAAGGAGAGGAGCATTCACTTTTTAACTTTATACACCTATACTTCTGAATTGATTACAATGAGCAAGTACTACTTTTATAATACAAACATACACACCCCGTGAAAAACACAGGTAAAACAAACAAAACTATTTGCCCATCAGTGGGAGTTTCTGATCAGCATTTGGAAACCACTTAAAGGGATCCTAGAGATGATTTAGATCTACACTACCAACACTACAGCCACCTGTGGCCATTTAAATGTAAATGTAAATTAATTAGCATTAAAGAAAATTAAAAATTCAGTCCCTCAGTTATGCCAGCCACATTCCAAGTGCTCAGCATCACATACGGCTAGTGGCGAACATATTGTAAGCTCAGATATTAAACATTTCCTCATCACAGACAGTTCTACTGAACAGCACTGGACTAGCTGGCCCCTAAGGCACCCAGCAACTCCAAAACCCTCTGAAATGGGTGATGGCGACTCACACTATGGAGGAGGGCAGGGTTCACCGGCAACCTCCATGGTTCCAGCTCACCTCACAGAGGCCTACTGAAATAATATACAGTAATATACAATATACAAACAATGGAGCAACTTGTAAAATAGATGTCTTTAAACTGAAGGCATTAAAGCGATTATCACATTTATTTGGTTTCACCACCCCTGGTCCTTATCATTACAGAACCAGGCTTTGCTCAAGAACAGAACACACACCTCTACCCTGCACTCATACCCTAAGAGCCCAGATAATGGAAGGAAAACTCGCAGAGCCCTGGGCTCTGTACTTTTCAAAGATGTTAAATCAGTTTTTAATATGCTCTCCTTCTTGCTCACCAATACTTCCATGAGGGAGAACAGTCCTCCCATGAGAACAAAGTGCTATCAAGAAGGCAAGGCACTGATACTGGTGGCAGGGCACAAGGACCCAGGTCTGTCCTATATCTCAGCCAAGCTCCCAGGTCTTTCTGGCCACCCAAAATTCAGTCTGAGCCACGGCCACTTGGGTCCCACCACTATGCCTATGATGCCTCACCTCTGTGAGTCACATCCTTCAGCAACCTGGCTTCTGACTGGACCACATTCCTGTTGCTGAGGAAGATCAGCCGCCGGAAGAATCGCTTGTCATCACCTTGCACGTCCTCAATGACGTAGTCACCACTCACGGGGCTGCAGTCTTGGTGCTGAACGGTGCGGACCCCAATGTCCCCACCCACAGACAGAAATGGCACCTGAAAGTACAGCCAGAGATGTGGTCAAAACACTGGCTCAATTAAGAAACATGAGAAATTATAACCCCTTCCCTTTGTGTATATATGAGGAATCCCCCTACCAAGGTTCTGGAAAAAACTCCAAAGATTTGTCATTCTATTAAAGCACTTTTCTGGGGCCTTTGAACAGATCTCAAAAGGTTTAACTCACCTTTTGAAAATCAACTGAACAAAGAAAGATCTCCCAAATCACTAGTGAGATGCAGTTGGTTCTCCCCAAGAAAAATATAAGGGTTTCTCATTAGTAACTTCTAAAATAACTCTCAATAGTCCAGGATAACGAAAGCTAGACAGAACCCTCAGGAAGGGGCTGTAATGATGAGAAGGTATCCAGACAAGGATAGAGATAACAAAAACCATGGGGGAAACAACCACTCCAAATTCAGAGAAATTTCTCCCTTCCCCTGATCATTCTTGTCTCTTCCAATTTTTCTAAACGTTAAGAGAAAAATACATTTTCCCCCTAAACTTTTCTACTCCCTCTCCCCATCTTGACAGACATCTATTTCTTTTTGAAGACCTGTAAGAGTATTTAATAATCACCAGTATCTCCTGACCTTGCAGACACAGGCACTGCTGAGAGAAGGTCACAAATGAAGCTTCCCAGAGGATCTGGGCCTCCCTGAAATAAGTTTCTCTGATGGACACCAACCCCAAAGTCTGCCAGGAAGAATCAAACACACATTGATCTGTAAACACAAGTCAGCCTAGTGCACAGAACCACAGGCCAGGAACATGGAAGACTGGGTTCTTTTTTTCAATCTGTTACTATATTGCACCAAGCCTCCAGGGACCTTGACTTTTCCACGTATCAAGAAGGATAAACTCCTTACCATAAAGTTCTTGCAATAAAGTCACCTGTCAATTATTCATTGTGACCAGGATGGCACAAGACAGATGGTATTAACTGATAATACCATATCATCATTTTGGCAAAAACCTTCAGTTTCCTTCCCAGTAAAACACCAGACCAGCAATGCTATCATCCTGAAGAGCTGTTTTGGCCCTTTCCCATTTACACCCTCAGATAATGATAATTCTAAGAAGCAAAATGGCCGAGGAAGTTCAAAAGTGGGGAAGGAGAAACCCACGGTTGGAACAACCCGCCATATGAAGAGCTGGAGCCCGTGAGGTGTACAGCATTTCCTCGTGCCCTCTCTGTGGAGTCCGAGAGCCCCCCCCCAACCCCCAACACAGACGCTCCTGTGCTTGCCTTCCTGTCACTGGCTGGGGCAAGGGAAAGCGTTTTTCTGCCCATTTAACTCTTAGCTGCTGACACCCCTCCAGGATCAGACTAGGGTCACAGACTCTAGTCCTAGCTCCTTCCAAGGCTCCCTCTGCCTTCCTGGCTGCTAATAGGACTTCAGAGACCCATGAAAGCTACTGCAAGTTTTGTTACCTGCTGCTGGGCGGGCATGCCAGCCGGGGCCAGCTCCATGACTCTAGCTGACAGCTCGGCTTGGATGGTGTCCATGCCTTCATACTGCTGACCTCGGTGAAGGGCCACTGTGATCAACCTCCTGAAGCCTGCACTGGCTGCCAGCTGTTTCCGGCCCTCCTCCATGCCAAAAAGCCACTCAGTCTCCCGGCCCTGGGGGACTAGAAAAAGGGGCTTGGTTACAGGAAGTCCAGGGAAGCGTGTTCAAGCCCACAATCCGTATGATGGCCCACATGGAAGAGGAACAGTCCATGTCTGAGAGCAGCATCCACCCCAACTATGACCCACTAGTGCACAATTCCCTTGTGCACATCACCCAGAGCAAAGCAGCCCATCAGACATGAGGCAAGACCAAGGGCAGATGAGAAGTGTGGGCATGTCTAAAGGGGAGAGAGGCAGGCACCTACCACAAGAAAAGTAGCAATAATACCAATGCTTAATGCCAGGCGTGACTCTAAGCAATTGACAAATATAAACTAATGGAAACCTCACAATAGCCCAAGGTGCATTTTTACAATTGAGGAAATTGAGGCACAGAAGTTAATGTTATTCACCCAAGTTCACACAGCTAGTAAATGGTGAAGCTGGGACTCAAACCCAGGCAGTCTAGTCCCAGACTCCATGTGTGTATCCACGGCACTACTCATTCCCACAGGTGGACAGTTAGGATTAACGAATACTCAAAAAATGGCTCAGTCATCAGGAAACAAATTACGGTAATACCATGACCATAAACGCTTCACAAATGGCCAGAATTTTCTACTTTTAAAAGCATTTCTTCATACTATCTCTTTTGATTCTTATTAAGGTAAATCTGGTATCATTTACTTCTTTCAGTAATAACAGCTAACATTTATAAAGCACTTATCATGTGCCAGGCACCATTTCTAAGAGCTTTTATACTTCTCACAACTACACAAGAGAATTACAATCCCACTTTATAGCTGAGGAAACAAAGGCACAGAAAGAAAAGTAACTGTTCAATGTCACACCACCAGGAAGTGACCGAGCCAGGACGAGAACCCAAACAGTCTGGTTCCAGAGCTCACTTTTATAGCTGCTACGCTGTACTGCCTCTCTAAATCCTGCAGAGAAGCACAGCAACTTCTCCAGGTCCCAAAGCTCCCAGACTAGAGCTGGGACTAGAATCCAAGTCTTAGATTAGCTAGGCCAGCATTGCTTCTATTACTCCATGCTACAAAGTAACTAACATCTCTATGCAATGTGTGACCTGCCTACTTTCTTTCCTCTCTACTGACCCCATTCTCACACTTCATCAAGCCTTTGCAATGGAAGATGAAAAGGAGTAAGCCTCAAATCTAAGCAGGTTGCTGGAGAGCTATTACTCCCCCTTCATTATGCCTTGGCTAGTCTAATCCTCTGGAACTACAACCCCCTGCAAGGTAAAAACAGCCAAGACATACCCATCCACCAAAGCCCAGGCCCAAGCCCCAGCCCCTGTAAGCCAGCCCCTCCCAGGAAGAGAGGGAACAATCCCAACTCACTGATGAAAATGGCAAAATGACTGTCCCGCGATGGTTTCACAGTGGGGCTGTCCACCACGTGGAGGGTGTAGCGTGGCTCCCCCGTGTCCCCATCGCACAAGTCCAGGGACACACTCCCCAGCCCGGCCTTGCGGCGCAGCTGGCTACACAGCCAGGCATACTGCTGCCGCTCCCGCACCGCCTCAGCCAGCCGCTCGGCACTCTCCAGCCGCACAGGCTTGCCCTGCTCCTGAGTACATAGCTCAAAGATCTGAAGGGCAGAGCCAGGGACTGGCCTGAACTTGGTCATGATGAAGGCAAAGACAGGCAGGGAGAACTGAGGCTCTGCTTCCAACACCTGGTCCTGGCTGTTGGCCACTTGGTGCACCCTCACCATCCACCCCTCCCGAGAGAAGTGACCCACTGCTTTCTTCAGGATGTGAGCCTGAGCCAGGGAGATGCAGAGGTAGCGACCGCCCACCTGCAGGACACGGCCAACCTCAGCCAGCATCCTGTCCACCTGTTGTAGGGTCTTCTCCTCCTCATCTGTCAGGACAGCATCCAGGGTGCCCTTGTCCAACACCACCTGGAACGAGGCATCAGGAAACTCCATCTGCATCATGTCCATCTTCAGGAAACTCATCTGGGGCCGTCGGCTGGCATTGCGTTCCTTCATCTGTTTGATGACGACCTCACTGATGTCAATGTTCACTATATCCCGATAGCCCACATCATACAGCTGCTCACTCAGCTCTGAGTTGCCGCACCCAGTCACCAGCACCTGGGGAAAAAAATCACGATCAAGATGGAGGTGATCAAGGCAAAGGAATGTGCTTCAGACACTTCAAGGAATCAAGTCTTGCCTTGGCTGTTGCACGTTTTCAGAAGGTGGAGATGCTATTGTCAGGAAGAGAACAACATTGCAGAGTTGATCCTAGACTCCATCTTGAAACACCACAAGGATCAAACTAGTGATAGCCACATTCGGCTATAATACAGCTTATATGAGAATGGACTTTGTGTTGCACAAATTATTCATTGTTGTTCTTTTCTCTGAAACAGCCAGCATTTATTGTGCATTTATTACACAATAATTAATAGTAAGTTACAGAATCCAAACACAGAGTTATAACCGAAATCTCTTATTTGTTTTATTGTTGAAATCCTAGGCCTAGAATAACCCTTTTCCTCAATCCACTCATGCCTTTGACTCCACCAAGCAATAAACTACATTTTGTGAGGATTCAAGTCTCACTCCCATCACAGATTCCATTCCATGATATTTAGCTATTTTCTAAAGCCAAACTTAAAGCACAGATTGTTGCCTTCCTCTCTGGGGAACAAACTCCCATCCATCCTTCGAAATTCTGCTCCTATGCCATCTCTGGAAAAGTATGGTACAGAGAGAGTGCATAAGCTTTGCAGCCAGACTGGCCTGAGTTTAAATCCCCATGTGATCTCGGCCAAAAAACTGGTTCCCAGAGCCTCAGTTTCCTCATCTGTAAGATGCATGCATGATCACTCACCTGAGTTTATGATGAGAACTCAAAGATTGCAAAGCCACATACACAGCATCCAGCATAAGGCTTGGCACATAAAGCTTCCTCCACAAATGTTAGTTTTCTACCCTTCTTCCTTCCCTACCTCCAGTACTATTCCACCTCTATCCAACGTCCTATTATTGTACTTTTCACTTTTGGAATGTGTGCAGGGTTTATGCCTTAATGCTCTTGTAGCTTAAGGGCTGAGCACAGTGCCTGGAACTCAATGAGCACTCAACAACCACTTGATAAACAAATTCATCCTCGATGAAGCCACACGTGCTGCCTGTTCCACAGGGGTGCACAGTACCAGAAGAGCACACTTTCAGGAGGTGATATCTAGACTGGACTACTAAAGAAGTCACTCTTCCAAGTAGGGTTACTAATTCAAGGATGACCTGGGGCGGGAGCTGTGTTATCTGAGAACCTTTAAGAGAATATTTTAAAGTTGTCTTTTAGCTGGAATGATGCATGGAGCCCTGAAAATATGCGTACAACTAGGGCCCCCACGCCTGTCACAGTCCACCAAGGGCAAGATTACTGTTATCAGTTCCCACCTTCCCGGGCACACACAGAGGGCTGCGGGACCGCCCTCCTTACCTTTTCCCTGGGCTTGATGTATTTGTGTAGCACACCGCACAGTTCCAGGTAGGTTCCATACCACTCGAAAGCTTTCTTTCCTCGCTGTTGGAAGAACTTCTCCCAATAGTCAACGGAGCCAAACTCCTTGGAGCTTTTAGGTAAGAGGTTCATGTTCCCACCGCCCGAGCTGCCTCTCCAAGGTTCCCTTACTCTCTGTGATGGACCATCTGAAGGGCTCACCCACACGCAGGCTCCGGGACACTGCAGTGGAAATTCTTTCCACGGACAAACAGCCGCATTGGTTTGTTCCCCCACTCAAAACCCAAAGGGATGACCCTTACAGGGCAAACGCCCGCGCGAGTCACTGAATCTAATACACATTCACCCTTTCTCCCTGCCCGCATTCCCTGCCGCACGTGTAGAGCCCCTCACTTCTTCGGCGATAGGTTGTCTAACCCACCAACCACATCCGGGTGCCAGGCCTCGTGATTGGTCGGCCGCCCAGACCATCCCAGCAACTCATTGGTCACTGCTTTTCGTTCCTGGCACCTCATTGGCTGCGACGCAATCGCCTCCCGCCGGAGGCTTCGTCATAGGCGCCTGGCGCTTCCTTGCGGTGAGGCGGAAGCGGGCGGGGCGCGGGCCGGAAGAGGCCGGGCCTCTCTGTACCCGGGCTGGCGTCCAGGAGCCGCGCGAGGGCAGCCTTCCCGGGGCTGGGCGATCCAGTCGCCGCGGGCAGCGCGCAGGCTTCTGTGGTCTCTGTGTTCGCTCCGTCTCGGAGCCGGCCTCATCTCCGACTCTGATCTTCAGCCACGCAAGAGCAGAGCGTGGCGGGCGGGGAGCACACCGGTGGAGGGGGCCCGAAGAGAAAAACCTATGTAGGTTAGAAAGAAACGAGGCACGGAATGAGTAGAGCCAGTCCGTGGTAAAAGAGAACTGCAACATTCTAACCATGTTATCTTCTGTGTCCCTCTCACCCACCCCCCCGTCGTACTTTGCCACCTTACTTGTGTAATTCAGGTTTCATTTGGAGGAAGGTGGCACTTGGCTGTACTTTTTCTGCATCCAAATCCAGGATTCCACTATCAATAGTGTAATAACGTCAAAACTCAGGAGGAAAGAGTAACAACTAGGTAGTCTTCCTTCTCCCCCCAAAGCACAGTATGCAAACTTTGGACTTTCATTTTGATAATTGGCCTCCTTAGGTTGTCATCCTGATGTTATCTATAACTGCTTATTTTATGTGTTTGATAAACATACTGTACTTTCAGAAGCTCCTGTTACACTAATACCCTGAGGAAGTTCCTGTGAAGAGCACTATTTTAAAAAGATTAAATGTGTGTATCATTGGGCCTTACACACCATGGCAAATTGCAGGGGGAATATACAGATTGAGGAGGGCAGATAAACTTGGAATTGAGCATCTGCAGTTGGGGCTCTTATATACCTCACTAGCACAGATAGACAGCAAGGTAGATTATTAATAGTTAAATAGGTTAAAGTGGACTTAAACTTTAGTTTAAAAGAGTGTTTCTCAAACTTTGGCATGCATCAGAGCCACCTGCAGGACTTGTTAAAACACAGATTGCTGAGCCCCATCCCCAGAGTTCTCATTCCTCAGGTCAGGGGCGAGGCCCAAGAATTTGCTTTTTTAACAAGTTCCCAGGTGATGCTGATAATGTTGGCCTGGGAACCACACTTTGAGACCCACTATTTTAACACATCAACTGCCACAATAGAAAAAAAAATTTTTTTCCTTGGGACCATGGTGTTTTATTATGAAAATAGAATAAAAACTTTGAAAATGAAACAATCCTTTCTAATTTAATGCAAAAGTTGTAATTTTTCATTGTTTTCTGTGTGTGAGTTATATGCAGCTTGAAATATAGTTCTCCCGGCTCCCAAGGTGAAGAGATGTGTGAGTTACATATGCTTCAACAAGGCCCAGGGCTCAAAACTAGCGTGAGTTAAATACAACTCATGTGGCAGTTAATGTGTTAAAATACAATTAAGAGATAAGTCAAAATGAATATGGTTCCAAATCCACAATTTTAAAAGGTTAATCTAAAAGTCCTTTACAAGTAACATCAAAAAAATCTGTTTTCATGCTCCTCTCACTGAGTGCATTTATATTGTTCACAATGCAAACATATTTAATATTTGTCAACATGCTTTTACAAAAGTAAATCATAAATTACTAAGCTTTGTTAAAAAAAAAAGATAAGGTGAACTGGAAGGGGCCTCTGAAGTGGCTTCAGCTACTAACTCACGCAGGGTTCCTAATGGGTAAGATGTGGGTTCTCTGAGAAAGCACTTATTGAGAGCTGAGGACATCACTTGTCCTTGAAGTGCTGCTCAATACCAAAGAAGCATACAACCATAGCCTCTGCTCCCTCCCCCCAAGGCTTTACGCAATTCAACAAACACTGGAATTGTCTAATATGAGCCAATCACTGTGTTAGAAGCTAAGGGTGTGGTGGTAAGCAAGGCAATCACATGGAAGACACATGAAACAATTACAAAAATAATCTGTAATGGGGGTTGTGATAAGTGCTGTGAAGGAGAAATATAAGATTCCATGATAGCACATAACTTTGAGACTTCTCCTGGTCTAGGGGGTGACCAGAGAAGGCTTCCCTGAGGAAGGGAAGAAAAGACTATATAATCTGACTGCTTTGGTAAACACTGCACAGCTGAACTTGTTCCAGTACCATCAGCATGACAAAGGTAAACAACCAAGAAGCACCGTTCACCCTCTGGAAGCCTTTACAAGAATTTTTGGCTACTTCTTTTCCCTGTCTCCGTTGTCCTTTCTATTGAGGGCATGGTATTGGAAAAGACAATAGAAGTGATTACTATCACAGCTTAGGCTCCAGCCCTTTATTTGATGCCTTAAAAATATAATTACTATTTGCAATATTTTTCAGACCAAGAGGGTAACTTACCTATCTCCATCTGTGCCTGCCTCCTTTCTTTGAGCCTAAGAAAGCAGTAAGCAGAGCACTTTAAGCTCAAACGTGATAGAGGTTTTCTAAAATTATGCAAATGACTAACAGAAATATTTTAGATATATTGCAACATTAAACTCTAGCATTACTCTTTTAAAACACTCACTTGAAACTTATTTCCCTCAAGGTTTAACGATGAAATATAACTAATAGGTATGTGTTGTCATTAGTATAGTTAGTTAATTTAAGCCAATTAGATGTTAAAATGCTTTGTGTTTTATTAGGATCCCCAGAGTGGTTACCACTATGATTTAAAATGCAAACTGAGTTTAGATAAAGCCATTCAATATTGTGGAGTTGTTTTCTAAAAATATAAATTTAGACTTCTGTATACATAATTTGCAGTTAGACTTAATTGAAACATACTCATAAGGGTTTTGGTAACAATATTGAATTAATTGTTGCTAAGATTAATTGCAAAATAAAGAATGGGAAATAAAAAGCATTTCTGATTAGTTGGGGGGCAGAGGATGAGAGAGAGCATGTATAGGCAAAATAATACTCACCCAAAGATGTCCCGGTGAATATGTCAGGTTACATGGCCAAGGGGGGATTAAGGCTATAGATGCAATTAAGGATGCTAACCAGCTGATGTTGGAATAGGGCAATTAGCCTAGATTATCTAAGTGGGCTCAATGTGGGTTTTTAAGTGTTTATTGGCTTTAAAACTTCTTTAAAGTAGAGGAGGGAAAATCAGAGAGATAGTAGGATGAGAAGGGCTTGGCCGTGAACTCACGTTGCTGGCTTTGAAGATGGAAGGAGAGGGCCATGAACCAAGGAAAGTAGGTGGCCTCTAGAAGCTGGAAAAGGAGAGGAAACTGGTCCTCCTATAGAGCCTGCAGAAGGAATACAGCCCTGTTGACACCTTGATTTTAGTTCATTGAGAACTATGTCAGACTTCTGACTGCCTGAACTGTAAGATAATAAATTTGTATTGCTTATGGCACTAAGTTTTTGGTAATTTTTTACAGTAGCAGTAGAAAACTAATCCAGGACATAAACAAGAGAGGTTGGGGCAGAAAGTTACAGTGGGAGGAAAGCAGCAGAAGATAAAAGTAGAAATTGAGGTAAAAAGCAGGTTTTGAGGAGTCTTCTATTCTAAGCATTTAGCTTAAGCCTGTCAGGTTACTAGAAGCCAATGGAGAACCAGGGTCATGAGAGTTAGAACTAATCTGAGAGACGTTCTCGGGAAGAATTGACACTTTATGACTAGTTGAATACAAGGAACAAAAGACTGAAGGACTCAAAATGGCTTCCACCTTGGCCTCTGGATGACTGAGGAAATAGTCTACAGAAAGAAACAGGGAAGGAGAAAAGGGCATATTATGTAGAACTGTTATTTGAAAGGAATTTAGAGGTCATCATGCTACTAAAATCCAGAGCCAGAGCTAAAAGCCAGTCTCCCCACCCTGCATGCCTATCCCAGGGCTCATACCCTTCTCACATTCTGTTGGTGGTATCCAATTGAATTAATAGTCCAAGACATGAAAACGTTTCATGAGTGAAAAGGGAATCACTCCTTGGTGTACAGGGAGTGGCTCATATAAGGCTGGAAACTATTTCATATTGGAAATCTTAGCAAACAGGTTTGTTTTCCACACTTGAGAAGAAATAAATGTTCTGTGTTTGGGGATAATGGAGGACAGGCATAACATCCTAGGGTAATATTATACCATTTTATTAGCTGGGTGTCAACATTTTCTTGAAGATATTGTTGACCTGAGAAGTTACTCTCAAGCTGATATTGGATTCTTCAGATTGGGATAATCATAATAGTATTTTTTAGTTTGTGTAGCACTTGCAATTTGCCAAGAATTTTTCTCATACATTACTTTGAATTCACGGGAAGGAAGTTCAGGGCTGCAGACTTAATTTTTACATTGGCAGGTTTGACCCCTTTGACTGGGAGAACATGTCAGCCTTGTACAAGATTAGTAAATTAATACTGTCCAAGGAGATGATTACACACTGCTTTCTTAAATATGTATGTGTATATATACCCACACCCCCCACCTGTACATAGATAATTGAGACAAAACTCCAATTGAATAAACATAAATGAAAAAGTTATATATGACTAATTGAGTGAATTTAGCTGTGACTGCCTCTGGGTATTATAATTGATTCCCAGGAGACTCTTTGTTCAGTAGTTTCCTACTCTGCCACTGAAACATCTGTAGATGCACTGGTTTCCTCACATGCATGGACTGCAAGGCATTTATATGAGGCATATCATACATGGCAAGCTGCTTGCCTTTGGGACCAGTGGGCAACATTTTGAAAGCTGGAAAGCCAGGGGAGGTGAGGGAATGGTGCCAAGGTTGCAGCCTGTGCCTGATACATTGGACCCCTACATGAGGGGGCTTACAAGGCCTCCTTTTGGCCATCTTTGTTTTTTGCAGCCTAGGTACTGGGGAAAATTACAAGGGTAAACTGTTACAATGTTTTCTTCATAGTTTTATTCTGAACTTTAGTTCCTCTGCAGGAAAAGAAAAAATAAACCCTTGAAAAACAACTTGTTTTTCTCTGAAACTCTAGCACTCAGCACCCTCACCCATGAGCATCTCATGTATCCCATTTTTTTGGATGATCTCTGTCCTCAGCCCATAACAATATTTTTCCACCACTAAGGTAATGGATTTAAAAACAGCATTTAATAAATAAATTCACTTAAGTACTCCACCCAGAGTATTTTTTTTAACATTCAGATCCAGAGCCCTCAATGAAACTAGGAGAACAAAATTCCCTTTAGTCCAACAAAAAAGTTATAGTTATATGTAATCCTTCTCTAAAACTAAAACTATTTTCTTGCCATGGGGCTGCAAGAATGGCTTTTTCCTAAGAAGAATTTCAAATTATGGTGCCAAAACTTTTTACTGTCCCCAATCCATCTCATTTTTAAATAGTATATCTTTATCCTCATTGTTATGACACAGTAGAAGAAGGTTTTACCAGTATATGGAAATTTCATCCAAGCAGCAGTTCTAGCGTTTGAAGACTCAACAGGGTATATGGTGTATTTTTGAAGACAGCTGGCAGGAGAGGGAATCCTTGGCTAGAAACTATATAGCATAGAGGTTAAGAACATGGAATTTGGAGTCAGAATGATCTGTTGCTTTCTTAGGGTACAAATTTGGTCAAACTTCTTGACTTCAGGTCCTTTGCCAACGGCTTCCTTTGCTTCCTCTTGTCCACCAAATCCATTTGCCACGCAGCAGCCAAATTGATTTTCTTAAATAGCATTTTTTATATACTTCATATAAAATAAAATTCACCATTTAAAAGTGTACACTTCAGTGGTTTTTAGTATATTCATGATGCTGTGCAACCATCGCCACTATCTAATTCCAGAACATTTCCATCATCCCTACCTATTAGCAGTTAGTCCTATTTTCCCCTCCCCCATCCCTCAAAACCATTAATCCAGTGGTCCCCAACCTTTTTGGCACCAGGGACCAGTTTCATGGAAGACAATTTTTCCATGGATGGGGTGGGGATGGTTTTGGGATGATTCAAGTGCATTACATTTATTGTGCAGTCAAACCTCTCTGCAAATGATAATCTGTATTTGCAGCCACTCCCCAGCGCTAGCATCACCGCCTCAGCTCCACCTCAGATCATCAGGCATTAGATTTTCATGAGGAGCGCACAACCTAGGTCCCTCACATGCACAGTTTACAGCAGGGTTTACGCTCCTATGAGAATCTAATGTTGCTGCTGATCTGACAGGAGGCAGAGCTCAGATGGTGATGCAAGTGATGGGGAGCGGCTGTAAAGACAGATAAAGCTTCCCTCATTTGCCTGCTGCTCACCTTCTGCTGTACCACTCAGTTCCTAACAGGCCACCGACTGGAACAATACCAGTCCGTGGCCTGGGGGTTGGGGACTGCAGCATTAATCTACTTTCTGTGTCTATAGATTTGCATATTCTGGACATTTCACATAAATAGAATCATATAGTATGTGTTTTTTTGTGACTGGCTTCTTTCACTTGTAATATTTGCAAGGTTCATCCATGTCATTCCATGCATGTAACAGTATTTCATCCCATTTTATGGTTGATGATAGTCCATTGTATGAATAAATATAATGTGGTATATCCATTCATCAGTAGATAGACTTTGGGTTGTTTCCACTTTTTGGCTATTATGAACAATGTTGTTATAAATATTCATGTACAAATATTTGTATGAACATGTGTTCTCAATTATCTAGGATATATACCTAGGAGTAGAATTACTAGATCATATGGAAATGCTATATTTAACTTTTTGAGGAGCACCATGATTATTTAAAAGTATAAATCTGTTCATGTCACTCTCCAGTGACTTCCCAATGCACTGAGAATGAAGTTTGGAATCTTGGCATGCCGTAAAGTTCCTTCATGATCCAACCTCATTTTCTGTCATTCTTCCTGTTCACCAAGCTCTGGGCACACCGACCTGCCCCTTCTTTCTCAAAAATGCCAAACTCCTTGGTGTTGGGAAAACTGGATATCCACATGCAAAAGAATGAAGTTGGACCTTACCTTATATCATATGCAAAAATTAACTAAAACTGGATTGTGAATTTAAAACCACAAAAGTCCAAGAATGAAACATAGAGGGAAAGTTTCATGATATTGGATTTGGCAGTGATTTCTTGGATATGACATCAAAAGCATGGACATCAAAAGCAAAAATAGACAAATGAAACTACATCAAACTTAAAAACTCCTGCACATCAAAGGAAACAATCAACAGAGTGAAATGGCAATCCATGAAATGAAAGAAAATACTTATAAATCATATACCTGATAAGGGGTTAATATCCAGAATATAAAAACAACTAAGACACCAACTAACAAAAAAACCTGTTTAAAAATGGGCAAAGAACTTGAATAGACATTTCTTCAAAGAAGATATACAAATGGCCAACAGCATATGAAAAGATGTTCAACATCACTAATCATTAAAGAAATGCAAGTCAAAACTACAATGAGATATCACTTCACCTCCCTTAGGATGGGCACCATCAAGAAAACAAAATAACAAGTGTTGTTGAGGATATGGAGAAATTGGAACCCTTATGCACTGTTGATAGGAATATAAAACAGTACAGTCACTATGGAAAACAGTATGGAGATTCCTCAAACAATTAAAAGTAGACTTATCATATGATCCAGCAAACCTACTTCTGGGTGTATATCCTAAAGAATTGAAAGCAGAATCTTGAAGAGATATTTGCATATTATGTTCATTGCAGCATTATTGACAATAGCCAAGAGGTGGAAGCAACCCAAATGTCCATCAATGGATGAATAGATAAACAGAATATGGTATATACACACAGTGGAATATTATTCAGTCTTAAAGAGGGAAATCCTGCCAAATACTGCAATATGGGTAAACCTTGAAGACATTATGCTAAGTGAAATAAGCCAATCACAAAAAGACAAATACTGTATGATTTCACTTACATGAGGTATCTAAAATACTCAAATCATAGAAACAAAAAGTAGTGGGAATGGAACGTTGTTTTTCAATAGGTATAGTTTCTGTTTTGCAAGATAAGTTCTAGAGATCTGCTGCACAAAAATGTGAATATAGTTAACACTACTGAACTGCACACTTAAAATGGTTAAAATGGTAAATTGTATGTGATTTTTTTACCACAATTTAAAAAATAATAAGTTTTTTTAAATGCCAAACTCTTTCCTGCCTAATAGCCTTTGCTCTTGCTGTCCTTTCTGCCTGGGACATTTGTTCCTTTGCTTTTTGCGTGATTGGTTCCTTTTCATACTTCTAGTTTCAGCTTAAGTGTTACCTTCTCAGAGATACCTTCCTTGACAATCCTGTTTTTTGAAATAGATCCCTCTTAAATCTCAGTCTCAACCATTTGTGTGTTCTTTTTAAAACACTTATCACAATTTGTAATTATGTAATTTATTTATTTTTGTCTGTCTTTCCTGCTAAAATAGAAAGTCTGTAAGGACAGCAACTGTGTCTGTATTTTAAACCACACACCTAGCTTAGTAACAGACACACCATAGATGTCCTATATATATTTTTTAAATCAAAACCTGTCAACCAGTAAATATTTTTTTCTGAATAAACAAATGAATCTATGCAAACTGGGAAGAATAATATCTGCCTCCTGGGCTTGCTATGAGAATCAGGCACAGTAACATGTACAGCA
Organism: Daubentonia madagascariensis; assembly: GCA_023783475.1. Lineage (NCBI taxonomy): Eukaryota > Metazoa > Chordata > Mammalia > Primates > Daubentoniidae > Daubentonia > Daubentonia madagascariensis. The sequence goes on from JAKFHU010000978.1 coordinate 31,753,967, forward strand.
CAGTTAAGAACTGTGCACACAGTAAGAACTCAACCATTCTTTTTAGGACAGGATATTTTGATTGTACCAGAAGAGTTTTAAATGTCAATCCAACCTCAAGATTCTCAGGAATGGTGCAATGGCACTGGACAAGGCAGAGTTATGTGCACACTAGTAAGCAGAACACCTGCACTCTTGTCAGGAAGTACATCCTTGCCAACAAGTAGGATCTCTCATGCCTGGGACCCATAGATGCAGAAGTAGTTGTTTTTTACTCAGAACTTCCTAGTACTCCAAAGTTTGTTACAGCTTGTGGTAAAGGATGAAATACTTAAAGCAGGATTTCCAAATCTGAGGACCCTTGAAAAGCCATAGATAGAATTCAGAGGGTCTATGAACTTGGGTGGGAAAAAAATTACATCTTTATTTTCACTGACCTCTAACAGAAATTTAGCATTTCTTTCTATAATATTATAAATGTAGGCCCCCTCAAAAGAAAAAAGTCAAAAACTCCCAGTAGTTCTAGCTGTACCTGCAATTTTGTTACCAATAGGAATCACTAAGATTTTCATATCATGTTACAATCATAGCTGTCTTGAAATATTGTTTATGCTTATTACTAATTCAAAATTATGGCAAACATTAGGCTTGCCATTAGATTTTGTTTTTTAATAAGTTAATTAAAAACCACATATCTTAATATGTTACAAATTTTGCTTTTAAAATATGTAATATTGTTTCAAGATAACTGGGTTACTTTGTAATTCGTATATTTTATTTTGATGCATTTAGAAACATTCTAAGATTTCCATAGACTACCAGATTGCCAAAGGGGTTCTTGGTACAAAATGTGTTAATTATGCACAGTGCTGTCACATAATAGAAGTTCCATGAATGATTCTTCATGGTCATGAGAATATATATTCCTATATTTTTGGTTCTAACTTGAATCTGTAATTATGTAAAGAATAAACCAGAAAGACCAGTTTGGTCTGGGAAAACTTGAATACATTTTTTAAAAATCTTGTTTGGGAAAGACTTACTGTTTCACTGTAATTTTTCATCCTCTGAAGACAGTTTGAAATGTATCTACTTAAGGTATTTTGCTGACATCATTCCATTCCTTCTAAATAATTGCTCATATATCACTTGTGATCATACTGCCTAAAGCAGGGAACTAAAATGAAGCCCTTGTGATTTGTGATGTCATTTTTAACTCAGTGAAGTGTGGACTATGACTGTGAGCCCAATTTTTCATGGATTTTGTTTTAAGGTTTGAAATGATTGCCAACAGAGGATGTAGAATTTGCTTTACTTCAAAAAAGGTAAAAATTGAAAACATAAAGACACTCAACTTTTATAAAGGGAAAATACAATGACAAATGTGTATATATTATGCATGTAAAGGTTTATGATTAATACAGCCTATCTATGTACATATAGAAATATAAAGTAAAAGGAGACCCTTCTAGTCTTCCTGCCAAATCTGTGTTAGATGGCAGAAGGTGAGCTGGCCCAGGTATTTCTGATTAAATGGTGCTGATTAAATGTGCCTCTATTGCCTGAAAAAAGTGGGATCCTCTTCTCACTCTTGTTCACTTCCCAGTCAGGGCCTATTATAAGTAATGTTGAGCTCTGACTACCCAGATGCATTTGGGAGGATGTAAGCAACTCTCCGTTTTAGAAAACGCTCTCTTCCATTGACTTGTGTATAATCACTGGCAACTGAATTTATTATCTCTTCATACCACTTTCAGGGTGGCTTGGTATACTTCCACTTTCAAGTATGATGGAGTAGATCGAGGCAGATCCTTTCTCCCTCTAAGAACAAATAAAAAGGCCAGATAAGTACCAACATCGCTACAAAGCAATCAGAGAGCTACTAAAGCAACAAGACTGGAGGATTGACAAGATTCTAGAGGAAGAATTGAATAAAAGTGAGCTGACCTTCTTCAGCGGCTTTTCCCCTGGGGGTACTTGTAGATCTGGGTATAGGGAAAGATGCTGAACATCGGGGCTTTGCCTAGGCTAAGGGCCATTGTCAGGGCACAAAAAAAGAAGTAAAACTGAGGTCTCACAGGGCTGGAGAGACAAAATTCGAGTCTTTGAGGGCCAAGATTTCAGGGAGGAGTGGAAAACTGAGCCTGACTCAGATGGGTTTCCCCTCAAAATATTTGCTGAATTCTGAAGCTATTTAGGTTTGAAGGCTAAGATGCTAACTTAAGTCACTGTATTTCAGAGGCTTTCTGCTTATAGCATCTTTATCTACCCAGCAGGGGAGAGAGTGAATCTTCTTAGAAGAAGTATAGCATCACATGGATGTTCTTTCTTATACTATATTTTATACTCAATTTTTAATACTGAATTATTTTATACTCAATCTTTTCTACTCAATATTTAATATTGAGTGAATATTAAAAAGTTATTAGGCATGCCAAGAGACAGAGTCACATGACCAAAAGCTAAGAAAAAATAGACAATACAAACTGTTTAATAACTCACAAGCAATCTAGGTATTAGATTAGCAGACAAGGACTTTGATTAAAATGTTCAAGAAAATAGATGAAAAGATAATTTCACCAGAAAATTAGAATCTGTTTTTTACTGGAAATTCTGGAACCAAAAGAATACAATAACTGAAGTTAACAGTAGCCTGGGAAATCAAGGGCATATGGCAATAGCAACCACTGAGCGGATAGGGAAATGTCGCTATGCATGTAGATGCTGACACTGACTCAGTGCATGCCTCAGTTGCATCTCTGTTTGGAGGTTCTGTGTCAGTGCCAGACCCTGAGATCTAATGCAAACTCAAAGGATTTGTGCACCCACTTAAAAAAATAAAACTTTAAAAATATGAACTCTGACATTTATCTTCAAAAGTATCCTCTCAGTACTGTGTTGCAGTAAACAAGTACCAAAACATAAAGATAAGTTCCCCGTCAAGAATAATTCTTCAAGAATTCATCAAACAATTATAAGCAGAGGTACATTTTAAAATTTACTATCATGACATTTTTGAAAACAGTTGGAAAATATATTGTTCTATTTATAAAGGATTGGGGAAAAAAATGATGACACAGCAATTGCCAAAAAGCTTTTTTTAAAATTATTGCATAAGGGTGACTATCATAGAGGCTGTGGCCAGATTTCCTACAGTTAATCTTATCATAATCCACGTGTCAGACCTGGACCTGCCTAATATTAAAGCATACATTATAAGCTAATATTATGAATTCAGAGTCACAGAAGAGATGCTATGAAGTTCTCTGGCTAAATAATTCCTTTGTTTTAAAAAAAGGGGAGGTGGTGGGTGTTACACAAATCAACAACAAAACCAGAGCCAAAAGGAAAACTGATTTATTATTAATGATCTTGTGATCTACCACAGGATAGGGAAATATTAGATAGATGTCATGGCAAGACATAGACGATTTAGAAAGCTATTTTCCAATTATTACCTTTCCAAAAAAAAATTAAAATATTTTCCTTGTTTATACTTTATGAGAAAAGTACAAAGAGAAACTGCCTCCAGGAAATAGATTATGAAATTAAAATTCAACTTTAGGTATACTGATGAAGTGGAATGATTGCATGAAATACAACATAAATATTTATTTAAAGACAATGATATTGACTGATGAGGTTTAATCAAACTGCCTGTCCATATCCTCTCATTTCTTTATCTTAGTTTTTTTCATATTATTTTTGTAAGTCATAAATTTTCATTGCTTATCCTTCTTTCCCTTTCCATTGTCTTTAAATGCCAAAAGAAAATCAATGTCAATAGGTCAAGCTCTCGCTAACCAATCTATAATAAAACAGCTCAGAGAAGAGAAGCAAATCTATAAAAATGGGGAAATTCTATATTATCTTGTCTATAAGGTGACCAAAAGAGTATGCAAATAATACTTTACTAAGAGCTTGGGATATTTTTAGAAGACAATAAAGAGGCAGAGATTATTTCCCTCATTCTGCTGCCTGGGAAATGAAACCAGTATTTTAAAAGGTGACTTTTTAAAGTCATTAAACAAGCAAAGTGCTTCTAGAATTGCCATCCCCTGGGAAAGCTAAAACACTCTCTCTTGCTTTCACTTTCCTTATTTTCTTTTTTCTCTTGTCTTTTTCACTCATAAAAAGCAAACTTAATAAATACTTACTGTGTGCTTGTTCTGTACAAGGTACCATGGAGGATAAAAAGGAGTCTAAGACAAAGTCCTTGATTGAAAAGAGCAGTTAAAAATCACAATTCTAGCCTGGATCCTCACAGCTGCTGAGCCATCCTTTTGTTCACCATTTACTAAGCATATTTGCTAAGGCAGCTGTTCCCAAACTCCTTTTTCTTAACGCTCCCAGCTCCAACACTGCTTCCTTGACCTTGGCAAAAGATCTTGCTTGCCTTTTTTACTGAATATTTTTGAAGATATTATATGAGTTTCCTCAACCTTTCTCTTTTTCATTTCAAAATCTCTTTATCATCAATCACTTCTTTCTTTCTTGCCTCCAAGAAAGGATCCTCTCTCTTCATCTTGCCAAAACTCATCTCTTGTACTTGCAAACCCTGATCCTCCCCCCTTGGCGGGGATATCACCCCACCACTGTTTCTCTTTTGATTTGCATTTTCAATCTGACTGGCCCACTGGCCTCTTCTTCGCCATCAGTCAACAAAACTTAGTTATTTCTGATGGTGCCCTGACCCCACTGCTACTTCAAGCTGCAACATGGCGTGCCTTTTCCCTTACGATTGAATTTCTTGAAAGAGGAGTCCATAATCTGTAATTCCACTTAAAACTAAACTTTTGCAATATGGTTTCCACTTCCATAATGTTACTGAAACACTTCTTGAAGATCAATAAGGGCCAGTGAGTCAATAAATCTAATGGCTTTTTCTAGTCTTTTTTCCACCCTCCCCAATTCCTCTGAAGTTTTTGATGTTAATGACCACTCTTCCTTCATCTTCTTTTATACCGCCCAATCTTCATTGTTCTTCTCGCTACCACTCTGATCACTTCTCATTGCCCCCTCTTCCTCTTCTCACCCCTAAAAGCAGCCGTTCCTCTAATTTCTGCCCTTTTCCTTATACACACCCTTCCTGGGATTCCTCTTCACCGAGATGACAATTGAACCCGAGGATTTCCAAGCTCTGAGAATTCCAGCATTCACTCCAAAGAAAAGTGCACATAAAGAGAAGGATAGACTAAAACCTTTTTCTCTTTAATTGACACATAACTGACATATTTATGGGGTACATGTATGTTTACATATATGCATACATTGGGTAAAAAAACAGGCTTTCCAGCTGCCCATGCTAGGCTGGGGTGGCTCCGCGCCGGAGCCTCCGGGATGGCGCGTGGTTCCGGGGACTTGGCCTCCCACCCCAGCGCACCCAGGTGGGGAGCGCGACCACCTGAGCCAAGTGAGGCCGCTGGTGTCCGAGGGACCTGGACCCCGAAAGCGTGGTGGAGAGCAACGACCCAGCCTCGGCCACATTCTCGCGCCATGTGGTCTGCGTTCCCTTGCCCGGAAAGGGGAGAAAGTGGATTTGTGTTTATTGATCATCGACTGTATGCCAGTGAGTTTTCAGTATAGGATTTTGGGGTTTTTTTTAAATGTGCATGAAAAGGCCAACTTAACTGCCTTTATTCCTGCCCTGCTCCGGTGTAAAATAAGTCAATGAAGAAGCAAGGCAGGCATTGTGGGGACCCAGGTCCAGCCCGCCGCTGCCGCCGTCGCCTGAGGGGAGCGAGAAGAGGCCGCGACCGGGGACAAAACGCCGGAGTCGCCGCCGGAGAGGAGTGGACTCTAGCAGCAGCCGCCAGAGGCCCGCCCGCCCGTCCCCCTGCCCCGTTCACAATGCAGCCTGCTTCTGCAAAGTGGTACGACCGAAGGGACTATGTCTTCGTTGAATTTTGTGTTTATGACAGCAAAGATGTTAATGTAAATTTTGAAAAATCCAAACTGACATTCAGTTGTCTTGGAGGAAATGATAATTTTAAACATTTAAATGAAATTGATGTTTTACACTGTATTGCTCCAAATGATTCCAAGCATAAAAGAACGGACAGATCAATTTTATGTTGTTTATGAAAACGAGAATCTGGCCAGTCATGGCCAAGGTTAACAAAAGAAAGGGCAAAGCTTAATTGGCTTAGTGTGGACTTCAATAATTGGAAAGACTGGGAAGACGATTCAGATGAAGACATGTCTAATTTTGATCCTTTCTCTGAGATGATGAACAAAATGTGTGGTGATACAGATTTACCAGAAGTAGATGGAGCAGATGATGATTCACAAGACAGTGATGATGAAAAAATGCCAGATCTGGAGTAAGGAATATTGTCATCACCTGGATTTTGAGAAAGACAAATAACTTCTCTCTGCAAGATTTTATAACTGAGAGAATTCCTGAGTTGGTAGCTCTAAAGGCAGACGCTGTATTTGCCTCCTTTAACCCATTTTTCAACCTGTTTGTTTTTTAAAGGCTTCACTAAGGGTTGATGTGTACCATTGTATGGGGCAATTTTAATCAGCTAAGGCAATAACCTTATGCATGAACATTTCCCAGACTTCCATGAAGCTGTTGAGGTAATAGGCAATTGATACAGCAGTGTTACAAATTAAAACGTTTCACCTAAGTCTCCTTTTCTTCATGACATAGACACTGACATGATCGGAAGTTCTCGGTTTAGGGAAAGACAACTAAATTTTAGGTTTTTACAACATGGACTCTAAAGTGTCTGAAACAAATTGGCTGATACCTTAAACTGGTAACCTGCTGTTACTCTGGTGTATCCTTCAGGATTTTCCACTAAAGTTTATTTTTCAAAAAATTGACTTCGTATTATTGTATGTAAGTGATCACTTGTCAGTGTTCCAGATGTATCTTAGCTAAAACTAGTGAATGCCCTACCTCAGATGGTTTTTGAAGCCTATACATTTGGTATTGTTTGGCCCTTAAGCTTTTACATCTCTTAGCATGGAGGACAAAGAAAGCTGTATGTTGTTGCTTGAGAATCTGTACATTTAGACCAGATTTGTATTTGCACTGTCAGTATGGCAAATGAGTGAAAAAATGTTAATACACTATTGGATTTTTTATTTCTTTTCTTTTTTTTTTGATTCAGCTTATACCAGGGCTGAAAACCTCAATTTATGTTCATGACAGTGGGGATTTTTTTTTGTCCATATTCTTTCTAATAAACTATTGGAAGACTCCTTGGCTGTCCTTTTAAATGTCTGGCTTACTGTAATTTCATGTATTTACCATTTACTGGAATGAAGTTTTTGTTTGAGGAAGAATTTGGGATTATTCCTCTGTTTCAAAAACAGTCTTGCTGTAATGTCACAGGAAACCTTTTTAAAGTGGATCTGTAATAGAAATTGTAGATGCACTTTGCAGCAGTTGGAAAAGAAAGTGTTGTGATTTGATTGACATAAACTAAATGTGTGGTCCTCCTAAAAAAAAAACAAAAAAACAAGGCATAGATGATTACAACTGTTCCCAGGTGCTGTACTTGGTGGAAATTAAATCGAGTATCCCAACTTTGCATGTAGAAGATGGATTCCTGAAGCATAGACTGCTGCTACCTGAGTACCATCTGGGAGCATGAAGGTGACTTAAGGATGTCGTTGGTGAGGATTTTGAAAATCTGATCTTCACAAGAGATCCTTGGATCATTTAAAATTTCCAGGAGTCTAAGGAGTACTGAAATAATTGCCTTTGGACAATCCATAAATATGTATTTAAGACAGTGGGAATATGAATAAATATTTTAATGTGCTTCATTGAAAAAAATCAAATCAGTATATTCAGCATATCCATCATCTCATATATTTATCATTTCTTCATTGTGAGAAAATTCAAAATCCCCTCTTCTAGCTATTTTGAGATACACAATATTGTGAACCACTGTCACCCTATTGTGCAACAGAGCACCAGAACTTATTCCTCCTAGCTACCTGTAACTTCGAACCCATTGACCAACCTCTCCCTACCACCCCTCCTCATGCCCCTCCCCATTCTACTCCTTAATTCTGTGAGATCAACTTCTTTAGATTGCACATGAGTGAGACCATGTATCTGTCTTTCTGTGCCTTGCTTATTTCACTTAGCATAATGTCTTCCAGATTCATTCATGTTGCCATTATTCACAATTTCACTACTGGCTATATATCCAAAGGAAATCAGTATGTGGAAGAGATACCTGCACTCCCATGCTTATTGCAGCACTATCAACAATTGCCAAGATATGGAATCAACCTAAGTGTCCATTAATGGATGAATGGATAAAGACAATGAGTTTATATATATATTTTTTTCACCCATAAAAAAGAGAATGAAATCCTGTTATTTGCAACAACATGGATAAACATAGAGGGCAGACTTTATCATCTTGCTTTCTGTCTTCCCATGAGGTTCACTTTGTTGGCAAGAGAAGTGGGAGGAGGAGTAGGTCAAGGTTGCTGCATTAACAATGTCTACATTCCTCTAGCAGACAGCTGCTCTCCTACAACTGTAGCTCTTGCCTTGTTCTATTGTCCCTTTTCTTGCCTGTTCATGTGTAGGAATAGTAATGGTTTCCTCCTATTGCTAGTCCCAAGGTATAGAAGCATCCCTATTTGTTTCCATTTGTGGTTTTAATTTATCATTAAACTCCGACAAGGAATTCACTTTTGACATTACTGATCACTTTAGGCTATTTTATTTGCTGAGGTATTCATATACTTGTGTATATGTACAAATATATATACATATTCTATTATTCACTTGACTCTACTTTATTCAGTTTTCAGTACAGTCATGCATCACTTAACAATGGGATAGATTCTGAGAAATGGGTCGTTAGGTGATTTATTCCTTGTGCAAATATCATAGAATGTACATACACAAACCTAGATGGTACAACCCACTACATATCTAGGCTATATGATATAGACAGCATGTTACTGTACTGAATACTGTAGGCAATTGTAACACAATGGTAAGTATTTGTGTATCTAAACATATCTAAACATAGAAAAGGTACAGTAAAAATATGGTATAAAAGATGAAAAAATGGTACACCTATATAGGGCAATTACAGTGAATGGAGCTGACAAGACTCGAATTTGCTCTGGGAGAGTCAATGAATGAATGGTAAATGAATGTGAAGGCCCAAGACATTACTGTACACTACTGCGGACTCTATAAACACTATACACTTAAGCTACATTAAATTTATAGAAAAAAAATTTCTTTCTTCAATAGTAAATTAAACTTAACTTACTCTAACTTTTTACTTTATAAACTTTTTAACTTTTTGGCTCTTTTGTGGTAACACTTAGCATAAAACACAAACACGTTGTACAGCTGTATAAAAATATTTTCTTTTATCCTCATTCTATAAGCTTTTTTCTATTTAAAAAATTTATTTTTTTATTTTTTAAACTTTTTTGTTCAAAACTAAGACATAAACACACACATTGGCGTAGGCCTACAAAGAGTCAGGATCATCAATATCATTGTTTTCCACCTCCACATCTGGTCCCACTGTAAGGTCTTCAGCAGCAATAACACACATGGAGCTGTCATCTCCTATGATAACAATGCCTTCTTCTGGAATACCTCCAGAAGGACCTGCCTGAGGCTGTTTTACAGTTTTAACATTTTTTTTATAAGTAGAAGGAGTACACTGTAAAAAAAACAATAAAAAGTATAGTATAGTAAATACAGTAACATAGTTGTTTATTATCATAAGTATTATGTACTGTACATAATTGAAGGTGCTAGACTTTTATATGACTGGCAGTGCAGTAGGTGTGTTTATGCCAGCATCACTACAAACACATGAGTAATGCATTGTTCTATAATGACTACAACATCACTAGGCTCCATTTAATCTTATGGGATCACATGGCATTGTATATGCGGTCCTTCATTGATTGAAATGTAGTTATGCAGCTCATAACTGTAGTTGCTTAGTCTTTTTTTAATGTAAGATTGTGAATTCCTGGAGAACAGCAAACATTGTTTACCATCTTTCTTTCCCCAGACTTCAATTAGCAATAATCGCGCCCTTGGATAAACCTCTTTGGCTACAATACTGCCACTGCGCAAATCTCTTTCCCCAGACTTTAAAAGAATACCTGTCACACATATCTGATGGATGAATTGATTAACTTTAATATAGCACCTAACATTAATATATTACCATCTTCAGCAAGAAATTAAAGTTGTAGTTGACCTTCAGCAGACTAAATCCTCCTGAATCAAGTGAGATCATCACAAGACCTTAAACTTGACAGATCTCACCTATATGAAACTTTAAAAACAAACTGCCTAATTTCTATTTTAAGGGCAAAGCATGTAGCCCATTTAGATAAAATATTTATCTCATCTTAACTTAAGCTCATAGCTCTGCAATATTTACTAGTATGCCCAGCTTTACCATTCTCTAACCATGAACAAATTACATAATGTCACACTGGAACCTTGGTTTCCAAATTGATAAAATGAGGGTAATGATACTTAATATGAGAGTTGTTGCACAGAAATAAAATAACATATGCTAATCATTAAGCATAGTCCTTAAAAAATAGGCATTTAATAAATGGTAGCCATTTTTCACTTTCAGAGAAGTAGTAAAATAAATTTACAACACAATTAGAGCAAATTACTACACGTTTCTTTAATGTTGCCATCTTTGTGTGAGGCAATGTCTCCAAGATAAAATTCTTGCAATGTGTCATTACATCAATAAACAAGAACAATTAGGAGAGAAACAAAGCACGTCTCTGAATCCATCTTATAATGTCACATCTAAAGTTTCACGAGGAAGGCATCAGGGTATTCCCATGTCATTATGTATATTTTTAAGAAAAATTAAACTACAGTTGATCCTGTCTTTAAAAACCAGACTCCACTTAACCCACTTGCTCTGTTACTCATTACTTTCCATTCTTTCTGTAGACTTGACACCAAAAGGACGTAAATGAAACCACTGGCAAACTCTAAATATGGATACTTTATTAGAAAATAGTATTATATCGATGTAAAATTTTCTGAATTTGACACTTGAATTGTAGTTATAAAGGGAATGCGCTTGTTCTTAGGAGATATGCACTGAAGTATTTAAGGATAAAGAGGCATGATGTCTATAACTAACAAATAATGGCAGGGGATATATACTTAGAGAGAAAGAATGAAGCAAACAAAGCAAAATGTTAACAAGCCACTTAATCTCTCTGGCCCTCTGTGTCTTCATCTGCTGGGAAACAAAAAGAGGGCTCAACTATTTCAGTTTTATTTACACTGTGAGTCATGAAATCCATTTATGAGTTGGAGTTGAGGTCAACATTAGAAAAAAGTGTTAATAACCAGTGAATCTGGATAAAAGGTTTACAAGAGTTCTTTGTACTTATCATTTGGTAAGTTTGAGATTGTTTCAAAATCAAAACTAACACCATATTTACATAACACCAAGGCCCCCTGAGCTTGAGAGGCTAATGGTTAGCTGTATGACACCTGTTCACTTCCTTTCCAAACTAGTTGAGCTATATGCTTACAAGAGTCAATTTGTATTTGTAACCTAAAGTATTTATGCCTATTATACTTATAGAATCTAATTAAGTATTTAAACTAGTGCAATACAAATAGAAAGTTATTATTTCTTTGAAAACTTGAAAAAGATGAACAACAAACAAAACTTACTATAGAACTAGGTATGGGTAAGACAAATCTGTAAGACTTTGGGGGAAAAAACTGTACAAAATCTAAACTGACTTGGCACTCAAATTGCTTGAAAGGTGTCTTTTAAGTTCTTGATCTACTTTCAAGAAAATGAAACTAGAAATCATAAATAATGCAGTTTGTAATAAAGACAAGGAGATGCTCCAACCAGCAAATTCATGCTCATATAAAAAGCCTTAGGCCTACCTCAAAGACTGGTGAGTGAATGTATGTATAATTATATATTTGAGTCAAAATAAAAAGGTTATATATTTGCCATTTTTATATGTACCACTTTAATTGACTTTTTAAATTAACTGACCAACTGGTCCCAATTTTAGTGGAAGAAAGAGCCTCTACTGTTGTTTTAATTGAAATAGTGATACACATGGTAAAAATATTCAAATAGGACAAAACACCACACATCAAGAAAAAGTTTCCTTCTGTATTAGTCTTTTAGGGTTGCCATAATAAAATACCATGGACTGGGTGGCTTAAATACAGAAATTTATTTTCTTACAGTTCTGGAAGCTAAAAATCCATGATCAAGGTGCTATGAAGGTTGGTTTCTGGTGAGACCTCTCTTTCTGGATTGTAAATGGCCACTTGCTTGCTTGTGTCCTCATAGGGCCTCTTCTCTGTGCCCATACACTCACACACCAGCCCTGTTGGATTAGGGTTTTACCCTTAGGATCTCATTTAACCTTAATTACACTAGAGGCTCTGTCTCCAAATACAGTCACATAGGAGGTTAAGACTTCAACATATGAATTTTGAGGGGACACAATTCGGTCCACAACACTTTCCTTGCCAGAATTCCAGTCCTCCTGGGGGTGTGTGTGTGTGTGTGTGTGTATGTGTGTGTGTGTGTGAGAGAGAGAGAGAGAGAGAGAGAGAGAGACAGAGACAGAGAGAGAGAGAGAAATTCTCAAATGGAAGTAGAGTCTACATATTGTTTTATACCTTGCTTTTCTCACCTGACAGCAACATATCACAGAGATGTTCCATGTTGGCACACGTAGCTCCATCTAGTTCATTTTAATGGCTGTATACTCTTCCAGTGAATGGATATACTATGACTTATTTCAGCAATTTCCTATTGTGGGACAGTTAAAGATTTTTTTTTCCAGCCTTAATATTACAAAAATCCTGTAAAGAATATTTTTACAGAATACTGTTATACAACCTGTATATCTATGGGATAAATTTTAGAAGTGGAGTTGTTAGATCAAAAGGAACTTCATATAAAATTTTGACATATATTGTTACTATGGACTTAACAAAATCAACTTATACTCCCACCAACAATGTTTAAGAATGCTTGTTCCTCCCACCCTGCCCCCCATACAACACATCACACACACCCCCAATGTTGTATTATCAAATTTTTTAATCTTTGCCATTGAGCTAACACAAAGGATCAAATTGTCAAATCAGACTCAAACAAATCAGAGCTCTTACCCAATATCTTTACTAATAATTTTCAAGGATACTAATAATCAAAAGGTACAAAGTAGGGAGAGGGCCAGGACTCTTAGTGCTACTCTCCGGGTCCTTTCTTCTTGCTTTGGAAGCATCCTGGCCCAGGATAATAGATGTTTTTTCTAAATAAGTTTTCTAAATAAGGAGCCAATTCAATATGAAACATCTTCATTTTATGCTAAGTTACATAACTTACATGGTATTTTCCAAGGAGTCATACTCCTCAAATCTATATAGATTCCTGAAGTGTTTACCATAAACAATCCCAGCCCAGGGACATCTTGCTAAAGGAATTCCACACATACAGACTGTCCTGCCAGCAAATACCATTAGTTTGTCAGGAAGTCTGTCATTACCATATTTATAAGAATCACATGCTTGCTTCCTTTCCTAGTTCTATTCCCCTATGAAGGGAGAGAACGGATTACAGATCTTCTGCTTAACTCCTTCCTTTCCAGTCATTAATAGATGAAAAATGGTATTTCATTGTTCATTTTGATTTACATTTTGAGTAGTGCTGAACATTTGTTCACATGCTTATAATTGATTTGCACTTTTTTTTTTTTTGAGACAGTCTGTTGCCCAGGCTAGAGGGCAGTGGCATCAGCCTAGCTCACTGCAACCTCAAACTCCTGGGCTCAAGCAATTCTCCTGCTTGAGCCTCTCAAGTAGCTGGGACTACAGGTATGTGCCACCATGCTCAGCTAATTTTTTCTATTTTTAGTAGAGATGGGGTTTTGCTCTTGCTCAGGCTGGTCCCGAACTCCTGAGCTCCAGCAAACCTCCTGCCTCTGCTTCCCTGAGTGCTAGGATTACAGGCGGGAGCACTGTGCCCGGCCTGATTTGCACTTCTTTTTTCTGCCTCATGGGAAGCAACAAAATATTGAAAGCTGGAAGATAGATGAATCAAGTGGCAATTACCTTAGTAGACTTGAGAAATAGGAATCGTAAGCAGGTCATGAAGCAACCTGATTTATATAGCTAAACCCTGAATATGGTTCAGGAATTGGAAGCACCAGGTAATGCTGGAAGAGAGCATGACGTGGGATAAAAATAGGAGGGACGACAGGGATGATAGTCTGTTTAAGAATCAGTCAGATGCTCAGATTCTGTTCCCTATCCCAGCAGAAGCCCAGGGATTTAGCTTTGCAAGAGGACAAGACATAGATTCTCTAGCTAGGAGGACACCAGGCCCACTTAAGGGTAAAGATCTCATGTTGAAAAAGAGAAAAGAAAATTAGAGGACTATCTGAGTAACTGGAGCTCACAAAAAAGAAAACAGGGGAGGAAATAATCAAATAACTCAAGTTGCTTGGAGTTCTGATTCTAAGCTAGTACTATTTATAATCTTTCAGACTTACTGATATATTTGATTCATATTAACTGTAAAATGACATTTTCTAAACTTTCACAAATGGGAATAGTCAAAGGGACTTTGTTCAGGTGATTAAAGGGTGGGGCTTACGTTACCCTCCCCTAAGCAACCACACCAAAATAATTGGCAGAACTAAAGAATCATGGTTAAAAAACAAACTAATGAAAAAGAATGAATTATTCATAGAAGCTATGCAATGGCATGCCCGTAGAGCACAATAATCCTACTTTAAATTGTCAATGTATAAGGGCTGAGGCTGTAACTGACTAAAGCTCTAACTGGCTAAGGCACCAAGGAAGGGAAGCCCCTCATAACAAGCAAATACACAGATACAAAGCAACTGTAGAAGCAAAAAATAACTTGTGAGTCATCTGTTGAGTCTGGGGTAGTCTATCATACCCAGGCAGAGATACAAACTATAAGAAGCTTCTATTCTATGTGGGTTGTTTTAGTCCAAGCCAGCCTGGCTCTGGAGTAGTAAACTTACAGGTAGTCTATTCACAGGCTTTTATAAACTTCAATTGTCTACCCAATAGCTCACTATTTCTTAACATCCCAGACCAATTAAAATAGAATCTAAGTAGTGCCTAGGCAGCAGTAGTTTTAAAAGCTTTCCAGGTGATTCATCCCCAAGTTATTAACGTAGAGTTGAGCATCATTATGCCAGCTGAGGCATCTTTCAAATTAGTGCTTTGTTTTCCTTTTTTTTCTTATGACAGGGTCTCACTCTGTTTCCCAGGCTATAGCGCAGTGGTGTCATCATAGCTCACTGCAACCTCAAACTCCTGGGCTCAAGCAATCCTCCTGCCTCAGCCTCCCCAGTAGCTGGGACTACAGGTGTGGGCCACCACGCCCAGCTAATTTTTCTATTTTTCGTAGAGATGGGGGTCTCATTCTTGCTAAGGCTTGTCTGGAACTCCTGGCCTCAAGCAATCCTGCCGCTTAGGCCTCCCAAAGTGCTAGGATTACAGGCATGAGCCACCATGCCTGGCTATAAATCAGTGCATTTTTTGTGTCAAAATAACCACCAACCAAAAGAAGATCAGATGGTAACAGAATGTCTATTCTCTCCTTTCCTTTAGCATCCCCAGAACTTTCCTCCCCCTGTTCTCTTGTCTACTCTTGTTCTTGAACACCCCCTCTTATTTTTATATTTTTAGAAAGTTCCTGGCAAGTATTTCAGACAATTAAAACACTGTATCAACAAAGGACCCATAGATACTATATTAAGTTTAAAAGATACATAGTAAATAAATGACAGGGAAAAAAATGAATAAAATAATCCAGCTGGGGCGTGGGAGGAATGGATAATAAACAAGAGAACGCAAAAACAAAATTGGAATCGTTTTTGGATCTCTATGCCAGCTACTGCAGGCTTAGAGGTTTAAATGATACCAAATGGCGGGGGGGAGATGGAGTAGCGGAATGGCCACGTGAGAGTGATTTCCCACCTGAAAGCTGTAGGCTCAGGTGTATGGACCTAGTTATTTTAGGTTACAACTAAAGGAAACAGGGAAAAGAACACTGAGCCCTCATCCCAAACCTGTCCACGATAGGTGTGTAACTTTAAGTAAATCTCTCTGGACCAGATATTCCTAATAGCTGAAAGAGGAGCGTGGACTAGTAACCCTAACATCTCTCTAAGTCTAACTCTGATTCTGTAAACAGAGGAGCAAATAGAAAAGGCCGTAAAGGAACCCGAAGCAGGTCCTGGAGCTGTGAGCCCTCCTCCTCCTGCCCCTCAACTTCCTTAGCCCGGGGGATGGACCTCGCGCGAAGCACTGCCTTCTAAACGCCCCATCGCGCCTGGTCATGAACCTCAGCGCCCCGCCCTGAATGACTTCTCAGAGCCTCATCCACCTCCCAGCCCCCCGGAGCGCCTTCCACGCACCCCGGATCCTGGCCACGACCTTGAGGACCAGTTGTTGTTCCTCCCTAAAACACAACATAATCTTGGGGACCAGGATCTAAACTCCCCTTGGCCCAGGGCTCCTCTGGGTGGAGCAGACCGCGGAATCGACTCTTTCGACGATCTCCGCGGCCTGGACCCGCCCCCTCCGCCTAGCGCCAGGCTGCGGAGCGCCGATCGTCTCGATGAGCGGGGGTGCAGCTGCGGCGCTGCGGCCGACGCCGGGTCCGCGCCCACTGTCTCCCCCTCCCAGCCTTTTTCCTCGGCTTCCCGCTCCCTCCCCCGCCCGCCCAGCACCGCCCGCCCGGGAGAGCTGCCGGGAGTTCCCCGGGAGCCACAGGTACTGGCGCCGGCCTGTTCCCAGCGGGAGGGGCTGGTGTGAGGAGAAAGGAAACGACGACGACGCCCTGACCGCCCCCCAACGTCCGAGTCGGGCTGGGCGGCCGGCCTCGGGGGCCCGGGGAGGTAGCCCTGAGTGGGGGAAGGCTGCGGCCGGGGGTGTCGTGAGGAAGGAAGACAAGGACGGGGGTGTGCGAATTGGGGGGCGGTTGAGGGGAAGAAGAATTGGAATTGAGGGGCGCTCTGGGGTGATGGGAAGAGAACAGTGCCATGGATGGGCAAGATTTGTTAAGAGTGAGAGGCAACCCGGAGCGGAGGGGTACCTTGGGGAAGGAAGGGCCAGAGTTAGGAGCAGATATCCGGGACGTGGCCTAGTGCGTCAGACGAGGTGTGAGGGGTGAGCGGAGCTGCCTGCTGGAGGGGACAGAATTGTTTCTTTATTTAAAGGCTTTGGAGAAAGTGTGCCAACCCTGCTGCGTTTATAATGACAGGAAGGTGGGAATGAATCGTAACACTTGACAGGTTTTGTGAATAACATCTCCAGTCTGTGTCCATCCAAGTCACTTTATTTTTGCGAAACTGCACCAAGCAGGACTGCTGATGAGAGGAAGAGGAAGCAGAAAGGGAATGGAGGCTGGGAAAAGGAAAGCCTCTGCCCAGATTCAAAACCATCGAATAGAGAACGCACTATTTCCGAAAATGTATACCTGAAATTTTAGGTGTATGATGATATATAAGCAGTATACGGTGATGTGACATTTTTTAAGTGAATTGTGCAGTGGTGGTCTACCCTCAGTGTGGAAATACATCATGATGGCTCTCTTATTTACATATATACCTAGACACAAACACCTGAATTCATATGTATGTTTTTGGAGGAGAAATCTTAGGCAGAATATGTTCAACTCTACTTTCTGAACACAATTTATTTCCACTAGTTGTTTGGTACAAATATCATCAGTTGCTAATAAATAATTAGTTGCAAATAACATCAAATTTCGTCAAGGTAGCTAATTAATCTGCTTGCTCCTTTTCTGATGGGTTTTCTACTTGTCAGACGTAGATTTCTTGCCTTCATGAGGCTGATCCTTGGGTGATGGGACCTGAATGTAGGGTTTGTTCATCATTAAGATTGTAGCTTTACTGTAAGTCTCATAAAGGTGTTATATAAGTCTTCCTGTTGTTTGCTTTGGGATGTTGAGGCAGCCCTTTGTAGGGTTTAAAATATGAATAAAATACAGATATAATTAAAAGAAAAGCTCAAGTTCTTCAGTTATTTGCTTGTCATCTGCTTTTTCATGCATTCTGTAACATTTCTGCATGAACGAATTATTCTGAAATCCAAGTATGAGGGATAAAATGGGCCAGATGTATGTGATGGAAATATTGTGGGATGAAAAACTCTAGAGCTGTTACTCAGGCAGCAAGAGTTTGTTTTTTGTTAAGTGGTTAAACTTCTGGTTTGGATGCATTTCTTATCTCAGAAAAGTGTTTGTGTCAATTTGTTTTGATAGGAAGCTAACTTAAAATATTATTTTTGTTTGGATTATGAAACTAGACTCTGGGCTTGTTTATTCTTTTTTTAGTGTATAACATTAACCAACAAGCTGATGTCTAACTATACATAATTTAAAGATCTTAGAAGTGTTTCTTCCTGTGGAAGAGGAAAGAGGGCTACTTGGTTATTACAGAGAAGTGCTATCTTTCTAGAACAGAATTGTATAAACCCAATGGGCAACTAATTGAATAAATAATTAAAACTGATAATGCATAGCCATTGACTAATTTAGGCCTATGTCTCTGCTGTTTCAATGAGTGAAGTGACTAACACTGTTAGTTATTTTACTAAGCCTTAGTTTTCTTTTTGTATCTTAGTGCCTACTTCAAACAAGTGTCATAAAGAGTAAAAGAAAATATGCATGTATATCCCTGAGCACGGTGTCCAGCACATAGTATTATAAAACATTAAGTACATCTTAGCTATTCTGAATTGCTGAGTATTCGCTATCTAGTACAAAATACTGAAAGTTCATTATTTGTATAGGACAGCTTTTTCTCAAGAAATTTTTGAATATGTTGCATAATCAAGCATTTTACTATAAAGTCACAATGCATATCATATAAAAGTTTGTGAGACATTCTGTAGCAAAGAAAACTGGCTTTGTTTAACCCAGTTGTTTTGGTATAGGAAAAACAAACTCAGTTTCTTCTACTCTTTTTCAACATGGAATACTTCAGTCACCCCAAAATGTGTGGGGATCTTTCCCCACCAGCAAGCAGGCAATTCTGCAGCAGATTCTCCATCAGCCACCAGGTGGGTGTCCTCTAATTCAATTAAATTCTGACACTATATACCTGGAGATAGCATCAAATCCCACAGGTTGAGGGCTCAGTCCCACAAGACTGCCCCCCACTTCAGATGCCAGTCACAAGCCCCAGGGTTTAAAATATGAATAAAATACAGATATAACTGTATTTTAACACTCCACTGGAGTGGAGTTTTATGTGCTCCTGACTGACCAGCTATCAATCGGAGTTCCCACGATCCATTCCTTGTGTTCAATTCATTTGCTAGAGTGGCTCACAGAACTTAGGGAAACACTTTACAGATGAACAGCCAGATGGAAGAGATGCATAGGGCAAGGTATGGAAGAAGGGGTGAAGAGCTTCTGTGCCCTCCAGGCATGCCAGCCTCCAGGAACCTCCACATGTTCAGGTACCTGGAGGCTCTCCAAACCCTGTCCTTTTGGGTTTTTATGGAGGCTTCATTAGTAGGCGTGATTGATTACACCATTAGCCATTGGAAATCAACCTTCAGGTGCTCTCCCCTCCCAGGAGGTTGGGAGAGTGGGGCTGGAAAGTCCCAGCCCTCTGATCATGCCTTGGTCTTACCTGTGACCAGCCCACATCCTGAAGCTACCTAGGGGCTGCCAGCCACCAGTCATCTCATAAGCATACAAAAAGACACTTATCACTCAGGAGGTTCCTAGGGTTTTAGGAGCTGTATGTCAGGAAACAGGGACAAAAACCAAACACATATATTTTACTGTAAGTCATGATATCGCACCAGTATTTACCAAACTTATCCCTTTTCATGGAGCACCAATGGGACGTTACAGTTTGCAGAATTTTTTGCATGTATTATGTAATTTGACCATCCCAACTCCGTGCAGAAGCCTAGAAATCACTATTTTACAGATGAGGAAACTGAATCATTGCTTAAGCAACTAACAGAGGCTAGAAGCATCCCTCTGTCTTCTGACTCCAAGTTAAATTTGTAAAGCATTTAATGTCTCATTTTCAAAGGACCACCTCCTATTTGTCCCCTCTATTATCTGCCTTTTTATTTTATAAAAACCTTAAGTCACTCGTTTCCTACACATGTTCTCCTAGGGAAGTTACATCCATTTTCTCGTGGTTTTAACTATTTCTTATGTGTTGAGGCCTAGCATAAAGACCCTAGTCACTGGAGTGGAGCAAGTGGGAGGGAAGTAGTTGAAGTCAGAAAAGAGAGGGAGGCCCCATCATACAGGGCCTTACAAACTGTTTTTAAATTTTTAGCCCAAAAGCTCAAATCGTGACGTCCAATTCTTACGGTGGTGATTCTCTTAATGGTGGAAGTGAAATACTTGGGGAGTAAAAATGCCTTCCAAGTCAAAGCCACCTAATTATAGTCCACTAATGTGTGAAAATGTAAAGGGTAAGTTGAATCTTAAGTTAAAAAGAAAGACTCAAAATTATATTCATGTCCTAAAATAAGTATCAAATATTAATGTTATGAATAATATAGTTTTTGTTTCTATGTAAAGATATTAAAGTGTATTCAGATCGGTGACTCAACTGAGTTCTACTTCTATTACTGATCAAATCATTACTTTCAGCTTCTTTCTAGTTTTTCAAAAGGAATTTTATATAAATACATAATATCTTATTGAGAACTCTGTAGCCAAATGTATTTGGAATTCTGAATTTTTCAGGTTTTAGATAGTTAAGAGCATATTATGTAACAGCCTTTTTGAGGTCTGGACCAGTACCTCCAAAAATATTAATATTTCTCAGTGAAATGTATGATTAACTAAATATATAAATAAAGTATATAAATAAATTAGCTAACATCAATTCAGGTCAGGTTTTCCTTCAAAACCTTTTGCTTTTCAGAACTTTTTAGATTTTAGGATTGCAAATAAAGGATTCTAGACCTCTAATTGTCTCAGAGTCCAGACTGTCTTACATAATGCTTTAATTTCTAGTTTATTCCAGAACATTCTATACAAATATATATAAATCTAGAAATTATGCAGCATTTTGGATGACAACATTTGATATGAATGTTGTAGATACATTACTTTTAGAATAAGTACTCAATACCTACTTATTGAGGGGAGGAATTAGTGTTCTTATTCTTTTTATCCAGCAACCTGAAGCCCTCCCTTACTTCTTTCTTGCCATTGTTTTATTTCCTGATTCATTCAGCAAATATTTATTGAATTCCTACTATGTGCTAGGTGCTGTGCTAAAAATTGGAGGGCGTGGTCTTCCCTTGCAGAGCTTTTATTCTACTTGACTTTGTTTTCCATGCTTCTTTTTTGCACAACCTCAGAATTTCATGTTATTTACTCTATCCAACATTTTATGATTCAGAAGTAACATTTGGTACAATACAGGAAACATCTGTCCTCCCCTTATTCTCTTTCTATAGGTTTTGTTTGTTTGTTTGTTTTTTCTGATGGGGAATAGAATCCACCAATAGACTAATTGCTAGTAAGCTTTTAAAATGAGCTTTATGTATGTACTTAAAAATATAAAGTGGACAGTCTAAATAAGTTCCACTACTGAGACTGTAACTTGTTACTTTCTCTTTACATTATTGGTTGATTACTACCACAACTGATTGTAAAAATAGGATGTTAGACATAAGAACTGAACAAATTGACTGTTTAGAGACCTCCTTTTTGATGTTTATCATATTATGAAGTTAGATAACTGATTGGTTCTAATAACTATAAATTACTTTTTAAACTTGTAAGGTTTTGTTCCTCTTTCCTATTATACTTTTTTGGTTACAATTCTACTGAGATATAAGTCGTACACCATACAATTCACCCATTTGAAGTGTATAATTCAGTGGGTTTTATATATTTACAGAGTTGTCCAACTGTAATCACGATCAATTTTAGGACATTTTCATCATGCCAAAAAGAAACCCTGTACCCTTAGCAGTCACCTCCCATTTTCCTCATCTCCTCAGCCCTAGGAAACTGTTTATAGATTTGTGTATTGTGGACATTTTCCATAAATTGAATCATTTAATATGTAGCCTTTTGTGACTGGCTTCTTTGACTTAGCATGTTTTCAGAATTTATCAGTGTTGCAGTATGTATGAGTACTTCATTCCTTCATATTGCTGAATAACGTTCCATTGTATTAATATATGACATTTTGTTTATCCATTCATCAGCTGATAGACATTTGGGATTTTTTTCTACTTTTTGGCTATTATGAATGCTGCTGCTGTGAACATTAGTGTACAAGTTTTTGTTTGAATATGTTTTCATTTCACTTGGGTATGTACCTACAAGTAGTATTGCTGGGGTATTATAGTAACTTTCTGTTAAACCTTTTGAAGAATTGCTAAACAGTTTTCCAAAGTGGCTGCACAATTTTTACATTCCCACCAGCAATGTATGAGGGTTCCAATTTCTCCCCATTCTTACCAACATTTATTATCTGCCTAGTGTGTATGAAGTGGTATCTCATTGTGTCCCATTATATTCTTTTGACATTGTATCCCTACACTCATGTTTGTTCAATGAACATGTGAAAAGGCATTGGTTTTCATGTGTGTTTCTCAGTGTACAACTATAATAAACATATCTTATCTTTAGTATCATCATCCTCTAAACCAAGTAAACTACATCATTAATGATTGTCTGTTACTTATCAGCTGGAATATCACCCAAGAAATATTTATTGAAGGAATGAATTCATACATTTCCCTGAATATTATTGATTTGAACATCTTTTCATGTGGTCATTGGCTATTTCTTCTATTGGGAATTATCTGTTCTTATCCTTTGACTGTTTTTCTATAATGTCTTTTTCTTACTGGTTTGTCAAAGCTCTTTATATAATACAGATATCAGATCCTTTGTCTGAAAGTATGTTGCAGATGTTTTTTCCCCAGTCTATTGCTTACCTTTTAATGTTGTTTTTGATGTTATAGGGACCAAAGCCCCTGGCCCCCCAAAAATTTGCCAAAATATCATTGACATGAGGCAGATTGATTAATAGGAGAAAAGACATACAAACTTATTTAATATACATACACGGGAACCTTCAGAATGAAGACCCAAAGATACAGAGGAAATTGTCCATTTTTATGCTTAGGTTCAACAAAGTATGGACAGCCATGTAGAAATATGATTGGACAAAAAGGGTATGGTCTAATGTTAACACACTGAGTGGGGAAACCCAGCAAGGCTTGTCTGTCTAGATGATTCGTGGTCTCTCTGGGCATGAATTCCATCTTCTGGGTGTGGGGAGGACCCTCACTGGAATGGGAGTCTTATGACCTACAGTCAAACAAGGTAGATCAGATAATTTCCTTATAGCCAGTTTTTACACAGAATAATTTTAGGTTTTATGGCTGGCTTTGGAGAAAAGAAGTTCTATATTTTATGACCTGCCTTGGGGAAGAGGGAATCTAGTTTCTATGGATAGTCTCAGGGAAGAATGGGACTGAGGTGCAGGAGGACAGGAGAAGGTCAGAGAAAAACTTTTGCTTCTGAGGTCTTCATTTTGGGGTACTATTTTCTGAGCCCCATTAATGTCTTATGTTCTTTAACTTTTAAATTTTGGGGGGGCTGGAGGTTAACAGTTTTTTATGATTTCTAAGTGTCATTTTAAAAACATCAGTCAATTTAAACCATGTAGAAATAAGTATGCAAAAAGTTTGCAAAACAAACATACTTTAAACATTTTTAAGTTGACAGATTATCTGAAATTCTGGATTGTTCAGTACCTTTATCATGATGTTGTGGCAGCAAAGTAATCCTTAACTTCAGTTGGAGTAAGCCTTCCAAATCTAGCTTCATTGCAGATTCCAACTTCTATGTTATCCTCTGTCATTTGTCCTTCAGAGCTCTCCTTCAGAGTTAAGATGGCTATATGAATCTTGAAGTTCCAGATTTTCATTGTATCTTTACTCTAGAAAAGTTTTCCCATTCATATAGTTCTTTCCTATTGCTGTGGCTTTCCAGGCAAAGTAAGCTCCAGATGGATCTGACTGAAATAAATATGGTCGACACTTATTCCAACCATACAAATAAGTAAAGAAACTCCAAATTGACAAACACCACCTGACTGGGCGTATTCTTGCATCACAGAAGCTACTCTGTACCAGCTGAGCTGTGGCAATGGGTTCTTGGTAAACAAGATAGTATTGCTGAGCTAGTTTTCAAGCTCTGTGCACAAGCCCTCTGTAATCTGGGCCCTTGCCACTGTACACCAAAACTATATGCTTGGTAATTGGTTCTCCTTTGTATACACTTTGCGCATCTTACAGAGTGGATTTCTGTTTCTCCTCAGTTACTGATACCACACCATTTGCAGCTTTAATTCCCACTAAAGGGGCCCCTCCAGCTACAGCGGCCTAAGCATATTCAATCTGGGCAAGTTTACCAGATGGGCTGAATGTAGTCATTGAAAAGTTTTACATTTGTATGTAATCAAATCAATTAAACTTTTTCTTTCAGACTTACGGCATTGTGTGTTGTTTAGGAGTAACTTACCCATCTAAAGAGTTGAATATTTATTTTATATATTTTCAATCTTTGTGATTTCATCAATAAATGCATCATCTAAGGTCACATTTTTCTTTAAGCACTACTTTTGATCTGTAATGTTCCCAGTGTCTTTCATTTCTAAATAGTCTATTCAACTTCCACTTACATTTTAACATGAGAGTTAATTAGTGTTTTAAAATTTTCTTTTGTTATTTGTTTAAATTTCCATTGCATTATGGCCAGAGAATGTGGCTTATGTAATTTCTGTTTTTTGGAATTTATTAAATTTCCTTTGTGGCTTCTCCATATTTTAGATATTTGAAAATACAACTTGCTGTTTAGTTTCAAAGTTCTATATATTTTTTGTCTTTGGTTTCTCCATCTGTGAAGGGTATATTAAATTCTCCCTAGGATTTTGAATGTACCATTGCTTCTTGGAATTTTAGCATCTTTTGTCTTATATATTTTTAAGCTATATTATTAGGTATGTAAACATCCGTTAAATCTTTTTGGTGGATTGTGCATTTTATCATTGTAAAATCCTATTATTTGATTGTTTAATGCTTTGTCCTAAAATTCTTCTTTATGTTGCTAACTATAACATTCTTTCTGTTAGAATTTGCTGATGTATTTTTTCTACCCCTTTTTTTCCAGCCTTTATTTGACATTTATTTTAGGTGAATTTCTTGTAAACAGATATTGGCTGGAATTTTTTGAACCCTAACCACATATAGTTTTTTATTTTAAATAAGGACATTCAAACCATTCTCATTTCTTGTGATTAACTAATATATTTGGACTTTTTCTGTGCTAGCCGGGCCCTCTGCAGGCAGTGAATGCTCTTCACCCTGATCTTTGGCTGGCTCTTTGTTGTTTGGATCTCAGCTTAAATTTCACCTCTTCAGAGTGATTTTCCATGACCACCTAATCTCATGCAGTCACCCCATCACTTTCTGTTCCATCACTGTTTTAATTCTCTGCATAGCATTTGTTGCAATCCCATTTTTCTGAGAGCACAGACCTTGTCTGTTTTGTTCAAGGCTGGTAGTTAGTACTTAGAGGAAGCACATAGACGATGCTCAAAAATACTTGTTAAATGACTATTGAATACACCCTTCTTTCATTTTTTTACTCTTTCTTATGTGTATATATTACACATATATATGATAATATTCATGTATTTCTTATATTTTCCTTCTTTTGCCTTATACCATTTGCTAGATTATTTTTCTTCATCTACTTTTTTGCCCCCAAACCACTAGGCAGTTTAGAAATTTTACTCTCTTTCTCTCTCCTTCCCCTCTCTCTTTTGTTATTAACTTTATATTTTAACGGTATTGTTAAATCTGTGTTCTCTGTCAACAGATCAAAAATTATGCCCCTTCCATTATTTTACTTTTCATTCTAGCCCTATTTCCCCTTCCTTCATCCCACTTCTCATCAAGATGAGCATGTTGGTATGTTTCCACTTCCTCACTTCACTCTCCCACGTCCAGCTTCTGGGCTTTGTTAGAAAAGTTTAGACTTTTTTTAAGCTTCTCCGTATATTATGTCTTTTCTTTTTCAGTAGCTTTAACTTACAGTTCACAATCACATTATCATCAACCATTTAGATTTGACTACACATTTTATTTGGGTCATTGATTATATCCATCTCTGTCTTAAGGTATTTGTTATGATTTAATTTTCTTTTTGGCTAGTATGATTCCTTGAGTAACTTCCTCAGAAAAGATACATGGGTGGTGTATTAGTTTCACAAACTTAGCACAACACAAATTTATTATCTTACAGTTCTGGTGACCAGAAGTACAAAATGAGTCTTATGGGGCTAAAATCAAGGTCTTAGCAGGGCTGTGTACCTTCTGGAGGCTCTAGGGGAAAACTGTTTCCTTTCCTTTCTTTGCTCCTAGAGGCTGCCTGCCTTTTTTGGCTCATTCTCCTTCCTCCATCTTCAAAACCATCAGTGTAACATCTTCAAGTCTCTCTGTCTCTCTCTCTGACACTCCTGCCTCCCTTGTTCTTATAACATGGGGCCCACATGAATAATTCATAATGATCTTCTCCTCTCAAGATCCTTAATCACATCTGCAAAGTCCCTTTTACCATGCAAGGTAACACATTCACAGGTTTTGGTGATTAGGACATGGACATCTATGGGGATCCGTTATCCTGCCTACGACAAGTGGTAGAGGGTGACTATCTCTGATCTCAAAATCTGAAATCTGAAATGCTCCAAAATCTGAAACATTTTGAGCACCAACATGATGATACAAGTGGAAGATTCCACACCTGACCTCATGTGATGGGTTGCAGTGAACACTTTGTTTCATGCACAAAGTTATTAAAAATATTATATAAAATTACCTTCAGGCTATATGTATAAGGTGTGTGTGAAATATGAGATATATATATAAAACATAATGAATTTTTGTGTTTAGACTTAGGACCCATACCCGAGATACCTCATTATGTATATGCAAATATTCCCAAATTCAAAAAAATCCAAAATTTGAAATATTTCTGGTCCCAAACATTTTGGATAAAGGATATTCAACCTATAGACGTTTGAGTTCTTGTGTGTCTGAAAGATCTGAGTTTTGCTCTTTGTTAGCCTCCTTTTGGAACTTTATATCTTACCCTTTTGTACAGAGGGTGAGACCACCCTCATTTTAAGGAAGATTGTTGTATCTTTTTTTTGTGTGTGTGTGACACGCTCTTACTCTGTTGCCCGGGCTAGAGTACAGTGGTGTCATCATAGTTCACTGCAGCCTCCAACTCCTGGGCTCAAGGGCTCAAGAGATCCTCCTGCCTCAGCATCCCAAGTAGCTGGGACTATAGGCATACACCACCATGCCCGGCTAATTTTTTTATTTTTTGTAGAGACAGGGTCTCGCTATTGCCCAGGCTGGTCTTAAACTCCTAGGCTCAAGTGATCCTCCTGCATTGGCTTCCCAAAGTGCTAGGATTACAGGCGTGAGCCACTGCGCCTGGCCAAACTGTTGTATTTTATAAGGTAAAATATAAAGTTGCTTTTGTTTGAAAGCTCAAAGTTGTGTAGAGGTCTGTTTGTGGACTGAGTGGACCATGCCAATTATTAAGCCCTTGCCTCTCAGCTCCAAACTACCCTTCTATACTCTATGCTTTGATGCTGCAGTTGGATTCCACAAACTAGATTTCTTCTTTGCCACCTGACTCCCTATTAAGTTCTTCCAATAGAGAGAGACTGGAAGGCAGGAGGAAGGAGAGGGGACTTGCTGATTGCCTGTAGTTCCTCACTCCCACACTAGCTTCAGTGACCTTTCTACCTTTTAGGCAGGTAGAGGATTCTGGAATTATGAGCATCTTCTTTGGAAAGTCTGAAAATGTTCCACATCTTTTAGCTTCCAATGAAGGATATGTAATTACTCTTCCCTCTATATGGAAGCTTGGAGTTAAGAAATTTCACCAGTATAGAACTTATTACTCCTCCCTAACATTTTTTTAAGCCCTCAGAATCTGAAAACTCAAGTCTTTTTCTTTTTTCTTTTTTTTGACAGAGAAATCTTTTGGAAGATGATTCAGATGAAGAAGAGGACTTTTTTCTGTAAGTTTTTTTTTACAGCATTATCAGGGTGTAATTGACATACAGTAAAATGCATATATTTAAAGTATACAATTTAAGTTTTGACATATGTACAGTAGTCCCCTTTTATCCATATGGCATGTGTTCAAAGACCCTCAGTGGATGTCTGAAACCATGGATAGTGGCAAACCCTATATATACTATGTTTTTTTCTATGTGTACATACTTGTGATAAAGTTGAATTTATAAATTAGGCACAGTAAAAGATTAATGACAATAATAATAAAAGAGAACAATTATAATAATATATTATAATAAAAGTTAATATGAATATGGTCTCTCTCTCTCTCTCTCAAAATATCTTACTATGTTGTACTCACTCTTCTTGTGATGATGTGAGATGACAGAATGACTATGTAATGAGATTTAAAGTGAGGTGAATGATGTAGGCACCGTGATGTAAGGTTAGGTACTATTAACATTTGACGATACGTCCGAAGGAGAATCATCTGCTTCCGGTGATCTTCGATCATGGAGCCATGACAGTGTTGATGTTTGGATGTCAGAAGCAGATGATGTTGATGACGAGGGGGCCAGGTAGTGTATCCAAGCGCTGATTCACATGCCGGGCAGGACAGAGCAGGACAATGTGAGATTTCATCATGCCACTCAGAATGGTGCACAATTTAAAACTTAGGAATTGTTTATTTCTGGAATTTTCCATTTTATATTTTCAGTTATATGACCATGAGTAACTGAAACCTCAGACAGCAAAACTGTGGATGAGCAGAGACCACTGTACTATACACCTGTAAAATCATCACCAAAATCAAATAATGAACACAGCTATTACCCCACAAGTTTCCTCATAAGCCTTGGTAATCTGTCACTCTCCCAGTCCTTAGGCAATCAGTGATCTGCTTGCTGTCACTGTAGTTTGTATTTTATAGAATTTTATATAACTGAGGTCATACAGTATGCCCTCCTTTTTACTGGCTCTTCAACTCAACATGATTATTTTGAGGTTCATCCATGTGTCAGTAGTTGTGTTTTTTAAATTTCTGAGTAGTATTCCATTGTATGAATATATTGCATTTCATTTATGCATTCACCTGTGTGTGGATATTTGGGTTGTTACTAGTTTTTGGCTTTTACAAATAAGGCTGCTGTAAACATTTGTGTCCAGGTTTTTGTGTGGGCATATGCTTTTATTTCTCTTGGGTAAATACCTAGGAGTGGAATGGTTGGTGTAAGTTTACAACTGTTTTCCAAAGTGGTTTTGGCTTTTACATTTAGGCCTGTAACCCATTTTAAGTTAATTTTTGTATATGGTTGAAGTAAGGATGAAGGATTTTTTTTTTTGACATATGGCCATCCAGTTGTTCCGTCACCATTCGATGAAAAGATTATCCTTTCCCCATTGTGAATTACCTTGGTATCTTGTTAAAAATTAATTGATCTGATCAATCCTTTACAGTTATGATTAGAAAGGGCTCTCATACAGGTCTTGGTTTATATTTGTAGCATCAGGAAGGACAAAATTGTTGTGGGAATTTTCTCTGGGAATTGATGTACAGTGATATGCCGGAGAGGAAACATTTACTTCTTACTTTGTTAAAATGTTGTAAGATTTTTTTGTAGAGACTGTCTTTTTTTTTTTTTTCCAAATGCAAACATTTTATAAAAATTAATTGAAATCCGTGATGCAATGAACAAAAAGAGTTTACAGGGGTTGGGCGTGGTGGCTCACTCCTGTAATCCTAGCACTTTGGAAGGCTGAGGCGGGAGGATCGTTTAAGTTAGGAGTTCGAGATCAGCCTGAGCAACATAGTGAGACTCCATCTCTGCAAAAAATAAAGAAATAATTAATTAATTAATTAAAGTCATAAAAAAAGAGTTTACAGGATAGAAAGCAAATCCAGTAACAGGAAATAGTATCATTCTTGGCAGGAATGTCATATAATGGGGGGAGATAATTTTCCACAGGTGACAAGATTTCCATAGAGTCACAAAGCTACTTGCTTACAGTATCCCTATGGTGAGAAGCCTTAGACTAGAGCAATAGCTATCTGTTAAAAAGGAACTCAATGTTGAAAAGAAAGCCAGATGCTTTGGGTAAATAAATGATTACCTGAATATAAGTTAGATATCCTTTTGAGAAACACTGACTCTTTAGGCTAACATTGTATCACTGGAGGTCCACTCCCAAATAATTCTGTATCTTCCAAAAGGGCCTGACAACCAAATTGGCATACTTGTTTAAAATGCAACTTCCACACCCTGTGCTTCTGTGTGTTGAAAGGGAAACAAACCAAATCAAGTTGGTTTGGTTTTTTTTTTTTTCCCCATTTGGGTAATATAGACTCCAAAGGAATGGGGTCAGTGCTCCCTAAAGTTCTTGAAATAATTTTTAAAAATTAAGTGACACCTATATTCCTAGTAGCAGTATTCACAATTGCCAAAAGGTGGAAACAACCCAAGTGTCTATCAACACATGAATGGGTAAACAAAATGTGAAATATACATAAATAGAATATTACTCAGCCTTAAAAAGGAAAGAAATTTTTTTTTTGACCAGCAGCATCTATTTATTGGACAATTCCAGGTTCTTTCCTAATAAAATACAGCCTGTTGCTTCATTCAGTGTCTGTACAGTCCAGCCAGGAAGGGGAGGAGGGAAGGGACAGATAGGCACAGTTGAGGACACTGGGATGTAGAGGGAAATGCACTATAAACCATTTTTTTCTTTTTTGGTTAAAAAAACTTTATAATCAATATCCCGCTCATAAGTAAAAGTGCAATAGGAAAACTTGATTGTTTTTAATATGGCATTTACATATATCTTCTCATTTCATATGTATAGTTTATTGAGTAACACTTCCATCCACCAGCAGAATACCTAAAAGTAAAAACAAATACCAGAAGGAAAAGTATTAACAAAGTGAGGCTCAGGAAGACGGCTGTCGGTGGGTGGGTGGGCGCGGGCCTCAGTAGAAGCACACCATGTGCAGGAAGGTCCTGCCACTCTTCTCCTCAAAGGCCTGCAGCAGCTCATCGATCTCATTCTCCATGTCCTCCGTGTGCTGGATACACTGGCAGAGTTTGCAGATGAGGAATGCCCCCAGGGGGTGGCCTCTTCGTGGTTGTCCTGGATGTCCACATTGACCACATGCATTGGCTGGCAGGTCTCCTGTTCTCTGGAATTCAGATCTTCCATCACCTCATTATAGACTTTCTCTGCACAAGTGAGGATCAGATCAAACAGATCTTTGCAGTTCTGGAACCTCTCTGGCTGGGGCTTGATTCTCTTATTTCTCTCCAACATAAGCAAGATGCCATTCTGTGTGCAGTTTTTTTTCTTTCCTAAGACGATCATTGTACCTTTGATCATATGTGGTTTTGAAATCATAAACATTTGGCTTGTCGGACGCTGGTCCTGGAAGCTTCACATGAGTTCCTGTTCCAAAGGACCGGACACTGAGTCCTCGTTTGCTGAGGATGTTGTGTGCCTCCACGCGCGCTCTGGTTCTGGTTGCTTGAGCACACCACTCCCCACCCACTGCGGCAACAACAGCTGGCTGTGGCCGCTCTGTCTCCATGCTCTGGCTCCAACTCCCTCCCAGCTGCGGTGCTTCCACGGGAGCAAGATAGGAAGGAAATTCTGACATGTTACAACATGGATGAACCTTGAAGGCATATTATGCTAAGTGAAAGAAGCTAGTCATAATAGGAAAAATATTGCATTATCCAATTTATACAAGGTACCTAGAGTAGTCAAATTCCATAGAGACACAAAATGGAATGATGGCTGCCAGGGGCTGGGAGAAGGGGGGAATGAAAAGGTAGTGTTTAATGGTACAGATTTTCAGTTTTGCAAGATGAAAAGTTCTGGAGATGGATGATGGTGATGGTTGCAGCACTATGTGAATGTACTTAATGCCATAGAACTGTACACTTAAAAATGGTTAGAATAGTAAATTTTATGTTATATGTATTTATCACAATTAAACATTTATTGACCATATATTTGTGGCTCTATTTCTGGACTCTGTATGTCTATGTTACATGGGTTCCACACTATCTTGATTACTATAATGTTATATTAAGTCACAAGGTATAGTGTATGTCCTCCAGCTTTGCCCTCCCTTTTCCAAGTTCTTTTGGCTATTGGAAGTTCTAAGCATTTTCATGTAAATCTTAGAATCATCTTGTCAATTTTTACAAAAAAGCCTGCTGGAATTTTTGTTGAAATTGCATTGAATCTATATAGATCAATTCAAGGAGAATTAACATCTTAACAATATTGAGTTTTCTGGTCTATGAACCTGGTATATCTTTTTATTTATTTAGGTACATAATTCCTTTCAGCAATGTTTTGTTGTAGTTTTCAGTGTCCAGATATTGTACATTTTTTTGTCAAGTTGATTCTTAAGTGTTTCATACTTTCTAATGCTACTAAAAATGGCATTTCAAAAATTTTAAGTTTCTTATTTGTTGCTAGTGTATGGAAATACAATTGATTTTTATAAATTAACCTTGTATTCTGCAGTCTTACTAAAACTTATTAGGTTTAGTAGTGTTTTTATAGATTCCATTGTATTCTCTACATAGACAATTATGTTGTTTGCAAATAAAGACAATTTTCCTTCCTTCTATGTGTATGCCTTTTATTTCTTTCTCTTGCCTTATTGCTTTGGCTAGAACCTCCATTACAATACTAAATAGAAATGTTAAGAGAAAATGTCCTTCCTTTGTTTCTGATCTCCCTTATGAGAAAACGTTCATTCTTTCACCATTAAGTTTAACTGTTGTTGTAGGTTTTTTTGTAGATAGCTTTTATCAGGTTGAGGCAGTTTCCTTCTATTCTTAGTTTGCCAAGAGTTTTTATCATTAATTCATGTTGGATTTTGTCACATGTTTCTTCTGCATCTATTGAGATGATTATATGGTTTTTCTTTTTTTGACTGTGAATTATGTTGATCGGTTTTGGAGTTTTAAGCCAATCTTGCATTTCTACTTGATCATCATGTATTATCCTTTTAAAACATTGTTGGAATCAATTTGCTAAGATTTTGTTAAGAATTTTTACATCTATATTCATAGGAGATATTGGTTGGTTGATAGTTATGTCTTTTTCTTGTTATGTCTTTGGTTTTCATTATAGGTTAATGCTGGCCCCAAGTAATGAGTTGGGAAATGTTCTGTCTTCTTCAGTTTTCCAGAAGAGTTTGTGTAGAATTGGTATTCTTTCTTCAATAAATGTTTGGTAGAATTCACTACTGAACCCATTTGGTCCTGGAATTTTCTTTGTGATATTTTTTACTTTTGATTTTTAAATAATTCTAGACTTACAGAAGAGTTGCATAAATAGTACAGAGAGTTCCTGTTTACCCTTCACTTAGCTTCCCTTAATAAATCTTATATAACCATAGTACATTTGTCTTTAGTGATGTCTCCTCCCTACCCCCCCCACACAACTCCTCTTAGTAATTTATGTCTTCTCTCTTTTTTTATCCTGATTTATCTGGCTAGAAGTTTATCAATTTTTAATTTTCAAAGAACAGCTTTTGGTTTTGTTTTTTTCTATATCTGTTTTAAACTCTCAAGTTAGTTAATAGATGAAATAAACATAGCTGGCTGCTTTTTTTAAACCTATAGTTGGGATAATTTTAATTTAAAATTTTCAGATTCTATTTCACTTTGTGGTTTCCTCATTTAATGACTGCTTTTCCTTGCTTTTCAGTTGACCAGTTCTTACGAATTCTTGCCTAGTTTTTAGGAATGGCCTCCAGTTCAGAATATTAGTTTTCTTTATGAAATTCAATGTTTAACATCATTTTTGAATGGAATATTGTTCTAGCATTCCAAAGCTTAGTTGGATTTGGAAGACTTTTAAGGAAAAAGCTTAGAGGAGTTAAGGCAAGATGATATATTCGTATTTGTAAATTATGTTAAATAAGTTTCAGTAGACAGTTTGCTTTTTTTCTCCAAAAATGTTTTTATCAGTAGCTATATTTTTTCACCTCCTTTAAAAATTATGTATGTCTAGAAATTTAAAAACTAGTTTCTTTTGAGTTTTATGGTTTATACCTTATTCTCTATCTTCAGAAGAATAATAATTACTTAAAATATTCAAAAGTTTCCAGTTTGAGGCTATTAAAATGGACTGGTTAAGGTGATATATATGTGACTATAATAAAGAGCTAATAATTTGTGAAATGTTAATATTTTCTTAATCTCTTGCATTTCCACATTGCTATGTTGGTAAGTTTAAGATGAGTAATCAAAAATTATACTTGAAAATTTTTAGTTTTGAGGGAATTTTTTTCTATCTATCTCTGTCAATCAGCATTTCATCATAGCCTAAATTCAAGGTGAATTGCACTTTTAGCTTTTCTACAGTTGACCATAAAGGTATTCACATTCACTGGCAGTTTAGTTGCTGTGGTATTTCAGAGTTTAATGATCAGAACAAACTGTGTATAACTAAGGATTATATAAACCTTAATCTCTCTGAAAGTGTTAACATTCAGAAGAATTGGGATAATTGTGGCCAACAGTAAGTACCAATGAAGTAAAGATATAATTACATATTATTGAGTTCCACTAGTACCAGTAAAATGTGGTTCCTTATGATAAATGACTGATCCGTGTTTAGAATTTAACTTGATTATGTATCTGTGTGTATGTTTTGGTTTAGTATGTTTTTAAGTGCTATCATTTCTAATATGTACTTGGTATTTTTGTTTTCAGAAGGGGACCATCTGGACCAAGATTTGGACCTAGAAATGATAAAATTAAGCAGTAAGTTCCTGAGATATTCATTTGTTTAAATGATTGTTATATTTGTACATGGACCAGGGATTGGCCCCAGCCTGATTTTGTAAATAAAGTTTTATTGGAACACAGCCATGCCCATTTGTTTTCGTATTATCTATAGCTGCTTTCAAGCTACAATGGCAGTAGAGTTGAGTAGTTGTGATGGAAAACTGTGGCCAAGTTGTGACAGATTTTGTGGCCCACAAAATCTGAAATATCTGCTGTCTGGTCCTTTACAGCAAAAATTTGTTGACCCCTGATGTAGACTAAATATAACTACAGAGTTATAAAAACCTAATCCTTTTTATTTTCACAAAGCTACCTGTGAATTATAGCTAAGGAAACACAGGGTTGTTGGTTTTTCTTAACTTGATCACCTTATGTCAAATTTACTTATTTAGGATAATCTAAAAGTATATTTTGGTTTTAAATTTATAGCTTGATTCCCATTTTTGGAGTGGTAATAAAGGTAATATAATCGATTTAATTTGTTGACATACAACATCTTTTTTATTTACTTCCAGAATTTTTTCACATCTGTTACTTATCCTAATCCATACATTGATCTAAGTTTTATGGCTAATTTTTAGTTTAAAAACTTTGCTATATATATTATTTGGTAATAGATGATGGATAATTTGCTATAGTGAATGTACGTAATGTAGGAAAGATATGAATTCTGAGAGGAAGGGAGAAGGAATGGACAAAGCAGTGAATCACTTGAGGGAAGGCCCTGGAAACTGACCAAGCTATAAAGACTAATGCTAGGGAAGGTAAACTGAATGGCTCAGGTCCAGGATCTAAGCAAGCATAATAATCACTACCCTAATCCTGGGTATAGTTGGTACATAGTGGGAAGGGTACTATAATGGAGTATCTTGTTATTGGTGAGATGCCTGGACTTTAGTCAGATACCTGTTGGTGTGAAGAAATATGTCCATACTTAGCCTAATTGTAACTAATGGATTTAGAGATACAGAACCAAAGTTCCAACAAATATTAGAATACTAGACCGAGTATATTAATTTTCTATTGCTGTGCAACAAATTACCATGAATTTAGCGGCTTAAAACAACACACGTTTATCATCTCACAGTTTCCTTGAGTCAAGAGTTCAGGCACTGCTTAGGTGGGTCCTTTGCTCAGGGTCTCTCAAGCCTACAATCAAGTTGTCGCCACATGTGCAGTCTCCCTTGAGGCTCATGACCAAGCTCAGATGGTTGTTGATAGAATTCATTTCCTTGCAGCTGTAGAGCTTATGGTGCTTACTTTTTCAAGGCCAGCGGAAGAGAGAACTCTACTGCTTCAATTCTCTGATTTGGCTAATAAAGATACAATGAGCCACTTTTATCTTTTTTTTTTCCCCAGACAACATGATGTTAGGAACGAACCACTTTTAGATACAGTTTATTACTTACATAGGAAAAGGAAGCAGTTCTCAGGCTCATTGTCCCACATAAAAAAATGATGATACCAAAACAAAAGGGGCCAGTGGCTGCAGTATGAGTTGTGGGATACCCTGTT
The DNA here is from genome assembly GCA_023783475.1 of Daubentonia madagascariensis. Lineage (NCBI taxonomy): Eukaryota > Metazoa > Chordata > Mammalia > Primates > Daubentoniidae > Daubentonia > Daubentonia madagascariensis. The sequence continues at coordinate 31,790,444 of JAKFHU010000978.1, forward strand.
GCAAAGGAGCCATTTCTAGACTGTGGTTTTTATAGTTTGAAGATATAGCCTGCAGGAAGTTCATACTTCGTCAGAACCTGAGGGGTAATAAGAAACAGTCTTATGACAGTCTCCTAAGGGAGACAGGGAGTTGAGTAGAAGGCCTCACAAGCCACTCATTCTCTCATGTTCCAGGGAGTCACAAAGCATTCTGCCAAGACTCAGATTAGCTGCTGTTCAAGCCCGTTTGGCATACGTGGATGCCTGCAACGGTGTTGGTGATTAATGGCTGAGCCATTCTCCTACACTGAGCCAGAGTGACTTCTGTGTCCACTCACATAGTCTTGTTCTCTTATACCTAAGCTGCCACTGGAGAAGAGGACTCCATTGATGACATACCTGTTTTTTGTCCTGCCAGTGTGTTTTCTTTCCTGTCTGATATCCTTCCACAGAGCAAGCCTAGTATGGAATGTCGCTGGTAGGTCTTTTGAGTATGACTTTCCAGCTGAACGCCCAACCACTACCAGTTGTACAGAGTAGGCATTGAAGAATTATATGTCCATGTTAGTAAGTGCCAAACACACAAACACACATGAATGTATGTATTAAATATGTATGTATGTATACATAAATTCAATATGTATGTATTAAACTACCACAATAACTTTGGCAATCACAGAATTTTAGAAAGGTAAGGGATTGTCGAGTAAGTATAGTGGTTCTTACTCTAGAACTGAAGGCTTGCCAGATTTAGTTAGAAGAAGGTCAGTCATCAAACACAAAGTTAAACCTTGATGGCCCAACTTCATGAGTGCTTATCTATCCAAGGCATGACTCATCAGTGTGCCCAAGATGGGAGAGTACAACTTACCACACAACTTGCCCAAGGAAAAATCCCCAGCATTAGTTTAGAACCCAAAATTGCTAGCACTGGTCACTTTCTTAAGATATATTGTCATCACTTGATTTGTAACATTTCAATACAGAGTATTTCTTGACTGCATAGATCAGCATCATTTTTGCTTTGTTTGAATTTGACTGGTTACTAATTATTAATGTTGTTAACAGATTAATCCCACAAAAAATATCTAACATCACTTTTTAGGGAAGTTTTTTGGGGAAAGATTTTAAATATTCACATACCTACATAAAATTTATGATTCTTTTTGGAATGTTTCCTTTGCATTTAAATTAAAAATAGCATTATAAATGCCACTCTGATGAATTATAGACATTCTGTGTTAGGAGTAGGGAATCTCCCAACTTTAGCCTTGGTCCAATGAGCGTAACTTTTATAAGGCCCCCAGGGAATGTTCCATGATCTAAGAGCAATATTTATATGTAGTTGCAAAAATACAACGTAAATTTAAAGCTGCTTTTGTGAACAGTACCTTAACAGGCCACAAGATGGGGATATTAAATATGAAAATAAATATTTTCTTTATAAAATAAGGGGTGAGTATGTGTTGCAGAGCATAAATTTTTCCCTTAGTGGAAGAGCAGTGACATGTATCTAGCACGTGCTAAGCATTAGGCACTGTGCTAAGTGTTTGAAAAACACTATCGCACTTAATTCTCACAAGTGAGATAGAGATTATCTGTGAGTCTAAAACAGGCTAGCATAGTAACTTACAAAGTCACATAAATAGTAAGTGATAAAGCTGGATTGCAAACCCAAGTCTTTCTGAATACAGAACCTAGGATCGCTACACAACAGCATGCAGCTTCCATGTTAATAATTATAATAGAGATATTTCAGGAATACAGGTGCTGTCAGACTCTAAGAAGATTTAAAACAGTATTGAAAATGTCTTTCCCTCTCTGTGTGTCTTTATCCTTTCCTGGTTATGCTTGCTTTTGTGCCCTTTCTTCTGCCATTTAAGCCTTCTTTAACTGACCATGATGTAAATCCTCTACCTCGTCTTCACAAACTTGCTTTTCCTTTGAGTTCTTAATTTTCTATTTCAGTAAATGGCCATCATGTACTATTACTCAGTTATTCAAATTATAAATCTGTGAGTCCTCTACTCTTTTCTCTCCCCAATCCCTTCACCCACATCCAGTTAATGACTTAGTTCTTAAAATATTCCCTTCTCTTACATATATTTCCTTAGCCTAGAACTTTCCCACCATCCACCTCCTCCTTTACTCTTCCCAATTCACACTTGACCCCTCAAAACTCAGCACTCAGCACCAGGGTCTTGATGGCATCTCTGGTCAAGGCTGAATTCATTCAGGGTACATGACTGGTACCATTTTCCTTCCATTATAGCACTTAACAAAAGGTAGTATAATCATGGATATCACTTTTCCCCATTGTACTATAATCTTTCTAAATATCAGGCTCATAACCTTCATATTGATATCCTTGATGAATAGCTAATATTAATAACTTTTAATAAATGCTTTTTGAGTGAATGAGGCATTTATTTCAGATTAGAAAATATTTGTTGAATGCTTACTTTGTACCAGGCACATTTCACATGACCTGGGAAATAAAAGGATGAGTGAGATAGTCTGATTTTAAGGCATTTGTAGTATGTGTAATGGGAGAAAACCAATGTGAAATACAAATGGAAATCAGAGGCTTGTAGTTACTGTGAAAATGTAAAAAATCATGGGGAAGTATGTTATCACTTGTCTTATAAGCAAAATTATCTTTCATATTCAAGTAAATAAGTAGTTTATTTTCTTCCTTCTACTAAAGTTTTCTTCTGAGCATGGAAACATCTTGGAATACAGAAACACAATCATGAGATTTTCCATTATTGAGTAAGGGTTACACAGTAGCTGGATTAAGAGTGTCACACCAGCAAATGGTAATGTGTGAAGGAGAAAACAATAATTTACTAATCGCTTAGTAGAAATATTTAAATGTTGAGGAGTTCCCATTAGCAACAGGGATTTATTACGTGTGTGCCATGTTGTTGAGGTAACACCTGTAGGTTTATGATAATCTTTAATAGGAAGAATATGGAATTTTATGGGTTCTGTTCCAGTTAATCAGCCTATATCCATGGAATCTTTTGCTTATAGAGATTCTGGGTCTATAAGTATTTCTTCAGCTTTTTGTTTTTATTTTAATAGTATATGTAGTATAGTTATATTAATATTCATAATAGCTATAATCTGATCGTTTATAGGAGCTGTAGAACATTTTGTCCATTTCTGTCCTGCTGTACTGTCTCACTTTAGGCTATTAATTATCATCACTTGCACATAATGAAAAATAATTACCTGGGAATTTCAAAATTGATTCTTGATGTACAATAGCTCTGCTTCTGTGTTAAGTGGAGGGCTTTACACTCATTGCTTTGTATCTCTTTCTCAAGTAGCTAGGTATGCTTTGCAGGATTTGTACCCAAATTGTTCACTTATTCAGCAAATATTTATTGAATGCCCATTCTGCCCCAAGCACCATTGTAGGTACTAGGGCTACAAAAGTGAACAAAATAGGCCAGGTTATTTTCTAGTAGGGAGATGCTGAAAATAAGTGTGTAAAGAAGTAAATAGAAAGTTCTATAGTTACTGGAATAGAGCAGGTTGTCTCATAGCTCTAAGGTTAATGCAGTACATTTATTGTACATTTGAACATAAGTTCCATGAGGGCTGGAATTATTGTCTGTTTTGTTCATTGTTTTTCCAGTGCCTAAAACAGTATGTAGTAGGTGCTCATTAATTATTTTTTGGATAAATTGATTGGTTGCATAAGAATTTGTGCCATTGTTCTTATGTAGCATTAACATCTTTAGCTTTTAGCTTAGGTGATTAAGAGTTGCAAGAGGATGTCTTAGGAATTCAGGCATACTTTCAGATCCGTTTGGGCAGAAGAGAATTCTGTATATCCCATCTTGGTTGAGTGTCATTTTTATATCCTTTAGTGGAATAATGTGTGGGAATCACAGAACTCTGGGATATTGTGAGTAACCTTCAAGTCTACGTCTGGATAATCAGTGGGTATACATGATGCTTTTAATATAGGAGGGAGGTGACTATTAATATTATGTAGCATAGCAATTGCTACTTGAATCTGAGAGTACTTCTGTCTCTGCCTATGTCTAAATAGGCCATTTTTAATTAGCTTTCTCAGGTTGAATCCATTTTGTTTTTAAAACAAGCTTTTTGAAGAAGTAGCTCAGTGATAGGGAAAGGATAGAATTCTTTTTCAGAATTACACATGACCATGCCTCACCCCCGACTTACAGGGTTAGTTTGGTGAATAGTGTGGGGTAGAGGGCAGAATAGAGATGTGTATTGTGATAATTTTTTAACTGGCACACTTCTTTACCCTACTGGAAACACAACTGCATATCTTTATTTATTTAAATATATATTTAATATTTGTGTACCATCATATATCACCTAATAGCAGGGATATGTCCTGAGAAATGCATCCTTAGGCAATTTTGTTGTCGTGCAAACATCATAGAGTGTACTTACACAAACCTAGATGGTATGGCCTACTACACACCTAGGCTATATGGCATAGCCTATTGCTCCATGGCTACAAACCTGTACAGCATGTTACTGTACTGAATATTGTAGGCAGTTGTAACACAGTGGTAAGTATTTGTGTATCTAAATGTAGAAAAGCTACTGTAAAAATATGATATTCTAATCTATGGGACCACCATTGTAAATGCAATCCATCATTGACCAAAACATCACCATGCAGCACACAACTGTAGTTGCTAGTAGTCCAGTGCTTTAAACATTTTTTGAGTTGTAAGAACCATGAGTTCACTTTATTTCTCCTTTTAAATATTTCATTGTTGTGACTTATAAAGTAATTTAAGATAATATCTTGTGGTTAGAGCAACAGAAGAAAACCAGACAAGTAAGCACTTCTGTGTTGTGTATTCTGGAGGTAACTCCTGAGTGAGAGTAGGTAGCTGAGGACTAATTATTAACTTTTTAAATTTAGGTTAAATCTTCATTGAACAGTCTGAAATTTGGTAAAAACAGGCCCCTATCACCTAATATAAGGAGTAAAACATCTTTTCAATTTGAAGGCAGCAAAAATTTTTTTCTTTTTGCTTCCTGATGGATACTTCAAAATATTCCCAGGTGTTCCTGATTGTCTTAAGCCCTGTTTATGTTTAAGAGAAAGCTGATGAGCAGTGAAGAATTATACTCATTGAGCATCAGTGTCTCCTAGAGTATACCTTACATTTCTGTTTTGGAAACTAGATATTTTTCATAAGCCTCTAACATACCTGTGCAAACTCTTTTGTTAGCCTTCATGTATGAAATATATAGCAAAAGTAGGTTACAGCTGTGTCTACGTGCTGCCACAACAGCCTGTTGAAAAGAAAATGAAACTGATTATTTAGAGTCAAGCTGTTTGACTAAATTTTGCAGTTATTGAGCATTCTGACAGTACATTTAATTTGCTTATGGGTTACATAACTAGTCAGAAACAGGGCTAAAAATAAACTATCTTTAAGTTAAATATTACTTTAGTATTTAAGAACATTGCTACAAAGCCTTAAACTTAAATTTTACAGTTGAATAATTATCTGAGAATTTGCTATGCTCCATCATGTCTAATGAAAGTTTCAAAAATTGTAAACATTCTCAGAAGAATAAATAATTTTTTATCTTTTTTTAAACTAGTGTGCAGAATCAGGTGGATGAAGTTATTGATGTCATGCAAGAAAATATTACAAAGGTAATTGAGAGAGGGGAGAGACTAGATGAACTACAGGACAAATCAGGTACAGATACTTCTTATATTTCTTGATATTATTAATCTGTGTTTTGGTAGCTTATGTCTTCTCTCACTTGTCTAGCCAATGTTTACGAATCTTGGCTTAGGAAATTGGCATTTGGTTCTTAAGTTTATGATTTTAATGGTTTAATTCTAGCTTCCTTTACTTTAAATCTTGTTACTGTTATATTATTTCTTTAATTGTTCAGTTGAGAATGGAGAATTTAAAAATTCATTGCTGAAGAGTTAAGAGTATAGCTATTTCTTCTTTTGCCCTATTATGTTGATGTGTTTTGTGTTTCTCATGATCTCAAGGTCTAAAGATCTAATCACTTTTTTCACCACTTATTTCAAACTTTTCTGATATTTTTATTTTATGCTTTCTTTGGCAACTTTGTAACCTTTCTTTACTAACAGATGTTGGTCTCTATACCTGTAACAGTTCCTGACACATCTTAGGCACTCAAATTTTGTTTGAATGATGAATGGCTGAATACCTGATTAATCCTTAACAGACTTGCTTAACCAAAAAAAACTTGCTGAATCACTTTTAAAATTTGTATTGTTTTTCTTTAAAATCAGTCACTTTTGATATCTTCTGAGAATATAACCTTCTCCATGTGTAATTTTTTTCCTAGAGATGTGCCAAATATTTTAATTTTTGAAGAGTATTTTCTTACTAGAATTCATAAGTTTATTTATAAGCATTGAAGCCCTGGAAAGATTTTCTTAATCTTATAATAAAAATGGATTGATCTGCAGCTGTTTTTTGCTTTGCTTTTGCTTTGTTTTTGTTTTTTTCACAATGTAGAATTCCAGAGTTTGTGGGTGGATAAAAGGGAGGATGTTGTTTTTATGCTTAAAAGGGAATACATTTGTGGAAGTAGAAATTAATATTTTCTTGTCTTTGTGTGACTAGATAAAAGAATCCTGTTATGTCGTTTAATCCTTCTCTCCATCCTCTGTGTGATACAGAAAGCTTGTCGGATAATGCAACTGCTTTTAGCAACAGATCCAAACAACTTCGAAGGCAAATGTGGTGGCGTGGATGCAAAGTAAGTAAATCAGAAGATACTGGATCGATTGGTCAGCATCTCAAGTCGTATTCAAACACATGAAGAAAAAGGGCCTCTAGAGTATAACCTCTGTGAGGAGAGGGACTATAGCTGTCTGGTTTATTGTTATATCTTCTGAACCTGAGATATGGTAGAAACTAAGTTATTATTTGTTGAATTAATTAATTACTTTTGGGATAGGAATAACTAAAGGAATCAAGCAGTGCCTAAAAGGATATTTCGTAGATTTCTTCATAAAAGTAGTCCACATTTTATTAATAACTTAGATATCTCTAGACTTATTATCTCGTAACAAATACACATTTTTCTCATAATTTATTATTAGTACTTTTTTGGAGCAACCTCTATAGCATTATATAGAGATTTTTAAAAAAATAAAGTGGGAGCTAGAAAAAAATAGGATTTTCTATTAAATGGGAAAAAAATAAAAGCAGTTTATATGTCAAAATTTATTATGGCAAATGGAGTTTTAAAAAAATCCCACTATTCCTCATTATTCCAGAGAAATAAGAAATAAAAGAAATTTTTAACAAGGAAAAAAGTGAGAATCACTATATACTAATATATTCCTGCAAAACATTTTATAGAAATGAATTTACCTCTTAAATCATGTCTGGCTACTAATCATTAAACAGAAAATGTTTAAGATTTTGTAGTGAATTTCATGTCATGTGAGCAAATCACATTTCTCCTGATTCTAGGTATGATTTTTGGCTTTGTTGAAAATCTTAGAAACTCATTGTTTTTAGTCTCGCATTTTCAAGTTTAGCAGTAACTTTCTAAACCTGACTTTACCATATGCTAATGATTTCTTCTAAGAGTTGTCTTGGATTGATTTATTTTTGTTCGTCTACTTATTGAATCCTCTTGCAGAAATAGAACTAAGGAAAGAAACATGTTTCATTGCTCCCCCCTTGTTTAGAATTAGAATTTTCTATTTTAAATTCTTTATTCTTTAAAGAATAAATTTCTATTTCTATAAAAATTTTCTATTCTGTAGACTAGTTTGGAAAAACAAAAGGTCCAAGGGCCATTCACCTCTTCTCTCCCTGCCATATACATGACTCATTCATGAAGCCACAAAAAGATGGTCATAATGTACATTTTGCCTACCCTTTTAAAACTATATCTAAAGATTTTAGTTTGGTACTTTATGAGGTTCAGATCAGAGAAATAATGTGCTTTTAAGGGGGAAAAGCCCATTGAATTATATTTTTAAATGATCTCTATATTACCTTAAGGACCTTTGGGGACCACTAATAGCATTGACCATGTAATGAAAACGGTTGTTCTATAACTTAACAAAGATCATTTAGAGTAGGAAGTATTTTCCATTTGTTATTGTTTTCTAATGCTTAGCTTTCTTCAGTCTCACTGCACCCAGTTAGTACTTTATTATGCTACTTTTTATCTGGGGCTGCCTCCCCATGCCTACCATTTTCTAGATTGACTTCTGTAATAGTGATTTTGGAAGGGTTTTAAGAAAAACAATATAGGGACAGAAAACAGATTAGGGATTGCTAGTGGCTGAGGATAAAGCAGAGTTGGAGATTTACTACAATAGGGCATGAGGGAACTTTTTAGGTTAATGGTGGAAATGTCCTGTATTTGATTGTGGTGGTGGTGGTGGTTAACAGCTGCATATATTTGTTAAAACCCATCAAAAGTACTTTAAAAGTATAAATTTTATTCTGTGTAAAATGTATCTCAATAAACCTAGCTTTAAAAATAAATAAGTGAATAAAATTATCCAAAGGGTGGGGAGAGAGAGTTGCTAACACCTCTCTTATGTATCTAGGGAGTTCTGAAGCTCTTATATGTTTAGTGATAAATATTTGTCCATGTCATTTGGAAGAGGAGAGCTTTGGATGTACCTGAATACAATACTGCCCATTTGCAGTTGTAAACATTTCCTGCACAGTGTTAGAAACCCAAGGAAGAAACTCTATTCATTGTGGTGTTTTAAAATTGATATTGATATTTCCATTTAAATCTTCTGAAGTTAAGCCAAGCACAAATTAATGGACATTTTGGGTAAAGTTGGAAAAACTACTGTAAAATTCCAAATTACTTTACAAATGTTTCAGGTTAACAAAAAAGGATTAAAGTACTTTATAGTAAATGTAGACCCAGACACCTACTGAAAATATAGCTCCTATCTCCATCTGTTCTGAGTCTATTTAGACATTTCTTGGTTATCATAATTAATAATTTTAATAGGTACTGATTTCCAGATTGCAAATATTCCATGTATTCTCTGGGTCACTCTTGTTACTGTCATGAATGTAGTGCCACTAAAATATCACCTGTTCTATTTTCGAAACATTTCATTAACTACTTCTGGTTTCTGTTAATATTTGTGATACTCCTTAGAATGTTTCATCTGTTTATAATAACTATTGTTTTTACTGAGTGAACCATCTGTAATCAATTATTTGTGAAAATGTTTGATGAAAACAAGGCTTTGTTTTAATTCAAGAAAATCAAATCAACTTATAATTTATGCATTTTAATATAAATTATGAGTGTGACAATTTTATATAGAAAGTTAACATTAGCTTAAAATATTAAGCAGCTGACCAAGAACTGATCTTAAGGTTTCTCCTCTCAACTATTAAACTAACACACAGAATGTATTTAGGCAAGTTACCTACTAAATGAGATTATTCATGAAAAATCTAAAATGTATTCCTCAAAATGGAGATAAAAATGCCAAGAAAGGGGAGAAAAAAACTAACAGTTCTCATATACTTTGAGAATAAGTGCTATAAATTATGCTACCTTAGATTTTTATATATTGAACCATTTGGATTGGCTACCTATGTTATTTATCATACCCCCCTGACACTTGTATGAGTTGCTAAAATATCATGTATTTTTCCTGTTCTCACATTAGAAATAAGCATGTGAAATCATAGACAAAAAGGTCCAGGCCCATGAAGGCTTTTTTTTTTTTTAGACAGAGGCTTGCTCTGTTGCCCTGGCTAGAGTGCAGTGGCGTCATGACAGCCTACTGCAACCTCAAACTCCTAGGCTCAAGCAATCCTCCTGCCTCAGCCTCCCCAGTAGCTGGGACTATAAGTGCATGCCACCATGCCCAGCTAACTTTTCTGTTTTTAGTAAAGACAGGTCTTGCTCTTGCTGAGGCTGGTCTCAAACTCCTGGCCTCAAGCAATCCTGCCTCGGCCTCCCAGAGTACTAGGATTACAGGTGTGAGCCACCGTGCCTGGCCCCCATGAAGGCTTTGATTGTAACTGTTTACTGTGCAGTACAGCCTTGAACAGTAAAATCCGGCCAAGCAAAAACCCTCAAATTTGGGGAATTCTGATTATTTACAAAAGGATGCAAAACAGCCAGCAAGTTCACATGGAAAGAAATTTGAAAACCTTTCAAGGAATGTGCCTGTTTATTGAGATGATTTAGTATAATGCAGTAAATAGCACAACAGATAGTCTAGACTTTATTAACAAGTCAAACATTAATATTTTTTTATGTCCTTTTGTGTGTTGTAGATAAAAGCCATCATGGCTTTGGTTGCAGTTATCCTTTTGCTAGTGATTATCAGTAAGTATTTACTGGATTATTACTTCTAGGGGGTATCACTTGTTTTGGAGTTCATTTTAATTCTCTTTTTAATTTATTTTCAGTTGACCTAGTATTTATAATGTCAGGATTAAATAATTTTTGACCTGAGTCAAGATCACTTAACCTAGAATCTATAGATCTCTGGAAATGCTCTTAAATTATATGTAAATTTTATGTGAATATACAAAATGTACATTTTTATGGGGAAAGAGTCTATATCTTTTTTCAGGTTCTCAACTAGAACCCTGTCCTATGCCCCACCCTTACACTCAAGTCCAAAACATTCATTTTTTTTTTTATTATTAACTTTCAGGTATGGCAGTTTGCATCTTGTAATATTGTTTTGGAAGAATAAATCCAGATTATGGGTTTTTTGTTGGTTTTTGTTTTATTCTGGATTTGAGCTTGATTTTAGTCATTAAAGCATAACTCCTTCCCCTCCTTTTTTCCTTAATGTTCTTTTTAAGATCATTTTTAATATCTCCTTTTCTTCAAGGCCTCTTTACCTATGTTTACAGAGATTTTATGAAGATTTGGAAAGTGACTAAAAATAACCATTTGAAAGATTCTATTATGCTGTTCTCTTTTTAAACAGAAAAAAAGTTTTGTTACAAAGAAATTTAGTCGATCCTCATTGTTCATAGATTCTGCATTTGCAAATTCATTTACCAGCTAAAATTTATTTGTAAGCCCTAAATCAGTGCTCATGGTGCTTTCACAGACATGTTCAGAGCAGCAGAAAATTTGAGTCTCCCAACCCCCACATTCCCAGCTGAGGTCAAAGAAGGCCATCTCTGCCTTTTTATTTCAGCTCTCATAACATAAATGTGTTCTTTTTGTAGTGTATTTAATGTCATGTTTTTCATATTTTGTGTTTTTTGGTTATTTTACTGTATAAAATGCCCACCAAGCATAGTGCTGAAGTGCTCTCTAGTGTTGATTAATGCAAAAAGGCTGTGCTGTGTCTTGATGAAAAAAATACACGTGTTAGGTAAGCTTTGTTCAGGCATAAGTTATAATGCTGTTGGCCTTGAGTTCAATGTTATTGAATCAACAATATGTATTACATAAAATGTCTTTAAACAGAAACACACATAAAACAAGATTATGTATTGATTGGTTGACAAAAATGTAGTAGCCAGAGGCTTACAGTAATTTAACCCTGTATTTTCCCTAGGAGCAGTGGTTCAGTATTTGCTAGTTCATTGTTTGTAGTGACTTTCAATCATATATATATGGTGGACAATTTGGAAAATGTGAAATAGCATAAGGAAGAAAATTCAACAATGATCTTACCACACAGAGATAGCTGCTGGTACTATAATTATTATATATACTTCTAGTCTTTTCCTATTAATATATAAGCATGTTTTTTAAGAACTAAGATATTATATATACTTTGTAATAAATATATTGTGAATATTTTCCCCCATTATTAAATTTTTAAATAACATTTTAGCAGCTGTATGATATGGTTATGCCATAATTTTTTTGATCAAGATGCTAGACATTTAGGTTGTTTTATGATATTTATCACTTCTCCTTTCCCATTTGTTATCTATTATTTCAGATAAAAGTTCAGTCCTTGTTACCATTTCTTTAAAAGTGAACACAGCTACATTTAGGAATATTGCTTCTAACATAGCATGTGAATTTGATTTTGATAAACTTTTTTTCATTTTTTCTCTTACAGTTCTTATAGTTGTGAAATATCATACTTGATTTGATGACAGAGATCTTCATTAAACAAGATCTGGGACAATAAATAATAAAAGATTGCTGCATAATTTAAGTGAAACCTATGTATATAACTTTCAAAACTTCTTTTTCAAGAAACTAAGAGGCAAGTATCACTTCAAATTGGAGCATTGAGAATGTCCAATTATCTTACTTCCCTCTAACAAAATGTGCTTTTAATAATTATGTTTAAGGCGAAAATAACCAACCTCTATTTTGCCATATTCCAAGGATCTAATTTGAAACTAGATACTTGCCAGTTCATAAATTGTGTATATAGCTAAACACTGATGACAATATTTCATACTGGTATTTTAATGGCATAAGGACTTGCATTATTGCATTAAGGTTTGGATGAGGCTGGGGGTCAGGAAGACTATGTAGAGTACCAAGTCATTATGCTGAAAGAGAGGCATAACCATTCTGTCAATATTTGCACAAATATTCTTTTCATATTGCAGTTGCTTTGCAAGCAATTTCTACATGTTTATGGGTGTAACAAAAGTGCTAAATGTTGTAAATATTGCTTCCTTCAGCTATAACTAAAAACATTCCAGTAAACCTATTTTTGACTGTATATGGGGATGTGTAGTAATTTTTTGGCATTTGGATTATGGAAATGGGAAATTTAAACAATGTGCAAAACATAGTATGGCACCATAAAACTGGAGATAACAAAATTGTTGAAGAATGTCATTGGAGTGTTTGAAAATGACCAATATATAGCTACCAGTCATGGTCCAGTCTGTTTTCAGTTAAATTCCAATAAAGAGGGACCAGTCAGTCCTAGTGTGAATAAATGAAGATGGGTAACTTATTCCTCAATTTTATTTTAATTAATAGTTTTTCTCTAATTTCAACTATCCCTTTTACCAAAAATGCTAAAAGTAGCAAAATCATCTGCTTTGAATTTTATATCGTTGTATTCTCTGATCATCCTTGGGGAGATGCATGGTGCACAATCAAGTGTCAAATCAACCAACAGTAATGAGTAGTAAAAAGTCAGGAGCCTGGGTAATCTACATACAGGCTAATCAGTCAGTTAGTAACCAAGTGCTAGAGAGTCACCATTAATCTCAGCCTGTTTTTGTACTGATAAAATTTGTTAACTTCTTTAAAATGTGCCAACCTCTTTGTATTGTTTAAACAAGTCAAAGTGAAAATACATTGTCCCCTAATGTATAGGAGGAAGCAACTTTATAATAAAATTGGTGATTCTGCAGAAACTTGTACACTTGGACATCTTGAGTGTGTATATATATATATATATATGTGTGTGTGTGTATATATATATATATATATGTGTGTGTGTGTATACATATATATATATAAAAAACAACTCCCTAAATTAGAGATAGGGTTAATAGAAATTATCAGTATTTAATGGGGAAAAATGATTCTGTATAGGTTTTATTTCATTTCTTTGGTCATTTTAATTCAAAATGAAAGAAGCATAGAATTTGGGGGGTTTTTTGTTTGTTTTTAAAATTCTACTGGATTAGTGCTAGGAAGCAAAAATGTTCTATTCAGAATGGAAAGAAATTTGAAGGGAGAAAGCAGATTAGGAGACACTCAAGACACCTGCAAGTTAAGAAGATCTAAATATAACTGCTTAGAGCATTAAAAAGGAGATAAAGGTCTTACATATTATGGAGTGTTGTCTCTGTTCTCTCCACTCTTTGTAGATGTCAATGTAAACAGCATCTGAGCTGCTAATAAATGCTTTGACAAAATAGGATACCCAGGAAAATGAGCATTTTTAGAATTTCAGTAACTATTAGCTCTGGAATGGAAATGTTTTAATTGAACGGACAGAGTAAGTTTTAAAATATGTATATATGCCCTTTATTTGGATTGGAACTAGACTCATAAGTGGTTAATTGTCTATTAGTTGGTGTAGAAATCTGGTTTCTCCCTAAATCTATCAGTGTAGATGAAGATTATTTCTTAAAAAGAATCCACATTTCCAGTGTTTCTTTTAATAAAGTATGCCACTTTTAAAGAAATTAAAATATAAAATTATTTTTAAAATTTTTAATAAAAAAATAAAGGAAATATTTATGACAATATCATATATATGTAGTTGTCTTTGTATCTAAATATATTGCTGCTGAGGATACTGGTGTCACTCTTAGAACTTTGTAGCAATGGTGGCTTAGTTCACAGTTTATCATTTCATCTTTAGTCTTGATTAATGCTAGGACCCTTATAATGGCTGGCATGTTTATGACTTTATGGTGGCAAACTTGGAGACATGAGCCTTAAGATCAAAAACAGAAGAAAAATATATTGTTCAACCTGATGCCAGGCTTACCTTCATTCCCTCCCTTAATCACTCTTTTTCTCATTCAGCTCAGATCATCCTGCACTTGAAAAATGAAGTTTTATCACCATCAAAACTATTATTTAACAACAATGAAGATCAACAGAAAAATTCAAGTTGCTTTTCAAATACTAGTTGATACTCAGTGAAATTAGGTCACTATTTTTATGCCTGAATACATATCCTTGTAATTTATGTTTCATTGCAGAAGCCTATTGCCTTGCAGCAATTTTGTGATTATAATACTGATTAATTGGTTCCTCTTTCTGATTATAACTCAGTAATACCCGTGGTCTTTTGGCTTCTCTGTCCTGACAAAGATCACTGGAAATTACTCTCAGATTTTATGAACTGGAGGATTTCTTGATTAAAGGAAAGTTCAGTATTGAAGATGGAATATTTTCTAAAATGGAGGAAGGATAATTAATACACATCAGATGTAGAAATACCTTGTTAGCGCTCCTATAGATTGTCTACTATCATAGTCTTTCTGTGCATTCCAATACTTTGAATTAGAAAATTATAATTTCAGCGTTTTTGATAGCAAAAATTGGCATCTTTCAATTCTGTGTAGCATGTGGGTACCCTGTAAATGATTATACATGTACAGACTGAGGAGGCGGGAATAAAAAGAAATTGAAATCTCTCATTGTCAATACACCCTGAAACATGCTTGATGCCCTGTCAGCATTGTTGCCCACACTGACTCTGTATTTACATCTGTATATACACTGTGACTAAAAAATATGCAAGAAATTGTTTTTCCATGTTGAGAACAAATGCCATTAGACGATGTCCTTAACTGTATTAAGTCAGAGTATTACTAAGTCAAGAATGACTGTTCTGTTAATCTAATTTTGTGTTTTCACGTGGAAATGTGATTGATTGGAACCAATTTTGTTTTTCTGTGAGTGAAGAGTAAGAGCATGAGTCAATCCGAAAGCATGTATACATTTGTTTTAGAATGCACCATAGTGCTTTGTGCAGGAAATTGCCACAAAGCAATGTAAAGACACTGTGGCTTCTAAGGAGCTGAAAGGTGCTCTACTTCTTGATCCATCCCCTTTTGTTTTTTCCATGTTGTAGACAGATGGCACCATCTCTTAGACTGATGTAGGGTTTGGACCTTTTTTATAAAAGTTTGATGTTTATCTTACTCTGATTTTTTTTTTCTGGAAATCAAGTAGAATAAGGGATGGAACCCAAACTCTTTTATTCTGGCTCCTGTTTTATTCTAAGAAGCTGCTTGGAACAAGTCAGTAGGAATTGAAAGAAAAGCGTGACCGACTCAATTACAGAGGATAAATGTAAGCTTGTGAAAGCAAGGACCACACCGTGTTTCTGTCTCCCCCCAACACAGTGCTAAGTACCTGGCAGATGCTAGCTAAATGTGTGTTGAATGAATGTGCCTAGGAAGTCACAAAGATGCCAGTGTGCTAGTGGTAAGTGAGGGTTGACTCCATGGTGCTCCCTGGAGAGAAGACATGACTGACTTAAAAGTGGGGCCTTTTGCCTTTGCCTGGAGATAGGAGTGCTCTTTTACAGTAACTGGGTACGGAAAAATTCTGTTTTTACAGTATTCCATTAGGTTCTTTTCATTTGAAGTGATCTTGTAATCAAGTCATCTGTTAAATACTTTAAGGCTACAAAGTAAATTATATAAATCAGAGATTTTAGTGAAATGTCAGAAATCAAACTAAAAGAAAATTCAAGCACTTTATTTTATGTCTTGGGTATATGTCATTATTTTAAATTCCACACTCCTTTTTTTAACCATTTTGATAAGTGCCTTTGATGTTTTAAGATGTATGATGGGAGATGAGCAAATGTAAATGCCATTGCCCTGTTCTCTGGCTTCTCACTTCCTCATAGCCATTTTTACCAGTATTGCAAAGTGTAGTGCTTTGTGTTAATATCACTTATGTATTTTTAGCCCCTCCATAGTGAATAGTAAAATAAACTATTTCATAGAAAACAAAAATTAAGCTCTTTGGCTTATTGAATGTGTGTTACCTATTTCCTTAACTTCAAAGCATACCTTATTTAACAATAGCATTTGGATAATCACCCCTGATTTAATCTGTCCCAGTTTCCCAATAAAGTAAGTGGAGGAAAAATAAGAAAAAGAAAAGATATCCTACCACCAAAAACTATGCCTGATATGCAACGTATTGATGAAATCAGGGAGGAATTTCTCAGTGTAAAATCAGAGACTTAATTGCAGAAAAAGCCACTGGTAGTATACTCATGCCTTACCCCAGCAATGTCTACTTGAAAGTGAGGAAGGCAGACAAATTTCTTGTAAACTTACATGTCCCCATTAAAAAACCTGGCATCTGTCCCTCAGCTGCATGGGGTGGCTTTTAGAGGCAAGCAGAGGAGTGTTCATTCTCTCCAGCCTTCCTCCACCCACACACTGAACTTTGTCTCCTTAATACTACAAAAAGGTGTGGGAGGGGGATGACATTGGGGGCACACTGTACCCTGAGATAGTCTCTACAAATGAAGTGCTGAAGTCAGGAATGGAGATGGGACATGCCCTGGTAAGTGCATTCTGAGAATGATAGCATTCAACATAATCCAACCATGCAACAGGTGAGAGAACGAGGCAGGAAGGTCAGATCCTACCTAAATCCAACAGAGCAATACTTAGTGAATGCCCGTTAAATGCTAAAAACTGCTGTGGAGCAGTGAATATCACCCTGCTCTTCAACTGTAGATACAAGAAGAGATTTTGACCAGTAGCCAGGTATACAACGAGCAGGGCCAGTGGCAGTGTACTTACCCTATTAATAGGGCCAGATCTCATCTGGGGAGGTCTAAAAAGATGCATATGGGGCCTATGTGTAACACTGTAAAAACAAAGGAAAGATAACATCCTTCTGGATCATTCCCAGCAATATACAAACTTGCTGCTCTTTATTCTTTCTTAAAAAACTCCAACCGTATGTTTTCCCTACTTCGCCTGCCAGCTTCCACCCCATATCTTTGTTCCTCTTTATGGCAATAGTCCTTGAAACTATACTTGCTGTCTCCAGTTTTTTGTTTTTGTTTTTGTTCATTCTCTTAAACACTTCAGTTGAGTTTTGCCTCCACGCCCCAGCTGCATGAACAATTTTCTTGAATGCCTTCCAAGTCTGTGATCAGATCTTACCTTCCCAGTGAAGTCTCCCCTGAGTATACTCCAGTCCTTTTACCTTCTCTGTTTTCCCAAACTTACTCTTGGGAAGGTCACCAATGACCTCTGCATTGCTAAAACCAGTGGTCCATTCTTAGCCCTTATCTTTGCACAGCAGCAGTATTTGATGCAGTTGATTACTCTCTTCTCCTTAATACATGCTTCCAGGGGTTGGTTTCTTCTTACCTTAATGGTGGTTCCTCCTCGTCTCCCCAGCTCTTAACATTGGAGCCCTCCAGGATTCAGCTTGTAGTCCACGCTCTATACACTTTCCCTTAGTAATCTTACCTAATCTTATAATTTGAGATGACATCTATGTGCTGACAAACCTCGTTTGTCTCCTACTTCTCTTGAATTTAAACTCATATTCAATATTCTTTTTGACATCTTCATTATTATTCATTTCAAATTTAGCATGTCCAAAACAAAATTCCCATCTGCTTCCCCAGACCTATTTCACATGTATTTTGTCCTATCTCAGTTGATGGTAACTGAATCCTTCCAGTTGCTTAAGCCAAAAACCTTGGAGTCATACTGGCTCATTAATTTCTCTCACAATCCACGTCTAATTCATCAGAAAATCCTCTGGTTCTACCTTTAAAATATATCTCGAGGTCAGGTGCGGTGGCTTACGCCTGTAATCCCAGCACTTTGGGAGGCCAAGGCAAGAGGATCACTTGAGAGCAGTCTAGGCAACATAGCTGTAGAGATTCCATCTCTACAAAAAAATTTAAAAATTAGCTGAGCGTGGTGGTATGCACCTGTGGTTCCAGCTACATGTGGCGGGGGTGGAGGATTGCTTGAGCTCGGGAATTTGAGGTCACAGTGAGCTATGATGATGCTATTGCACTCTAGCCTGGGCAACAGAGCTAGACCCTGTCATTGCATTCATACATACATACATATATACATAAATATATCTAGAATTTGACCAGTTCTCATTACCTCCACTGTGACCACCCACTCCTTTGCTGTCATCTCTCACCTGGAATACTGCAGTAGCTTTCTAACTGGTCTCAGGCTTCTACCACTCCCTCTCTCCCCATAGTCTTTTATCAACAGAATGGTGAAAATAATTCTTTCAAAATGCAATCAGATCGGGCCATTTCTTTGCTCAAAACTCTCCATCTTCCTTAGAGTAAAAGCCAAATTCCTTTCAGTGGCCTACAAGGTCTCATGATGTATCTCTAAGTTACCTGCTGACCTCTTTGCCTGTCTTTCCCCTCCTCGCTATGCTACAGCCACAGTGTCCTCTTCACTGTTGCTGATAAACCAGGTATGCTCCGGCCTTAAGTAACGCCTTGCACCTGCTGTGTCCCCTGCCAAAAAGCCCTTCCTCAGACAGCTGCATGAACAATTTTCTTGAATGCCTTCCAAGTCTGTGATCAGATCTCACCTTCCCAATGAAGTCTCCCCTGAGTATACTCCAGTCCTTTTACCTTCTCTGTTTTTCCAGAACATTTAACAGTTCTAACATTCTGTAGTATCTAATTGTTTTTTGTTTATTGTCTTTCTCCCCGCATTCCAAATGTAAGCTTCATAAGCAGGATTTTTCTCTCTTTTGTTCTCTGATATATCCCAAACCACTCACTATAACTGTTATAGTGAGTGCTCAAATAATTGTTGAATGAATGAGTCAATTATCCTGAAGATGCAAAGAAAATCATAATTTTGAAAATGATGTACTATAAGAATTAAAATTGACTTTTAGAGTATCTCAGTATCTGCAATAGGCTGAAAGACATGGCCTTCATAATTCAGAAAGTCATAAAGAGAGAAAAAGTGAGATAAAAGTACATTTAAATGTGTTATGAAGACAATTAAGTCAGCTAAAAGGAGAACAAGTTAAAATAATTTGCCAGGAAACAAACTGCAAGACAAACATTAAGCCCTTCACTGAAACAGTAAGGAGTACAATTGACTGAAGAAAATCAACAATGTGGAAGAGAGGCTCAAGAAGCTGCCACAGAGCACAGAGGAAAAGGATTAAAAATGTAAGTGGTGAGGGTGATGACAGATCTAGGACACACAAAACAAAACAAAAGATTACTAAGAATTGCATAGTGTTCCCATGGAAGAAATCAAAAAGAGTGGAATGGAAGCAATCATCAAAAAATTTTATTCTTTGGTTAAAACTTAAACTTTAAGACAGTCCTATAGCAAAAAAAGGGTTTTCTCAAATATAAGAAAAGATACATTGTGGGCTGGGCATGGTGGCTGACGCCTGTAATCCTAGCATTCTGGGAGGCCAGGCGGGAGGATAGCTTGAGGTCAGGTGTTCAAGACCAGCCTGAGCAAGAGTGAGACTCCCTCTCTACTAAAAATAGAAAAAATTAGCTAAGTGTGGTGGTGTGTGTCTCTAGTCCCAGCTACTGGGGAGGCTGAGGCAGGAGGATCACTTGAGCCCAGGAGTTTGAGGTTGCAGTGAGCTAGGCTGATGCCACAGCACTCTAGCCCAGGCGACAGAGCGAGACTCACTCAAAAGAAAAAAAAAAAAACAACATTGTAGCAGAGTATATCAGAGTATATCAGTCATAAGATTGAAGAGGGAAATCCTATAAGCATCGATGCCAGAAAAATTTGTTACCTACAAGGAAGCAAAAATGAGGCTTGCCTCAGTGTTCTCTACCACTAAATTATAGTACACTAAAACAGCATCTGAGTTTTGAGAGGATGCAACTGTGACTCAAGAATTTTATACCCTACCAGTTTTCACTTACATATAAAAACCACAAACACAATATTCTTAAAAATATGAAGGTTCAGAAAGTGCAGCATCTCCTTTTCTTGAAAAAATTACTGGAAAACTTACATAGTACAGGCAGCTAAGAGAGAAATAAAATCGAGAGTTCAAAAAAAAAAATCGGATCAGTTCATTCTTCCACTTAAAACCCTTTGATGGATTCTTGTTGTACTTAACAATAAAAACTAAAATTCTTACTTTCCTTGGTCCCATCAGTTGCTGCCAGGATGGCATACTGTTAGGTCCTAGCACACTCAAAATAATTCAAGAGAGTTTAATGAAGGTGCGGGTAGGAAACAAGGGACAGTAATGCACCTATGCTTGAAGGGATGAGGGAAGGGAAAGGTCACCAAAACCTGGAAGGACAATGTCAGGTGGAGAGGGCTATCTTGACTTTTGGTCAAGGGATGCAGCCCACCTAAGGTGATCTTACAGGGAGGAAGTCAGGGGAATAAATATACTGCCCTGGTTGTTTTTTTCCATGTGATCTGGTGCTAAGACTTCCCTTTTTTTGATCACAGCTAGAAACCAGAAGGCAAGGAATCCATGCTGAGTGTACGTTTAGTAAGGTCGAGTACAGTGGGAGAATTATCTCATAAAGCTTGGTGGTTCTACTTCTGCTAATATCAGTATGATTTTTTTTTCTTTTTAATACCAGGCCTTTCTCTGGCCCACCAATTCCTACCTGCATAAGTTTGTCATTTCTCAACCTTATGTTTCCATTCTAAATTAATAGTCTTTGGTTGGTAACACCATATTTGATTCAACTTTGTATCCTAGCCCAAACCTGACATGGAGCAGATGCTTTACATTTGTTGCAATGATTAATTATCTTATACAGTCCTCACAAAAACAAATATCATGAGGCGGTACTTCTACTTATTATTCAGTCATGTATTCAATTACTTATTCTGTCACAAATATTTATTGAGCATCCACTGTATGCCAGGCGCTCCCTTCTCCTCTTGCAGGCCTCTTTCCCATTTCTGCTTCACCTTTTTCCTTAGATCAAAGCTGAGGAGTGGTGATTATTATCATCAACATCAACATGCAGAGAAATTACTACCATATTTCCACCCCACTCCTCTTAAATCTCTTCCCATTTTTACCAGCCGTATACCCCTTATGTTTGCAAATTTGTCCTCTTGTGTGACCTGCAAGCTCAATAAAACATATTTCCTTACAGAACTCAGTTATTAGCTAAAAGCATTAAAAGCACTAGCCTGAGGCAAAGTGATATTCAAAATATTTTAAAATGGTACTGTATAGCAAGGAGGTAGGAAGACTGGACCCAGGGCTCAGGGCAGCAACTATTTACCAAAGAGAAGGAAGCAGTTCACTAACTTAAAACCAGTATAGCTGTATTCACATACACCCACTGGCTGATATCAGCCTGCCCCTAGGGCAAGCTTCTGTTGCCATCCCTGAGGGTCCCTCTTGCTCTGTTTGATAGTGCAAAACCAATGATACATCACTTCTAGTAAAACTCTCTGAATGGTTGTGCCTCTTAGTGCAGCAGCTGGATCCCGAGTGGAATGCCTTCCACATAACCTCTTCAAGTCCAGCTCCCTTTAGCAGGATAAGCAAGCAGCAGGGTGTTCCTGATAGACCTAAGGAATCAAAGGGGCAGGGAGCGGTGGGGGGAACTAGAGGCAAAGAGACAAGAAAGACAAAAGAAGGATGAGGAGAAAATATGCCATCTGCCATTTCTCAGGAGCTGTGTGGTTTGCTGTATTCAGTTTTAAGCGTACAAGTTCATGAAGAGCAGCTGTGGGTGGCAGAAAGAGCCTGTGGGAAGAAAGACCTGTGCTCACATGTCACAATGACTTGAATTATCCTGGACAGCCGCTTGTCTATTCTCAGTCTCTCATCCTCCCTTTACAGTGTAGGACAACATTTACCTCACAAGACCCTTGCTGGTATTCACTGCAGGAAATTTAATAAAAGTGCATGCAATTAGCATTTACTGAGTGCCTCACATGCATGAAATTATTTATTGAATCTATATGCAAAATGGGTGTGGATTTCAGTAAACCTAAATGTAATATCAGGAAGTTTAGAGCTTTATTGAATCAGTGAATAATCTAACATCCACTTTCTTTAAATCTATCCTGGAAATGAATCCTACCTGTCTGATGGGTGTGTATTTTTCACAAAGCCAAGTCCATATTCATTGGTACCAGAAAATGCCCTTTGTGTAAGGAAGT
Source organism: Daubentonia madagascariensis (assembly GCA_023783475.1). Classification (NCBI taxonomy): domain Eukaryota; kingdom Metazoa; phylum Chordata; class Mammalia; order Primates; family Daubentoniidae; genus Daubentonia; species Daubentonia madagascariensis. The sequence goes on from JAKFHU010000978.1 coordinate 31,812,982, forward strand.
TAAGCCTTAGAGATAACTGTAACAAGAAAAACCAATATTTTTATTGAAAAGCCCATCAAATTCTTTCACCTCCACCTGACTACTCCACCCTCCCCTGCCTTCTCCTAGCTCACAAGCTCTGACCTAGTGCCAGGTGAGAATCGGACTCGGCTGATTCTACACATTTCCAAGCGTGGGGAGTATGATATACACCCTGTCCTCATCACCTCCTCACTCTCCATTTCCTTCCTCCCCCTCCTTTCCCTCCCTCCTCCCCTCCCTTCCCCCTTCCCATCCCCTTCGGAGCCATCCTTGTCATCACTAATATTTTCAAGTACTGAAGCAGTGCCAGGCAGTCTAGGTGCTTTATATGCATTACCGCAACATCAGTCACTTTGTCGCAGACACACCGTTGTTGAGGATGTTAATTAAACAAACATGCTTACTTTATTTCTACTGTAATTAGAGGGTTAATCTTAAGTAGCTTATCTTAACACTATGAAGATAAACCAGTGGTTCACAACTGGGGATGATTTTGCCCTTCAGAGGACGTTTGTCGATGTCTAGAGACATTTTCGGTTCTCATAGCTGCTATTGGTATCTAGTTGGGGGAGGCCCTAAACATCCTATGATGCACAGAACAGCCCCCACTTCGAAGAATTATCTGGTCCCAAATGTTCAGAGTGCTACGGTTGATAAGCCCACAATAAACTAATCTTTTATAGGGACTGGAAATGATACACTGCTAAGAAAAATTTGGATTACCATTGACTCTTTTACATCAAATAATACAATTTTTTAAACATCATTAATTTTCACACCTTCCTGTAATCCTCAGAACTTTGTTTCAAAGCATTTAAAACAATTACAAGTCAAAGTATTTCTTATCTCTGTAAAGTGAAGAGCGACAAAATAGATCTTTTAGCATTATAAAAAATATAATTTTCTTAATAAAAATGTTATTAGTTCAGTGAACAATGGCTTCTTTTATAAGGAAGTTGGGAAAATATCACTGCTTTGCCACTTTTTCCCTCTAACCTTCAATCTTACTGGCAAGCACTAAACTAAACCTGTTACTTTCATTTCTCATCTTGCTCTCCTTGAGTTGAGGGGCTTCTTTGGCATTATAGAGATGGATTTAAAAAAAATGTTTAAATCTTCTATTTCAGACAAAGATCAGCCAACAACAACAAAAGTCAACCATTTTCTTAGTTTTCTTTTATTTCTGGTACTTAACCTCATAGTCTTCTATCTGATTTATTCAATGGAGCATTTTCCATATTCTACAGTTTTCCTTCAAGTAGTGTCAGTTGTTTCCTGCCATTCCTAAAAAGCTTATGTTTTCCCTAAAAGTTTACATTATCCTCCTTTCCCAAAAAGCTTTTATTGTCTTCTAAGACCAATCTCTGTAAACATAGCCCGATTCCCACTTCTTGATGGCTTTCACACTTGAGCTTTCTTCAGGTCTACTGCCAGCTCCCAGCTCAGCCAAGTTGGCTTAGTATTATAAATGCCTAAAGTTGCCTGGAGAAATACTAGTGCCAGGAACAAAATCCAGGCATTTTGAACCTCATCGTTTGTTTTTAAAGTCCATATTCCTTTTATTTAAGAACTCCTCTTCCTCTCCCTTCTCCCCTATTTCCGAACTAAATCAGCTTTCAAGACAGGGCTCGTTCTAGAGCCACAAAGTCTTGTTTATCCTAGAAACTTGGCCAGCAGGTTTTGAATTCTGAACGGTATGCCCTACTTAAGGGGGGAGGTTAGGAGGAGAGAAAATAGCTTTCCCAGAAGAATGCAACTAAAATTCTAACCAATCAACTTTTAAAATTTGGAATGAGTTCTTCCTTCCTTATTTTATTACAAGAAAGACTGATTGAAAACCATTCTTGCTTGATAACTTTCAAAATCAGTCCAGGCCTGTTTTTGTAAACAGGTTGTCTCTTGCTAAAGGCCCTCATCCTCTATCTAGTCCTTAGTATCTCCTGCCTTTATCCATTCACCAGTAGTTCATATTATTTTTGAAAGGCAATTTTGATGAGATACTTGAGGTACTATATTAATTAGAAGCACAAGTCAGCTCTAAAGAGACTGATGATTTCCTTCTTGGCCTTCTGCTTGTGATTGTAGTTGATATTACCAACTAAATATTGAATCCTTGCATTTGGCAGTGGTCCCCAATTGTAAACTTACTCCAGATGTGACTGAAATAATCAGAGTAGGATTTAACAATGAGAAGTTTAAATATGAACATGACTTTCTCACTTTCCCCATAACCATTTTGCTTAAGATAAATAAATATTTTTAGTAAGACTTAAAGAAATATTAATATAATCACCCAGGTACAAACTAGGTTCTCTTCTTCCATTACACTCAAGCATTAAATATCACCATTTAATTCTTGTTTCTCCCATTCTTCCACAAAGATATATAAAAACTTCTTCCACTTAGACTTTGAGTACCAAATGCCTAACCAGATCTTCTGTCTGTTCTAACCACATCTGCCTTCACAGCAACTATATTCTGCATTTAATCCACTTGCTATTAATTCTAATTCTCTAATAAAAGACCCTTTCATGGGTTTTTTTAATCCCGATATTCCTAAAGTCCAGATCCCTTAAGATTTTACTCTGTATAATCTTCTTTTTCAGCTCAGAAAATGGAGAAAACTAAAGAGCTTCTTGCCCTGTGATAATCTCCTTTCTATCAAGAAAAAACTGCTAAAGAGCCACATCTTAAAAGAGCAAGTCAACTCTCCTCCTGGTGCCTTCTTTTCTTCATATTTTCTATCTCTTTATTTCTCTGTGGTGCAATCTTGGCAATATATTTTGATTTCTCTTTCTCAAAAATCTTTCAAATCTGCCTGTTCTTTTTTTTTTAATAGTGTCTTGTTATTTTCTTAGGATTTTAAGTATTTCTTTCAAATCGAGTTTTATGTTCCCTTTGGTATTATTGTTGCAACAATAATAGGAAGTTCCTGGACTCTAATCCCCCTGTTGCAGTGCCTGCTTGTTCTTGCTGATGGTAAATGGTTTCCGGGGCCACCACAACACACAACTCCGGGGACTCTGTTCTCATCATTATCTGTGTGCCCCTGCTGTGTGCAACACACAAACTAAGCACACATCTGTAGTGGGTCAAATGGGTTCTGCCTTGTTTTATAAATTTTTATTGGTACTACAACTTATTTTTAGTAGGGATATTTTTTCCTATAGGAATCCCATAGAAGTCGCTCTCCAGTTTTACATCAATTCTGCCAAGCATTCAAATAGTATTATTGGTAATCACTTGGCGGGGGGGGCTGTTTCTGGACCACTCAGGTATTATCAACTTAACTCTCAACTCTGTGCAAGGTGCAGGACAGTTTCAGTTTCTCAGGAGACTTCTCAGGAGACAAACTAAAGCTTCCTCGTCATTTCCTTGAGTTGGTGAGTGATTTTTGTTTCCTCTTGCCATTCTTTCACTGAAAATGTACCCTTTCAGGAATTCAGGCATTACTATTTTACATTGAGTCTCAGTTACAATAGGCTACCTTAAGTGAACCCAAGACTTCTCTCCTATGCTCACGTGATTGCTAACCTCAAGTCCCTAGGTCAGTAGACACTTTGTACCCTAATCCCATCCCCTCCCCCAATACAGACAGCTATAATGTTGATTCATATACTCAGCACTCTGCTTTCAGGTCCCTCCTTATCTTTTACACCATGAGATTTTCTTATTTTTCTTGTAAATCAAGCTTTGCATTGAAAGTTGCTTTTGTCTTATTTTATCTAGCATATCTAGTACCTACATGTCATCTTTCCAGAACCAAAAATTTTATATTGTTAAAATTTGGGGAAAAAATATTTTATAACATGTACAAAAATTAACACAAAATGGGCCATAGGCCTAAATGTAAAACCTAAAATTACAACATTTCTAGAAGATGACAAAGGAGAAAATCTCTGGGATGTTGAGTTAGGCAAGGATTTCTTAGGTAAGACACAAAAAGCATGAACAAAAATTTTAAAAGAAGATAAATTGGACTTTATCAAAATTAAAATTTTCTGATTCTCAAAAGACATTCTTAAGAAAAAGAAAAGACAAGCTGCGGAATGAGAGAATATATTTACAAACCACATGTTCGCTAAAGGACTTAGATCCAGAATATATAAAGAACTCTCATGACTAATAAGAAAACAAGCAACCCAATTTAAAAAATGGGCAAAAGATGTGTACAGATGCTTTGCCAAAGAAAAGATACATATGATAAATAACATCATTAGTCTTTAGGTTAATGATTATATGGATGGCATATACAGGGAGAATGCCATGTGAACATGAAGATGGCCATTTACAAACCAAAGAGAGTGACGTGGACAGATCTTTTCCTCACAGTCCTCCGAAGGAACAAACCTTGCCATCACCTTGATTTTGGACTTCTAGCCTTCAGAACTGTTAGATAATACATTTCTGTTGTTTAAGCCACCTAGTGTGTAGTACTTAGTTATAGCAGCACTAGCAAACTAATACATTATTATTAATCCAAAACTGGAAACAACCCAAATGTCCACCAGTTGATGAAAGGAGAAACATATTATGGTACATCCATGCTATGGAATAATACTCACTAATAAAAACGAATGAACATTAACCTCTAGAGATTTTTCTTAAAAAAAAAAAAAAAGGAATGAACTACTTATAAATGTAGCAACATGGATGACCCTCAAAAGGATTTATGCTAATTGATAAAGACCAGAAACAAAAGGTTGCATGCTATATATTTTCATTTATATGACATTCCAGAAAAGGCATAACTGTAAAGACAAAAGTCAAATCAGTGGTTTCCAAGGGCCAGTGACTAGAGGGAAAGAATTGACCACAAAATGGCACAAGGGAACTTTTTGGGGTGTAGGAAATATCTCATATTTTGATTTTTGGTTGTGGTAATGGATACATGCTTGTATATATTGGTCAAAACTCATATACCTAAAAAGGGTGAATTTTACAGCATGTAAATAATCCTTCAATAAACATGACATTTAAACATTAAATATTACAAAAAATACAAAGACAGAAACCAAAATATCATATATTCTCAGCACCTAAATATAATCACTATGAACATTTTACTATATTTATTTCTAGCTTTTATATGTAAAATATATACTTAAAAACTTGGGGTGATATATAGAGAGTTTTATAATTTACTTATTTCATTTAACAAGGTATTGTAAATATCAATATTCATCTGAAACTTTACTTCTGACTATTCCATTTCATAGTATATGGATATGCTACAGTTTCTTTAATCAATCTCCTGTTGTTGAAAACTAAAGTTCTTCTCTGCAGTGGTTTGTCGTGATAAACAATGTTCCCATCAATATCTTCAAAGCTGAGTTGTTATTCATAGTTATAAAAATGGAATAACGATTTTATTAAACAATAACGATAGCATATGATATAGTAATATAAAATTACTGGTTTAAAAAGTGATCCATTTGGAATATATCTCCATTGCTATATATTTTTGAGCATTGTCCTCTTCCTGACATATACTTTCCTATGGCAGGATTTAGAAAGGCTGAGTGGTACAGGGGAAATAATATGGGTGCTGGAATCATGGGACCTGGGTCTGTGCCCCAGATCTGCCCCTTTGTGACTGAGTAATTAGAGGAAGCATACTAGCTTTCTCCTGTGCGCATTTATGAGCTTCTCTCTTGCTTACCTCCACTACACAGGCTGTGAAAGCCACATAATTGCTTTCTCACTCCCTGGTGCGGTTGGGATGGCAAAATGACAGAGTTCTGGCCAATGAAGGTTTGTTGGAAACTTTTGCCTTCTAATAAAGGCAAAGATGCCCGGGGCAGTGCCTGCCCTTTCCGTTCCTCCTCCCTCTAGTCTTGTACACAGGCGTGATAACTGCAACCGTCAGGTAACACTCAGGAGCGGGCAAGGCCAACATGGTAAGGGTGGTGACGTGGAAGATCTAAGAGGCCTGGATCCTTGATGACGCTGCTGGGCCACCACACCAGTCCTGGAATGCCAGCCACCTCTCTTGTCAACTGGGAAAAACAACCTCCATAAGTTTAAGCCAGGTTTTCTGTCACTTGTAGATAAAAGCATTTCTAACTAGTATTGCAGTTGTTGTGAAGGGCAAATGAGGTACATACAGAATAGTGCTTTATAGGCCGGGCGCGGTGGCTCACGCCTGTAATCCTACCTCTCTGGGAGGCCGAGGCGGGTGGATTGCTTGAGCTCAGGGGTTCGAGACCTGCCTGAGCAAGAGTCAGTCCCTGTCTCTAGGCTAAAACATCAGCTGGGCATGGTGGCATGTGCCTGTAGTCCCAGCTACTCGGGAGGCTGAGGCAGGAGGATCCCTTGAGCCCAGGAGTTGGAGGTTGTGGTGAGCTGCAATGACGCCACTGCACTCTACCCAGGGTGACAGAGCAAGGACTCTGTCTCCACAAAACAAACAAACAAACAAAAAAAACCAAGGCAAAAAAAGAATAGTGCTTTATAAAATGGGGACCAGCATATACATCGCTGGTCAGTTAAATGCAAAATCAATAACAGGCTATCTTTCAACTTCTTCTCTCCAAGTTTCTCATTCATCAAGAGTTTATATTACATTTCCTATACTCTTTCAACAGTTTTTTCAGTTGTACACTACTGAGTAGTTATTTTTAAAAATGTATATGATTAAACCAAAATATTCTGTGGATTATAATTTATTTAAAAAAATACAAAAATTCAGTTGCCTTATTCAGGGAAATGAGTGTTGTAAACAGAGTACCATGCCTGTATCATTAAGAATGTGACTAAGAGTTCCACTGTCAAGAGTGAAGGTGTAATTGCCAGACCCACAAGCGTAGAGTCGAGTCTCTTGAGAAGAGCTGTTGGACTCATGAGTTACTGCTCCCAAGTGCATAACTTTCCTGAGCTAGGAATTCTCATTCCAGTTCACTAAATGAGAAATGTTGGAAACAAAGGCCAATAATGGTTTGAGGACACAGATCCCTACATTTATTATAATTCATGTTAAACATGAGTGTTTAAAGAGAAAAGATAAAAACTTTGAGCAAGTCCGTAGCCACAGTCTTGGTTTTCTAACTTTTAAAACGAGATATGTACAGACCTACCCTGAAGGATACTATAAGCATCATAATTAATGTCAATAAAGCACTTGGTACTGTATTTACTAGGTGCTCATCAGACAGGAGCTTGGCTTCTATTCTAGGAAAGGAGTCTACCTCTTCATTCCTAGGCACAGCAGTGCAGACCCCCTGTTTTTAAATCACCACTCATTGTGCGATCTTGGACAAAGCCTCACTTTCCTCATCTGTAAAATATTATGATAATAATCGTACCTACTTTATAAGAGTGTTATGAAGGATTAGTGAGGTAATCCTGGTGAAGTGCTTAGCATGGCTCCTGGCACATGGCTGTGCTTAATAAATGTCAGCTATTATTAGTGTCATAGCTTGTACCTCTTCTGCTCTGTTGGCTCTTTCCCTTCAGCATATAAACACATTAAGTTTTTTCCATCTTAAAAAAAAAGTAATAGCCCTTAGATATTACCTTTTATTTCTTTTTCCCCTTCCATTTATTTTCTCTGGTCATATCTTCCACTTTGGTTTGGCTATATACACATAGCCCAGGTCAATGCCTAAGGAGTCAATAATGCCCACCTGACCACAGCCCAGGGGCAAGTACCAGGGCCAAGGCAAGCACATGGTATAGCAGAAGAGCCAGAGTGTCGTCTGTTCAAATCTTGGCTCCACAGCCTTCTAAATGTCTGACCTTGAGCAAATTTCTTGTCATCTCTGAACCACAGCTTCCTTGCCAATAAGCTGGGGATGAAAACATCTGCCTTGCAGGATTGCAGTGAAGTTCAGCAGATAATGCATATAAGCATACAGCACAATGCAATGCATGGTAAGAGATAATTATCACCCAAAATGTAAAGTGCATTGTAACTTGCAATCTAGTTGAGGTGATAAGACTGATCCATAGAAAATGATTCAAGATCATTTTGAGATGTGTTTGCCACCATCTTTAAGAACAGAGGAGGAGTATGTGTTGAAGCCTTTGAACAGGGGTCTGATGAAAAAAGACTGAGCTGAATTCTACAGAGTGAATAGGGACTAGATAGAGGAAAGTGAGAAGCCAGCACAAAGAAAATGGGCTTGTGTGGAGTCAAGGATGTGGCAGGGCATCTTATTATCCTTTCTAAGCTTCTAATTACTTGGTGGGAGTGGAGGCAATGGTGATAGACGCCTTGCATTGCAATAGTGATTTGCATTCATTCTCTCATTTGGGCCTGATAACAACACTATGCAGTAGACAATGAGGTAATTGTGACCCTTTTCACAGATAGAAAAAATGAGATTCAGAGAGGTTAAGTACATTAAGGTTCTCTAGCTTACCAAAGTGGTAGAGCACTGACTCACAGCTAGATCTTCTGACTTAAAGCCCAGGCGCCTTTCAATGAACCAGAGTTAGGGCTCCATTCCTCTAAACAATAGGGATCCACTGTGGGTTTTTTGAGCAGGCAACTGAGAGGAGGAAAGTAGAGCATAGGGAAGATTGCCTGGCAGCAGTATGTGGGATGAGTGGAAAGAGATAGAGACCAGAACTGAGGAAAGCCCCTTGAGAGGCTGGTAGAGAAATGCATTTGAGGTGGAAAACAATAGGGGATATTTTGAGGGCAGAAACATCAAACCTTGGCCACCAATAAACTGGAAAACCTAGAAGAAATGGATAAATTCCTAGAAACGTACAACCTACCAAGATTGAATAAGGAAGAAATCCAAAACCTGAATAGACCAATAACAAGTAACGAGATAGAAGCAGTAATAAAAAGCCCAGGACCCAATGGCTTCACTGCTGAATTCCACCAAACATTCACAGAAGCACTAATACCAATCCTACTCAAACTATTCCAAAAAAATCAAGGAGGAGGGAATACTCCCAAACTTATTCTGTGAGGCCAGTATCACCCAGATACCAAAACCAGATAAAGACACAACAGAAAAAGAAAACTCTCCACAAAATACTAGCAAACTGAATTTGATGACACATTAAAAAGATTATTCATCATGATCGAGTGGGATTCATCCCAGGGATGCAATGATGGTTCAACATATGCAAATCAATCAATGTGATACATCATATCAACAGAACCATATGATCATTTCAATTGATGCTGAAAAAGCATTCAATAAAATTCAACACCATTTCATGATAAAAACTCTCAAAAAACTAGGTATAGAAGGAACATACCTCAACATTATAAAAGCCGTATATGACAAACCTGCAGCTAGTCTCATACTGAATGGGGAAAAACTGAAAGCCTTTCCTCTAAGATCTGGAACAAGACAAGGATGCCCACTTTCACCACTGTTATTCAACATAGTACTGGAAGTTCTAGCTAGAGCAGTCAGACAAGAGAAAGAAAGCACATCCAAATTGGAAAGAAAAAAGTCAAATTATCCTTATTAAACAATATGATCTTATATTTAGAGAAACCTAAAAATTCCACAAAAAAAACTATTAGAACTGATAAATAAATTCAGTAAAGTTACAGGATACAAAATCAACACATAAAAACTAGTAGCATTTCTATATGCCAATGGCAAACAATCTGAAAAAGAAAACAAGAAAGTAATCCCATTTATAATAGCTACAAATAAAATAAAGTACCTATGAATAAACTTAACCAAAGAAGTAAAAGGTCTCTACAATGAAAACTATAAAACACTGATAAAAGAAATTGAAGAGGACACATAAAATGGAAAGATTTCATGCTCATGGATTGGAAAAATCAATACTGTTAAAACGTCCATACTACCCAAAGCAATCTGCAGATTCAAGGCAATCCCCATCAAAATACCAATGACATTCTTCACAGAAATAGAAAAAAAGACCCTAAAATTTATATGGAACCACAAAAGACCCAGAATAGCCACAACCATCCTGAGCAAAAAGAACAAAACTGGAGGAATCACATTATCTGATTTCAAATTTTACTACAGAGCTATAGTAACAAAAACAGCACAGTATTGGCATAAAAACAGACACATAAACCAATGGAACAGAATAGAGACCCAGAAATAAATTCATACATCCATAGTGAACTTATCTTTGACAAATGTGCCAAGAACGTAACATTGGAGAAAGGACATTCTCTTCAATAAATGGTTCTGGGAAAACTGGATATTCATGTGCAGAAGAATGAAACTAGACCCTTATCTCTCACTCTATACAAAAATCAAATCACAATGGATTAAAGACTTAAATCTAAGACCTGAAACTATGAAACTACTAAAAGAAAACATTGGGGAAATGCTTCAGGACATCGTCTGGGCAAGGACTTCTTGAGTAATATCCCCAAAGCACAGGCAACCAAAGCAAAATTGGACAAATGGAATCACATCAAGCTACAAAGCTTCTGCACAGCCAAGGAAACAATCAACAAAGTGAAGAGGTCACTCACAGAATGGGAGAAAATATTTGCAAACTACCCATCTGAGAAGGGATTAATAAATAGAATATATTATATAAGGAGCTCCAACAACTCAATAGGAAAAAAATCAAATAATCCAATTTAAAAATGGACAAAAGATCTGAATAGACATTTCTCAAAAGAAGACAAACAAATGGCCAACAGATATATGAAAAAATGCTCATCATTAATCATCAGAGAAATGCAAATCAAAACTATAATAAAATATCATCTTACCCCAGTTAAAATGGCTTTTATCAAAAAGGCAGGCAATAACAAATGCTGTTAAGGATGTGGAGAAAGGGGAACCCTCATACACTGTTGGTGGGAATGTAAATTAGTACAGCCACTATGGAGAACAGTATGGAGGTTCCTCAAAAAACTACAAATAGAACTACCATTGACCCAGCAATTCCACTGCGAGATATATATCCAAAAGACAGGAAATCAGTGTATGGAAAAGATATCTGCATTCCCATGTTTATTGCAGCACTATTCACAATAACCAAGATTTGGAATCAAACTAAGTGTCCATCAATGGTTGAATGGATAAAGAAATTGTGGTACATATACACAATGGAATATTATTCAGCCATAAAAAAGAATGACATCCTGTCATTTGCAACAAAAAGGATGGAACTGGAGAACATTATGTTAAGTGAAATAAGCCAAGCACAGAAAGACAAATTGCACATGTTCCCACTCATATATGGGAGCTAAACATTAAAACGATTGATCTCATTGAGACAGAGAATAGAATGATGGTTACCAGAGGGTGGGAAGAGTAGAGGCAGGATAAAGTGGAGATGGTTAATGGGTGAAAAATATAGTTAGATAGTATGAACAATATTTGATAGCCTAACAAAGTGACTATAAACAACAATAAGTTAAGGTATACTTTAAAATAACTAAAAGAGTGGAATTGGAATGTTTCTAACACAAAGAAATGATAAATGCTTGAGGTGATGGACACCCCAATTACCTATATTTGATTATTACACGTTGTATGCCTGTATCAAAACATCACATGTACCCCATAAATATATACAACTATTAGGCCCATAATTAGAAATAAAACATTTTTTAAAAAATAAAATGAATTAATACACATTTTAAAATATTCTTTTTTAAAACTTGGCAGGTGATGTACATGAGGGCAAAGGAAAGAAAAATCAAAGACAGCAGATACTGGTTCTATGACCAGAAGGAAGAGAGTGCCTTTAAAGGATGCAGGTACTTGGGAGGAGGAGCAGGTTTGGAAAGGACTTGAATGGGCCATTAGGAATAACAGATGATCTGAGAAGAAGATATTGGCTTTGTTTTTGGCAGGACATTCAGGCAGTCGTGAATCTGGGATTGGAGGGCAAGTGAAGAATCCAAACCTGAAAATTAAATTTGGAAGTTGTAGTTGACAGCATGAGAATAGATGATATGTTGTCTACTGCTATGTAATAAATTACCCCAAAATTTAGCGGATTAAAACAACATTTGCTATCTCACAATGTCTGTGGGTCAGGAGTCCTGGAGTGGCGTGGCTGGGTGGTTATGGCTCAGGGTCTCTCATGAGGTTCCAATCGAGGTACCTGGACTGCAGGATCCACTTCCCCGCTCACTCACGTTGCTGCTGGCAGGCGGCCTTGGTTCCCTTACTAGGTAGGCCTCTCAAGGACTGCTCGCAACGTGGCTTCCCCACAAGTGAGTGATCCAGGAGAGGGAGAAAAGCCCAAGAGGCCCAAGAAGGAGGCCACAGTCGTTCATAACCTAATCTCAGAAGTGACATATCATCACTTCTGCCAATGCTCTCGGCCATACAGACCAACCTTGGTACGACGTGGGAAGAGACTCACAGAAGGGTGTGAATACCAGGGGGTGGGATCTTTGAGGGCCATCTTGGAGGCTGGCCACCACAGAGGAGCCCTCCAAGCAATTGCACGCATTGTGAGAAAGGCAGGGAACTGTAGAAAGGGCACTGGGGCACCAAGAGGTATAGATCAGAAGGAAGAAAAGAATTCCGCAAAGACAGAGGGGGAGCAATCTGAGAGGTGGCCGGAGACCCAGGAATGTCTGTGTTGCTGCAAGAAGAGTGAAGCAAGATTCCAGAAAGAGTGCAGAATCAACATTAAATGCTGCAATGCTAGAATAGCATATAAACTATAAATTTTTTTTAATTTTAAAAATCCAAAGTTATATTTAATTTGGGCCGCATTATGTTCTTGGGTTTTGCTTATCTAATTGTTTTTGTTTTTAGCAGATTTCCTTTTTAATTCAGTTTTACTGGTGCTAATAGCAAAATCATTCTGAATTCCTGAAGCACAGGCTGGCTAGATTCTGCAGTAGAGTAGCCTGGGAGATTGGGTATTTGTTAGGGAGCTAGCTGGACCGGAACTAGATCCACAGGTAATCTGCAATGCACATAATCTCCCAGGCAGACGCTCAGGGGTCACTGACATAAAGACATCTCCTGAGTTTCCATGTCTGATGTTATTCCACTTTTAGATAGGCTAAAAAGTCACAAAGAAGATAGCTCTTTCAGTTGAGACATTTTGCCCCATGAAAATTGGCTATAACCTACCAAAACTGTATTTTTAAAGGACAAACTGTTCTTACTTAAGGCCAAATTGTTGACTTTGAGCGAGTATGTGTGCTTGCCTCCTTGGCAGTCTCTCATCACTTAATTTTGCTGGTGGGAGATCACAGTTCCAGCTTCAAAAATAAATTATATTGTAATGCTTTCTTAATTAAAAACCCTTTGAGTCATGCTTACTGAAATCTGTTACATGGATTTAACTGACCTGCAGGGAAGAGATTTTCTGTTCTCTGAGGAATTAAAGAATTCAGAAAGGAAATGAATAGATGAAAATATTCCAGTAATGAGATCCCTCTCTTTAATAATACATGTCACACAGAGTATTATCTACTGGTAAGTTTACTTAACTTCAGTCAAATAAGAACTAACCAGTCACTTAGAGCGCTCTGGCCCTGGGAAAAAGTTGGGCTTACATCCCAGCTCTTATATTTACCAACACGTCTTTCTTTGAGACTCAAAAACTGAATTTCCTCTGCAGTAACATGGGGAAAATATGAACCATCTAGTAGGATAATGGGACGGATAGACACTGTATGTAAAGCACCTAGTGCAAAATCAGGCCACAATAAATGGTGGCTGTTTTATCAAGAAATGATTCTTAACCCTTCTATCACCCCAGCAATGCTTTTTAAAGTGAATTCAGGGGGACTTTTTTCCTTTGCTCCACTAGAGGTAAGGATGAGTAGGAATAAGCATTAGAGATCCTGCTGCAGAGCTCGAAGAGCCTCACGCTCATCTGTCATCTGATCTTCACACGAACTTTCTAGTGCATTTCTGATCTGGAGAAACTGAGGCATGATCAGTCTACCGGTGCCCCCAGCAACACAAGGAGTGAACAGACTGCAGAGATGTCTAACTCCCATCCTCTTTCTGCTTAATATACTGACTCTTGAAAGAGCAGAAATATATGGAAAAAGTAAGATTGGAAGAAATGAATAAAGGTGTAAGTTATTTAATAATCACTTAAAACAATTTCAGGCTGATCATTAATCATCCACTCAGTCTGAAAACAATAAAGAGGGAATATTACCTTTTGTCACTTTCTATGGAAAATGTTCTGCTTTTCTGTAAATTCTTCATAGACGTTACTCTGAAACTGAAGTTTATACTAATTATCTCCTAAGAAAAATCAGTATAAACTTAATATAGATGGGAGCTACAATTTTTAAGTTTTTTATAACACTTTAATGAGGTGGAAGAGAGGTGAGCAGTGTCCTGGGAGGGACTGGGGATGCCATGGGGGAGTGCAGACTTTGTTTTAACCCATCCATGGTTTAAATTCCCTTAATTTCCATAGTTTCCTCCTTTTAAGATAGGGTTAATGATACTTATCTCTCAGGGTGGTCAGATGTTTCAAAATTAAAATGAGTTGGTAAAATTGGTATGTAAAAATATGTTTAGGTACAAGGGACTATTTAAAGAGATAGACCAACATTTTATCTCTTTGTGAACTTTCCCCAAAGCCAAAAGTTTTTGCTTTCATGATTTTACACACCAAAATCCAGTACATGGCTCTGGTCTAGGCATATTTTCCAATGCCCTGCTCTTGTGGTATGCAGCTGTCTGAGACTGTTACAGCCCTCCCCTGACTACTGATTGTTTAATCACCAACAGATCAAGAACAGTCTTGATTCCATACCAAAGATAGCAAGTGGATTGTGCTTGATCAGTAATTTATAAACTGTTAATGTATGAGAAGCTATTGTAAACATCAAAATGTTTTATAGATCCCCACTTGAATAACTATTGAGCTTTTAATATGTATTGATTTAGGAAATATTCATTCACACTTAGACTCCTAGGCCAGGCTCTAACACCTGCCCAACCTGAATGATCGTTCATCTTTTTTTTTCCCATTGTCCCCCCAAATATAGTCTTTAAGTACATTTAAGATGTATGTTTTTCTTCTTTGATGCAAGCCATGAGAAGCATTTTTCCACAGAAAACTGTAAATGGAAAGTAGAATCCCAGAAAAAAAACCCATAAAAGTCTATTTTACCTGTGCTGTTGCTCTATGGCCACTATGTACACTTTTTTTCTTGTTTTCCTGTGTGTGGGTGAGAAGGGAAACCCAAGTCATCAGGATGTTGTCTCCATCTTCCCCTTTTACCTTCCCACCCACAACCTCTATCAACATCCTTGGAAATATTATCTTTCATGTGCTGAGGACAGTGCCAGGAACGGAGGGCCCAAGAATAGTTATTGAATGAATGTCCCACACTTTTCCCCTCCATGGTAAGAAACACATCTCCTAAACATGGTGAGGAAGAGATTACACTGGGGCACTGAACTGGAATTGCTGATTATCTCTTACCAACCCACATCTCCTTCTAAGGCAAATCTTTGCGCATAGGCCCTTCTATTCTAAACAGCCTCCATCCCCATCCACAAAACAATTTCAAGAATCAAGGTGGAGCTTCTGTCCCAGGGCAGAGCTTCAGTTGCCTCCTGGACAACCTCTGCCTGGTATGGTCACTTGAGAGAAGGAGCTCAGCCAATCAGATCTCTTTCAAGAAGGGGTTTGGGAGACACAGAGACTGAGCCAGGAAGCAGAGGAGATGAGCTGGAAGGCCATACACCGGGAGGCAGCTGCGGTGGCTTTAAGGGGCCAGACTAAAGCTGAAGTCAGCAGGTAAATATTGGGAAAGTGGAGAGAGGCATTGACATGGAAGCAGAGCTGCCCTGAGTGAGATTTTGCAGCTCCTGAGAGGCAGGGAGAACAGTGGACTTGACCTTTTTTTAAAGCCCAGTTCCAGTTTCAGTTTAGGAGGATATTTACTATATTACTCCCCAACACACACACACTTTTTCCTTTTTCCTTGAGGAAACTTGAATGAGAATCTGTATCTTGAAACTAAGACAGGGGAATTTCTGAGCTCTACCTAAGGAAGATTTGTACCTGCAGCCCTCACACAGACTCAGGCTGAGTCTTCAAAATCCCTCAGGGTTGGTCCGAGACTCCACCAGCACTATCACGGGTCACCCTGAAGCTGTTCCTGTTTCTACTCTGATCCTGCACAGTGTGGGACGCATAATTCCACTCCCTGGGGCAAGGCCAAAATAGATATCCCACAGATGTTTGGGCAAATCTAGTCCTCAAGTTGCTAGTCAATAGAGGGGTGGAAGAGGAATATCTGAAGAGCCTTTTTAATAAAGTTCATTCTTGAGAGCTTTCCTGCAACAGCATAAAATTTAGGAATTAGATGGAGTTAGGAGGCTGTATTCAGCTATATATATATGTGTGTGTATGTATGTATACATGTGTGTGTATGTGTATATGTATTTACTATATATATGTGTGTGTGTATATATATATATATATAGTAAAAGTTGTCAGTACCAAAACGGAGCCACTTATATCAAACCTTAACAAAATGGAGCCAGGAGGCCAAGAAGGAAGGGACCTCACACACATATGCCTGTAACAGGAACTGCCAGAAAGGACTTTCCCAAATGAATTTTCCAGTTAAGCCGCTTCTATGAAGATCCTTTTCCAGCAAAAGCCAATACCACCAATGAACAAATGCCACCCCCTGTGATAAGTCCCTGTAACCAATGGCCTCTGTTTCAGAACGGCTTGCATGGATGTCTCCTTTTTGCTTCAAAAGCTTCCTCTTGCCCTGACCCCGCTGGATGCACCTGTGCTCTACCACGGCATGCATATTTGGAATTGCAATCCCTTGCTATTCCCGAATAAATTCTTTGTTTTGGTGAGTCGGTCTCTCTGCAGCTCATTTTAGGTTGACACTATATTTTTATACATATACATAGCTATATTCACCAGCTATGTGGCCTTCAATAAATCAGTTAGTCAGTCTGATCCAGGTTATTCATTTGCAAAGGAGGAATTATGATCTTTGCCCAGTTTACCTCAGGGCCAAGTGAAAATTAAATGAGATACATAAGAGCTGTGAGAGTGTCCTGAAAACTCTTCAGCCCTTATTCAGATGCATGTCTTTGGCAGGCTGACAAAGCATCAGGAAGCAGGAATATCAGTGCTAGCAAAGGGTTCAGGCTGCGTCTGCCCTTGCTGTAGTGACTGACACCGCTCTTGACGGAAGCTGTTCTTCAGGAAACATAAGATCCCACACGGTAAGTCCATCCAGGAGGAGCTAAGAAACAGCAATGAGGTGGGCACTTGTCCAAGGGAAAATGCCAGGAGAGCAAATAATGATGAAAAACAAACTTTTCCCTTGTTTTTAATTTCAGGGAAAAAAGGATGAGAACCAAAGGTCAAGGAATAAGGAAAACAGCTCAGGAAAAGATGTTTCCAAATTGATAATTAAGTATTTGTTCCCTAGGAAGGGACTTCCATGTGAACTTGCAGGAAAAATGAGAAAAACATAAAAAGCACAATCTGATCAGATCCTAAAGTAGATCATCACTTTAAAAACCAGATGTCATCACTGTGTGGAGGCAAGTGCAGGAAGGTCAAGCTAGTAAAGGACATAAAAAGAACAACAAAACCCAAATTCCCCAAATGCAGGAAGCAAATGGGGACTGGGAAAGCTTTAACAAAAGAGTGATTAGGTGGTTGAGCACATTCATGACACCTTCCTGTCTGTATCAGGAGACAACAACTGACTGGGCTAAGTCTGGCATGTTAAGGGAAAGATGAAAGAACAGAGAGTAAAACAAGACAGAGTTAAAAGGCAACGAGACCTTTTATTCAAATCGGCAAGGCCTGTCCACAGGAACCCTAAGGCATTTGCCTTTAGTAAGTCCAATTTTCCTAAGGAATCTTAAAAACTCTCGAAAGATAATCATTTTAAGTATAAAATAAACATGTGATACATAATCAGTTTAGATATCAATAACAATTTTATAAAGACAGGCATACAGGGATACAGTGTCCCAGCTCCAGACAGGTTAGAAATCATTAGAAATTGCTGTCCTCCCCACCCTGACTTTTCCAGACTGATCTTCCATGGCCCTCATACACAGACCAGATGTGTATGACCTGTAGCCAATTCTACAACCAAGTGCCTCAGCCACTGTCAGTTGGTCCCTTACAAATGCCAACTCCTCTGTAAAGCCTGTCTCTCCTCTAGACTTCTCTAGCACTTAGGTCACGTGCATCACCTCACACAATGCTCCAGCTGGACGCTCCTTGGGGCGATGTGGGGAGGGTGTTGTGTCTTGCACATACGTGTGTGCTGCACAGCCCAAGCACATAGTCGGTACTTAATCGTGAAGATTTTGAATGATTTACTAAAGCAGCTGGGAGTCAGACAAACGCTGTCATAATCCCAGGGATGGTGCTGTGAGCTGCCCAGTCCAGGATCACCTGTCCTCATCAGTCCCTTCCCTCATCCTCATTTTCGTGCTATTAAGTAACGTTTTATTCACCATGTTTTTACAGCAAGCCTCCTCATCCTTAGTGAAATAATGGTATACATAAAATAACTTCATTTGGGGCTATCTGTGTGTGTGTTTAGTGGAGGAGGGCATGCCCCCAAAATAAATCCCTTGAAGTACCCCCGCAGAGGTTTCCTCTCCTGCTGGCACAGCCCGGCAGGCTGGTACCAGGGAGGTGTCCAGAGTATCCTGAGCAGCCTGCAAGCTGGTGCCACTGCGTGCTTTGTTTTCCTTCCTTAGGCCCTTTTGCTTTCTATTTCTGTGTGACTCATTCATCCATCCACACATCCACTGAAAATTTATGGGGTACTTACATTTGCCAGACACTGGGAGCAAATCAGTAGCCAGCCAGGTTAAGCCCAGTGCTAAACAAGGGAAATAAACACAACCTGGAATAATTGTGCAGGACGCCCCGTAAGAGTCGTGCCTCACTCGCGCCCCCTGCTGCCCGCATTGTGCCCTGGCGCCTGCTCCAAGGACATCAAGCGCCGCGCTGCAGCTGGCCTGGCGCGCGCCCCAGGAGCATCTTCCTGGCACATCTGAGCCAGAGACTCCCTGGCTTCAGACTCCAGAGAGGAAATGGAGATGGAACCTAGTCTAACGGAGAATCTGGAGTGGACAGTGTTTCCTCGGAGGCAAAGGGGTCTCCACGGCCGGGAGAATTCCAGGAGGTGGGGACCGCAGGGACTGGAGACGAAAGCAGGAAGGTGAAAAAGGCAGGCTGAAGCTGCCAGGATGCTTAGGGCCGTTCTCGGGGGGCTGGAGTTTCCTGTTGCTTCCTGTGAGCCTTTTTCTCTGCTTTGAGGAGAATAAGTGTATTTCATGAAAGGATGCAGTTTCATAAAGTTAGCTGCTAAAAACTCCAAGGTGTACGTGAGTTTTCCTTCACTGAAGGCCTTTATTTAACGGAAATATAGGAAGCGAGCTCATTTCCTAGAGCATTGATTCATGGAAGAAGTGACTGGAGTCTTTTATGTCTCTGGGCAACTACTGGGCACTTTGGTGGACTTGGCTCATGCAAGAAGGTGAAAAACCTCGGAATCAGGAGACTCAGTTTTCTTCCTGGTTCTGCATTCCCTGGCTGTGTGACCCTGGGCAAGTCCCTCTCCTTCCCTGCGCTGTGGTCTTCTCATCTGTGAGGGTCCTTGTGTCTCTAGTGTCCTGTGAACACTTCCCTGTGACTGCATTTGAGAGGGAGAGGCTGAGAGTGGGCAGGGGGCAGAGCTGGAGAGGCCGAGCGGGCGTGGGGTGGGAAGGGGCGGCAGAGGCAGGCAGAACAAGGGAGCCCGATCAGTCCCGGCTGACCACGTCAGACCCCAGGTTTGGGGAAATGACCGTGAGCCACAGTGACTGAGGAAAGCCCAATGAACCACAGCTACACTTCCTTTCCCTAAGCATATACCACTGTCTTTGCCAGGAACCGTAAAGAACATACAGAATGACTGCTGGTAGCCTTTGCCTGGCATTTGAAAACGGGCCTGGAGCAAGTGAAAAATGCCAGGACCGTTAACCTTTTCACCCCGACCAGCACCCGCACAGCTCAACAGTGACTGCTGATGCCACGGACTTAGCTTAGGGGAACAGCTTAGGGGAAATGAAGAAAAACAGAGGGATAACATATGTGTGGAAAAGACAAAGATTAGTTACAGGGCAGTGGGAACTGACTGGAAAGGCCACAGCAATTCTAGATTGTGTGATCCTGGGTTCCAGGAGGCACGGCTATATTGTGGAAAGAAAATCAACTCAAGAGAAGTCAGGAGACCTGATTTCTAGTGCTATGTTCTTACTTCACAAGCAGAGAAATCCTGAGCAAGTCACAAGACAGGAGGCTGTAAGATTACTTATGTTTCTCTTTATGGGAAACTTTTTTCCTCCGTGGAGTTAGCAACACAGGGATGATCTTAGCCCTTGTAACAGAAAGAAAATATTCCTGAGAGTAAAGCCAAACAGATTCTAACTTAGTTCTTGCTGACTATATGATATGTTTTTTAAAAAATCATTTCATAGTGATGTTTGCTATCTGATTCAGGTACTATGCTTGATCTTAGCCAAAAGGCCGAGAAGCAATTGCTATCTGATTCAGGAACTGAGAATAGGGCCCTTTAGGCAGCTGTAAATAGAAACTCGTTTGTAAATGTCTTAAATTCAGGCTTAACTTTAGAAGCAATCAAATAAGAATAGACTCTTTAGAGCAAACTGTGTTTTTCCATTCTGGAGGTGAGTCTGCCGGGGCACATCTAAAATATTTACTTCACGAGTATAGAAGAATGTTATTGGTATTGCTAACATACAATTGCTCAAATGTAAACATTGTTTTACTGATGAGGCTACCACCCGCATTCTGATTTGCATGAACTCATACAGTTATTGGTATTTTTGCTATTTGTTTTCTTCTCTTTGGGTTTATTAATATAAAGCAGGGATTATTAACCTATGGTCGAGAAAGCCTGTGAATTTGGATGGAAAAAAAATAACATTTTTATTTTTGCCACCTTCTAACTGAATTTTACATTTCATTCCCCATTATGGATATAGCCATAAATTCAAAGTTGTATTCACAATACCTGTGATTTTGTCTCTACCAATAGAAATCACAGACATTTTATATTATAATACATTATAGTTGTTGCAGATATTATGAAATATTTACACTCAAAACTGCTATGAAATTAGACCCCCTTTAGATCTTGTTTTTAATGTGTTAATAAGGCAGTACATGTTTATTTCAAATTTTTTAACATTTTAATAATTTCAATATCATGTGTTTCCTCTGTAATCCTATATATTTTATACAGTTGAAAACATGTTTCTGAGACAAGTTCCATGGGTTTCACCAGTGAGGTTCACGGTACGTGCACAGACACAGAGTAAGAACTGGTCTACAGGCTAACACTGATATTGGTGCCTAAGATGCAAGACTGAAAAGAGAAAGTTCCGTCAAAGATACACCCAGGCTTGTTTTAAAGCCACGGGTGAGGGAAGAATTCTGCTTTCAACTGCTTTTATAGGAATGTTGCTCCCTGAAGGTTGGTGGGGTGGCTGGCTGCTATTTGTCTCTGCCCCTGCTTATAGGGACAGAACTGTCTTAGGCATGTCTATATCCCCAGTTCCCAGCACAGTGCCTGGCACAGAGCAGGATCTCAATGAAGTTTGCAGAGTGAATGGAAACATAAATTAGAAATATATATTTGTTGAAATCAGCACACAAGTAGTCCTGTTGGATGAGCTGGGCATGTGTGTGTGTGTGTACAAAACCGGGCGGGGGCATAGGGACGATTATTGGGGTATGGGGTGCATAAAGTAGTACATTCTTTTTAAAAGACATTCCAAACAGTCCTCTGGAAGATTATTTTCTAAGAATCTTGCTGACAGTGTGAAGGCAACCCCCCTGTGCACAGCCCCACCCAGCCTCACGTGGCCACCTCTTTCTCCCCGCACACAGGGCTGGCTCCCCAGTATATATAAACTTCTCTGGAGCCAGCAGGGCCACCCATCCAGACACCTCACAGTGCAGCAGAGCTTTCCAGAGGAAGCCTCACCCAGCCTCTGCACTGAGGTTCTTCTGTGCACGGTGCTTCTGTGCACAGTCCGAGATGCCAGCTGTCCAGCTGCTGCTTCTGGCCTGCCTGGTGTGGGACGTGGGGGCCAGGACAGCACAGCTCCAGAAGGCCAATGACCGGAGCGGCCGATGCCAATACACCTTCACTGTGGCCAGCCCCAATGAACCCAGCTGCCCCGAGCAGGGCCAGGCCATGTCAGTCATCCATGACCTGCAGAGAGACAGCAGTGCCCAGCGCACAGACCTAGAGTCCACCAAAGCTCGCCTCAGCTCCCTGGAGAGCCTCGTCCACCGGCTGAC
This sequence comes from Daubentonia madagascariensis, assembly GCA_023783475.1. Classification (NCBI taxonomy): domain Eukaryota; kingdom Metazoa; phylum Chordata; class Mammalia; order Primates; family Daubentoniidae; genus Daubentonia; species Daubentonia madagascariensis. Next base: position 31,835,248 of record JAKFHU010000978.1, read on the forward strand.
CTTGGGCCAGGGTGCTGGGCCCCAGGAGACCCATGAGGGACTGCAGAAGGAGATGAGCAGCCTGAGAAGGGAGCGGGACCAGCTGGAAACCCAAATCAGGGATCTGGAGACGGCCTATAGCAACCTCCTCCGAGACAAGTCTGTTCTGGAGGAAGAGAAGAAGCGACTGAGGCAAGAGATTGAGGATCTGGCCGGGAGGTTAGAAAGCAGCAGCCAGGAGGTAGCAAGGCTGAGAAGGGGCCAGTGTCCCCAGACCCGAGACACCACCCAGGATGTGCCACCAGGCTCCAGGGAAGGTAAGAATGAAAAGTGGAGGGGCTCTGAGTTCAGCAGGAAACATGGTTCATGGTGCCCTTGGCCTCCCTGCCTGCCCTCTCCTTTCTCCCAGACTGCACATCTAGCACAAGACAGATGAATGAAGGAGCGTAAAGCAATCGCCTTCAAGTGTTGCTAGTAATTTAGCTCCTGATAGCTTTGTTTAGGTTAGTGGTCCTGAGTTCTTGTGCCTATCCATGACAGAGTTTCCACAGTCCATAGCAAAAGGAGACGTGTAAGGATCAGGTGAGATGTACATGTATATGGTCAGTAGAAAGTTGCCAACTGTCCTTTTAGAAAAACTATCCTTTTTTGAATCTTTGCTCAGAAACTGTTAATTCTACCTTTTGGTGTTAAAATGGCCTCTATTTATAAAATGACAATAGATTTATGGTAATAAGTGGGTTTTGTTTTTTTAATGTCCTTTCTTGGCAAAATAAAGAGGTGACAACTCTTTGTCAGTTCCCTCAATACGTTGTTTTGGAAGTTTTTCTACTTTTTGTCCAATCTGAGAACCTCTGCTTTTAAGTCACCAGACAACTTCTTGAGGTGACTTTTTCTGAGATGCTCTTCTGTTCATCGTGTTCCCTGCCTGCTTGCTTGAAGGCAAGTCCATGTGTGTGTGTGTGTGTGTGTGTGTGTTGGGGGAGAAGGCACACTGTTCTCATTAGCTGGGAACACCATATTTATGTCACTTTTTGTGAAAATGTGCTCCCAAATATTCGCTGTTGAATAAGTTTTCTAATATGAGGAAACAAACAAGCAAATCCAGTTGTGGGACAATTAGTCCAGACTCATCAAAGATGTCATTGTCAAGAAAGAAAGCAAAAAGAGGTGGAGAAAGGGCTTGTTCTAGACTAAAAGAGACGTGTTAGCCAAATGGGGTGCATGATCCTTAGTTGACTCTTTTGCCGAAGGAGAAAAAAGTCATGAGGGACAGATTTGGGACAATTAGGGACATTTGAATATAGACTGCTCATTAGATTATATTATTATATATCATTCAATTTCTTGGGTGAGGTAATGGTATTTTGGCTATAAAGGAGAATATCCTTGTTCTAAGGAGAGGCTCAAGGACTTAGGGGTGAGGCATCGGGATATCTGCAATGTGCTTTCAAATGGTTGAGGAAAGACTGTAAACAGAGAGAGTGAAAGAAAGAAAAGTAAAACAAATGCAGCAAAATATTAACAATTGGTGAATGATCTAAGTGAGCAGTGTATGTACAATTTACTGTACTATTCTTTTAATTTTTCCATAGGTTTGAAAATCTTTAAAATAAGATTATGGGGGCTGGGCACAGTGGCTCATGCCTGTAATCCCAGCACTCTGGGAGGCCCAGGGGGGGAGGATGGCTTGAGCTCAGGAGTTCGAGACCAGCCTGAGCAAGAGGAAGACCCTGTCTCTACTAAAAATAGGAAAATTAGCCAGGTGTCCTGGCATGTGCCTGTAGTCCCACCTACCCCCCAGCTACTCAGGAGGCTGAGGCAGGAGGATTGCTTGAGCCCCGGAGTTTAGGGTTGCAGTGAGCTGTGATGATGCCACTGCACTCTACCTGGAGCAACAGAGTGAGACTCTGTCATTCATTCATTCATTCATTCATAAATAAATAAATAAATAAATAAATAAAAATAAATAAAAATAAAATAAAATAAATTAAATTAAAATAAATTAAATTAAAATAAATTAAAATAAATTAAATTAAAATAAAATAAAATAAAATAAAATAAAAGGAACATATTTTCTTTAGAAAGCCTTTCTACATGAAAGGCAAGATCTGCATAGATATGAGGCTAGATGACTTAAGAGCCAATGCCTGGGTATGACCTTGGGCAAGTTATTGAACCCTCTGTACCTTCATTTCTTGTCTATAATATGACAAAGAAAATGCTGGATGTGAATAATAAATTTTGTGGGGTCCAAATGAAGTAACTATTAGATGTAAAGGATTTTTAAAATCCTAGATTGTTAGAATTGGAAGAGATCCAATTCAGAATTTTATAACTAAGGAAAGTGAGGTCCTGAGGTGCTAAGGGGCCACGGTTGCACAGCTGGTCAGTGGTGGAGCCTGAGATTTGAACCCGAGTCTCTGAAGACGAATGAAAGAATCATCATTACCAGAACTGTTATGAAGCATCACGTATTTCAGGCTGTTTACTGAATGAAGTTACACTCTCAACAAAAACCCCCGTGTGTGCGCATGTGTGTGTGGGGGGGGTGTGAAAATAGAGGCAACTATTTTGCCTTTTTATTGCCTTGTGGTCATTTAGCAAGTCCTTGGGAATTTATTAGATGTGTTCTGTGATTTTGTACTCCTTTTCTCCTTTCCAGCTACTCTACTTTTGAAATAACGACAACATCTCATTATGATGAACTCCACACTTGGAAGTGGTTTTCTAGTAGTGGATCATTTTCATGAGCAGGAAATTACATCAGTACAACAATGTAGAATGGGAAAGGGGCCTAACAAGCATCTGGTGCCACTGGCTTATTTTTGCAGATGTGGAAACTGAGGCTTAGAGAAGTTACTCAGCTAGTCCATGGCCACCTAGTCCGTTGGTGGCAGAGCCAGGGCTAGAATTCTGGCCTCTCCCCCTGAGGTTCAATAACCTTCAGGACCCCCAACTGACCTTTAGTTTGTAGACCCTAAAGATAAAAAGACAGAAAGGTACAGAAATGCTTGGAATATTGTTGCTCCTTCTGTGTCAAAAAAAAAAAAAAAAAAAGAAAAAAGAAAAATGCTTAGAACAAAAGATATGTTCCAAGGTCCTAGATTTGGGGATAAGGGATATTCTGGGAAACTGGAATGTAAATATAGGTGTGCTTGTATGCAGGAGTGGCAAGAACTGAGGCATAGAGGGTTGGATAGAGAGGCTTAGTGAGGCCGAGTGGACAAAGGTAAGGCCTGAGACGGCTTTTCCTTACCCCACCTATAGTTCAGATTGACCAAAGGATAAATTAGAGTTGGTTATTACTGTCACAAAAGAAGCCCCACTTTCTCCATTATTTAGCCCTTGCTTTGGATTGGTGCCACCCTTAGAAGAGAGCCTGGGATGAGGGCGTGTGTGCAGGTGGTTTATATGAGCCGTGATCCCAGGGAAGAGAAGTGGGGGGCAGGGGAGAGTGAGACAGGAAGGAAGGGAAGCCAACAAGCTTGCAGGGGTGCTTCTCAAGTTGGTCACCACAGTGGGCAGTGGAGGCTCAATCCCACCAAGCCCTTCAGAGGGGCTGTGTGGAACACAACAGAAGAGGGGAGCATTTTTCCATGGATCTGATACCCTGTTGGCCAGGGGTTATCCCATGGGGTAATGGCACTTCCGTGACACATGGATGTGGGCGCCAGGCTGGTTCCTGCAGACTTTCTATGCAGAAGGTCAGAGAAGCTGGGGCAGGGTGGCTGAGGTGAGGTCCCTGAAGATGATAACTACAAGAGGCAAGTTGCCATAGCAACACCTGGGAAAAGGTGGGCAGGATGTACAGAGGGGTGGAAGGGGTGCCAGAAGTGTTCAGCAGAAGGGCTGCAGATTCCCTTTCCTCACCTACAGCAGGATGGGGATGATAATCCCTCATGGGGGTGATTATGCAGATTAGCAGTAACAGGGAAAGCATCAGCACAGTACCAGTGCTGGTGCTGGGAACAGAGTGGCCACCCAGTAAATAGATTATAACTATAAAGAGCTTCTTTTGCTTGAGTGCCACTATTGTTTTAAAATGTCATTCAATGATCAAAATGTCAATATGTACATAATGTTTCTGTAACACACATTGATTCAAGAGATGGTACGTGTTAGAACAGCATCCAGGACAACAGTGTATTAGCTAGTGTTCCCTTTCCTAAAGTGTCTGTGAAAGGCTGAGGATGTGTTGGCATCCTTTTCCTGCATTCTCTTCACTCCCGTAATATGGACTGAACTTTTCGGACAGTGATAGAAAATATCTACAAAATTCATTACAATGTCATTTGCCTAAATATATGTGTAGTGTGTGTGTATGTACGTGTGTGTGTGTGTGTGTGTATAGGCAAATGAGTTAATAAACTCATTTTCTAGGTTGAGCTCTCTAGAATGAAAGCCTATAAAGCAGAAGGGCAGGGCATGCCTCAATTTCCCAGAATTTTGTAATAGACATGAACCTTTAAACTATAGAACTAAATTTTAATATAAAAAAGTTTTAAAAATAAAAGTCCTAAAAATGTTATCTGACACAATATAGTCCTTAATATTTTCATGATCTTTTTCTCTTCCACATTCAGAATGAAATATTACTGATTTTGAAACATTCTAGAGAAATTTTAGTTTTGTCACATCTATATTGAGGACTATTTCATTTATAGTTTTGTGTGTAATCCTCAAAACAACCTGATACATTTGTGCAGCTCAGTATACTAGGGCTCAGAAAGGTTGAGTCATTTGCCCAAAGTCACACAGCCTACAAATGGCAGGGCTGAACCAGAAAGCTATGATTTCTGGCTCAGTCCAGGCACCTTCACATGCCTGCTGTCCTGCCTTTGGGCCTTGCACCCTCCAACCACAGGCTTCAGTCCTCGTGCCAGACAGCTCTACTCTGGGATGCTGACTGTTGCCAGATGCTCCTGGCTGACATGATCAAGAAGAAGCCAGCAGGCTCATAACTTAACTATCCCAACTAGGAATTGGCCTTGCAGTCATTCTGGAAGCCATTGCCTGACATGATGTTTTATTGTGGTTCTTGTTTACCCCAAGGAAAGCACATGAGGCGTGGCTCCTGCAAAGAGTGAGGGAACAGAAGCGGGGAGAGAGAGAGCACAAGCTGTAGGCTCCTTGCTCAGAGCCCTGAGGGCCGGGCTGGAACCAGGCAAAGAACTCGGCTCCAGCCAGGCACCTATGCCACCTCTTCTTTGGCAGTGGGGGAGGAAGAGCTGATGGGAAGACTGGGCTTCCTGGGTGCGTGGCCTAGGAGCTGTATGTTTCCTGGGCAACCCACTGGGACCTTTGCTCAGCGCTGGGAGTGGGTCACACCCCAAAGTGCTGAGCAGCATCTTCGAGGCTCTTAGAAAGCCTCCGGTAGCAGTCGGGGTCCAATCAGGAGATAGAAACTGCACAGAAGGTTAAGCCAATGAAGTTTACTATAAAGAATTACTAACTATGGGCCACTGCAGTGGCTCACACCTGTAATCCTAGCACTCTGGGAGGCCAAGGTGGGAGGATTGCTTGAGGTCAGGAGTTCAAGACCATCCTGTCAAGAGTGAGACCCTGTCTCTACCAAAAATAGAAAACTTAGCTGGGCATGGTAGTGCAGCGCTTGTAGTCCCAGCTACCTGGGATGCTGAGGCAGGAGGATCACTTGAGCCCAGGAGTTTGAGGTGCAGTGAGCTATGATGAGGCCACTGCACTCTAGCCAGGGCGACAGAGTGAGACTGTCTCAAAAAAAAAAACAAAACAAGAACTACTAACTCTGATGAAAGAGCAACTATAAGATATAAGTAAACTCCATATGGAACCCTAGGGATGAGGGATGGTACTGGAGGAAGGACAGACTTGGAAGGGGTTCAGAGCTCATGGGGAAAGGTAGGGTTCAACCCTCAGATAGCAGAGAAGGTACCCGATGCCTGAGCTGGTATGCCACTGCAATAGGCCACCTCCTGAGTACAGGTGGGGAGGGCACCCAGCAACCTGGGGTGTGCACACGGTAGGTGACACATACAGTCGCAGGCCCGAGGCCGTCAGAGCGTTGAGGTCCCTGTGCATGGACTCTGGTTTCCATGTTGAAAGGGCTATGGAAAGGTTGTGGCCAGGCAGAGGTAGTGAGGTCAAAGAGGACCCTCATCCTGGGTCTGTGGCAGGGGCAGGACTACATTGAATGTCAGCTGACCAGACCAGGGCAGGAAAACTGCAGGAAAAAACTTCTTCCTCCCACAATGTCCCTCCAGTGCCCTCTACTGAGATAGTTCAACATTGTGCTCACTCTAAAGGAGAAATGCCTTGTTTTTCAGACGGTATACATGAAAAAGTGCATTCAGTCAGCTCTGAGAGGTAATACATTTATAACTGACACACCTCCCCACCACAGGGTAGGAGGGTTCACAGCTGCCATGGCCTTGGAAGACATAGGTTCAAGTCCCAGCACCACCATTTATTAGCTGTGGGCAAGTTACTTCACCTCTCTGAACCTCAGTTTCCTCATTTGCAAAAGGGGAGGATAATGTTCACTTTCAGGACTGTTATGTGGACAGGAAGTAACGAATAGCAAGCACCTAGCACAGTACCTGGCTCATAATAGGCAGTTAGTAAGTGGTGGCAATGGTTTAATTTTATTAGGTACAGAATGCAATCCTAGAACCTTATTCTATTTCTTTGAAACTTTGAAGGCACTAGATCACATAAAAGTTTACATAAAAATTCTTTGAAATGTGGAAAGAGTGATAAATGCCTATGAATCATCTCTTTTCACAAAAATGCTGTTTTTCAGTATTTCAGTGCCAGAACATACTTTAGCTATTTGCAAGGAAGTCACCTGTGAAATGCCTGACTTTTTTATGTGTGTGTGTTTTCAATTTCTTTATTCCCTCTGTGGCTAAATAGGGCATTTCTTTTCTTAATTTTCTTCTTGCTGACTTGCAGGTATGTACCCCTACTTTTCTTCATATACATCTTCTTCTCAGTACGTTGCTGAATTAAATAACCATCCTAACTACATTCACAGAATGAAACACTTTGTACCAGATGCACAGAGGAAGGGGCCGGATGCGGGGTGGGGGCGTGGCTCACAGTGACCCTCACATGGCAACTGTGGCTCCCACAGCAGAAGGGCAGGGAGCTGGGGAGTGGAGGGGGACTCTCTGGACTTTTTGTGCAGATGCTGCCACAGTATTTCCCTCCCCTCACATTGCCTGAAACCACCTCCCATACCCTGAGAGTTAACTGAGATGATTGAAGAAAAGAAGTTTGAATTGTCCTGAGGAATAGTCTGCAATGGTCCAAGAAAAGGTGCAAATGAAAGGAAAGCAGCTAAACTCAAGGAATTTGCTTAATGGCCTGATTTTGAGAAATTGCACTGGTAAGAGTTCGCCACATTGTAGGAGCCTCTGCTCAATGCAGGAGGTCGGGCGGGCAAGGCCGGGGTGGGTGCTCCCGACAGCCAGGGCTCCGGGGGCCCATCACTGTGTTTCAGGCCCCAGAGGGAAGGCATGGCGATGGGAGAGGCAAAGACAGAGAGGGCGGTTACACAGCTGTGGCATCCCCTGGATAGGAAGGGGGTTTCTCACTCTTACCTCTCCCTGGCAGCACAGAAGAACAGGGAACGTTGGGCACCCTTTCCCTCTCCCCTGCCACCCACAGGGCAGCACCAATTCCCTGGCAAAGGTGTGTGGTCGCCTGTATGGGGGGAGAAGGGAAGCAGCTAGTGCAGATCCCAGGTTGGTCTAGGGAACTTCCATCTGACCTACTGGATCAGTCTCCGCCCTGGGTACCCTGGTCAGAGAACCAAACAAACGTTCCAGGACTCTGCAGGAGCCGTTGGATTGTCCAAGAGACTCTGATTTGCAAAGCAACCTGGAATGAACCCGTGTTACTCCTCAGCTAAGACGACTTTGACAAATTATGAATTCCTCAAGGGCACAGACCAACTGTGTCTTATTCACATTTTGTCTTCAGCACCTAGCACAGCCTAGCACTTAACAGGGCCTCCAGCGATGCTGACTGAATGGGTGGATAAATCCCATCAGGATGCACATCAAGGATGTCCTCAGTTGGCTCCACATTGTGGTTTATGGGTCTTAACAGCTTGCATGGCCCACTCTAGACTAAGGGCTATCCCAGGGGAGGGAGGACCCACCCCCTCCAGGGCAGTCACGCTCTAGTTGAACAGTTGCAGCCACACAAAGGCAGGGCTGGGGAGGAGAGGATGGTAGCTGGGCAGCTGTAATTCATCATAGTGCTGTAATTCATCATATTACTATAATTCTTTGAAGCTAAATCCCAGAAACTCTAAGAGGGCACCCTGATTCCAGAGATGTGCAAACGTGAAGGAATGTGTGGCTTAAGATTGATGGAATGTGGTACACCCAGAAGGGTTAAGAGTTTCCCTGTAATCCTCTGTACCCAAAATCTAAATTTAAGAGAGTTGAGCAAACAAATAATAAAAGGCAGAAAACGTCTTCCTGACCTTCTCAGCTATGTGGGAGCCCAGCCTCAGGTGAAGCACTGACTTCCCTCCTGTTATCCTGGACACCTGAAAAATCTGATCTGGAAGCCAAGTCACTCAAGGGCAGAGAACTGACTGAGAGGTTCAGCGAAAGCAAAGGCCCATGTGCTAAGCATGTCTTTGTATTCTGATGCTTTACCATCGGGGCTTTGGTGACACTGGGGGGCCTGTCCCTCCCAGGGCCAGCCGATTCCTACAGATAATGAAGGACTCACCTGTGTGTGTTCCTTTCCTGTGCAAACCAACCAATCCAAAGCCCACAGCCCCACCTCCTCTCTCTGGCTTTCAAACTCAAGGCCACTATCCCCCTGGCCTAATCACCTCAAGTACCAGACACCCCTAGCACCAGACAACCAGAGACAACCTCTCTGCCCAGAGCCTGCTGAAATTCTTCAAACTCGCCAATCCTGAGCCTGCTTACCCTTCTTCCCCTGTCCTTTCCCATGGGAAGAATAAAGCCTCTTGCCCACATCTTCTCCTCGCTCCCTCTGCTTCCTGGGCGCTTCCCCATGTGGCCCCCGGGGCTTGGTGCACCCACCTCCTCTTGAGATCTGTGAGTATAACAAGCTATATTTTTTAAGACTATTTTTTTTTACAGCAGTTTTAGGCTCACAGTAAAATTGAGAGGAGGGTGCAGAGATTTCCCATATACCCCTGGCCCCCACACATGCACAGGCTCCCCCATTACCAACATTGCCCACCAGGGCAGTGTGCTTGTCACAATCGATGAACCTGCTTTGACACATCATAATCACCCAGAGTCCATAGTTTACAATTGGGTTCACTCTTGTTATTGTTCATTCTTTGGGTTTGGACAAATATATAATGATGTGTAGCCACCATTATAGTATCTGAGTATTTTCATTGCCCTGAAAATCTGCTGTGCTCTGCTTATGCATCCCTCCCCTGCCCCAGCAATCGCTGTCTTTTTACTGTCTCTGTAGTTTCGTAGTTTTGCCTCAAACTACCTTTTCAGTGGCAATAGTCTCCTGAGCTGTTGGCCTCGCCATACCTGAAAAATCAAACCCACATTTGAAAACAGCCAAGCCTGTTTTTTGTGGCTATTGCTTCATCCTCGTATTCAACAACTGCCATAAGACCACAATCCTAAGCAAATGCAGAGATGTGTGACACACTGTGAACATTTACTGTCTAACCAACATCGCCTACACCCTTCCCTAAATTCCTATAGGAACCCTGCACACACTCACTCTTCCTTATGCAAAACTGAGAGGAATCTGACAGGGTATTTCAACTAAGCACGTAAAGCTTAATGTGTTACTTCTTACAGGAGTGTTTGCATATGACAAGGATAAAAACCTTAAGTTACACACTGAATTTTTAATTGCTGAAATTCAGACATCTAAAAAGATGCTAGTCCAATCATGTTTTATCTTCCCTTCCCCATCCTCCACCCCACTGCTACCCTCGTCTTAAAGCAAATCTCAAGCATCATGTCTTTGGGAGTCTGTTTAAATGCCATCCTTAACATAGTCAAGCCTTGGGCCACTTTTTTCTCACAGTACAACTTTGTCTCTTTCTTTTAATATAGTTTCTAAATGGAATTTGGACACTTTGGCCTTCCAGGAACTGAAGTCAGAGTTAACTGAGGTTCCTGCTTCCCGAATCTTGAAGGAGAGTCCATCTGGCCATCCCAGGACTGAAGAGGGAGACAATGGTATGAACTTAGCTTTCTTCCCTTTTGTGCCCATGTGGTCTTTATCTATGTCTAGTTCTGTGTTCAGAGTCAGTATAGAGTAAATACCCACCCAGGAAGGAAACTAGTAACTTCCCTGGGAGCAGAGGTGGGGGAGGGGAGCGGAACAGAATCCCCTCTATGCTCCCTTGCCGGTGTAGGTCTGCAGGAATCAGCCTGTCCCTAGCAAAGCCATACATCCTATCACCCACAAATGGAAGGCTGGGCTGGGCTGAATAGGGGAAGATGAAACTTATTTCACCCACTTGACTGTCACAGAATTAACTATACCTATTTTTCAGTAGCTACTTCATTGCTTTATCTTAGGGACAGGTGTACACCATGCACCATCTCAGCACATAATCTGTCACTAAAGGTATGTTTTCTGAACTTTGGCCACTTAGGAAAAGTACAATTTACCCATCTCCAAAGTGCTCCCTGAAAGTCTGACTTTAAGACTAAGACTGTGGTTTTCATAAACTTTGACTACCCATGTTATTGACAATTATTGCTAACACTGAATGGGGTTATGAACTATTTAAAACATGATTCTCTGAAATCTACATTTCCAATCACTTCCTCACTACATTTAAAAAATTATAAACAGGCTTTATTGTCTTAAAATGATGTATTAAATATGTGGCCCATCAGTTAAGGCTTGAAAAACTCTGTCATATTTAAATTAGTCTTATAGTGAGTTGATTTTTCTATTTTTTAATAATGAAATAAGTCAGACATGAAAGTCATAAAGAGTAATATAATGAACACCCATGAGTCCCTGCCCGGCTTAAGCAGAATATTACAAATGCAGTTGAAATCCTCTGTGCAACTTTCATCTTTACAACTGCTACTGAATAGAAGTCAATTCAATTACAGATTGATTATATAACATTTAGTCTATACTAAGCACTTAATGTGTATAATTACATATAAAATTTACAACAGCCCCAAAACACTATTATTATTCCCCCTTTACAAGTGAGAAAACTGACATGTAGCGCACTGAGTAACTGACTGCAAATCACACAGCCAGCAGGTGGCACAGCCTGGCTTTAAACCCAGATGGTCTGGGTCTGCCAGCCCTGCCATGCTTCCACGGGGTCCCTATATTTGGAAAGACTATGGATATGTGGTGTTTTGTTTTCTTAAATTCACTAGGATGTGGAGAACTAGTTTGGGTAGGAGAGCCTCTCACTCTGAGAACAGCGGAAACAATCACGGGCAAGTACGGCGTGTGGATGCGAGACCCCAAGCCCACCTACCCCTACACCCGGGAGACCACATGGAGGGTCGACACGGTCGGCACAGATGTGCGCCAGGTTTTTGAGTATGATCTTATGAGCCAGTTCATGCAGGGCTACCCTTCTAAGGTACACGTGCTGCCCAGGCCGCTGGAGAGCACAGGTGCCGTGGTATATGAGGGGAGCCTCTATTTCCAAGGGGCCAAGTCCAGAACCGTGGTAAGGTATGAGCTGAATACTGAGACAGTGAAGGCGGAGAAGGAAATCCCTGGAGCTGGCTACCACGGGCAGTTCCCGTATTCTTGGGGCGGCTACACAGACATTGACTTGGCTGTGGATGAAGCTGGCCTCTGGGTCATCTACAGCACCGAGGAGGCCAAAGGCGCCATCATCCTCTCCAGACTGAACCCAGAGGATCTGGAACTTGAACAAACCTGGGAGACTAACATCCGGAAGCAGTCAGTTGCCAATGCTTTCATCATCTGTGGCACCCTGTACACCGTCAGCAGTTACTCCTCGGCCGATTCTACCATCAACTTTGCTTATGACACAGGCACAGATAGCAGCAAGACCCTGACCATCCCATTCAAGAACCGCTACAAGTATAGCAGCATGATCGACTACAACCCCCTGGAGAAGAAGCTTTTTGCCTGGGACAACTTCAACATGGTCACCTATGACATCAAGCTCTCCAAGATGTGAAAAGCCCCCAGGCTATACCAGCAAAGGCAGAAGGAGACGTTCAGGCTTCAGGGTGGAGCAGGCTGAAGGGAGAGCCAGCCAGCCAGAGCCCAGGCAGCCTTCTCTGCTTTCCAAGCTTTCATTAATCCAAAAGAATGTGCATAGTCACCATATGATTATGCAGGAATAGCAATCTGAGGGTATAGACAATTGCATGTTACAATAGATATTCTTTTCTTCTATCAGCATTTAAAGGGATGTTTAACTGAAATAGTTCAAGTTTTCTGGTCATTTGGGGCAGAAGCTATAAGGCATGGTAGTTTCTTCATGAAAACCATTGTTCTTGCATGTTGCATGGTTACCATAAGCCACAGTGAAAAGCAGCACATCTAAGGGAAGCAGAACAGTTCTTGTGGCCAGCACTGAACACACATAAGATGCGTTTACTACAATTGGCTTCTAATGCTTCAGATAGAATCCAGTTGGGTGTTACATAACCCTTTGCCTTGTGAAATAAAATTATCTTACCCAATATTCTTTTCCTTGAACTTGTGGGAATGTTTGCTTAAGAGAAGAGCGTAGACTCCAACCATCAGATAATTCCTTTGGGTTGGGAGATGTGACTGCAGGATGTTAAAGGTGATGTGTGTGTAACTGAGAGGCTTGTGCCTGGTTTTGAGGTGTTGCCCAGAATAATGCCAAGCAAGCAGTGGCATCCATGCCTCCCCACTTCCATCTCCTGGTGCTCCTGGCCCTACCTGAGCAATCTGTCCAGCCCCCCACCTCACCCTGTCTTTACCCTAGCTCCACTTTGGTTCTTATCTGTTGTCATGGGTATGAATTTCCTAAGCCATAAGCTCAGGTAGGCAAACCTTATAGCATTATTTTTTTTCCAATTTTTAAAGTTGTGGTAAAATACATATAACAAAATTTACCATCTTGATCATTTTTAAGGGCACAGTTCAGTGGTATTAAATACATTCATGCTATTGTGCAACCATTACCACTATCCATCTCCAGAACTTTTTTCATTTTGTAAAACTGAAACTCCATACCCATTAATAACTCCCCATTCCCCCCTTATCCCCTATAGCATTATTTTTTAATACCTGAGCTTAATTTCTTTCTTCAGCTGCCATCATACCTAACGGTAGAACATTATCTTGCCAGTTCAGCTTGGACTCCATCCCACCAGCGTGTTGGTGGTCACTTCAGGCTTTTCCTCCCTACCATTTTCTTCAAGGTGGCATCTGTGCTTGAGACAAGTGAGGATGAGGACGCTCTGGCCCTGAGGGGGAAGAATCCACACAATTTCTTACACCTGGTTTTGACCATCAGTGCAGATTCCAGCATTTGCTGCTGACATCCACGTATCCGGTCCCAGGTCTGGCCTCCTCCGCGTTTGATGGCCAGACCTGTCAGGCTTGTTGCTTTATTCTAGCCTGCTATGTGTCCCACAAGGGTTAAGGGGACATTTCAGGGGCTCACCTGCACCATGGCAACACAGGTTCTCTTTCGCTCTTCTGCTGCCGCCCCCTGCTGGTGCAGTGCCACCTCTCCCAGAGGTTTGCACCTGTTATACAGGCTTTACCACAAAACAAGCACAAGTCTCCTCTGCTTTCACATGCCCCAAACTATATGGTATGTGAGGTCCTGTCGGGAACTCTTTAGAATCTAAGCTCTCTTTGTCTCTCTGAAGTTCTCCTGCTCCCCCAGACTTTATTCATACTGCAGGAATGGGATAGTCTTTGTCTATCTTCTCAGGTTATTGTTCATGGGACCAGGGCTCAGCCTTTTAATTTCCAAGAGAAACAGATCTTAAAGACTTTGCTTTAAAGATAATTCTCCCTATCCTGAGTTCTAAAGACTATACTTTGGAAAGCAAAGCCAAGAATTTAATTTTTCTTTTCCCCTTGGAGTCAATCCTCATTGAGGCTACACATGTCATGAGTGGGTAGGGAGAGGACAAGATCAAGTCTCTTTCCTGGTGTATTAGTATGCTTGGGCTGCTGTAACAAATGCCACAGTAAATTGTTTTTTAAACAACAGAAATTTATTTCCTTGTAATTCTGTAGGCTGAAGTCCAAGATTAAGGTGTCAGCAGGGTTGATTTCTTCTGAGACCTTTCTCCTTGGCTTGTAGATGGCTGTCTTTTCCCTGCATCTTCACATTATCTTCCCTCTGTGCATGTCTATGTCCTAATCTTTTCTTTTTAGAAGAACAACAGTCATACTGTCTTAGGGCTCGCCATAATCTCCTCATTTTAACTTAATCACCTCTTCACAGGCCCTATCTCCAAAGACAGTCACATTCTAAACTATTGGAATTAGAATTCAACATATGAATTAGGGGGTGGACATCATTCAGCCCATAACATCTGGGTGTTACCACTTTCCCTCACTGACAGTAGGCTCTTAAAGACTTAAAGAACCCAGAAGTCAGAATGCATGAACTCATTCATCCTACTAAGCACCTTTAGCTGCCAGGCATTTGAATGAAAAGTGGAAGGTGAGCCAGCAGAGCACACAGACAGGTGAGGCAAATCCTGTTTGTATAGCTGCCCATGGCTCCTGTTCCTTCTGTCCAAGAGCTACTGCTTCAGGCTTTGGGGTGGAAGGAAAGGGTAAAGGAAGAAGAAACAGAAGGAAGAAGGAAATGCTTTCTTCCCTTGATTCCTTCTCTATCACTTACTGCTCCTTCTGTTTCTCCTGTTGCTTCCTCCCTGACCCCCATATTTATATCTCCAGACCAGTCATTACTCCTGAACACCAGATCCACATATTCATATGCCCACTTGACATCTCCATCTTGATGCCTATAAGGCATATCAAACTAACAAAAATCACACTTCTGGAGTTTCTCCCCCTACCTCAAGATATATCAGATCTGCTCTTCTGGTAGCTGATGGAAACTCCAATTGCTCAGGCCAAAAATCTTGGAGTCATCCTTTACTCCTCTCTCTCATATCCCATTCAATCCATCAGCAGCTTTTGCTAGTTCCATCTTCAAACATATAGATCCAGAATCTGACCAAATTTTTCACCATCCCAGCTGCAACTGGCCCAAATGACCATCGTCTTTTTCCTGGATTACCACAACTGCAGCTGAAGTGCTTCTCTGTCCTCCACCCATACAGCCTATTCTCAACACGGCAGCCAGAACAATCCCATTAAAATACAAGCTAGATTGTGTCCCTTTTGCTGAAAACCCTCATGGCTTCTCGTCTAATTCAAAGTCAGAGTCCTTATAAAGCCCCACGTGATCTGCTTCCTTCCCCACCAATATGACTTCATCTTCCACTAATGTCCCCTGATTTCCTCTACTCCAGCCAAGCCCCCCAGTCTCCTTGCTTTCCCTCGAATGCACTGGGCACACTTTTGCCTTCAGACATTTGCACTGGTTCTTCCCTCTGCAGACTACCTTATTTAAAATTGCAGCAAACCTGCTGCTTCCTCAGGCACTTCTAAATCTCCCTTACTGTTTTATTTTAAAATGTCTTTTCCATTATATTCACCACCTCCTGATGTATAATTCACTGTGTTTACATTGTACATATTTTTTATTGGTTTCCCCCCACTGGAATGTAATCTCCATCGGGGCAGGAATTGATTGTTTTATACAACGAGATATCCCTAGAATAGTGCCTGGCTCACATAGTAGGTATTCAATGTTATTTTTGAACAAATGAACAGGAAGAACATCCTAGAACTTGCTCAAAAACAAAACTGGAAATAAAACTGCAATGAAAGTCAGTCTTTCACACCCCTTCCCCTCCCTGTGTGACCTTGGACATGTTGCTCAACCTCTGTTCCAGTACTAAGAGAACTTTCTGTAATCATGGTCATGTTCTATACTTGCAACATCCAGTAGGGTAGCCACTGGCTGCATGAAGCTACTAAGCACTTGAAATGTGGCTAGAATGACTGAGGAACTGAATTTATTTTAATTTTAATGAATGTACATGTAACTAGCCACACGTGGTCAGTGGCTATTCTATTGGACGGTGCTGGTCTGTTTCCTCGTCTGAGGATAAGGCGATGTGTAGGTTGAGCACCCAGCTGGCAATGATAGGTGCTCAGGGCATGCTCCCTCCCTGCCCACACTGCTACAGAAGACCACAAGGAAGGAACCTGACTTCCACACAATAGCACAGCCCACTGCTATGTGGACAGGAGGACCAGAGCACATTTTAAAGGGCAGGCCTGCAGAGACAACACTGATAAGGACACTATGAAGAAGCAGATGAAATAAAAAAGATGGCACATAGGGACATTTTCCATATGTACGTCTGAATTATCACATTTTTGATGCTTTTAAACCATTTAAAAGAGCCCTAGTAGTCCTTAGAGGTACTTTGGGCTCTGCCACAAGGTTTGAGTGGGGGACCCACGCAATATACTTCTCCCCAGCTAAACCACTCTGCACTTGGCTGCTTTTCAGGGTAGAATTTTTTGTTACAGAGTTTGAAAATCACTTCAGTCTGCTAGAGGCAAACTTTGAATACTTTGTCAATAAATGTAAAACTCAACCACCCTAGCACCAGCACAGGGGATGGGGATAGAGTTCTGGTAAATAGTAGCAAGGACCATAAAACTGTAGTGTCTCAGGCTGAGTCTTGACAATCCAAATGCCCCAGGGTTCTCTGGATCTCAGATCTTTAAAGCCACAGAGGTCTGGACTTTTCACTGATTCAGATTTTGTAATACACAACAAGGCCTGATAATATTTTTAATTCCAATCCAACTGACTCCAGCAAGTTTTCTACAGCACAGCATAAGTTAAAGATCAAATCTATACATATATCAGAGACTTGGCTTGAAAAAACCAAAAATCACTCCAAGTGCATTAGGGAGAATAAACAATGCTCAACAGTGGTTCTAGGAGAAGAAAAATAGGAAAGAACAAAGATCTTCTAAGACAACCCCAGGAACATCAACATCACTGAGACTGTTTTCTGGAGTTCTACGTGAGAGTCCACTTCAAAGTAAGTGAAGCTGTACGCGCTTAGGAGCCCGCGGACTCCTCAGCTGGAGAAGGGGGCGGGGCGGGAGGTACTGTGAGGTGGGTCAGGTGAGGAGGAAGGGCTTGTTCCGGACCCAAATTCGAGGGCGTCTCCCTAGCTTCATCGCTTTTCTTGGTAATGATCTCTTCTCTAGGAAGAAAGGCACGTTGAACGTTAGGATTCAACAATGATAAATATAAATAAAGATGGGATAAAAAGAGAGAGAGAATGAAAGAAACACCCCAGATACCGGCGCCTAAAGAACCAGTTAACATTTTAGAGACGTCCTTACAAACACCTCCACCTATACTAACAGAGCCATCACCTTGCAAAAATGAGTTACACTCTATGCACACTTTAACTGTGAGTCAGCTCTTCTCAGAGTGAGCTCAACTGTCTCCACTGGTCCTCTGGATCCAATGGTCCTGTGGGGACCACTCCCTCACCCCCGCCCATTCCCCAGTGGTCTCTTAGGATTAGAGCAGGAGGCCTCTCCATCCCCTACGAGCCAGCTGTCAGTACATTTCCACCAGGGGCAGGCTCTGTCTCAATGCTTCATTGCATTCCAGCTATTCTCAGGGTCAGTCCAGCCTTAGGCTCACTTCATGTCTCCTTTCTGCCTAACTTGTCCCCATCCCCAGCCTGTGGTGTTCTCTTCCCCTCTTCTGAAGTCTACCAGGGCTTTCCCACCCTCCTTAGGGCTGGGCAAACCCTGCTTTCAAGGGAACAGGACTAGCCTGTCAAGCTATCACAGATTCAGATTAACTGTTCCCCGAACACTTACTATGTTCCAGGGACTGGAAATTAGCTAGAAATAACCTACATGCAGATCCTCAGCCACACCCCACAATAAGTCTTTCAGCTGAGGAAGCCGAGATGGAAGGTGATTTACCCAGGTCATGTGGTCAGTGAAAGGCAGAACTAGAATCTAAACTTAGATTTGGGTCTGGCCACAAGTTTACTGCTGCCATCTCCCAATTAAGGCTGATCCCCAATGATGCTGAGGGGATGTGGGGTGATGTGGAGGGGATTGTTTGGTGGCTAGGATTGGCCCCAGGATTGTGCCATCTTTCTTCTCGGGTGGACATTCGAGCACAGCGACTACAACCTCCTGGAGACAACGCCCACTGTCATGGTCTAAGCTCGCGGTGTCAAATTGGCCATGCACACCTATCAGTGAAGGCTTAACACCCACATGTATGGTAACTAAGGAATTGTTCATAGTTCCTATCAATTTGCTTATATCTTACATCCTAATAAACCCTAATGTCGAGGGGCACTGTGAACAATATTAGATGGAAGTTCATACTGTGGATGAAGTCCATATTTCAAGTCAAGTCAGTAATTTTGGATCTTTTGGCTAACTTCTTATCAGATTTAGTAAGATCATTATTTTAAGCTCATACTGCACCAGATATGGAGCTCAAGCTAGAAGTGTCAGCTGTGCCAATTTTGTCATTTACTCATATTTGCAATATCAGATTATTTCAATCTGAGAGTTCTTGGCAAAAATTTTTTAGGCCACTTGTCTCTTTTGAGGGTTACATTTGTCAAGACTAGACAATGTAACTTGTCAATTCATTTAACCAACCCAAGTAAACAACAACATATTGGCATTTGCTGAAAGTGAACAAAGAAGCCCCGGTGACCTTCTCCAGCCTTGCAGTGCTATTCCTCCATCAGGAAGGGAGCCTACAAGGACCTCACGACATGCAGTGAGGGCGCTGTGCCCAGCCAAACAGCAATCTCAAGAGTGCTGTTTTAATATAAATCGGAGTCTAAGATTTTCCTTATACACCTTTATGGGGTGTCTTGGGCACCCCAATGGATCTGGGGACTTCAGACCAGAGAGAGGAGAGGGCATCCCCACAGCGGCCCTCACATGCTTGCCAAATGTAGCAAATAAAAACATAGGGTGCTCAGTTAAATTTGAAATTCAGACAAACAACTAATTTTTAGTATGTCACAAAATATTTCACAGATGTATTTATACCAAAAATATTTTTTTGTCTATCTAAAATTTGAATTTAACTGGGCTTTCTGTATTTTATCTGCCTACCCTACCATCAGGGAAAGGTCTCAGGCAGCTGATGCCTTTTAGAACTGAAACCACAGCACAGGCAGCTACCGAATCCATCCGCAGGCAAACCCCTCTCCTTTGGGTCAAGCAAGCTGGCTGCGGTGTCTCCTTTCTAAAGGCTCACTCATTCATTCATTGTCCACTAGCACAGTACTGGGCACCAGGCACTCAGAGGTAAAGAAGACAAACACAGTCCCTGCCTGCAGGGAGCTTACAGCCTCCTTGGGAATGAGGCTTTGTCCCAAGCTTTGTCTGTAAAGGCATGCATTTTTATACAGGGAGGCTACATAATAACTTCCTGCACATTATCAAAGTGGTCCTTACCCCCTCATTAAGAGCCACTGATGGGAAGTTCATCCCAGCACCCACACAATGAACATATACAAGAGGGTAGCATCCCCCCTGAAGGGCCATGTGAGAAAAGTCTGTTTCCCATAGTAGGTGACAAAACGGTTTCCTCATCCGTGAAATGCACTTCACAGCAGCAGTGGATGAATAAATGTACGTAAATCAGCGCCACCTACAGTTTCGCACACATAGTGGGGCTCAGTGGTCATGCTCCACCCCAACCCTGTAAGTGAGCCAGCTAGAGGAGAGCTTTGGGGTACCTTGTGGTCATAGTGACCCTGCGCCTGGTCACCTCGGAGGCCAGGTCTTTGTAGTGGAGATTAATGGCATCGACTTCCGAGCTCTTCTGAGCCATGGCCTTGTACTCCCGAGATTTAAGGAATTTAGATTCACTGCACCTGTGAATGTGAAACAAGGGCCAACAAACACGCTTCAGGTGTCAGAGGAATGCCCCCACTAGGTCCAGCAGGGCATGGCTTGTGAGGACCTTCACTGCCGGGTTCTCAGTGGGTCCTCCCTACAGCGTGGCCACCATTCCCACCCTCTCCCACCCCCATCCCAATCAAGAGGCAGATATTTCCTCAAATACCTGCCCTGATGAGTGGGTGGGGAAGAGCAAGGTCCTTGCTGGCTGATGAGGTAGGATGGGTACGATTATTCCAGTCATGCAATGGGGAAGCCAAGGGTAGCTATCGTTACCCCCAGATAACGCTGAGGGAATGGAGGCCCAGAGAGGTGAACTGACTCTCCCCAGGTTGCACAGCAGGGCCTGTCCGATGCTGCTTCACCTCTAACAGTGCCTGTCCGGCAGAGCCCTTTACTCACAGGTCTGCTGGGCATCACTGACAAACCCAGACCTTCCTTCCCAGAGCACTTGTCTTCTAAAGAACAGGGAAGGGACACAAAGAAAGCTGGGGCTTGGAGCCAGGCTACTTGTCCAGATGTGCATGTGACATAGATACTGGAGGCTTGATGTTGATAACAGAAATAATAGTAGCCACCCATTTAGTGCCAGCTACCTTGGGATGTCCTTTTACATTATTTTATTTGAAACCACAGTGACCCTACAAGGTAAGTATTTATGATCCTCATTTGATGAACGGGGAGACTGAGCAGCAGAGAAATTAGGTAGCTGCCTCAGGAGGCACAGAGCTCGAATTTGAACCTAGGTCTGTCTGGCTTCAAAGACTATGCTCTCTCTACTATAAAGCCAAGCAACCCTCAAGTTCTGATTCGGTGACAAACCATCTCCAAAGGAATAGGAGCTGAATCCCCATTCTGAGACATCAGGTCACACTCATGTGGTGACACTGCCATTCTAAGAGCATGAATTGTAATGGCCTGAGCTCACCAGCCTGGTCTTCTGGCTGGAAAGGTTTGTTCTTATGAGGATGCCCAACTGACTTACCTTCTAATCCCAGATCAGCTTAGCGTGTAGCCACTTTTATACAAGTCATAGATTTGCTCAGAAATGTCCTTATTACATGTTCTGTATCCACATATCAGCTACTTCACCTCCTCAGAAAAGGCCAAAAATATGACCGCCAACGTCAACTTCCTCCTCCTTAGTCTTTTATCCTCCTGTAGTCAGTCTTTCTCAGGAACTTGAGTTAATGAGATTGATTTGCATTCTTAGGAAGTAGCAGCTGACACAAATTATCCCTGCAGACTTGGCCTTGAGAAATCCCCGATAGGTGTTGCAGGGAGAAGACGGGTCTTGGATGCAGAGCAGGGGAAGAGCTCTCTGTCACTTGGGCAGTGGGGAAGCACTAGCTCAGATGCTGGTAAATATGACATCTTGACCTAGTATCTATTGACTACATTTTAAAAAGCAAATTCATATATGCCCCTCCTCCCAGCACCATTGTCATCGCTGATCTCACCCCTTCCCAATAAATCACAATGCTCCTGCTGAAGTGGCAGGTGCTTCAGCTTTGAAATTAAAGGGGTTGATTGCACAACTACAACTTCTGAGTGAAGTGATCTTGGGCAAGTAATTTAACCTCTATATAAGCCTTAGTTTTCTTACCTGTTAAGGAGAAGTAATACTATCTTTCTCCTAGGGCAGTTGTGAGGATTAAGAAAATGTTTGTCAAAACTCTTAATTTTGCCCTTGCTTTTTTTTTTGTACTTTTAAATGCTCAAGTGCATGTTTAAATATATATGCACTTAGCCCAGAAATGAATATGTATTAATATATATGTGTATGTGTGTGAATATACAGATAGACAGATATAGATATTTCCCCTCATGTAATATCATCAATATAAGCCTTGTCCTCCCAAACCCAATTATATACTTTTTGAAATCAGGGGCCCTATTTTTCCCTCCCTTCTATCTCAGGGCCGGGCAGAGTTGAGCTCTTAGTGGGAGCCCAGCAATTACTTAAATTGAATCAGAATCTTCAGAAGCATTGTGTTCCTGTTTCCTTTAGCCATATGATTCCCAAAGTCTCCAAATTATAAGGGTTTTCAAAGTGTAGACAAATTTCTGCATTGTGCTTCAATATGTCAGAAGCAATTATTGTATGTAAATTTCAGAAGGGATACAGCAACTGTACTGATTTTTTTTTCAGTGACAAGGCTCCAGATACATCTAAATTGATTAACAACAGTTAAACTCAGGAAAAATCACTATCTCCTATACTAGCCATCCTTTAGGTGCCATACTTATCTAAAACATGTTCCTGAATCCTCATATCCAAACATGAAGTTTGCATTTAATATAAGGAGAGGCCCTGGTAATAAAGCAGTTGAACAATAAGAGAGTCTGTCTACTTGACACTAAAGTCATTCACTCATTCATTCATTCATTATTTACTTTTGAGACAGGGTCTCGCTCTGTTGCCCTGGCTGCTCACTGCACTCTAGAGTGCAGTGGCACGGTTGTAGCTCACGGCAACCTCAAACTCTTGGGCTCAAGTGACCCTCCTGCCTTAGCAGGACTACAGGTATGTACCATCATGGCCGGCTAATTTTTAAATTTTTTCTAGAGACAAAGTCTCGCTATTGCCCAGGCTGCTCTCAAACTCCTGGGCTCAAGACATCCTCCCACCTCAGCCTCCCAAAGTGCTAGGATTACAGGTGTGAGCCACCGTGCCTGGCCTGAGGTCTGTAAACTTAACAACCACATTTTTCCACTCATAAAATACATATGTGGGTAAAATAAAACAAGAACGTGAGCACTTTAGAAACAACAGAAAAATATACCATTATAAGATATTGTTACTAATTTTAAAACAGGGCACTGAAACTTTTGTTAGATTCTCTTAGTTGCTTGGAAAATAGACCGAAAATACCTCAAATGACAGGGGTCTGTTGTGAGGATACTCATGGCAAAAACAGAGACAGGAATCCTCTTGGAAGAACTCATGGGAAGAGTTGAACTGGAAATCCAAAGTCACATTACCTTGTCATCCCTACAAGAGCAAAAGCATATGGCACTAGCACACTACCATGAATGTGATTCAGTTGTTCTCAATCTCTGCAAAGTGTCTAAGACCAATATAATTTTTTGTACACATATATGCATATCTGAGATACAGGACAATTAGCACCAATGTGGGATTGTGAGTCCCTCAGGTAAGCTCTCAGCTCCCTTCACCCCTCCCTTTTCAGTCGCTGAACTAGCTTGGCTGAGTGCCAACCTCAGTTACATTCACTTCTCTCCCTATGCGACACCTGTTCCTGTGCAGCTGTATGTGGCTAGAGAAAACACACGCCCTCGATGATCAGTCTCACTTTAAATTCCTGTCTGCAACTTTAAGTGGGCACTTAGCCTAGGCTCATCTCTCCTCAAACCTCCAACACGTCTTCCCAATTCTCATTCCTAGCTGAGGAAAGTGGAAACAACCACAAGTGAAGTTCCTATAGCAAGAAGCAGCTGGAGCACTTGGCTAATATGTGCCAGCTGGGGCACATATGTACATGTGGGGTTGGGCTCTGAGAACGTAGGCTCCAGAGGAGTTTATGAGAGCACCCACTGCACCAGCGCCTCTCCCTCAGCTTATCCCTGTGTTTGCCTGAGGGGTCTCTTATAGTCAGCTTAAAGAGAAGGAAAAACTCAAGTTTGGTTCTGTTGATTCAGTATGTGGGGGCAAGCCAGAATTGAACAGCTGCTGCACTGCAGCTCTTCTGAGGGGTGGCCCTAAATGATAGCAGCGAGGGAAAATTGTCCCAATGGGCAGTTTTGGGCAATGCATTTGGTCATCTATTTCATGTGGAGAGAGAAGTGGCCCAAGGCAAGAATATATACAAATTCATGAGCAATGGTAAATGGCTTAGATGGTTGGTCAGGGACTTGAAAGGAAAACAACTTGAAGACCACCCAACCACTTGATGACTAGAATTGACATATATTGTATATAATAGGGCAGGACCTCAGCTAGCACCACTATCAGAGGGCTTACAGAGTGTTGGTTCTACCCTTATGGGATCTTGCACAACATCTCATTGGACCAAGGAACCCACATTACGGCAAAGGAGATGTGGCAGTGGTGCATGCTATGGTTTGAGTGTGTCCCCCTAAAATTCATGTGTTGGAAACTTAATCCCCAGTGCAACAGTTTTGAGAGGTGGGGTCTTTAAGAAGTGATTAGGTCATGAATAGGTTAATGCCATTATTGCAAGAGTGGGTTAGTTATCACAAGAACAGTCTTGTTATAAGATCAGCTCTCTCAGTGTGCTCACCATGTTATGACTCAGCAAGAAGATCCTCACCAGATGCTGGCACCATGCTGTTAGACATCCAAGCCTCCAGAACTCTAAGAAATAAATCTCTTTCTTTTATAAATTACCCAGTCTGTAATATTCTGTTACAGCAGCAGAAAACAGACTAAGATAGTGCACAACCATGGAATCCAGTGGTCCTATCACATTCCGTACCACCTAGAAGCTCCAGCCTGATAGCATAATGGAATGGCCTTTTGAAGATACAAATGAGGTGCCAACTTGAATGACAACTTGCAAACATGGTATGCTAGGTAGCCACTAAGGGGACCCTCAATGATCACTGCCTCCTATTATTCACATCTTTATGTAATCTCTGCTCCTTGAGTGTGGACTTATTGACTGGTTTCTAATGAATAGAATATAGCAGAAGTGATAGGATGTCACTTCTAACACTAAGTTATAAGAGGACTGTGACTTGTTTGAGACACTCTTTCACTGTCTCTTGACCCAATTGCTTGGAAGCCAGCTGCCACAGTGTGAGGCATCCCTGTGGGGAGACCTATGTGCAGGGGACTAAGTCCTACCAACAACTATGTGAGGAATCTTGGAAAAGAATTTTCCCCCATTTGAGCCTTACAATGAGACTGCAGTCATGTTTCAACGGCTTTACCACAAATTCATGAGAGACCTTGAGCCAGAGGCACCTAAGCTTCACCTCCTGTATTGCTGACCCACAGAAACTGTGAGATAACAAATACTTGTTGCCTTGAGCAACTCAGTTTTGGGGTAATTTGCTACACAGCAATAGATAATAATGGATTGCCCTTCATGGAACCAAGGGTGGTGGAATTAAGTGTCTTACCATCACTCCTAGTGACGTACTTGGGGAATTCCTCATCCTTGGCAACTCTGAGCCCTGTGGGTTTAGAGGTTCTTGTTTGCAGAAGGGGGATACATCCACCAAAGACACAGGAAGAGACCTTTAAGCTATAGCTTTCATCTGGTCACTCTGGGCTTATCTTACCAGGAGACCGGCAGGTAAGGAAAGAAATTATCATATAGTAGGGGAACTTGACTATAAGTCACCAGGAGGAGATAGGGCTGCTCTTATACAACAGGGCCAAGGAACAAATGTTTGGCACTTAGATCCCACTAAGAGGGATCTCTTAGTTCTTGCTTGTCCAATTTTGACAGGAATAGACAAATGTAGCTACCAGTTGTAAAAAGGCAAGGTGACCAAGGGCTCAGACCCCCTCAGAGATTAGGGCCTGGGTAAGACCAGTACAGGTGCTAGCTGAGGGTGAGGGAAATCTAGAATAGGTAGAAGAGGAAAGTATTTGTGGCCCAGAGACCAGCTACAATGGTAGGGTTTACCCACTACTCTTCTTAAGTTTTTCCAGAAAGAGACCAAGCAGGATCTGGAGGAGCTACTGCCAGAGTTTATCACATGAAGCCAGTGCATCTGAACGGTGAAAGGCCAGACTGTAGTGGTTGCGATGGTGCACCACCTGGAACTTCTTTCTGGACTGAGACACTCATTTCCCCAGCTGCTGGGAATGTTGGCTCTGATTCTCCCTGAGCACAATTCTTTCCAGGAATTGCCCTCAGCTGGGGAGAATGCCTCACTCAAGATGGTGTATCCCTCCCTGCCCCCATCCTGGCGCAATAACTGGACGGTGTGAGGGTGCAAGTCTGGTTCCCTTGCCTCAAGGCCTGATTAATTCTGAAGGAGCATCCTATCTCCAGAACCTGTCACAAGACGGCTGAGGCGTTGTGTTGGTGTCTCAGTACAATTCTTCCCTCTGCTAATCCTACCTTATACTCCCCATGTGTTGATCTCAAATACAGGCCCAATAAACTTCCTGTACACATGTCTTTTGTGCTGTTTTCTGTGGAACCTGACCTAAGACAAATATGGTAGTTGTTGAACAAATAAATAAATGATTACTATTCAGAGTTGAGGGATATCATACTATCCTTAACCCATATGGAGTGAAGGGCCCAAGAACTATCAGAGACGTGCCGGTGTTGGAATGGCAGGGGCCAATCCAGAGCTGACTTTGGGCATATGACAGCACCTCAGAATGAGAAGGGAGTTAAAACCCATAAAACAGGAAAGGATGTCAATGGTCTTAAGCTTTTTCTTAAGAGAACCACTTTTTAGAAATTGAAATTAAATCTCACGTGGTAACTCAATGCATAGATGAAAATGGAGAGAGGGCCTGATGTTATCCACCAGCGTGGTTTTTCTTCCACTGTGAGACAACTCTAAGGAATCCATGATAATTTGAAGTAGGAAAGAGAAACACTGACCTAAACTTCACATTTATAGAAGTTATTTAACTCTAGGAAATTACAGTTTCTAAGAGCACCGATGCTAGTTCTGAGAACACTATGCTATGTGTATTGAATGAGACAATTAAGTAACCATCTTATTGCAACCTACCAAACAATAGGCACCGTATACTCTAAGAAAACAAAAAAAACAACCCTGTATTTCCTTTAATCATTAAAAGTCCGTGGGGAAGATAGAATGATCTCCATGTTAGAGCTGGGAAAATAGACATGAAGGTTGAGTGATTTTTTTCCTTAGGTCATCCACTTAGTACAAGCATACCTTGAAGATATTGGGGGTTCCATTCCAGATGACCACAATAAAATGAATATTGCAATAGTAAAGCAAGTCACATGAGTTTTTTGATTTCCTAGTACATATAAAAGTTGTTTATAAACCGTGTGTGATGGCACATGCCTATAATCCCAGCACTTTGGGAGGCCAAAGCAGGAGGATCACTTGAGGCCAGAAGTTTGGGACCACTCTGTGAACATAGTGAAACCTCATCTCTACAAAAAATTTAAAAAATTAGCCAGGTGTGGTGGTGGTGTGTGTCTGTAACCTCAGCTACTCCGACACTGAGGCAGGAGGATTGCTTGAGCCCATGAGTTTGAAGCTTCAGTGAGTTGATCATGCCACTGTACTCCAGTCTGGGCTTTAGAGCAAGATCCTGTCTCTAAAAAAAGAAATAAATAAATTAAAAAGTTATGTTTATACTATACAGAAGTTATTAAGTATGCAATAGCATTATGTCTAAAAAATGGGCATACCTTAATTAAAAAACGCTTTATTGCTAAAAAATGCTAACCATCATCAGAGCCTTTAGTGAGTCATAATCTTTTTACTGGTGGAGGGTCTTGCCTCGATGTTGATGGCTGCTGACTCATTGGAGGGTGGTTGCCGAAAGGGTGGCTGCGGCAATTTCTTAAAATAAAACAATGAAGTTTGACACATCGAATGATTTTTCCTTTCAGAAAAGATTTCTCTGTAGCATTCGATGCTGTTTGATAGCATTTTACCCACAGTAGAACATCTTTCAAAATTGGAGTCAATCCTCTCAAACCATATCCCTGCTCTATCAACTAAGTTTATGTAATATTCTTTCTTTCTTTCTTTCTTTTTTTAAGAGACAGTGTCTAGTTCTGTCACCCAGGCTGGAGTGCAGTGGCATCATCTTAGCTCACTGCAACCTCTAACTCTTGGGCTCAAGCGATCCTCCTGCCTCAGCCTCCCCAGTAGCTGGAACTACAGGCCTGCACCACCATGCCTGGCTAATCTTTTTCTATTTTTTTTTTTTTTGAGATGGGGATATCACTATGTTGCTCAGGCTGGTCTTGAACTCCTGATCTCAAGCAGTCCTCCTGCCTTGGCCTCCCAAAGTGCTGGGATTACAGACATAAGCCACTGTGTCTAACTTATGTAATATTCTAAACCCTTTGTTGTCATTTCAACAATGTTCACAGCATCTTCACCTGGAGTAGATTCCATCTCAAGAGACCACTTTCTTTGCTGATCCATAAGCAACTCATCTGTTCTTTTTATCATGAGATTATAGCAATTCAGTCACATTTTCTGGCTCTACTTCTAATTCTAGATCTCCTGCTGTTTCCACTACATCTGCAGTGACTTCCTCCACTGAAGTAATGCATGAGGGTTGGAATCAACTTCTTCCAAACTCTTGTTGCTATTTTGACCTCCTTCCATGAATCAAAATGTTCTTTGATGGCATTTAGCATGGTAAACCTTTCCAGAAGGTTTTCAATTGACTTTGCCCAGATCCATCAAAGGAATCACTATTTATGGCAGCTATAGCCTCATGAAATGTATTTCTTAAACAATAAGACTTAAAAGATGAAATTACTCCTTGATCCATGAGTTGGAGCGCTGGATGTGTGTTAGCAGGCATGAGAACATTAATCTCCTTGTACATCTCCATCAGAGCTCTTGGGTGACTAGGTGTATTTTTGATGAACAGTAATATTTTGAAAGGAATCAAAATTCTTGAGCGGGAGATCTTGCTCAGTCTCAACAGTGGGCTTACAATATTCAGTAAACCATGTTGTAACAGATGTGCTGTCATCCAGGCTTTGTTGTTCCATTTCTAGGGCACAGGCAGAGTAGATTTAGCATAATTCTTGAGTGCCCTAGGATTTTCAGGATGGTAAATGAGCACTGATTTCAAAGCCACCAGCTGCATTAGCCCCTAACAAGAGAGTCTGCCTGTCCTTTGAAGATTTGAAGCCAGGCATTGACTTCTCCTCTCTAGTTATGAAAGGCCTAGTTGGCATCTTTTTCCAATATAAGGCTGTTTCATCTACAATTGAAAATCTGTTGTTTACGGTAGCCACCTTCATCAATGATCTTAGCTAGATCTTCTGGATAAATTGCTCCAGCTTCTACAACAGCACTTGCTTCTTTACTTTGCACTGTCATGCTATGGAGATGGCTTCTTTCCCTAAACCTCATGAACCAACCTCTGGTGGCTTCAAACTTTTCTTCTGCAGCTTCCTCACCTGTCAGCCTTCATAGAATTGAGAAGAATTAAGGTCTTGCTCTGGATCAGGCTTTGGCTTAAGGGAATGTTGTGGCTGGTTTGATCTTCTATCCAGACCACTAACGCTTTCTCCATATTGGCAAAAAGGCTGTTTTGCTTTCTTATCATTTCTGTGTTCACTGGGGTAGCACTTTTAATTTCCTTCAAGAACTTTTCCCTTGCATTCACAACTTGGCCAACTGGCACAACAGGTCTAGCTTTTTGCCTATCTCGGCTTTTGCCTTCCTCACTATGCTTAATTGTTTCTACCTTTTGATTGAAAGTGAGACATGTGCAACTCTTCCTTTCACCTTAACACTTAGAAGCCACTGTAGGGTTACCACTGACCCAAAGTCAGCATTGTGTTTCGGGGAATAGGGAGGCCTTACGAAAGGGAGACAGGGAACGCCCTGTTGGTGGAGCAGTCAGAACACGTACGTCTATTAAGTTTGCCATCTTATAGGAATGGTTCATGGCACCCCAAAATAATTACAGATCACCATAACAGATATAATGAAAAAGTTTGAAATATTGGCAGAATTACCAAAATGAGACACGAAGCAAGAACATGTTAGAAAAATGACACCAATAGACTTACCTAACGCAGGGTTGCCACAATTTTTCATTTGTAAAAAAATGCAGTTTATCTGCAAAGTGCAATAAAACAAGGCATGCCTGTAACTCGTAGTCCAGTGCTTTCACAATAGTGTAGATCAGTAGTTAAGAGCTTATGCTTGAGAATCAGACTGCCTGGACCAAACCTGGCCTCCTCTGCTTAGTGTATCCTTGAGCAAATTACCACCTATGCTTTATCTCCTCATGTGTAAGTAAGAATTAAAAATATCACTCAGGGTGTTAGGAGTAAGTTGGGACATGTTAGAGCAGTGCTTGGAACAGAGACAGTTTCTTCCTGTTTGCTATTTTAATGCACAAATGGCAGGACTAAGGAAAAGGCTAGTTTTGGACATATGGTGGCTGGAGAATTTTCATTTGCTTTGTCCTCACCATTTTTCCCCCGGCTATCTCTAATCAACACACACTTGGGAGAGGCCATTGTAACTAGGGGTGTGGATGGGGAACCTGAGTAATATGAGCAAGGTCTGGCAGTAGTGACCAGGTCCTGTTCCCCTCAGTAACCTAAGCTACTAGGTAATACCATGTCAAGTACTGCTACTGTCTTGTCACATTCTGCTGTTCTCTTTGAGTAAACTGTGAGCTCCTTGTAGGGTGGAATCATGTCTTTCTTAGCTGTAAATGTTCAGAACCTAGCAAGGATAATGCCTGCCATGTTAGGTGTTGCGTACATGCACTGGAACACGTAGTAGCACCCACGTACCGTTTCCTCACGGGAAGGAACGTGACTGCCCCCACGGGGGGCCTGCTCAGCAACTGTCCTGGGGGCCCCATGGCATCTCAATGTACCTTTGGGAGGAAGGCAAAAAATTCAAGTGCCCAAACTATTCCCTGATTCGGGGCTGCTGGGGTGGGGTGGGGTGGGAGAAAGTCGGTGATGTTTATATGCAATTCCCAGTTTTTCCCTGTTAGGCTTTAAGCTGGAGATACAATTCTGGTAACTGGGCCACGTAAAGGCAAACTTTATAACAATCCATTTATATTTCAAAGTTACAGAAATCTAAGACCCAATCAATCCCCTCAATGAGTATCACTATCAGCTTCTGTGAAGGATGTGGCTTTAATCCAGATGCAATCTTCTTTTCAGCTTCTCATACTAAAGAGTTTGAAAGGGTGGCTTCTCCCTGGAACCAATAAACCTTACTCACATTAGTAATTTTTTTTAAGCCACTGAATCCTTTTACTCAAGCAAAATTTTAAAGTGAAACTGTTTCAGTTGAACCACTTGTGTAAAGTGCCAATTTGAAAACCACTGACCTAAGTAAACCTGATGACATCATTCCATAGAACTGTCTGAAATTAAACATCTTGCCTTGTGGCAAATATAACCTGAGGGCCAGAATACATATCTTTGTGTCCTTCTACACTATCCTTGGACCTGAGATTTATTCACCTGGGGCCATGAACTCTGCTTAATGAAATTTGACTGCTTTATTCTTCACTGAACATTAATGCATTTTTCAGCTAAGGAAACTGTTGACTTCTGCTTTTTTTTTTGCTTATAAACCAATTAAGACCCAAACTTACATATAATTCTACTACTTATTAGCTAGTGTGTCAAGAAATGGTGAGAAACAAGGCCAGATAAAGACCGCCTGAAAACCCTTCGAAGATTTTAACCATATTTAGAAAGTTAAGCAGTATAAATAGAATGGGGGTAGAGAGCTTAGACTGGAAGATGGCTTAAAGCATCCATGAAGGGGACAGGTGTCAGTGATAAAAATCTCAAAGACCTCAAGCCACCCCTGCATCTCCACCCCTCATCCCCAAGACTATGTTAAGAAATTGTCTTCTATATTTGTAGTACCTGGTGCATAGTTAATACTTGATTCTTTGCCTAATTATACAAGAGCCTCATTTCTTGCTTAAAACTCTCTACCTCTGTTAAGTTTCCTTGTCCTGTAACACATTAAAAAAAAAATTTCCTCTGACAGAAAGGAACAAATTGTTACATCAGAATATGGAGTAAATTAGTGGCTCTTAAACTTTATTCAACCACTTGTTAGGTGACCCATATTAACTGATACTTATATAGCTAGCAGGTGCTTTAGTTAAGTGAATATAATTCAATTTCTACAATTTTCTCTCTAAAAAATTATCAAATTAGGTATGGGGAAAACTGCTAAACTGAGGCAAAGAAAGCATCTGTAAAAATTCAAGGGAATTCTCTATTCAGATTTAAGACAAAACTGAAAACAACAGGTGATGCACACACAAAAGACTCTAGTTAGGAGATACCGCAAAGAAACAGCACAGACTTTTATCAAAAGATTAGATGGAAAAAAAAGGTACACCAAAAGAAAAAAAAATAATCAAGCAATTAAGGGTATCCATACTTTTTAATTTTCCAGTTTAACTGATCATCCACCACTCTAAAAAGAAATATCTGAGGGCTTCTACTTTAGAATCCAAGTGAAACCATGTCAGGTTTACCCTGCCAGAGAAATGAGCTTGTACTTGTTACACCCCAAGAAACACTGAAAATCAATAGCACTCTGGCTAGGAATTTGTTGTCACTGTCTTTTGTCTTCTGGATATTTAAAACAAACAAAAAAACCCAAACTCAGTCCTACATTGAGGGTATAAATGAAGACCAGCACATGAGGAAGGAAAAGGGCCAAGGAAACATTTCTCTTTGGTGACTTAAAAGCAAAATGTAAATGCTAAGGTGGGCCAGTGTAACATTAAGACATCATCGTCCTAGGCTGGCCTTGGTGGCTCACACCTGTAATCCCAGCATTGTGGGAGGCTGAGGCAGGAGGATCTCATGATGCCAGGAGTCCCAGATCAGCCTAGGCAACATACTGAGACCCTATTCTTAAAAAAAAAAAAATAAATAAATAAAAATAAATTAGCTGGGCATGGTGGTGTGCACCTGTAGTCCTAGTTATACTCGGGAGACTGAGGCAGGAAGATCGCTTGAGCCCAGGATTTTGAGGTTGCAGTGAGCTATGATTGGGCCACTGCACTCAAGGCCTGGGCAACAGAGAGACCCTGTCTCAAAAAGAAAAAAGCAAACAAAACCAGTGACATCATCGTCTTGTTCTTTTCTATTTTATATCATAAGTAGAAATATTATGGCTAAAATTTTTTAAAGCACATAAAAAATAATTCTTAACTCTGTCAAATTAAGTTACCTTTAAAATGCTTTATATTTATCCACACGGTAGAAAAATGACCGCAAGTGAATGTGAAGTCAGCCCTGAAGCTATGAAATATGCCGCAATGACAGCATGAAATAATCACTGGTGACCTGTTACAAAAGACATACCTGGATAGGTTCTGCAGTCTACTCATAACTTTTTAACCTACGATATTCTCATTCTACCTTCTATATCTTACCTCCAGCCAAGAGTTTGTTGGATTTTGGCTTTCTGTAATTTGTATAGTGAAAACAGGTAAATTAAAGGATTTTTCAAACTATATCATCCTCTCATTCCCCAACCCTACTCCCCTAATCATTCTTATCACATAAGCACAATTTTTTATTAACAAAGGACAAAGGGCAGCTCAAGGGGCAGAGAATGTTCAGAAGTTTATGTGACCAAATCTACAGTCAACCATTAACTGCAGTATCTTTTCGGTTATCTTGTCAGATGTCAGAGAATCCAAAGACAAGATGTATATGACCTATGACCAAACTGTGGAGAAACACTTGTACAAATATCTTACGCTCATTGGGTTGCTTTTGTTGCCATTTCTTCACTGTGAATCCTAGCAAAGGGCCCAAGATATTAGTGATATTTTAAAAGTTAATACAACCAACTAAGCACCAACCGCATACTTGCTGGCCTGCTAATGAAGACAATGCAAGCCATATAGCTCGTCACCCTTTAGACCCTAAAATTTAGGAGAATTAAACTTAAGGACTAGAATATGAAAAACACTGACAACATAAGTGACTGGGTAAGAAGGCAAATATGTGGTGACTCTCCCTCTTTGGCAGAGGTTTGCATTGCTACCTTTATCCACCATACCCCTCCCTCTCCCCCTCATCCCCTGCAACAAACAACAGCTCTTAATTAATTTACAGCATATTTTGAAGAAAACCTTAGACTGAAAAGCTTGGATCAAGGCAGGGCTTATCAGTACTTGAGTATTTTAAGTGTTTAAGAATCACAGTATCCACAAGTAAAGATGGCACATATGTCATTCGTGACTGAATGGCTAGTTTTCCCAAAGTTGGGTCTGAAGCCACGTGTATGGGATTTTAGGCTAAGTAATTACAATTCCTCAGTAATTCACTTTACAAATTGAGTAAATAATAGAACAGACACTCTACAGTCTTCTTGAGCAGGTGATGATGTCTATGAATGTGCTAACAAAAACATGAAAGACACAAGTGTAAATAATATTGAGATTTTTGGTCAATTTCTGTCCAGAAGAATGATGAAATTCTTCTCTACATTCAACATCATCAAGAAGATCTCCCTTCCCCCTTGGCAGACTGTCTGCACTAACAGTTTGGCTACCCTAAGAACAGGGGCCCTGACTGTTTTCCTCCATGACAATACTTACTTTGATTGAATAAACTTCAGAGTTCTTCCAAGTCAGAAATCAAGTCTTTGGATGATAATCTTTTTGTAGAGCACAATGTACTCTTGATCACTATTTTTAGTACATGACAGACCTTCTTGATCAGACTTTAGAAATGGATTAGAAGCTCCAAGATTCATTATTTAGAGAATACTTTATTAGTTTCTGTAATCAAACCCATGTAGATAAGACCTTACATATTTAATACAGTGCGTTACCCCTGTACAAATGGAAAAAAATTAAGTTTAATGTTTCTAGACCAATATGGCTGTTAATTTCTGTACAATGCCAACTCAACACAGTAAACTGGGATACTTTTTCCAAAGTTGACAGCACAGCTAAAGTTTCCAAAAATTCAAATTATATATATATGTATATATATATATATATTTATATAAAAAGACCAATAATAGCAGTATGTTATGCATCAATAGCAGCAACAGCTTTTCCAGGTTCTGCAGTCATCTGAACAAAATTATATAGACATCAGCACACTCCATTAAAAAAAAGGGGTGGGGGGAGAAGGGAGAGGTAAAAAAACAAAACCTCAGAAAACAGCAAAGTTCTGTTACTGTTGTGGTACCTGGCACCGTTTTTTTTATTAGCTTCTGAATCATCATCTGGAAAGAAAACATTCTAGAATAACATCATTAAAAACAGCTCTGATAAAGCACAGTCACTACTACATATCATAAAGCAGGTACAAGATATTTTACATTCACAGAGGTATGATACAGTACTGTCCTACATCTATAATACTAGAGTATACAATTAAAAAGGCATTATTTGAGACTTGATTCTACTTTTCCAGCAGAGGGCCCAAAGGATGGTATGACACAGCTCTGTAAAGAAATGCACCTTCTTAGACAGGATTTCCTTTCATTCGTGGCACAGTTCTAGGTATTCACTGCTCTTCATGAACATCAGCTAAAAACCGTTTAAAAAAAAAACAACAAATGGGGGGAGGGGGAAAGGAACCATTGGATTCATACAAAGATGACTGAGTGGAGGCAAGCAAGACTCAACCTAACTAGTATTTTACCAGATCTGTCACGTTTCAATGGTGAGAGCTCCATGGGAAGAAAGGAGATGCCAAGTAGCGCTTCAAAGCTTCGGACCACAACCAAAACACAGCATCATTTCAAACAGAAGAAGGAGCCAAACATTGCTCACTTGGATATGGTTCAAGGATGCTGACGTCAATATTTATCATCTGCACACTCATCCAGGAAGAAGGGGAGATCAGTTACTACTGTACTTTGATTGTGTTCAACTCAATCACCATGTTACAAAAATAGCAAGCTGCCATAATAAAAAATAAGGCTCCTCTATCCAGCACCAGTTATCTTCAGTTCTTCACCTCCAAGCCTACAAATGCCGTAACCATATCCAAAGAACATAAGGGAGCAAAGAAACCACATCTGATGTATTAGTTGGGACCACCACATTGTTCAGGCTGAGCTATTCCTCTGCGCTGTTATTTTCCTCGTATTTCTGGTGTTTCACCTAACCACATGGATTTTTAGGTCTAAATTATATGCACTCAAAAATGAGTGCACATATCTGTATATAAATTCTGACTGAAGATGCATAGTCATCAACCGAGCGCATGTCATATAGTAGGTGCAAGCTTGCAAAGCCTCATTTTTATTGGTGCAGCAGCGTGTGTCAGTGTAAATTGCTCCTGTGTCCCTTGTGCATTTCCAAGCTCTGGATAGGATAATGTCACAGACCATTTTAACCCTTTGCCTGCTGGCATTATCTGACTTCATTCTCCCTGTTTCCCCTCCCTCCCCACCCCTATCCCCTGCAATAAACCACAGCCTTTAAGATTTTGTTTCTTCAGTTTTGATCGCCTGAGGTTTGATTGGTCCAGTTCTAACAGGTTTGGTGGCTATGGAGGGTGCAGGAGGTGGCTTTTCTTCTACTTTTTCCTGACAGACACCAGGAGGGTCGGTCAGTGTTTCAGGAGGTTTACTTGAATCACTGTCCACTTTCTGGGCTTTTCCTCCTATCTGTTTGCTCTGTTGCTGTTCAGAGAAGAACCGTTGTGTGGACTGAAGAACCTCTGCTCTCTGCTTTGCCTTAAAAAATGAGAAACAACAACTGAAAATGCTGCAGCATTACCAAAGCCTGTCAAATCAACCTCAGTTCAAATTCTTTTACCAATCACAAATCAGTTTTCCCCACATTGGTTTGGCCCAAGCCAAAGTACCTCATTGATCTTTCAGCTTTTAATGCACAGATTTCTTCCTATTTTTGAAAACATCCCATGTGATTTTTAAAAAAGCATTTGGAACAATAGGACCACCTCCCACCACCTTTCCAAAGTCTGCCCTCTTATAAAATTATAAAATATAAATTGCTGCTGGTTTATCTTTTCTGGAACAAAGCTTATTGATATCAAATTTTATTTAGGGACCCTGCTTACAAATCTGAAAACATACATGTAACACTTAAAACTTCTAGTTATCAATATGTGGTCTACAATAAAAGGAAAAGGAAGCACTTATATTGTGGCATTACCAACACCTAGGACCAAATGTCTTGTGGCTGAGTCCTCTTCCCACAGCTCTCTTCTGCAGGGGAAGAGCATCAGAAATTAGTAACTACAACTTCACTTGATCACTAAGTTCTGATAGCTCCTACCACATTCTGAGCTGGTAAAATAATTTCTTAGTTTTATTGACTATGTGTCCCAAAGAATATACTTACGTAAATCTGTTAACTTTACCACTGCAACATACATAATTAAAACTTAAGTTTCTATGCCTCTTGCACATAATAAAAAATTCTTCATGTTCTATAGGTAATCTGTACTATCCAAAAATCTGAAGCAATTTTCCAGAAATTTGTGCCCTCTCCCACCCCATTAAGAGCATTAAACTCTAATGTCATTTTCAACATGGGAATGTGTGACAATCAAGTGTCAAGGAGCCAGGAGTAGAACTGGAAACCAAGGCCAAATAATTTCCATAAATTTTTACTCATGCCAATATTTGTAACAGTAATGAATAGATGGAAATCCTAGGTACACAGCCTTGATAAAAGTAGATAATATTTAACAAAAATTTTACTGCAGGGTAGTCTTTTGATTTGATTACTCAGGATCAGAAACACAAGGGATGTCAACCCAGAAGGAAACTTTAGTCAGTCAATCGAATTCTCTAATAGGATTATCATAAACGTGTTTCCAATTCAGAGTAAAGCATTACTATGCACATTTCCCTGTTTGAAAGCAAGTAGGCTTTTCTTTGTTCTAGTCTGATCTGATGATATATGTAGTGACAAAACAGGCAAAATTACTAAGGTCTCTGAAAAGTCAAGCCTAAAGTAAAGACAGAAATAAGCTGATTCAACTGGCTGTACAGGCAGACAGGTAAGGTTTGTGCTACAAAACTGTCCCCACACAGACTCCTAAAGGCACTCTTCTGCATTAGCAAACCTCGTGTTTATCAGTGCCTTTCATCATGAAGGATCCCAAAGTGCTTTTCTGAGTTCTTCATTTACAACTGCACAATCCACTGTGAAATACAGCCACTTCAAGTGGCAGGCAAAAAAAGGGTATGAAAACAGTCTGAGAAGAAAATTGTACTTTGATGACTCATGACAGGAGAAAAATGAAGATAGGTAATATGTCTTACCCATTCCAGAGTTTGCACATAACCATGATTTATATTTTAAGCTGGGGGGAGGGGAAAGGAAGGGGGAAAGGGACGGTCAGAAAATCAAAGGGAAAAAAAATGAAAGAAAATGGGGAAGCCTATAACAATCCACATTACTTTGTGCTATTCCAAAAAATGTGCTATCTAAACTCAGATCTCCCTCAAATATTTATTTTATAGTAATTCATTCAGCCACAGAGTTTAAAACATTAATCTGTTCTCTGACTAGTTGCAAAAATAGGGGCCAAAAAAAAAAAAAAAAAGGAAAAAAAAGATGAGGGGGTAGGAATAGGGAGGGGAAAAAAGGGGGAAAAAAAAGGGGAATGAATAAAAGTGGTTAACTTGGTTAAGTCTGCTAAGACAATGAATGCCTGGAGATATGATTATGGGTCCAGAGGCATTTTTAAGACATGGTTCAGAGACAGATTCTTGATCTGTTGGCTATTAACACTGTACTAACCTTCATGTCTTGTTCAGCCTTCAACGCAGCCTGGGCCTGATTACCTCTGACTCCAGATAGTGATCCACAAGGACCCCTGGCTACATGTGGCAAACGAGCATGGCTCATGAGGCCTGTGGTCAGCGGAGGAGGCATCTGACTGGCCAGTGCCATTGGTGGCCTCTGAACAGGCGCTGGGAAGGTGTTAGTATGTGGGGCTCTTACCAATGGAGGGACCAGGTTAGGCTGAGAGAGAATCTGAGTGAAAAAAACAAAACATACAACATTGAACTGTTAAAAAAAAAAAAAACCTGCCAACTAGACCAGGTTGGCTTATCCCAGAGTAAATCTGTGCCCATCCTGCCAGTGAAAGGAGGTGTATGGATTGTGCCATTCCATTAACAGGGACAAAGAACAAACAGGCCATGCTTAGAGAGTTTAACAAAAAAGATAAGGCAAAGCATGCTATGGCACTTCAATTGGTTCTAGCATCTCAGCTGTATTCTGAAGGGAGGACAGAAAGACTATTAGTTAGGTATCTT
Source organism: Daubentonia madagascariensis (assembly GCA_023783475.1). Lineage (NCBI taxonomy): Eukaryota > Metazoa > Chordata > Mammalia > Primates > Daubentoniidae > Daubentonia > Daubentonia madagascariensis. The sequence continues at coordinate 31,874,143 of JAKFHU010000978.1, forward strand.
TAAAAAAAGGTACAATTGCAGAAAAGGCACATACCTATAACAAACATAATCTGAAGATAAATAAAATAAATACTAATTCAACAAATGTGTGTTTTTTCAGGAACCAATTCTAGTTTGTGAGAGTTCTTATCAATTTCAGTTAGTCCTTCAATATGATCAGCAAAGGGAAGGGAAGTCAACATCTTTACACATATACCAAAACATCTTTGTGGAAATTTTATCTCGCGGCACATAGATATCCTTTAAAAAACAAAACCAAAACACCCCACTTTAAACCTAGAAAACTTCAAGCACTGGGACCCTTCGCTGAAAAGTTAACTTCTTCAAAAAAGAGAAAAGGGAAGAAAAGGACTCAAATAAATTATGAGAGCTGTGTGGGGAATCTTGACTATTGCTATTGTCTGCTTTAGACCTACACAACTACTACCTGGGTCTAGCTATAAATTGTAAAGACTATTCGAATATCATATTTTACTGTTAAAATCAGAAACTATTTTTCATTAAAAACTATACTTCTTATCTGGTTAACATATGGCAAGATTACAATTTAGCCAGATTAGCAATCATATGCAAGTAAATAATACTTATTTCTCACTTATATCTGCCCACCTGGGGTGCAAACTGTGTAGGAAATGGCTGTGTCATTCTCACAGTGGCAGGGCCTGACTGGAACTGCTTCTGATAGACAATGCTGTTCATTTTGCTGGACTGGCTGTTCGGACTCGTGGAAGTAGCCCTTGGAAAGAAGCCATCACTGGTCAGTATAGTAATACCAAGTAAATAATGCTAGTAGATTTTTACAGAGATTATTTTTGGTATTTTCGTCATACTTGGTAGTTGATGAAAATTTACTGTGATGAGTTACCAAACACTGTGGTAGGAGTGAGACACTGGAGGGACAGAGGTGTGAAAGGATCCTAGCTAGATTTGCCCTGTATTTAAAGAATTTCCTTAAGATACAGTATAACAAATACATTATTAATAATTTAAAAACTTAAAATTTTAGATAAAACTATCAAATGAATGTCTTATAACTCTTTTTCTGCTTAACACAGGACTGATGACATAATAAGTGTTTAACAAATAGCAATCCATCATTTTAAAATTTCATAAGCAAATTTAAGCGCCCATTTTACCGGAAGGGACTAGATGTTGGTGTGGTGCTTCTACCGCCGATTGGAGGTGTGCCTGGTTTTATATCAATGCCACTTCCAAAGGCTTTTAGTTCCATTTCAGACATCTGAGAAAAAGCATAAAATCAACTTAACACTTCTTCAATTCCATAAGCTAAGTGCTGTGTTTAATGTCCTACATATGAGGGAGAAATCTAGGAAAGGGCAAAGAACCTTAATACAAAAATCCTAGTTAGGCTTCAAATATTATGGAATTATCAGTCCATATAACCTTAAAATTAAACAAGTCTAAGGGACTTTGTAAATCCAATTCTTCCAAAAAATTTGTGAAGTCTTTGTTATTGGATAAAAACCAGATGGGACCAAACACATTAATAGCAAATAGATAAACATAAGTATATTGGAGTTTGAGATTTTCTGGAGGGCGGTAAAAACCGAAGCCTTTATTTTTACAGAAGACACAGATGCATATATCTGAACACAAGTACTTAAATTTTCAAATAAGCTGTACAACTGTCTTTTCACTTACTTTTCCTGTGGTTGCAATCATGCTATGCTGTGTTCCAGCAGGAATTAATCCTCTGAAAGGCTGGCTTACTTGCGCAGGACGGCTCAGGCCCTGAGCCTGTGCTTGTGGGGTGGTATGCTGTAACGGGGGCTGAAGAGTCTGAGGCAAAGCAATTAGAGGTTGGCCTGTAGATCCAAAATTAGGCAAGGAAAGCTGGGATGCTGGTAAAGGTACAGTAACCTAGAAAACAAGCAAATAGAAACTGCAGCAATTTGCTCACACCCATTGCATAGATATCCCTATAACTATATACAATTCTTCAAATAATTTTGAGTAAGATTTAAATAGAACATATCTACAAATATATTTTGCATACAAATCTTTCGCTTAATGACTACAAGTTGATTATCACTAATCTGAAAATCCAAAATCTGAAATCTAAAAGGCTCCAAAATCTGAAATTTTTGAGGGCAAACATGACACCACAAGTGGAAAATTCCACACGTGACTTCATGTGACAGGTTACAGTCAGAATGCAGTCAAAACTTTGTTTCATGCACAAAATTATTAGAAATACTGTATAAAATCACCTGCAGACTATGTGTATAAGGTGTATGTGAAACATAAATAAATTTCACGTTTAGACGTGCACCCTACCTCCAAGATATCTCATTATGTTTATGCAAATATTGAAAAATAAAGGGGGGGGGTGGGGTGCTGAAAACACTTCTAGTCCCAAGCATTTCAGATGAGGGATTCTCAACCTATATCTCCATTCTTTTATTAAAGGTACAACAACAAAATAGTTCAGTTAATGTTACTTGTAGTGAAGAAACTATACAATGGAAATAACTACGAATATCTTTGAACTTATCCATGGGACATTTCAAATAATCACAAAATACATGGGGACACAATTTAGGAAAGTAGTCACAAGTTCACAAGTAGATATTTTTATAGTGGTTTTAGGTCTAGTCAAAACGAGCTATAATGGGGAGAAAGAACATTTCATTTTTCATATAAACACTGTATTTAATCTGAATGTCAATAATATATTTATGAATTATCACTCCCTAAAATAACCTAAAACAGTTATGAGAAAATGACTAATGACTTGCTACCCACCCCTCAGCCCTCCACTACTTTTAAAGAGTAAGCTGATTAATGATATTACTAGAGGAGACAGCTTTTTAAAAACCATACATTTTTCACTAAAAATTATTATGGCATTCATACGCTTAAGAAAGGTGTTTGTCATTTATACTCTGCCACACCACCCTACGTATGATATTAACCTGTCTGATGGTCTTTAGAGAGTCTTCCTTGACCTTTAGCACTAATGAGTAAACCACCTATCACACATACATATAACTGTATATATTCTGGACAGTGGTTTTCAAACTTTTATATTGACTAAATCCCTTGTTTAAAAAGAATAACTATTACATGGAAACCCAGTTTTAAAAAAAATACCAGAAGAGGTTAAAAAAAAAAAAAAAAGAAGAAGAACTGATTAAAGTAGGGGTGGTGGTAAGGAAAGGGGTGTTCTGAGACTGAAGCCCCTTCCACTTTCAGTGGACTCAGTGGAATTCCCCAGGATACCTCAGTGAACAGTTTGAAAACCACTCCTCCATCTTCCCAACTTGGTTCTATTTAAATTTACAAACAATAACAAAAGCAATAAAAATAATAATAAAGAAAATTGAGGAAATTTACCATGCCATAGTTTACCTGCTGGAGAGCACTTGGTGACTGGGCAGTGTTATAAAAATTTGTCTGACCAGGCTGTTGTACTTGTCCAGAATAAAGATTTGAAGCCTGGGTAAGATTTGCTCTAGCCTGGAAAAAATTTTGTAAAAAAAAAAAAAAAAAGTAATAAGATTGAAAAAATTTCTCAGAGATGGAGGTTATGACTTCAAAACAATCTAGTAATTTTAACATTGATAAAAAGGAAGGCCTTTGTTTTTTCATTGTGTCTTTTAACATCTTTTCTTCAAAAAATGTTTCCTTAAAATAATTTGTTGCATAGGAATACATTGTTCCAGCCCCTGTCTTACCTGGAGAAGATGTGTATCAATCAGTTGGGACCCTCCTAGTCCTGATGCCTGCCCGAGCTGATGCTCATACAATATAGGAATAGGCTGAGTATTTGAAGTTTGTTGAAAGGCAAGACTGGATTGTGCCTTGGCAAGTTCCTGGTGTTGGACAGCTGGAAAGTTGTGGATGGCAGTACCAGAAAGGACCACAGATGGCTGGGATAGACTGCTTTGCATAAAGGCCGGCTGAGATCTACACAAGTATTAAAGAGAAAATGCTTGTGTTAGAAGTTAATTTTATCTGGAATCTGGAAATCTTAAGAACAAGTATCCCAAATGACCAGGCATAGTAATGCGCTGAATGATGCTCTGGTCAATGGTGCACAGTATACACATTGGTGGTCCCACAAAATCATAATGGAGCTGGAAACTTCCTATCGCCTAGTCAATAGGACACCACAGCCATCCTAACGTCACATCGCAACACACTACTCAAGTGTCTGTGGTGACGCTGACGTAAATAAACCCACTGTGCTGACAGTCATCTAAAAGTCAAGCACACAAAACTATGCACAGTATGTAGTATTTGGTAATAATAAACGGTTATGTTACTAGTTTACATTTTTTTACTATACTATACTTTGTTATTTTATAGTGTGCTCCTTTTACTTGTATAAAATTTAACTGTAAGACAGCCTCAGGCAAATTCTTCAGGAAGTAATCCAGAAGAAGGCCTTTTGTTTTTGTTTTTTGGAGACAGCTTGCTCCATTGCCTAGGCTCAAGTGCAGTGGTGCAACCACAGCTCACTGCAACTTTGAACTCCTGGACTCCAGCAATTCTCCTGCCTTAGCCTCCACAGTAGCCAGGACTACAGGCATGTGCCACAACACCTGACTACTTTTAAAAAAATTTTTGTAAAGACGGGGTCTCACTATGTTGTCCAGGCTGGTCTCAAACACCTAGCCTCAAGCAAACCTTCGGCCTCGGCCTCCCAAAGTGCTGGGATTACAGACATGCGCCACCATACCTGAGAAGAAGGCATCGTTATCACAGATGACAGCTCCATGAATGTTATTACCCCTGAACACCTTCCAGTGAAACAAGATATGGAGGTGGAAGATAATAATATTGATAATCCTGACTCTATGTAGGCCTAGGCTAACATGTATGTGTCTTAGTTTTTAACAAAAAAAGCTTAAAAGTAAAAAAAACAACTAAAATTTTTAAAATAGAAAAAAACTCAGAGAAAAGGGACAAAGAAAAATTTTTTGCATAACATGTGTTCATGTTTCAAGCTAATATTATAAAAGAATCAAAAAGTTATAGTAAGTTAAGATTAATCTATTTAAGAAAAAAATTATTAAAATAAACTTAGTGTAGCCTAAGTGTATAGTGTTTATAGAAGTCTACAGTAGTGTACAGTAATGTCTCAGTCCTTTACATTCACTCACCACTCACTGACTCACCCACAGCAACTTCCAGTCCTGCAAATTCCATTCATGGTAAGTGACCTTACCATGTGTACCATTTTTTATCTTTTATACTGTATTGCTACTGTATCGCTACTGTATCTTTTCTATGTTTAAGTACACAAACACGTGCCATTGTGTTGTAATTGTCCACAGGATTCAGTACAGTAACATCCCGTACAGGTTTGTTGCCTAGAAGCAGTAAGCTATATCCCACAGCCTAGGTGTGTAGCAGGCTGTATGATCCAGGTTTGTGTAAGTACACTCTATGATGTTCACACAATGGCACATACCTCAAAATGTATTCCTATCATTAAGTGATGCTTAACTGTACTCTACTTAGCACGGAAATCAAGAAGCAGAGAATACAGACTGTGCCTAAAGCAACTTGTTTCAAGATTGTTTCAAGATTTAGAGCCCCATATGTAACGAAGCTCTACATGTGAAAGTTCTAGGAAAAGGTTTGCTCTCCCTGAGAAACAGGTTATGTTTTTTCCTCTTGAACAATGAGAATGATTCTCTTTTCATGTTTACCACAAAGCTCAGAATCAAATTCATTTTTCTCTTTGGTGTCAATCTATTCTACCTTATAGAACAAATAGCCCATTACTTCTCAGCCTTTTGGCTAAGATCAAGTATAGAACCAATAGCCCTGACTTTTATTGTTTGTATTTCACTACCTCTTCATATATATATTTCATATAAGTGGCCTCAAGACCTCTATGGAATAAAGTAGAGTAGTAGCTCACGTCAGCATTACCCACAAAGGTGTTTTTTTTTTTTTTAAAGAAGGCACAATGTTGGAATCTAACCCCAGATAAAGAATAAGCAATTAAATCAAAGTAGTGGGTTAAAGATAACATTATAAATAAATATCATTATACTGTGTCAGAACTGACCTATGTGGCAGGAACAAAAGCCATTAAGCAGGAATGCTAGTCTAGGATCATAAGTAATCTTCACAATATCTATATTACATTTTATGTTTCAAATATAAAATGGGAAAACATGAACATACTGCTATAAACTATTCTGTCCTCACAGAAACCAATTCAGGGATTGCCTTATAAACACTATGCTGAGTAGGTTATAGAAAAGGTAAGACGTGCTTTGGGATACAAATATCTGCTTCAAAATCAAAACCAGTAGCCACCAGCCATAATTACGTATCTGTCTTATATTTCTATTGAATAGGGGTGGTCTTAAGAAGTACATCTTCCAAGACACAATTGGTGAAATGGGGATTACAAATATAGAGTGTCTGTGTACTGCTACTCCATTTCCCATGCTTATGGAAGACATTACTAATTAATCACTGTACTCTTTCACAAAGCTGGAAAGCAGTTGCAAACTTTTCAACCATGTTTCAAGCAGCCAATACAAACTAAAAGGAGATTGGCTTGTGAGATTAGATCTAGTTGCTATTCCTGGGTCAGAAATTTTAAAGTTTTATTATTACAAATTCCAAGATAATCCCAATCTTAACAATACGAAAGAGACTATCTCTAAGTTGTAGCTGGAGTAAATAGTTTTATTTCTACTGGGAGAAAATTTACCGGGATCGCCAAACTCAGTGGCTGAGTAAGACCAGGGGGGAAAAAAACTATAAAAGTAATGATGCAAATGTACTAAATTCAATTTAAGAATCGTTAACCAAAAAGCAAAAGTGAAAACATTTATTGAGCTTACTAATGATTCTGCTCTCTATTGAGAAAGTTTATTTAGCTCAACTTGGCTTCTTTAGGAGTATCATTTATGGTAATGTAAAAGAAATGAGCTATATCAACTGATGTCAAGTTTAACCTAAAAAGTATGGAAATTCTAGCTGAACTCATTTCCATAAACAAAAGAAAACAAATTCCTAAAAGCAAATGCACAGCTCTGCCACCTTCCTAAACTAAATGTCCTGAATGTAACTTATTTTTCTTTCTGATGTTTTAGGGCCATTACTATGAGTATGGATGACAGCTATGCCATGATGCACTGCTCCTACCTTTTGACTCTCACCCCCACTCACCCACCATCATTAAGTTGAAGACCAGAGAAACCTAGGATTGAATCCAGGCTCTGCCACTTATAGTGTAAACTTAGGTAAAAAACCCACCCTCTCCAAGTCCTAATTTCCTCATATGTCAAATGGGGATGACTTAATTTACCTTATGTGAAGACAAAACTAAGTTAATGTATGTGAAGGGCTGAATAGCTATCATACATAAGTTCAACAAAAATCAGTTTTTCATTATTTCTCTAATTGCAAAGATAACTTACAGTGCATCTGAGTGAATCCTTAAAACATTCTTCTCTACAAAACATACCTATCACCATCACCATTACTTCTATTCTTTATCTAAAATTCTACTACTTTCTCTTCTGTTTATATTCCACCCTGCCCTTTACCCCCCAACACACTGCAGTTATCTATCTGCCATGCCTCTTACACAGAGGAAACTGGATTTATAGTTGTTAGTAGCCAGATGGCATGTAAATTTTTAGGTCGTTTAGGAGCTATTTTTTGTGATTTCTAGTCGTTATGGGGTTGCTGTCACCCACTTCTTCAAGAACCTTTGAGGCCTGCCTTTTTTCATTTTTTAGAGATATGGTCTCACTCTGCCAACCAGGTTGGAGTGCAGTGGCACGATCACAGCTCACTGCAACCTCAAACTCCCGGGCCCAGGTGATCCTCCTGCCTCAGCCTCCCAAGTAGCTGTGATTACAGGCACGTGCCACCACACCCAGCTAATATTAAAATTGTTTGTAGAGATGGGGTCTCGCTACATTGCCCAGACTGGTCTCAAAACTCCTAGCCTCAAGCAATCCTCCTGCCTCGGCTTCCCAAAGTGTTGGGATTATAGGAATGAGCCACCTCGCCCAGCATGAGGCTTGACTTTCTTTAATAAAGTCTGATTGAAATTACCAGAAGCTGAGGTTTATGACATATAATCAATATGCTTAAAATTATTCCATGTAGTTTATAACATGGTCATCCTAGCTTTTGGGGGGAAGGAAGGAGCAGCAGGGATTATGGCAAGGAGACTCAGCAAGTACAGTGCTTTTAACGTTATAAACACAACCTTTAAAACATTTACCTATATGGTTGAAGTGAAGAACTAAATAATTCCTGAGCCTGGGAAACAGCAGGACCAGCCCCCAAACTCAGCTGGGCTTGATGCTGCCCTTGCAGTGGTGCATAAATAGGGATTGGAATTTGCTGAACTGAAGTTGGCTGCAATGCAATGAAAAAAACATGGATATAAACATAGTATATATGAACATCATACGTGCAAATCACAATACTTTGGAAAACAGAACTTTGAGACTTGAAAAGAATAAACTTTCCTTTCAACCCATTACTTATTCTACATTGTTAAATGTTAATCTTAGGAAATTTGGGGAGGTTTCAAAATTTTGCTAATAACATATCAAGGTAATCATGAGTAGCTTATAACTTTAGAGAGTCTATAATTTGTAGTCCAAAGTAACTATTACAACCCTTAAAATGCAAAAAAAATCCTTATAGGATGGAAGGAATCTTTCATATTTACCTGAGAGAGACCTGGTTGGAAGCCTTGTTGCTGTGCCAAGGATGGTGGAGCCAATCGTGCATGTTGGGTATTGAATAAATGACTTGTGTCCATATAGAAAGCTGGAATTTGAGCTATAGACCATCAGGAAAAACAAGCAGAAATAAGCGTACAAATTTCAGAATTTTCCAAATAGTAAATAAAAACTACATTTTTGTGGCAGATTTCAAATTAAGTGATAGCACTCTGAAAATTAATACAGCCATGGAAAAACCAGAAGTGTGAAAAGATGCAAATGTAAAAAGGTGCAAAACTTGTAGTAGACAGGTATATGCAAATATTAAATATAACTAGTACTTGTGAAGGTATGAAAAAAGACATGCTCATATTTTGCCAATGATAAAATTTTACATATATACTAAAAGTAAAAATCAATCTACCCATTGAACCAGCAATTCCACTCCAATTTTTAAATCTACCTACTAGAATTTAGCAAAATATTTCAAAAGAATTGGCATTTAATAATTAAAAGAGTTTGGTATAGATACTTAACACATTTTTTTCCTATGTATGATACATAGTATTTTGTGGCTTGCTGTTTTTATATAGTAGTATGTTCTGGCGAACTCCACATATTGCTTTTAATTAGTCACTACTATAAACAATACTGCAATGAATACCCTTATACATATATCTCTAATAGGCTAAGTTTAACCATATGAGATTCCTACCTCTTAAACTGTTATACAGTATGCACACGTACATTTTCTAAGATACCTTTCAAAAAGAATTATGCTAATTTATACACTTAAAGCAATTATGTTAAGACCTTATTATTAACAATACCTGGTATCTTTATAGATACTGGATATTAACAGATGCTAAGTATGATCAATTTTTCTACGAAAGACAAGAAATAGACTCGTTTTTTTATTTTGAATTTAAATCATTAGTGAATCTAAATATTTTTCAAACGTTTCAGATTAACATTGTGATATTCAGGAGGACAAGCTACCTTACCCCCAAATAATTTTTTCATTTTTGCATTTTACTCTTCCCCCAAAACTTTCTTATCAATTGTCAAATTTCAGATAAAACCATCTGGAGTTTGACTAGAATAGTGTCAAATGCACAAATTATTTTGCAAATTGTTAGATACTAATTTGTCTTATATATATAAGAAACAATTGCCAAGATTACCACAATTCTTGTCACAGAGAGAAAGGATTCCACTCTATATAAAGGAACACATTTGCAAAGTAGATAAAAAAATATTTAAACTTGAAAGGGTAACTAAGAAGAGAAAAAAGCATTTTAAAAAGTCTTCATTTTCTAAATATCTAAATGCTAAAAATATTACCTGCTGCAGACTGAGACACATAAACTTGTGGGCTCTGTTGTTGCTGGGCAATAAGGGAAGGCATACAGCTTAACTGTGAAAAATGACTTGCAGAAGGCAGGCTGCTTGTCTGTAATTGTTGAGGTTTCACTTTACAAATATTAGGAGGGTCTGATGTGGTTGTGGATTTTGTACTCAAAGAAGAGGTAGTATATGTACCAGCTCCTATATTTGGGGGAGAGATAAAGGGAAAAAACCAGCATATTTTAAAATGCTGTTGTTCCCAGTACCAATCAGAAACTGGAAAATTAATACCCATTATGTACTTATATACTGCTTCAGGCCAAAAGTGGATATGAGGTGGCTTACAAAAGAAAAGAACATTTATCATCAAATGCAAATAAGACTATAAAATCTGAAAAAATATAACCAATAGAAAATTAAAATGAGGAAGAAACAAAACACATAACTCATAAAATGAGGCTGAGCGCCTACATGGCTATTATAGTTTAGCCTGAAACTACTATTTGGTTTTTAATCATCACAAAGGAAAAAAGGATATATAATCACGAAGCTTCACTCACTTATGACCAGGCATAGATACATGGACACATAAGGACAATGTGCTGTACCTTAGGAATAATTATGAACATAAATGGGCTTTGAGATATCTTAATTTCTCCTAAAGTCATATAAACTTAAACTTAAGGTTAGGTTTCTCTCCCTGCCCCCACCCCCCGCCAAAAAAAAAAAAAAAAAACCTGGTATATAGTAATACTTTAAATACAAATGAAGACAAACTACTGAATGAATAAATGGAACTACAAAAACTTAGGTTTTGAAGGGTCAATTAGTTCTGTTGATCAGTGAGCTATAATGACTGTAATACTGGACCAAAATGACAATACTGGTATTTAATTAAAAAGTAAGTTGTGGTTATCGTTATCTTCAGACCTCATGATGTCTCTATTTTTCCAGTTGAGTCTCTACCAGTAGGATGACTGGCGAGAAGGTACTTGTTAAAAAATTATCCTAGTCAAGGGGAGTGGAGGAATTCTAGAGCTGGGGAAAGGAGGTAAATGGGACCCAAAGAAAGTACTAGCAACCTTCCTAGTCCCTTTATTTCCGAATCTTCCTACCACACTCTCCTTTTGTTTCCTTTTCAACACCCCCCATCCCGCCCAAGTAGACTGGGGCCCAAGCTAGTCTAGTAAGCATTAGAGAAGATGCTTTGGCAAATGGGTGGTGGGGAATGCTTGAAAGGGTTTTAAAGAGGGAAGAGATATAGTTGGAACACAGTTTGATTTGAAATTTTAATGCAGAGTATAATCTCTGGGTTTGTCTTAACGCAAATTTCTGCTTATAGATAATATCAAAATAACTGTAGTACAATCCAAAGACCAGGTTTTTTGGTAACTAAAACTAGCACAGTAGGCTGTAATATTGAAAAACAATATTGAATAAGAACCAGTGAAAGATAGTCAATTCTGTGCTGAATATATTTTATATCTATTGAAAAGAAGCTTCCCACTGCTTTGGGAACAGCAGAGAACACTGAGAAAACTTGAAATTTCTTTTTCAACAGAAGAAACGTGGTTCCACATACTGTAAAGGGAATAGGGTCCACTTTTTTAGAGTCAAGCATTTTAGAAACATCTGTGTTTCTTTAAGAACTACAAAGCCTCCAAATGAGATAGCTCAATGAAAAGATAACACACTAGTAAAAATTTAAGAAAATGTAAGGAAGAAAGCAAGAAAAGTACCTTTTAACTTTGGGCGCTGATGGACTCTTCTTAAACAAAATGAAACAAAATGAAAAACGAAAAACCAAACCAAACCAAACCAAAGCCAAAAACCAATGGATTCATCACTCAAATAGCAGAGGTTAAAAATTCTCTATACCTAACTCTTCACCAGAAAATACACAAGTTACTTCAGTAAGTTTAGGCCAATAGCTCCTTCAAATTAGATAGACTGCAAAACACTGAAAAGCAGTATGATTCTGTGTTATTTCTAACCTGATCTAGATAGCTATATACAGGTAAAAATGATAATCAGAAGGTGAACTTTACAGAAAAATGTAGAGGAAAATGACATTTTTCTACCAATTACTCTTTAGTATCTCTAATGGGGGTGGGCAGTTAGGGGAACATGAGATATAACAAAATATGTTTTGGTAAGCTGTCAATAAATATTTGCCAAACTAACTAAAATTGGGAGAGGGTAAAGGGGGGAGGAGGTAAGAGTGGCAAGAAGTTTTATAAAATAGCTGACAACTATCTCATGCACAATCTGACATTTTTTGTAAATAATACTTTTTATAGTATTTACAGGCGGGGGATAGTGAATAGAAGATCATAAGAAATTTTAACTAATTCAACATATTTAAAGAAAAGGTACAAAAAAGTTCTACCTGATAGTGATGTTGTAGGAGTGACAGAAGCAACAGGAATCTGAGGCATCGATGCACTTGAGAACGAATTGTAATTAGCAGTGCTTGGTCCACTGGCACTACTGCTGACTCCACTTGCAATTGGAGGTGCTGTGGAAGTTACTGGAGACCCCTTTTCCCTTACATTTGGAGAATTCTCCCATGCCTTGCGTGCAGACTCCATCTGCAATAAAAATGGACATTTTTTATAGCAAAAAAAATGATGTTAATACAGAACTAATATACATATACTCACATATATACAGATGTGTATATATATGTACCAATAGTTAAATTCTAAACATAATCTTTCAAAAACCAGAAAAATAAAACATTAAGACCCTAGGGCTTTCAAATCTTTCACTTGCCCTTTTATCTTTTGCTCCTTTACTCAAACTGGGAGCAGTGGGGTTTAATTATGTTTCTACAGAGAACTAGTTGATGGCTTTGGGAAACAGGTCAGTGAAATATAGAGTCACAGCTCCTGTATCATTTAAACATGAGCCCCTATCCCTACCAGTGAATAAGGAAAGGAAATATCATGCGTCTTTAGGGCTGACTTAAGGCTCTACCTCTAGTAGGAAAGGCCCTCAGTAAATACCCATTCTCTTCATTCATTCTTTTTAAGTCACAATGCTTCTCAAATGGAAGATGGCAGGAATATGGTTGGCTGTTTCATCCTCACATTGTTTTAAAAGGCAATGTAACTAGATAGGTTTTAGACTTGGGTACAATAGAAACACTTTTTGTTTCACATCCAGACCTCTTCAAGCATTTCACGTACTAGCTGCAGCCATTTGCATTTGCGGCCCCTGGTTTTTAGCTGTAGTTTCCTACTTTCTTTGAAGGCAAAAATTGCTTATTTCAATCGATCTAGAGCAGCTATTCAACAGTGTTCACCAGACATACATGTAAATACAAGCCACACATATAATTTTAAATTTTCTAGTAGCCACATTTTAAAAAGTAAAAACAAAGAGGTAGTATTAAATTTGATAACATTTAACTCAACCCAATATCTAAAATATTATAACTGAAACCATAATCAACATAAAATTAAGATATTTTACATTTTTTAATATGAAAATTTCAAATGAAGCATTTATTTTATTTTACACTTACAGTATACCTCAATTTGGATTAGTCACATTTAAAGGGCTTAATAGTAGATTCTGAATTGGAGAGGGCAGATACAGATCCTCAAATACTTGAGACTACTTTAACAAAAAGAGAACAGATGCACAGTTTTGAGATTTTCAGTTCTACCAGTCAAAATACTGAACTGAGAGGAAAAGCCAAGATAATCTATAAGATCAGTCATGATGACTTGCACGAGGCAACTTTTTACAAGTAACATTTTTACACCATTGTTAGGAAGTTTCTGGGTGTTGAAGTACCAATTCCTAAAATTTTAATTTGTAGTTACTTACTGTACTATGCCTTCCTTTAAAAATGCACACCACTCATAATTTAACCTTTTCTTAATGACTAATTGTCATCATTATACATTCAAAATATAGCATACTTTTACGTTTGAGAAAAGTATTTTCTTTCTCTCACAATCAACTTGTTGATTTCAAATGTATCTTATTTTAAAATAAAATTCTTGGGGAGAACTTAGGAAGTTAGCCATAAAGCAATTTACTTGTACCATCTAAGATTTTGTAGTTTTGAGCAGTTTGATAGAGTACTATGTCTTTCATACCAGTTTTGTTGTGTTGAGAACACAACTTATTAAATTATAGCTAATAAACCTTGTATAACATATAGGTCACATATATTTGACTTAATTTCATTTCTTAAGCAGCAAGAAAATTTTAAGTTTCTATTTTTGGAAATTCAAGGAAACTAAAAGTACAATTACTTAACTATACTCATTTTTCCCTCCTTGGCAAATATTCTGTCACTGATGTCCACAATATAGTGCTCACTTAACATCATCAATAGGTCTGGGAAAACTGTGACTTTAAACGAAATGATGTATAAGGAAACTATTTTTTTCCTCGTCTACTTTATAATAAAATGATGCTGAATGAAATGACATTATTCCACAAACTGTTGTAAATCCTGTTGCTTAAGTCGCAGTTTCTAAGAACGCATTGATGATGTTAGGTGAGGACTTACTGTATAATAGAACTTTTCTATGCTTCTATTACTCAAATAAAGGGAGATGTCAGAAGAAGTAGAAATAAAGAAATTAAAGAAGGTTTCAAGCTAATGTAATTTAATTTGAATTTATTTTATTTCTAAATATATATATTATTTCTTCTTGGAATGTTAAGAACAAGTGAAAGGCAAAGTTGAATAGGTATTCTAAAGAAATAACAACTGGCTTAAAAAATAATTTGTTTATGTGAAATTAGATTACCTAGAATAGTATAATGATAAAAAGCATACAAATAAGACAAAGGAAGGAATATATATTGAGACAGTCATTCAAATGGAAAGACAACAGCAAAGGCTGAACAGGAATTAGCAGTAAACAGTAAGGATGGGGTAAAGACAGGGATGACACAAAGCGGAGGTTGTTTTATGAAATTTTACAGTCTCAAATTTGTATTTGTTAAGCCTCTTACAAAGAAGTTGGGGGTAGAGGGTAAGGGGACAAGTGGTCAGGAGGCTGGAGACTCAATTAGAAAGAGTCCAGAAATGAACATTGGCCACATTGTAAAACAACTTAGATTCCGCCCTACCCTCCTGAAGACCATCAAAGAGATTCACTGTCAACCAGTGCAACATTAGGAAGCCCTGCTATAATAGAGGTTAAGGACTTGTCTAGATTATGAACAAAGAACACCAATAAGATAAATAAATGGACTTTAAAAAATCCTCACTTAATTCCATGTTTGTATTTTAACCACTGACTGAGCCTGAGGTGAACAACTGATTTTAAAAACTGTGAAAAAGCTTTAACACAGCTCAAAATTATAAACATAATAGATTAAAAACAAGCCAAAACTTCTTGACAATAAAAAGCACTAAAATCTCTCTTGTCCCATTATTTAAAAATTTTGTCAACCTTGCTCAAGCAGTGGCTCACAGCTGTAATCCCTTGAGATCAGGAGTTCAGGACCAGCCCAGGCAACATAGTGAGAACCCCATCTCCACAAAAAATTAAAAAATTAGTTGGGCATGGTGGCAAGTGCCTGTAGCTACACAGGAGGCTGAGGCAGGAACGCTTGAGCCCAGGGGTTTGAGGTTGCAGTGAGCTATGACGACACCACTACACTCTAGCCTGGGTAACATAGCAAAATCCTGTCTCAACAACAACAAAATGTCCAACAAAAATCAAGTAAACGTTTCCTGATGTTGATTATAAAGCATACTTGTATTAATCAATTTCCTTCTCATAAAGGAAATAGATCACTACACTCCATTCATTCAATTCACATATGACTTATGAGAAAGACAGAAAACCATCATTATCAATACTTAAGATTCAGGTAACAAATCATAAAAAGCATAGAATACCAAGCTAGTATTTTTCGTACACAACTGATATATCAAAAATTTACTGTGATCTCTAAAAGGAACACAGAACAAACATAGCCTATAAATGCTCTCCTGTGTTTTTAAGATAGTGTCTACACGCATAATAGGCCTCACTTGATAAGAGGATATCAAGTCACTGCTAAGTGGTATTAGAAGCTAATAAGATTTTAAAGTATAATTTGACATCACTCTACTTCCTCAGCCTAGTATTGCTGCTTACCACATAAAACTAGCAAAAATACCAAAAGGATATTGTTAACTTACATCACCTTGCATGCAATAATTAAGGACCCTTAGAGATGGATGTCGTACATACCTTGAAGGTGAGGCTGAAAGTAGTGGGAGGAACTGAAGTTAGGCTGGAGCTCTGTTGTATAGTCTCCCTCTTAGGGAGGGGAAGGGTGTTGGGCAGGGGCACCTGAAAAGGCAGGCAACACATATCACAATCTAACTAAGTCTGCTACATAAGCCCCATTAATATAATGCTAAAGTACTCTAATGGTGGTGTTTATTTTTTAATCAGAGCCAACAGGAATATCTGATTACTTAAGAGTTACACTGTGTTTATAGCAGTTGATAATTATGGACATCTTAGATAAAACTTCTGAAGAGAAATACTATTTGCCTTTTCATATATGAATTAGCAGAAAGTCTGCACCAAATATTAGGTCATTAAATATGAACTGTCTGATTTTGATCAAAAGTTTAGTTTATTATATCTCAAACAAGAAGCAATACAATTAATCAAAGTATGCGCCTAAACTATCGACACAGTTTTGCCATCTTAATGGTAGCTTGTTTATGTCAGCAGCGAAGAAGCCTAGAGAGCGAGTGGCAATGAAATCGCAAAAGGTGTTTTCCACAGCTTGTTGAGAATTGAATATTTTTCCTCGCAAGAAGTAGTCCAGAGTCTGGAAGAAGTGGTAGTCAGTTGGTGCAAGGTCTGGTGAATACAGTGGATGACAGAGAGTTTCCAAGTCCAGCTTCTGTACTGTGAGCAGCATTATTTGTGTGACATGTGGTCAAACATTGTCTTGCAAGAGGATTGGCCTGTCTCTATTGACCAATCTGGGCTGCTTAATCACAAGCGTCCTCATCATTTTGTCCAACTGGTTGCAGTAGACATCCACTGTAATCAATTGACCAGGTTTTATGAAGCTGTAGTGAATAATACCAGCGCTGCACCACCAAACAGACACCATTAGCTTTTTCTGATGAATATTCGGTTTTAGACCGTGTTTTGGCACTTCGTCTTTATTCAACCATTGTGTCGAACGCTTGCGATTGTCAAAAAGAATCCATTTTCATCACAGGTAACAATACAGTGTAGAAATGGTTCACCTTTATGTCTTGACAGCAAAGAAAGGCAAGCTTTCTCTTCTGACGCTTGTTTAATCCATGTGGTACCCATCTATCCATCTTCTTTACCTTGCCAATTTGTTTCAAATGGTCCAACATTGTTGGAATAGTAACGTCAAACCTTGCCAATTCACACACAGGTTGAGATGGATTCGGTTCCACTACAGCTTTCAGCTCATCATTATCCACCTTGGTCTCAGGTCGCCCATGTGGCTCATTTTCAAGACTAAAATCACCAGAACGGAACTTCTCAAACCACCCACGTACTGCGCATTCATTAGCCACATCCTTCGCAAACACTTCATTGATATTTTGAGCTGTCTGCACCGCACTGGTTCCATGACGGAACTCATATGAAAAAATAACTCGAATTTTTGACTTATCCGTGGCTTCACAAAAATTGCTCTTAAAAAAATTTGAAAGATAATCACAAACCAAACCGTGCATTTGAAAGAATGAGGTTATACCTTCACAATAAAAATAAAATGAGAAGTGTCAAAGTGATATGTCAGAGATGTCAACTGTCTAACTTAGTACTTAAGGAAATCAGACATTTCATACTTAATAACCTAATATAAGCCATATACTTGGATGGCAGTGCTTCTCCTATTTTAATATGTACTTGAATCACCTGGGGATGCTGTTAAAATGCACATTCTGATTCAGTTGGTCTGGGTTAAGGCCTGACATTCTATATTTCAAACAAGTTCCCAGATAGTGCTGATGCTGCTGGTCCATGGGCCACACTTTGTACAGCAAAACTCTACAGAATACAACTGTCACCATATATGAGGGATCTGTAGGTTCTATCAGAAGTATTTAACATGACTGTGAAAATATAACAATTAATCTGTTTCCTGCAATATAGTCAACCTTTTTATAACTAGATTCAAGAACAAAAGTAATTTTGGGAAGAAAAGTATGAACTAACAGCCCCACCTCATTACACTAAACAAATTATTTTGATACAGTAATAAAAGAATTATAGCAATATTGTCAGAAATTTGGAGATATTAGGAACTCACTGACTTTCTCATTTTTTTCCAAGTCTGTGGATCTTGGGATTTTATTCTGTACTACTACATGTTTGCTTTTGATGGTTCACTCAGTTGTTTAGGTAAAATTAATTACATGCTTGGGAGTTTTAAGATAATCACTTTGTGATATTATGGACTACCTAATGGAGATTTCTAATACCATGGACTACTGTGGAGATTCCTTTATAAATCTTGAAAGTAGCTATGCCATAATAATAAAAAATGCCACCTGCATTTAAATCTTCAAGACATTCAAGATACAAAATGATTATAATATTCGGTAATACTAACCAATAAATATCATTTGAAGATTGTAAAAAGTGTATTGAGCCCCAATAAGAAATAAGCCATTTTCAAGTATAACCTTTTAAAAAAACAAAAGTTGTATGTATAAAATAGAACCCCCAAACAGACTAATGAAAGAAAAAAGAACATTTCAAAAGGTTCTAAAATTTTTCCCATGTAGGACATTTGCTTTTAACACTATATTAACTTCAGAATCACCACCACACTTGGCGTAAATAAGCAACAATGTGAGATCATTCCAAACTGATGACTATTTATAATGCTCACTGACCCAAATTAATCTTTCTGCTTTCAAATATAACCTGGGTACAGTGCCATGAGACTGGTCTCTTCCCTCCAGCAGTTATCAGTGTACAAGTCACTAAATTAATTGGCCTTACAGATCACACAGAAGCCATTAAAATGCTCACTAGGCTATTTTCAATGACTTTTAAGGGTTCTGAGAATAATGATTTTTTCTCCCTATTCATATTTTGTAAATTATATAGTCAGAGGGTATCTTGGCAGAAAGTATCATACGCTTTCTTGAAAAAGGAGTGTCTTAGAAATATTCCACATTTTTTTAAAGTGAGAAAAGAAACCACAAAGTATAATTAAACTTTACTCATTGAATATGTGACAATCTAGATAGTGACATTAGCACTTAAACTGGGGGGAAAAAAGTGTTTTTCTCCTTTCCAAATTTTCCATTACTTCCCACAGGAAGCAAAACAAAACAAAAAACCAACAAAACAAAACAAAACTGGCCAGGCACAGTGGCTCACGCCTGTAATCCTAGCACTCTCAGAGGCCGAGGTGGGAGGATCCCTTGAGGTCAGAAGTTCGAGACCAGCCCGAACAACAGCAAGACCCTGTCTCTACCGAAAATAGAAAAAATGAGCCAGGTGTGGCAGCACACGCCTGCAGTCCCAGCTACTCAGGAGGCTGAGGCGGTAGGATTGTCTGAGCCCAGGAGTTTGAGGTTGCAATGAGTATGATGATGCTACTGCACTCTAGCCAGGACAAGAGAGCGAGACTCTGTCTCCAAAAAAAAAAAAATTAAACCATTCTCAGAAAGGGGGGGGAGTTGGACAAATCACCTTAATCAGCTCCTAGAGAGCTCTCTCATCACCAAGAAAAAGTGTGTAACTTACTCCTTTCTATTCCTTTTCCTCAGCTACATATTAAAAATCCTTCAGCTTCACTACAAAAATTGGATTAAGTGACCCCTAATGCAGCTCACCTTTCTAAAATTCCACATACTTGAAGCTAGAGGGTAGAAAGCATAGGAAAAAAATGTAAGAAGACAAAAAGATTTTTTTTTCCACCCCCGCCCCAACAAAAAGATTTTAAAACTCAAAATGATAGTTAAAGCTCTTTGTGAAAGAACTTGAAGTATTTATCTGTAATGGATATTTTTGAAAAGAATGATCAACATTTTAGTCTGATAGTTTTTGCTTATTATAAGGGCTACATTTAAAGAGAGAGCAGTGGACCAAATTTCTACCTGTCATACCTGACCTCCAAAACAAGGACCATACAAGTAGCTTCTAAAATGTTCTTCTGAAATATAGTGTGTGATCATGGCAAGTTACTCAACATTTTTGGGCTTACGATCTTTCTTTCACCTGTCAGTAAGAGAACTAAATGAAATGATGGACTGTACTGACTTTTAATAGCATATTGAATTATGATATGGTTGCTGTGGGAAATTAGGGCCTAATTTATAACATGACTTAACATCAGCTGATATTAGAGCTGATTAGAGCATTTAAAAATTTCTGACACACGTATGTGTACATTATAACTCAATCTTAACAAGAATGCTGTTGTTGACGTTGGGTATATTTTTAAAAAATTCAAAAAGAAATATCTGATTCTTTGGTAACACTATAGTTGTCTTTTAGTTCTAATTCTAATTGTCTTAAATGAGTTATGTTTCACCCACTGCATTATAAAAAGGTTTAAGAATAAAATCACCAACCAAATAAAGCGTTGCATTTGTAAAATGTGAGAGCTAAGAAAAATTTTTAACCAAAACCAGGTTAATAGGATTAGTACTTATGGAATCAAGCCTAAGCACCACAAACCTTGATCTTCAATAGAAAGCTGATGACTTTCAGAAGAAAAGCAAAAAACTCAGCTTTGACTATTTTTGCTAATTATACTACAGGGCTCCTGAAAACAAATTGCTAACAACTCTTTCCTTGATGAATAAGTAAAACATAAAAAGTACTAGAAAACAACGCCAAGTTTCTATCCCAACTTGCCAATCAATCTCAAATTGATTACTTACATTATTAACCAAAGTATCCTCCATCTTTGCATTATTAGTAGCCACAGTGTTAGGCAGAGAAGAAGAAGGTGTAGTATAGTCTGTTACAGACTCCTGTGTAGTAATAGAAAAAAAAAATGTTTTAAACTGAATTAATGGATCACTTTCTAATGATAACCTAACAGTTGTAAAGTTGTTCTGGGAAGAAAGCAAGAGGACACCTTATTCACTCAAACCCTAGTTTATCAGCAGTGGGACAATACAACATGCACTCACCATCAAAATGACAACATTTCAACTACTGCTGAACACCTGATGCCTGTACATTGTTAAAAATGCATTGCATAGTACTAGGAGATTGTACAGTACCAAATATTTATTTCTGTGGGTTATTAAAAGAACTTTTTATGTGTTTCTCATACTCTATAGCTTACAAATATTGATTAGTTTATCTTCAAAATAAAACAATGTAGATGAACATATATCAAGATCTTAGTTGTCACAATTAATTAGATTTTAGTATATACTCCTTGTTTACTGTCATGAATTTCCTTTTTAAATATGGTAGAGTTGGATCACATGAGTTATTACTTACATGAATTCAGTTGTATGGCAACAATTAAAAAGAGAAAAATATTCAAATAATATGAAAGATTACATCTACCTTTCTTCTTAGCGAGTATATGTCCCAGAGTCAACATGAGACGGCAAACATAAATTTGCTGTTCCCCCAAGCATCAGTTCCCATAGTCGTTCAGCATATCTTGCCTTAATGAGTATTTTTAAAGATACACGTGTTTCATTCAATGTGGCCCCTAAATGTAAGTCAACATCCTCTAGTGCTTCACCAAAGAAAGAATGATCTGTTCCAACCATGAAAGAAAACTGGCTATATTGGAGTTACTAAAAGTCTGCCTTATTTCCTGATTTCAGAATTTCACCAGTGGACAAGAAGAGGTTCTACTGTAATTGTATTAACATACTAAAAGTAAAACAGAGCCATCTTTAGAAGCCTACAAACCCAATGAAAAGTATTCCAATTTTGTGCAGACATTTTCCCCTTTAAGGTAGTCAAACAGTCCAGAATTAAAAGTAGAAGAAATTTCCACAAAAAGAAATATAATTTACTGTAAAGAATTTCTTTAGATCGCATATGCACTCAATGAAATAAAATCATCTTTGTAGAAATAACAACCCAAATAGTCTATGGTTTGCATCTATTGAACTGGTAATCACTGCATGCTTGCTCACCTTTGCATTAGTGCCATATTCTGCAGATGATACCGAGATCATTGTTCCTATTTCAGTAGACATTTCTGAGACTGATTTGGTTTCTTTTGTTGTGACAGTATCTGCACTTCTGACTATAGCAGGGCTTGGCTTCTCTTGTCCTTCTGGCTCCACCTGTTGGGCATCTTTTACTTTTCTATTTTTTAATGAACGTTCCTTTCCAATGGGACCAGGTTTATGTTCTTTGTTTTCTACTGGACTCAAATCTGGAAGCTAAAGTCAAATGCTTATGACAAAAATGCAACATGATCAAAGACACTCATTAAAAACTAAATTCAACTTTCAAACTATTATTTGCTCTTCATAAGTGTCAGTGGTTTTCATAAAATTATATAAGGATTATGAATTATATTTACCTTCTGGGCTTTGATAGGTCCTGCCCGTGGCTGCTTCTGCCGTTGTTCTTTAGGTTCAGGTATTTTGTCAGTAGACTTTTCCGAAAGCACAGGAACAACTTCATTTTCATTCCCATTTGATGCTGGAGCACCAAACTGAATTGCGTCAATTCCAATTTCAACTCCACTTTCCTGACCATTCTTTGTCCCCTAGTAAAAGAATATTTAAAAACTTGCTATCAAAGCAAAGAGAGTTCAGATTTGTCTAAATGATTTATGTAGCACCATAGATTTTTTAAAGTACAATAGGAGGTTTAAAGGTTAAAGCAATCTACATATTAACTGACATTGATTATGTTTTAGAATGTTCCCTTAACCACTTTTGATCTGTACTAGAAAACAACTGATAAAATGAAAACTAAGATGAGACTTAAGTTTTTAAAGTCCTGACTCTTATGAACGTGATCATGGGCAAATAACAGCCTCAAGTTGTTTCATCATTTAAAACAAATGTGAAAGCAACAAACAGATGAATGAATGGGAGAGAAAGAAAGATAGCAATACCAGTGTCACCTACTTCTCAGAAGTCTGCCTTCAAAACAAAATGAAAAAATATACATTACTTTGTGATTGGTAATGTAGGGTACAGTCATTCTACCGATTAAACAGCTAGTTTACTGAATGCTTTCATTGTGCTAGGCAGATGCTAGCAATCAACGTAACTTGCAGGACTTTCATTCTAGCGGGTAGAGAAAATAAAGAACTGAAAAGTCAGATAAGACATGCAAAAATCAAAATAGCGTTTAAGAGATTAGCCACTTTAGACTGGTAGACAGAGAAAGCCCCTGAGGAGGACATATTGACACTAAATCTAAAGGATCAGTGGAAAATGTTTCAGGAAAAGCAAACACCTAGTGTAAAGGTCAAGAATTAAAAAGGTCACTGAGGCTAAAGCACAGCAGGTATGGGGAACAGTGTAGAAGACAGACAAGCAGGAGGTTAGACTTAGGGCTTTGTTATAACAACTACTTAATCTTTTCATGGAAAAACAATACTAGGGACAAAGTCCAACTATAGGCTTTGGTCTAATAATTGAATCGCTACTTCATGTCATTTTTGGCATTCCTAAACTGAGCATGGTTAATTGCTGCGTAAGTTTAATGTTGTATCTATCAGAGTAATAATGTCAACAGTATGAACAAGGTATGTAATTCAGATTTATTTTTAATATCTAAATATTCACATTCAAGTAGTCATGTGCTGCATAACGACAACATTTTGCCGACAGACCCCATATATAAAGGTAATCCTATAAGATAATACTGTATTTTTACTACACCTTTTCTATGTTTATATATGGTTAGAAGTACAAGTACCCTTGTGTTACGACTACCTGCAGCACTCAGTACAGTAACATGCTGTACAACTTAGGAGAAAGAGGCTATACCCTACAGCCTAGGTGTGTAGTAGGCTATACCATCAAGGCTTAAGTACATCCTATGATGTTCACACAATGACCTATTTTCCAGCATATATCAACATTGTTAGGTGATATATGACTGAATAGGCAAATATTAGTAATGTAAATTAGAATAAAATTTACTATTTGCTTTAGTCAATGTTGAAATCCCATAGTTAGTTAAGAATAAATGTACAGTTAGTATTAATATTAGAAGAGAAAAATGATGCAATTAATGACCGTGAAGGCTCTTAATTGTGTACACAAAAATATGAAGAAGCTGTACACAGTTAACTGAATAGGAAAATAGACTGACAGTTAATATGACTACTAGAGATTGTTAGTTATAAGAATATATCCTTTCAAACAAAAAATGTTTATAAAATATACATAATACAAAAAATGATAGTAAGAGAGTATTATAATACCAATCTTTATAAGGCTATCTGGTGTAAATAGCATTCATGGCTTTAAGTAAAATAATCATTAAGAACTGTTTTTCACTAGAGTCATTCAAGAAAAAGTCCCAACAGGGAATTCATTTCATCCTGTGAAATGTCAACTTTGCTGATCCAAAATTTCACCAGGGGGAAAACTCCAAAATCATCTACAACAAACACTCACACACAAAAAAATTGCCTTCCAGCCAGAAAATGTAAAGAACATAAAGAGGATGAAGAAAAAAGTTTGAGAGAAAAATGAGATGCCACCAAAATACCTTGCTCCACCAATGACTGAAAAATCTCAATTATATTGCTATCTACTGACCCATTTTTCTTTGTACTCCTTTATAGCAAAACTACCCTAATGTTCTCTACACAGTCAGTGCTCAGCATCTGTAAATTCAGCATCTGTGGATTCAACCAAATGTGGATCAAAAATATTTGGGGGAAAAAAATGGATACTTATGTCAGTACTGTACATTTACAGACTTTACCCCTTGTCATTGTTATCTAAACAATACAGTATAACAACCATTTACAATGTATTAGGTGTTATAAGTAAGCCAGAAATGATTTAAAGTATACAGGGAGTGTAAATACTGCACCATAAGGGACTCAAGCATACCTGGAGTTTTTTTTAAATCTCTGTGGTGGTTGGTGGGGTGGTTGTGGTGTCCCTGGAATCAATCTCCCGTGGATATGTAGGGACAACTGACTATTCATCTTTCCCTTCTTTTATCTTCAATTCACTCTAACCAGGATTCAGGCCTACTACTCTACCAACATTGTTCTTAACACAGTCATCAGTGACCTCCATGTTGTTAACTCCAACTGCCAAGTCAGCGCCTACATTACTTGACTTACCACCAACACCTGTCACACTTGATCAATCCCCTTTTCTTTCAACTTACCTTTCACTTGCCTTTTGGGACACCTCTCCAATCACTTACCTCATCCATCTCCCACATTTCCCAGAGTTGGAAAGCCCCAAGACTTAATTTTCAATGCTCTTTTCTTTCCTAATTACTCTCCTAACTAATTCACCCTTGGTAACTTCATCCAACCATCTACATGCTAATGAATTTCAAATTCATATCTTCAATCTAGATTATCTCTTCTAAACCACACACTCTTACATCCAACTACCTACTTGACATTTGCACTCAGATGTGTAATAAACATCTTAAATATATGTCTAAAACTGAACTCCTTATCTTCTCCCCTAATCCTGACCCATTTATAGTTTCCTAATCTCAATTAATGGGAATTCTATCCTTCCTATTGCTCAAGCCAAAAACTTTGGAGCTACCTTTGACTCCTCAGTTTTCTCTTACAACCTACCTTTAACCAATCAGTAAATCTTGTCAGCTAACCATTTTTTATGACCTTTAATGCCACTTCCCTGGTTTAATTAGCACCACTCGATTATATTAATAGCATCCTAAATTCTGTTCTTGCCCTCCACAGACTATTTTTAACAGACCACCCAGAAAAATTTTAAAGTCAGATCTTATCACTCCTTTGCTCAAACCCCCCCAATGCCTTTCTACCTCTTCCAAAGGACCTATAGGATCTGCTCTCTATTACCTCTCCAACTTTACATGAGCCCCTCTGAACTTCCTTAAACACATCAGGCATCCTCCTGTCTCCTGGCTGTTGTATTTGCTCTTCTCTGAACCTAGAATTCACTCTTCCTCAGACATGAATAGCCATGCTCTCTTATCTCTTTCAAGTCTTTAACTCAAATGTCATCTAAGTAGGCTTTCCTGACCATCCTATTTTAAACTGCCTTCATACCCTTCAGAAAATTCTGTATGTAGCTTCCCTGCTTCGCTTTTCCCTTAGCACTGATCACCATTAAACATACTATCCGTTCATCATTGTTGGTTTCACCTCACATTACAATGGAAGCCCCGTGAGGGTAGGGCTTTTTGTCTGTATTTAGTCATGGTTTTATAAGCCCACAGGTTAGAATACTATTGCAAGGGCTTAATGAATGGTCAATGAATGATTGAATGAAGAATCATTGACCTCAATAGTCACTGACCAATAATACTGCAACATGTTTCACATATTACATTGAAAAAACAACTTCCTATAAACAGTTTCAAAGTAACTATACTATCTAATTATTCAACCTAGAAACATGGGAGAAAAGTCCAGAAAACATTAACTGCACTTATATTTTCTGTAACATAAGGCCTTTTCTTGAGACTAGAATGAATACAAATGTTTAACCTTAATATATCTAAAAGTGAGAAGCAGCTTATAAATGTAAAGGTCTAGCGGTAATAGCATCACTTGGGAACTTTTTAGAAATGTACTCAGACCTCAACCTAGACCTAATAAATCAGAAACTCTGGGCATGGGGCTCAGTAACCTGTTTTAATTGCCCTTCAGGTAATTCTGAGGTACACTAAAGTTTTAAGAAAAACCTGCCACACTAATCCCCCCAGTGTCATTTAAAATGTATTCCTACCTCTGACGAAGCAGCTGATCCAAACGATGTTAAGGGCTTATTCCACGCACTGACTGAAGGTGGCTGTGGTGGACTAATGGGACCTACTGAAGAAAAGAAGTCATACGAAATGTGACCATTAAAATTTGAAGCCTAATAATCTCTAACCTGTTCAACCTTTTCTCTTAATCTCTGATTGTCTGGCTAATGATAGCCAGACAATTAAACGAGTTGTCACATCACACTTACAGGGATTCTTACATACCAAAACACAGGCATACCTCAGAGATACTGCAGGTTGCAGACAGCCATTATAAATAAGGCAAGTACCACAATAAAGCAAGTCACAAATTTTTTGGTTTCCCAGTGTACATAAAAGTTATGTTTACACCATATGGTAGTCTATTAAGTCTTAAAAAACAATGTGCATATCTCAGTTTAAAAATACTTTATTGCTTGAGAATATGTAAAGCAAAAAAAAAAAAAAAAAAAATACTTTTTTGCTTAAAAAAGCTAACAATTGTCTGAGCCTTCAGTGAGTCATAATCATTTTGCTGGTAGAGGGTCGTGCCTTGATGTCGATGGCTGCTGACTGACATCGGGGTGGTTATGGCAATTTCTTAAAATAAGACAACAATAAAGTTTGCAGCATTGACTGAGTCTTCCTATCACAAAAGAATTCTCTGTAGCATGCGATGCTGTTTGATAGCACTTTATCCACAGAATTTCTTTCAAAATTAGAGTCAATCCTCTCAAATCATGTTGCTGCTTTATCAACGAAGTTTATATAATATTCTAAATCCTTTGCTTTCATTTCAACAATGTTCACAGCACCTTCACCTGGAGTAGATTCCATCTCAAGAAACCACCTTCTTTGCTTATAAGAAGCAACTTATCTGTTCAAGTTTTATCATGAGATTACAGCAAATCAGTTACATTTTCTGGCTCCACTTTTAATTCAAGGTCTTTTGCTATTTCCACTATATCTGCAGTGACTTCCTCCACTGAAGTTGACCATGACAGTTGGAATCAACTTCTTCCAAACTCCCGTTATTAATGTTGCTATTTTGACTCCTTCCATGAATCAAAAATGTTCTTAATGGCATCTAGAATGATGAAACCTTTCCAGAAGATTTTCAATTGACTTTGCCCAGATCCACCGAGTCATCACTATCTACGGCAGCTATAGTCTTACAAAATGTGTTTCTTAAACAATAAGACTTGAAAGTCAAAATTACTCCTCGATCCACGAGCTGCAGAGTGGATGTGTGTTAGCAGGCATGAAAACATTAATCTCCTTATACATCTCCACCACAGCTCTTGGGTGACCAGGTACATTGTTAATGAGCAGTAATATTTTGCAAGGAATCTTCTTTCCTGAGCAGTATGTTTCAACATTGGGCTTAAAAGATTCAGTAAACCATGCTGTCAACAGATGTGCTGTCATCCAGGCTTTATTGTTCTACTTCTACAGCACAGGCAGATAGATTTAGCATAATTCTTAGGGGCCCCAGGATTTTCAGGGTGGTAAATGAGCACTGGTTTCAAAGCCACCAGCTGCATTAGCCCCTAACAAGAGAGTCTGCCTGTCCTTTGCCAGGAATTGACATCTCCTCTCCAGCCATGAAAGGGCTAGATGACATCTTCTTCCAATAGAAAAGGCTATTTCACTTATATTGAAAATTTCTTGTTTAGTGCGGCCCCTTTCATCAATGATAGCTAGACCTTCTGGATAACTTGCTGCAACTTCTACATCAGTACTTGCTTCTTTACCTTGAACTTTTAAGTTATGGCTTCTTTCCTTAAACCTCATGAAACAACCTCTACTGGCTTCAAACTTTTCTTCTGCAGCTTCCTCACCTCTCTCAGCCTTCACAGAATTAAAGAGTTAGGGCCTTGCTCCAGATTAGGCTTTCGCTTACAGGAATGTTGTGGCTGGCTTGATCCTCTATCCAGACACTAAAACTTTCTCCATAACAGCAATAAGGCTGTTTTGTATTCTTAACATTCTTGTGTTCACTGGAGTAGCACTTTTAATTTCCTTCAAGAACTTTTCCTTTGCATTCACAACTTGGCTAACTGTTTGGCA
The DNA here is from genome assembly GCA_023783475.1 of Daubentonia madagascariensis. Taxonomy (NCBI): domain Eukaryota; kingdom Metazoa; phylum Chordata; class Mammalia; order Primates; family Daubentoniidae; genus Daubentonia; species Daubentonia madagascariensis. The sequence goes on from JAKFHU010000978.1 coordinate 31,903,103, forward strand.
CAAGTCGTCTAGCTTTTGGCATATCTTGGCTTCAGCCATGCCTTCCTCAATAAGCTAAATCATTTCTAGCTTTTAATTGAAGCTGAGAGACATGTGACTCTCCCTTTCACTTGAACATAGAAGCCACTGCAGGGTTATTAACTGGCCTAATTTCAACATTGTTGTGTCTCAGAGAATAGGGAGGCTCAAAGAAAAACAGAGAGAGATGGGAGTACAGTGGTCAGTAGTCAAGTGGAGCAGTCGGACCACACACAACATTTATCAATTAAGTTTGCCATCTTGTATGGGAGCAGTTCATGGTGCCCCAAAACAATTACAATAGTAACATCAAAGATCACTGATCACAGATCACCACGACAGAGGGAATAATAATGAAAAAGTCTGAAATATTGCGAGAATTACCAAAATGTGACAGAGCACAAAGTTAGTACATGGTATTGGAAAAATGACACCAACAGACTTGCTCAGTGCAGGGTTGCCACAAACCTTCAATCTGCAAAAACACAACACCTGCAAGGAGCAATAAAATGAGGTATGCCTGTACAAGTCCTCCCAAACATTGCATGCTATTTTAGAAACAAAGATTTTAAGAAAGGAAGCTAAGAAAGGACTATTATTTTTTCCCATGATGAAAAAATGAGATGGCTAGAAAACACTGAGTATATAGATAAAATTGAAAATAAATCCCAGCATTCCTATGCCATTCCCCACCCCTCACTTCCCCGTTGCACACTTACATTTCTTAGAGATGTCATTCAGCACAGCAGGTGGGGCCACCTTATTATCCCATAATTCAGCTGTCAGAGCGCCATGTGACTGTGGATTCTGAATGGACTTTCCTGTAGTTACGTAATCTGTGCCATTAGGTGTCTGAGCCGAAGGCAGCCTAATTGAAGGTGGTGGCTGTTTTGAAGACTGTGTTGTAGTCTGCAGTGGATTCTGGACTGGCTTGTGGGTCTGTGCCTGAGTCTGGGCTGGAACAGTAGGGGCTGGAGTTTGGGCAGGGGCAGGGGCTGAGGCTGGGGCAAGTGGGACCGAGGCAGTTGGGGCTGAGGCTGGGGCAGTTGGAGCTGAGATGATGGGGGCAGCTGGGACTGAGACCGCTGGGGCTGGGGCTGGAGCTGAAGCTGGTGCTAGGGCTGAAGCAAGGATGGGAATTGAGGCTGAGGCAAGAATGGGGACAGAGGCTGAGGTGGAAACCGAGGCAAGGATAGGGGTTGGAGCTGGGACTAAGGCTGGAGCTGAAGGAGAGGTTGTGGCTGTAGCTGAAGTGGAGGCTGGAACTGAAGCTGAGGTTGAGGCTGAAATTGGAGCTAGGGTTGAGGGTGGAATTGGAGTTGAGGTTGAGGCTGGAACTGGAGCTGAGGCTGCGGCTGGAACTGGAGCTGAGGTTGAGGCTGGAATTGGAACTGAGGATGAAGGTGGAAGTGGAGCTAAGGCTAGAGTTGTAGCTAAGGCTGAAGACTGCGCTTGCTGAGTCCCTGTAGCCTGTTTTTTGGCAAATCTTGGAGGAAGCTTAGAAGTCTGACTTCTTCCTTTTTCATTTGCATTCTTTTTGTTCCAGACCTTAAAAAATTGGTAGACATCATTCTCATCAATAAGGCAGATGAAAGCAACAATTCACGAATGCAAATTCTCACAAAACAACCTACTACTAATTTAGCTCCTTTACTTTTCAAAATAGGTACTCATAGAGCAAAAATGTCATGTTGCTATATGGATTTTAAATTATGAGAAGCCAAGATGATATAGGAAAAAAAGACATATATGTATTATACATTATTGCTATACAGGTCCACAATTTCTTTACCACAATTTTGAAATTCAAAAACTAAGGATGCTTGCAGTGAATTCATTTGGCAGCAAAACCTTACCAGAGCTGACAAAAGGCCACTTATTGTCTTCACTCAACTCATGTTTGCCTCAGAGACATTTATTTGGAGAGCGTGGCTGGTGTGTTATGCTATGGAGAGTATACGTATTACTATTTTACCTTCCTAAAATAAATAAATAAATGACTTCTGAAAATATCTGGTTCCAAGGGCTATACTCAATTAAACTCAATAATTACCTAGATTCACACTGTATATTTAAGCAAACTAATTTAGATTACAAAAGAAACTTCTGTAGGCCAACAACATGCAATCTATTGGTTCATGGCATTTGTGTTCATTAGATTTCCAAGACAATCGACTCAACTTTGCCATGGGGCAAATAAGGTAACCAGTACTAACACATACAATGTGTTGCTTAAGTGAAGATGGTCTGCTCTAAGGCAAACAATGAGCTACAGTGATCATATTCTATTTAAAATGTACTTGAATTCTGGTTAAATCAGTTAAAAGTTATGACGATCAAGTCAACCTCAACACTTGAATAATAAATACAGCCTTGACTTTACAAGTAGAGAGAAACCTTGACCATTTGTTAGTATACTTTGGCAACTACCTAAATAACAAGCAACAAATTGAAGCAAGCTTTAAACCTGTATGACTTGTTCTTCCTTCTTTCGACGTTCCTCATCCTGTAAACGTTTTTGTTGTTTTTTGGACACCACTTCAGTGAAACCATCATCATTCAAATTTGACTGGGGGTCTTCAACTACTGTTACTTCAGGATGATCATCAATTATAACAACACCTGTGGGTAAGGAAAAGGATTTAAAATGGTATTTTTTTATGTTTAGTCCAGGAGTGCTTTAAAAAGATGATGATGACGACAAGCCAAAGATTCAGTTTTGATAACTTACAGTATACACATTTCCCACCCTATATGATGGCCATTCACTGGTAAGATTTAACAAGATTTCAACAGATCTATGAAAAGATTTCATAGACAAGGTTAAAAACAAAAGTTCTAAATCTATCTGTTTGGAATGACATCGGTCTTTTTTCTCTCGTAGGCAATACAGAGGTAATGCTCTAAAAAAAAAAAAAATCAAAGTTATCTTGTGACTTAACCTCTACCTCTCAGCCTCAGATCTGTGTAGTGCTTTAAAGATCTACAATGCACTTTACCTCATTTGTATCTAGCCATTCTAAGAGGTGGGTATTACTATTATTTCCCTTTTTCAAAAAATGAAATAGACTCTGAGAAGCTTATTTGTCAAAGGTAAGGTGACCAGCATAGCTGGTCTTATGACTCTTATTGCCACTATTTCATGTAAACCCTTGTCTACAATGTGTAGCTGTCAAAAATAAATGAAATATACAAGAAAGTTCCCTGTGAATGTAAAGTGGCATAGATGAACACACATCAGAATCACGTAGCTGACGAATTAACTCAACATCAATTTTCAACTTTTGTCCAACTGACCATTATTTTGGCTATCTTAAAATTATATTATATCCCAGTGAATATAAGAAATCTAAATATATTAAATAACATTTCAAAGAAAAATTAAATTAGTTCAGGTGATGTGATTTTTGGTTATAAGTGTGACACTGGCACAATAAAAATAAATATCCAGAAAAAGGTGAGGCAATTCAAACAAATTAATTTTTCAAACAATAAATAATATGTTCTAATTGGGGGATACATATAAAATAAATATAGATATTTTTCTTAGGAACAATAAGTATACAGTGCAGGATGGTGACAACCTATGAGGGATGGCAAGAATATATGATCAGGAAGGGGTTCACAGGGAAACTATTTACAAACAATTCCTTTTAAATAGCTAAAAACTAGCATTTATGTAAAGACTGAGAGAGAAAACGAAAAATGAATACTGAAACTTTTACTCTGTAGAAACTAATTAGTGTTTCTAATAAAAACTGGTTTTCTAATAAAAATTAATTTCAAAAGAAAAAAACAATTGATTCTGATTTATCTAAGACACTTCTACTTGTGTTTTAAATCCTTTAAAAAATTAACTCTGTAAAAAGGAACACATGCTCATTTCAATGAAAGATCTTAGTCAAACATTTCAAAGGATATCACACATGCATTTTTTTCAGATTGGTGAAGAGATCTCACCATAATTCTAAAATCGTCTCAGTTTTCCACTTACACTGAAACATGTGTGTGTAAAACCTATCTTCATAGCTACGCCATCAGTCATTTTAACTTCCTTAGTTCATTCAACTACATAGCAGTTATGGAAGTTTGAACAATACTTTCAGTTTGTTTCCAATGCTCTGTTCTTGTTTGGTACTTTTTAACATTTTAGCCTAAAGGGATATTATTTAACCAATATTATCAGGAAAACAACCTAAAGATGACTAACTTTTAAATATAACTTTAATGAATTAAAATAAATAGCTTAATTTCTATCACCAATTCAGAAATTACATATATATAAAGCTTTTACCTTTTTATATTGTATCTTAATCTAGTAATATTATACTTTGGGAAATTTCTATTTCAGAAGTTCTTTGGAAGAAGGAAAATTGGTAAGCAAATATTTGGGAAGACAAATCTGCCATGTTTTGTGGACTTTTTGTAATCTTCACTTGTCATTCTTCTAAATGTGATGTTTAGGTGGATGCTAGTCTCTCTCTCTCATGGACCACCATAAGGTTAGCATTCAAGCTCCCTAGGGTTTTTCAACTTTAGCACTATTAACATTTTGGGCTGGCTGTGCACTGTAGAATGTTTTGCAGTATCCCTAGCCTCTACCCACTAGATGTCAGTAGCATCCTACCTCTAGCTGTGACAATCAAACATGTCTTCAGAGATTGCCAAATGTCCCCTGGAGTGCAAAATCACTCCTGTTGAGAACAACTGCTCTAAATAATCTAAAAATTCTTAAACATGCAACTAAGATCAGTTTCTTCTCCATATAAATTCTAAAATGGTAGTCTAGATTAGTAGTTCTCAAACTTTAGCATGCATCAGAATCAGCTAGAGAACTTGTTAAAACAAGACTCTTGAACCTCACTGCTAGAGTATCTGATTTAGTACGTCTAGGGTAGGGCACAAGTATTTGCATTTTTCACAAATTTCCAGATGATGCCAATGATCTGGGGACCACATTTTGAGAAGTGCTGGTCAGGAAATAATGTAGAGGAGCTGGGCCCAAATCAGAGTTTAATATGTATAAATAACCATTAACCAGATGGAAGGAAAACCTCACCTACATGTCTGTTACTGAAATAAGAGTAACTTTCCCATATCACTATCTGGTCTGAACTTAGTAAATCTCTCAATTGTATTCATTATTCCCAGCTTCAGTCTCATGTGAACAGCAAATAGTTCATTCTACATGTATAAATATCTATTTATAGCCATTCCTTGTTAATTTTCTCATCCAATATTTTCTTACTGCTTGTGTTATCCTTCACATTTGATCCTCTAGTACTTCATGGCTTTCCTCAAGTATTTATCCATAGCAACACTGCCTCTCATGCTATTATTTATTCTCTATTTACCATATCTTAGATACCTATTTTACCAAGGTCATAACTCACTGAGCTTAACATTTCCTTTCTGTTATTTGTTTTTAAAGACACAGCATCTATACAGATATAACCAAGCATTTTCACTTGGTTTTCAGATGTTTGGGAAGGCAGAGTTTTCTCTTTTTTGAAAAACAGTGAAACTCTGTTGGATTACCTTTAACAAAAATTGTATTAAGCATTCAAGGCTATGCTAAAAGCTGATGTTATTTTAGTTTAAGTTAAATCAGTTAGTGTTTCATAATCAGCCTCCATGTGTACCTTGAACTCTTTTCTTTCTAGAAGACTTATTTATAGAATCTACATTTTAAAATGTAACAAATAAATAAAGGAAAGGAAAGGAAGGAAAGAAAAGGAAAGGAACCTAAGACATACTTGCATAATTGTTGAGATCAAACTGTGATAGAGCATCTACTTTCTCTTTGGGTTTTTTAGAACCTGGTTTGGGATCTTCTCTTTTTTTCCCCGTAGAATCTTTGGAGTTCTTTTGTCCTGTACCATTAGGTGCTCCTTCCTGGTGGTGTGCAGAGCTGCCATTGACAGGGTCAACACCAGTTGTGCCTACAGACTGCTCATCAAACGGCCTACAAAAAATAACTTGAAATATTACTACCTCCACATACCTGAACAAAAGAAAAATGCTCTTATTAGCAGTTTGTAAAGTTCAATCTAAGATGAGACTGGGAAAGAAGGCCCTAACTCTAACACCAGCAAGCATCAGTGACTTTTGTTGAGTGCAACCTCAGTAAAACTGAGCTTCCTAAAAGTAGACTTGCTCCCTAGCGTTCTTTCCAGCAATTAAATTCTAGAATTCTAACTATCCCCAGAAGGTTCTTATTGTGTCTGTTTGTCTATCGTATTATAAAGGAGCTAATCTACATTATTTATAGCAGAAAATTTGTGATCCAAGCAAGTTCAAAGTATGAACAAACTGGATGCTCTCCCAAAGTGGGCAGCATATAAAAATAAAATTTTAAAAAAGCATTCTATGTTTACACTATGTATGTTTTTTAAAAAGTTCGATCATGTTTATACACTGACATGAACATATTTTAAAAATCACCTTTAATATGGAAATAATTCATCTCACAAACCAAATATATTCCTATAGTTTTTGTTTCCTAACAGAACAAGTTTCAGGGTTATTTTTAAAAAATAAAATAGACCATGAAAAATGCATTTACTAATTCATTTTCATCTAAGCCTACAGTATTACTCAAAATAAAAGCTTACCAAGATCCTGGCCATGACCTCAAACATCTGAAGAATGAATTCATTTCTTCTACATGGACGCTTATAAAACATTCACTTTAACTATATAATCAATTGCTGCTATTTCTGCAATTTCAAAGTGGTTACTATCTATCTACATGGCACAAAAATCAGATCAAGACTTCCCCTGAGCATTATTATTAATAGTTCAGTTACAGTAAATAAGGTATTCATTTTTTGTTTTTTGAGACACAGTCTCTTATTCTACTGCCCAGGCTGAAGTGCGGTTGTACAACCATAGCTCATTGCAGCATCAAACTCCTGGGCTCAAGCGATGGCTGTGCCACCTTGGGACTCTTCAGAGTCTCCACAAGCAAGAAGGCATTCACCAGATACAGACTCTCAACCTTGGACCCCCAGCCTACAGAACTGTAAGAAATAAATTTCTTTTCTTTATAAGTTACTCAGACTAAGACACTTTACCAGAGTGGCAACCTGAAATGCAAAGTATGTATAACTAAGGAACTCAGATTAACACCATACTGTCCAAATAAATTCTTATCAGCTCAGGCTGCAAACCTGGGAATTGGTCTAAAAACAGGGCATGCCATAATAACAGTTGCTTACTATACGCCAGGTGTTATGTTAAGTGTATCATTATCAATATCATCTTAGCAATCCTCACATTAAGTGCTACTATTTTCTCCTCGTTCTACTGGTGGGGAAGCAAAGAAGCAACTAGAATGTTCTGAATCTTCACTGCTACTTTATAATGCTTTCTAATACTAAAGAAATCAATACTAAGTTACTATAACCAACACTTTAATATTTAAAAGAATAGGACAAAGTCCACATAATTTAGAAAAATTCTTTTTAAAAAAAATCCATTGTCATGCCAATTATGTTACTAGTGGCCTTGGTCGTTTGGGTAGGGATTTGTTTTCTGGGCCTCTCTCTCTACATGGTTTATATGTTGTAGGTTTACAAATTGAGATGGAAATAATTTATCCTTAAAGTTTAAACTGATTCTCAAGAAACCAGTCTAGACTGATAAGGTATATGGTTACAACATATTAAAGTCTTATAGGACACCTACGCACCACCAGCTTTTCAAGCAGAAATTAAGGAAGAAAAGAGGGCTACTCATCAGCAATACGATAACTTACTAAATGAGGATAATTGTACATGTCCCTCTCTGGGTGCGTAGATTTTCCCAAAGCTACAAATTACCAAAAGAACTCTTTTGGAAAATGCAATTTAGCAGGTGAAGACTCCTGAGACACCTCAACCTCTCTACCTCAAGCATCCTTACACTTTGAAAACACAGAAAAACATCTGGGAAGAACAATGTCTTGGTCCTTTATCTACACTGGCTCCTTGCATAATTCAACCAAGAAGTCTACTTTCAGCTTCTTTAAAGATGCAAAAGTAATTATATCTAAAACAAAGTACTCACCCTCTCTTCCCACTTTTTGATGGTGGGCCACTTCTCCTTTCATTTCTAGGACCTGAGAAATTCCTTCCTGACTTGGGTGGACCATTGTTGCCACGTCGATTCTGGCGATCTACTGGTCTCTGACTAGAAAAACTTCTCTTTGCTATTTCCCTCTTTGGAGGTAAAACATTCTCTCCGACCTTTACAACTGCTTGTGTATTCAAATCAGCATTTTTTTTTTCATCCCTCTCTCGCCTCTCATTGAAATCACTGCTTTCAGAAGCTGTTTCCCATTCTTCGTTTGCTTGATCTGAAGAGTTCTGATTAGATAAGTCTGGTGTCTTATTCCCAGAAATATCCCCGACAGTATTAACGGGTTCTTGAACCACATTACTAACTGTGCCATTTGTGGGCACTGCCACCTCATTTGTTTTTGAAGCAGCCTCCCTCTCTCTTAGCCTTCTAAATCGAGGAGGCTTATCTTGCCTTGGTGGTCGGGTAGGACGTTGCCTCCGGGGCCTCTCTCTAGCTGGGTCAAATTTTCGCTCAAATTTTGGAGGCCGTTTATCTGCCGGTATAGGAATAAACTGCTCATGTCTTCTCGGTGGCTCTCCATCTTCTGGTTTAGGAGCTTCTGCCTGTCTTGGGTTCCACTGATTGTCCCGATAAGCAGGTCTTCGTAAAGTGGAAGGGCGTGATGGACGGCCTCCTGGATCCCTTCCACCACGTCTGAATGTTCCTCCTCTGCCTCTCCTTGTAGGCTCTCCTTTAGGAAGGAAGCCTGGTTTAGATTTATCATCATCCCTCACATAAGGTTTTTCTAGTGATCTATTATCTATTCGGACATGATTATCAGGCTTAAAAGAAGACTGAGGCTTTATAGGTTTTTTGTTTTCAGACCGGTCCTCTCTTTTCAGAAGTTTGCCTTTACTTAAACTATCCTTGTCACTTGCACTTTCATGCATTTCACTGTCTGTGTCGGTCTCTGAACCCCGCTGTCGTCTTCTTTTAGGGACGACTTCAAAATCAGAGCTCTCACTTCGTGTTTCACTTTCTTCTCGCTGTCTGAGAGGTCCTGAGGGTACATGTTCTGTTCTTGGCTTATTGTCTCTATACTGAGGATAATCTCGAGTGTGCCCTCTACCACCCCTGCCACGCCCTCCGTAAGAACCTCTATAGCTTCGGCCTCTGGAGTAATATTCACCTCGGCCTCGACCTCTGTATCCTTGATCTGGAAACCAATCTCTATCTCTACCTTCTTTCCAGTAGGTCCTAGGAGGTAAAGTTGATTCTTTTTTAACTACTGGTCTTGAATCTGGTCGAGGCCTGTCTATAACAAAGTCTTTGCTGATGACTTTCTCAGGCTGTTTTTCTTCTTTGACTATTGGTGCTGCAACAGTCTGCTGGTTTACAGTTTTAACTGCAGGCTCTACCTGAACACTACTCATAGGTTCCAGAGACTTCTCAGTATCTTGAGATGGTTTTTGGGCCAAAGTTGAAGTTTCTGTTGAAGGAAATTTCTCTGGTTCTGGCTGAATTGGTAGTGGAACTGACTGTGGCAGAATCGGTGCTGGAGGTGGTGGGGGTGGAGGAAGAAGATCCTTCTTTTCTGTCTTTTCAGGTTTTACAACTTTTTCAGTGACCTTCTCGACCTTTTCCCCTTCTTTCTCCTTCCTTTGCTCCCGTTCCTCTTTCATATCTCTAAGCACAGGTTTTTTAATGGGACCTGACCTTCTCACAGGTCTATCATTACCCTCTTCTCTTCTGTTGGAGCTTGGCCGTGGGCCCCAACGAGTTTCTGATTTAGATTTATACACTTTGTCAGGTTTTGGTCCTTCAGAAGATCGTATAAAGCCTTCCTTTTTTGGTTTCTCCTCTAGCCTTTCTGCTGGTTCTTTTGAATCAATGCATCTGCTGGTTACTTTAGGAATGCTTGCAGATGGCTCATTTCTTTGCTCCTCAGATTTTTGAGTATGGTTAGATCCGTGGGAAACACTTCTTTTCCGGGCAGGCTGACTTTCTATAGCTGAAATCCGCTCTTCTTGAGGCACAGGTAAGGTCTTTTGATCAGTTACTTCAAAACAAGCAGATTGATTATTTGACTCAGTATGATGAGGTCTAATGTCTTCCACAGATCTGCTTAAAAATTTTTGTACTTCTGTCTCACTTGATCCTCTGACAAAGTCTGCTTTTGGATGAGCCTCCAATTGACTATGTTCTATATGTTCTACAGGATAAGCAGCAGTAATCTGTTCCTGGTCCAATGCAGCCTCAGACCTATGATGATGAGAATTCAAAGTTATAACCAACAAAGGAATCTTACCACATATAAGAATACACCAAAATAATCCCTCTAATTTTAATTATAAAGAGCATCTTTATCTCTCTAAAAAGTTTAGTATAGAATTATTCACAATAGCCAAGAGGTGCAAACAGCCTAAACATTGACCAACACCTGAATGGATAGAGAAAATGTGCAATATACATACAATGGAATATTACTCACGGATAAAAAAAGAGGAAAAAAACTGTCATACACTACAACATGGACAAACCTTAAGGACATTATGCTAAGTGAAATGAGCCCGTCAGGACAAATACCACATGACTCCACTTATATGAGGAACCTAAAGTAATCAAACTCATGAAAGCAGAAAGTAGAATGGTGGTTATCAGGGGCTAGGAGTAGGAGAGGGGAGTTGCTATTCCATTCGAATAGCTTCAGTCACACAAGATGAAAAAGGTCTAGAGATTTCCTGTACAACATCGTGCTTATAGTTAACAATATTGTACTATACAATTAAAATTTCATTAAGAGGGTAGAACTAATGTTATGTGTTTTTTGCCACAATTAGAAATCAATGAAGTTCATTCCTTAAGGAAAAACAAAGTTTAGACCATGCTGATGTGAATTTCTCATCCAGCAAGACTAATAATTTCAATCTAGAATGAAATACTATGCTAGAGTAAGTTTATCTGTCCTAATTAATTACAAATAATTATAAAACATTATCAGAAAATATACCCTACAAAAGAGCAGAAGTTCTATCTATGTGGATCAGTTAACACCAATTGTCTACCACTTCAAAGTAACTTTGTAAATTAGTACTTCTCCTTATCTTGGTCTTAGAAATTTCCCTAAGTTACTGTTAGACAAATGTCTCACTGGTGGAAGATCTGTATCAACACTTTAGCCAGACTACATAAGCATGGTAGATACTTTTAAATTTCTTCACACCTCATCTACAGTAAAAATCTGCCAATTTTAACATCTAATGTTGCATTACAGCATCTAATTTAGTGTGCAGATCCAGTTACAATATGCCCCAATCAATACTGAAATGCCAGGAAAAAAAAATACATCCAAAGAAAGAAGCATGCTAAATAGAAGGAAATCAGATTTATGGCTCAGTCCTAAATTGGAATGATCTTCAGAGACACTACACAGTTTTCTTTTAACCACAACACTCTGTTTAGTCTATTATTAATTTAAATAATTTATTACCTTACATCCTCAGATTCTTCTGTTGCCTTGGGAGTAGTTGCCTGTGTAGGCTCAGCATGAGGATAGGGATCTGACCCCCACATCATTCGAGGCTCAGAAAGGGAAACTGCATGATCTCTTGTGGATCGGGCTATATGCTCAAATGGCTCAGAACTGTTTGGTGACCCTTCCATCTGGTCTCGTCTCATTAATGGCTTAGGAGGAATCATTCCTGTAATACAGGTTCAGAAAAAGAGGAAATAAGAATTACAAAAAATTAAAGCAACAAAATATTGATAGACATAGAATATAGATTATTAATTGCTATTTGGAATTCTCTATACTTAAATTAAAACTATTCTTTTTTCTGAGTAAAACTGTAATTCTACAAAAGACTGGTGGAAATTATATAAGGGTTGTTCTGTAAATGAGACTGTATTACTACTATTAAATAAAGAGATTTTAAGAACTGAGGAAGCCAGTCTCAATGGCTCACGCCTGTAATCCCAGCACTCTGGGAGGCCGAGGTGGGATGATGGCTTGAGCTCAGGAGTTCGAGATCAGCCTGAGCAAGAGTGAGAACCTGTCTCTACTAAAAATAGAAAAATGAGTTGGGCATGATGGTGTGCCTGTAGTCCCAACTACTCGGGAGGCTGCGGCAGGAGGATCGCTTGAGCCCAGGAGCTTGAGGTTGCTTTGAGCTAGGCTGATGCCATGGCACTCTAGTCCAGGTGGCAGAGCAAGACTCTTGTTTTTAAAAAAAAAAAAAGACCAAAAAAAAAAAAAGACTTGAAGCAAAACGAGCAAAACCACAATAGCACCCTATTTTAGTTTAAAAGAAAATGATCATGCCTATAAAACCCAGATACTAATAAGTATAGTGACTGTTTGTATAGGAATACAAACATGAGAATTATACCAACAGTGATAAATTTTTAGAAAAAATTATTTTCTTTAGCAAATTCCATTAACCTACTTTCATTGATCAATATTCTACAAAATGTCACTTAAATTTCAAAATATCAATGTAAATTTTAAAATCAAGATATTCTTAATCAGCTTTTTATCATGCCTAAATTTTCCTCTATACCATTTTGATAATGGATTATTTGCATTTACTCTGATGGATTCCATAAAAGATTGCTAATTCATTTGATTTTTTGCTAACCTTTGAAGAAATTCAAGTGTTAGGCTGGTAAACGATGAAGGAAATTGAAAAGCTGGTGTATATAACATATGGACAAAATTCAAATGCTGAAACATTTCACAGAACAAAAACAATGCAACTAACAACAGATACTGTTAATAAGACAGAATAATTTCCATCTCCAAAGTTTTAAATAACATTTACAAAACAGAAAAGAACTAGTATATTGGTCTTGCAACACAGGTGGTACAAGTGCCTGATATTTAATTGCTCTGTACTGAAAGTTTTACAATTTTTTAGTTAAAAATCTAGGTCTTATTTAAGTTCCTACTAAATAAAAACTCTCAAAGGAATTAAGACTAAAAATGACCAAAATCAAATGACTTTGATTCTGCAAAACTGTAAGTAAGCCATCAGACAATGCCAAATTCCAACTTACCAGGATGAATCGGTGGAATATCCATAGCAGGCCTTCCTGACATCATCCGAGGATCCATGTAGGACTGCATCATGAGCCACCTTGGGTCAAAACCCATAGAAGCCAAATGTTGAGGGTGAGGCTGCATAGGTTGATAAAGAGGTCTGTGTGGTGGTAGAGGGACAGTACCACTGGATGGTTGTGAAGGAACAATTTGTGGAAGTACACCTTGCTGTTGCTGCTGCTGCCATTGCTGCTGTTTCATCTGTTCCTGAAAAAGGAAGACCTCATATCTTGAGATTTTAGTTCCACACGATAAATTAATAAAATCAATCATATGAGAAAAATAATAGCCTGTTTTGAATCTTTGAGGGAAAAGTAAGAATTCAAGACATTTAACAGTGAGAGTTGGCAAGACAAAAGAAAAAAGGATAAGTTACAACATTTTGCCTTATACTCGACATAAGTAACTGATCACTCACTCACGGTATTGTACAATCTATTTCCTATAAATGGAAGATGGTGTTTATAAAAGAGGCAGAGAATAAAAGGTCATGGTCAATGTAAAACCCCTACTGACAAATCTTTATTAAAAAGGAAAAAGAATTTCAAGGGAAATCTGTGTGCTTTAGGTATTTGAGGTTTTATGTCAAATTTAACAGACTAATGAACAATAAACTTTTTCAATCAGACATACATGATAAAATGTTTTTATTGTTACCTGCTGCCGCTGGAATCGTGGTGGTAAAGACTTCTGAAACTGTTTGAAATAACCAGATAATACAGCAGGCCGAGGTTGGGACCCTGATTCTGGTTCCATTTCATGCGTCACTGGTGTGGATTCCTTTTCACTGCGATTGCTGTCCTGTCTAGTGAAAACTGCTTCCTCCTCTATTGAAAGAAAAGGTGAAAGGTAATGGTATTCCATCTACAACATTTATCAAATACATGCTTTTTGTATTAAAATGAAATGATTAGACTGAGGTATAACAGAAGTTAATGAGGAAGAAAGCATCCCCAACACCTGAAAGCATTATTTTATATTCTAATGTTGGTAGTCATCAATGAGGTAACATTAGATTACCAAGACTTTAGACTTCCTCAAAGCTAGATTCTTAAGATAGAGGCAGATCACAATCCAAATGCTTTACCATACAAAAATCCATATTTGATTTTTAGTGATAAAAAACATTTCAAACTCTATTTTTCATTTATTTCAATAAGTTATCAATGTAATCCTCAATATTCATTTGTGGTTCACTAGAACCTATGTGAAAACACAAATGGCCTATAAATACTTACAGCAGAGTCCTTTGGTATATTTGTTTTCTTAACTTATTGGATCAAGGGACTATTACCTATAAAGAAAACTAATAAGCTTAAGTCTTAAGACAACAGGATGGCCACCAGCTATCTTCAAATATATATGTCATTAAAGTATACCAAAAGGAGAACTGCAGATATACCAAAAAATAAATAAATAAATAAAAAGTTTCCATGCCAAGGAAAACCAGTCATATTCATTCTACAGCATGTCATTTGTCACAATTACAAAGCCATGCTTGTTATAAATTCTTTTCTCAGATGACTAGGGATGTCTTTTAAAGGGAAGTTTATTTTGCCAATGTAATGGCATGCTGTAAAGAATCGCAAACCACATTTTTAATTGCTTGCATTACATTCAATGTTCAGAATATTATAAAAGGGAAAATAAAATATTGGTGGGAAAACAGAGCCATGAAGACATTGAGTTAAATATCAAATGGGTCTAGTGTCAAAATTGGAAAAAAAAAAAAAAAAGAAAAGAAAACATGGATACACTTCACTGAAAAACCCAGCTAAAATTAAATTGCCATGAGAACATATAAAATGTGAATGAAAATAAAAGTACCAATAAGTAATGATTATTAAAAAGAAAATAATTAATTTACTTAGATATAGTGACCAATGAAAGTTAAATTAACTAATTAGAGTCAATACATGTATTCAGCCAGTGGCAACATTAAAGTTAAAACACAGCTGGGTGCTATGGCTCATGCCTGTAATCCTAGCACTCTGGGAGGCCAAGGGGGGAGGACTGCTTGAGCTCAGGAGTTCGAGACCAACCCGAGCATGAGGGAGACCCTGTCTCTACTAAAAATAGAAAAAGACTAGCCAGGCATTGTGGCACACACCAGTAGTCCCAGCTACTCAGGAGGCTGAGGCAGGAGGATCACTTGAGCCCAGGAGTTTGAGGTTGTGGAAAGCTATGATGACACCACTGCACTCTACCCGGGGTGACAGAGTAAAACTCTGTCTCAAAAAATAATAATAAATAATAAAAAAAATATAAAGTTAAAATATGAATTTCCTCATTTCTTAACTACAGTCTTCTTAGTAACTGTCAATCAGATTCCCTAAGGTTGACCTCTTTTAACATTAAAGTACGACAATGTTTTTCATTTCTCTTGAGAACAATTTTATTTTACTTTTTTGGGTGTTATGAGCAATCATCTTAAGTACTTATGTAATAAAAGCCCACTATCAATATCAAAGTCTCACTAGATTGATTAACATGAAGAAAATTCATGAAATCTGATAATCTTAACTAAACAAATGATCCATATGGGCCTTATCTCATTAAAAAAAAGAGATAACATACTTTTTTTTTTTTGAGACAGGGTCTGGCTCTGTTGCCCAGGCTAGAGTGCAATGGAGTCATCATAGCTCACTGCAACCTCAAACTACTGGGTTCAAGCGATCTTCCTGCCTCAGCCTTAAAAGTAGCTGGGACTACAGGTGTGTGCCACCATGCCCAATTTTTCTATTTTTTTGTAGTGATGGGGTCTTGTTATATTGTTGAGGTTGCTCTCAAACTCCTGCCTCGCCCTCCCCAAAGTGCTAGGATTAGAGGCGTGAGCCAGTGCGCCCAGCAACATACTCTTTTCATTAAGAGCTAAGTTTGAAGGTAACCCTGAATAGAAATAAAAACTTTATTTTATAAAACAAATTTTTATTAAAATTTCAAGCAGTAAAGTCTTGTAAAAAAGAAAGAGCATGAGATATGAGGTTTAAAAGTTTCAGTATTTCTACACAAAAAAACACAATGAAATAAAATCATATTTGTATTTTAACTCAAGCTGTCCATTAAAACTGAACTTTACTGTAGGTTAGCCAAAGTTCTATACTATATTTGAATGCCATTAATTAGTCTATAAGCCAACTTGAAGAACAAAAAAGTTCATTAGATCTAGAAGAAGACTTTTCTTTAAAAAGTATAATTACTCCAGGAAATTACAGTCTAATAGCATATCAACTATACCATGGAAGCTCATGTTTAGACTTAAAACAAATCTGAAATTATGAACTGTGTGTAGTCATTTAATTATGACAATCCAACATTCCTATTAAGCCACTAGTTCAGTTTTAAAGGTATTAATGCTTGAGAGCAAATGAGATTTTGTTTAGTTAAATGTCTTGGAGTCAAAAAAAAAAGCAGGGGAAGAATCAGTATATGTGACTATGAAGCCAATATAATTTTGCAGACAAAACAGAATTGAAGCTTACCTAATAACTGAGAAACACTTCAGAGACGTCTCTTCATATATAAAATTAGAAAACACGGCTCAAACCCTTTTTTTTGTTTTTGTTTTTTTTACTGCAAATGGTATCTTAAAACAATTTTTACTTTGAGTACATTAATTAAAAATATACAAGCAACAACATTGTAACTAACCTGAAGCCCTTGGTAAAGTTTATATAAGAATGAATAGACTATCCTACCTTTATTACGGTTGTTTTCACTTTCTTGTTTTTCTGCCACAGGCTCTACAGCAGGTTCTTTGGGTTCTATTTTTTCCTCTACTTTCTCCCTTTCCTTCTCCAGCTCACATGCCTTTTCTTGTTCTTTCATCTTTTGTAGTTCTTTTTCCTTTTCCCTCTGCCGTTCTAGTTCTTTCTCTTTTTCTTGCTTTCTTTCCTTCTCCATTTCTCTTTGTTTTTCCTGCTCCTTCTCCAGCTCTTTTTCCTTTTCCTGCTGCCTTTCCCTTTCTTTTTCCCTCTCCTTCTCTCGCTCCCGTTCCTGTTCTTTTTCAAGTTCTTTCTCACGCTCCCGTTCTTTTTCTCGCTCCCTTTCCCTAATTTCCTCTGGAGATGGTTGTTTTTCCACAATGCCAAGTTTCTCATCCAGTCGTTTCAGTTTCTCTGCACACGCTGCCTTCCTTTGTTCCTCCATTCTTCGCTCTTCCTCTTCACGCCGTTTACGAGCACGTTCCACTGCTGCAGAAATTTCTGACTGTTGTCTTCGTCTTTGCTTCCATATTTCATCTTCATCAGGTACTTGCTGCTTGGGGGGAAAGGGGCCCGGTCTTCCAGGTACTGCCTGACGATCTGGAGGTGGATGCTGAAATGTTAAGACAAGTTTTCAGATGAGCATCAGAACTATTTCTGACTAACATTAGGTATCATAGGCATGGAGAAGGAGGAAAAACACACACAAAAATATCAGAAATTTCCCTGATAAACATACACATTAAAAGGAAAACACATAACATGGAAAATAAATTTGGATAATTCACCAAACTAAGATCAGAATAATTAATCCAGCCACCCAATATTTACAGAGCATGTACCTATCTATTTGCTATGCCAGAGACCATTGCTACTCAATATTTGTTGAATAAAATTAGAAGTACAACACAGAATCTCAAATTCAAAATTTAGAGACAATGGAAATTCAGAGTATGAATGTTTTAGCAGCAGCTGCCAGAGCTAAAGTGTCTATGAGGGAGAAATGAAGGCCATAAATATCCAAAATGATGGCATGTGAGCCCCGAGAAAATTAAGGTACAGCTACAGGGAAAAAGCAAAGAACCAAAGAAGCAAAGTGAAGAAGATGGGGGCAGTGCTGCTAATGACACTCAAAAGAGAAGAAATTCCTACATATCAGCCTGGGTAGAGAGAGTTCTATCTTTAAAATGAAAGATCCAGAAAAACATATCTAGAACCCACAGTGGAGAGTGCGAGGACTACCTGAGTGATCCAAGTTTCAATGACTGAATTTTCATAAATGTGTTAAAAAAACAAAGACTGCAAGGTTTAAAATCACTACCAGCAACTATGTAAAACTAAGCAGAATGAAAAAAAGCACATAAAGGGCTGAAACATAAAGGAGGTAAAAACATTTTTTTAAACATACTAACTTTAAAAGATACTAGGGTGAAGAAACCTTAAAAGCCATGTTACCCAGTCAGAATCCTTACAAAAGCTAAAACAATGATTTAATGAAAACACCTGACTAAATAGTTTTAATAATGAATGTAGACTATCATTTACTAAGAGTGCTGTCTTATGCAAACCACTATATCTTTCTGCTGCTGAATTTCTTCATCTACAACTCAAAGACAAGCTCAAAACCCAAAATATATAAAAGTACCTAATTTACACAGTAAACTCAAGAGTAAACATTTTTTTAAAGCAACTTCACTGAAGTATAACTTTCATGAAATGTGATGCATATATTTTAAGCGTATAGTTTGATGAGTTCAGACAAATGATATACCTGTGTACCCAATGGTCCAATCAAGACACACAACATTCCCATCACTCTGCTGCCCTCTCCTACCCATGACCCTAAGCACCCCTAACCCTAACCTTGAGTAGTTTTGCTTCCCCTAGAATTTCATATAAATAGATACATAAAATTATATTCTCTTTTGTGTTAGGTTCTTCTGCTCAGTGTAATGGTTTTGAGGTTATTATGTGTATTAGTAGTTTGCTCCATTTCAGTGGTGGATGGTATTCCATTATAGGCATATCATTTCATCTATGATGGACATGTGGGTTGTCTCCAGTTTTTAAACTATGAATAAAACATCTATGATCATTCATGCATAAGTATTTGTGTAAATGTATGTTTTCATTTCTCATGGATAAACAGCTAGGATTGGAACTCCCAGGTCATACAGTAAATAAATGTTTCATTTTTAAGACACTGCCAAACTGTTTTCCAAAGTGGTTATAAGGTTTCACGATGTATAAGGGTGCCAGCTGCTCTACGTCCTTGCAAACACATGGTGTCATCTGTCTTTTCATTTTGGGTGTGTAGCAAAATCTCAGTGTGGTTTTAACTTGCATTTCCCTAGTAATTAAAGATACTGAATGTCTTTCCAAGTGCTTATAGGCCATTCGCATATTTTCTTTTGTGAAGTAAATGTACAAATTATTTTCTTGGGCTATTTTTCATATTATTGAGTTGTAAGGTTTTGGGTTTTGTTAAGATAGCCCAGACACAAGTCCTTTGTCAGATCTATTAGGAATATTTTCTCTGTGACAAATCTTTGTTTTGGGGAGATGTTTTTCAAAGTCAAATTGACCAATTTCTCTTCTTTTTTAAATCATGCCCAAGGTCGTAGATAAGAAATTTTTGTCAGTCATAAACACTCATAAAGACTTGATCTTCTCTATTTTCTTTTAGATGTTTTAGTTATAGCTTCTATATACACAGAAATGCTATGAAGAGCTTTCAGTGGTTAAGAGGAGAGGGGATAGTAGAGGTATGTAGAGCTATCATGGCAGGGTGATGAGGGAAGGCCTGTGAAGACCTTAATCATAACAAGAATCTTACAAAAAAGAGTCTTCTAGTTAGAAAAAAAGAGCAAATAAAAATTCTTGACAATGAAATGAAAAAGGCTAGCAATAAAGCTTGTATGGCAAGAGCACAAAGAACAGCAGATCAAATCAGAAAAGTAAACATAGACATGAAAATTCATGGGAAAAACTTGAACAAGGAATAACTGACCTAATATATAATTTTAAAAAGACACCACCTACTACAGGAAAATTTAGGATGAAGGTGACAGGTGAGCAGGCAGCATGAGAAGAAAGCAAGATCTGTTAAGAACCTATTGTAATGGCTGTGCACAGTGGCATGCACCTGTAATCCCAGATACCTGGGAGGCTGATGTGGGAGGACTGCTTGAACCCAGGAGTTCAAGAACATCCTGGGCAAAATAGCAAGACTCTTTCTCAAGAAAAAAAAAAAAGAAAAAAGGAACCTATTGAAATACAATAGGTGGTAGCAAGTAATCAGTGTATGAATGTATTTCGAAGGTAAAGGTGACATAATCTGCTGATAGATAAAGCTACATAGAAGGTAAAAAAGAAGGAAGAATTAAGACTAACTTCTAGGTTCGAGCCTGAACAAATATGTGAATGATAACGCCAGTACCTGAGATGTGGAAGATGGGAAGAAAAAGAATTGTGTGTATATGGAGTATGTGGGGATGTGTGTTATGGTTTGGACCATATTATTAATATTAATTTTTGAGATATCTACCAGAGATCCAAGTGGAGATGCTGAACTGACTGTTGAATACATGACTCTTGGCGCCAAGATAGAGCTCTTAGGGCTATAGATGCAAATATGAGTGCCAACTGTACACAGAAGAGATCCCCTAGGAAAAGAATGAAAATTAAAAAAAAGAAAGGATTGAGAACACAGCCCTGAGTCCCCCAACACTGAAAAGTGTAGGAGTTCCAGAAGGAATACAAAGTGAAGAAAGAAAACAAAATAGTGTGACGTCTCAGCAGCAAGTAAAAGAAAAAAAGAGGTGTTTTAAGAAGGATGTAGAAAGCAACTATGCCAACGAGGCTGAGATTTAAGTAAGATGCAGACAAGAGAACAGGATTTGTCAAAATGGAAGTTATCACTGACTTTGATAGTAACAGTTTCAAAGGTATAGTGGGAGAGGAAAGCTTGTCTGTAGAGGGTCAATGAGAAAAGAACAGCAAGTCAGTAAGTATAAATAGTTCACTAAAAGAATTTTGCTGTGATGGAGAACAGAGAAATAGGGTAGACACTGCAGGGGGATGGAAGGTGGGGTAGGATGGTGTTAAGGGAGGGGTTTTTGTGGAGTTTTTTGGTTTGTTTTTCTTAAAAGATGGGAGATAATATTGTGTTGAGTGATAGAGGATGGGATCCAGGGAACAAGTAAAAGGATGTCTTTACTAGCAAGGACAACGGGAAGGAAGTCAGAGTATATGGGCACTGAAATGAGGAAAATAGTTACCTCCTAAGTGCTCCTTATTTTCTTAGTGAAATCTGGAGCGCACTTTCAGCTGAGAATGAAGATGGAAAGGATGAAGAGGAAGAAATCCAAGAATCACAAGGTAAAAAGTTGATAACTGTTTCATAGAATATATTAAGAAAAAACATTTGGTGCCTTTCTATCAAAAGAAAGAAGTTAAATAAAACATATACACCATAAACCAGCATTTAGTTAAAATTTACCTGCTGTGCAAGCAACTTTGGAGGTGGTGGCAGATGTGAAGATGGTCCACGTTCCTATTATAAGAAAGGATAGTTAAAAAAAAAAATCACATAATAAAGATATCTATTGGGAATATTTCTGAATGTACTGATTTTCTCAGTGAGACCACAAGAATGCTGAAAGTAAACTATCTTTGTCCATTTCTCTTAATAAAAGCACACCGCTCTCTGTAAAATTACTTTCTATAGAATCACTCTGCCATTTCAGTAAGGTCAGAATTTCAAATGCACTTTGCAATCCATAGAATTTTAGTGTATCAATTCTGGAATTCTGACCCAGGAAACCTGGCTGAGGAGAGGTGCACCTCTAATTACTAAATTTTATTTATGTAAACACAATTCTTTTCCTGGAATTTTTTCTTAATGGTAAACTAAAAATATGAGATTTATCTTAAAAAAGAAACATCTAAAACATATTGGAGGCCAGGTGCCATTCCAGTGCTCTGGGAGGCTGAGGCGGGAGGATTGCCTGAGGCCAGGAGTTTGAGACCAGCCTGGGCAACATTGTGAGACCCTGTCTCGACAAAAAAAAAAAAAAAAAAAAAAGATTAGCCGAGTGAGGTGGTACATGCCTGTAGTCCCAGCTGCTCAAGAGGCTGAGGTGGGAGGATTGCATGAGCCCAGGAGTTCAAGGCTGCAGTGAGCTATGATTGTGCTACTGCACTCCAGCCTAGGTAACAGAGTGAGACCTTGTCTCTTAAATAACAAAACAAAAAAATACTGGAACCAGATATAGAATATTTCCTTGCTAATATATATACCACTGTCACACACAAAAAAACAAAGACATCAACACATGTTCTACATATTCTTCAATTCTTTCATGAAGAAATTGTCATTCCCCCTTATGACAATAAGCTAAAAGTCACAGAAAAGAATAATTTTATTAAAATATTATTTGAAAAATTCTTTTTCAGGGTCCATAAATTTATTATTCAATGGCTCACCAATGCCTTAAGAATAAAGTTCAAACTCCCTTATATAGCACACATTTTAAACAAGTGGTTCTTATATAGGTCTCTTACCTTTCTCTTCTATCAAACTACTTAGTATTTCTTGAACGTTCCGTGCTTTCTCATACGTCTCTACTCTGTACATGTTCCGGCTGCTTGGAATAGCTCTCCTTTCTTCCTTTGTTTATTGGCTAATTCCTGCTTCTTTAAGAATTAGCTCAAGTACTAAGTCTTTTGCAAAGCATTTTGCCTTAACTGAATTCTCTAAGAACTCACTATGTGCCCTCTATCACACCAATTATCCCATTGTATTGTAACTGATGCTTTCTAGTATTTTTTTCCCTTTCAAAGAGACTGTTACCTACCTCCTCTTAGCTCTCTGAAAGGACAAGTTCCTCCATTTGTTTTGTATGAATTCAACAGATACAAGCTGACTATACTCTGATTCCTTAATGCAGAGTTAAGTGGACTCTCTTGAAAACAGCCCTTTTTTATTCCCAGTTTATAATGTAGCTCTAGCTACCATTTACCATCTCAGAAGTGGGATCAAGTACATCTGTTGCCCACATATTTCCCTTCTTTTGCAATGTTCTTCAAAATGATTCAGACTGCTTAGATTTCCCTACTCACTATGTGTGATTTCCCTACACAGACAGTGTACCACTAGACTGACTAGTATTTGTAAAGTATTCAATTAACCATAAAGCACACTTCAGAAACGTTCCTTTTACTTTGGAAAAACAACTTTATTCTTCCACTTTGCTACTACTGAGCTATGTCATTAAGGGATAAAAAGGTGAAACTTTTTTTTCTTAATAGTCTTTCTATTTATTAATTTTAGTTATTATACTGATAAGTCCTGTTAATATGCAATAAATATTATGATGTAGATCCAGGGCTATTAAAAAAATATACAGTTCCCTCTTCTAACTAGAAGATTA
This sequence comes from Daubentonia madagascariensis, assembly GCA_023783475.1. NCBI lineage: Eukaryota > Metazoa > Chordata > Mammalia > Primates > Daubentoniidae > Daubentonia > Daubentonia madagascariensis. The sequence goes on from JAKFHU010000978.1 coordinate 31,926,400, forward strand.
AATAATCCGTAGTATGTATCTAAAATGACAAGAATGTCCATGAGTCCAACAAACCTGATTAAATGAAGGTCCTTTCCCATAGGAACCTTTTGATACTGGTGCCTGGGCAGATATTTGAGAAGATGATTTAGTGTTGCAAACTTCATCTGCTTCTTTTCGGTTTTCAGTGTTTTCAGAGGCTTTTGAAACTTGATCCTCACTGAGGAATCAAAATGTAGAGGAAATAATAAAAGCACAGTGGACAGACTGTATCATAAGTAAATACACTATCTCTCTATTAAAAAAAAAACTTACTCCTATATGGTTTCAGGGGGAAAAAATGTTATAAGGGAATGAGATGGGTTTGTGACCTAGTGCTGCTAATTTGTTCATTCAATAAATATATACTATGTATCTATAATGAGTTGGGGACTGGGTTTATCCAGGTTGTTACCACAGGTGTAAAGTACAATACAGTAGTTGTCACATCTGGACGCTCATATGTGACACAAAACCTGGCAAAGAAATATAACCCTATCATTTTTTATCTCCTCCACCCAAGAAGTCTAATCCAGATTCAACTGAGTGATACTGGAAATATTATTTAACTGCATTCTAATTCATTCTGATGTAATAAAAAAGATAAATTAAACCACAGTATGTTTAAAAATCACAACAAATCACAGACATCTCACAAATGATCACGAAACTGTAGTATATTATATCACAATGCAATGACTGATAGATTACACCAATATGTGCACAGAAACTTCTGTGTATTTTAAAAGCTCAACTTTTACGATAATAACCCATACATTCCTTACTGATGCCCCTGTATTTCAGAAGAAAGGAAAGAGATAAAAAGCTCCCATTTCCAAGGCCCTAATGCTGCTCGCTAAGCTTAAAAAAAAAAAAATCAAAGATTTGAAGCAGCTGTGGTAACCCAAGGAATTATTCTCCAATTTGTAAATATGGATCAGGTCAAGCAGGTAATAGTTTAAAATGGCCTGATACTGATTCTCAAAATATCTTCAATTAGATGCCAAACATCTCAACACCGTTTTTTTTTTTTTAATGTAGTTTCTTGAAAAACATAAAATCTTAATTCCTTGCTTAGCTGTACTGTATTAATGTGACTCATTAATCACCCTCCTACTCAGCAAAACTTCTTAGAGGAGAATGGAGAAATTCTATAAATAAGGAACAAATGTCTATTAATAACTCTCTGCATAAACAGCTGACGTTACAACAACAAATTCATATTGTTACGAGTAAAAGATATCACGACAACTTACCTGCTATTCTCTTTAGGACTACTACTTCCTTGCTCATCATCATCACTGAAATTTAGTTGTTCTGTATAATCTACTTCCATCTGAGCACCTATTAAATTAAGGAAAATTCAGACTAACTGCTTAAAAGCATTTAACAATTTAAAGTATTTAACTAATTTTGCCTCTTACCTGCCCAACCTTCATCAGCTTCAGCATCTAGGTTATCAAATTTATCAAGCTCCTTCAGTTCCGATGCACTAAGGATGGACGGGCGTTCAGGCTCAGAGGCCCACGAAGGAGGTGGACCTCTTCCTCGAAGGCCTCTAAGGAAGGGGAGGTCATGGTGGGAAAAGACACAAAGTTTTAATGATACTAAATTAGGAGAGTATTAAAAGATTGGAATTTAGTTCATTTCAATTCAACATTAGTGTTTTGTATGCCAAGATATACAAAATGTTTTGAACTGACCTGTGTATGAATAATTATAGGGCAATACATAACATAATTGTTACATATTTAATAGGTAACAAGGTTTTTTAAAGAATTCTCAAAGATTTAAAATAAAACAAACATATGCTAAAGAATAAGAAGAAACAAGTAATGCATACATAAATGAATTTTCTCTATATACATAAAAAATTATTTCTATATAGTTTCGGGGAAAAAAGGTATCAATGAATGAGATGGGTTTGTGACCTAGTGTTGATATAGCCCTGGATTTATGTCATAATTTTTATTGCATATTAACAGAAATTATCAATATAACTAAAATTATCAAGTAAAAACTAAAGTTTCACTTTTTTCCCCTTATGATAAGCCCAGTTTTATGATCAAAAGTAATCTCAAAATACATAATCTTAAGAAAAACCATCATTCAAGAGGATGCTCAAGTCTCACACTGAGCGAAGTGAGAGTGAGAGAGTGAGAGAGACAGAGAGAGAGAGAGAGAGAGAGAGAGAGAGTGAGCGAGTGAGCGAGGAGTCATTAAGATGGAAGGAAGAAGATAGAAACAAACATCATCAATTTTAGGGCTATGATTTTCAGTTTTTAGAATTTTATGTCAATTAATTTAAATTTTTAAAGGAATAAATTATTCTTGTTCTGTCTCATAAGAGCCAATTATTTAATGGCAATTTTACTCTGAGGACAGAAAAATGATCAACTTTTCTCTCACCACAATCCACTCAACCTTCAGAAAATCTTAGTGAGCATATATATTCTTTGCAGAAGTTAATCATTTAATAGTCTTACTTGTTTGTTTCAGATAAAGAAGGTGGAAATCTCATGGGACCATGCAGAGGAGGATATGCCATCCTCGGATACTGCTGAAACATCTGAATGAAGGGAACAAAAAAATTTTTGATAAATTTAGCAACTCAGTTATTAAACAACAAAAAAATCAATCTGATGAGGCCTAGGCCTGAAATTATAATTTATAGAAAGTATAATTAAAATGAACAGTACCATTAATAATGAATTTTATCTGCTAGCATAGATCATCATTCACCCTCAATAACAAGCCATTTGCAAGACCACTGCCTCCACCGAGTCTTTACAAATAGAGGTAATAACTAGGGCACATGATATGAAGAACTTCTGTCTCTCATTAATAAAGTTACATAAAAACGATTGTGCATTGACAACATACATACACATATGCACCCCAGAAAATTGCAAAGCCTTAACCAGGTGAGAATATTAGAAAGGCAAATAATGTGAGCCTCCATCATAAAGCAGGAGTAGACTAATTGAAGGCAGATTTGTTGATAAAGATGAACTCAGCTCAGATAAAATTAAAGGATAGTCCACAACCTAAGGGAGTAAGGGAGGAGAGCTAGTTAGAGATTTTCTATGGATAGGTGGATTCTCAGTCAAGTTACTGCACAGACAATAATTATAAACTGGCTCAAACAGGTCAAGATGATGCTCTCTGTGGGAACTTGGCTTTGAGAAGTTAAACTTAAGTTAAACTAAGGAGAAGACATAAGACAGACTATGAAGACAAATAACAACATCCAGGCATTCATCCTATAATTTGGAAGGGAAGAAGTGTCAAAGAGTGCTTGGTCATTTACTATTTGCTCATATCCAGGTCAAATTATGTAAATAATATGAAATTGTATTACCTTAAACACATAATTTGTATCCTGAAATACAAGATTAGTTTTTCTAAAAAAAAAAAATAACTGTGTGTTAGAGGAGAAAATTACCTTACACTTGAAGAAAGGCTATGTCTATATGATTATGCTATCTAAAGAAGAAATTTCTCCTAAATAGGGTTGAAGCAAAGTTAATTAAGTTAAGCAGCAGCAGAAACTCAGCTGGGGAAACTTTTTGTTTGGGCAATACTCCAGAGAATTTCCAGTTGCATCACACTTCTATACTGAAGTTAGTAAATACACTATTGGAGGCAAATCTTCATGGGTAAAGTCACATTAGATCCTTCTTCTGATCATTCAGACATAAAGATTAATTTCATATGATTTTTAAGGCTTAAATTTTGGAATTTGCCACCAAATTAACTGTAGAACCAATCTTTAAATTATCAGTATAGATAGTAGTGGTTTTAAAATGTTTTTGTTTTTGTTAATTAGTGGAACACTTTGTTCAAATAAAATCATTGATGAAATTGGGAATGAAGGCTACTAGGCCTGCCTTCTCAGTCCTGCCTTATCCCCAAACCTGGAAGTTCCACGGTCTTTGGAAGTACAATTTGAAAATTATTAGGAGAAAAGTAGTTGGTTATAAATCATTTTTTAAGGCTAGGTCAGTATATCAGATTTTTATGATACTCCCAAACTTCTTTTTAGAAAATATTTAACAAGCAATTGTATTTAATCATTTATTTCCATTACTCTAGAATGGTTTAAAAAAAAATACAATGAAGTACTAGAAAATGTGATGGATATTTAGAACTCTAATACTCAGGAGTTAAACCACAAACTAAATAAATATGACCTAGATTTTTCCTCCCTGTGAGAGTAATGGGTCTTCTGAAAAATGTCAAGTTATTTACCCAGACACGTGTATAACTGCATCGTAGGCTGATAGCAAACAAAAGAATGAGAGCGCATGGGTCAGAAGTATATAGTAAATGAAACTACAAAGACGGAATCAACAAAATGCAGGCTCTGAGAAACTTCACAGGTTAACAAATAAATTATAACAGATAAGCTCCAAAGAAAAGAGATGGAAGTACCTATAGGTAACAAGATTCTTAGGAAAAATCTGAACCAATCTCAAGGCATGGTCATTGTCTGGATCTTAATTATGAGATAATGAGATACTGACATGATATTTGAGAATATTAAGAAATTAGTTTTCTTTTTAGGTGTGATAATGAAACTGTGAATTTTTTCCTCAAGTCTTTATCTCTTAAAATACAACTTGAATTATTTACAGATGAAATGATATATCTTAGATTTACTTTAGTAATCCAAAGGGGTGGGAAAAGAGGCAGATTCACTGTACTATTATCTTTATTTTTGTAGATATTTAAAACTTTCTATAATAAAAAGTTAAAAAAATTAGTAACAAGTGGGTCTATCCACAGGTCTAATAATTAAGGAAATGCTGAATGTAATGTGATAAGAAAACATCTATAATCCCTATTAATGATAATGACACAAGTACTGCTGATACTCCTAATTTGTTTCCTATAGTCGTAATTTAAGAAAACATTAATTTTTATTTAGATGTTTATGAAAATAAAGACCAACTTTTCCCCATTTCAATCCTCTCCTTGGACCCCAGATCAAAAACCTCCTATTTGACTGCTTGTTCACTGAACAATACTCACATAAGGAGGCATCATAGCTCTATACTGGGAAGCAAGGGCAGTTTGCTGTCCATTCAGTTTAGCCTGTGGAGGACCACAGGCTATCCTCTTTTCCACCACTTTGAGGATATCATTTTGCTCTGATGTTCCAGCTGTGCTTTCATCCTGGCCGGGGAGCTTTTCATCTTGATCAGATGAAGGTGAGCCAGCAGATTTACCACCATCTCTCCAACAAGCAACATCTATGAAGACAGAAGAAACGAAAAAGAAAAAAATCTGAAAATGGAAACAAGTGAAATCAAACCAGGCACATTTCAAGAAAATGTAAGCAAGCACAGTGAAAGAGCCAGAAAAGTCTGATCTAGGCCCTACCAATGCTTTTAAGGTGTTCAGGTAGTCTAGAGTAGTAGCTTCCAAAGCAGAGGGTGCCATCACAAGCAAATACTGGGGTAGGGGGAAAAATATTAGAACTTCTCTATGAAGCTTTACTAATACTTTACAGAGAGATTAAAATCACTGTTCTCATTTGATCCATATGTCAGATGGTCATGCTTCAGAGTAAGATACACCTGAGGTTTCCTGAGGGAAGGAAAGTCGGACTTCTACAATCTGGAGGAGTTGAGAGTGATGCTCTCACCTGTTTACTTTCAGTCTATTTTTGCTAATTACATGCGCCCAGGTGAGCAGATTTAGTGACATTATCTGGTTCAACTACACTTAACCAAATAAAACAGCTAGTGGTTTTGGGAGGAACCCTGTGTGGTAACCAGTCTCCAAGAAGTCCTGAATGGTCTCGACCTCCTGGTATTCACACCCTGTATACGCCCTTCTCACAGTGTGTCAGGGTTGGTCTATGAAACCTGCAGAATACGGCAGAAGTTCCAGCATGTCCCTTTTGAGATTAGGTTATGAAAGACTAGGGGCTTCTGTGTTGGGTGGGGGATATCTACCTGTCTCTCCTGCCTCTCATCATTTATTCTAGGGAAGCCATGTAATCAGCAGCCCCACTGAGAGGCCAACATACCAAAGAGCAAACAGCTACATGAATGAGTTTGGAAGTACAGCCCTAGTTATTACGTCAGCCTCAGATGACAGCTTCATTGTAGCCTTGTGAGAAAGACACTTAGCCAGAATCCCCAGCTAAGCTGATCGTGGATTCTTGACCCTCAGATACTGTGGGAGATCATAAACAGTTTCAGTTTGTTGTTTTACGTTGTCAAATTTGTTATGCAGCAATAAATAACTGGTGAAAATTCAACTGAACAAGAAAATAGCAGAGCTGACACATCTAGTCCAAAAATGAACTCAATCACATTAAAATTGATAAAAAAATAATGATGATTTAGATTTATTCAGATCTGAAAAGAAATGGTCCCCCCCAAAAATGTGAAATGTGTCAGGTTATTAGAAATATGAATTTCTAAACATTATTGTCATAGAGGAATGTCCCCATGTGTATATGGTCCTTTAAGATATTTGGTAATGACAATATGAAACTACAACAATTAATAAGACATTTTAAGATTTATCAACGTTTTATCCTATTTTTAGTTTTAGCTTTATAATGTACATAAAGTATCCCTTACTATCTAGAATGATTTGTTTCCTCAGTTTGAGTTCAGAAAGCAAGGGATCACTGAATATTAATATAGTAATTAATAAATGTATATAGTTTACAAATAGTTGTATATTGGGGAAGTTTGCTCAAAAACTTCTACTACTATAAAAAAGCCCAGATATTAATGTACATAAGACACCTAGGCATCTTGTTAAAATGCAGATTTTGATTTAGCAGGTTGGATGTTAGGTCCAAGATTATACATTTCTAACAAGTTCTCAAGTTACAGTGATACCACTGGTGCAAAAATCATACTTGAATAGCAAGCAACTGTAGTACTAGTCTGCCTTTTCAAACTAGGCATATATAAAACAGCAAGCAGGAGGTTAAATCACAAGATAAATCACAAATATAATCTCATTCTGTGCTTTTATTAAAGAAAAAGTGCTCTTACTTGGTGGGCGTAAACTAGGTCCAGGTCCATAGTTGTCATCATTTGCTTCCTTTTCTTTTTTTTCCTGATCCCCAGCTGCCTGCAGGCTGGGAAATTCTTGCTGAAACTGACTATTCACCTGGATTCCTATAGATTTTTTTTAAAAAAATTAAAGGTAATTTTTATACTGAAGATAACTCAAATAACCCTCCCAGGATAGAGCTCTCTGATGCTTTCTGGTAAATCATTCCACATTGCAATGACTGTTCATATTCATAAAACTTTTAAATTTATCTACAATTCTTTGAAAAGTTAATGAACAGCCATGAGGAGATAAAAAATCTAAGAAAGGAATTTTCCACATACCATTCCAGAAGACTCATTTAAGATCATCAGGCAAGTGAGGAGAGTTTCTCTTTTATTATGACTCCTTACATTTTCAGTGTAAGTCAAATTCCTTTGCTAAAACTTCTAAGAATTACTTCAAATCATATTACTGAAACAGGATTTTATGAATAAAGATCGCAAGTATCAACGTGAGGCTAAAATGCCATCATTTAATTTCCCACTGAGATATTGATAACATCTCATTATTCACCTACCTATTTTTATACTTCTATAAATTAAAAGATCTAGTTTTTTTAGCTTGAGGGCCTAGATTGGTTCTTCCATAGAATGTTTTATAGACAGTTCCTGTTTTGCAAATGGGAAAATTAAATTCTGTTGGGGATTCTACTATTCCTTGGGGGAAGGGGGATGGATGTTATGGATACTGTGCTTTATGGTTACTCACTAGCTCTTTTACAGGAGGAAATCACGGCAGCATGCTTGAAACAGGAGAGGTTATGGGCATAGATGGAGATGAATATGGTTTCTAACAATCTCTACAACGTCTAGGTACCTTTTATGTCTCAAAGAGCTGAAGGTACAGCCTTTGTCTGGACATGTAGTGGTAAAGATAAAACAATATGGGGCAGAGGGTATCTTAAAGACTCCCCTTTTAACTAAACACTATCACTGACTCATACATGGCTCTAGATACTGAAATTTAGGTAGCCCAAAAGATTTTTAAAGACCCTTTTTAAGGGCCTGAGTATATCCTTTGACAATGCTCTTTCTGCCTCTACCAAAACAGTCTACCCCTTATCTCCTGCATGGCTGCTCAGTAACTATCAAACCTAACTAGTTTCTCCAGCTAATGTCCACTTACCATCTCCTTGCCCACCTTGCTTGTTACTGGCCCATGATTTGGGAGCAGGTGCTACTTCTGGGGGAGCTGCAACCCCAGGTTTTGGTTGTGCTGGTGGCACTTCTGGTGTTCTTTAAAAAAATATGAATCCATTATTTCAGATATTGTGTGTTTAAATAAAATAAAACCAATATTATATTTAAGGTACATTTGTGTAAAAATTACTTTGACTACATATTTAGTCCCAGATAAATCTCCCATAAATGTTTTCCCTCTGCAACTTTCCTTTAAATGAATTATGGTTCTTTTTGTGCCCTTTCATCTCTACCCTTGAATAACCCAATGAGACAACAGCTTTGCTTGTTTTCCATTTTGGTTGAAAAAAAAAAAGAAACACTTGTGACTAAATGTAGTTACCAAAACTCTGTTTTAAAGAAGCAAATATTTATAGTTAGAAATAACAGTATATACATACATACAGTCAGGACTGGTAGAATTTGCTGGAGACTAAGGCTAAGCAATGCTCCATTTGGCAGTCAACAGGTTCACCACTGTACTTATTACTGTTATTCAAAGAGGTAACAGCAACCTGCCTGATCCATTCCCATGAGTAAAAGATATTTTTAAAAGGTGTACAGTTTTATTCAATCCCTGTAATGAGGTAGTGCTTTAAAATGAAAAAGTAGTTAAGAGACTCACAAAATGCAATGTATTTGCTGGTACACTCAGAACTGTAACTGACTCATTACTAAACTAATTCTACTACAATTAAGAAGCAGAGAACAGTAAGTCCTTGATATATTTCTGCACAAAAGCCAGGCATGGTTGTGAGTGCCTGCAGTCCCAACTACTTGGGAGACTGAGATGGGAGGATCACTTGAGCCCAGGAGTTCAAGGCTGCAGTGAGCTATGATCATGCCACTGTACTCCAGCCTGGGCAACAGAGTGAGCCCCTGTCTCTAATTAATTATCAAATAAGTAAATAAATAATAAAAATAAAAAACAAATTTCTGCACAAGTAGCCAAAATATAGGCAAAAAAAGAAAAAAAAATCAATTACTAATGGTTTATCTTACTTTTTAAAATTACCACTATTTAGTCTGGTCATTCAATTAACTAAGAGCCTGACAAATTCCTTGGCACATAGAAGGCTAAGTATTTGTTGCAAGAATGATAAGACAGCACGATTCATTTTATCCTAGCTTTCTTCCTCTTTATTCAACAAATATTACTTGAACACCTACAATGCATCAAGCACAGTTTCAATTCAATGCTTGACATACATAATGAATCAAGCAGATAGACATCCTAAGCATCATGGAGTTGAGGTAACAGAATCAACTCAATCATATCAGAAAAAGAATGTCTGAGCTGGAGGTGGTAGGAGAGGAGAGAGCCTAATACAGGCTATGACATAAGCAAAGTTGTGATTAGCAATTCTGTCATCTGTTCTACCTTGACAATTAGAAACACTGTCACTTAACCCACTCATGGAAAAAATTAATCAAAAGTTACTAAATAGTCAAAGACTTTAAAGGGTATGAAATATATAATGCACGTAGCACAACACTTAGCACCTAGCGAGTAGTCAAACTAAGTTCCCTACAAAGAAAGGGAAGGGTTTCAAACTTTAATAGACTTTGACTCACTTTTCTTCTTCATGCTGCTCTTGTTTTGAGGCCCATCCTGTGCCATCTTTAGGTACAATGTTCACATTAGGATCATTGCCTTTGTTTTCTGCTTTGAGACTTGGGAGGTTAGCAGGTGGAGGCATGCGCCGTGAAATACCAACTTTTCCAAGACTCTGTAATCCATGTCGAGCTGCAACTAAAGATCAATAACATCAACTTTCTTAAAATATCTGTTTTATTACACATTTTAATCTTCAAACAATAAGAAAAACAATAGGAATCAGTGGAATTCTTGAATGATCATTCCTAATATTTTAAAACAAGAATCTTTAAAGTAAGCTACACACCTGCAACCCAATTCAATGTAGAAATATTAAACAATCAAGCCATTGAACAGATACTTTAAAAATTCTAACAGTGCAACCCAACACACTACCAAAAAACCTAAAATGTTGATAATACTGGTTTTGAAATTTTTTCAGGGAATCTATTTTAAAACTCAAAACTTAGAATGTTAGAGAATAAACATGTTGACTTTATGCTCATAATGAATATTTATTGCTAATGTGCCACATATGGTCCAGTTTTCAGTTTTCACTGTATACACTGGGCTCAAGGTATCCAAGTTTGAAGACAAAAAAAAAAGAAACAGAGAACTTCTATAACTGAAGAGATAGTAAATACCCACTAATACATAGCCCTATGCCTATCTATCTCATTGACTAAGTTTCCCCTTTGGAACCATACAGTTCTAGTTATTTTCTGCTGACAACAAACAGGGAAAAATAAAAATATTTTTAAAGGACTCTGTGAAAATATAAATTTTCTTTTTCTTTTTATTAAAGAGACAAGCTCTCATTTTGTTGCCCAGGCTGGTCTGAACTCCTGGGCTCAAGTGATCCTCCCACCTCAGCCTCTCAAGTAGTTGGCATTATAGGCACAAGCCACCACACCTGGCTCTAAATTTTCAATATAAGATATTTAACTCATACCCCCTGAAAAATGTGTGTATATATAAAAAGGAAAATGTAAATAGGGTTGCATTAACTTGGATTTGTCCTAGTTCCTAGTAGCAGGTGTACCAAAACAAAACCATTAAAAACATAAATGTCACTTGATTTTACTCACCTGTTGTTTTCTGAGTTTCTAATGATTTACCCTTGTAAGTATTAAATAAACTGAGTGTTGCATACTTTTTCCCATCCTTTGCTTTTGTGCTCTGGCCTGACTTCTCCGACATTTCGGTGGAAACTCATCGAGTCCAAAACCTCCTGCCACACCCCTTAAAACCAGTCTTTAAGAAGCACATAAGAAAGAAAAATAAGAACGAAAACTTTAGAATTTATTTGCTGACTAAAAACTCAGTAACTTCAAATGTTCACAGAAATTCTGAAAACCAAAAATACTGAGAAATGAAGAAATCAATCTTTGATAACTCACATCAATGATCGTTTCATAGACCTCTTTAATATTGTCAAATTCCAATAACCAACACACAAGAAAATCATAAACTACCATGCACTAGACAAATATTTATGGTTTATAAATGCTTAACTATAACATAGAGAATGAGGGTTATAATCCATGTTGAGAAGAATAGTTCAAATATAGTAAATCTATGGAGACTATTTAATAAACATATATTATTCAATTTAATAGGCTTGAAATGACTGACATCGTCAGTTTATGTACATGGAATCCAAATGACTGGAGGACAACATCATTCCCCTATAGATTGCATACCTGTGTTTTCAGGCAGTATGTGCCCATCAAAGCTTTATTAAATTTAACAGTTTAGAATAGAAAGAACATTCTATTTTCTCTTCATTCTGTAAAGGGTAGAACACTTCCTCATAAACACAAGGTATGTAAAAATAACCTATTTCATCGCTATGGACTAAGTGTTCAAGAAATGGTGTGCATTTTGTCCAGAACACATATAAAGCCCCTTTATATATGAGAAGTTGTTAGTAATAATTAGCATATTAATGAAGATTCACATATAAACAAAGAGAATCTTCATTTTGGAGCTAATGTACCCTAATTTTAGAGATGCACCCTAATCAAAGCTAGTCTATTAATAAATAGGAGCAAAAGACACAAATCATCTTTCATACTATCTCCCTTCAATTTAATGAGGTTGTATATATATATATATATTGACCTAAGGGATTTTTTTGAGGGGCTAATGTGGGAGTTAAGGGAGAAGGTAGCTATTATAATTCTACCACAAAAACCATCAATAGCTAAAAACATTGAGAACTGAAGCACACAAGCTAAAGATAGTATACAATAGGATACAGATGCTACAATTAGTGGACAAGAATGTTAAAACAGTTATTTTATAGCTCTATTCTAAATATTCAACAAGCTAAAGACTACATGCAAATAGAGAGATGAAAGATATAAAAATATCAAAACTTACAGAAACAGAAAAAAAGAAAAAAACTTAAAACTTAAAAAGAAAAAAAGAAATAAAAAAAATACTGGAAGGGATTAGCAGTATTTTAGACACTGTCAAAGGAAAGGACAGTGAACTTGAAGCTATCAGTACGATCCAAAATAAAAGATAAAGAGAAAAAAAGAACTTAAAAAAAAAAAAAAGCCAGAATGTCAATGAACCTTGAGACAACTTCAGGCAGCCTAAATTATGTGTAACTAGTGTTACACACAGAGAGGCTTGAAGAGATTGAAGAAATAATGGCTGAAAGTGTTACAAATTGGTTGAAAACTAAAAACTCAAGACAAGCGACTCAACAGACCCCAAGCATAAGAAACATGAAGAAAACACCACCAAAGTCCATCATAATCAAATTATTCAAAACCAATGATAAAATCTGAAAAGCAACAAAAGAACAAGTTGCTTTATGTATAAAGAAACAAACAGAATAAAAGCAGAATCCTCGTTGGAAATGATGCAAGCAAGAAAAGAGCGAAGCCACATGCTTAAGGTATTGAAAGAAAAAAACCCCTAGAATTCTATGTATAGCAAAAATATCTTGCGAAAATGAAGACAAAATAAAGGTTTTTTTCAGACATAAGAAAGTTGAATTCACCACGAGCATACTTGTACTACAAGAAATGTTCAAAGAAGCCCTTGGAACGAAGGAAAATGGCACCAGATTGAAATCTGGATCTACACAAAACAATAAACAACCCAGAAATGGAAATTAGTGAGTAATATGTAAGATTTTTAAAAATTATTTAAATCTACCCCGGAAATGCAAGGTTGGTTTAGCATTCAAAAATCAATGCAATTTACCACATTAACAAACTTCTAAGTAGAAATTCTACATGATCATCTCAATAAGTCAGCTGTCAGTTAATGATGAGGATACGTTCTAAGAAATGTGTCATTAGACAATTTTGTCCTTGGGCGAACATCACAGAGTGTACATACACAAACCTAGATGTTATAGCCTACTATACATATATATATGTATATAGCCTACCTGGGCTATATGATATAGCCTATTACTCCTAGGCTACAAACCTGCACAGCATGTTCCTGTACTGAATACTGTAGGCAACTGTAACACAATGTTAAGTATTTATGTATCTAAGCATGTCTAAACATAGAAAAATTATATTAAAAATATGGTATTATTATCTTATTGGACCATCGTCATATGTGTGGCCCGTGGTTGACTGAAATATTGTTATGCAGTGCATGACTGTAGAGGCAGAAAAAGCACAACACCCATTCCTGATTAAAAACAAAAACTTCTCAGTAAACTAGGAATATAGAAGGGAACTCCTTCGGTTTAAAGACTGAATGCTTACCCCTCTGTTTACCCCCCAAAGACGAGGAACAAGGCAAGGCCACCTCTGTTCAACACCGTACTAAAAGTCCTAACCAGTGAAATAAGACAAGAAACAAAAAGAATTCAGATTGGAAAGCATGAAGTAAAACCATAGTGGTTGATAATATGATCATATATGTAGAAAAATCTGATGACTTCTAAAAAGGGTCACTAGAGGGAGTTTAGCAAGACTTCATACAAGATCAATATACAAAAATCAACTGTATTTCTATATAGTAGTAGCAAACAATCAAATTGAAATAAAGTACCATAACAGCAATTAAAAAATAAAATGAGGATTATCTGACAAAAGATTTGCAAGACCTATACAATGAAAACTATAAAATATTAAAGAAAATCTAGATAAATGGAGATACACCATGTTCACGGTCACAAGTCCCACTATTACGATGTCAATTCTTGCCAAATTGATCTATCTATACGTTCAAAGCAATCCCCAACAAAATCTCAGAAGGGATTTTTTTTGGAGAGCAGAAGTTGTCAAGCTAATTCTAAAATTCATAAAGAAATGGATAGGCCCTAGAATAGCCAAAAAAGCTTTAAAAAGAATAAAATTTGAAAGTGAACACCACTTGCTTTCAAGACTTAAGGTATAGCAATGTAGACAGTGTGATGCTGGTGTGAAAATGAGACAGATCAATGGAACAGAACAGATTCTAGCAATATAAATATATATGAGCATTTGATTTTTGACAAATGCAAAGAAAATTCAGTGAATAAAGCATAATCTCCCCAATAAAGGATACTGGAGCAATTAGGCATATTTAATATAAAAAAATAAACTCTGATCTATACCTCACACTATATACAAAACTCAACTCAAAATGGGCCATGAGACAAAATGTAAAACCTAAAACTGAAAATTCTGGAGAAAACATAGGAGAAAATCTTTGTGGCTGTGGGTTAGATAAAAATTTCTTAGATACAACACCAAAAGCACAATCTATATTGCCTCTTCTTTTCTTTTTTTTCTTTTTTCTTTTTGGCGACAACGTCTTGCTTTCTTGTCTGGGCTAGAGTGCAGTGGCTAACTGCAACCTCAAAACTCCTGGGCTCAAGTGATCCTCCTGCCTCAGCCTCCTGAGTAGCTGGGACTACAGGCATGCACCACCATGCCAGGCTGATTTTTCTTTTTTTTTTTTTTGTAGAGACGGGGTCTAGGTCTTGCTCAGGCCGGTCTTGAACTCCTGGCCTCAAGCACTCCTCCTGCCTCAGCCTCCCAAAGTGTTAGGATTATAGGCATGAGCCACTGTGCCCAGCCCAAAAGCACAATCTATAAAAGATGAAATCTATAAACTGGACTTTTGCTTTTTGAAAGATACTTTTGAGAATGAAAGGACAAGCTATAGTTTGGGAAAAAACATTTGCAAATCATAAATCTGATAAAGGATTTTTATTAGAATATACACAAAACTCTCAGAACTTGATAATAAAAACAACCCAATTTTTAGAAATGGGCACAAGAATTGAACAGACACTTCACCAGAGATATACAAATGGCAAATAGGCACATAAAAATATTCAATATCATTTGTATTTAGAAATGAAAATTAACACCACAATAAAATACCTCCACACATCCAAAAGAATGGCTAAAATTACAGAATGATTATACCAGGTGTTGGCAAGGATACTGAAGAACTGGAACTCTGATATACTGCTGATGGAAATGAAAATGGCACAACCACTTTGAAAAACAATTTGGCAGTTTCTTAAAAAGGTAAACATCCAATCATATACCCTTATTCCACTCCTGGTATTTATCCAAGAGAAATGAAAAATGTACATAAGAAGACTTGTGCTTGTACTATGGTTCACAATAGTTTTATTTGTAATACCCCAAAACAGAAACACCCAAGTGTCTATCAAATGACTGGACAACCAAATTGTGGTATATCCATACAATGGACTACCCAAGTAATAAAAAAGAATAAACTATTGATACAAATTAAATCTCAAAGTGATTATGCTGAATGAAAGAAGCTAGGACACCCACCCCATACATACTGTTGATATATATAAAATGCTACAAAATGCAATAGTATAGGAAGCAACTCAGAGGTTGCCTGGTGACAAAAATGAGCTCAAGGAGATTACCCAAGGGCACAGGGAAATTTCTGTTGATGATGCATATATTCATTATCATGATTATGGTAAGGGTTTCAGGTTATGTACATGTCAAAACATCAAACAGTACATTTTAAATATGTACATTTTACTGTATGCCAATTTTATCTCAATAAAAATTGTTTATTAAAAAAAGATCAAAAACTCCTCTATCTTCTGCTAACAAAGAGTTACCATAAAAATCTATTAGGGCAAACTAAGGCAGAGAAGAGGATGATCAAGGTATTAGAGATAAGTTGCAAATGGTATATTTGTATAAGTGGAATACAGATTGCAAGGAAGGGGGTAGTGGCAGGAAGGGAAACAGGCTTACAACATATGAAACTAGAGAATTCAGCAGCCCTGATAAGGAATAATGGAGAACAATGTAATAATAGAGTTAACACTGAAGCAAGAAAAAGAAAATCTCAGAACATAATAAGAAATCAACACAAATAGTGCCTTGTTCCTGGAACTGATGAGAAAGCAGTTTAAGATTCTCTGGCTATGAAGCTAACCACTAAACAAAACCAGAAACCTAGAAGAGAATCCATTAGAAATTAAAAAGAAACTTCTCTTGGATAAAAGAACTCAAAATTGAAATTGCAAAACTATCTAACCTAGAAAAACACGTCATATCAAATCATAAGGCATACAATCACATAATCCAGGGGAAAGTACTACCTTTAAACATTTTCATTACCAAACAAAAGTTTTAAAAGTGACTCAAAGAAAGCAGGAAAGAAGAAAAACTAGAAGTTAATGAATTAGAAAATAGAAGAATAAAATTGACAAATTCAAGAGCTAGCTCTTTTGGAGAATAAAAAACTAGCTGCATCACCCTAATTTTAAAAATTAAAACTATAAAAAAGATGATATAAAAGACATACACGAAGAGAAGGCTTGAAAAATAAGGGTTAAGGAAATCATAAGTTACCAAATGTGGCTCAAAATAAACAGGTAAAAACAACAGAAAAAAATGAAAGTTGTCAAAAAGCTGTCCACCCCCCAAAAGTGTCTGGCCCAGGCAGTTTCACAGGCGAAACTGTCATTTAACAGAGACAATTAATTCCCATGCTGTTTACAACGAACTAAAGGCCTAATAATCAAAGCCTGGCAAACCAGGGCCTATGGCCAAATCTGGCCTGTGGGCTAAGATTGGTTTTTACATTCTTATTTTTTCATTCTTTTGAGACAGAGGTCTTGCTATGTTGCTTAGACTGGTCATAAACTCCCAGGTTCATGTGATCCTGCCACCTCAGCCTCCCAAGTAGCTGGAATTACAGGTACCTCCCACCATCCAGCCCAGTTTTTATATTTTTAAAGGATTGTTTTTAAAAAGAGGAATATACAAGAGACTGCATGTGCAAAGCCTAAGTAAGCTACTTATTCTCTCATCCTTTACAGAAAAAGTTTGCCAACACACCTGGCATAGAGGAAAGAAACCATCTCAATTCAGATCAGTCTAGTACTGACACAAAAACAGCACACAAACACACATTATGCACACAAAATATATACACCAATTTCTACAAATACTAGTGCAAAAATCTCCCCAAGTATAGGCAAAGAGAATCTAACGGTATAATTCAAACAAAAAAGTCTAAGAATCCATCCTAAAGAAATACTAGCATATGTGTGCAAAATACCCATAACAAGGATATGTGCAATATCTGCAACATGGTATGTGATAACAAAAACTTGTAACAAAAAAGCCAGGTAGTGAGTGATCCATACTTTGAAACGTATTTATCGAACACCTACTATGTAGGGTATACTATTTTATGGACTGGAGTACAACAGAGACAAGAATCTATTTTAATGGGTGTGAGGATTTAAATAATAGGTAAATAAGATCATTTCAGATGGCGATAAATGGTATGAATAAAACAAAATAAGACAATTTAGTATGACAGGTTAGAACTACTTTAGGTTAGCTGATCACGACAGGCCTCTCTGCTTCTGATTCAAGGGGAAGAAGCCAGCCTTTCAAAGCTTAAGGAAAGGCTGGGCCCAATGGCTCACGCCTATAATCCTAGCATTCTGGGAAGCTGAGGCAGGAGCACTGCTTGAGGTCAGGAGTTCGAGACCAGCCTGAGTAAGAGTAAGACCCCGTTTCTATAAAAAATAGAAAAAATTAGCTGGGCATGGTGGTGCGTGCCTGTAGTTCCAGCTACTCGGGGAGGAGGCAGGAGGATTGCTTGAGCCCAGGAGTTTGAGGTTGCTGTGAGCTAGGCTGATCCCTCGGCACTCTAGCCTGGGCCACAGAGCAAGACTTTGTCTCAAAATAACAGATAAAATAAAAATAAAAATAATTTAAAAAGACTAGAAAATGAAAAAAATATGTATGATTTATGGATAAGTAAAAAGAAAAGAATTAAATCTACCATTACTGCAAGAATAGTAACAAAGGTTACAGGTGAACTTGGAAAAAGTACTTGATGAGCAAGGGTTCTTTAAGACTTTTTATCTGCCTTGTGGCTTATGCAACAAATAAAAATCCACAAAAGTCCCATGCACATAACTACCTGAACATTCACTGAGCATTACACCATTGTCAATAACTCTCCTTCCACCATCCAAAGTTCTTATGGTATGGAAATGCCTCTAACTTTTGTGTACTTGAGTGGGAACCTAACCCACACCTGTAACACTGTTTCCAAGGGATAACATACCTACTTCTCTTGTGTGCCCTTTGTTATCAGACACTAAAACTTTAAATAATGAAACCAATATCCTTTTAAAGCCTACTGGAGTAATTAGTATGTTTTCTAAAATGTAATTTAGCAAAACAATTCTTTATAGGTTACACGGAAACAAGCCTTTTGCAAGTACCTAATACTGTAGTGATAATATTCACTCAACATTTATACAGTAAATACATACTGAGAACTAATAACTGTCAAATGTTGTTTTAGATGTTAGGATATATCACGAAAAGACAGATAATGTTTCTGCCTTCATGGAACTTTTAACAAGCAATAATCAAGTAAATAAAAATGTGGGAATGAAAAAAAAAACTCAACTGGATAAAGGGACAGCAAAGAGGTGAAAGGACTTTGGATAGTATGGTAAAGGTTCAGAAGATCTCTCTGAAAAGGTGACATAGCTAAGGAAAACCAATAGGTGGTTCTCAACATAGGCTGCAGACTTATCCAAGAATATTTTTAAAAATATTACATGTCAAGGTCCCATGCCAGAAAATAAAATCTGAAATTCTGGGGCTAAGCCTGGCACTAGTATTATTCTTAGAAAAGCTCCCAAGTGTGTCTCTAAAGTGTAGCCACAGTTGAGAACCACTGTAAAGCAAAGTAATTTCAATCTGGGAGAAAAAGGTTCAAGTGTAAAGGTCATGCCTGAAGGAGAGAGGCAGGAAATGAAGTCAGAGTAGGTAGAAGTCAGATTTGGAGAACCTTATAGGCTAGAATAAGGAGTATTGCCCTAGAGTTTATTCTAAATGCCATGAAAATCCACTGGAGGGAAAAACTAGTCAAAAATTTCAATTGCCAAGTAAATGCATAGCTACATTCAGCATAACCACATCCAAGTAAGAAAATGGTAAAATTTACATAATTAGTAATCCAAAAATCCTTGAAGTAGCAAGCTAAATAAGGAGCATTTGTCTTCAGCTTGCCAGTTTCTGACTTCTAAATCTTATCCCCACAGTTACAGGGGATCAAAAGAATTTTATCCTCTACCTGTATCACTTTTAATTTTGAAAAGCTTTTGGCTACTTGTACAATGCTAATATTTTTAATATTACTGTCCTGCTTACCATGTACCTAAAAATCTAAATCATTAAGGGGTGAGGATCAGTCTGCGAAAACAAAACCTTCTGAATAACATACGCCCTTCCTCTGTTTAAGGGAAGAGAAAGCAATCATTTTTTAAATTCAAGACTCTACGACGACCTGAGCAATGCTGGTAAGAAACTAGCATTTTTCATTGAAATTAGATGTACCAAATCATGTGCATCTACATCTTCTATATTTTAAACAAATATCTATTACCTTGTAACAGATTTTTTTTTTGACAAAAACAATGTTAAAAATGAAAGAAAGGAAGAAATGAAGGGGGGAAAAAGCCAGTGCTTTTAAAGCAAACAGATTGTTTCCAAAAGGTCTAAGAGAAATTTGGAAGGCAGTAGTTTATTATAATATAAACATCAAACTTTCATAATGAAAGAATGACAGTAAACAGTGATTTAAAAACATGGTTTTGGTCAGGCGTGGTGGCTCACACCTGTAATCCCAGCACTTTGGGAGGCCAAGGGATAAGAATTGCTTGAGGCCACAAGTTCAAGACCAGCCTGAGCAACATAGCAAGACCCCATCTCTACAAAAAATAAAACATCAGACAGGCGTGGTGGCGCACAGCTCTAGTCCCGGCTACTTGGGAGGCTGAGGCAGGAGGATCGCTTGAGCCCAGGAGTTTGAGACCAGCCTGAACAACATAGTGAGACCCTGTCTTAAAAAAAAAAAAAAAAAGCCAGACATGGTAACCCACACCTGTAATCCCAGCTACTTGGAAGGCTGAGGCAAGATGATCACTTGAGCTCAGGAGTTTGAGGCTGCAGTGAGCTATGATCATGCCACTGCCTGGGTGACAGAGTGAGACTCTGTCTCAAAAAAAAGAGGAGGGGAGGGGAGGGCAGGGGAGGGGAGGGGAGGGGAGGGGAGAGGAGAGGAGAGGAGAGGGAAGAGAAAAGAAAAGAAAGAAAAACAAGCGAGATGAAGATATTGCCAGGATAATTACTGGAATAGTGTTTTACTGAAGTCTAACCCAGAGAGCCAAAGAAGGTGCTATGGTTTGAATGTTTGTGTCCCCTCCAAAATTCATGTTGAAACTTAATCCCCCAATGCAACAGTATTAAGAGGTGGGACCTTCAGGAGGTAATTAGGCCATGTGGGCTCTGTCTTCAAGGATGCAATTTGTGCCTTATGAAAGAGCTGGAGGGAACTAGCTATATGCACTTCTGTCATGTGAGGACACAGCAACAAGGTATCATCTTGGAAGCAGAGACTCTGGCCCTCACCAGATGCCAAACATATTGGTGCCTTCATCTTAGACTTCCTAGTTTCCAGAACTGTAAGAAATAAATTTCTGTTGTTTATAAATCATCCAGTCTCGGGTATCTTGTTATAGCGCACAAACTGACTCAGACAGAGGGAATTCAGAAGAGAATAAAGAAGAGAGCAGAAGGGATTGGTGATTTCAGTAAGCCTGACTAAAAGCTCTAGCAATAATAACAGTAATCACTGAATGCTTACCAGGAGTCAAGCTTACTATGGGTTGCTTTGTTCAGTTACTAAACGCAGAGAGAGAAAATGTACTAAGTGAGAATATTGAAGGCATAAGAGCTTGTGATTTGAATCTTAAGGTTTCTGGTGATGACAGGGTTTAGACAGCAGACATTAAAAATCTAGCACACATAGTATATGTGACAATGTGTGCATATGTGCATGCTACACAGAGAATGATAAAGCAAATATGATAAAATATTAACCATTTGAGGAATCTGGATGAAGGAATATGGAAATTCTTTGTACTATTTTTGCAACTTCTCTGTAAGACTGAAATTATTCCCAAATAGATATGGGGGGGGGAAGCTTATCTTGATGATCTCTCTCATCAAGAAGCAAACCCGTTCCTCTCCCCCATCTTCCCTGTAACCATTTTCCCTGACCTCTAGGATTTAAAACCTTGAGTAACCTTTGACATTTATTTCTCCCACCTCTAACATAGAGGGACCCAAGTTCTATAAATTCTAACTCAACAATGTCTCTTGAAGTCAATTTTTTAAAAAAATCTGAGCTCTAGAGAAGTAGCATAATGTAAAAATACCAGATTGGGACTTAGAAGGGCTTAAAGCCTAAATTATCAAAACTTATCAATGAAGAAACAACTTTAGAGAAGTAACTTCCCCTAAACACAAAGAGCTAGAAAGTGGTGGAGCCAAGATTAAATCTAGGCTGACTTCAAAGCTAGTGCCCAAGATAATCTCCTTATAAGAAAACCACAATTAAATTTTCATTACAGAAGAGACAAACAACAAACTTTGACATATATAAAAATAAATAACATGTCATAAGAGATCCTAAATGATTCAAGTTTTCATTATCAAAACTCATTCTGCTACAATACAGAGTAAAATATCAAGGATAAAACATAGTAACAACACAGTAACATCACTATTAACAAATGTATCCATCTGTTGTTAGAAGTGTCAAATAAATGACACTTTGAAGTATGATAATTTAAAAAACATAAGAATCAATGCACTATATATTGTTTAAAAAAGGAGGGTGTTTATAGACTAATGTGTGCCATATGTTGAAGCCCTAAACCCTGTGTGCTGGTATTTGGAGATGGGGCCTTTGGGAGGTTTAGATGAGCTCATGAGGGTCATGATGGGATTAGTGCCCTTATATGAAGAGATATCGGAGCTTGCTGTCTCTGCCATGACAGAACAAAGTATGCAAGCCATGAAGAGAGCCCTCACCAGAACCAGACCATACTGGCCCCCTGATCTCAGATTTCCAGCCTCCAGAATTGTGAGAAATAAATTTCTGCTGTTTAAGCCACCCAGTCTATAGTATTTTTGTTATGGCAGCATGAGCTAAGACACAGGAGACTGATGTATTAACTTCATAACATAGAATTTTGTTTATCACTCAAATTTTAACTAAATTGTCTGTTTAAAATTAAAAAAGCCCAAACATTCAACTCCTAGTCCAGGCCATCAGCACCCACAAAATATTATATAAACTTTAAAAAAAGCTTAGATTTACTTACTCCCCCCAACTTGATTTTTTCAAAAAAGATTAAATACCCAAAATACTAGTCATTACAAACTCATCCTTAAATAAACTTAATACAAATGACAATCACAGAATGTTTGAAATGGAAAATCATTTTATATTTAAAGAATGTGGTCTCAGAGAGCCTTGGCTAAGTTGCTCCTTCAGGGCAGGACAATGCTCGTTTATGGCTGTATCCCTTTTGCCTAAGCACAAGGAGGTCTTCAAGGTCAAAACTATTTTCATAATAGCAAGATGTCTGCCTTTTTCACTCATTCTTGGAAGTGTACAGAGGCTATGTGATGTGTGATGACATCCTCACTGATGTTAATGAATGGTGCTATATATTCTTGAATTTTCTAAGGTGGTAGTTGGTTGGATCCAGATGGGGAACCCAAGGCTATGGAAGGCCAAGTGTACTTACACCTTCAAAATGGCTGAGTCTATAAACATGGCTAGACTTGTTAATTGACTTGTATTTACCAGGCATCAGCATCAACTAATCAAAGATACTCTTTTATGTGAAAGCTTGGCAACAAACACAACATGTCCTGAAATAGTCCAAGTGTGGAATAAATTTGTTTAATCTCATGGTTTATTAAAAAAAAAAAAGTGGTCAATTATGAAGTAATGTGGCCTCAATAATATATGTTGGACCCTGTCCTTTTCCATGTCTTTTGTCAATAACTTGGATAAAGACCTGGAAAGTAGACACGGTATATGAATATATACATCTGAAAGAATAACAATGTATTCAATGACTGAGATTTTAAAAGGTCTTGGAATGCTAGGCAGAATTAAATTAAATAAAAGAATAACTAGGTATATAGTCATAGTTCAAAAACTGAATTTCATAATGCAGAATACAGACCCAGACTGTTCACATGAAAAGGCTCTAGCTCTGTGACAGCTAGTAGTGTGACAGCACTGCTTTATAAAAATTGTTTCTTTATGAGAAATCTAATGTACAGATCTGGAATCATAACAGTTCCACTGAATTTTATGTTTATCACACTATGTTCAGAGTATTATGCTCAATTCCAGGGTTCATTAAGACAAACACTAACAAACAAACTAGACTGAATATAAGAAAAAACTGTTCAGCTTCTTCATAAGCATAAATAAGTTATCTTAAAATAAAACTCATAGCATTCTCTACTTTGACAATATGCCAGGCAACCCCAAGAGCTGTGAAATGACGTGATTTGTAATTTTGCTGAAGCACAAAATTTGCACCCAGTGCCATGAGGTACACTTCTAGAAGGGTGCTTCTAAGCAATAAGCTTAGATCTCTCTCCCTACCCCTCCTGCTGGGCCCCAATCTGCAGGGCTTTGTTTTCTTTTTTTTGGGGGGGGGGATACAATAACTCTTGTGAAGAAATACCTGTTTCTTTGTGGGGGGAAAACAGGGCTCTGAAAAGAAAGCCAAATCCTAGCACAGACACTGGAAATGAAGAGAAAGTGAAGAGGTTTGAATGCCAAATTTGGAAATTTGGAAGATCTTAGGATATATGCCTTGTGAATGTTATGGGTTGACTGTAGTGACCTCCTGATCACCAGATGCATCCTTTGTCAGAAATATCATAAAGATAATTCTTGCTTTAGGTAAGCAGTTGGATTGGCCACTTTTAAGTTTTCTTCCATTCCTAATTGTTATAACCAACTAGTAATTCTAAAGTCAAATAGTTTTAAGACTACATTTGCTGCTATAATAGTAAAGCTAAGAATATCATCATATGTTGAATGCCTCTACTACAAATAGCATTACAGTAAAAACATTAAAAACGGTCAAAAAAAAGTGTAATATAAATAAATCTGTTGGAGTTCTAATCAGGATGGTAGAAGGGCTCAGGCTGTTCTTGGAAACTGAAACATGTGAATTAAGTTTCTGGGGCAGAAGAGAGCCTTAAGAATCAGAAAAGAAATGTAGCTATCAAATCATTTGTACTAAAAACTACTGTTTTTAAAAAGTAAACCTGCTGTGTCTACCATTTACTTGATGAGGTGACTGCCAGGGCATTCTTCTTGAGAACTTGTAATATTTAAAATTGTTCAAATTACACAACTACGTCTCTTAAAACTGATTTTATTTAAATGCCAGCTCTAACATTTAGTAGCTAAGTGACCACAGGCAAATTACTTAATATCAACAAATTTTTATTTCCTTACCTGTGGGCTATATTTAATATAATACTATTGTCAGATTTAATTAACAAAGTATGTATAAAGCTCTTACAGTAGTGTACAGCCCATAATAAGAGCTTATTAAATGGTAATTAATATTTTCAAAACTAATATATTACAAATAAATACCAAAGCATACTTTCTTAGTCAACCTTATTTTTCGCAAGCCAAGTATGTTGGATGTTATGAGAGAAAAACAGAATTATTCTCCCCCAGATGCTAATCCAGCATCATGAATTACTCTAAATCTTTCATACAACTAAAGGGCTGCCTTTAAAGTTGGAATTTTAAGTTTAAGCTTATTAATGTCTAGAGAATTGGTTAGCATCCCTCCTCCCAAGTGATTGGCTCTATTCTTCTACCACTGAAATGTCCATCTTGGGACATGTAAACCTACCCCTCTTTCTTTCTCCCTTCATTCTTTCCATATTCAAATTTATCATAAATACAACTGTACAATCAAAATATTTTTTTCTTTCTAATTAGGAAACAAATCAATCAGCATGTGTAAGCTATTTTTGGCTTTTCCATCCCTGTTCAATAGTTCTTTCTTCAGCAGGAGAGATACTTTTTCTCTGCCTCCAAAATGCCAGAAGGCTCTAGTTCTGTGGTTGGGAGATGTTTTATCTTTCTACATTATGTATCCTAATTGTGGTGGGGGCTACACAAATCTATACATACTAAAATTCATGGAACTGTACACCAAAAACCCCATTTTTAAATATAAATTTAAAAGTCACCTCTGTCAAAAACCTCATTTCAATTTCTTCTTCTGTTTTTAAAATAAAATTCCTCTATCTGTTCTATTTTCCTAACCTTCAGAAGTAATTCTGTACTCTCCATATTGTGCTTCTTCAATTAAGATGTACAAAATTTAAACCTAACATTAAAAACAGTTACTGAAAATATAGACCAAGCTAAAATAGTCATATTGTCAAAAATCTAAATTTTAATTGAAACTGAAAAATTATAGTATTTTTTGAAGACTAAATTGCATTAAGTATAGTTTTAGTCATATTTTCTCTTTCTGAAATTTGATAAACTACATATGGTATTTAATATATTATTTCTTAGTTACTAAAATATTTAATAAGCTACAATACACATCTTTAAAATACACGGGATAAATTGGAATTGTGTATTTGCCCAACCATTTAACCCATCTTAATATAAAGTTCAAAGCTTTTTGTTCCTTAGTGACCATTTCTCCAGTCTCCCAACTGTTTCTGATGTTGTTTAAAATGTATCCTTAATGTCTCATTAGGAAGCCTTTCAGAGCATCCACTGGCCTCCACAGGGCCTTTGTGTAAATAGAAAAATACATCCTTCTGGGAAGATACAGGCACACCTCTCGGTGA
This sequence comes from Daubentonia madagascariensis, assembly GCA_023783475.1. Lineage (NCBI taxonomy): Eukaryota > Metazoa > Chordata > Mammalia > Primates > Daubentoniidae > Daubentonia > Daubentonia madagascariensis. The sequence goes on from JAKFHU010000978.1 coordinate 31,952,514, forward strand.
GGGGCTGATGCCTTGGAGGAGAGGGGAGAAGTGGAGGCACTTTCCTCTTAGAGGCCTAAGCCAGGGCACAGAACTCTGAATGCAGAGTATAGGCTGAATTTTAGTTCCTGTTGCCTCCTTCAACCCAGCATCTTTGTGAGGTACACAAACTGCACAACCATATACAGCAGCCCTGTACTTTTACATTATTCACTGGCAAAAAGGGAAGAAGAAAAATCAATTATTAACTTATCTAGATAATCATTCTCCAACCACATACATGCATCCACCTCTTATCTTGCAGACTTATTTGGAAGGGATCTTCCAAACTCATATTGAACCTTTCCCCCCTTTATCTTTTATTTTCCCTTTTTCATGCTTTAAATATGGTCAAGAACTCATGTCTTGATATCATGTGAGATCAAAGAATATTAAGTTCAGAAGATATAGAGATACGTATTTAATGTGATCTCTGCAACAGTCCTCTGGGATAGGGGAAACAGATATTATCTTTACTTTACAGATGAATATATCTAAAACTTAAGCCAAGTGACTTGCCCCAAAGATAACAGCTGGTACAAAGTGACAAAAAGGACTAAACCTAATTTTTAATCTCTTAATCCAGAGTTCATTTTGAATATTCAACGTACCTAAAAATCAAGAAATCTCACTACTTTCTGCCCCTCCTTTTAACTTTTCACTCTCATAACTTGACCTAAATTCTTTTAGAGTCACCAAGGATCTCTCAGACAAATCCAAAGACCACTTCTCACATATTTTTCTCAACTCTGCAACATTCAGCTCTAGTAATCCTATTTTTAGAGGATTCTCCCCTGCTCTGATTTCTATAACTACTTTCTTCTTCACTTATTTTTTCTTGTTCTTCCCTTGCCATAGATTGTCCTAGACATTCTATTACATTTCTCTATCTAAATAAAGCCACTCCTTTGCAGTTCATCATGAAAATGGTTGTCCTAAGTATGTAGTTAAGACTCTAATTTATATCTCTATTCCCGTAATGCTGCCATTTCCTGTTTGATGAATCTATTCCATTCTAGGCTTTCATCACTTTTGGCCTTCATTAACTGCAACTGTTGCCTGATCATATCCAGCTTTTATTTCTTATAGCAGTTATGTCCCCAAACGGTGGAACATAAAGACTGGTGGTATGTTAGATGATTTTAAGTGGTCCATAGAGGATTATTTAAAATTATGTTTATTTTAAAACATGTTGAGGGGAAAAAACAAATAATCATGTAAATTTTTCTTTTGAATTTACCCAATTACAGGGCAGCAAGTTAATTAAAGAAAAATATTAAGTAACAGATAGATGGTTTGAAGACAAAGTAAAAATTGTGAATGACTTAAATTTAGGAAATACTGGCCACTAGGTAACCCATGTAGTTATTAAGTTAAGCACTCAAGCTCTGGATCAATAATTCAAATGTCACTTCTACTACTTACTAGCTAAGTAACCTTCAATAAATTAATTAAATCTCTTCCTCCTACGTATGGATTTAAAGAGATAATTCATAAAATATTCTTAGCTTAGTGCCTGACACACTAAGTGCTCAACAAATATTAATAATTACAACTATTCTTGATTTCTCTTAGGTATCACGCCTTCACTTGCAATCAATTGGGCACTCAATGTGTACTACTTTTCTGTATATGGATTTTCTGTACCACTTTCCCATGCAAACTTTTGTTTTTATATTCTGGCATGAATCCAAAGATTACAAGACAACTTTTAATAATAATCCTTAACACCGTAAACATCTTGGCAGTGGGAACCAAAAGTCATATTCCTCTTATTTACTGGGCATTACAATATTAAAAGAATCTTTAAAGTTTGTTGAATAAAGCTAAAAATCAAGGTAAATCTAATGCAAAAAATCTCACAATGCATATTATATAAACACAAACTCTTTGAAGGTTATCTGTGACACTATTCTAATGGGTAAAGGGAAAAACTGACAGGATATTCTTCTGTTCCAATAAGATATTCATCAGTTAACTTTACTTGTGGGTCTATTCTTCGGTGTTTCCAACTCTCATTCATTCAATAATATATAAACTCTAGTTATATGTCAACCACCATATAAGGTGATGAGGACATGGAAACAGACATATCAGAACACAGACAAGTAAATAGAAAAATTATTAGATGGTATGCTACACAAATAATACCCAGTAGTGTTTTTTATACTAGACAAATGCTGATTATACCCCATCCTCCTTTAATGTTGAGCACCTAGTGGCACCACACATGGATGAGTACATCACATTGACAGTAATAATTTCATTGCTATCTTTTGTTTAGACTCTTAGGTATATGCCAATCATGTCTGCCAACCAGACAAAAGTTTCCTGTTGAAACTAAGTAATAGCCCTGTTTAATTGGATTTGCCAGCAAATACATGCAGACACAGGCCTGAAAACATGACTGGCATTTTGTTAATCTTGAGCAAAATAAGGACTAGAAATATAAGCAAAGCCGGGTGCAGTGGTGTTTGCTTGTAGTCTCAGCTACTTAGGAGGCTGAGGCAGAGGATCATTTGAGACCAGGAATTCGAGGCCAGCCTGGGTAGCATTAACAAGAACCTGTCTCTTAAAAAAGAAAAAAGAAAAGAAAAGAAAAGAAAAGTAAGTGGCATAAAGATAGGTTTATATTTAGCTTTCCTAGGAGAAAAACATATAATAGAAAATTTACTAAGCCAGGATCACTGGTGCATGCCTGCAGTCCCGGATACTCAGGAGGCTGAGGTGGGAGAATCGCTTGAGCCCAGCAGTTCTAGAACAGCCTGGGCAAAATAGCCAGACCCCATCTCTTAAAAAGAAAAAAAAAAAGAAAAGAAAAGGAAAGAAGAAAATTTACTTAAGTTCTCCTCTCCATAGAATACTTTTATCTACAAATATGTTCTGACTGATGCATTAATGGTATTACTGAGGAATTTAAAATGTTATGACTCAGAAAACTAACATAGTAACAGACTTCTAAGCAACAATTAACATAGACTGAGATAAGCTTTCATTGTATTATCCTATTCATAAGGTGACAGTCATGCTTTACTGAAATGAAAGTATGTTAGTCATAACTCAGCCACAGCTTTTGGATCTCCTTCACTGTAAGAATACAGTTCTGTACCAATTTATTAACATTTTAATAATGATCAATCCTTGTCTTTCACAAATATGACGTAAATAGCATCCAAAACACAAGTTACCTAACTGATTCACAAGTTGAAGAGGGGAGGGGGGCCTTGCAGGAGACAGAGACATCATATAATCTTCAAAGACATTTTACCGGTAAGGAGGGTGGAGTAGGAATAGGGAGGAGACAGGGGGCTGGAATGACCCAGAACTTCTGAATTTTCAGCTATGAGCAAGATACTGATTCCAGGCATATTTACTATAGAACATGAAGAAGAAATTTCTAAGAAACATATGTGTGTGTATATATATAGGAGACACAGAGAGAGAAAGAAAAGAAAAATTATTTTTTAAGTACCCAAAGAAATACATACACTATTCTAAGAAGATACATATTACTGATTGGAAGAGAGTATTTTCTCCTACCAATATTCTACCATTCTCCCTCCATTATTAGTTGACCTTTCACTATGTACTAAGCAAAGTAATAAGCCTTTCACATACATTATCCATTTTCTTTTTTAATCCTATAGCAAAGTTTTGAGAGGTGCTATTATCATCATCCACATTTTACAGATGAGGGAATATTCTACCAATAATATAGGCCAGATCTCAAATTTTACCAATTTTATCTGTGACACTGTAGAGTTAGTTTTAAGTTATCTCTATGTACCCAATTGGCCTTTAAATAGAAAAGGACACTAAAAAATAGCTTTTAGCCCACCTCCAAAGTAGCTATACCCAGTGTTCATACCTTGCAACACTTTAACCTTCACATGCAACAATGTTCATACACTGTAGTCAAGCTAAAGAAAATCTACCAGTTAACAGTACTGTATCTTCTTTAGTTACTGCAGTTTATACAAGAACAGGGAAGCAGTTTGATGGCTTGGAGCAGCCCCTTTGGGTTTAGACTGTATGAGTTTGAATCTATACAGTACCATCAATAACTGCTGTGTGACTTTAGCCAAATTAATCTCTCAGATTTCATTTCCTCAACCATAAAATGGGATGTTAATAATAGCACCTCCCTCAAACTCTTGTTGTAGGAGAAAAAAAAAAAGATAATGCAGGAAAAGGATGATTACTGTGCTCAGTACATTGTAAAAGGCCAACTAATGGTGGAGGGATAACAGCCACACATACAAGCTCACCAGACACCCCCCCACCAAAATAAATACTTAAAAAGCCTATATTCTGAAAATTCCATTACAGAAAAGGAGAATTACTATTTGACTACATGCTAAAAACAAAACTCAAATTCAGTCTACTCCTAATTTCTTAGGGGATCAATGCATTTGAGGTGAGCCAGAAAACATGCTGCAGTGCATCTGTGACACACACCTAAAAATGGCTTCAGTCAAAGCAGCATCTTAATTACCAACATGGGAGGTTAAATTTACTTTTAAAAAATGCTGGAGTTAGGCTTAGTAGGCGCTTAATATCACCCTACCATTTTTGTTTGCAGGAGTAAGCTATTGAGCACTTAAAATTAAGAATCCTCCGATTCTTCTGGTGCATTCCAAACGAAAACCTTACAGCAGAGCGGCCTACTGTACAATTCTAAGTACCCTAACGAGGTATATGAATCTATGAACCTAGACCGAAGACCGGCCAATGCGGAAATCCGGGTAGCTTTACAAGCCAGCAAACACCGGGCATGTCAGACCCTCAAAAGGTCTAAAATCAAGTCTACACATATATACATCCCTTTAAAGTAATTATACGCAATCCTCCCGCGCAAAGGAAGGCAGACCCTATCAGTCTCCCTATTGGCCCCGTGCCCTTTTCTTCAGTCCTAAAGCGGGACCTTTACCCTAACACCAACAACATTAACGCTATCCCAAAGACAACTAGCTGCCGAGTGGGATTCACCACGCAAGTTGGGGGATGGAGCGGCCTACAGTGCGAAAGGACTACCCAAATCCTCCTTCGGAGTTGGGCAGCACTTCCCTAGCGGAAGTAGGGTTGGTCCTGATTCCCCCGACGTGCCTCTCACCTAATCAGGTCTTTAACCCGTACTCTTCCACACACTGCTCATTGTAAATCCCACCCTCACCACACACGAAGTAGACAGTAAAGGCCCTGGCTGAGCCCTTCAGTTGTATGGTGGACGCATCCCCATACCGGAAAAAAAGACCGCGCGCCTGCCAGTCCTGCTGGATGGAAATCCCCTTCGATTACCCGGCAACACTCGTAATCCCCCCGCAGGGCCTGAACTGGGGACTGAGACCGGTCGGGAACTGCGACCGGTCCGGAACTCCCCGCTGCAGACCACAAGCGGCGGCTGACTCCGGTTTCCCGCTCCCCACGCAGGAGGCCGTCTTCCCCAGACACAGCGATGACGGTAACCGAAGAGAAAAGAGATGCCCAGACCCGAGGCCCTCTCCATGCGGCCCCCCAGCCTCCGGGCTCCAGGGTCCGGGTGAGCTCCCACGCCGCAGGCCACCCCACGTTGGCCCTTCCCGATGGGGCCCTCTTTGATCGCGGCCCCGACGTCCTCGCTTTCCTTACCGGCCAGTGTGAGTGTCAAGTTTGTGCACTTCGAGGGTCTCCGCCGAGTTCTGATCAAGGGAAGGGGGAGGGAAAGCTGGGGTTAGAGGGGTGGTCGGAAGGGCCACCGGACTGGGAAAGGAGAAGCTGCGGATGGACAAACCGCCAGAGCACTTTCGCAGCTTCCCGAAAGGGAGAGCGAGCGAGAAAAAGAAGCAAGATGGCGGCTAGCCAGCCCCTACGTACAACGTCATGACGCTATGTACGTAAGGCAAACCTCCGCAAGGACCGCCCCCCAGTGCAGAGACGGCCGAATCACGTGAAGCCTCCGTGGCGGCCCAACCCTGCAGGAGGGCGATGGCGCCTCCTGCTGGACGGAGGGGGTTCCTGCAATCAGAGTTACCGCTGAAGGGCAAAACTTTCATCTGAGACCTTTTCAAGAACTCTTGAGTTGACCACGATTACAAGCTGATATGCCTCAGTGAAATGAGCACTCTTCTATCTGGTGGGTGGATGTGTAAATTGGTTCAGTCAGGCAGTATGTTATCAGTGAAGTAGGGGACAAGCTGCGAGGTCTTGCCGTGCAGGAGTTGGAGGGGAAGATGTAAAAGTTACCTCAGAAAGTGAAAAGGTAAACCCAGTGTGAGGAACAGAGCAGGATTGGCGTGCTATACTAAGAGCACCTTTTTTTTTTTGAGACAGGGTCTCGTTCAGTTGCTAGGGCTAGAGTGTACTGGCTTCATCATGGCTCACTGCAGCCTCAAACCCACCTGCGCCTCCTGAAGTGCTGGGACCACAGGCTCCTGGCACCAAGCCCGACTAAGGGTTTTTGTTGTTGTTGTTGTTGTCATTATGTAGAGACAGTCTCCTTGTGTTGCCCAGGCTGATCTTGAACTTCTGGCCTCAAGGGATCCTCCCTTGTTGCCCTCCCAAAGTGCTGGGATTACGGGCAGCATGAGCCACCATGCCCGGACTGAGAGCACTTTCGAAGGTTGTGGTTATGGATGTAAAATAAGCCATTCGGTTTATTTACATGATTTCTCCAGAAGCGTTTAGCTCTTTGGTACAGCTACAAAGATGGATAGTAAGATTTACCCATGGCTGGGTTTTACCAGGCAAGTGTAATGTAGGTAGATGAGTGTATCTGAAAGTGAGGGACTATAATAATGATAATATTGTGTCTGAACATGTGGTGGATGTGTAGTAAATGACAACTTTTGTCTACTTTATCAACTGTCTGTGGTATAGTTTAAATCAAAGGATTTCTTACCTCCTATCCTGGTATGAATTATCTTCCCCACCAGTAGCTGATATATGTTTATGAAATTGTCACTGTAGCAATGTTAGAATAAATAAAATAATAAAGAGAGGTAAATCGACCGGGCATGGTGGCTCAAACCTGTAATCCTAGAACTTTGGGAGGCCAAGGCAGGAGGATTGCTTGAGGCCAGGAGTTTGAGACCAGCCTGAGCAAAAGCAAGACTCCTTCTCTACAAAAAATAGAAAAATCAGCCAGGTGTGGGGGTGCATGCCTGTAGTTCCAGCTACTGGGGAGGCTGAGGCAAGAGAATCGCTTGAGCCAAGGAATTTGAGGTTGCAATGAGCTATGATGACACCACTGCACTCTAGCCCAGGTGACACAGTGAGACTTTGTCTCAAAAAAAAAAAAAAAAAAGAGAGAGAGAGAGAGAGAGAGAGAGGTAAATCACAGTTACCTCCTTCCCCATTGATACCAGTGATCATTTGAAATGGAAAAGTTGGCTGATTGCTATAAGGTCATTGCCAGGGGAAGACCTGCTGGTTGTCCCCAAGAAGACAGGGAAGCATTTAGTGAATTTACCACAATCTTCTAGGAGCTGGTCTAGAGTGTCCTGGTTTCAGAAATATCTTTCCTGAGCGACATACAACACCTCCAGCAATCAAATGAGCTTACCTTAACCAAGGACATGAGGCTGACATGTATAAGCAAAATATTAATTTATTAATTTCCAAGAGCTGTAATTTATACACCTTAGTACTCACAACTGCAAAGCCAGTACATTTTCTATGTAGCGAAACCTGCTAAGGAAACCAAAGGCATTATCAGAAGGTTGCTTGACAAGCACGGATTCAGAACAAATGGAGTTATATGCATAGACATTTCTTGATTCATCTGTTTCCACAACAGAATGATTTTGTCCCAAAGATAGAAATACTCAATTTTCAATGGTTGCAGTTTTCTATATTGATCTCCAGTACAATAGGGACATCCTGCTGAGCTGTTGATTTGTGCTCCTTCTCTCCTTCACAGCACTTGGATGGTCACTGGCCCTAAAGTGCTTCTGTATATTACTTTCTCTGTTTCCATGGCTACCCAACACATCTTAGCTATATTCTTTCAATAAAAATCAAGTTACAGTTAACTCAGTCCAGTTGGTGTTTTAAAGGTGACTTTGCTTATTCTGTTCCTATTCATTGTATGTGACCTGAGAGTCTAACTCAGTCTTATTTCCCCTTATTTCCAATTTCTTGGGGAAAATAAGACTGAAATCTCCATGTATTGGTGCAATGTCCAAAGCCAAATAATATTCTTTTTAAATTTACTTTGTCTTGGATTATTTGCACCTTTCCTAACACCCTATCAGTGTAGCTAAATTTGTCATAACAAAAATGTTTTCATGACAGATCGAATGAAAATGTGTCATTTAATTTTTAGTACTGCCTTTTTATTTTGTTTTGTTTTAGACTTCTACAATGACTTGGAAGCAGTACTGCTTTTTAAACAGTAATTTTAGGGTAACATTGTTAAATTGCCAATTGGTGGTGTGAAATCAGGCAAACTAGTTTTTTACTGAAAACAAATTAATTCTCCAAACAATATGACCTTTTTCTTTGTGATTGTCCAGCCTTATTTGCTAATGGTTTTATTGAGAGAAGGTGTACCATTCTCTCTGGAATTGATTCCATAATCCTGTAGGCACTGAAGATTTATGGGATAGTAAGTGAAAAATAAAAGAAACAATGAAAGTATCATACTTTATTAGTAGTAGTGTTTAAATGCTTATGTGCACATGACAATTTTGGTTTCTTTTTACCAATGATCCAGCAAATCATATTTAGTAAAAACTGTGAAATACGATAGCCTGATGTAATGAAAACCATAATGTCCAAATACTGCATTAAATGTAATCTTATTTTATAAATGTCAACAATCAATTTTATAGATTGTAAGTTGTAAGTTTGCTAATAAAGATAAGAAAAATATGGTTGGACTGAGTGCAGTGATGTTTACAACTAATTGATCATCGATCACAACCAGTTACAGATTCCTTTGTTTCTTCTCCACTCCCACTGCTTCACTTGACCAGCCTAAAAAAAAAAAAAAAGATAAGAAAAATATTGCCAGTGCTTCAAAAAATTACCTTTGGCCAATTTGTAAGAAGTTGTATACTGAATATATTATATTATAATGCCAGGCACAGTGGCAGGCACCTCTAGTCCCTGCTACTTGGGAGGCTGAGGCGGAAGGTTTGCTTGAAGCCAGAGTTCGAGTCCAGCCTGGGCAACATAGCAAGACCCTGTCTCTTAAAAATAAATAAACAAATATATTGTAATATATATATTATATATAAAATTTTACATTATATATAAAGTAGGATAAATATTTTTATTTGCTAGTCTATTATTGATTGGCTCAGCAAACCCTTTTTATAATTGAATGAAAGGTACATTTTGGCTAAAAGTGTTATTCATTTGTTATGTTATAAATTAATAAAGTCTGGATTAACTGAGATTTACTGTCCACCCACACTTTTCCCAGAATTTTCTTAGCTGAGAGAAGAAACTAAGTTCATGAAGCTGTGGGTTCCAATCAGTGTTGTTAATAAGCATAGAACAGTATCTGGGATATTTAGTCACTGAGAAAGAAGGGAGGCAAGAGGAAAGACACAGAGAAAACAAACTTTGCTGGTTCCCAGTTTTGCCTTAGGCTGTAAGTTCACTTGAATCAGGAAGTGAGTAATGATAAAAGTCACAGATAGAAGGGGAAGAACACAAAGGGAAAGGATTCAGGTCTAGCAAAGGATTTCAGAGTAGAAAAATTTTAAAATGGAAAATAGCCAGGTGATAATTGAAGATACAAAAAAGGTGATTTCTTAATTTTTTGAGGCCAGAAAATAGGTCCTTGAGATATTGCTGATGAATATAAGTGCAGTGCTCAATAATTACTTCTCAAATTGTAACTCTGTCTGTGGCTTTTAGCATTTCTCAAAGTATAAGTGACTTTATATATTTGCTGCCCAACTGGTTATGTATACAATGTATAAATGAAACTACTCAGTTTCAAATCTTTTATCGCTCCATAATAATCAAGAGAAGATGGATAATACATTTTTTCATTAGCACTGGGACCAGGTATTTTGAATAAATTTTAGGCTTCTAGTGGAAGAGAGAATTTCATGTGTCATGAAGTTATCAGTAGCTCATACCTAGTTCAGTTTTTTGTTTGTTTGTTTCTTTGTATTCTCCATTCTTATTTCTGCTGGGATCAATTAAATGGTTATTTCAGAAATATTTCTATGAGTTGCTGAGGGTTTCAGTGAGATAATTGCTTCAAATGGGAATTAGTACAATACTCTAGGGATTCACCCTTGTTAACTTCATAGGGCACAGTCTTGATAGAAAGAAGAGAAAAGGCAAATAGTGATTGAAAGAGAATTGAGAAAAACTTTTCAAAGTATTTAACAGCCTGGGTAAATTGCAGTGAAATGAAACTTTTCATTTCAATATTCAATATTACCTGTATAAAACTTTTAATTGGAAAGTCTCAATCACTCTAATGATTAATAAAATAGTGCCACCTGTTAAGCTACATGTGATCAGGCTACCTTTCCAACCTTGAGAAGATGCCAGTAGAGTGACCAACCATTCCAGTTTGCATGGGACTATCCTGGTTTTAACACCAAAGATACCATGACCCAGAAAAGTTCTCAGTTTAGGGCAAAACAGGACAGTTGGTCACCATATGGTGGCTACAATGGTGTGGAGATGTAGATCTTGGTCCCAAGCTTCTCCAGCGTTAAAATCTCCCGTTGGTCTCTACTATCTGCTTGAGAAGATGCCCTTGCTAGAGACCACCAATGGGAAGGGAGCCTCATCTCATACCAGGGACGGTCTCATTAATCCTGAAGGGTTAGCCAGGCTTCAGAGAATTGAGAAGTTAGGCTTGAGGAGCCCCCTGGTGACAATTTAACACACCACTGCTGTGGTTCTCTCCTGGTTGTTATTGCTATGTTAACTCTTTCTACCTTGTTATTGCTGCCAATAATTGAATGCTTACTAGGGGCCAGCACAGTGCTAAATCCTTTGTGCATATTTTACACAGCAACTTGTAATACAGATTATAAGACTGAGGCTCAATGAGGTTAAGTGACTTGCCTTGAGCTCACAGTGTTAATCAGTATTAGAGTTGGCGTTTGAACTGAGGTCTGACTTCAAACTGATGCCCTTATCCAGTCTGCATGGTTGCCTGGAAGATTATCTGCACACTCTCTCTGACCCTTCTTTCAAGGAGTGTTTCTCTTCATCACTTGCTTTATGACCTAGATGTACAGTGACTGAGGCTGTTGACTAGGTCATGCTCTTTCTTTGCTGATGAAGTGTTATGCATCATCCCATGACCTGTGCTGGTAAAATCTCCCTCTACTCAAACACAGAGTGATTTTGATATGATTCCTTAAAAAGCACAAAAAGAATAAGTGTGAACAAATACTATCCATTTTTAAAAGACTAACAACAAAAACAAGTTATATTTCAAGAAATGCTGTTGTTTGAAATGACTAGGTAATAAATCATCAGTAAGTTGGTCTATTTGATACAATTAAAAGCACTAATGTAATTAGATTACTGATTTTGATAGTGAACTCCTCAGTCACTCTCCTTAAAATTCAAATTGAATCAACAATTCAGTAATGCATTAGTTATTTATCTATCCAAATTTGTCAATATTATGAAATGAGGAGATAATGGGAAAGAATTTAAGCTTACATGGTACTGTTCAAATACAAATTCTAGTTATTTGCTTGACATTTTGAGCTTTACCTAAGGCCAAAGGATAAAAGTAAATTTTGGTCTCAGGATGATCGTGATGGTAATAATGATGATGATGATGATGATGACTTCTTTCTCAGCATCCAAAGTTGCAAAAGGTGGGGCTGGCTTTAGCTCAGTGGTTCCTTTGACAAGTACAATGTTCTAACCAGTCCTCTGAGGTGGAATGGTTCGAGACCCTCGGGTGCTCTCCAGCCTTTAAAAAAAAAAAAAACAAAGTTGTAAAAGGTGAATTTTTTCCAGGAACCAATGGAGAAAAGAGTCCTCAGTGAACAACAGCCTATGGCCTGTTCTCTAGCAGTGTGACTTCTGGGCCAACCAGCCAGCCCATGGTACTGAGAGTTTAAGAGCTTATTAGGATGAAGGGCATTGTTAACAAATCATAATTAACTGATGCCATCTTGTATTAGGAGAAATTTTCCTTAAATCACCCTGGAGACAATTTGGCTTTAAAGAATTGGCATCAATCTTGGAAGTAAGTATTGCAAGAATATTGTTAAGTTACAGGTGTTCTAATGACAGGGGAAGAGTGCACCCTTTTCTAAGCAGATCACAGACAATAAACAGAAGGGGAATCCTTAATCCATTACTCAAACTATGTATTGCTATTTGTAAATGTCATGTCATATGTCATAAATCCATATTACTGGTTTTATTTTTAATATGGAACATTTAACTTAATGTATGCTATGTTTGAATATTTTTCCTTCAACAAACATTTACTAAGATGTTATGATATACCAGGCACCTTGCCAGCTATAGAAGACATAAAAATGAGTAAGACAGTCTAAACTACTCTCAGGGAGTTTATAGTCCAGTGAGATGTGAGTGGGGTGAGGTAAAAGAAAAAAATTATAAGCAATTATGACTAAAAGTGATATATTAGTTCTCTAGAGTAACAGAACCAATAGGATGTGTGTGTGCATGTGTGTGTGTGTGTGTGTGTGTGTGTGTATTTGCAGTGTAGGCCAGCAGGCTGGAGAGGAGCCAAAATCCTAGTTCAAGTCCAAAGACTGCCAGACTGAAGAATTCCTCGTTGCTTGGGGGAGGTCAGTCTTCCTTGTATTAAGGCCTTCATCTGATTGAATTAGGCTCATCCATTAAAATGTTAATCTTATAACACAAAAGCAAAAACAAAACTCCAACAAACCAAAACACTCTTAGGGAAACATCCAGAATAATGTTTGACCAAATATCTGGACACCATAGCCCAGCCAAATTGACACATAAAATTAACCATCACAGGTCATAAATTATCTGATGAGGGAATAAAAAAGTAACATGTGAGCCCAAAGGAAAGCACCTAATCCAGATTTGCAGGGATAGTAGTGATCAAGGAAGATAAGCCATAGCAATTTTATAGGAATTAGGTACAGGTACGTGTGTGTGTGCATATGTGTGTGTGTTATGAGTGAGGCGGGGGTGTGTACAGATACGGCAGGATATGGTAGGGCAATGTTTGGGGAAAGGGAGGCAGTTGGCTTGCATTTAGAAAGGGGTGAAGAACATTCCAGGCAGAGGGATCTTTGTGTGGAAAGACCCTAAAAGCCAAAGGGAACATGGCATATTTGAGGATTTTAAAGTATCTCACTAGTTCTGTTGCTTAGAAAGTGAAAGAAGAGGTAGAAGGGGCAAAAAAAGCTAAGCGTCAGAGGTATCAGAGACCAGATTGCAAAAAATCTCATAAACGGAGTTTGTTTGTTATCCCAGGGGCAATAGTAGCCTATGAATAGGTTTAAACTGGGATATTATATAGTCTAGATAAAATTTGTGAATTTTATTGATATCACATACAAAATACAGCTTGATGTGCATTATTCCTTAGTCACTTTTTCCTTCAACAAGTATTAATTGAGTGTAAACTATGTACCAGGCACTCTGCTGGCTGCTGGAGATATAAATGGCTAGTGTTTGAAACCTTTCTTTAGTTAAATTGTAGACAATGGTTTGCCTGGGCAGAAGAGCAACTATGTTAGGGGAGGGGGTTTGGATCCTGCAGTTGGGATGGAGAGAAGTAGGCAGAGCCAGATTGTTTCCTCAGACTGTTTTTGTTTCCACAGAAACTTCATCATTATCATTTTAAGAAACTGAGGAGTTATTCTTATAATGTGTGTCTTCAGAAGGCAAAGCGTCTAAAACCCCTTTGAAACCATCACATTTAAAATTGCATTTTATTTATTTGTTTGTTTGTTTGTTTGTTTATTTTTTTGAGATAGAGTCTCACTCCGTTGCCCTGGGTAGAGTCCAGTGGTGTTGTAGCTCACTGCAACCTCAAACTCCTGGGCTCAAGTGATCCTCCTGCCTCAGTCTCCTGAGTAGCTGGGACTACAGGCGTGTGCCACCATGAGCAGCTAATTTTTCTGTTTTTAGCAGAGATGGGGTCTCGCTCTTGCTCAGGCTGGTCTCGAACTCCTGAGCTCAAGCGATGCTCCCATCTCAGCCTCCCAATCCTAGAGTGCTAGGATTACAGGTGTGAGCCACCGTGCCTGGCCCCTAAAATTTTTTATTATTAAACCAGTATAGCACTTGACTTATGCTTGTGCCTTTATGATATGTAAAGTTGTTATCAATCTGTGAAATGAGCTAATTTTTTTTGCAGAGATGAGATCTTGCTATCTTGCTCAGGCTGTTTTCCATTCCAGTGCCACCATTGCAATCCAAGTCACCACCATTTGTCACACCTAAGTAAACTATTAGGGTTGCTATATTTTGTCTTCCTGCCTTTACCTTTGTCTTTATCAAAGTGACCTTTTTTCTTAATAATTTCATTATCTGTAGTGGATTTATTGAGGTAAATTTGACATACGGTATGCTGTATATATTTAAAGTATACAAGTCAATAAATTTGACACAAGTATATGCCTATGAAACTGGTACCACAATCAAGATGATGTTGATCACTAAATTTATTATTTTTTAAATTATAAAAGCTGTGCTAGCTGGTTGAATACACACATACAATAAAGAAGTGAAAACAGAAATTCTCTTCACCCTGGCTTGTGGTAATCTTTTAAAATTTGAATCTGAATAGTTTTCTTCCTTGTCTTAAATTCCTTTAATAGCTTCAGTTGCCTTTAAATAAAGACAAAAATAGTTACCCAGAGGCTTGGTCTGTCCCTTACCCACCTTTCCAGCTTCCTCTGGTTTTTTCTATTCCTTCTTCTGGGGTTTTCTATTTTCCAGCCAGGCAGGAATGGACCTTAAAACCAAGTTAAGTGATGACCCACTTCTCGTGCCTCAGGGTCTTTGCCTATGCTCTTTCCTCTGCCTCTACTGCTTGTTTCCATCTGCTTTTAGCACTGCTTTTGCATATTCTCAACTTTTCTTCAGGCTTGATTTTTAATATGAATATTTTAATTTAATATTTATCTAATATGAATATTTAAAATAATTGCTAATTAATGATTATCAAGTTTACTTTTTATCAGGTTCTGTGCCTCACATACATTGTGTCTCTTAAACTTCACAAAATATATAATTGGTGTTATCACCATTATTTTTCAGATGACAACTGTTAATTCCCCAAAATCATGCAGCTAGAAAGTGGAGTTGCTGGGTTTATTCAGCAAGTAGCTGAATCCTTAGACCTGACAAAAACTCTCCTTTCACCAAAACTTTGATCAGGTTCCTCTGAGTCCTCTGTTTGAATAGACCTGACCATGGGCTTCCCTCTCTGTCCCTACGGAACCCAGTTTGAGCAAGAATCCTGCTTGGTGAAAGTCCCCCACCCTTGGTATTTAACCACCCTCAATATCTTATCATGCTGGCCTACCTTCAGCAATAATCCTGTCAAGTTGATTTAGCCAGAAATCCCCTTATCCTTGATGATCCACCTCAGTAATTTTCCGGCCACTTACCTCCACCCTGTTCATTGGTTATAAATCTCCATTTGCTTTTGTTGGAGTCGAATCCATTCTCTTTCCCACACTGCAAGACCCCTTTGCAGTGGTTCTTATACCTATTGCCCTGACCCCCTTCCAATAAAGTCAACCTTACTGCCTTTAGTGTCAGAATAATTTTTTCTTTAATAGAACAAAATAAGTTACTAGTTACAGTCTCCTGTGTAACATCCTGCAGTTTCTGTTTATCATATTCATTGCTCTCACTACTAAATGTCTATCTTCCCCATGAAACTAGAAGCTGGAGGGTGAGACAGTCCGTGTGACCTGCATCTATGTCAGGACCTAGTGCATCATAAATGCATATTATATACTTATTTTTTTTTAAAGATTTAAAGTTCAAAAAAAATGTATTTTTAAAAATATGGAATGCTTCACGAGTTTGCACGTCATCCTTGCACAGAGGTCTTGCCAATCTTCTCTGTATCATTCCAATTTTAGGATATGTGCTGCTGAAGTGAGCACCATTTTATATACTTCTTGAATGGATGTTAAATGGATAATAACTTCCATTGCACTTGCATGTATAGTAGGTTAGCACCAATAGTTTGGGTTCTGGAGTCAGAAAGAAGAGAAGTTCAAATCCAAACTCTGCTAATGTATAACCTTTAGCTGGTATTTAACCTCTCCGAGCCTTGTTTTTGTCACCTGTGAAATAGAGATGGTAATACTTTTTCCCCCTTACAGAATTCCTCTAAGGAATGAATAAGGTGATGTCGACAGAATTCTCAGCACAGGATATGATACATCCTTTTGTCTTTCCAACATTGAATGTAAAAACTATCTAAGGGCAGGTACCAAACCTTGTAATTATTTTGTATCTTCTACTATGCTTGGCATATACAAAGTATATGGTAGACAGTCAATATATAGTTACTATTGTTAAAAGAGAAAATTAGGCACCTTAAAATTTTTATGAGTTTATTTGAGCATTTAGCAACTCATGTATCAGGGCTCCACTGATGGGGTGCAAAGGGAAAAAATTTTTTTTTCTTTTTACTTTTTTTCTTTAAATTACCTATCTGCTGGGCGAGGGGAAAACTTTTATAAGGTGTTTGCACAAGCAAGACAAAGAAAATATTTAATTAGTTAAAGTGGAAAGTGCCTAGTCAGAGTTTCTGACTGGACGTTTCTGATTGATTCTGATTGGTAAAGTCTCTAGTTAGAGGTTAGTTAGCGGTTTCTGATTGGTTAAGCTTATGTTTTGTTTTATAGTTTAGGCTGAGTTGGGTTTAGGTTTGCTTACATAGGAACCCCAGGCACTGGAGCCTTTTCAGCCTAATGGCCTCCCAATTAATGACAATGACTATATTGTATGTCAGTAGGTATTTCTGTGGGGCTGGGCTTATAATTTTAGTATCCTTACTTTGCGAGTCAAGGGATAAATAAAGCAAAGTTTTCTTGTCATATCTTAGCACAGGAGGATTGCTCCTGGCTGCCCAGAGGTGAAGTGTAGTGAAGCAGCACAGATCAGAGCTGAGCCAGCATCTATCTAGGCCAGAGGATGCCAGATGCTTCTAAGGTACTTGGAAGATACAGAGACCCATGGATCTTGGGTGTGATCAGAGCTCATGGAGGTGCTAATTTCCACAGTTTTGACTCATTTGTTTATTTATTCATCAAATATTTATGTAAAACTACTATATCTAGAGAGCTGCTCTAGGTATCCTGGGCAGTGATTCTCACACACTGTTGGTGTTGGCATCTGAAGAACTGTTAAGATGAGAAATTCTTGGGTCCTACCCTCTGGAGTTTCTGATAAAGGTGTGGGGTGATGTTGGGAACCTGTGTTTTAAAAAAACTCTTCATGTGATTCTAATGCACTCTTCTGGGGGAACAAACATACTGAAGGCACTGTCCTTATTCACAAAGATGACTGGGAGAAAAACAAACATAACATAAGGAAAACTGAGTCAAGGCACATCAGTTTTTTGTTTGTTAGTTTGTTTTTGGCTCTGGGTAATATGAATGTATTTGCCCATATTATCCTTCCTGCAAAATACAGCCTAAGAGATTCTGTTCTGTGGTAAGCAAGTCTATGCAAACCTACCCCCAAAGGCCAACGAAGCTTAGGGGCCAAAGAAAGAGGCTGACAAATCCAGTTTCTCAGAAACAAACTTTTAATAGGGACTTATGAACAGCAGCCATGTCCCAGGCAGCAGCGAGACAGGATGGTGGATCCCTGTGCCATTAACTCCCAAACTCAGGAGGAGTGTGTAGGATGACTGAAGTCAACTCCTCAGGGAAAGGCAAGAATGCTATGTTAATCTCCCTAAAAGTAGGACTTATGGTCAAGGTTGTTTTGACTTAAGGGCAGGATTTATGGTAACAGATAAAATAGAGATCTTAAAGGCATTCCAAGAACAGGGATTAATCAAAAGTCAATATGGTGGATTAACATCCAAGATGGAATCGCTTTAGCCGCCACAACTTCACAGAGAGGGTCAAATCTTGTTGTTTTATTCATGTTACTGTTGTTGAAAGTGAAGGTGTGTTGGTAGAAAAGTACATAAGCTGATAGAATATGTTTATATATAAGGTTGTATGTAAGCATACATGATAATGTAAACTCTACTTAGCTCTGGTAAATTCCAGGCCAGAAAAGGGTGATATAGTATTGTCTGGAAACAATTGATGGGGAAATGGAAAATTTCACTGTCCTTGAAACTGCTTAATGACTGCAACTCTCGCTTCTGTAAACAGATTTCAGCAGCTCCCCTGCGGCAACTTCCTTATCTGTACACTTCCTGGTATAGACCTCTATAAAAGGTCATTACATCTAAAGCGTGGGGCTCGGAATTTGGTGGAAGAGTCCCCTCTGAGCCCGCTGGCGTAAAATAAACCTGCTCTCTCTGCATCCTCGTGTACCTCTCGGTGTTTCTCTCGGCAACATTACCCCGGTTTTGCCTTAACACAATGACATCCTTACCAAGAGGCTGTCCATCCAGAAAAATCAGCTGATGTATAAACAGAAAGTATTGATAAAGGCCTTGCTATTAATATCCCAAGATGCTCCCATTATCACTCATCCTGTGGACAGTCCTCTGGCTCCCCTGGAAATTGGGGATGGGGGTGATGTGGGGATGCTGGTTGTCACTGTCCCCACAAACACAAATTCATCATGAACCCTGCATATAAATGTATGGATTTGGGACAGCAAATAATGCACTGAATGCAGAACAAATGCATATAAAGAAAAAGCTTTTTTCCTACTCAGTTCCAGCATATAAAATAATGCATATCCATCACATTTTATATAATCAGGAACTTAACAGTTGCTATTTGGAAAATTTTAGTTCCAACATTAAATCCAATTAACAGATACTATTGACCACCTGTTGTGTATGGAAGGGTTTTTCTAAACATTTCAATGGAGATAAAGCACTGGTACTTTACTTTGACTCTGCATTTACTAAGTGCCAAATGTTTTACAAACTATCTCAAAACTGCTGTTATTAGTGTCTGTTTTTAGTATGGAGGGTAATGTGACCTGTCACCAATTGTTATTTATGTTTTGTGATTTTTACATTCCTAGGTATGAGTTTTCTAAGAGTGTTTTGTCCTGTCTCTATGTGGCAGATGGTTGAGTCATAGGATAGGCTATTAACACAGGACTTTGCAAGAGGCTAACTAAGTGCTTCATGCAAAGTTATGGATACAGGTGCTGACAACCTCCCTGCTTTAGCTTTAAGTTTATCTTTTGGTCAAAATTTTCCATGATTGATCTAAAATATTTTTCCCCTGAAAAAAGTATGATTAGATATATTAAACTGGTGCTGTGTTAAAATATCAGGAAGAAACAGATAACGAAAAGTAACAGGATATGATTAATGGTTTTGCTTCATAGTCTATTTTTATCCTCTTCTGGAATCTGAGTGCCCAGATTTTATTTGCAGAGCAAAATGGGAAAAAATGAGATTGCAATTTTTAGTTTTGAAATCCACCCCCCTCTTTTGAATTCTTAGCCTTATTGAAAGACTACCCCTAGAAAACTTGATCCATTAATCCATTACTGTTAAATTAACCCATAAACTCTCATAATCCAGTAACTCTCATGAAGTTAAATTTCTTCTGGACTAGACATTAGCCTACTTAAGGATTTCTTGTTAATTTTATGGGGTATGATAAAGTTATTGTGATTGTTGTTTAAAATATCCTCATCTCTTAGGCATATTTTTAGAAACATTTATAGGTAAAAATGATATGATGTCTTGGTTTTGCTTTAAAAAAATTTCACCAAACAAAAGAAAGCAAAAAGAAAAAGTAGGAAAATACACATGTAGTAAGAATGGAGCATGGCAAAATATTTATAATTATTTAAAGTGGGTGATGTATTCAGGGGGGTTCTTTATATTCTCTTGTTTCATGATTTTAAAAAAATTTCCACAATAAAATATTATTTATTTATTTATTTATTGAGACAGAGTCTCACTCTGTCACCCAGGTTAGAGTGCCATGGTATCAGCCTAGCTCACTGCAACCTCAAACTCCTGGGTTCAAGGGATCCTCCTGCCTCAGCCTCCCGAGTAGCTGGGACAACAGGCACAGGCCACCATGCCCAGCTAATTTTTTCTATTTTAGTAGAGATGGGGTCTCGCTCTTACTCAGGCTGGTCTTGATCCTCCTACCTTGGCCTCCCAGAGTGTTAGGATTACAGGCGTGAGCCACCGTGCCCAGCCAATAAAATGTTTTGTAAAAGGTTTTTCTCAGTGACATACTCTACATCATATTTTTGCTTCACCCTTTTTTAGAAATCTTTGTTTTGGCAAACCTTCTTTCTTTTTTTTTCCGAGACAGAGTCTTGTTCTGTCATCCCAGGTAGAGTGCAATGGAGTCATTTTGTAGCTCACTGTAACCTCAGACTCCTGGGCTCAAGCCATCCTTCTGCCTAGCCTCCCAGAGTGCTAGGATTACAGGTGTGAGCCACCGCACACCCAGCCCAAACCTTCTGTCTCAGTCATCTTGGGCTGCTATAACAAAATACCATAGACTAGGGGGCTTAAACAACAGACTTTTATTTCTCATAGTTCTAGAGGTTGGGAAGTCCAAGAGCCAGGTGCTGGTCAATTCAGTTTCTGTTGAGAGCTCTCTCTCTGGCTTGCAGATGGCTATCTTTTTGCTGATTCCTCACATCATCCTGGAGAGAGAGAAAGAGATAGAGAGAACATACAACCAGCTGTGGGAGGTGGCTACTTAATCCAGCACTTGGAGGCTGAGGTAGGATGGTGGCTTGAGGCTAGGAGTTCAGGACTGGCCTGGGCAACATAGCCAGACCTCATCTCTACCAAAAATTAAAAAATTAGCCAGGAATGGTGGTACGCACCTGTAGTCCTAGCTACTGGGGGGGCTGAGGTGGGAGGAGCTCTCAAGCCCAGGTGTTAGAGGCTGCAGTGAGCTTTGATTGTGCTACTGGCCTCCAGCCTGGGTGACAGAATGAGACCCTGTCTCTTAAAAAAGAGAGAGAGAGAGAGAGAGAGAGAGAGAGAGAGAGAGATTGATTTAGTGTCTCTTCTGATAAGGGCACTAATTGCATCATGGGGACTCCACTCTCGTGACCTCATCTAAACCTAAGTACCTCCTAAAACCTCACCTCTTAATACACTCACCTTACGGCTTAAGTCTTCAACATATGAATTTTTGGGAGACACATTCAGTACATAACACCTTCTTCCAAAAACATCTAGAATGTAAACAATGATAATGACCCTTCCCATTCTTTGTTCATAAATATAAATTCAGCCCCCTTTTATTGAATAATGCATTCTTGGTGTAGTTGCTGCTGAGGCAAGGGGATTCAAAAGGAACACATGATCTGGTCCCCAGGAGCAAGTCACATTTCTGATCTTCAGCTTCTGATAGAAAATGAGCAAAATGGACTGGATGACCTCAGTATTCCTCTTCCAGTTCTGTATGTCTTTGAGTGTAGCTTTTTGGAAATAAGGACTATAATAATTCTCTGTTTGAGATAGTATAAAATTATTAGACTTGAAAAACATGTGCACTTAATGGCAGGTGACTTTGAACCTGATGCTCTTTCTTCACATAATAGAATACTCTTCATAGCGCTCCTTCTGTCAGCCACCCTTTACTTTTTCTCCTGGTGCTGGTTTCTTTTCCAGGAATAATCCGGGGTTTTTCAGCCAAATAGTTGCATTCATGAAGCTACCCTATAGTTTTTGT
Organism: Daubentonia madagascariensis; assembly: GCA_023783475.1. Taxonomy (NCBI): domain Eukaryota; kingdom Metazoa; phylum Chordata; class Mammalia; order Primates; family Daubentoniidae; genus Daubentonia; species Daubentonia madagascariensis. The sequence goes on from JAKFHU010000978.1 coordinate 31,974,305, forward strand.
GGTACTTAAGAGAATCTTTGAAATCAACTGACAATAATGTTTATTTATTTATTTCAGAGTATTACGGGGGTACAGATGTTTAGGTTACATGTATTGCCTTTACTCTGCCTGAGTCAGAGCTACAAGCATGCCCATCTCCCAGAGAGTGTGCTCTGCACCCCTTAGGTGTGAATTTGCCCATCCCCTCCTCCCCCCTCCCACCTGCCTGACACCCGATGAATGTTACTTCCATATGTGCACATAAAAGTTGATCAATTAGTATGTTACTTCCATATGTGCACATAAAAGTTGATCAATTAGTATCAATTTGCTGGTGAGTACATGTGGTGCTTGTTTTTCCATTCTTGAGATACTTCACTTGGAAGAATGGGCTCCAGTTCCATCCAGGATAATACAAGAGGTGTTAGTTCACCATTTTTTTTTCTGGTTCAGTAGTACTCCATGGAAATGTTTATTTATAGTAGAGGATGACCTAGTTGTTGTTGTCAGACAATTTATGCTCTTGCTTCCAATATTTATGACATTATAAAATATCTTATTAATCAAGACTTTTTGTAATTTAACTTGGCCTAACTTTTTTAATAAATGAGAGTTGATTCAGTCTCAAACTTACTATAATTATTTTGGCTACAAAGAGGAAGTGAGACCAGGAATACACTAATGGGATAAGCCAAACAACATTTGGTATTCAGGTATCAGGAACTGGGAAGACTTAAAACTTCAATTTTGACATACTATTTTAAAAAGAGCAAATACCCAGGTGTTCTGAAGAAATTAACATAGAGTAAATGTGGCTATTGGAAAATGTGTTTAGCAGAAGCCTGAGCAAAAGGTATTTATAGAACTGAATATTGCTTAATTGTGTGGAAAATTCAAAAGTTAACTGTATATATTTTTTGCAACAGAAGTGGCTAAACTGACCTCCCCCAATCATCTTTTCTTTTTCCCCCGATCATCTTTTACTTGAAGATTTTTGCACTAAATCAGAGTTGTAACAGCTTTTTATCTTTTGGTTGGTTTTTGTTAGTATTATTATTTACATATAATGAATACTTCTGTTAAATACTGTCCAAATAGTATTTTACTCATGGAGGCTTAGAGATTTATTTTGCAGCCAACATGACTGTATGTCTTTTTGAAATCTTTTCTTGGGAACTGGGAGTGTAGAATGTAACTGTGTGCCTTAGTTAACATTTTTGTTGGGAGGGGGTTGAAGCTGGGTTGGCAGAAACAAACTGAGGTAAATTGGTAACTTCTATTTTTTTCTGCTTTACAAATAAAAGAAAACGTCTGCTTTTTCTTCTGCTCCATCACTCATTTTTCTTTTCTCCTTTCCTCTTTTCCTTCCACAAACATTTATTGGGCTCTTTCTATGTGTCAAATGCTAGAGATTCAGAGAAGTGAAGATGACGATGTGGAAGAGAGGGGGTTCTAACATTTGAATCATCAAGAAAGTCCTAAATCTAAGACAGAACTATACAACACTGTCTTTCCAATCCATGGACCACAGCTCTGATTCTCTCTTCAGTTCTGGAATTGTATTCCAATTTTTAATTGGACATTTTTTTCTAGCTATCATTTGTTAACAATTACTATTGAACTTTCTGTGCATTCTCTCATTGAACTCTCTTAGGAAACCCTTATAAGACAGGTATTCTGAGCTGAGCACAGTGGTACATACTACTAGTCCCAGCTACTTGGGAGGCTGAGGTGAGAGGATCGCTTGAGCCCAGGGGTTCTAATCCAGCCTGGGCGACATAGTGAGACCCTGTCTCTAAGAAAATTAAAATTAAAATAAAGACAGGTACTCTGCCCATTTTGCAGGCGAGGAGATGGGGATTTAGAATGGTTCAGTAAGCAGCTGACCTAGCACTCAAATCAAGTTTGTCTGATGGCAAATATCCATGCTTTTTTAACTACCTCATCACACTGTGTATACCAAGATCCTAAGCCCAAGTCTGTAGAAGCTGAGGTGCAGACTATGGATAACTGGGGGAACTTGTGCTATATTTAAGTAGTGGGAGCTACTGATTGTCTCCATTCAATTGGAGTCAGGCAGAAATTCATTTTTTAGTGTTATAGTGGTTCTGATCTTTTGAAAGAAGCCCCAAGTAGACTTTTTGGGTGAAATCTTCCAGTTATTAAATGATAGCATTTAATTGCACACACAGTTTTAAATAATACGAGAGCCAAACAAAACATGTCTGCAGGCACCTCAACCTCAACATCTCTACAACTGTATTCATCTTTTCTGCTTGAAACCTCTTCCTATTCCTGTCTTTATCTCTGTAATGGCATCTCTAGTAGCGTAGTGTTCTGGGTTCAAAACTGAAGTTCTTCTTGACTCCATTCTCTCCTTCATCTTATATTTCCAACCCCAGAAATATCTCTGAAATTTGACAATCCTCCCTGCCACCAGATGTTATTGCCTTTGTTCAAGTTCTCTTATTTTTTTTTTGTTGTTGTTTTTAATATCAATGTCAAACCTGAAAGGCCAAGTTCTTATTTCTCTTGAGACTATAGCAATACCTCTTACCTGGTATTCCTACTTCCAATTTCTCTCTTTTTCAGAACTGCCAGTGAACTTCCAATAAACTAGATTTGCCCCAAAATCAATAGAAAGAAATGGTGGATTATTAAAAGGATAATTTGGGGAAAACTGGCTCAGTATTTGGAGAAAATTAAAATTGGACTCCCACCTAAGACCACATAGAAGAGTAGATTTTGGATGAATCAACATCTAAATGTAAGAGGTAAAATAGCAAAATTAATAGAACATGTAGGAGAGTATCTTTGTGATCTTGAATCAGGGAGGACTTCTAAAACAAAATAAAACAAAAGCCTCCATTGTAAGAAAAAAAGTGGCAAATTTGATTGTATCAAAAATATTTCTATAAATAGTATTAACAGATGAAAGAATGATAAAAAGTGTTTGTAAGTATCTAAACCCACCTAAGGATTAATATCTAGAATACTTAAAGGTACTCTTGCAAAGGGTAGCAATTCCAATGGAAAAAAATAGGCTAGGGATAAAAAATGGGCTAACGCGGTTTACAGAAGAGGAAACCTGAACAAATGAGCACGTGAAGAGAAGCTTGTCATCGGTTGTCAGAGAAATGCAGATAAAAACAACAATGAGAATTGAACTGGTGAAGCTTAGAAAGTATAAGCGGGGTAATGGAATTTAGTTACCCTCCTGCATTACTCGTGAAAGTGTAGACTGGTGTAGTCACTTTGGAGAGCAATCTAGCACTATTTGTCAAATTAAGTATATGCATACCCTGTGACCAAAAACTCTGCTCCTGAGTATATAATCAAAGGAATTTTGCAGATGTATAACAGGACACATAAGAGGATGCTCATTGAGGGATTGTTTTTGGTATTCTAGTGAGGAGTTGTATCTACCAGATGTTCATCACTGGGAGAGTGGATAGTAAAATGTGATGGATGTACACACTTACTTAAGAACTATCTAGCGATTACAATCAACAGGTTAGATTTACATGCAGCCATATGGATACATCTTTAAACCAAAAAAGAAAAGCAAGAGAGAATGAATATGTGGCACACTATCATTTACATCAATTAAAAATATGCACATATTTTGTAAGAGCACATATAAACAAAAAATATCGTTAAACGTAATATCAGTGCATATAGTAGAAGTGAAGTGGAATGGGAGAGAATATGAGGATAAAAGAATAAATAGGAGAAAAGTTTTGTCTGGACAAAAAAAAAATGATAATATGCCATGACCTGTGAAGTGTGAGTAACTCATTCCTGTGCATCTGGAGTCTAATAAGAATCATAACCCCAACAGTAAGGTTTCCACTAAGAAGTTTGTTGCCGGACATATTGGAGCTCCTTTGTATGTTGTTTCCTTTTCTTGCTGCTCTAAGGATCCTTTGTTTATCCATGACCTTTGGGAGTTTGATTATTAAATGCCTTGAGGTTGTTTTATTTGGGGTAAATCTGCTTGGTGTTCTATGACCCATCTGAATACTGTGTCTTTCTTTAGGTTTGGAAAGTTCTCTGTTATTATTTCCTTGAATAAACTTTCTACCCCAATCTCTTTCTCTGCCTCCTCTTTAAGGCCAATAACTCTTGGATTTGCTCTTTTGAGGCTACTTTGTTGGTCTTGTAGATGTGGTTCCTTCTTTTTTATTCTTTTTTTCTCTTCTGACTGTGTAATTTTGTATAGCCCATTTGCAAGCTCACTAATTCTTTCTTCTGCTTGATCAATTCTGCTGTTGAGAGATTCTGATGCATTTCTCAGTTTGTCAGTTGAATTTTTCTGCTCCAGAATTTCTACTTGATTTTTTTCATTATTCCAATCTCTTTGTTAAATTTCTCTCATAGACTCTTGAATTCCTTCTCTGTGTTGTCTTGAAGTTCACTGAGCTTCCTCAAAACAGCTATTTTGAATTCTCTGTCTGAAAGGTCAGATATCTCCATCACTCCAGGATTGGTTACTGTGCCTTATTTAGCTCATTTGGTGAGGTCATGTTTTCCTGGATATTTTTTCTTTTTTTCTTTTTTCTTTTTATTTCAGAATATTATGGGGGTACACACGTTTTGGTTACATAATTTGCTTTTGTACAATTTGAGTCAAAGTTGTAAGTGTGCCCTTCACCCAGATAGTGTGCATTGTGCCTGTTAGGTGTGAACTTACCCATCCCCTCCTCCCCCCTCCTTCCTGAGTGTTCTTGATGCTTGTGGATGTTCGTCAATGTCTGGACATTGAAGAGTTAGGTATTTATTCTACTCTTCACAGTCTAGGCTTGTTTTTACCCGTCCTTCTTGAGAAGGCTTTCCAGGTATTCAGAAGAAATTGAGTGTTGTGATCTAAGTCTTTGGTCACTGCAGCTGTATCAGCACTAGGGGGTGCCCTAAGCCCAGTAATGCTGTGACTCTTGCAGATTGCTGGTGGTACCACCTTGGTGGGCTTGGGTAAGCTGTGGGGGAATTCCTTGGATTACCAGGCAGTCTCCCACTTCCCTCACTTTCCCCCAAACAGAAGGAGTCTCACTGTGCTGGGCTACCTGGAGTTGGGGGAGGAGTGACATGAGCACTCCCTTGTGGCCACCACAGGTGGGGCTTCACCAGGTCACATGGGAACCCAGTGCAGTCTCACCCAAGGCCCAGGGTGACTACTGCCTGGCTACTGCTGATGTTTATTCAAGGCCCAAGGGCTCGTTAGTCAGCTGGTAGTGAATCCTGCCAGGACTGGGTCCTTCTCTTCAGGGCAGCAGATTCCCTTCTGGCCCAGGGTGGGTCTAGAAATGCCATCTAGGAGCTCAGGCCTGGAATCAGGGGCTTCAGAAGTCTGCTTGGTACTTTGTTTTACTGTGGCTGAGCTGATACCCAAGTTGCAAGACAAAGTCCTCTGTACTCTTCTCTTTTTCCCCAAGAAGAAGGAGTTTCTCCCTGAGCTGCCTTGTCTGGAGTTGGGGGAGGGGTGACACAGGCACTCGCTTGGCCACCACAGCTGCTGTCCCAGTGGGTCACATGCACCTGAAGTCCACTGGCTCTGAGCCCTGTACAGAACCAAGACTTGTCCAAGGATTGCAACCCTTGTGACCTGACTGCAAATTTATTCTGGACCCCAGGCCACTTTAGTCAGCCCGTGTTGGAGATAGCGGCAACTCAGTTTCCTACTGCTGGGGCAGAGGATTCCCCTCTGGCCAGGGCTGGTCTAAAGGCTCCCTCCATGGGCCTGGCAAAATTCTGCTGTGTGTTGTGTTCCCCTGTGACAGGGAGGGCCTAAGTTCCAACACACAGCTAAAAACCACAATCACTTCGCTCTCCCTCCAGCAAGCACATAGATTTTCTCTCTGCCTGGCATTTTTGTGGCACTGCTAGGAGATGGGCAGCGGTGGCATAGGCAATGTAAGACTGTCTTTCTACCCTTTTTGGTGCTTCTTTCCTTAATATGATGTCCAAACCAGGTACTATGATTGCTTACCTGATTTTTGGTTCTTATGATGGTGCTTTCTTCATGAGTAGTTGTTCAATTTTGTGTTCTTGGGGGGAATGATCAGTGTAGGGTTTTATGTGGCCATCTTGCTCCCCACCTACTCCCTACATTTGTGGCTTTATAACCCAAAGACTCCCTCATTTGCTCCAGAAATATACTGCTCCTACATGTTTGAATTATGTGTGTAATTCTTTAGATAGTTCCTCCATGCCTACTTCTCTGTACCAACTAATGTCCAGGAGGGCTTCTGCTAAGAGCCTTGCTTACCTCAGTTCCCACAATGCCTTTTGCAACCAAATGACATTGCCTTTGAATATCAGACTGAACCCTTTACCTTTAGAAAGTGATTCCTCCCTCCCTGGCCCCCAGTATTTTCTGAGCTCTAATATAAGAAAGGTCTCTCACCACCCTTCAAATTTCTTCTCTTCACTTCCTCCCTCATGGCTTTTACTTAATCCCAGCTGTTTTTAGTTGCACTGATATGCATTTTGGATTCTGCAGATTGTATTTGTTTAGTTTCACTGAAAATGGAGGCTGGGTCAAGTGGCTCATGCCTGTAATCCTAGTACTTTGGGAGGCTGAGGCATGAGGATTGCTTGAGGTCAGGAGTTCTAGACCAGCCTGAGCAAGAGCAAGACCTCGTCTCTACAAAAAATAGAAAAATTAGCTGGGCATGGTGGCACATGTCTATAGTCCCAGATACTTGGGAGGCTGAGGCAGGAGGATTGCTGGAGCCCAGGAGTTTGAGGTTGCAGTAAGCTGTGATGATGCCACTGCATTCTAGCCTGGGTGACAGAGGGAGGCCCTATCTCAAAAAAAAAAAAAAAAAAAAAAAGTGAAAGTGGAATGTTTATGTATTTGTTTATTTTCTAATTGTGGTAAAATATGCACAACATAAAATCTACTATTTTAACCATTTTTAGTATTCAATGGCATTAATTACATTCACATTATTGTGCGGTCATTACCACTATCTATCTCCAGAACTTTTTTATCATCCCATACTGAAACTCTGTACCTATTAAACACTAATTCCCCATTCCTTCCTCCTCTAGCCTCTGAAAACCACCATTGCATTTTCTGTCTTTATGAATTTGAGTACTCTAGGTGCCTCATTTAAGTGGAATCATACAATATTTGTCCTTTTGTATCTGGCTTATTTCACTTAGCATAATGTCTTTCAAGTTTATTCATATTGTAGGATGTATTAGAACTTCATTCCTTTTTAAGGCTGAATAATATTCCATTGTATGTATACACCACATTTTGTTTATCTCTTCATCCATTGCATTGTTTCCATCTTTTGGCTTTCATCTTTTGCGATTAATACTGACATGAACATTGGTGTACAAATTGTATATTTGTTTTTGTGTTTTGTTGTTGTTTTTCTTGTTGCTTTGTATGCTTTTCAGGAGGTTCAGGATGCTGATCTATGTAGCTAGTTTGGTAGTTCTCTGGAAACTGCATTTCAAAATAAATATTCCAGATGATTCTTAAGATCAGGCATGTTTGGAAAGCACTGCCTATCATTTCCATCTGAGTGAAATCAGGTTAAAATAACATCAAAGATAGTCTCTGATAAGAGAAGAAGCACCCAGAACTCTTGGTGAGGTTGGGGGCAGGAGAAACATTGATGATGCAAAGAGGGAGGTTTGGTGCTTATGAGCAGGTTAGATACATGCAAACCAATTGTTCTATTAAGCACCATCTGTCAGAGTGGCTCCTGCTTCTGTGAATCACTATGCAGGCAGAGAGAGAGAGAATGAAATAGATGGGCTAAAATTGCCTAATTCTCTTTCCGGGCTGACTGTATCTTAGGAAAATCCCTGTTTGGCTCTGCTTTCAAGAATGACAAGCTTATCTCAGCACTTCTGTGCATCTGTTGATGCTCATATTTTGAACAGGGGGTGACTCAATCTATGTCAGAGTAACTATTTATTCCTGATTTTACTGTAATAATTTAACAACTTGTAAAGTTTTCCAAGATTCATCAGCTAGTCTAAACTTACCTCTCATACATGTCCTAGATTCATATCAAGGGAATAATGTGAGAACCCAGAGGAATAACTTTGATGACATAAGCAAACTGTAGCCATGGGAATATCTTTGAGGCAATTTGTTAGTGAACTGCTGTTCAATCTCCATAAAGCAATGCTACAGTGAGTCAGGGAAAAGTAGTTTGGGATTTTATGGCAAACAGAGATACACTCAGGTGGATTTCTAGAGGGAGAAAACAACATTTGGCTAGTTGCTGGCACATTTTTATTCACTCAGCAAATATTTATTGAACTCCTATTATGTTCTAGATATAATGGATAAAGCACACAAAAAGACAAAAATATCCCTGAGGTTATTGAGCTTTCATTCTGGTGCAGGAAACAGATAATAAAAAAGTGAACAGATATAACTATATTTCAGACAGCAGAGTACAAAGCATCAAGTAGACATAACTAACTATTTTCTAGTGATTGATTACATTTATTGTTAAGATTCCTTTAGATTGTTAGGGCCAATGGTTTATTTCAATTATGATCTTATCTATAAAAATATAATTTACAAATAAATCTTGAAAATCAATTATTTTGCAAAGTGAGGTCTTCATCTTTTTTAAAGAGTGAGGAACTGAATGCTCATGTGGAAAGAGAACTAAAAACATCACTTAATGATATGGTTAAGTGCAAACTGGCTAGTACAGATTCTAAGTGCCATGACTTTTAGATAAGAACCAAGTTTTTTCATGGTTTTGGGGTCTGACAGTTTGGAAACTTTTGCATCCCCAAACAGTTTTCAAACTTCACCCACAATTTCTTAAATTGGGTCATTCATGTGTTCACTTTCTTTAGTGTTTCATCCCTTAGAAGGGAGTGGGAGGTGAGAGGAGGAGGATGATGTTATTATGTGCTGCTCCCTGTGGGCTGTTTGTATATAAAAATGGCATGCTAAAATTGTTAGAATGGTGCTTGTGTCTAACTGGAAAAGGAGTGGTTGATTTTTTGTTCAGGAAAATGTAGAAAGGAAGATTCCCGGATGTTAGCAGTCCTTCATTATGTGCACTGTTCAGTGGAAAACCATGATGTTGCTCTTGGATATGACAAACCTCTTCAGGAGTGAAACATTGATCATTCTGGCTATATTTGAGCAGGCTAAGGACTTGAATGTATTTCACTTTTGTTGGATGGTTCCGCACAAATAAGATACAACATAGGAAATTGGTGGAAATCAAAGAGTATTTTGTGGAGCAAAATCATTCACTTAGGTGAGATGTCATCATTGACTGTAAACTATTCATATACAGATGACTTTTGCCCTAAGTGATGTATGAATACAAATGGAATTCCCCTTTTGACCATGTCAATATGGTACATTTTTGAAATTTTGTGTGTGTGTGTGTGAGACTTGTAAGTTCTAAGTTTCTAAGCATACTGGGGACAAATAATTTTGCTGGTAAAATATTAATTTGTTTGAAGAAGCATAATAGCTGGGCATGATGGTGCACACCTGTAGTCCCAGGTACTTGGGAGGCTGAGGTGGGAGGATCTCATGAGCCCAGGAGTTCAAGGACAGCCTGGGCAACACTGCAAGACCTCATCTCTAAAATAAATAAATAAATATAAAGAAGCGTGAGGAAACGTTTAGAAAATAAGAACCTAGATGCAAACTGCACACAATCACCAAATAAACTTGATTTTTACCTTGAAGACTTAGAATATGTCAGACAAAAAGAATGGTCTCTTTCCTAAGAAAGAACTTACAAATAAGAGAAAAACATACCCATCATTCAATCAACCATTTTCTAGTGTGTCATTATCTGTTTATACAATAAAATCCAAAAGGAATGTAGGAAATAACTGCACACAAATTCTCTATCCCTGCTGGACTGAAGCAATTAACCTGGAAACTTGTTTTTGTTTGTTAGTTTTGCTTTTTTTAAAAGACTGACTCCCAAAGAGTTGCCATTTCATACACTCATTATAAGGGCTGTTTGTTTATTTATTTATTTTTCAATATGGAAAGCTGGTAAAAAACTGTTAAGAGCTGAGAGTATTTAAATCTCTCAGTAAAATTTATCTTACAGTTTCTGTGGGTCAGAAAAAAAATAAATCTCTCAGTAAAATTTAAAAGAAGTTGAAAGAGAAAACCTCTTTGTGCAGGTTAAAATGGAACTATTAACTAAAAATCAAGTTTAAAATTTTCACTTCCAACATTGCTTTTAAAATATGATTTAAAACAAAATGGTTCAAACAATTTTCCTTTTTATGTATTGTAAGTGCTGAACCAATCAAAATTGACTTTTGCTTGTTTAGTTGATAAAATTAAGTTTTTTAGGGTAATGTTTTTATTTCCTTTTGTTCTTCTCTTAGCACATTACTTGAATATGTGACCGTTTTTCTTTTTACACTGCTTATTTTATAATTACAAGGGACTGTTAACCAAATTAGAGACTTCTTGAGGTAAATAGTAAATTATATTTACATAAGGGGAAGTTTGCCACAGAGGCTTAGTATAATGAAAGTTGATGATCTATAAAACAGACCTCTGAGGCTTCTCTAATATATGATTTAGAAAACTTTCTCCTGAAGTAGTTGAAAAAACTTTTAAGAATGGGGATCATTTTAAGATGAGTTATTCTTGGGAGACAAAGTCTAAATCATTAAAAAATACATTAGAAGATATGTTTGGTGTATTAGCAAGAGTATTAGGAGCCTGGAACTTTCATAATATTGACAATATCAATTAACACAAATGTTCTGGATGATTTTTATGAGCCTAAAATGTGCAGACTAACTGATGATTTACTTCATAATCTTACTACTTTCCCCCTGCTCCTCCTTCTCCTCCTTCTCTTTCTTATTCCTCTTCCTCTTCTTTGTCTGAGCTCCACACAGCTGAAATCATTTAGTCATTCATTCCACACATCCTATGTGCCAGGCACTCTTTTAGACTTTGGAAACATAGCAGCGAACAAAACTTACAAAATTCCCTTTTATTGAGAAACCTGATGGATGCCACTTTAACCAAGAAATCAAGGTGGTGTCACCAACGCTGGGACAAACACAAATCATGTGCCTCTTGATATGTGCACTGTCTGCGGTATTCCTGCCAAAAATGCATAATCTGAGTCTGATCATGAGGAAATATCAGACAAACTCAAATTGATGGTCATCTGCAAAGTAACTGGCCTGAGCTCTTAAAAAACGTCAAGGTGAAGAAAGAAAGAAAAAAAAAAGAAAAGATTGAGGAGCTGTTCCAGATTAAAGAAGACTAGAGATTAAAATACATGGCTACTAAATGCAATGCATAGTCCTGGGTTGGGCTCTGGATTAGGAAAAAAAGCTACAAAAGACACATTGGGACAACTGATGATATTTGAATATTTGAATATGGACTGTGAATTAGATAATAGTATTGCTTAAATGTTTCATTTTCAGATATGGATAATTATAATATATTACAATTGTATATACTATATAAATAATATATAAAGAATACATGAGATATAAAGAAAAAAATATATATATGCACATGGGGGGATGTTAAAGCAAATGGGGGCCAAAAGTGTACACTGCAAACTAATGAATTGAGGTAAAAAGTATACTGGAATTTCTTGATCTATTCCTGCAAATTTTCTGTAAGTTTATATTATATCAAAATAAAATGTTAAAAAGTTAGAGAGAATTGCAGTGTTGGTTTTTTTTTAAATTAAAAGACTTTATTTTTTAGGGACGTTTTAGGTTTGCAGAAAAACTAAGCAGAAAGTACAGAGAGTTCCCATATGTCCCCTCTTCCTCAAACATAATTTCCCATATTATTAACACCTTGCATTAGTGTGATACATTTGTTGCAAATGATGAACCAAGATTGACACATTTTTTATGTGTGTGTGTGTGTATACATATTTATATATATTTAGAGACGGGTCTCACTATGTTGCCCAGGCTAGATTTGAACTCCTGGGCTCAAGGGATCCTCCTGCCTCAGCCTCCCTAGTAGCTGGGACTACAGACAACTGCCACCATGCCTGGAGATACATAATTATTAACTAAGGTCCATAGTTTGCATTAGGGTTTACTCTTGTGTTGTACAGTTTTATGAGTTTTGCCAAATGCGTATTGTTATTTGTCCACCATTATGGTATCATACAGAATAGTTTCACCACTTTAAAAATCCCCTGTTCTTCACCTATTCATCTGTCCCTACACTTTAACCCTGATAGTCACTGATCTTTTTACTATTTCTATAGTTTTGCCTTTTAGAGAATGTCATATAGTTGGAATCATCTATATATATAGCCTTTTAGACTGGTTTCTCTAGACTAGAAATAGGAATTTAAGGTTCCTCTATATCTTTTTGTTGCTTGAAAGCTCGTTTCTTTTTATCACTGAATACTATTCCATTGTATGGATGTACTACAGTTTGTTTATCCATACGTCCATTGAAGGATATCTTGGTTTCCTTCAATTTCTGGTAATTATGAATAAAGCTTCTATAAACATTTATGTGTAGGTTTTAGTGTGGACACAAGTTTTCAATTCGTTTGGGTAAACATCTGGGAACACAATTGCTGGATCATATGGCATGTCTGGGTTTAGCTTTGTAAGAAACTGCCAAACTGTCTTCCAAAGTGACTATGCCATTTTGCATTTCCATCAGCAATGAATGAGAATTCCTGTTCCTCCATGTCCTTACTAGCATTTGGTGTTGTCAGTTTTTTGGATTTTAGCTATTCTAATATATGAGTAGTGGTATTTTTTATTGTTTTAATTTGCAATTCCCTAATGACATACAATGTTGAGCATCTTTTCATGCGCTGATTTTCAATGTGTATTTCTTCTTTGGTGAGATATCTGTTCAGACCTTTTCCTTACCTTGTTCAGATCTTTTGCCCACTTTGAAGGCTGCATTTTTACTTTTATTTTGTTTTATTTTTAAAATTTTTACTTATTTATTTTTTGAGACAGGGTCTTGCTCTGTTATCTGGGCTAGAGTGCAGTTCTGTAATCATAGCTTACTTCAACCTCAAATCCCTGGGCTCAAGCAATCCTCCTGCCTCAGCTTCCTGAGTAGCTGGGACCACAGGTGTGCACCATTGTGTGTGGCTAATTTTTTAAATTTTTTGTAGAGATGAGGTCTTCCTATGTTGCCCAGGCTGGTCTAAAACTCCTGGCCTCAAGTGATCCTCCCACCTCAGCCTCCCAAAGTGCTGGGATTACATGCCTGAGCACTCATTGTTATTATAACTTGCCTTTTTTGATTACTAGTGAGTTTGAGCATCTTTTTATAGATTCATTAAACATTCAGATTCCTCCTTCTGTGATTTGCCTATTTTTATCCTTTGTCTAGTTTTCTATTGGATTTCTTCCCTTTTACTTGTGGATTTATACAAGTTCTGTGTATGTTCTACATAATAATTTCTGAATTTTAGAGGTGGCAAATATATTCTTTTAGGGTGTAACTTGTCTGCTAACTTTGTCTATGATGTCATTTTTTGAAAAAAATCTTGTTTTTATATATTTAAATCCACATATTTCTCCTTTAATGGTGAGCTTTTTAGGCCTTCTTTACTAACTCTTAGTTCATTCAAGGTCACAAAGATATTCTTCTACACTTTCCTTATCTGCATAGGTTTCAATTTCAGATTTAAGTATCTATTACAGTTAACATTTGAATGTGGTGTGAGGTAGGAATCCAGCTGGGTTTTACTACACATACCAGCTCTCCCAACATCATTCACTAAATAATCTATCCCTTCTTCATTGTTTAAAGATGCCACCTCTATCATACGTGAGGTTTTCACATGTATGTGGGTTTGTTTTTGGGCTCCCTACTTTGCTCTATTAATCTATTTTTATGTTCCTGTGCCAGTATTAAATTCTTTTCATTGCTGTGACTGTGGTTTGTCTTAATATTTGGTAGTTCTCCATCTTGCTTTTCTTTTTTCAAATTACCTTAGCTATTTGTGTCTTAGTTATTCTTTGTTCATTTTAGAATCAATTTGTCACATTCCATTCAACATCATGCTGGAATTTTGACTGAAAATGTATATTATATATATGTGTATGTGTTATTTCTAGAAGAATCTATAGATTTCTGATGTTAAGCTATTGCACAAAAACATGGGATATCTACCTTTTCCGGCCTTCTTTTATGTCTTTAATAGAGTTTATAAGAGTATTTTTAGGACTCTTGACTATGGAAATTATCAGAGATATATTTAAAGATACATTTATAAAGGAGTAGTGAATGTTTGGAAACTGTCTACATGTCCAATAATAGAGGAGTAGTTAAATAAACAGAAATAGATTGATGTATGCATTAACAGAAAATTACATTAAAATCATACTTTGAAAGATTCTTTAATGACATGAGAAAATGTTATTGCTATACTGTTACATCATTTGTTGGTGAGATTGGAGGGATTTAAATAGTCTTTATTATAATTTTTGGGTATGTTTCAAATTTTCTGAAGTGAACATGCTTTATTTTGATAATTTTTTTCCTTTAGAGAAGTTGTTGGAAGCAAATAAGTTTTGCATTTGCCATCTGACTCAGTACAAGAACATCGTGAAAATGGTTTCCGACTCATCTGATGAGCTCATCAGGCAATTATCGATAACCCAAATGTAAATTTGACTCCCTGCCGGGACTCTGCACAGTGTGTTAGGCCACCTGACTCAACTAAGTGTGAGTAAGTGTAATCTCACACATTTGTTTTTTCATGTCACAAATATTTAATAATCTGCTGCTATGTGCAATGTACTTTACTAGATCCATTAAAGATAAAGGAATAAGTTAAATTGCCTCAGCCCTTTTTCATGAATTCCATATCCATGGATTCAACCAACCATGGACTGAAAATATTTTTTAAAAAGTATGGTTGCATCTATACAAAGTATGGGTGCAACACGTACAGACATTTTTTTTGTCATTATTCCCTAGACGATGCAGTATAACAACTATTTACATAGCATATACATTGTATTAGGTATTACATTATATTAGATATTACAAGTGGATAAAATGCGTGTCATTTTATCCAATTTTGCTGATTGTTCCAACATAGGAATAGAGAAGATAATCCTAGAGATGATTTAAATTATGTAGGAGGATATGCAAATATTGTACCATTTTTTATGAAGGGCTTGAGCATCCATGTATTTTGGTATCTGCAGGTGGTCCTGGAACCAATCCCCTGTGGAAACTGAGGGATGACTGTATGGCATATAAAGATTAAGGATTTGGCTAGCTAGTCAGGCTCACCTATGCCAACACTCAATATTTCTGTGCTCTACCCACATCAGATTTTTTTTTCATGCTATTCCCTTTCCTCAAATTCCTTTCTCTTCTTATCCATCTATAAAAATGCTACTTATTCCTCACAGTTTTGTGAGAACTTGTCTGATCCTCCTACTTCTTCCAACATTCCACCAGCACTTTAAATGTAGCTCTAACTTGGCACATTCTTAGAGCTGCTTTGTTTTTTCAGTCATTTTTCCAAAAGCAAAGATGGTGGCATGATTGCTCTCTGCATTAAATACTATATTTCTGATCTTAGTGGACAGGGAAAATGGTAATTCAAACACCTATATTTTAGAACAACACACCACCCAACACTTTTTCCATTGCTATATTGGTCAGCAGATGGGAAGATTGGGTAAAATTGTTCTGACAGTCTTAGGCAATTACAGGGGTCCACTGGCAATAGAACACTTGTGAATGTTAAAAAATTTCTATCAGTACTTACTTGGCAGTGGAGATACCATGATCATGAAGGTGGTTTTCCTAGGGCGAGGCTTACCCATTGCACTCCAGATGTGCTGATCCCTGCGATTTCACCAAATGTGGGAAACTCGACTGCATAATTTGTGGTAGTGGGGGACTCTGTTCATTCTCTCCCCTATTAAAAATAAATAAATAAATAAATAAAAGTTTCTATCAAAGAGATTGTTTGGTTTTAGTGCGACTGAGGGGCTATTTACAGAGACTTTAGGAAATTAACAGACTCCAGTAATTTAGAGACCAAAAGAAAGTCAACCCAGCAGGAGCTGAACAAAAAGGGGTTGGCAGTGTCCCTGTGGACTCTAACCTGGGCTCTGTCCACTTGGAGAAGGTGTGTCTTATTCTATTTCACACAGTGCCTTCCAATCACCAAGCTTTGCTCCGTAGGACTCTGCTCCCCTGAGGAGGTGCCTCTTTCTACTTTGCACTAAGGAGTTGTACAGGTTCCAGCTGGTCCGGTAAGCAGAACGGGCTCCATTCCTTTCCCCAGACTCATCCATCAGCTTACTGTCTTCTTCCATGGTGAGCAGTGAGGTGGGCATGGGGAGGCAGGCAGTGTTTCTTGCATATTTCTCCCTTCTGGGATGCAGAGTTGAAATCCTCCCCACCTTTCTTTACTATGTGAAGAATTCCCCATGTGAAATTTCCACCTGTATATATTCTAATAGTTGTGCATTACTGTCTTTTGATCTTTAATTATGTAAACATGGGTAAATATGGTCAAACATTGGATGACACAGGTTAACTGATAATTTGGGAGTTTTTTATTTTTGGTATTTTGGGGTGGGTACAGCAGAGTAAAAGTTTGAGGTGCAAGTGGGGGCTTGAACTTTTTTAGGACAGTAGTCTTAAATTGAGTATGTTTCAGAATCACCTGGAGGTCTTGTTAGACCACAGATTGCTGGGCTACGCAGAGTTATCGACTCTCAGGTTGGCAATGGAGCGAAAATTGCCTTTTTTACACCATGGCTCAAATAGCTTGATTGCTGTTGGAAACATCACTTTAGGTCGGTGTTAATAAATATGGAGGATTGCAAATATTGCTGACCGCCATGTTTTGTATCACTTCATGCTAAAAATGGCTTTTACATTTCTACATGGTTGAAAAAATATTTTGTTCATGGGGAATATTAAATTCAAATTTCATTGTCTGTAAATAAAGTTTTAATGGAACACAGCCACATTTATTCATTATGTATTGTCTATGGCTGTTTTCATGCTATGTAACAGCAGGGTTGAATAGTTGTGACAGACATTGTACGGCCCACAAAGGCTAAAAAATTTCCTAGTATTTCCAGTCTTTTACAGAAAAAGTTTGATGCCCCTCTGGGCTAAGGTAATGGAGCTAGTTGAGACGGAGGGGTTAGTAATACAGGAGAAGGTAATTAACTGAAGGGGCAATATTCTGTATGGCATAATAGGGAATGCAATTAAGAAAGAGGGATATCTCGTCCTCTGAAATTGGAGGGAATTTGGTGAGGATTAGGGTGAATCTAGGTAAAATTGTAGGTGTGCTGTTTGGTTGAAATTTGATAAAAATCACTTAATAGAAGTGAAGGGGAGGGAGGGAGGGAAGGAAGGAGGGAAAAAAACTTCAAAAAAAGAAAAAAAGAAGAATAGAAGTGAAGGGGATGGGGAATTGATAAAAATGGCTAAGGTTTAGATTAATGTTTAAAGGGGAATAAGAGAAATTTCAAAAGACCTAGTTGAGGTTGAAGGTTATTAATTTTTAGGGTGCCATTTGCATAATGGTATCATTTAATCCAATTTTTCTTATTGTCCCAAGGTAGGAATAGAAAAGATAATCATGGAATTGATCCAGAATATAAGGATAGATATGCCTTGGAATCAAACGTATTCATGAAAGAATTGTGCAGATGATCAATCACATAAGAGCATCCTGGGTTCAGAAGGAAAAAAGGTCAGGAGAAGATTGGCTGGGAGAAATGAAGTAGAAGGACTGTCTAGTGAGTGCTTGGAAGATGAGAGTCCCCAGTCAGAGGATGAGTTTTTATAGCCTAGAATGTAACCCATGGAGCAATTCCAGATGATGACAAGATCCTGGCATAATCACAAGAATGGATAGTTGGGGGGAGGGAGAAGATGGGAGGGGGAAAAAACCTATCTAACGGGTACAATGAACACTATTTGGGTGATCGGCACACTTACACATGACTCAAGCATTACAAAAGCAATCCATGTAACCAAAAACATTTGTACCGCCTTAATATTTTGGAAAAAAACCAAAGAATGAATAGTTGAATGAAGTGGAAATAGACATCGTTGAAGTTGAGGGCATCAAGAAACTAGAAAATTAGAGTGCTAGAAGGGTTAGCCACATGACCACTGAAGACTCCCAAGTATTCCAAAAATATGACCATGTAAAGTAAGCAGATGTCAGAGAAAGGGTAACTCTCAAAAGGACCTTGGCACTTCAGGGAGAATAAAGGCCTAGAAGTGCTATTGGCAGTGAGAAAAATCGTAACCTCACCTACTCACCTTTAGGTATTTAGGGTAAGTAAATGGCCAACCACCTCAACTAGGCTGCAGGGGAAATACTTGTTAAGCCAAAGCTAGGTCTTAGCTATGAGTAGGGATTGAGGTAGTATTTTATGAGTTTGGGATGCTGAGAGGCCACAGGTATGGGAGGAAAAGAAATAATGGGGCAATATGGGAATGACGGTATTGGGGAAAATATATTTTGGTTGTTGGACAATTATGCCAACTATATGATACCTAGTGTGATTGAACAACAATGACTGAGGTCTTCATTGGGACTCAAGAGATGATTTGGATTTTGGCCAAGTTGGGTAGAGTGGAGGTACTGGGAGTTTAGTAAGAAGAGGAAATTGGAGACTGTAAACAAAATGAAGTGCAAATGTCTAGAGGCTTAAAAGAATGGGCATGTTTGCAAATAGTTCAGAAAAATGGGGTGGAATGGTTGGAAGTGTTCAGAGATGAGACAGGTGCCATATAAGCCCAAATTTAATCTTTTTCATGAGGGTTTTGATGAGTCATTGAGGATTTTTAAGCCAGGAAATGATGTTGAAATCGGCATTTAAAAAGTTCATTTTGGTGGCAGTGTGGAGAATGAACAGCAACGTTCTCCTCCCTAATTACTCACAATAATTGGTACTTCAATTGTAGCACTTCTCATGCCCTACTTTGTATAAAAGATGTTTGTATAAACTGTCTTCCCTACTACTTTATCAACTCTCAGGGATTAGGGAGCCTATTTTATTCAAAGGCATAATATCTCCTCCCGTCACTTTGCATTTTCTTGAACTTAGTAGGTTGTTAGTGTTTGTGTGAATATCAATATACTTTCTTATACTTCTTTTTCTTTTTCTCTTTTTCTTTTTTTTTCCTTTTTCTTCTTCTTTTTTATTTAATTTTTATTTTTTTTTTAGGGCTCGGCCCTGACCCTTTCCTGATATACTCTCTTATAGACAACAATCTTTCACACTTTATCTTCATTTTCCTCTTCCCCAGGCCCCAATTCACTCCCTAGTCATAAATCAACACTATTTTTTCTAGATATAGGATCCAAAATTAGAACTGACAATTTGACAAAAGATATTTTTCTTTCATTTTGAATTTATTTATATAAAAAGTCTACAAAAACTAAGTTACATTTGTCCCACATAGTCTAGTGATTAGGGGAAAAAAAGTAAGCTGCATTTGGTTATATATTTCTGCTTTCATAAAATAGAGGAAGATTACATAAAATTGGGAAACTTGGGAAAGCCAATGTGTCCCATTCAGCTCCCTTTGGAGCTGCTTTGGAAAGCACAAGATGGATGGTTTCTATGCTTTTGTACATTAGGTACTTGGATGAGGCCACCTATTTTTACTGTAAGTTTGGTACTTGTCCCTGTGGCTGAACAAAGAATGAGGAAAAGTGGTTTGAAGAAAAAGAAAGAGAAGTTTATTAATTTGCTGGCAAATGAGGAGGATGGCAAACTCTCATCTTAAAAGACCATCATTCTCCCTTTTAGTAGAAATACAGAGCTTTTAAAAGGGAGTTTTCAGGTTCAGGCTATTGCTGTTCAACTATAGCATCTTTGGTGAAGATAATCTCGTGACCTCTGTTCTGTTGAGCCATCTCCTGTGGTTTAAGATACTAGAAACAAAGAACAAAGAACATTCCTCTGCCCTTCTGATTACTGGCCTTGGGCAGGGATGCAGGTTTTAATACCCAAAAGAGTGGGGGGGCAGTTTAAAGAGACAGCTTGTAAAGCATTTTGCTCTTTTTCAGGTCTGTACCTCTGTTACATATTCCCCACTGTCAATTTTACCCTTCCATATCTATGGGAGAAAGGGTGACACAGTCATTGATCTACTTCCTACTGAATTGGGGTGATGTTTTAGATGGAAGGCTTGTACTTATTTATGCCATTGCAAAGCTTTGGCAGTAGATTTACAAAAATATAAAGAGTGCAACAGATTACCGGGTGAAAAAGGGCATAAGCAACAAGTGTGACTGTGAGGACTGACAAGATGAAATGGAAGAGGATACCTGATAAAAGAGATTTTACCCCACTTGGTATGTAAGACACCAGTAGGACTGTGGGTCCTTACTGTTGCCTTGCACACACTGTCTGATACAGGGCTGTGTAAGAAAGAAACATGGGACCTCTAAGTACGGAGCTATTAGTCGCATCCTGTAGGTGATCTGAGAGACTGGCGTCTACAAATTCAGAAGCCATATACAGGAATGGTTGCACTGAACAAGGTTTAGGATGACAAACCCAGCAGCGAGACAGATCAGCAGAAGAGGGGATAGCCTGGGAAATCCTTACTAAGGAGTTGTCTCTCCATCCTATAGACAGAACAAATAACCAAAGAAAGGTTAGCAAAAATATCAACATTTTCATTTTTCCTTCTTAAACAGATTGCCTAAAGTCTGGTCCATCCACTGGGGGCTTGGGTCCTCTTCTTCCATGGGACACCTCTTTACTCTGGATGATGGACCCAGGGTTTTACTCCTGAAAATTTCAACAAAGTGTGAGTTGTTAGAGGCACTGCATAGGATCCCTTCCACTTCTTTGCTTCTAACTGAGGTGGGGACCTGAAAGAGGCAAACTCATGCATAGTGTTTAGTATCTGATATATTATTTTACTCTGTTTCCTTCACTTATTATTATATTAGCATACTTACCTTGGGGTGCTAGGAAGAGTCTCCTATAAACTATTTCATAGGGGCTTAACTTAAGCCTCCATCTAGGGGCTACCCTTATCTGGAGGAGGGCAAGCAGCAACACCCTATCCCACTTTAGATGGGTTTCCTGCATCAATTTTGCTTCTTTGCTGAGTCACCTCCAATATAAAGGAGGGTCCATTATCACTCTGTATGGAGGAAGGGAGCCCATACCTTGGAATGAGTTCCTTCAGAAGGATTCTGGTAACTTCAGATGCTCTCTCCATTTGGGTAGGATAAGCCTCTACCCAGCCTGAAAATGTATCTAATAATATAAGTTTCCAATCATTGAAAGGGTAGGTTCCCACATGTTGGGTTCCTTCTGAAGCAGTTCGCTTTTCTGTCTTTGGAGTGTTTCGAGCACATGAACAGTTTGTTGCAAATGGGGTCCTCTTAAATAAGGTCCCACCAAATCCATTAAGGCATCACACCCATAATGTGTGCATTCATGTAGGTGCCTCATAAGAGGCTGAACCAAGGCTTTGAGTAGGAGAATGAGTCCATGAGAATTCTGTCTCCATTTAGCCGTGCCATCCCAAATGTCAGAGCCCCAGTCTTCAAGGGGGTTTATTTTGATCTAAATCTAGCTGGGGTATCAAGGCCCTGAGAAACAGATCACCTTTAGCAGTCTTAGCAGCTTTTCCAGCGGCTTGATTTCTTTTTGCAATGTAAGTGTCTCCCTTTTTGATGACCAGGACAGTGCATAATGGCCACCTGCTTGGGTCCAGCCACAGCCTGTATCAGGGCCATTATTTTAGCAGCATACTTAATATCCTTATTTACTGCCATCAGGAGCCCCCTTTCCTTCCAAATGGCACCATGAGCATGCACAACCATAAAAGCATATTTAGCATCCATATAAATATTTACATTTTTTTTCCTTTTGATAACTGAAGAGCTCTGGTTAAAGCAATCAGCTCATCTTTCTGGGCTGAAGTCCCAGGTGGCAGTGCCATTGTTTCCAGTACCCGTCATTCCATGCCCACCGCATATCCTGCCTTTCATTGTCCATTGTCCATAAAGCTGCTCCCAATGGTGAAAAGATCTGAATCTGGCTCTGGCATTGGCTGATCCGACACATCCATTCTGCTAGAATAGACAGCTTCCAGAATCTCTAAAAACAGTCATGCTGTAAAGGCTCAGTCTCTTCAGCTGATGACAGGGTGGCAGGATTGAGAGTAGACACAGTCTTTAATAACAAGTTACAAGTAGCTGCTACTGCCCACAGGCAAGGAGGTCATCCTCTCACAGTATTGTCCAGTTGCTTTGACAAGTACATCACTGGCTGTGGAATGTCTCCCAGCCTCTGTACTAAGACTCCAAGTTTCATTCCTTGTTTTTCTCATGAATGCATAATTATAAATTCTTTCTGCAAGTCAGGCAACCCCAAAGCAGGGGCAGTCCTGAGACTCTGCAAGTCCCTTGCTAAGCTCTCACTAAACAGGGTAGGACAGTTTGTAAACCCCTGAGGCAACACAGTCCTAGGTCATCCTAGTCTCAGGATCCTGCCATTCAAATGTGACTAAGTACCATTCATAGACACTTGTACAATATTAATAGCATGTAGATCCTGCATGAATCTATACTCATTCATATGGGGGATTTAAATTCTTTCTGTACATTTGGGTGTCCCATTGGCCTATATGGCCTTACTCACTTTTTTGGTAGCTTCTTCTTGCAAATGCTGCAATGCTGTGCAAGTCTGCTGAGGCCCAAACTTCAAAACGAACTGCTCTGCAGTGGCAGCCTCCTGTATGTTTCACCAGGCCCTGGTATTCAGAGATGTCCAGCAGGATCTTGGCGGAGCCCTCAGAGGTGAGCTTCTGCCACTTCTGGAATAGCTCCTGCTGCTTGCCCAGGTCCAGTGTGGCCACCGAGAATGTCAGGGTCACCAGAGCAGTGAGGGCAGTGGTAGGAGCAGCTCTAGCTCTGGCAACAGCTCTCCGGGGACTGCCTCCTGGGCCTGCAGCAATAAGTATGGCTGCCTCACCACTGCCTGGCCCCCACTCCCAGCCTGGCTCATGGAGCACCATGCACAGCTGGTGCCAGGGGGCCAGGGTGTTGGCCAAGCGGTGGGCCCTGGACAGCTTCTGCCCATGTGGCTTGGTGGTGGCAACACTCCTGTGTCAATTAAAAAGTCCACTAATTGGGTACCCACTGTCAATTGTATCCAGGGCTCCTGTACAGGTATTTGGATTGGAGCTGCTATTGAGGCATGGGGCTGCTATTGAGTCATACGGGTCCTAGACTTGAAAAACCATTTGCTCTCCTGGGGGTTTCTTGTTACCTGGAGCCCTTTGCAATTTTGGGCAGTGTTTTTTCTAATATCCTTCCTTTTTACAAAAAGCACACTGATTGTACTTCAACCTGAGGTGACTTTTTCCGCCCTTTCCTTTTGACTGTCTCAAAGGATTCTTGGTTGGCGCAGGTAACCTAACACACATAGGTTTCAGTTTCTGTTCTTCTCTAGCATTATATACTTTAAAAGAGATATCAAGAAGCTGTGAGGGATTGATGCCAATTGCCCCTTCCACACGCTGCAGCTTCCTCTTTATATATGAAGCACTCTGTCCTATAAAAGTTATATTAACTATGCACAAATTTTCAGGGGCCTCTGGATCTGCATCTGTATATTTACAATATGCCTGATAGATGCATTCCAAAAACTCAGAGGTATCTTCATTAGCTTTTTGTTTTAATTCTTGGGCCTTGTTTAAACTCATCTGTGTAGGCACTCCCCTCTGGAGGCCTGCCAGAATACACTTTCAGTAATGCTTTATTCTCACATTGTCTGCATCTGCATTAGGATCCCAGTTTGTGTAAGTCCAATAATACCCTGCCAGCTGTCCTTGTTCTTTCAAGCCACCTATCTTATATTGCCATAATGGAAATTGCCCTGTCCCAGCTATGGGTGCCCTCTGGCCAAATTGAGTTCCCTGCTGGGTCTTAGAAGGAGAGACCATTCCCACTCCCAAGACATAACCCAGTGGGTGTGGGACTGAAGAATTAGTTCCAGTTGCAACCCCTCTGGCTCCTCTCATGGTGCCAAGATAGCGGTGGCAGTGGCAGGTGGTGGCAGTTGTCCCCGGTCTGGCTCCATGTGGGGCCACTTCCCAGGTCAGCTGCAGGGCTCTGGTGGGGGTGGGGGATGTGGTGGACAGGGCTTTGGGGCCCCAGCAGCATGAGCTCAAGTGCAGCCAAACCAATGGTGTCTTCCCCAGCAGGTGGGGAACTGGTGGTGGGGGAGCAGATAAAGACTCATGTGATCCAACCTGTGAATTCCTATCCAATTTTAACACCTGGCCTTTCAGCCTCCTTATTATGCAATTGCATGAAAGATTGGACATATGGGATCTTGTCCCATTTACCTGAAATTTGACAAAATAATTCCGGTTGTAAGATAGTATAATAATTTAAGGTTTCATTCAATGGCCTCTTCTCTTCACACTGCAGCATGTACATTTGCCACACAGTATTATAGTAACACCATTCTCTTTTAGACATAGACTTATAGCTATAAATTGGCCATGCAGCTAAGATTCTCCCCAAGGGGCTTTCTGATGGAATAGAAATGGAGCCTCCCATGTTGAAACAAAACTCACAAATGACGACAACAACAAACACAAGCTGACAAGTAGACAATACAGGGAATTCCTAATGCAAATCATCTTAATGTCAAGGCCTACCAAACAAGTGGCAAGCGTACAAATGAGAACCAAATTCTCCTAATCCAAAAGGGAATGAATTCCCCAGGTTCCCTAGTTCTGCTCAACCATGAGTTCCACCCCCAAATGGTGCCACAAACAAATGCCCTGCCACAGGGCTGGAAGGTTAAAAAACCTTCCCCAAAAGGGTGGAATCAAGGGTCTCTGTGTGCACACCAGGGAACTTACCAAAAAAAGGGCTGAAGTGTCACAACACTTCCCAAATCTGTATCCTTTTCCTCAAAAAGGTTCAGGTTGTATGGAGCTGCGTCTAATTTGGGGAGGGAGAGATGGGAATTCCCTGGAGCTAAACAGGCTCCGGCAGCTGCTGGGGCAGTCCCTTACTCTCTCACCCCAAAAAGGTGCTGATCCTACTGGTGAAGACCCATAGCTTGACCCAGGACTGCTCCCTTCCTCTTCCAGCCACGGCAGCAGTCATGGGGTGCTGTTCCACTGGGGCACCAATGGACCCACCCAGGGATGCCAAATTCCGTTACCGAAAGTTCAGTACTTGTCCTTGCAGCCAAACAAAGAATGAGGACAAGCGGTTTGAGGAAAAGGAATGAAAAGTTTATTAATTTGCCGGCAAGTGAGGAGGATGGTAGACTCTCGTGTTAAGGTACCATCATCCTCCCTTTTAGCAGAAATACAGAGCTTTTAAAAGGGAGTTTTCAGTTTCAGGCTATTGCTGTACAACTATAGCATCTTTGGTGAAGATGATCTCATGATCTCTGTTCCTTTGAGCCATCTCCTGTGGTTTAAGATACTAGAAACAAAGAACAAAGAACATTCCTCTGCGCTTCTGATTACTGGCCTTGGGCAGGGATGCAGGTTTTAATTCCCAAAAGAGTGGGGGGGCAGTTTAAAGAGACAGCTTGTAAAGCGTTTTGCTCTTTTTTAGGCCTTTACCTCTGTTACACTATCTTGTGTGAGTTAGAGCAGTGTGATCCATATTCCTCAAGTCCTAATCACCTTGAGTAAGCTGGTGGTTAAATTTCCAGATTATAATCCTTACAGAGCAAAATTTGGAGTACAGAGGCGTCTTAATACTTCTTTTCCTGACTCCTCTGAATAGATGAATAGAAGAGAATCACAATACAAGTTACTCTGTATGGGCTTGGGTCCTATGTGCCTTCTCAATTCAAAAACCTTGTTCTCAGATCCTTGAGATGGTATCACCAGGGATTTTCTAGACTAGACTAATTGCCTATTGTCAAAAGCAATATTGGACTTGAACAATGATATTGCTGATGTTGAGCCCTCCACCTGCAAAATCCTCAGGTCTTCTGTGGTTCAGATTTTACCCCAGGAACCCAGATAACATGATACTCTGACCTGTAAGACCTCCTCTAGTTCTTCTGTTGGACACTCCAGACAGCTTTTCCGCTTCTGCCTCTAGTTCCTGTCTCACAGCACTTGCGGTGGATTTCTGTGTTTTCTATTTTCTGTGGGTGTCTTATTTTCCCTATCAGACGATCAGCTTTGAAACCACAGTCTCAGTCACATTTTCATTTGTATCTGTAGGGGCCAAGGGAAAGTTTCCCCTTCTCTTCTGAAGGCTCTTGAAAATCAACTGACAATTGGTAGGTTAATAGAAGAAAAGGCATACAAAATTTATTAATGTGCACAGGGGAGAATCACACGGTGATTACTCAACAAACTAATGGGTACTGAACCTTAGATACCTTTTCATGGGGGGTTATAGGGGAATGAATAGGCCCAGGGCTCAGACAATGGTTAGTAAATGATTCTGGGAGCTGAATAGGACAACTTATCTGGAAGCCTGAGGGGATGAACAAAGGTTGTTTTATTATGTAGATAACATTTCCCAGTCAAATTTCTTGAAGCTGCCCTTTGAAGACGAGATGAAAAGTCTGACTGGACTGGTGAGGACTCCCAGTCTTTTCTATTCTGTGGTGGTTGATCTTTCCTGGTTGCTTGATGAGATTCCTAGGGAGAGAGTCTTAAGACAATCGTATTTCTTTTGGAAAGATACTTTCTTAATCAGATGGGGAGATTCCAGAGTGCCTCCCAGTGGCTGGGGAAAGAGGATCTGAGACTGGGAGGCAGGGAAAGGTCAGAGAGAGACCTTGGTTGTGAGGCTTATTTCTGAAGCCTTTCAATTTTTGAAAGCTCTCAGCATGCCTAAGCACCATATTTTAAAGAATCATTTTCTGCATCCCAACATATCCCTCAATGTGCTTGGCATGGTGCTGTGTGTATGTGTGTCTGTTTGTGCTAGATATTTGCTAAACATAAATTTAACTGAAATTATCTTTATATGATTAGGTAAATAAAATAAATTACAGGCTATATAAAGTTTATAAACATTTTAGCCCCTTTTATCCTTATTATAGGAGACCACTCTCCCCCCACCCTCTCAGTTGGCTGGGCTATAAGATTGTGAAGGAGCGCAGGGAACTTCACTCCAAAATATGACTCCTGGTATAATGAGTATTTTGTTAAAAGCCCTTAGAGATCAACAGATACCAGAAGAGATTTTTCCTCTATCTACGTAAAGACTGGAGGGACACACCAAGGACAGCAATTGTTTTTCCTTCTCTTCCCTGTTATTTCATTATCTACTGCAGAAAAGAAGACCAAGCACATAACCAGATCTGATCAGACCTTTTCACAAAATAATGTCTGTCTCTCAGAATCATTCAATTTCCAAAAAGAACCATTTACAAGTTCATCTCTGTTCCCCCATCTATTCATCCTCCCAAGTATTCACTCATTCTCTCTAGTAATCATTATTGTCCCTCAATAGAATATTTCCCATCACCCCCTCTTCTCTGAAATAAGGCTATATAAGTATTTGGACCCCACTGGCTTAGGGAGGTGATCACTCTGTGATTCTCCCCCATGTACATGTTAATAAATTTTTATTAATCTTCTATTAATCTTTTGTGAGTTGATTTTTCAGCAAACCATCAGAGGGCAAAGGGAAAGCTTTCCCTTGGCCCCTACAACTGGCCTTGGCCAAAGGAAAAGAAAAAATTGGAATTGGAAAGTGAAGTTTCTAGTGATAAGAGGTAAGAATAAAATAGTAAAGTGGATCCAGGAGACCCAGAAATCTCTTTCTGGAACAAGAAAAGGAGGGAGACAGAACTCACACTCTATCTCAAGGCAGCTCTCAAGTGGGAAAGAGAGAGGAATACAGAACATAAATTTGCACCATTTTCAGGCCCTTTTAGTCATCACAATTTCAGTGGCACTGGAGAAGGTACGTCAGCCTGGGGGCAGCTCTCTTCCCCCACTCCTCAGGGGAAAAGAAGTTAGGGATGGAGACTGAGTGTACCTTCTGGAAGGCCCAGTTCCTGGAGAGGTTCCCCACAAGGATTGCAGATTTTTGAGAAGGTTGTAGAACCAGAGGTGAGAGGGTGGAGGCACCAGATGGAGGAAAACTGCTGTGTGTGATGTGATCCCTCTCAAGTTTTTCAGTAAGCTTACTAAATTTACAGAATCACAAGGGTGACTAAATTACTGGAGGAGAGGGGCTAAATGTAGAATGTTATGCATGGATTAAGGAAATGGACTAATAAGGGGTTGTGATTACTACAGTTTTAGCAAGATCCCCAAAGGAGAGTTGCTGACACTATTTGGGAATGCTTCTGCTCCTGGAGAGTGGCAGATTGACTGAAGGAGGGAGAAATGTTATTTACCCCGGGGTTGCAGAAGCAGGGACCAAGGTGATTGAGTGTGGGTTTCCTGGGACCTCAGGAAGAGGGAAGGAAATCAATCCTTTGGGTGTACAAGAAAAAACAAACTGTCTTCCCCCTCTCCTCTTACACTCAACAAAGAGCACTTCTGTGACCAGCTGTGTGGGGATTTTTCCCCCATACCAGGCAATTTTCTGGCAGACACCAACTAGGTGTCCTCTAATTCAATTGAATTCTGACTCCATCTACCTGGAGTTAGTGTCAGATTCCACAGGTTGAAGGCTCAGTCCCACAAGACTGTCCCTACTTCAGATGCCAATTGCAAGTCCCAGGTTGTGACCTGTGCTTCTAGCTGACTGGCTATAAATTGGGGTTCCCACAACCTCCTCCTTGGGTTCAATTAATTTGCTAGAGTAGCTCACAGAACTTAGGGGAATACTTTACATTTACCAATTTATTATAAAGGATAATATAAAGGACATAGGTGATGTAAAAAGAAAATCAAAATCTCAGGGCCACCCCCCCAACTCCTTATGGAAAAGAGAAGGTTAAGGCCTCAGGCACCTGTGAAGAACTGGCCAGACCATTCATTAAGGAAACTCCTTGCTGACCTCCCATAAGCAAGGGCATGCAAATTGTAACTATATTTAGTATCTAAAACTAAAGTCTGTTTGATTTCACACTAATAATGAATTTCAAGTTTATCTTTACAAGTAACAGTACAGGAGACACATAGGATCAGACACTCTTCCACCTACCCAGGGACATCTGCATAATTGATGCTTCCTTTACACCCTTTTTACTTTTTAATCTTCTGACATTCTCCTCATCTTATACGAAATGTAGATTTCCTGGGCCTCACAAGAATGTCACCATTTTGCCTAACTATGGTGGGGGAGCTGCCTTTTTCCCCCCCTGTCTGTATGCCTCTAGATGCTAAAGTTTCCAAATTCCCCTTTGGAAAAAACAACCACAGGTTTGTCTGTGGATTGTGTTTTTCCCCCAAACACATCCTCAGTTTTGGCTTAATAAACCTCCATTGATTGAAATTTTTGCCTCAGTCACTTATTTGGGTACACAATGACCAGCCAGATGAAGAGATGGATAGGGCAAGGTATGGGAGGGGGCACAGGGCTTCCATGCCCTCTCTGGGTGCACCACTATCCCTCCCAGTACCTCCAAGTATTCAACAACCTGGAAGCTCATCACATCTCACTTGGTCTTTCCAGTGACTGGCCGGGTCCTGAAGCTACCCAGGGGCTCCAGCCTAAGTTACCTCATTAGCATAAACTCAGCTTTGAGCCTGAGGGCGTGTTAGGAATAACAAGAGATTGCTTAAGAAATTCCCAGGGTTTTAGGAGCTCTGTGCAAAAACCAAATAATATAACAAAAGATGCTCCTATCATCTTTATCACTATGGAAAATATATAGGAGCTCTGTGTTAGGAACCTGAAATAAAGACCCAAAAATATATACATTCATCAGAGATACTGGTCTATAATTTCTTTCATTGTGCTGTCCTTGTCTGGCTTTGGTATGAGGGTAACGTTGGCCTTGTAAAATGAGTTTGTAAGTATTTCTTCCTCCTCAGTTTTTTGGAAGAGTTTGAGAAGAATTGGTATTAGTTTTTTAAATGTCTGGTAGAATTTAGCAGTGAAGCCATCAGGTCTGGGGCTTTTCTTTATTTTTTCTTTCTTTTAGAGACAGTCTTTTTTGGGCTTACTCAGGATGGGAATTTGAGGAATGTGTGGAGGGGAGCCGGGTGGATGAGGAGGTCAGATGAGGGCCCCCAGGGACTCCAGAGTTTGTAGAGATAACTTTGAATTACAAGGCTGGGATGGAGCCGACAGAGACTGGCGACTGCTCCAGGAAGAACTCTCCCTCCCTTTGTCAAGAATGTAACCCCCTCCCTGTGCCCGCCCCTCTCAAAAACTCTAGAGACTTCAGCCCTGCCTCCTTAAGAATCCCCACTGAGAGCCCTTAAAACTCCTCAGCCAGTAAGAGCTGGGTCTTTTGTCTGCTTTAGACAAAGACCCTTCTCAGGTTTCATCATTAAAACCTGTCTTGCTCACCTAGCTGCTTTTCCATCTCTTTCTTTTTCTCCCTTTACCTGACAGTCTTGCTCTGTCACCTAGGCTGGTGTGCAGTAGGACATGATCACAGCTCACTGCAGCCTCGAACTCCTGGGCTCAAGCAATCCTCCTGCCTCAGCCTCTCGAGTAGCTGGAACTACAGGCATGCAATACCAAGCCTGGCTAATTTTTTTTTTTTTTGTAGAGACATGGTCTCACTATGTTGCCTGGGCTGGTCGAATGCCTAGCCTTAAGTGATTCTCCCACCTTGGCCTCCCAGAATGCTGGGATTCCAGGCGTGAGCCACTGTGACTGGCTTGTCTTGGACTTTACTTTAATGGGAGACTTTTTATTACTGATTCAATCTCCTTACTTATGTTGGTTGGTTCAGATTTTCTTTTTTTTTAATCACGCTAGGAACATTAGGTCAGTTCGGAGTTTCTATTTCTTCATGATTCAATCTTGGTAAGTTGTATGTTTCTAGGAATTTACCTATTTCCTCTAGGCTATTCAATTTGTTGGCATATAATTTTTCATAGTAGTCTCTTATGATCCCTTTTATATCTATGGTATCAGTTGCAATGTCTTCTCTTTTGTTTCTGATTTTATTTGAGTCTTCTTCCTCTTTTTCTTAGTCTAGCTAAAGGTTTGTTGATTCTGTTTGTCTTTTCAAAAGAATCAACTCTTGCCAGGCACAGTGGCTCACACTTGTAACCCCAGTGACTTGGGAGGTTGCATTGGGAAGATTGCTTCAGCCCAGGAGTTCAAGGCTGCAGTGAGCTATGCTTTTTTTAGATGAGATGTCACTCGGTTGCCCAGGCTGGAGTGCAGTGGGGCATCATCATAGCTCACTGCAACCTCAAACTCCTGGGCTCAAGTGATCTTTTTGCTTCAGCCTCCTGAGTAGCTGGGACTACAGGTGGGCACCCACCATTGCATCTAATTTTTTATTTTTTTTAAAGATTGGAATCTTGCTATGTTGCCCTGGCTGGTCTCAAAATCCTGGTCTCAAATGATCCTTCCACCTCAGCCTCCCAAGTGGCTGAGATTACAGGTATAAACCATGGTGCCTGGCTCTTAAATTTCTAAAGATCTGTTTGTGGCCTAATATATTATTTATCCTGGAGAATTTGCTGTGTGCACTTAAGAAGGTTGTGCATTCTGAGGCACCTGCTGGTGTTGGATGTATTGTTCTATATATGTTTGTTAGGTCCATTTTGTCTAACGTGCAGTTTGAATTCAATGTTTCCATATTGATTTTCTGTCTGGGTGATCTGTTTATTGTTGAATGTGTGGTATTGAAGCCTCCTGCTATAATTAATTGTATTGCAGTCTATCTCTCCTTCCACATCTGTGAATATTTGCCTCATATATTTAGGAGCTCCAATGTTGAGTGCATATATATTTACAATTGTTATATACTTCTCTACAAAGTATATGAATGAAAAAAGAAAATTGTTATATCCTTTTGATGAATTGACCTGTTTATCACTATATAATGACCTTTGTCTTTTCTTGTCTTCTTTTAATTTTTGGCTTAAGATCTATTTTGTCTGTTCTAAGTATAGCCACCCCTGCTCGCTTTTGGTTTCCATTTGTGTGGACTATCTTTTTCCAACCCTTTACTTTTAGTTTAAGTGTGTCCTTAAGGCTCAGTGTGTCTCTTATAGGCAGCATATTGCTGGATCTTGTTTCTTTATCCATTCAGGCACTCTGTGTCTTTTGATTGGAGAATTTAATCCATTTACATTTAAAGTAATTATTGATATGTAAGAACTTACAATTGCCATTTTGTTAGTTGTTTACTGACTTTTTTGTAGTTCCTTTGTTCCTTTCTTCTATTTTTTCTTCTTGCTATTTTCCTTTGTGATTTGTTGAATTTTTGCAGTGGTATGCTTTTATTCCTTTCTCTTGATCTTTTGTGTATCTACTAGAGTTTTTTTCTTTGTGGTTATTATGGGGCTTACTTAAACCATCTTATAGTTACAATATTCTAATTTAAGTTGATAACAATTTAACTTCAAGTGCATACAAAAACTTTATACTTTTACTCCCCCCCATTTTATGCTACTGCATTATACTCTACATCTTTTATATTGTGTATTCATTAAGAAATTATTGCAGCTATATTTACTTTTAATATTTTTGATTGCTGTTTTAAAATAAGATCTTACATGGACTCCAAATATACAAAGCCTGTAATCCAATTTGCCTGACTTTCTTCCTATCTCCTGAGAAGCCTCCTGAGGCACCTGCACCAAACACAATTTGAGAACCTCTGATCTAGTCTAAATCTTTTATTGTACAAATGTGAAGGCTGAGACTCAGAGAAGGGTAATGTCTTTTCTAAAGTCACTCGGATTATTAGTGACAAAGCTATGGCTGTGCACACAAAGGTTTAGGAAATGGCAGTTCTCTTATTCCAGTTATATTGGTCAAAAATCTTGGAATTATTCTTGATTCTTCTCTTTCTTTCACACTCCACCTCTTACTGTCTTTCGTCAACTGCCTTCAAAATATATCCAGAATCACATAATCTCTCTCCTCTACTATGCTGTAATTTTGGTCCCAGCCACCATCATTTCTCTCCTGTAATTGCATCCTAAGTCATCTCTCTGCTTTCCTCATTGTCCCCCTTTCCCTTTACCTCTTTACTGGCTTTATTCAACACAGTAACTGGAATGATCCTTCTAAAAATACTGTATTTAATTGGATCTAAGATGCCACCCATTTAGATGCACCATTATCTTATATACTACTAAGAAAGAAAAATACTTTCTGTTATATGATTTAATACTCTCCATCATTTACAATTTTTTATTTTACTTTTTAAAATTTTATTTTATTATATTTTATTTTATTTAGAGACAGGATCTTGCTCTGTCTCCCCAGCTGGAGTGCAGTGGCATGATCATAACTCACTGCAGCCTTGAACTCCTGGGCTCAAGTGATCCTCCTGCCTCAGCCTTCCAAGTGGCTGGGATTGTAGGCTCAAGCCACTGTGCTTGGCCAATTTTTGTTTTATCCTGTGTGCTTTCCTCCACAAAAACTTCCCTGCCCTCCTGAGCCTGGGTTATATGCTCCACCCATGTGCTCCCATAGCTTCTACTACTTACCTATCTATTACTTACCACTGCATTCCAATTACCTGCTTATTTGTCTCTTTTCATCTTGGGATGTTAAAGCATTTGAGGGCAAGGATTGTTCCTTGCATATTATAGAATCTGTGGGAAATACCACTGCGCTGGTACACAATAAGTGATTAATTACTATTTGTTAATGAATAAATGCCATATAGACTGATTGAATTGTCAATGTCCAGACATTATAAGAATGACTGCATCCCTCAAAACTTTATTTACTACACATACCAACAGTTCTGCCAAACTTGAGAGGAAACATAGTTTTTTACTCTAAGGGACACCATTATGTAGGATGACCAGCCATCCTGGGCAAACCACTATGGTTGGTCATCCTAAAATCATGATACAGTATACAAGCCTTTACAATTTTATCATCACCCCATGGAGCTTTCCTATCTGTACGTGCATATTTTTAAAGGAGTTCAAAATCAGACTTTGTGCCCCTGAACATGTTTTAATTTTTTCTCCTTAAAACTATGTTTTTATGTTCACATAAGCTATAGTTATCCTTGACTCCCAAGATTTTCCCTTCTACATAATTATTGTTTTTAGTTTACATGTATCATTTTGGGCCTTTATGCATTTATATACATATTTACAAAAATAAACTGATGGAAATACACAAGATTATGTTAGGGGTGTTTATTTTAAAAATATATTATGCATATTATTTTTAAATTAAAAATTCTCTATAGTTCATTTTAATGAGAACTCTATAGTATTTACCATATATAACTAAATATAAAGGACAAACAGTGGTTTTTTTATCAATCTAGTTCTTCTTCCCAAGGAATTGGTAACAACCTTTAACCAGCGTGGCTATGAAGACTCTTAAATGTATTTAAATCTTGAACAGTCTAGACACTAGAAGAGATTTAGATTTCAAAAAAGAAATCAGAAAGTTCAAGTATTAACGTAAGAATAAATTATACTTGGAACCTGAGAGGAGAATGTCTTTTTATACCCTATTCATCCCTGGAAAAATTCAGGCAATTTTGTAATAATGTCCTTTGGTTCTAAGCAACAGAAATTAAATTGACTAACTTAAGACACAAGGCAATTTGTTGGAGGGATATTGGATAGTCTGTATACATGATGGAAAGCTAGAAAATCAGGCTTGGGAACACTGGTTGTCTTATTGCGGCTGCTGGAATGAATGTCCTCCAAACATATTTTCAATCCTTTTAGTCACAAATTTTAATGGACAAAGTCATGGAAGAAAAAAAAGTCTCATGATTCTGTTTTGTGTTATAATTCCACCTCCTAGGTTTTTTTTGGGGGGGGAAGGGGGAGGAGAAAAGAGAGGAGAAAGAGAGATAAAGAGAATAGTGTGATGGGGTAGAATGACAAAAGACCTAGATTTACAGTCTCATCAAGACCACACAGAATGGAGAGGGTGGGCCGGCCTTGGCTCACGTCTGCAATCCTAGCACTCTGGGAGGCCGAGGCAGGAGGATCGCTTGAGGTCAGGAGTTCGAGACCAGCCTGAGCAAGAGCGAGACCCCGTCTCTACTAAAAATAGAAAAAATTAGCCGGGCATGGTGGTGTGGGCCTGTAGTCCCAGCTACTCAGGAGGCTGAGGCAGGAGGATCGCCTGAGCCCAGGAGTTTGAGGCTGCAGTGAGCTATGATGGTGCCATTGCACTCTAGCCTGGGCAACAGAGTGAGACTCTGTCTGAAGACAACAACAAAAAAAAATGGAGAGGGTCTTTTCTCTAAAGGAAATTTGGGGGTGTTGTCTGGAAGAGGGGAAATAATGCTGGGCAGTCAAAATGTCCAACAATTGTCACTGCAGAGATTATGTACCCTTAAGCAAAATTTTTTTCAGGTATTCCAAATATTCAGCATATGCTTAATTCATTGTAGTTATCAATGGGGCTGGGGGAAGTTACTTTTTCTTAGTAAAAATGTGCCCACATATTAACCACCAAATAATGGTCCATTCGTCTATTCAACATATATTTATTGAACATTGGCCATGTGTCAGACACTGTCTTAGGTGCGGCCTATATAGTGAATGGGATACAAACACTGTCATCATGGAGATTACACTCTGGTGGGTCGAATAGGTGATTTTTTTTTTTTAAAGTAAATAGACCCATATGATAGTTTCAGGCAATAAATCAGAATAAAGGGAATGGGGGTGTTTTGCAGAAATGACTACTCTGTGGAAACGACGTATCAGTGGAGAAATAAATGACATAAAGCGTCATGGCAAGCAAAATTTGAGAACTGTTCCAGGTGGAGAGAACAGTAAGTATAATGGCAGGGAGCAGGAGAAAGCTTGGCATGTTTAAGTCACCGCAAGAAGGGTAGTGAGGCTGGAGTGGCGTGGGAGAGCTGGAAAGGGGCAGGAGCTGAGATCAGAGCATTAAGTTGGTCACTAGAGCACGAAGGGCCTTGTATGGAGTCTGAAATCTATTCTAAGTGGGTGGGGAAGCTATTGAAGAATTTTGAATAGGGAAGTGCATGTTTTACCGCAGCTGAAAGGAGAATGGATTTCACGTGGCAAGTGTGAAGGTTGGGGCTTGGATTCAGGTGTTAGCTGTGACGGCATTAAGAAGTCAGTTTCCATTCATACATTATGAAGTGTATAGATTTTGTTGGTGAGTTGGATGTGGGGGGTAAGTGAAAGAAAGGAACTGAGGATATCTCCCAAGTGCTTGGCTTGAGAGCAAATGAGATGGGGGCAAACCCATGTTTTTGGTGTAGGAAATAGAGAGATCTGTTTCAGCTATGTTAAATTAGAGATGCATATTGGACACCAAGGGAAGCTGATGAGCAGGGAGTTGGATATACAAATCTGGGGCTCTGAAGAGAAATAAATCTTTGAGCCATCACTATATAGTTGGTAATTAAAACCACAGGCCTGGTTAAGTTGGTTAGGAAGAGGGTGTTAAGTACAGAGAGAAGAGAGCTGGGAAAAAACCATGAGGAAGAGAAGAAAAAGACAGCAAAGGTAGGAATGGGCTTTAGCAATTTGAGGAGAAAGGAATATGACGTAGACATCTGGGCGAGAAGGAAAGTGAATTTACAGGGTCAGGAAGTGACATCGCTCCACAGTGCTGAGGACCCTTTGAGACCCGTGGGCATAATTTTAAAGTTGAAATCAGTTGGTACTACTGTGTGTTAATTTAACCATCCCATTTGTTAAGTTCTTGATGCCAGGTGGGTGGATATTTGGTTTTAACCAGATCCAAATTTTGCCTCTAGCTGAGAAAAATAAAGCGAAGGGCAAGGGAGTTGATGGTGTATGCGAGGGGTGATTATAATGATAGCCTGTAGACTTTAAGCCAGGTAAGCAGAGAAATGAGGGTGGTGCTGGGCGGTGAGAGCCATGGAGCCCACAGACTGGATTTCTAGTGAAGGCTGAGGGATCAATGGGGGGAAGGTTGGCTGGAAAGTGGTGGTCTGAGAAGGGCATGGCTGAAGCAAAGATTGCAGAGACAGGAAATGACCATCGGTGGTCAAGAACATGAGTGGCCAAGGAATTGGTTGGCTCATATCTTGATTATGGAGTCACCCAGATCTATGACAGTAATTGTGGTACAGAGAGAACCAAAAAACCAAAAGCTTCAAATCTTCAAGGAATGAGGGCGAGTGATGGGAGGTTGATGGATGATTGTTAAAACGAAAAGGTAGTGGATATAAGAGTCTAATGGAATGTTCCTTCAGGAGTTGAATTTTTGTGGGAGTCGGGAGGGGAATTAATTTTTATGTGAGAATAAGGAGCAAGGATGCTTATATCATCTCCAGGCGTTGTGATATGTTGAATGTGGAACAAATATCACCCAGCTGAGAAGGATCTAGGTGCAGCAGTATACTCATGGCGGGGGGTGGGGGGTGGCTACTGGGGAGCACACAAAGTAGAGAATGCTCAGAGAAAGGTTTGAGGATGGAGGGGATTTTGCTGATGACATCTGTGAGTTCCACAGGACACAGCAGGAACGTTTGTGTGGTTCAGGAAGTATGGAAGATTGGTCCACTCAGGCATGTACAGTGTCCTATGCGGAGAAAAGTCCAGTGATGATGGATGACCTGGAAGGTTGGACTTTTGTGGGTGACTAAGTTAAATGTGGAGGTGAGGCATAATGATACTAGTCCTGATGATCTCTTAGGAGAAGGTGGGTAATCAGTCCATTTATAGCCTCTTTCCCTGGTTTGAACTCCTAGGTAGTTTCTGGCGGTAAGCCTGTGGGAAGAACAATCTCACCAGGAGCAAACAATCCCTACCCTTCAGGCTCCTCCTGAGGTTTTTTATAGCACATAATATGTGGATGTCTCACCATCCTGGTCACCCTCTACTGATTACATTTTACTCTATCAGTGTCATTGTTAGAATGTGTATCTTAGAACAGATTATGATATTCTGAACGTGGGCTTGGAAGTACAGAGTGCCCTGAACTTGGTAGCTCCTTTGCTGTAGATGCTATTCTTATATTCATCCACCTGTTTGTGCTTCTCAGTTCATGGTGAGATAATTATTCTGGGACACTTTTTTCCCCTCAGGAACTGCTATTGTGCCAATTCTTTTTCTATAATCCTACAGTTGTAGAATCATATAGTTCTTGAGCAAGATCAGAGCAATATATCATTCACTCTAACATATTTTATAGATGAGAAACAGAGTTCCAGTTAGGATAAGTGATGAATATGATTTGATATTTTGAATCAAATATTTGAATGGTTTAGAAAAACAAAAGATTAATGAAATCAGTTGCAACCATTAATAGTTTCAGCTTAGAGGTGTGAACCCAAACCTCTTCCTCTTTAACAAGTTTGGGCTGTTCTACAGGGCAAAGGGACATTCTCCTGGTGGTGGTGGGATGTACCTTTGCATGGCGGGATTTAGCTATAGTCTTGATAGCTCAGATACCTGACTGGAATTGGGGCGACAGGTCCAGACACCTTATGAGAGCCATCCACCTTGGCCTTTTTCTTTATTTCCTCCACCCTCTTTGCATTTTTATCTAAAAGTATTAATAACAGTTCCTTCAGAGTGAAGGAGGGAAAAAAATATAGAAGTATTAATAACAGTTAGACAGTCCTGGATTCCATCCTGTGTTTTAAAAATTGTTCCACTCCTTAAAAAAAATCGTTCCACTCAGCAAAGTATTTTTTTTCCATTGAATGTGACTTCTAGTTCATATTTTTTTATAATATTTTTTATAACTCTGAGTATTTACCCCCTTCCCTGTGCCAACCGCATAACATGATGCTGTCTCTTTGGCAGATCTAGTTAATGCCTACAGCTCATAATTGCTGCTTGCATGATCACAAAACCAAATCACACTTTGTGCTATAGATGTCACTTACCTTTAATAACATTAAATTAAAAAAATGCTTAAAATGCACCTAATGTAATCTGTGCCAACACTAAACAAATGTTTACTCCCCTTTCGTTATAATATGGGACGACAAAATCTTTTTTCTATCTATAGTTTGAGACTAAATTAAGACATTTGTGGTAGGAGGATGAAAAGTTTGTCCAAACTATTGTTAACTTAGATTAGCCAAGTGAGCCTGCCTTTTGTTGTACAAGAGGAAAAAATAAAAAAAAAATCATCTAAATTACTAATCATCAACTTCTTAAAGTAAGCACCACAGCTGTAGGGTGATTCATGTACCTTTGTAATTTAGCAAAATTAAATATCTATTCCTCTCATTTCTCTCTAGAGAAATTTAGATAGAGTCCCTTTTCTTATAGTTTCCTTGCTGCACAAGGATGACAACCTACTTATCTAACATCCATTAACCCAGCCGTTCCCTTCTTTTCCTTCTTTGAGCCGTAATAGTATAGAGGTTAAGAACATGGGCTCTGGAAGCAGCTGCACCTAGATTTGAATCATGGCCATGTGATACACTAGTTTTAAGTTATTCAACTTCTTTGAGCCTAAGTTTTCTCATCTATAAAAGGCAGACAATGATACTTATTTAATAGGGTTGTTGTAAATATTAGTAAGAACAAATATATAACATTTGGGATGCTGACTTGTACCTATAAACTAATTCCTGAATAAACGGCAGCTATTTTGATATTATGGATTTAGAGAAGAAGGTATTTAATAAATTGCTCTAGTTTAAATGAAAATGCTAGAACTGACTCAACTCAAGATCCTAGCTCTTATTTTCTTAGGAATATAACAATAGGGAAAAACAAATAAGGAGCAGTGGCGCCTGCTTGTAGTCCCAGCTACTTGGGAGGCTGAGGTGGGAGGATCGCTTCAGCCCAGAAGTTCAAGGCTATAGTGCGCTATGGTTGCACTTGTGAATAGCCACTGCACTCCAGCCTGGGCAATACAGTGAGAAGCCATATATATATATATATTTTTTTGCATTTGTGTTTTATTTTATTGTATTTTTTAATTTCAGAATATTACAGGGGTACAAACATTTTGGTTACATGAATTACTTTTGTACAGTTTTAGTCAAAGTTACAAGGTGTCCATCACCCAGATAGTGTGCATTGTACTTGTTAGGTGTGAGTTTACCCATCCCCTCCTCCCCAAGACCCGATATCTTAAAACAAGCAAAATAACAAACAAAAAACAAAACAAGTAAGGAAATCAACCCTAAGCCTTTTTCTGACTGTGTCTGAGAACATACTCTCACATAGAAGGTCCCCAGTAAACAGTGTCTGCTGGAAATTTGCTATTTCTAGGATATTCAAAGCTTGTGGAATAATGGTTTCTAATTTGTAGCATTTGCTTATATTTTAACCCTATTAGGATGGTCCATCTGGTGGGACTTAAAGTGTGATCTATTTCATTTTTTAAAGGTCAATTCTCCATTCCTCACAGATTATAGACCTTTAATTCACTAGTTATTAAATCTAAAATGCTTGCCAGTAAGTTTCCTCCTGGACAAATTTCAGCTGGAGTCTCTCAGGTAAATCGTTTACAGGACAAGCAGGAGAGACTTAGGCACTGCTCTTCCATTATTGACCATCGTCTTACTTATTTATCACCTTCTGATGAAATCTCTTAGAAACAACATCAAATTGTTTGCAGCTTTTATTGATCTTTCCTTGACATTTACCTCTGTGGTCAGAAATCTATACTGAACTTAGCTGTTTAGCTCCATACAGCCTCAGAAGCTACTGAAGCTAATGTAGAAACTGTTGCTTAATAGCATCATGAAAATCTGGGTCAATAGATATATAATTTAATTGGAAGTAAAATGTTGTGTGATGTGGTCTACGCTTTCCTTTTAAAATAGCGGTTTCATAATGGCTTGACATCATAACTCTCTGAACTGGGTCCATGACCCTCGGCTAAAAAAGACAAGCACACATATGCTGATATGATTTTATTATCAGGAACTACTTTCTAATTACTGTAATCTCTTACTGTAAAAAAGAATGTCTTAGATCAACTTTAGAGAATCCAGTAACACTTGTGTATGTATTTATGGAAAGTTAACATATTAAAGGTGGCATTTCAAATTAATGGGGGAATGAAGTATTCAATAAATGCTGTTGAGAAAATCAGTTATTTAGAGAAAGAAAAAAAGTTCATTCCTATCTCAGAGCATGCATAACATAAATTCTAAATTATTTAAAGGCTACTGCATGAGAAACCATACTATGATGTACTAAAATAAAATAAAACTTATCTTAGTAAATTTCAGGGGGGAAGAAGGCACAAGCAAGACACCAAACCTAGAAGCCACAAAGGAACGGATGAACAGATGTGCTCCATAAAACTAAAAGTGTTTTCATGATGAGAGTTACATAAACAAAGTAAAAGATAAGAGACAAACTGGGAGAAAATGTGTGCAACATATATAACAGACAAAGGTTAATATTCACGAAGCATAAAGAGCTCCTATAATCATTAATAATAATAATGATAATAATAATAAAAGGTCAAACAATAGGAATTGTGAAACCACAAAGGATGAAATATGAGTGGCCCATTTACTTAAATAGTTGTTCACCCAGAAACCTGGGAAATGTGAATCAAAATGAGATTCTGTTTTTCACACTATTTATAAATTATAAATAATGGAAATTATATAAAAGAGCTAATAAAAAGATTGATATTATCTAGATTTAGTAAAGATGTAAGGGAAAGGGCACCGAAAAGAGTAGGAGTATAAATTGTCATAGCCACTTTAGAGAACAATTTGGTGTTATCCAGCAAAGTTTTATCTATTGGCCCAGCAATCCCACTTCTAGGAATCTAGCCTATGGAATTATTTACACATATATGTGTATAGTATTACACATAATTTTTTTTGTTTAACTCTGAGCTCTAGATCCTTATTTCCATTTCCACCTGGTTACTGGATAGCTCCATTTGGATGTCTCAGAAAGACCTTAAAACTACATCCCCCATCTTACTTTTCTTAAACTGAACTCTTGACTTTCCCACTCTCAAATCTGACTTTCATCCTATCTCCCTTATATCAGAAAATGGTGCCTTTATTCAATCTGTATTCATGCCAGAAAGTATGAAAATAGGAGGTTTTGTTTGTTTGTTTGTTTGTTTTGTAGACAGAGTCTTGCTCTGTTGTCCTGGCTGGAGTGCAGTGGAATCATCATAGCTCACAGCAACCTCAAACTCCGGGGCTCAAGTGATCCTCCTGCCTCAGCCTCCCGAGTAGCTGGGACTACAGGTGCGTGCCACCATGCCCAGCTAATTTTTCTGTTTTTTTGTAGAGACGGGTTTCGAACTCCTGAGCTCAAGTGATCCTCCCACCTCAGCTTCCCAGAGTGCTAGGATTACAGGTGTAAGCCACCGTACCTGGCCAAAAATAGGAAAATTTTTGATACCTCCTTCACAGCATACGTCCAATCCAACACCAAATCCTATGCATTCTCCCTTCAAAATATGTCCAAAATCTCTCAGTTCTTCTTCACCTTCACTGCTCTCATTTTTAAACCAACATTTTTTGCTGGTTCTAGGGCAATAGCTTTATAACTTGCATAACTTGCATAACTTGCATACTCTTATCCCCATCTATTCAAATTCCTAAACAGCAAGAAAAGAAAAAGACAAGCTACATCCTGGGAGGATATTTTTGCAATCATATATCTGATAAAAGACTCATATCCACAATTGATAAAGAACTCTTATAACTCAGTAATAAGACAAACAACCCAATCTTTAAAAATGGGCAAAAGATTTGAATAGGCACTTTACCGAAGAATATATACAAATGGCAAATAAGCACATGAAAAGAAAAGATGCTCAACACTTTTATTCATTAGGAAAATGCAAATTAAAGCCACAAAG
Source organism: Daubentonia madagascariensis (assembly GCA_023783475.1). Lineage (NCBI taxonomy): Eukaryota > Metazoa > Chordata > Mammalia > Primates > Daubentoniidae > Daubentonia > Daubentonia madagascariensis. Next base: position 32,017,078 of record JAKFHU010000978.1, read on the forward strand.
AGATACCACTGCACACCCACTAGAATGACCAAAATAGAAAAGACAGATAATAAATAGTGTTGGGGAGGATCTAGAGAAACAGAAGCCTCATGCATTTCTGGTAGAAATGCAAAATCATGCAGCCAATTGGGAAACAGTTTGGCAGGTTTTTAAAAAGGAACTTACCATAGGACCTAGCAATTCTACCATTAGGATTCTACCCAAGAGAAACGAAGCACGTATCCACACAAAACTTTGTAGATGAATGTTCTCAGTAGCCTTTTTATGATAGCTAATACTTGGAAACAACCCAAATGTCCATCAACTGGTGAATGGATGACCAACATGTTTTATATGCATACCATGAGATGCTACTCAGCAATAAAAAGGAACAAACTATTGACACACATGACATTGTTGATCCTCAAAAACATTGTGCTAAATAAAACACAAAAGTCTACATAGAGTATGACTTTATTTATATGAAATTTCTAGAAAAGGCAAAACTATTGAAATGGAAATCAGATTAGTGGTTGCCTCAGGCTGGTGATGGGAACAAACAGGGGCAAATGGTCGCAAATGGACTTTTTTGGGTGATTGTAGTGATGGTTACTTTACTGTGTAAATTTACTAAAACTCATCAAGTTTAGGTTTTAAATGGGTGATTGTTATAAAATCCCTCTGTAGTACTTTAAAAATTTTAGAAACATAAATTAAATCATGTCACCTTTTTGTTTACAACACTTAATTTAGGTACAATCAGCAATCTCTACCACAGCCTATAAAGTCTTAATTTATTTGGCTTATTTGGCTTTGATTGTCAGGGAATCCTCCCCTGACAATCTCCTTGCCCACTGATTTCCAGCCCACAGGGCCTACTCTGAGCAAGTGATATTCTCCCTTTTGCCTCAGGGAGTTCTTGCCTTCTGCCTGGAATAGCCTTAATTCTCCACTCTTTATCTGGATAGCTTTTACCCATCCTTTATGTCTCAGTTTAAGCTTCATTTCCTCATAAAGTTCTTCCTCGACACACTCCTTCACAGTTTAAGTTAGGTCATTGTCATTCTCTCACTGGACTGTTCCTTCAAAGTGTTTTTCACAATTCATAATTATATATTTATTTTGCGATGATTTGTTTAATTTCCATCTTTCCACTTGAACGTAAGCTCAGTGAGAGGAGGGACCACGCTTATTTTATATATTCATTTTCAATGGGTATCTTCCAACAGTTAATTGGTTTGTACAAAATAAAGAAGCAGATGAATTCATTTAATTACCTAGGATTACATGCTACCATTAGAATATCTGGAAGTTTCACCTCAAAGTATACTGTAAAAATGAAAATAAAAACACTTCATTGAAGTTTTTTTTTTTCCTTTCTTTTTAACATTTGGGCAATTGGTAATATGAGCTTAGAGAATCTTCTAGGCCAAACTTATTGCAGGCAAGCTCTATGGTATAGAAGTTTGGATTCTAATAGTTGTCAGAATGTTTCTGTTTACATTGGCAGAATGATTGTCAAAGTGCGAGAGATACTCCCTTAATTGACCACACAACTCTAGGGAGCCAAACTCTTGCCAAAATCTCATTTGAGAGGGATAATATTCAGGGAAGATTTCTAAATGATATGCAGTCCTTTCAGAACATCAGGTACCTGCTTACTTTTACTAGACTATTTTGGTTTCTCCTAGAATTGCTTTTAGGGCTTCGTGCTATCAGTTAAAACACAGAACAATAAGACATACTGCTGCTGAATTTATGGCAGAAATGCAGTGTTTTATATCACCTAGTGCTCTCTGCATGAAAACTCACTGTCTCTTAAGAGCTCCAGACTTGACCAGCTGGGCATCTCCACTTGGATGCAGTACCAGGGACAAGAAAAAGCAAGGTGACTGAGTTTAACATTTATACATAGAATCCTTTTCTATTAGAGTTGGTAGGAACGAGTGGCTTACAATTTTTTAGCAGGGTATCATTTTTCCCAATAAAATATTAGTAGGTACTCCAATACGTAAAACGAAAAAAGCAGGAGTGTGGGTCCGGTTGGGGAAAGCCATACTTTAGTTTTTCCTCCCATTCAAGTATCCTTGGTCCCCTGAAGTAGCGACTGAGATAACAGTGGAGTTAAGAACCACTGATCTAGTCCCATCCCTCCATTTGGGACTGTTGTATCCCCTGCTGAGAAGCAGAGGCACACAACTCATCTAATGACATGTAGACATTTGTAAATGGCTCCTCAGAAAGATACAGTGGATAATTTTGTCAAATACTTAGCAGGATATTAATACAGCCTACAGTGACAGGAAGCTGATGGAGATGAACATAGTATGTGAGCAGGACCAGTTGATGTTCCGTGAGGATTCACTCAAGGTATTCCTGGTTTGTCCATTAATCCTGCTTCCAGAAGGGTGGCTTTTAAAAGCTGGGTCAATAGGGGGAGCTGTTTGCTAATATTCATGTGCTTTGGGTGGGGCTTCTCAAACTTTCCCACTGAACTTTTAACATTTTAGTATTATTAAAGTCTGCACAGCCCTGGGCAGTGACCAAAGTACTTCTGTAGGGCTTGAGGGAGGAGGAGCAGATGGAAGTAGAGCCCCAAACTGGCTTAATTTATTTGAAGTCTCCTGATTTATCTTAAAAATTAATGCAAATACTGTATTCTCTTCCATAAAATGTCCATATTTCTGGTTTTAGAAATCAAATTTACTCTCGAAAATGATGATTTAGTTTAGCTAAAGTGCCTTATTTATACATCTATGCTATAATGCAGCATTTCAGGCCCAGATCACTGCTCAAGGGGCTCAGGTGTCTGGTGCTGGGTACCCCAGAATGCTGTTATTGTGGTTGGTTGGTTTTCTCTTTCAAGTTGGTGGTGTTCTCAAGGGCTGTTGAGGGTGGTTTAATCCTTCCACATGACCTAGAGGCCTCTACTGTTCTGGTTGGAGTTTCTGCCTCTCTCTGTCTCCCTTCTTGGTTGCTCCTCTTTTCTGCTTTGGGCTATTATTGCATTTGCTGCTGCCAGTGGATCATTACATTTAACTTTTTTTCTCTTTTTTTTGAGACAGAGTTTCACTCTGGCACCCTGGCTAGAGTGCAGTGGTGTCATCGTAGCTTACTGCAATCTCAAACTCCTGGGCTCAAGTGATTCTTCTGCCTCAGCCTGCAGAATAGCTGGGACTACAGGTGCACACTACCATGCCCGGCTAATTTTTCTATTTTTTGTGGAGATGGGATCTTGTTCTTGCTCAGGCTGGTCTCAAAGTCTGGCTTCAAGCAATCCTCCTGCCTAGGCCTCCCAGAGTGCTAGGATTATAGGTGTAAGCCACCATGTCAGGCCACATTTGACTTTTTGAACTGTTGCTCACCTGCCAGACACCTGAAAATTAATTGAGGGTGGTCGAGGGAGGCCAGATTGCCTGGTACAAGTAAAATGAGTTCCAATGAACTCTGTGCATGTGTAGAAGTGGGTATAGTTCTGTTTCTCTCCTGCAGAGTGAATGGCAGGTGCTGTTATTACTATTCCCAGGGGGACTCATGAGTCGGCGTGAATACTTACTGTGAGCTGATTCGAAGAGGTTGATGTGTTAGCACATGTATGCATATGGGTAGTCCAAGAAAATAAGAAAATGCTTTTGAGCTTCATTTATTTCCTTTTAAGTTATTATATATATTACTATTAAACTAGAAAGTGTAATATGTGAAGCTTAGTTTTTTTTTTTTTTAAATGATTTCTCCTTCACTTGAAGAGTTTCCTTTTCAGGAGATAAATTTTCAGAAATTGCATAACAGAAGTATCTAATTATAATGCTGAGCTTTGAACACATTTTAATATTGTGCAAGAGACTTTTACAGCTGGTTTATTTTTAATTTCCTTGAATGACCTTGCAAAATATGGTTTGTCTCATAATCCTTCTTAATATTGCATTATTTCATTTAAACTATAATTTTATGTTTAAATATATGAATTCTATGTTAAATGATAGAGGATAAAATGACTTTAATAATATTTTAAAGATGTTATGGGATCATGGATCATCCTTGGGAACGGTGTTTTATTCTCAACCGGGGAGGTGGCAAGGCTCATAGTGGCTGCTCTGAAAGAAACTGCTTCAGCTTCAGCTTGAACCATGACCCCTCATAAAGGCCCAAGACTTTCTAATTACTCCTCTCCACAGGCTCTACACATAGCAGGGCAGTCTGCTGCAGTTGATTGGTCCTTCCCTGTATGCCAAACCTGATCAGAAATACTCAATCAGCAAGGGTCAAACTAGGTCTGGGCTGAGTTTATCTAAGCAGATCTCAGTTTCTCCATTTCAGAAAGGATTCTTGAAATTGGATCCTAAGCTGCATTGTAAGTTTAGGCTGGCAGCATATGGCCTGCAGGTCAAACTTTGTTCGTAATTGTGCCATATGGTTAAAATTGCAAAAATGCCGGAAAGAATTCTGCAGTGATAGATGACACATTTAAAAAGTCTCATGAATGTGGTGATTTACCCTCACCTGTTTCCTTAGGTGCTTACATGCATATCTAATTGATCTCTCATACAAATTATTCTTCTTCTTATTATTTTTTCATGTCAGATGGGTAATGTCTGACATCATAACAAAGTTTAAGGGAGGCACATCTCACACATGCACGTGAACACCCAATCATCACGCTTATGAACTATTATACAAAAGGATCCCATACAAATTATATTTTTTCTTTTTTTTTTGCCACCTTCCACCTCCTCTCATACAAATTATTTTTATTTAAATTTTTCACTTCTTCTCTCCCAGATTAGTATATTTGAAAGCCTGTATCAGGAGATGTGAATAGGTAGACCTCTTAGGTTCTTATTTAATAGTAATTATACCTCCTTACATTTGAGTCAATTACATATTTTAAAATCCACTCTCAGAAAAAAATTTATTTATTTATTTATTTATTTGAGAGATAGAGTCTCGCTCTGTCACCCAGGCTAGAGTGCAGTGGCCTGATCATAGCTCACTGCAACCTCAAACACCTGGGCTTAAGCAATCTTCCCACCTCAGCTTCCTGAGTAGCTAGGACTCAGGTGTGCACAATTATGTGTGGTTAATTTTTTAAATTTTTTGCAGAGACAGGGTCTTACTATGTTGCCCAGTCTGGTCTCAAACTCCTGGCATCAAATGATCCGCCTGCCTTGGCCTTCTAAAAGACTGGGATTACAGGCATGAGCAATCATGCCCGTCTGAAAAAAATGTATCTTTAGATAGTGGAGATGCTAATTCTGACTATGGGAAACTATTTCTGGTTACAAATGAAAATGATTTCTCTGGAAGACTCAAGCTAAGTGAATGTTGATCTTAATCTGTAACTTGGATAGAAGGCATTATATAACAGTAGTGGTATGAAACATATACAGAAGAAAATGAAATTTGTAAGTGAAATTTGTAAGTTCAAAGCAGACTCTGGAGAGCTGTCTTGATTATAGAAGCCGACTTTTGAGGCACAGTGCATGGGCGGCAATCTCACATTCAACTGAGGCAGTGGCTGGCACTGGAATATCCAGTTTACTGATGGAATTCAGCACTGAAGAAACTATGTGACATTTTAGTCCTTGGGAGTCAAGCAAGCAGATGACTTCCATCCAGGAAATTTGCCCCTGTGCTGTCATTCTCCAGCCATCAGAAAATATTTTACTTCCAGATAGGACTTATTTGAGTAACTTTCTGCATATGTGTTCAGGGAGGGCTGAGCACACATTAAAAATTTAGAGGAGAAATAACCACATGTAATTTGGAGGAGAGACAAAAACCCAGTTTCATCTATCCATCAATCTCTCCATCCATCTATCCATCCATCCATCCACCTACCCACCCACTCACTTATCCATCTTCAATTGCTTGTTTGCTTGATTAATTCATCACATATTTATTGAGTCCCATATTTGTATCAGACATTGAGCTAGATGCTGGAGATATAATGGAGAGGAAAACAGATATGGGCTCTGTCTTCATGGCACTTACAGTCTAATAGGTATGATAGAGGTTAAGTGACTAACAATTATAAATTGTGAGAAGGGATTTTGAAGCAAAGGTGCAGAGTGCTGTGAGAAAAAAGCAATGGGAGATTTGTCCCAGTCTGGGGGTTAGGGCAGCTTCCCTGCTCAAGAGGTGCTTAAGCTGAGATATGAAAGAGGAGTTACTAGGTGAAGAACGGGACACAGACAGCTAGCTTGTACAGGCTTGTGAGACACAATCATGTATATCTCTTCCCAACTTCGTGTTCAGGTTGGTGGGTTGAAATCAGCCATGGAGGGAGAATCTACACCATGGAAATCTGCAAATACTACAAACAAAGCTTTCTTTTGGAAATGTAGCTGTTAAACATTTGCCAGCACCCCCCTGGGAGAAGGGGAAGGTAACCAAGCACTCACTAGGGCTCAGGGCTATGTTAAATACTGAATGTGTTATTTTATTTAGTGCTCACAATAACCTGTGTGGTAGAAATACTTATCCTTATTTCAGGGACATAGAGTGAGGTTTAGAGAAAAAGAGTAAATTTCTCCAAATTGCTGGAAAATGGACACAGTCATACTTGAACCTAGGTCTATTTGGCTTTAGTCCATGCCTTTCCTCTGCATTATGCTGTCAGAGACTTTGGAGGAAGAAGGCAACAAACAAGCACTTATCCCCAGATTTAATTGACTGTGAAAGTGACTGTCAGAAGAGTCCTTGTAAATAATTTACTCACTTCTAGAGTGTGCAGGAATACTTTTCAGAAGTTAAAAAATAACTTTTTTTGCAAACATAGAATGAACACATGTCCAAGATTTTATAATCTCATTAATTAGTGAGGGAAAAAGTATGATAGTGAAGCTGATTTGAAGAGCCTATCTCTGGGTTGTATACATTGAAAATTAGGTCCTGAAATTTGAAAAAAGAGGGAAGATTGCAACAATTTAATATCAGCCATCACTGACTTAGTTAAGACATAGAAAATGTGGAAGGATGTTAAACACACACACACATAGGCACACAAAGGAAGAGCGTGAATAGACAATTGGAGAAAAAACTAGCTTAGTTAAGAGAGCAAAGCAAGGAAGTCTGTCAAGTCCCTGGATTGATAATCCAGTGACAGTAACAACATAGTGCTAATAAGTGTGACAAATCTCTGTAGATAATTTGGCCCTGACAAGAGTTTATGAAATTTTCTTTACTAATTTCACAGTCTTGATAAGCTGGACACAATTAAAGGGGAAAAATATCCTAATCCTGAGAAAGGCTACCCAGTTGCACTGGAAATGAATAAAAAACCTAGATGGGGCCATCACACAGCTCACCAATTTCAATATTCTGATTTCAAAATTTCATAAACTCTTGTCAGGGCCAAATTATCTACAGAGATTTGTCACACTTATTAGCACTTATGTTGTTACTGTCACTGGACTATCAATCCGAGAACTTGACAGACTTCCTTGCTTTACTCTCTTAACTAAGCTAGTTTTTTCTCCAAGCCAAAGGTTCTTACCCAACATATGCCACAAACACACTCGTACAAATAAGGGGAGGGGAAAAAGCCCTATCTAAACAAAAGAAAATGTAATAAGAAGCAACAACTGCTCCAGATGAAAAGGAATCTGTGAAAGAACTGCAGAAGTATGAAGAATCAGAGCGAAAGGTCACCCCCAAAAGGGAACACCAGCTCTCTAGCAATGGATACCAACCAAAATCAGAATATTGAAATGATACATAAAGAATTCCAAATATGGGTTTTAGGTAAGCTAAATGAAATACAAGAAAAAATGGAAAACCAACACAAAGAAACCACAAAAAAACTCAGGAAATGAATGAAACATTCATTAAAGAAATCAAATTATTAAAAAAATCAAATAGAACTTCTGGAAATGAAAAATTCATTCAAAGAAATACAAAACACAGTGGAAAGTCTTAAGAATACTAGACCAGGAAGAAGAAAGAATCTCAGAGCTTAAAGACAACACCTTTGAATTAAACAAGTCAGTCAAAGATAAAGAATAGAGAATTAAGAGGAAAGAACAAAGGCCTACAAGAAATATGGAATTATTTAAAGAGGTTAAACATAAGAATCATAGGCATCCCTGAGGGTGAAGAAGAAAGCACATGAGGGTTAGAAAACCTATTTGAAGGAATAATTGAGGAAAACTTCCCTGGTCTTGCTAGAAATTTAGGTATCCAAGTACAAGAAACTCAACGAACACTTGGGAGATTCATCACAAAGAAGCAATCACCACAACACTTAGTCATCAGACTAGCCAAAGTTAAAATGAAGGAAGAACTCCTGTGAGCTGTAAGGCGAAAACATCAGGTAATTTACAAAGGAAAACTTATTGGGCTAACTGCAGACTTCTCAACTGAGACATTACTAGCCAAAAGGGATTTGGGCCCTATCTTTAGTCATCTTAAACAGAATAATGGCCAGCCTAGAATTTTGTATTCTGCAAAACTAATTTTCTCATATGAGGGAGAAATAAAGACTTCTTCAGACAAGTAAACACTGAGGGAAATTGTCAAGACCAGATCTGCCCTGCAGGAAGTATTCAGATCTACATTATACATCAATCAGCACAATAGAAACCCACCAGTGTAAAATCCCCCAAAAGCTAAAGCTCAGAGCCCATATAAAATAATGGCCCAAGAGGTAAAACAAAGCAATAAGGTTCTACCCAACAGGATGAACAGAAATGCATCCCACTTACCAATTCTTTCAATAAACATGAAAGGCTTGAATTCTCCACTCAAGAGATATAGGCTGGATGAATGGATAAAAAATACAAGCTAAGTGTCTGCTGTCTCCAGGAAACACATCTAACCCACAGGAACTTATTCAGACTCAAGGTGAAGAGATGGAAAAAAATATTCCATGCAAGTGGAAATAGAAAGAAAGCAGCAGGTGTAGCCATTCTCATATCAGATAACATAGACTTCAAATTAACAATAGTAAAGAAAGACAAAGATGGTCACTATATAATGGCGAAGGGAGCAACTCATCAAGAAGACATAACAATACTAAATATTTATGCACCTAACACAGGTGTGCCCAGATTCATAAAGCAAACCATGCTAGATCTAAACAAAGTGATAAACAGCAACATTGTAATAATCAGGGACTTCAACACCCCACTGACAGAACTGGACAGATCCAAGCAGAAAATAAATAAAGAAACACTGGATATAAAGGAGACTCTAGAGCAAATGGGCCTAACAAACATTTACAGAACATTCTACCCAAAAACTACTGAATATACATTAGGACATGGAACATTCTCTAAGATTGATCACATCTTAGTCCACAAAACATGTCTCAACAAATTTAAAAAAATAGAAATTATACCATGTATTTTGTCAGACCATAGTGGAATAAAATTAGAAATCAACTCCAACAGAAACACTCAATTCTACACAAAGTCATAGAATTAAACAACCTACTGTTGAACTATTATTTGGTCAAGGAGGAAATTAAGGTGGAAATCAAAAGATTCTTCAAACTAAATGACAAAGGGGACACAAGTTATCAAAATCTGTGGGATTCAGCAAAAGCAATCCTAAGGGGAAAATTCATAGCCTTAAATGTCTATATCCAAAAGACAGAAAGATCACAAATCAACACTTTAATGAATCATCTCAAGGAACTAGAAAAGGAAGAGTGAGCCAAACCCAAACCCAGCAGAAGAAAAGAAATAACTAAGGTCAGAGCATAACTAAATGAAATTGAAAACAAACAAACAAAAAATACAGATTAATGAAACAAAAAGTTGGTTCTTTGAAAAGATAAATAAAATTGATACACCTCTCACTAGATTAACCAGAAATAGAAAAGAAAGGACTCAAATAAGCTCAATCAGAAATGAAAAAGGAGATATTACAACTGATACCACAGAAATACAAAATATCATCTGTGAATACTGTAAAAATCTCTATGCACATAAACTCAAAAACATTGAGGAAAGGAACAAATTTCTGGAGACACACAACCTCCCAATACTCAATCAGGAAGAAATAGAACTCCTGAACAGACCAATTATAAGCAAAGAAATTGAAGCAGCAATAAAAAATCTTCCAACAAAAAAAAGTCCCGGACCACATGGTTACACAGCCTAATTTTATCAGACCTACGAAGAAGAATTGGTACCCATACTGCAGAAATTATTTCATAACATTGAGAAGGAAGGATTCCTCCCCAACTCATTCTATGAAGCCAGTATCACCTTGATACCAAAGCCAGGAAAGGACACAACAAGAAAAGAAAACTGTCAACCAATATCCCTTATGAATATAGATGCAAAAATCCTCAATAAAATTCTAGCAAACCAAATTCAGCAGCACCTCAGAAAAAAAAAATCCACTATGACCAAGTGGGCTTCATCCCAGGGATGCAAGGATGGTTCAACATACATAAATCCATAAATGTGATTCACCACATAAACATAAGCAAAAACAAAGATCATATGATCATCTTAATAGATGCAGAAAAAGCATTCAACAAAATTCAGCACCCTTTTATGATAAAAACTCTTAACAAAATAGGCGTAGATGGAACATACCTCAAAATTATAAAAGCCATATATGAAAAACCCACAGGCAACATCATACTGAATGGGGAAAAATTGAAAGCATTTCCACTCAGAACTGGAACAAGAAAGACAAGACAAGGATACCGTCACCACTTCTATTCAACATAGTGCTGGAAGTCTTAGCCAGAGCAATCAGGCAAGAGAAGGAAGTTAAGGGTATCCAAATGGGGAAAGAGGAAGTCAAACTATTGTTCTTTGCTGGTGATAGGATCTTATACCTCAAAAACCCCAAAGATTCTGCCAAGAGACTCCTGGAATTGATAAATAAATTCAGCAAAGCCTCAGGTTTCAAAATCAATGTAAACAAATTAGTAGCATTTCTATACACCAACAACAGTCAAACTGAGAATCAAATCAAAGATCATTACCTTTGCTACAAAGAAAATAAAATATGAATATATTTAACCAAGGAGGTGAAAGATCTCTACAAAGAGAACTATGAATCACTGAGGAATAAAATTGCAGATGATGTAAACAAATGGAGAAACATACCATGCTCATGGATCGGCAGAATCAACATCATTAAAATGTCTGTGCTACCCAAAGTGATTTACAGATTTAATACCATCTCCATCAAAATACCAACATCATATTTCGCAGATCTAGAAAAAATACTTCTACATTTCATTTGGAATCAGAAAAGAGCCTGAAAAAAAAAGAAAAAAAAAGAAAACCTAGATGGGGTAGGAGAGAATAAAGGAGTGCAAACAACAGAGTTATAGACTCCTAAGATCAGCAAAAAAAGGTATATTTATAAGTACAAATTATTTGAATATATACTGTTGGTTGAAACATTTTGTAGTGAGAAGCAGATTATTTTAGAGAAATATAAAAATTTTAAACAGAGTGATATAGGAACTAAGGGTTTGTCTTGGACTTGAATTATGATGGTACTGAAAAAAAAAGAGATATATGAGTAATTCACATAAGAGGTTTATTATCCACTAGTATTTTTGTACATGGCCTCTCTATTTGCAAAGAAAACTGTTTTCCCTATCCCAGCCTTACACATTAAACATTAGTTTTAGTGGAGTTCATACCTTTGGTCAATTGGTTATTGATATCTCCATTATCTATGCAGAGTAATGTTCCACTAAGGCAGGGGTGGGGAACCTGTACCTTAAGGCCACATGTGGCTTTCTAGGTGCCTACGTGCAGCCTTTTGACTGAAGCCAAATTTTCCAGAACAAATCCTTTTATTTTTTATTAATACATTTTTGTTCATCTTTTATATTTTTATTTTATTTTTAAAATGCATATATTTAAAATACAAAGAATAAAATAAGTTTCAATGAATTAATCCTCCCAGATTGATCAGCACAATTATAACATTAGTAAGCCATAAAGCCTAAATTGACGGCTGCTACACTCATGATTTAGTTCTAACATTCCCTGACTAACTGGTGCCACTACTACATGAGGCTGGTTGGTGAGAGTTTATGGGGGTGGAGTACACCAGTCTGTTATCAGCTTTTGACAACAGTGCACTGTGTTTCTGTTTGAAGTGGAATTTGTGAATAGTTGCATGGCTTGACAGTATTTTTTAATTCTTTCTGCTTAATAGCCCATGATGTCAAAGAAAACTAAGAGAACATTGAAGGAAGAAAACAGATTTTTTAATGAGGATTGGGAATTGCAATATTATCTTGTTTCTGCTAAAGATAAGATGATTTGCTTGTTTTGTGATACTGTAATATCAACATTAAAGAAATTCAATGCTTATCAGCATTACAACTCTCATAAGGACCACAGATATTTTAAATTAGAGGGAAAGGTGTGAAAGGTTATATTGCAGAAATTAAAAGATGAAAAGCAAAAGCAAAGACAATTCTTTCAAGCAGAAATAAGACCTGGAAATAATGCCACTGAAGCAACTTACAAAGTAGCTTATATACTCCAAAAAAAAAGGGAAGCCATTCAGTGATGTAGAAATTGTGAAAGAACGCATTGTTGAAGTTGTAGGATGCTTAAACCTCGATAATATTTCGAAGTACAAACAACTACCTTTTTCAAGGAGACCCATAACTGATCAGCAGCTTGAATTAGCCTTCAACTTAACAGAACAACTTCAGGCAATACTTCAAAAGGAAAATATATATTATTCAATCACTTTGGATGAATCAACTGATACTACTGACTTGGCACAGGTTTTATACTTCATTTGGGTCAGAACAGATTTTCTTTGCTATGGAGAGTTATTTGCTTTGGGCACTCTTGTGAACAGAGCACAGGGAATAGGTATCTTCAACAGCTTTCAAGATAAATGTTGTGAACTTGGACTGAATTTGGTAAATTTAGTGAGTGTATGCACAGATGGTGCACCTTCCCTGACAGGAAAACATGAAAGGTTTATTGCACAGATAAAAAACATATTAACAGATCCAGATGCTCTCATTTCTTTTCATTGTATCTTGCATCAGCAAAATCTCTGTGCTAAAGCTATTATTTTAAGTGACACTTTGCAACAAGTTATAAGTATTGTTAACTATATTTGGGCAAATGCAACATGGCATCATCAGTTTTGTAACATGCTAAAGTTGAACAATGAGGTATTCAGTGTGGATTTGCCATATCATTCTAAAGTGTGTTGGGTGTGTTGGCTATCGCGGGGACAGGTGTTAGTCAAAATTTTATCTCTGTGAGAACAGACAGTTAAATTTTATGAAGAACAGAATCAGCAATGTGAATTATGGAAAGAAAATTTCCATAGGAATGCAGCATTTTGGTGTGATATCATGCCAAATCAAAATGACTTGAATATTTCTTTGCAAGGTAAAACTAAGTCTATATATGATATGTGGCCAAAAAATTCAAGCATTTTGAAAAAAGCTGTCTTTTTTCAAAACACTTCTTCAAAAGGAAATTTCGGATGAACATTTTCCCCAGTTAGCGAAGGTCACTGATGAGCAGGATGATATATGTGAATCATTTGAAGAATAATATGGAGTTGTTATAGACCTATTACTTAGATAATACAAGGAAAGGCTCACTGACTTTGAGAATCATGACATCATACTCAAATTAGCATTTCAGCCTCACCTAGTTGATATCACCAAGGCACCTAAAGAACTACAGATGGAATTGATTGAGTTCTCAGTAGATGACATTTTAAAGTCACTGTTTGATGCTAAGAAAAATCCAATTGAAATATGGAAAAATGCAGTGGAATACCCACGCCTTTGGCAACATGCCCAAAAAGTGCTTTCTTGCTTTTCCACCACTTATTGCTATGAATCTACATTCTTCTACCTAACCCAAATCAAGATGCCCTTAAGGTCACAAATGACTGATACTCATGTAGAAGATCAATTGAAACCGCAGACCTCCATGCTGCAACCAAATATTCAAATGCTTTCCAACAAAAAGCAGACACAACAAAGTCATTAAAAGGTTAGTTAACTTTAAAATTTTCAAATCATTTTCATTTTTTGAAATTATTAAGTACATAGTAGTTAGATTTTTAGAAAATAATGTACCTTTTTAAGTATATCTAATTGAAGTTTCTTGAATGTGGCCTCGTTTTATTACAGCTAAATTAATGTAGCCTTCCAACATGAAAAGTTTCCCCACCCCTGCACTAAGGATTCCACTAAGCTAAGGCAGTGACCAGCACACATTGGGGTCATTTATAACCATTATGGATTCCATGAAAGGATCTATACTGATTAGGGAGTCAATCAGAGGACCAGGAGGCCAGATAAAGAAGAAAATTCAGAATGACACCATGCTACTCTAGGAAAAACCTTTTAAAGTGCTCCTTGAGGATACATAAGTATTTTAAGAATTTTAAATCATAGTAAAAATCCCAATTGTAAGAGTTTTATAGAACCTCTAAGTCATGTTTTTGTTTTAAAAATGAAACATTATTCATTACTTTATTTACTTCTTCCTTTAGTAAATATTTGCTGAAGTTTCCCCATGTGCCCAACCCTGTTCAGAACTAAACTAGGTACAGGTATATTACTTTATACTGTATATTACATATCACTCTCTGTCTCTTAAACCTACTTTTTCTTCATGGCACTGATCAGTATACAACATTTTATTGTTTATTTTCTGCTTCTCACACTGGATTGTAAATTCCATGAAGTCAAGGGCTTTATCCCTTTTTATTCACTGTTCTTTTCCCATGGTCTAGAATATGCTTGGAACATAGTAAGTGCTCAATAAATGTTTATTGAATGAATGAATGAACTAATCACTTAAAAATTTATTTTCTCTCAAACACATATCCCTGTTCAACAGTAGAGTCTACTCTGGATATCATTCTCATAAATGTCTTTGTGGTCAGTCTCTGATGATTATCTGATAATGCAGACCATACAATGCAAATCAATGGCAAAGTGAAGTTACATATCCTGCAAAATAGGAAGGATTTAATGAAGTTGATGAAGGTACTATTGGAGAACTGCTAAGCCATCAGCAAATCTGGATCTAGCAGAGTTAAATCATGTGAAAAATTAAGAATGACATAAAGATAATTGGCAAGTGTGATGACAAGAGAGGAATTTCAAAAAAGAGTGATATAAATACGAAAGAATTAAAATTTGAGTTACTTGGCAAAATCAGTGAAAACTGAATATTTTTTAAAAAAAGGCCAATCTTGTAATCTTGCTTTGAAAGTCAAATATAAAGAATGTTGTATGAGGTGGAGGATGTTTTATCTTGCTGTCACATAAATTGTCAATTAGGCAATTCCTGTTAGCACATAGTTCTAATTATAATAAAAATTTGGTTAAATAAAGGGCAAGGCAAATTTATTTTCATAATTTTTGGTCTTATTTCTCAACTTGAAGTCTTCATCAGATCGAATTTTTTTCCCTACAATTTACTATGAAGTTTTGATTCTCGTTTAAAATGAACTCACTTACAGTGGCCTTTTCCTGGTACTGTTTGTTCTTTGAGAACTGGGGTCATGGAATGATACTCCATGAAAGGGCTGTATATGGAAAGCGGCCCCCAAATGCCAAAGGAGCCAAGAAACCACAAGGAGGCAGACAAATCCAGTTTGTCAGTATAGGATGACTTAATTTATTAGGGGAACTAACGAACACAAGTGTGGTCTTGAGTGATGGCAAGACTGCTAGATCTCTATGCCACAATCCCCCAGACCTGGGGCTTGTATCTCGGGGAAAAGTATATGTGCTCTGGAAGGAATGTGTAGGTGGCTGCCAGTGTCATACCCTGTGCGGTATGCGATAACATCAAGGGTTGTTTTGGAGGCAAGGCAAAACTTACAATAAATAGGTGTTTCTACATAAAGAGTAATACATCAACTAGCCGTTTTGGAGGCATTGCCAGACTCAGGGTTAGTCAGGAGTCACATGGTGCGTTAGCATTTAAAGTAAAATCACTCTTGTCCCCACAAATGTGATAAATACAATATTTAGAAGACTGTTCAAGGTGTAGAGGTAGCATAGAGGAAGGAGGAGTGAGCAGGGAGATGAAGGCTTCCTGCAGGAGGAGGTGTACATGTTGGGGTTTTATTGACAAGCAAATTGAGGTGGCAAGAGGCAGACTGGGGAGTTGTTTCTCAGGGCAACTAGTGAGACAGCCTGGGCTTTAGAGTTGCATATATTTGGGTTCACAACCCTGTTATGTCTCTTACTTGCTGTGTGAACCAGGGCAAATTACTTAACTTCTCTGAGTCTGTGATTTCTCACCTGAAAATGTTTATGTAGGAAAAAATAGCAACATTATAGATCTAAGTTATGATCAGCTAATAAAGACATCTCAGTTCTACTCTCTTCCTCATGAAATTGTGTATAGATAGCTTAAATATGAAGTTGCTCCTATTAGCTTTAGTTGGTTTTGAAGATTTAGAGTCAGGTGCTGCTTCTACTGGGGTGTTGCTGTCAGTAAAAACCTGGATACATTGACTAGTTATATCAGGAGATGCACTCCTAGTACTTGAGCTAATTCTTGCCTGCTACATTCTGGAGGTTCCATCTGAGTGCACGAGCTGGTGGTTGTGGGGATGGCAGCCATAGTGACAGGAGACAGAAGGACAAAAGGGTGATCCCAGCTGGAATGTGCAACCAGAGAATCCATGGAGAGCAAAGGCCATGCCTCCTGATTACGCAGCAAGAAACAGAGCCAGGCAGTTTCAAATCTTTTAATTCAGAGCGCAGGAAATGTTCTCCAACTCTGCAGCTATTAATAGTTAATTTACCACATACCAAACACCCTGCATTGTCTCACTTAATGTTCACTGTAAAGTAGGTACTATTATAACCACTATTTTCCAGATGAGGACCCTGAGGTGTAAGAGGCTAAGCAACTTGGCCAAGGTCTCACAGATAGTGGCAGAGCTGAGACTGTAATCCAGGTCTCACTCTAGAGTTGGTGCTCTTAACTGGTATACTTGGTACCCAGTGACTGTATACTTATATTTGCTATAATTGCTACATGGATTGTCTTTTACTTATAAAATTAGCTGTTGGAGTGCTGTTCTTGATCGTTTGTAAGGCTAAGGTAATTTGAGGTAATTTATCACACTGACAGAAGAAAAGAATGTAGGTAGAAGAGGGCAGATAAGGAATGCCAGCCGGTGAAGCCACTGTTTATTTATCATATAGTTATTTAACAATAGTTTGTATCAGGCAATGTTTTAAATTTATTTATTTATTTATTTGTTTGTTTATTTTTTAGAGACAGGGTCTTGCTGTCACCTAGGCTGGTGTGCAGTGGTGTGATAATAGCTTATTGTAACCTCAGACTCCTGGGCTCAAGGGATCCTCCCTCCTTAGCCTTTCGAGTAGCTGGGACTATAGGTGCACACCACCAGGCCCAGTGGATTTTTTTGTTTTTTTGTAGAGACAGGGTCTTGCTACATTGCCCAGGTTGGTCTTGAACTCCTGGGCTCAAGTGGTCCTCCCACCTTGAACTCCCAATGTGCTGGGATTACAGGTATGAGCTACTGTGCCCGGCCCAGGTAATGTTCTATTTATTTATTTATTTTTCCTACCAAGGTGTGATTTTACCAGGTAATGTTTCAGATGAACGAGACATGGTTCCTTTTAGGAACTCACCATTTATTAGGAGACAGATTCACAAAGAAAATGATACTACAGTAAGAAAAGAGCAATACCAGAGCATACGCAAGGTGCAGCTGGTACACAGGGGTGATCAACTTTGCTTTGGGGATTTAGGGAAGGCCACTCAGAATGAGATAATTGAGTTCTCTTGAAAGATAAATAGGAGCTCACCCACCAGGTACGGTATAGATTCTCATGCCTGGCAGGGGCAACAGCTTGTGCCAGAGTGAGGAGGTTAATAGTTTGGTAGTGCTGGATGGTAGGGTTTGAAATTGGGCAGGGAAGATGCGGAGAGGATTCTGATGACTTGAGCAAAGGGACTCAGATCATGAAGGGCCCCCTCTGCTAGTCTAAGGTATTTAGAGTATTATCTCTAATCAAGACAGAAACTCTGAAGAATTTTATACTGGAAGGTGGCATGACTAAATTTGATCCCTTTGTTTGCCCCTCCATATATACTCTCCATCATCTTTGCTCTGCTGTGTGCCCCATGAGGCTGACCTCCATGGATGACATCAGTTGGCAACTTTGCCTCTTACTTTCAGTTGGGTTTGGCCATGGGGAGCACTGACAGGGGATCAGAGGGAGGGAAGAGAGTATGGTTAGACAATTTATTCCCCTAGATCTCTACTTTTGGAGTCATTGTGCACTGCCTTTGTCATGCAGCTGAAGGTCGTAGCTCTTGTTAGGTGGCTCTCTCTACATAGTTCTGGCTTTCTCTTTAGTAACTGCTTTCTCCTCTTACCTCATTAGGTCTAGGGATAGTAAAGTACCTCATTGTTACTGGTCTTGGAGTATTTCATTACCCCTGTGATTTTCATATACTCTGCCCAGATCTTTTCAAATACAGTAATCTCTCTATTAAAATTTCCACAAATGGCCTAATTTGAGTGCTACCTTATTCCTACCCAGACCTTGAAGGAAACAATGACTGTATATTTATTTTAGAATAGTGGTTTAGGTGGCAAGAAAGAAGGGATTGAGAACAAAGAAGAAGACTATATAATAATTCAGAGAAGAGATGATTGGACCTGGACTTGGGTTATAGCAGTTATGATGGAGAACAGAGGAGGGATGCACAAGATATGTGGAGATAGAATTAATATGATTTGGTGCAACCCTCATGACCAATTAGATTCATCCTTGCCAAATACTTGCTAGGTAAGGGAGAATTCTATCCTGTAGTCTATCTCTCACCAATTTCAAAAAAGGTGATTTATACATAAGTAGAAGAGAGGCAAGGAGGACAGGTGCCCTCCAAGCTTTTAAATAATGTAACATGGAGGAAGGCTTGGAGGAATCAGGAACGATTCGAGTTTTTAAAGGCTTCAGCGCCCTGTCCCACTGGGTCAGGATGGCATTTCTGGCTCCATCCCATTTTCCAGGGCCTATTAGGCGATACTGGTAAGGGGTACATGGTCCAAAGAAAACTTCCCAAGCTAGTCTGGGATCCTTGAGGAACAGAAATGGGATGTTGGGCTTTGTGCCTATGCATGCAGCAAGATCATCCATGTAGGTAATGTAGTCAAGTTTGTCTTCACTGGTATCTTTAATCACACCCCTGGGAGGGAAAAAGATGGATGACTCTTTATTAATTACCCCTGCCCTGCATTTCTCAAGTTATCAGATCCACCCCTCCTCCCACCATTTTGTTACTTTTTTGGAATCAAACCATGTTTGGGAAAGTTTTCCTATGTTGGAAAGAAATAATGAAAGGAATTTATCTACAATATGTATGAGGGTAATTAATTTTGTTAGAGATAGTAAAAGGAGGCAATTGCAAGAGAATTTTTAAATAATGTTTTAGGTTCTTGAATTTGATATGAAGATAAGGTCTGGTCAGTCCAAATGCAAGAGTTGTTGAATGAATGAACGTGATCAGAAAGCATCACATATATGGGGACCTAAATTTTTTTATTGATGTTAACTGTGAGTTGAGAGGGCCATACTTGGTATACCAGGACTGAGCTTGCTACAGATATGGGCATAGTGTATGTGAAGGCTTTGTTCGTCCTTATTTCTGTTGTTAGTAAACTTACATGATGTCCCAACAACAATCACTCATCCATTCAATTAATAAATAAATAAATATTAAGTGGCTATGTCATTCTAGGCACCATTCTAGGTGCTGGGGATCCAATAATGAACAAAACAAAGTCCTTGCTGTCAAACAGCTTACATTCTAATGGTGAAAATCGACAGACTGTAAAAAAAAAACCCCAACAACAATGGCCAAGTAGATATGTAATGTATCAGGTGATAATGGGAATTATGAAAAATATAAAGGAGGGCAATGGTGAGACTGGGTGGGCTGCTGTTTTATACAGTGTTGTCAGAGAAGGCTTCTCTTTTATGAGGTGACTTATGAACAGAGTGAACCAAGCAGGTGTCTGAGGGGAGGACATTCCAGGCAGGGGGAAGAGCAAGTGCAAATGTCCTGAGGGGGTATGGTTGGCATTTTTGAGGAACAGGGAGGAGGCTGGAGTGCCTGAAGCAGCAGGGATGAGGTGGGAGAACGGCAGGTAGTGAGGGCGTGCAGATAGCTGGGCGCCCAGTAGAGCCGCAGAGGCTGCAGGAAGGCTTCTGGGGGTGAAGAGAAGGGCAATGTGGCGTGGCTCACTCTTGTTGCTGTGTTAAGACTAGACAGTAGAATAGCCACTGTGCAAGAAGGGAGACCAGATAAGACATGGCAGCAAGTGTCCTGGTGAGAGATGTTGGTGGCCTGGTCTGGGGTGATAGCAGCAGGGGTAGTGAGAAGTGTCTGAGTTCTGGATTCACTTGGAAGATAGGAGCTGACAGTATTTGTTGAGGTGGGGTGTGCAAGGAAAAGAGGACAGAGGGCTTACTGCAGGGTGTTTGACTGATCAGCTGGAATGAGTAGCCATTAACTGAGGTGGGAAAAAGTCTCAGGGTGGCCCATTCACAGGGCACATGGAGGAGTGGTGGGGGGAAAGGGTTCAGTTTCAGACATTAAATTTGAGATTCCTGTTAAATATTTAAGTGGAGCTATCTAGAGAGACTTGGATTAAGAGTTTGGAGTTCTGGGGAAAGATGTGGGTTAGAGACACAAGTTTTGGAGACATGAGTATATGATGGTATTTAAAGGCCCAGGCTTGGATGAGGCCACGTAGGAGTGGGCGTTAACAGAAGTGAGAAGAGGTCTCAGGACTAAGTTTGGAACTTGCTAATTTTTAGGAGTATGGAAGAGGAGATACCAGCAAATACAGAGAAAGAGCAGCCTGAGAAGGGGTCAGAGAATGAACACAGAAGGGACCTTTGGGGGTCAAGTGAAGGCAGCATTGCCGCCTGTAGGGGGTCAGGTCCTGTGTTCCACCCAGAAGACCTGTGTCCTCATATGACGTGTCTAAGGCCACATGTCTAAATGGCGGCAGAGTTAGGACTAAGAACTTAGTCTAGTGTTATTAGGACTAATAACTCCTAATGCAGAGTGACTGCCAACCTGCCACACTGCTTCTCTAGGAATGGATTTTATACTCTGAATCTTTTTTTAAAAATTTTTTTGCTGATGGAATATGTTGTGAGTTTTCCCTATAGCAAGATATACCGCATACCTTTTAATGAGCTGTTCTTTTTCAGTAGCCTCAGCCATCAATTTTTGGGATGGAGGTATCTTACAGAGTCCTGTGAGAAAAATCAGAAACAACACTTAAGTCACACATGAGTTTTCTTTTATTTAAATTCTTCTCCCTCTCATTTCTGGCCTCCCTTAGGAGCATATGAGAGTCAAAGCTCAGTATGGAATTGGAGTGCAGAGGATAATTTCCTGGAGGCAAAATCCCCCTCCCAACTCACTTAACCAGGATACTCTACTGCCAGAATTACGAGGACAGACCCCTCCGTGGCTCAGCCCTCAGCCTGCGCCATGCTCACCAGTCATCTGCACCTGCGCCAGCTGGTCTGCTCCATCCCTCTTCATCTGCTCTCTCTCTGTCTCTGTCTCTGTCTCTGTCCCTATTTACCTGTTATCTATTATCTATCTATCCATCCAGTATAACTATATTGTATATGTATCCCCACATTATACTTTTGTGCATTGTGTGTGTGTGAAAGTTATTAGTTGACTAAATGTAAACACTTAAAATGACCTCATTTTGTAACCCTGCTTTGGCACATCTTCATTTTTGTTGTGTGGGGAACCTCAAGTGTGGAAGGGGCCTGGCCGTGTCTCAGTCTCACAGAGGCTCTGTCCGCTGGAGTTGCTGTGAGGACCCGCTAGTTCCCAATCTCCCATCTAGACAGTCTCAGCACTCGGACTCTGCTCTTCTTGCTCTTCTGAATCCTAAACCTTGTTCTTGCTTTACAGCTTAGACCCTGGTCATTCTCTACAGTTGCCCAGCTGCCCCAGAGTCTAAAATCCCATTCTGTCCTCTGGGTTCTTGAAACCTCCATACCCCCTCTTGTAATGTGAACCCTGTCCAACCCTGCCCCTCCACTCCCTGCAACCTCGGGCCACTTGTGACCTTGCTAGTCCACTCTGTTCACCATCCCATTCTGGCCAGTCCTGCCATTGTCAGGTACCAAGCACTGACCCAAGGGTGTGGGTTTACTTTCCACCCAAGATAGGACTGACTCAGCTCTGTAGTGTACTTTCCACTAGGGTCACTATCCCGTAAAAAACTAGCAAGATTTTATTAATTTATTTATTTGTCTTTTTAGAGACAGGGTCTCCCTTTGTTGCCCAGGCATGATCAAGGCTCACTGTAACCTCAAACTCCTGGGCTCAAGCGATCATCCTGCATCAGCCTCTCCCTGAGTAGCTGGGATGACAGGTGTGCACCACCGCACCTGGCTAATTTAAAAAAAATTTTTGTAGAGATGGGGTCTCGCTGTAGAGATGGGGTCTTGCAACCCAGGCTGTTGCAAGGCTTTAATTGGTGGTTTCTGAATTGCCTCTTGGAAGCTCTCTGGAGCAGGAAGCAATTATTCCTATAGTGTGATCTAAATGAGTTTTGATGGCTGGGCACGGTGGCACATGCCTGTAGTCCCAGCTTGAGGGAGGAAGATCACTTGATCCCAAGAGTTCAAGGCTGTGGTGAGCTATGATTGCACCACTGCACTCTAGCCTGAGCAACAGAGTGAGACCCTGTCTCAAAAAAAAAAAAATATATATATAAAATGAGTTTTGTTTTGTCAGCTTTATCATTCTAATAAGTATTTTGGAGCTCACCATAAAAATACTTTAAACAACCAGATTCTTAAGAGTCTTTTGTGGTTTTAATATAATTGGATAGTGCTGTGAAAGCACTTTAATTGGCCTTAAAGAAATAAAAATTTGTGACAATTTAATGGAGGGTTGTGGAATTTTTTTCTGTGATAGAAATAAAATGAGATTTTCTGACCACCTCATCCCCCCATTCAAATAACATTTTTGCCATATTAGGAGAAAATAAGGTTTTTAAGTATGATTGATATTATTACATTTGTACAGTGTGATAGAAATTAATACTACTTAGTACTGTGTTATATGCTATTTATAAATTATTGGTGATTGTTTTTGTTCATTAAGGACAGAATTCTGCTACAGGACAGCTGGTTGACCCTGTGATTGCTGTTTATATTAAAAAATAATACAATTGCAATTCTTTAAAATGCTTACTAATCTAAATCTTGCCCTACTTTCAACTGGTATGATAGCAATAGCAATAGTAAGAGCAACAGCCATCAATTAATGAACATTTACTTGTGTCAAGTACTGTGTTAGTTGCTTTGCAGACATTATCCATTTTACAAAATTCTTGAGAAAGAGGGTTTATTATCCCCATTTTACAGATGAAGGGGTTGAGATTTAGACAGGTTCTTACAAAGCTAATGAGTTTCAAAGTTGGGATTGGACCCTGGTAGCTCTGACTCCAGCATCTGTGCTCTCACCACATAACTGACAGCAAATAGTTTCCAGTGTCTAAAATATTTTTTATGGTCATTTCTTAAAGGTTAATATCACCTCAGATCTCAACTTTATTCACATTGTGCATTATTCCAACATCTTTCTTTGGACACAATATAAAATTATACTTCTAGTAATAAATGTAAAGACTTAGGAATATTCTCTCTGGTGCTCTTAAGTTTTAATTTAAAAAATAAAAAAAGACTTAAGAGTAAATAGACTAGAATAGAATAGATTCAAACAGACTGGGATCCTGAAGCTTCCAATAATTTCAGCTAATCTAAGAAATTTGATTATGTTCTATTGTCCAAATTTATTTCATCCAGTCAAAACCTCTTTTTCCACTCAGTCACATTAAGTGACATAGCACACCCATCATATTACAAATACACACAATTAATTGTTCATTACTTTTTAAAAAAATATTTTGTTACTTTAGCTCACAACTGTTTGATTTTAGCTAAATGGCAGGGCACTAATTTTAAGACTCAAAGAGAGGGCTTTAAATAGAGTGAAGGTACCTTTGAATACTCTTGTGGCCCATCGTGCTTGGAGTTCTGTGGCTGATAAGATGGACCCCTTAAGGCCGATAAAGCCGATGATGGCTAATGTTGCTCTTTCCAGACTTGAGGGAAAGACCCACTTGTACAGGAACATCTTCTTCATACAGAGGCTTTTGAGAGGTTCTTCAAGAAAGGGAAAAGAAAACATATATCCTGTAGCAAAGATCACACTATCGATGTTTTCTTCCACTGTCCCATCTTCAAAGATAGCAGAGGTTTCTGTAAACTCTATCACGGTGGTTTTCATAGTGACTGTCCCACAGAGGATACAAGTTGGCAGCTCATCATTCACAATGAATTTCGGTTTTTCCCTTTGACACAGAGGAGAAAATTATTCATTGTCATTATATGTATGAGAAACTTTAGCAAATGACTAATTTAATCAATTCAGGGAATCACCTGCCAAGCCAAGGAAGTAAATTGACCAATGTCTAATTCAAAGTCATCTACCTGACTTATTACGTTTATAACATGTTTTGTTTTCCCACTCCCAGTAAAAGGCATGTGGAAAATGACTAAACCTACTCTTTCCTGTCTGGGGTTTAAGATTCTCTATCTCTTGGAACTAATTTCTGGAGCAATGTTTTTCCCAGAGCACCAGGATGGAGCATACAACAATCCATTTCATGATCAATTTTGGGTCTCATGTCACCTAGGCCTCCAGGAAATGACGTTAGGCAAAGAGGAAATTAGCAAGAAACTCTTTAAATAAAAACATGTATCTTTATAAAGTTTACATATCAAATCATCCTTTGCCATTAGTTTTCCTCATAAGTTGAAAGATAGCTCAAGGAATAGAACACAGGCCAAAAAAAAAAAAAAAAAAGAAATCTTACCAAAGAAAAATATTTGGGTCAAGCATACAAGCACATAATAAAATCACATTTAATGAACTTACATACATTTCAAAGGTTTTCTTTTCCTTGCCAACATGCAACTCTATACAGGTGTATATTAAAATATGTCATTTCAGGAATTCTTATTAGAAATTCACATATCAAATCACTCAGCCAGAATAAACATTTATTATAGGTTAGCTAGAGCTGAGCATCTGCACTCACTGATGCTGCATGGCATCATTGCTGTATGGCAGCAATTTCAAGATTTCGTAAAGCCAATTTAAGTTTTCTGATTTTTCAAGAATTGTTTCTAGTTTCATGAATTACTGCTTTTGTTACCAGACAGAGAATGCTCCTATTTCGAGAACTACTGTGGTACCTGATGGACATTGTCTTAAGGAAATAAGTTTAGAACAGGATAAACAAAGGCAACATTACAATTATTGAACATTTTAAGTTCTGAATAAAACAGAAGGAGAAATATTGATCTAATAATTTTTCTATTGAATAAAAAGATTTAAGTACCCCTTTGTAATACTTAATCCATAATTCTCATGATTAAATCTCTTATTCATCTGCCTCTCTCCAATCCAGTTTAGGAAACATGAAGGCAGAACTTGAGCAATAAATTTATGGCATCTTCTTGTAACCATCATAGTATAAGGGTAGCCCCCATCTGAAGAGCGGCTGATAACCCAGGTACCAGTTCTAGTACTGAGAAGTACCTAAAAAAGTAAAGCAAGAAGGATAAATCCATGCCCATCGTTTTGTAGTATTTTTCTTCAGTGTGTTTCACATGGTCTTATAACATTCTGGTCTTATAACAACAGAGGACTGGTGAATTTGTACACAAATCTATATACGACTATCTGTTTATATGTCATTGTTCTTGAAACTCATTTTACCTGATCTGTATATCTGTTAAGTATTTTTATTATGTTTCTAGAATTATAAACATAGAATTGTAATATTTGTAGATATATGGTATTGAGCTGGAAATTTTTTTACATGTAAATAATGTAGGATTTAAAGTGAAGTTTTGAAAAACAATTTTAATTGAATTAAATAAAAATCTATCTTAGATCTAATCATTGTCCTATAATTTATGCTAAAGTGGAATAGACTTCTAATTTGTGAATCTCAGCTTGGACTTTCTGAAATCATTATGTATACTTCTTGGGCAAGGTAAAGGTTGCTTTTATCTTAAAATAAGGTACAGATCTGACTTCTAATAGAAAACTTGGAGACATTCAGAAAAACAACCTCCCCTTTCTATTCTTACATGGGGGTTTTGCCATAATGACAATGGGAGAGTATTAAAATAAAAGACAATTGGCCTGGATGGAGCAATTTGCCCATTTAGTTTTGTTCCTTAAGGAGCACTTCTGAAAAACCTGGTGGTCTGGCATCCATACAATTTTCCCAGGCCATTCTTGGAAATGGTTCAATTCTATAAAACATGGTTTTTAAGTAGTTCAGGGAGGACCACGAGTGGCTTTAAGGACTTTCAGGGATTTTTGTCACTTAGACTGTGTCTGCAAAATTTAGCAACTGGCCAGTGTGTTTTATATTCTTGAATACTCTTCTCCAGCCACCATAAATGATGATGGACATGTACCTGAGCTGCTGTTCGACTGAGCTCCACGGCAATGTCTCCTCCAGTGTTCCCAAGACCGATTACTAAGACGCGTTTGTCCTGAAAGCCTTCTGGGATCTTGTATTCTTGGCTGTGGAGGATCTGGCCTTTAAACTTATGGATTCCTGAGGGGAGGGAAGGATCAGACAATCCAAAATATCTAAAGCTATAATTTCCCAGTATGCAGGGATAGGGTCTATGGAAAAAGGGAAGTCCCAGAAATATGGCAGCTCTTCGCTCCCACCAGTAGTTGCAGGAAGTAGATTAAGCATATGATTTCTTTCTCCCTTGGGATATTGTGAGCCCAGATACAGATTTAGTATAACTTGCCTTGTTAAAAAATATAGGCAATCTTATATTCCATGTGAGTGTTCCCTTTGAAAGCAATTACTTGGGAAATCAAACTCACTGCAGACAAATAATAAGATACATCTTATGTACTCTGAACATCTTAGGCAAGAAGTGGATTGTTTCTAGTTCCATGTCATTATAGCCATCTACATTAAGTATTGTATCCAATTGTGATTTCTCCCAGGACCACTATGCTCATATCTTAATACTTATTTGACATCTTACTTTGGATACTGAATATACATCTCAAAAAAGAAAAAGATAAGTAGTCGATGCATGTTATTTTACCTAATAGATATATTCTATCACAATGTGATTACTGTATATAATATGTTTACAAATTGAATTTTAATTCAGTTAAAATTTTTCACAGACGAAATTCTGTGGCAAGTTCTTTTGTAAAAAATTATCCTTGTGATGAGTGCTCATGTTACTTATACTTTTTATTTTACTTCTTTTACTTTATGCTTTACTATATGCTTAATGCTTTATTATACTATATGCTTATTTGTACTTTATTCTTATGTTATTTGTACTTCTTTCTGACTAATCTTTCATGAAGCTTCTAGCACTCTTTCAGTAGAAGCATAGCTATCATGATATTTATATATGTAAGAAAGGCTACCAAATATTTCTCTTTTTGATTTATTTTTGGTAAGTATCTCCTTGGCAGACATAAGCCATGGATTCACATACAGTAAGAATGGTAGTAGCAGTGGAAGTAGGGGTGTTTACAGTGGAGGCAGCAGCAATGGAAATTATGACAGGTGACAGGAAACAATGGTGATGAGGCCAGTGACAGGTGAGAATGGAGCATTGACAAAGAAGCAGAAAAAGAAGCTCAGCAGTTTAGAGGACGAGACAGCCTCCTACCCCAATGC
Source organism: Daubentonia madagascariensis (assembly GCA_023783475.1). NCBI lineage: Eukaryota > Metazoa > Chordata > Mammalia > Primates > Daubentoniidae > Daubentonia > Daubentonia madagascariensis. The sequence goes on from JAKFHU010000978.1 coordinate 32,044,846, forward strand.
TTCAAGTGCTTTTGAAGTTTTAATGTATAAAGATTAAACTCTCTTCTAGAATATATCATTCTCCTACCATTCAGTCATTGATTTATTCATTTACTCAGTAACATTTATTCAATAGCTACAATATATAACAAATGTTTTAATAGGATTTTTTGCCCGCTGAGGCCCCCAAAGTTGGGAAAATAATAATAGATATTGCATTCCAAGTGAGGCCTTAAACCAGCTATGCTGAATTTGCAGAGAATTGGTATGTAGGCCAGTTTTGCGATCCTTAGCCTCACACCCAATTTGAGGGTCTGAAATGGTTGAAGTTAGCTGGCGTGGTGGTGCACACCTCTAGTCCCAGCTACTCCGGAGGCTGAGGTGGGAGGATTGCTTCAGCCCAGGAAGTTGGAGGCTGCAGTGAGCTATGTTCATGCTGCTGCTCTCCAGCCTGGGTCACAGAGTGAGATCCCATCTCTAAGACAATAAAAAATGAATAAAAATAAATAAAAAAAATAAAAAAATTAAAAAAATGGTTGAAGTTAAAGTTGCTAGGAGTTGGAAGTTGGACAATTTCATGAAAGGAATTTTTAAAGTGCTGTGGCACTTTCTGTGATGTTGCCGTGAAGCCAGGTGTGAGGGGATCAAGGAGACCACACTGTGACCTTGACCCTTGGAGTCTATGGAGCACAAGTTTCCATTTGGAAACTGCCTGGGATTTCATTTAATCCAGGGGCAGGGAAAGGACAAGTCCCACAGACCAGGTCTGCAGGGGTATTAAGAGAAGAAATGCAGCTGGCTAATGATTGTACCTTACACAACCTGTCCTTTCAACACTGTATACCTCAAGGTGCTATGTTAGGTCTAAAGAATGTGAGGATAAAAAGCAGTCCCCCTACCCTCAAGGAATTTGTCCTCTAGTAGGGAGATAGTCAAGTAAACAGACAATAGCTAACATTTATTTAGCCCTTGCTATGCAAGTCCCATGTGTACTTCTAAGGGCTTTATACATATTAACTAATTTAAACCTCATGACAACTCCATAGTGTGGACCATATCCTTTTTTCCCACCAGAGACCAGGTCTTGCTCTGTTGACCAGGCTGGAGGGCAGTGGTGCAATCATAGCCATTTTTTCATTCATTTTAACCAAAGCTGAGATTGAGGCACTGGGAGATCAAGTAACTTGCCATATAGTAAGCACCAGAGCCCAGACCAGAGCTCAGGATGTCTGCCTCCAGAGCTCAGCTGTCAGGCATGATACTACACTGCCTATTAGAACAGGAGGTGTTATGATGGCTCCAGTGTGGCATCTAGCATGGACTGAGCCAAGGAAGGTGTTCTGGAGGAGGTGATTTTTTTTAAAGGAATAAATTTGAAGAATGATTAGGAATTAGAAAAGGGGAGCACTAAGAGAGTTTCAAGAAGTGGGAACAGAATATACACCAAATGCTTTAGAGAATGGGGCATTCAGCCATTTGCTGAGGTTTTGCTGGAGAGAATTGCTTGAGGCCTCAACTTTGGTTCATAGAATTTGTATCTTTCATGTTATATTTATATTGAGAAATTTATATTGAGAAATAAGAGAAACTTTTTGTCTGAGGAATGTGAGCCTCCTTTAAATGATCAGGCCCAGAGAGGCATTGAAATGGGACAGCAATCACGTCTTACTCCCCACTTGAGCTAAGTAATCACCTCTTGAAGGCACTTCCTATATAGGCTCTAGACTTACTGATGCCAAGTAGCCATAAATTACCCTAACAATGTCATACACTGGACACCATAACTCGTATCCTATAGTTCAACAATGTATAGCCAATGACTAATCAATGCTTTTTCTGTAAATCAATAAGAATTTCTATCAAACAACTTTGTGGAACAAAGCACTTCCCAAGGCAACCTGGAAGTGTTTCCCAGGCAGCTGTCCTCCCTTTGACTTAAGTAAACTCTTTAAAATTACATTTTGTGCCTCAGCTTTTTCCTTTAGGTCAAAAATAGAGATTTAAAAAAAGGTTGTGTTTGCCACAATTTCAACTTTCAAATAGTTGTAGTGACACCTTATAGACAAAGCTTGTGCTTTCTATGGATTTTTTTCCAATCAGCAGGGTAGAAATAGCTCTGATACTTTCTAGACAGAAAAGAGTTCACGCTCCCAAGTAAAACATTTGTTTCAACAGAGGTCCTAAAGCTATTTGTGAAAGATACTGTGGTGATTAGTCAAAACCAAAAAAGGAATCTTAAAAAGTTATAGTTCCCATGTGGAACTGAAGGGAATGGGAGGTAAGGGGTAAGCCATCCCAAACCTGACAAAACTCTAAATTCCAAAAGTATCCATATCAATAGTTTGGCACATGTAACACATTTCCCATAGGAGCATTGTTACAAAAGGTGGTTATATATTCCTTTAGCACTGTACAACTGTGTGTTTAGCCCCCAGACCAGCAGCAAGTCTGAAGCTCAACCACCATTTACAGCAGCGGTCCCCAACCTTTTTGGCACCAGGGACTGGTTTCATTGAAGACAATTTTTCCACGGACTGGGGCGGGGCGGGGGCGGGGAGTTGGGGGGAGGAGGCGGAGCTCAGGAGCGGCTGTAAATACAAATTAAGGTTTGCTTCCTCGCTCATCTGCCCACCTCCTGCTGTGTGGCCCAGTTCCTAAGTTTCATGGAAGACAATTTTTCCACGGACGGGGCACGGGAGGAAGAGGGAGGGGAGCTCAGGCAGTGATGCGCAGCCGGGTTCCTAACATGCCAGGGACCGGTACCAGCCGCCCAGGGGTTGGGGACGGCAGATTTACAATATTGCTTCTTTGTAAAATTATGTATTGAATTCTCACTTGGTTCCTAAACATAGTTTTTTGAATAAACTTTTTTGTTAATTTGTGATTGTGTTTATAATATTTATTTTTCATTTTTTTCTTGCCAAGGTTTGCAAGTTTTATTCTTCATATTCTTTCTTCCTTAAAAATTCTTTCAATTCTTCAAAGAAATTCCAAACCTTCACTGAATCAATTGCCTTTAGGGCCACTAATACATGACAGAAGAGTAGCTTTACTACATTTTAATAATCCTCATTTGACTAATTTTATTTCCCTCATTGGAATTTGAATAGCTTTTAGCTTTCTAAATAGTCCCTTTTGACCTCAAAAAGTAGAGATTTGCTAATCATGAGTAAATATACTAATATTAAAAAGAATATGCTGTTGGAGTCAAAAACATTTCCGAAAGGGAATTTCTAAAACTCCGTTTTGTGGATAGCCCTGGTCTAAGAGGTATATGGATTATTATTGTGTTGACTATTTTGATGAGTGAATATATTCCTTTACATGTATGACTTCCAGTTTATTTCTTTTAAAAAAATCTGTCAAGTTTTCTTATACTCTTACTTCAAGTTTTATTTTTTATTTTTGTTTTTTTCCTTTTTGAGATAGGGTCTCACTATGTTGCCCAGGCTGGCCTCAGACTCCTGGGCTCAAGTGATCCTCCTGCCTCATCCTCCCAAGTAGCTCGGACTATGGGTGTGTGCCACTGCACCCAGCTTAAGTTTTTGATATTTTTCTTTTTTCTTTCTTTCTTTCTTTTTTCTTTTTAAAGAATCAGGTTAGTGAAAAAGAGCTTACGTTTTTGAATTACAGGTCAGTCTTGACTCAAACGACCTACAATTCAATCCCCAAAAATCAAAGCTTGTTTTTTTTCATGACAGATCTGGTAGTTTTGAGCCTTATGTGATCACTGAATTTGAATTAGACACACATGATAAAGCTTAAACAATAATACTTAAATTAGTAAGTAAATAATAAGACCTGACGCCTACATAGTACTTTTATACTTTTCAAAGTAATTTTGTACATGTTATTTTTGAGAGTGAATATAAAATTGTTTATCATCATGGAGAAATATTTCCAATTATAAATCAACAATTTTTCTTCTAGAAGAAGCCAGAAGAGTAGGCATGGTCTTGGGTAGAAATGACTCACTAGGTTAGGTTAGATGGTAGTGGGTTGTCAGAACTTATTAACATTAGTGTCACTAAAGTTGGTATACAACCCCCCACTGCTAAATTTGACTAGCATACACACACAAGAAAAATAAAAAAGAAGAGAAAAAGAAAAAGAAAGCAGAAATTACTCACCAGAAAAGGACTCCAAAGGTAAATGGGGACTCAGGAAACGTCCAGTGCAAACCATGACAGCATCAAAAACAGCTCTATCCTGCTTACCCTCTGTCTCTGTGACAACATCCCACTGACCAGTTTTGGAGAAGTCTGGACGCTTTGTTACGCTGCACACAGTGGTCTAAAAGGAAAAGACAAACGCTTGCTTCCTACCAATACCTTCGGACCTCATGCAATGACTGGTATGGTAACCATGTGTGTTGACTTTACATTGGCCAAACCCATGATAGGAAGTCTATAAATATTGGTTTATTATCTCCTCAGAGAAGTTAAGTAACTTGTGCAAACTCTCAAAGGTGATAATATAGACTTGGACCCAAGACATTTGAATCTATTCATTGGAAGGAAGAAACAGTTTTTATTCCTGGTGAGAATGAGATGAGTTATAATACATTATGGTTTTTATATGAGTTTTGCTGCTTTATAATTTCTATGGTTCAGACTTCTAGTCATTTCTTCCCAATGGGTGTCATGAACAAAATTCTTTTTCCTTTCCTTATCCTGAGTAAGAGTTTGGCATCTAGGGGAGGAATCAGGAAATTCAGTTTTTTAGTGATTTATTTGAGTAAAACATGAGCAGCAGACAGAAGTGAGGAGTCTTTATTATCTGCCTTATTTATGTAGACAGATAAAATCAAGAAAATGTTTATTTAAACATCCCATTTCCATTAGATTGCTGAATAGATCAGCCCCCATTCATCAACCTTCTATAACCCCAAGTATCTTACCTTAAACTGAATGTATTTCAGGAGGTCAAAGTGCTCAGCAAATTCTTGGAGATAGTTCCAAAATTTTTCTTGGTTCATGAAATTGGGATAGTCTTCTCGGAAAGGAAAGTCAGCATAACATGACATTTCCTTGCAGACATTTGTTACTAATGACCTGTAGACCCGGGTCATCCCATCTTTAGAAGATTCCTGTGGTGAAGGCACGGTTAGCTTACGGGGTGATGGAGACAGGAGAAAGAGAACAGAGACCAGGGTGGCTCATGCCAGGCCAGCTGAGACGAGGGTCACAGCAGTTAGTGTTCCATTTGTAATTTTAAAGAGTTCCAGGAAACTCAGCATTGGGTGCCCATGCTCTAATTATTAGAAATCATTGGTGGGATTGGAATAGTTAAATACAATATCTTTCTCAAACCGCAAAGAAGCTAACAAAATTTAGTGGGGCTCTCCATGACTAACATCGTCCTTAAACAAGTTCATGAACACAGGGCCTGAGGTCTGTCTTGGTTAAGATCCTCTTTGCCTTTCTTCAGGGAACGCTTTACTGACTTTTCTTATTCTTGTCTCTATGTATTCTCAATCACCCTCTCTTTATCAGCTCTTTCCCATCAGCACTTAAGATATGGAGGACTCTAATTTTAAAAACAAAACAAACCCCCCTCTCAACTATGTTCCCTTCCAGCCCTGTCTCTCTTTGCACTATCTTAATCTTCGTGAAATAATCACCATATATTGGTAGCCTCTGTTTTCTCACGCACTCCTCAACTCGTCCTGTCTCAAGCTTCATCACACAAAAACAAAGCAACAAAACAAAAAGGTCTGTACTAAAGGCACCAATGAACTTCCTGTGGCTGAAGCTAATTTCTATTTCTCCCTCAAGTCTCTTTCTTAGCTGACACTTTGAAGCCTTCCATGACCCTGCATAAGTTAGCTGTTGTGGCCCCACTGAACCCTGTATTTCTAACACTGAACTCATCACATTGTGTTGGAATTATCTGTTCACTGTTTCTGTTTCCCACCAGACCATAAGGATGGCAGGGTCCCTGTCTACCTTGTTCACCATTGTGCCCTGGCAGAAGAACATGATAAGTACTCATTGAATGAATGACAATTAATATTATAATAACATTTTTGAAAAAAGTAGCACAGTATCTGTGGGTTCTGCATCTGTGGATTCAACCAATGAAGGATTGAAAATATTTGGAAAAAAAAAAAAAGGATGGTTGCATCTGTACTGAACATGTACAGACTTTTTTTCTTTTCATTATTCCCTAAACATTATAGTATACATAGGGTTTGCATTGTAATAGGTATTGTAAGTAATCTAGAGATGATTTAAAGTATACAGGAGGGTTGCATGGGTTATATGCAAACTCTACACCATTTTGTTTAAGAGACCTGAACATTTATAGATTTTGGTATCTGCTGGGGGTGGGGAGAGTGGCCTGGAACCAATCCTCACCGATGCTGAGAGACTACTACTATATATGAATGGAAGAAATTACATTGAAATTTTAATAGTGTTGGCCTATGAGTATTGTAACTATATTTAATTTGTATTTTTCCTTTTGTTTAACTCAATATTATTTTCTAAAATTAATCTGTATTCCTTTAGAATAGGAGAAGGAAACCAAACCAACAGTGGGGTCAAATAGCAGAAGATACACAAACCAGACCCAATACCTTCCACATTGACATTTGCTGGCTTGATGAGGCCCACAGTATACTAGACAAAGGTTTTTTTCTTCTAGCGTGCTATAATCCTAAGGTTATGACTGCTCCTGCTTATATACATTTGCTTATGCTTTTATTCACCATCCTTTAAAGATTCATCAAATACCATCTCTTCCATGGAGACTTTCCTCATTCACATGTATTGAATGGATATTGCTCTTCTCTTTCCCCTGCAGGATTTAGGACTTGGGCCTCCCTGGCTCCCATCTTCTGACACCTTCTTGCACCATGGGGCAGATCCCTCCATCCCCACTGAATACTGTGCTACTCCCAGTAACCTGGACCAACCCTTCCCAGAGGCAGGTGGTATTTAACCACTTACATCCCCTGTTTCTGATGCTTAAGTCACCTAACAGCTAGCCTGGCCCCGAGTGTAGCCTCCTAGGCTGCATATTCCACTTCTAAGAAGGATTTGTCAGTGCCTGGGTTCTTTCTATTCTGATAACATGAAAGCTACTGCCCTTACCCCCAGAACTTCCAAGGTCTGGGGTCCTGCCTCACTCTTGCCAGTTGTCTTCCCAAAGATCTGAACAATGCCAGGGGGCTGGGGCTCTACTTCCTGATGCCAACTTCCATCCTCCCTGGAGTGTAATCTGCTGCACAGTCACCAGTGCCCTTCAGTTTACCTGATGTGACACTCTGCTACTTGTTCTTATAATAGAATGTCCATGGTCCAAAAATCATCATAAACTTCCAACACTATATTTGTCCATCAGACTTATTCTTTCCTTCTCTCTCTTCCAACTGTCCCTGGCCCTGTGCTGCCTATTCTCAAGGTTCCTCACTGATCAGACTGCATCCTGCATAACGTTTAGCACTGCACCATGTTTGTGTTGTTGCAGTGAACTTGCTCCCTTACTTGATCACCAAGGTAGGCTAAAGCCACCATGTCTGAGCAGAGATAAAGAACATGGCCAAATTATGATTGATGGAGGTGGGAGGATATGAACCACGCACAGTAAACTTCCATAGTCCTCCGATGTCATTACTTCTCTCAAAGCAGGTGGGCTCCAGGTCCTCGTCCAAGCAGCATTTGATGGAGGACAGGCCACTCACACCAGCTCCAATCACTGCAACTCTTTTGGCCATGGTATGCTCTGTTAGAGGAAGGTCAAGCAGAGCTTCTTTATATGACAAAGTTGGAAGGGAGCCCTTCTCACAGGACTCAACTTTTATAGTTATATAAATGCACTTCTTTCATCTTTGAGTGGAGGCAGAATCACATTCTGGTTAAAAATGCAGGCTCTGAAATCAGACTGTTTTGGTTTAAGTCCTGGCTTCACCACTTACAAACTGTGTGACCTTGGGCTTTATCCTCTTTGTGCTCAGTTTTTCAAACAGTAAAATGGGAATGATAATAACAATAATAATAACAACTACTTTAAAGATATGTTGTGAAGATTAAATGATTGATATATGTTGGAGGAGTTTTAGATATATGCCTGCTACATAGTAAGTGCTCAATTAGATTTAGCTATTAAAGGTTGAGCATCCCAGCTCCAAAAATCTGAGGTTTGAAATGCTTCAAAAATCCAAAACTTTTTGAGCACCTACATGACTCTCAAAGGAAATGCTCTTTGAAGCATTTTGGATTTTGGATGTTCAACCAATGAGTATAATGCAAATATTCCAAAATAAAAAAAATCTGAAATCCAAAACACTTCTGGTCCCAAGCATTTTGAATAAAGGATATTCAACTTGTATTATTATTAGCTAGCATAGCCAGTATCTCGACTCCCCCCACCCCGGGGACCATGGATCCCCTTGGTATTAAAGGAGCCCTTTGCCATCAACTCGGGCGACTGAATCCTAGGAATTACAGTCACTAGAAATGTTAGGTTTTATTCAAAGCATCCACAGTCCTGAAGAAATAGCTGGTCATGGCCATGCCCTGCCATATAACAAGGTTGTTACATGGGTTGGGGGGACATGCTTAGGCTTGCACAGAGGCAAAGCTAACCATAATATTAAACAAAGTCTCCAGGGAAAGTCATATGGAACAATCTGGAGTCTCAAGTGAGGTTAGGTGGAAATGAAGTGGTCATGTTTGTCAGGGGAGACTGGAGGACGTATGTATCATGGGAATTTAGAACCAGTTTTTCTCGAATTTATAATTTCGGCTTCCACATACCTCAACCTCATCTGCCTTGATCAGATGGGCTAATGAGTTAATTCTAGTAAATTAGGCGTATGTCATGCTGAGGCCCTTGACGTATCACGTGGACTTAATTAGAAGTGTTGCTTTTCCCTGCAGCCCCCTTGAGTAAGTATATGAGAACACATAGCATCATCATTCGACATAACTTAAGGCTATAGTGCTAATTAGAGGCAGAGTTTGCACTGAATGTGGATCTCTGGTTCTGAAGCCAAGATGTGCATATGTTGTTGGTCTGAGAGCCTGAAGTGTCCTGTGATTCTTCCCACTAAGCCTCTTCCCTCAACTTTGCTCAGGTTTGCTGCTGCATCTTTGGGATGGGCTTGGGGGAGTTTGTCCCCATGGTTTTGCAGCTTGCCTCCTAATCAGATCAAAAGACAAAGGCACAGAAGCAAAGTGGATTTGCTGAGCACAGGGAGCAAAAGACTTCTGAGCCTCAGACCTCTCAGACTCACCTGATCCTGGAGCAGATTCATGGACTTGTAATGAGGATCAGAAGGATTTCCTAGGGCTGACTTTTTCCAAATTTATTTGCTATCCTGCCTTTTGTGAGACTGAAATCTCCGTACCTGACTTCATTATCTACTGCAAAATGTATCCCTCTTCCTTAGATTGTTTGGGAGTATTGATTTAGTTGGGAAAGCTATGTGGGCTGCAATGAGAAAGGACTTTGGAAGGAGCAGAATTGGGTTTGAACTTTGTCTCTGCTACTGACTAGCCATATGACCCCGAACAACCTACTGAAACACCCTTAGATATATTATTTGTAAAATAAGAAAAATACCTATGTTGAAGGAAAGTTTGAGCTTTAAACAAAGTGATATTACTTACACAAAAGTGCCTAGCACAAAATATTTACTCAGTGTTCATTCTCTACCTCTGTACTTTTCTCCTTCCTTCCCTCACTTCTCTCTAGAAAAGACAGCTCACACAGGTAAAATCCATCAACAAGTTTGGAAACAAGTAGGCAGATGTACATGTGGTTTCCTTTGGGTTGAGGAGTAGGAGGTCTAGACAGTTTCTAACCAGAAATAAATGGTCTCCACCAATAAGAACACTTGAACTTCCAGGCCACTAGGTAGAGGCCTGGAGCTGGTGTATCTCTTCCGTGTTCTTTTTTGCATTCATAACACAAAAGAAATGGCTGCTGATTGAATTGGTAAAGTGAAAAATATGCTGAAGTGAATAGGCTGGCAGCAAAGTAATTCATTCAACAGATGTGCCCTGGTGACCTCTAGGTGCAGGTACTGAGCCAAGTGTGGGGCCCTGAAGATATTAATAATTAAGACCCAGTAACTAGTGGGGAACGGTGGTTCATGCCTGTAATCCCAGCTACTCAGGAGGCTGAGGTGGAAGGATTGCTTGAGTCCAGGATTTTAAGGCCAGCCTGGGAAACATAGTGAGAACCTGTTGCTAAATTAAAAAAAAAAAAAAAAAGACCCAGTAACTAAATAATGGTAATAATGTCTTAGGAGAAAAAAAAAAGACACAGTGACTGCCCTCAAGGAGATGCTGCTATATGGAGAGAGGCTGCTGTATGGAGAGAGGCTGACATGCACACACTACCTTGTGCAGTGCTATAATAGCAGCATGTTCTGGGCATGAATGCTTGCAGACTTCCCTGTTCTGTTTAGTCCTGCATGAAGACCTAGGTAGATACACAGAGTGGGCTGTGGGGTAAAAAGGTACGGGGCAAGAACACCTTGTCTTTTAAGGACTGACTTAGAGACTATTACAGGCAATTGGGAATTTGTACCTTTTAAAATTAGTCCATATTTACAGGCTACGAATTTCTGAGTGGGGGCAGCCATTTTAAAATTGCTTTAAGTCAGTAAGAGAAGGTAAAGAGTAAACTGGAAATTGAGAGATCTGAGTTCTAGTTCTGCTTCTGCCCCTAACCAGCTGTGCAAACCTGGGCAAAATTCTTGATTTCTCTGAGCCATTGTTTCCACATTTGTAAAACAGAGGGTTAAAGTGGTTTTCTTTTTGTTTCCTTCCAGCTTGAAAACACTCTTTTTATGTCTGAAAACCAAGTCATTTGTGCCCTCGCCCCCAAATACAGATGTGAATTTAAGGATAGGAGAGAATACTGCAGGCTTGAAGGACTGGGAGAACATAAGGTGTGAGCAAACTCTTTTGTAAATTATAAAGTGTTCTTCAAAATGTACTTTGTTGCTCAAAGGTTGCTTACATTTAGTTCCATGACAGAAGGGAGCTATTGAACTGGACCTTTGTACAACAGAAAAACCTTACCCCATACCTGACTGGCCTGCAAATACAGGAATCCTTTATGAGACATGGAGAGACTTGGGTGATTGGCAAATCATGTAATCAACTATGATTTCTTTGAGTTTGGAATTCAATTAGTTTATATTTCTTATCATCATCCCACCATGCTCTGACTTTGCTACAGTATTACCTATCACACCATTGGTGGAGTATTCTGAATTTCCCAATGCCTGGCATTCCCATTTCATTCATAAGATGAAATCAGAGGTGAGGCTAGAATCACTGAAAGTCCTACGATTTTGTTTTTCTCACTGATACCTTCCTTTTGGATGGTTTCCCTCCACAACATAACTTTGTCTCCTTACAGCTTCCTTTTGCTTCCTGATTCTTTCCTTAATTCTATTGCTTTAACCCTAATCAAGAGGCTCCAGGAGTAGAGAATCACATCCATTCTTAAGGAATGCACTCTCTAAGCAGAATATTTATCCTTTTCGAAAGCAGTTTCTGGAAACATTTCCCAATAAACAAAAAAAAAATCCAGGATACTTACCTTGTTCTTGTAAGAGCAGATACTTTGACTTAAATTCAAATAGCCAAAGATCGTGTTTGTCTCTGAAAAAAAGAAAAACCCCTCAAAATCCAAATTCTTTGTTTTAAAAGAAAAATAAACAGAATGCTGACTTTGATCAACGTTCTCTCAGTTTAAAACAAAAAGCCACTGGCCTTTTCTGCCATGCCGATGACAGCAGAAAATATACCCACTAGGGAAAAAAAGTTGTTTAGTACCACAGCTTGATACTTCCGTGATCTCAAGGGAGAGCCAAATAGTGAGTTAGAATACAGCTGTTGGATTGGCAGGACATAAACTCCTCCTGCCCCTTTCCCCCACCCTCCTAGACGTCACAGTTCTGGCAAAGCCCTAAAACTTACCGGAAGCATGTGGCAAGCGACGCTCTTGTCATTGTAGCCTTTAGAGGGCGCCAAGTCACCTTTCTCAGTGAAACAGGTGGTCTACTTTTGGAAACAATCTTAAAACCCTGACTCTTGTGAGAGGAAAAAAAAAAAAAAAGCTAAACTAAAAAAACAAAAACAAAAACAAACAAATAAACAAAAAAACCCCCCGACTCTTATTTGAAGCATCATAGGAGCTGTCCAAAGGAGAAAGTAATTTAGATTTCTATTACCTCATCAAGTTCTTCCATGCCTGGAGTTCTCTAACCTCAGAAGTGTGATTTTAAAATTCAGGATTTACAAGGAATTTAAGCAGTTTCATCCTTCAGGTTGGGTCAGCAGAGGGAGCTGGTAAATTGCATTTGAAAAAGCATAAAGTTATTTTTTTAGATATTAACCTAAGGCCCAAGGAAGGCAATAATTACAGAAGCAGTGGCAGCAATAGAATATACTAAATAGGCATCATTTTTTTTTCTTTACTGTGTGCTTGGAAGCTAACAGAGCAGACCATTTTAAGTTTTATGTTTAAGGACATCTTCCAACATGGTTCAATGAACAGTTTCTAAGCCAGGAGTCCCAAATGCAAATGCCTATAGGAGTGAGAACACATAAAGGAGGAAAGTGAGCCAGACAAGATCTGGCTGGAAAGCAGCACATCCTCTGTCTATTCAGTTCTGCTAAATGTTGTTGTTTGAGAGCATGAACCCAATATTGCAAGACCTTAGGCTCTTTTCAATAGAAGCTGCAAATTCAGATTTTAATATAAAATCTTCTGTTGGCAGAAAATTCACTTTTTTCTTTTGAAAAATATCAAGCCCACAGAAAAGTCAAAAAGAACAGTTTTCATTAATGAACGCAAACATTTCCCTCACCCATATTCTTATTATTATAATAGAGGTTACCAACTGTTGACCTCTTGGTACCTTCTCTCTCTCTCTCTTTCTCTCTCTCTTGCTTTCTCTCTCTTTCTCCCTACACACACACACACACACACACACATTTTTTTGCCAAATCATCTGAAAGTAAACTTCAAATATCATGATGCCATCAGGATATTTCAGCATGCATCTCACAAGAAAGAACACTATCCTACACAATCACATTACCATTACCACATCCAAGAAAGTCGATATAAATATAATAATATCCAACATATAGTCTACTTTCAAATTTCTCCAGTTGTCCTCCAAATGTCATTATCTAGTGGTGTGCTGGCGCTAGCTTCTACAGAGAGAATGTGTGCATCTCTTTCAACTCTGAGTTCAGTAATATCACATGATATTGGTCATGGTGGAAATATTTATACCATGAAAATTGGCAAACGGTACAAATTGGCCCCCCGCACTCCCGACCCTGAGCCAGTTGTTAAACATTTACCAGAACATCCCTCTTTTTAAAAAAAGAATAGCTTTATTTAGGTATAATTGATATACAAAAACTCACATATTTAATGTATACAATCTGATGAGTTTGTACATTGAATACCTGTGAAACCATCATCACAAGGTTTTTCTTTTTTTTCTTTTTTTTTTTTTTTTGGAGGAGGGGAGGGGAGGGGAGGGACTCAACACAATGAAGGTAATAATAAACATATTCATCACTTCAAAAAGTTTCCTTATGCCCCTTTGTTTTTTGTTTTTCTTTTGTGTGTGGCAAAAACACTTAACGAGGTCTACCGTCTTAAATTTTTTTAAGTGCACAATACAGTATTGTTAACTATAGGCACTATGTTGTACAGCAGATCTCTAGAACTTATTCATTTTGCATAACTTAAACTTTATACCCATTGTATAATTCCCCATATCCCCCCTTTTCCCAGCCCCTGACAATCACCATTCTGCTCTCTGCTTCCGTGAATTTGACCATTTTAGACACATTATTTAGTGGGATCATGAAGTGTTTGTCCTTCTGTGACTGGCTTATTTCACTTAGTGTAATGTCTTCCAGCTTCATCCATGTTATCACATATAGCAGTATTTCCTTCTTTTTAAAAGGATAAATAACATTCCATTGTATGTGTATCCCACTTTTTTTAATTCATTTATCTGTTGATGGACATTTATGTTGTTTCCATATCTTGGCTACTATGAATAATGCTGCAATAAACATGCGAGAGCAGAAATCTCTTCAAGATCCTGATATCAGTTCTTTTTGGACATATAGACAGAAGTGGGATTGCTGGATCATATGGTAGTTCTGTTTTTAATTTTTAAGGACTCTCCATAGTGTTTTCCATAATGGCTGTACCATTTTACATTCCCAGCAACAGTGTACAAAGGTTTCAATTTCTCCACATCCTTGCCAATATTTGTTATCTTTTTTTTTTTTTCAATAACAGGCATTCTAATAGGTGAGAGGTGATATCTCCTTGTGGTTTCGATTGCATTTTTCTGGTGATTAGTGATGGTGAGCACCTTTTCATATACCTTTTGGCCATTTGTATGTCTTCTTTGGAGAAATGTCTGTTCAAGTCTTTTGTTCATTTTTGATCAGGTTATTTATGTGTGTGGTTTTTGTTTTTGTTTTTTGCTATTAACATCTCATCAGATATGTGGTTTGCAAATCTCTTCATCCATTCTGCAGGTTGCCTTTTCATTCTGTTGATTGTTTCCTTTGCTGTGCAGAAGCTTTTTAGTTTGTTGTAGTCCACTTGTCTATTTTTGCTTTTGCTGACTGTGCTTTTGGCATCACATTCAAGAAATTGTTGCCAAGACTAAAGTCAAGAAGCTTTTCTCATATGTTTTCTTCTAGTTTTACAGTTTCAGGTCTTACCATTAAGTATTTAACCCATTGTAGTCGATTTTTGTGTATGGTATAAGACAGCATTCATTTTTTTGCATACGAATATCCAGATTCCTAGCATCATTTATTTGTGACACTATCCTTTCTTCATTTTATATACTTGGCACCTTTATCAATTGACTGTAAATTTTTGGATTTATTTTTGGGCTCTCTATTCTTTTCTGTTGGCTTATATGTCTGTCTTTATGCCAGTACTATACTGTTTTAATTATTATAGCTTTGTAATATATTTCATAATCAGGAAGTGTGATGCCTCCAGTTTTGTTCTTCTTCCTCAAGATTGCTTTGGTTATTAGGAGTCTTTTGTGGTTCCATATGAATTTTAGGTTTGTTTTTTCTATTCCTGTAAAAAATGCCTGTTATGGATTACATGTTTGTGTATCTCCCCCCTCCTTCATATGTTGAAATATAATACAAACTCCCAATGGCATAGTATCAGGAAATGGGTCCTTTGGGAGGTAATTAGGTATAGATGAAGTCATGAGGGCGGAGCCCCCATAATGGGATTAGTGTCCTTATAAGAAAAGAAATAGATTGGAACTCACTCTCTCTGCCATGTGAGGAAACAAGATGGCCATCTGTAAACCAGGAAGAGGGCCCTAACCAGACACAAATCTACCAATGCCTCAACCTTGGACTTCCCAGCCTCTTAATCTGTGAGAAATAAATGTTTCTGTGTATGCCACCTAGTCTATGATATTCTCTTATAGCAGCCTGAACTAAGATAATGTCATTGGGATTTTCATGGAGATAGCATTGAATCTGTAGATTGCTTTGGGAAGTATGGACATTTTTTGTTTATTTTATTTTTTTTAGTGCTGTAAAAATGGATTAGAAAAGAAAAAAATCAGTTAGGTTGGTTGACCAAAGTTTTGGCAACACGTAGAAATTGTTCCAATGACTTGCATCCTGAGTTAATGTGATATTCTGTATTGGCACAAGCATTTTAATAGAAAAAAATGCTTCTCAGCTAAACTTTTCTTTTTCATTGGGCTCATAATCATTACTGTCTTTCTCTTACACAAATAATGAGTATTCAGGTATGACAGACGTGTGTTTCAGGAAGGCATAAAGCAGAATGCATCTTTTTCTTCATATCATAGACATTAATTTTTTGTTGGATTTAGACATTGAAAGCATTGTCTCCCAATATGTTATTTTTCTGTTCATTTTGTCCAGTGTGTCCTTTGTGGAACATAAGACCTTTATCTCAATATAAGCAACTTCACTAATTGTTCTTCTTCTTACTTTTGCCTTATAGTTTGTGCTTCTGAGGTTTTATTTAAAAAGGTTTTCTCATCTCTGGGTTACAAAGATATTTTCCTATATTTTCTATGATTATTACGGTTTCACTTTTCACATTTAGGTCTTTAATCCATTTGGAGTCCACCTTTGTGTGTGGTAAGGATCCAGTTTTGGTTTTTTCCATATAGAGAGCCAGGTTTCCCAAAGCCATATAGTAAGGCATCTACCTGATTTGTAATATTCTTATATTGTATATTATTCCCAAGATACTACACATAAATCTGTACCTAAGCTCTCTCTCTTTCTAAAATTGATACAAAATATTTTTACACATTTATGGGACACATGTGAGTATTTGTTACATACATAGAATGTGTAATGATCAAGTCAGGGTATTTGGGTAATCCACCACCTTGAATATTTATCATTTCTATGTGTTGGTAACATTTCAAATCCTTTCTTCTAGCTACTTTGAAATATATAATACATTGTAGCTAAATGTAGTCACTTTACTCTGCTATTGAATATTAGGGCTTATTTCTTCTATGTAACTGTATGTTCATGCCCACTAATCAACCTCTCTTCATCCCCTCCACCCACCCACACACCCTTACCACTCTCTGGTGTCTATCATTCTATTCTTTATCTTCATGAGATCAAGTTTTTTAGCTCCCACATATGAACGAGAACATGTGGTATCTGTCATTCTACGCTGGCTTATTTCTTTATTTTCTTTATTTTATTTTTTTATTTCAGAGTATTATGGGGGTAAAGACATTTAGGTTACACATATTGCCTTTGCACTGCCCGAGTCAGAGCCACATGCATGCCCATCCCCTAGATAGTGTGTACTGCACCCCTTAGGTGTGAATTTACCTATCCCCTCCACCCCCCTCCCACCTGCTCGACACCCAATGAATGTTACTTCCGTATGTGTGCATAAGTGTTGATCAATTAGTACCAATTTGATGGTGAGTACATGTGTGCTTGTTTTTCCATTCTTGAGATACTTCGCTTAGAAGAACGGGCTCCAGTTCCATCCAGGATAATACAAGAGGTATTAGTTCACCATTGTTTTTTGTGGCTGATTAGTACTCCATGGTACACATATACCACATTTTGTTAATCCACTCATGTATTGGTGGGCACTTGGGTTGTCTCCACATCTTTGCAATTGTGAATTGTGCTGCTATAAACATTTGAGTGCAGATATCTTATTTATAGAATGTCTTTTTTTCTTTGGGGTAAATACGCGGTAGTGGGATTACTGGATCAAATGGTAGTTCTACTTTTAGTTCTTTGAGGTATCTCCATACTACTTTCCATAGAGTTTGTACTAGTTTCCAGTTCCACCAGCAGTGTAAAAGTGTTCCTATCTCTCTGCATCCACACCAACATTTGTTGTTTTGGGACTTTTTGATATAAGCCATTCTCACTGGAGTTAAGTGGTATCTCATTGTGGTTTTGATTTGCAATTCCTTGATGGTTAGAGATGTTGAGCATTTTTTCTTATGTTTTCTAGCCATTAGTCTATCTTCTTTTGTAAAGATTCTGTTCATGTCCTTTGCCCGTTTTTTAATAGGGTTGTTTGATTGTTTTCTTGTTGATTTTCCTGAGTTCTATATAGATTCTAGTTATTAGCCCTTTATCAAGTGTATAGCATGCAAAAATTTTCTCCCATTATGTAAATTGTCTATTTGCTCTAGTGATAGTTTCTTTGGTTGTGCAGAAGCTTTTTCATTTGATCAGGTCCCATTTATTTATTTATTTTTTGTTGCTGTGATTGCCTTCGTGGTCTCTCATAATTCTTGCTATGCCATATCTATAAGAGTTTTCCAACCTCTTCTTCTAGAATTCTTACAGTTTCATGCCTTAGGTTTAAGTTTGTCATCCATCATCAATTAATTTTTGTGAGTGGTGAGGTGCGGATCCTATTTCAGTTTCTACATGTGGCTATCCAATTTTCCCAGCACCATTTTTTGAATAGGGATTCTTTTCCCCAGTGTATGTTTTTGTCTACTTTGTCAAAGATGAGATGGAAATACGATGATGGTTTTATATCTTACCCCTTATTATTGTGTTGCTGTCTATCTCTTTCTTTAGGTCTAGTAGTATTTGTTTTGTGAATCTTGATGATCCCATGTTGGGTGCATATATGTTTCAAATCATTATATCCTCTTGCTGAATTGATCCCCTTATCATTATATAATGACCTTCTTTGTCTTTTTTTTTTTTTTTTTTTTTTTTTTGCTGTTCTTGACTTAAAGTCTGTTTTATCTGATACAAGTGTAGCTACTCCTGCTGGCTTTTGGTTTCCATTTGCATTGAATATCTTTTTCCACCCCTTTACTTTCAGTCTATGTGTCTTTATGGGTAAGATGAGTTTCTCATAAGCAGTGTATAATTGGATCATTTTTTAAATCCATTCTGGTAGTCTATATCTTTCAAGTGGAGCATTTAATTCATTACATTCAAGGTTAATATTGATATATGAGGCTTTGTTCTTATATTGTTAATTGATTTCTAGTTGTTTTATAAATTCTTTGTTTCTTTCTTTCTTTTTCTCTGTCTCTTTTTCTTTGTGGTTTGCTGAACTTCTGTTATGTTGCCATTTAACTTCTCTCTCTTCCTCCTTTGTGTGATTGTTTTATTAGACCTTTGAGTTTTACATTTCTGTATGTTTTCATGATGATGAATGTTGACCTTTCATTTCCACATTTAAGTTAAGCATTTTGAGCATTTCCTGTAGGGCTGTTCTAGTGGTAATGAATTTTCTTAGCATTTGCTTATCTGGGAATGACTATTTTTCCTTCATTTATGAAGCTTGTTCTGGCAGGATATAAAATTCTTGGTTGGTGGTTTTTTTTTCTTTTAGAAAATACCATCCTGTTCTCTTCTAGCCTGAAAAGTTTCTGTTGAGAAGTCCACTGTCAGTCTGATGGAGTTGCATTTATAGGTGACCAGATGCTTGCTAATTTTAAAATTATTTCTTTCACTCTGACTTTAGTCATTCTGATTATAATATAATGTGGTCCATTTTGCAATATATTTGTCTGGGGATCACTGAGTCTCCTGTATCTGAATGTGTAATTCTCTTGTTAGTCCTGGGAATTTTTCATCAATTATTTCCTTAAATATGTTTTCTAAACTTTTTGATCTCTCTTCTCCCTCAGGAATACAAACAATTCATAAGTTTGGTCACTTTAATGTAGTCCCAGACATCTCAAAGGCTTTGATCCTTCTTTTTTATTCTTTATTGTTATGTTTGTCTGACTGATTATTTGAAAGACCAGTCTTCAAGTTCTGAGATTCTTTCTTCTACTTGGTCTAGTCTATTCTTGAAGCTTTCAAGGTGTTTTGTATTTCCTTCAATGAATTTTTCAGCTCCAAAATTTATGTTTGGAGTTTTTTTTTTTTAAATGATATCTATCTCCTGGGTAAATTTCTCATTCATATCCTGAATTGATATTTTGATTTCTTTATATTGATTTTCAGACTTTTCTTGCATGTCATTGAGCTTCTTTAGCATCAATATTTAGAATTATTTGTCATTGCAAGGATTTTTTTTTTATTGGGATCTATTGCTGGGCAACTGTTGTGGTCCTTTGGTGGTGTCATATTTCTTTGCTTTTTCATGTTTCCTTTGTACTTCCATTGAGATATATGCATCTGATGTAGCAGTTCCAATTTTCAAATTGCTTTTGAAGGGGAGAATTTTTTCCTGAAGATGTATATATGTTGTTGGCTGATTAGGACACTTTGGCTTTGATTTTGGGTGCCTGCAGTAATATGATCTTTGTATGATTTCTTAGGCAGTACACAAGGTCACTGGTATCTGGGATTTCCTTGGTAACTTCGGGAACAGTTATTAGATAAGGCTATGGTGAAGTTTTGCTGGGGACTTGAGTGCCAGTTGAGCCAGTCTTTGGGCCCCAGTGGTGGAAGCAGTGGGTTGAGTATACCTGATTTTAGGTCCCAGAGCAGCTTATGCTGGCAGTGGTGTTAGTGTGTCCTGGGGCCTTTAGGTGGCTTGCTCAGAAGCTAGTAGCTGGAGCAGAGGACTTGGAGTGTGAATAGGTTCTCAAGTCCTTGAGTAGCTGGTATGATGTGGGAGGTAGCAGTAGTAGTGGTGGTAGAGCCAGCCACTAGGACCCAAGTGCTCCATGTTAGTGTTACTTGTAGCTGCAATGGATTGTGCAGGCTAGTCCCTGGTCCCATAGCTGCTTGTAACAGGGCAGTGGGTATTGTCCTAAGTATGCTTAGAAGAGCTCAGTCTCCACTGTCTCCCTTCCCAGCCAGATGGCGGCTGCAGCCACATCACCTTGAATTAGGCCTGAAGATAGGGCCCAGACTAGTGTTAAAATTTCAAAATGTCACCTGCTGTGGGCTTGCAATAAAAGAAGGCAGAGCCCCTTTCAGACAAGCAGCATGGGCAAGAAACTGTGTGGAGTGCAGTCCACTCATGTCTCAGTCTTACAGGAGTTCATAGTGGGCAGTGGGAATTGTGCTAGGTGTGTGTAGGAGAACTTGGGCTTCCCTGTCTCTCCTCAGCTGGGTGACAACTGCAGCTACATCAGCCTGAACTCAGACTGTGGGTGGGGTGCTGCCTGACTTTAAACTCTCAAAACAGTGCCTTGGGCCTGTGACCAGAGAGGGTGGGGCCCTTCTCAGGCAGGCTTCTCTGGCAGGAAACTGTGGGGAGTGCAGTCCATTTGAGACTCAGTCCCACAGCAGCTGGCTGCAGATGGTGGGCACGATTCCAGATGCATGCTAGAAAATCTGTTGTCCCTGGTCTCCCCAGCCAGGTGGGGGCTGTAGTCACATCAGCCCAAACTCAGCCCAAGGGTAGAATGCAGCCCACTGTCAAATTCTGGTGCCTAGGACACGTGTCCAGAAAGGCTGGGGCCCCACCCAGGCAAGCAGTGTGGGCAAGAAACTATGGAAAATACTGTCTATTCATGCCTCAGTCTCAACAGCAGCCCATAGCAGGGTGCTGGGGACCTTGCCAGTGGTGTGTGGGAGAGCCTAGGCTCTTCTACTAGTCTTTGGAACTGCACAGTGGCTGCAGGTGTGCCCCCAGTTCCCTGGTCTCTAGGCTCTCAGAATGGTGCCTGGCTTAAGCTGCTCTAGGCTCAGATGCCTGTGGATTCTGCATCAATTCCCTTTATGGAGCAAGATCTCTGTGTAATCTCTAAGCAGCTCCCTATGTTAGGCCTGAAACCCTTGTGGTTCAGGGGGTTCTCTTGTTGCCAAGTCGTAAAAGTTCATCGTGGAGTGTGGAGACCTGGGGGCTTCTTTCTTACTGTTCCCCATGTCAGGAGTTTCTCTCTGCTCTTAGCCAGGCCCTGGCTGGGCAAGTTGCCTTGAGCCCTTTCCTTACCCGCTTTTGATGCTTCCCTTTGCTTCCCTGGTGAATCCTAGCATTCTCTCCTAGATGCTTTCTTTGAAATGTGAGAATCTGCTTACAGGTCCGGTTCCTCTCTATGGAGGAGGCACATACTACCTGTGTCTAGTTGGCCATCTTGATCCACTTCCATGTTATAGAAGATAAAACTTTGGCTTAGGAAAAGTAAGTAACTCGTTCTAGGTCACACAGCTAGTAAGTGGCAGAGCCCATGCTCCTAAGCACTGGGCTTGATTCTTTAAGCATCACTCCACAACGGGACATGTTGAAAGATCCAAAGCATTTGTATATAAGAAAATAATCAACTTTATTTAAGATTGGCCCAGCAGGGAGTAATATTTATATATCCATTAAAAAGAATTTCAGAAAATATAAAATTATCTTTGGTGATAGAATGCCTCAGAAGCCCTTCTGATTTAAAAGGTTTACAACAAACAGAGTTAGCAACACTAAAGCGTTTTATATGTTTCCTTCTTTGCTAGATTTCTGGGAACTAACTAAATTAGTTCTTTTTTTCTGAATGGGAAAAATGATACTGTTTCTCAATATGGTGTTTGGAATAATTTCTAGACTAGAAATGAGAAACTTTTCTTTCTATTGAGTCTGTTCTATACTATGGCCACAAAGTAAGCCTAGTGTAGTCACAGTCAGAAAAGAAGAGGGAGGGATAAACAGGGAAAAAGATGCACGTGGAGACTCAGACCCATGGATGCAGAAACATATAGATGTATATAAAGGGAAAGATATGAAATCCCAGACACAGTGGGAAAGATATATATCAACAGAGAGATAGGCAGAAAGACAAATCCACACACACTCATAGGGAGAGTGAGAAAGGGAGAGAGAGCTACATATACTTTCAAGGAGTAACATCCTTGTAATATGACTCTCATGATACCACTACTAAAGACTTCTGAAGTCATTTGAACATTGGAAACTGTAGGCTTAAATGGTACAGAGCCCTGGATGTATGTTCTGGAGACTCATGTTCTGACTCAGCCACTTAGCACCTCTGTTACCTTGGACAAATCAATTGACATCTCCTTGTCTGAGTTTTCTTATGTGTTAAATTGCGTAGTACAGTTGCCTTACCAACCACATAAGTATTATTGTGAAGATTAAATGAGATAATGGTTGGCACTATATTAGTTTTAAAGTAGTGTAAAATATGCAGCATTACAATTATTGCTATAGTCTTTAGGTGTGTTACGCCTTTACATAATACATGTTTTGTGCTGCTGAAATAAGTAGAGGCAGACCTTGCTATAGCAAAAGATTCAGCCACCATCACTAATGTTTGGCATAGATTCAAAGGTGTGCAGGGGAGTTTTTTTTAACAATGAAAAAAAAAGGGAGGGCTTCAGGTATATTTTCATTGGAGGTTGTTGGCATAAGGAAGGTGGAGATAGGCTAACCAGAAGTTAGGCATCATATGGGACTGGTTTGGGGAGCTTTGGCTTTCTATGGTTGGTTCTGAGTTGGAAGCAGGGGCAAAAATTAGAGAAGCTGGTACTCCTTGACCAAGTCCTGACTGTTGTGAGCTCATTGCTGCAGAGATTGTAGGTCAGAGTTCTATTGCTGTAGGTGGTATGGCCATTGTCCATTTGTATATTCAGTCTCCCAATACAGCAGATGGGATTAGGTTCAGGTGCCAGCTTGTGTCCTCTTGGTTTGACATTGAGACCTGGGGAGGTTTCCTTGCTCTGTCTCACCTTGGGTACTAGTACCCGTTTTGTTATAGAGCATGTTCTGGGGGAATGAACAGTCTCAGGCAGGTATATTCTTTTGGAAACTCTCAAACTAAACTCATTGAACCCCCTTCTCCTTTTATGGGCTTTATTCATAGACTCCTCATCCTCATCTCTATATCCCCAACCCGTAAAAGAGAACAAAAGACCACTTGAAACAGTTTCTAGGTTTCTTTTTTCTTTTTTTTTTTCTTAATCAGTCAATACCATAAAAGCACCATTTCAATACAACCTGATCTTTTGTAAAGTAGAGGGTTTTAGGTGAGATCTATAAAAATAGTTTATATGGAAAAGATGTATGATGCTCAGAGTGCTGTCAAGAACAGATGTCTTCTTTAAATGGGCCTGGAACTTTCCAATGGCCTTCAAATGGACAGAAATCTTAGTTATCATCCCCTAGCATTAGACATAAGTGGAGCTGGGAGAGGCTCAGGAATACAAGTGGTAGCCCTGGGGCCAGCCAGGGAAGGGAGAAGGTAGCCCTAACTATTCAGATATGGTTTATAACTGTGAAGGCCATCTTGCTGTAACAGAGGAATTGGAGCATTGTAAATTTACTCTGTGTGTCTGCCATTTAGGAAATCTTTTACTTACAGGAAAATCAGGAAAACAGCCACAAGCAAAGCCAGAAAACTAAAGAGTTTAAGTAAACTTTCAAAGGCAGATGGGGATTCTTGTACATTTCGAGATTTGGTGACCTTGAATGTTCGGTCCCACTGGGTCATGATGGCATTTCTGGCTCCTTTCCATTTTCCTGGGCCAGTCAAGCGGAACTGGTATGGTGAGCATGGGCCAAAGAAGACAGTCAGAGCAAGGCGTGGATCCGTCAGGAACATAGAGAAGAGGTTGGGTTTTGCATTGATATAGGTCAGGAGTTCATCTATGTATGTGATATAATCCGACTGTAAAGCTTTGCAGTAGCACAAGCCAAACCTTTATAAAAGGAAGATTGGGGGAAAAGGGAAAGACAAAAAAAAATAATGATAATCTTCAAACAAGTAAAAGTGCCCCCCAAAAACAGATGCTGCTGCAAAATTTGGAATGCTTTCTGTGTTCTCCCCTTTATGTCCTTACCTATCTAGTGGTCTCATTCTATTTCTTACATGCAAGATGAGCCCCTTCAAAAGATACTTAATACATATGGCTTTCAGTGGGTGCTCTGAATACTCATAAGACATCTAATATTACTGTAGTTCTTTTGTGAAATGATTAGCAATTTCTAGAGAAAAATGTATTTTACAATTTCTAAATCTTTCTAAAATTAAATAGATTTTAATGTAAAAAATAATGTAAAAATCCACAAAAATCCATAGGGTGGAATTCCCTGTGATGCTGGCATCAGACCCTAAAATCGTTGGCTGACCTATGTGACAAGAAGATTTTACACCATGTAGTAGTTCTAATTAGTTATCTATCATACTGAAGTTCCATAATGGAGATCAGATCATATTCCAGGTTGAGGGTAAAGAAGAGACGTCTAAAATGCTTTTTTTGTTTTGGTACTTTGATGAGAACAGAACAACGCTTGGAAGTTTGGGGATATATATGAATAAGAGAAGCGATAACAAGTTTCTTCAATGCAGTGATTTTAAAACTTTTTTTTCTGCCACAGGATCTTTTTTTCAAATGAAAATTTATATCAGAGCCAAAGCCAGATAAAACAGTAAAGTGGATAAAATCAGAAATATTTTGGATGGATTGAGGGGGAGAGTGGAGGGCCACGGTTCGCTCCTTCACTGGCCATCTGCCCCCCTTATCCCTGGCTCTTGAGTGACAGCCACAGAACAAAGCACAAGCGGAAGCCTCTTCTCTAGAGAAGTGGTCAACAAACTTACTCTGAAAAAAGGCTGGATGGTAAATGTCTTAGGCTTTGAGGGTCCTATTACTGTGTCAATTACTCAACTTTGCTGTTGTAATACGAAAGTGGCCATTGATAATAGGTAAATGAATGAGCATGGCTGTGTTCTAGTAAAATTTTATTTATGGCCAATGTGATTTAAATTTCATATAATTTTCACATATCACAGAATCTTCTTTTTCTTCTTCTTTTTTCCCCAACCATTTAAAAATGAAAGCAAAAGCGGCAATCTTAATAAACGCAATAGAGCTGATAAAGACTTGCCGAATGAACGAATGAGCAGATACTTCTAGTGTCACAGTGGATAAGCACAATTGTTTGCCTGCTGATTATAGATAAGGTATGGGATAATGTTCCTGGTAGATGAAGGTTAAATATACAGTACTTGGTTTGGAATCCAAATGCCAGGTGATGCTAGACAACCATGGTCTGTAGTGTAGACTCTGGGGACATTAAAACTTCTCAATATTCCTTTCCCTCCTCTCTTCTTAAACAGGCTGTCCTAGTATTTTTCCTCTAAGTTTCAGATGCTTCTTTTTCCTCCAGTGTAACTCTCACCTCTCTGCTATTGTTTTACCGATTTCATAAAGCATTAGTAGTTAACTTACCAACCAGGCTTGTTTTCTTTCCTTGCATTAACTTCCTGTATCATGACACTTGGTGGTGGTAACTTATTCACACCTATAAGACAAAAACAAAATGCAGTTTAACTTTAGGTCCAGCTGTTTACTTAGGGATAAAGATGCTTTACTACTGCTCTTCTTTCATTTCTAGTACTCAGCTATTCATCAATTCTTCTGCCAAAAATGTTGGCAGCCTGAGCTGATGGGTGGTATGTTCCTGGTAATAATGCCGTCAGCTGAAAAGATAAGCATTGGATGTCTCACTAGTTATTTGATGTGATAGAACCCCACACCGGCCTTGCCTGAATTTTGTCACTCAATTGCTTGAATTTTAAAACTTTAATTGAACCAGTTGATTCAGTTAACTGACAGAACTGTTAACTGTTATTTTGTCTTAGTCAAAATAACAGGTAGCTGGGTGCAGTGGTGTGTGTCTGTAGTCCCAGCTACTCAGGAGGCTGAGGCGGGAGGATCACTTGAGGCCAGGAGTTCAAGGCTGCAGTAGGCCATGATCATGCCTGTGCGTAGCCACTGCATTCCAGCCTGGGTGACATAATGAGACTCCGTCTTTAAAAAAAAAAAAGAAAAAGAAGTAACAGGTAGATGTAGATACAGCTTATATTTTTGATCCCTGATTTATTATTTATGCTAGTAAGGAAGGGTACAAGTCATTATGATAGTATCATTCAGTGAACAATAGAAGGGACCCTGCTTTTAAAGACTCTGGTTTTCTAAATTTTTAAATTATTTTTATTTTTATTTTTAGAGACAGGGTCTCACTCTTGCTCAGGCTCGTCTCAAAATCCTGAACTCAAGCCATCCTCCCACCTTGGCCTCCAGAGTGCTAGAATTACAGGCGTGAGCCACCGGGCCTGGCCAGATTCTGTTGTTTTTAATAGGAGCTGGGTAACAGTCTCAAAATTTCCAGTATCCAAAATCATATGGCAAACCAAAAACTTATGCCCTGCTATTTCTCATACACATACCTTTCAGGACTCGAACAGCCCATCGTGCTTGTGTTTCTCCTGTGGGTACCATGGAGCCCAAGGGTTTGACAAGGCCGATAACAGCCAGGGTTGGCTTTTGCAGATGTGCAGGGAAGATATACTTGTACAGCGATGCCTGACCGTCTTCAACTTTCACTACAGACTCATCAAGGAAGGGGAAAGCAAAGGTGTATCCAGTGGCAAAGACAATGATATCGATGGGCTCTTCCTTTGGGGTGTTGTTAAAAATAACGGAGTTTTCCTTCACCTCCTTTATGCTTGGCCGGATGAACACTTTCCCAGTGATGATGCGGCCTGGCAGCTCATCATTTAGCACAAACTCTTTCAGCTGAGTCCTAAACAAAAACACGAACAGAGAAGGAACCTGCCAGTGAACAATGCAGCCAGCCCTCCCTCCTCTTCACCTTCACTTCTTCATTCTGGGGCTGTCCCCTTGGCTGGACAAGAATTGTCAGACTTGGGAGAAGTTACCTCTGTGGAAGGGGATTCAGGAATGTCCAAGAAGGATTGTACAATATGCCTACCATTTTTTAGAGTTTGGAAGCTTGAGGAGGAGGCCAGAGCTTTCTATCGCGTCTGTTTCTCTAGCTGAATTTTAGCTGTCACTGTCATTCTAGGGAGAGCTGAATACTGAAGGGCTACAAGGGAGACCAGGGACTTCTGTATCTGATGAGAACTACTGGAAGCTTTGTCTAGTAATCTCTCTTTCTAGGAAGCAATTATGTAAGGAAAACATGCATGTGTTTAAAGGAACAAGGGAAGAATCATCTTTTTCTGGCTGTACCTTTGGAATCACAAGACAGACAATTTGCGAGTTGATTTTGTATAAGCTGAGCCATTTTTGGCTTATGGCTCATGAATGCACAGAAAGAGACTATGTGGTAAAATAGAATTGGCATCGGAGTAGGAGGTAGTAAGAGTGGATTCTTATCTAAATGTTTATACTTAACAGAGCTTGGGCAAGTCTTGTGTTTCCTATAGGCTTTCCCCTATTCATCTATAAGATGGGGATACTAACACTTTCCATCTTTAGTTCGCTGGGTAGGATGAAGAGCACATGAGATAGTATACATGCAAAGAACTTTGGAAATGGTAAATGATTAAATCTAAGAGAGAAGGGATTATAATTTCTCGGATTTCTTCCATATGTTCTAATGTTTATGGGATTAAACCAAATTCTTTATAACCCCATGAGCCACCATCCAGGCTAAATAAAAGTTATGGTAGCAAAACCTCTGCTGGAAAGAGTCAAAACCCCTGAGAAGCCTGGACGTACGTGGTAGAGGAGGGTAGATAAGAGATAAGGAAGGAATAAAGGGAGACAATAAAGACAGAGAAGAAGCAAGAGGAAGGCAGAAGTACGTGTGGTGGAGAGGGGGTTGCATGCCATCAGGGGTGGCCTGGGTGCCACCTGACCCATGTGGGTCCAGAGTGAAATCTGGAGGGAGACCAGACAGGATCTCCAGGCTGTGGTGTCAACTGATTATGGATTTTCATTGTATAAACTTAATGAATGAGGAAATAAAACTTTTGATTCTTGTTAATGGGATAAGTCATAGATTGTAAGTGAAAGGACAGACTGAAATCAAGGTCCTCTTGACACGGGCAAGAAGGCACTGCCATTAGAGAGGCAATTATAGAGAGGCAACTTGTGAAGGGCAACTACAGGATTCAGTTTTTCCCAGATAATGAAACAAAGCAAGTGTGTTGCTTTTGTCAACAAATTAATAGACAAATCACTCTTCTTTGATTGCTGCAGCTGAGGCTCTAGTAACTTGCCTAGGTCACAGAGCTCACTTACTGCTCAATGAACGAGCTTAGGAAAATGACTGAATTTTGCTAACTCTCCCAGTTTCCTCACAATAAAAGGATGATTAAAATAATACCTTAAAGGATTGTCAACAAGGTGAAATACATAATTTTATTTACTGAGCACTTAAGAGCAGTTAGCTATTATTATCAATTAACTTTTTTTTTTTTTTTTAGATGGGGTCTCACTCTGTTGCCCAGGCTGGGGTGCAGTGGTGCTATAGCTACTGTAACCTTGAACTCCTGGGCTCAAGTGAGCCTATTGCCTCAGCCTCTCAGGTAGTTAGGACTACAGGTGTGTGCCACCATGCCTGGCTAATAAAAATAATTTTTTTTTTTTTTGGAGAGACAGAGTCTGGCTATGTTGCCCAGGCTGGTCTCCGCCTCAAGTGATCCTCCCACCTCAGCCTCCCAAAGCTCTGGGATTACAGGCATGAGCCACTGTACCTGGCCTTTATCAAGTAACTTTGTATCAAGTGTTCTTTCACATTGGATCATGTTGCTGTGTTATTGCCTGATTTGTATATGCCACTGGAAAGACTGAGGCTCCTTCTTCCTAACAGGCCTTGGCAGATATGTTATATTTACCTGTCTTCTGGTATTAAGCCATAATTTGCGTGACTGAACCGGTTGTCCATCTTTCTTGCTATCAACCAAGTCACAATTGGAGTTGGGAGGGAATTTCTGAGCATGTTCTGAAATCGTGTCATGAACACCATGTCCCATGGGTAACCTGAGTCAAAGACTCTGCTGATCACCCATGCCCCTCCAGTGGTGCTAAGGAACACCTGGAAGCAATCAAACAGACGTCTCAGTCTGACATGTGAACAGGGCTGGTCCTGCCAGAGATTTGAGAAGTGTCGTGAATTGAAAGGCACTGAAAGGTCTGCCACTCTCAGAATACACCCCTAAGGTACAGAAGTTCTTCTAACTTCTATTTTAAGATTATTCTTTTGAGATAATGCATTGAGTACCTAGAGTATTAAAATGCCTTAGGACATATTATTGAACACTTATTATCTGCCAGGCTTGAGATACTACGGCAAGCCATAGGGAGTGTAAATTCTCACGTGAGAAGAAAATGAACAGGTGATTGCAATTCTGTATACTAACTATAATTGTAGGCAATAAGAACAGGGCATGACAGCAATGGGAGTTGTCTACAGAGAGTTTCAACTCAAACCACTGGTTTAACTGACAGTAAAATTCAGTACTACAATTAGTTTTTTTGTTTATTTGTTTTCTTGTTTTTTTAAACATTGTCTGCCTATTTGAGTTTACCAGCTGACTGAGTTTACTAAGCTAATAGTTGTTTTGGTACCTATACAATCAGGAGTTTCCTGTACAACTGTTTAAAAAGCTCCCCCCAAAATTTAGTTAACCAGCCTGTTACTTTGCTCATACAAAACAACTGATTTAACAGATTAGTTTTTCCCCCACCAAACTGGGGCATGATAGCCACAGCTCCAGTGTCAATGTTTTTGTTATATATTTTGTTTGGCCTTATAACATAATGGAGCAGGATATACAACTCTGGAAATGCGGTGGCACAAAGTACAGGCACGTCAGTGGCTCTGACATGAGGTATTTACACTGAACCTGCCTCTTTGTGTCATGATGCCAAATTGGATATGACATTTCAGTTGATATGAATTATGTTCTAAGATATACATCAATGATATATCAATGATAAGATGTGTGGTAAAGCATGCTTTTTCAAAAAAGTTTTTAAAATTTTTTATTTTTTAAAATTAAAGACAGGGTTTTGCTATGTTGCCCAGGCTGGTCTCAAACTCCTGGGCTCAAGTGATTCTCCCTCCTCAGCCTCTGGAGTAGCTGGGACTATAGGTATATGCCACCATACCCCAAAGCATGTTTTCTGATTGAAGAAATTTCCAGGTGATTAGAGAAATAGAAACAATAATATGTTACCCACATGTGGTAGTCATAGAGGATGGGCCTATGTTAATATTTGTTTCAAGACCTCCTTTCTCTTCTTTCAGGGTAACACCACCAAATTGCTAAGTTTCTTCAAATCAGTTAATAAATCTATCAATCAATGAATCAATCATCAAGTCCTTTTTGAAAAGTCCCAGAAGGCAATATAAAGTTACATACTCCTAATCTTTTTTTTTCATAGCTATTTTTCACTCTTGCAATTATTGGTATAATTATTTACACTTATTTATTTGGCATTTGTTTTTCCCAAAACTATGTGCTCCATGACAACGGGGATCTTGTTCTTGTTGTTGTTGTGTTTGCCAGTGTATCTCCAGTGCCTGGCACAACATTCAGCACATTAGAAGCCAGCAACTAATATATACTAGTTAGCTGAGTGGCTCTCAATGAGTTTACAGCATAGTAGGAAATAAAATATATACTATAAAAGCTAATGATCAATACTAAGAATTAAAAGGTGCCAACTGAGGAGTGCAACTTATAACAGTACATATATTCTGACTAGGGAGAGATCACTTGGTGTTGGGATGAGGTACCTGGGAATACAAAGGTAGACTGCAATAGAAGACAAAAGGGCTCTGTGGAAGGGAGGGGCTGGTGTGAGCAAAGGAGAAACAAAGATACAGGAACTGGAAAGGGCCATAGAGTAGATCTGCTTGGCTATAGCTGATGACCATGCAGGAAATCATAGGGTTAAAATTAAAATGGTAGATTTGGACCATATTATGGAAAACTCTATGATGCAGAGCTAAATATCTGCTATTTATTTTTTTCAGATAAGGAGAGTTATTAGAGGTTTTTCAACATGAGGGTGTTATAATGGGAGCAGTCTTTTCCGAGGATTTGTTTGTCGGTGGCTGGGGTCTTGGATGGCTTGTTGTGAGTGGGAGCATGGTCTGTGGGTAGGCGTGCAGGGATGCAGGGCAGAGTTAGGAGCATGGGCTTTGAGTTAAAGAG
The DNA here is from genome assembly GCA_023783475.1 of Daubentonia madagascariensis. Lineage (NCBI taxonomy): Eukaryota > Metazoa > Chordata > Mammalia > Primates > Daubentoniidae > Daubentonia > Daubentonia madagascariensis. Next base: position 32,076,203 of record JAKFHU010000978.1, read on the forward strand.
AATTGGGCTTAAGAACTGGCTCTACCGTCTGCTAGTGGTATGACTTTAGGCAGCTTCCTTAACCTCTCTAAGCCTTGGTTTCCTCATCTGTAGTCAGGGATACTAATAGTACTTACTTCCATGGCTTGTTCTGATGATTGGTTGAAATAATGCAGTAAAAAGCATTTAGTGCAGTGCTTACCACAGAGCAATCCCAATAAATATTAACTATTGCTACAGTTATTATTAGGAGAACAATTTAATTGCCTCACTGTGTGAACCTGATGAGGGTGGTGCCAATTAATAAGGAAAGGAAGGGACAAATGGGAGAGTGTAGCAAGCAAAAATTGCCAGGATTTTCTGACCTATGGGACTGAGTGAAGAAGAGATGTGTCCTGTAGCTCTTGCTGGATGGCTGGGAAGATGACAAAAAGAAACCAGAGAAGTTGGTTTTGGAGGAAAGATGACAACTGGAATTCATAGTAAAATTTATGAACATTTGATAAAAAATAAATAATCTGTTGTGTGTGTGTTAAACATTTTTATTCCTTCAACATTTATCATGGTGTCAAATACTGTTTGCTCAAGACATGCATCTTAAGATAAAGCTCTTCATTAAGTAATATTAAGAATGGTACCTTTTTTGCCACGTGGCTGGCCTCCACTGCAATGTCTGTGCCAGAATTTCCCATTCCAATCACAAGGACTCTCTTGTCCTTAAATATATCTGGATGCTTATATTGTCGGCTATGAAAGTACTGTCCTTTAAAGGCATTTATACCTATAGGAAAAAAAGAGAGAAGTGAAATAGAGAATTTACAGGATGATTGAATGAAACGTCAATATTTTTCAGTTGATAACATCCTTTGGACAGATGGTTTAGGTTGTTTTTACTAGTGTACTCAAGTTTGAGGAAATCTAAATTATGAATACATGACTTTATAAGACATTAGTGGATGGCCAGACATGGTGGCTCACACCTGTAATCCCAATACTTTGAAATAATCCCAGCACTTTGAGAGGCCGAGGTGGGAAGATCACTTGAAGCCAAGAGTTTGAGACTAGCCTGGGCAACATAGCGAGACTCCCGTCTCTACAAAAAATAAAAAAAATTAGCCAGGCAAGGTGGTGCACGCCTGTACTCCCAGCTATTTGTGAGGCTGAGCTGAGGTGGGAAGATCGCCCGAGCCCAAGAGTTCAAGGTTACAATGAGTTATGATTGAGCCAATGCACTCCAATTTGGGCACAGGAGAATGAGACCCTGTCTCTTAAAGAAAAAAAAAAAAGACATTACCTGGTAATTATTTATTTATTTATTTATTTAATGGGGGTAATTATTTCTTCTCACTGGATAGGCCTCTAGTTTTACTTACTAGATGATTAACAACTAAACTGAAATATTGTGGCATAAAGACATATTAAGCTAAAGTATAAGGAGTCATTATCATTTTAAAGGCTGATAGAAGTCAATGGGACAATAAGAATTTATTTACCAATATTTGATTTAGATAAGCTTTTCACAAGCAAGGAGCAAGAACGAAGACATTCAAAGGGAAATGTGAGTTAGTGCCTCTATTCAGCAAACATTTTTAGACATCTGCTATGTGCCTGGCACTGTGCTAGATTATGTGGGGGAAATAAGATAAATGAAATGCAGTCTCTATTCACAAAGATTCATATGAGTTGGGGATGTTCATTGATAGTTCACCTTGGTGACTGACTGTAACTCAGGCTGAGTTTGCTGAGTTGGCCACAGCTGGCTCAGAGAAAAAGGGATTACATCAGTTACACTAAGATTCATAATTTGATAGGATATCTTAGGTAGTGATGCCAAATATTACTGAAACACCAAACATGAATAGAGAGTGTTTGGAAATACTCTCAAGGCCATGTTACACATTCAGAAGTAATATGTGCTAATCAAAGAACTTTTTTTTTCCTAGGAAAAGTGATAAGACCTCTATAGATTCTCAGGGGATAAATGTGTATGCTTGTGGGAAGTGGCCTTACCAAGACCTGGTGGCTCTTTAGCTCACTTTGAATCAATAGAAATCTGACATGAATCCTAGTTAAAACCTAACCACAGTCCAGAGCATTTAAAATTTAGCAAAGTTGCAACCAAGTTCAAATATTAACTCAGGACAGGAACCCAATATGGATTGGAGAACTGCTGAGAAGGGAGAACTGGAAAAACCTAAGGAGAATCATAAAATTACCTCTGGATCTCATGTTATTTTAGAATCTCTCAGGACTAGGCTGTTTGGAGTCACAAATGGACAAAAATGAGGCTCTATAGATGAGTCTCCTGTCAGACTAATACTTTCCCCTCGTATCTCACAGGAGGACAGAGTAAGAACTTATATTAGGCGAATGTGTCTGTGTTAGTAAACACCAGAATGTATATACCTGAATGAATAAAAGTAATCATCTTGGGAAATTATAATTTATTCTAACTGTGATACCTGTTATTTTTCTAAGACTTTTTGGCATACCTCCTTTGGAATTGCTCCTAGAGCTTGTGATACACATTTTTTAATATCTTCAGTGAATTTGAATTTTTGTGACAATTAACAACCACGCCCCCGCCCACTGCCCAGGGAGTATGTATAAACTAAGCATGTCATGCAGGGAGGGAGGGAGATAGTGGAGAACTCCTTTTCAAGTTTAAAATCACAGAACTTGAGATCTCAAAGTCTCCTTAATAATGATTTATCCAGGGATTTTAAATTGGTAGTGGCTGATAACATGGATTTTTTAGAAAGACTGCAAGTCTTGTAGAGCTCTTCTTGCTTGGTTTGTGATGTATACTGTTGGGTAAAGTGACCCAAGTTCCTCAATTTATGGGTGAAAAAACAGAGGCTTAGGAAGGTCAAGAGGGAGACCCAAGACTATAAGCCAGGTAGTTGTACAGCCTAGAATTCCTCCCTCCTGGGTCTCAAGCTCATCTATTCAAATTGAGCACATTAGCTCAGTTGCTTTCAGGGTATGCTTTATCTTAATATGACATGACTTGTGTGACTTTTGGGGGCAGATCCAGAATCACAGGAGGTATGTGAGTTTACTGCAAAATGAGCATTACTAGCACTCCAGTTCATATGTAGACTGTGATTTCTGCACTGGATTTCATAAATTCTATTCATTCCTCCAATATAGGTTACCTGTTGTCTAATCCACTTGGATCACTCTAGGCCATATCTAGATGATTTAGAGAAAAGTTTCTTAAAGTTTTAACTTGTTGAATGCTTACTACAGATGCAATAAACTAACCCATTGCATTTTCTATTCCCTTGAGTTGAAATCCAATTAAAATTTGGTGTAAATTAACATGACTTATGGTTGCAAAAGCCAGATAAAAAAACTTAAACCCAAAGATGTTTTAACTTGTCTCCCAAGACTAATCTCTGTGTTGACTATTGACCCAGTGCCATAAACCTCTGATCTAGCTAATTGCTGTGGCTCATATAAAATGAACAAATACAAAATAATCATATTACTTTTTCCTTTATTCACAGATTGACTTTTGGGGACTTTAAACTCAGCTTTGGCAATGTGCAGCTGCTGCTGAGGCTAGGAACTTGTCTAAGCATACTATGTCTTAGAAGGCTTTCTGAGTGCTGCCAGTCACTGAAGGAGGGGCATTGAATCTCAGTAAAGCATAAAACTGCTTACTAAGTTATCCATTTTGCTCTTCTACACTCACAAGTTGTTTGGAACAAATGAAAGCCAAAAACAGGCAAGAAAGTGCTGGTTAGAAAAAACCCCTGTTACCTCACAACTTTAACTATGTAATGGAATTCATTCCCAGACCAATCAAGTATCAGGGTGGCTCCCATGAGACAACTCACGGTCAGTTGCAGAAAATGTTGTACCTGGAAAGGAATCCAGTGGCAAATAAGGGTTAGTAAGGAAACCAGTGCAGACCATGACAGCATCAAAGATGGCTGATTTGTGCGTCCCTTCACACAGAGTGACCACCTCCCATTGGCCAGAGACAGTAAAATCTGGGCATTTTGTTATGCTGCAGACTTTGGTCTAAAAAAAGAATCACAGATATGATTAGCAGTTGTCAAGTTTCCATTAAGGGTTTGCTTGTTGATGTACCAGTTGGCATTTCAAAACTTCTAGAGCACAGACTAAACATAATGAATAAGCATGACCCTAGAAACCTAATCAGGCTATCAGAATAATCATGAGTTCATGGATGGAAGTATTCTAAGCTTGGAGAGGTATCTAAGAGAAGCGGTGGCTTCCAAAGATTTTAAGTGATTTGCTCAAATTCTCACAGCAAGTGATAAAACTAGGATTATAACCTAGGTTTCTGAAGTCTTTTTCATTATTCTTTCCATTATACAACCTTATTTCTCATAGACTGTCTCTTTAACAATAGTTCCTTTAATAGAGACGTGAGTAATATATAATTGAAAACATGAATTTGGTCCCAAGTATCTTAGCTTATGAAAGATCTTATAAAATATGTTGCTGAAGTTTTCCTAGATCTACAGAACGATCGAAAAGTGCTAACCTTATGGCCTGAATTTTTGGGAGTAGTCCAAATTTCAAATAGTCTATTATTTGTTCTTATTGAGTACATATGTGTCCATGAGTACTATCTTCTGATTCAGGAAATACACGTACAATTAATCTAATACAAATCAAATTCAAAAGCATAAATTATTCACTAACCAAGAGGCTTTGCTGCTTTTCTTTTCTTTTCAAAGTTTTTAAAGAAGATAGGCTTCTTAAGTCCCTCCCAGTGGGTTCACTGTTTGGTTTATAATATTCAAAGTGCTTATTGGGTTTCTACATTTGTATTAGCAACTCTGTCTTTTCTAAAAATAAATTTTCAGTTAATTTAAAACCTTTCAAAATAAAATTTATTTTTAATCATAAAATAATAAATGTTCATCATTGAAAATTTGGAATGCATAGAAAGGAATAATAAACAAAACCAAACAAATATCAACCACAGATCACCTCTTAGAGACAGTTGCTTGTGTGTACTTTTAAAAATTTTGTTGAACATCTAGCTTTCTAAAAATTGTTTTAAAATGGTGGGGCAGCATGCAGTCAAAAAAATGTTTTCGATTCAGGAATTCTGATGCACTTTTTATAAACATTTTTGTGGGTTATATCCATTCACTTGATTGTACTTTATTTTTACTGCATGTCTTGCAAAATAAGGAAGTGGGGTGAAATACTCCTTGAAAGTCCATTTAGGAAGACTTTAAAATTCTGAATGTGAATGTGACTCTTATTTGCCACTTATTTTGGTCAATGTCTCCATTAATGTTGCTTTTTGTGTGTAATTCTCTATGAGTTCCTTATCATCCCTATGTCTGATAGCAAAGGGAGATAGGAGAAGGGAAATACATGGATTTCTATGTGTTTCTTAGAGAAAGAGCCAAAAAAAAAAAAAAAGGAAAAAAGAAAGAGGAGAAAGAGAATATATTCCTTTGTTGCTGTCCTTCTGCCTTCCTCCTATTTCCAGCCTCTGAAATGGGAAAGAAAGAGGGCCTAGGAGAAGAGCAATATTCAAAGATTTTTCTATTTCCGAAAACATCTAGAAAAGATTTCCTTGTAATAGTGAGGTTCTCTTGGGTAGGGGCCATTGCACAAGCCCATTTCTAAAAAGGGATAGTCAAGAAGAGAGCGCCCGAGGGGCTGGTAGGAGTGGCCAGTGTTCATGTGTGCAGGCATTTGGCCCAAGCTGAGAATGTGGTTTGATATTTTTTAGGTGCCTTAGGATACTTGGACATAATTATAACAAACTAAAATTTTATACATGTGAATCTTTACACAGAGTAACCACCCCCACCTTCAGATTTACTTGGGGTGGAGGGTGAATACAACAGGTAAAAATCCAGGCAAGCGTCATTAATCTTGCCAGTTCAGCATCTCATCTAAGGAGCCCAGGGCTGGGTTATAGAAAGGTAATAGAAAAGAGGGAGGAAAGCACTTTCTGACTACTAACTGATGTTTCATGTCTTACCTTAAACCGAATGCACTTCAGAAGGTTGAACCGGTTTGCATACATTTTGAGATATTCCAGAAATTGAGAATTTGGCACATAGTTTGGATAATCTTCTGGGAATGGAAAGTCTGAGTAACAAGACATCTCCTTGCAGCTGTTGGAAACCACAGACTTGTAGAGACTGGCTCTGCCTTCTTCAACATGTTCCTGTACAAACAGTGCCCACACATGGTCATTCATTGCATGTTAACAAATTAACCCGGGATGTACTCACCTGTCTGGATTCACACAGTATCACTGCAGTACAGGAGGTCATGGAAATAGAAGAGAGCCAGGAAGTAGTATTTGGATGATTGAAAATTGCTAGGTACTTTGGTTTCATGAGGTATTCTTGAAATGATTATGGAAAAGAGGGGTTCAGATTATGAAGGATGTTGTATCCAAAGCTAAGGAATTTGGATTTTATAGGAGGGTTACAGCAGTCTACAGAATATTTTAAACATGGAAGTGATTCATACTAAATTTTGGAAAGATAATTTTGGTTCTACAAAGAAATGAATTAGAGGGGTCTGGAAAAGAAAGAAGGAGTTGAGTTAAGAACCTGAAACATGAATCCACTTGATTGCTAATTAGGGCCCAAGCAGAGGCGAGAACAGTTGGAACCCGGAGAGCTGGCATTTGTGAGAAGGCAGTAAGGTAGAATGCACAGCACTGCAAGATCAATTAGATTCAGGGGTTATGGGAGGAAACAGGTCAAAGGTTTCAGATTGGACAACTGTGTGCATGGCATAACACTAACCAATTTCCCACCCCCTGTTTCGACTCAGTTAACTAGTGAACATCAACATCTCATAAGGCTACCACAAGGTTGAATAATAAGCAGCTTTAGTAATGTCTTTAATATACATTGCCTCTGTCTTTTGGGTGATATTATGGAGAATTATTCTCCTGATTTCAAGGGGAAGGTCCTTAGTGTTTTAATATTATTTACCATCTTGGATATGTGTAGTTCATTTTTCCTGTAAATAAAAATTATTTCATATATGTGAACAAGTGGAAACATGAACATATACCTCACATAGGAAGTGGGCTTACTCTCTTTCCTCAAAGGGTTTGAATTTAGATCTGCATAAAATATACAGCAATAATAGAGAATACAATTATAAACATATCTCTGTGGTTTACTGTTACTGATCTCATCAACTGATAAGAGTTGACTATAACCTGCTTATCTGTGGCCTCAAATTTGACAGACTCACTTATCCAGAATATGTCTAGAAAACTGGATGCTAAAAAGCTTCTGAGAAGGATTACTAAATCTTGAGCTTTCATTCTTCTGGAATGTATAAAGCAGTGCTAGACATATGTAGTCTGCAGAGGAGTACCGACATGAACTGTTTGTTACAGGTCTGTTACAAGATAAATACAGAAATTGAGAGAGTAAGCATTTAGAAACTTTTATAGCAATAATTCGACACTGCTCAATATTCAAGCATGTTGACTCCTTTTAGTTGAACAGGACATAGATCATTCATGGTTTTGTCTAATTTGTGAGAAGAGTTTGAGCTATGTACTAGTCATGTGTAGTAGGACTACATTATAATGTGCGATGTTTTAATGTTAGTTTGAAAAATGTTATCCAAAAGTGCATAAAATCTGGAATCATTTTCTTTCATTGAAAGATAATTTATTTTTAACTATAACCTTAGAGTATATATTATTTAAACTGGCTACTGATAAAAGATTGAAGATGGATTTTAAAAATACAGCACTATCTGCTTCATTTTGGATAGCAGTCAAAAAAAAAAAAAAAATACGATGACCTTGCCGAGATTGCTTTAACGTCTCTTTTTCCATTCCAATCAATATTCCTCCGTGAGTCTAGTTTTTCCACTTTGAGTGTTATTAGGCACTAACTATGTAGATAATTTAGATATATGTTATCCCCTACAAGCAGCATTGTTTTTAAAAAATATTTTTTTTTCATTTCAAAATATTAATTAAGGGGTTACAAGTGTTTTTGTTACACAGATACTTTTTTTAATGCTTAAGTCAGGGCTGTTGGTGTGCGCATCACCAGAATAGCATTCACCGTACCCAATAGGTAAGTTTTATCCCTTATCCCTGAGGTATGTTCCTTCTATGCCTACCCACCCTTTCACCGTCTCCTGTTCTTGGTTTCTTATGTCCTTTATATCGCTTTGTGCCTGTGTGTACCAATCTATTAGCTCTCACTTGTTAGTGAGAACATATGGTATTTGGTTTTCCATTCCTGAGATACTTCACTTAGGATAATGGTCTCCAGTTCCATCTAAGTTGCTGGAAATGACATTATTTCATTCCTTTTTATGGCTAGGTAGTATTTCATTGTATATGTGTATACGCATATGTGTGTGTGTGTATTTATATATCTCTCACATTTTCTTTCATGAATTGATGGGCACTTAGGTTGATTCCACATCTTTGCAATTGTGAATTGGGCTGCAATAAACATTCAAGTGCAGGAGTCTTTTTTTTTTTGATGAAATACCATTTTATTATTATGTACAGAAGACAGAGAAAGAAAAATCCAGTTGGGAGAATTAAATGTTTGAGTACATGAACATTTTCATTTTTTTCAATTCTACTTTTCACTTTCTCTTTATTACTTTTTCAAACATTTCATACTTCATCATGAGGTTTCAGTACCATTGTTCTGGGAATACTACTCATATTTAGACTTAAAAGTTAACTGTGGTACTAAATCCTTCAATGAAAGACGAAATTGCCCCAGAAGGAAGGAGATGGTTTATGAGAGGATGGCTGGGTGAGGGGAAGGGAACTGAAGATTGTGTGGGAGATTAAATTTACCTGATCTGACTGGATGCTTTATTTATTGATTTTTTTCATAATTTAAAAATAAATAAATTAAAACCTTATTGAATTTGGTTTTTTAAAAATTTCAGAATATTATGGGGGTACAAACACTTTGGTTACACATATTGCCTGTGCACTGCCCAAGTCATAGCTATTGTGAACATCCCCCCCAATCGTGAACATCCCCCAGACAGTGCACCCTACACCCATTAGGTGTGAGTTTTCCCATCCCCTCCACCCCCCTCCCACCTGCCCAACCCATGATGAATATTTTTTCCATGTGTGACATAAGTATTGATCAGTTAGTACCAATTTGAGGGTGAGTACCAGTGGTGCTTGTTTTTCCATTCTTGTGATAATTTGCTTCAAAGAATGGGCTCTATAGCTCCATCCAGGATAATACCAGAGGTATTAATTTACCATTGTTTTTATGGCAGGAGTCTTTTTGATAAAATGACTTCATTTCCTTTGGGTAGATACCCAGCAGTGGGATTTCTGGATCTAATGGTAGGTCTACATTTTTCTTTGAGGAATCTCCATCCTGTTTTCCATAGAGGTTATATTAATTTGCAGTCCCACTAGCAGTGTATAAACATTCCTTTCTCTCTGCATCCACTCCAGCTTCTATTGTTTTTTGATTTTTTAATAATGGCAATTCTGATAGGGGTAAGGAGGTATTTCATTGTAGTTTTAATTTGCATTTCCCTGCTGATTAGTGATGTTGAGTGTTTTTTCATGTTTTTTGGCCATTTGTCTATCTTCTTTTGAAAAACTACTGTTCATGTCCTTTGCCAACTTTTTGATGGGATCGTTTGGCTTTTTTCTTGTGGATTTGTTTGAGTTCTTTGTAGACTCCGGATATTAGTCCATTGTCAGATGTATAACTTGGGAATATTTTCTGTCATTCTGTAGGTTGTCTATTCATTCTGGTGATAGTTTCCTTTGCTGTGCAGAAACTTTTAAATTTAATTAAATCCCATTTATTTATTTTTGTTGCTGTATTTGCCTTTGGGGTCTTAATCATAAATTCTTTGCCTAGGCCAATGTGTAGAAGAGTTTTTCCTATGTTCTCTCCTAGAATTTTTATGGTTTCTTGCCTTACATTTAAGTCCTTATCTTGAATTAATTTTTGTATATAGTGAGACATAGGAGTCCTGTTTCATTTTTCTGCATGTGGCCATCCAATGTTCCCAGCATCATTTATTGAATAGGGCTTCCTTTCCCCAGTGTGTGGTGTTGTCTGCTTTGTTTTGTTAGTTGCAGGTAGATAGTTTTATTTCTGGGGTCTCTATTCTGTTCCCTTGGTCTATGTCTCTACTTTTATGCCGGTACCATGCTGTTTTGGTTACTATAGCCTTGTAGTATAATTTGAAGTCAGGCAATGTGATGCCTCCAGATTTGTTCTTTTTGCTTAAGATTGCTTTGGCTATTCAGGCTCTTTTTTGGTTCCAAATGAAGTTTACCATTATTTTTTCTAGATCCATGAAATGTGACATTGGTATTTTGATGGGGATTGCATTGAATCTGTAAATCACTTTGGACAGTATGGACATTTTAATAATGTTGATTCTTCTAATCCATGAGCATAAGATGTTTTTCCATTTGTTTGCATCATCTATGATTTCTTTCATCAGTGTTTTGTAGTTCTCCTTGTATAGATCTTTCACCTCCTTGGTTAGGTATATTCCTAGGTATTTTATTTTCTTTGTAGCTATTGTGAATGGTATTGACCCTTGATTTGGCTCTCTACTAGACTGTTATTAGTATATAGAAGTACTACTGATTTCTGTACATTGATTTTGTAGCCTGAGACTTTGCTGAATTTACTTATCAATTCCGGGAGTCCTTCAGCGAAGTCTTTAGGGTTTTGTAGATACAAGATCATATCATCAGAAAGAGGGATAGTTTGACCTCCTCTTTCCCAATTTGGATGCCCTTTATTTCTTTCTCTTGCCTGATTACTCTGGCTAGGACTTCCAATACTATGGTGAATAGATGTGGTGACAGTGGGCACTCTTGTCTTGTTCCTGTTCTTAGGCAGAATGTTTTCAACTTTACCGCATTCAGTATGATGTTGGTGATGGATTTGTCATATATGGTTTTTTATAATTGGAGGTACATTCTTTCTATGCCTAGTTTGTTGAGGGTTTTTATTCATGAAAGGATGCTGGATTTTATTGAATGCTTTTTCTGCATCTATTGAGATGATCATATGATCTTTTATTTTGTTTCTGTTTCTGTGGTGAATTGTATATTGTATATTGTATATTGTTTCTGTTTCTGAGGTATGAGGGGAGGAGAAAGAAAACCCCCACCTACCCTTTCCATGGGGCTCCAAGTTTCTCAGGGGTTGATCTCTGCCAAAATCTGTTCCTTCTTGTTCTGCTCCACAACTTCTTCCCATGGAATCTCTGGTCAGTTCTGGCACTTTTACCTCAGAATTACACCTAAGCTATGTTTTTTTTTTTTTATCTAAAACTTTTCTTTCTTCCTGAGACAATCTGGTGACTGATGTCTCTAGTCAGCCATCTTGCCCCCACCTGAAGAGCACTGTTATCCAATCAATCCAGATTAGATAAATTGACAAGCAAGAAGCAAGCTTAATTGTCACATTAAAAACCTTAGATAGTAATATAAACAACATGTCTTCGAAGTGTGTCTACAAGTGTTTAATATGAAGAACTGCTATTCAAAAAAAATGTTTTGTTTGTTTGGCAAAAAGGTACAAGTATAGTGGTGATTCTCTATTAATTGCCTATGTGCACAATTTCAAAGCATAATGTGTCCATTTTTTGGTAATTATTTTCTCTTATTTCTACATTATTTAATGACATTTGTTGAAATTAATTTTATGACTTCTGACTCTATACAAATTTTGAATTTATATCTTATACATTTTAATTTGTGTCATTTTCTTTTTTAAAAATAATTTATTTTTATTATATTTGAAAAAAAATAGTCTATAACTAATTGAAAATTGAAAAAAAAAAAACCTGGTTGTTCTCTGCAGTTTGAGAAGCACAGCTCTCTAGACCAGTGCTTCTTAATCTTGTTAAGAATGGCCTAGGGAATCTTATTAACATATAGATGCTGACTCAGTAGTCTGGGTGTGCCTGAGAGTCTGCATTTCTAACAAGCTCCCAGGCAGATGTTCCTGACCCATGGATCCTACTTTGAGTGAGAAGGCTTTAGAGCAGCACTGCTCAATAGGAATGTGATAGAAGCCACATCTGTACTTTTAAATTTTCTAGTAGCCACATTAAAAAAGTAAAAAGCGAAATTAATTTTAAGGATATATTTTAACTCAATATATCCATGATATTATAATTTCAACATCTAATCAATATAAAAATTATTAATGAGATATTTTACATTCTTGTTCTCATCCTGTCTTCCAAATCTGGTGTGTGTTTTATATACATATAGTTAAATGCTATATTTTCGTTGGGAAAAGTGGAGTCACATACCCAAGTTGATCTAAATATACTTGAAAGTTCTACAATAACTGGATTGAGTTTAAAATTAAAATTAATTAAAATTAAATTAAATAAAAATTTCAGTTCCTTAGTCATACCAGCTACATTTTAAGTGTTCTATAGCTACATGTGATTAGTGGTTACCATATTGGATAGCACAGTTTTAGAACATCCTTAGACCTGAAGGTGGGTATGAGAACTAAATGCAAAGTTGATTTGATTTAATTAAAACAGTAATCAAGTTTCCTCTGGGTTATGGGAATAAAGAAAATAGCTATAAAGAGCTATAATACTGATAAATGAGAGTAAACAACAAGGAAAGAAACTGCAGTATAAGCCAAAAAACATCAATTATAAACATTTCAGGATCAATTAGTGTAATGCTGAAGTTCCCTCACTTTTCTCTGGCATCCAAGAATATCACATAGTAAATAACACTTTGTTGTTAATCATCTCAATTTCTCACAAACAATCATACAAAGCTAAATTTGACATTAAGAGGGTAGAGAGATGCATAATGCACTTTGTAAAGATTTCCTTAAAAATAGTTCAAAAAATCAAAAGCATTTTGTAATGGCATCTTTAAATAGAGAGTAATGGGGACTCATTGGAACCGAATAATCTTGGGAACCATGTATTTTATGAGATCTTAAAGCAAATGAACAAACAAACAAAAATAGAGGAGGAAAAACCTCTGTTTTGGAAAATTTGGGAAGATAATTATAAAGGCAGGAAGAAAAGCTTCCAGGAAACACTGAAGCCCATTGTGAAATAATGTATCACAGATGTTAGCAGATGAGAAATTGTAGCTTAAAGGAAATATAGCCCTTAGGGTAGAATCCAAGACCAACTCTTTGGTTTTGTCTTTCTTTCCTCCCACTGATTGTTTCTTCTGGAAAAATAGAAGGTCTGGAGTATTTAGCATATATACAGAGAGTACCGTCCATACCAGTTCTGATTTGTTTTGGTGAGTCCAGGGCCCTCCCCTCCAGTGTTTGCCTCAATAAGCAATCTCCCCAGTGACTCCCAGGCCCTGCCAGACCTCAGTCCCTGGACACCCCTTCACTCCCCAGCTGCAGACACTCGGGGCATCATCCCTGTGTGGGTCCACCAGTTACCCTGGAACTCCGAGTGCAGAAGCACGTGCCCCCCTGAACATTGATGGGGCTGCTTAGAGGAAGGTTTTTGTTCTCATGAGGAGAAAAATGAGTAAGAGGGGATCAGAGGGAAGGTGGGATGAACTGTGGAGAGAGGGAAAAGAAAAAGAGCATGAACGAGGGGTTTCTGGCTTTCTGGTCCACTTTGGTCCTGCAGCACTGTGGGGAGGTCACCATTACCTACTGGGACACTTGGGGGACTCCATAAGCCACAGTCCAAGATCTGCCTGATTCTCTAGTGTGAAACAGACTCTAGAAGTGCTTGGAATGTAGTTCTTAACAGCACAGGCCCCGAAGTCAGACTGCCTGAGTTCATACTCAAGCTCTACATTTTTTTTTTTTTTGAAACAGAGTCTTGCTCTGTTGCCCAGGATAGAGTGCAGTGGTGTCATCATAGCTCACTGCAACCTTGAACTCCTGGGCTCAAGGGATCCTCCTTCCTCAGCCTCGCAAGTAGTTGGGGTTACAGGTGTTCACCACCACACCCGGCTAATTTTTCTATTTTTTCTAGAGACGGGGTCTTGATCTTGCTCAGGCTGGTCTCGAACTCCTGAGCTCAAGTGATTGTCCTGCTTTGGCCTCTCAGAGTGCTAGGTTTATAAGCATGAGCTACCGTACCCAGCCATCAGGCTCTACATTTTTAGCTGAGTAATCTTGGGAATTTTCTTAACCTTTCTGTGTCTCAGTTTTCTTATCTTCATGTAGGAACAACAATAGAACATAACCCCCAGGATAAACTGAAATGATAGCTATCATGCTTTTAGAACAGTGCCTGGTAAGCTCTCAATAAATGTTAACTATTATTTGTGTTATTCTTTTACAACTACCATGGAGATTCACTTTCTTGAGCTATGTGTCTTTTGGGAGCAGTGTAGACAATGGGAAGAAAGTTTTGCCAGGTAAAAGGTCTTTTCTTTCTTGTTTTAAAAATAAATGTAAAATGATAATGAAAGTCACTCCTAAATAGAAGCCTTCTTCCTATGCTTATGATATTCACACTTCCTGTCTCTAAAAATAATTCTTTCCTTCTTCTTTTCCTTTCCTTAGAATAGCTAGCACCCATTTTACTCTGTCACCATTCTCCCTGGTGAGAGTCAGATTTTCATGTGAGGACAGTGTCCAGTTCTTGGATCTATATCATAGAAGAGCTGCAAATACTTTGGAGGAAATTTGAGGAACCTCCAAGAATGTAAGCTCTGTGAGGGTAGGGGCCTGTCAGGTGTACCCTATAATGGATAATGGGAATTCAAAATTGTTTATTGAATATATGTGAAACCACTTATATTAAAATAATGTAAGGCCATAAGGCAGGAATAGTGATAAAAGTCTGATTTCTATAGAAGTATAGATATAGCTAGAAGTTAACCAGCCATTGTTCCCTAACTTCCCTACTGCTATAACTGCTCAGTGCTTAAGTATCACGTCTCCTTGACAGATGCAAGATTTGTGACTTCCCTAATCACTTCTATAGATAACATCAGTATTGCAAAACCTAAGACCAGTCTTTGAGATACCTTCCAGACTCTGCATTTGGGGGGACGAACTGATGCCAACTGGACCAGTGGCCATGTGTAGGAACCAATCCAACAAGTCTTGCAACCCTGTACTCAGGAGCCATCCCAGCCAAGAAGATGATTTCTGCTTCCCGACCCTATGAGTTCATCCTCAGCCAATCAACAGACCTAATTCCCTAGCCCTTTGTTTGTCAAACCACCTTTAATTAAAAACCTTAGCCCCAAAATTCTTGGGGAGATAGATTTAAAAAATTACTGCCATCTCCTCTCCTGGTGCCTTGTGATACTACACTCTTTCTCTGCTACAACTCCTGCTGTCTCAATATATTGGCCTTTACTGGGTAGTGGACAAAGGACTCAGTTGGGTGGTAACATATGAATAAAAGGGAACCTACCAAGATTACTGAAGTTTTAGAAATAAGGCTTTTAAAGAATAAGGTTTACCAAACGTAAAGAAGAAATAGCAGAGGAACCATTCCTCAATGATTTAAAGGGGTGAAGTATTCTTACACTTCATCATTGCTCTCAGTGAATGTAAAAATACGTGGTATGTAAAGCACATAGTAGGTGTTCAATAAATGTTTGTTGAATAAATGAAGGAATGCATGTGCAGAAGAAAAGGCCTTGATGTACACAAGGAAGGAGATCATTCCAGAGAGGGTTATTAGGCTCCAGAATGTTACAGGGATGTGAAAGATGAAGCAGAAAGTGTTTCTATCAGTATAGGAAAGTTCATCACCTCTAGACGATGTGAGTGTGGTTTTACCTGAAGACTATTTCTCAAGGTCCTTTCCTATACTAAAATTCTCCAAAAGTAACATTAATTTTTAGTGACAAGTCAATTCCTCAAATTTTGTTTCTTCAAGTATTGCTTTATTATAATACAATTGATGCAATCAACCTATGGTGTTACTTTCCTAAGCCTCCCCTCCCTCTCAAGAGTCTGAGAAGTGTTCCACAAGTTATATTCCACCTCCACGTGGGTCAGAAGTGGCTCCTTACCAATGCATCCCTTTTTTTTTTAATGGTTGCCACCGTCTCCCCCTCCCTGTATGATGTCCTTTCTTTCTATTGCAACCTTTGCTTCCTCTTTCCTCAAGACTGTGGGAGCTGGGAGAGATCAGAGTCAAGCTCTTGTCAGTGTTCAAGTAAGTGTAGTAATTTATAATCTCTGTAATCTTTGGGCCCTGTCCTATTTGGAAATGGAAACTGTCTCCATATGTGTTTTATTGGATTTCTGTAATATGCCTCTCTATTTTTGCATTATGATCCCTTCCCCCCTAAGGCACGAAGAATCCCCCTTTGTATACTTTCTGGCAAGCACAGCCATTGCTAGAGCAGACTTTTTAATTCTGCAGATTTTGAATGGGCCACCTACTTTGAGTGCAAAGACACCTCTAACCAATCTTTTGTGGGGTGTGTGTGTGTGTGTGTGTTGGGGAAGGAGAGGAAGGGATGTCTCTAGAAAGACTCAGAAGGCTCATAGCATGTTAGAGTTGAGGCACCTTCAAAGTCATTTAGTTTAGAGATTCCTTTGGGGGAATCTCAGAGAATTACAGTGGTGCCTAAAGAGGCTGTTGTGTCAAGAGAGGGCTGCCTAATGAAAGTGGGGGTGGATTTTCTTAAGTCCCCTAATAATTCAGCTTTTATCTGTTTTTCAGACTGGTTCCATGTTCTCATTTTATACATGAGGCAATAGAAGTGGAATGACTTTTTAATTGGGTGCCATTTACCTTGGCTATTGCTTTATGCTCCTCTTAGTCATCTTTTTGATGTCCTATTGCTTTCCCCATAATATTTTTTCATGACTTTCTCTATTTTTCTAATTCTCCAACCCCATTCAACACTCACACACCCTCTTCACCCTCCATGGGTGCCATATTTTCCTCAAAGAATTGAGATCTCTGGTGCACGTGCTCTTGTATCTTCTTTCCTCTACCTCAAAATTTTTCTTCCATGTTCACCTTCCCTGCCCTTCAGTCTCTGAGGAAGGTGTGCCTCTTGTCTCCCCACCTTTCCAAGGCTAGCCCTTCCACTTGTGCCCACAATTCTGCTCCTTCCTTTTTCTGCTAGGATCTTGCCCCAGTTTGGATTTATATGTTCCATCATTTCCTATCATCTGGATATTTTCTCTTTAACTACAAACATCTTTGGGCCTTTCCTTCATGCAAATGAAACAGGCATAATAAAACAAAGAAATCTTTTTTTTTAATAAAAGATTTCTTTGTATACCGTGGAGTACTACTCAGCCACAAAAAAACTGGTGAACTAACACCTCTTGTATCAACCTGGATAGAACTGGAGACCATTCTTCTAAGCGAAGTATCACAAGGATGGAAAAACAAACACCACATGTACTCACCATTAAATTGGAACTAATCGGTCAACACTTATGTGCACATATGGAAATAATACTCATCGGAAATCAAGCAGGGGGGAGGGGAGAGGAAGGATGGGTAAATTCACTCCTAATGTGTACAATGCACACTATCTGGGTGGTGGGCACACTTATAACTTTGACTCAAACAGTACAAAAGCAATTTATGTAACCAAAATGTTTGTGCCCCTGTAATATTCTGAAATAAAATAAAAAAAAGAAATCTCATTTTTGCTCCTTATTACCCATCGCTTTTTAAATGGAACATGAACCCCTTGCCCAAACATTCAGCTACCCTTCTCTCCTCTCCATACTCCTCTTACATGTACCACATGCACCAATAAGCTATTTTTATTTTCTGAACATACCCTGCACTTTTTCTTTACTGGTTCCCTCCCTGGTATCTTCTGCTCAATCTCTTCTGCCTGTTAAAATTTTTCAAAGCCTATCACACCATCTCTTCAAGGAAGGCTTCCTTGGCTTCCCCAAAGTGGCTTTAATCCTACCCTCATTTAAATGGCCACAGCACTGTTTCTGACTTGCGAGATCCTTGCCTTCTTTCACCTGCCTGACAGCTCCTGAGGGCAGAGTGAATCCTTCTCATTTTTGTGTCCCCCACACTGCTTTGTGCTTTGTGCATTTGACCTGCCCAAGTCACACAGTCAGTTGAGCACAGCTGGATCTAGACCCATTTCTCTTGATTTTTAGATCAATGATTTTTAGTGTTAATAATTAGATGTCTATGACCTAGATAAGGTTTTGTTTCTTTTTTTTTTTTTCTTTTCCAAGTACAGTTTTCCAAGTCCAGACTTTCAATAAGGAACATTTTTGTCTGGTGTCCCAAAAGGCTATGGGTACAGAGTACAGCTTTGGTCTTTGGGCTCGCTTTTTGCTTTGACTGAGATTACTTTAGCCAAATAATTCTGCTAATTTAATTGGGCAGTATCATCTTTCAATCCAACTGCCAACTCTGACCCATTAGGAATGCTTGTGTGAAATACTGTGTTAAGAAGGATTCTGAAGCTCATTAGTGGAAAGGTATCATGTTTGATTAGTAATGTCTTCAAAGGGCTTGGGAGGGGAGAGTTTTGGCACGGGCGTCAGGTTTCTGCTACCCTGTGGGAACACATACAGTTTGAATCCTGGGAACAGATGTGCCCTTTTACCTAGTCGCTTTTGGAAAGTCTCCATGAATTGAGATCACATTTGGCGGTTGGGTACATTTTAAGATAAGCAGTTTTTTATGTGAGCCAAGCTGGTCTATGCCGGGGGAATGTGACTAAACTAGCAACCTTGGCCTCTCCGGAGCTTTGCTCATGGAGCTAGAAAATAATTACTTTATTCCACTTCCAAATTCCACCCTTCTGTAATAGAGAAATATCTTAGCCTCTCAGGGCATCTGAGGCCAGGCCGTCTGACACCTTGCTTTTTTCCACTGTTTCTGACAGCTTTCTCCTCAGCATGTCTAAAGCTGGCAGGAAATGCTTTTGTCTGGAAGGAGAGGAAAAGCTTTGGGGAGATTGGGTGCAAGCACTTCCCTGCCTGAGCTGTGAAGCTCAGAGAACATTCCCCTGCCTGGCTTCATGGTTTCAATGGCCTCAAACAGGGCCTTGCAATCCCACTGGGCCCTGGGCCAGGCAAGGGTGGGCTTCATGGTCCCCTACCCTCGGTCCTCATTCCTCTGTTCCCCTTTCCAATCCAGACTGGAACCTGCTGAGACTTGCGAATATTGCTTTTCTTTTACTCTGGGAACAAAAAAAGCCTCCAAACTCATATTCTTTCCTTCTAATTGTTCTTGGTCTGGACTGGGATTGCCTGAGCAGCAGGACCCTGATTATGGAATTTACCTTACACTGAGCCCCATGTTGCTTTAACTCCGATGGAGCAGGGCTGGGAAAAGAAGCCGGTAAAAGCAGCTCAGTCTTGCAGGCAGAGGCTGAAATTCTTGCCCTTGCCCCAAACACTGCAGCCTCTGGCCTTGCTTCGGACCTCTGGTTCTGGTCCTGCTCCCCTGGTCCTGGGGCTTTCCTGGCCGGTCTCAGTCACTCTATTCTCTTCCACACTTCGTGGGCATCTTTGGAAACATTTCTTCCTCTCGGCTTTGGATAAAATTTGTAAGTGGGCTGTTGTGACTCAAGCGCAGCCCATGCCCTGTTTCTTTTACAATTTCAATGGCCCCTCCTGGCCCCCTGTTCAGCAGATATTTCTAACCTTCCCCGGGGCCACCAGGCCTGTGGAAGAAATACAGGTATCATTTCCCAGCCATCAAGCCATTCTCCAATAGACAAATAAAGTTGTTGAAACCCCACTTACGGTGAATCTCCACAGCCCCCCGAGGTCGTCGCTCCTCTCAAAGCAGGTGGGCTCCAGTCCTTCCTCCAGACAGCACTTGATGGATGCCAGGCCGCTGACCCCAGCTCCCACAATTGCGACTCTATGGGCCATGTTCTCCTGTGTGGGGAAAAGGAAGTGGAGCTTTTTAGTCACAAAAGCTCCACCCCATCCTTGGCTGCTCCAACAAACCAGGAAAAAGAATTTAGAAGATTAAGGGATTTGCTCAGTTTGAATCCCCTGTAGCTGGTCTCTAGTGTGTGCATGTGAGAAGGGAGATGTTCAGGTCACTGGTTAACCCTTGTGCTTGGTATGTTCCCACCCCTCACACAGCATGGCGCCAAATAATAGTGCAGTTGTGGTCAAGGCTGTGGCTTCTGGCAGAGTGGCTGGAATTAGACCCTTTAGTGGACAGAGTCTTGCATTCTGGACTGTACTGTTGCCTCCAGCCTCCCTTCTCTAACCCTAGAACTGAATACAGCAGCAGACCAGGAAAGGGTCACCTTGTCAAGCAGGTGCTTTTTATCACATGCAGAACTGAAACTCAGATTGGTGTGGTAACCTGACACGAAGCCACGCAGCCGCTGGTGGGGTAGAGCTGGGACCAGGAGCCAAGACACTTGTGGCCACCACAGGTACTGCTGCAGTCCTGCCCTGTGTGATCCCAATCCCTAGCACACTGCCAGGACCCCACTGTGCTGTTGGTGTATCCCTCTTTTGCTGGTCACCAGTAATTGTCACCGGTGGGAGATGGAGGGTAGCTGCCAGTGAGGGTTTGTGGATGGAAAGGTAGGTATGGAAAACCATCCATCCTCTCTCAAACTGATACTGATTCATCTCCAGCGCACGTGGCACAGTCACCATCGGCACAGGCTGGATAATCTTCTGACACAAGGCCACCTGTTAGTATAATAACATGGATGTGTAAGAACACTGAGAGGCAATATATTGTACTGATCGAGCAACCAGGCTCTGTATCCAGGCTGTCTGGGTTACATCACAGTTCTGTCAGTTACTACTGTGTGATCTTGGACAAATTATTTAACCCCTCTGTGCATCATAATAATGAAGAAAATAGTAAAAGCTTCTTTGCAGTGTCTTGTTAACACCTGTAAAGTGTCTTAAAATGGTTCCTGGCACATAGTAAGCACTCAATAACCGTAAGTTATTGTAACTATAAAAACATTTCCCAGAATTGATTTTGTCTTCCGCCTTTCACATCAACAAGCCTCTGTTCTTTTAATTTCTATAGCATTTCTGGTCCATAGCACACACATTTAGCACTAAATCATGTGATGTTAGCTTTTCCCTAATAGGTTTTTGTGGCAATTTTATTTCTCCAAGTTTGTAAGTTTTAAAAGCACAGTGAAGCATCCCCAAAGACATAGTTTTCCTAAACATTTTCTATTTTTCATTTCACAGATGAACTCTCTCCTCTTATTTTTTATGATATGATTTTTTTTTTTTTTAGAATTGGAAACCTGAGAGAAGCAGCTTGACTATAGAGACTTCACTCATTTTGTTCTCTGCTGTGTCCCCAGTGTCTAAGGCAGCACTTGGAACATAGTGTAATAAATACTCAATAAACATTTTTTGAATGAAATGAAAAGTTTCCTTTTTTTCCAAGCATTAAGTAAAATTGTTGTAGGGCTGGTTTCTTCCCACAGCAACTGGATAGTATTTATTAGAGAAGAGCTAGTAGATTCCCTTTAGGGGAAGTCATGCGTTAGACCCTGATGGACACTACAGAATCAAGAACTTTGTATAATTTCCCTCTCCTGGGCCCAAAAGGAGTAGAGTGACCCTACATTTAGAGAAGCAGCTGAAGTGTGGGTGTTGGGGCTAGGCACATCTGTTTCAGATCAGTGCTCTATCATGAATCAGCTTAATCCAAGGGCCTGAACCAGTAATGTAAACATCTGCCTTTAAACATTTGAAAGGTCATCACAGATAGAAGGATTAGACTTATGGCCAGTGGTGGAACTGACACACATTTTAGCTCAATATAAGCACTTTCCAGCATTTCAAGCTCTAAAGTCAGCTTTATTCAAGCAGAGTCTAGATGACAAATTTTTGAAGATATTGTAAGCAGGAGACTAATATATCATGTAGAGGGTGGAATCAAATGCTTTACAACTGCGGTTCCCAACCCCCAGGCGTGGACCGGTACCAGTCCATGGCCTGTTAGGAACCCGGCCGCACAATAGGTGGTGAGCAGCAGGTGAGTGAGCGAAGCTTCATCTGTATTTACAGCTGCTCCCCATTACTCACATCACTGCCTGAGTTCTGCCTCCTGTCAGATCCCACCTCCTCCCCGCCCCTCCGGTCCATGGAAAAATTGTCTTCCATGAAACTGGTCCCTGGTGCCAAAAAGGTTGGGGACCGCTGCCTTACAGGATCCTATTAACTCAGATTCTATGATTCATTCTCTGATTAATTCAGGCATCAAACCCTCAGGTGAGTGGCTTCTATGCTGCTAAGCCCGAGGCTAGGTATTGGGAGTGCAAAGGATGAACAAGGCATGATGCCTTCTCTAGAGCAGTGACCAGTCTGGTGGGGAAGTGAGATATGAAAATAAAAAAATGCAATATTTTGTGTAAAGTGCTAAGGCAGACATATGTCTTATGTACAATGTGTAATAAGAGGATCAAGGAAGAGGGGATAATTCTGACTCTGGGTTGGTAGAAAAACAACACAGAGGAATAATATTTGTTCCAGGTTTTGAAGGATGGATAGGACTTCAGTGGGCAGAGAAGGGGAGGAGGTGGGTTCCAGAGTCTGGGAGCACCGACAGCAAGGGCTGCAGGTGGGCCATAGAGGTGTGTGTGGTTGCTTGACCTCACGGTGACTTTGCCTTTCTCCCTCCTTTTTTTTAAAAAAAATTTTTATTTTAATTATTATGGGTACATAATAATTGTATATTTTTATAGGGTACATGTGATACATTATTAATTCACATTGATATAGGCATACAATGTGAATTAATCAAATCAGGGTAATTGGGGTATCCATCACCTCAGGCATTTGATATTTCTTTGTGTTAGGAACATTCTGACTCCACTCTTTTAGTTATTTTAAAACATGCCCTAACTTATTGTTGTTTATAGTCACTTTGTTGTGCTATCAAATGTTGTTCATTCTATCTAATTATCTAACTATATTTTTGCACCCCCAAACCATCCCTACTTTTTCTCCCCTTCCCCTAACCTTCCCAGCTTCTGGTAACTGTCATTCTACTCTCTGTCTCCATGAGATCAATTGCTTTTAATATTTAGCTCCCACATGTGAGTGAGAACATGCAAGATTTGCCTTTCTGTGCTTGGCTTATTTCACTTAACATAATGTTGTCCAGTTACATCCATGTGGTTGCAAATGGCAGGATTTCATTCTTTTTTGTGGCTATATAATATCCCATTGTGTATACCAGAGTTTCTTTATCCATTCATCCATTGATGGACACTCAGGTTGATTCCAAATCTTGGCTCTTGTGAATAGTGTTGCAATAAACATAGGAGTGCAGATATCTTTTTGATGTACTGAATTCCCCTCCTTTGGATCTATACCCAGCAGTGGGATTGCTGGGACATATGGTAGTTCTGTTTTTAGTTTTTTGAGGAACTTTCATACTGGTTGCACTAATTTACGTTCCCACCAACAGCATACAAGGGTTCTTCTTTCTCCACATCTTAGCCAGCATTCCTTATTGCCTGTCTTTTTGATAAAAGCCATTTTAACTGGGGTGAGATGATATCTCATTGTAGTTTTGATTTGCATTTCTCTGATGACTAATGATGTTGAGCATTTTTTAATATACCAGTTGGCCATTTGTATGTCTTCTTTTGAGAAATATCTATTCAGATTTTTGCCCATTTTTAAATTGGATTATTTGATTTTTTCCTATTAAGTTGTTGAAACTCCTTATATATTCTAGTTATTAATCCCTTGTCAGATGGGTAGTTTGCAAATATTTTCTCCCATTCTGTGGGTTGTCTCTTCACTTTGTTGATTGTTTCCTTTGCTGTGCAGAAGGTTTTTAGCTTGATGTGATACCATTTGTCCAATTTTGCTTTGATTGCCTGTGCTTTGGGGGTATTACTCAAGAAATCTTTGCCCAGACCAATGTCCTGAACCTTTTCCCCAATGTTTTCTTTTAGTGGTTTCATAGTTTCAGGTCTTAGATTTAAATCTTTAATCCATTTTGATTTGATTTTTGTGTATGGCAAGAGATAAGGGTCTAGTTTCATTCTTCTGTATATGGATATCCAGTTTTCCCAGCACCATTTGCTGAAGAGACTATCCTTTCCCCACAGTATGTTATTGGCAACTTTGTTGAAGATAAGTTCACTATGGATGTGTGGATTTATTTCTGAGTTCTTTATTCTATTCCATTTGTCTATGTGTCTGTTTTTATGCCAGTACCATGCTGTTTTGATTAACACAGCTCTGTAGTATAATTTGAAGTCAGGTAATGTGATTCCTCCAGTTTTATTCTTTTTTTGTCAGGATAGCTTTGGGTATTCTGGGTCTTTTGTGTTTCTACATAATTTTTTGGATTATTTTTTATATTTCTGTGAAGAATGTCATTGGTATTTTGATGGGGATTGCATTGAATCTGTAGATTGCTTTTAGTAGTATGGACATTTTAACAATATTGATTCTTCCAATCCACAAGCATGGAATATCTTTCTATTTTTTGGTGTCCTCTTCAATTTCTTTCATCAATGTTTTATAGTTTTCATTATAGAGATCTTTCACTTTTTTGTTTAAGTTTATTCCTAGGTATTTTATTTTATTTGCAGCTGTTATAAATGAGATTACTTTCTTGGTTTCCTGTCCAGATTGTTTACTCTTGGCATATAGAAATGCTACTGATTTTTGTATGTTGAGTTTGTATACTGCATCTTTACTGAATTTGTATATCAGTTCCAATAGTTTTTGGGTGGAGTCTTTAGGTTTCTCTAGATATAAGATCATATCATCTGTAAACAAGGATAATTTGACATCTTCCTTTCCAATTTGCATTCCCTTTATTTCTTTCTCTTGTCTGATTGCTCTAACTAGAACTTCTGGTACTATGTGGAATAACAGTGACAAGAGATAAGGTCTCCAGGTAAATAAAAAATCCCCAGAAAGTAAGACTCTTGCCCCCAAATTTCCAAACTTTCTAGGTCCAAGGGGCCCTTAGTGACCCCAGGCCATAGTTCCTCTTCAGTAGTCAGGCCCAAACGACTTGATGAATATTTATATTGGCACAACTTTGTAGTTGTTTGAACAAATAATATACAAATTGAAAAAAATTAATATCTTTATTTTATTCTCAATCACAATTATTTAATAATGTGGTTTATGTGCCTGCTGAGCATTGCACAACTCCTCAATCCTTGGAATCAGATTGGACATGAGCCCTTCATTTTCTGTTCCACCTTGGTTTTCCTGTAGTCCTTGCCTTTTGTCATAGCAATTGCCAAACACCTAGCTTTGCAAAGATATAATGTCATCAAAAAGAACACAGCCTTCTATAATATTAAAATTGTTAACTACCTTGAACTAATACTTAGCATGGTGTTCAACAGACATTGAGAATTACTGTGCTTTCCTCAAAATTTTAAAATAACTCAGACCACCTCTGCAGAGTTTGGGAATGACAGCCTTAGCCTCCTGCTCTGATCCTTCATGATATATCATCTAATAAACTAAAGTGGACACTCAATCTGACTTAGTAAATTACATATTTGCATTTTACTTCTTTGAAGTAGAGAAAGCAGTATAAAATCCACAGGAAAAGCATAGTAGTTTCTAACCCTATGGTTAAAAATTGGTAACTTCATTCTCTTCATTGACCCACTGGTCATTCAGGAGCATATTGTTTAATGTCCATGTAATGTCAGGGAAATGCAAGTTATCTTATGTCTGAGCCCAGCACAGTATTGATCAGTCAATGTTTAATTGTCTCCTGTGTGACTCAGCTATGCATTTACCAGGAAGCCATTGTCGCTGGTGCTGTCAACTTATACCCAGCCCTTTATTTATGCATTCCCCAGCCCCTTCTCTCTCCTTTCTCACCACTTCTGAGACAGACAGACAGACACACACACACACACACACACGTACACCTTAGTATATGAAAACGCTTCAGAATACTTGTTGATACAGACTGCACAATGATACCATATTCTCAACAGGGCTGTGGCATTTCAGGAGTAATCAGATAGTAGATTCAGTTGGATGGGAATTAGGGGTAAGTAAAGATGCCCACTTAATTCCTGGGGCCAAAGGAGCACAAGCTGGTAAAAAGCTTGGGTTGGATAGCAGCTGGGTCTCCCTATCCCTAGGCACATACCTCCAATTTCACAGCCTTCCCTATGACTTCTGCCTACTTCTTCATGGTCTTCTCTACATCTGCCTTGGCCCCTGCCCGTGCTATTATTGTTTTGCCCCATACCAGTCTAAGTATAGAGCTTAGCTCCTTCTCTATGCCACAATGCTCTGGGATTTCTATTCTCTAACAGCAGCCTCCCATTTCCTGAAGCCCATTCTTAACCATAATCACCAGATAACAAAAATTCTGCCAGGCTCTAAGTCCACTGTGCCAGTTATAAAGTCATGGCAGATTCTCTAGGACAGAGGGCTCTAAGAAATAACAAAGGTCTGTGTGCAGTGGCTCATGCATGTAATCCTAGCTACTCAGTAGGCTGAGACAGAAGGATCTCTTAAGCCTAGGAGCTCGAGACCAGCCTGGGCAACATAGCGAGATCCTACCTCTACAAAATTTTTATTTTTATTTTAATTTTTAAATTCATTTCAGAATATTATGTGGGTACAAACACTTTGGTTACATATATTGCCTATGCACTGCCCAGGTCACAGCTACAATCGTGAACATCCCCCAAACACTGAGCCCCGTACCCATTAGGTGTGAGTTTTCCTATCCCCTCCACCCCCCTCCCACCTGCCCAACCCCTGATGAATATTTTTTCCATGTGTGCACATAAGTATTGATCAGTTAGTACCAACTTGATGGTGAGTACCAGTGGTGCTTGTTTTCCCATTCTTGTGATACTTCGCTTTGAAGAATGGGCTGTAGCTCCATCCAGGATAATACCAGATGTGTTAATTCACCATTGTTTTTTATTGCTGAGTAATACTCCATGGTATACATATGCCACATTTTATTAACAAAATTAAAAAAAATTTAGCAAGGAGTGATGGTGTGTGCCTGTAGTCCCAGCTACTCTGGAGGCTGAGGTGGGAGGATCCCTTGAGCCCAGGAGTTAGTTAGAGGCTGTAGTGAGCTATGATTGTGCCACTGCATTCCAGCCTGGGCAACAAAGAAATTCTGTCTGTCTTAAAAAAAAAGAAAAAAAGAAAAGGGCTGAGACCTCAGTTTCTCCATCTGTAAAACAGATGGCATTGAACTGGATAGCTAAAACTGATTTTTAAAACACTTGATATTTATAATCTGTCGATGGCATGAAAATCAAACAATTTTGACATATACATAGAATAGAGCATGAAACCCTTTTAATAACCAAAAAAAAAAAGGTTAACATATCAGAAAAAATTAGTCAAAGTTCAAATGGAGGCTTACCTTTTACTCCCTACTTGTACAAAATGCCAGCATTTTGTAGTAAACACCCCCAAACCACTGTCTCAGACCAGGTCAGAAGCTACTGATAGAAGCACTTCAAGAAAAATAACTGATTTCCTTTTGCATTAGAAATCCAAGTTTTCCCCTTTCATTCAACCACTTAATAATCATATACTAAGGTGTACATGATACCCACCAGTATACCTACTCATGTACAATGGTAATATTTGACTACACTGTCACATTACAAATATTCAACATTTACTGCTCCTGTACTTTGGGGCAGGGAGTAGCTTTATAGCTCCTCTAGGGTCAGGCAGAGGGACCTGGCTGCTTTCTGATAAGGTGATTCTGCCTGAATCACAATAACAAAAGAGGAAAAATCCAGGCCCCACCTTCCTCATCCAAAGGAATCAGAAATTATATCTGGTTACTTACTTTATGTATTTGTAACACCGGGTGCCGATGGCCCTGCCACACAGTTAGGACTCTGGAGCAAGCAGAAATCAAAATGGATCAGTGTGAGCCAGTATTGGCCTGGTAGTCCCCAGCACACCAGATGAACCCAGTCTAAGAGATAAGGAATGTTATGTAGAATTAGCCGTTGTTTATATTTTAACTTGCTGATTAATTGCAACAGTGAACTGCCAAGGGAAACACTGTTGATATGCACTTTAGACTCACTCTTCTGCCTGCAGACTTTAAGTTGTTAGGGAGTTACAGCAGCATCCTCATTGTTCATCAGCTTCACTCTTCAAAGGGGTGAGAATAAAATAAGGCAATCGTGTTAACAGCTGCTACACCAAAGACTCACTTTTAAAGATTTTGATCCATTTCACCTTTAGAGAAAATTATTATTTTTTAAGAATCATACATCACCCACATTAGTAAATTCAATTTCTAAAGCCTTTTTAAGTGCAGATGATTGCTCTGGCACTTAGAAAATACAAGGTAGATATATGGAAGGAGCATAGCCTTTGGAGTCACAAGTCTTGGGTTCAAATATTGTGTTCACTGGTTATTATCAGAGTAATTTTGGAAAAATTGTATAACTTTTCAGCTTCAGTTTCCTCAATTTAAAATAGACATAATAATACATGCCTCAGATAGTTGGGACGGGGATTAGATGAGATAGTCTGTGTCGAGGGTCTTGTTCATAGTAGACACTGTGTATGATTGTGATGATGATGGTATAGTGTCTCTATTATTGATTCATAATAGTGAAATGACTCCCACAGGCACAGAAAGTGTACGCCAAGAGAGGTTGGTGGACTGAAGCAGGGAGAGGATTCTGAAAGAATAAATCCTTTCCCTGGATTTTCGACATGGTATAACCACATCCTTTGGAGCTGCATCTGGAGGGCCTTGTGTATCATTGAGTTGTTGCTTGCTCAGGGGCCTTGCCTCTTGCCTTATTTCTGGCTTATTAAATATTTTGCACAGAGACAGGCATTGTTAGCTCTGCAAAGTTCAGCTGCCTTCCTGCAGCTATGAAGATGATAATATTTGGATGATTTCAAACTTAATTTTACCCAGAAAGTAAGCCTTTAAGACTATTAGTTCAAATGTATTTTTAAAAATCAAAATACCTTCCATATCGAGTCAGAGACACCTTGAGAGTTGGGGCTACCGTCAGTGTCCCAAAAAAGCACAGAACTTAAGCATTTACCTTGATGTGCACATGGTGGACTTTAAGGATGTCCCTGGTCCTTACCAGGCATGCTGCTGACATAAGGGGAATCAAAGGACTTTAAAGTGTTAGTTGAGGACATGATCACTTTACTACATCACCTCATTCATTTTCCATAATTAGCAAGAGACTTGTAGTAATTAAAAATGAGAAGACTGGCCTTCAGTGGCACCTTCATTTTCCTCTATTTTCAGGGCTTAATTATTAATTAATTGTACTCCAGGCCATGGGATGAGGAATGATATCTAGTCCCTTTATTCAAGTGGACCTAGACCTCAAGAAGCCAGATTGGTATTCAGTAATGCTCTTTAGAAAATGTTCTGGACTTACTGCCTTCTGGGAACATGGTAGGATTGTATTATACTTCTTGGCCCTCTAGTGGTTGGTTGGGAACATGTGACTAGTTCTGGTTAAAGAACTGTGAGCCAGAGTAACGCGTCCTTTCTGGGCCAAAGGATTTAATTGCCAGTACAAGATCCTACAGAATTTTCTTTTCCTTCAGTGTTTGAGATGGTTGTACCATTGACCTGGATACTGAGTGACGAAGATAAGCAGAGCCTATCACCAATGGACACATACAGGAAAGAGAAATAATCTTTGTTTTATTTCAAGGTATTGAGATTTGGGTATTGGTTGTTAATGCACCATCCCTAGACTCTATTGACTGATGATGCACTAGAGGGATGTTTCTTAACTCCTTCCTTGTATTTCTAAATCATCTTCTTAAATCTAACCTCTCTTCCTTCCTTCCCCTGCTCTGATTCAGATTTAGAGCTGTGGAGTTTTAGAGCTGGAAGAAAGCACAGAATTTACTTAGTGTTAGTCCCAGTTGTAAACCGGACCTACCCAGTGCAATTTTTTTTCTCTCTCCCTGCAAAAAACAAAGTTAAGCAAACATAACTCCCTACCTGTCAACACCCTCCAGGCTCCCCAAAGCATCAAGATGCTCCCTGCCTCCCTGTCTCTACAGTGTTTTTTTTTTTCTATTTTTTATTTTTTAATGCTCATGTTCCTAAGAGGGGATAATTCCCTAAATCCCTTACATATTGAGGGAGTTCTTTTTCTTTTTGTGAGAACACACCTGCAGAATGAAAGCACTGAAAGGGGAGGTGGAGGAAGCACTAAGCCCACTCAAGGCCAATTGCTGTGCTTGAAATGGGTCTTCTCTCTGCCAGTAGTGGTGATTCAGTGACTCATAACTCTACCATCTGAGGACTGGAGCAAATAACAGACACATTCTTTTAGAATTTCCTTAAATGCCTTTACAGCTTGATAAGAATTTTGTGAGGAAGCCTGCAACGGTGAATTAGAAACTATTATGTCACTTAGAATTCTATCCTGTGTCTGCCTAAGGAGTTTGTAATTAATAGGAAATGTTTACATGGAGTCATGTTTGGAATAGTAGAGCGGGGTGAAGCAAAAAGGACACTGACGAGGAATCAGAGTTCCTTAATATTCTTATCTGTAGACTGGGATAATCATTCTTGCTTTGCCTAACACACAAGGTTGTGGTGGACATCAGGTGGAATGATATTTGTAGAAGTTCTTTATGAATGCCTCAGAACTCAATTAACTAAACCTCAAAAGTTTGCATTTTTTTTTCTTGTTCATCTTGATATCCCCAGACATAGCACAGTGTCTGGCATGTAGTAGGTGCTTAATACATGTTTAATAAATGAATAAACTGTAGGCCATATGTCCTTGCTTGAGGGGCATATCCAGGTTTTTCCATGATGTTATGAATCTTGTAAAAGTGAGGACTTCAAGGTGGTCTCTTATGTGATACATAGACCCTTTTAAGAAATTTTTCTAAGGTTTAGGCAACCTGAGAACTTATTAGAAATATATGTAACTTGTAGAGTAGCTGGGTTCTCCCTGTTCCTGGCACATGCTCTCAAGTTCACAGCTCTCCCCATGACTTCTGCCTACTTCATGGTTTTCTCCGTGTCTGCATTGGCCTCTGACTGTGCTGTTATTGTTTTGCCTCCTACCAATCTAAGTACAGAGCTTAGTTCCTTCTCTATCCCACAAAAAAAGTCCACTTCTACTAAATATTTTTTGTGTTTAATAACTTTATTGAATATTCGAGGGGCTGCAGAGAGAGGTCATGTTGCATTCTACCCAGCATTTTGCTGTCCCACTGGCTCTACTCCTTCTTTTTGTTCCTATTTTCTTTCCTTTCTTCCTTTTTTAAATAATTTGAACATTTCTCTCTTCTGTCCTAAAGAATCCAATTCTGTCCCAAACCAGGTCCCTCAAAGTCTCTACTTTTTCTTGCAGGCACTTGTGAGAATATTTTTTCCAAACAAATGCAGTTCCTATTCTTATTCAGACACTTTGATACATAAATAATTATAATATTTATTAATGTAGACATTAATACAATTTCATCTTATGTTATTAGACACAAACAAATTGATATAATTACAAAATTTTTTTGACAACTTGCAGTTCATCAACTTTTTAGTGCTTCTGGGAATCATTTCTTTTGGTGTATAGAGAGGGAACAAAACTGATTAACTTAATATTCCATCTTGAATATAAAACAGACACTGGAAAATGCAGAGATAATACATGGTTTTAAAAAATGATTCCATCATCCTGTATACCATCATTTAGCACAGGCTTGAGGGTCAGACAGTTCTGGCAGTAAAACCCAGCTGGACCCACTTATAAGCAACATAACTTGGGAAAGTTGTTTACTGAGTCTCAGTTTCCTGATGCATAAAATAAGTTGTTAGAGTTATATATAATTAAATAAAATTGAATTGTTTATTACATCTAGTGGCTTTTCATATTTTATCTAGGTTACTTAGGTTGCTAAAAGTTGACATAGCTCAACATCAAAAGAAATTGATGTTCTTTAACAATCAATTACTTTCTACTGGTGTTCTGTGAAAAGGTGGTATATGCAAAGTGACCCCAAATGCCAGAGAAGCTGAGAAACCCAAGGATGAGGCAGACAAATCCAGTTTATCAATATAGGATGAATTATTAGGGGCACTTACGGACAGAAGCGTGGTCTTGGGCAGACACAAGACAGGTAGCTCTCTGCACTGCAACCCCCTGGAGCCAGGGCTTATATCTGGGGGAAAAAGTATCCATGCTCTGGAAGGAATGCTGCTGGCATCACAGGGCACCAGCATGAAGGGTTGTTTTGGAGGAAAGGTGAAACTTTTAGTGAATAGGTTTCCCTACATAGACTAAAACGTCAACTAGACATTTTGGAGGAATTTCCAGACTTAGGGTTAGTTAGGCAGATTAGCATTTAAAAATAAAGTCACTCTTGTCCCCACAACTGGCCAGCAGTGCAAGGTGTAGGGATATCTAATAATAAAACTCTTTTTATTAGTTATAATTAAAATCCCTTTCCCAGAATATGTAGTATACATGGATGTACATCTAAGTATTAAAATACGAGTTTTAGATATGCACTTATCCACAAGAGTAGAGCAGCCCATCCTCACAGGTTTGTTTGGACTGGTAGTGGAAGGAACAACAGCCAATATGCAGAAGTTCTGACTGGCCATGTGATCCTGGGCAGTGCCTTGACTTCTCTGAGCCTCTGTTTTCTTATCTGAGAGCATTCTGTTTAGTCCCTTCCATACCTAAAATGATCCAGTGACTTATAATGACCCTTTGGTTCCAAAGCATAATTCCTATTATTGTATTGTTAAATTAAATTAAATTTGGCCTAAAGCTGCCTCTATATATACCAAACTATATTCTAACTTAATATGTAAACAAACTGAAACCTAACTTGAGAGTATGTCTTTGTAACAAATAACTGAGTCTTAGCCAATCATCGTAGCTGAGCTTTCAGCCAATCATAGGCTGCAAACTGCTCAGACATGTCCAAATAAGGCAAATGATGAGCTATAACCAATCAGGTTATTTCTGTATGTTACTTCTTTTTTCTGTCTATAAATACTGCCTGCACATGTTGCTAGGTGGAGCTCTCTGAACCTCTATTGGTTTAGGGTGCTTCCTGATTCATGAATTGTTTCTTTGTTCAAATAAACTCTGCTAAATTTAATTTTTCTAAAGTTTTCCTTTTAATGTAGTGGCATCAGAAGGGGGATCCAAAGTAGACTTCCAGCAACCCCCAGGAGCACCAAGTGACCAAGTGAAGGTACTCGCCAGGGACTACTGGATTTGGGCTCCATGGATTTGTGTTTTGAACTCTCCAACTTTATTTGAGCACTTTTTACTGGACTGGGTCCAGGATCAAATTGTAATCAGTAATTAACTGGATTGGATCCAGTTAGAGGCCTTAAGTAAGTACCTTTTGAAAAATAGTTTCCTCCAAATCTAAGGAGTCTGGGACTCCACTTTCTGGGACTGCAGCTAACTTTATTTATTAAAATTATGGGCCCAGAACCTGTGTATATTTTGGAAAATGAATTAAATGCTAGTGGCCACAGTGGGGAAGTTTTAACCTAGATAAAATTGTTCACTTGCAAGGTGCATTAGAAAAAAAAAATCTAAAACACCACAAAAGCAATGAGATGCATTCTTTAATTGGTATGCAGTAGCATCTAAATGAATCAAAGATTGCCTCTTTGTAAGGTTACTTATAGATGGCAAATGAAAAAATCTTAAAAGTCTTTTTCACAAATATTAGTTGAAGCATTAGCCATTTGGGCAGGAAATCTTGTTCCACTGGCCAGAAAAACAATTTGGATCCAGATATTCGTCAATAAACTGGTGAGCTTATATTATTGCACTTGGCACATGGCTAAAATTTTAGGGCAAAAGCTACAATACCTGTTTCGTCTATATGTTTATGTATGTCTGTATATATGATATGTATGTATGATTTTTGTATCTACTTACAATATTGCCAAATTAAATTGTGAAAGAGCTCTATTTAATTGATTTTAGAAAAATAAGTGCTTATATGTATGAAATATTCTCTCAGAAAAATAAGAAGTAACCCTAATGATTTTCAAGTTCTTGTGACTTGGGTAATCTTTGATAAATAAGAATATTGTTGATTTGGTTAAAATATGCACATCTTCAGAGTCTTAGTATTAAATATAATACAGACACACAACTTTTCCTACCTAGGTTTACTAATAAAATAAGCTTATTTTATCTCTAAATTACAAAATTTGTTAGCAAGAAAAGTAACTTAAGATGATGTCTAGCTGTTTAATGTCTCATTTTTATAAGCAATCTAAGCATAATTGTTGAAAATAAGTGAGTTAGATATAAGTTAGATAGAATTCCCATGTAAAAGATGTCCTTTCTATAGCAGAGGTTTTTGCATTCTTATCATCAAGAATGGAATTTTGAGGCTGTGGGAAATCTGTACATACAACAGTTTAATGCTTGAGCCTAGTGAAAAAACAAAAGCAAAGAGATAGACATACAATTTTGACTCCTCTATAGTTTCTTATTACAGAGACATTAAGGCTATTTGGGACTGTTAGTAAACATGTTCTGTGACAAATTGGCAAATTGTACTATGATAAAGCACATGCTTCTATTATAGAAATCATGGCTCATAGATTTGCCAATCTAAAAATTGCTAGTGTGACAGTTCACAATTTCTTGCTTCCTAGAGTTCACTGGAAGTTAAGTCACTAAGGGTTAAGAATTCTAATTAATATAGGCAACAAAAATTACTAGAAATAATAAGGAAAACAATTCTATTAATATTTGTGAGTATACAAGGAAGGCAAGATTTGCTTTTGGTTAAAAAAAGCTGTAAGGTGTGAGGATGTTTTGTTTTGTTAAGGGAAAAAGAATAATTTTTGTCCTGAAGTAGATTAACTGATTGTTCCAAAACGAGAAGAGGAAAAGTATATGACAAAAACTGAAAGGATGAGAAAGCTGTAGAAGATTTGTGGAAGATGAATCTTGTGAAAGGAATTTTATGTGTGATCAGGCTTTAGGATTAGAAGGGACTTATTTATAAATTTTTCTAAAAATTGAGCATGAATATAAAAAATTCACTCATACTAAACTAGAATTTGGTGTCTCTGTTAAACAATGATGTTTTCTTGAAGTATTGGTCTGCTCTTAATAGAAAATTATGAAAGGTTTTTCTTTACCTTTTAGGTTATTGGCCTAGGAAACAAAGATTCTGTTATACCAAGATAATTTCCTATGCTTCATTTTGTCTTTATTAGGTTTTTGGTTACTTAAGAAAACTGAGTCCTCTCTATTAAAAGAGCTAAAGTTTTTCTACAACTATGTAACTTTCTATATTTGCTTTTGAAGTTTTTAAATTATCACTTTGGTTAAATAAATGACTATTATTTCACAGTGACTTGTGATCTTATTTTGATCAAATATTTTCAACCTTTGATATTTTTGATGAAGTTTCCCAAAATCAGATTTTAAATTAAGTCTTTTTTTTGACCTCAAATTAAGTTAGAGATTTTCCAGATGGGGACTTGGAACATCTCAAAAGGATGAATCTCCTTATAAAAAGAGACATAATAAACTACTTGGGCTTATTTGATATATTAAATTATATGGGAAGCATTGTCAAATGATAAGTAATGCTAAACCTTCTTTGAGTTGTATTTATATGGATGTGTCATTAATGTGTTTAAGAAATTAGATGAAATTCATAGAAATCTAATAGTCCTGGTATAGTGCTATTAGTCATAATTCTAGTTATTATCTTAAAATGTTGTATGCAACAGAAATAACCCAATTTCCTTGTCAATTGCATCATTGTTATAATGAACTCTTGTTAGATTTTTAAGTCTTTAAGTGGCCATTTTAAGACCATTAATGGCTAAAATGGTCTTAAAATGGCCATTTTAAGTCTTGTCATTCACAGACTGTTAATTGTTTACTCTGGCACTTTCCTGAGCAACTATAAACCTAAAGTGTTTCATTTTTAAGGAGATTCATGGAAAGGAGTCTGGCAAGTACAGGTTTTAATAACTTGATGATCATACCAATGGACTGGGTAAGAATTCCCACAATTCTAATGAAGAAACTGGTTCAAAAAATTGCTAACCCAGCATCAATCAGAACAAAAATTAATTAAGTACCAATGAAGTCATTTGGCAGATTTTCATGCTAAGTCAGCCAGTACTGAAATTGTTAAGATATACAATTTGAATGAACTCCATAGGATTTATCCAAGTCAAATTATCTGTGATAACCTATTTTATGAACCTGAATTGGAGAAACAAAACTGGTATTTAAGAGGATGTAAATCCAGTGTTAAGCATGAACTCAAGGAGAGCCCGGACAGCCATATGGTCCTTTCTGAGTTCTTAAAGCTTCCATTATTAAAAGCTCTGCATTCCATGAGGGAAGTCATGAAAGAGAAAAAAAATGATACATTATGAAAAAATATTGGTAGAATGCCTGTCCTAGAATTGCTGAAATGATTTGTAACCAATGTGTGGTTTGTCAAACCCATAATTCTGGTAAGACAATAAAAACTTCAGATGATACATTTCTGGCACATCCTGGATAATTTGAACACTACCAGATGGATTTCCTTCAAGTGCCACCTAAAATGCATGTTTTCTGGTTATAAGAAGCTTTCCCATTCAGGAAGCGTGGTGCTATAACAGAAGCTAAAGATTACTGGAAGATGTATTTTCCTTATAGGGCATTCCTGGGAAATTTTCACTGATGGAGGTACTCATTTCACTGGACAAGTTGTAAAGCAGTTAAATAAGGTATTACAAATACAATGGCATTAGGCAAAGCTAACTGAATCAATTGGATTGCCTTGGTCAAAGGCATTACTGATTGATATTACCAGATCCACTATCACTAGAAAACAGTTTAACCCCTTATGAAGTAGTTTCTGAAAAGTCTATACTCTTAATAATAAAATCTTATGTAGCTCTCACTTTTATAAACTCTGACATGACTCAGTGATGCCAAGTGTTAATGCATTATGCCAAAGCATATTTTTTACCAGGTAAGAAAAGCCCTTCATGGCCTGGTGCAGTGGCTCATGCCTATAATCCTAGCACTCTGGGAGGTGGGAGGATTGTTTAAGCTCAGGAGTTTGAGGCCAGCCCGAGCAAGAGCGAGACTCTGGCTCTACAAAAAATAGAAAAATTAGCTGGATATAGTGGAGCGCACCTGTAGTCCCAGCTACTTGGCAGGCTGAGGCAGGGGATCGTGCAAGCCCAGGAGTTGGAGGTTGCAGTGAGCTACAATGATGCCACTGCACTCTAGCCAGGGCAACAGAGAGAGACTCTGTCTCAAAAAAAAAAAAAAAAAAAAGCAAAAGCCGTTTATGACCTACTAACTGATGACAGCCAGACCTTTTATTATCTAGAACCCGGAGGATGGGTCTTTTGGAAATGACACTGGGAAAAGACTGCCCTTGAACTCTGTTGAAAGGGGCCATACCAAGTTTTTCTTTGTGGGAAAACTTCAGGGCCTTGAGTCTTATATCCATCTCTCTCAACCTCTGAACTCAGAAGAGCCTCTCCAGACTCCTGGAACTGTACATCTATTATAGATCTTAAGGTGAAGCTGACCAGGGGAGGTTTTCCCCAGAAACAGATGGTATCCTAAGCATGGACTGCTTTCTCAAGGTCACAGATCAAAACTTCTCTGCCATCATGAAAGCCTTATTCTTTTCCTTTCCCCCCCTATTTCCTGCTGTCCTAATCCTGCCTCTCCTTACAGGAAAATCCATGAGACCATAATATGTCGTTGGCTTCAGCAAAAGCTTATGCTCTATAAAGAAAGCAGAGCAATTGTTGGGTTTGTGGGCTAAGGGAACAACTCCACTTATTCCAATGCTTCTCTATGTCCCCAGTGAGAGTAACCCTGCAACCCCGAAGGAAGAGTGGAGAGCTATCCTTCAAATTCTAGACATCACTGCTACTTGTTTTCCTATACTTATTATAAACAGTATCCCAAAATTCCCAGTTAATAACCTAATTGCTACTAAACAAAGAAAACCTATTTAAGTGATGCCTGCAAAATGTATATTGTGCTTCCAGGCATCACATACTCAAGACCTGGGTATGACCAATGTGAGTATGAGTAATTGCTTGTATATTGTCACTGGATTAAATCCAGAAGTTCCCTTTCCACTAAATGTGGTTACGCACACTTACAGCATACTATGAAGGGATCACAAAAAAGTAAGTTTCTCACTGTATCTTGTTAAGGAGCTATGCAGACTTATGGGCAAATTTAACTGACTTTTGCTCAAACGCCACTAGATGGCCCTCTTTTCTAGCCCCTGAGAGCCTATATTGGGTCTGTGGAGAATTTTTTTTTCCGTGCTTTGCCTCTGCATTGGTTCTGATTTTGCTCTTTGGCCTGGCTCACGCCTGCCTTCCTAAGAGCTTTCCCTGAAAGTTCTCATAATACTTTCCATAATCAGAGGCCAAAGCAGTCAATAATCAAAACTAGTACCAACCTTGAAATAGATGAAGATAAGTTAGTTTCCACTGAGGAAAGGTTAGGCTCCTGAAGCTCACTCCTGGCAGTAGTGGGGTGCCAGTTGTATGGTATTCGAAGCTAATCCAAAAATTGGGGACAATCTTGGATTTCGTAGCCAATCAGACCTCCCAGAATTTCAGACAAGAGAAGCCACTCTCCAAAAAGTGGATGAAAACGGTAGTGTTCGACAAAAACATTTAATGGAACATCATGTAGTTTTAGATCTCCTTTTTGCCCGGGTTGGTGGCTTGTGTACGGTGCTGAACAACACTGAATACTGTACTTATCTTCCCCCTGATTTTACTGCTATAGAAAGCTTAATTAAAAAGGTGGCTGATACTAGACTCTGCAACTGCGTACATCAAGGACATTTCTCAGGGGAAAGGGGCACGTGGGTGTGTTTACAGGCACAGGTAACCATTGGTTTGTAGGCATCTTGAATGGTGGATATTAAGAATGGCTATTCCAAGGTTTTTTAACCTTTGTGTTTCTTTATTTTTTTTTAGTCTGTCTTCAAATTAATATGACTTGTGTTACCAGGCTAACTAAACAAATAGATACCTCTCTAAGTCAGGCCATTTTACAGATAACCGTAGTTGTCAATTGTCATGATGCCCCAAACATAGGCTATGACCAAAAGGACTAGAATACTGTTGAATTATCTTTAATGCTTGAACTTTAAATTGATTGATTGACTTTGATCAGTTTGGTTCATGGAGACTCCTATTAAGGAGTTTCTTGGTATTATTGAATTGATTAGTCATCACAATAGTCTCTCTGATGTGTTGTATACCCTTAAAAGTCTTATATGCTCATATGCAGTCATCCTTCGTACATCAAATTGTCTTATTATTGTTAGAATAACAAAAACACAAAGAAAGCATAAGGAATCATCCAACTAATATGACATTGTGAATTGCAAATTTTGTGCTGCATTGTAACGGGGTAGAGAAGTGGAAGGGAAAGTGGTCCCACCTGCTTTGTAACAATCTGCTCTTGCGAGAACTCAGTTCCACACAAACTGCACTAATCCCTTCATGAGGATGGAACTACCCCAACCCAAACACCGCCCTAGGCCACATCTCCTAACACTGCCACGTTGAGGAATTAAGGTTGCAACACATGGACTTTTGGGGGGACACACTCAAACCATAGTGTGCTCTCTCCTTATTTTCCATTATACAGCTATTTTCCTTAATAAAACCCTTGCATGTTTAGTCTCATTTTGACATCTCATCTGGATTAAGTAGAATCTAATCTTAGGAGCCTTTTTTCTTAGCTTCATTGATTCATGGCCTAGTCACAGGGCACAGTGAACAAGAAAGTGAATTTTATTCAGTGTCAACACATTCTCCTTCCTGGGAAACAGCCAGAATTTGTGGGTCAGTGACAGTATCTTCCAGGATGAAAGACTGATTATAAGGAAGAATCTTCCTTGTCCATATTCATTATGATGTGGATGCTGGATTCTTTCTGGGTTATGCTTTTAAAATCTTTATTATTTGAATTTTTTTTTGAAATTTTATGACATATCATGGCCCTAGTATTTTATTTAAAAAAAATCTTTATTCTTCTGTAAAGAACAAATGTGACATATTTGGCTTTTGATAGGAAAAACAAGGAACTGTCATATAGAGAAGAATAGTTAAAATGAATGGTTAGTGAAAGGAACCATCACAAGAAGAAATTTTGGAGGAGGGTGGTGTCTTAGTCAATTTTGTGGTTATAACAGAATACCTGAGACTGCATAATTTATAATGACCAGAAATTTATTTGGCTCATGATTGTGGAGGCTGGGAAGTTCAAGATCAGGGGCTGGCATCTGGTGAGGGGCTTCTTGCTGTGTCATCCCATGGCAAAGGCAAAGGTGGAAGGGAAAAGAGTGTGCATGAGCAAGAGGAAACCAAACTTGCTTTTACAATAAACCCACTTCTGAGATAATGGAATTAATCCTTTCATGAGGGTAGAGCCCTCATTACCTAATCACCCCTCATTAGGCCCCACCTTTCAACATTGTTGCAAGATTCCAATCCATGAACTTTGGGGGACACATTCAAACCACAGGAGGTAGTAACCAGTTAACATCCTTTACAGCAGAAGAACAAACATTGTAAACTATAGCATGAAGCACCAAGGGTGAACATAAGGAAGAATTTGGTCCTGAGAGAAATGGGGAAATATCAAGGACTAATGTCTGAAAGCAGATTTTTTTGAGAGACCTCAAACTAATGGTTCCTAAATTTAATGTGCACAAGAATTTTCTGGGGAGCTTATCAAAACTGCAGATTTCAGCAGAGATTCCTATTCAACAGGTCTGAATTATTATTACATTTATATTCAGAAATCTACATTTCTATAAGCTCTCTGAGTCATTCTGATGCAGGTATTCTGTGGCTAATATTTTGGAACAAGCTACTCTAAATGGTTTGCCTGGGATAGCTTCATGTTTAGGATGTATGGAGGCAGAAGGATAGAGTGAATGTCTTCCTTAGGCCTTGAGTCAACCTCAGAGGCAAGGTTCTCTAGAAATAAACTATTTATGTTTTTCAAAAGATACCAGAATATATGGAAGGATTTCAAGAGATTTCTAAAATTTTTCAGGATATAAATTTAATAATAATTTTGTGCAAATAGAGCTATTTTTCCACACTGATTTAGCATTAACTTGACAAGTGTTCTTCAATCTATTCCACTGTAGAAGTAAGATAATAATCATAGCTATTTCAATGGGTAGTGGTAATGATGAAATGAGGCAAATTATGCAAAACAATTAGGATAATTCCTTGAGTATTATAAATTGTCAAACTTTTTCTATAAAGGGGCAGATAGTAAATATTTTGGGTTTTGTGGCCCATGGTTTCTGTTGCAACTACTCAACTCTACCATTGTAGCTTGTAAGCAGCCTCAGACAACGAACAAAAGAGTGTGGCTGTGTTGCAATAAAACTTTATTTACAAAAAAATTTGGGCTGGATTTGGCCCACAGGAAGTAGTATTTGCTGACACTTACCATAAAGGCTTGATAAATTTCATTATTATTAGTAATATAATGGCTTGCAAATAATCTTTAATAATTAGCAAAGCAATCAATTTTTAATCAAGAACTAAGTATATACATCATTTGCAATTTTTTAAAAAGAAATTTGCTCACAAGAGCAATGTAGAAAAAATCTCACATGTGAATGCTGGAGTAATATCAATTAACTTTAAAGAAAAAGTTTCCACTACGGAGATTGCCATCCCATTGTTCTAGGCCCTTGAGGGAGAAATGCAGGCCAAAATTAAGATCAGTGTCCACAAAGCCTTGGGAGAAATCTGCCAGAATAGTTAACATCTCTGACCTTTGTCTTCTTTTTGAAGGCCTTGGTCTGAACTCATGACACAGCTTACCACCCAAAACACAGTTCATGGAAAGAGCAGCTGTAATGAATGTTCCATAACCAGGTGTTTATCTATTATGTTGTTCAATGTCTGTTGACATTGAATAGCTTGTGTTTGTTTCAGACTTCAGTTCTAAGAAAATATTTGTCTCTCCTAACAGACTTATATACTTCATTTTATCAGATGCCAAAGGTTATATATTTTTAGCTTTTTGCTTTGGTTATCTGTACGATTGGAGCTAGATGCAAGACTCAGTGATTATAATGCTTTTCATCTACTTGCGAGATAGTATTTTCTTCCTAGATTCTTGTTTTTCCTAAATGTCAATGGTCATCTTAAATGTTATTGCATAGGTATCTTTCATTGGAAATTTCTCTAAATGCTTTTTAGAACTAGCTGAAATACAAACCAAAAATTATAAATAAAAGTAATTGGACATATTTGCAAGGAGAATGTTATTTTATGTGTAAAGTTCCTCCAAAAGTAACACATATATGATTATAAATAAAATAAACTATTAAAAAGTACTTTATCAATAATGGAGGTTTTTGTAAATAAGTATATTATGGGGCAAGGTTATGATCTTCAGTTCTAGAGTCCAATAAACCTGGGCTCCAATTCCAGTTGCATCACAAGACCAGCTGTGTGGTCTTGGATATGTTACCCAATTGCTCTGAATTTCACTTTCATCATCTATAAGATGGGTGTAATAGCTGTACCCATCTCACAGAATTATTGTGAGAATTAAATGAAATAATATATATGATGTGTACATAGCACAATGTCTGGCCTATGATATGCATTAAATATATATTATTTATGAGTTAGCTATTTTTTTTTTATTTTTCCAGAAGTGTTTTTGCCAAAATATAGGAAATGTGACTATTTGCTTAGCTTTTAGTAAGAGGCCCTGAAAGTCTGTCTGAACAATGCTCTTGATTTCTAAGTCTATCCTCTCATTGTTTTCTCCAGTAGTTTTGAATGATCCCCCACCAAGCAACTGGAGCATGACCTAATATCTGAGAACTTTGTTATTAAATGTAGTTTGGTTAGGAAGACTATCAAGAAGTTTGTGCAGGAATTTTAAATATTTACCCACAATTTGAATTGTCCAGTAATTTAAACAGTGGGGCCTGCTTTTCATTCTGTGTAATTCTACTATTTTCCCACACAACTCCCCCCTGTCAGGGCTGGCAGCACTATCTACCTGGGCCAGTGTTATTTTATCACACTTTTTGGAAAATCTGTTGAACTGAGGTAAGGGTGGAATGGCAAAGAAATTTCAATTTTGGTTTTACATAGACCTAATTCTGCTAATTCTCCACAACTACCCCTCTCATTTGTTTCTCTTAACTCTAAAAATCTATATTTAGAATGTAGATTTAATATTTTCTCTTTTAGTCTTTTTTTTTCTTTTAAGAAGTACTGACTGACAAGGTAATAAAGCCAAAAGCATTATGCTGACAGATTATAACCACTGAAGTTGGAACAAAAAGGCCACAACAAGAGCAAGGAGCCCCAGGATTTTCAATAGGAAAGAAACTGGGAAGTGAGAAGAAACCTTCAGAGCTCGAGTCTTCAAAGGCTTCAATATCCTCTGCTTCTGGGTGATGATGGCACCCCTGGCGCCTTCCCATTGCCCGGGCCCCACCAGGCGGTACTGGTAGGAGTTGCAAGGTCCGAAATAGAGTTTCACAGCCAGTTGAGGGTCTGTTAACAACAGAGAGCCAAAGCTTGGCTTCGCACCTATCTCTGAGGCAAGCTCGTCCAAATAGTCGATGTAATTGGTCTGCAATATCTGGCTCTGACTTTCTCCAAACCTTAATGAAGAAAATAAAAAGGGAATATTCACAAAATGTTCTAAGTTATATAAGAGCATTAGGCATTCAATAGCTGTTGAAAGAATGAAGGAATGGGTGAATAAATGAATGAGTTTTGAATGAATCTTTGGTGGTAGGTCTGAGTTTATTCCATCAAGAGACCCATATCTCACATTGAGAATAGGCCATAAAATAAGTAGCCATGAATTCATGGAGGCTGTAGGACTATGACAAAGTTGCTAACCATGATTATTATTTGGTAATTATCAAGCAGCTGCAAGTCTCCAGGCAAGTATGTACTAGTCCTGGTTGCTGCAAAGATTCATGAGATAACACACATGAAAGCATAGCTGAGTGTCTTGCCCAGAGGTGATGCTTAATATTTACTTGTTAAATCACTAAAGTACCTGGCAGTGTGGGTGGCATATAGTAGATACCCTATAAGTATTAGATAAATTAGAATTTGGACATGAGATAACTCCTTATACCTGACATAAGGCCCCCAAGTCAACTTTCCAAGGGTGTTTGATCACTGTTCAACACCATTCCTCAAAAAGTACAAATCCTTGGACCTTCACACCAACCCTTTCCTAATTTATTTTGACTTTCCAGAGATATTTAAGCTACTGTCACCACCACTGCTGTCATGCCATTCCCTTTATAACCACAGAGTATGAGTGGCCTGAGAAGATATGGAATCTGACATGGGTATAGTATAAAACTGAAAGGAAATTAAATGAAAGAAAAAAAAGGTCTGATTTGGTACAATTCCTATCTTTAAGTAGTCGGTTCTTAAACTAGTATGTATAAGAATTACCAAAGAAGAATGTAAAACTGCTAATTTTCAGTGTCATCCACAGAGCTTCTGATTCAGTTAGTCTGGGCTATAGCCCAGGACTTTGTATTTTTATTGGGCAGCTAGGTGGTTCTTGTAAGTACTTAGATCCCTGTACTTTGAGAAGTGCTGCTCTATGTAAAGAATTAAAAAAAAACGTTCTTACAGGTCAATTCTTTTTTCATTCCTCTTGATAATGTCCACCATCATAGTCCTCTCTGAGGGCAAGCTACACAAGCCTAAGAAATAAAAGGTTGGTTTGAGTAGTAAGTTTGCTTCAATATCATTGCTTTATCTAGTAGTTGATTCTAAAACTAAACTTTGGCCATTTCATCATGCTGTACCAGTCAGGGCTGCTGTGTTGTTGAGCTCCAGGGGGTGGCACTCCCATAGCATTCTATGTGACGCTGCCCAGGGAGCACAGTAGC
Organism: Daubentonia madagascariensis; assembly: GCA_023783475.1. Taxonomy (NCBI): domain Eukaryota; kingdom Metazoa; phylum Chordata; class Mammalia; order Primates; family Daubentoniidae; genus Daubentonia; species Daubentonia madagascariensis. Next base: position 32,121,001 of record JAKFHU010000978.1, read on the forward strand.
ACAGTCCACAGCATGGACTACAGGTGATGAGGGCTGAGAGGGGATCCTGGAAGCCACGCCCAGGGGTTTGAGCTCTATCCTAAAGGTGATAGGAAGCTGTGGGAGAGTGTCCTTCATGAGGTGACAAGCTCAGACTTGCCTTTTGGAAAGATCTTCCAGGCTGCTGAATTTAGAAAAATGGACTCCAGGGAGGCAAGCCTCACGTTAGGGAGACCAGTTAAGAGGCTGTTGAAGTAAACCTGGTAAGAGATGAGAGTGGCCCCAACTATGGTAGGGCAGCGGGGATGGAGAAAGTAGGTTGATGCAAGAGTTAGTATTGTATGTTCAGGATTCCATCTCCTGTCCACAAGTGTCCCCTGAGCTTCAGACATGTTGAAAAATGTCCAGCCCCCCTGCATATGGCTAGTCATCAGACATCTCAGAGTCAAGTGGTCCACACGGAGCTCCTCACTGAAGCCCTCCTGTCTAGACTTGCATCTTCTTCTGCACACTCCTTCTCTATTCACACAGCACTACTGTCACCCAGTTTTCAATGCCAGAGATCTGCAAGTCCTCCTTGATTCCTCTCTCTTTCTCTTATTTTCCCACATTGAACAAATCACGATGTCCCACTGATTTTATCCTTAACTATTTCTCACATGTATGTCCTCTTTTCCACCTTGTGTCTCTGCCTTGGCCCAGGTTGTATCATATTTAAGCATAGACTATTGCAGAAGTCTTCTCTCTGGTCTGAGCATCCTAATTTTCCCCCTTTCAAATCTATATTCCACACTACTGCTGAAATAATCTACCTAAAGTATAAATCTGGTAATGCTTGCTCCTTGTTTATAACCCTTTATTGATGGCTTTGACTGAAGAGCTTTCCAAAATGCAGATTCCAGGTCCTCAGGCCAGACTTAATCAGGGTCCCTAAGGGTCCATCAGATGATTTTTATATGTAGCCAGATTTAGGAAGAACTGATCTACATTTTATAATCTTATCTCCTTAGCATGTCTTACAGGGTTTCTGTGTCCTATCCCCTTCTCTTCCAAGAGTCATCTCTCATCCCTCTCTGCTTCACACATCATGCTCTAGGAATGTCAAATAGCTTGTAACTCTCCCTGTGCAGCATGCCTCTGAGCTTTCACTCAGGCAATCCCCTTTTCTGCACCTGAGATACTCAGTCATCCAGGAAGTTTTCCTTGACCATGTGCCCTCCTCATCCCACCTGGCTACATACCCTTTCTCTTCTTCTCAGAGCACTCCAAAGCATTTGCAATATTCTGTTGAAATGGTCTGTTTAAATTTCTCTCTGTCCCACCAAGTCCCAGCACAGGGCTAGGTATTCAATGAGTTTTGTTGAACAGAATTGAACCCTGGAAGCAGGGAGATAATAGTCTTCTGAGGAGGATGAAGTGCTACACAGATACTCAGGGAGAAACTTTTCAACAATTTTATAACTTGTAAGGATTTGTGAGGTTGAACTGTTCAGATATTAAGAGTTAATTTGGATTAAGTATGGATGAGGCCCTAGGTCTCTTGATTTGCACATATTCTGAAGAATTTATAAATACCATATAGGTAAAACCAGGAGACATAGATGTTTTCCTTCTTAAACTTACCTCTCATTATTCAAAGAAAGGTTAAAAAGTACTTAATTTTATGCTAGTTGAAATTCTCTGAACTGTCTAATTTTTTTTTTTTTTGAGACAGAGTCTTGCTCTGTTGCCCTGGGCTAGAGTGCAGTGGTGTCATTGTAGCTCACTGCAACCTTAAACTCCTGGGCTCAAGTGATCCTCCTGCCTCAGCCTCCCGAGTAGCTGGGACTACAAGCACATGCCACCACACCTGGCTAATTTTTTCTATTTTTGGTAGAGACGGGGTCTCACTCTTGCTCAGGCTGGTCTCGAACTCCTGACCTCAAGCAATCCTCCTACCTCGGCCTCCCAGAGTGCCAGGATTATAGGCGTGAGCCACTGTGCCCAGCCTGAACTAATATTTGAAAGGGATAATTGCAGAAGCTTATTATTATTATAAATTCCTATATTTGTTATTCTTGGAATTCTCCACTAACTTTTTAGAATGTTACTCTTCTGAGAGCAGCCAAAGTTGTCAAACTTCTTGGCAGCCTTCTTATCTAAGGCAAACTTCTTATCAGTATTGACCGAACTTCCCCAGGTCTGAAACCCTTAGTCATGCACCTGCCCACCCACTTACCTTTGAAAACTCTTGTCACCCAACGAGCTTGAAGTTCAACAGTTGGGAAAATGGAACCTAGGGGCTGGATGAGACCAATGCACGCAAGGGTTGACTTCTCCAGGTGAGGCGGGAACATGTATTTATATAGTGAGACCATATTATTCTCAACTTTAACAAGTGATTCTTCAAGGAAGGGAAAGGAGAAAGTGTATCCTGTTGCAAAGACAATGACATCAATGTCTTCCTCCACTGTTTCATCCTCGAAGATGGCGGAAGTTGCTGTGAGCTCTTTCACTCTTGGTTTCACCTTGATGGCTCCATAGAGTATTCGACTTGGAAGATCATCATTTAGTACAGGTTCTTTCATAAGGTATCTGAGACACACAGAAAAAAACACTCAGAAGGATCATTTACTTGAATCCTCTTGATGTTTTTGGGGGGTGGCTCTGAAAATAAAAGTGTTTATCAAATATCCATAGAACTCTAACTTGACTAGTTGGCCTGCCCCAACCCTTATTTTCTAACTTAATCCTCATGTCACAAATATCTCCCTTCAATAAATAAGGGAAAACATGTAGGTGATGTGTGTAAAAGACGTTTCAGAGAAGGAAGTATCCCCAAGGGCTTAGACTAAATGCCTGTGCTTAGGGTCAATCCTTGAATATTCTGGTGGTTATTATACCATTTCTGTTTCTACCATTTTTTATGTTATCTAGCTTCAATTATTTTGATGTTTTATTTAATCTCTATCTGATCATAAGTAAGAAAGAAAATATTTGTTAAGTTTCCACTACTTTTGAAAACTATTAGGGAATCAATGTGAAAATTAATGTATAAAATTAGGTTTGGTGATATTTGTTAATCCCAAATATCTGTGGAGTCTCTGTTTATGATACCATGGATATTGATACAAAGTCTGCTTATATTTCTGGACTTTCTTTTTTTGTAGATTTGAGAACATTTTCTTTTCTTTTCTTTTTTTAAAATAAGACAATACATGGCACATGTATTAGATCTCAGACTACAGAAGTCACATGGCATTTGTTAAAAGATTGTAAAGCTCTTCTTCTTTTTTTTTTTTTTAAGGGAAGGAGCCTGTATCAGCTAAAGGAAAGTAAGCATCCATAACGTTTGCTTGTGCTTGCAATATCAATGATGTATAACTTTGAGACCAACAAAGATTTGTCTTTTGGCAAAGAAAAAGGATTATGATCATAAAAGTTGCCCATAATAAGAACCTTCAAGGTATAGAGTTAGAAGAAAAAAAATTATTAGATGGAGAATTTCATGTTCCCTACTCCATCCCTCTGAGAGATAGGTCATAGTCTCTTGAAGCAGCTTCCTCCAATGTTGGACAACTCTGGGCATTAGAAAGTTCTTCCTTAGTTCTGCTTTCTGGACTAGCTTACAGCACTTCTGCTTCATCTTCATAAGTATTTTTTAAAAGACATACAAAAAAAATTTGGAATTCAAGATCCAGTATGATACTCATGTAGTTTGAACTACCATGTTAGCAATATGGATCTTTGTAAAGAGCGCCACCTTCAGACAACCTTGCTTACCAATGAGTATACCATAAAAAAGCAAAATAACTCTACTTGTTTTGAGGCTCAAGACCATAATTTTCATGGTTGAACCACTTATTTCTCTGTTGTTCCATCATCCATTTTAGAACCGTTCGTGGCAGGATGTTTTGGAGCATAGAGTTGAATCGGGTGTGGAACACCATGTCCCAAGGATAGCCATCTTCAGAGATACGGCTAACAACCCAAGCACCTTGCCTGGTGCTGATAAAAACCTGGTAAGCAAAAAAGAATGCAGTTTAAATTAGGGCATTGTCCCCTTTGTGTGTGATGTATCATGTGTGTGGCCCCAGAATTTACTGAGGTTCTATGTTAAAGATGATTGATCTCAAAGCGAAGTACCCCCTAAAAAGGGTGTACCCAGTGACATTCACACTGATAAGTTTCTTTTAAAGTGCAGGTGAATGATTATAATCCTTGGAAATGTATGATTATAGCCTAATGACTATGCAAGCATAAATGTATGCATCTGTATAATCCTGGAGGGAGAATAACAAGGGAAATCACCTTCTTCACATACTTAAAAGAACCTTGTTGTATATTTTAAAAGTTGAAAACTCTGAACTTACACTGTGATTTCCTTTCTCTTAAAGTGCACATCTAAGTCCCCTTTCAGATGTATTCTTTGCCTTGTTTACTAACATTTCCCTTGTTTTCAAAACGTACATTTAAATCTCTTTTCAAAAAATGTTTTAGCTTGTGTACTGTTATTCTCCCATTATCCAAATGCATATTTGAACTGTTTCTCAATTTTTACATACCATTCTATGAGTTTTGCTGCTTAAGGCTGTACTTGATACAACACTTACACGAGACTCACTTGCAAGGAAACCAATTCACTTAAGAGGTTAAGGTCATGCACTCTGGATCCAGACTGCCTGGGTTTGAATCCCAGTCCCACTACTTGCCAGCTGTGTTGCCTTGGGTGGGTTATTTCAATCTGTCTGTGCCTCAGTTTCTCTGTCTGTAAAATGAGGGTAATAACAGTACCTACCTCACAGCATTATTGTGTAGATTGAATGAGGTAATATATATAAAATACTTACAATATTGCATGGCAAGTGATAAATGCTGCTAGCTGTTATTATTTTGTAAATTTAGGCTGGAGGAGAGGGATTTCATATAGTGCCTCACATCTGGAATGAGCCAGAATTTGACGATAAATTTTGTGGGGAAGGGCCTCAACTCCTTAGCTTGTGAAGGAGCACCTGCACCAAACATTCTTGTATTGCTGGTCTGTGTGTGGTATATACTTACATTCTGAATTTTTCCTGCTGTTGCCCTTATGCCGGCTTGGCCATAATTTGATTAGGTATGAGAGACTACACTTACAAAGTTCCATTAGTGTCTCTTTCCATTACTTCCCCCTACTTTTCCTTACTATCCCCCTTCTTCCTTAGGATCAATCTATGTTTCAAATTGGATGCTCTGGCTGTTTTATTTACTCTCTTTCTGCTGTGACCCTTTCCTCAGCAGCGGAGTCTAACCTGACTACTGGCTCCACTAGCTGCAACAGTGAGATACACATGGGGATGTAGGCTCAGGCTGCTTTCCCTGAGATGCATGCTTTAGGCCAAGGGCCAGATATTTGGTTTTTGGTGGGAAGTGTGTGGATGACCCAGAGTATCTTGAGTGGTGCTTTTGGACTGTGGCGGAGGATGCCGTATCCTTATGATAGGGCATCTCTTCCTTTAACAAGGCAGGGCACACTCAGGATTTTGGTGAGTTCAGGTTGTAATTTCAAGCACTGCACATGAACCTAGTTCCATCCCTTACATACATAGTTCCTGTAAAGTCTCTGGTGAGTCTTTTCACAGAAGGTTTGAGAGTATATTACTCTGTGTAAAAGGTGTTATCATAATTGTAGATTTGTGTTAGTACTCTAATAAATATTGAAGAGACACTCTGTGCAAAAGATTTTTTAAAGGAGTTATAAGGCACACAAATACACCCAAGGTAGTTTCTTAATCGTGAATGTGGCACCACAAGCAAGTTTTTGACATGGCAAGATCCATAAAAGGAATTGGCACTTGCAATGCTATATTTGATGTCTTTGGAACATCTGTTCTAAGTCCAAGTTACTGACCTGACAACAGGTAGTGGTCTAGGATGGGTCTTCCCTTGGCTGACCGCTACACCAGCTCCTTTCATCCTGCCCCATCACGCTCCCTTCCTGAAGCTTCGCAGGTGTTTGCAGCACGAAGGAGCCTGCAACTGCTGACTTCCACTTTCCTGCTCTGCTCTGCTCTGCTGCAAGCTTTTATAGTTAGTGCCTCCTCACTTATTCTTCACACTGAGGTCTTAAAGCTTTGAGAAGTAAAAAGTGGGGTTTTTTCACAAAAAAGGTGAAAACTTCTCAGGTCTAGCAAGTCTCTTTCTGGTGTTAGTGTCCTGCTCTGTCCCCAGGCTGGTACTGAGCAATATTGACAGATAAGTGACTCTGACAGCTCCTAGGGTAGCCCCTTCATTCACCTGCTGGGCAAGTGCCATTGGTAAGTCCTGTGTGGCCAAAGATCCCAGGCTGAGGAGGCCAGTGAAAGTGTAATAGGGCATGTGGTGCAGCCCTGTTGAGAGGGACCTTTAGCTATGTTCCCATCTTTGCCTAGGTCTGTCTTTCCAGAAGGGATTTATTTTCTGCCATTTCTGACCACCTTTTTCAGCATCATCTACGTCTTATAATGTTTGACTCTTCGGCAGCTCAGCTGGTGTCATTCCTGAACAGGTACAAAGACAGCAGTGGTTGGAAGGCCTTGGGGAGCACCTAAATGTCTATGATCTTAGTTGGGAATTTTACCTTCTGTTTAATCTTTCTTTTCATGATACTTGGGTAACTGAGGATCATTTACATTTCAAATGGAATTGAAATATGCACTAAATTACTAAAAGGCAGCGCCCAAAATATGAAGAGGTCAACTTCTCATTAAGCCCCCTGGGTAGAAACAAGGCCTTTTGTACTGAAAATCATCTGGTCAAAACTTCCCATTTAAAAAACGAGGGGACCATCACCCACATAAGTGAGATGATTCACTCTAGAGTACATGGCTTGTTAGTGACATAGCTGGGAGGTAAACTCTGCCTTCTTGACTTCCAGATTTTCTAGCATACCACGCTGGGCTACCAACCCCTTAGTTAGTGAGTACTGGAGCCCCAATTATACAGCTGGGGTTCTCCACTATGCCCCTTCTCTTTCCTCCACCCCGCAGTACAAGAGAGCATCGCACCTGAGCAGCCTTCTTACTCAGCTCGACGGCAACATCTGAGGCTGAGTTTCCTATTCCAATCACCAGGATGCGTTTCCCCTCAAATCCGTCTGGGTGCTTGTATTGGCGGCTATGGAAATATTGGCCTTTGAATCTCTCAATACCTTCAGAGAGAAGAGGAGAGAAGGCTGTGAATGTCTGAGCAACTATATCAAGCTTTTTTAAATAAGACTGCATTGCCAGCTTTTCCTTTCTGGAGTCAATCATTTGTTTTAACTCTTACCCTCTTGTAAGAGTCACAGTAGCAAGGCCAACTGGCAAACTCAAAGTATAAAGCAAATAAGAAAGGTTAGGTATTGTGCATATGGTACAGGACCAATGGAGTTGATTTCAGAGGCTGTAGCTTACATATTTATCAGAGATAAACAAATGGTGATGAATAGAGCAGAGTCACATGTTGGCTTCTGACTAACTACCCATTATACTATTTTGAAATATATGATGATACTTTAATATCACATAGCAGATATTCTTTTAAATATTTCATAAATACATTATGAAGTGCTATTACTATAATTGGATAATAATTAGAATACTATTTTTCTATTCTTATTACTATATTAGTCTTATTTTGCAAAAGCAAACAAAAACTAAAATAAACCAAAAACCAGACATACAGGAGTTGAGGGATGGTTTCCATGTTGCAGTAAGTCAGTGACTTACTGATGGTTAATAGCAGACAAGCCTCTCTGTGTCCTTTCCTACTTACTACTTTTACATTTTCTAGGAACACATGACTTTATTAAAGCATTTGCCATTGATGGTGTGGTTGCTTGAAAGAATCTTCAAATTATTGGTTCTTAAAGTGTAGCCCCTTGGCCCCTTGGCAACATTACTGTCATCTAGGAACTTGTTAGAAATGCAAATTTTCAGCCTCATGCTAGACCTACTTTCTTAGTCCATTTTCTATTGCTTTTAACAGAATACCTGAAACTGGGTGCTTTATAAGGAAAGGAATTTATTTCTTACAGTTATGGAAGCTGAGAAGTCCAAGGTCAAGGGGCTACATCTGGTGAGAGCCTTCTTGCTGGTGGGGATGCCCTGAAGGGTCCCAAGGCCATGCAGAGTATACATGGTGAGGGGACTGAGCGTGCTAATGTGCTATGCTCAGGTCTCTCTTCCTTTTCTTATAAAACCACCAGTTCTGCTCCCATGATAACTCATTAATCTGTCAACCCTTTAATCCATTAATCCATTCATGAGGGCACAATCATGACACAATCACTCTTAAAGGCCCTTCTTCTCCATACTGCCACACTGGGGATTAATTTCAACATGAGTTTTGGAGGGGACATTGCAAGCATAGCACCTCCTAAATCAGAAATAATGGGGGTGGGGCCCAGCAATTTGTGTTTTGAAAGGCTCTCCGGGTAATTCTATCTGGGAACCACTGCTTTAGATTAGCAGGTCTCAATCCTGACTGTATATTAAAATCACTTGAAAAAACTTTAATTGATCTAGCCCTAGCCCATAGTATTTGAATCTTTGGCGGTGGAGCCCCAGGTATCAGGGCTTTAGAAGCTCCACGGGTGATTGTAATGTACTATGAAGCACTGTGTTAGATGTTTTCCTGAGGGCCTTGGGAAGGAAGTATATTCTCTGTGGGTGTGGCTGGGGGGCACCAGAGCAGATGGATGCGAGGTTCTATTCTTGCACTCCTCTCCCCATCACTAACCTGTAGGAGCATTTCTTTCTAGAAACTTTCCCCAGGAACTCCTGTCCATGAGCATGGCTCTAAGGAAAAGGCTGTAAGGATGCAGCAAAGTCACAGGTGTTTGGCAGGATAGAAAAAGGCCAAGGCAGGCACATGGCTAAAAGGGCCTCTCCAACAGAGAACCATCTTGGATGAGAATTCTCAGAAACTCTGGGGAAGACTTAGTGACCTTGGAGCATTTTAGCTGAGCTGTCTGTGTAATGAAGACCCAAAGAGGTCAATAGAAACAAACATGGTGTTTGGAGTCTTTCATCTTTCCAGCTCTCTCCCAATCTTACTATTATGCCCAGTTGCAGCAGCGAGTCCTGCCTGTCAATCCAAAATGCATATAAAGAACCTGGAAACCTACTCCAAAAAGCTGGGAATCCACACAGGTCTCACCTGGAAATGACTTCAGTGGGATGTGAGGTAGGATGTGGTGGCCACTGCAAACCATAACTGCGTCAAAGACAGCACTTTGCTCCTTGCCGTGGCTCTGGGTAACAACCTTCCATTGGCCAGAGGATGAAAAATCTGGGCATTTTTTCACACTAAGGACGGTTGTCTTGAACAAACACAGAGAAGGCATCATTGAGAATTACTCCGGCATAACAGGGGCCTCGTTCAGGGCCCTGGCAGTAGGATGGGTAGAGTGTGATGATTAACTCCATTTGGGTTTCTTCTGAGTCTGATTTCAAGCCACTCAAGGCAAAGACTGCCAAGTGTGTCCTCATGGCTGCCTTGTGCAAGAGGCCTGCCTTGGCAGTGGGGACCAGTCTGTTAAGAGTGTCGAGTACTGAATAAGGACTTGAGAGTGAAAAGAAAAGGAAGGCAAGGTCTTGTGAAAGTTGTCAGAATAAAAATGCAGTCACTAATGTTAAGAAAACCCTGACAAATAGAGCCAGGGAAAGTCCGAAAGAGAGGGTTCTCACACTGATATGCCTGATAACAAAAAAGACTACAAAAACTGCAACTTTTCATAAAAGGCATAGCAACCTTATACAAAAAACATTTCTACAAGGACGTCTGCTGAGCAACTGCCTGTCCAATCCCAGACTGGCATCTCCCTTGTTAGTGATCTTTATAGACACAGATAGTTATATCAAAACAATTATATAATCCTCTTTATTTTCGTCCTTTAAAAAGCTTTGTGTTCTTTTACCTCCCTGAATACACACATGGTTTATTATGGAATGTGCATTCCCTTTACGATGCCTTATTCCCAAATTAATACCTCTTCTTCTAGACAGCCTCTCTATGATTGTTATTTAGGTTGACAGTCTGGACAAGGATACAAAACACAACCAATCATTCAAATGACCAATCGGCATTTATCAAGAATCTTTTATGTGTCCACCTCTGTGCAGACTTTGTATTAGAGAAAGTATTTCATGTGAGGCACTTGGCAGAGTGCCTAGCACATGGCCAGCACTCCATTGAATGGTAGTTGTTAATGTTTATTATTTTTAAAAGAGAGTTCATCATGTTAGCAATACAGTTCATGCTCTCATTTGAATGAAATAATTATTTCATTGATTTTTTTAAAAATTTAGTTCACTGGAGGTGTATTAATCTTTAAAACTGTACATAAATGTTTCATGTCTGCTGTATATAAGAAAAAATGTCAAATGGAAGCAAACCTTGTCACACTTTTAGAGGAATGACATGCTCCTCCTTTGCAAGTATTTGAGTCTTCTCTACATGCTTCCAAATTTTCAGATATTCTTCAAAATGCTGGTAAATTTTTGAAGCTGTCTCAACTTAAAAATGTATATATGGAATATTAGTAGAAAGCTTGTGAAAGGGCTTTAAAATGTCTGGGCAATTTTCAGCTGAGAGTAAAAATTTCAGATTTGTAGTTCAGAGTAGTGTATTAGCTAAAGTACTGTAGATTTTTGCACTCAAAATGTAATTTGAGGACCAGGACTTTTAGTATCATCAGGGAGCTTGTTAGAAATGCAGAATCTCAGACCTCACCCTGCACCTATTAAGCCAGAACCCACAATTTAACAAGATCTCCAGGGAATTCATGTGCAGATTAAAGTTTGAGAAGCACTGATGTAGATTACATTGGCAATCATAAGCAACAAGGTATTTTACAGTTTGTCTACTTCTTGAGTTGAACCCTAACATCTATGACTTATACCAACTCAGAAACCAATAAATGGAAATGTCTTCCCAACTCCTCTCCACCCTCCAGAAAAAAATAACAGCAGTAACACAATACCCAAGAGAAAAGAACAGATAATATAAATTACATATAATAAGTGGGCAATATATTTGTTAAGTAGATCGATAGCTAAGTGGACAAAGCTACAAAAGCTTCTGGTATAAAGAATCTGTTAGTCATAGGATGGATCTAACAGGAACTGGGGAAAACTATATTAGGTAGAACTGGACATTGTAATGGTATTTACAAATGTAGATTTTCATCAAAATAACTATTATAGATTAATATAATAGAAGTCTGGTACATACACAACTAGACTTACTGAGAAAATGAGATGTGCTTAAAAAATAAGCCTCACTAACAGTTATTTATCCAAAAATGTAATTTATATTTTATTTTCTAAGCAGTTACTGGTTCTCAGAGTATAGGTTATTGATAAAAACTCAACATGTTTAGTGAGAATATTGTGGTTTTTTTGTTGTTGATTATTTGTTTTTGAGGAAGCACAAGAAAAGGTAATTCCAAGTATATTTCAAAATGATCTGGCTGTCTTTATGTTGCTAGAGATTGCATCCAGAAAAAAATTATAAGCAAAAATAGTTTTCATAGGTTTCTGAGATGAACGGGAAACAGTGAGTTTATTCAGTACATTTCTAAGAAATCTTATTTTTATAGAGAATTTAAGAAAATGAAACAGCAGTTTAATTTTTTTATATGTCCTTATAAGGGAAATGAGTATTTAATGGTAATAGATATTAATTTAAATGCAATTTTGCCATCAATATCACCATCATCCAAACTTTTAATTTGAACAGATGATTTTCCTCTTTGGTTAATATATATAATCTATAATATCAGGGGTAATGACACTACTTTTTGGGTTTTATATCATGCTCTTATCTTTCAACAAAGAATCAGAGTAGGATACTTTAGTCACAATTTCTTTCATTATCAGAGTAACTGTCTATTTAAATGTGAGCTAAACTGATGTAGAGAAACCCATTCTCCCCCAAAATATAATACCTGGAACTGAATATATTTTAAAAGATCAAAATTTTTGGCAAAAATCCTGAAATATTCCAGAAGTTTAGAATTGTGCAGGAAGTTTGGAAAATCTTCAGGCATTGGAAAGTCACTGAAACAGGACATTTCTTTGCTGGTGTTGGTGATGACAGATTGATAGATACTTGCTCGGCCATCTTCCACATTTTCCTAAAGGATCAAATAAAGTAATTAGTGATGATTATGCATTCAAACAATTCCTTGGTTTCCTACTCTTCTTCCTACATCTGACCCTGAGTGATGCAATTGTTTTTCATTGCTGTAGTACAACTATAATGTTTAGGTGATGAGGTGCAGCCTGCGTATTCCATCATTCTGCATGATGGGACCTATTTATAGCCTACCAGTGTTGCTCATTGGTGCTGATATTGGCATTGGTGGGGGTGGGGACAATGCTTTTGGCACATTATATTTAGCATCCCAGGTCTCTACCGATTTAATGTCAGTCTTTGTGACAATCAGCTTCTTTCCTAAATTCCCACAGGAGAGGCCTTGTAGTTCCACCTCTTTAGGAACCAATAAACCCTGGCACACTGGACGGAGAACATAATAGAGAATTCCAAGTAAATTGAGTACTTTCGGGGGCAGGGAGTTTTCACATTTTGATTTGAATCCCTCTGCCTTCACTTTATGCTTTACACAAATCAACCTTCTTCAAGTGATAAAGGTGAATAGCACATACCAATCAAATCTTAAGCTTGATTCTAGTTGGTAAAACCTGAGGCAGCACATGCTATGGTTGAGTTTATAATTTTCTCTAAAGTAGTCCTGTGCATAATATTTTTTATATTAAACCACAAAAAGAGCCAACTATCATGATTCAGTGTCTCTGAAATCAGCATATTATGCAAGAGGCTTTTATAAGAAAATTTAAATAATGCTACTCAAGAACTCTTCTATAGATGCTTATGCATATGCAGAAACTAAGGCATAATCCACATAAATAGTGGTTGCTATTTTGACTCAGAATTAGGGCAGATGTAAAGAGATGGAAAGCTTGTAGGAATTCATTAATTGAAATAAATTACTTAGTCTTACATTATTAGGACCATAGTCTCTTCCACAGAGTGGTAAAATAAAGAAAGTAAATATTCACCTCTAATCCAGCCACCACAATAATCAATCATGCAGGTTCATTTCTCATTGGTACTCATAAAAAATCATTACTTTCCTGCCAAATCTATAGATGAAGGCTCCTTAGATTTTTGGCAACACTGAACAAGGCAGCCCAGACTAGCAGAAGGTACTTGGCATTTGGAGTTAGACATGAGTTTAAATCTTTCTCTTTCAGACTGTGTGAGCTTGGACCACGGGGTGCCCCTGGACTTCAGTCCTCTCATCTATAAAATAAGGATATACAAGGTACTCAGTAGTAGTACCTATTGTTGTTGAGGAAGCTCTAAGCTTCAGCAAAGCTGTCAGTTATAGCTCCCTGTTCACTGCAGCATAAAAAGGCACCTAGGAAGCTTCTTTGACTGGCACCAAAGAACCTGGCAAAGGCACACTTACTATTACTAAACATGAGTTTTCTGACATTTTCTGTATGAGGTTATACTTGATTTCAAAGAGTTGAGAAAGAGTAAACGTGGTGTCTTGCTTCTTTTATAAGCAAAGCTCTTTATATGTATTAGACCTCACTGTGTCCTAATTTCAGGGACTATCAGTACCAATGTAGGTCACAAGGCTAACATGAGTTTGCTCCCAGATCATGTCACTTAACAGCAATACATGGAATCTTTGCTAAATACAGGTCTGTTTGTAAATATCTTCCTCCCTCGCTCCCTCCTTCTTTCTTCTTTTCTCACTTACTCCTTCACCCACTCACGCCTACTATAGGACTTTTTCCATGAGTAGCGTGTTTTCCTTTCATGGTCCAGGAAAGTGCAGAGATCTGTCTGTCTTGTGGCCACTCAAGACCATGCTTCTGCCCATAAGTCTCCCTAATAAATCATCCTATACCAACAAACTAGATTTGTTTGCTTCATTCTTTGGTTTCTTGACTCCTTCAGCATTTGGGGGGTCATTTTGCATATATGACCCTTTCATGGAACATGAGAAAATAAATTTGTTTGGAATATTGGATCTTAGGGAAATTACATTTTAAGAGAGAAAGTGATATTTCAGATTGAACCTAGAGGAAGGAAACCAAGATGGAGATATGTCTAGAGACTACTATATGAAAAGTAATTACAATAGCTGAGCATATATAACTGGCAAAGGAGGGGATCCAAATATAAAAAATGCAAAAACCACAGAAAAGCCATATATATTGTTAACTTTCCTGTGAATATAAGGTTTTAGGAACAATAAAGGGGGCAGAGCAGATTAGTGTCTGAAGGAAGATCAAGTTTTCATCTCTCAATAATTTAGTAAGGTTGTTATTGTGAGGGCTCAGGAATCATGCAGACCTTCATTTTTGTTCCTTTCCCACCACCTAATTTTCTCTGGACAAATTATTTATCCCAAACCTCAGTTTCTTCTTCTTGTTCTTTTTTTTTTGTTTTTGAGACAGGTTCTCACTCTGTTGCTGGAGCTAGAGCACAGTGGCGTCATCATAGCTCACTGCAACCTCAAACTCCTGGGCTCAAGTGATCCTCCTGCGTCAGCCTCCTGAGTAGCTGGGACTACAGGTACGCACCACCATGCCAGGGTAATTTTTCTTTTTGTAGAGACAAGGTCTTGCTGTTGCCCAGTCTGGTCTTAAACTCCTGGCCTCAAGTGATCCTCCCACCTCAGCCTCCCGAAGTACTATGATTACAGGTGTGAGCTGCCACAATTGGCCTCAGTTTCTTCTTAATATGTAAATAAGGATAATTATAATACCTGCTTCCTAGAGGTATTGTGAAGAAAATGAGATGAGAAAATGAGTGCTTTCCATTGCTGGAAAAAGTGTTAAAAATACATATGTAATACTTACCCTTTCCATGCTCCATAAATGCTGCCAAGTAGTGCTGGAGAATTTGGAAGAATTTGGCACTGTCTGGGTTGGGTATGGGGTGAGTTTCTTAAATTTATTTATTTATTGTTAACTTGTCACCACTAAATGTATTAAGTGATCTCAGAAGGATTGTGTGTAATATGGAAATTAATAAATAACCCATTTTAAAAATTGATTCTGGATGGTAGAGTCTTGAAGAGGATATGTTTCCCTGGGGATGAGCGTGGAGGCTCCCAGCATCTTTTTAGAAACTCCTCTTCTCGCCAGGCGTGGTGGCTCACGCCTGTAATCCTACCACTCTGGGAGGCCGAGGCAGGAAGATCGCTTGAGCTCAGGAGTTCTGAGCAAGAGTGAGACTGCATGCCTCTACTAAAAATAGAAAAATTAGCCGGGCATGGTGGCACACGCCTGTAGTCGGGAGGCTGAGGCAGGAGGATCACTAGAGCCCAGGAGTTTGAGGTTGCAGTGAGCCATGATGATGCCACTGCACTCTAGCCGGGGCAACAGAGCAAGACTGTGTCTCAAAAAAAAAAAGAAACTCCTCTTCTCAGCAGTCCAATCTCCTGGTAACCCAGACCCTCACGTGGCCCCAGTGGCTGTCTGTGAAATTTTGCTTTTTGTATGTTTGTATGTTTCGCTTTGCAGGGAAATGCTTTGTCTTCTTTGGGTGGAGAAAATTGTTTGCATTTCTCTATTGGATACAGTTTTAAGAAAGGTTTGAAATGTGATGTTGTCACAGGTTCTAGAGTTACGCCCTTAACCCTTTAATATCCAATAAGGCTTAATTATTACAGATTTTAATCTAACTTTTCTACCCCATAGGATGATATCTGTCTAATTCTGAAATTTTAGACACTGGCAATAGGACAGTAGGAGAAATATTTTGGGGCTGAAAGTATTAATACCTTCCTGGAATTCATCAAATCATATTGTTGACAGACTGCTCAAAATAACTCTCACTTCTTTTGCTGACAATAAGATAACCAAATAAGGGATATTTGGTTCTTAGACATTAAATCACAAATCGGGTAATAAAACAAGACAGTTATAAGTTTATTATTAAATAGAAATTTGTAATGTTTAAACAACACGGGTTTTGAATTGCATGGGTCCACTTATATGTAGACTTTTTTCAACCAAAGGTAGTTTGAAAACATAGTATTTTGGGGATGCAAAACCCACATATACAGAGGGCCAACTTTTCATATAGGTGTGTTCCACAGGGATGATTGCAGGCACTAGAGTATGTGTGGATTTGGGTATACTGCGGTGGTGGTGGGGAAGTGGTCCTGGAACGAATCTCCCGTGTATACCAAGGGACAACTATAATTTCTACATTTCTTCCTTAGGTTAAAAATCTACCTGGGGACAAAAGAAATCCCAGTTGAAATCTATATGTGAACCCAGAGTGGACAAAAATGTCTTTTGTTAAGACAGGAATGACCACCAGCCACCATATTATATCGCCCTTTCAGGAAAAACTAAAATGATTCTAATGAACAGCTGTTAGTAAGAAATGATTGTTATTCAAGCCATTTTTTCAGTTTTCCTTTGTGCAAAGCTACCGTCTCATATAAGGATCAACTTCTCCCTTCTCCATCATTAACTCTGAGTGTGTTTGGATGGTTGAATGAATAGATTTTTTATTTGGTATTTGTGCAATGTTTGCCAAACTTGCCTCATTATAGGATTCATTTGAGACTTAAAAATACTCAGATTTTGATTCAATAGGTCTGGGCTGGTGCCCAGAAATCAATATCTTAAGAAACTCTCTCTGTGTGTTTTATGGTCATATGCATTTGAGAAACCTAATGTTAAAAATATCCCTTTTGGCATGAGATTCAGTTTATATTGGCAAAGTATATGTGCTAGATGACCTTGCCATCCCCTTAACTGGTCAATCTGCAGGTGGAGCCCTTTGGATGGTCTCTGCTGAAATGAGAGTTTGCTTTTCATGCATTCAAACCTTTTGCTCCCATCTGGATTGTTCTCATGTCTTTTAATACCTCACTTAGATACACCTGATACATAATCCTAAAGTCATTGCTCTCGAGTTCTGAACTTCAACTTTTGTTTAATCTTTTTGAGCAACAATGCAAGTTAGGGCATAGTTAGAAGTAGGGGTTTAGCTGCTTAGGAGTCATATAGGCCTAGGTTTGAATGCCAATTCCTCCAGTTGTGTGACCACAGCCAACTCACTTAAACTCCCTCATTTTCTGTTGGCTCAGGGATAAAATATATAGTTATTATTAGTAGCTAACATTTATTGAACTCTGTTATAAGCCAGGAACTCTTCTAAGTTCTTTACATGAATTACCTCCCTTAATCTTCAAAGCAGCACTATAAGATAATCACACTTCTCTATTATTATCCCCACATGTAGCTCAGTAAACTAAGACACAGGGATGTAAATGACTTGCCCAAGATGTCATAGGTAGGAGGTGGCAAGCTAGTACTCACTCAAAGGTTGTGGGAAGGAATAATTGTAAATCTTTGTAGCTGTCTATCTATGTATCTTTCTAATTTTTATGCAAATTCTAAAGGACAGCTAGCATGATCAATATTTGGGTTTGACTAATGGAATGAATCTAATTAATACAACATATTTAATGAAAAGTTTCACACCAGTTATACCAAAGTGTCATCAGTAAAGCTCAGCAAACAAACAGGGTTCATTTGTCAGGGAAGAATAGTAGTGATGAGGGCACACTCTCTGAAGAAGCATTTGGCTCAAGGATTGAAATAAAAGTGGCATCTTGAAAAGAATCCATGTTACTTCTATTTTGTAAAATGTTCTCTAACATCTGTATATTCTCTAATTAGTATATTAGAGAATGACAAAAATATGAGCTGCAAGACAATTGCTGCATCCAAAAGAAGAGGTCTTTTCCACACCTCGGTTGGCAACCTGGGTTGGGATGGTAGTGACCTGGAGAGAGGTGCCAGCCTATGACTCTACTTCCTGTATGGCTGCATAAGTAAATAAAAATAAAAGCTGATCAAAGTTGCTTAAGAAATCCCTCAAAAAGGCCCATTAGTAGTTATGATTCACCCTGAAATAGCAGCACACCTGTTTAAGACATAAGAAAATCTCACTTACCTTGAACCTCCACAGCCCTCCAATATCTTCAGTCCTCTCAAAGCAAGTGGGCTCCAGGCCCTCGTCCACACAGCACTTCAGAGAGATCAGGCCACTGACCCCAGCTCCGATCACTGCCACCTTTTTTGCCATTGGCTTCTGCCAAGGAGTTGATCAATCAATATTGCTTAACTGGGACAAAAGGTAAGAGAATCCTTATGGAATGATCAGGTAATTGGTTGTAAACACTGTAGCAGTGGTAATTTAATTATTAGCAGCACTAATTTAATAAAATACCAGACAAATCCCGGTCTCTTCTTCCCCTTGAGAAAAGCTAAGTTGTCTTATGGACTTTGCTGCAAACCTTGTTTACAACATCTTGGTTTAATATTTAAAAGCAACCCATTTAACAAAGCCAAACTATTTAATAAAATAGTATACTAGGGATATGAGCCAAATCTCCAGTTAGAGTTCTGAGCTTTTCCTTTTCAGCTTCTTTCCCCAGCTGTCATCCTTACCTTTGTTTTTGCCTTTTGGCACCGTCCCTGTGAGAGAATAGTTTTCTCTCTTGGTTGTGCGCTAGGAGGCTGTCAGAGCGTTTTTAAGAGTTGAAGGTGGTTGTGAGAAACGGGAGGAGCTTCTCACTCCTCCTTCAGCATTATACCAGCTGGAACTCCAGAGACTGTTAGGAATCCTAAAATCAAGCAAGAGACTTGTGCTCTGAGGTCAAGAGTAACAGTGGAATGTCTTTACAGTAACAACATAAAAATATAGCATAGATAGCTTAAAAACCCTTTCTATAAGATGTAATAAATGTTCATTAACAAATGAGCAAATGGGGATAAATAAAAAGAAGTTAAAATTACCACTGATCTCATCACCCAGAGATAACTACTGTTGATATTTTTTGGTATATCCTTTCACCTAATTGATATACATACACACACAAAGAAAAATGGAATCATAGTCTAAATATAATTGCCAACTTGATTTTTCACTTTCCAGTATATAAACACATTTGTACTCATAGCAGTATGTTTCATGGTTGCATGGATTTCATTTAGTTGATGGTTTAGTCATCCATCTAACAAATATTCAGTTCTAAGTGGTAGGCACTATTCCTGGCATATCACTGTGCCTGGATGAACAAGACAGATTGTGTTCTGGCTTGGCTCTCTCAGACTTGACGATTTCTGGTTTCTAGCATACCGTGGTTACCTGTTCCTAGATTGTTCACCCTGCCCAGACCCATATCTTATCTTGATTTTTCTGCTTGTGTGTATGCTGGCTTGGATGACCCTAGCGGGACTTCTAAGATCTTCCTATCCACGGCTTTCTTTTTGGTTTGATATAGAACTGGTTAACTTACCTTTGCTTACAATCTCAGTTGTTGGCATTAACATTTACTAGAAGACTAAATTAGGAGACTATAAAGCCCTTGTATACCTTAGATATGGTCTAGATGATGGAGGTAAAGGACTCCATTCCCCAACCGAACAAGGCCAGTGGCTCTAAAGGCTCTGAGATGTTTTATATAAATTCACTCAACAAATATTTATTGAAGACTTCCTAGGCGCCAGACGCTTTCTAAGTGCTGCAACTTTCTAAGTAACGAACAAAAGACAAAACTCTCTGCCCTGTGGAGCTTGCTTTCCAGTGGAGGGAGCCCCATAGTCAATCAAATAAAATAAGCAGTAGATGGTAATGAGAAGTATGGAGAAAAAGAAAGCAGGGAAGGGAGCTCTGGAGTGTAGGAGTGAAGGGTTGTTTTATAATGTTAAATAAGGTGTTCAGGAAACATCATTTTCCCTGGAATTTCCCAGGCTGAATTTGGTCATAATAAAAGCTTTCTCTGTCTAATAAATAGAGCACCTCTATGGCAAGAGTAACTGACCACAACAAAAGTGATGATCAATGACTAAGGAACAAAAGAGCTGAACACATTTCTCGGTTAAAAAGAAGAAAAAAAATTAAGCTACTTTGTTGACAGTTGGGTCACACATTTTGTAAAGAGCCTGTGAACAATTCTCCAACTATATCTTCACTATCTCTTCTCTAATTAGTTATGATATCAGTGGAAGCCCTGTTGGAAATAACTGTACCTGCGCATCATACAGAGAAAACAAAATACCTAGATATGCTAGCAAATTTGTTAACTGAACTCATGGGAGATGACAGAGGCAGATGGCCTGGTTCTCCCCCAGAGATAACCTATGTGGCGATATTAATGCCCTCTTGTGCCAAACATGTATTATGTCTAATATACCTGTGTTCACAGTGCCATACATGAGCTGAGGAGCAGGCCTCTTCTTGGCACCAGTACCAGCTGAGAAGCTTGCTCTACAGAGTTAGCCCTGCATCGTGAATGGTACTTAGGTGTACGCCAAGGACCAACAAGCTTCCCAAAAGAATTTCATGTAGTTGATGGTTTCCTCAGCTTGTTGGTTCTTAGCATACCTAAGTATACGTACAAGTACCTGGCCAATTTTCCATTAGTAAACCTTTAAGTTCTTTCTCAGTTTTTGCTATTATAAAAATGCTATGTACTTTATGTGCATTTCTTTCACACTTATCTAATCATTTTCTTGGGATAAATACCTAAAGGAGGGATTGCTGAGTGAAAGTATTTGCACATTTTTAAGTCTACAGTGCTCCTCAAACTTAAATGTGTACATGAAACACTTGGAGATCTTGTTAAAATGCAGATGAAGATTTTATAGATATGAGGTGGGCCTGAGATACTTTATTTCTAACAAGCTTCCAAGAAATGCCAGGTATATCCTTAGACCACATTTTGAGTTGCAAGTTTCTAATATGCTTTGCCATGTTGCTTTTTAGGAAGCTGATGCATTTTAATAGTATTTAATTTTACAAAGTGTTTTAAATGTAAAAATACTTTCACATACATAAATTCATTTTCCTAGTTCAGGACCATAGACAATACCACCCATCCCTATTTTATGGATGTGAAAACAAGCTTGGCTTAGCTACCAGAGAGTTTAAGAATAACCAAGGTGGCAATAAGCTTCTTAGAACCTTGTCACATAAAGAGCCACTGAAGAGACTTTTGATGTTTAGCCTAGAGGATACATGTTGAAAAGTGCATAATAATTGCCTTTAAGAAGGCTGCTGTATGGAAAAGGTCATACAAGGCCCATTTTGGGTAGAAACAAAAGTCTATTTAGGACCACAGATGTGAATGTTACAGAAAAATGGAATATGCCTCAATATAAGGAAGAACTTTCTAGCCAACAATGCTTGTACAAGTATAGAATGAGGTGTTTTGTAAGGTAGTGAACTATCATTCTAAGTACTCAAATAGAGGTTGGATCACCACTTGTTAGTGGATAACAGAAGGGTTGAGGCAGCATGTGAGAGTGGATTAACGTCACTAACTGCAACAGTGTTGGGTCTGAGATCTGAAATCCTATCATTATCAATTAAAATTTTTTTAATATGCACACCATGGAATACTATCAGTTAAAGTTTTAAGACAGGAGCAAAGATGCTACGAAGATTTTGGATTGGATCTGAAAGCACCCTGGTGACTGAGAGGCTGTTGACCCTCTTCATCCATTGACGTGGTTAGGGGACCTGTAGTCACCCCCGACCCACTCTTGGAAGAGTCCAAGCTCCTTTAATTGTGGATGCTTCCATGAGAATAATGTACTTATCAGCCCTGGTATCTCCCTGTTCATTTTTAACTTTCTGTTACGTATGTCAACAGAAAACTTCTTAAAACCATGTCACACTGCCTGAGGAACACAGAGCCATGAAGACAAGTTCTCTTATTAAGTTGCTTTAGAATTTAGACAAATGAAAAGCCACACTGCTCTTCATAAATCCCTTGACCATGACTTGAGTTTTTCTGTTTGGATGAACTCATCTGTACCTCCTGTATGATATATATAGTTCCATCACTTCTATGTACCTACTATTTTCTGGGGCAGTTCTTTTTCAAAATAATCCCTCTGGAGCTTCTTAATCAAGAGAGAGAACTGAGAAAGCACATATACTACCCCTTTCAAACTCTCATCAAAATGGTAAGAAAGTCACACAAAAGGAATAAATCCATGACAGCCCTGAGAAAGTGCAATGTTACAGGTGAAATGTTATCTAAGAAGTCTTTGCCCACCTGTAAAATAGATTTTGATGATATTTCTGAAAGATAGAATTTGCATGGGATCATCTTGACAAACCAGAGTAGAATCCATGGTCCTGAACAGATGGGAGAATCCTGGAGCAGAGACAGGAGGTATTCTTACCAGTGGAGGCTGTGAGAGGCTACATAATCTCTATCATTTTTGTAATTTTTGTTATTTACCAGGCATTGTCTAAGTTTTACCTAAATTAACCTGCATGATTGTTGCCACAATCTTATGAGAGAGTAAATCTTGTTATTGAGAAAGTTGATACACAGAAGAATTGAGCAAAATGCTGAAAATCACACAGAAGGAGGGTTTGGAATCCAGGTCATCTAATTATACAGGATGTGCTTTTAATCACTGCATCAAACAAACTCAGAGGTGGTACGTGTCGGGAGAGGAGTGTGTTGTGGGATGTTAGTCAAGGTAATTAAATAAATGAGAGCCTATGCAGCAGCTGAGCTGGTTCTTATTCCTTCATGCTTCTATTCATCACCTCCCAACATAGAGACTGGGAACAGCAGCATTTGCCTCCATAATTAGTTCTAATTAACAGAAGAAAATTCAAACCCTTAGAATGGTATGTCCATTCTCATAGTCTACTGCACCCTAGAATTCTTCCTAGACTTAATTCCCACATAATTTTTTGCCATTTCCTCAAATTTAACCATTTGCAAAGAGTCCCACAGTATTTTAGTTGAAAAATGCAGTCTGACAATTTTTGTCTTTAATTGAAATGTTTAACCTATTTGCACTTAATCTGTAAGTCTACCATTTTACCATTTATATTGTACTTACTGCACTTGTTCTATGCTCTTCTTTTTCTTCTTTTGCACTTGCTTTTAGATTTATAAAATATTCTTACTCATTCTCCCTCATTAGCTTGTTTGTTAAATTGTTTTCTATTGTTCTTTTTTAAATCTTTTTTTTTTTTGGTTTTGTTTCCTATTATTCTTTTAGAGGTTTCCCTGGAAATTACACTATATATCCTTTGCCTTCCTTTTTTTTTTTCTCACCACTATACTAACAAGGACTTGCCTTCTTAAAGTATAAGATATATTTTTATTTTTATCACTTCCAAGATAATGAAACGTCCACATAACACTTTAAATTCATTTGTTACCCTTGCACATTTTGTAGTATTGTTTTCATGTATATTTAATTCTCCATGTGTTTATGACCTCACAGGACACTTTAGTTATTGCTGCACATAGTCAATATTCATTTAAATTTACACACATATTTACCTCTTCATTCCTTAGTATTTTAATCCTTTCATATAGGATCATTTTCATTTTCATTTTTTAGGTTTCTGTCTTATGTAGGTGCAGAAAAAAATTATTTAATTTCTTCTGCTCTGGTCTTTTCATCCAAAGAACTCTATTATTTCCTTTAGTGTGGGTCTTGTGGTGGCTAGCTCAGTTTCTTTTCCCTTTCTTTGAGTACAAATTATTTTCCTTTCACTTCTGAAGGATGTTTTCAAAAGGCATGGAACTCTGGATTGGCAGTATTTTTTCCATAGCACTTAGGAGATACTATTCCATTGCTTTCTGACTTCCATCATTTCAGCTGAGAAGTCATCTGTAAGTCTTATGGTTGTTCTTTTGAAAGTAATAAATCCTTTTTACACCCCTGTGGCTTGTCTTATTCTCCTTGTATTTGGCATCAGTTTTACTACAAGGTGAATAAATTCTCTCTCTGGGGTGTCCTAGGAGGCAGTTAGGCTGGGTTTGGCTGATTAAAAGCCCTTTACGAAGCTGGGCATAGTGGCTCATGCCTGTAATCCCAGCACTGTGGGAGGCCAGGGCAGAAGGATGGCTTGAGCTCAGGAGTTTGAGACCAGCCTGAGCAAGAGTAAGACCCTGTCTCTACTAAAAATAGAAAAAAGTAGCCAGGCATGGTGGTGTGTGCCTGTAGTCCCAGCTACTCAGGAGGCTGAGGCAAGAGGATTGCTTGAGCTCAGGAGTTTCAGGTTGCTGTGAGTTAGACTGACACCATGACATTCTAGCCTGGGCAACAGAGCAAGACTCTGTCTGAAAAAAAAAAAAAGCCCTTTATGAATCCAGTCAAAGGTCTAGGATATTTGCCAGCCCCACTCTCCTTTGAACTTTAATTTTTGCTTCCTTAGTTCCTTGGCATTTCCGAAAGTCCATGCTCTCAGTTGCTGCTTTGTAAATGGTACATGCCTTAAACACAAAATGAAGCCACATTGCTCATCCTCAGTGAGATTTCTTTCTTTTATTTTTTTTTCTTTTCTTTTTTTCTTTCAACTTTGGTTCATGCTGTCCTGGTAGCTCTCTGATACTTCAAAGCAAATATATATTTTTAAAATAATGTCTTATGTAGTTTTTATTGTTGTTCTCAGGGGAAATTTTGGCCTAATACAAGCTAGTCAGTCATAGCTAGAATACTTCAATGATTTTCAGCTATTTCTGAAAATTTTGTAGGTTTCTGTCTTATGTGGGTGCAGAAAAAATTATTTAGTTTCTTCTGCTATGGTCTTTTCATCTTATCAATATTCTATTGCTGATGAAAATCCATTTCCATAAAGAAAGATTACTCAGGAACTGCAAAGATGTTGGTAAAGGGACAAAAAGGGGGATTGGTTAAAAGTCTGTTTAAGGAACAGATCTTTCTCTTCTCCATCCTGCAAAACTACAAGACTGACCTTCTTCCATCTTGGATGGAGACTGGAGGTTTGATCTTTGTAGCAATTGAACGGGTTAAGTTCCAGACCTGGGAATATGAAAAGGATTCCAAACCAAAGCAATTGACTATAAAATTTCAAAACTCCAGAGATAAAAAGATCCCACAAAAACAACCTTTCAGAAAAGGAGATACAAGTCATGTATAAAAGAAAGAGAACAGAAATGACAATGGACTTTTAACAGTAATACCAAAACTGGAATACAATGGGGCACATGATTTCAAAAGTCTCAGGTAATATATGATTTTGAGCTTATCCTTTTATATCCAGCTGAACTACTAATCAAGTTTGAGGATGGAAGTAATATATTTCAGGAATATGAGAGATATGACACACAGTGTTTATTGGCTACCCAAAAGCTTCCAAGTTCCCTTTTCCCTTCCTACCTTGCACTATAGGCTGGGAAAGATTAATCATTATTTCAGTTGACCTTGCACTTAGAAGTCACCATGCAATCTCCATTTTGGCCAATGAGATATAAAAAGAACTCTCCCAGTAAATCTCCAGAAAACCTTTTGATCTTCCGTCCTTCCTTCTTTGTTCCCTTGTTTTCTTCTACCTATCTATCCATCCATCCATTCATAGTCTACCTTTATCTTATTTGTTGTGATATTGGGGTGTTTTACTAGATTCCTCATTTAATGGTGTCTTCTTCTGAAAGAGTAAAAAATGTTCAGATATTTAGCAGGTTTCCTTTTGTTTATTTGTTTTAATGATGGGGGAAGGATTGTGAATCCTCCAATTTTATGGTTATCTTTTGTCTTATAGGACTGTAAATGGTTTTCTTCTTTGTTTCTTCTTTGTTTCTTCTTTTTCCTTTCACTGACAAATTGCCAAAGGGATTGTCTTCCTTCTGTAACCAAACTCAGGTTTTGCTACCTGCTGCTCAAAAAGCCAGATTCAAGAGACAAGTGTTGGTAGAAGAAAAAGTGGATTTATTCAAGAGCTAGCATCCTGAGGAGATGGCAGACTAATGTTGCAAAGGCCATCTGAACTTCCTCAGGCTGACTGAAGGAATTTAAAGGGCAGAAGCTTTGGGAACCTATGTGCAGGTCAGCATAGCTTGTTCTGATGGTTATCTTGAGTAGTGGGCCATCTAGACTGCAACAGAACTGAAAGTTAACTACTTAGCATTTTCCTGGTGAGAGGGAAGTCCGGCAAGCTTGGTTCTATAGTTAGTTGCTCAAGGCCAGTTCCTAGAATTCTTATGCAAGCACACAATTAGGTATTGTAAAAGAAAGAGTTATTAGTTAGCTTTAAGATGGAGTGACTATTACTGTTACACTCCTTTTCCTTTTTTTTCCTACCCCAGAGCTATGCATTTCAAAGACTCTCTTTAAATGTAGTCTATCCTTCTAAATCACACCTGTCCCTTTATATTGTACCAATCCTTTTCAACAGTACCTGGTCTTTTAAATAGCTAATATTTGAAATTCCTTCCCAGTAGTCTGTATTCCAATCTTAAATGCTTTCCCTAATTTTATAATGTATGGTGAATTTAATCAATTTAGATGTTCAACTCACCCTCAGGACTCTTCACTAGCCTCCTGCTTCTTTCTTCCATGCAGTTTTTCTTGGTCTGTCTCTATGGAGTCTTAAGACTAGATAAGAAAGGAGGGCAGAGTGGGAAATCACACACTATGATTTAGTGATTTTTCTTTTTCACTCACAGTTATTTTGCAGTTTTGGCATTCTCTGTCTTTAAGTTATATTGAAGGCATGTTTTGGTGTAGAAATTACCTCTTCTTTCTAGTTGTTTTAAATAATTTGATGAGGAGATCCTGGGGGATGTGTTGCTATACAGCCATCACTGTCCTCAGGTACTCCAGACTTTTTGTTTACATGTGTGCTTGTGTATATGTATTCATTGAGATAATAAATTCTTGGGAGGAAGGAACTAGCTGTTTTTTTTTTTACTAGGACGTTGACTTGCATGTACTAGGTGCTAAATGCTTATCTTCTTCAGTATAAATTAATTTGGAATAAAGTGGTAACTTAATCCACTAGGATGCCTTGAGGATTATTGATATGGTCCTACTAGTTTTGAATTTATGGTACTTTTTGAATTTAAGGTAAACAGACTGACTACTATTTATCTTTTAGGATATCAGTGAAAATTAGTGAAAAGTTTGAATAATGATTTATTTTTAAATAAATGTAGTATTGTCAGGTTTAGTCTCATTCTGCGTTCTTGGTTCTTGGTGTGTTCATGGCTGAAGAATGACCAGACACACCAAAGTAAGGCAAGCATCAGGTGAAATTTATTGAGGGGCAGCAAGATAGGATTATAGAGCAAGAGCAAGACATAGGTTTACAGAGCATGATACATACACCACAGATGACGACCAGACCCCTTGTTGCAGCAGGGAAAAAGAGAGTTTGGTTATGATCTGCATCTTGTTTTATAGTGTTCAGATTGGGACCTACCCATGGTTCATACGTCACCATGGAACCACTTTGATTGGACAGCTGGGAGTTGCATGACCTGAGTCTCACTACACATATGGGTTCTAGGTCACTTTCTGGACTCTGTGGTACCTATGCTGCTTGGCTCATGGGCTAGAAAGTCCTTCTGCATTCTTTTGCAGCTGGCAAGCTACGTTATGATTGGCAGATTCGTAGGGTATTTCCTCCTCCCCAGGTATGGCAGTCGCTCGGGAGAGGATTAGGCTGGGGTCCTAGGGCCCACCCTTGTCCTTCCCAGGTGGGGCAATTGCACCAAGGCAACAGCGCCCACTTTCGTCCCTAGGAGACCCAGAATCCCTCGCTATCTGCCTAACAGTGTGATTATTTTCAAGTGTGGCAAGGACCTTGGAGGCACTTTCTTTGTAATGAGATAATCATTTATAATTGTCATATTTCTTATTTTTATGAATTTTGTGTTACAACAATACCTGATTACAGTTTGTTTTCTTAAATAGGCTGAGTTCCCCATTGACATATTGTTCACTTTACTTGCTTTTCATAATTAAAAACAGATGTCAGTTAGCATAAGTAAATTTTAGCTCACACTGCATCCATGATATTGTGAATTCTACACAGAGATTTAGTGAGACTTATAAAGAACTATTATTTTTATAAAGCCTCCTAGAAAGTGAGATGCTGAATTTCTCATCACTCATTCTTCTTTTATCCATCCTCACTATCAGGAAGTTCTTTATTATGTTCAACCAAGTCCTCCAAACCTCATTAAAAACTGTTAAATCAAACTAAAATTGGCCCAAGGAGACCTACAAGCCTCCTAACTACAACCCAACTCAGCATGTAAACAAACTGAAAACCTAATTTAGGAACAAATAGTCAAATCACAGCCAATCACAGGTGGCCAACTATTCAAACCACATTGACATAAAACAGGCATGAGCTGTAACCAACTAGACTATCTCTGTACTTCACTTCTGTTTTCTGTATGTCACTTCTTTTTCTCTGGCTATAAATATAACCTGCACAGGTAGTGGGGTGGAGCATCCTGAGCCACTTTTGGTCCAAGCTGCTGCCTGATTCTAGAGTTGCAAATAAAAGTCAATTAAGATCTACAAAAAATAGATTTGGTATGATTTTGTCTCTTAACACGTCCAGTATGACCCATATTTAAGAAAGAAAATGACTTGAATTTTTGCTGGCTTTCTTCTCTGCAGACACCTTCATAACTTTTAATCCTACTGTATTTTGTGTAATTTAAAGCTATATAGTTTAACTTTATAAGTCATGGATAATTTCTGGTCTATTTTAAAATATTTATATGTTAGCATTATAGCTCATATTTATTCTATGAGAATATTTCAGGGATAGAAGACTTTGTTCATAGTAACTGGTGGGGGGTGGAGGTGGTAAAGCTAGTGGTTTAATATTTGAATGGCATGCTGTTTTTAAGTAAATGAGGAATGTGTGTATTTATTTTGTAAATATTTATTGAGTACATATTATGTGCCACTTACTATACATACTTGAGCTACTGAACAAAGTGTTTCCCAGTGAAAGTCTTTCAAGAACATACTTTCAAAAGCAAATGATATTTTATATTGCTTCCAAAATATTTAAAACATTTTGTGCTACATAATAGCTAAAGCTTTCTCTTACAATTCTGTTTATGGTATTAAATGCTCATGAACTACTTTTATAGATAAAATACAGGGATAGTTTAACTATGCCCTCATCAAAATTGTCATAACTTCTGAATTATTGAAATGAGACCTGTATTTTTGCAATGGCTTTTTAACTGGTCTTGTTTCTACTCTTTCTCACTTGCAATAAATTCTCTACCCTAAAGCCTACCGTTCAAGGCTGCCTTTGATTTCTTGTCTGTCCCAGGACAAACAATTATAACACATAGGGAAAAGTAGAAAAGTAGTTTTAAATGTTTTCAAAAGATGATCCTTTGTTTGTTGACTGGGATGATAGGTGTGTGAAGTAAAATAAAATCTTAAGCCTCCCCACCTCCCAGCTAACTGAATGGACCCCCTCTTGGCCAAGGGGATCCCAGAAATACCCCAAAGCTGGGTTGCTGGCCTTGAGAAAGGAGGTCAGACATGCTTTGTCATGCCCCTTCCCTTCTTGGAGATATCCTTTGTAACTCATTGACAGGCCTAAGGCTATATAAGACAGAGCTTAAACCACACCAGCAGGCCATCAATTTGCTCAATAGATCACTTGAGTTTTGGTAAATGTCTGGTGGCTTGTTTCTGACTAACAGACATCCTTATCTTGAGTTAAAAGATTCCAAGCTTTTAGACAAGGCTTCTTTTCTTTAACTGATTACAAATCAAAGAATCTTTAAACACATCTGTAACCTGTAAACCCCTGCTTTGAGGTGTACAACCTTTTCAGGCCAAACCAATGTTTGCCCTCCATGTATTGACTTAGAGTCTTACTTGTAATTCCTGTCTCCATGAATGTATAAAACCAAACTGTAACCCAGTTACCACTGTGCGCACATTTTTTTCAGGACCCCCAGAGGCCATGTGCTCTGGGCTGGTCACACACATTCAGCTCAGAACAAACCTCTTCGAATTATTTTACAGAGTTTGGATATTCTTCTGTTAAAAGGTATGAGGGTGCTGGGTTGGAGAAGCCAGAGAGAACTGAATTGTTCTAATGAGAAAGGAGCAGAAGGTTGGTAGTGATGGAGTTGAAAACACGTTACCCCCAAATATGATACCTTGGCATTTGAGAAAACAGCATTCACAGGAAGTTCTCCCTGTCTTCCCCTTGCCCTTCTCCCCTGAAGCAGGCCATAAAAGAATTCTCTGACTTTCCTCTGAATAAGATCCTCATTCTGAGGTACCCTCCCTCATTCTGGAGGAAAGAAATGGCCTTATCTCTGAAGACACAGGGACACAGAGAAGAATCTGAAAAAACAGGCCTTGCTAAATTCTAAATTATTCTAAATGCTAAATTATTACCATTAGATCATACCCCTTGTGAACCAAATTGAGTCACTGAGGCAAGAGTCTCAATTAATCCAGGTTTATTGAGCCAAACCTTGTGGGTGTGCCCTGGAAAAACATGAGTCACAGAAAACCTGTATGGCTTGTGTTCTCTGAAGAGGTTTTTAGGAGACTTAGCATTTATACATTTTCTGAAAAAGGAGGAAAGGCATGTAGGAAGGGAAGGCTAGGTAGAAGAGTGATTGACCTCATAGTGTCTTCGTTCCATTCGTGGGAAGATGAGCATTATCAGTGTAAAGTGTTAGTTTTTGGAGCTAGAATTGGATTGTAGACCTAAAATTACAATTGACATGTCTTTATTTTACGGGAGGATATATATCTTGAAAAGTTTGGAAGCAAGCAAAGAACTATTTGTGAGGGCCTTCATCCAGAGATGCCTAGGGCCTCTTGCCTTTCTGTGGGGGTCTGGCTAATGTATAGTGCTTTGACACAAGACTGTGAAGTGACAGTTATTCATTTGGAAAGGCAGTGTTGGAGACTCAGTCTTCAGGCTTAACTTTCCCTTTGGCATAATGAGTTTGGGGGTCCTGAGAAAAATGTTTATTTTTCTTTATACCCTTTTGTCCAATTGTACTTCTCCACAAGTATCTAATCCTTTATCACCCTTAGCATAAAAACACACAGTTTTCCCTGTTTCTTTGGGTCTTTATTTCTGAAGGCTCCCATGTCATGTAAAGCTTATATTAAATAAATTTGTATGCTTTTCTCTTGTTGATCTGTCTTTTGTTATAGAGGCCTCAGCCATGAATTTTGCAATGAGTGAGAAATATTTTCTCTCCTATACTGGGGAGAAGATGGGGGAGGCAGTTAATCTGGAACCAGAGAATGGAGAAGCTCTGAGGAGAAAGGGTTGACAAAAGGGTGAAGGTGACAACTCACCAAAGAGGAACTTTGAGAGGAAGCAGAGATATTAAATAGGGACTTTTTATGAAGCTTTACCTTTTCATGTCAATTGTATTCCTCTGTCTTCCCACAGGAAAAAAAAATCTGAATTATTTGCTAACTTTACATAGAATTGGATTTACTTTTAGGGAATGGCTCAGTCCTGCTTTAAACTAGGAATAAGAACAGAGGTTACCCACAGGGTTAATTTATTTACTTTAAGCCCAGTGTACTCCACATTGAAATCTGAGTTTGTGTGTATGTGCACACAGGGAGCAGTGCAAGAAAAATATGGGTATCTTGCAGTTTGACCTTCCCTTTTCTATTCTCATAGATGTTTCTATTCTGAGATCTTGATGACCTAATAACTATAAATGGCTAAGGAGAGGGAAACAATAAAGGTTATTTGTAAGATTTTTAAGCCTTGTGGACCATGATATACTAGGAACAAGAGCCTTCTTGGTGTGCAGCTCATTTGGAATCTGCATTTAGAATTGGTACCAGGATATTTAAGAGGAAGTAAAATATGTGGGTCTGGACTAGAGCTAGAGTGAGGGCAAAAGACTAGACTTGGAAGTCACAAGAACAGACGTGAGAGTGATGGCAGAGAGAAGAGGGCTCACAGAAGAATGAGCATTTGACCATACTAAGGTCAGATTTAGGAGGAGGCCATGCCCTCAGGGTGTGTGATTCAGGGATGGTGGGAAGGCTCTGGCCAGAAAAATGCATTCTCTATCTGCTGGTTGCTACTTGAAGTCCCATTCTTGGGTCTATCCATTTCATTTAGGTGAAGCCTTTGATACTTCTGCTTTCTTCCTGTGTTATAAGAACAGCACCTTACATAGTCATTGCTAAATTGATAAAATTCAGATACCTGGGGGATACAGATGCCAGATAAAATAAAAATATTGTGTGGGCTATATACCTACACCAAAAAATTATTCATTGTTCATCTGAAATTTAAACTTAACTGGATGTCCTATATTTTTATTTGTTAAATCTGACAACCCTGCCAAGAAAGGCTCAACAACATCCGCAGACGTCAGTCATTTAAAACTGACTGTAAATTAATTTGCCAGATTTTTTTCCCTTGATAACAGGTTTTTATGGGGAAGGGGAGGTCTGTGGGCCAAGTGTGGGCAAAAGAACAGTGAGGACAATAGTTTCCAGGAAAATCCACGATGAAGAAAGAAAAAGATAAATAACAAAGAGCAGGAGTTGTCCAAGGTGGTGGTGGTGGAGATGTGTGTGGGGTGATGAAAAATATCTGTGACAAGGGGAATAGCACTAACTGGAGAAAAGAGGTGAGAATCATTATGGTATCAGTTTAGGAAATTTGACCAGTCCAATACTACCAGATTATTAAGAAGGAACAAGGGAGAGGTAAGAACGAGGAACACTGGAGCCAGATCACAGAGGGCCTTGTTTGCTACCCAGCTCAGATATTATACAAAAGGGGATGAGGAGGCTTTCAAGGGTTCTGAGGAGGGGCATGCTGTGGCCAGACTCGCAGCAGAGTGGAGGGTAGATAGGGTAGATAGGGGGTGTTAGGGCATTATCAAAACCTGTGGTCATTTCTTTCTAGACCTTAGCATTGATCTGGGTGATCCATTACGAAACATCAATCATATAAGTTACCTGTGGGCTTTCACGATTCCATTATTCTTACCTTTCTCATGGACCAGGCAAAGTCTCCTGCTACTGCTGTTCTGGGAATCTCTGGCCCCAGAATATTTATTCACAGGCTGAACATTGTGAGTTTACTGTTTGCCCACAGCTTTGACGCACCTTTTGTTAGCTTATCCATGACTGTTTGCTCTGATCAAGTTCGTGCCAGTGAGTACATACTTCACTAATCACAGCCCTCTCTGGCAGTGACACAATAAATGTTGTTACATAATGCACAAACACAGTCATCTGAACACAGGGAGTGGTAATAGGATACACAGAGAAAGCAGGAAAATAATTTACAATTGGGACTGGAATTCATACACAAAATCTTTCATTTTCTTTTGTTTTCATGAGGTTCTCCCCATAAGGCATCTTCTAGGTGTTTTCTAGGCTGCCTGGCACCTCTTTTTGAAAAGTTAATTTCTTAGAAAATAAAATACAATTCATATATGAAAACATCTTCATTGAAAAATTTAAACAATACAAAAGTATATAGAAGAAAGAGTAACAGTCCCGCCCCCTCCCTCCCACTCCCAGTCCCAGTGCAACCTTCAGAGAAAACCACTGATGACATTTGCCTTCCAGACATTTCCTTCTGTGTCTAAGTAGCATTTATATACATACAGATACATACCTGTACATTTACACAAATGAGAAAATATTGTGTGCATTATTTTGTTACTTGCTTTTTTCATTAAACAATGTATTTTGGAAAGAGTTCCATGTCAGTATGTGTAGGTTGATCTCATGTATTTTACTGTATATTATTTGACATTATGGTGGATATTTGAGTTGTTTCCACTTTTTCGTGGTTACAAATGAAACTAATGATTGTCCTTGTTCATCCATTTTTGTGCATTTATGCAAAAATTTCTATAGGACAGATTCTTGGAAATAATTATTCCTTTTTCAATATTCAATTAAGTAATTAAAACTCTAATTTGGAATCAATTCAACAACTTTTAATTGTTGAGCAGGTAGCCATGGTTCCTGCCTTTGAACCTGGGCACTTACAGACTCTTTCTATCTCATAGGGCTGGTGTCCACCACTGTGAATTTACCCAGGTGGTCACACTGGGCAAATGCCAAAGACAGTTATCTGAAGGCTGCTCCAGAGGGTAACGAATTAATAATGTGTCCAAAGAGATGTTAAAGTGGAAGCTGTATATTGTAGAGAGGACACAAATATCAATCAAGGGTTGAATTAAGAGATCTTTAAACTCCCTTTGAACTTTGAAAATGGTATAGGAAAATGGCAATATGTATTGTTTTTCAGGGAAAGTAAGGATAAGGTCTTGAACTGGAGGCCCTTAGGCTGAAAACTGCCCTCACTGAGTTTTATCTGGCCCATCTGAGGCTTAAAAATCTTTAAATAAAATTAGTTGCTAAACATTAAAAATCCAGAAAATAACAGATGACAATATCAATACCAGGCTTCTCTAAAAAATTTAGAAAATGTGGCTGTCTGGGCTTGCAAATTTCTTTGTGGAAGTAAAGAGTAATTTCTCTATGTTTAATTTGTCAATGGAATGATTAATATACAATCTGCTTTACTCATTTATGTATCAGTCTAGTCCCTGAAGGAATCTGGGTGTGGATGCTTAGTATGGGGCCAAAGCCTAACAGAGCTTAAGGATTTCCTTAATTTAATACACTATGAAGGCAGGTCTGTAATATGAGTCAGTACCTTAATGGGTGTGAAGCTCAGATGATTATCAGGGTGGGGTAGTGATGAATCTGTGACATATTAGTGATCCAGATGCCTGAAGATGACATTTTCTTTTCTCAGAGAGGGATTAACAAACATAGGCATTGAGGCTTTGGTTACACTTCTTTTATTATAATAAAAGAAAAAGTAGTGAGTGAAGATATACCTTATTAAATCTAAGCAGAGGACAGCTGAATGAGCCTAGGTCGCTGCAGTTCAATGTAAGATGTAAATTTTAAATATATGCATAGGAATTTCAGTTATGATTTTCTGTGGCTTAAAAGTTTTTTTGCTTAATATTCATTTTGCCTTCAGGTACTTTTTACTAAAAGCTGTATTATGACACTGCATCCAGATATACATTTATTGATTATCAAAGTATTATATTACCAAGTTGTGGTTTTATGTCTTTATAGAGATTGGTAGATACAGAGCAAGGTGTTATATCCAAGGGTCTACCTTTTGATCCACGTAGCTTACCAGTAAGTAAGACCCAGATACTCACTGAGTCTTTAGGACAAGACTCTCAGTCACCACTAGAGTCCCTGCGTTCCTCTCCAGTCTCACCCCTTGCCTTTTCCCTCCCAACTCTATTTGAAACCATAAAGGATTTTCTCCATTTCTTCTTATCTCCAAAACTTTGCGGACAGGGGTCTCTCAGTAGGGACCACTGTTCCCTTCCCCTTCTCCTTCACTTGACTCACTTTTACTCATCACAGTTCGAGAAAGACCACTTTTCACCACAACCTGCCAACATTGCTTACTTTGTATTAAATCTTTTTTCCTAATCTTATAGGTAGAAATGGCATTTTATTACTTGAATTTACATTTTTTGTTATAATTGAGATCGAGATTTCAAAAATATGTTTATGGTTCATTTTTTTCCTCCTGTGACAATTTTTTGTTCACATCCTTTGCCATTTTTCTCCTGTCTCTTCTTCCTCATGAATTCTTCCAGACAGATTTTAGGATTTTCATGTTAATGGGCCATTTGTTGGGTTTGCTAACTCCTTGAAACTCCTTTCCCTATATTCCAGCACATTACTCTCTCTTGATTTCCTCTTCTACCTTTCGAATTATTCCTTTTCAGTTCCCTTCTTTTCCTTTCCCAACAAGGGTTCTCTTCTTATTTTCTTTTGGATCTACACCCTCTCCCTGGCTGGTTCATCCATGTCTATGGATCCAGTGACTATTTTTACTCATACTAATGTGAAATCTCTCTCTTCTGTCCTCCAGATCTGTATTTCCAACTTCCTTTGTGACATCTTCACAAGCATTGCAAATTTAGTTCATCCTAATTTGTCACTATTATTTTCTGCTCTAGACCTAGTCCTTTGAGATTACTTAGTTCAGATGGAAGAGTTATGATCCACTCAGTTTCTTAATGGAAATAATAGTGTCTTCCTTATTCTGCCTTTCCATTTACCCCACTCATTCGGGTAGACACTAGTCCGTCCTCTACACTACTGCCAGAGTTCTCTTCCTAAAAAATTCAAGTCATATAATCGACCTTTTCTTCTATTGGTTCTCTGCGGTGGACATCACAAATGACAAACTGCTTAGCGTGGCATGTAAGACTGTCATCTGGCCCAGGCTTCCTGTTCATGCTTATTTTCTACCACTTGCCTTTTCACACGCCCTTTGCTCTTATCAGTGCGCTGGTTTCATCCTGCCTTTGCAGAGTGTGTTCCTTCTGCTCATTTTGTCTTCTCCTGCATATTTTTCATAGTCCAGATCAGATGGTACCTACTCTGGGAAGCCTTTCTCCAGATGTCCGGGACAAATTTCTCTGCTGTCTACACTACTCTCTTCACATCTCCTTCATGATCTTGATCACATTCTTACTGTGTATTATATATATACACATACATATATACACACACATTCACATGTAATATTCTTCATATATAAAGTGGGGAGTGCTATTGCACAGATGTGATTAAATTCATTGTGCCCATTTTATATACATACACATATATAATACGTATATATAATACATACATATATACATTATACCCATTTTTATATATACATACATATAAATATGTATTAATATGCATTATGTATGTATTAGATATACATATATATAAAATAAAATAGGTACAATGCATTTAATGTTTATGAAGAGTAATACCTACTTCATATATGAAGAATATTACATAAGTGATGACATGAATATATCCTCTTGGTTCTCAATGCCCTCATGTGCTATTTAGAAGAAATGGTAGTCAAATAGCTCTTGGAAAGAACACTAGCTTGTGGAGCAAGAGGCTTACTTTGCCTTTAATCCCTATATTACCTCAAAGTTTCTATTTCCTTATCATAATATAGGGCAGGGTGATGTTAATAGAGGAAATACCATAAAGACTAATGAATTTATGTTTGTAAAAGACTCGGCTGTGAAACAATATACAAGCATTAGAGAAGAGAATCAACACTAATGAGTTCTTGTGATGACAGTACCACATCTATTATTTTACTTAATATGTTAATTTATGCTAGGATTTTAGAGACAAAGTTGAACACTGAAAATATAATTTCTTTTGTGTCTGATGACACAAGACAGAGTAGTCTCTTAACTGTGAGAGTAGCTGCAAATCTGATTGAAAATCAGTGATTATCATTGATAATGAACTGGTAAAAAGGATTTTCTTTATTCAATTTGTTAATGCATTTGACTGGCATTGTTCTTACACTAGATTCAATCTCAGGTACACTCACACACTCACATATACACATTTTTGTACACACAAACATAGATTTCACAAATGATCAGGCTTAGTACCCAATCAGAAGGACGAAATGCCCTATGAGTTAGCATGCTCCCTGGCCCCTTGTTACTCCCAGTGATCCTCTGCTCTCATCTTTGCGTGGTTGGTAAAGATGGTGGAAAGTACCATACTTACGTCTACTTACTACATAGGACCAAATAGACAGAGGTTGTAAGTAGCATTCCATCAAATGTAGTTTAATGAAAATTAATGTTATCCATACATACTGAATAAGATATCAACAAGTCCAATTTACCAAAGAAGTTTCCAGTTGGCCCAAATATTCTAAGTCTGAAGAGACCAGCACTTCGCTTTAGCCACACTTCTACCAGACTGGTTGGGGAGAACTTTCCTCCAGTACTGGGTCTAAGGAGGGAAGGTGGCTCTCACAATCTGGAACATGTTCCAGAAGCAGAGAACTCTACTCAAAATATCATTTTTTTTTGTTCTTCCCAAATATCTCTCTTTAAGTTTCTAGATTACTCTTCATTTGTAGTCCCCAGATTGAACAGAGGACTCACAGAGATATGTGCACAGGACATTTACAAAATCACTCTATGGTTTTTACAGACTCTTTTTCTGTTACACAATCTAATATCATACTAAACAAAACACAACACGTGTGTGTATACACATACACACGAGAATACTTTGGGACCACATCTGGTTTGAATCTATTTTGATTACTAGAATAAATTTATATATTCTAGAAATAAATTGAGATAAATTGGTATAAATTTTTCTTGTCAAATCAGACCTTTCTCTACTATGCCCTATTCATTTCTCCAATTTGACAAGTTGACTTAGAATATTTATCTTGCTTTTATTAGCTACAAACAATACAGATGTCATAAGTACAATATACTTACTATTTTCTTTCCTAAGGGAATATTGGAACTGTTCTTAATTTTGATAAAGTCCAATATATAATTTTTTTTTTTAGAGACAGAGTTTCACTCTGTCGCCCATGCTGGAGTGCAGTGGCGTGATCATAGCTCACTGCAACCTCAAGCTCCTAAACTCAAGTGATCCCCCACCTCAGCCTCCCAAAGTGCTGGGATTATAAGCATCAGCCACTGCTCCCAGCCATAATTTTTTTTTTTAATGGATTGTGCGTTTGGTATTGTATCTAAGACATTTTTGCCTAACTCAAAGATTTTCTTTTATTTTTTTCTAGAAGTTTTATAGTTTTAATTTTTTAATTCTATGATCCATTTTGAGTTACTTTTTATATATAGTACAAGATATTGACCAAAGTTCTTTCTTTTATATCATATGAATACCAATTGTTCCAGCACCATTTGTTGAAAAGACTATCCTGTCTCCACTAAATTTTCTTTCATTTTTGTCCATATTGTGTGGTTCCATTTCTGGATATTCTATTCTTTTCTATTGATCTATTTGTTTATCTTTATACCAATAACATACTGGGTTGATTACTGTAGCTTCATAAAATAATAAATTTTGAAATCAGAAATCAGATAGTGTTAAGTGCTCCAAATTTGTTCTGTTTTTTTTCTTTCAAAGTTGTTTTGGCAATTCAAGGTCCTTTGTATTCCTTATAAATTTTAGAATCAACTTTTGCTTTCTACAAAAAAGTATGTTGGGGGTTTGATTAGTATTGTATTGAGACAACAGATCAATTTGGGGAGAATTGACATCACAGCAATGTTGAGTGCTCCAACCCAAGACATACTATATTTCTTCATTTTAGATTTTTAATTTCTTTCAGCAGTGTTTAGTAGTTTTTAGTGTACAGCTTTTACCCATCTTACGTCAGATTTATCCTAAGTATTTCATATTTTTGGATGTCATTATAAATGGTAGTTAAAAAGATTTTAAATTTTTCTGTTGTTTATATTGTGTATATAGAAATGCAATCATTTGTTCTAGTAACTTCTATGTAGATTTCAAAATAATTTTTCTACATATAAAATCATGTTGCCTAAGAATAAAGTTTTACTTCCTTCTCATTCCAATTTGGATGTCTTTTATTCCTCTTTCTTCCTTTATTTCACTGGCTCGTGTGAACTAAAAAAAAATCCTAAGCCTCCCACTGACCAAATGGACCCCCGCTCTCAGCCAAGGGAACCCCAGAGAAACTTTAACACTGAGTTCCCAGCCACAGTGGGATGGGAGGTTGGACATGCCTCCTAATAACCTCTCCCTTGCTAAGGCCATCAGGCTTTTACCCCTAAGGGCTAAACAGAAACTAATCTTGTAATCCAGACCAGCATTCTCTTCCAGTAAGGAGCCACCCACCCTGAAGAGGTTTAACCAGTCTGTGGAGCATGCACAGAGAGGATTTTCATGTCCTTCCTTCACCTTTTGACACCAGAGGGCTGTCATATACTGAACATGGACCCCATAAAAGGGTATAAAGTTTGACTGCACAGGTGCATGTTTCTCCTTTCATAAATATTCATGGCTCCTCGTACAGCTTGTTAAATATGTATATTTGGCCATCCTGCTCAGCATAAATTCCTGTTCCCATTGTCCTTCCCTTGAAGCATGTGTTCCTGGCTTATGATGGGGTGCTTTGCTTTCCAGCCTGC
Organism: Daubentonia madagascariensis; assembly: GCA_023783475.1. Taxonomy (NCBI): domain Eukaryota; kingdom Metazoa; phylum Chordata; class Mammalia; order Primates; family Daubentoniidae; genus Daubentonia; species Daubentonia madagascariensis. The sequence continues at coordinate 32,160,851 of JAKFHU010000978.1, forward strand.
CAGAATGGCCACCTGCAGGCTGCAACCCTTTATAAGAAATAAAGCTCTCCTTTGCAAATTATGAACCTTGTTATTTCTTCAGTTAATACTAGGAACTCCAGTACAATATTGAATAGAAGTGGTGAGATCAAAGATCCTTGTGTTGTTCCTGACCTTAGGAATAGAGCATTCAGTCTTCCACCATTGAATCTGATGTTAGCTGTAGGCTTTTCACAGACGCCTTTTATCAAGTTGAGGAAGTTTCCTTCTATCTGTTGTCTGCTTAGAGTTTTCTTCAGGTATGGATTTTGGCTTTTGTTAGATGTTTTTTTCTGTGTCTATTGAGATAGTCATATGATTTTTCATTTTTAGTTTATAAATATGGTACTTGGAATAAATCCTACTTGTTCATGATATGTTATCCATTTTATATACTGGTGGATTATATTAACATTTGTTAAGAATTTTTGCATGTTTGTTCACAAAGGATATTGATCAGTATTTTTACAGAGTAAGAGCAAGATACGTTCACCACAGAATGGCAAATGGACCCCTCTGTTGTAACAAAAGGGCCTGATCTGTATTTTTTTTTTAAATAATATTTTTGTCTTGTTTTGGTATCAGGGTAATGATGGCCTTATACAATGAGTTGGGAATTATTCCATCCTCTTTAATTTTCTGGAAGAGTTTTTGTATAATTGGCTTATTGCTTTCTTAAGTGTTTGATAGAATTCACCAGTGAAGCCATTTTGGTCTGAAGTTCTTTGTGGCAAAGTTTTTAAACTACATATTCAAGTTCCTTAATAGATGTAGGTGTATTCAGGTTATGTGTTTCTTCTTGAGAGAGCTTTGATAGTATGTGTCTTTCAAGCAATTTATTGATTTTTATCTAAGTTGTATTGATGTTAACTTATCTCTCTATTAATTCATTGTCAAGAATTTTAGTTAATACTGTAAAAAACACTTTGGCTGATGTACTATAATGGACAAGATAAAACGCTCTTAACATTTTATTAAACTTTGTTCAGCCTGAAAATCTGTGCTTACACCTATTCAACTTCCCATCTTCATCCTTATCTCCAGCATCCCCAAACTTGCCAATTTAGTATGTGAAAAGCCTTTTAGAGAACAGACTCCCAACAGAAAGAGAGAGGGTGAGTATTTTCCAATTTACTTTCACTTTGATTCAAATGGGCCAGGACTCATTTTTACAACTGCAGAATGGGAAAGAGGAGCTATGTGGTGATTATGTGTGTGTGTGTGTGTGTGTGTGTGTGTGTGTTGTATTATGCATTAAACTTCTAGGCTGAACTTTGAGACCCTAAATATTTTCTTATTAATAGAATGTAAGCATAACAGCCAGAAGGAGTATTGGGAATGAAAGGATTTTAAGCAAATTGTAAAAGGGATGGGGCTGCTGAGATTCACTGGCAGCTCTTTTCCTTGTTGGCTTCACTGTCTGGTTCCATTGCCTCAGGATGACATCTGGTCCCGTTCCATTTCCCTGGTCCTATCAGTCAAAACTGGTATGGGCTACAAGGGTCAAAGTATACCTCTAGGGCCAGCTGGAGATCAGTCAGGAAGAGCCATGGTATATTAGGCTTGGCCCCTATGACAGAGGCCAGCTCATCCATGTATGTGATATAATCTGTCTGCAAAGTCTGGCTCTGGTCAAACCCCAAGAAAACAGCATATTGGAATGAGTGTCATAGTTGCAAAAGTCAAAGCATTAATTTCTCATTTTCTATTTCAGAAAAATAACATTGTAGTCAGTTTCTCCATTATACCTCCTCTTTTTCCAAAAAATTGAATTAATTGTTTGTTCTTTGGCTAAATGAGCTTTTTTTAAAATTTCCTCTTTCCTAATCTATCAGAGTTTGATGTAATTTTGGACTTTTGCCTTTGGCCATGTGGTCTGGAGTGAACTGACAGGCTTAAGGTCCAGTTTAAGGTGACTGATTAACTTAGTTTATTCTTTAACACATGATTATTCTTTATATGATATTGTTTAGAATCTGCCCCAATGTTAGATTTTTATATTGGTTTGTTTAAAATTGGGTTTATGTATGTTTTAAAAATTGCTCTAATTTACCAATATAAATTGTTTTGCACTAAAGGAAACCAAAAATATTTCACCCCAAAATATATACTTCCTTGGTAGATTTTGAGATGGCTATTCAGAGGGCCTCCAGACAGGAATAGCCCTGAAAAGCTGCCTTTTGTGGAGGAGATTTGCATCTGCAGAGGAAATGAAGTGAAGTGAACAGTAGATGCAAATCAGGCTTTCTCTGAGGCCCTCTTTGTCCATCTAGGAAAGATTAATTCAAGGAGAGAGACTGAGAATCTCACACAATTGAAGGTCTGACAGAGAAACTTTTACCACAGGCTACCAACTCTCTTTCTGAGAGTTGCTGTCTGTGAGGTTTCATCTGCATGACAGGACAGCCTTTGCTTGGCGTGCTGTCCTCCCTCCGTGCTCCCAAATCCAGTAATACCAGAGAAACTTGGTCGCAGGCCATTGTTCTTCGAGCTCAATCATTTCCCCTGAAACTCAAACTCACTCACTTCTATAGCCTCCATCTCCCTTCTCTCCAGTGAGGAGTATATTTAAGTGCAAACCATCCGGACCTCCTTTGAGCTCATATTTTGTGCTGACTTGCATGCACACGTGCGTGCATAATAATGTCTGTCTGTTATGCTTTTCTCTTGTTAACCTGTCTTTTGTTATAGGCAGCATTCCCCAACCTTTTTGACACCAGGGACCGGTTTCATGGAAGACAGTTTTTCCACCGTGGTGGGGGTGGTGCGGGGCGCGGTTTGAGGGGGCACGCATCACTGCCTTGGCTCCACCTCAGACCATCAGGCGTTGGATTCTCACGGGTAGCGCACAACCTCCATCCCTCACAGGCACAGTTTGCAGTGGGGGGATTCGCGCTCCTATGAGGGTCTGATGTTGCACTGATCTGACTGACGGGGCGGGCTTGGGCGGTGATGCAAGCAACGGGGAGCTGCTATGGGTGCGGGTGGGGCTTCCCTCGCTGACCCACCCACCACTCGCCTTCTGTTGTGTGGCCCAGGTCCTTGTGGCCCCGTGGGTACCGGCCATCAGTGACCCTTCGTGATGGGGAGGAAAGGGATCACCTTCTTTCTGCCCCTACAGTCCTTTTAGTTGGAGTGTGGCCTCATTTGCTTTTAGAAACTCTGAAGAACAGCTTGTCATTTAAACAATAAAATTGACATTTCAGCTTCTCTTTTTCCCCCTCCTTATTCCTATTGGCCTCTAAAGGAAAGGGCATCAAGCTGCATGAATTGTTAGCGTGTAGGAGTGCCCATGTCTGAGAGCTGCTCTGCGAGTTGCATGAGGCTGTGCAGGGCAGGTTTTGTTGAATCCGAGGATTCCTTTTCCTTTTGTCTCTAGGCCCTGAACCGGTGACTGACTACCTTGTGCCACCCAATGTGAGAAAAGAAAAATAGCTCAGAACAATCTGAGCTATGTGAGGTATGCAAAATTTATCAGGCCCAGAGAGACGTGAGTGTGGGACTTCAGTCATGCCCCCGGCCCCCCCCCCCCCCCGTTGTTTTAAGTCATTTTGTTCCTGACTAGCTGCCTCGTCCATTATCTTCATGGAATTTGTGGTACAAAGAACAATGTATAGCCAATAAATAGTTTATGTTATTTTAATGTAAATTAGTTCTTGGTAAACAACTTAGGAACTGCCTCTTCTTTGCCTTTAAAAACCCACTTGTAACTGCTGCTGACTGGGGTATATATTCAGGGCAACTTGAATTGAGGCTCCTGGGTTGCAGTCCTCAAACTTGGCCCAAATAAACTCTCTCCTTATATTAAGTCTGCCTCAGTTTTTTTCTTTGGGTTAACACATCAATGCTGTGTTAAAGATTTCAAAGAGGAAAGAAACTTCTTATATACAGTTGACTTTTGAACAATGCGGGACTTAGGGACACCGGCCCCCACCCCCACTGCAGTTGAAAATCCAGGCATAACTTTTGACATCCCCAAAACTTAACAACTAATGGCCTGCTGTTGACTGAAAGCCTTACCAATAACATAAACAGTCGATTAACACACATTTTGTATGTTATACGTATTATATACTGTATTCTTACAATAAAATAAGCTGGAGAAAAGAAAATGTCACTAAAAAACTCATAAGGAAGAGAAAATATATTTACTATTTACTAAGTGGAAGTGGATCAGCATAAAGGTCTTCATCCTTGTCATCTTCATGTTGAGCAGGCTGAGGAGGAGGAGGAAAAGGAGGGGTGGTCTGGCTGTCTCGGGGTGGCAGAGGCGGAAGAGATGGGGGAAGTGGAAGGCGAGACAAGGGAGGCAGGCACACTCAGTGTAACTTTGCAGAAATACATTGTAATTTCTGTCTGAATTTTTTGCTTTTTCATTTCTCTGAAAATGTTTCTATACCATACCAATCCTTCTTCCACCGTTTACTTTTAGTTTCAGTGCCTGTATCGCAGAAGGGTCTATGTTGCAAAATAAGTCAAAAGCAATTAGAACCCTTCTGCCAGGGATTGTCTAATGTCAGTTTGTTTTCTGGCACTGCTTCTTCCATGTCTTCCTCATCGTCTGGCACTGGTTTGGAGGCACTCATCTCCATCCAGTTCTCTGTTAATTCCTCTGGTGTGGTGTCTATTATCTCTTGAATTTCTCCAAGTTCCATAGCTTGACACCCTTCACCTCCCACCTTTTTTGCCATTTCCACAATCTCTTTCATGATTTTCTTGATTGGTTCTGTTGTAAATCCTGTGAAGCCATGCACAACATCTGGACACAGTTTTCTCCAGCAGAAATGTATTGTTTCAGGCTTGATGCCTTTCACAGCTTTTTCTAGAGCAATAATGGCATCTTCAGTGGTGTAATCATTCCAGACTTTCATGATGTCCTCTTTGTTGAGATTTTCTTACATAGCGTTGACAATCCTTTCCATAGTGTATTGTGTGTAATGAGCCTTACAGGCTCATATGACCCCCCGATCTGGAGGACGAATTAGAGACATTGTGTTTGGGGGAAAGTAGACCATTTTGACACCTTTGGTGTTGAATTTATGGGGTTCTGGGTGACCAGGGGCATTGTACAATATCAAAAGAATTTTGAAAGGCAGTCTCTTACTGGCAAGATACCTCCTGACTTCAAGAACAATGCATTGATGGCATCAATTCAGAAAAAGGGTTCTCATTGTCCAGGCCTTCTTCTTGCACAACCAAATGACTGGCAGCTGGTAATTATCTTTTCCTTTTAAGGCTAGGGGTTAGCAGCTTTATAGATAGGGCAGTCGTGATCATAAACCTAACTGCATTTTTATAAAACAGTAGAGTTAGCCTACCCCTCCCTTCTTGCCTTAAATGCTGGTGCTCATTTCTCTTCCTTACTAATAAATGTCCTTTGTGGCATTTTTTTTCAGAATAGGGCACTTTTCTTTGCATTAAAAACTGGTTCAGGTAGATATCTTTTCTTCACAATGATTTTTTTATGGCATCTGGGAACTTATCTACTGCCTCTTGGTCAGAAGATGCTGCTTCTCCTGTTATCTTGACATTTTTGAACCAAATCTCTTTCTAAAATTATCAAACCATCCTTTGCTAGCATTAAATTCTCTGGCTTTAGATCCTTTACCTTCCTTTTGCTTTAAGTTGTTCTATAATGAATGACTTTGCTTTTTCTCAAATCATATTAGAGTTTATAGGTATACCTTTCTTACAACAATCCTGCACCTGCATAAAAGCTGCATTTTCAATATGAAATAAAAACGTACTCTGCAAAAAGTGCAAGGATTTCACACCTGCTGGCATAGCTGCAGTAATGGCTCCATGAATTTCCTTTTCTTTATCATGGTCCTTAGGCTGGATTTATTTATCTTGAAATGGTGAGCAACTGCTGCTGCAGACCTCATTCTACAGTACTTATCAAGCAATTCAACTTTTTCTTGTAATGTCATAACTTTTCTCTGCTTCTTGTGAGCACTTCCAGCATTACTAGTGGCACTTCGTATGAGTCCTATGGTGTTATTCAAGGTGAATACACATGTTTAGATGGATCAGATGTGAAAACTCTCTTAGTAGAAAATGTTAGGGCAGGTGAGCTCAATTTAAATTTTTATTTGGCTTTCTTATTGGCAAACTAGATGCCACTGTTCTGTTTCCAGCTAGCTAACTTGCTGGCAGACATGTGGCTGATGTAAAAGGAGCTTTTGGGGACAGCTATAGAGTTTTTTCTCAACCTCAGCACTATTGACATTTTGAGCTGGATAATTCTTTGCTTTGGTGGATTGTGCTGTGCATTACAGGATGGTTAACAGAATCCCTGGTCTCTACCCCTAAGATGCCAGTAGCATGCCCTCTCCACTTGCAATGACCAAAAATGTCTCCAGATTTTGCTAAATGTCCCCTGGAGGGAAAAATTATTGCTGTTAGTGAACCTCTGTTCTAGGATTATCCAGGAGAAGTGTAATGACTGTTTACCCATCTAATACTGCTTGATTACAGCAACTGTTCCAAAAATATGAACTCCAACTAGTGACAACATTTTAAGACATATTAATGTTTCTCTAAATGTAAAGGCATATTTTAGGACTTGTTCTTTTAGCAAGTACAATTGCTTACCACTTGGGTTTCCTCACATTTTCTCATCAAGGTCATCCATCATTTCACTCATAGTTGGAAGGGTACATGAGCCTGGAAAAGAAAGGAAGAGAAAAGTATTGAAAAGACAAATGAGAAAATATAATGATATATGATGGAACTCATTTAGTATTTATGAACTATATCCCTAAAAAATTCTATATCATGAGGAGCTGTTATTGATATCTTCAGTGAAATAACAGTTCACAGAAACAAAGACCTGAGAAATTGGTGGACCTCTTCTGGGAATGGCAAAGTTTGCCTGCAGTGAGATGACAGCAGAAATGTCTGTAGCTTCAAATCACCCAATCTCATTTTTCTGTAACATTATGGCAGGTCTAATCCTCAACATACCTCAGGTACATCTCATGCATATAACAGCTTAATAGTTTCTTCATACTTCTTTTCTGCATCCTCTTAATAAAACTTCTCTCAAGAAATAATCTTGTGAAATAGTGAAATATTTCACTCTAAGGGACCTGACATTTTAAATGAGATAATGGAAGGAAGCATGGGATTTTAAACATCTTCCCTGCAGCCAGGTAAAGTATTCTAAGGGGCAGCAGAAAAGTTTTAGTTTTTTGCAAATTTCACATCAATGCAGCTGCTTCTGGCTGATGACTGTAGCTTATCTGCCTTTGTAACAATGGAAGAAAGTTACTATGACATCTGCAGTGCATGGACACTCCCTGGTCATTGTTAGCATCTTACCTCAGTGTGGTAGTATCCTATGATCAAATATTTGCTGGGAACCCTACTAAAAAGTAAGAGACCAGAATTTTGTTCTGCTTTGTTTGATGTTGTGTCCTAAGTGCCAAGATAGAGCCTGACACATAGTAGGTGCTCCATGAATATTTGCTGAATAAATAAACGACATCCTTTGTTTCATGTAAATTTCCTGGGTTTATGAACTCTATTCAATCTTCCCATAAAACCTCAGGCTCTTGGCACTTCCAAAAGAAAAAGACAATAGAAGTAATTTATAGGGGAGCACACTTACAAAAGATTTCATGACAGGGTTGGTTTAAATAATGATTTTTCATGGTGCATTTGAAACAGAAATTTATTTATCTACAAAATTTTTAGAAAACATGTACATACATTCTATGAGTGTGATATTTTCTTCATTAACTATAGTATAAGTTTTTATGGGCATTATATTAGGTAAGTTATACCTATTTTGGTCAAGATTTTTGAATCCTTGAATAAAAGGACACTTTCAATAATAATGATGATCAATACAATTGGTGTAAATTAAACCAATATATTTGAGACATTGCCTTTCTCCATGTAATACTCATATTCTTGATTTCTTCACACAAACATACTTGTACCCCCTGGAAACCATGTGGTGTACAGTGGAGGGAGGGAAGAAGATTGTCACCAAAATAGGAATGGCTGACATTGTTATTCTGACATAATTTGACATCAATAAGATTCCCAGCATGCCCCCAACACCCACAAGGGTCATTTTAATCTTTACAATGTACCTTGACAGTGCAGCTAACCCCCTGCTGTCCTTTTCTGTATCAAAACATTGCAAAGTCCTCCCAAATGCTTAGGAGAAGTTTAAGCTCTTTGACCTAGCTTATAAAGCTATATTTCTTGCCACTGCATATATCTGCTGTATATTCCATTACACCAAAATGTTTCTGGTTCCTTACACATTTCATGCTATTCCTCACCTTTATGCCTTTCCACATGCTGTTCCCTCTATGTGGAATAACTCACTGCCCTACTCCCTTCACCAGAACACACTAAAACTTCCCCTATTGTGGCATGCCCCCATACCCTATTTTAAGCTCTGAGAGGTCAAGAAGCACGTCTGTCTTGTTCCCTTTAAATCCCTAGCACAGTGTTTGGTATAGAGTAGGTGCTCTATAGATGTTCATTGACAAAATCAATGAAAGACAGAATGGCCCACCTACTTGCAAACACTTTAGCAGTCCAGTGGGCCTGCAGGTTAGCTGTGGGAATGGCAGCTCCATGGGACTGGACAAAGCCAATCACAGCCAAGGTTGGCTTCTCTATCAGTGGAGGGAAGATGTCTTTAAACAAGGTTTCCTCATTGTTTCTGCTTTTGATAATGAAGTCATCAAGGAAGAGGTAGGCATAATCATAGCCTGTTGCAAAGATGTCATAGTCAATAGTCTCAAACATGGTCCTGTCCTCAAACTCAGCCGAGGTCTCTGTGAATTCCTTCACACTGGGCTTGATGGAAGCAGTGCCACACAAGGTGTGGGATGGGAGCTGGTCACTGAACACAGACTCTTTTCTCAGGGGACTGTGCAGAAATGAGAGAGAAATGCCCTTGCTATAAAATATCTCCAAAAAATAGCTTCAACAGCCTATAGCATTGAAAGCAAATTGAGCATTTAAACATCAGCATGAAAGCCACTGACCTCTCTTCTCTTATGGCAATTCTCCTGTCTCATCTACAGCAATCCTTAAGAATTTCTGTCTTAGCTGCCTCTTTTGCCCCCTTGAAGTGTGAAGATTATTTTCTTATGGGTACTTAGACTATTTGGAGATTCACCAGATAGATGAGAATAAAACTAATTCCCAGACATAATAAGTGGTTAAGAGTGCAGACTCTGGAAGCAGATAGCCCATCTCTTACTAACTGTTATTTCTCTGTATTTGTTTCCTTATGTGCAAAATGCAGATGATGATAGAATCTCCCTCATAGGAAGAGGAAGAATTAAATTGTGGGAATTAAATGAGCAATTGTCTTTAAAGCATTTAAGACAGGGCCTGGCACATGCAAGCCCTGTTATTACAAGTGCGCTATTATCCTAGCTTTAAGGTCTTGCATTATATGGGGAAATGAGATTTGCAGTGGTGGGATGTTTTCTTGCCGTGTTTGTTTTTCTTTCATCAGCTGTGGTCACACAAAAAATGTATAACAACTTTTATACTGAGTTTTAGTTGCCAGAATTTTAGGAATAATATTTTTCATGATGATATACTTCATTTTGACTTGTTTCCTTTGGAGATTCTGGAATTTCCTTCCAGTAACCCAGACACAAAGAAACTTCGTTAAGTCTTGGGATTTGTCTTTATACTTCGACACTGTTTTCCGCCTCTGTAACTCTTCAATCTCTTTTTTTACCTTATAAGGTGGCAAAAAGTAGGCCATAACAAAACCTGTTTTTCTCCCCCTGTACCCCTCCTCTCCTCTGCACACTCCTCCCCCCTCCCCCCTCCCCCCTCCCCCACACCATCCCCCCCCTACAAGGGAGGAGTGAGAAGGTGTCATCAGCTATTTAGGATAATTGGAACCCTTTTAAGAGGAAGCTTAGTTTTTAGAATGAATGGATTTTCAAAACTATGCTTTAATTGTCTAAATGGCAAAGCCAAAATATAATTTGCAGTTACTCTTACACGACAAAAAATCTTAACCAGCCCAAGGTTTGGGACTTATATTAAACATAATTTTAAATTTAATTTTAATTTTAAATTTTAAATCAACAATTTTTTTTTCTTTAGTGTTATAGTAGTCTGCAAGACTGGGTAGAATAAATGCTTTGGAATGGCGGTTTGGCTCATAAACCTGGAATTTGTTATTCTGGTTTATAGTTCTCCCTTACTTTTCCTTAATTGTTTCTCTAAACACAATGAAACTTTTTGGCTAGCATGGGCCAGGGGATGAAATTTCTTAGTGAATCCTTTCTTTTCTAACTCACTTAAATATTCTTTTTTCTATTGCTATGCTGATTCTTCTACTATAGAATGCCTTCCTAATTAGTGTTAGGCTCTGTCTCTATAAAGAAGTAAATTAAAAAATCTTACTAATTTTACAGGCCACATCGGTTCTGTTAATTTCCATTGCTTTATGTGCTCTGTGTCTCCTGGCTATCCTGCAAAAAAATGTCAAGACTTCAGGGGTAGAGGAAGTATACACTTTTGTTTTGAGACTTCCTACTTGCTGAGACATGTTGATTAACACTACTTTGTTAATCACTCCTTAAATGCACATGAGAAAAATTTGAGACTAAGAGGAATCAATATTTGTAAAGCTTTATATTAATAGTTTACAAAGTAATTTTTGTTTTTTTAAATTATATTGAATACCACCACAATGGCCTTGAGAAGCAGGCATTATTATTGACATCCTTGTTCACCCATAAGCATGGATAAGATAGTCTTCAAAAAAACAATTTGAGTTTGTTCAGCTCTCAAAGTTCTATGCTGTACCTTGTAGCTACCATAAATGAATCCCGCATGTCAGGGTGATCTACCTGCCTGCTCCATCTCCATTTTGGATTCTTCCATATACTTTCTCTACTAAACTAATTTCAATAAGATTTTCAACCCATGCATGGTCTCTGGGTATACACCGTCACCTGTGCGGTCCTTAGTTTAATCCCACCAGTCTCAATGAGACAACTAAAGTAAGTTCTAGAAAGAAAATTCACTTGAATTAGTACCCCACTTTTTTGAATGATAAAATATGTATTATTTGTAGTACTCATTTAAAGGCATCAGACCATAGTTCTCATGCTTAAACCATGTGTTCATCCTCTTGACACATAACCTGTCAGAGGCAAATGAAGGAAGGATATTCCGGAGAAAGGATGCAAAGCAGGTCACATACAACATATCCCGGGGATAGCCATCATCCTAAACCTGACTCATGACCTAGGAACCACTTGTGGTACTGGTGGGGAAAGGCAACACAGATTCAATATCACTTTGTAGGAAATAAGCAAACACCACAAAATTCTCTGGGCACTTCTATACATTTCCTTCAATATCCAGGTAAAAACACTTTAAAGAGGTGGGTCTAGATGAATAGTCTGTAATTGAAACTAGTAGAGGCAGGACTACCCTCTTACCACCCCTGAAGGCTGGTGCACAGTTGTTGAAAGAATTAGAACCATAGCTCTTGGAACAAGAGGGCTCTGTATTCAACTGGGACAGGTTTAATCTTCACACACTCATAGACTAAGATGGCAGGTCTGGTAGGGACCAGACAATCCAGTGGCCCCAGTGGTGGTGGCTGGTGGTAGTCAGTGGGCTGGGTGGGGAAAATGTAGCTAAATTTCTATCTGAAATTAGGCTGAGGAGATTCTAAGAATTTAATTCTCTGTCCCTGGTCTCCTTTTGTAGTTCTCCCTACGCGCATACCCCAGGACGCCTGCTGGACATCCCAAACCATGGCAGCTGCCTCAGCCCTGAGACAAGCCTGCCTGCTTGTTTATTTTACCATCTTTGTAAAATAGACTTTAATTTTGTGATAACTCAAAGGAATTTTTAGCTTTTTGGTAGGTTTTATTTATAACTATTTAAGAATTTTTTTAGGGGCTTAAACAATAAACATTTATTTCTCACATTTCTGGAGGCTGGCAGTCTGAGATCAGGGGGCCAGCAAGGTTGGGTTCTTGGTGAGGTTTGTCTTCCTTTTGCACCCTCACGTGGTAGAAAGAGCCTATTTAAGAATTTTTTTTACTGAGTATCTGTTTCCTTAAAAATATGTTTAATTTCTTCAGGATCTACTAGTCATGTATGATTCAGCTTGGAGTCCTCTGGGAAGCCTTCTTGGACTTCTTGCAGGCTAAGTTATTAATAGGATTCCTTTTCACGGTGCTGCCACACCTAATTCTACCGGAAGACTCTTAACTCCTTTTGTGATGGTCTGTGTACTTGTCACCCCACCTTTACCCACTGACTGTTCCTTGAAGTCAGCAACTGGTCTAACTTATGTCTATATTTATTTTTAGCTTAACGTAGTTCTGATACACAATACGTGCCCAGTATTTGTTGAGCACCTGCTGTTGGATGAATAAATGTTAGTAAAAACAAAATCATGTGCATCTTCTATCTAGACCTTAAGAATGGTAAACAGTACTTTTTGCATGATAGGTGATAAGAAATACTATTAAATAAATAAAGATAGAACCTGACTAGGAACTAGTCTACTTGATCAGAACATAGAATTAAAACAAAAAATACACACACGTATACTTATATATAAACACACTCATACGCTTATTTCTGGTTTCAATAGAATGTACTTCTTTACTAGCATGGGACACATTTCTTCACTTCACATGGAGAATGTCTCAAGTCCTCCTTGATTTAAAGGGTATATACAATAGGTAGATTTCTTGTGGTATGACATGGCAAATACCATCCTCAGTGACAGGGGCTGTTGGTTTAGTAGCACAGCCCTACCCTAGGTTTATTTTCCAAAACCTTTTACGTCACGTACCTGTGTAGTCAGATGACTGAGCACAACAGCAATGTCAGATCCTGAGTTCCCCAGGCCAATCGTGAGGACCCTCTTCCCCTTGAAGGGTTCTGGGCTCTTTTAATCCCAGCCATGGAGGTAGTTGTCTTGAAACTGGTTCGGGCCTGAGTGGAACATAGGGAGTGGTTTGAGCGGATTTTCAGAAATTATGAAGACGATTTTTCACTGTGTTTTTTAACCCCCCTATTGCTTTTAATTAAAAAAAATCCCTAGGTTGAAGTGCATTTATCCATTTAGTAGTTTTTTTGACACTAAACCTAGTGTCAAAATAATGAGTTTCGGTGCCTGAAAACAATTTAAGGTATGGGAACTTATATTTTGATAATAATAATAATTAACATTTATTGAGTACTTACTGTGGGTTAGATCCTCTGATAAATGCTTTACATGTTTTAACAATTTAATTGTGATAACATCCCTGAATGATAGGTACTGTTATGTCTATTTTAAAAGATGTGGAAATTGAGACAAAGAAATTAAGTGGTAAGGAACGAGTAGAATAAGGAGTTAAGCCCAGGTGTTCTGTTCCCACATTCACAGCTACTACATACACTGCCTGATAACATTAACAGTTTAATCCTGTATTCTTCCTGAGCTGTCACCCTTTTATCTACCTTAGTCTATGAACATTGTGCCTAGAGATGAGGACTCTGATGTCTTTGAGTGGACTGTGTTCCTGCTGCATGGAAGGAAGAAAGAATGGAAGGGTGGAAGGAAGGCTCCATGTGTATTTATTTGATGTTTGCCATTTTTGGATGGTAACAAAGTGTGCTAATGTACACACACACATGCACACACACAAATCACTGGAATTTCTAAAGTTTATTTGCAGTTTGTGGATGAAGATGAAATTAAAAACTTAGGTTTCTTCTATGAATAACATAAGAAAAGTGCCTTTCTTTAAACTATTTGGCAGCTGGAGTTTACTTTTTTTGAATGTAACTCTGCTCAGAGACCTCACGTGCTGTCAGGACTTGCGTTTGAGTTACTGCCTGTAAAATAAGACCTTGTGTCTGTCTGATCTGTGGCTTGCAGGTCTTTAATTCTTTTAGTATAGGGGTTCAGGATACCATTTATTACTGTATCTAGCATATCGCTAGACTTAAAATATTTTTCTTTTGCAATCTTTGGGACTTTAGGAATAATCATTATGTATAATCTATGGAAAGATCTATTTCAACCCTTGATGTTTGCATATAAACCCCCAGATTATTATATATTTTCCAAACTTACCAAGAAAGGAATCAGTTCGCAGACTGAAGTATACATGATATCCTGAACAAATCACTAGAGCATAAAAAATAGTAGATTCCTGCTTCCCATCCTTTTTAGTAACAACAACCCATTGGCCAAGAAGCTGGGACATTTCTGTATACTGGAAACCAGGGTCTTAAAGAAAAACAGAAAAAAAATTCTTTGTGTTTATAATTCTGTGTATGCATCTCTTTTTCTTTCTTGCAGTGTTTCTGTAGAGGAAATAATTACTATGAGTTCTCCTGATTATTGAGAAATGCATGAAAAGATATTAAAATAGGAGTCACAGTGAATCTTCAGTGAGTCTTCAAGTACCATAAGTAAAACTACTGAAGGTAGTTTACTTTTTGAGATCAAGTTAGTTGATTTGAGGGTAAATGACACCAATTATTTTTGTTAATGATGCTGTGTAACAAATCTATGTTTTGTTTGGTTGCTGTTGCCCTACACTAACACAGCCTCCTGCTCCTCTGACCTCATCTTCCATCTACTCAATAAATATGGGAATGTGCTAGGGTTCGATCCTTGGTCACTCTTTTGCTCTGTGTAGACAGTCTCCCTTGGAAATATTAGCAACTTCCACGGCTGTACACATATATTCAGCCTTGGTCTCTCTTCTACTATCCAATCTGGCTTGACTTTCCCATATGGAGGACCACCTAGTGCTCCCTCAAATGTAGCACATTTAATCTATGATTGACCTACTTATATTTCCTTCAAAACTGGCATCTGACTTTCAAATTTCTTTGAAAGATGACATGAACCTCCCAGCTACCTGGGCTTCAAACCCACAACTTGTTTTCCTTATTATTTCTTCATCTTAGCCTTAGGTTAAACAACTGTTTCTCTCAGAATCTCACTCTCTCCGCCTTTCCGTGAGTGCTAACTTGCACAGATTCGTTCAAGTCCTCATCACTCCCTTGCATGCATTCCTGTGAGAGCCTGTAACTAGCCTGTCTGCAGTGTCTGATTTCCTACAAGCCATCCTTCATCCTGCTTGTCATATTAATCTTTCTAAAGGACCACATTGATTTTATGTTTCCTGCTCAAAGTTATTTCTGTTATTTCACAGACTGTGGGATTTATTCTACATTTCTAATGCTATAATTTTGTTCCAATTTGCTCTTTTGGTCTTATTTTCTTATATGCCCACAAACTCTTCTGGACAGAGACTGCTAATTGCTTCCTTAATATCCATTCTTCCTTCTTCCTTACTAATGGAACCCTGATTCTGCTTGGAGTGGCAATGTACCCAGCCAGCAAAGGAATACATTTCCCAGGCTCCTGTGCAACTAAAGAGGCCTATGAGATATAAGCAGGTAATGTTAGATAGGTGCTCCAGGAGAGTTTATGAAAGGGGGCTGATTCAACTGGGAGAAAATCCTTTTGACCTCCATCCCTTCCTCTTTTTTCTTGCCTGGAAGGTGGATGTGATGGCTCAAGCTTCAGCAACTTTTTGGAACATGAGGCAAACTTGACAATATAGCTCTTATGCTATGAAGGGTAAAGCTGAGTCTTTGATGACTGTGGTGCCATCACGTCAGCTTTAGATAGCCCTACTCTGGACTTCTTTTACGTGGTTGCAAAGTAATCCTCATTTTTGTTTTTTTTTTTTTTTTGAGACAGAGCCTCACTCTGTCACCCTGGATAGAGTGCAGTGGCATCATCATAGCTCACTGCAACCTCAAACTCCTGGGCTCAAGTGATCCTCCTGCCTCAGCCTCCCAAGTAGCTGGGACTACAGGTGCACGCCATCATGCCCAGCTAATTTTTCTATATTTTGTAGAGACCGGGTCTCGCTCTTGCTCAGGCTGGTCTCCAACTTCTGAGCTTAAGTGATCCTCCTGCCTTGGCCTCCCAGAGTGCTAGGATTACAGGCGGGAGCCACCACAACCAGCCTAATCTTCTATTTTTTAAAGCCACAGCACACACTGGTTTGCTGATTTTATATATATATATATATATATATATATATATATATATATATATGGCTATATCTAATCCTAGCAGATAGACCTACCTCCTAACTAACTTGGTTTGCTCACTGTTCTCCTATTGAGCAAGGCATTTTTCCAATTCTTTAAATTTACTTCTGCCAGTCACTTATCTAAAACACCTACCAAATACAACTCAAATTTTACCTCCTCTAGAAAAGTACCTTCCCCCAAAGTATTGACTCTTGCTTCATGATTTCCATAGCTTTATCTTATTTATAAACCATAGACAGCTTTTAAAATTTTTCTCTTTTGATTTAAATTGTTACTTGAGTCTTATATTATTATTTACTCTCTATATGTTTATTTTGATCCTCAGTTACATTATAAGCTTCTCAAGGGCTGAGTCTTAGACTTTTTTTTTTTTACACATAGCATATAGCACAATGCAAGCACATAGTAGGTCTCTCTTTTGTTCTGTATAGACATTAATGTTTGCTGATATTAATACCATAAATGAATGAAATGAATGAATGGAATGAAATGACAATGGAAAATTTTAACTATACATTCGGAACTTCTCCAAGTAAAATAATTGTGTAAATATAACCCCAATTCATAGTTTTGCTGATTGTTTTTCCCACTATAAATAAGTGCTCTGCATGTAATAGTAATTAGTTGAGGTTAAGAGTTCCAAACACACAGACAGAAATGCTCGACAAAAAAAAGAGTTCCAACAAATGTAGAACATTATTCTCACAGAAACAATGCCTCTATGTCATAACTCTTGTCTTTTTAATGGGAAATTGAATGAACTGAGTGGGTGAAGGATGGGGATGAAGATTACATTGTTCATTTAAATGGTTAACCTCTTCATAAAGTAATTGCAGAATCCCTAACAAATGCCACATTTTTTTTGAAACGACAACTCATTGGCATTAAACCCACATAAATATAAATATAGACTAGAGAATTTTGGATTATTTCCAAAACATCAGAGCATGAGGGTGGAAATTGGACTATGGTGGGATAGCTGCCTGCAGCATTTTCTAAGGTACTTTAAAAGCTTTCAGAGAGTAGTGGAGAATGAATCAAGGGGGAAAAAAATCAGTGCATGAATACTTTTAATCTGAACCAACATTTGATGGGTGAGGTGTCCAGACAGCTCCAATTTCTATAACAGAGTGCTGTGTCCTTACCTCTTCTCCAACCCATACACATGTTAATTTCAACAGCACAAGTTATGAGACCCCCTACCTCAAACTGTATGTATCTTAAAAGATTCTTCTTTTGAGCGAATGTTTTTATGTATTCCTGCAGCTTGCTGTGGTGCATCTAGTTTGGGTAATCATCAGGTTAAGGGATGCCTGGAAAGCACATCATTTCTTTGGAAGTGTTGGTAAATACATACTGGTAAATGCTGGCTCTGCATTCTTCTATGTGATCCTAGGAAGAACAACAAAGCTTAAAAAGGAAGTCAAAAATGGTGTTCCCTTTAGTGAATATTCAATTCTTGGTTGATTAAAACCTTCTTAATACTAAAAGAATGAAAAAAATTGAAAGCTCTCTGTAAGATATAAAATAGAAAGCCCTGCATATAACACCTTGCACAGAGCTGGAGCTCTCTCCACATTAATCCTTTTACTCTAATTACCCCTAGTTTTTATTAGCTCTGTCTTCCTAGTCACTTAAGAGTTTTCTTGCTTTTTCCTGCACCACCACTGATTCTGATCTTAGACTCACGTTAGAAAACACAACAAAAGAGTGTAAAGGAAGCTGTGACTTCTAGCCTATTTAATTGCTATATGGAGCTTAACAAACTTCTCATTAGCAACAGAACCCTGTATTGAAGTGGTGTCCCAACTTTGGCATAATCAAAATCACCTGGAGGTCTCTTTAGACCATATATTCCTGGGCCCCAACCCCAGAATTTCTGATTCACCGTGTCTGGAGTGGGACCTGAGAATTTGCATTTCTAACAAGTTCCAGGTGACACTGATGCTGCTGGTCCAGGAACCATACTTTGAGAAGCACTGCTTGCTGTAAATGAATTCTGTGCTTGAAGAGTTCTTTAACTCACCAGTTAGTGGTATTCAGTCCTCACCAAAGAAAGAGGAAACCAGAGGCCTTAGAACATGTGTTAAATCTTGGTACTTTATTTTAAAGCCAATGAGTAATCGAAAATGGCTTCTTTTTGAGAAGTGGTCAAAGGCTATATTGAAAATAAACATTTCCTGTCTGTTGCAAGGGCAGGATAAAAGTGCAATGTGCTGCCTTGAGAATACATTTAAAAGCTGGCAGCCTCTGCTTTCCTAGGTCCGGAAGGGACTTTTGTGCAATGGGGGAGAGGATGGAATGTCATGTTCTGCTGGATTCAAGATGTTTATCTCTCTCCCACCCCAGGTGACTTCTGGAAGATGGAGACAAAAAGTGCTGGAAAATTGAGAGGACTGTGTCTTGGTGGGGAAGTGGGGGCAGGGTGGGGTGGGGAGCTGCCTGAGGCCTCAGGGTTTCTCTTCAAGTTGAAAATACAATCTTCCTCTATTCATGGTTGCTGTATTTCTCATAAATATCTAAGCTCAGAGATTTTAACTTCTTTTAGTCTTACTTTGAAATTTTTGAGGTGATCAGAAAAAGGGTAAAGGTGCATGCCTGGCAGGTTGTCAGGTTTGAGTCTTTCCTGTTCACCATGGGTGGTGCCTTTTGCTTATGGTTGTGAGAAGAGGTGGGAAGGAGGTTTCTTAGTTGCTCATTGAAAGGAGGGAAGGCTAAGCTGAGGGCTGGAGACTGGTTACAAAAGGTAAGACTCAGCTCTGGGAAACAGAGATAAGGCCTTGGAATATTTGCATTTGAAGGAATCTCTGCTCTGTGGCCCTCGACCCCGGCCAATCATAACATGAGGATATAAGAGTACTTATGCTATAGCTCCTTGGAATTTTCCCTAAAAGGCTGTTCTCCAAACAAAGGAAGAACAAATGTATTATATAACAACAGACAATTGCTCCAGAGAGCATGCACTTTCATTATTTCAATATGAGGTGTGGTTTGAGCCAGTAAGAAAGAAATTCAGCTCAGACTCTGCCTCTGGCTGAGAGAGCTTGCCCTAGAACCAGAGATCTAAGCGGCTACAGGCACATTATCACCATCTGTCTTGGGTTATAACTGTGTTCATCTCTCATCTTCCCCACTAGAACATAAGTAACTTAAGGGCATGGTCAGAGGGTAATTCCAGGATGTTGTGCATGAGTCTTGACAGTCTGCCTTGATCTTTCCTATTCTATATTTGCTTATCAGTCCCATTTCTGCTTGTCTAAATATACCCTCAATATCCAGCTCAAAAGTTGCCTCCTCCATCATACCTTTCCTTATTTTCCCTCTCCCCAGCCACCATATCATCTCTTCCTTCACCAAGTGTAATACCATGTGTATAAGCAAAGTTCTACTCAAAGGCCATTGTTTTTATTGCCCCAATCACATATTTGCTTGCAGTTATTCTAACACTTGTTTTCTCTCTGCGTTTAAAATGCTGGCTGGCCTCTCGTTTGCAGCTATGCCTACACAGTACCCTACACATGATGTACTCAGTATGTTGAGTAAATAAATTAAAGAATGAGTGGGGAAAAAATTTGGATAGTCCTAGTTCCACTGCTTTCCCCTTTTGCAATCAAAATGATACTAACTTATTGCTTGTTATGCAATTTCTTATTACAGCAGCAATAAAATCTTTTGAGGACAAGAGGCCACATACAGGAGTGGATGAAACTTAAAACATGCTCATATTCAGCCTGGTAGCATTTAAACCCTGTTTGGTTTCTTATTTCTCAGAAAAAGTATATAGTGAAAAGTTCAGAATTATCAGGTTTCTGTCTTCCAAAACACTTCTGCCTAACAGAGGCTTGCAAGAGGAAAGCTTATATAACACATTTTTCAAAAATCCCTCTCTAATTGTACGTGCCAAGCAACTTTTCTTAGAAAAGAAAGAAACTGCCCAGGCTAAAGTTTTGAGTGTTTGTTTGTGTTCACATCTCCACCGAGCCTTTGAGTAGAATTTTGTTTATGCACATGACATGATGGAATAAACTTTCTCATCTGGCTATACTGGTTAACACCTGGATACACCAAGTTCATTCCCTTTTCTACACCTTTCATGGCTTGCTAGTCTCTCCCACTTGGTACTGGCTCACTGCCCAGTGACCACATAAGGCTATGGGGTACCATTCACAGACTATGATGGGAATGGCAGTCTTTGGAGTTGTGTTACATAGTGCTCCTCTAGTTTGCTTGTTTGAGGACATCCTTCAAGGCTCAGCTAAGTGTTATCCCTGTAAGTTTCCCTTGACCTGCTAAGATTTCAGCAGTTTACCCTCTTCTAAAAGCTCAAGGCACTTGTCCATTGAGTTGACAGTCACCAAGGGCTATCATTTTTATAATCTCTTATTTAAAACTCTTAGGGTGGGAGGATCATTTGAGCTCAGGAGTTTGAGACCCAGACCAGCCTGAGCAAGAATGAGACCCCATCTCTACAAAAAACAGAAAAATTAGCTGGGTGTGGTGGCATGCACCTATAGTCCCAGCTACTTGGGAGGCTGAGGCAGGAGGATCACTTGAGCCCAGGAGTTTGAGGTTGCACTGAGCTATGCACTGCACTCTATCCAGGGCGACAGACTGAGACTCCGTCTCAAAAACAAAACAAACAAACCAAAAAAAACCCCGAACTCTTAGGGCCAGATGTATTTTGGAATGTGTACATTTTTGAACTTTGCTCCGTAAGTCTCTTAGTGAGATCTGGGGCAGCAACCTGTCATCAAATGCAATAAAATTTCTGCAGTGCAACACCAAGTGAGGCTTAGCCTCATGTCCATCCAACTCATGTTTTTCGACCTTATGACTTCAAGACAGGTTTGCCATCACATGAGTTTTTGCCCATTTGGTATGAAAGGATTGTGGACTTATATTATGGCTTGCTTCATCAAATGGAATGGAAACCATTTATGTACAATGATTATGTCACATATTTGTCATCCCAGTGCCTCACACAAAAAACTCTGCCATAATAGGTGCTCAAGGAACATTTCATCATTACTAATGAGATGGTAGAGAGTCATTTCATGATTTAATCTAAGCTGGTCACATTTCCCTGAGCAAATATAAATAAGGAAAATTAAATTCTTGGAAAAAACTCTTGATTACTCACTAATGAAAAATAAAAATTAATTACCTTATATCTCCTGTAATACTTTGGGAATTACAGAACCAAAAATTTGAAAAAAAAGTTTTGATATGAATACAAATATGTTTTAAGTTAGTACTGATATATTCTATTGGAGGAACCTATTATTGCAGATTGGGTATTAACTGAGACCAGGACAGAATATGGGTACAAGACGAATGATGTGGATATAATGTCTTAAAGCCAAATATGTATCATTATAATTAATCACAATGGCTAGGAAATTCAGGACAGAAAGGCTAGAAGTTTCTCCAAACCTGGCTTTTGAAATATAAATATTGTGGTTATAATGAATATTAATATTTTCTGATTATATTATTTCTACAACAATGAGCCTAAATAACAAAGACCATCATTTTGATTTCTGGCTTTGGAGCTGATGGACTATTTAACAACCACATGCACAACATATACAATCATCATCTGTAATAATTTATGTCTGCCCAATAGATATAAGTTATAGAATCATATCATGTTAGAATTGGAAGGCATATTAGAGATAACCTAATTTACAACCTCTGCATTTAACCAATGAGCATTTGAGGTCTAGAAAGAAAAAATGACTTGCCTGAAATCTATATGTCTAGAAAACCTAAGAATTGAGACTAGAACTCAGGAATTCTGACCTTAGTCTAGATTTGTTTGTCTTTTTTCCAACCATGTTCCTAGGATTTAAGAACAATAAAGAATAGAATCCTTTCAATCATGTGGGAAAGCAGTGGTGTGTTTTTGGCTAATTACTGCATTAGTACCCTTTACGGCCTGGAGATCTGGACTCCACCATGCAGGTGCCAATGCTTAATGAGCTGGAGATGTCCTTTTCAGGACAAGCCCTGCTGGTGTGAAATAGTTTTGAGTCGTCAGGCATTAGTGTGATGGGAAAGGTAAGATTTTACTTTCTGGATCAGGAGCTTTTGTGACCTGCCTCCCAAACCTGAATTAGAACTGATCACATTTGATTTGCATTGGAACCCATCTCCCTTCCACTAGTGTCCCAGGGATGTGCCACTTACTGAGAATTTCCATAGGCTTCCAACAGCATTGCTCCTTTCAGAGCAAATGGGCTCCATCTCCTCTTCCAAACAGCACCGTATGATGGCCAAGCCACTGATGCCAGCTCTGAGGATGTCCACTCTCCTAACCATGATTGCCCGTGGGAGAGTTGGGAGACAACTTCTTCAGAAGAGTGTTTTTAATACTTAGGGTTTTTCAGTAAAAATTATTAGCCAAGTTTTATGTATCAGGATCTTTACCTTCACACAAGAAGACATGTACGTTAAAAGTTCATGCTCATTATTTTTACTATTTTTGTTGTAGTAAGATACTGAAACTGGCTGCTTCTCCTGATTATTCAGCACGTCAAAAATAGCAGAGTCAGCGAATGCTAGAGTAGGAAGGACCTTGAAGGTCATCAAGCCAATGCTCTCAATTGCAAATGAAACTTTGGCACGTCAAGATTAGAAATTACTTTTTCAAGGTCTCAGAGCTAACAAATAAAAAATTCAGAAATGGAAATCAAGCCTTCTGCATGAAATCCTCTGCACCAAATCACTCCTACTCATTTTGAATGCTCTAAGGGCCTTACCTCTTAATCAGCCACCTTTCTTTCCCCAGAGAACCAACAGTTCTCTAAATGTGGACAAGAATGGCTTTCAACAATGTCTTTTGATGTAAAAATTGGGAAAGGAGGAGGAGTTGTTATTCTTAAAGTAAAAATTCCTTTTTTCTTGTATTTTTTATGGTATAGAGCCCTGGTAAAACCTGGAAGAGAAGGACTGAGTGTGGGATGGATCAGAGAGGAACAGGGAGGGGAGGGGAGGAGCAAAGAAAGAAAGGCATGGAAGAAGGGCCAGATTGAGGTCCCCGGTCCTGGTTCCAAAAAGTAAAGTAGTGACTGATGTGGTCACTGGAGCTGCAAGGTGAAACTCTTGGGAGATTAAGGGAACAATGATATTTTAAATTTATTTTTGCTTTGGATATATAGAATATATAAACAAAGGCTATGCACCTGGACTGTAATGAAAGGTTTTGTTGTGCCAACAGTGAAAAATAACTCAATTTTCTGGAAACTTAGGAGGGCCTGATTTGAGGAGCTGAGCTAACTCTTGTAGCTGATGAATTTGTAAACTGGTAAACTCAAAGACGGAATTGCTTTTATTTATTTATTCTTCTTTTTTTTTTTTTACAACTCAAGGCATCAAAGACAGAATTGTGAAGTCAGTGAATCTTACCTCTGGCTCCCCGCACTTCTATACTGGCCCTTCCTGCTTCTGTTTCCTTCCTTCACTTCCTCCCATTATTCCTTGTAATTTACAGAGTGCCTACCACATGTTAAGCATTCTATTAATAATAGCCTTCTGGGAGGCTCAAAGATGAGAAGACACAGTGCTTCCTATCTAGAAACATGCAGTCTAATGGAGGGAGAGATGATAAGCGTCAGAGTGAAAGCATGATTCTGTGTAGTGCCAGTGCTCAGGAAGGAATATCTAGGTCCATCTGGAAGAAAAATAAGAGAGGCTTCAAGGAGAGTGAGAAGATAGCTGAGTCTTAAAGGAAGAATAGATGTTTGTCAGATAGATAAGGGGCAAGGAATACACAACAGGCAGAGAGAAAAATATGTGCAAACTCACAGAAAGAAGAATCTGACAGAGTGAGTTACAGTTGGTTCAGCATTGCTGAACCATAAGGTGATGGGAACAGCAGAAGAAGAGTTGAACATGCAGGACACAGATTATGATGGATATTGAAGTGCCACAGTCCTGGGTGTGGATACCATCCTCTATGTTATGGTGATCTCTTCAAGAATTTTGAACAAGGAGGTGACAAGATCAGACAAGATCGGATTTGCCAGGAGGCTGGAGTGGATGGTGACTAGAATCAAGGAGACCAAAACCCAGGATGTTATTTCAATGATCTAGGCCAGAGACGCTGAGGACCTGAATTAGAGCAGCATCAGGGGAATGGAGAATAGAGACATGACTGACGAGATATTTAGGAAGTAGGTGTTGGGGGACTTGCTGACTGATTATAGATTTGATGCCTCAAAGAAGGTCCTTCCATTGTTAAGATTATGTTATAATTTATATGCATATTAGTCATGATATAGTTCAGGAGCTAGAAAACACTATATTAATTGAAGAAAGGGATATAATACAGGGAATTGGGTGCTTGCAACAGACAGAAGGACGAAGGAGCAGAAACTAGGGGGCTGCCACAGAACTAGAGTGGTCACACCACTAGAGCTACCACCTAGAGGGCAAGAAACTGCTGCTGTCACTACAGATGCCTCCAACTCAAGCGGGGGGCCAAAGGGTGACATGAAATTCAGCTGATGTAAACACACCTGTTGGAATGTGCTTGCCCATCAACACAGTCATGGAAATTCAGCTTCTGCTTCCCTTTGCCTTCTGAGCCTAGATGTCCATCTCACTGGCAAAACCCAATTTCATTTAAGCCCTAACTGCAAGGAAGTCCCAGAAATGTGGTTTTTAGCTTTTCCAGTTTTTTGTTATGCAGGAAGGAGCCCAGAGAGAGAGAGAGACTATACGCCAAGTGTCACTAGGCAAAGTCTAGCATGATGGGTTATGTGGTATTAAATAGAAGCCAGCCCTACCTTCTTAGAATATTTAAATATATTCATAATATTCATTAATATTAATATAGTTGAATATCTGTGATTTATCCTTAGGTTATATATTTTGGGATAGTTCTTCCAGGACTTCAGATCTCTCCCCTGTACTGTGAGCAAACTGGATTAGATAATTACTAACGTCCCTTTGACATTCTGTGAATCTCTTAGTTTGCTGCATACATCTCAGTAAAGCTTTTCAAAGATAGAAAATATAATCCAAAGACAACAAAAATACAAATAAACTGCTTAAAAGGATCTTCCTTATTCTATGTGCCCTCACTGTCAAAAGTTGATTTTATTTGGGTGCTGAAGAATTGTTGTTAAATTGGAAATTTCTGCTGATGCAGCTGAGAGAAATAGGTGCTTGGGAGAGAATCTCTGAAGTGGATCTCTTTGGAAAGAGCTGCTGGTGTGCTGTGTGTCCCTTTCCCATCAAAGGAATGGGACCAGAAGACCTGAGTCTCACTGCAAGCCTAGGGAGAGGGGCTCAATCAGACCCCTTGGACAACAGTTAGGGGGCTCAGTCTACCTGATCCTTGCTGGGAAATTTAGAGGTTGAGAGTCTGGCTGGCTAGTGGTGAGTGAGATTTACCTCTGTGTTGGGATTGGCCTGCATTCCCAGATTTTGGTGGGATGAAGCATGTAAACATGTTCTCTGAGGGTCAGATATGAGCCGCACAAGAGAAGGCTGAGGTAGGGTCCTGTTTGGTAGAGCTGCCTAGAAGCGTGATGGGACCCTAGTGTGAGAAATGGCTGCCAAGGAAGTGTCTGCAGGAATAGGGTCCATTCTTCTGGGATAAGGAAGCTATTGGGAGAGGCCACCATTGTTTTGGGGCTTCTAAGGTATCAGCCAAAACAGCCATAAAAGTAAAAATTAGTTGTAAATATCTACAGGCCCAGAGACCTGGAAGGCATAATATGCAATGCCAACTAGGCAAGATCTTTCCCCTTCTTTCTCTCTGCCACCCCTTTCTGCACTCTCCTTCCCTCCCTGCCCTTCCATCCCCTTCCAGCCTTCCTGAAAGGGTCAGAAACCTCCCCAGCAGCATCATGGGGAGCATGAGTTAGTAAAGGAGAAAAGCCTCATGCCCCCTTTCCAGGGCCTTGGGTTTCCCCTGGCAGCAGGCTCAGCTGGAGGTAGTACCAAAAAGATTTAAAATTTTAAGTGAAGTCCAGGGTTTGGATTATCACATGAGATGAGATCTATTTTCTGAATCGAGACTGTGTTTGTGACTTAATGAGATCACAGAAATGCCTGTTACTCAAAAATGATCAGGAAAGTCAGAGCTTGTGGGTCTCTTGTCTCTCTGTGGGTTGCCACAGCTTGGCCGTGTCTTTAGAGAGATAAGAGAGGTATTCCAGGTACTTAATCAAATAAGAGTTGAAGTCCCTGGAGTTGCTTGATAGGCCAAAGTGAGCAAGACCATGAAATAAGGGGAGAACATTGTCCACAATTTTCTCAGACCCAGCGACTCTCTCCCTGAGCCCTGTGTCCAGGCTGGCCCTGGGTGCTGTGGAGGACCCAGAAGGAGAAGGGTGGTCATTCCCAGAGCTTCTCCACCTCCCCTCCGGCTGGGAGTCCACCTCCTTGTTGCCTTCCCAGGTCTCCTTATACTTACAGTTCAGGGCTCTCCAGCTCAGACTACTGAGGCCGGCGGCACCCCATGGTTCACACTAGCCATTCCAAGAAAAGGATTGAGATCATATTGAGATTATTGAACATCTGTAGAATACTGACAAATGTTTAGAAAGCACTTCCCATTTGTGACCTTTCCTTAACCTTGTAAGGCAGGTATTATCATCATTATCTTCAATATACTAATGAAGAAACAGATCAAATTTGCTAAACCAGAAAATGTACTAAGCCAGCAAAAATCACTTGATGCTGTAATTTTTCTAATATCCTATAAAATGGGAATAGTGAGAATACATGTATACTTTAGAGAGTATAGAAAAGATACTCTTGCTTTAGAAAGTATGGAACTTTCAGAGAGTTGTTCAACAAATATTAATTGAGCAGTTACTGTGTGCCAGGCACTGTTTGCAACATTGGAGATACAGTAGCAACAAATGAGGACAGAGTACTCTGGGACATGGCCAGTAAAATGTTTCACACTGTGCCTTACCATGAGGAAATGATGGGGGAAAATATGAGTACTAACAACCACTATAGACTGTGCACTCACTGGGTGCCAGGCACTAAGCTAAGCACTTTAGATAAATTATCTCATTTATTTTAATAAGGAACTTCTGAAGCAAGTATTATTGTCTCCACTTGACTGATGAAAACATGACACGGCCACACAGCTAACACGTGGTGGGGCTGTGAAGCTGTGATTCCACCCCTCAAGGGAAAGAAAAGAAAGGAAAAAGGAATGATGGTGCACCAAATACTTATTAGGTGGCAGGCACTGCATTAGGCCATATAGAGGAGAGGAAGACACATATGTTGCTAACTATGATGCAGTTTTGATCATGATTCACACAGTAACAAAGGCTTAAAAAGGGCTATTCAAACCCAGAAGTGTGAGAAATTTACTCTATGGGAAGGCGTGGAGAAAGATTTGCAGTTGCATCAATGTTTGAACAAGGACTTGAAGAATGAAGAAAATGTGTGGTTAGAGATGGGGAAAGGTGTTGTTAGCCTCAGGGACCATGGGAACAAAGGCACACACCTGAGAGAGTACACAGGGAGTTGGGCATGGTGCAGAACGCGTGTCATGTGGCGGGGTGTATGACAAATAAAAACTGTATATGTTTAAGGTGCAGAACACGATGTCCTGATATACATGTACATTGTGAAATGATAACAATCAAACTATTTAACATATTTATAAACATCACTTCACAGTTACCATTATTTTTGGTGGTGAGAACATTTAAGATCTACTGTCTTAGCAAATTTGAAGTATATATAAAATACAGTATGGTATTGTAACTATAGTCACCATGTTGTACATTGCATCTCCAGAACTTATTCATCCTGCATGACTGAAACTTTGTACCTTTTGACCAACATCATCCTACTTCCCCCACCATCAATATCCTGGCAACCACCCCACTTCTCTCTACTTCTATGACTTTGCCTTTTTTAGATTCTGCATATAAGTGAGAATGAGCAGTACATGTCTTCCTGTGCCTGGGTTGATTTCATACCTGGGTTGATTTCATGGTCCTTCAGGTTCATCCATATTATTGTAAATTACAGGATTTTCTTCATTTTTAAGGCTGAATAATGTCCCATTGCAGATACATAGCACATTTTCTTACTTACTTACTTACTTACTTATTTATTTATTTATTGATTGATTGATTGAATGAATATTATGGGGGTACAACACTTTGGCTATATATATTGCCCATGCACTGCCTGTGTCAGAGCTACAATCGTGGTCATCCCCCAAACTGTGCTCCCCGCATCCATTCAGTGAGAGTTTTTCCCATCCCCTCCACCCCCCTCCCGTCTGCCCACCCCCTGATGAATATTATTGCCCTATGTGATGTAGGTGTTGATCAGTTAGTACCAATTTGATGGTGAGTACCAGTGGGGCTTGTTTTTCCATTCCTGTGACACTTCACTTCGAAGAATGGGTTCTAGCTCCAACCAGGATAATACCAGATGTGTTAATTCACTATTGTTCCTTATTGCTGAGTAATACTCCATGGTATACATATACCACATTTTATTAATCCACTTGTGTATTGGTGGGCACCTGGGTTGTTTCCACACCTTTGCAATTGTGAATTGTGCTGCTATAAACATTCGTGAGCACATGTCTTTATTATAAAATGTCTTTTTTTCCTTTGGGTAAATAACCAGTAGTGGGATTGCTGGGTCAAATGGTAATTCTACTTTTAATTCTTTGAGGTATCTCCATATTACTTTCCATAGAGGTTGTACTAATTTGCAGTCCCACCAGCAGTGTATGAGTGTTCCTATCTGTCCACATCCCCGCCAACATTTGTTGTTTAGGGATTTTTTGATATGAGCCAATCTCACTGGAGTTAAATGATATCTCATTGTGGTTTTGATTTGCATTTCCCTGATGATTAGAGAAGTTGAGCAATTTTTTATATGTTTGCTGGCCATTTTTCTGTCTTCTTTGGAAAAGTTTCTGTTCATGTCCTTTGCCCATTTTTAAATAGGGTTGTTTGATTTTTTTCTTGTTGATTTTCCTAAGTTCTGTATAGATTCTGGTTACCAGCCCTTTATCAGAGGTGTAGCATGCAAATATTTTCTCCCATTCTGTAGGTTGTCTGTTCACTCTAGTGATAGTTTCCTTGGCTGTGCAGAAGCTTTTTAATTTGATCAGGTCCCATGTATTTATTTTGGTTGCTGCTGTGATTGCTTTGGGGGTCTTCTTCATAAATTCTTTGCCTAGACCAATGTCCATAAGAGTTTTTCCAACGTTTTCTTTGAGAATTCTTATGGTTTCATGTCTTAGGTTTAGATCTGTTATCCATTGTGAATTGATTTTTGTGAAAGGTGAGAGGTGTGGGTCCAGTTTCAGTCTTCTACATATGGCCATCCAGTTTTCCCAGCACCATTTATTAAATAGGGAATCTTTTCCCCAGTGTACGTTTTTCTGGAATTTGTCAAAGATCAGGTGACTGTATGAGGTTGGTTTTATATTTGGGTTCTCAGTCCTGTTCCATTGGTCTATGTCTCTGTTCTTGTGCCAATACCATGCAGTTTTGGTTACTATAGCCTTGTAGTATAGTTTGAAGTCTGGTAGACAGATGCCTCCCAATTTGTTCTTGTTGCTTAAGATTGCTTTGGCTAGACGGGGTCTTCTCTGGTTCCACACGAAGAGTAGAATTATTTTTTCTAGATCGGCAAAAAATGATGTTGGTATTTTGATAGGGACTGCATTGATTCTGTAAATCACTTTAGGTAGCAAAGCCATTTTTACTATGTTGACTCTGCCTATCCAAGAGCATGGTAGGGTTTTCCACCTATTTACATCCTCTGCAATTTCTTTTCTCAGTGTTTCATAATTCTCTCTATATAGGTCTTTGGCCTCCTTAGTTAGATATGTTCCTAAATATTTAATTTTCTTTGGTGCTATTGTGAAAGGTATTGCATCTTTAATTTGTTTCTCGGCTTGATTGTTATTAGCATATATGAAGGCTATGGATTTGTGTGTATTAATTTTGTATCCTGAGACTTTGCTGAATTCACTTATCAATTCCAGTAATCTCTTGGTTGAATCTTTGGGGTTTTCTATGTATAATATCATATCGTCTGTGAATAGTGAAAGTTTGACCTCTTCTGCCCCTATCTGGATGCCCCTAATTCCTCTGTCTTGTCTAATTGCTGTGGCCAGGACTTCCAGCACTATGTTGAAAAGAAGTGGAGATAGTGGGCACCCTTGTCTGGTGCCAGTTTTAAGGGGGAATGCTTTCAATTTTTCCCCATTCAGTATGATATTGGCTGTGGGTTTATTGTATATGGCTTTAATAGTTTCGAGGTATGAGCCATCTATGCCTATATTTTTAAGAGTTCTTATCATAAAAGGATGCTGGATTTTGTCAAAAGCCTTTTCTGCATCTATTGAAAGGATCATATAATCTTTGTTCTTGCTTTTATTTATATGGTGAATTACATTTATAGATTTGCATATGTTGAACCCTCCCTGCATCTCGGGAATGAAGCCCACTAATCGTGATGAATTATTTTTTTGATGTACATTTGAATTCAGTTTGCAAGGATTTTATTCAGAATTTTTGCATCTATATTCATAAGGGATATTGGTCTGTAGTTTTCTTTTTTTGTTGTGTCCTTTCCTGGCTTTGGTATCAAGGTGATATTGGCTTCGTAGAATGAGTTTGGGAGGACTCCATCCTTCTGGATATTTTCAAATAATTTCTGCAGTATAGGCACCAGTTCGTCTTTGTAGGCTTGGTAGAATTCAGGTATGAACCCATCTGGCCCAGGACTTTTTTTTGTGGGAAGATTTTTTATTACTGCTTCGATTTCGGTGCTTGATATTGGTCTGTTTAGAAATTCTGTTTCTTGCTGGTTGAGCCTAGGGATGTAGTGTGTTTCTAAGAATTTGTCCATTTCCTCCACATTTTCGTGTTTGTGGGCATAGAGGTTTTTGTAGTATTCGAAGATGATGTTTTGTATTTCCATGGTATCAGTTGTGACTTCTCCTTTCTCATTTCTAGTTGAGCTTATTAGAGTCCTTTCCTTTCTGCTTCTGGTCAACCTGGCGAGTGGCCTGTCTATTTTGTTTATCTTTTCAAAGAACCAACTTTTCGTTTTATTAATCTTCTGTATTGTTCTTTTGTTCTCGATTTCATTTAATTCTGCTCTGATTTTGGTTATTTCTTTTATTCTGCTGGCTTTAGGATTGCTTTGCTCTTCCTTTTCCATTTCCTTAAGATGATTCATTAGTTTACTGATTTGTGACCTTTCTGTCTTTTGGATGTGGGCATTTAAGGCGATAAGTTTTCCTCTCAGGACTGCTTTTGCTGTATCCCACAGATTTTGATAACTTGTGTCCCCATTATCATTTAGTTTGAAGATTCTTTTGATTTCCATTTGAATCTCCTCCTTGACCCAATGGTTGTTCAGCAACAGATTGTTTAGTTTCCATGTTTTTGGATGAAGATGTGAGTTTCTGTTGGAATTGATTTCTAATTTTATTCCGCTGTGGTCTGAAAAGATACATGGTATGATTTCTATTTTTTTGAATTTGTTTAGATATGTTTTGTGGCCTAGGATGTGGTCAAATTTAGAGAAAGTTCCATGAGATGATGAGAAGAATGTTTATTCAGTGTTATTTGGGCGGAGTGTTCTGTAGATATCTGTTAGGCCCAAATGGTCTAGAGTCCTGTTTAGGTCCTTTGTTTCTTTGTTTATTTTCTGTTTGGAGGATCTGTCCAGTTCCATCAGTGGGGTGTTGAGGTCCCCTGCTTTTATGGCATTGCTATTTATTATGTTGTCTAGATCAAGCAGTATTTGCTTTATGTACCTGGGCGCTCCTGTGTTGGGTGCATAAATGTTTAGGATTGTTAAATCCTCTTGTAAGATTTTTCCCTTCACCACTATATAGTGTCCATTTTTGTCCTTCTTTACTTTTGTTGCTTTAAAGTTTATATCGTCTGAAATAAGGATGGCTACTCTGGATTTCTTTTGGTTTCCATTACCCTGGAAAATTGTATTCCATCCTTTCACCTTGAGTCTGAAT
The DNA here is from genome assembly GCA_023783475.1 of Daubentonia madagascariensis. Classification (NCBI taxonomy): domain Eukaryota; kingdom Metazoa; phylum Chordata; class Mammalia; order Primates; family Daubentoniidae; genus Daubentonia; species Daubentonia madagascariensis. The sequence goes on from JAKFHU010000978.1 coordinate 32,192,979, forward strand.
GCGTCTTTGTGTGTAAGGTGTGTTTCCTGGAGACAACAGATACTTGGCTTGTATTTTTTAATCCATTCAGCTGGCCTATGTCTCTTCAATGGGCAATTCAAGCATTCACATTTATTTAGAGAATTGATATTTGGGGTAGATTTCTGATTACTCTATTGGGTGGTGTCTTTTGTTTTATCTCTTGCATCATTGTGGAATCTGGGTTCTGGAGTTTTAGCTTTTGCGTAGTTTTACATTGGGGGGTATCTGTTGTGCTCGTTAGTGTACAATGCAGGTCTAAGCACTTCTTGCAAGGCCAGTCTGGATTTCTCAAATTCTATCAGTGATTGCTTGTCTGGAAAAGTCTTTTTTTCTCCCTCATATAAGAAGCTTAGTTTGGCAGGATACAGAATTCTGGGTTGGCCTTTGTTTTGTTTTAGGAGACTGATGATGGCTCCCCATTCCCTTCTGGCTTGTCAGGTTTCAGCTGAGAAATCTGCAGTTAATCTGATCGGTTTCCCTTTATAGGTTACCTGCTCTTTTTGTCTTACAGCTCTGAGGAGTGCCTCTTTTGTGTTTACTTTGGTCAGTCTAATAATTATGTGGCGTGGTGAATGCCTTTTCACGTTGAGTCTCCCAGGAGTCCTGTGTGCTTCTTGTACTTGGATATTGAGATTTCTGGCTAGGCCATGGAAATTTTTCTCTATTATTCCTTCAAATAGATTTTCCAGCCCATGCGAATTTTCTTCCTCTCCCTCAGGGATGCCTATGATCTTTATGTTTGGCCTCTTTACATAATCCCACATTTCTTGTATGCTTTGTTCATGCCTCTTGTTTTTGTGTTCTTTCTCTTTGACTGATTTATTTAGCACATAGGAGTTGTCTTCTAGCTCTGAAATTCTTTCCTCTGTATGGTCTGGCCTATTAAGGCTTTCCACTGTGTTTTGTAGATCTTTGAATGCTTCTTTCATTTCTAGGATTTCTATTTGATTTTTCTGCAATATTTCTGTTTCTTTGGAGAATTTTTCATTCATTTCTTGCATTTTTCTTGTGGTTTCTTTGTGCTGGAATTCAATTTTTTCTTGAATTTCATTGAGATTTCATTGAATTTCATTCTTATAATCCATAAATGAAATTCCTTTTCTGTCATTCTACCCATTTTATTTGAGTTGGTATCTGTTGCTGAGGAACTGATGGTTTCTTTTGGGGGTGACTTTTCACTCTGATTTTTCATGTTCCCTGAGTTCTTTCGCTGGTTTTTTCTCATCTGGCCTCTTGGTCGAGAGCTGGGGGTGTTAGGGCTAGTTTATGGCCCTGTCTCCAGGCCCTCGAGGTTTGTTCCTTGGCAGAGCCAGGGAGAGAAGTAGTGGCCTGTATTGCCTTAGGTGTATTTTAGCAAGTTTGGTGCATCTTGGGTTATCTCTGACCTGTTGTCATCTCCTCTTCCCAGTGGAGTGTAGTGAGCTTGTCCTCCCAGCTTGAGCTCTAAGCTAGTGAATTGTAGTTGAGGATATGAATCCACAGCTCCCTAATAGCTAGGTTTTCTGTTATGTCCGTGGCAGACTTTGATTCCCCAGTTGGGGTATGCGAAAGCCCCACAGTTTGGGAGGGGCCTTGTAGCTCCTAGGGGTTACTTTGACCCTGCTCCTCCTGAGGTGCGGGTAAAAACACAATGTCTTTTGGCTGCAGTGTGAGAGCTGAATTAGGAAAATTCTACACAGCTCAGAGGTTGCTTATCTAGCCGTGTGTGTCTGTCCTTCTGATGTGCATCTCCGTGTGATACTGGCTGATGGGGGATCTCCAATTGTGCACCCCTTTTCCACCACTAGACCCCAAGGTGAGGCAGGTGGGCATCTCTATCCCCAGCAGTCTCCACCAGGGGGATGTTCCCATGGGGAGGGGGGAATAGTGGCCGCTGGAAGCACTCTTGGATGGCGCATAATTCCCTAATGAAGTGGGCAGGGTTATGGGGAGCTGCTCTGTTTCAGCCTGTGGCTCTTGAGGTATTTGGTTGCCATGAGAACCGGCAGTTATACCAAATGAGTCACTATAGCCAGCAACCTTCAAAATGACCGATCTCTGGGGTAGCCTGTCTTGCCCCAGCAGAAGAGCCTCCTGGCCGGGGTGGAGCTAGAGACCCAGCTCACATTTCTGGGTGGATGCTTTAAAGATGGCTGCCGCCTCCAGCCTGGCACACAGCAGGGCTCTGATTGTGCCCAGGAGTGCCACTTTTCTCCATGGGCCTCTAGTCTATGGAGGCAATTGCCAGCAGCCCTAAGGGCGTGTCCCGCTCTCCGTTAAACTCCTGGGCCCAGTCCTGCTGACTTCTAGTGGTGCAGTGCCAGCCTGCGGATTCCTGTGCACTGTCCCGGGAAGCTGTATTTCCACCCAGTCCCTACCTGGCCCTGAACGGTTTCTGTATATTGCAGCTGAGAGTTCTGTTTGGCTCTCACAATTGCTTCCTCTCTACAGAGTCTGCTGTCTCTAGCAACAGCTTTGCCCCAACTGTGGGCTTGTCCCTGACTGAGTGGATGGGGAGGTGCTCAACTTCAGCCACTTAGGGGTCAGGTCGCACTGTGCTGACCTGGTGAGCGCATCCTTCCCCTGCTCTGGGCTCTATTGTACTCTGCGTCCTCTCAGATCTTTGTGAAAATTTTGTACCTGTTTTCTTGGGCTGGGCGTTCCGTGTTGTTTCTCTGTAATTCACAATGCTGTTTTCGGAGTGAGCGGTCCGTGCTCGCAGGTAGCCGCTGGCGTTTTTCACCTCCTTCCCTGGGAGCAGTGTAGTGGGAGTACTCTATCAGACCGCCATTTTTCCGTAAAACATCTTAATAGTTATAACAGCCTATTTTAAGCAAATAACAACTTAACTTTGGTCACATTTAAAAACTCTACTCTTTTACTCTCTCCTCCATATTTTACATGATTGAAGTCACAATTTACATATTTTCATATTGTTCATTTCTTAACCAAATATTGTAGTTATAATTATTTTTAGTGGTTTTGGATTTTAACCTTTATACTGGAGATATAAGTATTTTACATACCACCATTATGGTATTAGGGTGTTCTGAATTTGACTACGTATTTAGCTTTATCAGTGAATTTTATACTTTCATATGTTTTCATGTTAGTAATTAGTGTCCTTTTATTTCCACTGGAGGAACTTCCTTTAGCATTTCTTGTAAGGTAGGTCTAGTGGTGATGAACTCCCTCACTTTTTATTTGTCTGGGAAAGTCTTTATATCTCCTTTGTTTCTGAAGGACAGCTTTGTTGGGTATAGTATTCTTGATTGTCAATTATTTCTCTCAGCAGTTTGAAAATATCAACCCATTCTCTCCTGGTCTGCAAAATTTCTGCTGAGAAATCCACTAATAGTCTTATGGCCATTCCCTTATGTGTGATAAGTTGTTTTTCTTTTGGTGTCTTCAAAATTCTTTATTTGCCTTTGACTTTTGAGAATTAGATTATAATGTGTCTCAGTGAAGATCTCTTTATGTTTAATCTAGCTAAGGTTCTTTGGAATTTATGCACCTGGCTACTTATTTTCCTTTCTAGATTTGGGGAGTTTTCTGTCATTATTTCTTTATATAAGCTTTTTACCTCTTTCTATTTCTTTGTTCCTTGTGGGACTCCCATAGTGCACATATAGGTTCACTTGATGGTGTTTCATCAGTCCTATAGGCTTTCTTCACTATTTTTCATTCTTTTCATGCTTTGTTCCTCTGATTGGGTAATTTCAAATGCAGGTCTGGCAACTGTGTCCATTGCAATGGACCTGAAGCTGTGTCCATAGGAGCTGACCTGGCACTGGGTCAGTTCTTAAGCCTAAGTGCACGGTGGCTGGCCTGGTTCTGGTGTAAGCCTAGGGCCTGTGCCCATGGAGATGCACCTGTTTCTGTGTCCATGGGGGCTAGTCCAGTATCTGTGTCCTTGGGGTAGGCCTGGTGGCTGGAATCCTAGGGGCAGACCTGGAGCCTGGTCTCTGGGGGCTGACCTGGTGCTGAAATAGGCTGGGAACCTGGGTCCTCAGTGCCTGGCCTGGTGCCTGGGGTATGGGTGCTAGCCTGGAGCCTCAGGTATGTCTGGAAATCTGGGTCTGTAGGGGTCAGCCTGCAGCCTGGGACTACTAGGCCCAGCATGACACTGTAGTGGGCCTGGAGCCTGGGTCTGTGGGGACTGGTCTGGCACTGGGGTTCACTAGGGGAGGCCTGGTGCTGGAGTTCATAGCAAAATTGGATACTTACTTCATTCTCCTTCCCCCTTGTGGAGGATATCTCTCTCCACATTTTGCTGTCCAGACTTGGGGGAGAGGTGATGTGGGTGATGTGAAATTGTCCTTCTTCCCTTTTCAATGTGCATTTTCTTATTTCTGTGCTCCATCCAGATGCTGTAATATCTCACTTGGATTCCTTAGTTCTTGTGAAAGTATTAGTGTTTTTCATGTGTGGATGATTGTTGAAATTGGTATTGTCATGAGGGAATGAACACTGAAAACTCCTATTCCACCATCTAGCTGATGGCCTCTAAGTGTTTTTATTTTTTAATTACACAGAATAGTGATTAAATTCATCTGCAAGGGGACTTTAGGTTCTCTGGTATCCTGGGATTTGGAACAGACTTTATTTCTTTCCACAGGAATGCTTAGAGCCATTCTTTCTTTGTTTTAAATATAATGTGCTATGTTTATCTTCTCAGGCAAAGCTATGCCAAATACATTTTTTAAATCATTAGCACTGATTGCAAAACACATTCTCTACATTTGTTGTGTTATGGGAAGCTAGCTTCAGGTTTTGGATACACTTAAATCCGTGGGATTTTGGCATACATCTTCCTTTTGACGTGGTCAAGGGGAGGAGTGAAAGAAGGCATTGAATTAGATGCTGAGAAGTTTTCTGAGTTTGAGATTAGGTTAATCACTCTAAAAAGAAGATATTTTCTTTTGTTTCCTCAAATGACAAGCTGTTTAACCATTCTCATATTGAAAATCCCCTAGTGTCACCCAAGTCTGATTCCCTGGACTGACATTCAATTCAGTTAAATTCATTCAGTGACTCATTTAGTCATTCATTTTACACACACACACACACACACCCTCCTATATACTAAGTCCATTTCTAAGCACCGGGGGTTCACCAATGAACAAATTCAAAACTAGTTATTGAGATGTAGCAGGAGATATGGACATAAATGAAGCATTGTTTCAGCATCCACTGATTTTCTAACATGTTTGCGTCCATGTACAGAGAAGGATGACAGTGGGGAGTGGAAAGATTAAATCAAGTACTGGCATAACTATAGTACAGGGCAAAATATAAGTAACACCAATAGGCATTTAAGTTGCCATATTGATTCAAAGGAGAGAAAAAATGTTTATATAGGATAAATTAAGAAAGCCTTTATGGAGGAGGTGGCATTTGAGATGGGTTTAAAGAATGCTTCCTGATTAAGTTATTTTTTCTCAACTTCAAGCCTGTTCTTTCATGCTCTGCTTTATGATGCTGGGGCTGGATCTCTGAAAACTTCATTCTCCTTTGCTAGTTTGCTTCTTATCTGGGGGAGTCTCAAAGTGTGGAAAAGGAGTAACTTACTCCTTCTTAGTTGCTTCCTGCTTCTGTTAGTATTTTTGCAGCAAAATGTCTTCATCTTGTCAATTTGGCAGCCATGCTGGTGCTGTAGCTAGTTCCAATTTCAGTAATTCCAGGCCTTTGTAGAACATGTTTCTTCATGTGACCTCAGAGATACCAGCACCAGCAAGCTGGCAACCTCTTCAGAGATGAAATCCCAGCTCTGCAAGTTTCTTCTAAGCCCCTATTTTACAATATTTCCAACCTGTTTCTTTGCTCTCTTCAAGCCTAGGACAGGTAGCATCTTCTGTAGTTACTACCTTTTTGATAATTTGATCTCTTTTTGCCTTTTAGACTCTAATACCTCACCAAGACTTTTAAATATTATAATCTCTATGTTAAAATAACTGGCAACATTTCTCTCTCCTGACAGGTCCCTAACTGATACAGAAGTTGGTGCCAGGAGTGGTCCAAGGAAATGGACATTCAAAAATGAGATATTAGGATTGGTTCGATCATGTCTTTGGATTTGAACACAGTGCTGAGCTCCTTAAAAATTGTGAACTGAGATGTAGTAACCCATGCAAACAGTGGCATCGCAGTAAACCATGTTATCACCTATGTTTGATTGTGAGAAAGTACCTACTGAAGAAATTCATTTGGGGTAACAAGAGGCTACTCTGCTTACCTGTATGATGACAGGGTCCTGATGACCACAAGGTCAAGGGGGAGGGATGGTTACTTCTGAGCACACTGAAGCATGTAAGAAAGAAAATGATAGTCTTAGGTCTTTAGACTCTCAGCTCAAGTTATGCCAGAGAGCCAGAGTGCTCCTGTGGTGGGCCTAAAAGTACCTCTTATTTCTTTCAGCTTCAGGACCCACCTTACTGAAAATTAGAACAAATTTTAATTTTGTAGATTTCAGAATTACAACATATGCTGAATACCCTGCCTTATCAAGTCTTTCAATGAAGCTGAGAATCTTGAACCTTTGAATCACTTTGAACTCACCATCCTATGTTTGAGGATGCTGAAAAATCCTGTAATAACCTTACCTGGTGCAATTGCCTTCCAAAAGGATGGCTATTCTCCTCAAGATCTACCCCAATCCACCTTTTGTTGCGATTAGACTCATAAGCAGAGTTAGATCTCAGCATGCTCCAGGGGAACAAGCACATAACCTGACCCAGGAAGAAAGAATTTAGATTTAAGATAGGTTGGAAAAATGTCTGGATTCCAGGCAGGGAGATAACAATAAATATATTCATAAAGGTGGGTTTATTCATGGAGAAAACTGTAAATCATATAGACAGTCTGGAACATAGTTACAAGTAAGACTGGAAAAGTAGGGTGAGCCATATTGAGAGGCCCCTTTCATGTGACTTAAATGGCAGGGGTAAGGAAAGAAGAATCAGGGAAGTATTTTGAGCAGGAATGATGTGTTCAGAGATTTACTTCAGGAAGATGAAACCAGCAGTGGTATATAGGGCAGATTGTGACAGGGAGACTAAAGTGTAGCTGACCAGTTAGAGGACTATTTCAATAGTCTAGGAAATAATGATAGCTGGGGGTGGGGGTGTGGGCAGTGATGGCAGGCACCTGTAATCCCAGCTACCTGGGAGGCTGAGGCAGGAGGATTGCTTGGGCCCAGGAGTTGGAGGCCATCCTGGGCAACATAGCAAGACCCTGTCTCTAACAAAACAAAACAAAACAAAAATAAAAAGAACAACAAAAAAGGCAACAAAAGCAAAATAAACAAGTGAGACTACATTAAAATTAAAAAAAAAAAACAATGAAAGCTGGATCTAACTTGCTGGCAATGGGAATTAAAAGGTGGGGAGAGGCAAAAGATACATAGGAGGTAGACTTTATAAGACCTATCCTTAGATTGCAAATGGGGATTCAGGCCAGGGAAAGAGGGAATGAGGCTGAATATTAAATCTGGGTACTGGTAGCATGAAAATGTGTGTGTGTGTGCATGTATGTGTGTGTGGGGGCGGGGAGAGAATGAATGCATAGGTCAAAGGCAAAACTGAGGTGGGAACAAGGAATGAAGATGCCAAAAAGGAGAATTCTGCTGATTTAGACTGAGATCCTACTGGGAGAAAATAGATGGAATTGCAGATGGGCTGCTGCACTGCAGATTAGGGAAATATGGAACTTTGGAGTACTGATAGGTTGGCTAGAGATCTGTCAGGTTTGTAGCTGGTAATACAGTTTCAGTAGCTTAAAAAAAAGCACACCTGAGACTCCAAGGGAGTTAGTAACCATTGGCCCTACATATTTCCTGGGTCTCCTTGGCTTACAGTTAGAGGAATGGACTAGATAAAATTTTAGGCCATTTATTCTCTATTTTCTATTATTCTATGACATAGTATTTTCTTCTCTGTTAATTTGTGTACTTGATTTTTGGTTGTTTCCCCCTGGTAGAATGTAACCTTCTTAAAAGTAAGGATTATTATTATTATTTTTTATCTAATTTGCTGTTGAATCCTCAGGTCTTAGAATAGATACTAGCACATAATAGGCACTCAAAAACTGTTGGTGGAAAGCACAAATTCTCTTTGCTCTTTATGGTTATCATTTTTTACTGAAACTTTTGGACCAGAAAGCATGATAATTATTCTGGGGCTGAAAACATAGTGCTATAAGTCGGTTATGGTTTCTTTGGTCCCACTAAATCTCATGTTGAAATTTGGTCCTCAGTGTTACAGGTGGGGCCTGGTGTGAGGTGTTTGGATCATTGGGGTGGATCCCTCATGAATGGCTTGGTGACATTCTGGCAAGAATGAGTAAGTTCTCACTCCTGGTTCCCATGAGAATTGGTTGTTCAAAAGAGCCTGGCACCTCCTTCTCTCCCCCTTGCCTCTTCTCTTGCTATGTGATCTCTGTGCACACTGCTTCCCCTTCCCCTTCCACTGTGAGTGGAAGCAGCCTGAGGCTCTCACCAGAAGTAGATGCTGGTGCCATGCTTCTTGTACAGCCTGAAGAACTGTAAGCCAAATAAACCTTTTTTCTTTATAAATTACTCAGCCTCAGGTATTCCTTTATAGCAACACAAACAGACTAAGACACATTGGCATTGGAGAGCTATTTGCAGTAGAGCAAGAGTCTGAAAAATGAACCGATCATGTCACCACCACTATTATCTGTTTATTTAATGTTCTGCAGGAAGAAGACTGAGAAGAGGCTGGGAGAACAACATACACTGACAGGAGTAGTATTATCTGAGTGGATGCAAGTGACACAGTGAAATTTAGATAGCAATCTGTGGTTATCTTGTTGGAAAGTTTTGAGAAGTTATAGTTTTCAGTTTTGAAGATTCTGGACCTGAAATTTATAGTTCAGAGCCTCACTTTAATTTACATAAGCTTGGGAGAGGAGGATTACTAATTGTTGGTTGTGCCTTCACACAGAAGCACTTGTTCACCTACACACAGAACAATTTCAATCTGCTGATTTTGCAGCTCCCAATCTCTGAGCCAGTCCACACCAAGGTAGAAGGTGAACACTAGCCAGCAGCAGGGTCAGGAATAAGTCTTGTTTTGGTAATATTGGTATGTGGTATAAGCTCTGCACACGTCCCCTCACTGAGCCTTTGATAAATTCTATTGAGCTGGTCCCTTCTGGTGGCTGTGAGAATGTGCAGATCTCCAACTACAGGGAGCATATTTGACCAATGGGCTTAAGCTGTTCATTGCTTCCTACCTTTGAACTGAGGCCATACTTTTTCAGGCAACTCCCAGCCAATAAGTATGGCAGGGATACTAAGCAGGCCCTATCTAAAAGACACAGAACTCCTCTGATGCCCAACTTTGGATCAGGAGCTCCCCTATAGCCTTGCCAAACCATTCTTAAACTGCTCAGCAGGCTATAATGCTTCCATCCAACTCTCCTCCCCTCTCCTTTGCTTGGGGTCAGAATTACATCCCTGTCTGAGAGCTCTCCCTGTCTTTTCCAGTTCCCTCCCTATTATCTTTCACAGGTATTAGCCTAATAAAATCCTTGCACGTTTAGTTCCATCTTGGTGTATGCTTCTTGGAGGACTGTTCTTAGACATTCTCTATGACTTGACTTTTATCCTCTTTGTCTCCTCTGTAATTAGGAGCTGGATCTTTTTTTTAGGCTATCTGCTTCTGGCTAGAATCTTACTCTGATGTGTTGACTATCTAGAATCATAGTGTTCTTCTGGGTCTATCTGCAAGACTTTGGATATTGCTATGACCTAGAAACTCATCACCTTGTCCTTATTTTTGCTATGACTAAAAAATCAAGAAACTCACCAGTTTGTCCTCCTCTTGAATATCAACCATAAGTTGAATCAAGTTGGGCAGTGGAATTTTGATCACCAGCCACCTTTATATAGAGGTCATGTAAGTTATATAGTGGTCATGTAAGTAGGGCCTGTGGCCTGCATGAGTTTGGACTTTGTTCCTTTCCACACTGGCCTGCAGTTGAGGTACAAGTTTCCCATATATCAAGAATTAGAGTACCAATCACCTGTATGAGATGATGAAATATACTTCCTTCAAGAAAGGTAATACTTTCAGCTGTTTTCAGTCATTCTTAATAGGAGTGAATCGCAGATCCTTTATTGAGATTAGTGTAAAAGCAGAAGAAACGTGAAGGCAGGGGATATTTGAGCGACATGAAAAATATTCTACAGAGCACAAAAACAGACAGAGAAAGCTGGGAAAAAGTAAACAAAGTAAACCTCATTGCCTTCATGGTTTTTCCCAATGTCAGGGAGTTCCTTGGGCTTTATACATACCTGTGTCATGGACTCAACACAGCATTGAAATCTCTGCTTGTTAGATACCTACACAGTTACATAACAAGTAGGAGGAATATATATTTCCATGTGGGGAATAGTATTACAACTTAATCCTTTTGGCAATCAGAGATGGGCAATTATCCTGACTGACTTATGTTTTCAACTTAGAAGGCTCTTTATTTTCAGGGCTTCATCCATAGTTAAATCTGTTAACCAAGTCTATGAAGAGAAGTTGTAAATATAGTAGGTATGAAAGTCTGTAGGAAAAGGTTTGAGCAGTGTAAGTACCATCTTAGAATTAGAAGGGGGTGGTCAGGATCTCCTTTGTCAAATGACATTATCTTAACCCAAGGGAACTGTCAATAGGGAGCTGAGTTTCTAGATTATAGGTGCTTCCCTCCTATGTCTTATCATAAGATCAGTCAGTACTCTGCCAAAGAATTGTAAGTTCACTAGCTCTACCAGTCCTTCTTTATTTATTTCTTCATCTGTAATATGGCATAGAAAATATTCTGGTAATCTTGCTGCTATTCATGAGAAGAGGATGATAAAGGAAGCATGAAAACACTTGGAGAAGAATGTTGTGTCCTACAAATACAAAGTAATGTTACCTGTATAGAGATGTTGATAGTAGTTAACCAGAGCGACCATGTACCTCTAGACTTTATGCAGCAAGTAGATTAGCCCTGTGGCTTTGTAACATGGGTTTCCTGCCATTAGTTGACTATTAACCCTAACATAGCTTCAAAATAAGTAATATCCTTGTGTCTTAGTCAGTTTGGGCTGCTATAACAAAACACTATAAATGGGGTGGCTTAACAACAAACATTTATTTCTCACAGTTCTGGAAGTTAATAGTCTGAAATCAGGTGCCAGCAGGGTTGAGTTATTGGTGAGGGCACCTTTCCTGGCTTAGAGACAGCCATCTTCTTGCTGGGTCCTTACATGACAGAAAGAGAGCTAGCTAGCTCTCTGGCCTTTTGTGATATTGGTGCTAATCCCATTCATGAGAATTTCTACCCTCATGATTTAACTACCTCTCAAAGACCCCCACCTCCAACTATTAACCCAATAAGATTAAGGTTTCAACATATGGATTTTGGGGGGATAAAAACATTCAGTTCATTGCACATTGGTTGGGATAACTGTAACAAAAATGATTGCTTTTGTGAATCTGCCTTCCATTGTTTTTCAAGTCCTCCCAATTGCTTCTATAAACCTGGCCTACCACCTGGCCTGTTTTAAACCACATTTTCAAGAACAATAGATTTGATATTAGAAGGTGTTAAGAAAACACATATTTATTGATTTAATATTAATTAGTATTTATTGTTGATATAATTTGTTATAATATGCTGATTTTGATACTAATCTCCTTGATAAAAGGCACTTGAACTACTTAGGAGCTATAAAGTAAATTTACATTGTATTATCCAAATGTCAATGGATGTATCATTTTGTATAATGAATATATCACAATTTGAGATTAAGCAAAGAACAATATTATTTATTTCACTGAATAAAAATTACTTTAAAAGGAATATATTAAAGAATTTTATTCAAGTAAATATATATTAAGAATATATAAGAATGTATATCACAATGTGTAATAAAAGCCATTCTAACAGGGTTAAGGTGATATGTGATATCTCATTGTGGTTTTAATTTGCATTTCCCTGATGATTAGTGACATTGAGCATTTTTTCACATGTTTATTGACCATTTGTCTATCTTTCTTTGAAAAGTTTCAGGCATGGACGCAGAGAGAAAAGCAGGCTTATACACTGTTGGTGGGACTGCAAATTAGTACAACTTTCATGGAAAATAATATGGAGATTCCTCAAAGAACTAAAAGTAGATCTACCATTTGATCTAGCAATCCCACTACTTGGTATCTACCCAAAAGAAAAGAAGTAATTTTATCAAAAAGACGCCTGCATTCAAATGTTTATTGCACAACAATTCACAATGGCAAAGATGTGGAATCAACCCAAGTGATGAATTAACAAAATGTGGTACATGTATACCATATTTATACTCAGCCATAAAAAAGGATGAATTAATGCCTTTTGCAACAATTTGGATGGAACTGGAGACTGTTATCCTAAGTGAGGTATCTGAAGAATGCAAAAACAAACACCACATGTACTCGCTATTAAATTGGAACTAACCAATGAGCACACATGTGCACAGAGGGAAGTAAAACTCATTGGAAATCAAGCAGAGGGGAGGGGGTTGGAGAGGATGGGCAAAACCCTGCCTAATGGGTACAATGAACACTATTTGGGTGATGGGCACACTTATAGCTGTGACTAAAGCATTACAAAAGCTATCCATGTACCTAAAACATTTGTACTCCCTTAATATTTTCAAATAAAAAAATTAAAAAATAAAATGTACATATGACATGTAGTTAATATATATGCAGATTTATTTATTAATTTAATAAATATTTATTGAGCATCCTCCATATGCAAGACATATTGAAGGCATTGAGGATACAGTGGAGAAGTAAACAGGCAGGATTTATGTTCATATTCTAATTGGGAGTGAGAAAGGGGGAGATAGACAATAAATAAGTAAACAAAAGATTTCAGGAAAAAAGTGCCAAGAAGGAAATTAAAAAAGGATGGTTTGAAAAATAGTTATGCTAATGTAAATTGGGTGGCCAGGGAGGGTACCTCCTTTCTGAGATTGTCCTATGTAAATTGAGATCTGAATATAAGAATGTGCCAACTATGCAAAGATCTTGGGATAAAGCATTTTAGAGTATAAATGTAACAGTTCTTAATTGGGAATGAATTTAATACGAAATTATACCATTTTGAAATATAGAAAAGAATAGAAAGGTGTAAAATGGGGTTTAAAGGTAGAAAGGGATCTTGTAGGTCATGGCAGGACTGTGCATTTGATTCTGATTGTAACAGTTAATTGTTGTAGGAGTTGACAAGATCCTATTTGTGATTGAGAAAGATCCTTCTTGCTGCTGCATAGGAAATGGAATGGTAGGATGCAAGAATGGAATCAAGGAGACAGTTTAGGAGGCTCACAGAATAATGGGTAAGAGTTCCCAGTGGCTTGGATGAGGGTAGAGACTATGGAAATAGAGGGAAGTTAAAACATTTGCTGATGCTGTAGATAGGGGGTGGTGAGTTGTCATGGATTGACTTGTGTCACCCTCAAATTTATATGTTGAAGTCCTAACTCCCAGTACCTCAGTATGTGACTATATTTGGAAATAGCATTCTTAAAAAGGCAATTAAGTGAACATGAGGTCTTAGGGTGGTCCCTAATCCAATATGTCTAGGTTCTTTTTTTATGAGAAGAGATGATTAGGACACAGGCACACACAGAGGGAGACCATGTGAAGACACAGGCAGGAGAGACATAATCTACAAACCAATGAGAAAGGCTTCAGAAGAAACCAACCTTGCTGACACCTTAGACTTCTAGACTTCAGAATTGTGAGAAAATGAATTTTTCTTGTTTAAGTCACCCAGTCTATGGTACTTTGTTATGGCAGTGCTGACTAACCAATACATGAAAAAAAAAATTGAGGATTATGCCTAGATTTTTGGCTTGAGAAACTAGATATTTAGAGGTCTCATTACCAGGATAAGTGAGGTTGAGGAAGGAACAAGTTTGGGGTCATATGGGGGTGTTTGTGGTGGAGGAAATTAAGAAGTAAATTTAGTAGTTTTATATTTGTGATGTCTATGCACATGCAAGAAAAGATATCTAATAAGTAGTGGTATATAGAAACTTGGAAATTTTATAAATTGTTACACAAATGATTCAAATAAACAAATTTGAACAGTCTCATCCATTCTCAATCACTTCTGGATGTCAACAAAAAGGACTGGTTATATGGGGATAGTATCATCTATCAATGTCGGTAGGTTGGTTCTCTACTATTTTGTATTGAAGGGAACTATGTGCCGTATGATTTCTGTGTCCCTAAAAGTCAACACAGCTTGAAAAGACATAAAGTGTTAAAAAATGTCATCTTGAAAAGCCACTCCAGATTAGAAGGCAGTTGGGACATTTTGAAAAAATTTACTGGATTAGACATTATGACATGCAGCTTTGAGTTCAAACTCTGCCCATTTTAGGTGAGTGTTCTTGGATCCTAATCTCAGAGACTCAGATTTTTCATCCATGTTATAGTGATTTTCATTAGGGGTGTTTCACTTCATTTAGGGTAGTTTTAGAATTTTCAGGGGCAATTTTTGCTGTTGCGTGATTGAGGAGTGCTGTTAGGGCCCTACAAAGTCCTGCACAATAAATTTTTCCCTACTTCAAATAAATTCTGAAATCCATTGGGCATGTATTTGTAGTTTCAAAACTTGAAAAGATTCCATATATTACAGTTGGGGCTATGGTGATACATATATATACACACACACATATATATATTCATACACACATATACATACACATTTAAAAAATTGTGTGGGTAGGTTATATTATCTATTAATTTTACTTCAGGACTGTAGATAAAGTGTTACAAAATACTTGCTAATAAAAGAGAGCATTGCATTGAATTGTGTTGAGAACCACTAACCCATAATATCTTTTTTTGCTTTTATTATTATTTTTAATTGACACACAATAATTACACATATTTATGAAGTACAGTGCGATATTTTGATACATGTATAACATGGGTAATGATCAGATCAGGGTAATTAGCATATCCATCACCCCTCAAACATTTGTCATTTCCTTATATTGGAATCATTCTAAATCTACTCTTTTAGCTATTGAGAATATGTCATAAATTATTAACTATAGTCACCTTGTAGTGCTATAGAATGGTAGCAGTCCATGGCCTGTTAGGAACTGGGCTGCACAGCAGGAGGTGAGCGATAAGCTTCATCTGTATTTACAGCCACACCCCATTGCTTGAATCACTGCCTGAGCTCCGCCTCCTGTCAGATCAGTGGCGGCATTAGATTCTCATAGGAGCGTGAACCCTACTGTAAACTGCGCACGTGAGGGATCTAGGTTGCACACTCCTTATGAGAATTTAATGCCTGACAATCTGAGGTGGAGCTGAGGCAGTGATGCTAGCACTGGGGAGCAGCTGCAAAAATCATCCTGAAACCATTCCCCCCACTGCCCCCATCCATGGAAAAATTGTCTTCCATGAAACTGGTTCCTGGTGCCAAAACAGTTGGGGACCACTGCTATAGAACACAAGAACTTATTCCTCCTGTCTAGCTATACTTTTATTTTCATTACCTAACCTTTAGATATTCTCCCTCCTTCCTCCTCTCCCCAGCCTCTAGTAACCACTATTCTATTCTCTACTTTTTTAGCTCCCACATAAGTGAGAACATGTAGTAGTTATCTTTCTGTGCTTGGCTTATTACACTTAACAAAATGTCCTCCAAGAACATCCATGTTGCTACAAATGACAGAATTTTGTTCTTTTTTATGGCTAAATAATATTCCATTGTGTATATATGCACTTTTTTTATCCATTCACCTGTTCATGGACACTTAGGTTGATTTCACATTTTAGCAATTGTGAACAGTGTTGCAATAAACATGGGAGTGCAGATATCTCTTCATCATACTCATTTTCTTTCATTTGTCTATATACCTAGTAGTGGGATTGCTGGATCATAAGATCATTCTATTTTTAGTTTTTTGAGGAAACTTCATAGTGTTTTGCATAATGGCTGTACTAATTTACATTCCCCCCAACAGTCTATAAGAGTTCCCCTTTCTTCACATGCTCACCAGCATGTGCTATTTTTTTTGTCTTTTGGATAACAGCCATTCTGAGGTGAGACAACTCATTGGGGTTTTGATTTGGATTTCCCTGATGATTAGTGATGTTGAGCATTTTTTCATATACCATTTGGCAATTTGTATGTCTTTTTTGATAGATGTGTATTCAACTCATTTGCCATTTTTAAATCAGATTATTTGGGTTTTTTTGCTATTGAGTTGTTTGAGTTCCTTGTATATTCTGGATATTAATCTGTTTTCAGATGAATAGTTTGTTTGTTTATTTATTTATTTATTTTTTAGCCTAGGCTATCTCTGTAGGAATATGCTCCCTTTTTGGAAGACAGCTTGGGGTTAGCATCTGGGACATCTTAGGAGTTCTAAGAGTTCTTAAGAGTGAATACTCTTTCCTCCCATTATTTCTGCTGAAGGATAAGGAAAAAGAAGGAAGACAGAAAAATAAGGGAAAGAAAAACTAAGTCAGGTAAAATAAGAGGAACAAAAAAAGAAAGAAGAGGAAGAGGAGGAAGGAAAAGAGGAAGGAGAAGACTGGTAAGTGTATGCAGGGAATTTTGGCTTCAGCCTCAGTATTTGGCTAAAAACTACTATTTGGCTTCAGAAAATGGAAACCTTTGGAAGGCCAAACAGCCAAATGCCAGCTTCAAGGTCATTCTTACCATCCTGGAAACTGGTGTGGTCAATAATTCTGTGCCCATGCATGTTAGCTTCATATCTAATCAGCATAGCTATGTCAGGGATACAAAGAAAATTTTCATGTGGTTTTATTTTTAATATCTGACTATGCGCTTTTAAGTACTGATAAAAATTCTTAGATGAAACTGGGAATAAAAAAAACTTTTATGTTTTGTATGTTTAAACTGTATAAGTCAGTTGAGGTATAGGTATATATATTTATTTTTAGCAGAGTAAAATATGCAAAAATGAATTATTAAAATCATTAATGTTATATACAAAAGTAATTATTGAGACATTGATAATAGTTCAATAAATAAAAAACACTGATGTTAGTAAGACTATTAAGAGAGTATGTTGACAAGATTAGTTTAGGAAAAATACTATATCCTTCACAAGCCAATTAATGTTTAGAAAACTTAAGTAGTCATATGTCTTAGTCTGTTTTCTGTTGCTTATAAGAGAATACCTGAAACTGGGTAATTTGTAAAGAAAAATAACTTATTTCATACAGTTATGAAGGCTGAGAAGTCCAAGGCTGTGGAGCCACATCTGATGCTGCATCTGGTGAGAGCCTTCTTTCTGGCTCTCTGCAGAGTCCTGAGGGGGCACAGGGCATCATATGGTGAGAGGTCTGAGTGTGCTAGCTCAGATCTCTCTTCCTCTCCTTATAAAGCCACGAGTCCCACTCCTGTGTTAACCCATTAATCCATGAATGGATTAATCGGTTTATAAAGGCAAAGCCCTCATAACCCAATCACCTCTTAAAGGCCCCACCTCTCCATACTGGCACACTGGGGATTAAGTTTCAACATGAATTTTGGAAGGGACAAATATTCAAACCATAGCATCATATTAAAAAGAATAATAAAAATTGGATTATAGCAATTTACTCTTCAATTTTATTTGTGTACTAGCATTTATAATATTAAATGAAATAAACCTTATGGGCTGTGTTTATTATAATTTTTAGTTACTTGATTCCATGTACATCACAGGTTTTCAAGAAAAGTTTTGTTTCACTTGGTAATGTTTGGGAATATTTCGCATCAGGTAAGAAGAACTTAAAAGCAGAATGTTACTTTGCTACCATACATAATTAGGAAAAGAAAAAATTTAAATCATGTACAAAATCCATGACAAATTTCAGCTTCCAAGATAAAAATGTAAAGAGAATAACAATAGAAAAGAAGAAAGCATTAGATAAAAATGTGATCTTCTCCTTCTCTCAATGTATATATATTTGCTCCACAGACCTAAGTTGGAAGTGAAGGTGTAGTAATAAATACGTAGCATAACAACTGGTGGAGCATAATGATGATGCTGACAGATTGTTTTATCTGCTCTACAATGTCAAAGTTTAAAAATTATAATTATCAACATTTTAATAATAAAAGATAATAATATTCATTTTTTAAATACAATTTTAGATTCATTCTGGTACCTCAGAAGTTCAACTTATAAGTGTAGTATTAGACTTTGGTCACAGTTTTGGCTGAATATTTAATTTTTAAAAAGACTTCCCTTCAGCTAAAAGGTATATTTGGTATAATATTTGTTGTTGCTGCTGTTGTTATTTTTTTGCTGTTAAATCTCAATAAGGAAACAAATTTTCCTTATTGAGATTATAAATAAAATGAGTTACTTTGTGTTAACTTTCAACATAGACTGGGTCTGGGTGCTGTTTCTTGGCCAGGGAAGAAGAGGTCTTGCCTGGAGCATGCTGCACAAAACAAAATTGAAATATAATAGCCAAACTCTCCCCTTTACCCTGCAAATGGTCTGTAGAGGTAGCTTGGGAATATCATATTATAATTATTTTGCTTAATTTGCTCTTCATTTAAATTTGAAGTATATATTTCAAACATTTTCTAAAGGAGAAAAGAAATTATGTCAAAATGTTTCGGGAGATAATTTAAATTAGACATAAGGAACATAGTTCTGATTATGAAGTGTTAGTGGAGCCTAAGGAGATATGATTAATGCTCTTTTTAGATCACCATACGATTCTTAAAAGGGCTTATTTAAAAGGAGGAGGAGGTGTGAAAAATCGTAATTTTTAAATAGCGAAGTTTCCTCCTGGGTATTGTCAGTAACTTTCAGAAATCCTAGAGGGAATGATGATTAGAACAACACAAGGAAAACAGTAATTAACAGAATAGGAATAGCAAGGAGTTTGAGCCAATGGAAAAATAAGAAAGGTTTCTGAAGACTCCCAACAACTCGTGTCTTCATGGGTTTCAGTGCCCGGTCCCACTGGGTCAGGATGGCATTTCTGGCTCCTGGCCACCTGCCTGGGCCCACCAGCCTAAACTGGTAGGGGCTGCAAGGGCCAAAGAAAACTTCCACAGCCAATTTGGGATCTGTGAGAAACAGCCACGGAACATTGAGCTTTGCTCCAATGAGGGAGGCAAGTTCATCCATATAAACTATGTAATCCGTCTGTATGGTCTCACTCTTGCCAAACCTAGAGGTAGAAGAGGAAACACCACTGTGGATATCCAGAGCCTATGTAGAAACAAGAACAGGGAAAAAGCCTCACATCTTTTACCAGTGGGAATCAATGTCAATCTCTTCTGTAGGTAAGGAGAATAGCACTCCTTTATCCTGTACTTTGTAGTTTTTTACAAATGGATAAACTGTCTCTTGCTCAAGTGAAGTTACTAGTTCATAGCCACTGAGCTAATTAGTGACAGAACTAGGAAGGGAGAGCCCAGTTCTCCAGATTCATTCTCATTTTGCTGAGTCATTTTCATTACAGGCATCTGTTTAAAGTATCCTCTACATCTGGGAGGATTTATGGGCTAGAGAATAGAAGTCCACATCCATGTACTCCCAAACTCCTTTGATTTCTAATCCTTTCTGGGTCTCCTTTCTGTGATATATTGCAGGAGCCATGAAGGTCTAAAATTGTATAATGTAGATTCTCAGTCCTACTATTCACTGTGTCTTGCACTTAACAGGATTTAATACAGTATCAAGTGCAAAGTAGGTCTTTAATTATTATTTGTTGTATGGAGAATGTTGCTCATAACTATCATCCTAATGGCTTCATTCAGGATCATTTAAGATTAAAACAGTTCCAAGCATTCACAAATTCTGACTTTTCCATGGAAATCCTAGACCCACATTATAATAGGTGCTCTTACCATTTGAGCTTTCTCCCCATTTTCTCATCAATATCATTCATCATATCTTTCTCAGAAGGCAAAGTACAAGTTCCTGAAAAAGAGGGAGAGACATGATAACAGTTAAATGAGTCTAGCATAGGACCAGTCTGCAGTGCTCCCTTTTTAATAATGAATTATGAATCACATTAATATTTCCATTTTTTATCACTGTCCAGCAAAATTAAATCATGAGCAGATGAACAGGCAATCATTTTGAGAGACATACAATTCATTCTTAGTCTTCTCAGAACTGATAATTGTCACAATAATTAAAAACCATTACCTGAATATCATTGTATCTTTGCTCTCAAACTGGTTTATAATCAGTTTTATAGATTATATTTTAATCTCTCAGTCATATTTTAAGAATGTTATGTAATAAATTATAGTGAAACAGAGGTAAGTCAATGTCACTTTGTCAAGATTTAAGGAAAAAAAAAAACTTCATAGGAATTCATCCTGCTTTGGCCAGAAAAGGGTATTTCCAGCAGATAAGATGTAGAATTTATTGAAGCCCCAAGTCTTTCTCTGGAGAGCCAACAGTTCTTGAATGTAACTGAGGATGTGGACTGTCCACAAGTCACCAAAGACACAAGAGATCCCCAGAAGACCAGATCTGAGTTGGAGCTACCCCAGGATTTCAGGCTTACATAGGTCTATAGAGTTCTCTGAAACTCAGACCAAAATATGCTTTTGTGCCCAGAGATACTTTAAATTTAGGACGATTTCTTTGGCAATTTTGAAATCACCTTGAATAACATTAGAACTTCTAGCCCAGATATGATTTTTTTGAGACCTAAAAAGACTTGCTTAATTTCCCATTGCTGCAATTTTTATAGGGAGGGTCACTTGAACAGCTTTTCTAGATACAGCCATGGTTCCAGACCCTGGAAGCTGTCTTGATCTTGGGCAGGAGAAGAGATTGAGAAAAAAGGGACTGTGTTCGATACCCCACCAGCTGCTGCCACTGGGTTGCTTGTAACTAGCCCCTCTGTCCTGGTACTCTGGTTCTCCAAAATTAGGTTTTTTGTCTTGTCTCCCACTTCCCCTAAGACTGAGTCTCTGCCTTGTACATCAATTCCTTATCAATTGCCTTGTTTCCTTTGTTCAGAGCCCAAGTTACAATTTCTTGTTCTCACAGAGAGTAAATGTCCCACCGTTCCTCTAATGCCAGTCTTTTTGGGCCTGAACCCGAAGTGGAAGCCTGAGTGGGATTTCATGCCATCGTCTTCCTGGATACTTGGTCTTATGATCAGCATCTGCCCATAATTGTATTCATACCTTATTGTGAATCTGATCCTAGTGCCTACTGCTGTGGGATGCTGCTGCCTTCCTTGCCAGACCTCAAACAAGTTTGTTGTTTCCTTTTCTCTTTAAAATATAGGAACTCAGTATTCTTATATCTTAGAGACTGACCATCTAGCATACCTAGAGACTTTCTGTCTCTAAGGATCCATTGCTTGTCCTTATCTAATGAATGGGTGAAAGAAAATAGTAGCAGAAAAACCAATGCCTTTCCAGCACTCACATTTTCCATGACTGTGGATATCTAAAATTGGCTGGATATTGGCTTTTAAACATCTTTTCTTATTACTCTTTCCAGCAGTGCAATTTGACTGAGTCTTGAAGTCATAATTTTATAAAGTTGTCATGCACTTAAGACAAAGAGCTCTGGTATTCTTAAGTCTAATAAGTGATCTTGGGTAATTATCAGCTCTAGGGAGTTATAAGTCACAAAAAACTCCTCTAATAATATCTTGTACTATTGCATATGATAATCCTATATAATATACTTTAAATTGCTTATAAAATATGGCAACAAAGAATATAGAATTATAGATTTTGGAAATTGGATGGTACCCTTGTAATGAGGATAATTATTTTCACAAAGACCCAAAGTTATTCTCACTAGCATTCATTTTCCCCATCAGTGAGCTTCTTTTTCTACTTACCCTTTATTACTTGTGCTGCCCAGCGGGCTTGGAGGTCAGCTGTGGGTATGGTAGCCCCAAGGGACTGGACAAGGCCAATTACTGCCATGGTTGACTTCTCTAGTAGAGGAGGGAAGATGCCTTTAAACAAGGTGACCTCATTGTTTCTGCTTTTGATGATGGAGTCATCAAGGAAGGGGTAGGCACTACCATAGCCTGTTGCAAAAATGACATAGTCAATGGCGTCAAATATGGTCCCATCCTGAAAAATGGCCGAGGTCTCTGTGAACTCCTTTACGTCAGGCTTAATGGACACGGTGCCACACAGGATGCGAGCTGGGAGCTCATCATTAAACACAGGCTCTTTCCTCAGGGTTCTGTGTGGAAAATAGAGACAATCATTAGAACTCTAATATTTCCCCTTTGTTTTATTGGTCCACATGCAAATTGATAAGGAAAGAGAAAACTAACCAAGATTTTTTTCTGAGCCATGGAGTAGTGCCAGTATGGTTGAAGAACAAAACTGATGTGAAGCATCATTGAAAGTATGAGAAGTTGCCAGTTGCTGGCCCTGTCTCTATTCTCTGTTGATGTCTATCTTCTGTTCCATGGAGCTCTTTCCAAATCCAGAATAAACACCCATGCTCAGTCCCCTGTTAAAGCTTATTTCAGGAAAAATCCTAAAGTCAGAGTACCTTGGTATTTGAATTTTTTCCTTGCCACTTATTAACTGTGAACCTTGACAAGTTTAAGGTTTCTTAAATTTTTGGTGCCTCATCTTTCTCATTGGGAATGGCAACAACATTTATACCTACTTCAGAAAGTCACTGGAAGACCTAAATAATATGAAGAATTTTGCATAGTCTGTCATACATGCATAACACTAAAAATACAGTATATACCAGGCTGATCATTGCAATGTATAAAAAGATCAAATCAGAGGAAGAAAGTCAAAGGTGGGAAAGCTGCCGCTGGTCTCTATAGAGGGATGAGCTATGAGCCCTGTGCAGACAAAGGCACAAGGCAGGTGAGGGAGGCAGCACCCAGGAATTTAAATAAGGCCAGGAGAACAAGGGGGCCGGTTTGAAGCTATGGCCACTGCAAGTCTGAAAAGAGAGAGCTTTTGAATATTTTTTATTCAGTAATATTTCTAGGGGGTGCAGATAAATCTGAACTTAGGGGTGAACTTGAGTAAAGTTGAGGGGAAGGGCATTGTTCTTGTGTGGCTGTGGGAGCACGCCACAGGTGAATTCCGCTAGGGAAGAAACTGAGCCAGACAATGAGATTGGTTGAAATCCTGGGTAGAAAAAGCCTGGTCTCAACAGCTTTTATCACCTGCCATTTATTTTAAACCTTCTGCCATCAGCAGAAGTGTTCAAGCCCACTGCCATATTGAAACTATTCTTGTCAAGGCCATTAGAATCAAGCTGTCAGATCAATGGTGAGCCCTCATTTCTCATTTTATTCAAGTTATTAGTAGTGTTTAACACAGTTGATGGGATCCTCCTTCTTAAAACCCATTTTGCTTCCAGGTCATCACTCTCTCTTGGTTCTTTTCCTACCTACCTGGCTATTCCTTCTCCAACTCCTGCTGATTTCCTCTCCTGTTTCGGAACAACGGCACACCCCAAGACCCAGCCCTCAGCCTTTCAGTCTCCTCCACCTATACTCATGCTTCAGGAGATGTCATCTGGTTTTTTGTCTTTAAATACTACCTATATTCTAATGACTCTAACATCTTAACTTATGGTTTGAACCTCTCTCCTGTCCTGTATTTCCCACTGCTGCTCAACATTCGTCTACCTGAATGTCTAACAGGCATTCCAACTTTAATATGTCTAAAAATAAACTTCTGCTTCTCCTGTAGTCTTCCACATCTCAGTAAATGTTAACTCCATCCTTGCTCAACTGAAAGTCTTGAGGACATCCTTGACCCCTTTCTTGCTCTCACATCCTTTATCCTGTCTAACAAAGTCCTGTTTAGGTCTACCTTCAAGCTGTATGCAGAATCTGCCCACTCTGACCGCTCACTGCTAACAGTCCTAGTTCAGGCCATCATCCCCTCTCATCTGGTTTTGGACAATAGCTTCTCAGCTAGTCCTTTTACTTCCTTGCTTTCCCGACCCCTCTACATTGCATCATGAGCAAAGCAGCCAGAGTGACCTCTTCAGTGTTAACTTAGGTCTTGTTACTCTTTTGCTCAGATGCCTGCTATGGCTTCTCATTGCTCTCACAGTAAAAGCCAGAGTACTTCCCACAGTCTGTAAGGCCCAACACCATCTGGCTATTTTTATTTCTCTGGTTTTATCTCCTGGTACTCTCCCCTCATCCTCTTTTTTCCAGGAAGAGAAGCCCATTGCTGTTTGTGGATCATGCCAGCCATGTCCCGAAGAGGCAGTGATGTGGCTATGACCTCTGTCTGAAATCCCTTTCCTGAGAGATCCTCACGGTTTTCCTTCTTCCTGAGACCTACTCTGAGGACTGTATTGGAAATTGTCCTGATGGTACTTGCCATTGCCCTTTCCTGCTTTGTCTTCTTCACAGCACACATCACCATGTGATTTTCTGCTAATTGTTTCTTGTCTGTTTCCCACTACTTAGAATACAGGCTCCATGTGGACAGGGATTTTTGCCTATTTCATTCAGTACGACATCCACAGAACTTAACACAGGATTTGGAAAATGATAAATGCTTTTAAATATTTGTTGAATTAATGAATTCAACTTGATGTTAAGAGTTTGTAACTTGGGTTGTTTCCTGCCATGTCAAAGCCACTTCTTATGTTACTGGCTTGGAGGATGTTATAGGAGACAGTGAGAGGGAAACTGAAGATGGAAGCATTGTGGCATGCACATGCCCAATGGGAGGGCTACATTAAGGGGTGGGTGATGAGAGTGTAGGACAGAGAAAGTTCTCTTGCCTTGCTTAACTTCACCTTGCCATTAAGCGAGAGGCAGTAGAACAAGTGGCTAAGAGGGAGGGGCTCTGGAATCGGCAGATCTTGGTTTGTTTTGAGTGCTGCTTCTATTTCCTGGCTGTGGGACTTTGGAAAAGTTATTAACTACACTGAACCTCAGTTTTCTCATCTCTACAAAGGGGATAGTACTACAGCCCTCCTCACAGTTATTGTGAGGATAAAATGAGATAACACATATTAGAGCCTTGCAAAACCTTGCTAAGGCTCTGACATGTATTAAGAGCTTAAAACATGTTAACTATGGTATTCATTACTCTAGGGACTAATTCCTGAGGTATTATATAAGGTTCCAGCCATGTAAATCTAGTAAGGAGGATTGCAAAATAGGAAATCACTCCTAATTTTTTATCCTTTGATATATGAAATGTAATTACTCCACAACAAATATTTTGATTTGTTTTGGGGTTACAACACACATTAAAGGCTGTTGACACAGAAGTAAAAGCCAGCAGGCATATCATATTTAACCCTGCATTACCCATTTAAAGGCATCAAGCCATAGTTCTCATGCTTGAATCTTGCATTCATCTGCTTCATGTACCACCAGTCTGAGATGGCTGTTGGTAAGTTGTTCTTGAGGAAGGTTTTGAATCGAGTGAGAACCATCATGTCCCAAGGATAGCCATCGTCCCAGACCCGGCTCATCACCCAGGAGCCACTTCTGGAGCTGATGATGACCTTACAAAACACCAATTCAACCATGAACATAATGACTGTTTGTAATAGACATTGTGATATATTTCCCAGATCCCCCTTTAGGAATGGATTTATTACCCCGGCTGTTCAAAGTGGTGCCAGAAGCCATCCCTTCAGCTGTTGGCTTTCTTTGGGAGTTGGTTTGGCTGAAGTAGGGGCCTTACCCAAGATCTTATACTATCTGGGTTTCCTGCTGTAGTGACTTGATGCAGAGGTATAAGGGCCCAGTCCCTCACCCCAACTTGGGATAATGCCAAAGGATCATTCAGTTTCAGAGTAAGGTAAAGGGAAGCTTTCTTCCCTTCCTTCAGAGGTATTGATCCTGAAAGCACTCCCAAATCAACTTCCTGAACTCTAATCTATATTCAGGGTCAGCCACCATGTCATAGTGTTACAGGGAATTTTTCATATTTTAATCAAATCTTCTCTGGCATAGGTGACCAATAACTAGATCTAGTCATATTTACCCTAGTGCTTATCTGACTATTGCTGTCTACAAACAAACAATTATGATCTCAAAATAGGCATTTCAAACTAAAATGCCTGCCAGCAAGAAAGCAAGAAATTTGGAATCAGAAAACCATAGGCTCAAATCCTGATTCTCCCATTTACTAATGATGTGACTTGGGGAAAAATTTAACTTCTCTCATCTTGTTTTTTTATTCCTCAAATGGAGAGAATCAGAACCCATCTCATCAAATTTGTGTGAGAATTAAATCAATGTGATAACCTATGCAACATGGCTAGCGTTACCTGGCATGTGATATGTGCTCAGTAAATGTCAGTTTCCTTTCCTTCCCCATTCTGTTTTGTTAATCTCTATCAATGCGGTTTTTCAGACTTTCTCTCTCTCTTTTTAAAGATAATTTTTATATACGTTGTCACTTCAAGGCATTTATTATAAGAGAAGCTAGACAAATAAGACACTGAAAGATCAATTAAGTTGAGAATATCCAAAATTGGTCTTTCTTCCCTCTAGTTTTTCACATATACAAATAATCACATACACAAGTACAAATCTCTTAAAACTATGATTCTATCTTATCTTTCTTTAGTTTGAGAAGCTGAAATGGTTTACCTTATTTATGGAGAAATCCAAATTTTTCAGTCTGTCATTTAAGTCCTTAAAATATATGACATGGCCTGACTCCAATCTTTCTTTCTTATCTTAATTCCTGAAGCTCCTATGTTCCTTGGACTCAGAAGGCTTAGCTTTCAGTCCTCTAACACTTTGGTGGCTCAAATATTAATTTCCTCTATGACTTTCAAGAAGACAATTGATATTCCTAGTCTTCAGTTATCTTTTCTGTAAAATGGGCATAATAAAACTCTACAACCTTCTTCCCACAATCAAAGGAGCTCATTTATATGGAGGTATTTGAGTACCACAATGCATGGCACCAACTGTTAATATTAAGAACCTCCATTCCAGCAAGATGAATCTATAATAGTCAAATATGCAGTGCTCACTCCTGTCTTCATACCTTTGCTCATGCCATTTTCCCTTCCAAGAACAGTCTCTGTCACCTCTTCAATCATATGATCTATGTTTATCTTTCAAGGACTGGCTTATTTCTACCTAATTTGTGAGGCCTCCACGTCTGGAATCACAGCATTTAGTGCCTGAATCACTTGTTTATCCTTTATTCCAGTGGCAGTTCTTGTTCCAGAGCAGGAATCATGTCTGTTCATTCATCACTCTGTCCAGCACCCAAGCCAGTGCCCGGCACACAGTAGGCTCTCAATAAATAGCCATGGAATGAATGTATGCACGAATGAATAAATGAATTACTCTATATTGCTTAAATTGTGTTCTGATCCTTAACTCTCTAACAAGCCTAAAAATCAGGTTCAATTTTTATGTGTTTTACCATTGAGAAACCTGAAATTCAAGGGAATGAAGGACTTGCCCAAGAGTCTCAGAGTCATAACCTTAACCTCATAACCTTAACCCTAAATCTGCACTGGTGTTAGAGGGATTGATCAGACACATTAGGCACCAAATGTCTTGAGATTGTTGTTTGACAGCATCACTCCTTGCCAATGTTCTGCCTTTGTCTATTAAGTGATTTAAAATCTTACCTGTTGCCTAGGGAAGTTCAGCCAAATGAAATACCACTTAGTTTTCACATCAGATACCATCCCCCCACCCCATTTCATATCACACCTTTCAAATGGTAATAACTGTTTCTGTCTCTAAACATAGTCCCCTGAGTAACTGGGAAGTGGTACCTGTTCAGCAGTGTGGCTGAGTTCTGTGGCAATATCACAGCCAGAATTCCCCAGGCCTATCACCAGGACTCGCTTTCCCTTGAATACACCTGGTTCCTTGTAGTCCCTGCTGTGGACGCATTTGCCTTTAAAATGTTTTAGTCCTGAGTGAAAAATGGGAAACATATGAATCAGTTTGATTTCCATTAAAAAAAATTACTTTAACAGAAGTGATCTTCTGAGTGGATATAATGACAATAATATGGAATTTTAACACTCCAAGTATATTAGATATAAAAGTAGTATATGTTAATTTAATCTGTTTGTACTTTGAGGAAAAAAATGACATTATCAAGCTATTCATTCTTGCCAGATGTATAGATGGCAGTTTGAATTTCAGCCTTACCTGGAAAGGACTCTTTTGGTAGGTTGGGGTACACATGATGTCCAGAACAAATCATTACAGCATCAAAGATAGCTGATTCTTTTTTGCCATCTTTTTCAGTGGTAACATCCCATTGGCCGGTAATTGAGAAATCAGGACGCTTATTTACACTGGACACGAGTGTCTAAAAGAAATATAGAAAGAAAACTTCATATCTATGCTAGCAAGTAGAATTGGCAAAAGCAGTATGTAAAAAATAGTGGCTTAGGAAAAATACTGAATTCATTGGGACGGTACATGTTATGAATTTCAAATTCCCACAGAATAAATGAAAACACTAAATTTTATATTTTATATATACATTTTTATATATATATACACACACATATCCCTGTTTGGTTTTTTGTGCATGACCAGTATTTTCTGCAGTACAAGAGTGACACCCCTAGGAGATACAACAGTGAATTCAATTATAGTGTACAAGAGGTGTGTACCGTTTATAATAAGGAATTCGGCAGCCAATAATTTTTGTAACAACCACCTCCTAACATCTCTTTAGCTATTTCTTTTTTTTAAAGTTATTATTGTCTTAAAATTAAAGATACCCTCTATATTTAGGATGCATGTTTTTCTCAAACTTTAGTGTGTATAAGAACCACCTAGAAAGCTTGTTAAAATACAGATTCCTGAATCACATTCCCGGACGTTTTAATTCAGTAGGTCACGGGTAGAGCATAACAACTTAAGTTTCTAACATACTCCCAGGTGATGTTGATGCTACTTGGACTATACAGTGAGTAGCTCTTGTCTAGATTATCGATAAATATTTATTCACAGCTAAATGGCTGACTGCTAGTGTGCTTCCTCTTTTAAAAAAGTCTTTCAATTCTTCTGGTTATATTGGAAAGAGAACCTCTATTTGTTATTAATTGTTCTTAAAAATTTTATTATGTAGTATTTCATACATATTGGAGAGTACAAACACATATGTAACATTTTTGTTACTTATGAAATATAATAATAAAATGAGCACTTATGAACCCATAGGATTTTGCACATCATTTGTTTAGAATAACTGATATTATTTAGTTATGCTATTGTAAATGACACCCTTTTTTGGATTATAGTTTCTGTTTCTTGCTGGTTTATAGAAATGCAATTGATTTTTATATATTGATCTTATACACCACTACCTTGCCCAATTTTTTTTATTGTTATTAATTCTAATAATTTATAGATTCTTTTGGGTTTAGTAGATAGGCAATCATATCATCTATAATAATGATGTCTTTCTTTTCTTAAGTTGTCATTCCCTTTATTTTTCTTTACTTACGGTACTGTTTCTTAAATTTCTTAAGACTATTGAAAATAAATAGCAATACTAAGGAATCTTTATCTTGTTCTAGACTTTTAGGGGAATTCTTCTAATTTTTCATTATTTAGCACAGCATTGTCCAATAGCAATATAATATGAGCAACATATGTAATTTTAAAATTGCTAGTAGTCAAAGTAAAAAGTGAAACAATGTATAATTTAATCCAATTCTATCTGATATATTTACGTTTCAATATTTAATCAAAATAAAAATTATTAACTCCAGTCTGTATTTTATACTTATAGCACATCTCAGTTTTGTGGCTAATGGTACCATATTGAACAGTGCAGATTTAAGATAATGCTTGTGTATGTTTTGATGAGTCAAGAAAATTCCCTTCTAATCTTAGTTTGGTGAGAGTTTTCTTTTTTTCTTTCTTTCAAGCACAAATGAGTGTTAAATTTCAGTTAATATCTTCTCTGAATTTCTTAAATAAACATGGTTTTCTGCCTGTAGCAGGATGTTTTATAGTAAATTGTATATTTACTCTCATATCTTTAGGCCTAACTCAATAAAGACAGTTAATCTTTTTAAGTACTGTTTGGTTTGTTTTGGAAGGATTTTTGCATGAATTTTCATGAAGGAGATTGGCTCATAATTTTCCTATTTTATATTATCCTATCTGCTTTTGATATCAAGATTATAACATCATAGAATGAGTTTGGGAATCATGCTTCCTTTTCTAGTCTCTAAAAGAGTTTATAAAATATTGAAATAGTTTGTTCATTGCAAATTTGAATGTACTCACCTATGGAAAAGTTCATTTTCTTTATGGGAAGATTTTTAATTTCTAGGTCAAAGGAACTATAAATCATCAAAGGGCTATTCAGACTTTCTACTTCTTCTTGAGTGAATTTTGGTAAATTAAAAAAAAGATTTAAAAAATTTAACCAATTTAAAATATTACCTGGCAAACACTTTTATAGTATTTCACCTGCATCTTTTCATTCCTGATATTATTTATTTGTGCCTTTGTTAAATTTTTCTTAAACTGCCAGCTATTCAGCTGCTTATTTTATTAAAGAATAAATTTATCAAAAAATAAATTTATGAATGAATAAATTTTCAATTTTGTTAATATGCTTTATTTTCTATTTTATTAATTTCTTTTTATTATCTCCTTCATTCTATGTCCTTTGAGTTTATTCTGCTTTTCTCTTACTAATTTCTCAAACTTCCTTACCTTACGAGTTTGTAAATGTTTTTCACTTTCTAATATAAGCATTTATGTTTAAAATTTTCATGAAAGTATAACTCTCTATGCTTCCCACAAATATTGATATTAATACATTTTAATCTAAATTATTATCAGTTATAAATATTTTTAAATTCTCATTGAAATTTCTTCTTTGACCTATGTTATTTAGAAAAAAAGAGAATTTTTAATTTCCAAATTCATGGATATTTTACACTTTTTTTTGTTATTGATTTCTAAGTTAGTGGCATTTTGGTCTAAGAATCTAGACCAAATCTAGAGTTAGAGAGGTCACACTGTTAAAAATGTTGGCAAATAAGAAAGGGATAGTGAAAAGAAACAAATGAAAATCCTATAATAGACAAGGACTTCCTCATCATTATGCCAAAAGCTAATTTGTTGACAGCATCTTACCTTAAATTGTATGTATTTCAGGAGGTTCTTTTCTTTGGCAAATGCAATGATATATTCCTGGATCTTGCTGTTGTGCATAAAGTTGGGAAAGTCATCAGGATATGGGAAATCTGGGAAACACATCATCTCTTTAGAAGAGTTGGTGAAGACCGATTGGTAAATGCTAGCCCTGCCATCCTCTGCATGGTCCTGTGAATGTATAGTTTCAAGTGGAGAATTGGTAAAAAAGTATACTGATCATGTTCAGGGCCAGTCCCATGTAATTACTGTCATTCCATAGTATCCACAAGGGACTGGCTCCAGAACCCCTGTGGACATCAACATCTGGGATGCTCAAGTCTCTTACATAAAATGGCTTGTAGTATTTGCATATAGCCTATGCACATCCTCCCATATACTTTAGACCATCTCTAGGTTACTTATAATATCTAATGCAATATAAATGCTAAATAAATAGTTGTATTGTTTTAAAAATTTGTATTTTTATTGTTGTATTGTTATTTTTTATTGTGTTTTTTTCCAAATATTTTCCATGTGTGGTTGGTTGAATCCTCAGATGTGGCACCATAAATGAGGAGGGCCAACTCCACATTTATACTCATTTGAGTTGGCCTTTATCCACAGTAAATTCAGTAAGATGATATATAAGTTAACTTTACTTAAACAATTAATGCTAATCAAGGGAACTTTGAATATGGAAGAATATACCTTTATAACATCTTTTCTCTTCTAAGGGAAACAAATTTTGAATTTCATTATATCCTTTTAGGAATATGTAACTAGAATCCTTTTTTCCTTGAGCCATTAAATATGATGCCAGATATTTTCCAAAATTCATCTTTGCATGATTTCAGTGTGTCAACTTATGAGCATGAGCATCTAATGGTCAATTTATAAAAGCAAACAATGACAGGTGGTTACAACTGTTATAAGATTTGTAAACGCGAACATTTTAAAACTTAATCTTTTATAAGTTAGGCTTAGAATTTCTACAATCTATAAAATACAATGTATAAAATAATTAGTACAATCCTTATGGGAAACAGTTGGAGATTCCTCAAAGAACTAAAAGTAGACCTACCTACCATTCAATTCAGCAGTTCCACTATTGGTTATCTACCCAAAGAAAAAGACGACTTTTCATCAAAAAGACACATGCATTCAAATGTTTATTGCAGCACAATTCACAATTGCAAAGATGTGCCCATCAATTTATGAGTGGATTAATAAAATGTGGTATATGTATACCATGGAGTACCACTCAGCCATTAAAAAAAGATGAATTAATACCTTTTGCAACAATCTGGATGGAACTGGAGACCATTATCCTAAGTGAAGTATCTAAAGAATGGAAAAACAAACACCACATGTACTCCCTGTTAAATTGGAACTAACCGAAGAGCACACATGTATGGAGGGAAGTAAAACTCAGTGGAAATCAAGCAAAGGGAAGAGGATAGGAGGGGAGGGGCACAAACCTACCTAATGGGTACAATGAACAATATTTGGGTGATGGACACATCTATAGCCAGGACTCAAGCATTACAAAAGCAACTCAGGTAACCTAAAACATTTGTACCCCCTTAATATTTTGCAGTTAAACAAATGTGTTAACTATTGTGAATCTAACACCTCGAATTTATAGGCATTGCATGCCTTTTGAGCATTTACGTAGGTAACCAAGTTTTAACTTTCAGCTATGTAAAACTATCTGAATTGGCTATACTAACTCTGAGAAGCTATAGAACTATGTTAATTAAACCTTAGAGGAGATATTAAGTGATGATGAGGAAAGAAAAAGAACATTTAAGAAAGAATGATAAGCGATAAGAAGATTAGGACGTTGTATCATGGTTCTCAACCTTAACCACAAACTGGAATAAACTGGGGAGCTTTGAAAGAAAACAGAGAGTCAGGTCCCACTCTCAGAGAATTTGATTTAATTGGCTGGGAGTTTCAAAAGCTCTCAGGTAATTGTAAAGTGCAGGCAAGTTGACAGTCACAGTATAGAGTTAAACAAATAGAAGCTAATGACCAAAAAACTGCAGTTACTGTGGAAGAGCACATGATAGGACAGATATGTTACAGCTGTGAGCTCTGCAAAGCAAGCTGTTGAGGTGAGTAAAAGGCATTAAATTAAAAAAAATACTGTTAGGAGCATGATTAGGAAGAGATGGAACCTTAGTGTAGCTCTCTTGAACCACCAAAGCACATTATGAGTAGGCCACAGGTCTAGGTGAAATGTCTTTCTTTCTTTCTTAGTAGCTCCCAAATAGTAAATTAATAAGTTGTCTAAATTTTGGGCTGAAGTTTCATGATGAAAGATCAAATTGTGGATCTCTATGTATAGTTGCTAGTTCATAAAGGAAGCATTGAGTACTAGAAATTTCTAATTAGGGTTCATATAATTCAGAGTTTCAGGGACCCCAGAATATGAATTTTTAGTATAATATTGGAATATTACCATCATGTCAAAAGCCAATGTGGCTGAGGTCTGATTATTGACAAATAATTAATTGGCAGAGTAGTTGCTCATTTCAGAAAACAATGTGATTTTGCTCTAGGACATGAGTTTTCTGTTGCTTATGTGCTTTTTTGGCCCTGCTAATGTGTATGTGGGATGGGAAGGTAAAGGAATTTGTAGCTTTTGGTGAGTTGAGCAGTTTGATAGAGACAATAATCATCATAAGGAGAGAGGAAACATTAAAAAACAAATTGATATACAGTCTAGAAAAAAAATCAGAGGAAGTTAAAAAAGTGTTGTATGCTCAGGAAAAAAGAGCTTCTATTCATAAAACCTCATGCTGAAATTTAAAAAATTTACCGATTTATTGTTTGGGGAGCTCTTGAGAAAGAAAAACATTTCACCTTGATTTGTGGCCCAGTCATAAATTATGTTATTTTCTCTGTGATCAAAGAAAGTGAGAGAAATGTTATTCTGGCTCTAAATCAAGGTTAGAATTCAGAACTAGAAGGACATAGGAAAGTGCTATAGGAAATAGGTTCAAAAGTTTAAACTATCTGCACCCTTAGTGTTTCTCACACTTGACTGATGATTGGATCCCTCTGAGAAGAAAAAGTAAAGAGGAAGTAAAATGCTGACTTTAGAAACCAAAAGTAATGAAAATACAAAATTAACACAGTTTTATAACAATCTCATAATGTGAATACTAGGTACCTCGCTGTAGACTTCTAGGCGTGTTTCAGAAACACTGCTGTTTATGACATCATTTGCAATCAAGTCCCTTCACAGTGGTAAACCCTGAGTAACCAATGATATTAGTTTATTGTGGCTGCTGTAATAAATCACCACAAACTTGACTTAAAAGAGTAGGGATTTATACTTTCACAGTTCTGGAGGCCAGCAGTGGGAAATCAGTATTACTGGGCTGAAAATAAGGTGTTGGCAGGGCCATGTTCATTTCCAGAGGCTCTAGGAGAGAATCCATCCCTTTTGCCTCTTCCAACTTATGGTGGATGCCAGCATTCCTTGGCTTTTGGTGGTCAAGAGGCCACCTATATTCCTTGGCTTGTGGCTCCTTCGTCCATCTTCAAGGTCAGAGCATAGCATCTTAGAATGTCTTTCTGTTGAGGTAATCACATCACCTTCTCTCTTCTGTCTCCTGTGTTAAATCTCTCTCTACTTCCTCTTTATAAGGACACACATTATGGCATTTGGGGCTCACCAAGATAACCCATGAAAATCTCTCTATCTCAAGATTTTTAACTTAATTATATTTGCAAATGTCCTTTTTCCTTATAAGGTAACATTTACAGGTTCCAGGAATTAGGATGTGATATCTTTGGGCATTATTCCGTTGTTTGGCCTACTACAGTCCATCCTCTGGTCCCCAAAGATTCACATCCATCCCACATGAAACATACATTCACCCCATCCCAACATCTTCAAAGTCTCAACCCATTGCAGCGTGAAATCAAATTCCAACTCTCATTGGTATATGATTTGCTCATAAGTCCCAAATCTCATCATCTAAATCATCTAAACAAGATATGGGGTGAAATTTTGGGTATGAACCATCATGGGGCAAAGTTCGTCTCCATCTATGGATCTGAGAAACTAGAAAACAATTTATCTTCTTCCAAAATACAATGGGGGACAAACATGAGTGACATCCCTATTCCAAAAGGGAGAAAAAGGAAGAAAGAAAGGAATCACTAATCCCAAGCAATTTTGAAGTCCAGCAGAGCAAACTCCATTAGGTTTCAAGGCCTATGAATAACCCCCTGTGGCTCAAGCCTCTGCCCTCTGGTCCTGAGTTTCTACCCTCTGGGTTATCCTTTCTTTTTCTTGAAGAGTAGCACATGTTTGCAGTTGAGTAGTTTTATCAACCTATGATGCCAGGTTCAAAGTCTTCCTTGAGCACTGAGAAAGTCAGCAATGTCTCTGTCTGTGTCGCCCAAAGTTTTACAAAGTAAGTTTGAATATGAGGCTGTGGTTAAATTTTGCAAAATAAGTTTGAATATGAGCCTTTGGTTAAGATCATTGTGTAGAAAACGTGGTCAGCCCAAGAGGCCACTTGGTGGAATCGCACCTAACAATTTGCAAAGGGATTAAGAATGTAGGCTGGAGAGAAAGGCAATCTTGAATTGGGATCTTGTCTCCACCGTTTACCAGCTGTGTGATTTTTTTCTTTTCTTTTTAAGTTTCAGATTAATTTGTAAAAGAAAAAAATCATATCTAGCTTATAGGATTATTATAAAGATAAAATGAAATGGGAAATCATTTGACATATAGGAAGTGCTCAATAAAATAGACCTAAGAGTCATCAATATGCAAATCTGAAGCCCTGTCAGCCATTCCAGTAACATAAATTGGCTCTACAACATTCTACAAGATGCTAGGTTGTTTCCATAGTTTATAGTATACAAAATATCTATATTAATAAGAATAATATGTCATGTCTTTATAATATTTAAAGAGTTTTGTAGATACTGTTTCATTAAATACAACTTTTTTATGGAGGTATATCATATAATGCTGATTTTATATTTGAGGATGACATAGTGGCTTAAAAGAGTCCCTTTTTAGAGGCTCTTCCTTAATTTACACTTATATTAGTGGGCTTATCAGGAGAAAAATAAGACAGATGGGACAGGCTTGGCCAGGCAGTGTTCTTAAGTTTAGAGATACTGATAGAGTGAAGGACATAGGGAAGCTCCCACACCTGCTATTGTCAGGCAACACAAGAAGTGATTAAATGAGTGCATACATGCATGTTTGGTGATGGAGTCCTTATTACAAATGCACAGAAACAAAAGGGAATTGAAGAACTTCAAAGCACTCTATCCTATTCTTGGTTCCTTTTGCAGCTATCTCCATTATGTGGTTTCACAAAACCAGAGTTAGCACCTGAAACTTTAAACTCTGTGGTCTGAATCACTGAGAAGACCTTTGGTAACCTCAACAAAAGAATGGAAAAAGCCATCGAATTTTTAAACGAGTAACTCATTTAGTTATGATTGCATAAACCTAACCACTATTTGCCAAGGATTTTACGTCCCAGTGGCTCTTATTAATGATTTATCATGGGTGAATTCTGTACACAGACGGCTGCAAAGTCCCTTGTCTAACTGACTTCTGACATGCAAGAAGGATAATTTCCCACCTGCTCCTGATGTTGTACTTTGTGGATTCCAAACCTAACAGGGACTGTAATTGTCATGCTTGCAGGTTTGGAAGCCCACCCTCAAGCAGCATGTTCTTGTACACTTCCCAACTCACTTCCCTGTCTGTTGCAGTGATGCCCTACTCACTGAGAATTTCCACAGGCCCCCGATGTCATTGCTTCTCTCAAAGCAGGTGGGCTCCAGCCCCTCTTCTAGACAGCTCCTGATGGAGGCCAAGCCACTGACGCCAGCTCCGATGATGGCCACTCTCTTCCCCATGGTCGCCTGTGCAAAAACCCAGAGAACAATTCCAGCAACAGGAGTGCTGAAAATGTATCTATCTGTCTATCTATTTATTTATTTATTTTGGTTTCAATCTTTGGCTTAAAAAGAAACTTTACTTTTGTACCCAAGAAAAAAATCATTTGTAATTTCTTTTAGTAATCCAACTACATTTTGCATTTCTCTCAAATATCTAAAAAGAATTTTTTTCTGAAAAAAGAAGTGTTTTGTTTTCAGTTAGCTCTCCAAAATTAAGAGTCTATGATCAGCATATATATTTATCTTTTTTGCCTTTGGCCTTTTGTCATTTTCTCTCTGCCAAAGAGAGTAAGCAAGAGAAAGAAAAAGAGATTTGCAACTAAAACACATATACACGTCCATCCACCCAAACATGTACATATTTATGGACATGTGAGTGAAGAAACAAATATATATGTGTATATATGTGCACACACACATCTCTCTATCTTCTTTCTACTCTGACACAAGATTTAATGAGGAACAAGATCTGGGGATGTCTATACTTCAGCATGCCACATAGTCACCCTCTTTCTTTCCCTAATAATATTCTTCTCAGTAGAAGAGAAAAGTCAAGTCCTTACCTAAAAACAACTTCTTCCCATTAGTTTCCACCCCTAATCTCCATTCCCTTCTAAGAAAATTACATTTCCTAACCTTTTCCTGTTCCTGACACTATCTTTGGGCTGTTCTACTCCTTCTCCAGGTATTTTTTTCTTTTAGGCAAAAATCACATAACCATGCAAAGAAATAGACTTGAATGATAAAATCATGATTCATGACTCTCAGAAACAAACGAACAAACTGCCTGCATTATATGTCATTCTTATTCTATATTTGGTACAAAACTATAGCACATTCCTTCTTCATTTACCAGTCCCACTGTCTTCCCTCTCAGTCCTTTACAAATCACCTTTTTTCTTGTTCTATCTTTTCTTTGTCTTCGCTTCTTCTGTATGTCTAAGTCTTGTTCAAGTTGTCCGGGCAGTTTGAAAGAGAAAATGCTGTCTGAGCCTACACTCCTGGGGATTATTGGAAAGTGGGAAGAGCTGCTCTTAAAGAGGTAGTCATTTCCTGGTCTTCTACCAGGTGAGCTCACACCAAGTCCTGTGATTGGGGTAGGGTGGGGGGAATCTAGCCTGTCTCTGCGGCTGTCCACTTTCTGCTTTCCTGTTGGTTTTGGTAAACATAATCTACTGTTTACACTCCTGGACCCATGGTCCTGGGAGTCAGGTGGTTTCTCTCCAGTGATTTTGAGGTTCTCTCCTCCATTTCATTATGTGTTATTTCAAAGGTTACCTTATTTTCCTCATTCTTTCTTCTTTTGTGCATACCTCTTAGTAGTTCTCCAAACACTAGAAAATTAGCTCTTTAATTGAGATAGCCCAGCAGTAAGGATGGCTTTTCCACACTCTCTTTCTTCATGTCCTCTCTTTTGACGTTTGTGGTCAAAGGCCTGTGTTTCTCAACTTTGCATTTCTTTGTTTCTCGGGACCATGCAGTGTGTGATATTGAAAAAAATCAAATCCATAAATTGATCCATTTGTTCCAGGTACCAGATAAAATTAGTACCACTAGGGTGGAAAAGGGGTGGATGATGAGAAATTACTTAATAGGTATGATGTATGTTATTTGGGTGATAGATACCTGAAAAGCCCTGACTTGACCACTATGCAATTGATGCATGTAACAAAATAGCACATGTACTCAATAAATTTGTACAAGTAAAAAAAACAAAAAAAATAGTACCAGATAAACTTATGTTGGCAGTAAGACTAAATAAAGTACACCTAACTCCCAGTCATGAAATATAGCGAAATTTCTAAAAATTGTATACCTATCAACCATATTCCTATATCAGTTAAAATTATGACATCTTACTCATATTATCCAGTTAGTTCCTTCATTAAGCAGGTGATATGTAGCATAAATGGGTATATATCTAATTCTTGAGGAATTGCCCTTTTATGTCTTTTGGAGATAGTAATCTTCGTTTCTAAAGTGTGATAAAGTAGAGTCAGAGAGACTTCGAATCACTTATAGCTGTGTGGTCTTGGACAAGTCACTCAACCTCTTTAATTCTTAGTTTCTTCATTAATAAAATGAGAATACTACACTGCTACTATCTGGTTGGGTTGTTGCAATGATTTGAGGATTAGAGGGTATAAACACACCCACAAGCACACACATCCATCCATCCATTTATACATATGTGTATATAAAACTTGGCATGTAGTTAGAAATGAGCAAATGGTAACTGTGTGTTGTAGGTAAAAATTTTTTTAAAAATCATAGGTTCATTAAGTTTTCCAGGGCTGCAATTCAGACAACATGATTTTATCTTCTCTCATTTTACATAGAGCTCCTTTTTAGTTTTTAATGCTACATAAACGATAATGCAAAGGAAAGACTGTGGATACCTTAGGAAGCAATATCATTCCTATAGTCTTATTCATCTAAGGATAGGCAGGACCCACCCAATTCTACCTTGGCCTCTGATGTTTTCTCTCTTTAGGAGATGAAGAGGCCACTCTTCTCCTTGCTGCCTTTTGTGGGAATATATTCTATCAGCAGTAGACATTTATTAGCCCCATCTCTCTTCAGCCTAGCTTTTGCTTGCCACAGCTTTCTGCAAAGCCCTTCTTTCATCTTCAGACTCTCAAATGCCCAGTCCCTGGTTGGGGAAGTAGCCACTTCCTGCCTCATTGTCCCCCTTAAACCCCAAAGCTTCCACAAAGAAACTTTTGTTCATGCATGGCTGCCAAATTATTGTTGCTTCAGGGGGTGTTAGTAAAGGACCTCATATTCTGTCATCTTCCTCCAGATATTCTTTGTATTTCAAAGACTTTTGTTTTCTTATTTTCTAACTGACTTTCTAGAGGCAGGGCATATATCTCTTGTGACACTGTGTTGTCATGTCTGATAATGTATAATGGTTGAAATGCTCATATAAAATGATGATGGCTGTTGGATGTTCAGACTTTATCACCAAAGATCCTGTCAAACATTCCAAAGAAGGGGCCTCTTTGTGATCCATATTCTGAAACTATTATCTCAGGAAAGGTCAAGCGCACAACACTTAGTGCATGCAATTCTCAAGGAGGGCTTAGACAGTCCATTGTACCTTCTGCTACAAATTTAAGAAGCATTCCATACATTTTTAGTTTCACAGCCAGATGAATGCTGTGTTTATTTCCAAAGATAAATTTTTCATATATTTCTAGCTATCTATATCATGTATTTGTGGGCCCTAAATCACTGATATAAAATTATGTAAAAATGATTCCTTTAATGGGCTTTTCAACTGTTGTTAACTTCAATAATAATGATGATGGTGATTATGATGACAATGAAAATAAAGTACTTACAGTTTTTCTTAAGAAAACCATATATATTGTTTGATCTAGCAATTCTACTCTTGGGAATATGTTCTATAGAAATACAAATCTAAGTAAGTTTCAACAAATTGTGTAAAGAAGTTTATTTCAGTAATGTCCAAAGTGTCGAAAAACTGGAGAAAAAATGAATGCTTTTTGTTAGAGAAACGGATAAATTATTTCATCTCCTCCATGGAATATTCTGTGGGTACTAAAAAGCATGAATTAGAGCTATAGAAGATGGCTTGGAGAAATACCCCATTAAAGTATTGGAAAGGAAAAAGCAATGTGCAGAAAAGTACTTGTGATATCCTAATCTCAGAAATAAACAATGATTTTTAAAAATTCCTTATAAATGTTAACATAAACATAGGTAAACACACTCACTCATATTATCGGTAATGGATTTTGATCAGAGAGAAAAACACGAATGGATATATACCAAGTTGTTAATATGCTTTACCTTGAGGGGTAATCATATGTGAGTAGATGAAAGGGTGAAGACTAAATAAATAAACTAAATAGAAAAAACTATGCTAAAAATATTCTTTTAGGGAAAAAACAAAATCAAAATGTTTTAGAACTTAGGTAACAAAAGACTACATTTCATCCTGGAAGAAACAAACAGGTGCAAATTAAAATAGGAATCTAAGACAAAGTTTGGCTGTGATTCACTGTGATTTTTGACACTTGGATGCACTGTTGAGAAACACTGACCTATCATTTATTGGCCCGTTAGGTAATACAGAAGCCACTTAGATATTATCATTTTAAAAAAATTAAAACTGTTTGAAATTTCTTTAAAAAATTTAAAGTGTATGAAAATGTTACATATTATAATAAAAATATTACAGTGATATTATTGGAGATTTTGCTCCTAGATTAATCAAGTTGATTTGAAGATTTGCATATATTTGTTTATATGAGACCTAGTACATCTATAAACTAGTTTTGTTGGCTTGACTTCTGAAGATGCTGAAAGAGATTTAAATATTCTTTGATCTTTTCATCAGAGAACAAAAATAACCCTGTTTAAGCACAGAACTTAGCATTTTCTGGTGTGATAAAGGTTAAAGTTGTTATATAATCTCTATTTTATAGTAAAGTGATTTTTTTTCTTTTATTCCTGGCACTGCTTAAACTCAAAGAAGTCCCTGTTTACTTTCATATCTGAACTTTCTCTCTATCCATTATCTACAATGCCTTAGTTATCATTATTATTGCATAAATTTTCTTTCTAAAAATAGATGATAGATTCTTGCAGAGTATAGGAGTCATGTCTTACAGTCTTACTAGGATTTTCCTCGGCACCCAACACAATGCCCTATGCATAAACAGGTTCTCACAAGATTATTTACTGAATGGTTATAAATTGCAGACATGGGCCCAATTTTAGAATCAGAAGCATAGTACAGCAGAAGAGAGTATGTTCTTTAGCAATTTCCCTGAAGTTAATCCCACTTAAATTTATAAAACTTTGACAAATACTGTTGTACTACTTCTCATTGACTTTGACCCTCTTGATAATATTAACCATCATGACATCTTTCCTAGGGAGTCAGACCTGGAAAAAAAAACTGTAACAGAACTGTTTTGTTTTCAGTTGGAAACCTCATATTCCTGGTAAATAAATTAATCTTGACAATAAAATACAAGCATTACTTAAAGCATGAGATAAATTAGTAAAGATTAGACAAAGTGTATGTGCAATCTTTGTAATGAAACTTGAAATTACCAGAAAACAATCTTATTGGTCTTCTTCAGTAGGCATCAAACCAATGAATTAGCCATAAGATTCATACATGAGCAGAACATCTAGTTAAAAATCTATCTAGTGCTAAGGTTGACAACTCCCTCAGTCCTAAGAGCAAAGATTAAGATTAAAGTATTCTTGTGGTAAAATTACGGGGCTCACGATTTGAGCAGGGAATAGGGGAAGAGAGAAAATGAAGACAAAGAGAGAAAAGTGAGAGAGAATGATCTGAATCAGACAGACCTAATTTGAAACTCCGCTCCAGTGTGTATTAGCTGCACGATCTGGAGAAAGTTATTTCGTTTCTTAATCTTGTTCTTTCCCCTAACTCAGTAAAATAGGGATACCGCAATAGGTGGTCACAGGGATAAATCAGCTGATGCACGTGAAACAGCAGTGTATGCTACCTGGCAGAGAGTATTTTTGCACACAGGCTCATTTAGCAGCAAAGCACTGTCTCCCTGGAAGAAAACACAGCTGGTAAGGAAAATACTGGCAGAAAAATATACTCTTCTGTTTCTGAGAAGATTTTCTTAGGTTAAAACAGTGTGTTTTGCAGCTTTCAGTAGAGGTAAGCAAAATAGCTGTAGAAATCTAAAAGTGGCCTTTGTTCAGTCACTTAAGCCGAAGCTAAACCAAATCTGTATTGTCCTGAAACACTCATTAGTGAAACGGTTCTTAAATATCAGTGAACAGTAAGATAACATGAATGGATTACAAATCAAACAAAACAGATTACCATTACCAGGCCTCATCCTGAGCCTATTAGATCAAAAATGAAGGGTGAGGACCACCAATGAATCACTTCCCCTGAAACACTCCACTCCGTCTACCACCCCTCAAAGAAAGAAAGCAAAAAACTCCCCTCAGCATGAGAATTGCTGAGTTTAAGGATCAGAAGAACCTATAGTATGCAACCTAGACCAGGCCACACTGGATTTGGTACCCTTGATACAGGCTATGGCTACCTTGACCACTCCTTAGCAGAAATAACTGGACATTCTTATCAGCATCCTGCTTCACATGTTTTTAGAGCAATGCTACTTATATTAATATTTATGCTTAATTTAGCTATAGTGAAGGCCATCTGGTTTTTATTCCAGAGTGTGGATTTGAGATACTCTTACATTACTCATGTGACTTGTAGAAAGTTTAGAATTAAAAAATCGCTTCTTCCACTTCCCGGATGTTTTACGTCGGGTAAATTACTTCAGCTTTCTGAGCTGTAATTTTCTCTTTCATAAAATGGGGATATTAATACTGGCAATTTGATAGGATTGTGTTATAGTAGTAAATTTCTATATTAAATGAATATTTTCTATTACAATCGAGATTCTGAGATCGCAAATATAAAAAACTCAGGGAAATAGCATTCTTTATATAACGCTGATTAAGAAAGCTTATTTCCATCTAGAAATGCGATAAATTACTTTTATATATTTGTAGAGAGCCTGGCATAAAATAGGTTCTCAGAAATGCCGGTTTTCTTCTGACCCCCTCTCTCTAACTTGTGGCAACTTTTTATGTTCTGCCTTGCTTGTTATTGTGTGTTAAGTTATTATTATCATTTGCATCATTATTTAATTTTCTATGTTTGTCTTATCTTTCCAATTACCCTTTGAGCTCTTTGAGGAAAGGGAATACATCTTATATTCATGACACTATTCCTAGTGCCAAGCACAGGAATTCGAAATAGAAAATGCTTAATAAAAATGTCAACTGATTTAGGATAAAAATACTAAAAATGATGATAAAGAGGAAAGGCAGGAGTTTGTGGTGGGTGGAGTTAAGTGTATCAGATGCAGAGTAACACTGTGCTAGGGATGTTTAATCTCTCCCCACAATTGAGTTTTGCCTTCTGCAAAGCCCCATCTTTATTACCCAAACTCTGTTTATATAATCACTTAACTTGAATGCATATGTGAAAAGCACTTATGTAAAGAAGATATTTCCAAATAATACATATTTGAAGCTAAATTTAAGTTTGACAGATTGGACTTGGGATGTGTAGACTGGCAGATACTTCTAGCCTTAATATCTCTCCAGGAACTGAATGGCATGAAAGTGTTGTAACAGGGAGCTGAATCAAATATCTTATTTCAGAGAAGGGAGGAGAGCATGACTCAGATAAAATTTGTTTATGAAATCAGATTATAAATAGTAGGTAGACTCACTGCTAAGAATTTTAC
Source organism: Daubentonia madagascariensis (assembly GCA_023783475.1). Lineage (NCBI taxonomy): Eukaryota > Metazoa > Chordata > Mammalia > Primates > Daubentoniidae > Daubentonia > Daubentonia madagascariensis. Next base: position 32,237,335 of record JAKFHU010000978.1, read on the forward strand.
TTTCTCTTCATTTTAGTTAGACTACCAAAATAGAAAGCTAAAAAGCGAAAAAAAAATCCACCCATCTTGGAAGGAAAAAAAAAATCATTTATTCAGTTGTATCAAAGACACTTCTCTCCTCTCCATTTGAAGAACAAAAATTTCTTCCACTAAAGTGCCTTCATGTCAATGCAAATCAGAGTGGTGGAGATACTACACACATTTAGAGTAGACCTCTAGGAATAGCACCAAGCCAACAGAACCCTCTCATAGACAGGGAATATGGTAAAAGGGCAGACCACGGGAGGGTTGGGGGTGGGGGGAAGAACAGGTAGACAACCTAAGATTTCAAAGATGGGGACTGGTCTTCTAGTTCTATAGAAGAGTTCAAACAGATCAAATTCAGAATGTCTTGGATATAGTGAGAATGAGAAGCCCAAACTGAGGACATAGGGGTATGGAAATGGAGTCCTGAGTAGGTAAATATATGTTTGTCAACTGTATATAGCAAGCAAAAAGTCAGTGTAACTGGACACAAGAGAGGGTTTAGACAAGAGGAGGCTTTACCTGTATTCTCTGGATCTAGAATTTAAGGTATACAGAGTATGACCTAAAAATTGAATGATACCTGATGAACTTTGGAGGTTGCTGAAGACTGTTCAGAAACCTAAGTAAATTGAGCTTACATGTGCTAAATGTGCTATGTTTTCAAACTACATTAGTAAAGTATAATTATGATCCATCTGAGTTATGTTTAAAATGGCTCAGGCTAACTTTGGAAGAAGGACACCAGGAAGCAAACTAGGGAGGTGAACAGGATTTTGGAGGCACAAGCCAAGAGATCAGGCAGCACTGATAAGAAACTCAGGCACAACTTTGGCCAGAAAGTTGTGCCCTCGAGTTCTCCACTTCATCATACTTTTCTCATCACTCTTGAAAACCCAGGTGGCCTCATGGCTTGCAACTCTGAAACTGGTGTGTTGCTTCCAGAGATTGAAGGAAGCCAATAATGGCCAGTGTTGGATTTTCCAGGTGCGGAGGAGAAACATACTTGTAGAGCGAGACCTGATTGTCGCTGTGGATTTCAAGGATGAATTTCTCAAGGAAAGATAAAGAGAAGGAATGACCAGTGGCAAAGATGACAGCATCAGTATTTTCCTTTCTGGTGCCATCCTCAAACAGCACTCACTGCTCTTTCTGCAAATGCCTTCATGTTTGACTTCATGGTATAACAGCCAAAGAGAATAACACTGGGGAGATCATCACTGACTATGGGTAACTTGCTGAGCAACCTGTTTGTTAAAATGAAAGAGATGGTGACTGGAATTTCAGGATGTGTTGGCTCTTCATTCAGGTTTAAATTGTGCCTCACTCACCTAGCCAATAGGTTCAAGTCTTTTCCAATACAATTTAGAAAATATACTCTTGTTTTAGTTTGTTCCTGCTACTATAACAAAATACTACAGACTGGGTAACTTATAAATAAGAGAACTTTATTTCTCACAGTCTGTAGGAGGCTGAGAAGTTTGAGATCAAGGCACTCGCATATTTAATGTCTGGTCAAAGCTCACTCTGTGCTTCCAAGAGGTCACCTTGTTGCTGCATCCTCTGGAAGGAATGAATGCTGTGTCCTCACATGGCAGAAGAGATGGAAAAGGAAAATGAGGTGAACTCTCTCCCTCAAGCCCCTTTATAGGGCACTATTGACCTCCCAAGGGTTCCATCTATTAACATCATACCCTTGGGGGTTACGTTCTAACACGAATTTTGGAGGAACACATGCATTCAGATTATAGCAGCTCTCCTTCATAAAAAGATGAAAGCATGGCCCCCAAAGAGGGCAAGCATTTGGGCAATTTTTCTGATAGTAGTATGCACAGGTCATATAGACACAATTGACTGTTCTCTTGTGTCAGATTACAGACATCATGATGGTGGCAGGGCAGCCACCAAAAGTAAAACTCTGAGGAAGAAGAGAGGTCTGTGCCTTTAACATAGCCCAGGAAGTGAGAATATGAGAAAAAAGTGCCAGTAGCATTTGGGGTATTACACCTAATGTGTAATATCTCATTTCGCTCTTAAAACAACAGCATGAGGTACATTATAACTGATGAGGAGCCAGAAGTCTAGAGAATCCTGCTGGGCCCAGCCCCTTCCTGTCTCTCTTTCAGAGTTAGCCTGCATGCAAGAAGCCCACCTTCTCTGCTCCTCCATGCAGAAGAACCTGGACTAAATGCCAAATCTATGGTGCTATTCTTGCAATAAATGAGACTGATATAATTTCACTATAAAATAAAACATCTCTAGTCAAGTATATTGTAATTTATTATAATCTTATTATTATTAAATTATTTTCTTTTCTTATTTTAAGTTTAATATATGTTGATAAGTCAAAGTGCTTTGCTGCGGAAATACCTCATGACTTGACTACTATGCATGGAATTAGGATAATCTTCTGGAATGGAAAAATCATGATAGACCATCATCTTTTCAGAGAAGTTAACAGTGAGAGATTTATAACTGTAGGCTTTCTTCTTGCTATCACTCCCCTGTGCAATAAAATGTCTGGTTAAAGGTCACTCTCTGCAATATTGCAATTTATTGCAATGTCTGCAATAAAATGTCAGACAGTTTGTGTTAATTTCTGGAAAAGAAGGTCTGGGGAAAGTCAAAGCATTAGATAAGCATACATAAAGCTTGAAGGATACTATTTCTACTTTATGGCCATCTTTGGTTCCCAGATCCTTTGTCCCAACCCATTTCTGGCTGCATTATATATGCTGAAAGCAGAGTGCAGATACTTAATATATACTTCTGTTCCCTGTTAATACTGCTGTAGAATATCAAAGTAAAACTTCTCTCCAACTCATAATTGTTGACTGTCTAGCTTACAAGATTAAATAATAGAACTTATCCAGATTTTCCACTGGGAGTTTCAAGTCTAGAACTCTGCCACTCTTTATCATTTAACAGTCTAAGAGGTAAAGACATCACCACAATGAAAAATAATAATTATAATAAATTTCAAATTGGAGATATATTGATTTAGTAGACTGAACCCTGGAAGTTAGAGTTAAAAGACTTAACTCTCCCCATTAGCTATGCACCTAATCATGGACAAGTCAAGTCACTTGGATTCTCTAGACTTCAGGTTCCTCATTAGTTATAATGTACCTCATGCCATTGTTTTAAGAGTGAAATGAGATATTACATATAAGGTGTTTTTAAAACATAAAGGCATTAGGAACAGTGTAGTCATATTAGCCTGGGACCTCTCTGCGATGAGGTATAGAAGGGCTGTTTGAAACATTTTTTCTGGTATTTTTATGTTCTTTGACAGGGTAGTAGCCTTGAAAATACGCACAGAATGTGTACATGTTGAAGGGAAATGAATAGAAAGAACTTTCTAAATGAAAAAAAAAATCAATGAAAACTGTGAATATGTGAGGAATATTGAAATTGACCTTAGAAAACAGCACCAGATTTTTCATGGCAGTGATGCACAGATCTGCAATAATCCATGATGAATGTTTAGAAATGAATCCCTTTTCTTGGTTGAGAAGATAAATTTTACACAATGAATATATATGAGGGACTGATAAAACACCACATATATAATCTAAAAACTCTTCCAAGTTTGCAGCTGAGCTTCTTTTCTGATATATGTATTTTTTACTTCCAGCATAATGGTTCAATAAATTATTTCACGTCTACATCTTTAAGCTGCTCGCTGTACTGGAGATAAAAAGTGATTCATATATGATTACTTCTGAGAAAACTGAGTACAAGAAACTATTAAATATAAAAAATAGGAGATTTTTATAAGTTTAAGAAAAGCAGAAATTAGGGAAAAAACTGAAAAGGAAGAAAAGACCTTCAAGAATGTTCTAGGGACACCGTGAATCCTCATCCAAACCCTATACAATTGATACCTGGTCCAATAGGCTTAGACTTCAGAACTAAAAATGATTTTTCTGTGGCAGCCACCCAGAAGACATCTGTTTCAAGTGCATATGATGCACATCCCCACACGCGTCCATTGCTCAACTCCCTGAGATAAGCTTTAGTTTGTGAATTAGACTTTTAACTTTTGTAAGAACTTATGATAGCCTCTTAGGAAAGATAAAACCTACATATTCTCATAGAACCTAATGGGATTTTATTTTATTTTATTTTTATTATGTTTTTCTTTTTTTTTTCTTATTTTAATAGATTGAGGGGATACAAATTGAATTCCATTACATGTACACATGTACACTGGTAGAGTCTGGGTTTTTGGTGTACCCATTACTTCAGTAGTGTACAATGTACCCCATATAATTTTTCATCCCTCAGACCTTCCCATCCTCCCCCCTTATGAATCTCCAATGTCCATTACACCACTCTGTATCCCCTTGTGTACCCGTAGTTTAACTCCCACTTGTGAGTGAAAACGTATGGCATTTATTTTTTCTGTTCCTGAGTTGCTTCACTTAGGATAAGGGCCTCCAGTTCCATCCAAGTTGCTGTGAAAGACACTATTTCATTCTTTCTTATTGCTGAGTAGTACTCCATGGTATACGTATACCACATTGTCTTAATCCACTCATTCATGATGAGCACTTAGGTTGATTCCATATCTTTGTGATTATGAATTGTGCTATGATAAACGTATGAGTACAGGTATCTATTTGATATAATGATTTATTTTTCTTCTGCATAGATATCCAATTGTGGGATTGCAGGGACAAATGGTAGATCTACTTTTAGTTCTTTGACAAATCTCCATACTTATCTTCATAGATGTTGTACTAATTTACATTCCCACCAACAGTGTGTAAGTGTTCCCTTTTCACTGCATCCACCCCAATATCTATTGCTTTTTGACTTTTTAATAAAGGTCATTCTACTTGGAGTAAGATAGTATCTTATTATAGTTTTAGTTTGCATTTCCCTGATTAGTGATGTTGAGTATTTTTTCATATGTTTGTTGTCAATTTGTATGTCCTCTTTTGAAAAATGCCTGCTCATGTCATTTGTCCACTTTTTTAAGTGGTTGTTTGTTTTTTTAGTGCTGAGTTGTAGAGTTCTGAGTTCCTTGTAGATTCTGGATATTAGTTCTTTTGAGGACACATAGTTTGCAAATATTTTCTCCCATTCTGTATGCTGTCTGTTTTCTCTTTTGATTATTTATTTTGCCATGCAGAAGCTTTTTAGTTAATTTACCATATAGTTAATTTTTGTATATGGTAAGATTTAGGGGTCAAGTTTTATTCTTCTGCATGTGGCTATACAATTTTCCCAGCACTATTTGTTTCTAAAAGGTATTTTTTCCCCAGTGTATGTTCTTGTCAACTTTGTCAAAGTTGGCTATAAGAATGTGGCTTTATTTCTGGGTTCCCTATTCTGTTCCATTGATCTATGCATCTATTTTTATACCAGTACCACACTGTTTTGGTTACTATAGCCTTGTAGGATAATTTGAAGTCAGGCAATGTAATGCTTCTAGCTTTGTTCTTTTTGCTTACAATTGCTTTGGCTATTTGGGCCTTTTGTTTTGGTTCCATATGAATTTTAGAAATATTTTTTCTAATTCTGTGAAAAATGATGTTTGTATTTTGGTGGGAACTGCATTGTATTTTGTTTGGGGCAGTATGGCCATTTTAACAGTATTAATTATTCTGATTCATGAGCATGGGATATTTTTCCATTTGCTTGTGTCATCTATGAATTTTTTCTCATCAGTGGTTTTTAGTTTCCCTTTTACCAACTTGGTTAAGTTTACTCGTAGGGGTTTTATTTTTATTTTTTATTTTTGCAGCTATTGTAAATGGGATTGAGTACTTTTTAAAAAAAAGCCAGGTTGGGCATTTATTTATTTAAAAATATTAAGGGGGTACAAATGTTTTGGTTACATGGATACCTTTTATAATGTTTAAGTCATGGCTTTTAATGTGCTTATTACCAGAATAGTGTTCATTGTACTCCATAGGTAAGTTTTTACCCCTCCCCTTCCCCCTTCTTGATTTCCAATGAACTTTACATTTCTTTGTGCCCATGTGTGCCCATTGATTATCTCCCAGTTATTAGACAGTGCATAGTGTTTGTTTTTCCATTCCTGAGACACTTCACTTAGGATAACGGTTTCTAGTTCCATCCAAGTTGCTACAAAAGACATTATTTCACTCCTTTTTATGGCTGAGTAGTACTCCATGGTGTGTGTGTGTGTGTGAGTGTGTGTGTATACACACATATATAAAATGTGGTGTGTATATATATACATTCTGTTAAAACACTCATGAACTGATGGACACTTAGGTTGATTCCACATCCTTGTGACTGTGAATTGGGCTGCAATAAACATTTGAGTGCAGGTGTCTTTTTGATAAAGTGACTTCTTTCCTTTGGGTAGATACCCAGTAGTGGGAACACTGAGTTGAATGGTAGGTCTACATTTATTTCATTGAGGAATCTTCATATTGTTTTCCATAGAGGTTGTTCTATGCAGTCCCATTAATAGTGTATAAGTGTTCCCTTCTCTCTGCATCCAAGCCAGCATCTATTGTTTTTTGACTTTTTAATAATGGCCATTCTGACAAGGTAAGGTGTTATCTCATTGTGGTTTTAGTGTGCATTTCCCAGATGATTAGTGATGTTGAGCATTCCTTCATATGTTTGATGGTCATTTGTCTACCATTTTTTGAAAAATGTCTGTTCATATCTTCTGCCCACTTTTTAATGGGATTATTTGTTTTTCTTGCTGATTTGTTTGAATTCTTTATAGATTCAAGATATTAGCCCTTTATTGGGTGTATAGTTCACAAATATTTTCTCCCATTCTGTAGGTTGTCTATTTGCTCTGTTGATTATTTCCTTTGCTGTGCAGAAGTTTTTAAATTTAATCAAGGCCCATTTATTTATTTTTGTTGTTGCTATATTAGCCTTTGGGGTCTTAGTCAGAAATTCTTTGCCTAAGCTGATGTCTAAAGGAGTACTTCCTACATTTTCTTCTAAAATTTTTGTGGTTTCATGCCTTACATTTTAAGTCTTTTATCTGTCTTGAATTAATTTTTGTATAGGTGAGAGATAGGGGTCTTGTTTCATTCTTCTGCATGTGGCTATCTAGTTTTCCCAGCATCATTCATTGAATAGGGATTCCCTTCCCCACTGTGTGCTGTTGTCTGCTTTGTCAAAGATCAGTTGGTCATAGGTAGATGGTTTTATTTCTGGGTTCTCTATTCTGTTCCATTGGTCTATGTCTCTATTTTTATACCAGTACCATGCTGCTTTTGTTGGTTTCTTCTCATCTGAATCCTATTCTCTCAGCTAGCTCTGATAGGTTTGCAAGGCACTTGTTCTCATTTCTTATTTAGTGAGAAGAAGGAAAGGTCCTTAGGTGGTGCTTTTGTGTCCTACGCTGGATGACTGACTGAGCAGGGAAGGTGCAGGTGCACTGAGAGCCTGTATGGAAGCTGTTCTGCTTTGTCCTGATCCCCTGTGATTGTCACAGTTCAAGCAGGTGCTGGATAATCTTTGTGCAGAGTGGTGGGTTGTTCACCAGGCCACTGTTGGAAGCTTGGGTTGGGGTCTGGGTGAGACCTTATCTGCAGAGGCTGGCATTGTAGGGGATTTCTCTGCCTGGGTCTCCCCATGGAGGTGACAGTGGCAGCTGAGTGAGGCTGTCTGGACAGTGGTATTCAGGCTGTGGGCATTTGCTCCAATCAGGTCCAAGTGTGGTGGTGGCTCGAGGCTGGTGGGTCCCTGGCAGAGTGTTGGACCACATGAGTGTTTCCTGCCAGGTGGCTAATGAGAGCCTTGGGGGAGGGGCTATGTGGATTGATGCTATCAGGGAGCCTTGAAGCCAGGTCTAGGGGCCCAGTGGCAGTGCTAGAGCCCCAGGAGTGGAGCCATGGGTCCCTGCAGCAGTGATGGAGCCTTTAGGGATTAGGCTCAGTGCCTAGGGGCAGCACCAGAGCCACAGGCCTGGCCACAATGGTGGAGTCTTGGGTACAGAGCTTCAGGCCCAACAGGAGTGCTGGAGCCTTGGGTTCCAGGGCAATGGTGGAGCCTCAGGGGTGGAGTCTCGGTTCCCAGGAGCAGTCCTAAAGCATTGAGAGCAGAGCCACTGGGACTGGGGACAGCACTGGAACCTCCGGGGCAGAGCTGTGGGGCTTCTAAGTGATGGGGCTTCAGAGGCAAAGCCCTGGGCCCAAAGGAATGGTAGAGCCTTTGGGGCAGAGCCTCAGGCCCTGGAGGCAGTGCTGGAGCTTTGGAGGTGGAGTCTTGGTGTGTGGCATCAGTGCTGGAGCCTCTGGGGTGGAGCTGCAGGCCCAGGAGCATTAGGAGCCTTGGAGCTGGGGCTGCAGCCTGGAGGCAGGGACAGAGCTGCATGGGCAGGGCTGTGGGGTTGGATAGCAGTGTGGGAACTGTGGAGGTAAAGCTGTGTGGGGCTGGCTAGCAGTGTGGGGGTCATGAGGGTGGGACTGGGGCAATGAGGCCACTGGGTGGCCAGGGCTCTCCCTCTGCTGAGGACTTACGGAGGCAGTCACTGCGAATCTTCTTGGGTAGTGTGTGTGGTATCTGTGTTTCCTATTCTGCTCATAGCCCCTGTTTGCAGGGAGGGGTACTTGGCTCCCAGTCACAGGGTATAGCACAGGAGAGCATCTGCTCTGCCTCCTCCTTTCTTGGCCCAGCAGGGGTGATGTGCAGGCTGCTGCAGCAAAGCCTATCCCCTTGTAGACCTGGCACCCTGGATCTGAGAGCCCAGAATGGTGTCAGTTGCAGTAACCTAGGAATGGAAGCCACCAGGTCCCTGCTGTGCCCTCTCTCCAGTGCAATATCACTGCACAGACTCCAAGCAGCTCCCTGATCAGACTAGAGGTCTGTGGTGGCAGTGGGGGCCTCCTCACAGCTCAGGCTGCAGTTCCTGTTGGGGGAGCATGGAGCCCCAGGACTCTCTCCTATCCTTCCCTATGTGTGGATGCCTCCCCCTGCTACCTTCAGATCTTGCAGAAGGGATCACTCTGTAACCTTCTCCTTCACTCTGAATGTCTCCTGACCCTTCTCCTGTGATTCACAGTGCTCTTTCCAAGAAGGCCCATCTGTAGGTGGGCATCTCCCTGGAGTTTTTGATCCTCTCCTTAAGAGTGGTGTGCATGGGCTGCTTCTATTTCACCATCTTTTCCCTCCCCTTGATTGAGTTCTTGATTTCATTCTCAGCTAGGTCATTGTTGTATAGAAATGCTATTGATTTTTGTACATTAATTTTATAACCTGAGACTTTGCTGAATTAATTTATTAAATCTAGGTATCTTTTGGAGGAGTCCTTAGGGTTTTCTGGGTAAAAAATCATATCATAAGCAAACAGAGATAATTTGACTTCCTCTTTTCCAATTTGGATGCACTTTATTTCTTTCTCTTGCCTGAATGCTCTGGCCAGGACTTCCAGTACTATGTTGACTAGAAGTGGTGAAATTGTGCATAAGTTGTCTTGTTCCTATTCTCAGGGGGAATGCTTTCAACTTTTCCCCATTCCGTATGATGCTGGCTATGGGTTTGCATATATGGTTTTTACTATTTTGAGGTACATTTTTTTCTATGCTGAGTTTTTTTTAAGGTTTTTATCATGATAGGAGTCTGAATTTTATCAAATGCTTTTTCTGCATCTGTTGAGATGATTATATGGTTTTTCTTTTTAATTCTGTTTATGTGTTGAATCACATTTATTGACTTTCATCCCTTGGATAAAACCTACTTGATCATGGTAAATTACCTTTTTGATGTGCTGTTGGATTTGGTTTGCTAGTATTTTGTTGTGGATTTTTGTGTCTGTGTTTATCAGAGATATTGGTTTGTAGTTTTCTTTTTTTGTTACATCCTTTCTGGATTTTGGTGTCAGGGTGATACTGACTTCATAGAATGAGTTAGGGAGGAATCCCTCCTCAATGTTATGTAACAGTTTCAGCAGAATTGGCACCAGTTCTTCTTTGTACATCTGGTAGAATTCAGCTGCAAACCCATCTGGTTCTGGGCTTTTTTTATTGGGAGATTTTTTATTATTAATTCAGTCTTGCTACTCATTATTGGTCTATTCAGGAGTTCTGTTTCTTTCTGGTTCAATCTCAGGAAGTTGTATGTTTTCAGGAATTCATCCATTTCCTCTAGGTTTTTGCACATAGAGATGCTCATAATACTCTCTGACTATCATTTGTATTTCTGTGGTATCCATTGTAATGTCTCCTTTTTCATTTCTAATTCTGTTTATTTGGAAAGAATCTCTTCTTTTCTTGGTTAGTCTAGCTAGCGATTTATCAATTTTTTTTTATCTTTTTCAAGAAAAAAATTTTAATTTCACTGGCCCTTTGTACTCTTTTTTAATCCCTATTTCATTTAGTTCTGCTCTGATCTTTGCTATTTCATTTCTTCTCCTAACTCTGGGTTTTGTTTGCTCTTATTTTTGTAGTTCCTCGAGGTGTGATGTTAGGTTGTTAATTTGTGATTGTTCTACTTTTTTGATGTAGGCATTTAATGCTATAAACTTCCCTCTTAGCACTGCTTTTGCTGTATTCCACAGGTTTGGGTATGTTGTGTTTTCATTCATTTCAAAAAATTTTTAAATTTCTGTCTTTATTGCTGTCTTTATTACTTCATTCAGGAGCATATTATTTAATTTCCATATGTTTCTAAAGTTTCTGAAGCTCCTCTTCATATTAATTTGTAGTTTTATTCCACTGTGGTCTGAGAAGATATTTGGTATGATTTGTATTTTTAAAAATTTGTTAAGGGTTGTTCTGTGGCCTAAAATGTGGTCTATCTTGGAGAGCATTCCATGTGCTGATGAAAAGAAGATATAGTCTGTATTTGTTGGGTGGAATGTTCTGTAAATGTCTGTTAAGTCCATTTGGTCTAAAGTCCAATTTAAACCCAATGTTTCGGGATACAAAAAAATGGTGGTCTGATAGAGTCCTTCCACCGCACCGCTTCAAGGGAAGGGGGTGAAAAACGCCAGCAGGTACATGTGAGCACGGACCACTCACTCTGAAAACAGCATTGCGAATTACAGAGAAACAACGCGGAACGCCCAGCCCAAGAAAACAGGTACAAAATTTTCACAAAGATCGGAGGGCGCATGGAGCACAATAGAGCCCAGAGCGCAGGAAGGACGCACTCGCCAGGTCGGTGCAGCACGACCTGCCCCCCAAGCGGTTACGCACCTCCCCATCCACTCAGTCAGGGACAATCCCAGAGTTGGGGCAGGGCGGTTGCACAAGACAACAGACCCTGTGGAGTTGGAGTAGTCACGAAAGCCAAACACAACCCTCAGCTGCAGTATACAGAGACAGCGCAGGGCTGGGGATCACAATGGGCGGAGATACAGCTTCCCGGGACAGTGCGCGGGAACCCGCAGGCCGGCACTGCGTCACTGGAAGTCAGTGGGACTGGGCCCAGGAGTTTAACGGAGAGCGGGACACGCCCTTAGAGGTTGCTGGCAACTGCCGCCGCCGCGGCCAGCGGAGAAAAGCTGCGCTCTGGGTGCTATCGGAGCCCGACTGTGTGCCAGGCTGGCGGCGGCCACCATCTTTACAGCCGCCGGCCTGGAACTGTGAGCCGCGTCTCTAGCTCTGCCCCTCCCTGGCCCGGGGCTCTTCTGCTGGGGCGAGACAGGCTTTGCCTTTGGTGGCCAGGGTCAGCTGTATCCGTGGGTTCCAGGTGGGACGAGATCCCGGAACTGTAGCGGCAGGACCTTTGTGTATTGGAAACAGCTTGCAGCTCGTCCATCTGGTCCTGCTATCCCAGCTCTGGCCTCCAACAAGTCCGCTCCGTGCTGGTCCTAGTGCCCGCCCTTCAGGTCCCAGCCCTCCTGTACCCCAGAGATCGCTCACTTTGAAGGTTGCTGGCTATAGTGACTCATTTAGTGTAACTGCTGGTTCTCATGACAACCAAATACCTCAAGAGCCACAGGCTGAACCAGAGCAACTCCCCATAATCCTGCCCATTTCAATAGGGAATTTCACGCCATCCAAGAGCACTTCCAGCGGCCACTACTCCCCCCTCCCCGTGGGAACATCTCCCCGGTGGAGACTGCTGGGGATAGAGATGGCCACCCGCCTCGCCTTGGGGTCTAGTGATGGAAAAGGGGTGCACAATTGGAGATCCCTCTATCAACCAGTATCACGCGGAGACGCACATAAGGGCAGACACACTTGGCTAGATGAGCAACCTCTGAGCTGTGTAGAATTTTCCCAATTCAGCTCTCACACTGCAGCCAAAAGAAATTGTGTTTCTACCTGCACCTCAGGAGGAGCAGGGTCAAAGTAACCCCTAGGAGCTACAAGGCCCCTCCCAAAGCACAGGGCTATCGCATACCCCAACTGGGGGATCAGAGTCTGCCACAGACATAACAGAATACCTAGCTAATATGGAGTGGTGGACTCATATCCTCAAGTACAATTCATTAGCTTAGAGCCCAAGCTGGGAGGTCATTCTCACCACACTCCACTGGGAAGAGGAGAAGACCACAGGTCAGAGTTAACTCAAGATCCACCAAACTTGCTAAAATACACCTAAGGCAATACAGGCCACTACTTCTCTCCCTGGCTTAACCAAGGAACAAAAATTATGGGCCTGGTGACAGGGCCACAACCTGGCTCTAACACCCCCAGCTCTCGACCAAGTGGCCAGATGAGAAAAAACCAGCAAAAGAATTCAGGGAACATGAAAAATCAGAGTGAAAAGTCACCCCCAAAAGAAACAATCAGTTCCTCAGCAATGGATACCAACCCAAATGAAATGGGTAGAATGACAGAAGAGGAATTTCGTTTATGGATTATAAGAAATCTCAATGAAATTCAAGAGAAAATTGAATCCCAGCACAAAGAAACCACAAGAAAAATGCAAGAAATGAATGAAAAATTCTCCAAAGAAATAGAAATATTACGGAAAAATCAAATAAAAATCCTAGAAATGAAAAGCATTCAAGGATCTACAAAACACAGTGGAAAGCCTTAAGAATAGGCTGGACCATGCAGAGGAAAGAATTTCAAAGCTAGAAGACAACTCCTATGCGCTAAATAAATCAGTCAAAGAGAAAGAACACAAAAACAAGAGGCAGGAAAAAAGCATACAAGAAATGTGGGATGATGTAAAGAGGCCAAACATAAGGGTCATAGGCATCCCTGAGGGAGAGGAAGAAAATTCACGTGGCCTGGAAAATTTATTTGAAGGAATAATAGAGGAAAATTTCCATGGCTTAGGCAGAAATCTCGATATCCAAGTACAAGAAGCACACAGGACTCCTGGGAGAGTCAACGTGAAAAGACATTCACCATGCCACATAATTATTAGACTGACCAAAGTAAACACAAAAGAGGCACTCCTCAGAGCTGTAAAATGAAAAGAGCAGGTAACCTACAAAGGGAAACCCATCAGATTAACTGCAGATTTCTCAGCTGAAACCTTACAAGCCAGAAGGGAATGGGGAGCCATCATCAGTCTCCTAAAATAAAACAAAGGCCAACCCAGAATTCTGTATCCTGCCAAACTAAGCTTCTTATATGAGGGAGAAATAAAGACGTTTCCAGATAAGCAATCACTGATAGAATTTGCGAAATCCAGACCGGCCTTGCAAGAAGTGCTTAATCCTGCATTATACACTAAACAGAGCAACAGACACCCACCTATATAAAACTACGCAAAAGCTAAAACCCCAGAAACCAGATTCCACAATGATGCAAGAGGTAAAACAAAAGACACCACCCAATAGAATAATCAGAAATTTACCCCAAATATCAATTCTCTCAATAAATGTAAATGGCTTGAACTGCCCATTGAAGAGACATAGGCTGGCTGAATGGATTAAAAAATACAAGCCAAGTATCTGTTGTCTTCAGGAAACACACCTTACACACAAAGACGCATTCAGACTCAAGGTGAAAGGATGGAATACAATTTTCCAGGCTAATGGAAACCAAAGAAATCCAGAGTAGCCATCCTCATGTCAGATGACATAAACTTTAAAGCAACAAAAGTAAAGAAGGACAAAAATGGACACTATATAATGGTGAAGGGAAAAATCTCACAAGAGAATTTAACAATCCTAAACATTTATGCACCGAACACAGGAGTGCCCAGGTACATAAAGCAAATACTGCTAGATCTAGACAACATAATAAGCAGCAATGCCATAACAGCAGGGGACTTCAACACACCACTGATGGAACTGGACAGATCCTCCAATCAAAAAACAAATAGAGAAATAAAAGACCTACATAGGACTCTAGAACATTTGGGCCTAACAGATATCTACAGAACACTCCACCCAAATTACACTGAATATACATTCATCTCATCAGCTCATGGAACTTTCTCTAAAATTGACCACATCCTAGGCCACAAAACATATCTAAACAAATTCAAAAAAATAGAAATCATACCATGTATCTTTTCAGACCACAGCGGAATAAAATCAGAAATCAATTCCAACAGAAACTCACATCTTCCTCCAAAAACTTGGAAACTAAATAATCTGTTGCTGAAAGACTATTGGGTCAAAGAGGAGATTCAAATGGAAATCAAACGATTCTTCGAACTAAACGATAATGGGGACACAAGTTATCAAAATCTGTGGGATACAGCAAAAGCAGTCCTTAGAGGAAAACTTATTGCCTTAAATTCCCACATCCAAAAGACAGAAAGGTCACAAATCATTAAACTAATGAATCATCTTAAGGAAATGGAAAAGGAAGAGCAAAGCAATCCTAAAGCCAGCAGAAGAAAAGAAATAACCAAAATCAGAGCAGAATTAAATGAAATCAAGAACAAAAGAACAATACGGAAGATTAATAAAACAAAAAGTTGGTTCTTTGAAAAGATAAACAAAATAGACAGGCCACTTGCCAGGTTGACCAGAAGGAGAAAGGAAAGGACTCTAATAAGCTCAATTAGAAATGAAAAAGGAGAAGTCACAACTGATACCATGGAAATACAAAACATCATCTTTAATACTACAGAAATCTCTATGCCCACAAACACGAAAATGTGGAGGAAATGAACAAATTCTTAGAAACACACTACATCCCTAGGCTCAACCAGCAAGAAACAGAATTTCTAAACAGACCAATATCAAGCACCGAAATTGAAGCAGTAATAAAAAATCTTCCCACAAAAAAAAGTCCTGGACCAGATGGGTTCACACCTGAATTCTACCAAGCCTACAAAGAAGAACTGGTGCCTATACTGCAGAAAATATTTGAAAATATCCAGAAGGATGGAATCCTCCCAAACTCATTCTACGAAGCCAATATCACCTCGATACCAAAGCCAGGAAAGGACACAACAAAAAAAGAAAACTACAGACCAATATCCCTTATGAATATAGATGCAAAAATTCTCAATAAAATCCTTGCATACCGAATTCAAATGTACATAAAAAAAATAATTCATCACGATCAGGTGGGCTTTATTTCCAAGATGCAGGTATGGTTCAACATACGCAAATCTATAAATGTAATTCACCACATAAATAAAAGCAAGAACAAAGATTATATGATCCTTTCAATAGATGCAGAAAAGGCTTTGACAAAATCCAGCATCCTTTTATGATAAGAACTCTTAACAATATGGGCATAGATGGCTCATTCCTAGAAACTATTAAAGCCATATATGATAAACCCACAGCCAATATCATACTGAAAGGGGAAAAATTGAAGTCATTCCCCCTTAAAACTGGCACCAGACAAGGGTGCCCATTATCTCCACTTCTTTTCAACATAGTGCTGGAAGTCCTGGCCACAGCAGTTAGACAAGACAGAGGAATTAGGGGCATCCAGATGGGGGCAGAAGAGGTCAAACTTTCACTATTCGCACACGATATGATATTATACATAGAAAACCCCAAAGATTCAACCAAGAGATTACTGGAATTGATAAATGAATTCAGCAAAGTCTCAGGATACAAAATTAATACACACAAATCCATAGCCTTCATATATGCTAATAACAATCAAGCCAAGAAACAAATTAAAGATGCAATACCTTTCACAATAGCACCAAAGAAAATTAAATATTTAGGAACATATCTAACTAAGGAAGTCAAAGACCTATATAGAGAGAATTATGAAACACTGAGAAAAGAAATTGCAGAGGATATAAATAGATGGAAAGCCCTACCATGCTCTTGGATAGGCAGAGTCAACATAGTAAAAATGGCTTTGCTACCTAAATTAATTTACAGAATCAATGCAATCCCTATAAAAATACCAACATCATTTTTTGCCGATCTAGAAAAAATAATTCTATGCTTCGTGTGGAACCAGAGAAAACCCCGTCTAGCCAAAGCAATTTTAAGCAACAAGAATAAATTGGGAGGCATCTATCTACCAGACTTCAAACTATACTACAAGGCTATAGTCACCAAAACTGCATGGTATTGGCACAAGAACAGACACGTAGACCAATGGAACAGGACTGAGAACCCAAATATAAAACCAACCTCATACAGTCACCTGATCTTTGACAAATTCCAGAAAAACGTACACTGGGGAAAAGATTCCCTATTCAACAAATGGTGCTGGGAAAACTGGATGGCCTTATGTAGAAGACTGAAACTGGACCCACACCTCTCACCTCTCACAAAAATCAACTGACAATGGATAAAAGATCTAAACCTAAGGCATGAAACCATAAGAATTCTCAAAGAAAACGTTGGAAAAACTCTGATGGACATTGGCCTAGGCAAAGAATTTATGAAGAAGACCTCCAAAGTAATCACAGCAGCAACCAAAATAAATACATGGGACCTGATCAAATTGAAAAGCTTCTGCACAGCCAAGGAAACTATCACTAGAGTGAACAGACAACCTACAGAATGGGAGAAAATATTTGCATGCTACACCTCTGATAAAGGGCTGGTAACCAGAATCTATACAGAACTTAGGAAAATCAACAAGAAAAAATCAAACAACCCTATTTAAAAATGGGCAAAGGACATGAACAGAAACTTTTCCAAAGAAGACAGAAAAATGGCCAGCAAACATATAAAAAATTGCTCAACTTCTCTAATCATCAGGGAAATGCAAATCAAAACCACAATGAGATATTATTTAACTCCAGTGAGATTGGCTCATATCAAAAAATCCCCAAACAACAAATGTTGGCGGGGATGTGGACAGATAGGAACACTCATACACTGCTGGTGGGACTGCAAATTAGTACAACCTCTATGGAAAGTAATATGGAGATACCTCAAAGAATTAAAAGTAGAATTACCATTTGACCCAGCAATCCCACTACTGGGTATTTATCCAAAGGAAAAAAAGACATTTTATAATAAAGACATCTGCTCACAAATGTTCATAGCAGCACAATTCACAATTGCAAAGATGTGGAAACAACCCAGGTGCCCATCAATACATGAGTGGATCAATAAAATGTGGTATATGTATACCATGGAGTTTTACTCAGCAGTAAGGAACAACAGTGAATTAACACATCTGGTATTATCCTGGTTATAGCTAGAACTCATTCTTCGAAGGGAAGTGTCACAGGATTGGAAAAACAAGCCCCACTGTTACTCACCATCAAACTGGTAGTAACTGATGAACACTTACATCACACAGGGCAATAACATTCATCTGAGGGCGGGTGGGCAGGAGGGGGGGTGGAAGGGATGGGAAAAACTCTCACTGAATGGATTCGGGGAGCACAGTTTTGGGGATGACCACGATTGTGGCTCTGACATGGGCAGAACAGGGGCAATGGGTATGGCCAAAGTGTTGTACCCCCATGATATTCTGAAATTAAAAAAAAATAAAAAATAAAAAATAAATATACAAAAAAAATAAACCCAATGTTTCTTTGTTGATTTTGTGTATTGATGATTGGTCTGCTGTAACGAGCAGGGTATTGCAGTAACCCACTATTATTGTGTTGTTGTCTATCTCTTTCTTTAGGTCTATTAATATTTGTTCTGTGAATCTGGGTTCTCCAATATCAGGTGCATCTATATTAAGAATCATCATATCCCCTTCTGAATTGATCCCTTTATCATTATATAATCACATATTTGTCTTTTTTTTGTTTTTACTGTTTTTGATTTAAAATCTGTTTTATCTTATATAAGTATAGCTACTCCTGCTCACTTTTGGTTTCCATTTGAATGGAATATCTTTTTCCAGTATCTTTTACTTTCAGTCTATATTTGTCTTTATGGGTAATGTGAGTTTCTTATAAGCAACATACAGTTGAATCATGTTTTTTTTTAATCCATTCTACCAATCTATATCTTTTAAGTTGAGCATTTAATCTATTTATGTTTGAGGTTAATACTGATATGTGAGATTTTGTTCTTGTCATATTGGTTGATTTCTAGTTGTGTTATAATTTTTTTTGTTTCTTTATTTTTCTGTCTTTGTGGTTTGCTGATCTTCTGTCATGTTGCCATTTATTTCCTTTTATTCCTCTTTTGTGTGATTGTTTAAAAGTCCTGTGAGTTTTATGTTTTTTGTGTGTTTTTGTGATGGTAAATATTGACCTTTTGTTTCCCTGTTTAAGACTCCTCTGAGTATTTCCTGTAGGGCTGGTCTAGTGGTTTCAATTTCTCTCACTGTTTGCTTATCTGGAAATGACTATTTCTCCTTCATTTATGAAGCCTATTCTGGTAGGATAAAAGATTCTTGGCTGGAAGCTTTTTTTTTTTCTTTCAGCACTTCGAAAATGCCATCCCATTCTCTTCTGCCCTGTAAGGTTTCTGCTGAGTGGTCCATTGTCAGTCTGATGGGGCTTCCTTTATAGGTGATTGGACTCTTTTCTTTTGCTAATTTTAGAAGTCTCTCACTTTGACTTTAGTCATTCTAATTATACTATGCTGTGGTGTAGTCATTTTTGCTATGTATTTGCCTGAGGGAAATTGGACCTCCTATATGTGAATGTCTAATATTCTTGGTAGTCCTGGGACATTTTCATTGATTATTTCCTTAAATAGATTTTCTAAACTTTTTGATCTCTCTTCCCCCTTAAGAATACTGATCATTCATAAGTTTGGTTGCTTTATGTAGTCCCAGACATCTTGAAGGCTATGCTCATTCCTTTGTGTTCCTTTTTCCTTATTTTTATCTGACTGGATTATTTCAAAAGACCTGTCTTCAGGTCCTGAGATTCTTTCTTCTGCTTGGCCTAGTCTATTCTTAAAGCTTTCAAATGTGTTTTGTATTTCCCTCAATAAAATTTTCAGCTCCAGGGTTTCTGTTTTTTTTTTTTTTTTAAATATATCTATCTCCTTGGTAAATTTCTCATTCATATCCTGAATTGATTTTCTGATTTCTTTGTATTGTTTTTCATATTTCTCTTGCATGTCATTGAGATTCTTTAGAATCAATATTTGGAATTCATTATCTGTCATTATAAGGAATTCTTTTTGATTGGGATATTTTGATGGACAATTGTTGTGACCCTTTGGTGATGTCATATTTCCTTGTTTTTTCATATTTCCTGTGCCATTCCATCCTTCCATTGATATCTACATATCTGATGTAGTAGTCACTTGTTCTGACGATTTCTTGAAATTGCTTTTGAAGGGGAGAATTTTTTCCTGAAGATGCATATATATTATTGGTTGAGTAGGACACTTGGATTTGATTTTTGGTAGTAATGTGACCTTTATATGATTTCTTAGGCAATACACAGGATCAGAGGTATCTCTGATTTCTTTGGTGGTTTGGGGAATAGTTATTAGTTGAGGCTGTGGTGAAGCTTTGCTGGGGACTTGAACACCAGTTGAGCCAGTCTTTGGGACCCAGTGGTGGAAGCAGTGGGTTAAGTATGCCTGTGATTAGGCCACAGAACAACTTATGCTGGCAGTGGTATTAGTGTGTCCCTGGGGGGCCAATTCTTGGGTCTTCCAGTGGCTTGTTCAGAAGCTAGTAGTTGGAGCAGAGGGCCAGGTGTGTGGGCAGGTTCTCAGGCCCCTGAGCAGCTGGTGTGATGTGGGATGTGGCAGTAGCAGTGGTGGAGCCACCCATTAGGACCCAACTTGTCCACATTGTTGTTACTGGTAGCTGCCATGGATTAAGCAGGTTAGTCCCCAGTCCCACAGCTACCTGTAACTGGGTGGTGGACATTGTCCTATGTGTGCTTAGGAGATCTTGGTCTCCTCTGTCCCTTCCCAGCCAGGTGGTCTCCTCTGCAGTCACATCACATTGAACTCCACCCAAGGGCAGGGCATGGCCCAGTGTCAAACAGTCAAAATGTTGCTGGCTGTGGTTTTGCAATCAAAGAGGGCAGAGCCTCTTTCAAGCAAGAGCCACAGGCAAGAAACTGTAGGGAGTGTTGTCTGCTCATGTCTTGGTCTCACAGGAGCCTTTAGCAGGGTAGTGGGAATTGTCTTAGGTGTATGTAGGAGAGCCTGGGCTCCCCTGTCCCTCCTCAGCTGAGTGGCAGCTACAGCTGCATCAGCCCAAAGGTGGCATACTGCCCAGCTCCAAACTCCCAAAATGATAGCCTGGGCCTGTTACCAGAGAGGGCCCCTCTCAAGCCGTACTGTTAGGAAACTGTGGGAGTACAGTTTGCTTGAGACTCAGTCACACAGAAGCTGGCTGCAGGATGGTGGGCACCATCCAAGATGCATGCTGGAAAGCTTAGTTTCCTTGCCCTTCCCCAGCCAGGTGGGGGCTGCAGATGCATCAAGGCCAGACTGGTCCTGAGGGTGGAGGGGGAAACCCAGTGTCAAACTCTCAAAATTGTGCCTTGGGCCTGCAACTAGAAAGGCAGGGACCCCACCCAGGGTCGCAGTGTGGGCAAGAAACTGTGGAAAATGCTGTCTGCTTGTGTCTCAGTCTCAACAGTAGCTCACAGCAGGGTGGTGGGGACCTTTCCAGGACAGTGTGGGAACACCTAGGCTCCTCTATCCTTCTTTGGAGCTGCACATGTGAACTGCAGTGGCTGCAGGTGTGCCAGGAGTTCCTTAGTTTCTAGGTTGTCAGAATGGTGCCTGGCTTAAGCTGCTCTAGCTTCAGATGCCTGTGGGATTCTGTGTGGGTTCCCTTTATGGAACAATATCTCTGTGCAATCTCCAAGCAGCTCCCTATGTTAGGCTTAAGACCTGTGTGGGTTCTGTGGTTCTTTTGTAGCCAAGATTGTAAAAGCTCATCTCAGCAAGTGGAGACCTGGGAGTTTCTCTCTTACTGTTTCCCATGCCCAGGAGCTTCTTCTGGCTGTTAGCCAGTCCCCAGCCAGTCAAGTTGCCCTGAACCCACTCCTTACCCACTTTTGGTGCTTCCTGTCACTTCTCTGGTGAATCTTAGCATTCTGTCTTAGAAATTCTATTCAAAATGTGAGAGTCTGTTTACTATTTTGCTTCTTCTTTGTGGAAAAGGCACATACTGCCTGTGTCTAGTGGTTGTCTTGATCCTACCACCCCAGGATATGATTTTATATTGAAGTTTTCTAAAACAAAATTTAAAAATACAGGCTTTGAGTTAGAATGTGAATACAACATTTTGTTTTATTTTTATGCTTGACTACAGATCAGAAAGAATTATCTTTCTAACTCACCCTTTTTTCCCCATCTCCTGCCACCTCTGTTACCCCCTCCCAATAGAAAAAGAATGCATGAATTTTGGAATCAAATAGATTCCAAATCTGATAGATTGTGGGTTAGAAAGGGAGTATAAGCAAATGTTGATGGGCTGGGAGCAGGAAGTTGAGGAGTTTCCTGGACAATGTCTTCTATTTTTTTCTTCAATGCCAGGAACAAAGTCACATGTTAAGAATGACTGGGCAGGTGGTGAATTAGTAGACTTCAGGAGTGTTATAGTCAGAATTAGCTATACAGCTTGCCTGGGGTATCATGGTCTTATGGGTTTGAGGAGCACAAATTTCTAATAAAACATGACTCCTTCATGCGTGGTAGCATCATTCTGTGTGCTTGGGTGTTGTTCCTCCAGGAGCAATGTCAATCTAGGAGCAGAGAAGGGGGGTACAACAGGTGCACTGATCCAAGGTTTGAGTTTTCTTAGATGAGTTCAAAGGGATAGGGATGCTAGAGTCGTGGCTTTTGTTATAAGGGTGGCAGCTGAAGTGAAAGACAAGCGTCTTAAGCCATCCAAAGAGGGAAATGAAGATGTGAGGGAAGCACTCAAGGTTCTGAATGTCCCGGCAAAGTGGAAGATGGGGTGTGGTAAGAATGAAAGTATTATGGGCTGAACTGTGTCTTTCCCCAAATTCTATGCTGAAGTCTTAACCCCTAGTACCACAGGATGTGACTGTATTAGTATTAATAGATAGGGTCATTAAAGGGTTAATTAAGTTTAAATGAGTTCATTAGGGTGAGCCCTAATCCGGTATGACTGGTGTCCTTATAAGAAGAGGAGATTAGGACAGAGACACCAACAGAGGAAAGACCATGGGAAGACACAGAGAGAAGATGGCCATCTACAAGCCAACAAGAGAGGCCTCAGGAAAAAACAGGTCTGCCAGCAAATTGATCTCAAACTTTTAGGCTTCACAAGTGTAAGACAATAAATCTGCTATTTAAGCAGGATTGCTGGAATTTGAGATATCAGTAGTGGAGTAATTCTTGGTGATGACAAGGTCCGGGATGTGGCTATGGGAGAGGAGTAATAAGAAGGTGAAGGTCACCAGATGCAAAGAGAGTAAAGCACACAATATAAAGGCAGATAATTTAAAACAAATTTTTTAGTGTTAAAAAAAATGAAATTTCACAGTGTTGGTGGCAATTGAGGGATCAGTTTACAATTTACTCAGTAAATAGTTTTTAGAACAAAAACTATCACATGAGATAATAAATGTGAAAGTACCTTTTAATTTCAAACCATAAAATAAAATCTCTGAAGCCTGAGGTGCATGAATATAAGCCTATTAAGAAATAAACATTCTTTGAAGCATGATGTGATTTATCTGCCCTACAAAACATTCTCTTCCCATAACATTTCCTCCCTATAAATTTCGTTTGATAAGGCAATTAAATTGTATGGGTGGAGAGTTCCCAGGGAGAGCACAGAGCCTGGTGTACCGCTTGGTGTGTTTACTGAACTGGTAGGTGACTCTGGAAAGGGTGAGCCATCCAATTCTTCCTCCTAGTGGTATGATTGCCTTATTATCTGGACCCCTTAAGATAAACAATCTTTGCATAAGAGGAAATTATCAGTCCCTGTAGGAAAAGACTCCAAGCTGGAACTTCCACAGTCCCCTGATGTCATTGCTTTTCTCAAAGCAGACAGGCTCAAGTCCTTTTTCTAAGCAACTCTTTATGGCCGGCAAACTGAGATCTCAGCTCTAAGAATAGCAGCTGTCATAGTCATGACCTCTTGTGGTAGGGAAAAGGAAACCAGCCTTCCTGTGATGTGTCCAGCACCAAGATGTTCTTTTCTGATTTTATAGCCTAGGTACAAGTAGGGTAAAAGAGGCTGCACATTCAGTTTGTTTTCATCTGCATTTCTTCTCCCCCTTCTCTGCTTTATTTTTTCACATAGCACTTTCCATCAGCCAACATAATCTATTGTTTGTTTATTAATTTTGCTTATTGTCTATTCCTCTGCCTTTTGGTTGGATGTGTCATCCAAAAGACCACTGGGATGGCTAAATAGTAGAAAGAAGAGCTTTATTGGCAATATCAGTTTGCAAACCAGGAAGAGACCATCTCTGTCATGTACTGAAGAGGGAAAGGGCAGGTTGGATTTTATTCCTCGGGGGTTCTGTATCACACACTAGAGTCATACATATTCATTAGGTTTGGAGGAAAAGCTATACATATTTATCAGGGAAGTTGAGCGCATGTGCAATGGGTAAACATATATGTAACTTACATCTCGTGTTCACTTTGGGGTGGGGTGTTAGCATTAAAATGAGGTGAAATTTGGCTCTTTATGTCAAAAAGTGAATTATAGAATACAAAGGTAGTTTGTGTGTGGCCTTTATAAGTTGGCTGAAATTGGTTTAAGGTCCGCAGTTGCTTATCAGGAACAAATATTTGTAAGGCCAGTCCTCTGTCAATCAGAGTTGTGGTGGTCTGAGTTATAAATCAGAGTTAGGAGGGGTCTCATAATTTGCCTGATAGCTCCTATTGTTAGACAGTTTACCAAGAGTGTGATTTTTCTTGTAGCCATAGGAATTTAGTAAGTTGTCATGCCAGCAGAGCCCTGAACGCTCTACACATAGATAACTTTTGTTTCCTTAAACTTAGGGTACTTCTTAGTTGATAAATGGGTGTCTATTTTGGTCTCTCATATCACAGATGCAAGCTCCATAAAGGCGAGAATTCCTTTTGATTTTATTAACTTCTGTTTCCCCAGAACTTAGAACAGTGCCTGGCACACATTAAACACTCAATAAATAGTATTGTGAGCTGAAAACCATAGAAGAATGTATCATCTTTGCCTGCAACTCTGCCCAAGAGTCCAGTTTTGGCCCAGACAACAGGAAGTTGATCTGGGAGTTGGCTTTTGGATCTCCACAGGTCCTAAGGAAGAGGTACGCCAGGTGAGGTCCTTTGAAGTTTTTATTGGACTAGTAGGTAACATACTATGCTTGTGTTGAATAAAAACTGCAGTACTACTTAAAACTGTTTTTCATTTATGTAGCAAGTATGTTTCCCTATAGTTGCCATTAGACACATCAGATTATATAGTGGAAAAGTATAATGGCCTGGTTCCAACATCTCCTGGCTCTGTAAATGTGGGTGGGCCACTTCACTCTGAGTCTTAGTTTCCTCCAGTGCAAAATAACGACAATAATATCTACATCACAGTGTTGTCCTGGGGATTAAATGAGGTATATGTGACATTACCTGGTACTCTGTAGGCATTCAGCATAGAGTAACAATTTTTAACTCCCTAATTTGTGTCAGATCCATTTTAAGTGGTGCAGATGCATTGCCTCTGATCTTCACTACAACCCTGCAAGATAGATGTTATCTTTTCCATTTTACAACAAGCAAACTGTTAACAGAAAAAAAAAAAAACTCTGTAAAATAATGTAAAGAGATTTATTCTGAGCTAATATGAGTGACTATGGTCAAGGGTTATACAATCTTAAGAGTTCCTGAGAAAGTGTGCCTGAGGCAGCTGGCTTATAGTTTGGTTTTACACATTCATGGAGACAGGAATTGCAGGTAAAATCATAAATCAATATATAGAAGGTATACATTGGTTTGGTTCCAAAAGGCAGGACATCTTGAAGTGGGGGCTTACAGGTTATAGTTACGTTCAGAGATTCTTTCACTTGTAATTGGTTAAAAAAATAAAGCTTCGTCTAAAGGCTTAGAATCAGTGGGAAAAAAATGTTTTAAGATAAGGAAATCTGTTAATCATAGAGCAAGCCACAATATACCCACTGACTCAAAGTTAAGCAAATTGGTGTCCTGCAGTCATGACTTAATCTTTGCCTTCATGGCCTCAGGTCCTGTTTGTAATTTAGTATCTTATTGCCACAAACAATCTGTTTTGTCAGTCTTACTGTTAGGTCGGAGCTGAGAGGAAGACACTCAAGTCTGAGATATAGCAATATGCCATTTATTTTGGGCACCTGGCTGCAGGTGGGTGGAGGTTTATTTACCAAAAGCATGAGGAGAATCCCAGTGAAGTTCGGATATTTTTATATCTGTCTTTTTGGAGGGAAGGGGAAATGAGGAGTATAGGTAATTCTGTTTAGGGGCAATAACCAGTTGCTAGAGAGGAGGAATAGATGGGGGAAATAGGTTGACTTGTAAATTAACTTGAGAGACAGGTATTATGTTTCAAATGATTTGGGCCAGGTCTGGTTGCATTCTTCATCTTCTTTCCTTCAATATATTGAGACAACAGGGACAGGAAGGGAAGTCAATTGCCCCCTTTGATCTTTTGATCTGGTCAGTCTGGTTTATGCAGATAGAGTGAAAGCCTCTTCCAAGGGCCTGTTAATCAATAAAAGCCTTTAATTCAAAATATTCTTTATACCAAAGAGTCATATTTTGAGGTGATATTTCCTGAGCTCCTTGAGGACTGAACTCTAGTCTTTTCTCTCACCCAAAAATTCCTTTCTAAGGAGGCTTGGTGAGTCATACTTACAAATAATAAAATCTCACTAAACAGGTTTTGTTAACAAAATATAGTGTGGTTTAATTCCCAACCTGATTCTGGTATAACATTAACATCATCCAAAAGATAGAAGACTCCCCTCATCTTAAGTCAAGCATCCTAAAAGATCCTTATCTTAAAAAAATCCTCCTGTCTGGACCTCCCAGAGTGCTCAGATTTTTCATCTTAACTTAAACATTTCCTTTCTGGTCTTTTAAATAAAGCCTAACTCTTTCAACCAATTGTCAGCAAAAGAATCCCTAAACCCACTTATGACTTGTAAGCGCACCCCACCCCCACCAACATCCCCCACCCCCCCACCCCCACTTTGAGATAGCCCACTTTTTTGGGCCAAGCCAATGTATGCCTTCCATGTATTGATTTATGACTTTACCTGTAACCCCTATCTCCTTAAAATGTATAAAACCAAATTGTAACCCAACCACAGCGAGTCCACTTGCTCAAGGCTTCTTGGGTGTGGCTCTGGGTCATGGTCCTCATATTTGGTTCAAAAGTGTGACTTCTTTTCTGTTGACATCCTTCATCAGCTTAAAGAAGCCTCTCAGATCCCTGTTTTATATTAGATCTCTTTAGGACGCAGTATCAGAGCATACTGTATTTCCTCTGATAGCAGATATAATAATTTATAATTTACACTTATTTGTATACTTATTTAATATTGCCCTCCAGTAGATAGTAAACTCCATGAGCAAGTGGACTGTGCCTGTTTTGCTTCATATTATATCCTGAGCACTACCTGGCACAAACCACTTGATACATATTAACTCAATGACAAATGAAAGAATTTCAGGGAGTGTAGCTGGGTTTGGTGTTGGAAGAGAAACTGGGTGTCCTTCTGATGCCCCAGGGCCACCACTTTTCCTTATATCTAAGGCTAGTTCAGTCTGTGACCAGCTCTTGATTAAGGAAGGCAATAAACATGATGATTCTTTTTTCTTCATCTTAAATAGGGATATATCCTTCTTACAGCAAATAAATTTGTTGTGAAGGTAACAGATGTAAAAGATTTTTGATAATCAGGATCTCAGTAAGAATGTAAGGTAGTACAGTCACAAAGTATGATAACCTGACCTCATATTATAAGTTTAATAAGACTTGGAAACAGCAAAACTTAACAATCAAGAGTTGGGTGGGTTAGAGTCAGAATGTGTAGGTTTGAACCCTTGAACTTCTGCTTACTAGTTGTGTGTCCTGGAAAATTACTGTCTCTGTGCTTTGGTTTCTTTATCTATAAAAGGGGAATAAAAAATTGCTTACCTTCTGAAGGTTGTTATGTGGATTAAATTTTTAATATATATACAAACACTTATATATATATGTGTGTTTAGCTCTTAGGAAGAGCTCAATAAAAGTTAACTGCTACCCTCACCGTAGACATAGAAACATACTATACTCTGCGTAGGAGAGTGGGGAACCTGTGGAAGCTGTAGAGGTGTTTGTTACTTTGTAATCATGGCTTAACAAATTAAAAAGTTCAAAAGAATTTTTAGGAGTCAACATTAATGCTTTGACAGAATACTATTTTTAAAAAATATTTCTTCACTTAGTAAAGACTTAAACAGTGTTTGAAATACCCGTAAATTCCTCTGAATTAATGGGTTCTGTTTATTTTAAACTTTTCTGAAGTAATTTGAGAATGTTTCATTGTTGAGGTTATTTTACAAATTTTTTTTAGTAAATACATCTGTAAAGTGATGGACATTTTATTGGCAAGGAATGACCTAAAAACTCCCAAATTCCAAGATGGTATGCAATTATTTATGCAATTAGTATTGTATGTATATTAGGCCCTATGTTTATATCTTCTGTGTCTTCCTGAAGTACATTGTGAAATCCCCTTTCCTAGCTTGGGTATTGCAGTGGACGTCATGTTCATTTAAGCCACTGTCAGTCCACACAACTCCTATCACTTGGGTTTTTTCTTCCATTTGCTGGATCTTTTCTTACAAAGTCATTTTTTTCCCGACTCTTGGCTACAGATATAACCCCTTAATGGAACGCCTTCCTCTGCAGTTTGTGAAGGAAAATTTTATCTTGAGACATTTTTCTTCATGTAGGTGGTGAAAAGGGAGAATAAAAGTGAGGGAAAGGAATTAACAGAAATCAAACTGTAAAGAAATGAAACCCCCAAATATTAGGAATTAAATTCTCTAACACCGTAGACTAGCTTAGCACTTCTGGTCTGATAAATATATTTCTAAGTAACAATCCAATGCCAATCAATATATTAATATATGGACCTGTGGTTACCTTGTTCTTTGACTAATGACCTCCAAAATGAATATTTCTTACCATTCTCCTTCCAAAGTATAGATTTACAGTTCCACTAGATTTATTTCTTCTCTTTATGTTATGGTAAGGTGATGGGGGAGGGTCCCATTGAAGAGGAATCAGCAGGGTCTAGTGAAAACAGAGCACTAGGACAAAACTGCTGAATTGTACTCCAACTCTCTAATGAGGATCTGGGTGGCCTAAGGTGGTATGTTTAACTTTTTGAGGCTTCAATTTTTGCATTTTACCCTATCCTTACTGGGGTTGGAAGATAAAGTGGGATATTGTCTTTTGTGATAGGTGTAATATTGTATTTTGAAATGTTCATTGTGCCATGGAAATGCATGCCAGCCATGTGGCCCTAGCACTAGAGAAAGCTATTTAGTTAGGCAATCTGGCAACTCCTAGTTCTGCTTTCTGAGAGAATGACCCTTGACAATTGTCCTCTATTGACCTGGGTCTTTCCTTTTCAAGGTGATGATTATGATGGATATACTTCCAGGAGTTTGACCAGCTTTTGAAGTCCACTTTTTTTGGTCTGAGTTTGGGTTCACTGAGATTATTTTAGCAATTGCAAACTGTCGTAGGTCAGGTTTGGGGTTTCTTTGACCAATGTGTTCCATCAAAATTTAGAATACTTTCTGTCTGTTTGCTTCCAGTCATTTCTACACATAAGAACCAATAGTCAAGGATTTCATAAAGACATATTTTTTATACCTGAAAATTCCCATCTTACTTACTGATCTACTGGCTTCTGTGCTAGCTTTTTAGAAGACTCCTGCTATGAAGAAATTTGAGAAAATGGCAAATGACATTACCCTTAATCCCATCTGTAACAGAGGTTTTCTGCTTTTATTTTTAAATTGAAAGACTGAACTTTATTCTGCAATTATGTCTATCTTAAATTTTGGAGGCTAAATGAGCCATACCATAGGAGATGATGAAGAAGTTATATGGAAGAACCTTTTAAAATATTTTTTAATTTAAAAATATTTAATTGATAAATTAAGATTGTATATATTCAAGATGAACATTGTGATGATTTGATATACATATACATTGTATAATGATGACCACAATCAAATTAATTTCTGTTTTTGTATGACAGTAGCACTGATTTTATCTCCTAAATCTCTGTAATGCCTTCTACTTGAAGTACAGAAGCAGTGGTTTTCTAAACTCTGTAAGGCTACCAGATATGGTACTGTGGTAGGTAGTGTTTGCTCAAAATGGGTGAAATGTTGTCTCTAGTTCTCATATAAGAGTCTGGTGTGAGTTGAGTACCTTGCCTGGGAAGTTGTCCTCCAAGTAATGACTCAAAGATCAAGTACCTTTCATCTTGTGATGTCATTATCTTTAACAAATGGCCTCTGATGCAGAAGGGGAAGAGCACGTTAACTAAGAAAATTAATGAGGTTTATACTTTGAAAAAAGGAGAGCTTTATTTCTCATAAAGGGTAGCAGCCTGTTGGGCGGCCATTTCAACATGTGGAAGCAGAGCCTTGGCCAGAAGCCAGGTACATGTGCTTCAAAGGACAGACAAAATGAACAAGATTTTATAGTGATAAGGGTGGTTAAATATACATATTCAACAAGCTATAGGAGGAGTCATGAATATTTATGAAAGGAAATCATGCCTATGTGTAATTGTGCTTTATCTCTCCCATCCCATCATGGCTGGGAGCTCAGTTTTAAGGTGTTTCTGGGGTCCCCTTGGCCGAGAGTGGTCCATTCAGTTAGTAGAGGGCTTAGGATTTTATTTTTAGATCACAAGCAAGAATATCTAGTACTTATCCACCTAGACACAGAAGTGACATTCATTACTCTCACTCACATTTGACTGCCAGAATGAGTCACCTGGCCAACCTAGCTGCAAGGAAGGCTGGGAAATCTCCTTGTCCAATGTACCAGAAAGGAAGAAGGAATTGCTAAGGATCTAGCCAATATCTGCTACTAATTCTATTATTAAAATTATTACACTTATCTAACCTACTATAGAGTCATCATTTTCAGCACAATATAAGTAAATTTGATCAGAGTACAGGTCTACTCTTGTCACTCCAACAGAAGAGTTTTGCCACTGTATAGTGGGCTAGACCATGGAAAGCCACACCTAAGGAACAGGCATGTCACCTAGGGGTCAAGAATTGAAGGTGAGAGTAGTAACTGGATGAGACTGTTATCTTCCACATCCACATTCTGGTGATGTGGAAGAGTTGTTATGTTCTTCTTTGTCTTTCAGAAGGGATCGTTTTAAACTCATTCATTCAAAGATACAACTGATTATTACTACCTCATTATGCTAATGCTTTTTGAGATACAGTATTTGCATTTTTAACAGAGGTGTTTTTATGGCAAAGGATAAAGCTTTAGTACTGTATTTTCAGGCATTAGGGAGGCGGGTATTTGGTAAGGGGCTCTATTAATCAGGGTGAAGACTAAATCACTGAAATAAAAAGATCCCTAAATGCAAAGACTCAAAGAGACAGTTGTTTATTTCTCTTTCATGTAGAAGTCCATGATGGGTATGGCCTGTTCTGAGAAGCTATCCAGTTACCCAGGCTGATGGAGAGATGAGAGGGCTTTGCCATACTCCAAGGGGCATATCATTGCCTACAAAATTGAAGCTGAGTTTCCACATCTGGGTTCCAGCCAGCAAAAAGGGATAGAACAGATATCTAGGGCATGGAATTTCCTTTTAAGAAGTGTAAAGTTGTATACTTTGCTTCTGTTTACCATCCATTGGTGAGAACTTTGGCCATATCTAGTCCCAAGGGAGACTGTTCTCTGGCTGTGTGGCCATATGACCATGTGGGGGACAGTCAACAGTCTCTACCATGGAGTGCTTTCCTTTGCCTTGAAATCACCACATGAGACCTGCTTCATGGACTTTACTACTGCTCAATTCCATATTTAGAAGTTATACTTTCTTTCTCTTCTTTGAAAATAAAGGTGATATCTCATTATATCTTCTTGCTATGATAGGCATAGCTTGAATAGGTGAACCATTCCCTACAGTGTGTCAACAGCCTTGAGAAGTAGATTGTCCATGGGTTTTGACTTTGATACCTTCAGTGACTTACCCACTGATGCCATTCACCAAGTACATTCACTGCTGGTCTTTTCTGGGTCTCATAAGGACACTATGAGCAGATAAGACCTGATTGCAGATGTTTTCCCTCTAGGTTAAGTGCACCTAAGGTAGTATAACAAGAGCCTGAGAAAGATTCCTTCTGGGGCATGGCCATCTCCAGCAGCATGGGAGTAGTGTACATTTCAGCAGAGTTGAACACCACCATCACCTCCAGGCCCCTGGCTCAGGCATGGTAGTGGGCTTAGTCAGGAGGTTGGGTCGGGTTGATGATACCAGTGCTCAGGCAGAGTAGGATTGTTTTCTATCACTTTTTAAAAAATTGAAGTAAAACTCACATAACATAAAGTTTATCATTTTAAAGTGTACAATCCAGTGGCATTTTGTAAATTCATAATATTATGTAACCATCATCTCTATTTCTATAACATTTTCATCAACCCCAAAAAGCCCCCTTAACCATTAAGCACTTACTCTCAGTCTTTTCCCTTCTACCTCACAGCGTCTGTCTTTGTGGGTTTAACTACTCAAGACATTTCATATAAGTAGAATTACATAACATGTGCTCATTTCACTTAGCATAACGTATTTGAGGCTCATCCATGTTGTAACATGGATGAGTACTTCATTCCTTTTTTATGCCAAATAATATTCCATTGTATGGATATATCGTATTTGGGTTTATCCATTCATTTCTTTGTAGACATTTGGGTTGTTTCTATCTTTTGTTTTGTTGGGTCACTCTTGACAGAGATGCTGTTACATAATTATTTTCTTAAAAAGCCCAGAGTTCAGGTACCCTAGACTTAGTTATCTAACACACCAGTTACATTTGCAGGTAAGTCTTTTGGGCAAAATATGTCACACTGCTAGGGGAAGAGGCCAGAGAAACCCCAGCTATGTTCTGGAAAGAGCCAGGTCTGTGGAAATCTGCAGAGCTGTGTGTGAATCCACACTGTCTGGCACTAGCTCTCTGTCCTTCGTCAAATCTTACAGAGATTCTCTTTATCTGCAAGCCTGGGATAATAAAGTTTACCTCAATGTTACCATGAGAATTATAGAAAGTAAAATTTATGTGAAGTAACTTGTATAGTGACTAATGCACTTTGTATTTGCCGGTTCCCCTTCAGATGTGTAAACACCTTAGAATACATTTTCAAACAAGACTGGCTGCCACGTTGGAAGATTTGGAACACCCTTCTGATCTGAAATGTTGATTGCAGGCCCAGAGGCCCAGTCCAGGTGTGTCTGCTGGGCGAGAGATATTGCCATCACTCCATCTAAAATTTCCTTTGGATTTCAGGGCCGCATGGGCTACTCACAAATTTTTTTCCTTTGACTGAACTTTCTTCTCAGACCTGACACTGTGTTTCATTCATTTATTCTTTATTCACTCTTTCATTGAACCAAACCCTCTACTAGGTGCACAAAAGAATGAGAAAGAGTCCTCTTCTTGAGGAACTCTCATCTAGGGGAGAAGACAGACCTGAAAATGGGCAGTTAAAACCTACTGGGACAAGTGTCTTGACTCAATACACAAGCCTAAAAGAGAGGCACCCCAGTTAGTCTTAGGAAGCCAGGGAAATGGTGAAGAATTAGCTGATTCCTCAAATCAAGTGGGTTAGAGAAGTAAAAACATGGAGTTAGACCAAGCAGGGCTGAAATTGCTTGACTTTTCTGAGCCTCCATTTTTAAATCTGTGAAGTGGGGGTAATATTAGGGCTGTAATAATAATAAATTAACATTAAAAACTATGTTTACAATTCCTGGGGGCAGTACCTAGAGTAGGCTGACGATAAATGGGAGCTCTCGATGTCATTATTACAAAGAGAAAGAAGAAAAGAGGGTTGTGAGGGCATTCCAGCATCTGGAAGAACTATCAGAGGGAAGAACAACAATGAAATCAGTAATCATAGTGATAGTAAAGTTTTTTAAATGCTGATCAAATATGAGACAGTGTGCTAAGTGGTCTATAGTTATCTCAGAACAACTTAAATTAATTAAAACAGTCTTCAAACAAGTTTAAGAGTTGGGTGCAATTATCATCTCCACTATACAGAAAAGGAAGGTGAAACACAATGTGTCAGAGATCCTGCCTGCACCCACACAGCTAGCAAGTAAGGGAATCCAGGCTGCTTGATTCCAAACCCTTTGCTCTTAATCACTGTGCTTGGGCAACTTCAAGTGACTCCTTACAGCAGGGGCATAGATGATAAGAGGTGATGTGGAGATGATGAATCTATAGAAGTAAATAGGGCTAGAAAAATGAATGGTATGCCAAGCTAAGGAGTTAGAATTTTACCTGGAGAGCAATAAGGACTCACTAAGGACATAATCAGGAGAGCGATATGCACAGATTTTTCCTGGTGAATCCTTTGAGCAAAAGAGGACTTCTAGTGATGAACAAAGAATCAATGAGATGCCAATTTCAACTGGGCATAACCCGTGGATAGAACCTCTTTGTGAAAGGCCTGCCCAGCTAGTGATTCTCTTAGTTTCTGCAGCTTACATTGCTGGGGGATAGAGGTGAGGCACATGGAGAAAAACCTCTTCAAATTGAGAAGCTTCCAGGAACAGTCAACAAAGTCAGGAAGCCAAATTAGGGGAAGTAGCTAGACTAGGAATTTGGCCTTTTTTGACCCAATAGCCATTGCCTTATGTTTACACACTTAATATTTTATAAGCTGTTCTTATGAAATTATCTCATTAAAACTTCACAATAATCCCATGCATGCTGGAGGGAATATTAACTCTATATCATATAAAAAGAAATGTATTATTTAATACCTAAGGCTCCCAGCTAGTAAGGAGAGAAGTCAGAGCTCAAACCCACATCTCCTCAACTTAAGTCTAGGTTTTTCCTACCATTATCTCAAGTGGGAACCATTATAGTAGTGGTCTGTGCATCAAGCCAATGTTTCTTATTTATTAGTAAAAGATTATGTAGAACTACCAGGACACTGCCCTGTCAGAAAGTCCATTCTCTACTGAAGTACATTCCTATTCTACCCAAGTGATTATTGCAAGACTATGGACATGCTTCAGTATTTATCAATTTGGCATCAATGTTTTAGATATTGCAGAAAAGCAAAGTATATTGGAAAGTAAACAAATTAATACAAATCTATTAAACTGCTAATTTTTACTTTGGAAGATGCTTGGAATTTTGACTTTGCCAGTCTAAAAAGCAGCTCTTTTTAGAATTTAGATTTCTTTTTCTTTTTTTAAGGGAAACAGCCTTTCTTCCCCCCACCTGCCTTGCCCTATTACAGAAGACCTGACTGGCAATATCTTATTAGAATCATGCATCTGGAAATGTTTAATTTATATCCTTATTTACCAGTACAGTGCCTTGCTTACACTAGACACTAAATAAAGGTTTGTTTATGAATAAGTAAATGATTGGTTCCTACTATCCCAATAAATTTTAAATTTTATGAAGTTTTTCTCCACATGCCAAACACAGTGCTGGATGCTGGGAATATAGAAATTTCTGGTCTGATCTCAAGGACTGACTAATACATTGACTCACAATACTGTCTTCTCTCTATATCCATGTGGATTCTTAAAAAAACACTGATGCCCAGGTCTCAGACCCAGAGATTCTGATATAAATGGTCTGGATTGAAGTCTGTTTATTGGTTTTTTTCTTTTTAAAGCAGTCCAGATGATTCCAAAGTGCAAACTCAGTGGGAAAAATAGGTCCATAAAAAGGCAAATAAAGTGGTGTAGTGATTAGCACCCTGGTTCTAGAGTCCCTAAGTTCAATTGTACCTCTTCTCCTTAAGTTGTGTGATGATTTACCCAATCTCTCTGAGATTCAGATTTCTCATCCATAAAGTGGGAGCAGTAATAATACCCAGCTTCTAAGATTGGTGGGAAGAATCAGTTGGATAATTCAAGTAAAGCACTTTGTTGTGTCTGGTATACAGTAGCCACTCACGTTTCATCAATTATATTAGTATTTTGTTTGAGGTGAGTAGTCTGAGTGTGCTACAGGAACATATTGACAGTTAGAGAAGGCCTCTCAGTGGAAGGGCGCTTCCTTCTCTGACAGGGTGCCACCATGATTAAAACAGAGACCAGTTGTCATTCCTGGAATAGTGACCTCACCAGGGATCACTTGAATCCTCTCCAGCTACATGGGTATCAAAGCCGACAGAGTCTATGCTATTGCTTCATCTATATAATGTGGCAAAAGTCCCTTTTTCCAGGGTTATTATGAGGATGAGATGAAACAGTCTTACAAAACTGCCTATCACATAGTAGGTGTGCAACACATTAGCTCATTTCCCTATACCATGGGCCGCAAAAATATGCCCAATAAAGCTTAGGATGATGCTTCCCTTATGCATTTCTAACCAATATATCTAGTCATCTAGTATCAGAAAAATCTGCTCATGTGTTGATTTACTTATTCATTCATCCACGTGATAAATATGTATTAAATACTGCTATGGTCTCTGTGGCTACAGGGGTGAACCAAGCAGACACAATTCATGATCTTAAGGAGCTGACATTTTGGCAATGGGGTCAGAGTAGAGGCAACTCATTACAAAATGAATTACTTTTTCATTAATTTGTTTTATAATTAATTATCCTAGTTATTGCAATAAGTGCTATAAAGATATATAGAGGGTTAGAGAAGCCTCCCTGTAGAAATAACTTTTTAGTTGGATTTTGAAGAATGGGTAGGAACTGACTGGATGAAGGGGAAGGAAGAGTGTTTCAGGCACAGGCAGAACATGTAGGGAGTGAAGGCCCTAATACATGGGGAGACATGGGGAATTGAGAAGGCCTGTGCCTCTGGAGCACAGAGAGTGGGCAGCAGAGTGTCCCATGAGGTTGGCCAATGATACAGGGCCAGCTCCTGCATGGTCTAAAAGGCCATGTTAGTTATTTCTATCTTCCCCTATAAACAATGGGGGAAGTCTGCCAAGATTATTATAATTTAAAAAAATGTGCCAAGGGGAAAGGTGCTGTTCATAACCACAACTATCTCCTGAAGGAAGTGGTGCCTTATGTCTTCAGAGCATATGGAAGATCTGGGTATCCAGGTTGGAGTTGGAACCTATGGAGTGTTGAGTGTTTTACCAGAAGTGAAAAGAACTCAGAGATCCTGGGGAAATCAGGGAAATGTGAGGTGAAGGGAAGATGTGGAAGGTAGAAAGAGGAGAGAGACTAGGAGATGATGAATGTTACTCAGTAGGTTGGGAATGAGGGAAAAATCCCGGGTAGTGGGGTCGCCTAAGGGGTGATGAAGACCATGTCTAATAAAAATGTCATATAAATATCAAATCTTTTATGGAAATCTTTTTTTTTAATGGAAATCTCAAAATTTGTATAAGGTCGATTATACTGATTGCTATGTCTGTCTGAGTGATTGATTGATTGATTTGCTTTGTTTTGCATTAATCTAGGTATGTTTATTTCCTATTGCTGCTATAACAAATTGCCACAAACTTAGGACCTTAAAACAACATACATTTATTATCTTGCAATTCTCAATGTCAGACGTCCAAAATAGGCTTCCCTGGGCCAAAATCAAGGTATTGGTAGCCCCTTGCTCACTCTGGAAATTCTAGTACAGAATCCATTTCCTCACCGTTTTCAACTTCTAGAGCTGCATTCCTTGCATTCCTTGGCTCATGGTCCCTACCTCCATCTTCAAAGCCAGCAGTGTAGCTCTTCAAAAATCTCTTTTCTCTCTGACCTCCCATCTTACTCTTATAAAGACCCTTATGATTATATTGGGCCCACCTAGATAACCTAGAATAATCTCCCCATCTCAAGATTCTTAGCTACTCTGCAGGGGAAGCTGGTGGCCTTTGTCAACAGAATTAAACTTACCTGGCCCAGAAGTCAGAGAAGCTGGAGGAGGAATTAGGGGAAGATGGAGTGGCTGCTGTCCTGTACCAGAGAGGCGACACAGCACAGAAATAAAAACATATGTGAACTGCAAGTTGACACATTACAAAGCTACCACACATAAATCAACAGAGAAAATAGCGCTTTCATCTAACTACAAGTAGTTTACTGTGGCTGCAGTGGCTTATGCTCAGACGTGTATATAGAGGTGGGTGGAGGGTAAGGTGGGAGGAGTGCAAAATGAGTCCAGAGGCTGAGGTCAAGCAAAGTCATTGAAGAGGTGTCATAATCCAGGACAAAGCGTTTGACTGGGTCCTGATGGCTATGGGGAACACTGACTATGATTGACTATCCAATCTTCATTTCAAAAAGTTTAAACCCATTAGCTGAGCATAATCTTCCTTCTAGCCTCAGCTCTCCCCATTCTTCTTTCCTACTCACAATTGTATCCACAGACTGCTCAGCTTTTGCCTACATTCTTGCTGCCTCAATGTCTACCTGGAGTACATTTCCCTCCTCCCTTTCCCCTTCACCTTCAGGTTTCATCTCTTTCTTTGTAAACTCTGCCCCAGGCAGTATTCCTTCCAGCAGTATAGAAATGACCACACACTATGTGTCACTAGACTGTGGCCATCCTGAGGACAGAAACTTTGTCTTTATCATCCAGTGTTCCCACTCTCTAACACAGTGTCTGGCATTTAGAAAGGCTCAGTAGATGCTTATTGACTTAATCAAGTTCCAAGAGCCTCTCATCAAACACTTTGCTTATATATTTTTTCTATTGTCTTAGTGGGTTGATAAAGTAGGGCTTCTGATCATTGTCAGACATAGAGATGCACCAGATTTCTCAGATTTTTATATTTAAATAGGCAATTAAGAAGGGAAAAGCTTCAAGCATGCTTTACGAAAGCATCTACAAAGAGACTCAAGTTATCAAGAGTGAAAGAAATATCATTCCTCTTCTAAGGTCTGCTCCAAGGCATTATTGACATTTTTTGCTAAAATGTCATCATCATTCTCTTCTACAAGGCCTTCCTTATCGTTCTTGATATTTTTACTCTCCATAGAATTGTCTGTCTGGTTTTTGAAGGGCAAGTTATAATTATAAAGAGGCTTCAATTTTTTGATGTAGAAGAACTTAAACAATCTTCGGAAGTTTTGTTTAACAGATGAGAAGGTCATTGTGTGTGCTATTTCCTTAAAAAGTTGGTAGGTTATTTTTGCCAACTCCATGATCACAGGGTCTTCGTCTCGAAGCACTCGTTCAATAGCTGTAACAGCAGAAGAGACCTTAGTTCAAGGCATCTCTCCTTTAGAGTCCAAAAAGCTCTAACCCTAAATAGCCCACCACCTTTTACAGAGTCCCTCCCCTTCTCCATCTTCCCTCCATTTACTCTCCTGTCATTTTCTTACCTTGACTAATAGCATACGGCAAGTTTTATCCTCTATTCCAGGGGTGGGGAAGCTTTTTATGTTGGAAGGCCACATTAATTTAGCCATAATCAAATAAGGCCACATTTAAGAAACTTCGATTAGATATACTTAAAAATGTACATTATTTTGTAAAAAATCTAACTACTATGTACTTAATAATTTCAAAAAATGAAAACTACTTGTTAATTTTAAAGTTAACTAACATTAAATGATTTTGTTGTGTCTACTTTTTGTTGGAAAGCATTTGAATATTTGGTTGCAGCATGGAAGTCCGCAGTTTCAGCTGATCCTCAGATGGGTGTCAGTCATTTGTGACCTTAAGAGCATGTTGATTTGGGTTAGGTTGGACAATGTAGATTCACAGCAATAAGTGGTTGAAAAGCAAGAAAGCATTTTTTGGGCATGTTGCCAAAGGCATGGGTAATCTACTGCATTTTTCCATATTTCAATTGGATCTTTCTTAGCATCAAACAATGACGTTAAAATGTCATCTACTCAGAGCTCAATCAATTCCATCTGTAGTTCTTTAGGTGTCTTGGTGATATCAACTAGGTGAGGCCGAAATGCTAATTTGAGTATGATGTCATGATTCTCAAAGTCAGTGAACCTTTCATTGTATTCTCCAATTAATAGGTCTATAACAGCTGCGTATTCTTCAGATAATTCGCATATATCATCCCGCTCATCAATGACCTTTGCTAACTGGGGAAAATGTTCATCTGAAATTTCCTCTTGAAGAAGAAGTGTTTTGAAACAAGATAGCTTTTTTCGAAATGCTTGGATTTTTTTGCCACATATCACATATAGACTTAGTTTTACCTTGCAAAGAAATATTCAAGTTGTTTTGATTTGACATGATATCACACAAAAATGCTGCATTTCCTATAGAAATCTTCTTTCAATAATCCACATTGCTGATTCTGTTCTTCATAAAATTTAACTATCTGTTCTCACAGAGATAAAATTTTGGCTAACATCTCTTCCTGTGATAGTCAATGCACTTTAGAATGATATGGCAAATTCACACTGGATACTTCATCGTTCAACTTGAGCATGTTAGGAAACTGACAATGCCATGTTGCATTTGCACGAATATAGTTAACAATACTTATAACTTGTTGCAAAGTGTCTCTTAAAATAATAGCTTTAGCATAGAGACTTTCTGATGCAAAATTTAATGAAAAGAAACAAGAGCCTATGGATCTGTTAATACTTTTTTTATCTGTGCAATAAACCCTTCATGTTTTCCTGTCATGGAAGGTGCACTGTCTATACATACACTCACTAAACTTACCAAATTCAGTCCAAATTCACATTTATCTTGAAAGTTTTTGAAAATATCTATTTCCCATGTTCTGTTCACAAGAGTGTCCAAAGTGAGTAACTCTTCACAGCAAAGAAAATCTTCTGTTATGACCCAAATGAAGTATAGAACCTGTGCTGAGGCAGTAGTATCAGTTGATTCATCTGAAGTGATTGAATAACATATATTTTCCTTTTGAAGTATTGCATGAAGTTGTTTTGTTAAGTTGAAGGCTAATTCATGCTGCTGATCAGTTATGATTCTCCTTGAAAGAGGCAGTTGTTTTTACTTTGAAATGTTATTGGGGTCTAAGCCTCCTACAACTTCAACAATGCATCCTTTCACAATTTCTACATCACTGAATGGCTCCCCTTTTTTCCCGAGTATATAAGATACTTTCTAAGTTGCTTCAGTGGCATTATTTCCAGGTCTTATTGCTGCTTGAAAGGATTGATTGTCTTTGCTTTTGCTTTTCATCTTTTAATTTCTGAAATACAACCTTTTGTGCCTCTCCCTCTAATTTAAAATATTTGTGGTCCTTATGGGTGTTATAATGCTAATGAGCATTGAATTTCTTTAGTGTTGATACTGTAGTATCACAAAGCAAGTAAATGATCTTATCTTTTGTAGAAACAAGATAATATTGCAATTCCCCATCCTCATTAAAAAATGTTTTCTTCCTTCAGCATTCTCTTGGTCTTCTTTGACATGATGGGCTGTTAAGCAGACAGAATTAAAAAATACTGTCGAGCCATGCAACTATTCACAAATTCCATTTCAAACAGAAATACAGTGCACTGTTGTCAAAAGGTGATAACAGACTGGCACACTCAACCCTCATAAACTCTCACCAGCCAGCCTCCTGTGGTAGTGGCACAGTCAGGCGGGGGAAGTTAGAACTTAATCATGAACATAGCAGCTGTCAATTTAGCCCTTACGGCTTATGAATGTCCTAATTGTGCTGGTCAATCTGGGAGGATTATTTCATTGATGCTTATTTTATTCTTTGGTATTTTAAGTATGTTCATTTAAAAAACAAAATAAAAATATAAAAGATGAACATAAATGTGTTAATAAAAAAAAAGGATTTGTTCTGTAAAATTTGGATTCAGTCAAAAGGCCTCACTTAAGGACCTAGAAGGCTGCAGGTTCCCCACACCTGCTCTATCCCCAGCAGA
This sequence comes from Daubentonia madagascariensis, assembly GCA_023783475.1. Lineage (NCBI taxonomy): Eukaryota > Metazoa > Chordata > Mammalia > Primates > Daubentoniidae > Daubentonia > Daubentonia madagascariensis. The sequence goes on from JAKFHU010000978.1 coordinate 32,278,525, forward strand.
TCCCAGTACAAGAAAAATGGAAATATTCACTAAACATTTATTGAGTACCTTTTATGTGCTAAGCATTCTGCTAGATAGCATAAATATATACTCATGAAGAGGTTCATGAACATATACACATTATATTGGTCATGATAAAAAAGTTGAAGTCAGTCTAAATGTTCATTAATAGGGAACTGCATAAAATTATGAATATCATAAAATGAAATAGTATGCACATATTGACATGATGTAGACCCGTATTTCTTGGCACGGAAAGATGTTTGCAATATAAAGTTAAGTAAAAAAAGTTATAAAGCAGTTATGATAGTTTAAAAATTAAATATGTTATAGCTTATATTCTTTAAAAACATCTGGAATAATACGTATGCCAAAATGCTAATATTGTTATATCCAGATAGTTGACTGGGGGAAATTACTATTTTCTTTCTTTCTTTTTTTTTTTTTTGAGGACGAGGAAAGAGGAGTTTATGAATTTGCTGGCAAATAGGAAAAATGGCAGACTGCTGTCTCAAAGTACCATTTCCTAATCATAAGCGGAAATACAGAGGCTTCAAAGGGATGGTTTTCAGTTCTAGGCTATTGTTGTCTAACTATAGTTGATGATTCTGATTGTCCGTCTCCCGCCGTCCCATTTCTGCGTCCAGGACCTCCACCTGGACAGTTCCGTTGAGCCATCCGCTGTAGCACAAAGAACAAAAGACATTCCCCTGCCCGTCCCAGCCACTGGCCTGAGGCAGGGATGCAGGTACTATTTTATTTCTTAATTAAAAAAAAATAGCAAAAAGGGGAGATTTAGAAAAGACTGAGAGAAGAAGCAGAAGGAGGAGGAGGAGAAAAAGATTGTAAGAAAGATGGAGAAAGAATTCCAGTGCTTGGCATTTAGCAGGCAGTCAAATATGTGCTGAGTGAATGAGTGAATGAGTGAATGAATGAAAAGGGAAAGAAGACTTTGCTTTATTTGCTGCTCTGTCCCCAGCAGCTAGAATAGTGTTGCCACATAAGAGATTCTGAAAACATATTTGTTGGATGAATGAGTGAATGAATCGTCAACTTTCTGTAGTTCCTAAGGGCTCTAGAATGATAGTTGGGTCTCAGACAAAGAGAGGGACAAAGGGAGAGAGAGACAGGGAGAAAGAGGGAGAGAAACAGAATAGAAAGAGAAAAAAGATGCCCTTTTACCCAGTTCTTTTGCTGATTCACCCATAACCACCCACCCACCACTACCACACTCCCCCCATCCGGGACCCTTGTAGAACTCATATGTAACTAGAATCACACACAGTAAATTTATTTAGACCTATGCATAAAGATTTCATTATAACCTCAATACTTACCCTCAAGCATGACTTCAATTTCATCTCTTAGGAGAAAATGGCCACCCACTTTTGCCAAGTATCCTATACACAAAGTAGAATTAAAGTTACCCCAAAATACATTATGAATCTTGTATTGTGCATAACGGACAGCTCAATGAATGACCACAAAGTGAACACAGCATAGCTACCACCCAGGTTGTTAAATAGAATATTACTAGCACCCCAGAATCCTCCCTCAAGCCCCTCCCAGTCTCCTTCTCCACCTTTCAGAATACTTTCTTTTGTATCTGCCTTCCTTTGCTTCACATTACGTTGTGAGATTCATCATGTTCTTTCATGTAGCAATAGTTCATTTAGTTCCATTGTACATGGCAGAGGCTGTCAGATAAAGTTTTCTTGAAACACAGCCACGTACGTTGGCCCATGTTTACATATTATCTATAACTGTTTTCACTCTATCACAACAGAGTTGAGTAGTTGCAACAGAGGCCACATGGCACTCAAAGTTTAAAGTATTTACTATTGAGTCTTTAACAGAAAGAGTTTGCTGAACCCTGCTATATGACAGCCCATCTTATGAATGCAGCATTTTTTTTTATCCATTCTGCTATTGATGGACATTTGTGTTGTTCCTAGTTTGGGGCTATTATGAATAGCGATGATGTGGGCATTCTTGTACATGAATTTTGGTATGTATTTGTATAATTGCTGTTTGCTGTATAACTAGGAGTGGATTTACTGGGTAATGGATATGCTTATGTTCAACCTTAGGGCCTACTGACAAACAGTTTTCCAAGGTGATTGTATCAATTTTCACTCCCACCAACAGCATTTGAACACTTCCATGCTCTATGTCCTCTCCAATACTTTATGTTGTTAATCTTTTTCCTTTCAGTCATTCTCATGAGTTTGGTGGTAGTATCACATTGTGGTTTTAATTTGCATTTTTTGTGTAGATTAATAAGAGTTTTGCATATTTATTGGTCATTGGGCTACCTTCTTTTGTGAAATGCTTATTTAAGTAAGTCTTTTGCCTGTTTTTATATTGAGTTATATTTTTCTTATTTATTTGTAGGCATTTTAAAATTCTGGATACTAATCTTTTTTAATGTTACTTGCCTTACAAATATCTTCTCCATTCCATGGTTAAACTTTTCCGTTTACATATATATTTTTTTGATGTACAGAAGTCCCTAATTGTAACATTGTCTAATTCCTCATCTTTTCATTTATACTCATTTAATTTTGGGGTCCTGTTAGGAAATCTTTGCCTGTCTCAAGTCATAAAGCTATTCTCCTATATTTACTTCTAGAAGCTTTACTGTTTTACTTTTTGCAGTTAGATCTATAGTCCAATTGGAATTATATGCCATGAAGTAGGGGTCAAGCTATGTTTATATACCTGTATAACTGACCTTGCACCATTAAGAGAAAACTTGTCCTTTTTGTACTGCTTGGTAGGGTCACCTACATTGTAAATTCTGTGTGGATCAATATGTTGACTCCATTCGGTCTGTCTGTCATTGTGCCACTACCACACTGCCTTAATGTATTAATATAATGTATCTTGGTATCCTGTGGTATAAGTCCTTCAACTCTATTTCCTCTTCAAATTATCTTAGCTATTCTCAAACCTGTAAATTTTCACAGAAAGTTTATAATCAGCTTGTCAAATTTCATACACACACCCCCAAAGCCCCTGGTGAGATTTTGTTTAGGATTGCATTGGTTCTACATAGATCAATTTGGGGAGAACTGACGTAATTACAATATTTAACCTTTCAATCCATGGCCATGATATACCCCTGTATTTAAGTCTTTATAAAATATTCTCAATGTTTTCTAGTTTTCTGTGTATTAGTTTTATACATCTTCCCTTAGTTTTATTTTGAGGTACTTGATGATTTTGGGTATTTAAAAAAAATTTCTAATTGTTCATGGCTTGTGTATGGAAATCCAATTGATCTTTGTATATTGATGTTATATCTGGAAAACTTGCTAAATTCATTTATTAATTAGAGTAGTTTTTCTTAATTCTTTCCAATAATTTAAACATGAAATTACTTACCTGCAAATTCTGAAAGTTTCATTTTCTTTTATTCAAACTTAGATATTTTATTTCTTGCTATTGCCTTATTTTAGTTTTGGAAAACTCTTAGTCATTATCTCTTCAAATAGTTCTGTTCATTCTTTCCCCTCTCTTTTTTTGGAATGCCTGTGTTAGACTGTCTAATCATGTCTTGTAGTATCTTATGCTTGTTTCATATTTTCCACTTTTATTTCTTCGTTTTGTCTTGAGGTTGAATATGGTATTCTGACGTATCTAATTCTCTTTTAAGTTCTTTCTAATCTGCTGCTAATTTCATCATTGAGTTCTGCATTACATCTCATTATTTAATTTAATATTTTGAATATAGTAATAGTATTTATTTTAAAGTTCATATCTAATAACTTTAATAACTACATATCCTGGATTCCATTTCTATTGTTTTTTTCTTGTAGTTAAAAAAATCTATATGTCTGGTTATTTTTAATTAAATGTCAGCTACTGTGTACAAAATTTTGTGTAGGTAATGTGAGTCTCTGGGCAGTTTATCTTCTCTAAGAGGGATTTATTTTTGCTTTTGTCAGGCAGTTAGTTTAGAGATATATCTCCTTAATCCAACCAGGGAATTAGATATTCAAGGCCTCAGCCATCGTGAGGGCTGGTCTATTTCCAGTTTACATTTACTCCTAGGGTGGGGCCATCAGAGATCCCAGCTGAATGCTTGGGAGTGTTTACTAGGGTTTCTCCTCATTATAGTCCACTCCAAGTTTTGTTCCTCTAGCTCAGTGAGACAGCTAAAATTTCTGCACAGTTTCTCAGCCTCTCAACTACTATTTTTGCATTTAGAATTGGTAAAACTTAGAAAAATAATCTCCAAATATCAGACCTACTTCTTTTGGTTTCTCTATTCTATTCTGGATTACTGTCTTTATAAAAGCTCTCTAATGTCTTCAGAAGTTTTTAAAACCTTCCCCCCTTCCCTGACTTTTCTAATTGTTTTTAGCAAGAGACAGGCCTAAAACAAATTAGCCAACCATTGCTAGAAGCAGAAATTTAAAGTGATTTGAAATATCAGAACTGGATAAATAAAATGCTACAAAGGATTGAACACCTTCTATGTGCTAGACACTCTCCTGGGTGCTTTATTTCAATTAATATGCACGCCACTTATGTGACGCTGTTCATATTATCCTCATTTTACACCTGATAGAACCCAAGTTCATAGAGATTAAATAATTTGGTAAAGGTCACATGGCCAGTAGATGTTCATTCTAAGGTTTGAATGGAAGCTTATCTATTTTTTTTACTGTGTAATCGGAATATAAAATTTATTTTTTCTGTTGTATATATTTAAGGTGTACAACATGATGTTTTGATATACATATACCCAGTGAAATTAATACTGCAGTCAAGCAAATTAACATATTGTCTCACATAGTTACCTTTTGTGTTTTAAGTGTTCTTTTAGGTAAGAGTACCTAAAATCAACTCTCTTAGCAGATTTCCAATATACAAGACAACATTATTGACTATAGTTCTCAGCTGCATATTAGATTTCTAGATTTATTCACCTTATACAACCTTTTCACCTACATCTCCACATTTCTCCTCCCCTGCCCCTAGTAACCACCATTCTGCTTTCTGTTCCTATGAATTCAACTTTTTTTAAAATTCCACATATAAGTGAGATCATGCAGTATTTTTCTTTCTTTGTCTGGCTTATCTCGTTAGCACAATGTCCTCTAGGTTCATCTTTTTTGTCTCAAATAGCAGCATCTCCTTTGCTTATCTGACTCTTAACCAAATTTTATGCTTTTTCTCTGCTTCAGTTAAAATAGCGACTAGGAAATTCACAACAAACATTTTCATAATACAATCTACAGTTAGCAGAGCTCAAGATACTCTTATCTGCCAGTGAAACATGGGCTTAAAAATTTAAGAATAATACTTGCAACAAAAATTTGTGTTGTGAGGGTGTCCTTAATTGGTGTGCCTTTCTATCTGTTTAATTTTGTATTCCAATGCAACTCCTTTTAGAATTAGATGAGGGTACAAATAAATGAATGAAAATTTTTTATGCTAGCAAGTACTAACTCCCCCTAATGTCAAATTCTTTCTTTTTCTTTAATGTTCTTACTAAAACTACTGAGGTTGAGCTAGCCACCCAGCTAATGATTAGATTTTTAAGATTTCTTTGCAGCTAGGTATGACAATATGTCTATGTTCTGGGCTAATGATCATTTAGCATAAGTGATATTTGCTCTTTATTAATTTATTTATTTTTAGAATATCATGAATATCTTTTTTATTAAATTTCAGAATATTATGGGGGTACAAACACTTTGGTTACATATATATTTGCTCTTTAAAGGAAAGGGTGTGACCTCTTGATATTTTTCTTCTTTCTAACCAGTTGGAATACAGAAGTGGTTGCAGGAGCTAGAGCAAACGTTTTGGACCTGATGTGGAATACTGTGTGATGAAAACGCTAGCACAGAAAAAGAACTGGCTCAGTCTACTTACATTTGGACTTTTACTTGAGAGAGAAATAAATACTATCTTGTTTAAGCCATAAGTATATTTGGATCTTTCTTACAGCTGATGAAACTTATTTCATGCACACAATGTTACCACACATACAAAAAAACCAAAATAAGTGGAGAAATTAGGCAAAAACACCTGCAAATTAAAGGGCTCTACTGATATCATGTTTTTGAAAGTCACAAATGAACTTTCAAACAGAATCTGATGCTTTGGAAAACACGGCAGATTAACCTAAATGCCAAGGCCCAGGTGGGTAACCAAGTGATCTCAGTTATGGGGAAGAATGTAACTGGTGATGGTGGGCAGTGTGGTGAACAGGAGGTCCAGGATCCATCTACAAGTTGTTACCATACAGAAACGCAGGTTCAGTGTAACTCAATCTTCCTTGTTTCACGAATAATTGGGACGGATGACAGTGTATAGTGATGCAGTGACTATCTATATACACACATTGTTTCTCACATGTGTGAGTATATCTGAGGACAAATTCTCTTGAGAGGAGATTACTGAGTCAAAAGAATATGCATTTCACATTTTGTTGGATATTACCAAATTCCTTCTTAGAGCTAGTAAAAATTTATGGTCTCACCACTAATGTAAGTGATTGCCCACTTCCTGCAACCTTGACAAAATCATACAGTATAAAAGTTTTGATCTTTATCTACTTGATGAACAGAAACATTCATCATTTTAATTTACATCACTTTGTGGACGGATTTGTGAAAAATTTATGTTTAAGAGCCAAGTAAAATTTTTCATGAACTTTGTCCATTTTTCTACTGGATCATTTGTTTTTTCTTATGGATTTGTAAAGATTCTTTAGAGAGTGAGAATTCACCATTTTTCTGTGATAAGTGTAAATATTTCATCCCAATTTGGCTTTTGACTTTGGTTACAGTGGATTTGCCTTGGAAAAAATGTTTCATTTTTACATAGCTATCAATCTTTTCTTTATGGCTGGTTTCAACTTTCACTTAGAAAGATCTCCCCCACCCCATGATTGCAAAGCAATTTTTTTCATATTATTTTATCTAATTTTATTTATTATTGTGGTTTCATTTTTAGCATTTGAACCTTTGACCATCTGGGATTTATTTAGAGTCAGGAATGAAATAGGAATAAGATTATTTAAAAAATTCCAGATGGCCCACCAGGAGTCCCAATACCATTTATGGAATATTACATATTTTCACCACTGTTAGTTAAAACCAGTGACTCACTTTCTAAAATATTGCATGTTTAGGAGGTTATTTCTGGATAGTGTTTTGTTCCATATATCTGTCCATTCATTCCATGTGATTTAATCGCTGTAGCTATATTGATGTCTGATGGGGCTAGTCCTGCGTCATTATTCTTTTTGTTAGAATGTCCATTATCCTTGCATGCTAACTTTTCTACATTAATTTTAGAATCAGTATGTCAGTTTTGGAAAAAAAAAACCTTATTAATAGATTAATAGATTCATTTAAAAAAGAATTGACACACTTTTTATTTTGATTCTTTCTTTCCCAAAATAGGGTTTATATCTTTCTATTTATTCAATTCTTCTTCGTGTCCTTCAGCAGTGTTTGCAAATTTTCTTCACAGAAATATTGCATACATTTTAAAGTTTATTTTTAGATCTCTCTTCCTCCCTTTTCTATGTCCGTCTTTTCTTTTTTCTTTCCTCCCTGTCCCCATTTCTCTTTCTTTCTCAATTTCTTCCCTCCCTCTCTCCCTCCCTTCAGAGTCTTTGTTTTTCTTTCTTTTTCTTCCTTCCTTTCTTTCTTCTTCTCTGTTTTTCTCCCTGCCTCCCTTCCTTCTTTCCTTCTTCATTCTTTCTTTCCTTCTTTATTTTTTACCTATTATAAACAGGATCTTTTCTTTCTGGGTATTTTAAAAAAATAAGTTAGTTATTTTTGTACAGGAAAGTTATTGATTTTTAAGATTGGCATAATTTTAAATCATGTATTTTTAAATTAAAATATATATACTAAAGAGTATATATACTAGATTACATTTTAAAGAATGGTATAAATTGAACATTCATATACCCTGCTATGGACTTAAGAAATAGAAGTACTGATGCTTTTGAAGTCTCTTGTGTGTCCTTCTGTAAACACGTCTTTTTCTTCCCCCTCCTTCTGAGTAACTAGTATGTTGAATTTTGTGTTGACTATTTCCTTGATTTTTCATACAGTTTTCCAGCAAATTCACTTGATTTCCTAGACAATGTTTTAGTAGTGTCTGCTTTGACCAATATATAAAAGGCTTATATTTTTTCCCATTGTTAGGTTTTTAGTTTTCATATGTTTTGGTGAGTGGAACTATAGTTTGTTTTTTTTAAAACTAAACTTCCTTGCAATCTAATATTTCATTTGTGACCACACAAAGATTAATTATCCACTCTACTTGTGATGGACATTTGTATTGTTTCCAGTTTATCTATTATTACAAATAATATTGCAATGAAATTTCTTTTACATGTCTCCAGATACACCCATGTGCAAAAATCTCTCTAAGGTATATACTTAAAAATGGTATTACTGGGTCATAGGGACATTATGTTCAACTTCAGCTTACAAGATAATGCCAAATTATTTTCCAAGTTTTCGTATCAAGTTCTATTCCCACTATGAACAACAAAAGTCCTCATTGCTCTACATCCTTTTTAATCTTTGGCTTATGTACATGTGTGTACATAATTTTAATAAAAAATTTAAGTATAACATACATATCAAAAAGTGCACATATCATAAATCTATAGCTCATAGAATGTTCACACAATAACCACATCCAAGGTCAAGACACAGACTTTACCAGTAACCCAGAAATCCCCTCTGAGGCTCCCTTATAGTTTCTACACAAGTGTAAATACTACTCTGAGTACTAATGCCATCGATTAGTTCTGTTTTTGTATTTTATATCAGTACAGTCATAAAATATGTACTCTTTAGTGACTGGCTGTTCTTTAAATCCTGTCTGTAAGGTACATCCTCATTGTGCTTATAGTTGTAGATTTTCATTTTCATCACTGTATAGTATTTCATATGTGAATCTACCACAATATATTAATCTAATTGTTAATTTACAGGGTTGAGTTATAACTAATAGCGCTGCTTTGAATATCCTAGTATATATCATATTCCAGTACCTGTATATATTTCTGATAGTTTTTATACTGAATTTCTGATTCATAGGATATGTATGTGTTCAACTTTAACAGGTATAGTTAAATAGTTTTCCAAAGTGGTTTATGAATTTTCACTTTCAACAGTGTATAAGAGAATTCTGCTTGCTCCATATCCTTGACAACTCTTGGTATTGTCAGTCTTTATTCTAGACATTATGTTGGATGTATAATGGTATCTTATTATGGTTTTAATTTGCATTTTCCTAATAACTAATAGAGTCAAATATTTTTTCATATGTTTATTGGTCATTTGGATATCCTTTTCTGAGATGCATCATTTAAGTTATTACCCATTTTTCTATTAGGTGGTCTTTTTCTTAATAATTTATAAATTACATTTATATCCTTATATAAAGGATACATATATACTTTGCCAGATATATGTGTTGTAAATATCTTTTTTCATTTGATGAAAAGAGGCTTTCAATATCAGATTTTCTTTTCTCATATTTGAAAAAATGTTGCCACTTTGTTGGTTGTGAAATAAAGTGTTATTTTAATTTGCATATTCTTGATTACTAATATTGTTGAAGACATTTTCACATAATTATTTGTATTTTTGTTTTCCCTTCTGTAAATTCCTCTTCATGGTTTTTTAAATGTTTTTTTGAACCTTTTATTTTTTGGTTTATTGAATTTTTATGTTTTTATTATTAAGATATTGTAATTAGTACTCTGGATATTAATATGTTTTAGTTACACATGTTACAAATATGTTTTCCAGCTTGTTGCTTGATTTTTATATTTTTTGTCTTTAGAAATATTCTGTTTACCTTTGGTTATGAAGATATTATCCTACATTTTCTTCTAAAAGTTTGTAAATATTTGTGCTTCATGTTTACATTTTTTGATTCATCTAGAATTAATTCTGGTGTAGGGTGTCAGGTAGGAATCCTTGTGTGTGTGTACATGTGTGTGTGTTTCCAATTGTCTTTGTAATTTTATTAGACAGTTCATCACTTTCTGATCTGATATATACTGCCAGTTCTGATATGTTGGGTATATATGTGGATCTGTTTCTAGGCTTTCTGTTCTATTCCACAAGTCTGTTTGTCTTTCCTTGAGTAACAGACTGTCTAAAATTCTATAGTTTTATATTAAATTTTTATATCTGGTGGGACTAATAGCTCACAGTTTTTTTTCTCCAGGAGTATCTTGGCTTTTTGCTATTATACAAACATTTGGAATTAACTCATCAGGATCTTTGAAATTATCTGTCGGTATATTTATTGTAATTGTTTTGAACATGTTGATGAGTATTTTTCAACAGGTGCTCGGTAGGGATTCTAGATTGGACAATTGTTTGTGACTAGCACTGCTATTACTGAATATTAAGCATACCCTTGCCCCTTAAGTGCATTAAGGGACATTAAATGCTGTACCCACCTGGAAGTAAGCTGGCAAGGGAGCTTGGAAAATGTAGATCACAGAGGTTAGCATTTCAAGGCATATAAAAAAGCAAAAAAAAGAAATTGTGGAGAATAGATTGGGAGATGAGAGTCCTATAGTTAAATAAACACTACATTTTTTCAATTGTTTATCCATTTATTCTTTAGTTGGCTGAATTCCTCTAATAATTTCAAGAAGTATTCATGCTGATGGGTTTATTCCGAGTTTTTGTATTTTTGAAAATGTTCCTCTATATCTTCATGGTTGGATAAAATTTTGCTGAATAGAAAATTCTTTAGTCACAATTTTCTTTTCACTTATGATTTTGTAAGCACTATTCTATTCTGGTTTAGAGTTGAATACTGACGTGGATAACTCTAATACAGTTTCTTTTTTTTTATTGTAACTTATAGGTGACTTTGTTTTTTTCTTTTTCCTAAATGCTTAAAGAATTCTTTTACTCTGAAGTTTCATAACCTTATTAGGAAATGTCTTAATGTTGCATTTTGTACAAAATATTTCTTAAAAGAATGATTTATCACCTCAGTATATTTAATCAAGTCTTTTACATTTTTTCTTTTCTTTTCTTATTTTTTTTTTTAGAGACGGGGTCTTACTCTGTCACTCAGGCTGTAGTGCAGTGGCATGATCATAGCTCACTGCGACCTTGAACTCCTGAGCTCAAGCGATCCTCCTGCCTTAGCCTCCTAAGTAGCTAGGACTACAGGCATGTGCCACCAAGCCCAGCTAATTATTTCTTAAAGTACATCTTTGAAGAATTTTTTTCTGTTGTAATTGTTCATTTCTTTTCTTCAGAGATATTATTTATTTATATTTGCATTTCTTTTATCTATCTTCTATATCTATCATTGTTCCTTTATTTTATTTTTTAATTTAATTTATTTTATTTTATTTTATTTTTTTCAGAATATTATGGGAGTACAAACATTTTGGTTACATGTATTGTTTTTGTACAGTTTGAGTCAATGTTATATGTGCCCGTCACCCAGATAGTGTGCATTGTACTTGTTAGGTGTGAATTTACCCAACCCTTCCTTCCCCCTCCCACCTGCTTGATTTCTGTTGAGTTTTATTTTCATATGTGCATATAACTGTTTATCGATTAGTTCCAGTTTAATAGTGAGTACATGTGGTGTTTGTTTTTCCATTCTTACGATACTTCACTTAGAAGAATGGTCTTCAGTTCCATCCAGGTTGTTACAAAAGGTATTAGTTCCCCATTTTTTTATGGCTGAGTAGTACTCCATGGTATACATATACCACATTTTATTAATCCACTCATGAATTGATGGGCACAGGGGTTGATTCCACATCTTTGCAATTGTGAATTGTGCTGCAATAAACATTCTAGCACAAGTGTCTTTTTTATAAAATGACTTTTTTTCCTTTGGTTAAATGCCCAATAGTGGGATTCTTGGATCAAGTGGTAGGTCTACTTTTAGTTCTTTGAGGTATCTCCATACTGCTTATTTTAAAAAATTTTCCTTGCTGGTTTTCATTTTATTTTGCTAGCATTTCTCAACCCTTGTACGCCTTGTCCCTTATTGGCTATCAACAATATATATTTTTCTCTTTTGCTGCTATAGATAGTGATAGCTATATATTTTTTTCTTATATTTTGCTTCTATACTTTGAAAGCTTATTTTTCATGTGCTCCCAATATCCCATCATATACTCCCTGTGTGCTTGTATCTATACTTTAGAACTTTATTTTAAAAAGTTTTGGATTCATAGAAATATTTATGCTTATGTTCATCTGCTCTGTGGAAACATAGTCTAAAATTTATTTTTCTTCTTTCTTTCCTCTCTTTTTTCCTTTGAAGTACTTCTGCAGAAAGAGAATGCTGTTTCCTTTTTAAAATTACTTGTTTTAAAATCTTGCAATAGTTATATACAGAGGTTTATTTGTGGAATGTTCCAGGGTTGAATTCAGAGTAGCAAAAATTCTTTTTGCTTTGAAATAAAGTTCTTACGACACAGGATTTTCTGTGTGTGTGTGTGTGTGTGTGTGTGTGTGTGTGTGTGATTACTCTGATTAACACAGATCATGAGCTCCAGTGCTGATCATAATTCCATTTGTCAACTGCCCTGACAGACTCCTCTCTACAGGTATGATGTGACTGTGTATTTCCTGATTCATTGCCACCCCTGTTACTCCGTGGTGCCAAATAGGGTAGAGGGGAGATCCCACTACTGAGTTGAGAACTTACTACCAAGTCAGGAATTCCAAAATAAGGGATTATTAATTTTGATCTCCACAATGAGAATCTAGTGGGGAAAAACTGATCAGCTTTGTCCAAGATCAAAAACTTTAGTTGTCTTCTCTTACAGTCTTCCCGGACTCCTTCCTGCCCCCTCTTTTTTATTTTTAAACTTTACTGGATTTCGCAGCTCTCCCTCATCTGTTGTAGTGTGTGTTTACAGATGCCCAAGTTTTGTTGAAGTTGATATTTTTATATATATTTTAATTATTCTTATTCTTTGGGTAGTGATTTTTGAGCAATGAAGGAGAATAACAGGCAGTGGTCTGTCACCATCTTAAATTTTGAAATCCATCCTGTCGAAAACACTGTATACTTTAATCACACAGCTATATTCACTCTGTGTATTATAAAATAGAACTCTATTCTCATCACATGTATTAACCTCTATTTATCATAGATATCACCATGACAGGTGCTGTCCATTATAAACAAAGAAAATTTACAATTTCTTAAGGAAGACTTCCAGGAGCGCCCCCATTCCATATCTTTTAAGGCAAATTAGGATATGAGAATTGAATTTTACTTACCTATTAAAATAACTGATGCTCTCCTCAGATATGCTCGGGAGCTCCCCAGGAAGCCTAAGGTATCGGATATCAAATCTGTAATATAGTTCCCATGAGTAATAAGCTGAGAATAAAAGGAAAAAAAAAATACCTCTCTCAATTGTTGAAAAAGCACTTTTTCTCCCTCCAGAAAGGCTTCAAGAGAAAGCAACTTGGTTGCTTATACCAAATCAGGACCAATTGAAAAGTTGGGGATTTTTATGTGTGAACGATACTCTTTTGCTTGCAGGTATTATTCCATTTATGAAACGATTTTCAAATCCAACTTTGTGTTATCACCCTTTGTCCAGCATTCTTCCACCCCCACTTGTCTACTATTGCAGCTTGTGGTGGGGTTGAGAGGACCAGTTCACAAGGCAGTGGCAAAGCAGTTTCAATGTTCTTTCTGGTGATCTGGAATGCTCTTTCTACCTTTATACCCATTCATAGCTCAAAGTAGGTGGGTTGGGGGAAGAAGATAAGATGAATGATGAATGATTAATGTTGAGGAAGAGGAAGTGGAAAATTCTAATTTCCTCTCATCTCAAGCCCTAGCTGTAAGAACTCACTTAAGATCTTTCCTTCACATTCTTTCTCCAAGATCCACCTTTATTCCCACCAAAATTTTCATCACTTTAGATGTCCTTTAGGTTTTGTCTCTAAGTCTTATGGTAGTAAAAATGGAAGGGCCACTTACAAGATTGTTACAGATGTTGAGCACCACCAGCTCAAAATTATAATTTTTATCTTTGAGCAAATATGATGTGGACCACTTTAATTGTGAGGTACAGATTTCTAATGTAAATTTACATGCCTGTGAGACAGAAAAAGGTTAATGAGGATCTATTCATCCACTGTTATATAAAACATTGAGATTCTCTATAAAATTAAGAAAAACAAGATTAAGTGACTTACTTTAACTACTCTTATCTCTCTATCTTCCAAAAACAGGATCAGGGGCACCAACCCTCCTATAACCACATCGTTCAGCATCCATGTGTACTGATTCATATCTCTAAGTAATTCACCAAAGTGTCGGATGGCTATACTCCGAATGCCGCCATTACTCTGGAATATGCACATGGAAAAAGAAAAAGGCCTCACTTAAGGATAATATTAGTGTTTCCTTTTTTCAGTCAGCTGGAGATATATATACACACACAATGTAAGTATATATCCTATATATGTATATGTGTATATATACATATATAATATGAAATTATTATCATTTATTTTAGAAAATATTCAGCTAAGTAGTTAGCTTTCTTTTAAAATGAGATTTAAAATATGATTTTCTTACCCATTATTCACAATAGTCAAGATATGGAATCAACCCATCAATGGAAAAATTAATAAAGAAAATGTGGTATAAGTATGCAATAGTGTACACTTCAGCCTTAAAAAGAAGGAATTTATGACAACACAGAGAAACCTGGAGATTTATCATGCTAAGTGAAATCAGCCAGGTGCTGAAAGACAAATACTGCAGGATCTCACTTGTATGTGGAATCTAAAAGTTTGAACTTACAGAAGCAGAGAGTAGAATGGTGGTTGCCAGTGGCTGAGGGGTTGGGGTGGGAATTGGGGAAGAGGTTGGCTAAAGAACACAAAGTTTCAGTTAGACAGGATGAATAATTTCTGGAGATCTAATGTACAACATGGTGACTATAATTAATAGTAACATATTTCATACTTGAAACTGGAATTGCTAAGAAATTAGATCTTAAATGTTTTTACCATAAAAAAATGACATGTGAGGGGATAGATATGTTAATTAGCTTGACTTAATCATTTCACAATGTATACATATATCAAAACATTACATTGCACTCTGTAAATATATACAATTCTTATGTCTCAAGTATGCCCTAATAAAGCTGGGGAAAATATTTAAACTGGTTTAAAAAAAAGATTTCCAAAAAGACAAACTGTGTTAAAAAATCTCCCATGAAAAATGAGCTTCTTAAGTTCAGGAAGATGATTAGTATTTAATAACATCCTGAAAGTATAAACTAGAATAATCTGTATAACTTGGGGACAATTTCTATAAAGATACTTATAATAATGAAACCATGGTATATTCAAATGCTAGAGGACTTAGCAGAGTGAGTTACCATTGAATAACACTGGGACCTCTTTGCGTACTGGCATACAACCAGGTTTCCAAGAGCTACTTATACCAAATATGAAGGTGATTGAATTATAAAGACTCTGGAAAAGAAAAATTACAAGTCAGAAGACAAGGTTAATTTTAAAAAACGTGATGTCATTTTTCAGTTTTAAGTGAATGTTTATGATCTCATTTTGAAAATAATTTTTTATATAAACATTCCAACTACTTTATCAGTTGTATGACCTTGGTCAAATATTGACTTCTTTTTGCCTCAGTTTTCTTAAATGTAGACTAGATAATAGTAATAAAGTTACTTGGAGATTTATATTTATTTTCTTTGGTATAAATATATTTTCTAAGGTAGCTCACATGAATTTGTTAGAGAAGTGTCTGGGACATAGTAAGTGCTTGATAAATTAAGCCACTATTATTATTACTATTATTATCATTGTGTCTTTATAAAAATCATTTTTGCCACTAAATTCCTTTTTTCTATAATTTAATAATATTGTGCTCTTCTTCATTGAATATGAATAATTAAAAACATAATTTTTGGCAAGATAATTTACTATGAAATAATTCTCTGGTTCACAAACAACTTATCATGGAAGTCTTTAAAAATGCATGGATTCCTCATGGCATACCAAAATGTTCTTATTTATTAAAATACATTACTGTCATTCAATTTTTCTGGAACATATTTACCACATAAAATGAGAATTTTCAAAGTGCACAATTTTCTGATGAAATACTTTTAATTAAATTTTTATATGATAATAAACATTTATTTGGGGTATGGCACATATCAACTCCCATCCTCATGATAAACCTACTACTGTCTCTGTTTTAGTGATGGGGAAAGTGATGCACCAAGAGATTGAAGAAATCATTTGTTCAAGATTTCACAGCCAATAAGAGGCAGAACAGGGATCGGAACCCAGATAGTCCAGATCCAGGCTTAGTCAATCTGTAGCCACTAAGCTATAATTCCTCTTTCATCTCAAGGATAGAGGCTGTTTTTTGATTCTTCTTTTTTATGGGCAGGCAGAATTTTCTAGGTTCTCAGAGTGTAGTTAAAAAAAAAAAAAAGAACAGTACTTACCTAATATTGTTATCTCTGGAAAAGAAATGGTGGATCCTTACAAAATGGCTGTTCTCTGTTGACTTACTCTATGATATAATATCATTGCCTCAATGCGAGCTTCAGCTGAGCCACATAACCTAATGATCTCACACATCTAACTATGCAACTCACATGATCCATCAGAGGACAGTAGCTAGAAGCGATTCTGGTACACAAAGAGGAGTAGGTAACCTTGTCCAGTTTGCCTAAAAGTCTTCGGAGGGTGAGCAAAGCACGAATTACAACCGTCTTTTCTTTGGAAAGGAAGGCATCCAGGATGGATATTAGTAAGCTGCAGACATTTTCTATCTACATATAAAAGGAGGAAAACGGTGGGATTTTGGAACTAGAAGAGGACTTATGCTAGCATTTGGTATGCACACCTCTGAGTCTGGGCAGCACATCATGGTGTGCTGGAGCTAGCTCACAAGAGGCAATTATCAAATTGTCAAAAATTTTGGAAGCTGAGTGTTAAAACAAGACAGTATTGAAAAATTAAACTATATAAATTTAGAATTAAATAAAAACAATGGCAATAAATACTCAAAAATTATCACTTCCTAATTCTTTTGCTACATTTTACTATTATCTATGATCTTGAGGTTATTTATGTGTAATGTATTCCAATGGTGGGAACGTTAAATAATGTGCTGTTGTGTATCTCTTCCCAACTCCATGTTTAGTATGTCCCTTTGATAGCCTGAAATTAGCCATGGTGGGAATATTTACACAAGGGAAATTGGTCTTATTTCCAGGGAGCTGGTTCTTATGACCTGTTTGGACATGAGAGTTGCTGAGCAGCTGAGCTCAGCAGGCAGGTCATTAGAGTCAACTGCAGATCAGAGTCAAACAGAATAGAAGGCAAGGAAAAACATGAAAAGGAGACACCAAAGAAGAGAAAGGTAGGAGGAAAAGAGAAGAGGAAATGAATATTATTTGCCAAAACAATAGCTCTAAAGAGAAAAAAATCGAGTTAGGGACTATGTCAGTGGAAGAAGCCACTTGTGTCTGGCTGTAAAGTTGAGTCTTTACCAATAGTATGTGAAATCTCAACCCAGATCACTCTCCACTGCTTTTCTTCCACTCTCCTAGCTAGTCTTGACACAGAATCTCCCTTTTAGTTGTTGATAACATTGAGAAGAGCTCTGGGCAAAGCAAGAAATACTTTGCTGCTTACTGAAAGAATGCACATTGTTAATAAACCCATCAACTTACATGATTTTAAAGCAAACAGAACATGGCTTTATGTCATTCTAATATGCAAAATGGGTGTCCACTGATAGGCTTAAGCTTTCAGACACTATGCTCAATAGGATTTGTTATTAGATTTATTATTAAATCAAAAATGATTTATAGAACATCTACACTGTCAGCATTGTGCAAGATACTTCGGAATTTAGAATCGTAAAACATTGGAGCATGCTTAAATTCAACTGACTTAGAAGGCAAGAAGTATTCACATGAGTCAGTGGGAAACACTATAAGACAGTGGTTCTTAGCGTTTAACCTGCATTAGTCACCTGGAGGACTTTTGAAAACACAGATTGGTTGGCCTCACCTGCAGAATTTCTGATTCCTTAGGCCTGGGGTGAGGCCTGACAATTTGCATTTCTAACAAGTTTCCAGGTGCTGCTGGCCCTGCTGGTTCAAGAACCACACTTTGAGGACCACTGATATAAAATATTATATAAGTAAGGGCTCATCATTGTTATGGCTCTGAGAGCAACAGGGCTGCTGGAGATCAAACTATTCAGTGCAGTTTGACTTGAGCTGATAATTGAAAAAGGAAAAAAATGTGAATATGTATGTGTTAAGAAGGAAAGTGTCATGAGTGGAAGAAAAAGCTCGAGTGTTCTGAGATAAGGACTAATGTGTGTGTGTGTGTGTGTGTCTGTGTGTGTGTATGTTGGAGGGGAAGTTAACTTATGTGTGTATGGTTTAGACTGTAAGAACAGTATTCATACAGGGCAATGATGCTAAAGTCTGCAAAAAAAATATAAATAAGGTATTAAAGCCATTACATTGACTTAACATAATCCTTTCCATTCAACTCAGTTTCCTTATTGATAAGACACCAGGAAACTGAAAAATATCAATATTTTATTAGTAAAGATATTGATCAATATCAAAATTACATATCATGACTTTGTTGGTGCTGGCAGACACAAATTACACACATATACCTCATTGATAACTGGTGCCATGTTGGCAATTTTCTGAAGGCTCAGTTTGCTAACTGCAGGATTAGAATCATTGATCCAGTTTCTGAAGAGGACCAAAAACTCTTCTGGGAATGGGTCCTTGAAAAAGTTGTTCAGCAGCTGGAAGAAAACAATTAAGTTCATAAGCAGAGTAGAGGCCAAGTTGCATGATTTTTGTCTGTCATAAAAATCAGGACCTTTTCAGTAAAACTAGAACATAAATCTCACTAAAACTCCATATACTTACATATATTCTTATATTTATTTCTGCGTTCATAGCAAGGCAGGGGAGAAATAGCAATCAGAATAGGAAATAGATGCTTAGCTTTGTTTATATTTGAACATATATATATATATTTTTAAATTTCCCTCCATTGGTAGAAACTGAGTGACCCAATTTAAATTATGCTCCTCTTCTAGATTGTAGTCAGGTGGGTGAGTTTCTTGACGGTGTATGTTTATATATGCTAAGAAGTGATGTCTAATATGGACCAGGCACTGTACTAGTAAATGGAGATACAGTGGTGAGCAAAACAGTTACAATCTATGACCTTGTGGACCTTATCGACTAGCTGGAGAGACTAATACTATACAATGATACTATACTATGTACTATTCTAATGAGAACAGAATTGCTACCTGTGATCAGTACTAGGAAGGAAAGCTATTACCAGATGCCACGGAACATTTACAGGAGTATTGAATTTAGATTGTGCATTATAGATGGAATTTAGGAAAAAAGTGATATTTAGATTAGGACTTGAAAACAGAGTTGGTATTAGCTAGATGAAGTATTTGGAGATGATACATCCAAGGAAGTGACCCATGTGCAAAGTCCCTGAGGTAGATGGAGTAGAGTGTGTCTGAACCCCTGAAAGATGAGTGATAGGAGTGCAGAGGAAAGAGAAGACTGGAGGGTGGTGAAGCTCCAGGGAAGACAGGGAAAGTGGCCCAGGACCTGGAGGCCAGGTTGAAGAGGTTTAGTATTTAATAGCTGATACCCAAAATGGAGACATGATTACCATGAGCCTTCATGAATTTAATAACTGGCAGCCAAATATGCATATTTTAAAAGTCTCTTTGAAACACAATGATGGTTTTATAAAAAACATTTTTCATGGAATAATGTAAAATATAACTAAGACAGATCAAGTACACAGAGAGAGAGTAGGAGAGCAAGAGAGAGAGGAGGAGGAGAGACCATACCTTTTTTTTCAAACTTCCAAAGAACTTTCATTCTTACTAAATACCAGATCAAAAAATTTTAATAACTTCCCCAAAACAAAACGTTTAAAAAAGACTTTTTTTTAGCATGGTATAATAAAAGAAGAAACCAAGAAGAAAATTTAAACAGAAAAAGAAGACAACCTATAAGCACTTGGAAATTTAAGAGAATCTCTAATTTGTGGTTCAAAATCTTAAAAGACAGAGGAAAGCAAACATACGATAAGGATTACTACAAAACAATAAAAAACAATAAAAATTATATAATAGATACTTACACTGTAGTTGAAAGTAAATGCATAACTTGACTTTAAATACTTTAATTAAAAAGAAAAGTTAAAATGAACAAATTATTTCCTGAAACTAAGAGAAACAAAATATCACAAAATAAAAAATAGTGCTAAAGAAACTTTGTGTAAGAAAATAATACAGATAAAAACAGAAATCATTGAACGAGGAAACAGAAACAATAGAAGTAATGAATCTAATGCTTTGTGCTTAGGGGAAAAAGCTAATAAAATAAACAGAGTTTTGACTAATATAATATAAAAATGAACAATTAAAAAGAACAAGTAAAATAAGGAAAAAGTATGGAACAAATTAAAAATGTAAAGAGAATATCTGTGTTAGTGGTTCTTAACCAAGGACGAGCACAGATCTTCTGGGGCAGCTTTTATATATTATACATGCCTGGGCTGCATCCCTGCAGACTCTCCAATGGTGGGCCCTGGCTTATGTACTTGAAAAATATTCCTTGGTGATTTTAATATGGCCCTCTAGTTGAGACCCAGTGATTTATGGCAGAATTTGAAATTCTGAGTGAAATAAATTATCTTCTGGAAAAATATAAATTACCAAACATGAGTCAAATAAAATTGGCTAATTGAAACAGATTAAAAACAATGGAAGACTGATAATTATCAATGTGTAATTTCAAAACAGGATCAAGGGTAATTCTTTTTGAATGATTAGCACATATTGAAATGTAAAGGCATATTTTCTCTTTGTAATTAACAAGTAATCTGTGGGGATAATTTGGTACCACGTAAATATTCTGTTCTCCAACAGCTTTTTGCTTAATTGTTTTAACATCCATTGATGACTTTTTCTGGATTCAGTTATTACATTAGGGCTTGCAAAATGGTGATTTGCCACTTCTAGTATTCCTTCAACATTTACTGGCTGGCATCTGTCTCTCTGCCTGTCTCTGTCTATCTCCGTCTCTGTCAATTTCTGCCTCTGTCTCTTTCTCTCTCTCTCTCTCTCTTCTCATTCTTTCATTGTGAGTACCACCAAGGACTTATGAATTTTTAAAAAAATTTTCAACATGTTACAAATATTTACAGTTACTATTCCTTTTGATGCTCAAAGTTGGCTAGTAGAAGTCACTTGGAATTGACTTTTGTGTCCCTTTGACATGACTGCATGGGCCTCTAGCAGTCTTTGGTTTGTGGAAAAATTAGATGTCCCAGGCTCATCTTGTATTTTTCATGCCCCTTGGGATCCACCATTTCATCAATGAGACATGGTTCCTTTGGTGAGTAATGGTATTTAGAAACCACTAAAAATGGGTACTAGAGTAAAGGCCAAGAAGACATGGAATATCACGGCTTCTTGGCCCTTGCTTAGAGCTAGGAAATAATTTTTTTAAAATCACAAGTTCATAGTGACAATGTTGATATTTTCAATTCAAAGCCAGTATAAGAGAGTTTATCTTAACTTTTTACAGTTTTATGTTTGCATAACCTTTCTCTTACCTGGAAAACCTTGATATCTAATGGCATTAATATATTTACTTATTTGCTTTCTGCTAAATAATATATATCGTAGTATTAAAATTATGGTATCAATATACAATAGCAATAAGCCTCCCAAGTAAAAATGAATATTTCTTTGCAGATTTTTTAATCCTTAGAATATATCTTGCCAAGTCAAAGTACTGTTCGTAAGTTACTTGAAGTAATTATATTATCTATGTAGTTATATTATTAATTTGTCATGCAAATAAGTTCGTTTGTGTCAGTTTAAATTGGTTGGTTTATTTCTTTTTCTTGATTTAATTTTATTCTTTCAATAATAACTCTACAAATCAAAACTGCGCAAGAAGGTGTACTTGGAGAGTCTCATTACCATCCCTATCTACTTCACCCCGTTCCTCCTATCTCCCACAAAGTAACCATTTCTTTAATATCTGGCTTATCTTTTTGTTTTTCCCTCCAAAAGTAAGTATATATTCTTAGATATTTATATTTTATAATATAATAGAATTATATATAATATGTCTATATATATACATATTGTGTGCATATTTCCCAAAAAAGAAGTCTATATTTTATATACTTCTATAGTATATAATACATTTATTTTTCTTTCTTACACAAAAGGTAACATCTGTGCTGTTCTACATCTTGTTTTGTTTTCACTTAACAACATCACCTGGAAATCACTCAGAATCCGTACTTTCTCATTTTTTTTAAAGAGATGGGGTCTTGCTATATTGGCCAGGCTGGAGTGCAATAGTGTGATCATAGCTCACTGCAGCTTTGAACTTTTGGCCTCAAGCAGTCCTCCTACCTGAGCCTCCCAAGTATCTGGAACTACAGATACCTGCCCATGCACGCCTTCTCATTCATTTTTATGGCTCATAGTACTTAAAACTGCGTGGCTCTCAGGTGATTTTAACTACAGAATTTTTCCAAAATTTTAAGAAAGAGATAATTTCCAAGGTTCATAAATTCAATAGCATAGAAAAATATTTAAAATTAGTCAACTGATTTTTACAATCTATATAAATCCCATATCAAACTGAAATCACCTGTAAACATAGATGTAAAAATTTTTAATAAAATACTAATAAATCAATTTCCAGTGATACCTAGTTTGTAGAAAATTGTAATGATAATTTTAATATTAGGCCATGTGTGAATATTATATAAGATTAATAAATCACATAAGAAAAACATTATATTATTAACCATCAAGAGATATCAATAAAATTTAACATTTCAATCATAACTATGGATAGAACAATAGCTAACTAATAACAAACTATTTCCAATGAAAGTTAACCATATTAATGGTGAAGCAGAAGATGCATTTCTATTAAAATCTATAAGAACATTATAAGAAAATCTGAAATAAAAAATGGAGTATTATCATCATGATTATTTAAAATTGTTCAGCAAGATGGCAGAATGAGAGATTCCACACTAATATCCCCCAACAGCAGCAATAATTTTGCAGCCATATATGGATAAAAGTGCCTTGGTGGGGGCTCTTTGGGATTTAGGTAGGAGGTTGCAAAGACCTGGTAGAGCCTAAGATTGAGGAGGGTCACTTTTGAGAAGGCAGACCCATGCCCAGGTGGCATGTTTGCTTACTGTGGTCCCAGCTCCAGACCCAGAAAATGGCCCTGTCCCCCTGTGGACTTGACTATAGCTACATTTGGTCTTAGTCCTGCCACCAGAACCATATGCCAAGAAAACTGGGAGGAGTCACACCCACTTGTGCTTTGGGCAACAGGCCTAATGACCTTGGTTTTGGATTTGTACCAAGCAGCACTGTATATCATCTCTGGCCCCCTTCAGCTGTGGTCTGAGAGCAGCCCTGCCTGCCTAAAGACCCACTGGGAGACATGCCTATCTATGACCTGCTAAATTTGGTCTCACAGCAGATCCTGAAAAGACCCTGTAACTTGGTTCCAGCCCCTTTCAGTTGTTTGGGAGCAGTTCTTCTTGGCCAGGGACCAACTTGGGGACATGCCTATCTATGAACCTGGAGGCAGGCCTCCAGATGACATTCTTGGCTGTGAACAGTGAAGTGACCCTGTGACTCAGTTCTAGCCTTGCTAGCCATGGTCTGGGACCAGTCCTGCCCAGGGAGCCACCTAGTGACACAAAAGGAGCCCTCCCACAGACCAGAAGAATCCATACCCATTTGTGCATTTGGTAACAGGTCCACTGTCTATGGATTCTATAGTGGAACCTCATACCAGAGTTAACCCTACTGACCAAGGTCCTGGAGGTGGGCCAGTTCACCCAGGAGCCAGACAGAATCCACACTTTCTTGAGCCCCTGGTAACAGGTCAGCCAATGGTAGGTCCTAACAATAACCAGGTGACCCAGCTCCAACTTCATTCATGTATAATACTGAAGGAAATCTCATTAGCTCAGGCACCCAAGAGGAGCAGGTCTTTACCTGCCAAAACCAGTCTTTAAGGACTGGAAGAGATGTTTGCTTTTTCCAGTACACAGACATGAATACAAGTGTTCACAGATAATAAAGAATAAGGCAAACATAGCACCACCAAAGGAGACTGATAAATCTCCAGTAACTGACCACAGAAAATAGAGATCTACAAATTACCTGCCAAAGAATTCAAAATAATCATCTTAAAGAAGCTCAATAAGATGAAAGAGAACACAGGTAAATAACTAAATAAAATTATAAAAACAATGCATGAACAAAAGAAGAGCTTAGTAAATAAATAGAAACCATAAAAAAATAACAAAATAGAAATCTTGGAGCTGAACACTATAATGACAGAACTGAAAAATTCAATCGAGAGCTTCAATAGCAGACTCAATCATGCAGAAGAAAGCATTAGCAAATTTGAAAACAGTTCATTTGAAATTAGCAAAAAAAAGAACACAGAATGAAAGAAAGTAATGAAAGCATAAGGGACTTATGGGACACTATCAAGCATATGAATATATAAATTATGGGAGTCTCAGAAGGAGAAGACAGAGAAAGGGAGAGAAAGTTTACTTAAAGAAATTCTGGCTTAAAACTTCTTAGATCTTGTGAAGGTTATAGATATTCATATTCATGAATCTCCAAACACCCAAGCAAGATCAACCCAAAGAAGAATTTTCTGAGGCACATTATAATTTAATTGTTAAAATTCAAAAACAAAGAGAATCTTGAAAGCAGCATGAGAAAATAGACTTCTCACATACAAGGGAATGTCCATAAGGCTACCAGTAGATGTCTCAACAGAAACATTGCAAGCCAGGAGGGAGTGGGATGCTATAATTCAAACTGCTGAAAGAGAGAGAGAAAAAAAAAATCTGTCAACCAAGAATACTATACTTGGCAGAGCTGTTCTTAAGAATGAATTAATCAAGAGATAAAGACATTCCCAGACAAACAAAAGCTGAGGAAGATCACCACCATACCACCATAAGACCTAATTTATAAGAAATGCTAAGGGAAGTTCTTTGATTTGAAATGAAAGGACACTAAGTATCAATGTGAAAATGAATGGATGCATAAAACTCACTGGTAAAGATAAAGATATAGTCAAATTCAGAATATTCTAATATGGAATGGTGGTGTATACATCACATTTAACTCTAGTATAAAAGTTAAAAGACAAAAGTATTAAAAATAATTATAGGTACAATAATTGGTTAATGGATACATGATATAAAAAGATGTAAAGTGTGACATCAATAGTATAAAATATGGGCAGGGGAGGAGAAAGAGTATAAAGTTGTGAACTTTGAAGTTAAAGTTCAGTTGTTATTAGCTTAAAATAGACTATTATAACTATAAGATGTTTTATGCAAGCCCCATGGTAACCACAAAGAAAAAACTTGCAGTAGATACACAAGAGATGAAGGGAAAGGAATCAAAGCATTCCACTATAAAAATCAATAAATTACAAAGGAAAACAGCAAGAGTGGAAGAAAGAAATAAAGCAACTATAAAACAGTTGGCAAAGAACAAAATGGCAATAGTAAATCCTTACCTCTCAATAATTACTTTAAATGTAAATAGATTAAGTTCTCCAATCAAAACTACAGAGTGGGTAAATGGGTAAAAAAAAAAACCCAATAATAAGGTTTCACAATATGCTGCCTGCAAGAGACCCACTGTAGCCTTAAGAGCACACATAGACTGAATGTAAAGGAATGGAAAAAGAGATTCCATGCAAATGGCAACCAAAAGAGAGCAGGACGGCTATATTTATATTGACAAAATAGACTTTCAGTCAAAACTTGTTATAAGAGACAAAAAAGGTCACTATATAATGAGAAAGGATTAGATTCATCAAAAGTACATAACAATTTTAAATATATATGCATTCAACACTGGACCACCTATAATACATAAAGCAAATATTAACTGAACTGAAGGAAGAAATACACCCCAATACAGTAATAGTACAGGACCTCAATATCCCACAGTCAAGAACAGATAGATCATCCAGACAGAAAATAAATAAGGAAACAGTGGACTTGATTAACATTATAGATCAAATGGACCTAACAGACATATAGAGAACATTCCATCCAATAGTAGCAGAATATACATTCCTCTCAAGTTCACACAAAATATTCTCCAAGAGAGATTATATGTTGGGTGACAAAAGAAATCTTAATAAATTTAAGAAGATTGAAATCTTATCAAGTGTCTTCTCCAACTGCAATG
The DNA here is from genome assembly GCA_023783475.1 of Daubentonia madagascariensis. NCBI lineage: Eukaryota > Metazoa > Chordata > Mammalia > Primates > Daubentoniidae > Daubentonia > Daubentonia madagascariensis. The sequence goes on from JAKFHU010000978.1 coordinate 32,304,922, forward strand.
ATATGAATCTAGAATTCAATAACAGGAGGAATTTTACAAGATTCACAAATATGTGGAAAACAAACAACACACTCCTAAACAAGCAATGTGTCAAAGAAGAAACCCAAAGGGAAATCAAAACTTATATTGGAACAAATAAAAATGGAAACACAACATACCAAAACTTATGGAATGCAGCAAAAGCAGTTCTAAGAGGGAATTTTATAGCAATAAATGCCTATGTCAAAAAGGAATAAAGATCTCAAATAAACAACATAATAATGTACCTCAAGGAACTAGAAAAAGAAGAATAAACTAAGGCCAAATTTAGTAGAATGAAGAAATAATAAAGATCACAGCAGAAATACATGATCTGGAAAGTAGAGAGACAATTGAAATGATCAAAAAAACTAAGAGTTGTTTTTTTTAAATGATTATTTTTTAAAACACAAAATTTTAAAATCTTCAAAAGACTAACCAAGAACAAAAAGAGAGAACTCAAATAAATAAAATTATAAATGAAAAAGGATACATTAGAACTGATACCATAGAATGCACAGGGTCATAAGTGACTACTGTGAATAATTATATGCATCAAATTGGTAACCTTGAAGAAATAGATTCCTAGAAACATATAACCTACTGAGACTGAATCACAAAGAAATAGAAAATTTGAACAGACCAACCAACAAGTAAGACGATTAAAGAAGTCATCACAAAACTCCCAACAAAGAAAAGCCTAATACCTGATGGCTTCAAGGTGAATTCTACCAATCATTTTAAAAAGAATTCATGCCAAATCCTTCTCAAACTCTTCCAAAAAATTGAAGAAGAGAGAATACTTCTAAATTCATTTTATGAGACAGCATTACCTTCATATTGAAGCTAGATTAGTACACCACAAGAAAATAAAATGACAGGCCAATATCCCTGATGAACATAGATGCAAAAATCCTCAATAAAAATACTAGCAAACCAAATTAAACAGTACATTAAAAGATATGAACTATGATCAAGTGGGACTTATCTCTGGGATGTAAGGATGGCTCAACATATACAAGTCAATAAACATGATATACCACATTAACATAATGAAAGAAAAAACTCATATGATCATTTCAATAGATGTATAAAAAGCATTTGACAAAATTCAACATCCTTTTGTGATAAAAACTCTGAACAAATTGGGTATAGGAGGAAAGTACCTCAACATAGCAAAAGCCACATGTTGTAAGCCCACAGTGAACATGACACTCAATGGTAAAAAGTTGAAAGCTTTTCCTCTAAGATCAGGAATGAGACTAGAGTGCCCACTCTTGCCACTTCTATTCAACGTAGTACTACAAGTCCTAGATAGAACATTCAGAAAAAGAAAAAGAAACAAATGGCATCTAAATCAAATAGGAAGAAGTAAAATTGTCTCTGCAGATAACATAATCTTGTATGTTATAGACTCCCCCAAAAAACTACTGGATCTAATAAACAAATTCAGTAAAGTTGCAGGATACAAAATTAACATATAAAAATCGGTTACATTTCTATATACCAACAACAAATGATCTGAAAAAGATCAGGAAAATGATCTTATTTACAATAGCTACAAAAAATTGAAATATTTAGGAATAAATTTAACCAAGGAGTTTAAAGGTCTGCACTGAAAACCATAAAACATTGATGAAAGAAATGGAAGAAGACACACATAAATGGAAAGATATCCAGTGTTCGTGGCTTGGAAAAATTAATATTGTTAAAATGTCTATACCACCTAAAGTGATCTACACATTCAATGCAATCCCCATCAAAATTCCAATGGCATTTTTCACAGAAATAGAAAAAAAATCATAAATTTGTACGGAAACACAAGAGACCTCAAATAGTGAAAACAATCTTGAGAAAGAAGAATAAAGCTGTGGTATATTAGAAATCACAGTGCCTGATTTCTAATACACCACAAAGTGACAGAAATAAAAACAGTATGGTACTGGCATGAAAACAGACATATAGACCAATGGAATAGAACAGAAAGACCAGAAATAAACCCACCTGTATATAGTCAATTAATCTTTGGTAAAGGCACCAAGAATACACACTGGGCAAAGGATAGTCTCTTCAATAAATAGTGCTGGAAAGACTGAATATCCACATGCAAAGGAATGAAATTGGATCCTTATCTTACACCATATACAAAAATTAAGTCACAATGAATTAAAGTCTTAAATATAAGACCTGAAATAAAACTCATAGAAGAAAACAAAGGGAGGAACTTCCTTGAAATTGGTATTGGCATTAATTTTTTGGATATGACACTAAAAGTACAAGCAACAAAAGCAAAAATAAACAAGGGAGACTTCATCAAACTAAAAAGTTTCTGCACAGCAAGGGAAACAATCAACAAAATGAAAAGGCAATCTACGGAATAGGAGAAAATATTTGCAAACTATATATATGTGTGTGTGTATGTGTGTGTGCGTGCATGTGTATGATAAGGAGTAAATATCCAAAATGTATAAAGAACTCATCCTCACGGAAAACAGTATGGAGGTTCCTCAAAAAATTAAGCCTAGAACTACCATATGATCCAGAAATCTTGTTGCTGGGTGTATATACAAAGAAAATGAAATGAGCGCCTCACGTTCATTGGAGCATTATTCACAATAGACAAGATTTAGAATTAAGCTTAGTGTCTGTTGATGGAAGAATGAATGAAGAAAATGTGGTGTATATATACACAATGGAATATTATTTAGCCATAAAAAGAAGGAAATCCTGTATTTGCCACAACATGGATGAAAATGGAGGACATTTTCACCCATGCTAAGTGAAATAAGCCAGACACAGAAAGACAAGTATTGTATTATTTCACTTACATGTGAAATCTAAAAGAAAGTCAAACTCACAGAATTAGGTAGTGGAATGGTGGTTGTCCAGGGCTGGTAGGTGGAGGAAATGAGGAGATGATGGTCAAAAAGTACAAATTTTCAGATATAAAATGAATATGTTTTGAGGTTTTAATGTACAGCATGGTTACTGTAGTTAATAAAAGTGTATTGTTTACTTGAAATTTGCTAAAAGAGTAGATCTGAAGTGTCCTCACCCGCCCCCCACACAATGGTAACTAAGTGTGGTGTTCTATATGTTAATTCATTTGTGGTGATCATTTCACAACATATATGTATATCAAATCCTCATGTTGTGTATCTTGAATATATACTTTTTTTGAATTTCAGAGTATTACAGGGGTACAAATGTTTTGGTTACAGGGATTGCTTTTGTATTGTTTGAGTCAAAGTTATAAGTGTGCCCATCACCCAGATAGTGTACATTGTACCCGTTACACCCATACCCTCCTTCCACCTCCCTCCTATCTGATTCTGTTGAGTTTTATTTCCCTCTGTGCACATGAGTGCTTGATCGTTTAGTTCCAATTTAATAGTGAGTACATGTGGTGTTTGTTTTTCTATTATTGCAACACTTCACTTAGGAGAATGGTCTCCAATTCCAACTAGATTGTTGCAAAAGGTATTAATTCATTTTTATGCCTGAGTAGTACTCTGTGGTATACATATACCACAATTTATTAATCCACTCAAGAATTGATGGGCACTTGGGTTGATTCCACATCTTCGTGATTGTGAACTGTGCTATAATAAAGATTTAAGTGCAAGTGTCTTTTTGATAAAATGACTTTTTTACTTGTTATTTATACCTCAATAAAGCTGGAAAAAATAAATAAAAGTGTACTTCAAGCAAAGGTCGTGGCAAAAACATATGATTCAGGAAAATAAACATAATGATTTGAACAGAGGTAAGAACATTATCCTTGTTTTTCATATAACAGGATCATATACTAGAAAGCCCAAGACAATCAACCAAATAATTATTAGAATTAATACAAGGGCTCAGAAGAGTAGCTTAATTCAAGATAATATAGTGTGATTAATTCTTCTGGACATCCAGTACTAACGAGCTTGAAAATATAATGGAAAAGGCCACATTCATACTAATAATTAAAAATAATACAAGCTACTTAATAATTCCAAAATCAATATGTAAGATTTATGTGAAAATGATAAAATATTGAATAAAGAAAAGAGAAATGAAAATATTATAAAGATATCAAATATTCCTAAGAAGCTTGTAGTTTTAATGCAAATATAGTTATAATTTCAACCAAAGGTTATTTTTTCTTTTTAAAATGGAAAAAATATTTAAAATTTAACTAGAAGAACAAATAAATGGGAAGGGCTAAAGAAATTTTGAAAAGAAGAGAGTTGAGAGCAAATTGCTTTGCCAAATATTCAAAAAACTTTTTAATCTGCTGTAATTCAATAGTGTGGTACTTCCACAAGAGTGAAAAAAAATACATGGAACCTAATAGAATAACCTGAGATAGATCCTAATGTGAGTGTGTGTGTTTGTGTGTGTGTATATATGAATGTATGTATTGTGTGATAAATGATAAAGGTAGTATCACCAGTGAGTGGTGAATTTAAAACTTATCAATTGCTGAGACAGATAGTTAATTATTCAGCAAAAACTAAAGTTAGATCCTCACTTTACGGCATACTGTATAAACTCCATGTGAAACAAAATTACATGTAAAAATTAATGTATTTTTGTATATATATGAATATATTAAAGTAAAATGTACATGAATATTTATCAACTCTTTCAGCTTTTTTCTTAAAGCTTAACTTTTACAAAAAAAAATCATATTCCATATATAAAATTAAAAGGCAAACAACAAACTAGGTACTGACTCTCAATAGATATTCCAAGCAAATGTATAAATAACCTTAATATCCTTCACATATTTGAATGTGTGTGTATTTGTGTGTGTGTGTGAAAGTGAGAGAGAGAGAGAGAGAGAGATTATACAAGTTATTGAGGAAAAACACTAAGACCATAATAGGTAAATGGGCAAAGGAGAGATCAGATTGTTCACAAAATGGAATTTTAAACTATTAGTAATTGTATTTTTAAAATGTTCAATCTCTCAAAAAATTTTAAAATTAAGGACAAACAAATCATCTACAAGACATCACATCTTCCTGTCAAATAAGAAAACTCAATGGTGGTGAATGCAGTAGGAGAAACACCCTCATAAAACCGCACGAGGGAGTATCGGTTGGCATTGCCTTTCAGAAATCAGTTGGGCATCAGAAATCCTTAGCCTTGAGAATATTAATACCCTTTAGTTATTATTTCAGGTTATTGGGATCTGTTAGAAGGCAATAATCTAAAATACCAAAAAAAAAAAATTTAGGCACAAAGATGTAAACTCTATTGATATTTATATTAGTAAAAAACATTAGAAAAAACAAGTATATATGAATAAATGGCATAGGCATCAATGATACTATCTTAAGAATTGCTTGGTGATAAGGCCCAAATATGGTAAAATGCATAGATTATAGTTTCAGAACAACTAAAGGCCAAGTGGCCTCACAGTGTACTGGACAACTAAGATGCCCAGAAATTCAAATTAGAGGCAGTGGTAAAAGAATATGGTAATTGCCTAAGTACTTGGAAGGACAGCTATGCCAACCTCCACTAGCAAAAAGAATTATATTCATGATGAGAGAGGCAATTAGGTTTCATTAAATATCATCTGTCACTTTAATGATGCTCATAGAAATCTTATATAGTTTGTAAATTTCTTTTGGATGTATTATTTTATGGGAGCTCTTATTTATGTTATATTTAGACCTGTTTAACATTTATACATACTTAAATGGCAATACAATAAAAATAATGAGTCACAATAAAACTAATGAGAGATCCAAATGGATTAAGCACATTTGAAAACCATTGATGATTGTCTACTGCAATAGTCAGCTAAATTGATTGATGAATACTTTTGAAAGCTTTAGAAGTAGATAGTAGAGTATATGGGTATGTCTTTCATAGTATATTAACCATTTTGTTATGATACTTGAATCATCTCAAATTTTTGAAAATACTGGGCATCACACCTTAGGCAATACTTGCCTATTAAAATATTACTTTTATGGAAAAATTAAATTTGATTCCAACAATTTCAACTTATAGAACCTTTACTTTTTGTAGGCAAAAGGACTTCCTCAATTTGCTTGACTCCAGTATAACATTACAATATATGGCATAATATTCATACGAAAAGTAACACAATTCTTCATTTTACCCAGTTATTCGGCCAATTTCTTTTTTTTTGTTCCAGATGGTCCAAAGTATCATCTAGATTCCAGATGTTACCTACTATCTTTATTAAACTCAATTATCCCTCAATATACTTTAACAAACATCCAGAAATACATGAATTGGTACTATAAAAATAGTCAGTGTTTGTGCAAATCTACACCCTTAGAAAATGATAAAAGCCAACTCCTGGAACAAGCTGAAGAGACAACCTTCCTACAGTCCAGATCTAACTCCACCCCTCTCCACACCTCAACTTCAGATATCTTTCATTATCTGCAGTCTTGGTAAGAACAATATTCAGAGAGGAAGATGAGAAGCTGGAATCTTGATTTAAGCTTGGATTAGGAAAGGGATTGAGTACTCAATTGTTCACAGTCTCCTAATAAAACTCACTTCAGTGAGGAATATTATTGTGATGATACTGTCTTCTGACCGTCGAGGACCTTCCACTGAGAGCTTGTAGAGATAATGCAAGGTTTCTGGAAACTGTGGAAAGTTAAACTCACTGAGAGTTCTGTAAAGGAGTATAAGGTGCTGAATTAGCAAAGGAGGAAAACACGTCCTGTATCAGCAAATGCTAACAGTGGTAAAGAAAGAATCATTATTTTCATACCTTGTACCTCCCAGATAAAAAGAAAGATATTCTCTATTCCCTACATAAACTACAGCTCCACTGTGAATTCTACACAGACTCTGGGGAATGATACATACATGGATCCCTGTTAACATCTCTTTGCTTAATGGCACTCCTCATTCCTGTCTTTCCCATTCTTTGGTACAGAACAGAATGCCCTATTTTCACTCAAGCTCCCATTGCATTAAAGTGGGAGATTGACCAATCCTTGACCAAGGGAGAGGAAATAAAAATCTAGTGCTCAAACCAAGATGGGTGCATGCAGGTCACTGTCACTTTTGTGGTTTTGAACTAAGCTATTCCTTTGAATGATATAACACAGAAGAGGGTTTGGGATTACCCTAGTTTACTCAGGAGGAAAGGTTGTGAGCTCTGATTCACTAAGCCATTCTCCATAACACACGTGGGCAGTGGCCAGGCTTACTGTTGTCCTGACATAGGGACCTGGATCAGATCATTAGGGGCAGGATTGGGAAGGACGGTTCCCAATCCTTCTATTTCAAGACTCCAGGCTGGTCTTCCAAATCAGTGCTTCTCAAACTTTAATGTGCACACAGATCATCTGGAGATCTTGCTACAGTGCAGATTCTGATTCAGTAGGTCTGGAGTGGGCCATGAGATTCTGAATTTTTAACTCCCAGGTAATGCTATTGCTGCTAATCTGTGGACCACACTTTGTGTAAGAAGATCCAAAGGCACTTCTTAGATATCCTTAGAGGGACACTTAACTAGTGGCCACTTGTAGCTGTACTACATTTTTACACATTAAAATGTGTTCCTGAAATGTATGTGCAAGTAAGATACTGTTTTAAAAGCATCAAGGGCCCATAGACCATATAGACTGTACTTTCTGGTTAAGTCACAACTTCAAGTAGTCAGTATCTTGGATCTTGATCAGAAAATCTAATCCCTATAATCAGAAGCTTTATATTCAGTAAAGAATTAACTAGAGACACCCCCTTCCAGTAGAAGAAAAATAAAAGTCCTCTTCCATTATACTTTCCCAAATTTATTTGACTCATTGAGCACAGGTTTTCACCAGACTGACCTCTTAAAGTGGGAGCACAGTCTAAAGTAGGAGCATGTCTAAAACTGTCTGATGCCTGCAGAATATGAATCAGCTAACATCAGAGGGGGAAAAATGAATTCACCTCTAGTTCTCTGCATCTGAGAGAGAAACCTGTCCTGTAGAGGGAGGGTATTGGGTATTTGTTTCATCAAGTAAGAGGGCAAGGAAAGTAAAAAAAATTCCAAAATATAAACCCCTTAAAATAATTGAAGAAGTAGAAATAAAATGGCAATTTAGATCATTAAGAGAGATTTAGAAATTGGAGTAGATGCCTATCGTGCTCCCACATGGCTTGCTTGAAGGAAGTTGGAGAAGGTGGGATAGAGGCAGAGAATGTTACACGGAGCTCCCTGTTCTTACTTGGCAATAAGGTAGACCCCATGATGGTGATACAGTGCTTGGGAAAACTGGTTCCAGCAATTCTTTTTCTTTAGAGCAATATCCACCTGTTGCAGTCCAGAACAATTCAGCAGAACTCTCAGGGCATCCCGAGCATATCTAAGGCCCCAAAGGAGAGCAGAATCACCACCTGACAGTGACCTTCAGAAAACTAAGTACACATGATTTGTTTTTTCATCCCATCTTGGCCAGAATATAGGTCTTGAGAAAGGGGATGTCTCAAAGGAAGGAGATTGCTAAATGTCCTTTATTACAATTTTTTCTCCTCTACAGGGTAGAATGCCTTCAGAAAAGTAACCATGAGTAGCTAGAAGTTAGCTAGAAGTTTAGCTCCCTAAACAGTACATGGGATAGAGGGTTAAATTGAAAATGTAGCACATAAAATCTAGGGTTAATAACAGAACAGGTTATTAGTTTATTTGCAAGAGATGTTCACTGATGCAATGACTTGTTAAAGGTGTCCATTTTCTTCTGTGGATGCCTTAAATGAATAGGATATATTCTCATCTATTTGGATTGATTTGGTGTATGTCTGCTTGGAGAACAGGGAGTGGATTATATACCTTAATGAGACTGACTGTGTTTTGGAGCTCTGCCTGGCTTACAGTCCACACCAGACAAGGGCAAATAGTATAAAGGAGGGTCGAGATTTTCCCGCAGGGCAGTGAAACCAACTCTTTATTGGGCAAAAGGGAATTGCCAAACTTCTCCTTATGTGAACAGATAATTGCATGTTGCCATAAACCCGCACATCACATCCCAACCACAAAACAACTTTACAGTTCACAAAGCACATTTGTGCACATCATTTTATCTTACATGTACAATAACTCTGAGAGGTTACTGTCAGAGATTAAGTAAAAAGTAATGTCAGAGCTGGGATATGCCTGGCTTTGTTTGGATCTAACGTTCTTCTTTGCTCTCATTTTTCACAGTGGCCTCTCAATGATATGACGGGGAATGTGGCAGGAATAAACAGTGTTCTGTGGTAATGGTTCTTTATATGCTACGCACACTCAGGGAAGGTGTGAGCTAACTTCTAGCTACTCATGGTTACTTTTCTGAAGGCATTCTACCCTGTAGAGGAGAGAAAATTGTAATAAATGAATGTACTGCATGTAGGATTATAAGGAGTCCCACGTGAACTCAAGGGAGTAGACATATTTTACAGCTGGACGCTTATCTCTTATTTAATGTGAAATAACCAGTACTATCTCACAAAGGTCTGTGCAGGGACATCAGTCTCAGGTCACTGCTGTAGAAGAGCTGGAGCATGAGAGCCATCAAGAGCTGGGGGAAAAGCTGGGCCACTGCTTTCTTGTACGAAGCAACAGGCAGCAACGTGCATAGGGCCTGGGATGCCTATCAGGAGAAGAAAAAGGAGGTAAAAATGTAAACATCTTCCTCTAAAGCCAGTAAGCCTTACTCAGGGGAGAAAGGGAGTGACTCTGCAACCCCTCCCTGAGCCTCCTTGAAGAAAGCCTGAAGCATGTATGTGTATCCACATAAACAGCCACCAAATCAATTGTGAACCAGAAACTGTACCAAGCATTCTATGGCAAGGGGCTTCTAAAGCCTTATTTTAAAAAAACCCAACAAACCCTGGCTGCCAAATCAGTGGGAAGCAAGCTGGTTCCCAAGGAGGCATCCATCCCAAGTTCCCTTCCTATGTGGCCATGAAGAGTAGTCCTACTAATAACCTAGGTCCTCCCTGTGCTTAAACAATACAGGAAGTGAGGTATTTAAGGGGAGGTAAGCCAGGTCACCCAACAGATTGTTTGGCATACTGACCGCTGCAAAAGCCACCACATTTGAAATACTGGTTTAGGCCATAGACCTAAAAGACAATCCCAACTGCCGTAATCCCAAGTATTGAAATCCTGAAAGATCAAAATCCTAAAAATATAATTCTGGAAAAATTAATTTAAAAATTCTTTAAAAGACATTTATTTACATTTTTAAAAGGAGATTTATTTAAAAAACATACAAAAACACTATAGAACACTTCACAGGCCACTTTATGTAATAAAATAAACAATAATAACATAGATCCTTTTGCTGGCTTCTTTAGGCAAAAGTGGCTTTAATTTATTAAAAGCTCCTGGAATTTCATCAGCTAATGCAAACAAATGACACATTTTTAAACTGAAGTTTTCATCATTACTTGGCCAATCCACCCATCTGAATTTTCCGCTAAGTGTATTGGGTTGAATGAAAAGAACAAACTTTATTGGTAACAATTTGAAATTCACTTTTAGAAGCACTGATTGCACCTAATTCCAAATCTGTCATTATAGTTTGGGGGATTCAGTTAGACATTAGAGATATTTTAGGGATTTTGATCTTTGGGGATTTCAACATTCAAGACTATGGCATTTGGGGTTGTGCCTTTCAGGATTGTAATTGGCACTGCAGGAATACATATTCCACACACCTCATGTTTGTGAAGCAATGCCACTTTTTACCATGAAATCTCTGTGAGACCTGAATTTACTCCCAGGAGTGGTGATTTTGGTCCTTGGGAGATATATAAGGGTGGACACAAATGAGATTAGACCTTCACATGCCTACAGGATATATGATCTAGCTGGTGTCTGCTTCTCCCACATCATGTCCTATACTTTCACACTCAATTCACTCAGATTCTTTGGCCTCCTTGTATTCACTGACATACTAGGTAAAGTCCCATCAGTAGAGCATTTTTGCCCTTCTCTCTGTTTAAAACTCTCTATCCCAGGTGTATGCAAGGATCACACCCTCACCTGATTCAGGTCTCTGATTAGCTGTCACTGCAGCAGAGAGACCTGCCCTGACCAACTTACCTAAACCTTGCCTGTCACTTTCCTTCCCCCACACCACTTTATATCTCTTTTAAGCTTTATAGCATATGACATACAACACATTTATTTGCCCGTTGTCTGTGTCTCTTACAAAAATACAAGCTCCACGATCAGGGCGTAGCACATAGTAGGCACTCAATAATAGGTGTTGGATGAATGCATGCATGAGAGGAGGACAGTGGTAAGAAAGTATGACTGAGTCTGTGGATAGTTAGGGATTTTCATGAGCAGGAAAACAATACCAAAAAGAAGAAACACCCATTGTGCTATTTACCGCCACGGGCATCATGTTGGTAGCATCAAGAGAGAAACGTCTTCTTTCCATCATGGTTTCTTGCATTTCCCCAGGCTTTCCTTTCAGGATCAACAAGATGGTCTTCAGCACGTGAGGGGCCACTCTTGCTTCGGAACCAGCCGCTTGCCACATCAGTATGAGAATGCTGCAAACACAGCCCCACACCCCAAAATGGGAGTCATAAGTTTGTCGTTGTCTACTTGATACAGTGACATGAATCAGAAAAAGAGTCTTGGTTTTATATTTCTACATAGCAAAGACACTGCAGACAAATGCAAAACAAACAGAGATTCCCATTTCCAAATGATATTGTAAGTCATCCTCAAAAACAGATGAAGAATTTAAATAAAATCTTATGGAAAATACAGTCTGCAAGTCTGTAGGTTCACTTCCTACCGCTATTGAAATATCTGTTCAGCTCAATTTCAAGAACTGATCAGCTTTCTGTACCCCATACTCTCTCTGCTCCTCCCACCTTGTTACCTTGTTTGTGCAGGTGTAATAGAATATTTAAAAACTGGCATGGGAATGCAAATTAATATACAGATCAATATATAAATAAAAAAGTTTTAAAGCCCTAAAGAAATAAAAAACTAAATAAATGAAATATAAAAATAAAAAACTGAGCTCAGAGGAGTGAGCCATTTTGCCAAATGTCACAGATTTAATTAGCGAAACATGAGACTAGAATCCTGGCTTCTCGACCTCCAGTCCCCAAGCTCTTTTTCCTATATACTCAGCCACTCTTTAGGATTATTCTTATTATTGCTCATCATAAAAACTGCTGTACACCCCTGTGACAATATATTTCTGATACCTTGTCAATCCATGCTGGGTTCTGAAACCTATTGCTCAGTCTCTCTGCATCTGGGTTCCTCATATGGGGTCTTGATTCCCTGCAACATGGACATACCCAGCTTTGCAGGACCCATTACCCAACTGCTCCTGCCTGGAGGACTCACTTTTAGAACCACATGGACATCAAATCTCACGTGCCCTGTCTCAATCTCTTAACTATTTTTCATACCTTCTGGATGATCAAATCTTCCATATGTTTCTCTGGTTTACTTTAATTCTAAATCCTGGCCCTTTCTACTCCAATCCTTACCTATAAGTAGGCCTGCTGGTGACTTTTTAAACTAAGTTCACATAACTCTAATTATGCCTGCTTTCTGTACCTTCTTGGCACATATTGTTTGTACCGGATTCATTGGCAACTTTTATATTCTATCCACGTGGGTATATACCCTCTCCTCAACAAAATGCTTGAGGCCCAGTAATGCTTTACACACAGTGGGTGCTTAGTTCCAGCATGAGAAAACACTGAGCCTTATGACAGTCTCTCCAGGAATTTTATGAACAATAAAATACTTTGTGAGTTAAAGCCTCCTAAATAAACATAATATTTCAGTCAGAAAAAGAAAGTTATATAATTTATTTAGAACTTTGTTGATTTCAATGCCATTTCACAGACATGAACTCATTAGCCTATATATTAATAACTGTAACAGTAACAGGTGCTACATCTTAAAGCTAACTAATAACTTTTTCTTTTACAATGCCTAATTATTGCTCAAGAATTCTAGGAACTGGCCTTGAGCAACTAAGTATAGAACCAAGATTGCAGGACTCCCCCATGGAGGAAAATAATGAGCAATTAACCTTCAATTCTACTGTGGTCTCCTGATACCAGCCAGACTGCCAGATGGCTCACTACTCAAGATAGCCATCGGAACAAAATATGCTGACCTGAACATAGTTTCCTAAAACTCCTTCCCTTTAAACCTGTCAGCCAGCCTAAGGAAGTTAAGATGGTCTTTGAGACAATAGTCTACTATCTCCTCAAGGTGCCAGCTCTTGAATAAACCCACTTTTCCTTCCAGCAACCCTTGTCTCTTGAGTCTGGCTTTTCAAATGACAGGTAGCCAAACCTGAGTTCAGTTACATAACAACTCTATAGGTAGAAAGAACTTTCCTCATTTCACAGATGAGGAAATTGAGCATCAGGGAGTTTTGTTAAACTTGCATGATGTCGCACAGAATATAAGGGTAAAGGTTGATGTGAAATCAGATTCATTTGTTTTCAAAGCCTGGGTCACTTTCCATAACATAACTTTCTGTCTTTTACACTGTTAATAGGAGAGAAGCAATACCTTCCTCTCCAATGTACAAACTGTAGAAATGGAGTGATATGATTTTCTAAGCCCTTCTAATGTGCTTGTTAGATTCATACTGTCCCATAGGCTCAGACAGGCAACTTCCAATTATATCTGGGAATTTTTAATGTTTGTTATGTTATTGGTGGGTAGAAATATCTTATGTCTGTCCTTCATAAATAAGAAAAACACTTGTATGAATTTATTTCCTCAAGAAAAATGATTAAATTCACAAATGGGAATAAAAACCTAGTATCACTTTGAGGAGAGGTTTGTTTCTGTGGGATATGCAGCACAATGCAATTTAAAGCCTCAAATAAACAATAGTGACATTGATCATTTCTTGTGGGCCTACTGTGCATCAGGTATTGTACGAGGATATGAGTAACATATATGATCTTATTTAAGCCTTATAATTCTCATTCATGATGCAAAAATAGATTTTCTCTTTCAGAAAAAAGAACCCAGTCCTGACCATGATAAATCAAGACTTGAGCCCAGGACCATCTTCCTGTGGAACCTATGAACAAACCCTCATGGAAGGGGCAGGGTGTAGGGGGCATCTTACTTGTCTGCTGGGACTGGGTAGTCCATAAGTTGAAAGATGACCTTCTTGGGTGAAGTGCGTGTCAACAAGGTGATGACCCGCAACATAGCATGCTTCATACAGTGAGAAGAATTTTCACACAATTGCTTGTAAATAGCATCCACAATCTTAGAAACCTGGAAGAGAAACTTCACAGGTCAACAAGAATGTCCTGTTCCATGGTCACCTCTAAACTAAGGCATTTCTTGGACATAAGAATTCAGTCCTCAGAATGACCAAGGCAGCAATTAACACACAAATAAGCACTAGCAGAAAGCATATTTATATGTGTGACTACACAGTGCAAAATATTTATTTGGATGAGTACTAAATCTATACATTTATGGATAGTGGGAAAATAGCCCTTTTTAAATAAGTTTATGTTTGGAGGTTGGAATTCATTATATAAGACATATAAGCTCAGTATAGAAAACATATGTATAATTCAAGTGCTTAAAAAAGAAAATCAAAACAATGGAACAGAATAACAATGGAACTACAGTATGTACTTCAAAAAAACTTTCTGAAAATTAAAGCAGACCTGAATCTGTATATTGAAGGGATGAACCATGTATCAGAGGAATAGCCCAGAACGGTAAACACTAAGCCATAATCTTGCAAACTCTACTTGTAGGTCCCATATAGTTTTATTTTTACCCCTTTTTACTCATTCTTGAACAAGAAGAGTTCTAGCTAGATCTGGAATTTGTCTCAAATCAATGGTTGTGTATTCAACATCAAATTTAATCCACCCAGATCAGCTCACTTTTTATTTTGAAAATACTCCTCAAAGATTATAAACTGAAAAGTTAGTTGATGTAAATTTGCATTACTCCGTACTTGCATCATATACAATTCAGTTGTCTGTGCACAACCTTATACTGCAAACAAACAAACAAAAAATAATGAGAAGGGTAGGGGGAAACGAGGGTAATGGAGAGATTTGTTAAAGAATACAAAATTACAGCTAGAGGGGAGGACTAAGTTCTAATGTTTTATTCCACTGTAGGATGACTGCAGTTAACAATAATATATAGTTTCAAATAGCTAGATGGAGGATGTCGAACATTCCCAACACAAAGAAATAATAAATGTTTGAGATGATGGATATGCTAATTGCTCTAATCTGATTACTACACACTATATGTATTGAAACATCACCATGTACCCCATAAATATGTTTAATTATTATTTGTCCAATATAACAATTAAAGAAAAAAATTAAGTGTTAAATAGTGTGCGGCATTTCTCTTACCGCATAAGCTCCAAGGTGAGCACGAAATGAAAGGCATTGAACTCTTGTTCTTTTCCACAGACCTCTCAACTATAGCGCTGTCCTCCTCCTCCTTCTCCTCTTCCTACTTTAAATTTAGCATGCCTCTAGAACAAGCCGCTATGCCACTGAGAGCTTAATTATGGAAACTTACGCTTATTCATGCTCACTTATAGAAATGATGATCTGTCTTCACCCGTGAGGAAAGACTTGGTGTGTCAGAATTACTTAGAGTTTATAAGCCCATATACTATATATGCAATTCAGGGGATTTTCAAGGATGCTTTTAGTCATACACAATTTTTCCTCATAACTAACTTTAGAACTTAACTCTAAGACAAGAATCCACTGTATAGAGTAGTCCAATTGTCTGTGGGAGCTGAGGTGGGGTAATAATTTAAGTTGAAGAGCCCCATTTTGTTCAGTTTTTTCTGTGGTTGGTGATTTCACTGTAGCAGGGGCTAGCTACACACACCTAGTTTTCTGTTTGGTCTTTCTTCCCTTCCAGGGAGTTGGTAAGTCTTCATCTAGCCTCCTTTTGAGTGCTCTGTCCCACTTTAGTAGTGGAGAACTCTGTTTTGTAAAGACATGATCCCTGTTCTCCAGCTTTCCCTCTGGTTGTGTTTGCCCTGAAGAGTGCTCCTGTCCACTCCTGCCTGCAGCAGCACTGGGAGTTCTATATGAAGCATCACTTTCCTTTTCCTGCTGTCTGAATTTGGATTAAAGCTCTCAACTTATTTTCAGTCCCCTTACACTGGTATGTCAGGAGAGGGAACTGGGAGTTCAGCCCTTATATTGCCATTAGGGCTGGTTTCATGGGCCTGTGACCTAGGCATTTGCACAGGGCTGCATGCTCAGAAGGTCTCCTCACTTTGTTTAAAGCTCTGCTGTCATCATCTTGAAAATTCTTAATAATTTTGTCTTTGGGCTTGTGTTTTTTAAGTCAAGTCTTACGGGACAGTAGAGCAGAGGAGATGCTTGCAATAGATGCGGCTGCCATCTTTCCTCTGGCCCCATTCCCACGTAGTGTTCACTGTGCCCTTTGTAGTAGAATTCCAGTGGATCCATGATGTGGGTGAGTTCAGTGGGAAAACAGATTGGCTACAAGATAAGCATCTTATTGAAACTGCAACCATTTAGTCCGGAAATGATGACATAGAAGGAAAGAGAAAGGGCAACCATAAAACCTTTTCCTTTCAGTCTTTCCTTAGTCATCAGTAAACTGAAGGTAGAGAGTGTAGGATATGTGAATGACAAGAAATGAGATGAAAACAGTTGAATTAGTTTCGTGCAGTGTTCCCACTTTTTTGGTAAGAATGAAATGCATACGCATGTATGAGCTACAAAATACAAATCGCATTATTTTGGTGATTCTGCATATGAGTTAAGTGTTCTTATATTTACATTTATAACTGGCATTGCACGATATAAATATGGATAGTAAAATTTGTGCTAGTAATTTAAAATTTTAGTTGTTCTTTTTACTTAGAAAGACATTAAATAGCAAACAAAAAACACCATGAAGATGAGAGAGACAGACAGACAGACAGACTATGGAGGAAAAGAAAAAAACTTCATTTGCT
Organism: Daubentonia madagascariensis; assembly: GCA_023783475.1. Classification (NCBI taxonomy): domain Eukaryota; kingdom Metazoa; phylum Chordata; class Mammalia; order Primates; family Daubentoniidae; genus Daubentonia; species Daubentonia madagascariensis. The sequence goes on from JAKFHU010000978.1 coordinate 32,321,916, forward strand.
TGTACATTTAATGGCAATTTTTTCTTATGTTGTGAAAAGGAAGGCCCATGTTTCAATTTGCACTGGGCCCCACAAATTATATAGCCAGCCCTACACTACACTGAGGACCTTGAAAACTTTCCTTAAGGGCTATACAGGGGATTTCAATTATAGCTGTGCTATTTTACTATTAATGTATTTCTTTAAAAAATCTAAAGCAAATATAGCAAAATATTATGATTTAATATGATTGGTGGGTATAATAATTATTTATTATATTATTCTCTAAAATTTTCTGTATGCTTAAAATATTTCACACAAAAAAGTCTTATTTTATTGAAGTGATATAATCAACAATGGCAAGAAATATGTACGAAAAGAAGTAGGCATATAACAAACGCAATAAGTGCACTTTGGAGAGTAAACCCTGTGCTCCCCTGCTCATTGTCATGTATCTTACCATAGTGACCTTCTGAGCATGGTATTCCAGAGTCAATTTCAATATGGATGCTGCCTCAGATGCAATTTTGTAATCAAGGGCAGAGAGTTTCATCAGGAGACTCCACACAAAGTCAGTCAGCAAGGAGGGCAGTAAGGTTTGTCCTATTCTCTGCAACCAAAAAAGAAAGTCATGGCCTCAGGCCTTACCTATCTCCACATAAGAAAGGCAGCTAAACTCAGACATTGCGGGGAAGCTCAAGGTCCAGGCGGGGCCCCAAGACTTCTGTGCACCTTATGTACCTTTGCCTTTGTGGGCTCCTTCCTCCATTAAAAAATATTAAAAATTATATTTTACAACAGTGTTGGTATAAAAATGACTGTAATCCAAGTGGAATTATATTTAATTTTTTCTTCTGATTTTAAAGCAATTCAACTGTTCAAATATTATCATGAACTTCTTCAGCTTTGGAAATGAGTTTGCTCAAATCATAAACAAACATTGTTAGTAGAAGACGCAGGAGGGGATGGGGTGAGAAAGTCAAGATGACTCATGGACTTTTCTCTTTCTCAGAAAGGGAACAGGAAGGAGGAAGGGATAAAAGGCCTATATGTCCATGATTGTGGTGCAAGAACTATAATTCAAACAATCGTCTTTCAGAGTTAGAGGAATATCGATGGATCATAATATTTGAATAAAATTACATGACTATGGATTTATCAGTTAAAGAAAGATGAATGAGTCAAATTTTGTCTTTTTTGCCTTTATTTGAAAAAAAAAGTTACTATCCCAAGCTCAGAAGGTACTCAATATTACCAATAAAACTTTTCTGCATCCTCTTTAAAGGGATGGAGTATTGCTATTTTTGGTCAATAGGGAAGAACTGAAGTCTGAGTGAGAATGGATTGCCACCAGCCCCTCTCCCCCTGGGCCGAGGGTGAGAGATGGTAGTCTTGGAAAGCTATGGAAGAAAACTTAAAGATGGTAACCCAGGCTTACTGAGGTTGACTGAATATTATAAATAGTTTGCCCTACTTTAAGAAAGACAGATTTAATTATATAAGATGCTGAATTTAAAAAATCGTTGGAGGGGGAATATTCTTTTTGAATATTTGTTTACTCAACAAAAAAATTTTACTTTCATATATGTCTAAAAGTTGTAGAAACAATTCCCAGTGAAACTTAGAGCTAGTGTTGGAGGTTTCTGTCTTGTAAAGGTACAGCAATGAGAGTAGATTACATCAAACGATAGGGTGTGCTTTGTAAAATATGATCTACACCTAACTCTCCAGGAATACATCAATCACGTAGGATCAGGTGCACTCCCTAGAGGTCACCTTTATCTCCTCCTGCTTCTTACTATTACACCATGTTGTTACATGTTCTTGATGCTACTTGTTTTAATTGCTGCATAGTGTAATATTAACTTGATATTCCACAATTTGTCATTTATTCCTCTATGTTTGACATACACTCTTTTTTAAAACCTTACATCTGTGAAGAACTTCTTCTCACAAATAGATGTATTATTTTGAGTTATTTCTTTTTATAAATCCATGAGTGAGATTAATAGTTTATTTGGTATAAACATTTTTTTTTACATTAATGGCACTTTCATGGCCCTCTGTGGATCCTTTACAAGGCAGTCTTCTCTCTTACAACTGGTCATTATATAAAAGGAGAGTGCCTTAGTTTGTGAACTGCTTTTTTCTTTCCTAATCCAATCCTCCCATTTAATGGTGTTTTTCTTCCAGCTCCTTTGGCTAACAACCTTGCTGCTTGTATGCCTATTTGCATCCTTTGGACTTAGTTCTTGGCTATGGTCTCGTTGGTCTCCTTATGACAACCTTGGATTCTCTCAACCCACCTGTTCCATCTACTTCTGAGAGTGCCACTCCTGGGTTGTCCAGCCACTGCTCCTGCATACAGAGCTAGCACTGGGCTTGCTTTGGTCTCACGACTGGGAACTCAATAACAGGTCATGAACACAAAGACCCAGGGCACCCTCCCCCAAACCCAAGGATTTTTAAACCTGATGGACATTAACTCAGATGAGAGAGGACAACGACCTGGAGGTGGTGATGGTGAGTCTCCTGAACCACTTGGATAAGGACCTGAGGAAGCTGCCAGGCCTAGGCTCACTAGCCCACTGGTGGCACTCAGGATTTCAATGCCAGGGCACTGGAGTGGAGGATGATGGAAGAAGAAAGATCGGCAAGTAAACGACACAGATACCTGGTTTCTTTATGAAAATGGACAACTTCATAGTCAACCAGGCTTGTGATTTTTGAGGCATGTCAGGTAAGAATAATGCTTGGTTTTGGAAAGATGCACCATCAGGTATTTGCATATTTAAACTATGCAGTATTTTTGACCATATCGTGCGAAATGCATTGCTTCTGTATCTCCTCAGCCTCCCACAGTTCTAATGACCTCAGCAATGGGAGGAGAAGGCACTGCTTTAGGAGGAGTCCTTAGACCTTTCCATCCCAGGAGATGACCTAGCCTGAAGGGCTTTCCTAGCAGTTTTACTAAGCTACTGGCTCATTGTGTGTAGCTAGAAGGCCATCTGCTGGACAGCCCAACCTGGGCCCCAGGGCTGAGTGACTAATTGAGCCTATGGATAAACTTATGTCCTTTGAAGAAGGTGAGGGAATATATAGAGTTGTAGAGCCTCCTGGTTTTCTCAAGGATTGGGACAGTGTACAAACTATTTACTTGGTACTGAGGTAAAGTATTTTATTGTCTTGTTTTTTCATTTAATAGCTCTTTTACACAAAACCAAGTCACAATGTCATTATGATGTTTGCAGACTAAATCATGATGGTACTGAAAAGCCTGTTAAGTGGTGGCTTTGTTAATTTTGCTAAATAAGCAGTAGGTCCCCATTTTTAGTGAATTGTTTATTATTTGTTAGCCAAACAAAAAGAAGCATAACTAGGAAATACCTATTTCATTTACATTTTATAAGGATTAAATAAAATAATATAAATTGTTATATTTGAGAATGATAGGCATAATTCTCATTAATAGAGATGAAAATCAGGAAACCAAATACTCTATGTATCATTACCCTTTGCTTCTCTGAGTTTAAAAAAATGGAAAAATATTTATTAAAAATATAATCTTTGTTGAAATAAATTGCCACTAAGAGTAAGAATACATTTGAAACAAAAGCCATAGGATAAAGTGAGAGCTAAGTTACCTGAGAAATTTTATTTTTGTCTTGTAAGCCCATGGAGAACAATTCTACATCAGAAGAAGGCAGAAGGCAGTAATTTTCATGGCTTGGAGGTTTATTTTTTTCAATATCCGCTGTATTAAGAAAAATAATTTAAGGTTTTTAGTTGGTTATTGTTTTCTTCTATGGCATTGCTATTTCCAATTTTCTTTTCCTTCCCAATTGTGGAGGCGTGAAGTTTTCTGAGTATTTAACTCTATGCTCATAGCTTAGTCACATAAAATATTATGGTGGGACCCACCCAGAATTTACAGAGTGTTTAGGAGAGGTCATATGAAGTATGAATGAAGGACATAAGTAATTTTAATAGATTGACCAGATAACAAATATATTTAGACCATCAAATGCATTGTTTCAGTGCACTGGAAATGGTAACGCTAAGCTGGAAGGTCTATTGGTGGGAGAGCAGATTTGGAGGCATTTTGAAAAGAGCTGAGAAATAGCATACCAGGAAAGCCAGAAGCTCTTAGTAAAAGCTTCAGGTGCAAATGTCTTTAGTTCCAGACAAGGTGAGTTTTAAATGATTTTGTTTGTTTTTTAATATATTTATAGAAATATAATTTGCACATAACACATTTGAAGTGCACAACTTGGTTAGTTTTTGTATATGTATATACCCATGAAAACATACCATAGTAAAAAAAAAAAATGAACATATCCATTGCCTCCAAAAGTTTCCTCATGTCCTTTTGTAACCCCTCACACCTACTCCCTGTACCTGGCCCTTGATTCTAAGGCAACCACTGATCTTCTTTTTGTCAAGTTTGTATTTTCTAATTTTATATTATATAAGTGAAGTCATACAGTATGTATTCTTTTTTGTTTTGTTTCTTTCACTCAGCAAAACTATTGAGATTCATCCATGTTGTTGTACATATCAATAGTTCATTCTTTTTTCCTGAGGAATACTATTCTATTACATGTATATGCCACAATCTCTTTATCCATTTGCCTATTGATGGACATTTGGATTGTTTCCAGTTTTTGGCTATTACCAATAAGAGTGTTATGAACATTTATATGCAAATAAGTGTTTGTATGGATATTTGCTTTGATTTCTATCAGGTAGATACAAAGTCGTGGAATGACTGAATTATATGGTAGATGTATGTTTAACTTTTTATGATACTGCCAAATTATAATATTTTCCAAAGTCGATATGCAATTTTACATTCCCCTAAGCAATGTATGTGAATTCCAATTACTATACATCCTTAACAACACATGGTATGATCAGTCTTTTCAATTTTGAACATTTTAATGGATGTGTAATGGTATCTCATTGTAGTTTTAATTTACATTTTTAAATAATTATATACAGAACGTCATTTGATGTGCTTTTATGCCATCTGTGCTTCTTTGGTGAAATAACTATTCAACCTACTTGTTAATATTATTTTTTTAATTCTAAAATATTAAGGGGGTACAAATGTTTTTGTTACATGGATAGCTTTTATAATGCTTTAGTCAGGGCTATAAGTGTGCCCATCACCCAAATAGTGTTCATTGTACCTGTTAGGTAGGTTTTTACCCCTCCCCTCCTCCCCATTCCCCCTTCTTGATTTCCAACAATTTTTACTTCTTTCTGTGCCCACCAGTTAGTTCCAAATTATTAGAGAGTGCATGTGGTGTTTGTTTTTCCATTCTGGAGATACTGCACTTAGGATAGTGGTCTTCAGTTCCATCCAAATTGTTGCAAAAAACATTAATTCATTTCTTTTTATGGATGAGTAGTAGTCCATATTATACATTTTGTTAACCCACTCTTAAATTGATGGGCACTTGGGCTGATTCCACATCTTTGCAATTGTGAATTATGCTGCAATAAACATTCAAATGCAGGTGTCTTTTTTGATAAAATGACTTCTTTTCCTTTGGGTGGATACCCAGTAATGGGATTGCTAGATGAAATGGTAGGTCTACTTTTAGTTCTTTGAGAAATCTCCATACTGTTTTCCAAAGAGGTTGTACTAATTTGCAGTCCCACCAACAGTGTATAAGCATTCCTTTCTGCATCCATGCCAGTATCTATTGTTTTGGGACATTTTAATAAAAGCCATTCTAACTGGGGTAAGGTGATATCTCATTGTGGTTTTCATTTGCATTTCCCTGATGATTAGTGATGTTGAACATTTTTTCATATGTTTTTTGGCCATTTGTCTATCTTCTTTTGAAAAGCTTCTGTTCATGTCTTTTGCCCACTTTTTAGTGGGGTTGTTTGTTTTTTTCTTGCTGATTTGCTTGAGTTCTTTGTAGATTCTTGTTATTAGCCCTTTATCAGATGTATAGCTTGTGAATATTTCTCCCATTCTGTAGGCTATTTGCTCTGTTGATTATTTCCTTAGCTCTGCAGAAGCTTCTTAATTTAATTAAGTCCCATTTATTTATTTTTGTTGTAGCTATGATTGCCACTGGAGTCTTCTTCATAAATTTTTGCCTAGGGGAAAATTCAGAGCCTTAAATGCGAACAACAAAAAGACAGAAAGATCATAAATCAACAATCTAACAGCATGTCTCAAGGAAATAGAAAAGGAATAGCAATCCAAACCCAAAGCCAAAAAAAGAAATAACTAAGGTCAGAGCAGAACTAAATGAAATGGAAAAACAAAAAAATACAAAGGATCAATGAAACAAAAAGTTGGTTCTTTGAAAAGATAAACAAAATTGATAGACCTTTTGCTAGATTAACCAGGAATACAAGAGAAAGAACCCAAATAAGCTCAATCAGAAATGAAAAAGGAGATATTACAACTGGTACCACAGAAATACAAAATATCATCTGTGAATACTGTGAAAATCTCTGCACACATAAACTTGAAAATGTAGAGGAAATGGACAAATTCCTGGAAACACACAACCTTCCAAGACTCAGTCAGGAAGAAATAGAACTCCTGAGTAGACCAATAATGAGCAAGCAGAGTGAAGCAGTAATAAAAAAAGCTTCCAACAAAAATAAGCCCTAGAGTAGATGAATTCACAGCTGAATTTTACCAGACCTACAAAGAAGAGCTGGTACCAACACTGCAGAAATTATTTCATAACATCGAGGAGGGGAGGAATCCTCCCCAACTCATTCTATGAAGCCAGTATCACCTTGATACCAAAGCCAGGAAAGAACACAACAACAAAAAAAGAAAACTACAGACCAATATCCCTTATGAATATAGATGAAGAAATCCTCAACTAAATACTAGCAAACCAAATTCAACAGCACATTAAAAAAAAAATCCACCATGACCAAGTGAGCTTCACACCAGGGATGCAAGGATGGTTCAACACATGGAAGTCAATAAATGTGATTCACCACGTAAACAGAAGCAAAAACAAAGACCATATGATCATCTCAATAGATGCAGAAAAAGCATTCAACAAAATTTAGCACCCTTTCATGATAAAAACCCTCAAAAAACTAGGCATAGAAGGAACATATCTTAAAATTATAAAAGCCATACATGACAAACACACAGCCAACATCATATTGATTGGGGAAAAGTTGAAAGCATTCAGAACTGGTATAAGACCAGGGTGCCCACTGTCACCACTTCTATTCAACATAGTGCTGGAAGTCCTAGCCAGAACAATCAGGCAAGAGAAAGAAATAAAAGGTATCCAAATTGGGAAAGAGGAGGTCAACCTATTGCTTTTTGCCGATGATATGATCTTATATGTAGAAAACCCCAAAGACTCCAGCAAGAGACTCCTGGAATTGATAAATAAATTCAGCAAAGTCTCAGGATACAAAATCAATGTACACAAATCAGTAGCATTCCTATACACCAATAACAGTCAAGCTGAGAGTCAAATCAAGGACTCAATACCATGCACAATGGCCACAAAGAAAATAAAATACCTAGGAATATACTTAACCAAGGAGGTGAAAGATCTCTACAAAGAGAACTATGAAACACTGAGAAAAGAAATCACAGATGACACAAACAAATGGAAAAACATATGCTCATGGATCAGTAGAATCAACATTGTTAAAATGTCCATACTACTCAAAGTGATTTACAGATTCAATGCAATCCCCATCAAAATACCAACATCATATTTTTCAGATCTAGAAAAAAAATAATTCTATGTTTTATTGGAACCAGAAAAGAGCCCAAATAGCCAAAGCAACCTTAAGCAAAAAGAACAAATCTGGAGGCATCATATTACCAGGCTTCAAACTATCCTATTAATACCAGGTTATCCTAACCAAAACAGCATGTCATTGGCACAAAAATAGAGACATACACCAATGAAACAGAACTGGGAACCTAGATATAAAACTATCCATATACAGCAAACTGACCTTTGACAAAGCAGGCAACAACATACACTGGGTAAAAGAAGCCCTATTCAATAAATGGTGCTGGGAGAATTGGGTATCCACATGCAGAAGAATGAAACAGGATCCATATCTCTCATCACTCACAAAAATTAATTCAAGATGGATTAAAGACTTAAATGTAAGGCATGAAACCATAAAAATGCTAGAAGAAAATGTTGGAAAAACTCTTATGTGTTTATATTTAAAGTGAGTTTCTTATAGGCAGTGTATAGTTCAGTTTTCCTTTTTATTCAGTCTGACAATCTCTGCCTTTTTGGTTGGGGTTTTTAGAACATTTACATTTATTGTGATTGGGTTTAAGTCTTCTCTTGACTATTTGTTTTCTATTTTTCCTGTCTATTCTTTCTGTTTTTCCTCTTTTTTGCCTTCTTTTGAATTAGATATTTTTATTATTTCATTTTATCACTATTTTGGCTTATTTTATATAACTCTTTGCTATATTATCTTAGTGATTGCTTTAAGGTTTATATGATATATCTTTTAACTTATTACAGTTTACTTTCCTGTGGTAGTTTATAACTTTGTGCCTAGTAGTAGAACCTTAAAACAGTATTTGTACATTTATCCCATTCAAGCATTTGTGTTATTGTTGTCACACATTTTCCTTTTATATTGTTGTTATTTTTGCTTTAAACTGCTGATTATCATCTAAAGAAATTTAAATAAGAAAGAAAAATTAAATTTTCATCTACATAGTTGCAATTTCCAGTGCTCTTCATTACTTTATGTAGATCTAGATTTTCATCATTTTTTTTTTTCTTGAAGGATTTCCTTTAACATTTCTTGTAGTGCAGATCTGCTGGTAATAAATTCTATCAGCTCTTGTATACCTAAAAAGTGTCTTTGTTCTACCTTTGGTTTCCAAACATATTTTTTCTGGTTAAAGAATTCTAGATTGATAGTTCTTTTTTGTTTATGATGTTACTTCATTGCCTATACTTGCATCATTTCTCATGAGAAATCTGCTTAATCCTTACCTCTCTTCCTCTGTATATAATGTGTTTTTTAAAATTTGTCTTCTCTTTCAGATTTTCTCTTTATCACTAGTTATAAGCAGTTTAATTATGTAGTTCCTTGATGTTATTTTCTTCACATTTCTTGTGCTTTCTGACCTTTTGGGTCTATTAGTTTTAGCTTTCATCAAATTTGAAAATTTTTCAGCCATTACTCTTCAATTATTTTTTGTTTCCTAACTTTCTCACCTTCAGGGACTCGAATTAGACATGTATTAGGCTGACAGGTTGTTTCACACCTCACTGAGGCTATATTTATTTGTTTCAGTCTTTTATTTCTCTGTTTAATTTTTGATAACTACCATTACTAAGTCTGCAAGCTCACTAACCTTTTTTTTTGCAATGTCTAATCACACTTAATCCCTGCCAGAGAGTTTTTCTTCTTAGATATTATAGTTTTTACCTCTAGAAGTTCAATATAGGTCTTTTAGAAGTTTTTGTGTCTCTACCTAACATGTTCATCTTTTGTATTAGCTCCTTAAATAAATGGAATATAGTTACTATAATTGTTTTTTTGTCCCTCTACTAATTCTATCATCTGTGCCATTTCTGGATCAGTTTTGATCGATTTTTTTATTCATTCTAGGTCGTATTTTCCTGATTTTTTGCATGCTTGATAATTTCTTATTGGATATCAGACATTGTTCATTTTAACTTGTTGAGTGCCACAACTTTTGTATTCCTAGAAGTAGTCTTCATCTTTGTTCTGGTGAGCAATTATAATATTTGGAGGTAATGATGATCCTTTTATATCTTGTTTTTAAGCCTTGTTAAATGGTACTAAAACAGTTTAGACTGAGGATAATTTTTTTCTCCTAATGAGACAAAATTTCTCTAAGTACTCTACCCCATTACTTGTGCATTATAAAGTTTAAAATTCTGGCTTACAGGCATAGGCACTATTACCAGCCTTTGTGAGCTCAATGTTTTTTTTTTTTCTGTAATCATTTTTGTTGTCCCCCAACCCTCAGCCTTAGGCAGTTTCCTAATAAGTGTGTTCTCATTGGTACTGAGCTAAATACTTAAAGGGGGCTCTCCATAGGTTTCTAGATCTCTGGAGTGTTTAGTGCATATGTGTGTGTGCACTCTTCTCTGATACTCTGCCCTTTGAACTCTAGCTATCTTAATCCCCCTGGACTCCCAATTCTGTCTCTTCTATTTCGTGAGACCATTGGTTTATCTTCTTTTGTGCTAGATCTTAGAAACTTACTCTAGATGGTAAGTTCAGGTGATTATAGACCCCACCTCATTTATTCCCATCTCCCCATCTCTCAAGAACCATTGTCCTATATTATTTAACTCCAGTGAATTGAGAACCAAATGTATATTTTAAGGTTGCTTCATGGAAGGGTAAATAGAATAAATCTGTTCTCTGTTATTATATCTTGGACAAAAGCAGATGTATACTAAAAATATTTTTAAGCTTTATTCTGAGATACAGTTAAGTTACTTGGAAACAGTTTCAGATCTAGATTTTATGCTGTGTTAGGCAACCCACATCAGCATTCATTTTAGTCTTGGGCTGATTTTTCTCCACCATTAAAGCAATAATCTTCTGAGTATTCTCTTGGATGCCCCATTAGAGGAAAAAATATACCTCATATTTGAAATCCTGTTGGTAACTGCTCTCGTTCCCCTTTCTCCCTGCATTCCTGTATCCATCATTAACACACAACACTAATCTAAGTGCATTACTTTATAAATCTGGAAGAACCAACTATTATTAGAATTTCTTGAAAATGGTAAAACGTTAAAATAAACACATTTTAGAAAGTGGAGTTATAGATCTTGGGGAAGGATTTAGAAATCCACAGACAGAGTTTTCTTGGGACTCATAAGTGGAATAATTAGGGACAGATTGTCAGTAACCCTTAGAAAAGTTGGTGAACCATTCTTACCAGTCTGACACTTTGCAATGTGGAGGAGGTGATGCAATCCCAATGATGCTTGTTGTGTGATTGAGGGATCAGCGTGGGAACACAAAAGAGACAGCTCTGCTGCCAGGACACCCAAACAGGGAGCATCAACACTTGTCTAATGGAGAAACAAAGAAAAAGATGCATTTGCTATGTATAGTCAACATTGAATGTCTGCATCTGATCCTATTATATATCAGACTAGGATTAGAGGATAAGCTTCAGAGTTTATAAAATCTGTATTCAAATCCTGGCTCTGTTACTGAGTCTCAATTCCCTTATCTCCAAAACAAAGATAACAAATGCCAGCTTATAACAGTTATTGTGAAGGGTGAGGGGGTAACATTTATGACAGGAAGTTAAGTTTCTAGCAAACTACTTGGAAATAATAGTGACTCAACCAATATTAGTTTCTATTCCATAAAGCAGGTAGAAATTTGCAGGTAGAAAATTCCCAGGATATAGGGAAGGAGGGTGAGACATGGATTTCCAAAATCTTTAATGGTTCCTTCTTCACATGTGAAACACTTCAGATGTCTCTGTAAGTCACTGAGGGAAGTGTAACTTTCTCTCCTGGAATTGTTCAGGGAAATTCAATTTTTTAAACTCTGAGCATTTGCTTCTGATGACAAAGCTGCTACTACAACATTTATGTATTTCCCCTTACAACTTCTTTGACATATAGGCTGCTCAAATATTTAGATTTTCGTCTTGACTAACTGTTTAGCTAAATCAAATCCAAATATAGAAGGGAGTAAAGACATAAAAGGAGAGAGGAGAGGTGTAAGAGACATTTGCTTTTATGAAGGTATTGGTACCCTTTACCAATTTTGTGTGTCTTTTATTTTAAACAAAGAAGGGCTCTGCCCACATGGAGGTTTGGAAAACAGGTGGCATGGCCTGCAGACTGTTCTTCTTTCTAAGACAAGTGATTGCTTTTCCTAGATAGGTGTTTTGATGATTGGAGCGATGTTGGTGGTAAAAGTTAGATTTTAAGTGAATGCTCTAGGGGGATCCCAAGGCCTGCATGTGATTCTTTCTATCTTTTCCCATGCCCCCTTATCCCTGCCCCTCGTGTGGCTTGACTCACTTGTACCTCTCTCTCTCTCTCCTTCTCTCTCATACACACACGCGCGCACACACACACACATTCCTAAGGAAGAACTCTGACGTGACCTAGGTTATAGGGTAAGGGATAACTGAATTGGGATGTTGGAGTGATGGTCTCAGTAGGAGAAAGGAAGATTATAAATTTCTTTCTTATAAGGATGTTCTCCTTGGATTTTTTCCACCCATACTTCTTTGTAAGACTGGCCTGGGACTTCCCCTTGTAGGAGGCCTATGACTTAGGAGAATCTGAAAGTAGACAGTAGCAGTTGACTCTACTCCAGGCCCTAGGGATAAATTATCTCTTTTCCTGGATATCCTTTTCTTTGGATTTGCATTCCAGGTTTCTTTTTTCTATCTGATGGCAAGATCTTAAAAACCATGTTTATGTATGGGACTAAGGAAAAAGGGTGAGGAGTTCTCTCTCTCTATTGGGCATGATAGAGGAAGAGTACTTCTCAGAGCTTAGCTCACTGAAGCTGGGACCATATACAGGGGATTGGCCCTAAGGTCTTCCTGTATTACAGTTTTTGCCTAAAATTTCCTCTCTGATTATCCCTTCTCATGAGTTTGTGGATGTATAATTCTTAGCAGGTGTTATTATAAATGAAGCTACTAGTGGTTTCCTTCTATTCTGTTTGCCAGATAAGATACGTCTAGGTATATATCTCCAGCAGAGTAAGTGTGACCATGTCTAGATTGCATTTCTACTTAACTTTCACCAACTAAAAAGACATATTTGGGGAGTGGGGCATGACCTAAGATAGGCCAAGACAGGAGTAAGCAGTGTGGATTGTGGAGCACACTGATTACACCCTGCACTGTCCCTTTGGAAGTGTGCCAATCACAGGTACACCTTCTCAAACACTACGCTGAAAACTTTCAGCTTTTATAGAAAATCTATCCAAGTGCTACAAAAAAGTGAAGAGTTAAGACCTGGAGAAAAGTATCTTCTCAGTATTCATTCTTAACTCTAAGTACTTCTGCTTAGTTTTCTGGTTCTTTCCTCCTAGATCACTTCCTCTTTGTAGATCTGGACTCTCCAGTTCCCTGTCTTAACAATAATGATAGTTTTAAGTGCTAGATTCCAGAGGCAACCACTTCTGAGATTTTTAGATGCTTCCTCTGGAAGTCACCTCTATATCTCTCTAAGCAATATACCTTCTCTTCTGTTTCTACCATCAGTTTGGAACATTGCCTATCTATTCCTGCTATGATAAATTAGGGTTTAAAGCTCAATTCCATCTTTCCACTTTGCCACAATTCTCTCAATAGAGTATATTACTCATTGTAGTATGTTACTATTTTTAATTCTTCTACTGTTGTGTTTTAATAATACAGTAATACTTTTATTTCTTGTTTCCTAAAACAAAGATATCTTATTGGTCCTACACTTAATAAGGTAAGTAGTTTGGAGTAGTCTTTGTTTCTCTCCAACTTCCCTCTGTCATGTCTACTTTTCTACAACTGTTACCTGTATTTTTTTTTTGCATTTTTTATTGTGATAAAATTTATATATAACATAAAATTTAGCATTTAAACCATTTTAAAGTATATAATTCAGTGGCATTAAGTACATTCCACAATGTTGTACAAGCATCATCACTATCTAGTTCCTGAATTTTTCCATCACCTGAAGTAGAAACCCTCTGCCCATGAAACAGTTACTCATACCACCACCACTACTTCCAGCCTCTGGCAACCACAAATCTGCTTTTTGTCTCTAAGGATTTTCCTATTCTGTTATTTCACATAAATGGAATCATATAACATGTAGCTTTTTGTGTCTGGCTTCTTTCACTTAGTATAATGATTTTAAGGTTTATCCATGTTATAGCATATATCAGACTTCATTCCTTTTTTGACTGAGTAGTGTGACATTGCATGGATCTACCACATTTTGTTTATTCATTCTTCTGTTGATGAACATGTGGGTTATTTCCACTTTTCGGCTACTGTAAATTTTGCTGCAATGAACACTTGTGTACAAGTTTTTATTTGAGTACCTGTTTTAAATTCCTTTGAGTATATATATCTAGGATTGCTGGGCCACATGATAATTCTATATTTAACTTGTTGAAGAACCACTAAACTATTCCCTGTACTTTTATTTTTGCATTATTGAGTTCCTAGCATTTACATTGTGTTCAGTAACTCATTTACGGTTTTAAGTGCTTGGTCTATAGATTAATCCTGAAGATTAAAAATCAATAATATGGTCTCATTGTGAACAAGTAAAATTGCTTAATGCATAAGCATGCTCACTTTGGTTATATTTCCTTTAGGCAGATACATGTCTTCCCTACTTTTTTTGAGAATAAGTTCTCATCTGCACCCTGAATTATCTCTCTATTTTTGAAAGTGATTTTTTTCTCTTTATTTACCTTTTTCTGTCTCTTTTACTTGGAGATTTTTCCCAAATGTCACCAATTGTGGTTATCGCTTCATATTTAAGAATGTAATACCTCTCGACGGGGTTTTGTGCATAAGCAAGGCTTGTTACCTGGTATACTTTGCGTTAGATTGGCTGGGGTGAGGCTGAAGTGTATCTAAAGAGAATGCAAGATTCTTTTCTTGGGGAACTTAGCAATGGTTTTGAAAAAAGAAAGTCCTCAAAGTGTGTCTGCCAGTGTGTGTCAAGGGAAATAGGAGGCAACACAGATTCTTCTGTGTACACTTTCAACGAATCCTTTTAATCAATGCATATGTTTCAGCCCTCCTATGACTCCCACTCTTCATCATTCATGGGTTTTCCAAGCTCCACTCTCTTTAGGGCTCCCCAGGGCAAATTGTCTCCCTTTTTAGCTCCCCCAGCCTAATGGTCATGGTCATGCCATTCAGATCCCTTGCCAGCCTTTATCAGTCACCATATTCCATCTATTCTGTCTTCTAGAAGTTTATCCACATCTCTAGCCCATTGAAAACCTTTCACTAATTCTGTTTGTTGCTGTGGATTTATACGTTTGACAAATTTTTTTTACTATCATTTTTTGAGGACTCTGGAAGGAGAGGAGATAAATACATGTGAACCACTTGTTAGCTTTAGCTGGAACTCCTTCTTTTATCTTTAAATGTTGATGTGTCAAAGGAACAAAGCTAGGAAAAATTTTTTTCTGTTAATGCTATGACATGTTTACCTCACATTTCTTTCCCTGTTGAAAATTAAATAGTTTAATTGAAGGAACACATATTCTTTGAGTGTAGGAGTTTCTCTAACCTGATGAGTACATGGGTCATGGGAGGGGAATTATCACTTTAAAAAATGTTTCTGACAGAATACAAATGATAGTCAAGATTGTTCAATAGGACAAGGGTCTCTGACACTCTGGAAGACCTAGGCAAGCATGATTATGAAGAAAAAAGTCTATCCAATGTATGAACAGTACAGGAGAACAAAATAGATAGTTATACTTACTTAGTGAAGGGCAGAACAAATATCCATTGATTATCTATAATGTGTCAAATACAGAGATACACAGACTAGGCCTGCGGAAATCTCGGCTTTTAACTTGTTAATATTTTTTAATTGTTTTATTTTATATAAAATAAAACAATTTACCCTTACCCTCCCCCATTAATTTCACTGACTTAGCCATCTTTAGAACACATTATTTTAAAGAGAAAGCTAACTTAGTGAAGTTTTATGCTTCCCTGACTATTACCAGCTGGTTGATTCTAGCTCTTAGTTTCAAGGGTCTGGAAAATGCTGGTGTACTTCCCCCTGGTGGCATTCAGTGAGCATTGCAGAACAGACTGGTTACCCAAACAAATCTGTTACATCTAGCAACCCTCAACTAATAATTTATGGGAGCCTTCTGCTATATATGTGAATTTACACATTCATTCTTTCACAGTTGAAGGGTGGAATGAACTTTACTACGGTAAAATTTATTCACAGTTCGAGAGAGAATGAATTTTACTACAATAATGGAAAGAGAGAAGAGGAAGAGGTAATAGAAGATGAAATTCCAAAATGTCTTATCTGCTACTTGAGTGGCATTTACCAGAACATATATATATATATATATATATATATATATATATATATATAAAATGCATATATAATATATATATTCATTCAAATGCAGAGAGAAGCATGTGAATAGGCCCTAGTCAAACAGTTGGCATCAAATACTTACTGAGTACATAACATGTGTTGGGAACTATGCAGAAAACAGCCTTGAGTGGTGAACTGTACTTAATCTTAAGTCTTACTAGCAAAATTTTCTATGACAAAATTTCTGAACAATTGAATGAACAATACAAAATATTTTAGAAGTACAAAGAGACTGCCTTCCCAGATCAGAGAATCAGAAAATTAAACAAGCCACTCAGTCTCTCTTTTGGATGGAAATAGGGGATCAGCACGATGCAAAGAATATCATGGACTGTAAGTAAATTACAATATGTTCCAAAGATAATTTTAAACAAAATTGTAAAAATTCAGATATGTTATAAGGCGATGTAGATTTTTTTGTCTCAACGTGTCTGGGGACTGTTTGTACAAGTAGTAGAAAATGGATACTTAAAGATATCATGAATGCATGTTTCTGACCCCTTTCACTTGTATCTCCTTCTGAAATGACTCAAGAAATCAGATAAACAATTAGTAGAGTATGTTTAATAATCACTGTGAAGGATGATTTGGGAAAGAGAGGCTGAATATACAGTATCCATAAGAGAGAAACGTTCATAGATAGTTTGAGGTTTCTGGGAAGGCTGGCAATGAGGTTACTCAAAGTACAGACAGCCTCGGTAAATATTGGCAATTATGAGATAGCTGTTTCTTTGCCATCTGAAAGGCAAAATTAAAAAATCTTATAATATTACAATGTTGGTGAAGGTATGGGGAAATGGATATGCCAATAGTCACAAGAATGCAAATTGGAGGACAATTGTGCATTACTAAACTTTAACCATCATACTTGTTGATCTCACAATTATTTTTCTAAGCATTTCTAAGTACATACTTGCACAAAGATGACCATTTTGTATTATTTGAAGTAGAAAAAATTAAAATATACTTCAATGTCCAGGAAGTGAAAAATAGCTAAGCAGGTCATAATACATCAAAATTATGGGATATATACTGTGCTTGAAAGAGTGAAATAAATCTATATATATTGGCATGAAAGTATCTGTAGATATTATTGTTCAATGAAAAAAGCAAACTGCAGAACTATATGTAAAAGTGATGTAACTTTGGTAAAGAACACTAAGTAATAAAGCTGGGTATCTCAGTGTGTGCATGGATATGTGGATGTGTGCATAGAAAGTGGTTTGGCAGGACACACATCATACTGGCATGGCAAAGGATGGGCTTGGTTGAAGAGGATAGTAAAGGAAGACTTATGCTCTATCTTTAGCATGTTTTGCAATGAACATGCTTCAAAGTTACTCATATAAATTTAAAATAAATAAATAACATTTTCAAAATTTTTAGAAAAAATAAATAAGAAGGAAGATAATGATGGAAGAATTTATAAAGTTACATATAATGTTGATTGTGGTCCATAGAGGAGAATCCAGAGAGTCAGCAGGAACCTGGTTTTGACACACTCACACTGTCTGTGTAAACACAATACATCTTAATCAATTGTTTGAGAAACTCTACTCTGATTAACACAAAGTCATGTAGGATATTGACTCCTTTCCTGATATCCCAACCTACTAGCACAATAATACCGAGCAGGCGTCTAGTGCTCTCAAGACCCAAGACATAGAAAGCAGCACTACGAAAATGCAGTCTTCAGAATCAGGTGGCATTTTTGCACTCTGTGACTTACATATCCTCTGACTTTTCTGGATGCAAAGTTTAACACCCTGCTGATGATCACCATTACTCTCTCTTGCAGGTATGAACTATCTTCACTCATCCACACGGTCATTTCCTGTTGGAAACACAAAAGTCATCCTACAATCATGGTATTTCCATTTCCCAAAGTCCTCTCCTTCTCATCTCCAACTTCACCAATTCGGGGCCCATATAGTCTCCTGATTATTTCACACTTAACCATCTTTGACCTAAAAAATACAGACAACAAGCATCTAGTATACTACTTCATTTACTATGGTAAATACATCTGGGTTTTATTATATTTAATTCTATTCAACAAGTATTTACTAACATCTATTATGATAGTCATTTTGTCAGACATCATGAAAAGTGTAGCACGAGGTTATGATGTGAATATCAGCTGTTTTGCTTCCTCTTTTTCTTACAAAGTATGTATTCTCCCTTTCATTTTTAAATCACTGAATCTTCTTTTCAGCTTTAAAAGAGAATTGAAAACTTATCTGATCCTGAAATGTCATCTTATCCTAGAATTCCTCTGCAAATTCACTACCTAGAAATATGCTGGCTCATGGTTGGAGAGTATTTTACTGGAGGTGGTTTGGTTAGAAAATTCTTGCAAATTTTAATTCAAATTGTCTTGCTTTGCCTTCTATTTGTTCTAAATCCTCAGAGGCAGGGACATATTTACAACCTTGGGAAGGGAAGAAAACTGCATGTGCCTCGCATGCCAATCACCATTGACAGACTTCCTAAGGCAATTTGTTGGGGTCCATTGCATTTATGCCAGTAAATGGTTGCCCAGATCTCTTCCCCTTCACTTGTTCCCACTGTGGAAACTGTTCTGTTTCCTAAGGTGGAAGAGTTTCTAAATCTCAGAGGTGTAAGCCTCTGCCTTTTCCTTTTCAAGAGTGAGGTCTCAGTCGTTTTTGTGGATCAGGGGAGTGTTTAGCCATGGTAGGTATGAAGACAAAGTTGTTAAGTAACAGGCTCCAAGTTAGAGTGATTCCTCCATACATTAGCATAGCATAGATTATTGCTCCTCTCTCTGTTTCTATTTTCTTATCTGCAAAATGGAAGAAGCAATAGCAACTTCCTCAGGGTTGTTTTAAAGATTAAATAAGACAAGTCATATATTCACCCTAGTGCCTAACATGCTCAATAAATGAAAGCTATTAATAGCAGCCTGGGGTGGTTAAAAGAGCATGCACGGGCAGGGGGAGGGGTAATGAAAATCACTGTAGAGGGTTGTAGGATAATGTTTTTGAAATGTACAGAAAACATTTGGCTCAAATTAGGCAGAAATTAGCTCAATACATTTTATCTTCTTTCACACTCCTTCTTGTATTTGTAGATGTCAATCCTGCTTCTTTACTTGGATGTATGTATTTATTTATTTATAAATTGTTTTTGTTTCAAAATGTTAATTAAAAAGGTACAAGTGTTTTTGGTACATGGATAATTCGTACAATGCTTAAGTCAGGGCTTTTGGTGTGCCCATCACCACAGTAGTGTTCATTATACCCAATAAGTAAGTTTTTATCCCACATCAACCCTCCTACCCTCCCCACTTCTTGGATTCTTATGTCCCTTATATCACTTTGTGTCTGTGTGTACCCATCTATTAGCTCCCAATCATGAGTGAGAATATTTGGTGTTTAGTTTTCCATCCTGAGATACTTCACTTAGGATAATGGTCTCCAGTTCCATCCAAGTTGCTGCAAATGACATTATTTCATTCCTTTTTCTGGCTGAGTAGTACTCCGTGGTGTATGTATATCACATTTTCTTTATCCACTCATGAATTGAAGGGCACTTGGGTTGAGTCCAAATCTTTGCAATTGTGAATTGTGCTGCAATAAACATTTGAGTGCAGGTGTCTTTTTGACAGAACAGCTTCATTTCCTTTGGGCAGTGGGATTCACTGCCCAAAACGGCTTCAATACCCAGCAGTGGGATTACTGGATCAAATGGTAGGTCTACTTTTAGTTCTTTGAGGAATCTCCATACTGTTTTCCATAGAGTTTGTATTAATTTGCAGTCCCACCAACAGCGTATAAGTGTTCCTTTTGCTCTGCACCCATGCCCAGCATCTATTGTTTTTTGACTTTTCAATAATGGCTATTCTTATAGGGATAATGTGGTATCACATTGTAGTTTTCATTTGCATTTCCCTGATGATTAGTGATGTTGACCATTCTTTCATATGTTTGTTTGCCATTTGTTTATCTTCTTTTGAAAAAATTATGTTCATGTCTTTTGCCCACTTTTTGAAGGGGTTGTTTTTTTTCTTGCTGATTTGTTTGAGTTCTTTGTAGATTCTGGATATCAGTCTGTTGTCAGATGTACAGTTTGTGAATATTTTCTCCCATTCTGTAGGTTGCCTATTTACTCTGTTGATTATTTCCTTTGCTGTGCAAAAGATTTTTAATTAAATAAGTCCCATTTATTTATTTTTGCTAGTGCTATATTTGCTTTGGGGTCTTAGTCATAGATTCTTGCCTAAGCTGATGTCTAAAAGAGTTTTTCCTACATTTTCTTCTAGAATTTTTATGGTTTCATGTCTTACATTTAAGTCTTTAATCCATCTTGAATTAATTTTTGTACATGATAAAAGATAGGAATCCTGTTTCATTCTTCTGCATGTGGCTATCCAATTTTGGCAGCACCATTTATTGAATAGGGCTTCCTTTTGCCATTGTACGTTGTTATCTACTTTGTTGAAGATTGGTTAGTTGTAGGTAGAT
This sequence comes from Daubentonia madagascariensis, assembly GCA_023783475.1. Classification (NCBI taxonomy): domain Eukaryota; kingdom Metazoa; phylum Chordata; class Mammalia; order Primates; family Daubentoniidae; genus Daubentonia; species Daubentonia madagascariensis. Next base: position 32,342,488 of record JAKFHU010000978.1, read on the forward strand.
GGTTTTATTTCTATGTTCTCTATTCTGTTCCATTGGTCTATATCTCTACGTTTATGCCAGTATCATGCTATTTTGGTTACTATAGCCTTGTAGTATAATTTGAAGTCAGGTAATGTAATGCTTCCATATTTGTTCTTTTTACTTAAGATTGTGTTAGCTATTTGGCTCTCTTTTGGGTCCAAATGATGCTTAGGATTATTTTTTTCTAGATCTGTGAAAGATGGAGCTGGTATTTTTATGGGGATTTTGTTGAATCTGTAAATCACTTTGGGCAGTATGGACATTTTAACAATGTTGATTCTACCTATCCATGAGAATTATATGTTTTTCCATTTGTTTGTGTCATCTGCAATTTCTTTCATCAGTGTCTTGTAGTTCTCCTTGTAGAGGTCCTTAACTTCCTTTGTTAAGTATATCCCTAAGTATTTTATTTTCTTTGCAGCTATTGTGAATGGTATTGAGTCCTTGATTTGACTTTCTGCTTGAGTGTTATTTGCATATAGAAATGCTACTGATTTGGGTACATTGATTTTGTAACCTGAGAATTTGCTGAATTTATTTGTCAATTCCAGGAGTCTTTTGGTGGAGTCTTTGGGATTTTCTAGATACAAGAGCATATCATCAGCAAACAGGGATAGGTTGACCTCCTGCTTCCCGATTTGGATGCCCTTCATTTTTCTATCTTGCCTGATTGGTCCAGCTAGGACTTCCAGCTCTATGTTTAATAGAAGTGGTGATACCCTTGTCTTTTCTAGTTCTTTTCACCATTCGGGATGATCTTGGCTGTGGGTTTGTCATATATGGCTTTTATAATTTGAAGGTATTTTCCTTCTATGCCTAGTTTGTTGAGGGTTTCTATTGTGAAAGGTGCTGGATTATATTGAATTCTTTATATGAATCTATTGAGATGATCATATGGTCTTTGTTTTTGCTTCTGTTTATGTGGTGAATCACATTTAATGATTTGCATATGTTGAAACATGCTTGCATCCCTGGGATGAAACCCACTTGATTGTGGTGGATTATCCTTTTGAATTTCATTTGCTAGTATTTTGTTGAGGATTTTTGCATCTGTATGGGGATATTGGTCTGTAGTTTTCTTTTTTTTGTTGGGTCCTTTCCCACCTTTGGTATCAAGTTGATACTGGATTCATGGAATGAGTTAGGGAGGATTCCCTCCTTTTCAATGTTATCAAATAGTTTCTGTAGTATAGGTCACAGTTTCTCTTTGTATGTCTGGTAGAATTCAGCTGTGAAGCCATCTGGTCCAGGGATTTTTTTGTTGGGAGATTTTTATTACTCCTTCAATCCCACTGCTCATTATTGGTCTGTTCAGGGTTTCTGTTTCTTCCTGATTCAGGCTTGGGAGGTCGTGTGTCACCAAGAATTTATTCATTTCCTCTAGGTTTTCTAGTTTGTTTGCATAGAGGTTTTCATAGTATTCGTGGATGATATTTTATATTTCTGTGGTATCAGTTGTAATGTCTTCCTTTTCATTTCTGATTGAGGTTATTTGAGTCCTTTCTCTTCTATTTCTGGTTATTCTGGCTAGTGGTCTATCAATTTTTTTTTTTTATCTTTTCAAAGAACCAACTTTTGTTTCATAGCTCCTTTGTATTTTTTGTTTGTTTGTTTGTTTCCATTTCATTTAGTTCTGCTCTAAGCCTCCTTATTTCTTGTCTTCTTCTGGCTTTGATTTTGGTTTGTTCTTCTTTTACTGGTTCCTTGAGATGTGACATTAGGTTGTTAATTTGTGATCTTTCTGTCTTTTTGATGTAGGCATTAAAGGCTACGAACTTTCCCCTTAGGGCTGCTTTTACTGTATCCCATAGATTTTGAAAGCTTGTGTCCCCTTTGTTATTCAGTTCAAGGAATCTTTTGATTCCATCTTCAGCAGCAGGTTGTTTAATTTCCATGACTTTGTGTAGATTTGAGTGTTTCCTTTGGAATTTATTTCTAGTTTTATTCCACTGTGGTCTGAGAAGACACATGGTATGATTTCAATTTTCTTGAATTTGTTGAGACTTGTTTTGAGGCCTAAGATATGATCAGTCTTGGAAAATGGCCCATGTGCTGATGAAAAAAATGTATATTCAGTAGTTGCAGGGTAGAATGTTCTGTAAATGTCTGTTAGATCCATTTGTTCTAGAGTCCTGTTTAAGTCTAGTGTTTCTTTATTCATTTTCCACTTCAGTGGTTTGTCCACTTCTGTCAGTGGAGTGTTGAAGTCCCTGACTATTAAGATGCTACTGTTTATTTCTTTGCTTAGATATAGAAGAATTTACTCTATGAAACTGGGAGCTCCTGTGTTAGGTGCATATATATTTAGGATTGTCATGTATTATTGTTGAATTGCTCTCTTTACCATTATATAACGACCACTTTGGTCTTTTTTACCATTGTTAATTTAAAGTCTATTTTATGTGATATGAGAATGGCTACACCTGCTTGCTTTTGGTTTCCATTTGCATGGAATATTTTTTTTTTTTAATCCCATTACCTTTAGTCTGTGTGTGTCCCTGTGGTTTAGATGTGTTTCTTGGAGACAGCAAATAGTTGAGTTTTGTTTTTTCATCCATTCAGCCAGTCTATGTCTTTTAAGTGAGACATTCAGACTGTTCATGTTGAGTGTTAGTATTGATATGTTGATGCTCTTCTGTTCAACATGTTAGGTGATATCTTGTTGTTTTGTTTTCCCTCCTGTGTTATTGTTTTACAAGAGCTGTGAGCTATAACTTTTGGGTATTTTTACTCTCATTGGTATCTATTATACTGTTGTATTTATAATGCCCTTTTGAGCATTTTCTGAAGGGTGGGTCTAGTAGTGACAAATTCCCTTAGTGTTTGCTTGTCTGGGAAAGACTTTATTTCTCCTTCATTTATAAAACTTAGTTTAGCAGGTTAAAAAATTTTTGGCTGATAGTTACTCTGTTTAAGGAAACTAAAGATAGACCCCATTCCTTTCTGGCTTGTAAGGTTTCCCTTGAGAAGTCTGCTGTCAGTCTGATGGGTGGTCTTTTGTAAGTTACTTGATGTTTTCACTTCATGACTTATAGGAATTCCTTCTTTGTGTTTACTTTGACAAATCTTATGACTATATGCCCTGGTGACTCCCTTTTTACAATGAATTTCCCAGGTGTTTGTTGAGCTTCTTGTATATGGATGTCTAAATCAGACCAGGGAAGTTTTCCTCAATTATTCCCTCAAATAGGTTTTCCAGGCCTTGTGCTTTTTCTTCTTCACCCTCAGGGATGCCTGTGGTTCTTATATTTGGCCATTTTATGTAATCTTATATTTCTCATAGACTTTATTTGTTCCTCTTGTTTCTCTGTTCTTTATTTTTGACTGAGTTAATTTGAAAGAGTTATCTTCAAGCTCTGAAATTCCTTCCTCTGCTTGGTGCAGTCTATTCTTAAAACTTTCTACTGTATTTTGTATTTCCCTAAATGAATTTTTTACTTCCAGAGTTCTATTTGGCTTTTAAAAATTTATATCTATCTCTTTAGTAAATATTTCATTCACTTCTTGAATTGTTTTTCTGGTTTGTTTGAGTTGGTTTTCCATTTTCTACTGAATTTCATTAATCCTCCTTACAATCCATATTTGGAGTCCTTTATCTGTCATTTCAGTATTTTCATTTTGGTTGGGATCCATTGCTAGAGAGCTGGTGTGCTCCTTTGGGGGTGTCCTTTCACTCTATTTATACTTCTCAAGTTTTTGCACTGATTCCTTGTCATCTGAAGCAGCTTTCACTTCTTGTTTTTGGATTTTCTTTGTTTAGATGGGGCTTTTTTTCTCCCCTCACTCTTAAGGGTGTGACTGTAGCATATTGGGTAAATACCTTTGGCTTTGCTTGTGGGTACTTTGATGGGTGTCTAGATTATGGATGGTAACCTTGGTTATATATATCCTTAGTGTGGTGGTTTTCTCATTTGCTAGTTATTTGTAAGCTGTAATGGTAGTGTACTATGTGCATGGGCAGATTCCCTGTCTCTTGTTGACAAGAGAAGATGGAGGTCTTTGAAATCTTTTCTTTCCTTGGTCCTGTGGTCTTCTTTTGAGTGGGAATTACATTGGGATGCCCAGTTTAATCTCTGAGACAGTAGGTGTTTCTTGTGGTTAAGAGCTGGACATGCCCTGTATGATTGAGTCAGTAAATGCTGTAAAGAGCTGAACAAGTTGTCTTCCCTGCCAGCTGGTGGCACTTGCCATAAAAAGCCAGGTACAGTGTTGTTTTTTGGGACCTGTGACTGGCTGTAGATGATCAGGTAAAGCACTCAGATACCCCAGGTGGGGGATAGGGTCCAGGAGCTCCCAGGGGACTCCTTATTCTCCACCACAGCAGAGGCACATGGAGAAGTGAGGCTGGGCAGGGCTGGGTCAGGCAAGCTGGTGTTCAGGCTCCACAAACATGGACACAAGTGTGTCTCAGCAGGGGTCAAGGGTCAGCTTCCACGCCACTAAGGAAAGTCACCAGGGAGGGGCTGAAGTAGCCCCACCATTCCAGGAAGTCTGTTCATGGGGGAGTGGCCATCTGGAATTCACAGACTGGCTGTTAGGAAGGGGTTTTGCTCTTATCTCTCCTCCCCCATCCCAAGGTCTCCTTCTGGCATCTGGCCACAAGCAGCAGCCCAAACTAGCTGAGCTCACCAGCAATGGTGCTGTGGGGCTGGGAGTTTCCCCGCCCAGGATCCCACCCCAGGCCAAGAGCACAGCTTTCCTATAGGGGGATAAATGCTCCACAAGTATGCTGTGGCTCGGACCCACACTGCATTCCCCTTTCAGTTCTGCCCACATGGGCTTCCTCACCTGCCAAGATTAGTTCACAAATCTCCCCTCTGTGCCCCCAAGCAACACAATCAGGTCCTGGAGGTATGTGATCTGGCCTGATGGCCTATCCCCTGATTCCCCCAAGTTCAATCCCTAACCATGCCTGGGAGAAGTGTGCTGGTCCCAAGTTGCATGTGGAGTGCTCAAGTAATCTTAATGTCCCTCCAGTCAGGGTATGCCCTGCTTTGCTGAAGCAGCCAGGTAAGCAGCACCAGGGAGGGCTGGCAGGCAGGGAGCTCAGAGTCTGAGCACTCCTTAGTCTGCTGCAGGTCTTTAAGAGTAAAGGTGTGAGCCCCACTCTCTTTGGAAGCCTCAGTGCGGTGGGCACACCAACAATGGAAAAACAACCACTCCTGAGAGCCTTGGCTCAGTCATCCCTTGGGGCACCTGTGCCACTCGGCAGCAGTGGGTGGGGAAGGGAGGGGGAGATAAAGGGTCTGAATGGAGGAGAGCTTGCACTCTGTTCCTGTTTGTCCCTCCTCCTGGAAGGCAGCCTGCCTGGAATGTCCAAGCTCTGGGATCACACTGTTCTCCTGGGATCCACTGGACCCTGTGGCCACCATTAGTCTGTGAAGGAGTTGGGGTATGTTTGTGTGGGGACCAGTGACAGAAAAACTGAGGAGCTGAAGCTTCCTGGGGAGGACAAAGGCACACAATGGGTAGAGAAGCAGTATGGTGCCCATCATGTTGGCTTGGGTCTGTGGGAGGGGGAGCAATGCTGAGGGGGCTGGCAACCCAGTGCTTTGTTTTCAAGAACCTACCAGTTCACTGGTGGCAGCAGCTTTTGGGCTTGTGAGGATAGAGAAACTGTCCAGAAGCTCAGGAGCCTGCTGACTGCCAGAGGTATGAGTGAGGGAAAAACAAAACCCCCACCTACCCTTTCCATGGGACTCCAAGTTTCTTGGGGGTTGATCTCTGCCGAAATCTTCCTCCTTCTTTTACTACTCTGCAACTTCTTCCCATGGAATCTCTGATAGGTTCTGGCACTTTTCCCTCAGAATTACACCTGAGCTATGTTTTTTTCATCTAAAACTTTTTCTTCTTTCTAAGACGATCTGGCAAACAATGTCTCTGGTCACCCATCTTGCCCCACCCTATTTACTTGGATGTATTTATGATTTGCACAACTCATGGATGCTCCTGGTAGGTTAAGTCAATCTGTTTTCCCAGTACTTCCAGAAAGTTGGCCTCTGATGTCAACATGCTGGAATGCAAAATTGAAGACTATAAGACATCCAGAGCAGTCTTCTGTCTCTGGTTGGGACATCAAAACACAGTGAGGTCTTGGTTGTAAAAAGGGGGGTTTTGGAAAGTTGTTAGGCTATCCTTAGATACAGTAACATCTGTAAAGATAGGATGCACACAAGATTCCATAGCACCAGAGTTGATGGGGAAGAAGCATGCACGTAGACACTGTCACAGCATAGTTCATTGTTATGTAAACTTGAAGGTAGTTTAGGCTAATAATATTCTCTGCTATTCCATATTGTGTTCACCCATATATTGCCACATAAGACTTCGCTTCTCAAGATGGCTGTTGATGCCATCTCCCCAAAATTGAATTCTTAAAACTATGCCTCTGTAATTCACATAAAGAGAAGTGCTTTCATTTGGGGAGTAATTTCACTCCTTTGGGGGCAAAAAAAATTTCACCCAAAAAAAATTTTGAAGGAGAGTCAAATATGGCAAGGAGAGTCAAATATGGCAAATGGGAAATAAGTGAAACATAGTGAGCTCTCCAGATTTATGATAAGAAACAAAGCTACTTATTTTCCCTTTATTTTACCTTTAAGATCTGTAGTTTGTAGAGGTCTTTAGACACTAAGATCATAAGAGTGTCTTCATATATGTTTAAAATATTCTGGTATAAATTCTGAAATGCAAAAAATTTGCACAACTATTCAGCCAACCTTAGATAAAATTCTTACCTAATGTCTACAGCCTTGCATCTATGTGTTCTAAATTCTCCCCATAAACTGAAGGTAAGAAAAAAGAGAGGTGTCCACACTGATGAGACCTCACCCAATACTATATGCCATTAATTGCTTCTCTATCTCATAAAGCAAGTTCACTGTGTAGCGATGCTGAAGAAACATAAACCAGACATTTGCTAATCTTACTATAGGACTCTTTCTACTTCCACCTTTCTCTGCTTCCTATTTCCTTCTAGGAAGCACTTGCCAGTAAACTCCCTGTCCTTGCTAAACCAATTAATCAAAAATATATTCATCCATTTGTTCCAATAAATCCTAAACAATCCATTAAAATCCCATGGGTTGTAGAATTCACAAGGAGTCCAGGGGTATAAATTAGTGCCAGAAAATACTATTTATCTATTATAGCTAAAAACAGTGAGGAGTAAGACTACAAAGATCATGATCTGCTGAGCCACATTCTGCAGGATTGCTGTGGTGCATAATAATGTCTCATTATCTTTAAAAGAAGAAAAATCTTACCACCAGGTCCTCAACATCCTCATCACTAGTTCCCATTTTTTTTACTTTGTCAAGACTTGGTATGGCAACTAACATTTTAAAGGATGACTCTAGTATCTTCAGTTGAGTTTCAAATTGCAATAAGGGATCTACAAAGCTGACAAGAAAAAAATATAATTATTAAATTGATGACAGGACGAATGTAATCTCACTTTAGTGGCTTTTCCTTAACAATAAGAGAAAATAAGTTTCAGCTTTTGGCTTTATATGACACATAGGTATTAAATATTCCTTAAAAATGACAATGATGCTTTAAATATAAAGGAATTAATTTCTTTATAAATATCATCTATAAACAGTTATTTAGAAATCAGAATTCATTTATCCATAATACTGCAAAAACTGTTTACATTCCCAGGCAAGTTCACAAAACCATGCTAAACTTCAGACAGTTGAACTATATTACTGCCAAATTTTCTCTAATTAATGATAATATGTTTTTTTCCACATTTTAATATTTCTGACATTGGGATGTATCTTCAAATTGATGGCAAATGAAACTTGCCCATCAACAACTAAAAAGATTATCTGCCTATATATGCAATAAAGAAAGGTTGGAAGGAGTATGGGAAAGAAATATTAATAATAGTTGCTGGATTAGAATGGTGGAATTTGGGGCAATTTGAAAAATTTTTTAATTATGATTTTTAAAATATATAACATTTTAAAGATATTCAATAAGTAAAATGAGAGAGCTTTGCAGCTTACCATACCTGGAGTTCATGGCCAAGATCATGGACTGGTGACTTAAGAGGCCTGAGTATGCATCCCATAGGCTGGTAGCTACATGCACCTATGTACCGTGGGGAAAAAAAAGAAACAGTGATTACAGACCACTGAGGCTCATAACGTTATGTGTAGTTCTCCCTTTTACAGAGACTAAAGGAAACAAATCAGACTGAAAAATAAGATCAAGAGTTCATAGAAGCGTTGAGATCAGATGACTGTAATTTAAACTCACAGTAGTATTTTGGCTTAAATGGTGGTCTTTTACAGCCAACCACTATGCTTGTATAATTACCATTTCCAGACAGCACTTTGTTAAGGGTGCTCTTTACCAGGTGCACTTCTGTACACCACTATAACTGTTAAGTGAAATCTACTCAGTGTGGAGTCTACCTACAAAAATTCCAGAAGGGCAATTGAAATCAGGTCTTACTAAAGAATGACTAAATTCACATTGTAAAATGAGAACCACTACAGGTCAATGTACAGCTGTCTAATATAACTATTTATCCTTTAAAAGTAATAATTAAAGGGATTACATTAAGAGTTTATAATTCTTTTTTCAAGAAACTGGAGAACTAGACCTCAATTAGCCAAAGCAATCTTGAAAAAGAAGAAAAAAGCTGGAGGCATCACACGTCCTGATTTCAAACTATAATACAAAACTACAGTAATTAAAATGGTATGGACTGGCATAAAAAAACACATGGACCAATGTAATGGACTAGAGAGCCCAGAAATAAATGCACTCATATAGGTCAACTAATCTTTGATAAGAGAGCCAAGAATACACAATGGATAAAGGGTATTCTCTTCAATGAATGGTGCTGGGAAAGCTGGATATCCACATACAAATAAATGAAACTGTACTCTTATCTTACACTATTAAATATAGACAAAAATTAATTCAAAATGGATTACAGGCTTAAATGTAAGACTTGAAACCATAAAGCTCCTAGAAGAAAACATAGGGGAAAGCTCCTTTACACTAGTCTTGGCAATGACTTTTTGGATATAACACCAAAAGCACAGTCAACAAAAGCAAAAATAAACAAATGGGATTACATCAAACTAAAAAGCTCTGCACAGCAAAGGAAACAATCAACAAAATGAAAAGGCAACCTCCAGAATGGGAGAAAATATTAAATATTTGCAAACCATACATGTGATAAGAGATTAATTTCCAAAATGTATAAGGAGCTCATACAACTCAATTGAAAAAAAAAGAAAACCAGATAACTCAATTTAAAAATGGGCAAAGAACCTGAATAAACATTTTTTTTTTGAAGAAGACATACAAATGACCAATAGGTACATGAAAAAATGCTCAAAATCACTAATCATTAGGGAAATACAAATTAAAACCACAATGAGATATCACCTCACTTAAATGTAGGTGGCTGTTAGGATGGCTAACATCCTTTTAAGATGGTTATTATAAAAAGACAAGAGATAACAAGTGTTGGTGGTGAGGGCATGGAGAAAAGGGAACCCTTGGATGCTCTTGGCAGGAACGTAAATTGGCACAGCCATTATAGAAAACAGTATGGAGGTTTCTAAAAATTTAAAAATAGAACTGCACATGATTCAGCAATCCCACTTATGGGTATATATCCAAAGAAAATAAAACCAGGATCCCAAAGAGACATCTGAATTCCCATATTCATTGCAGCATTAACCACAATAGTAAAGATATAGAATCTACCTAAGTGACCTTCCATGGATGAATGGATAAAGAAAATACAGTATAAGATATTGAGGAGTCCAAAAATTCAAAGCCATGATATCAGATCCTGGGATTTCTTAAAATGTTACCATTCAAACTAGTAGGAGGTCCAGAAAGAAATAATAGAGAACACATAAGGAGGAAAATTGTCCAGTCAATAGTGCAATATAATTTCTCAAAGATAAATGGCTGGGGTCTTTAGATTGACAACATGAGTTAGTGCCTCATATATTTGAATTTAAAAAATACATCTAGACAAATTGTTATAAAATTTTAGTTTACCAAAAATAAAGATAAATCTTAATGGCTTCTGGAGAGAGAAAACAGGTGATAGAAGCTAGAGAATCAGACCACCATCAGATTTTTCATCAGTCATACTGGATGCCAGAATACAATGTAAGTTATGCCTTCAAAGTTTATTTTAGAGAAAATGACTTGCAACCTAGAGCAGCAATGGCTGGAATAATAATTGGTGATAGCTATTTTTAGGGTGATAAATTTTTTTACTCATCTATATTGCATGAATTTTTAAAATGAGAGCATAGTTTTTGTAAAACTATAAAAGCATCTAAAATTGATCACATAGCCGCTTCACAGAGAAAATCTCTTTAAATTCTTAAAGTCAGAAACTATGCAGGCCAATGATAAAAGATTTTATATTAAAAACATAACAATGGGACAATGGATATTTATATGCAAAAAGATAAATTTATACCCTTACCTCACACCTACACAAAAATACTCAATATGGATCATAGATATAAATGTTAAGAGCTAAAACTATAAAACCTTTGGGAAAAAACAGATAAAATCTTGGTCACATTTGGTTATACAAAAATTTTTTTTTAGATACAACATCGAAAGCATGACCCACAAAAGGAAAAAAAAAGATAAATTGGACTTGATCAAAATTAAAACCTTTTGTTCTTCAAAAAGCACCATTAGGAAAAAGAAAATGAGCCATATACTGAGAGAAAATATTTGCAAATCATATATTTTACACTCAATAACAATATAATTCATAAAATGCCTCTGAATAAAAATACAAAGTCTTCATGAAAAAAAAACATGTTCCCGATGACGATAGTTTAAAGAAGTAAATTATATAAAAAATTAATCAATAAATTTACTGTTTCTAATCAAAATGCCAAAAGAAATTCTGGAAGGAATTTGACAAGTATATTCCAAATTTCCTCTGAAAGTCTAAATGAGTAAAAGTAGCCAACACATTTTTTAAAAAGAAAAATAATTGGATAGACTTACCTTATCAGATTAAAAAAATTTGTAATATATCTGAGCTATCTGTAGTAGTTTAAGATTAGTGTGATACCTCCTTTACTGCTATAATTTGATGTGATGGCATTGCCTACCCCTGCTGAAGTCAAAAGATGCTGCTGCTGCCTCTGCCATCTGTCAAAGGCCTGGGTACTAGTGCCTGCTGGGATAGTCCCATGGCTGCTGACACCCAGTGTTTATCAAAGAGCTTGGGTCTGCACAAAAGTTGCACTCACTTTACAGCTAAAGTCACAAGTGAACTGACTCACCCTCATCATTTCCAGCTGGTCATTGTTTTGCTCTCTTTTACAACAGTCCTTATAGGACTTAGTAGCTGGGACTGTGCTATAGTGACAATCACTCATCAACCTCTGATACTAGCCTACTATCCTTGAAACACACTAATGCACCTTGATACTCTTCATCTAGGATATGTCTTTCCTTGCAGTCTCCTCCATCCTGCTGGTCCTGCCTCATCTTGAGTGGTAAGTGGTCCAGGCATGCCTGAATGCCAGCAAGAACTCAGATTAGACTCAAACCCTGACCTCTACATCAAACAAGTTTATGTTTTGTCTCCCACGAGCCCTTTGACTAGCTCCTTTTTTCTGTATGAAACTCCTGTTTCCAACTTAAGTCTGTGTCATTCTTTTGAATATAATTTGGTTTTTGGACTTGAACTCTTCCACAGCCAAGGGAAATGTAGACTGTGCTGATTAAAAACAAGTTAAGACCTGAAGTGGTAATGCAGTTTTTGCCTTCTTAGGACCACGTTCTTACTGTGTATGTTCAACAGCTACTTCACTAATTTCTGTTATGCCTCTAGAAACAAATTGGTGGATTTAATACACTTGTTTCTGTACTTTGAATATCATAAATTAACTCTTTGGGCTTTCTAAATTTTCTGTACACTTTATATTTTCAATAAAACTCATCACCCTATTGGCAATGATTTCGTTTGGACTATTCTATTTCTCTAACAGTGTATATATCCCATTAAATCAAAATTTAGTATGATCATCTCCCATTGATGGCAAGTCTTTATTTTACAATTCCTACTAGTAAAAACATAGTTTCAAATCCACAAAGGAAGGTATCATTTTTTTTTCTATTTATTTTTATTAAGACTCCCCTTCTTCACTAGGGAAATAAAGAGAGATTTTAGGTGGATAAGAGACAAAGTAAAACAGTTCGGTGATATAAAAATAAAAGCTAAAAGAAAATAAAGGATAAAAGTTAAGATAAAATGAAAGATTTGAGGGTGAGGGACATTTACAAAAGTGGATAGTAAACAGCTCCTTTACAAGAACAAGAGATGAATTGCAAATTTCGATATAGATACATAGTTTGATATGGCCATGAAACAGATTATTCATAGAAGCTTTTCCTTGAATGAACTTTAAATTGTTAAACCCTATTTGTTTAATCATTTAAAAAAGTACATGTGCATATGCAGCACAGGACAAAAGGATAAACAGTGAACAATGTCTCCTCGTCTTACCCCACCTCTGTCTCCCGTTCCCAGAGTCTACAATTGTTACCGGCTTCTTACGCATCCTTCCAGCAATAAGAAGATGCAGCTATAGGAATGCTAGTAACACTCTTTTTAGTGAGAAATCTGGGCCTCTACGGTATATACGTAGAAAATCATTCTATTTTTTTTACTGTAACTGCTGCCTCTGTGCTCTGTCTCTCTTCTCTGCCAACTCCCTCACTCCTCCTTTCCCTGCTAGGTAGCTATGCCCCTTATTGACTATTCTAAGTCTGATTCCATGAATTTACTATCCCTTTTGGTTATTAAAACAGTCCCATTATTATTGTTAATACTGAATTCTGTTTATTTAAAATCTTCGACTTCATAATTTGTTCAAAGGTCTTCCTTGATCCCCAGGGCAGGTAAGATTTTTGGTTTTAGGGTAGACACAGTATATCTTGGTGCTTAGACCAGCAGCTCTGCAGCTAGACTCCGTGAGTTTACATCCTGGCTCTGCCACTTGGTGACCACGAGCAGGTCACCCCCTGCCTCTGTTACCTCATTTGAAAAGTAGTACTTACCCCATAGGGCTGTTGTGAGGATTAAATAAGTTATTCATTTCAAGCACTTAGAGCATGCCTAACATGTTATAAGTGCTATATAAGTTTTAGCTATTTTTACTGTATTGGAATGGGGAAGGGATTTCCCTCATTCACACCTTCCTGTCCCTGTTCCCTTTCTCATCTTTCCTGTCTTATTTGCCAGGGGTTGTGGCTGAGGAATTGGGAATATTTTCCATTTTTTGTCTGTCCATGGCATGATTCTTGTCCCCTTCCTATTGGTTTTTACTTCTGACCCAGCAGGTGATGGCCCCAACGTCCCTGCTGATGAGGAACTCATTCCCCTAGGCCAATGTCATTCTCAAAGCCCAGCTACATGTTCTGGAAGATCTTCATTTTTTTTAAAAAACTTTTGAAACACAAGCCTACTTGACCCATGTGCAGGGGTTCCCAATAGCCATCAGCCCCCAGTTATATCCTTCAACTCAGATGGCCTGCTATTATTTATAATAAGTCTCTGTGTTTTATCATCTATTACTATAATTCTGTCAGAGCAATACCACTTTCTTGATTCAGTAAGTCCTCACAGTTTTGAACCTTTTAGCAAAGCTCAAAGGAACTTTCGTGACTGGGTCTGTGCCTACTCTATCCCAATTTCTACCACTTCTCCTCGAACAGTCTTTATTCTAGATATACCTGTTGTCACAGGTGGATGCTGCAGGATGCTGTTTGGACCACCCCTCCTCACTTCAAGACTGAAACACTCTTTCCTCATCTCCTGGGAATGTTAGCAGTTGAGAGCTCTCAGATAAGTAGTTGCTGAGAAATCCCTTATCCAAAGAGCCTCCTCACCTGAGATCATGTTCCCTTTCTGGAGGCAACCTAGTCTGATGACTGGTTGATGTGGGGGAATAAAGACAAAGCCCCCTCTTCTCAAAAAGGGTCAACTCTGAAAGGCCATCCTAGTTGCAGAGCTTTCTATCGGAGTAGCTGAGACCTGTTTTGCAACTGCATTGCTGTTCAACTCCTCCCTGTACCCAATCCTACCTCTTCTACTTTGCCTCCACCCCTGATCCCCTGGTATTGATTCCAAGAGCACATCCAATAAATATCCTGGTTGCAAATCATCATCTTAGAGTCTGCTTCCTGGGGAACCACACCTAAAATCTATAATTCTAGAAATACATGTTGCTTTTTCTTTCCCCATGCCTTTACAAGTGCTATTTCCTATTCCTGGAATGTACTTCACCTTCATCTATGTACTCCACTTATCCTTCAAAGTCCAGTTCAAGTCTTCTTCGGCCCAAAGTCACATTTGAAGTTTCCACCAAGTATGTTTCTATCATTTCCTGCCTACTATAACCTCATCATAACTTATAGAAATTTCTAATTACTGACTTTTAAAAAAATTTCTCTCCCATTGGACCATAAGCAGTTTGAGGCTAGTGTTTGAGTTTTATTCTACTTTGTATCTCAAAAGGAAAGCATAATAGTGAACATGTAGTAGAGTCTCAATAAATATATGTTGAATAAATGAATGAATGAGCAATTGAGTGAGTGAAATGCTAAACTGCATGTCTCTGACTCTAAGAGCTGTAAAAATGTGAAAGGGTCAAAACTGCTCTGTTTAATAGAAGGTGGTTTGATTGACAACTGTCCTCATGTCATTGCTGGCAAAAATCAATCTTCCATCAACCATTATCAATGTTTTACTTTGACCTAGGGATCATGAAGGAACAGTTTATAAAAGTTTTAATATCCACACTGGCCCATTCCTCTTTCTAAAGGTAGAAGATTACATATGTTCTTAAGGCAGCCCTTCCCTGTGTCTTCTGTGTTATAATAATTTGGACATGGATATTAAAATGGTGGAAGAGTCTATTAGAGGTTCAGGATTTTAATACAATTTTTTAAAACTACTGGATAAATACCCACTAAGACAATACTGTGCTGCACACTGCGGAGAACACAAAGATGAATAATCACAATCTCTGCCCGCAGGAGATGAAGGACAAGAAATCTGCCCAAAGGCCTAGAAAACAATGCAAAATAAGGTAAAGAGAAAAGGAAAGATGCACAGTAGAATGGCTCTCGAACAAGGAAATGATGTCGTGCAGTCAGAGGCTGGGTGGGAGGGGCTGCAGTTTGACAGGAGGGGTTTCCACAGTGATGATGGGCAGAAGGATATGAGCGAGAAGACTGTTACAGAGAGAAGTCAGGAGATGGAGGTTGGGTGGGAAAAACAGTAGGATGGATAAAAACTTTCATCCTTTTGAATTAGTACTGAAGGTCATTTCCAGGGCCACAGGAGGGTGAGCAAGAACATGACTCTGCAGAAAGAAGATAAAAACAGTTTTCAACAAAATTGCCCTTTGTTTTTCCTTCAACACCCACACATGTATTATACATTAAATATTAATTGTAACATCCTTGTAATGAAGACAGTGAAGGAGTTATTTTTTTCCAAGAGATTTCAATTACATTAATGTTTTTATAGAATATCCCTTACCATGTGGTGCCATTTCACACTGGACTGTAGAATCTTGAGACTATTCACTAACCAGAAAGAAGATGGAAATTAGTTAAAAGGGGATGAACATAATTTCTTAGCACCTTAATGAGACCTTATCCCCAAACCTGAAGCTGGTATGACCTTGATGGAAAAGCCCAACTGAGACACACACACACACACACACACACACACACTAAACTACAGACAAATTTATTATGAATATTACTGGACAATACCTAACAAAAAGATTAGCAAACAGAATGCAGCAACACATTAAAAGAATAATGCACTATTCCAAACATAGAGAATGGTTCAATAAAAGAGAACGTATAATTCAATTCTCAACATTGATTGCTAAAAAAAAAAGAAAATTTACATGATAATTTTTATTGAGGCCAAATTTCTGATAATGTTTTAAATCCAATCTTGGTAATAATTCTTAATGAAATTGATTTGTATTTAATTTCTTAATGTGATATATAAGAAAGCCAGTACCAGGTGTGATAAGGAAATAATTAGAAGAATTCTTAGTAAAGAATAAGACAAAGATGACCATTGTTACTACTATTATTTACCATTTGTTGAAGTACAATTCAGTATTATTTGAAAATAGAATTGAATGCATGTATTAAAACTGGAAAGGGAAAGATAAAATTTATCAAATTATTAACTTCATGGGAAAAAATGAATGCCTTTAAAAATTTTCAATATTAACAGAATGATTTAATTAGAATTGGAGTTAGCAGTTACTGAAATGTTTGGTAAAATTGCCTTATAAAAGTCTTTAGGACACAGTATGTTTTTGTTTGCTTTGTTTAGATTTTCTAGAACTTTTAAAATTCTTTTCTTTAAATAATAAACTTTTTATTTTGGAATAATTTTAAATCTACAGGAAAGTTGTAAAGACAGTACAGAGTATACTCATATATCCTTCAACCTGTTTTTCCCCAATGTTAACATCTTACATAACCATGTGCATTTTTTAAAACTAAGAAATTAACATTGGTACAATTTTATTAACTAAACTGCAAACTTTATTTGGATTTGACCTGTTTTTCCACTAATATTCTTTTCCTATTCCAGATTCCAGTCCAGGATTCCATGTTTCATTTAGTCAGTATGTCTCTTTAGTCTCCTTTGATCTCTAACAGTTTGACAATCTTTCCTTGCTCATGACAGCTTTGAAGAGTACTCGTTAGGTATTTTGTAGAATGGACCTCAATTTGGATTTATCTGATTTTTTTCACATAATTAATCTGGAAATATAGCTTTGGGTAAAGAATATCAGAGAGTGAATGACCTCATCATAAGAAAGTACCAGATTTTGAATTTATTTGTTAGTGCTACTATTTTTTTCTTCCTGAGTTCAAAAAGTCAGCTACATCTTTATATGGGTCTTTTTTCTTTCTGCCTTCCTTAGATTTATTTTGTTGTTCTTTTTATAACTTCTTGTTTTAGATACTTGAGTCAATTATTTTCATTCTTTCTGGTTTATTATTCTAAGTATTAAAGTCTATAAATTTTTCTTCATGCACCCCTTCTGCTGTATACTATAGGGTCTGATATGTAGTGTTATCAATAGTCTGTAATTTCTTATTAATTTCTTCTTTGACCCAAGAATTAATATAGAAAGTTTAGTTGGCAAACAGTAGGTTGTTTTTTACTTTGTTTAATAAATTTGTTTGATAAATTCATTGTTAGTTTCTAATTTTTTGCCTTGTGACCAGAGAATATTTCTGCTATTTCTACTTTTTGGAATTTATACAGAAACTTCTAGCCTAACATATGGTTAGTTTTGTGACTGTTCTATAGGCTCTAGGGCAAAAAAAGATACCTTGTTTGTTTTCATGGATACAGATTGATATATGGGTTTCTCTCTCTCTCTGTGTCTCTCTTTGTTTCTCTCTCTCACACATATAGACACACATAGGCACATACACACCACACCTCTATATCATCTATTATGTCCTAAAGCCTTACTTTGTTTTCTACTCCTTGTTGACATGCTGACAGAGGTGAATGAAAGTCTTCTACTACTGATGCTGCAAAAAGAGTATCATGTATTAGTATATAAACCAACAACTTTCCTATATCAATTGCTGTATCAAGTTTGTTGCTAATATGATATATAGTATGTATTATATTAATTTTTTATTGCTATGCATCAACTTCTCACAAAGTTAACAGTTTCATAAAAAAATTTATTATTTCAGTTTCTGTAGGTCAGAAAATTCAGGTTCAGCTTAATTGTAGTCTCTGCTCAGGGTCTCATACAGCTGTAATCAAGGTGCCAGCTGGTAGTGCTATCTTATTTGAGGCTCAGGGTCCTCTTCTAAGGGTCATTTAGGTTGTTGGCAAAATTCAGTTGTTTGAGGCTGTCAGACTAAGGCCCTGTTCTCTTGCTAGGTGTAACTGAGGGTATCTCTCAGCTCCTAGCTGTCTGCAGTTCCTTGCCATGTCAACCTTTCCATAGGGCTGTCTCCAACCTCTAGACCCAGATTTGAAGGGCTAATGTGATTAGGTCAGGGCAACTCAGATAATCTCCCTTTTAACTCAAAGACAACAGATTGGTAACCTGAATACAGCTGTAAAATCCCTTTTGCCATGTATGTAACATAATCATGAGATTAATTTTTCATCCTATTCAGAACTTCAGTCTATACCCATTCTTAATATTTCAGCTTCAATGGGAGGGATTTAGACAAGGGGACAAAAATAATGGGAGCCTAGCACTACCCTTGGGCTTGAGACTCTGCCCCCAGGATCCACTGCTACTGCTGAGTCTGTGGCTCCACCCCCTGAGGCTCCAGTGCTGTCCCCAGGACCAAAGGCTCCATCCCTGTGGTTCCAGTGCTTCTGCCAGGCCTGCAATTCTGCCCCTGAGATTCCAGTGCTGTACGTGGACCCCAAGACTCCACACTCCACCCCCAAGTCTCCACACTCCACCCCCAAGTCTCCACCACTGCCACTGACCCTGTGGAACTGCCCTGAGGTCCAATGCTCCAAAAGGGACCCTAGATAGCCTCACCCAGCTGCCACTGTCACCTCCACAGGGAGACCCCAGGCAGAGCAATCCCCCCGCAACACCATCCTCCATGGAGTAGGTCTCACTTAACCCCCAACTCAATGATATGGGGAACAACCAACCACCCTGCATGAAGATCATCCAACACTGGCTTGAACTTGACAATCACAGGGGAATGGGACAAAACAGAACAGCTGTACTACAGGCTTTCAGTGTCCTTGCCCCTCCACTGCTGGGCCAATCATCTAGAGTAGGACATAAAAGCACCATCTAGGACCCTGCCCTTCTTACCAAGTAGAGGAGTTCCTTGCAAAGAACAGGTGCCCTGCAAACCTTCTAGCCCTAAGCTGAGAGAATAGGATTCAGATGAGAAGAAACCAGCGAAAGAACTATGGCAACATGAAAAAACAAAACAGTTTGACAACACCAAGAGATCACAATGGATCTACAGTAGTGGACCTCAACCAAAAGGAAATTGTTGAAATGTCACAAATGAAGTTCAGAATATGGATGGCAAATAAGATGAATAGAATTGAAAAGAAAGTTGAAAACCAACAAAAAGAAGCCAAAAAACCTTCAGGAAATCAATGAAAAAAATGAAAAGGTCACCAAAAAAATTTCAGGAAATCAATGAAAGACTCCTGGAATTGATAAATAAATTCAGTAAAGGCTGAGGTTACAAAATCAATATACAAAAATCAGTAGCATTTCTATATAATAATAACAGTCAAGCTGAGACTCAAATCAAGGACTAAATAGCATTTGCAATAGCTACAAAGAAAATAAAATACCTAGGAATAGCCAAGGAGGTGAAAGATGTCTACAAGGAGAACTACAAAACATTGATGAAACAAATTGCTGATGGCACAAACAAATGGAAAAAACATCCCTTGCTCATGGATTGGTAGAATCAACATCGCTAATACTGCCCAAAGTGATTTACAGATTCAATGCAATCTCCATTAAGGTACCAATGTCATATTTCATAGATCTAGAAAAAATAACTGTATGCTTCATTTGGAACCAAAAATGAGCCCAAATAGCCAAAACAGTCATAAGGAAAAAGAACAAAGCTGGAGGTATCACACTACCATACTTCAAATTATACTACAAGGCTATAGTAACCAAAGCAACATGGTACTGGTACAAAAGTAGAGACATAGACCAATGGAATAGAACAGATAACCCAGATATAAAACCATCTACCTACAACCAACTGATTTTTGACAAAGCAGACAATGAAGAATATACACTGCGGAAAGGACACCCTATTCAATAAATGGTGCTGGGAAAACTGGATAGCCACATACAGAAGAATGAAATAGGACCCCTATCTCTCACCACAAACAAAAATTAATTCAAGATGGATAAAAGACTTAAATGGAAGGCATGAAACCATGTAAATTCTAGAAGAAAATGTAGAAGAAACTCTTTTAGACATTAGCCTAGGCAAAGAATTTATGACTAAGACACCAAAGGCAATTACAGCAACAACAAATATAAATAAGTGGGACTTGATTAAATTAAAAAGATTCTGCACAGCAAAGGAAATGATCAACAAAATAAACAGACAAACTACAGAATGGGAGAAAATATTCGCAAAGTATACATGTGATAAAGGGCTAATATCCAGAATCTACAAAGAACTCAAACAAATCAGCAAGAAAAAAAACAAACAATCCCATTAAAAAGTCATCAAAAGACATGAACAGAAGTTTTTCAGAAGAAGATAGACAAATGGCCAACAAACATATGAAAGAATGTTCAACATCACTAATAGTCATGGAAATGCAAATTAAAACCCCAGTGAGATATCACCTTTCCCCAGTCAGAATGGACCTTATTAAAAATCAATAAGCAGTAGATGCTGGTGTGGATGCAAAGAGAAAGGAATGCTAATACACTGTTGATGGGACTGCAAATTAGTGCAACCTGTATGGAAAACAGTATGGAGATTCCTCAAAGAAATAAATATAGACTTATCATTTGATCCAGCAACCCCACTACTGGGTATCTACCCAAAGGAAATGAAGTCATTTTATCAGAAAGACACCTGCACTGAAATGTTTATTTCAGCACAATTCGCAGTCACAAAGATGTGGAATCCACCTAAGTGCCCATCAGTTCATGAGTGGATTAACAAAATGTGGTATATGTATACCATGCAGTACTACTCAGCCATAAAAAGGAATGAAATAATGTCATTTGCAGCAACTTGGATGGAACTGGAGACCATTATCCTAAGTGAAATATCTCCAGAATGGAAAAACAAACACCCACATGTACTCTCTAATAATTGGGAACTAATCAATGGGCACACATGGACACAGAGAGATGTAAAAGTCATTGGAAATCAAGAAGGGGGACTGGGGAGGAGGGAAGGGGTAAAAACCTACCTATCTGGTACAATGAACACTGTATGAGTGATGGGCACACTTATAGCCCTGACTTAAGCATTATAAAGTCTATCCATGTAACAAAAACATTTGTACCCTCTTAGTATTTTGAAATAAAAGACAGAATAATTGGTGTTGTTTTAGAATTCTTCTTACCACAGAGAATTTCATAATTATTTACCTTCATAATGGATTATAAACTTTCTCCATTGTGTGATGCTTTTCAAAAAGAAATCACATTTATTGCTTTAAAGCTTAATTTAAAACCTGAAATTCAAGTTTGTCTGAATTAAGATCCCAACTTCTGCTTTGTTGTTCTTGTTGTTATTTATATTTTCTTGCTATGCCCTTTCCCCATCTTATTATTTGCAACCTTTTTGAGATACTTTGTTTTATAAATGCCTCTAGCATGTAGCATATTTCTAGGTTTTATTTATAATTTAGCCATATTTCTTTCTCCTTATAGATGAGTTCAATCCATTGTCGTTTACTTACATAACAGATTTTATCACCATATTTTATGTTGTGCCTCTTTTGTTGTTGTTGTTACCTTTAAATCTTTCATTATTTGGTGTTTTTCCCCTAACTGTGTGTGTATGGAGTGTTTGTGTGTTTCTTTAGCGTGAAAAATTTTATTTATTTATTTATTTATTTCATAACATTATGGGAGTACAATACTTTGGTTATATATATTGCCTATGCACTTCCCAAGTCAGAGCTGCAATCATGGCCATCCCCCAAACTGTGCACCCTGCACCCATTCAGTGAGAGTTTTCCCATCCTCTCCACCCCCCTCCCACCTGCCTGCCCCTGGGATGAATATTATTTCCATGTTTGATATAAGTATTGATCAGTTAGTACCAATTTGATGGTGAGTGCCAGTGGTGCTTGTTTTTCCATCCTTGTGATACTTCACTGTGAAGAATGGGCTTTAGCTCCATCCAGGATAATACCAGATATGTTAATTCACTATTGTTTTTTATTGCTGAGTAATACTCCATGATATACATATACCACATTTTATTGATCCACTCATGTATGATGGGCACCTGGGTTGTTTCCACATCTTTGCAATTGTGAATTGTGCTGCTGTAAACATTCGCATGCAGATGTCTTTATTATAGAATGTCTTTTTTTCCTTTGGGTAAATACCCAGTAGTGGGATTGCTGGATCAAATGGTAATTCTACTTTTAGTTCTTTGAGTTATCTCCATATTACTTTCCATAGAGGTTGTACTAATTTTCAGTCCCACCAGCAGTGTATGAGTGTTCCTTTCTGTCTGCATCCTCACCAACATTTGTTGTTTTGGGACTTTTTGATATGAACCAATCTCACTGGAGTTAAGTGATATCTCATTGTGGTTTTGATTTGCATTTCCCTGATGATTAGAGAAGTTGAGCAATTTTTTATATGTTTGCTGGCTATTATTCTGTCTTCTTTTGAAAAGTTTCTGTTCATGTCCTTTGCCCATTTTTAAATAGGGTTGTTTGATTTTTTCTTGTTGATTTCCCTAAGTTCTGTATAGATTCTGGTTATCAGCCCTTTAACAGATGTGCAGCATGCAAATATTTTCTCCCATTCTGTAGGTTGTCTGTTTACTCTAGTCATAGTTTCCTTGGCTGTGCAGAAGTTTTTAATTTGATCAGGTCCCATTTATTTATTTTTGTTGCTGCTGTGATTGCTTTGAGGGTCTTCTTCATAAATTCTTTGCCTAGGCCAATGTCTATAAGAATTTTTCCAATGTTTTTTTTCTAGAATTCTTATGGTTTCATGTCTTAGGTTTAAGTCTGTTATCCATCGTGAGTTGATTTTTGTGAGAGGTGAGAGGTGTGGATCTAGTTTCAGTCTTCTACATGTGGCTATCCAATTTTCCCAGTACCATTTATTGAATAGGAATTCTTTTCCCCAGTGTATGTTTTTGTCTACTTTGTCAAAGATCAGATGACAGTATGAGGATGGTTTTATATCTGGGTTCTCAGGCCAGTGTGAAAGATTTATATTCTTGTTGTGATGATGATTTAGATGACTACAAATTTTTATATTTATTCCTCAAAACTCTGTTAATTCCTAACCATGAGCAAAGATAAAATTTGTTCATTTCTACTTCCTCTTCTCTCTCACCCTCATACAATTTTGGTCGATTAAATTTTACTTAGTGAAACATTTATGCCTTTGTGATTATATTATTTGATTGCTTATTAACCCCTAAGTACTTACATTAACTGTCCCCTTATCTCCTATTTTCTTTGTAATTTTTATTAATTATATTATTTATATACTTGCAAGATTTACAATATTTATATTCAGTTCTGTAACAATAACCCTACCTTCTTATATTTCTTAGCCCTACATTTAAATGGATTCAGTGCACACTGCCAGACTTTCCCCATTTATCTCTTGTTGGGCTAAAGTTCATTTTCTATTTATTTAAGAGGGGCTCATGAGAATCACATTCCTTGAATTCTTTCATGTTCAAAACTGTCAGTTACACTTACACTGAGTTGAAGTTTGGGTGAGTATAACATTCTTGAGCTACAATGTTTTCTTGAGCATTTTATAGGCCTTGCTTCACTGTCATGTAGCATGCTGTGGAAAAGGCTAAGTTTAGCTGAATTTCTTTTTTCTCCTATGTAGATTAATTGAACTTTTTCCTAGATATTCAAAAGATTCTTTATCTTTAAAATGAAGTAACTTTACAAGGAAAGAGCTCTTCATTGATTGTCTTTGGTCAATTTTTCTAGGGACATAGTCTGCTTTTCAATCTATATATTCATGGAAACTTTTATTAAAATTTTTATTTAAATATTTTCTTCTTTTCCTTTATTTTGGTCCTCTTCTTTGACGATATGAATATATTTGATCTCCTTTCTAAAGTCTTTCTACCTTTCATCAGTTTTGTCCTTCATGCTCCTCACCATGTTTGTAGCAATGTTCATTTTCTTTGCACTGTTTCCAACATTGCCTTTGTTTTTGTGAGAGTATTTTCACCACTCCACTTCTTTCCTGAGCTGCACTATTTCTTCCCCAAATTCTTATATCTCTACTTTGAAATGGCATTTTATAGATAAAATTGATTCATTAAATTAAAAAAATTTTCATCTGCTCTTCAATAATATTTTTCCAGTTTTTAACTGTCATTGACTTTTATGTTACTTTTCCACTTTTTGTCTTGCAAAATATTTTTTTAGATCCTATACTGATTCTTTTAAAATTATTACTCATTAGAGTAATATGAACTAAATTACAGTGTAGTGATCACTTGTCTGTGTCCCTACTTCCATGAAGAAATTCTCTGAGCTAATCCAGGGTAAGACCTGGCCTTTTTCATCTCTGAATCCCCAAAAACAGGTCTATAGTAGTGTGCAAAGATGACCAGAGTGAAAGAATCAAGTGTACTCATTGAAACAATGCCAATAAATACATAAGCCTCTGCAGAGTACACAGCTCAGTAAGTAAATGTTCTGCAGTGTTCTACACACAAGCACACACACACGAATAAGATGAGCTATTCTCAGATCAAATATTTGCAGTACTTTCACCTGGAAGAATGCACCTTTTGACCCAAAATCATATATATAAGTTTGCTCTTTTAGCCTTACTTTTCTCCAGCTATTTCACCTTGGCAGAATTGACCTCCTTTGTCCTTCCCCACCTACAACAACAGCTTGTCTGTATGATTTCTTGTTTAGTTCAGCTTCACCAGCTTATCCTTGATTCAAAACTAAATCCAAAAAATGTCCTTTAGTGTGCACATTCCATTCCCATTTCTCTGTCTAAGCTACTCATCTTGCTTTCCTCATGTCCCCATCACCCAGGAAAAGCATCATTCATCTTTTCAGGGAGGTATCTCTGTATCCAAACATGTGAACAAAAGCCCCATTCTAGACATGTCATATCTACTTGCAATTCAGCTATTATTTCATAACTGGAGTGCTTTCACTGTTATTTCCAAATATTCCATATTTTAGTAAATGTATGTTACTAGTCTACCCTATCATACTTTGCTTTAACAAAAGTTTCTATTGAAAATTCTCACAGGATTAAATACATACATGAAAAAATTTTAAGACAGATCTCAAATTTTCTTCATGATAAAATTATTGCTATTCTATGTTTATATGTGTGTACGTGACTTACTTTAATAAATAGTGACAACATTTTTATTGATGTTTAAACTTTTTAGTCTCATGAGCTTTTCATCACCTGATAAATTTAAAAATCTCTCTGTTCTGACTCCATGAAGTCCATCTTCATTGAGAAAAATGAAATGTTTTCTGAAGGGGAATTCTATTTCAGAGCTTGGGTTCCTTGGGTAAGATCAAACTTTGGTGGGTACCAATTTACAGGTGGTTTAGACAGCCAGTGCTCAAGATGCCAGCAAGGCAGGAAAGATGTGGTCTGTTGGTGGGAAAGAAACTAGACATAGTGATGGTCAATTTTATGTGTCAAGTTGACTGGGCCAACAGGATGCTCAGATATATGATTAAACAAATAATTATTTATAAGTGTGTCTGTGGGTATGTTTCTGGAAGAGATTAACATTTAAATTGGGGAACTGAGTAAAACAGATGGCCCTTCCCAACATGGGTGGGCATCATCCCATCCATTGAGGACCTGAACAGAGCAAAAAAGTAGAAGAAAATTCAATTTGCTTTCTGTCTGACTTCTTGGGCTGGGACATCAATTTTCTCTTGCCCTCAGCACTCTTGGTTCTCAGGCCTTCAGTCCCAGACTGAAATCTACACCATCAGCTCTGTGGCTGCCAGGACTTTGAACTACTTTCCTGGGTCTCCAGCTTACAGATAGCAGATTGTGGGACTTCTCAGCCTCCATAATTACATGAGCCAATACTTTATAATAAATCTCTCTAAATAGCTATATCTATATCTATCTATATAGAGAGAGACCTATTGGTACTATTATATTTCTCTGGATTATACTGACTAATACACATTTTGGTGCCAAGAATAGTTCTAGAGGAACAGAGTTATAAGGATGAGTTTTCTGAATTAGTTCTGGGGTTTCTAGAATTCTCTTTTTAATCTTATTAGATGTAAATATGCTGATGACTCTATTTCCAGTAGTAAAGAGAGCATTTATAGTCCATGGCATGAACTGGTAGTAGAGATATAGAAAATATCATTGGATACTCCTAGTCAACCAATTATAAGAAGCAAAAAATCTAGGTAACTGCCTATATGATACTTCTGAACATTTTTTAAAAGCCAACAAATATAATAAGTTTGGCTGGTTGCTGCACAAAGTGGTGAAAGAAAAGGGTGAGCTCAGGGATTTGAATTCACAGCTCAAGGGATGTATAAATGACCCAAAGTCTTCTATGTGTGCCCTGAAAGAGATCCTTATCTCCCGTAGCCATAGCTGAGATTGCAGAAGTCAAATGCATCCTGTGACTGCCTGAATTACAATGAAAGTTGAACTTCCAGCCTTGCATAGTGTCTACTGTTAAAGTGAGGACACTGGGAAGGAGTGGTATCCTATAAGCTGAGATTGGGATATATGGTAAGACCCTGATGAAGCTGGGGACATTGGACCCCTATATTTTGAGAAGAAAGCAATTTTTCCACCCCCAGGAGAAGTGGCCTCTCCACCCTCAGTAGCAATGGAATTTCCAGCTCCAGTTTATCAACCTTTCTATACCCAGTGGTATTAGACTTTTCACCTCTCTTTCAGGAGATTAACCCTGCATTGCCTGAGGAAAATCTGATAGCCTCCCCTGAGGCAGTTGCTAAGACAATACAATGCTTATTTTCCTCGAGACTCACCCCCACTACCCCTCTTTTCTTCTAGACCTATAACTAGACTCAAGTACCAACAGGCCCCTAAAGGTGAGGTGCAAAGTGTTACCCATAAAGAAGTACAGTTATATACCAAAAGAATGACTTGAGTTTTCTAATTTATATAAGCAGAAGTCCAGGCAATGTGTGTGGGACTGGATACTAAAGGTGTGGGATAATTGTAGGAGGGTCATAAAGTTGAATTAAGCCAAATTTATTGATACAGGCCCACTAAGCAGAGATTCTGCATTTAATGGTGCAGCTCAGGGAGTTAGAAAGGGCTCTAAAGTTTGGTTGGTTGGCTGAAACATGGACAAAAAGTGGCCCACAATGAGTGAATTGGAAATGCCCAACCTGCCTTGGTTTAATGTAGAGGAAGGGATTCAAAGGCATAGGGAAATTGGAATGTTAGTGGATTTGTCATTTAAGGCTTGCTGACCTGTACTGGGTGGGTCCACTTTTCACCACTACTGTAAGAAATAAACTTGTAAGTTCCAGCGTCCTTAAAGAGCTCTGTGATTGCTCTTCCTCACAGGCCAGACTTTACCATGGGAACTGCAGCCACTGAATTGAGAAACCTAAGTGCAATGAGAGTAACTGGATCTCAGGGTGGCAGGAGCCAAGGGGCAAGCTTAACCACCAAGGAAAGATGGGTGTGATTTCCTTAGTGACTAACAGAGTCAAAACAGTGTTCAGAATATTATGGTATTCCTAGAAGTTAAATAGATAGGAAGCCTACTAAATTCTTCTTATATTTGATTTGTATAAGCTGAAAAGGTCTAGGTGAAGTGAACAGAGGTCTAACCTGATTCATAAAAATAGAGTCATGGCCCCGCAATCAATTCTCAAACTTGAGCTAGTTTACAGACTCAAAACCTCTTGAATGAAGATGAGGCCAGGTTCCCTTGAGGAAGAACCCTAGTATACTACCAAAAATTTGTACTCTTAATCTTCTCCCAGTCTTCTCCAAAGGGACCTATGGCATTTTACCAGAGTAACTGTGCATTGAGGAATAGGACATAATCAGATCTTTTGGAGAGTACTGGACACTGGCTCTGAACTGACACTAATTCCAGGATACTCAAAATGTCATTTTGGCCCACCGGAGTAAAGGATTAGGGAGGTGAGGAGATCAATGGAGTTTAGCTCTGGTACACTCTTAGTGGGTCCAGTGAGTCTGTGGACCCATCTTGTGGTTATTTTCCTAGTTCCAGAATGCATAACTGGAATAGACATACTCAGCAGCTGATAGAGTCCCCACATTAGTTCCCTAACCTGTGGAGTGATGGCCACAAGAATTGCCTCTATCTAGGAAAATAGTAAACCAGTAGTATTCCTGGAGGGATTACAGAGATTAGTGCCACCATCAAGGACTTGAAGAATACAGGGGTGGTGATTCCTAGCACATCCCCATTTAAATTACCTATTTGGCTTATGAAAAATACAGATCAATTTTGGAGAATTACAGTGAATCGTCATAAACTTAACCAGGTGGTTACTCCAAATACAGTTGCTATACTAGGTGTGTTGTCATTGCTTGAGCAAACTAACACATCCCCTGGTATCTGGTATGCAGCTAATAATCTGGCAAATGCTTTCTTCTCCATCCCTTTCAATAAGGCCAACCAGAAGCAGTTTGCCTTCAGATGGAAAGGCCAGAAATATACCTTCACTGACCTGCCTCAGGGGCATATCAGCTCTTCAGCTCTATGTCATAATTTAGTTCCCAGGAATCTTGATCACTTCTCCTTCCATAAGATATCACACTCATCCATTACATCAATGATATTATGCTTATCAGAACTTTTGAACAAGAAGTAACAATACTCTAGACTTATTGGTAAGACATCTGTGTGCCAAAGGGTAGGAAATAAACCTAAAAAAAATTGGGGGGGTCTTCTAGTTAAGTAAAATTTCTAGGGCTCCAGTGGTGTGGTGCATGTTGAAATATCTCTTCTAAAGGGAAGGATAAGTTGTTGCATCTGGTCCCTCCTACAACCAAAATAAAAGGCAGATTACCCAATGGCCTCTTTGGGTTGGGGCCACATATTTCTCATTTGGATGTGTTACTCTAGCACACTTACCAGGTGACCTAAAAAGCTGCTAGTTTTGAGGGGGACCCATAACAGAAGGCGGCTCTTTAATAGGTCCAGGCTGCTGTGCAATCTGCTCTGCCACTTGGGCCATATGATCCAGCAGATTCAATGGTGCTCGATATGGCAGTAGCAAATAGTGATGTTCTTTGGAGCCTTTGGCAGGTCCCTATAGGATCATTGTAGTGCAGGCCCTTAGGATTTTAGCAAAGCCCTGCTATCCTCTGAAGATAACTAGGATCCTTTTGAGAAACAGCTCTTGTCCTATTGCTGGGCCTTAGTAGAGACTTAATGTTTGACCATGGGCCACCAAGTTACCATGGCCACCTGAGCTGACCATCACAAACTGGGTGTTACCAAACACACAGATCCATAAATTTAGGTGCACACAGCACAGCAGTACTCCATCATCAAGTGGAAGTTATTTATATATATAAAAATATATATTTCCAATATATATAAAAATATAAATATATATATATTCATGTTTATATAAATATATATATGTGATCAGGCCTGAACAGGTCCTGAAGGCACAAGCAAGTTACATAAAGAAGTGGTCAAATGCCCACAATCCTTCCTCTTGCTACTCTGCCTTCTCTTTTCCCACCTGCACCTATGCCATCATGGGGAATTCCCTATGATCAGCTGACAGAGGAATAGAAGACTCATCCTGGTTTATAGATGGTCCTTCATGATATGCAAGCACTGCTCAAAAACAGACAGCTGTAGCATTACAACTCCTTTTTGGGACATCTCTGAAGGACAGTGGTGAAGGGAAATCCTCCCAATGGGCAGAACTTCGAGCAGTGCACCTGGTTGTTCACTTCGGTTGGAAGGAGAAATGGCTAGATGTGTAATTATGTACTGATTTGTGGGCTGTGGCCAATGGTTTGCCTGCATGGTCAGGGACTTGGAAAGAACATGATTGGAAAATTGGTGATATGGAAATTTGAGGAAGAGATATGTGGATTGATCTCTCTGAGTGGGCAAAAAGCATGAAGATATTTGTGTCCCATGTGAATTTTCACCAAAGGGGACCTCAGCAGAGGAGGATGTTAATAATCAAATAGACAAGATGACCCATTCTATAACCACTAGTCAGCCTCTTTCTCCAGACACTCCTGTCATCACCCAATAGGCTCATGAACAAACTAGCCGTGGTGGCTGGGATGTAAGCTATGCATGAGTTCAGCACCATAGACTTTCATTCATCAAGGATGATCTGGCTATGACCAGTACTGAATGTCCAATATGCCAGCAGCAGAAACTAACACTGAGTTCTTGATACGGCCGCAGGGTGATGAGCCAGCTACCTGATGGTAGGTTGATTACATTAGACTGCTTTCATCATGGTAAGGACAGCATTTTGTTCTTACAGGATCATAGGCTTACTCTGAATATGGATTTTGTTTTCCTGCATGCATTGCTTTTGGCAAAACTACCATCTGTGGACTTACAGTATACTTTATCCACCATTATGATATTCCACACAGCATTGCTTCTGATCAAGGAACTCACTTCACAGAAAAGAAGTGGGCCAATGGGCCCATGATCATGGGATTCACTGGTCTAACCATGTTCCCCACTATCCTGAAGCCACCCATTTGATAAAATGGTGGAATGACCTATTTATTTTTTCTCTTATTTTTTGAAAATTAAAAAAAAATTTTTAGAGATAGGGTCTCACTCTGTCATCCAGGCTGGAGTGCAGTGGCATGGTCTTAGCTCACTGGAGTCTTGAACTCCTGGGCTCAAACGAAGTGATCCTCCTACCTCAGGATCCTGAATAGCTAGTGCTACAGGCATGCAACACCACACCTGGCCAATTTTCTTTCCAGTTTTTGTAGAGACAGGGTCTCACTATGTTGCCCAGACTGGTCTTGAACTCCTGGCTTCAAGTGAATTAGGGAATTAGGGAATTAGGGAATTAGGGACTTCTCAGCCCCTGCTGTGGCCTCCAGAATGACCTTTTGAAGACTCAGTTACAGTATCAGCTGGGTGGCAATACCTTGAAGGGCTGGGGCAATTTATGTGGGGCTGTTTCTTCTATAGCCAGGATTCATGGGCCTGGGGATCAAGGTGTGAAATAGGAGTGACACCACCCATTACTATCCTTAGTGACTCACTACTTTCCTGTTCTTATAACCTTATGCGCTCCTGGCCTAAAGGTCTTAGTTCCATAGGGAGGAATGTTTCCACTAGGAGACACAACAATGATTTCATTGAACTGGAAGTTAAGACTGCCACTGTTCCTTATGCCTCTGAGTCAATAGGCTAAGAGGGGAGTTCTGGTGCTGGGTGGACTGACTGATTCAGGCTACCAAAGAGAAATTGGACTAGTATTTCACAGTGGAGGTAAGGAAGAGTATGTCTGGAATACAGGAGATTCCTTAGGGCATCTCTTTGTATTAATATGCCCTGTGATTAAGATCAATAAAAACTACAACCACCCAATCCAGACAGGACTGCTAATGGCCTAGACCTTTCAAGAATAGAGTTTGGGTCACTTTGGCAGGTAAAGAACCATGACCAGCTGAGGTGCTTGCTGAAGGCAAAGGAACTACTGAATGAGTAGTGGGAAAAGGTAGTTAAAACACCAGTTACTGTGCTGTGATCAGTACAGAATGAGGACTGTAATTATTAATAGTATGAGTGTTTCCTCCTAAGTTTATTATAAAAACTCTTGTGTGTATGTATACTAATATATCAAACATCTTTGTTTTCTTTCGTCTCTTATTCCCTTATCATGCGATATAAAATTTATTGATTTATGTCATACTATGTAAGTATTATTAATTTTACATCATAGTATTTAAGTTATGGGATGTCAAGAAGAGAGTAAACATCACTCAAGGATTTTATCTTCTCTTCTGGGAAGTGTTTAGTGTGTTTTCAGTTGTATACAGGATAGATGTATCAAGTCAGGTGAAATTATGAGCTTGTTATTATCTTTATTTGTAGACTAAGTATGGTTTAAGGAGATATATAAGGGTGCCAAGTTGACAAAAGGTGGACTCGTGGTAGTTAGTTAATGTTATGTGTCAACTTGAATGGGCCATGGGATGTTCAGATATTTGATAAATATTATTCCTGGGTGTGTCTTTGAGGGTGTTTCCAGAGATTAAAATTTAAATTGGTGCTCTGCATAAAGCAGATGGCCTTCCCCAATGTGCGTGGGCATCTTCAAATCCATTAACGGCCTGAAAAGAGCAAAAAAGCAGAAGAATGTTCAGTTTTCTCTTTGCCTGATGGCTTGAGCTGGGACATTGATCTGCTGTCCTAAGTGCTCCTGGTTCAAAATGGGGCTGGAATCTACATCATAAACTTTCTAGCTCTAAGGTCTTCAAATTGTACCACTGGATTTCCTGGATCTCCGGCTTGCAGAAAACAGAATTAGGGACTTCTCAGCCTACATAATTGTGTGAGCCAATACCTTATAACAAGTCTGTTTCTCTGACCCCTACTGATAAGAGAACACTTACTAATAAGATATGAAGTTAGGAGATTAATTAACAAAGATGAATTCTTCCAATTGGCAAATTTGGTAATATTTCTAGGAGAGGGCCCATGGTAATATAATTTTTTAAAGTATCTATAGTTTTTTCTCTTAACAGAACAAAAAAACTGAGAAATTAGTTAGGATTAATAGGAAGACAATCACTTACTTATTTGTCACTTCTCTGTAATCATTGACAAGACCAAGTGGTGAAGAGAAACTCTAGTATACTGCCTCCTAACCATAGGCAAAATACTTTGGATAGTTATCAACCAAGGGAATCATCTGAAATGTTATCATTTGTCATGGCAACCATATATTTCAAAGATTCTATTCTGGAATGAATGTGGTACCTGGCTAGAATGTACTGGCATGCTCATGTGTCTGCTAATGTTCACCTGTCACTATTGAGAAGGGGAAATTTCTGATTTCTATGTCACCAGCACTGAAAGATAGTTGTGCAAACCAACAGTGCAATAGAATCTGGGCAAAAGATATGAATAAAAAACTCACAGAAGAGAAAAACTGAATGGCCAATAAATATATAAAAAGATGTTAATCTCACTTGAAGTCATAAAAATGCAAACCAATAAAATATTATTTCCAGGCTAATAAGTGAAAAAAAACCTAAAAAACAAGTAAAAATAAAAATTTGATAATTTCAAATATTGGCAAGGATAAAAAGAAACTTGAACTTTATCACACTACTGATGGAATTATAAATGAATATAACTAGTTTATAGAGCAATTTGTCAAGTTTTAGCAAAATTGAAAACTTACAACCCAAAATTTCCAATTGTAGGTTTATAGACTATAGCAACATTTATACAATTGGTGTACTAAGAGACAAAGAAACATGGGAAAGGGTGTTCACTTTAGCATTCTTTTAATAACAGATTTATCAAGATGTAATTCATATACCATAAAATTTATCCTTTTAAAGCATATGAATAAGTTGTTTTTAATATTTTTACAGTGGTATAAAACCATCAGCACTATCTAGTTTTAGAACCTTTAAACAACCCCAAAAGAAACCCTATACCCATTAGCAGTCACTGCCCATCCCCTTCCCCTCTCCCCCCACTCCCCTACAACACCTGGCAACCTTTGATCTACTTTCTGTCTTCATGGATTTTCCTAGTCTGGAAATTTCGTATCAATGGAATCATATAATATGTGGCCTTTTTTTTTTAATTAGGTTCTTTGTTTTTATTGTTGAGTTGTAAATGATTTTATATATATTCTAGATGCTAGTCCCTTATCAGATATATAAGGTGCAAATGTTTTCTCCTATGGGTTGCCTTTTCATTTTCTTGATAGTGTCTCTTGAAGCACAAAAGTTTTTAGTTTAAATGAAGTCTCATTTATCATTTTTTTCTTTTGCTGTTTGTGCTTTTGGTATCATAACTAAGAAACCATTGCCTAATGCAACTTCACAGAGATTTAAACCTGTTTTCTTCTAAGAGTTTTGTGGTTTCATGTCTTTCATTTAGGCCTCTGATCCATTTTGAATTAATTTTAGTCTATGGTATGAGGTAGAGGTCTAACTTTATTGTTTTTACATCAGAATATCCACTTGTATCATTTGTTAAAAACACTTTTCTTTTTCCCATTAAATTATCTTCACATCTTTGTCAAAAATAAATTGACTAAAGTGGTGAAGGTTTATTTCTGAACTCAGTTCAATCCCATAGATCTATATGTTTATCCTATGCCAGTACCACACTGTCTTGATTATTATAGCTTTGTAGTAAGTTTTGAAATCAAGAAGTGTGAGTCCTCCAACTTTTTTTCTCCTTTTTCAAGATTGTCTTAGCCATCCTTGGTCCCTTGAATTTCTATATACATTTTAGGATCAGCTTATCAATTCCTACAAAAAATGCAGGTGGGATTTTGGTAAGGAATGTGTCGAATCTGTAGATTAATTTGGACAATACTGCCATTTTAATGATATTAAGGTCTGATCCATGAAAATGGGGTGTCTTTCCATTTATTTAGGTTTTCTTTAATTTCTTTCAACATTGTTTTATTGTTGTTGTGTACAAGTCTTGCACTTCTTTTGTTAAATTTATACCAAATAGTTTTTTGTTTTCTATGTGATTCTGAAGAAAATTTTTTCTTAATTCCATTTTTGGAATTTCATTGCCAATGTATAGAAATACAAATGATTTTTGTACATTGATATTGTACTCTGAAAATTTGCTGAACTTGTTTATTAGTTGCAATATTTTTTGTGGTTTTATTAGGTTTTCTATACACAAAATTTTGTCATCTATGAATGGTGGTAGTCTTACTTCTTTTTTTTCAAAATTTAGACATTTTTATGTCTTTTCCTTGCCTAATTGCCCTGGTCAGAACCTTCAGTACAATGTAGACATTATAGATGTAGGTAGATGTAGTGAGATTATTTAGTCTTTCACCAGTAAGTATGATGTCACCTGTGGGTTTTTCATAGATTCCTTTATCAGGTTGAAGAAATTTCTTTTTCTATTCTTAGTTTGTTGAGTGTTTTTATCATGAAAGGGTTTTAAGTTCTGTCAAATGTTTTATCTGTGTCTATTAAGGTGCTCATAATGCTTTTTTCCTTTATTCTATTAACATGGTCTTTTGCATTAATTGATTTATTTTATTTTATTTTATTTCATAATATAATGGGGGTACAAATGTTTTAGTTACATAAATTGCTTTTGTTCCATTTGATTCAAAGTTATAAGTGTGCCCATCCCCCAGATAGTGTGCATTGTACTTGTTAGGTGTGAATTTACCCATCCCTTCCTCCCCCCTCCCTCCTGCCTGATTTCCAATGAACCTTATTTCCATATGTGCACATAAGGTTGATTGATTAGTTCCAGTATAATGGTGAGTACATGTGGTGTTTGTTTTTCCATTCTTGTGATACTTCACTTAGAAGAATGCTCTCCAGTTCCATCCAGGTTAATATGAGAGGTATTAGTTCACCACTTTTTTATGGCTGAGTAGTACTCCATGGTATACATGTACCACATTTTATTGATCCCCTCATGTGTTGATGGACGCTTGGGTTGTCCCCACATCTTTGCAATTGGGAATTGTGCTGCTATAAGCATTTGAGTGCTGGTGTGTTTTTTATAGAATGTCTTTTTTTTCTTTGGATAAAAAAAATCCCATGGTAGTGGGATTGCTGGATCAAATGGTAGTTCTACTTTTAGTTCTTAGAGGTATCTCCATACTCCTTTCCATACAGGTTGTACTAGTTTGCAGCCCCACCAACAGTGTACGAGCATTCCTATCTCTCTGCATCCATGCCGGCATTTGTTGTTTTGGGATTTTTTGATAAAAGCCATTCTCACTGGAGTTAAGTAAACCAACAATGCATTCTTGAAATAAATTGCACTTGGTCATGGTATATAATCCTCCTTTATATGTTGCTGGATTCAATTTGGTGCTATTTTGTTGTGGATTTTTGCATCTGTATTTATAAGGAGTATTTGTCTGCAGTTTTCTTTTATTATAATGCCTTTTCCTAGTTTTGGTATCAGAGTAATGCTGGCCTCACAGAATGAATTGGAGAATGTTCTGATTCTTCTTTCTTTATTGTTTTTTGGAAGATTTTGTGAAGGATTGGTGTTAATTTGTCTTTAAACATTTGGTAGAATTCACCAGAAAAGCCATCTGGTCTTGAGCTTTTCTTTATGGGAAGGTTTTGATTACTAATTCAATATCTTTACTTGTTATAGATCTATTCAAATTTTTTCTAATTCTTGAATCAGTTGTGGTATTTGTTCATTTCATCTGTGTTATCTAATTTGTTGGCATACATTGTTCAGAGTATTCACCTATAATCTTTTCTATTTCTATAAGATTGATGAGGTTGATAATAATGTCCTCTCATCCCTGATTTTAGTCATTTAAATCTTCTCCCTTTTAGGGTGGGGGGACGTATAGCTAAAACTTTGTCAATCTCACTATTTTGTCAAAGAAGCAACTTTTGGCTTTATTTAATTTCTCTCTTTTTCTAATCTCTATTTCATTAATTTATACCCTGATTGTTATTATTTCTTTTCTTCTGCTAGTTTTGAGTTAGTTTGATTTTTTTTTCTACTTTTCAAGGCAGAAAGTTAAGTTATTGATATGAGACTTTTCTTTTTTCTTAATATAGACATTTACTATTATAAATTTAGCTGCATCCCCTAACTTTTGGTATGTTATGTTTTTGTTTTCATTCATTTCAACATATTTTCTAATTTTCCCTGTGATTTCTTCTTTGACTTATTCTTTATGTAAGGGTATGCTGTTTAACTTTTGTATGTTTCTGAATTTCCCAAACTTCCTTTTGTTATTGATTTCTAATTTTATTCCATTGTGTATGGGCAACATACTTGGTATGATTTCAGTCTTTTAAAATGTACTATAGCTTATTTTATGGTCTCATATAATCTATCTTGGAGAATGTTCCATATGCAATTGAGAGGAAAGTGTATTATTCTGTTCCTGGGTAGAGTGTTCTATAGATGATTCGTCAGTCCAGTTGGTTTATGGTGCTGCTCAAGTCTTCTATTTCTTGTTGTTTTTTTGTTGTATGTTGCTCTACACATTATTAAAAAAGAGGTTAGTTAGTTCTCCAACTATTGTTGTTGAATTGTCTATTTCTCTATCCTATTCTGTCACTTTTTGCTTCATGTAATTTGGAGTTCTTTGTCTAGGTGCATATGTGTTTATGATTGTTGTGTCTTCCTGACTGATTGACTCTTTTATCATCATGAAAATGTCCTTATTTGTCTCTAGTAACAA
Source organism: Daubentonia madagascariensis (assembly GCA_023783475.1). Taxonomy (NCBI): domain Eukaryota; kingdom Metazoa; phylum Chordata; class Mammalia; order Primates; family Daubentoniidae; genus Daubentonia; species Daubentonia madagascariensis. Next base: position 32,379,662 of record JAKFHU010000978.1, read on the forward strand.
TTTTAGTCTTAAAGTTCATTTTGTCTGATATTATTAGAGTCATTTCATCTCTCTTTTGATTACTATTTGCATGGTATATCTTTTTCCATCCTTTTACTTTCAATTTATTTACATCTTTGAATCTAAAGTATGTCTCTTTGTAGAAAGTAAATATTTGAATCATTTTTTAAAAATTCATTCTGCCTGTCTCTAACTTTTGATTGCAATGTTTATCTTATTTATATTTCATGTAATTATAGATATAGTAAGATTTACATCTGCCATTTTGTTATTTGTTTTGTGTATGTCTTATATCTTTTTTGTTTCTCTATTTCTCAATTCATGTTTTATTTTGTATTAAATAGAAATTTCCTAGTGTACCATTTTAATTTTTTTTATTTCTTTTACTATATATTTTTAAATTATTTTCTTAGTGTTGCCCTGAGATTACAATTAAAACTTTAGCCTAAAACAATGTAGCTTGAATTAATACCAAATTAGCGTCAATAGTATACAAAATCTTTGCTTCAACATAGCTTGTTCCCTCTTTCATATTTTGTGCTATTATTGCCATACATATTATACATATATATTATTTATATAATTATATAATATATTAAAAATTATAATCCCACCAACCCAGTTTTATAATTATTGCTTTATGCTGTTGTGTTTTAAATCTGCTAGGAGAACAAAACAAAAATATTTTTATCCTTCCTTTTTTATATACCTTGTAGTTAACTTTACTGGTGTGCTTTCTGTGTAGATTTGAGTTACTGTTTAATATCCTTTCATTTCAGCCTAAAGCAGTATCTTTACTATTTCTTGTAGGACAGATTTGCTACCAAAAAATATTTTTCCATTTTTGTTTACCTGTGAATATGTAATTTTTTTCTTCATTTTTGAAGGATAGTTTTGCCAGATATAGAATTCTTGGCTGCCAATCATTTTTTTAAGGTTCTTTGAATATGTCTTCTCAATGCCTTCTGGCCTCTATCGTTTCTGTTGACAAATCAGAATATCTTATATATGATACGTTGATTTTCATTTGCTTTTTTTGAGGTTCTCTTTTTGTCTTTAGAGATCCTATTTATTTGTTGAGTTTATTGGATGTGTAAATTAATGTTTTTCAACAGATTTGGGAAGTTTTTGCACATTATTTATACAGATATTCTTTCTGCTCCTTTCTTTCCCCTCCTTCTGAGACTTCTATTACGCATAAGTTTGTATGTCCTACAGGTCATACAGGTTGATGATGTCCTACAGATCTCTGAGACCCTATGTCTTTCCCTTTATTCTTTTTATAAACTTCTATTCTTTAGACTGGATAACATCAGTTGACCTATCACAAAGTTTGCTCATTTTTCCTTCTGCTACTCAAATCTGTTGTTGAGCCCCTCTAGTGAATTTTTCATTTCAGTTATTGCACTTTTTAACAGCAAAATTCCCATTTGGTTATTTTGTATCATTTCTATCTTTTCAAATATTCTCTAAGGTGATAGTGACATCATTCTCATACTCTCTTTTAGTTCTTTAGACATGGTTTCCTTTAGTTTTTTTAACTATATTTATAATAGTTTCTTGAAAGTCTTTGTCTAATAAGTTCAACATATGATTTTCTCAGTGTCTATTGAATGTTTTTTCTCTCATATGTGGGTCATACTTTCCTTTTTCTTTCCATGTGTCATGATTTTCACTGAAATATGGACATTTAAATGATATACTATGGCAGCTCTGGAAATCAGATTTATCCCCCAGCCCCAGGGTTTGTTGTTATGCTTGTTGTTGTTGTGGTGGTGGTGGTTTTATTTTATGAATGTAGTAAATTTCATGGACTAATTCTACAAAGTTTGTATTATTTCTCATACGTGGCCGCTGAATTTTCTGCTCAGTTAGCTTAATGGTCAAATAATGATTGGACAGAAATTTCCTTAAAGGCTTTGAACCAGTAAGTTATTCAGCCTTTGCCAAAGGGCTCTGTGTTTGTGTTGTGAAGTGTCTTCAACACTTTCAGTAGTTTACAACTCTGCCTTAGCCTTTACTTCCTGATTGCAGAGAGCCTCAAGGTCAGCTAGAAGTGAAAGATTAGGGTCTTCTCAGCTCTTTCCTTGGCATGTGCAGAGCCCTGCACATATGTGTGTCATTCTAGATAACCAGGAATATGTCAAATTCTCCTGTGGACATATCAATCCTCAAATTTTCCTTTTAAGTGTTTTGGTCAAATTCTTGTCTACCCCAACTGGTATTGCCACCTTAGGAAGCTGCAATGTTAAACAATTGCCACGGATTATTTTTAACAAATGGTCTGAGAATAGAGCTATAAGCACTGAAGGAGCTCTGAATAAGGTCAAATAAAAACAAATTCTGTGAATGATCCTTTTTCACAGAGATGCCAGAGAGATCAAATAGTGATGGTTTCCTGGAATATTTCAAGGGAAATACAAGTCTATTCTGCCCTCTCTAGTATAGGCTAGGTTGCTGGTTTTCACAGCTACTGTGGTTGTAAGGTTGTTGGTTTTCAAGGCTATTGTGAAGCTTGGAAGAAGATGAGAACAGGGTAAAATAAAATACCACAAAATTTGATATTTTTACTGAGTTTCACCCATTCTTCTTGAATTAACACACTTTTGATTACTGCAAGCCTTTGATTAATTCTCTGAGTTCTGAAAAAGTTGATTTTGACAATTTTGTCTATATTCTCATTGCTTTTATGAAGGGGCAGATTTTCAGAGGTCCTTACTCCACCATCCCAAAAGTGCTTTCACAGCACTGTTTTTGATAGGAAAAAATTTTCTAATAATAAACAAATTGTGATCTCTTCATATAATGGAAATCAGCAGTTACAATAATGGACTAAGATTCTATAACTAAACATGAATAGCTATCAAAAACCAAATTATTAAGAAAAGAAAATGACAGACTGATATCTACAATACAATAATATTTATATAGGTAAAATATATCCTGAATATTTTTGGGGTGCAAAATAATAATTTTGATTTAGAGTAAATTGGTTTTTAAAAATGGGATGGGAGTATAAATACCATATTCATCATAGTGATGGGGAATAGGACTGGAAGGAAGAAAAAGTTAAGATCAACTTTTCCCATTATTTTTTCTTCCTTTTATTAAAGAAAATCTGGACACATGAATTTCTGCTATATTATTTTCTGTGCTTTTTTGACTTTAAAGTTTAAGAAGAAAGTCATAATGAATTGGATCCCTCTGCTTTCTGGGAATTCCTTTGACTCTGTCCAATTTTTTATAATCTATGGGTGGAGAGAAACCAAAAGACAAGAATAAGATAAATAACTGCTGAACCACAATCGAGTCTGTTATATAATGATTTTGAAATGGCTTTCAAATCTGGAATGTCAAATTCTGGTTTCATTTTGCTTTTAAATAATCACAAGTTCAAACCAGACAGAAAAATGTGAATCATTGCCTTCTTGCTATCTAAAAATCTCCATAGTATTTCTGTGCTCTGGCCAGGGAATGAAAACTTTCGACATTGTTTCTCTTCCTTCCCCCTCAGTGTTGGTTTGTAATACCTTCATAGTTCCCAAAGAAGAGCAGGAATCTGCTTTATAATCATAGCCACTTGGAAGAATGTACCACCTCTTCTCCAGGGATTTTTGACATTCCATTAATAAAGTGGGAGCACAAATATCACTTCTGTTTTACAAGTACGAAGTGGGAGAATCTGAATTGCCATAACACAAAGTCATTTTTCTGACATGACTATTTGCCTCTGGTGAAGTTGAAAAACAACCTCAAGCTTCGTTTGTTCTTCTTGGCCTGTTAGCCAGAGCTTCAATGCCAAAGTGTTCTCACTACAAAATGGAGCCACTAGATGTCACTCAAGATAAAACTTGCAGTCATCATATCAAGGATTATAACTAGGGGAGCAGAAAGGGAATTCATAGTGTTAATGCGGTATTCACCATGTTAATGGAGAAAACTGAAATGTTCACCCTTACATGACACAATGGAAGGTGGCCTCTCTCCAGCACAGTACCCTAAGAGATAGTTTCAGACTCTCCGCCATGTCTGTGTAGTATGTGGAGTCATTTAGGTTGGAATCTGCCTTTGACAGAAAAGTAACTAAATGAACACACAAAACCCAAGAATTATGTTACAGTGATGACTGTCAGTAAAATTAGGTTAAAATTCCAAGCCTCAACTTTGCTGGAGTTCCTCCTGGGAATTGTGTCCAAAATTTCAACAGCTGCCCCCAGGTGCTAGTGAGCCAGATAATTTGGACTCTCTTTAGACAAGGAGACTAGAGATACGATTTTTTTGTATCCGTTTCTACTGTTTCCTATGATTTTTTTCCTTTATATGTCTTCTGAAAAGCATCACTAGCAAATAGTATGAATTTAATACATATTTTTTTGAATGAGTAGGATGAATCAAGGGAAGGAAACTAATGTTTATTTAGTGCCTTTCAATGTCTTGCTCTCTACTTCTTTCTTACATTCTCACCCCCTTCCCCCCACCTTTTTTGACATACTCTTCACAAAAAAACCTGTGAGGTAGTTATTGTAACCATTTCTTTGTACAAGCAATACTCATGGGATGTAATCACAAATGATCTTTACTTTTATTTCTCACTGTCATTTCAAACTTTATTAAGTAGGAAAACTCTTTTCCTGTTCCTGGATAAAAGCCTCAGGCATACCTATGCCATTTTTGATTCCTTCTTGCTACTAAAAAGTCCTATAGTCACTTCACATAGCAGAATGATCACAATTTAGTAATTAGAACTGTCCAATTTTATATGATAACACAATTTATTTCACTCAAAAACACAGCTCTTCCTTCCCTAAACTAGGCAGTCAGGCAACCTCCAGAAGTGGGGGAGGTATGCTTGTCATTTTTTTCTTAATGGACATCTCTGCACTCCCTAATTTGGGTTGAAGAGAGTAGGGCAGAAGGAGAGATAAGGAGAAGTTTCTTTGTTTGAGTGGTACTTTTGAGATATTCAGAAGTCCCTACCAGAAAGATTTGATTGTACTTCCTAAGATGAAAGGTAAGCATTTTCTTCCAGATGGCCATTGTTCTGAAGTTTTTCATGTACTTTTATTTTCTTCAATGAAAGTAATTTATTAACTACTGTGGCATTTTCTCCTTCTTCTACATTTCTCAGCCTCTTTTATCATGGTTCATGTGCAAATTCTTGGCAGCCTCCTGAGACGGAGAAGCTTGCTTTGTTTTCCTTTACCCACTTCCTGATGTCCTGTTGGTTGTAGCAAAGACATGATCATTGCAGACTGGATAAGGAGTTGGCAGCCCTGTGCTAAGGAGCCCTAATGATCATGAAACTGACTTGCCAGGCTTGCTCAGCCTACCTATGGACTTTATTCACCTGAGAGATAAATAAATTTCTAATCTGCTATTTTAAGTTTTTATCACTTGCAGACAAACGTAATCCTAAGTGATAGAACTATGCAACTAAATGAGATTTAATTTTAGTAAATCTTCTGCTATACAGTTAAAACTAGAAAAATAACTTTTACTCATACATTCTGATATTTGATCACCTTACATATACAAATGGCACCGTATGAAGTTCTGGAAGAAGAGGCGGATACAAAAGTGAAATGACGGAGGTCCTGCCCATAAGAGATCACTGTCATCCTTTCCTACTAAAAACATTTGACTGCACTTCCTCAAGTGCAAGCTAAGAATTTTCTTCCAGCTGGCCATTCTCCATCAGTTTTTTGTATACTTCTATACACACATACTTACATACACACAGTTTTTCATATGCCTCATGCTTTCTTTACAGTAAATTGGATCTATAGCCTATGGCTGATTCCTTCTCTTCCAATACTTCATAACTTGCTGCTTCTCTATTTTCTGAGGTGCCAAACTTGTTATTTTCTCATTAAAGTCCAATAATATCTATTGGCATAAGGGAAAATAAATAAGTAAATAAATAAATAATGTTATCTCATGCTTAACTTCTTAAAATTCTATTTCTCTTAGATCAATTGACTTCTGTGGTAATGTATTATGAAAAGTTGTAATAGGAAATTAAAGTTCTGAGGTGATTAGAGAACATTTCCCTGTGTGACTTCCAGTTTAACAATCCATGAACAAGGGATTCTATAGGCACTGACTCGTTTTGCAAATTCATATTTCACATTAGCATATTAAAGTGGCAGAGTATCCCTGAGGTAAAGAAATGTGTTTCGCTTTCTTTAACTTAGCATTTTCCAATCTCCTTTGATGATGGAACCCTTTTGTCCTATAGCATCTACTAACACTTAAAGCACCCTGTGTGTCCTGGGGTGTCGCAGGGAGTTCCTCCTGCTTTCTGTGGCAGTGATCCATGAGCTTGATCACTGACATAATTGGATCATGATGATCTTTTCCTAATTTGCAGATAAAAGGCAAACAGGGAGAATTAGTTTAAAATTATTCTCTCATAAATTTTGCTTAAATCTTTGGTGCCAATTATTGATTATCTGCTTGACAAAATAAGTGAGCAAGGAACAAACATTATACCTAGAAAAAATTTTAAAAGGAGTCAATCACACTTAGATTTATGGCTTATTTTTACAAAGTAATAATGACAGTGGCTGTGATTTTATATTACACATGTATGGTATTATGCATTTTTTAAAAAATTATTTTTGGGTCTTATGATAAAATACATTTTGACACTCTTTCATGGTGAATCTCAAGAGTGCAGCTGAGGAACTAGAGAGGCATCACTCTGGACTCAATGATGGACCCTTGAGGGAGAAGAAGGCAGCAGGGAGGGCAGGGGGAGGAAGGAGGGAAATGAGACATTGCCAAGGCAAGAGAATTGCTTGAAGCCAGGAGTTCAAGACCAGCGTGGGCAACATAGCAATACCTCATCGCTACAAAAAATAAAAAAATTAGCCAGGTGGTGGCACATGCCTGTAGTCCCAGCTGCTCAGGAGGCTGAGGCAGGAAGATCATTTGAGCCCAGGAGTTTGAGGCTATGGTAAGGAATTATCATGCCACTGCACTCCAGCCTGGACAACAGGGCAAGACTCTGTCTCAAAAAAATAAAAAAATTAAAAATATGATATAGTCAAGTATTTAGAGATTTTTTTCAAAGCATTTAAGAGAATGAAAACATCAAAGAATACTTTAATGCAATTATGAAGTATAAAATTTAGTGACTTAGGATTCATCAATGAAAAGAAGAAACAGTATTCCTGCCCTCACAGAGCTTACCTTCTAGTGTAAGGATACAGATAAGAAACAAGGAACTAAATACAAAATGTAGTACGTCAGATGGTTATAAGTGCTACAAAGAAAAATGAGGTAGAGAAGGGGGCAGATATTTGGGGCATAAAGGAGGGGTGGGTGTTTTAAATAATGTGAATAGCAAATGATTCAACAAAAAAGTGACATATAAGTAAAACCTAAAGGGAATGAAGGCAAGAACCATGCATATACCTGGTGGAAGGACATTCCAGGTACAAAAAACAGCAGGTGTAAAAACTCTGAGGCCAGAGCATGCTTGAACTTCTCAAAGACTATCAAGCAAACTACTGTACTTGGACATAAAAAGTGAAGTATTAAGAAAGGAGGGGAGAAGGGAACCTGACAGCCTATTATGGGCACCTTAATGTTACTATTGTCAATGGAAAAGAAGCTAAACTCTGTAAAACAATTTAGAGAGGTTTATTCTGAGCCAAATTTGAGGACCATGGCACACAGCCATGCCCAGGAAGTCTTGAGCAGGTAAGTGGACTCACTGTGGTTGGGTTACAGTTTGGTTTTATACATTTCAGGGAAAGAAGAATTATAGGTAAAGTCATAAATCAATACATGGAAGGTATATATTGGTTTGGCTTGAAAAGGCAGGACATGTTGAAGAGGGGCTTACAAGTCATAGGTGAGTTTAAGGATTCTTTCGTTGACAATTGGCTGAAAAAGTTAGGCTTTGTCTAAAACACCAGGAATAAGTGGAAAGGAGTTAAGATAAGGGTCTTCTATCTTTCATGTGATGCTATACTAGAATCAGGTTGGGAAGTAAAACACATTATATTGGGTTAACAAAACCTGTTTAGTGAGATTTTATCATTTGTAGGTGTGATTCACCAGGCCCCCTTAGAAAGGAATTTTTGGGCAAAAGAAAAGATTAAAGTTCAGTCCTCACTATGCATGAAAAGGGAAGCCACTGGGGGCTTCAGGCAAAGGAAGGGCATGACCTTACATATCATCCTGCTGCTGTCTTGAGAATAGTCTGAAGTTGGCCTAATACAGAAGTGCATAGGCCAGTTAAGATGGGATTATAATAATTCAGACAAGAGGTGACGATGATGGACCAGAGTGGAAGCGGTACAGGTGGGAAGAGTGGTCAGATTCTAACTCTATTTTGAAAATAAGGGCTTCGGTATTAGCTGACAGATTAAATGTGGAGATGTGAAAGAAAGAGAGGCCATGAGCAAATAGGATGCGTATTCCATTCTGCAAGACAGAGAAGCCTGTGTGGGGAGCAAAAATTGTGGAGAAAATAAGGAGTTTGGTTTTTATATATTCATTATGCAGAAGTCCTTGTAGAGATGTTGAGTAGACAATTGGATATTAGAAATTAGTGTGTGATACAGGATGCATCACAACACCCTGAAGAATATATAGGTTAGTCCATAAAGAATGCAGGCAAAATTAGTTATTTGGGGGGAAAATCAGTTTAAAGCTTAAACTCATACATTATAGCAAAAGAAATTCAAGTTGGATTAAAGAGGTAAGTGTTCTTTAAAAAAAAAAAGCAGCTGAAAACATGGGTACATTTCTGATCTCTGAATGGCCAGACTCTTTCTGAGTATAAAAATAATGGAAAAATCAAAAAGGAAAATATCAGTAGACTTATGCACATACAAATTTGAAATACCATCAAAAACATAAATGTGAATAACAAACTGGAGAAAATGCACATTAGGTACAACAAACAGAGTCAGTCTTATCTAAGGGCCCTCATGAATCAGTAATGTAAAAGACCAATATCCAATATGAAAATGTTGAAAGTCATGAAAATAAAATTTATGGAACACGGAAAGGTCATTAAATATATTTTAAAATGTTCAAACTGATCAATAATCAAAATGAGAATTAAAATGAAGCACCCTTCTATTTTTTTTGCTTATCACAATGTAAGTTCACAGTGGCACGGCAGGAAAGCACTGTGTGTGGGGGGGTCACACATCAGCTCTACCTTGTGGAAACACGTTTCATCCTTCCTGACATGTAATTTGGAAATATAAATCAAGAGTCCTGGAAGAGCTCACAACCTGTGACACAGTAATTACTCTTCAAGATATCTAAGAGATAGAGCTCCATTCAAAGCTATTTACAAAGATAGTCATCACAGTATTATCTATATTGTGCAACACAGGAATAATGAAAACATCCACAAAAGAAAAATGATTACCTCAATTATGAGGCCTACTTAAAATTAAAGAATATGATGCAGGCATTAAAACTATGCTTTGGAGAATTTTTGTCTTATTCTGCTTTGTGCTGCTATAACAAAATAGCTGAGATTGGGTAATTTATAATATAAAGAAGAAAAATTTATTTTCTCATAGTTCTGGAGGATGAGAAATCCAAGATCAAGGCACTGGCATTTGGTATCTGGTGAGGGCCTTCTTGCTGTGTCCTCACATGGTGGAGGGTAGAAGGGCAAAAGGGAATGGACTCCCTCCATCAAGCCCTTTTATAATGGCATCAATCAATCATGACCTAAACATCTCCCAGAAGGTCCCACCTCCCAATACTGTTGCATTGGAGATTTAGTTTCCAACACAAGAATTTGGGGGGACATATTTAGACCACAGCATTCCACACTTGGCCCCAAATTTCATGTTCTTCTCATATGCAAATATATTCATTCTTCCCAATAGCCCCCAAAGTCTAAACTCATTCTAACATCAACTCAAAAGTCTAAAATCCAGAGTCTCATTTAAATCAGTTATAGGTAAGACTCAAAGCACTGTTCATCCTGAGGCAAATTTCCCCAAGTTGTGAGCCTGTGAAATCAAACAAATTATCTACATCCAAAAAAAATGGTGGGACAGGTATAGGATAGATATTCCCATTCCAAAAGGGAGAAACAGGCGGGAAGAAAGGGGTAACAGATCCCAAGTAAGTCCAAAACCCAATAGGGCAAATAACATTAAATCTTAAGGCTGGAGAATAATCTCATTTTACTTCATGTCCTGCCTTCTGGATACATGGGGAGAGGGTTTGGGCCCCCTAGGCCCTGGGAAGCCCTGCTCCCACAGCTTTGCTAGCAGTAGCCCATGCCACAGTTCTCACTGGTTGCAGTGGAGTGTCTGTGGCTGTCCCAGGTTGTCTTTGCACAGTGGTGGCTCTAAAGTTATATCGTCTCGAGGGTGGCCCTGGCCCCATGGCTCCACTAAGCATTGTCCTGGTGAGGATTCTCTGCAGCAGCTCTGCCCATGTAGCATGTCTCAGTCTGGGCCTCAAGACTGTTTGAGATATCTCTTGAAATCTATGGGAAGGAAGTCATGTCTCCAAAGCTCTTGTAGTCTTTGTACTTACAGAATTAGCACCACATGGATGCCATCAAAGCTCACCACTTGTGTTCTCTGGAACAGTGGCCCAAGCTGCAAGTGGGCCTGCTTGAGCCACAGCTGGGGTAGCTGAGGAGTACTGTGCTGGAATGTAGGGAGCAGAGACTCAAGGTGGCCCTGAGCAGCTATCCTGAGGTCCCCTGTGTGCCCTGGTGCCCTCCCCCCAAACCACTGTGCTCCCAAGGCCCTAGCACTCTGGGCTTGTGATGGGAGAGGCAGCCTTGCAAATCTCTGAAATGTCTTCAGAGTCATGCTCTCATTGTCTTGATGAATAGCATATGGCTTCCTTTTATCAGTACTAATCTCCTTATGAAATTATAATTTCACCACACCTTTGGTTTTCTCTTCTAAACATGGTTTTTTATTCTTTTCATGGCCAGGCAGAAAATTTTCCAAATCTTTACATTCTGCTTCTCTTTTAATTATAAACTCCACCTTTAAATCATTTCTTTATTCTTGCATTTTACTATAGCAGTTAAGAGAAGCCCTGCAGCATCCTGAATGCTTTGCCGCTTAGAGATTTCTATTGTCAAATATCCTAGTTTATTGCTCTTCTGTTCTGCTTTCCACAAAGTCCTAGGACAGGGACATAATTTAGCCAAGTTCTTTGCCACTTTGTAACAAGGATGGTCTTTTCCCCAGTTACCAATGCCTTCTTTGTCATTTCTGTCTGAGTCCTCATCAGAATAATCTTCACTGTCCATATTTCTCACAACATTCTGTTCACAATCATTACGTCAGATTCAGGCTCTACAGCTCTTCTCTTCTGATCTCTCACCAGAATCACCCTTAATGCTCTGTTCACGGCAATCTAGACTTTTTCTAGCCTTCACTTTAAAACTGTTTCAGTCTCTGCCCATTACCAATCCAAACCCACTTCCACATTTTTAGGTATTTGTGATAGCAACACCCCCTCCTCTGATATCAATTTCTGTCTTAGTCTGTTTGTGCTGCTGTAACAAAATACCACAGATTGGGTAATTTATAAAGACCATAAATTCATTTCTCACAGTTCTGGAGGTTAGAAAGTTCAAGATCAAGGCACTGGGAGCTTCATTGTCTGGTGAAGCTTTGGTTGCCACTTTCAAGTTGGCGCCTTGTTGCTGCATCCTCTAAAGGGGAGGCAGAAGGGCATAAAGGGACAAAGTCCTTCTTTCAAGTCCCACTCATGAGGGCAGAGCCCCTGTGACCTAAAACACCTCCCAAAGGGCCCCATCTGCCAACACTGATACATTGGGGATTAAGGTTCCAACACATGAATTTTGGGGGACACATTCAGACCACAGCAATATTTAAAGATCAGAAATCTCTAATCATGTGATTATTACTAAATAGAATCACAATATAAACTATGTCCACCATGAATCTAATTACATAAACATTAAAGAAAAAAATATGCAACAAAAAATAGCTCCTTATATACAAAAAAAGAATACTTAATATACATAATTTGCAACATATAGGAAAGTAAGAATGAGACAATAGAAATAACCCACAACTTGGAAATGCAAGTAGGGCCATCCTAGGCCATCAAGCCCCACAGAGCCAGCCCAGACCTGAAAACCATCTGAGGCAACCCATGGACTATCGAGAAATAACCTTTGTTGTTTTAAGCTACTAAACTTTGGTGTGATTTGTCACACCACAAAAGCTAACTGATATACTTCATTATTGAAGCCCACTGAGCAATTGTTTCTTTTTCCATTATGACAATATCTGGGAAAGGAAGAGTTTGACTTTTAATAAGAGGAACAATACAAGAGAATCATCAGGCAAAGGGCACAAACTTGTGCCCCGATTACTTCATCACCCACATTTTTACCTCCAGAAAAGCAAGCTTTGTCACAGATGGAAGCTTCTTCCTATTAACTTTAAGTGGTAACATAATCCCACATGGGCCCTGTGAAAAGCCGCTGAGCAAAGGTTCATCAGAGCTTATGTACGTTGTAAGTGCTGCCTGCCTCCCGTGGCTCCATCAGCTATTCTTGTAAGACTCTTGGTGTACTGTGGTTTACATAATGGGAAGAAAGACTGGGCCTTAGTAAATAGAATTAGTGAAGTCACACTTCAGGGTGGAGGAAAGCAACTATCAAATATTTTTTGCCACATGCCTGAAAAGGAAAGGCAGGACATTCCAATGGCATTTGAATGTTGGAAAAACAGATTGTCATTTCTTGGCATCATATTCCAATTGTCTCTTAAGGACCTTGGGTGGAAAATTTTCCCTTGCTTCATTTTACAGCCCTTGTGTATTTCCAGTGAAATCCAATCCTTGTGTTTCTGGTTCATATATACGTAACTCATCACAGTGTTTTTCAAGAACTATTTCCAGTGGGCCTTCAAAACATGAGTCCATTTCCTGGGAAAATGAGCTCTGAATCCTGCCTATCCCAGATAGACACACACTAAGAGAAAGTGACATTCCCTGGGAAAAAATACTGAAATACAGCTTCATGTAGAAAATAAGACTCACCTGGATAATTTGCTTTAATGCTCTCTATACTCAGTAGAGCTAAATGTAGGAAACCATAATGTCCCGGTAGCCCTAAGCAAGTAGGAATTAGTTTGGCAGGAAGGAATGACCAGAACTGTCCTGGGAATGATGACAGTCTCTAGGCCCAGGAGGTTGCATAGATCACCTCCTCTGACTGAGCAGGCAGCTAGTAACAACTACAATAATTCATTTGTAGCTAGAGACTGAAGTTTGCTCTCATGGATAGGATTAAGTAATTTATTTAAAGGCAGTGAATAAACTCAATCTGTTAAACACAGCTAGAGAAAAGCACTCAACCATTTCAGAGAAGTGTTGTCTTTTCTCCTTTCCTAAATTGGTTCATCTACCTGTCCCCTGTATCCTATCCTAATGTCCTCTTCAAAAAAGTTGATTCATCAATGATCCTCCCTCTTTTGTATTCTTTCTCAATTTTTGTCTTCCAATCAGCATGTAAGTGTGCACAAGTCTATATTTAAAGCCTCTTTCTTACCCTCTATCTGTAGACCATTCTACCTCTTCCATTTCAATGGAGATTCTAGGATGATTAACCCATGCTCACTCCATCCATGCTTTGATTCTCAGTTGCTGCTCAACCCCCAAAATCCATTGCTCACCTCTACTACTCATGTAAACTTTTTCTTGCTAAAGCTGGCCACAGATCTCCATAATTAGCATGTCCAGTGGTAGGGAACACGTTGCACTGCACATCATTCTTGGTGTCTCTATTGCATTAAACATGATGGAAGAATTTTCCTTCCTAAAGCTCATTTGTCCTAAGCAATGTCCCAGGATACCACTGTCCCCCATCTCCCTTAGGCAATGTAAAATTACAGTACTGATAAATACAGTACAGTACTGTATATGTATTTTCACTTCCTTATGATTTTCTTAATAACATTTTCTTTTCTCTAGCTTAATTTATTGTTAAGAATGTGGTATATAATATATATATAACATATAAAACATATGTTAATTGACAGTTTGTGTTATTGGGAGACTTACAGTCAACAGTAGGCTATTAGTATTAATAGTTAAGTTTTTGGAGAGTCAAAATTTATACTCAGATTTTTGATGGCATGGGGATTGGTGCCCCTAACCTCTGCATTGTTCAAGGGTCAACCTGACTTGGATCCTAGGCCAAGCAGCCTGGGCTCAACTCTGTCACCTGCTAGCTGTGGATCTGGGGAAAAATATTGAAACTCTTTGTTTCATTTCATGTTGTTTGTCTTTTAATCTGCATAATACCTACCTCTCATTTTTACTATGAGAATTAAATGATTTCATTTAAAAATCATTGGTATGTAGCACATACTTAGTAAATATTGGTTATTATTAGCAAAAAACAGTGGCTCCTCCCTAGACCCTGACAAGTTGGAGCCTTATAATTACTAGTGCATATAGCATTTTTGTTGTGACAAGTGCTCTTTAGATAAAGGAAATATCTCTTAATTAAAGAACCATTGTCTTTACTTTTAGAAGATCTATAAGGAGGAAAGGTGCAACTAGTTGTTCTGCAGAGAAGGAAAAATGTCATATAAAGGGATCAGGAACTAATTTATGAGCAGCTGAGAAGAAGAAGATTGTGCTTTTAAATAGCAGTCCCTCTTCAGTTGGGGGTTCCCATGTCCCAGATTGTTAAGGAGAGTCAGTTCCAGGTTAAATCTATTATTCCAGAATAATTATTAATAGAGCCTATTTTCACCCATAAAATTGGCCAATATTAGAAAATAATCTACATGGTCATACTAGCCCAAAGGCTACTAACATATAAAATTCTTCTAACAATGGATTAAATAAAGGAAACTGCCTCTCACTTGTTTGGCAAATACTTGATTGAGAATGTAGTATTTTAAAGATCTTTGTAAGGTATGAAGGAAAACACAGCCTGGAACTAGCATGTGCTTTTATCTTGGTATTTCAATATAATAGCATTAATGGCAAAATAATAACAGGAAGGACACATAGCTCTCTCAAATTTCAGAGTTTGAGAAGACTTCTGGTGTAGGACTTCTGGTTCTGGTGTAGAGCTGTAAAGGACTTCTGGTGTAGATGAGAAGGATAGTTCAGTGTTTTGGTGTGATATTTAAGCAGTAACCTGAAGGATGAGTACAGTTGAGCAAACAAGGACACTGAGTAAGGGAAACTCAAGACATATATGGACATTGAACCAATAGAGAATATTGTGTCTGAGGGCTTTAGAAATTATCATTGTAAAAGAAGCCAAATATGAGCAGTAAATATCCTAATGCATAAGGTAGTGGTGAAATATGGTAAGATTCCCTACAGAGGCAACCTATGGTAAGGCATGTGGTCAGGCAAGAGGAGAGAGGCTTTAGAACGCAGTTTCTTGGAATCACTGAGAAGTTCAAAATACCCACCCTGATGCTCACTCATTCAGTCTTCAGGATGAAGGGACTTTGTTCACTGAATCAGATCATATATATATCCAGAAAAGACCACAAGTTACCTTGAACAGAACCTCAAATCATCCCTTTCCAGGTAGGCACATCCTTTCGGGTCATCTTAATTACTGAGAGCCACCGTAGGGAAATTCCCGGCAGATCCCATAAGAATTTGGACCATGTTAAGTGTTTGTCCTGATAATTTTTATCCTCCAACCTAATAGAAAGACCCTCTACTGAAGCAAGACTTTACAAAGACTACTAAGCCAGGTGAGTCATAAGGTGTCCTTTCCCAGGCATAGAAGCAGTCCTTTCCACATGTCCCTCACTGACTACATAGCTACTTGTTTCTAGTTCTGAGCCTTGTGTGCTCATAGCAACACATGTCAGGCCAACTCAACCTTTGCTTACACAGAGGAGCTGTCAGGCACATCCCGTCAATAGCCCCAATTTTCAGGTACACAAAGACTTTTGAGATTGCAAATAAATGCTCAAGATCAAGGTTTTATCATGTTTGTCAGCATGAGGAAAAGCCCATTGCTGATTCAAGCTGGGAATTCCTCCTTATCTTATGGAGACTTCATTGCCTTTCCTGGGAGAGTAGGTGTGCTGCCCTGGAGTTTACTGGCCTGCGTCTAAGATAGCCTAGCCCCACATCTGGCCAGCCTTGGTAGTGGTTCTGGCTGGTGAAGAAGTCAGCACAGTTCCCAGGAAAATCCAAGGGTCAGATATCTCTGAAGTTAACTTTAAAAACTATTGTATTAGATGGGATTTATTGACCAAAAATCCCATATTCAGACATTATATAAAATTAAAACTTCAAGGAAAAAAAACCACTGGGGACTTTTTCAGAATTTACACACACACACACATACACACTTTGGCTCAGCACTTTGAGACAATAGGGCCTCTTTAAAGAGAAGCACTATATTTGGTAAGAATTATTGGGACTGGAATTTTTGGTATCTAACTGGTAAAGCTTTTTATTCTGTAGCAGACAAAATGTAGCATTTGAAAGCCTGCTCAAAACATTACGTTTTGGGGTAGTTTAAGAAACAAAAAAAAGGACTACAGATGTTTTTTCCTAGAAAATAATACCAGTTGACTGACTTTTCAAAATTGAATATCCTGAAGCCTAACACATAAACATATGCCCAATGGAAAGCAATTCTGAAGCTAACTACCCATAATTAACACACAGAGTAAGGGCACAGTCCCCCACAAGGACCCTCACTTCAGGTATTAGCTATAAGCTCTGTGATTCCCAGGATACTGGCTCTTCTGATAAGCTGGCTACAAATTTGGGTCTTCCTTGGGTTCTATAATTTACTAGAATGAGTCATAGAACATGGAAAACTGATACTTATGGTTGCAATTTTACTATAAAGAATACAAATCAGGACTAGCCAAAAAAAGAGACCCATAGGTTGAGATCTAAGAGGGTCCCAAATGTGAAGTTTCTTTGTCCTCAGAATGTGTCACCCTCCTGACACGTCAATGTGTATCATCAACTAGGAAGTTCACCTGAGCATCATCGTCCAAAGTTTTTATTTGGGTCTTATTACATAGTCATGATTGATTAGATCAATGGCTATGTGATTAAATTCAATATTCAATTCCCCTTCCCTCCTCAGAAGTTGAGCTGATATCATGTGGCTCAAAGCCCCAACCCTCTAATCACATGGTCTTTCTGGCATGGCCAACCCCCATCCTGAAATTATCTAGGAGCCCACCATCAGTTACCTGGTTAGCATAAACTCAGTGTGCTCTCAGGGGCCCACCATGAATAACAAAGACACTTTTATCACTTGGAAAATTCCAAGAGTTTAGAAGCTCTTTCCCAGGAACTAAGGTTAAAGACCAGCCAAAATTTTTATTATACAACCTCCAACTAAAACCATTGCAGCCAAATTGAAATTCTATAGGGAAGTAGTGATTCACAGAAGGGAGCTATGTGGTTTCATTACACCTTGAGGAGGGGGCCCTGTTAAAAAAAATCTGATGTATAAAAGTCAGATTTATTAACCAAAGTGAGTCAAACAATAACTAGAAGTTATAAAGCAACCATATGTTATATGGCATAATATGTAGGTATTAAAATTATGCTCAAAGAATTTTTAAAGACATAATAAAAGTACTTAGATAATACTAAGATATGTTGTCTATATACAGAGAGAGCAAACAAGAACAAAAACAGAGTGAAAGAACATTAGCAATGACTGTACTTGGGAAGGGGTAGAATATGGTGAAGGAGGAGAAACCATAGAAAATGACCTCTCCAGGAAACTCTAGGTCCCACGTTCATCTGATTGTCCTGGGGAGCAGGAGGCTTCAAAGTCTACATTGGCTGTGAGATTAAAATGGTAAAGCTTTTTGTTCTCTCTTATATGTCAGTATGAGATAGAAAATAAATCTTCAACCTAGTTTAGTTGAAGGTAATGATTAGAAAAATTATATAACATTATTTCATGCTTTTATTTCCATTGGGTTCAGACTGTTTAGCTGGTTTAATATGAGAGAAAGAGAGAGAGAGAGTTAGTTTGAACAGTGGGTTACCACATTTTTATGATTTCTATTTTTTATGTCAGTTTTTATTTGTGTATTCCCCAATTTTTCTACAGTGAATGTGTATTTTCCCCAATTAAAAAAACATAACATACAAAATAATTTGTTTTTATTGTCTTATTTCCCTTTTTCTTCTAGAAAAAATTTAAAATATTTTCTACATTTTCTACAAGAAAAATCCTTTACTGGTCCATTTATAAAAGACCACCGTAAAAAGTTTAAAAAATAGGAAGTGATTACATGCTTGACAAAGGTTAGGCTTAGAATTCCTTTCAAAAGTAAGTATTCTTGATAAATACTAAATGTGTCTATGTGCAAAACTACATGTATTTGCATTTAAATTTTCATTATCTGCTACCTTACCTTGGGGGTAAATTTTCTTACAATTCTGAGGCTGATGGTAGAGAGTTGCTACCCAATGCTGATAAACTGAAGCCATAGATTTTACTTTTTTTTGAAATGTTAAAGTGCAATTCTATAATAAAGAATTGTCATTCTTGTACTCTATACAAGAACTTGGAATCCTTTCCTAAATTTGTCCAGTGAAATATTGTCAAATCAAAATTATTCCTATGGTAGAGAGGAAATAGTAGTAGGAAGAATCCAAAATGTATTTTTCACATTTCAGATGCAAAATCCTTTATAATTTTTAATTTAATCCCTTATTCTGTATTAGACTTTCATTGATTTTATTCTGTCATCTTACCATTGGACTACAATGATTAGTTTTGTAGCATACAAAACTAATGTATTTTGTAGCATAAATTATTATTCATTAAAATTTACTTCAGACACAATTCAAGTAGAAATTAAGACTCTCTGCTAACCTAAGCTAGGACTTTTCCTCCTTGCCTCTCTCCTGTATTCTTTGTTTATTAACCTTTATTTTGAATCGTAGTCTGTCAGAATGAATATGTAAAGGCTATAGTACTGCAGGGCAGCAGTTTTCAAAGTGTCATCAGCAGATCCCTGGAGGACCCTGAGACCTATCAGGAGGTCCATGAGATCAAAACTATTTTCGTGATAATGCACTGATGATGCAAAAGCATTGTTGAGAAAAACTGCTAGTCTTTCAGCATGAATCAATGTAGTGGCACCAAACTATACTAGTAGTCACTGTATTCTTCACTGCCATACACATATGGTAAAAAACAAAAACAAAAACAGCAAAAAACCTAAGCAAGACCAAAGAAAGCAAACAAACAAAACAAACAGACAAAGTTAGTACATCTTTTAAATATTCTATGTAATGAAATGGTAAGTACACATAAAGCACTTCTGCTACATGATGAAATACGATGGTTTCATGTTTTCAAGAAAAAATACTTGTGTGAACCTTTGAGGCCACTTTATTCATGAAACATCTTTTATTACTTGAAAAAAGGAATAGCAGACTATGGTTATTCAGACTTGGGTATTTGGCAGACATTTTCTCAAAAATGAATGAAATTAGTCTGCCACTTCAGGGAAAACAAGTATCTGTTGCCAATTATAAAGTTGAAGTTTGCAAGAAAAAATTAATCTTGGAAAATTTTGTCTACCAGCATGAATCTGACAGCTTCCCAATACTTAAACACTTTTCTGATGAAATTGGTGGTGATATTAATAAACGTGATTTTGTGTCAACCTTTGGAAGAACTGTATAACTTGGTAAACCAGTGTGTTTCAAATTACCAATGTAAGATATTACAAAATCAAGCAGGAGTGAAAGATCCCCTCAAAGTGCAAGACAGGCAAATGGATTTTAATGTAACAGAGTATGAAAGATTTATTGGTAGAGTTTCAGATTGCACATTGCAACTAACCTTTAATAAATTATTGCTTATCAAATTTTAGTGTAGTAGCAGAGAACAGCCACAAATATCTGAAAGGACAGACATATGAAAAGACATGATGTCAAAGGAGACTACAAATAATTCAATAATTACTAGAACAGTGGTTCTCTTGCAAGCATATTTGCTACTGAGAAATGTTTTTAAGACATTAAAATATTTTGTTGAAATTGGTACTTAGTTTAGAAAATGTTCCCTTGCTGTAAGTGGTCTCTGAGAGTAGTAGCTGCTTCATAGTTTTCTTTCTCATCAACAATTTACAGAGTGAGAAGACATGACAAAGGTTTCATAGACCTTTGTAAAGGCCCATATTGATCAGTAGTACCTTTTTAAAACAATATTTTGCATAATGGCTTCAATTTTTAATTTCCTTATAAACATTTTTATAATTCAGCCACTGAAATGCCCCAAGAATAACTGGCCTATTAAGAGATAAGCTTGACTATGACTTTAAAATACACTTTACCTCCCAATTGCCTCACAGATTAAAGCTTTGTTCTTGGCAGTGCAAGAAATTTAGTCCTTTTTGAAAACTGTTGCTGGGAAAGAATATGTTTACTTTGGATGTTCCTTGTGAACAGTTAGGACATCCTCACATAAAACAAATGTTGCCTTAATTTCAAGGCAAATTAACAATATTTTCAGATGCCTCCACACAGACCTCAAAAATGATTCATGCCACTGTCATTACTGACTTCTTGGAGTGACCACTCAGAGGGGTCTCATTAGCTACAAGGGTTCAAACAAGGAAGGAAACCAGAAAACCTGGAAGATTATAGGCTTATTATAGGATTATTACTGCCTAAGTTTTGACCTACAAAATCCTCTGGAAATTTGACCCTGCAAAAACAAAGGATGAGTGATGGAGAATGACTCGATTTCCTGCTAGCCAGGGAGTGATGCTCTGACTGTCTGCTCCAGCTCTTCTCAGCCCCACTGCACAGATTTCTTTCTCTGTTTCTCAAATTTTAGGGCCACTTGCCAAATCTCAAAATAAGAAAACTGAGAGTTCTAGTCTTAATCAGTTTCATGAACAAATGGAATTTCCCCACAGATGCAATGCTGGGATATGAGAAACAGATAACTTATCTTACCGGAATCTTGAAATCTGGATTTTGGGGACTGTTTAATTGGCAGCTGTATCATTTTTAGCAAATTATTTGACCTCTCTGGGGTCCAGTTTTCTCCTTAGTAAGAGAAAGAGGTAAAGTAGGTGATTCCAGTTACATAGCTATGAAAACTGCCTGTGATTGGTTTTCGGGTTCCATAGAAAGGGGTCGATAAATATCTCTACACACACCCACTTTTCCCAGCCTTGCAGACCTAAGTCCAAGTTATCTCTGCTGTGCCCACATTTAGTCTCAAAATCATATTCCTCTCAAGACTTTAGGAAGCCACTACCAAGTGACTGGAGTTGGCACACAAGAAAAGTCTTCCTGCTAAGCTTTAAAACTAATTGCTAGTTAGAATGACTTTGCTTGTAAATAGCTAACATCTATTAGCATGTATCTATCACTGTTCTAAATGCTTTATGTGTATTAATTCACTGCTTCTTGGCAAGTTTGCTAGGCAAGTACTGCTATTATTCCCATGGAACAGATGAGGAAGCTGAGGCACAAGAAGACTTAGTAGTACCATGGTCACTCAGCTGGTAAGTAGTGGAGTTGGAATTCAATCTCATGCAGTCAATTCTGGAGCTATATTCTGAATCACAGCACTGTACTGTTTCCAACCTTCATTTCTGTCCATTTTCCCTTTTGTTACATTGTTTATTATGGAAATATGAAAGTAGCAATAACATTGTAATAAATCTGCAATACCTATCAACCAGCCTCAATAGTTATCAAACATGACCAAATATGTTTTATCTATGCATCCCTTAAATACCTTTTTCAACTAGATTATTTTGAAATAAATCTCATGTATAATATCATTTATCCATAAATACTTCAGTATGTATCTCTAAAAGATTCCCACAACACCATTTTCACACTTAAAACAATTACCAAATAATTCCTTAGTATGATTGAATATTCAGCCAGTATTCAAACTTTTCTGATAATCTCATATTTTTTAATTTGTTTTGCTTTATAGTTTGTTCAAATCACAATCCCAAAGTGTTTACACATTGCATTTGATTATGTCTTTTAAATCTTTCAAACTGTTAGTGGCCTCGCAGTGGAGGTTTTTCCAGGTTTTTGGTGATCGTGGGGAGAAAAGAATTTCAGGACACACCATACAAGCCAAGCAAGTGACACCTTTATTCTTCTTTTTTTATTGAAAATGAAAGTACACTGTCAAGAGAGACAGCAGGCAGGCTCAAAAAGAACAGCTGCCCCAAAAGGAAGTGGTTTTTTGGAGTCTTTTTAATTGGAGCGTGGAATACTAAAGGCTAAGAGGTTGGCTTTAACTAAGAATTTAGGTAGTAATTCCTAGAATTGGGTTCCCTCTCATTTTCATACTTCATATGGTTGTTTCAGAATTGTCATGGTGATTTCAAGGGCACGGAAATTTTAAAACCGCAATGTAAATGATATAATTAGCCAAAGTTCATGAAAGGTGACAGAGATAGCTGATAAGCTGGTTGAAGCCAGGTCTTGTCTGCAGTTATCAGCCCCTCTAGTTAGTTTGTTCTTGAGGGTTGTTTACTTTAACACCTGCACCCAATCTTCAAGCCTTTGTATCCAGTCTCAGTCCTGTCTCCTAGTCCCCTATTCTAAAAAAACCACAGGTTTATCCTCCCTCCTTTTTCCCCCTTGCCATGTATTTGTGGAGGAGACTGAGATGTTTATTCTGTAGAAAAAAATCTTTAGAATTTCCCATAGTCTGACTGGCCAAAAAACATATGAAAAAATATTCAACGTCTCTAATCCTCAGGGAAATGCAAATCAAAACCACAATGAGATATCACTTAACTCCAGTGAGAATGGCTTTTATCAAAAAATCCCCAAACAACAAATGTTGGCATGGATGCAGAGAGATTGGAATGCTCATACACTGCTGGTGGGACTGCAAACTAGTACAACCTCTATGAAAAGTAATATGGAGATACCTCAAAGAACTAAAAGTAGACCTATCATTTGATCCAGGAATCCCACTACTGGGCATCTACCCAAAGGGAAAAAAGACATTCTATAAAAAATACATTTGCACTCAAATATTTATAGCAACACAATTCACAATTGCAAAGATATGAGAACAACTCAAGTGTCCATCAATACATGAATGGATTAATAAAAGGTGGCATATGTATACCATGGAGTACTACTCAGCCATAAAAAAATGGTGAACTAATATCTCTTGTATTAACCTGGATGGAACTGGACAGCATTCTTCTAAGTGAAGTATCACAAGAATGGAATAACAAACACCACATGTACTCACCATTATATTGGAACTAATCGATCAACACTTATGTGCATATATGGAAATAGCATGCATCGGAAATCAAACAGGTGGGTGGGCAGTGGAGGGGATTTGCAAATTCACACCTAACAGATACAATGCACACTATCTGGGGGATGGGCACACTTGTAACTTTGACTCAAATGGTACAAAAGCAAGTTATGTAACCAAAATGTTTGTACCCCCATTATATTCTGAAATAAAAATAAATAAGTAAATAAAAAAGAATTTTCTGTAGTCTGGATTTGGTTATTGAATTTTGTGGTATCACTGACATGTTCCTCTGTTCTCTGTAGTTCCTGTAAACTAGAAATTTGATCTAGAGGCTTAATAAGATATATTTTGGAAAAATACTTCACAGGTAATGTTGTGGATGTTCTAATACATCACACTGGTAGTCATAAAATGTCTAGTTGTTTCTCTTTTTATGATATTTAGATCAGTGGGTTCAGGTATTGTCAGCCTGAGTGATCTACTATGATGTTCCCCATTAGTTTTTCATCTAATGGTTTTAATACCTATTGATAATTGTTGATTATCTTCATTATTTTTTTAGAGTTTCTAAAATGGTAATTTCTACTTATGTAATTTCCTTCTGCATTCATTAGCTGGGACTCTGATTCAAGAAAGAACCTTCCTTTATTACCTGTTTAGCTCAAGATAAAGTTAATACATCTTTCTGCTTATCATTAACTATGTGGTTGACAAATGTGTCTTACCTTTGGTTTTTGAAGCAATGTGCAACCTATATAAGCTACAATAAGATGTGTTTGTTTAATTTTGGAAAAGGCAAGTAATAGATTGTTGAAATACTATAATTTGCATGCCAGACTTTTAACAACTCATTAGCTATTACAACATATGAAAGATGGTTAGCTTAGTTTTTATATTAAATTTTTATCCTATGTTTTTATGCTAGCTGGGACTGTTTTACTCATTTATATGTTCAAGAAATGTATAGTGAGACCTCACTATGTGCAAGGCACTCTGCTAATCACTGACTACACAACACCAAACAAAATAGGTAGTCTTTGTTCTCTCTGAGCTTCCAATCCAGTACAAAAAAGAAAAAATAAATAATTATACAAATTCTGCATGAACTCAGTTATATGTTATCTTTCATGTACCATTTACAGCGTACATTTATTACATTCATACATCATTCACACACCATTTATACCTCATGGCGCTATGAGAGCATATAACAGAAAAATCTCAAAGGTTAGTGGCTAATCAAGGAGTCTGTCATAAATCTTTGCTTCTTTAGGATCTCCATTTCTAAATCTTAAACTATTTAGGCATCAACACTAAAGTCTTCATTGTTCATGGAACTCACAAAATGACCAATTAGCTAAACTGCAGTAACTTTACTGAAACTTACTTGAGAGTGCTGTCTCTGCTTATCTTTATGGTTATAATATTTTCCAAAAGTATTTAATTGTTAGCAAAATTTTACTTGATCTTGATAGAAGTATTGAAGGAAACAGTGAAAAGTGCAAATATGATTAAATCACAGTGATTGATATGTATCTTTTCAGCATTTGTGCAAGGAAATAAGCAATTCTATAACTCTGCTGTTACCAAGGTTCACCGGCTGTCCAAGTTAAAGCTGACAATGTGAGGTTTTGAAATGAAGACTGACATGAAAACCTTCTTATTGACACTGGAAATTCCATTTGACCGATTATACAATAGTCAGTGACTTGTTCAGGTGATATATTTCAATAACATATTCAGCATTTATATAGATGGGACCTATTAGTTTGGGGCCAAAATATGACCATTTTTATTACTGAGGATAAGCTATCAGGATTTTTAAAAGGCGACTGAGCTGGTATCACAGAGGTATTTATTCCTACCTTACATTTGAGAATTTCCTTCTCTTATTGGACAAAGAAATTAATGATGTGTTGTTAAGAATTGAGGAAAGCAAAGCAAAGCAAAATGATACAAGCAAGAGAGAACGAAGAAATGCTTTCTTCAGCAAATTAAAAAAAAAATAAAAAATTAAAAAATTTTAAAAAAAGGCTGTATTGGCAACAAAGTGAGACTATCTCAGAAAAAAACAGCTGTATTAAGATACCATTTGCGACTCTGGAAAAAAATGGCGGTGTGATAGGGTCCTCCCACTGTACCGCTCCCAGGGAAGGGGGTGAAGAACGCCAGCGGCTGCCTGCGAGCACGGACCGCTCACTCCGAAAACAGCATTGCAAATTACAGAGAAACAACGCCATACGCCCAGCCCAGGAAAACAGGTACGAAATTTTCACAAAGATCGGAGGGCGCATGGAGCACAATAGAGCCCAGAGTGCGGGAAGGACGCACTCGCCAGGTCGGCGCAGCGCGACCTGCCCCCCAAGCGGTTACGCGCCTCCCCATCCACTCAGTCAGGGACAAACCCAGAGTTGGAACAGAGCGGTTGCTCGGGATGGCGAGCCCTGTGCAGAGGAGGAAGTAGCCAGAGCCAGACACAACTCGCAGCTGCAATATACAGAGACTGCTGAGGACTGGGGAGGAAGTGGGCGGGGAGCGAGACACAGCTTCCTGGGACAGTGCGCGGGAACCCGCAGGCCGGCACTGCGCCACTAGAAGTCAGCGGGACTGGGCCCAGGAGTTTAACGGAGAGCGGGATACGCTCTTAGAGGCTGCTAGCAACTGCCGCTGCGGCCGGCGGAGAAAAACTGCGCTCCCGGCGCGATCGGAGCCCGGCTGGCGGCGGCCGCCATCTTTACAGCCGCCCGCGCGGAGCTGTGAGCCGCGTCTCTAGCTCCGCCACGCCCCGGCCCGGGGCTCTTCTGCTGGGGCGAGACAGGCTTTGCCCGTGGTGGCCAGGGACAGCTGCATCCGTGGGTTCCAGGTGGGACGAGATCCCGGAACTGTAGCGGCGGAACCTTTCGGTATTGGAAACAGTTTGCAGATCGTCCATCTGGTTCTGCTACCCTGGCTCCGGCCTCCGACAACTCCGCTCCGTGCCGGTCCTAGTGCCCGCCCCTCAGGTCCCAGCCCTCCTGTACCCCAGAGATCGCTCACTTTGAGGGTTGCTGGCTATAGTGACTCATTTGGTATAACTGCTGGTTCCCAAGACAACCAAATACCTCAAGAGCCACAGGCTGAACCAGAGCAGCTCCCCATAATCCTGCCCACTTCAATAGGGAATTTCGCGCCATCTAAGAGCACTTCCAGTGGCCACTACTCCCCCCTCCCCGTGGGAACATTCCCCCCGGTGGAGACTGCTGGGGATAGAGACGGCCACCCGCCTCGCCTTGAGGTCTAGTGGTGGAAAGGGGTGCACAATTGGAGATCCCCCTATCAACCAGTATCACGCGGAGACACACATCAGAAGGGCAGACACACATGGCTAGATGAGCAACCTCTGAGCTGTGTAGAATTTTCCCAACTCAGCTCTCACACTGCAGCCAAAGGAAATTGTGTTTCTACCTGAACCTCAGGAGGAGCAGGGTCAAAGTAACCCCTAGGAGCTACAAGGCCCCTCCCAAAGCACAGGGCTTTCGCGTACCCCAACTGGGGAATCAGCGTCTGCCACAGACATAACAGAATACCTAGCTAATAGGGAGGGAGGACTCATATCCTCAAGTACAATCCATTAGCTCAGAGCCCAAGCTGGGAGGTCATTCTCACCACACTCCACTGGGAAGAGGAGAAGACCAGAGGTCAGAGTTAACTCAAGATCCAACAAACTTGCTAAAATACACCTAAGGCAATACAGTCCACTACTTCTCTCCCTGGCTTTGCGAAGGAACAATAATTGTGGGCCTGGTGACAGGGCCATAAACTAGCTCTAACACCCCCAGCTCTCGACTAAGAGGCCAGATGAGAAAAAACCAGCGAAAGAACTCAGGGAACATGAAAAATCAGAGTGAAAAGTCACCCCCAAAAGAAATTATCAGTTCCTCAGCAATGGATACCAACCCAAATGAAATGGGTAGAATGACAGAAGAGGAATTTCGTTTATGGATTATAAGAAAGCTCAATGAAATTCAAGAGAAAATTGAATCCCAGCACAAAGAAACCACAAGAAAAATGCAAGAAATGAATGAAAAATTCTCCAAAGAAATAGAAATATTACGGAAAAATCAAATAGAAATCCTAGAAATGAAAGAAGCATTCAAGGATCTACAAAACACAGTGGAAAGCCTTAAGAATAGGCTGGACCATGCAGACGAAAGAATTTCAGAGCTAGAAGACAGCTCCTATGCGCTAAATAAGTCAGCCAAAGAGAAAGAACACAAAAACAAGAGGCAGGAAAAAAGCATACAAGAAATGTGGGATTATGTAAAGAGGCCAAACATAAGGATAATAGGTATCCCTGAGGGAGAGGAAGAAAATTCGCATGGGCTGGAAAATTTATTTGAAGGAATAATAGAGGAAAATTTCCATGGCTTAACCAGAAATCTCGACATCCAAGTACAAGAAGCACACAGGACTCCTGGGAGAGTCAACGTGAAAAGGCATTCACCACGCCACATAATTATTAGACTGACCAAAGTAAACACAAAAGAGGCACCCCTCAGAGCTGTAAGATGAAAAAAGGAGGTAACCTACAAAGGGAAACCCATCAGATTAACTGCAGATTTCTCAGCTGAAACCTTACAAGCCAGAAGGGAATGGGGAGACATCATCAATCTCCTAAAACAAAACAAAGGTCAACCCAGAATTCTGTATCCTGCCAAACTAAGCTTCTTATATGAGGGAGAAATAAAGACCTTTCCAGATAAGCAATAACTGATAGAATTTGCGAAATCCAGATCAGCCTTGCAAGAAATGCTTAGACCTGCATTATACACTAAACAGAGCAACAGACACCCACCCGTGTAAAACTATGCAAAAGCTAAAACCCCAGAAACCAGATTCCACAATGACGCAAGAGGTAAAACAAAAGATACCACCCAACAGAATAATCAGAAATTTACCCCAAATATCAATTCTCTCAATAAATGTAAATGGCTTGAACTGCCCATTGAAGAGACATAGGCTGGCTGAATGGATTAAAAAATACAAACCAAGTATCTGTTGTCTTCAGGAAACACACCTTACACACAAAGACGCATTCAAACTCAAGGTGAAAGGATGGAATACAATTTTTCAGGCTAATGGAAACCAAAAGAAATCCAGAGTAGCCATCCTCATTTCAGATGACATAAACTTTAAAGCAATAAAAGTAAAGAAGGACAAAAATGGACACTATATAGTGGTGAAGGGAAAAATTTCACAAGAGGATTTAACAATCCTAAACATTTATGCACCCAACACAGGAGCACCCAGGTACATAAAGCAAATGCTGCTAGATCTAGACAACATAATAAGCAGGAATGCCATAATTGCAGGGGACTTCAACACCCCACTGATGGAACTGGACAGATCCTCCAAACAAAAAACAAATAGAGAAATAAAAGACCTAAACAGGACTATAGAACATTTGGGCCTGACAGATATCTACAGAACACTCCACCCAAATAACACTGAATATACATTCTTCTCATCAGCTCATGGAACTTTCTCTAAAATTGACCACATCCTAGGCCACAAAACAGATCTAAACAAATTCAAAAAAATAGAAATCATACCATGTATCTTTTCAGACCACAGAGGAATAAAATTAGATATCAATTCCAACAGAAACTCACATCTTCCTCCAAAAACTTGGAAACTAAACAATCTATTGCTGAATGATTATTGGGTCAAGGAGGAGATTCAAAATGAAATCAAAAAATTCTTCGAACTAAACGATAATGGGGACACAAGTTATCAAAATCTGTGGGATACAGCAAAAGCAGTCCTGAGAGGAAAACTTATCGCCCTAAATTCCCACATCCAAAAGACAGAAAAGTCACAAATCAGTAAACTAATGAATCATCTTAAGGAAATGGAAAAGGAAGAGCAAAGCAATCCTAAAACCAGCAGAAGAAAAGAAATAACCAAAATTAGAGCACAATTAAATGAAATGGAGAACAAAAGAACAATACAGAAGATCAATGAAACGAAAAGCTGGTTCTTCGAAAAGATAAACAAAATAGACAGACCACTTGCCAGGTTGATCAGAAGCAGAAAGGAAAGGACTCTAATAAGCTCAATTAGAAATGAAAAAGGAGAAGTCACAACTGATTCCATGGAAATACAAAACATCATCTTTGAATACTACAAAAATCTCTATGCCCACAAACACGAAAACGTGGAGGAAA
The DNA here is from genome assembly GCA_023783475.1 of Daubentonia madagascariensis. Taxonomy (NCBI): domain Eukaryota; kingdom Metazoa; phylum Chordata; class Mammalia; order Primates; family Daubentoniidae; genus Daubentonia; species Daubentonia madagascariensis. The sequence continues at coordinate 32,409,122 of JAKFHU010000978.1, forward strand.
TGGACAAATTCTCAGAAACACACTACCTCCCTAGGCTCAACCAGGAAGAAACAGAATTTCTAAACAGACCAATATCAAGCACCGAAATTGAAGCAGTAATTAAAAATCTATCCACAAAAAAAAGTCCCGGACCAGATGGGTTCACACCTGAATTCTACCAAGCCTACAAAGAAGAACTGGTGCCTATACTGCAGAAATTATTTGAAAATATCCAGAAGGATGGAATCCTCCCAAACTCATTCTACGAAGGCAATATCACCTTGATACCAAAGGCAGGAAAGGACACAACAAAAAAAGAAAACTACAGACCAATATCCCTTATGAATATAGATGCAAAAATTCTCAATAAAATCCTTGCAAACTGAATTCAAATGTACATCAAAAAAATCATTCATCATGATCAAGTGGACTTCATTCCCGAGATGCAGGGATGGTTCAACGTACGCAAATCTATAAATGTAATTCACCATATAAATAAAAGCAAGAACAAAGATTATATGATCCTTTCAATAGATACAGAAAAGGCTTTTGACAAAATCCAGCACCCTTTTATGATGAGAACTCTTAATAATATAGGCATAGATGGCTCATTCCTAGGAACTACTAAAGCCATATACGATAAACCCACAGCCAATATCATACTGAATGGGGAAAAATTGAAGTCATTCCCCCTTAAAACTGGCACCAGACAAGGGTGTCCACTATCTCCACTTCTTTTCAACATAGTGCTGGATGTCCTGGCCACAGCAATTAGACAAGACAGAGGAATCAGGGGCGTCCAGATAGGGGCAGAAGAGGTCAAACTTTCACTATTCGCAGACGATATGATATTATGCATAGAAAACCCCAAAGATTCAACCAAGAGATTACTGGAATTGATAAATGAATTCAGCAAAGTCTCAGGATACAAAATTAATACACACAAATCCATAGCCTTCATATATGCTAATAACAATCAAGCCGAGAAACAAATTAAAGATGCTATACCTTTTGCAATAGCAACAAAGAAAATTAAATATTTAGGAATATATCTAACTAAGGAGGTCAAAGACCTATATAGAGAGAATTATGAAACACTGAGAAAGGAAATTGCAGAGGATGTAAATAGATGGAAAGCCCTACCATGCTCTTGGATAGGCAGAGTCAACATAGTAAAAATGGCTTTGCTACCTAAATTAATTTACAGAATCAATGCAATCCCTATCAAAATACCAACATCATTTTTTGCTGATCTAGAAAAAATAATTCTACACTTCGTGTGGAACCAGAGAAGACCCCGCCTAGCCAAAGCAATCTTAAGCAAAAAGAACAAATTGGGAGGCATCTGTCTACCAGACTTCAAACTATATTACAAGGCTATAGTAACCAAAACTGCATGGTATTGGCACAAGAACAGACACGTAGACCAATGGAACAGGACTGAGAACCCAAATATAAAACCAACCTCATACAGTCACCTGATCTTTGACAAATTCCAGAAAAACGTACACTGGGGAAAAGAATCCCTATTCAACAAATGGTGCTGGGAAAATTGGATGGCCATATGTAGAAGACTGAAAGTGGACCCACACCTCTCACCTCTCACAAAAATCAATTCACAATGGATAACAGATCTAAACCTAAGACATGAAACCATAAGAATTCTCGAAGAAAACGATGGAAAAACTCTTATGGACATTGGCCTAGGCAAAGAATTTATGAAGAAGACCCCCAAAGCAATCACAGCAGCAACAAAAATAAATACATGGGACCTGATCAAATTGAAAAGCTTCTGCACAGCCAAGGAAACTATCACTAGAGTGAACAGACAACCTACACAATGGGAGAAAATATTTGCATGCTACACCTCTGATAAAGGGCTGATAACCAGAATCTATACAGAACTTAGGAAAATCAACAAGAAAAAATCAAACAACCCTATTAAAAAATGGGCAAAGGACATGAACAGAAACTCTTCAAAAGGAGACAGAATAATGGCCAGCAAACATATAAAAAAGTGCTCAACTTCTCTAATCATCAGGGAAATGCAAATCAAAACCACAATGAGATATCACTTAACTCCAGTGAGATTGGCTCATATCAAAAAATCCCCAAATAACAAATGTTGGCGGGGATATGGACAGATAGGAACACTCATACACTGCTGGTGGGACTGCAAATTAGTACAACCTCTATGGAAAAGAATATGGAGATACCTCAAAGAATTAAAAGTAGAATTACCATTTGACCCAGCAATCCCACTACTGGTTATTTATCCAAAAGACAAAATGACATTTTATAATAAAGACATCTTCTCTCGAATGTTCATAGCAGCACAATTCACAATTGCAAAATTGTGGAAACAACCCAGGTGCCCATCAATACACGAATGGATCAATAAAATGTGGTATATGTATACCATGAAGTATTACTCAGCAATAAGGAACAAAAGTGAATTAACACATTTGGTATTATCCTGGTTGGAGCTGGAACGCATTCTTCGAAGCGAAGTGTCACAGTATTGGAAAAACAAGCACCACTGGTACTCACCATCAAACTGGTACTAACTGATGAACACTTACATCACACAGGGCAATAACATTCATCAGGGGGCGGGCGGGCGGGAGGGGGGTGGAAGGGATGGGAAAAACTCTCACTGAATGGATGCGGGGAGCACAGTTTGGGAGACGACCATGATTGTGGCTCTGACACGGGCAGAACAGGGGCAATGTGTATGGCCAAAGTGTTGTACCCCCATGGTATTCTGAAATTAAAAAAATAAATTAAAAAAAAAAAAAACCATTTGCCTTAATCTCTGAAGTAGAGACAGTTGCATTGACATGCAACAATTTGTAAGTGTGAGTTGATTTTTTTTTCTACTTTAGTAGACAAAAACAGTAATAAAAGAATCATTGTGAGTAGTAAAAGGACACTTAATGCTGATGGTGTATATACCATAGGCCCAGCAGTCTCCTGTTGGCATCTACATGTATCATCTCATTTAATCTTTGCGATAACTTTATGAGATTGATCCTGTATTTTATAGGTGAAAAACTGAAACAGATCTCTAATTTACTCAAAGTCACACAGCCAATAAGAGGTTTTTCAAGTTTTGAAACCAGACATTCTAACCCCAGGAGCCTTGAATTTTAACTATATTATGCTACATCTGTTATGAAGGAACTGACCCAGGAGTTAAGCCACTTCTACTGACCAAGATATAAACACATGGGCTGACAAAAGTTGTAAATAGTATCATTGAAATAAAGCAATCATTATAACTAATGGTTTTTAATAGTAGGAAATTTATTTAAAACTCTGATGAATAATTTTTAGTGGATATAAAATTAATTGTCTTAGGTACTGAATGCTCAATAAAAAGTCTTCAGAAACACTGCTTTAGATATACCACTGTGATGACAAATAAAATACATGAAGATGAGACTAAGGATAAGGACACCAAGAAAAAGAAGGGGGAGAGGAAGAAAAAACTAGAAGGAGAAGAATACAAGTATCTCCATGAGGTCTAGGGTAGGACTGTTTAATCTGGGCATGCCTGGGACTGTCAGGATGAAAGATTTCTCAAACAGAAAGTAAACTCCACGATGGTAGGGACTATCCCATTTCTATCACCAGTGGCTTTTCTGGTAATTTAGGCACAAATAAAAATTGCTGAAGGAACAAATGAGAGTTATAAGAATGTGTGACTTATCAGCAATGAAGCCTAGTGGTCTTATGGGAAATAAGGGAAGAAAAGCTAAGTGCTCTCCTATAGATGCTGACAGTCAGAGGTTAAAAAGTTGTACTATCCAATAAAGCAAAGTATATTTATGTGTGAGGGGAAAAGGTGTACAGATTCACTTTATAAAGCCAAAGAAAAATTTGACAGAGAACTTCAATGCCTTTAGGCTCTACTGGGGGCTATTGCTACATCAATAAATACATACGTACCTCTGAGGATACATTGTTCAATATGGTAGCCACTAGCCACATGTGTTTATTTGAATTTAAATTAATAAAACTAAATAAAATTAAAAATTAATTTCCTTAGTCACTCTAGCCACATTTCAGGTGCTCAAAAGGCCACATGTGGCTAGTGGCTATCACATTAGACAGCACAGCTATAGAATACTTTCATCACTAAGAAAGTTCTATTGAACAGTGTTGCTGAGAGGAATGAGCAGAAAATGACTGTTATACTGAAAGAGTAGATCTTGGAAAACAAACAAGCTAATCAACCACCACCACCACTACCACCACTACCTCCACCACCAACACTACCTCCACCACCAACACTAACAGCAACACCAACAACAGAGTCTAAATCTTTTCTATACACTACCAGATAAAATTGTATCTCTGGCACTCGCTCTTCCCCACCTCTTGGGTGAAATTTAGAGCAGGTTCCATAGCTTTTATGATCACTCTCAAATGTGATTTTTGGTCATTAAACTTATTTCAGTAATTATTTTATCTAATTTTATGTAATAATCAAAACTCCAATCTTTACTACCAAGAGTTTTCTTAATGTTGCCAATGGTTCCTGACTGTCCTACTCTCTGCCTCTAGTTTTCAACTCCTGTCAGATTCTCTTCTTTTAAGATGACTCTAGGCTGGTCCTTAGGAAAAAACTCATTGTTGTATTTCTAGGACATATAACAATGCTTGCCACTGGTGCTCAATATATATTTGTAGTTAAAGATGATCATAATTTTTTTAAGTAAACAAAGTCTAATTTTACATTCAATTACTTATCACACACCCATATAAACCATATTCTTTCTGAGATATGGAATATTTTAATCACACCAGAGATAGCTTTCTTGCCCATTTATAGTCAGTCCCTGCTGCCTACCCACTGCTCCATCTCAGGGAACCATTGCTTTGATTACTTCTAGCATATATTAGTTTTAACTGTTGTAGAACAGTTAAATGAAAAACAAACACTGTTAAATGAAATTAATAATAGCCATTTCAATTTTTGGGGGGAGACAAGATGGTTAACCAGAGATACCAGCTGCCAGATTGTCTCAGAAAGAAGGAAAAGTTTTATATGAAAACCACCACCAACAACAACAACAAGAAAATAAATAAACAATCATAGATTGGGTGTAATTCCAAGGAAAAAGTGCCAGAAACTACAAGAACTTCCATGGGAATAAGTTGCAAAGCAGAACAAGAAGGAGCAAGATATCGGCAAAGGACAATCCCCAAGAGATTTGAAGTTCAATGAAAAAGTGTTTTTTTCCTCCCTCCCTCACATCTCTGGCAGTCAGCAGGCTCCAGGCTCCTGGAGAACCTTTCTACCCTCATGAGCCCAAAAGCTGCTGCCACCAGTGAACGGGGATCTTCTTGAGGATAAAGCACCCTTGGGACACTTCCTATCACCACAGATCTGAGCCAAGATGGCAGGCGCCATATTGCTTCTCCACCCACTATGCGCCTTTGTCCTCCCCAGGGGTCTTTAGCCCCTCAGTTTTCATCTTGCTCATTCCCACACAAAAATTTCCCAACTCTGGTCCAGGGGGCTGGTGGATCCCAGAGAATCTGCATGACCCCAGAGCCTGGACATTCCAGGTGGGCTGCCTTCTGGAGAGAGGGGCAGAGATGTCCTGAGTGCTATCTTTCCTCCCTCCAGACTCTTTTCCTCCCCACCCCCTTCCCAACTCGTGGCTGCAGAGAGACAGTTGAGCCAGGGCTCTCAGGAGCTACTGCCTCCCCCCAAATTGGTGCATACACCACTCTGGGGCTCCCACAGAGAGAGGGGCTCAAACCTTTCCTGTTAAAGACCTGCAGAGGACTAAGGGATGCTCAGACCACAGGCTTTATGCTCATTGGCCCTCCCAGATGCTGTATGCCCAGCTGCTCCATCAGAGCAGGGCACACCCCAAAGTGGAGGGACATCAAACCTGCTTGAGCACCCCATAGGAACTCAGGACTAGCACAGTTCTCCCTGGCACCATCAGGGATTGATCTAAGGGACCCAGGGACAATCCTGCAGGCCAGATCCTGTATCCCCAGGACTTGATCATGTTGCTTGGGGGCACAGAGGGGGGATTTGTGAACTAATCTCAGGAGGCAAGGGAACCCATGTGGGCAGAACTGAAAAGAGGGTATGGTGTGGGTCCCAGCTGCAGTGCATTCATGGAGCACACTTCCCCCAACAGGAAGGTCTTGCTCTCAGCCTAGGGTGGGATCCTGGACAGGAAAGCTCCCAGCCCACAGCACCATCTTGGGGGAGCTCAGCAAGTTTGCACTCTTTCCTGCTGGAAGACACCAGAGGGCAAATGCGGAGCAGGGGAAGGGGGAGAAGAGCAAAACCCACCCCTGACAGCAAGATTATGGATCTCCAATGGCCCTGCCTCCACAAGCAAACTTTCAGGCTGGGTGGAGCCACTTCAGCCCCTCCCTGACAGCATTCCCTAGAAGCTGGGAGCAGACCTTTGACCCCTGTCAAAACAGCTACCTTACCAGCTTTTGTGGAGCCTCAGGGTAAGCTCACTAAACCCAGCCCCACCCAGCCTCATTCTGCCTCCTGCCTTTGCTGTGGTGGAGAATAAGGACTCACCTGGAAGTTCCAGGGCCCTGTCTACCACCTGGGGTATTCACGTGTTTCTCCTAAGGGCTAGAGCCAGTCACAGGTCCCAAAAACAACACTTCAGCTTGTTTCAGTACTGCGTACTGAAAGGGAGGTCAATTTGCATAGCGGTGTGCAGCATTTACTGACTCAATCATACAGGGTGTGGTTGATTCTTACCCACAAGCACCACCTACTGTCTCAGAGATTAAACTGGGCATGCTAATAAAATTCACACTGTTAAAAAGAGCACAAGGCTGGGGAAAGAGAAAGGATCTCACAGACCTCCATCCTCCCTCATCAAAGAGAGACAGGGAATCTGCCCACACACATAGCTTAGCACTACTACAGCCTACAAACAACCAGCAATTGAGAAAACCACCACACTAAAGATATCTATAACAAAAGCATCTATCCAGAACCTAGATTGCCATCAAAGCACCCACAAGCAAAGCCAAAGATTCTTACCCAACATATGCTACAGATACACCTTTACAAAGGGGGGAGGGAAGTCCCATCTAAACAAAAGAAAATCCAAAAATAAGAAGTGATAGCTGTCCCAGATGAGAAGAAATCAGCAAAAGAACTCTGGAAGTATGAAAAATTAGAGTGAAAGGACACCCCCAAAAGGGAACAACAGCTCTCTAGCAATGGATAACAACCAAAATGAAAATACTGAAATGACAGATAAAGAATTCCAAATATGGAATGTAAGGAAGCTCAATGAAATCAAAGAGAAAATGGAAAACCAACTCAAAGAAGCCAGAAAAACAATTTAGGGAATGAATGAAAAATTCATTAAAAAGATGAACATATTAAAAAAAAAAACAACAAAAAGAACTTCTGGAAATGAAAAATTTATGTAAGGAAATACAAAACACAGTGGAAAATTTTAAGAATAAACTAGACCAGGCAGAAGAAAGAATCTCAGAGCTTGAAGACAACTCTTTCAAATTAACTCAGTCAGTCAAAAATAAAGAACAAAGAATTAAGAGGAAAGAACAAAGCCTATAGGAAATATGGAATTACGTAAAATGGCCAAATATAAGAATCATAGGCATCCCTGAGGGTGAAGAAGAAAATGCACAAGGGCTGGAAAACCTATTTGAGGGAGTAATTGAAGAAACCTTCTCTGGTCTTGCTAGAGATTTTGACCACCAGGTACAAGAAGCTCAATATACACCTGGAATATTTATTGCAAAGAGGCAATCACCAAGACACATAGTCATCAGACTGGCCAAAGTCAACATGAAGGAGGAAATCCTGTGAGCCATGCGGTGAAAACATCAAGCAATTTACAAAGGAAAACCCAACAAGCTAACTGCAGTCTTCTCAGCTGAAACCTTACAAGCCAGAAGGGATTGGTGCCCTATCTTCAGTCTTCTTAAACAGAACACTGCCAGCCAAGAATTTTATATCCTGAAAAACTGTGTCATATGTGAAGGAGAAATAAGGACTTCCAGACAAGCAAACACTGAGGAAATTTGTTAAGACCAGACCTGTCCTGCAGGAAATACTCAGAACCTCATCATACATGGATTAGCACAATAGATACTCACCAGTGTAAAACCACCCCACAGCTAAAGCTCAGAGCTCATATAAAACAATAGCACAAGATATAAAACAAAGCCATAAAGTACTACCCTATAGGATAAACAGAACAGCATCCCATATATCAATTCTATAAATCAATGTGAGTGGTTTGAATGCCCAACTCAAGAGACATAGGCTGGCTGAATGGAAGAAAAAATACAACCCAAATATTTGCTGTCTCCAGGAAACACATCTAATCCACATGGACTCATACAGACTCAAGGTGAAGGGACAGAAAAAAATATTCCACACAAATGGAAACCAAAAGAAAGCAGGTGTAGCCATTCTCATATCAGATAAAATTGATTTAAATTAACAATAGTGAAGAAAGACAAAGATGGTCATTATATAATGGTAAAGGGAGTAATACAACAAGAAGACATAACAATCCTAAATATTTATGCATCTAACAAAGAAGCACATGGATTCATAAAACAAACCCTACTACCCCTAAGCAAAGAGATAAACAGCAGCATCATACTTGCTGGGGATTTCAACACCCCACTGACAGAACTGGACAGATCATACAAGCAGAAAATAAATAAGAAAACACTGGACTTAAATGGGACTCTAGAAAAATTGGACCTAAAAGACATTTACAGAACAGTTTACCCAAAAACTACTGAATGTACTTTCTTTTCATCAGCACATGGAACATTCTCCAAGACTGATCATCTCTTAGGCCGCAAAACATGTCTCAACAAATTCAAAAAAATAGAAATCATACCATGTATCTTTGTAGACCACAGTGGAATAAAACTAGAAATCAAATCCAAGAGAAACATGCAATTCTACACAAATTCATGGAAATTAAACAATCTGCTGCTGAATGATTATTGGGTCAGTAACGAAATTCAAATGGACATCAAAAGATTCCACAAACTGAATGACAAAGGAGACACAAGCTATCAAAATCTATGGAATTAAGCAAAAGCAATCCTAAGGGGAAAATTCTTAGCATTAAATGCCTATATAAAAGGACAGAAAGATCACAAATCAACAATCTAATGACATGTCTCAAGGACCAGGAAAGGAAGAACAAACCAAAGCCAAAGCCAGCAGAAAGAAAGAAATAACTAAGGTCAGAGCAGAACTAAATGAAATGAAAAAGAAAAAACAATACAAATTATCAGTGAAACAAAAAGTTGGATCTTTGAAAAGATAAATGAAATTGTTAGGCCTTTTGCAAGATTTACCAGGAATACAAGAGAAAGGACCCAAATAAGCTCAATCAGAAATGAATAAGGAGATATGACAACTGATACCACAGAAATACAAAATATTATCTGTGAATATTATGAAAATCTTTACGCACACAAACTTGAAAATGTAGAGCAAATGGACAAATTCTTGGAAACACACAACCTCCCAAGACTCAATCAGGAAGAAATAGAGCTCCTGAACAGACCTATAACAAGTAATGACACTAAAGCTGTCATAAAAAAAACTTCCAACCAACAAAAAAAAAAAAAAAAAAAAGAAAGAAAAACGCCCTGGACCAGATGGATTCACAGATGAATTTTACCAGTCCTACAAAGAAGAGCTGGTACCACTACTGCAGAAATCATTCCATAACATCAATCCTCCCCAACTCATTCTATGAAGCCAGTATACCTTGAAACCAAGGCCAGGAAAGGACACAACAAAAAAAGAAAACTACAAACCATATCCCTTATGAATACAGATGCCAATATCCTCAGTAAAATCCTAGCAAACTGAATTCAACAGCATATCAAAAAAATAATCCACCATGACCAAGTGGACTTCATCCCAGGGATGCAAGGGTGGTTCCACATATGTAAATCAATAAATGTGATTCACCACATATACAGAAGCAAAATCAAAGACCATATGATCATCTCAATAGATGCAGAAAAAGCATTCAACAAAATTTAGTGCCCTTTCATGATAAAAACCCTCAACAAACTAGGCATAGAAGGGACGTATTTCAAAATTATAAAAGCCATATATGACAAACCCACAGCCAAAATCATACTGAATGGGGAAAAGTTGAAAGTATTCCCACTAAGAACTGGAACAAGCAAAGGGTACCCACTGTCACCACTTCTATTCACCTTAGTGCTGGAAATCCCAGCCAGAGCAATCAGGCAAGAGAAAGAAGTAAAGGGTATCTAAATTGGGAAAGAGGAGGTCAAATTGTCCTTTTTTGCTGACAATATGATCTTATATCTAGAAAATCCCAAAGACTCCAGCAAGAGACTCCTGGAATTGATAAACAAATTCAGCAAAGTCTCAGGTTGCAAAATCAATGTACAATTAGTAGCATTCCTATACACCAATAACAGTCAAGCTGAGAGTCAAATAAAAGACTCAATAGCATTCACAATAGCCACAAAGAAAAAAAAATACAAGAATATACTTAACCAAGGAGGTGCAAGATCTCTACAAAGAGAACTACAAAACACTGAGAAAAGAAATCACAGATAGTACAAACAAATGGAGAAACATATCATGCTCATGGATTGGTAGAATCGACATTGTTAAAATGTCCATACTGCCATAAACAATTTACAGATTCAATGCAATCCCCATCAAAATACCAACATCATATTTCACAGATCTTGGTAAAGTAATTCTACACGTCATTTGGATCCAGAAAAGAGCCCAAATAGCCAAAGCAATCTTAAGCAAAAGAACAAATCTGGAGGCATCACATTACCAGTCTTCCAACTGTACTACAAGGCTATAGTAACCAAAACAGCATGGTATTGGCACAAAAGTAGACACACGGAGCAATGGAACAGAACAGAAAACCCAGATATAAAACCATCCACATACAGCCAACTTATCTTTGACAAAGTGGACAATAATATACACTGGGGAAAAGAAGCTCTATTCAATAAATGGTGCTGGGTGAATTGGATAGCCACATGAAGAAGAGTGAAATAGGGTCCATATCTCTCACCACACACAAATATTAATTCAAGATGGATAAAAGACTGAAATGTAAGGCATGAATCCATAAAAATGCTAGAAGAGTATGTTGGAAAAACTCTTCTAGATATTGGCCTAGGCAAAGAATTTGTGAAGAAGACCCCAATGGCAATCACAACAATGACAAAAATAAGTTATTGGGACTTGATTAAATTAAAAAGCTTCTGCACAGCTAAGGAAATAATCAACAGAGCAAATAGACAACCTGCAGAATGGGAGAAAATATTCACAAGCTATACATCTGATAAAGGGCTAATAACTAGAATCTACAAAGAACGCAAGCAAATCAGCAAGAGAAAAACAAACCACCCCATTAAAAAGCAGGCAAAAGATATGAACAGAAACTTTTCAAAAGAAGATAGACAAATGGCCAATATACATATGAAAAATGTCCAAAGTCACTAATCATCAGGGAAATGCAAATTAAAACCACGAGATATAACTGTACCCCTGTTAGAATGGCTTTTATTAAAAAGACCAAAAACAATAGATGTGGGCATGGATGCATAGAGAAAGGAACACTTACATACTTTTGGTGGGACTGCATATTAGTACAACCTCTATGGAAAACAGTATGGAGATTCCTCAAAGAAATAAAAGTCGACCTATCATTTGACCCAGCAATCCCACTACTGGGTATTTACTCAAAGGAAAAGATGCCATTTTATCAAGAAGACACCTTCACTCAAATGTTTATTACAGCACAATTCACAATTGCAAAGATGTAGAATCAACCCAAGTGCCCGTCAATTCATGAATAGATTAACAAAATGTGGCATTTAAATATATATCATGGAGTACTACTCAGCCATAAAAAAGGATGAATTGAGGCCTTTTGTAACAATTTGATGGGACTGGAGACCATTATCCTAAGTGAAGTATCTAAAGAATGGAAAAACAAACACCACATGTACTCACCATTAAATTGGAACTAACCTATTTGCACACATGTGCACAGGGGGAAGTAAAATTCATTGGAAATCAACCAGGAGGAAGGGGGTAGGAAGGGATGGGTGAAAATCTACCCAGCAGGTACAATGAACACTGTCTGGGTGATGGCCACACTTATAACTCTGACTCAAGCATAACAAAAGCATTCCATGTAACCAAAAACATTTGTACCCCTGTAATATTTTGAAATAATAAAGAAAGAAAAAAATAATAGCCATTTCTGCTTTTAGTACTTTATCTCCTGCAGATCAGGACAATACTACCACTCCAGGAATTGAAAACCAAACAAACAAAACAATAGATGCTTCAGTTAATAATAAAGCAGCTGATAGCACATCATGGAGTGGAAAGCCCACTAGTAGTGATTCACATGAGGTCATTGATCTGACAATGAATGATGAAGAGAGTGGAGCTTCACAACACCCCAGAAAGCTTAATCTCACTCTGTATCAACCACTGGTTCTTCTCAGCCTGTGTCATGACTGTTGAAACCCATACAACCAGCACTGCCTCTTCAACCTTCTGGGGTACCAATAAGTGGACCACATCAGACAGCCATATACTTACTACCTACGTGTCCAACCACCATGAATTTAACACATCATCCAGTAACTCAGGTGACCACAAGACTGTGGACCAAGTGGTTTATACAACTCTCCCAATATCACCAGCCCAGACTCCCTCGCAAGGAACTGTTACGTAGGTTCCTTCTTTTCGGCAGGTCAATCCCCAAAATAGTGTTACAGTTTGAGTGCTTTAAACAAGTACATATGTTGTAAACCATGTACTAACCCTGGAATCAATGAGACCTCAGCTCACAGTGTATCACTGACCACCACAAATGCATAATGAGCCCCTGCACCCTGTTCACCCAGCACCCTTAGCAGAAGCCCCACATCCACAGTGTCTGTCCCCAGAAGCTGCCAGCACATCTTTGCCATGCTTGAAGTTAGCATGAGTTCAGAGTCAACATGGCACAGTATTGCCGTGGAGTGTCCTGGAGGTGGATCAAAGCTGTGCCACTGTTGATAACTACCACCTCTATGCTTACCATGAGGAACCCAGTGCCACTAGGCCCCCACAATAGAAAAAGATTGGGGAAGCAAAGGCACTTCCCTTGCCTATGGCATGTACTCTTACCCAGTTTGCATCAGGCAGCAAATAGTACTTTACAGTATGAGACGAGGATATTTACGGATGTTTTGGACTTTTCTGTGATCCTTAGTCAACAGATGTGATCCCTTCTTCCCAGGGCAGTTAAACCTGGAGCCTTTATCTCTTCTTTTAAGAGTTCCACTTTTGGTCTTGTTTTTAATCTTGTGCATGATAGCCAATGTAAAATCCATACTGTGCAAGATTTCTCAGACAGATGTGTGTATACACTACATTTGTTTATAACCAGAAGTAAAATAAACTCAGTCCACAGAGAAACAAAACAAAACAAAACACAACAAAACAAAACATAAACACATGGACTCTTTCATGTCTGGCTTCTTTTATCTGCATAATGCTTTTGAGGTTTAGCCATGTTTTTTGCATGTAGTATTCCATTGTTCCACAGTTTGTTCCTTTATCTGTTGATGAACATTTGGGTCATTTTTGGTTTTGTAACTATTATTAATAAATCTGCTCTGAACATTCACTTTTTTGGACATATGTTTCCATTTTTTGGGTAAGTTCCTAAAAGTGGGTTTGTTGGATCATATATAGGTATATGTTTAACTTTGTAGAAGACTACCAAAATGTTTTTAAAGTGGTTTTCCTATACACTATTTCCACCAGAAGTTTATGAGAGGTTAGATTGTTCCATATTCTCATGAACAATTGTTGGTGCTATCAGTCTTTAAATTTTAACCATTCAAGTAGGTACAAATTAGTATGTCACTGTGATTTTAATATGCCTTTCCCTAATGACTAATAATGTAATGCACTTTTTCTTGTGCAAATTGGCCATTTGTGTATCTTCCTTGTAAGATGCTTTTCAACTCTTTTGTCCATTTTTTAATATGCCATATATATTTTTTCTCTCAGTCTGTAGTTTGCCTTTTATTTTCTTAACAGAATCTTCTGAATTTTTTAAATATTGATGAAGCCTATTTGATATTTTTTTATCTCTGTTATGGTTAATATTTACTGGGTCATGTCTAGGAAATTATTCCTTACACCAACATAAAGATGATATTTTTCTTTGTTTTCTTCTAGAAGATTTATAGATTAGGCTTTTATGTTTGGATCTTCCAGTTGTCTCAAAATAATTGGTTGCATAGCATAGGTGTAGGTTGAGGTTCATTTAGTTTCATGCTGAAAGCCAACTGATCCAACACCATTTGTTGAAAAGACTTTCTTTTCCCTCATTAAATTACTTTGGATACTTAGTATAAGTTTTTGTACATTGATCCATCCTGTGACCTTGCTAAATCCCTATATTAGTTAGCTATAGTAGATTGTTTTTATATTCCTTAGGATTTTCTATGCCCACGATCATATCATGTGTGAATAAAGACTGTTTTATTTTTTCCTTTCCATATGTGTCTTTTATTTCTTTTTCTTGTCTTGTTCTACTGTCTAGGATTGCCAGAACAATGTTGAATGTAAGTGGTGAAGTGGATGTCTTCCCTTGTGTGCTCTAAAAATCTGTATTAAAAATTTGACCAAATCAAAATCTGCAAACATTCTCAGGGCAAGACTCTACAAGGCCCATCACAATACAACTACTGGAGGAAGAACAACTACCACGAAACTGTGAACTGAGCAACTACCAGAGGTCACACAGCTGTGGAAAACATTCAATATTTGACAGAAAGAATAAAAAGACCTTGTAGAATATCCCCTAGAATTCAATAAAGACCTTATAAATGTTAAGCCTAACAGTAGATGACCTGCTTTCCTCATCATGATAAAGAGTTGAAACTGTCCTAATACACTCTCTACCAAGCTGACTTTTGGTGATGTGTTTACCTTTCAAGGTAATAATTATTTCATACAAATGTCACATCATAGGTGTTGGGAAGTGCTCAGCTAGATTTTATAACATCCCACCCCTTGATACATACACATCCTCAATCTCAGTATGATAGCTGAGGAAAATGCTTAAATGCTTTTCTTAACATTAAGGGCATAACCTCACGTTATGATCACAGCATAATACAGACAGATGTAATTCAGGGACATAAACAGAAATTTTGGAAATTAAAACAGGATAACCAGAATAAGAAAGAAATATCTAATACTAATAATCACTTGATTTGGGAGTCAGGTCCCAAAGACAGTAGTAAGAGCACCACCCTAATTTAGTGTTAACTTAGTTCATTAAAGTCCTAGAATACACATCACAGGAAATAATGCTTTGGCCAGAGCAATAGAGAGATGACTTAATGTTTTTTCTCAGTTTTGGAAAATACTGCTTTACCACAGTTTAAAAAAAAATAGTAAAGTAAAGAAAAAAACACCAAAGACAAAATTTGAGTTTTTTGCCTTGCCAAGAATAACAGAAAGATACTTATACTGTCAATCAAAGCACAAAAATACAGCAAACTTCATTTCAAATCACTCTGCCTTTGATGCCAACTTTTTACCAGTATAAAGTGTCTTTCTGCTTTCTCTATCTGTTTGGACTATTTAGAAAGTAATTTATTTGGAGACACTTTGGACTGGTGCTGGTCCTCAGTTATGTGCCTGCCTCACCCAATGTGTTCTTCAGAAATTGCATCAGCACACATAAAAGGAATTCTATTGGGGCTAACTTTTCTGACTCTATCCAATTAGTGGAAACCACGGGTATAAATAATTAAGGGCAAAGTATCAATGACAAAGATGCACAGTGGTGAACAGGTTGAGGCATCATTGTCTTCTTCATGTACTGTACATATGGTCTTTCTCTGCCATTTTATGCCTCACCCCAAACAAAGTGCATTACATACTTCTAGGGAGGCCAAGCCATAGGCTTGTGCAGACTACATCTGGTAGTCTGGTTAATTTGCTAGAACTAGTTTTTAGCTGAAGCATCTTCTTATTTTGAGTTGCAGGGTCATCAATATTGAATAGATCTAAGAAGTCAACAGATTAGTGAAATAGACTAAAATTGGTGAAACACAGGAACTGGTCCAAATAAGTTGTCAAAACAAAGAAGAATCTAAAGCAGGTGACAGAGCTGGGCCACAAAGCCAAGGGATCTAAGGTCCAGGAGATGAGGGCTGGAAAAAGCTGGTCAAGTGAGTAAGTGGGGGAGCGAGAGCGTGGCTAGGGAAAGTATTGTCAACAGAAGGGTATTATCTGGGGCCGGATTTTTACTTTCTCACACTAATATGTAAGTGGATCAAGATTGAGCAAGTAATTGCATCCAGCTAAATTGAACTGAGCTAAGCTAACCTGTACTGAATTGATATGAACTAATCAAACTGGATTAAAAGAAATTGTATTGGTTGCACAATTTCCCTTTAGAAACAGAATTTCATCTGTAGACACACACGCAACTGTGTATTCTGATAACACAATGCTTTTACTAAATTATTTTTAATTACTTAGGCTTGAAACAGATGTTAAAATTTTTAAAGTCTATTGTCTTAGCTTTCAGGACCACAAGTAAATCATCTCAATGATTTAACAGTTCATGTCATTACACACACACACACACGCACACACACACACAGAGTTTTGGCATTTTAAAAATAATTTCTGTTCAATTTTAGATAACATGGAAGAGAAAACCTGTGCTCCTGCTTGTCTCTACTTGTCTTGACCAGAAACTTCTACATAGTGCGTCATGATAGGAAAAAAAAAAAAACTTTGTAAAAATATGAGTCCAAAGATGGGATGAGGCAAAAGAATGAGATGAAAAAGGAAATTGTAGAACTAATAAAACAGATTGTGAACTAAAATAGCAGCACTGTAGATTCTATAAATAAATTAGAAAGACCAAAGAAAGGAGTAGACATGGATAAAGACCAGATTGATGGCATGAGGGAAATGATCACCAAGAAGAGATTTGAGCAACTGGAGGGGGACGATAGTTAAAGAAAGATAAAGATTAGCTAACATAAATGCAATTGGTATCCCTGAAGTAAAAAATGGCCACAATGTAAAGATATACCACAATAGCAAAAATTTTTCTGAAATGAAGGACAAATTAAATCTACAGCTTAAGAGGGAATTCTGCATATTAGGAAACAATGATACAAAATTATTTGCTATCTAGAAAAAAAATGTAGGAATTACTGTTAAATTACCAAACATAAAAAAATTTAAAAGAATTTCTTCAGATATATAGGCAGAAAAAGTGAGTCACCAAGGAGAAAAAAAATCCAGAAAACAATGAAGCAATGACTATAAATTTCTATGGGAACAAATGTTAGACTCAATATTTAACCCAGCCAAATTGCCATTCAAGAAAATAGGAGAAAAGGCAGATACCTCATACATGAAAAAAGTAAAGAACTATATAGTCCACTAAAAACTTGTTGATCAAAACATTCAATAATAAAAACCTGCCAATTTAGTGACTTTTAAAGAAATTGAGAACGTGGATTGGAAAATTGTCATAAAATTAAACAAAAACCAAACTGGTGGGTATGGGGTGCATTTAAACATAAAATAAAATTTAATAATTGGAGGAATCTTTGTTGCAAAAACATAAGTGTTGTAACCTTTCTACAAGTAAACATAATGTAAGTAACAAAAATAGGAAGGTGGAAGGATTAAAAGAAGTGTAATAATACCAGTTGCTTCAGTTTTGGTAGCAGAGAGGCAATGCATACTAAAATTGGAAATGTTTTTTCAGAAAGCTGACACTAATTATCTTCATATATTTCTTTTAATGTTAGAGGGGTTTTAAAAAAGTAATAGCACTGGTACATAAGAAATTTTCATCTCAAGTTTAGCAATTCATTTCTGTTTTAATTTTTTTTCTTAAAGTAAAATTAACTGTTAGGTATTTAATTTAAAATGGCATAAAGAGTATGATTCTATTCTTATAAAATTAATTCCATATATTTATTTATCCTTTCTTTTTTAATTTAATTTTTATTTGTATATATTCATGGTGTACAAGTGCAATTTTGCTATACTGATATATTGCATTGTGGTGAAGTCAGAGCCTTCAGTGCATATATCACTAGAGCAACACACACTGTACCCGCCAAGCAACTTCCCATCATCCTCACCCTTCCCTCCATTTTCCTTTCTGACACTTTCTATAGTTTTGTTATATTCCAATTTTATTAATTTCTGTATTTTCCAGGATTAATTTTTCTTTCACTTAATCCATATATCACATTAGCTATAGTCTAACAAATTACAAAATTTAGTATTTGCATCATCATTTGTTGTAAATACATTTCTGTCTTTTTATGATTTCTCCTGTAAGCCATGAGTTATTTTAAAGTGCTTTTTAAAAATTTTATACACATGAAGTACTTTAGTTATCTTTTTGTTATTGATTTTTTCTCTTTATTTTATGCTACTATGTGGTTAGTTTTTTAATACATTTTATGTTCTTGAAAACAATGTATATTTTCTAACTAAACAGAGATAGTTTTCTATCTATAAAGATAGAAATATGGATATTAGATCAAGCTTGGTAACATGTAGTTCAAATGTTCTATATCCTTGATTATTTTTGGTCTTCCTCAGTGGGGGCCATGTCAATTCCAGATTTTTCCTTATGCATTAGAAACTATACTTTTAGGTACATATATATTCATGATTGATACTTCTTGGTTGATTGCTCCTTATATTGTTATATTGTATCACACTTTATTCATATTAACTATTTTGCTTGAATTATATGTTATCTTATATTAACATTATAAATCAAGCTTTGTTTTGTTTGGAGTTTACATACTATATCTTTTTTTCATAACTGCATCTCCAACCTGCATAGTTTTATTTCAGTGTGTGTCTTGTAAGCAGCATATAATTATATTTAATTCTTTATTTCATCTGAATAATCTATTTTAATAGATGAGTTAATTGCATTTACCTTTATTTTAAATATTAAAATGTGGATTTATTCTTCCTGTCTTATTTTCTGTTTATAACTATTTCCTAGCTCCATTTTTCCTTTTCCTGTTTTCTGTAGGATTAATAATGTTCAGTGTATTCCCTTTTGCTTTTTGTCTGTTAGTTCAGAAATTAAGTATTTCCATTTCTTTAGTGCTTACTCTAAACTTTTTATTGTTTTATCATGCATAGTTAGCTCTAACTTTTTTAACAGTATAAAAGTTATTCAGTATTTGTATCCTACTCTTGAATACCAGGATGCTAGCACTCTTTAACACCCCATTGAAAAACCCTCCTAATTTTGTTTTGTTTTACCATTTTAACCCACAAAAATTTGTCATTAGATTTTTTATAGTCATATTAATTAATTTACTGTTATGGTTTATTAATTTCCATACTATCTGTTGTTTTTTGCATTCTATGCTGTCCCTATGAGTTCCCTTTTCTTCTAGGCTTCCCCTAACATTCAAAAAGCCTTGAGCAAGAATGTAGATAGAGACCCAGATACCATATGTCTAAATATTTAACAGTAGTACATACAGCCCCAAAATTGTTAAATAAATAATGTTCTATCACCCTTCTAACAAATATACCTTCCTAACAACCTGGAAGGCCGGGTTCAAATTTAGATTTCTTGCACTTCTTGGACTTCCAAGCCAGAAAGTCATGGCCTGGGGAGAGTGGGCTCCTAGCCTTTGTTCTGCAGATTGCACCCATTCTGTTCTCATTCTGGCTCCATCCCACAAAACTAAGGCCCTCATGTACATGTTTGCAGTTCTGCCTACCCATATACCTAAGCTCCACCAGCAACCTCTTCAAACAGCTACCTCTTAGCCACCTCTTGGGCCTAGAGGTGTGACCACTAGTGGCACTTCCCACTGTTGGGATAAAAGACTAGGAAAGGGACCCATACAGGACCTGTAAGTAGGCTCAGGGCTGTTTTGGCAGAAAATTCTGGGATTCTAGGTATCCAAAGAAGGGTCTAGCAGGAGAGGTAGGTTCAAAGTGAGCCCATCCCCTTATCCCTGTAGATTTTACCTTGTGGGTAAAGGCACAGCAAAGACAGAGACAGAGAGGAGAATTATATGGCATGGGGGGGTGAGGGGAGGAGAGCTGCCTGACTTTAAAAATGATAACATTTTGAAGTATATCCTGTACTAATTATTGCAGTGATAAACTGTATAAAAATGTGGTTTTTTTCCCTTCCCTCTTAAATAATAGTTTAGCTGAATAAAAAATTCTAGGTTTACATTATTTTCCCTTAGTACTTTGAATATATTACTCCATTATCTTCTGATATGTATTGTTTCTGATTAAAAATTTGCTTTTAATCTCATTGTCATTTCTTTACAGGTAATTGTCATTTCACTACATATTTCAGTTTGAATGATATTTATTCAATGTTAGCCTTGGTTGTATATGGGCAGTGGCTTCATAGATCCATGGACCCTCAATACCAGGAAAGAGCTTAGAAGTCATTTGTGGAGGAGATAAATTACTCTTTTCTTTTGTTTCTTCTCTATCCACTGCTTCTGCCTGGGCCCATTCAGAAGAAAAATTTCACCCACATTTTTGACCCTATGTTCCTTTGCACTTGGGTGTCTGAGCCAGGTTGAAAGTTCTTATCGATTAGGCTAGTTATTTAAGTTCATTTGGAATATGCTATGCAAATCTAATCGTGCTAGCTGGAGCAGGGAAAGGAAGGCCTAGACCAGCTTTAAAGCCCAGGATACTCTAGTGAGACTTAGCCAAGGAGCCTTACACTGAAATGCTGACATATTGTTCCCATTTGGTTATTTAGCCTTGCTCAAATATTTCCTTACACAGAGAATTCTAAGGTAGGGGAAGGGCAGGATGTAGATACCAAAACCACCCACTAAAATCCTTAACAGCATTAAAACCACCTCCTTAATTTGTTAGCAGAGATAATACAACAAAGCCCAGAGAGTAGGATTATAAAGTTAATTAGAGAAGTAGCAGAAAATAAAACTTAGGTCTAATTTCTAGCTAAGGAATATTTCTAGGATTCTATATTAAGTTTTTAACTTCTTTTCTGTATTTTCAATCTGCTTCCTTCACAGAACAGAATTTTCTGATATGATTCTCAAGACAAACTGCATTAATATGGAAAAAGCAGAGATTTTGAAGTCAGGGAGAACCAAGTTTTAACTCTACTTTTGTCATTTACTAGCTCTGGAACCTAAAAATGCTAGTCTTTCTGAGCCTTGCTTTGCTCATCTTGCCTTGCTCAAAATAGTGATAAGAACATTCAACTCAAGGAGCTTTTAGAAGGTCAACATGAAGCTCCTAGCGCAGGGCTTGGCACATAGTAGACATTAAATAAATGGTATTATTATTTTTATTGTTGCTATTGTTATTAGTGTTTTCACATTGACTTTTGCCCCACCCTGGCCGTCCTTGTCTTTGAGGGGGCTCTTATCTTTACCCTGTGTATGTTTGTGTATGAGTGTGTGTGTGCGTACACGCATGTGTGTGTTTAATAAATTTAAATGGATGTCCTCTGAGTAGAGATCTCTCTCACTTCCTGCTCAGGGTAGCACTTACTACACTGTGGATGAAGATTGAGAAGTGGTGATTGACATTAAGTGATAAATGAACAGTTGACAAATAGATCACAGACATTCTAAGGCAGAATTAGTGCTTGCAGTTTGTTCACAACTCATTCGTCTGCTCCAGACCCAACACATGCATCACAGTCGCTGAATGCCAAGCTCAAGAACGTGGAGTCCAGCCCTGTCTTTGACCATGTAATTTCAGAAGCCACTCATTAGCCTGAGTGTGTTAAGATGCTCCACCACTGCACAAGGAGTATGTCTCCATTCTCTTTCCCGACTTTCCATAACCTCCCTCTCTCTGTTTCCCTTTGTTGCATTACCCTGTAGTGCCTCTTACTTGATATTCCTACAGGAAATCCTGACTGATTTCTGGAAAGTTTGAGATGGGACTAAATTGTGAAACTTTAAGGGATTTTGTTACATTTTCTATTTAAATCATCAGAGAAAGAAAGCTGGGATAGATGAGTGGTTTTCTCTAATTAAATGCCAAGTCCATCCAACCTGATAGGATAACATTTCAACTAGAAAGGAAAAAAAGAAACCACATTACTTACCCTCATGATTTCTGGGAAACAAAAAGAATATCTGCTTCTTGAATGGAGCCCATGAGATCCAAAAGCTGCTGACGTGCAGGCATAAGGAAGCCCAAGTTGAAGGACGTAGCAGTTATTAGGAGGTCCAGTCAATATAAAATTCTAGGAACTTCAAGGAAGAGATGGGAAAGTGTCGTTTCCCAAATCATAGTAATGTGGTTTCAGATTTTTAAATATGTGACCATGAAATCCCTCAGTTTGTTGTACTAGAGGCAAGCTTTCCTAAAGGACAATTTGAGTAGTGTATAGGAGATAACAGAGAGCACATATGAATATTGATTTTATTTGTTTGTTTATTTGCATTTTATTTTTTTAAATTTTAATTGACAAATAATAATTGTATATATTATGTATTTGGGGTACAATGTTATCAACTTTAAACTAAGACAGACCTGAGTTCCTAATCTCATGCTGGCATTTACTAACTGATTGAGCCCAGAAAGTGATTCTCCATACATAAGCTTCAGCTCCTCAACTGAACATTGGAGATATTTAATACTTCACAGAGTTTTTGCTTGTTTATTGTTTTGAGGATTAGAGGAGCTCATGTGTGTGAAACATTCATCACAGTGAATGGGACTTATTAAAATCTCAGTAAATGGCAGGTTTCTTAAGTGGTGGCCAAGACATGTATGCTTGCTGAATTCAATTAATCAAGTATTTATTAAACACAAGGTCTGCACCAGACACCTTTCATCTAAGTACAGAAATGAAAAAGACACAGTCCTTGCTCTGTTTTATCCTCAAGATGTTTACTGTCAATGTGTCTTATCTTTTGACCATTTTGTTTTCATGTCCAAGACACTGATCATGTTGAATGAAAGTGCCATAAGAGCAGAGACTTTGTATGTCTTATATAATATATCCTCAGGGTCTAAAAGAGTGAATAAATTCAACAAATATTCATGGGGGTTCTATTTGTACCAGACACTGTTCTTGGTATTTGGGATATACCAGTGTACAAAACAGTCAAAAATCCCCACCCTTGAGGAACTTACATTCTGGAGTAATGAATGAATGAATTAATAAAGTTCTATACAAGAACTACTTAATAATAATTATCAAAAATTTTCCATAAATCATTTTTTGACCTGTGGATAGAAAATTTCCCTGAAGAACAGAGGCAATTCAGAAATAACACTCTCCTAAGAGTAATGCCACTTACAAGCTACTGCTGCAGATACTGCCTTTTGCAAGGCCACCAAGCCTTCTTACAGTTTATGAGAGTGACATGTGAACATTTGGTCTAAGAGGATATCTGGTTCCTTTGAGGAGATGGGTTTCACACTGACACAGCTTAGGATTCCTGGTCTCCAATCCATCACATCACTTCCTTGGTCCTCACCCTTAAAGGCAGCATGGGGTAAGCATGGGGTCCAGGAGGTTAAGCCAACTTGTTGTGGCCAGTAAGTGTGTACCTACCGTGCTTCTCAATCTTCTCTCTGCAGGGCATGTGTGTCTCCTTCATCAAGAAAGCTGCCAGCATTCACAATTGGAACATAAACAAACCAGCAGGTTCTGATTAATCCAAATTGGAACTATTCAAACAGTCACAAAAAGAGATCTTTTCCCCTGAAGGAATTTACATGTGAAGAGAGACTAAGATGGGAAATAAACATTTCTATAATGATTAAAGTTAATTGGCTTGAAAGGATGCCTCTGAAAGAAATGCTTTCTGGTTTTAGTTCCAATCTATTTCAGGACAAGCCTGTTTTTCATAAGATTGGTAACTGCAAACAGATATTGCCCTTTCATTGGAAACAGATGGTACAGGACATAATTAAAGAAGTATGCACTGGCATCTCAAATAACTGCTTTCAATTACAGCATTTCAAGAGTATTAAGGGGAAATATTTTAAACAAGACCACTGCAAAAATAGATTTTGTCATTAACTTTGAAATAATATTTGACTTAAGGCTGAAATTTTCATGTGCCAGGTCTGGGTCTCACAGGCTGATGCTGGTTGGTGCAGGAGAAATTGAATCATTATGGTCCTATCATTCACGGAAAAAAAAATCTTATTTTTTTAATGCAGAGAAAAACTGTATTTTTCCTCTGGTAAGACTCATATTTTATTTTGCACTTGAATCTCAGTTATATTTAATAACTCTGGGGAGATTTCATAGTGAAATCATTTCAATGCTAAGTCCAAGGTTTTCTATCTATCACTAGTGTGTGGGTCTGTGTGTGTGTAGCCAGTGGGTACAGGCTACCCACTGTAAAAAAGTGTGTTTATATGCCTTGTAGACCACATTGCTAAGTATGCACTGTACAAGTTCATGCTGAGATTAATATATAAAACCCCCAAACTAGATAATTTGCAAAGTTGGCAGATGGCCTGGGCTGGCACGTTTGGTTGCTGCTTTGCTTATTGTAATTTTTCTCATTAGATAATTTTAAAATGGAGATTATGCTAATTATAACATTGCTATATAGCACTGACAATTTACAAAATGCTTTACTTGTATTGTCCTGTGTAACATTTGGAATGATGTTCACATCTCTCAAATACTTATTGAGCATCTCACACTTGTCAGGCACTATAAAGAGATAAGATGATGAGCAAGACAAGTTTACTTGCCTTCTCAGAGGTTCTCAGAGCTTATAATTGAATGTTGGGTAGAGACAAATGAATAGACAATTATTTAGGTCATTAAATATGAAATGTCTGATTTTGAATCAAAAGTGTAGTTTATTATATCTCAAACAAGAGCAGTACAATTAATCAAAGTATGTGCCTAAACTATCAACACAGTTTTGCCATCTTAACAGTAGCTTGCTTATGCCAGCAGCAAAGAAGCCTGGAGAGTGAGTGGTGATGAAATCACGAAAGGCATTTTCCACAGCTTGTTGGAAATTGAATATTTTTACTTGCAAGACATGGTCCAAAGCCTGGAAGAAGTGGTAGTCAGTTGGTGCAAGGTCTGGTGAATATGGTGGATGACAGAGAGTTTCCAAGTCCAGCTTCTGTAGTTTGAGCAACATTGCTTGTGTGACATGTGGTTGAGCATTGTTTTGCAAGAGGATTGGCCTATCTCTATTGACCAATCTCAGCTGCTTCATTGCAAGCATCCTCATCATTTCATCCAATTGGTTGTAGTAGACATCTGCTGTAATAGATTGACCAGGTTTCATGAAGCTGTAGTGGATAATACCAGCACTGGACCACTAAACAGACACCATTAGCTTTTTTTGCTGAATATTCGATTTTGTACTGTGTTTCAGCACTTCATCTTTATCCAACCATTGTGCCGAATGCTTGCGATTGTCAAAAAGAATCCATTTTTCATCATATGTAATCATATGCCTTTATGTCGTGACAGCAAAGAAAGGCAAGCTTCAAGATGATTTCTCTCCTGACACTCATTTAATTCATGCAGAACCCATCTATCCAGCTTCTTTACCTTGCCTATTTGTTTCAAATGGTCCAATATAGTTGGAACAGTAACATCAAACTTTGCTGCTAATTCACGTGTAGGTTGAGATGGATTCGCTTCCGCTACAGCTGTCAGCTCATCATTATTCACCTTGGTCTCAGGTCACCCACATGGCTCATTTTCAAGATTAAAATCGGCAGAACAGAACTTCTTAAACCATTGACATACTGTGCATTCATTAGCCACACCGTTCCCAAACACTTTGTTGATATTTCAAGCTGTCTGTGCTGCATTGGTTTCATGATGGAACTTGTATTTGAAAACAACTTGAACTTTGACTTATCCATGGTTTCACAAAAATTGCTCTAAAAAATTTTGAAAGATAATCACAAGCCAAAACGTGTGTTTGAAAGACTGAGGACATACCTTCACAATGAACATAAAACAAGAAGTGTCAAAGTGAAATGTCAGAGACTTCAACTGTCAAACTTAGTACTTAAGGAAATTGGGCATTTCGTATTTAATAACCTAAATACAGGATAGTAAGTGTTATGGTGAAAGGTAGTCAGGGTAACATAGAAACGTGGCAGAAGGGTACTTCACCCAAGAAGTGGCTTCTGCCCTATTACCTTAAAACGTTTTAGAAACAGAAAAGTAAAGAAAAAGTACAATATATATCACCTTAGTGACGCAAATACATATACTCCCTGATGGACCAATGACTCCTAATAACTAAAGCAGCAGTCAAGCAGATATACTCTAACTTATTGTTAATGGTCATTAATTGGTTACCAAGCACAACATAAATTTATTTTTAGTTCTATCTACACACAAATATGCATATGTGCATACATACAGATGCAGAGAAACAGAGACAGAGAACACATCGAGCCATGCTACCTCAGATCTACCAAAGTTACGTGGGCTTTGAGCTCTGTCTAGTCATGGTGATGAGTTAGCTGTGAGCTCTCACCCACTTGCCTTTGCACTAATGGTTTGCATACCCTAAGGACAAAGGTAGAGTTGTGGTGAATAACAAGCAAAGGATCAGAAACTAACCAGTCCACACATCTAATTCCTCATCAAATGGGTAGGGAATAGAATGTTGCAATTGAATTTTTAGAATATTTTTTCATTGGAAAAATTAAGCCCTTAAAAAGCTTAGTAATTTCCTTCAAAGTTATACTCAATGTTCAAATTCTCCATGAAGATTTTCAGATCAAACCCACCCAATAATTAGCTTTTCCTTATTTTTGATATTCTTTATAGTTTATGTGTGTATGTGTGTGTGTGTGTGTGTGTTCACATGTGTATCCTCTATCCTTTATTATTTATGGGAAGTGAACTGAGGCAGTACCACAAATGTTAGTGGCATTCATTTAAAATGAGACTATCTAGATTGGTTCCCAAAGAATTAAAAAGAAAATAGGACACAAGGAGTAATTGTGTTTTGATAAATGATGAAGGGAGAAAGTTTCTAATTTGAGGCAAGAAACAGAAAGAATTCTGGATTTCGGTTAAGGGAGAATGTAGAAGTTTTATAACCCCCTTGAATGATGATAAAAAATGAAGAAAGAAGTGTCTTATCAATAGAGAAACTTCAAATTCTTCAGGCAAGAACATTTTTTAGCTTAGGCTTGGGAGTGATTCAGGGAGGTAGACTGAATGGCCCTGATTCTTCACTCGTTCTTGCGTCCATACCTTGCCATAGCCTCATCATGGGTGGAGTATATTTCCCCGCTGCTTAGATCTTGGGCATGGCATGTGACTTGCTCTGACCCTCCGGGCAGGAGTGCCACTGGGCCAGTTCCAGTGGCACTCCTTAATAAGAGGCCTCACATGCTTCCTCTTCCTCCCTTTGCCTTTGCTCGCATCTTGAGAGAAGCCTGCCTCGGCTAGCTCTGGGATCCCAGGATGGTAAGTGTGGAGCAGAGCCACCCCGACTGGCCTACACACCTGCAATGAGAATCAAGACATCTAGCAAGCTGCAGCTGGAAGCAGATCCACCCAGCGAGCCCAGCCTCCACCCCGGCTCAGCCAACCCACAGACTCATGAAAATAAATGATTGTCCTTTTAAGCCACGGATTTTTGGGTGATTTGTTACTCAAGCATACTGCGGCAAAAGCTAATTAATAATTGTTTGGGAAAGAAATGATGGTGCGTCAAGGTGAGAAGAAGGTGGAGCTAGAAATGGGCTTCTTTCAGGCTATTTTTTCCCCAGTTCTCCATGATTTCTAAATAGAGGCAGCTATCAGGCAAACGGCTGGCCAGCCCAGTGGTCGGCTGCCTTCCCTGATTGTTGAAATTCAAGTCCTGCTTGCTTGACCACAAACAGGGCTTTCCAAAATTCAGAGCAAGTCCACATAATTTGGGAGGTGGAGGGCTATTATTCTATTCACAAATATTTTAAATCTGATAATAACAAAGCTGAAAATGGTTTGGGATAAATAGATTAATTTAGGAGTATCTGTGCTTCTTATATTCTAAAATATCATGTAAGCTCCTTGAACGTGAAGTATAGTTCCAGTCATCATTTTTGCCTAGTTCAATGCTAGGTAAATACAGAAATTTAATAAATTTTACTAAGGGGCTAAATGTTAAATGTTCCCCAGTTGCAAGGCCTATGTTTCAGAATTTGGTTAATCAGTTAAATGTTCCATTTGTAGCTCTCTTCTCTGAATCACCCCCAATGTCAACTGATAGCTTCCTAATGGCTTCTCGCTAAATTTTCTTCCCTCAAAATATTGGATTTATGTCAAGCGATTTATAAAGATATGTGCTGAGATTGTGAACAGTGAGACTGAAAGATACATCCTCTCTGCATCAATTCCTCGGTTAGGGAATCCAGCCACCCACACTTACAGGGACTGATGGTTAATTTCCTCAACAAGCATGTATTGAGGATACATGATTGCTTGGTGTCAATGAGTAGTTTTTATCTATTTCCTAGATCAATGTTATTTGTCTTATCTGTCCTCTAAACTTGACACCAGAAAAACCCACTTCTGCTGTACAAGATTATAACCTTGAGGGGGTGGTGGCTAGACACCAAAGTGGAAATGTCCTGTCATACCACTTGAACTGGATTGAAGGTTTACATCTAGATTATAATAATGACAGCAGCTGGAATATTTTCTGAACACTTAGGATCAACAGGCACTGTGCTAAATGCTTTCCTTGCATTATTTCATCACATTGCTTCATTTTAATCCTGTGTGGTAGTAGCTATAATTAACCCAGAGAGGTTAAACCGCTTGCAGTTAATAAGTAGCTGAAGTGGGCATTGGACACCGGTACATCAGACTCCTCTGTCATTGCTTTTCACTACTTTGCTAAGAGGTAGTAGTTGAAAGCATGATTTCAGATATTCTCTCAAAAGACTAAGACACCTTTTCCACATACTTATCTTTCCACAATTAGCAGTTAGTCTTAGTCTTACTTTACTCCACATTTCTCTTGATGGAACTCCAAAAATGCTTAACAACTTCTGAATGTAGTAGTGGGGAACCTTTGCCCTTTTCTCATTTATACTCTCTTTCAGTTGAGTTCAAGGGTTACCATACTGAAGTGTTCCAGCAGGACTGGGTTTAGGCTAGAAACATAAAAATTTTCTAATTTGTTACCAAGCATTTCATAAGAGGACAGGAATAAAAACTATTGTGGTTTTACCCAAATGAGCTCCTTACCTCTACAGAGTTTTATCATAAATATTAATTTTTAAAATAAATATCACATGTTTAATTTTGATATTCTCTTCTTTCTGAAAATAAAAAAGCATTATCAAAAGATTACCTAGGTCTAAGAAGAATAAAACACTGTCTTACTCATACCAAAGGTTTGAAAAAAGTCTACTCCAATAGTTTTCATGTGGCAGGCTGTCTGGGTCCTCCTGATGGGACCAGTCGTAGAGTTAAAAAAAGAAAGGAAAAAGGGAAAAAAAGCCTTTTTTTAAGACTATGAGAAAAGAATTACTTTATGCTATTTAGAGAAGCTTGGGAGATTTTTTTCCCCTTGGTAAATGCCACAAAGGAGACATTTCTCATGAAAATTTAACTGAGAGACAGGCTGTAGCATGGTAAGGGATGGCCTCTGGGAATAGTTATGGGAGAGAGTTTGGAGCCAGGACCAGTAATTATGAGACACCAAGAAAAAAAGCAGAGGTTGCACAGATGTAAAATATTCCGAAAGCAATAATGGAAGTGGAACTAGAGGAAGAAAGAGAGTAAATGCTTTAAATAAAGGTAGTCCTCACCATACAAAAACCAATGGCATTCACATCTGGTATAGCAGAAAATATACTAGACTTGGAAAAATCCTTGAAAATATATTGAAAACTTGGACATACACTTAAAACTATGCCAGACAGAGAGTACTGGATTTCGAATCTTGGACCTGCACTTACAATGTGAATGACCTTGAGCAATTTCCTATGGCTTTCAGATTCATTATTGGCAAAATGGAAGTTGTGAAACAACATATGTGGAAGTGCCTAGTATATACAGTAAGTGTTTAAAATGTATTTTTGAGTCTGAATCATACAAGCAGTTCTGTGCTAGAGGTAAGAATGCCTATTACGACCAACAAAACTTGAAATATAATGTTTAGACCTCAGATTTCTCAAGATCAATCACTTGAGAGGCAGCAGGGTAAGATGATAGTGTTTCTGTCACACGGCTGAAAATACAAGAAGTGAATTCACTGAATACCTACAGTAAACACAGCACTTTGGTAGGCACATGGTGCTGAGGGGAATGGGGGTTATGTGGTAGGAGTGGAGAAGAAGAAAAAAAAAGGAGCACCTATTGCACACTACCTACTTCTCTCAATGAAGTTGAGACTTCATATGCACATGACTGAGTAACACCATACAAAGAACACAAGCCTCAGACTTGTTTTCAAATCTTGACTTTACCTGTGTGACTTGGGTATATCCTTTCTAAGCCTCAGATCCCCCATCCATAGAATGGGAACAAAAAGTACTTACACTGAAATGCCATTTAAGGATTACAGATTATTTACGAAAAATGTCTAACAGTTAGTAGACATCTGACACATGGCAGCTATTGTTACTTAAAAAGTCACAGCTCCTTCAGAGCAGAAGCTGAACCTAATGAATCTTCGTATTCTTCATTGTGTTTAGCACAATGCCTGCCACATATCAGCTATAATAAATCTTCATTGAATGGATGAATAACCAAAAGTCTTGTTTAATGATCTTGTCTTTTGCTCTAATTAACATCAGATGGAGCTTTTTCCTGATTTGGGAGATTTTTTTTTCCCATAAAGGACTGACTGAGCACCACTTTGACTTCAGAGCACATGTACAAGACAGAACAACTACAACAGACATAAACTGGCTATTGCGGGTGCTTGCCTATTAATGGCACATTCAGATCCCACCTAAACATTGCTTGTACCTCTGGTTTTAGACTTAATCTTATACTAATTTGCCAGAGCCACCATGTCTGACAAGTCACTTTGAGAAAGTTAATTACCTCTCTGAACTTAATTTCCTCAGTCATAAATAGTGACCTTAATGGGCAATGTGATGATTAAATGATACACATAGTGCCTGACACATAATAGGCAGGGTAAGTTTTGAGACTGAGTATATGACACCAGAGCTCAAACTCCTTAGATTACATTTGATTTCCAAAGGATTTTAAGCTTGTTGGAAAGGAGCTATACCTTACTCAGAACTACTTTGCATGTACCTTGGTGCCTAGCATAATACAGGGCAATGAGTAGACATATAATCAATACTTATAGAGCTGAACTGCTTCCAACTGTTATCCGTACTCTAAGTGAGTCAAGAACATTTCTCCAGGAAAATGTGACTTTAGCACTAGGAACCACAACTGATTCACAAAAACAAGGCACAGCAAAGAAAATTTTCCCTTCTTAATATTATTAGAGTAGTTGTTCAGAAAAAAAAATTAGACACAATATCTCTTCACTTTAATAAGGCTTCAGACAAACTGAACACTGACGATGGTTTTAGATACAAGTACCTGAAAATCCAAATCAAACTGGCTTCAAGAGTAAGTACATTTATTGGCCCATATCCTTAGAAATGTGTGTCAGAACTGGTTGATCCAGCAGTTCAATAATATGATTAAGGATCCAGGATTTTTTTGTCTTTCTGTTCTGACAACAGTGTTGGTTTCATCTTGGATGCAAGTTGTCCACTAGTAGAAAATAGGTTACATGTTTCTTTATTCATAGCTGGAAAGAAAAAATGAATATGTCAGTTTCAAGTAATGAACATAAATTTTTACTTCATAATGTTCCCACTCCTTAACCAGTAATTGTCTTCAGTGGAATGCTATGCACTGATAGGCTTCATTCAGCTAGGGATCCTGGCAAGGGATAGGTATTATGACCAGAGTTGGGGTCAATTGCTCAAACTTTATTGCTTCTACACAGGGGTGGGAGTGGAGTGGGGAAAGCATGGTGGGGATTCAGCCTTTGTCCCCAGCAAGGACTATTATGTTCATGGAAAAGATGCAGAAGTTTGGACATGATGATATAGTTGAGTTGATTCATAGCTGATTAAATATATACACGATTAACAAACCAGAGTGGGAGGAAAAATATCACATACTCCAAGAATCTTCCCTCCCTTTACCCTGACAGCCTAGATTGGGTTAGGTGCTCCTTTATCCTGCTTTTATACAAATATATGTATCATTTCTCATACATACTGCCTAAATTATATATTTGTATGACTATCTTCCAACCTAACCCAACTATACGGCTGTGAAAAGCAGGAGCTATGCCTTATCCATCTAACACAGAGCACAGAACCTGGATTACAATAAAGAGATCAATTTTCAAATGTTAGTTAATGAGCAATCAGTGGGTAGAAGTTTCAGGAAGGGAGATTTCAAGTCCTCAAATGTGTGAAAAGAGAACTTCCTAACAATAAATGTATTATGTAAATTACTACCAGTCTTCAATCACTTAACTATAAAGAGGTTAGATGTTGGACTAAGATACCATTAAGGTCGCTTTTGATCCTGGAATTCAATGATTTTCTGGGTTTACTAATGGGGATCACAGTGTATACTCCACGATGGAGTATACATTGATGGCCCAGATGTCTCCCATGTAAAAGTCAGGATCTGAGGGGTGGGAAAGTGCTAGAGTCAACTGTTTGGCTTCTGAGATTTTGAACCTTCTTTCCAGGGCCATGATCTCTACAAAGGGAACATATTCCATTCTCCTTGCTGGCTGCGATGAGCAGTCTTTGCTGATTGTGATCTGGCATAAACTAGGCACTCTCAGTCTGCTTATAGGTCAGATGCCAAGACAATAAGAGACGTAACTGAAGGAAGCTCATGAGCCAATATAGTACTAAGGATGGGGAGGAATTTCTCAACAGCTCAAGAAATCTTTAGCTCAAGTGACCTTTAAGAAAGAGAATAAGTAAAAGCCAAAACCAACATGGCAGACACTCAGTGTTTACCTAGTGCTGAGTACTGGGCAGGCCTTCTGGCTAGAGGGATAATAAACATATGGAGACAAAATTCTGGCCTACAATAAAGTTTAGAGTTTAGTTAGATATTTGCAAAATGCACACATGCATGAACATCCATATACACACACAGTACTTGGGAAATGTACAAGAAAACATGCAAGATGGCAAAGAAGGTGACCAGACAATATTATATCCAGGAATGTACTACACACAGCATACCCTTCCACTCACCCTACTAAACTATCCTGACCTGTTTTCAGAGGGAAATTCAATCCTTTCAATTTGCTCCCAATGCTGACATTCTCTCCATCCTATCAGAACTGGCTTTCTTAAGCCCTTTGACTCTCCTAAAAATGAGAAAGTAGAGACTTGATTTTCTACTAGAGCCCCAAATTGCTCACTGGTCAAGAGAGCAAATAGCATGGCAGAAAGCACACTCCAAGCCAGAGAAGCGATTATTCTCAAAGGGCTTCTCGGAGAACGGAATTTTGTGGAGAGAAAGCAGAACTGGCTGGAAATGAGGAGGCATGATTTCACTTATAGTTCTTTTAAAATCTAGATCAATGAGCTTGCAGAAGTCAAGCGTCTCTGGAATAGCTAATTCTAAAATATTTAAATACTGGGAATTATTGAGGATTCTTAACTTTTTACTTTATCAAGTAAGGACAACAAAAAGAAAAAAGCAAACAAACAAATAAGCAGCAAAACAAAACATTTTCATCACAAATGAAAGGACACTGTAGCACCAAAAATGTAAGGACATAACCTCACATTTCAAAAAATAAAATTTAAAAGTTAGCTTTATGTAAAAATCCTCAAAATCTGCCTTCGTTTGTCTCTTTTATTCATGGGAAAGTGCAAATTTTGCCATGGAATTCATTTGTGAACCTCAGCAGAAGCCAGCCTACATTTCTGTCCTGTGCTCTCATGCTGGCGTGGACCCTGAGCCTGGCCCTGGACAGCATACTGGACATTAAGTGGCGACATTGGGAATGCAGAAGGGGAATTAGAAGCCACACTGCAAAGCAGAGAAGTTCAGCACTGACAGAATAATCCAAATTCATTATCGAACACCACTATGTACTATGTTCTCTTCTGGGTGATGGAATTCCACAAAGAACAAAGCAGACACAAGACCTGCCTTCACTGAAATTATATTCTAGTTAAGGGAACCAGATTATTAACAGATACACAAGCAAATTATAGCATATCACATTGTATTAAATACTATGGAGAAAAATAAAGCAGGGTGAGTATGATAGAGCCACTCAAGTGTGGAAAGTGATTAGAGAAGGTCTCCCTGCACAGAGTCCAGCAGGAAAGAAAGGGAGTGGACCGTGCAGGAAAGTGTTCTTCTATGGGAAGAACAATTTTTGGAACAGAGAATAGTCACTTCACATGCCCTTAGGCAAGAGTGTTCTTGATGTAGTTGAGGAATAGCTATGCACAGGTAAGGAGAGAGAAAGTGAAGTCAGAGGTAGTTAAGGGCCAGACGACACAGGACCTTATAAACTCCAGGGAGGACTGAGTGAATGGTGAAGCATTAGAGGGTGTGAGCAGAGGACAGACTTAGTCTGACTTAAGTTTTAATAAAATTACTATATGTAAAAACTTTATGTGGACAAAAGTAGAAACAGGAAATTGAATTGATGCTTTAATTTCCAGTCTTGGAAATGATGAAGAATATTTATAACACAGAGAGAAAGGAGATACTTGAAAAGTACCCCTGTGTTGTTGCTATTGCTTTTGGATTGAGGAAATAGGGGAAAATGTGTTATTCCATGGGAAGATAGCTAAGATTTGGAAATACATTTCTCAACCATATATAATATATGCACACATATATATACACACACATGTATATTTCACATACAACACATGAAACATTTTTCTTTAACTTAGTAAATCCTTGCCCTTGCTCCCCCAAAGCTAATGCTTTCCAATTTTATGTTTTTAAAGACTTTCCTTCTTATTTTTACTTTTATTAGTTAATTACTTTACATATTCCATGGGAACCCTGTGTATTAGGGTGGGCTAGGTTACGCTGCAGACAAACAAACCTCGCAATCTTGATGGCTTAACACAAAAAAGGCATACATCAAATATGGATCAGCAGGCAGACTGATCATCTTGGTTATCTAGAGACCAGATTGAAAGAAGCTCCATCTCAACATTTGTATCCACAATTGCTGAGGTAGAAAAAAGATTCATGGCAACTTCTACACTAGCTTTTAAACCTTCTGCTCAGAAGTAGTGCAGACTGTTTTCCACTACATTTCACTAGGGTATGTCATATACCCATATCTAACTTCAGATGAGGCAGGACAATGCAATTGTACCATGTACCCAGAAGAATAAGAAGTTAAAAAAAATTAAATAGTCCTAATGATTCCCATGGTCTAGCTCTCTGATTGGATTCCAGCTATTCTTTGCCCTCATCTTTCCAATTTGAGCTCCCTCATGGCAGTCTTCCCTATTTATCTCAAATGGAATTTTTATGAACTATAAACTCTCAAATCACTCATACCACTCATGTAACATTGCACATTGCTTTGTACTGTCGTTTTTGTACATACACACAACTGGCATCTGCTATTTTGAATGCACAGCTATCTTTTCCTTTACCCTAGTGGGATGATATTTGTTGCCAGGAAATGAATCCAAAGAGGTCCTAGAGAAAATATTTCTGCTAAAGACAAAAAAGAGATTCCTGTTTCCTTTAGATTTCTGTTAGACTCCTGTTCTTTGATTATATGATTCTTATTACCCACCTGCTTTGCCCACTTGGGTTTTCAATAAATGCAGCAATGCCAGCAAGCAATTCCAGATTTTCTCTGCTGCCTGAAGCCCAGCAAAAAGTTACTTCATCATTCACTTGCTAGCAACAGAAAAGCAATAGCATCGAGTATTTCATCTTTAGACTAATGCATTAGTAAGCGGCAAGGTGCTATCTTGAGCAGTAGTGATAGACTTCCAACTCTTGAAGACATTCTGCTGTAAACAAAAAAATTGTTTTGATTTTCCAGGTCAGGGACTAAGATCCATATCTCATCCCACGATCAGAGTGTCAGACTGATTTTTCTTTCTTTACAACATTTCAGAGATTTATAACTAGGTAGCACTGACAAGAAAAGAAAAGTGCAAAGCTGCTGAAGCCAATAAACAGGGAGCCATCTTTGCTGACTTGTTAAAAGAATTATCTGATTTGTTAAAAATAATGTCTCCTTATAGTTAAATGACAGGTATTACAGATTACTGTTTTTGCTTTCAGCAGTCCCATAAAAGGAGTGTGAAGGAGCAATAGAGCAAATGCCAAGATGGAGCATGTAATCCTTAGAGGGATTTGGGAGAAAAAAATGTCAGGTTTTAAAAGGGAGACTTGTCTATGTGCTATGACTAGAAACGATCTTCTATTTGTTTTACTAGGTAGGAAGCTTCTTGCAAGTGCAGACATTTTTATTTTTCTTTCTTTCTCATACCGCATCCCTACATTTTGCACTGCCCAGAGGAGGCATAAACATTTGTCTAATAAACAAACAAAAATTGTGACAGCCTTGCTGCTTCTATCCAACAGGTGGCATTGTTGTTTTACAAATGGCTTTGGAATCAACACAGCAGCTAAGCAGTTACCATTGGTTTAGGTTGTTGTCTTTTTGGTCTTTTTTAATCCCGCCTATTTTTCAGAGAATAGAAGACACACGAGAAGTACAAATATTCTTCTTTTCAGATGCACTTTGGTTTTGAGAATACATATATGGCTAGTGAGTAATTTCCATTATAGAATTATATTCTATAATTGATAAGAAATATCTAACTTTCCCCTTTTGATTTCTCTGGATGAACCAAGAAAGAATTCTTTGTTTTTTTCTTTATTTCTTTCAATGACCAACTTAACTATAATTCACACCACTTGAATTTACAAATTAATTCACTAAATAATTTATGCATTGAGACAGTGGCAGTGACAGAATCTGGCTTTCATTGCTTGTTATACAAAGCTAGAAAGGACAGGAGCTATAGAAGAGAAATAGCATCTTATCTTTATTCTACAAGAATTTTACAAGCTAAGTGGTAAGTGTATGTATATATATATCACATATATACACACACACACCCCTAATAATAATCCAGGCAGGATACTCTTAGTTTGGATACAAAAATGAAGTATAGAATTATTTTTTCTAGATCTGTGAAATATGACGTTGGTATTTTGATGGGGATTGCATTGAATCTGTAAGTCACTTTGGGCAGTATGGACATTTTAACAATCCATGAGCATGATAGGTTTTTTCATTTGTTTGTGTCATCTGTGATTTCTTTGCTCAGTGTTACGTAGTTCTCCTTGTAGAAATCTTTCACCTCCTTGGTTAAGTATTTTTCTAAGCATTTATTTTCTTCATAGATATTGTGAATTGTACTGAATCTTTGATTTGACTCTCAGATTGATTGTTATTGGTATATAGAAATGCTACTGATTTGTGTACACTGATTTTGTAACCTGAGACTTTGCTGAATTTATTTATCAATTCCAGGAGTCTCTTAGTGGAGTCTTTGGGATTTTCTAGGTACAGGATCATATAGTCAGCAAAAAGCAATAAGAAGGCCTCTTCTTTCCTGATTTGGATACCCTTAATTTCATTCTCTTGACTGATTGCTCTGTCTAGGACTTCCAGTACATAAATCAACTCATCCTTAATATTCAGAGCTAAACTATTGATTTTCCCCACAAAATTTCAGTCATACTTATCTAACAATGGCACCACCATATGCCCACTTTCTCAGGACAAAAGCTTAGAGTCATCCTGACTCTTTTCTCCCACACTTGACACCCAATCCCTTGACAAGTCTCTGGCTTTTTCTTCAACAGACTCTGCTCCCACATATGAGTGAGAACATACGATATTTGTCTTTTTGTGCCTGGCTTATTTCACTTAAGATAATGACCTCTAGTTCCACCCATGGTGCTTCCAATGACATGTTCTCATCCTTTTTTATAGCCAAGTACTATTCTATCATATGTGTGTGTGTGTGTGTGTGTGTACATATATACACACATACATTTTCTTTATCCATTCGTCCTTTGATGGACACTTAGGTAAATTTCATGTCTTTGCTATTGTGAATAGTGCTGCAATAAACATGCAAGTGTAGGTATCTCTTTGAAATATTGATTTCTTTTCCTTTGGGTAGGTACCCAGTGGTGGGATTGCTGGATTGAATGATAATTTTATTTTTAGTTTTTTGAGAACTCTCCATACTATTTTCCACAGTGATTGTACTAGTTTACATTCCCACCAACAGGGTGTAAGAGTTCCCTTTTTTCTGTATCCTTGACAATACCTATTTTTTTTTTTTTGTCTTTTTAATAGCCATTCTGACTGGGGTAAGATGATATCTCATTGTGATTTTGAGTTGCATTTCTCTGATGATTAGTCTTCTTGAGCATTTTTTCATATACCTGTTGGCCATTCACAAGTGTTCTTTTGAAAAATGTCTATTCATGCCCTTTGCCCACTTTTAAATGGGATTATTTGTTTTTTTCTTGTTAAGTTGTTTGAGTTCCTTCTATATTCTGGATATTAGTACTCTGTCAGATGGATAGTTTGCAAATATTTTCTCCCATTCAAGAGGTTGTATCCTCACGCTGCTTATTACTTTTTTGCTATGCAGAAGATTTTTAGTTTAATTAAGTCCCCTTTTTCTTTTTTTTTATTTCAGAATATTATGGGAGTACAACACTTTGGCTATATATATTGCCCATTCACTGCCCATGTCAGAGCTACAATCACGGACATCCCCCAAACTGTGCTCCCCGCATCCATTCAGTGAGAGTTTTCCCATCCCCTCCACCCTCCTCCCACCTGCCTGCCCCCTGATGAATATTATTGCCATGTGTGATGTAAGTGTTGATCAGTTAGTACCATTTGATGGGAGTACCAGTGGCTTGTTTTTTCATTCTTGTGACACTTCGCTTCGAAGAGTGGCTCTAGCTCCACCAGAATAATCCAGATGTGTTAAGTCACTGTTGTTTTTATTGCTGGGTAATACTCCATGGTACACATATACCACATTTTGTTAATCCACTCGTGTATTGATGGGCAGCTCGGTTGTTTCCACATCTTTGCAATTGTGAATTGGGCTGCTATAAACATTCGTGTGCAGATGTCTTTATTACAGAGTGTCTTTTTTTCCTTTGGGTAAATACCCAGTAGTGGGATTTCTGGATCAAATGGTAGTTCTACTTTTAATTCTTTGAGGTATCTCCATATTACTTTCCATAGAGGTTGTACTAATTTGCAGTCTCACCAGCAGTGTATGAGTGTTCTTATCTGTCCACATCCCTGCCAATATTTGTTGTTTTGGGACTTTTTGATATGAACCAATCTCACTGGAGTTAAGTGATATCTCATTGTGGTTTTGATTTGCATTTCCCTGATGATTAGAGAAGTTGTGCAATTTTTTATATGTTTGCTGGCCATTATTCTGTCTTCTTTTGAAAAATTTCTGTTTGTGTCCATTGCCCATTTTTTAATGGGGTTGTTTGATTTTTTCTTGTTGATTCTCCTAAGTTCTGTATAGATTCTGGTTATCAGCCCTTTATCAGATGTGTACCATGCAAATATTTTCTTCCATTCTGTAGGCTGTCTGTTCACTCTAGTGATAGTTTCCTTGGCTGTGCAGAAGCTTTTTAATTTGATCAGGTCCCATATATTTACTTTTGTTGCTGCTGTGAATGCTTTGGGGGTTTTCTTCATAAATTCTTTGCCTAGGCCAATGTCCATAAGAGTTTTTCCAATGTTTTCTTCTAGAATTCTTATGGTTTCACATCTTAAGTTTAAATGTGTTATCCATCATGAGTTGACTTTTGTGAGAGGTGAGAGGTGTGGGTCTAGTTTCAGTCTTCTACATGTGACCATCCAGTTTTCCCAGCACCATTTATTGAATAGGGAATCTTTTCCCCAGTGTATGATTTTGAGGAATTTGTCAAAGATCAGATGACTGTATGAGGTTGGTTTTATATTTGGGTTCTCAGTCCGGTTCCATTGGTCTACGTCTCTGTTCTTGTGCCAGTGCCATGCTGTTTTGGTTACTATAGCCTTGTAGTATAGTTTGAAGTCTGGTAGATAGATGCCTCCCAATTTGCTCTTTTTGCTTAGGATTGCTTTGGCTACACAGGGTCTTCTATTGTTCCACACGAAGCATAGAATTATTTTTTCTATATCAGCAAAAAATGATGTTGGTATTTTGATAGCAACTGCATTGATTCTGTAAATCACTTTAGGTAGCAAAGACATTTTTACAATGTTGATTCTACCTAC
This sequence comes from Daubentonia madagascariensis, assembly GCA_023783475.1. NCBI lineage: Eukaryota > Metazoa > Chordata > Mammalia > Primates > Daubentoniidae > Daubentonia > Daubentonia madagascariensis. The sequence goes on from JAKFHU010000978.1 coordinate 32,449,520, forward strand.
CCAAGAGCATGGTAGGGTTTTCCATCTGTTTACATCCTCTGCAATTTCTTTTCTCAGTGTTTCATAATGCTCTCTATATAGGTCTTTCACCTCCTTAGTTAGATATGTTCCTAAATATTTAATTTTCTTTGGTGCTATTTTGAAAAGTATTGCATCTCTAATTTGTTTCTTGGCTTGATTGTTATTAGCATATATGAAGGTTATGGATTTGTGTGCATTGATTTTGTATCCTGAGACTTTGCTGAATTCATTTTTCAATTCCAGTAATCTCTTGGTTGAATCTTTGGGGTTTTGAAGATATAATATCATATCATCTGTGAATAGTGAAAGTTTGACCTTTTCTGCCCCCATTTGGACACCTCTGATTCCTGTCTTGTCTGATTGCTCTGGTCAGGACTTCCAGCACTATGTTGAATAGAAGTGGAGATAGTGGGCAACTTTCTCTGGTTCCAGTTTTAAGGGGAAATGCTTTCAACTTTTCCCCATTCAGTATGATATTGGCTGTGGGTTTATCATATATGGCTTTAATAGTTTTGAAGTATAAGCCATCTATGCCTGTATTGTTAAGAGTTCTTATGATAAAGGATACTGGATTTTGTCAAAAGCCTTTTCTGCATCTATTGAAAGGATCATATAATCTTTGTTCTTGCTTTTATTTATGTGGTGAATTACATTTATAGATTTGCATCTGTTGAACCATCCCTGCATCTTGGGGATGAAGCCCACCGCATCATAATAAATTATTTTTTTAATGTACACTTGATTTCACTTTGCAAAGATTTTATTGAGAATTTTTGCATCTATATTCATAAGGGATATTGGTCTGTAGTTTTCTTGTTGTGTCCTTTCCTGGCTTTGGTATCAAGGTGACATTGGCTTCTTAGAATGAGTTTGGGAGGATTCCATCCTTCTGGATGTTTTCAAATAATTTCTGCAGTATAGGCACCGGTTCTTCTTTGTAGGCTTGAAAGAATTCACGTGTGAACCCATCTGGTCCAGGACTTCTTTTGTTGGAAGATTTTTTATTACTACTTCAATTTCAATGCTTGATATTGGTCAGTTTAGAAATTCTATTTTTTCCTGGTTGAGCCTAGGGAGGTAGTATGTTTCTAAGAATTTGTCCACTTTATCCACATTTTCGTGTTTTTGGGCACAGAGATTTTTATAATATTTGAAGCTGATGTTTTGTATTTCCATGATATCAGTTGTGACCTCTCCTTTTTCATATCTAGTTGAGCTTCTTAGAGTCCTTTCCTTTCTGCTTCTGGTCAACCTGGAAAGTGGCCTGTCTATTTTGTTTATCTTTTCAAAGAAACAACTTTTCGTTTTATTAATCTTCTGTATTGTTCTTTTGTTCTCGATTTCATTTAATTCTGCTCTGATCTTGGTTATTTCTTTTCTTCTGCTGGCTTTAGGATTGCTTTGTTCTTCCTTTTCCATTTCTTTAAGATGATTTATTAGTTTACTGATTTGTGACCTTTCTGTCTTTTGGATGTGGGCATTTAAGGCAATAAGTTTTCCTCTCAGGACTGCTTTTGCTGTATGCCACAGATTATGATAACTTGTGTCCCCATTATCATTTAGTTTGAAGAATCTTTTGATTTCCATTTGAATCTCCTCCTTGACCCAATAGTCATTCAGCAACAGATTGTTTAATTTCCATGTTTTTGGATGAAGAGGTGAGTTTCTGTTGGAATTGATTTCTAATTTTATTCTGCTGTGGTCTGAAAAGATACATGGTATGATTTCTATTTTTTTGAATTTGTTGAGATCTGTTTTGTGGCCTGGGATGTGGTCAATTTTAGAGACAGTTCCATGAGCTGATGAGAAGAACGTATATTAAGTGTTATTTGGGTGGAGTGTTCTGTAGATATCTGTTAGGCCTAAATGTTCTGGAGTCCCATTTAGGTCCATTGTTTCTTTGCTTATTTTCTGTTTGGAGTATCTGTTCTGTTCCATCAGGAGGGGGTTGAAGTCCCCTGCTATTATGGTATTGCTATTTATTATGTTGTCTAGATCAAGCAGTATTTGCTTTATGTATCTGGGCGCTCCTGTGTTGGGTGCATTAATGTTTAGGATTGTGAAATCCTCTTGTGAGATTTTTCCCTTCACCACTATATAATGTCCATTTTTGTCCTTCTTTACTTTTGTTGCTTTAAAGTGTATATTATCTGAAATAAGGATGATATACTCCAGATTTCTTTTGGTTTCCATTAGCCTGGAAAATTGTATTCCATCCTTTCACCTTGAGTCTGAATGTGTCCTCATTTGTAAGGTGTGTTTCCTTGAGACAATAGATACTTGGCTTGTATTTTTTAATCCATTCAGCCAGCCTATGTCTCTTCAATGGGCAATTCAAGCCATTCACATTTATTGAGAGAATTGGTGTTTAGGGTAGATTTCTGTTTATTCTATTGGGTAGCATCTTCTGTTTTACCTCTTGCGTCAACGTGAAATCTGGGGTCTAGAGTTTTAGTTTTTGCATAGTTTTACATTGGTGGTTCTCTGTTGTGCTGGTTAGTGTACAATGCAGATCTAACCACTTCTTGCAAGGCTGGTCTGGAGTCGCAAATTCTATCAGTGCTTGCTTGCCTGGAAGTCTTTATTTCTCCCTCATATAAGAAGCTTAGTTTGGCAGGATACAGAATTCTGGGTTGATCTTTGTTTTGTTTTAGGAGACTGATGATGGCTCCCCGTTCCCTTCTGGCCTGTAAGGTTTCAGCCAAGAAATCTGCAGTTAATCTGATAGGTTTCCCTTTGTAGGTTACCTGCTCTTTTTGCCTTACAGCTCTGAGGAGTGCCACTTTTGTGTTTACTTTGGTCAGTCTAATAATTATGTGGCATGATGAATGCCTTTTCACATTGAGTCTCCCAGGAGTCCTGTGTCCTTCTTGTTCTTGGTTATCGAGATTTCTGGCTAGGCCATGGAAATTTTCCTCTATTATTCCTTCAAATAGATTTTCCAGCCCATGTGAATTTTCTTCCTCTCCCTCAAGGATGCCTATGATCCTTATGTTTGGCCTCTTTACATAATCCCACATTTCTTGTATGCTTTGTTCATGCTTCTTGTTTTTGTGTTTTTTCTCTTCAACTGATTTATTTAGCACATAGGAGTTGTCTTCTAGCTCTGAAATTCTTTCCTCTGGGTGGTCCAGCCTATTCTTAAGGCTTTCCACTGTGTTTTGTAGATCCTTGAATGCTTCTTTCATTTCTAGAATTTCTATTTGATATTTCCATAATACTTCTATTTCTTTGGAAAATTTTTCATTCATTTCTTGCATTTTTCTTGTGGTTTCTTTTTGCTGGGATTCAATTTTCTCTTGCATTTCATTGAACTTTCTTATAATCCATGAACAAAATTCCTCTTCTGTCATTCTACCCATTTTATTTGAGTTGGTATCCATTGCTGAAGAACTGGTGATTTCTTTTGGGGGTGATTTTTCACTCTGATTTTTCATGTCCCCTAAGTTCTTTCACTGGTTTTTTCTCATCTGGCGTCTTGGTCGAGAGCTGGGGGTGTTAGGGCTAGTTTGTAGCCCTGTCTGCAAGCCATCGAGGTTTGTTCTTTGGCAGAGCCAGGGAGAGAAGTAGTGGCCTGTATTGCCTTAGGTGTATTTTAGCAAGTTTGGTGGATCTTGAGTTATCTCTGGCCGGTTGTCTTCTCCTCTTCCCGGTGTAGTGTGATGAGTATGACCTCCCAGTTTGGGCTCTAAGCTAGTGAATTGTACTTGAGGATATGAATCCACAACTCCCTATTAGCTAGGTATTCTGTTTTGTCTGTGGCAGACTCTGATCCCCCAGTTGGGGTATGCGAAAGTCCCGCACTTTGGGAGGGGCCTTGTAGCTCCTAGGGGTTACTTTGACCCTGCTCGTCCTGAGGTGCAGGTAGAAACACAATTTCTTTTGGCTGCAGTGTGAGAGCTGAATTGAGAAAATTCTACACAGCTCAGAGGTTGCTTATCTAGCCACGTGTGTCTGCCCTTCTGATGTGCGTCTCCGCGTGATACTGGCTGATGGGGGGATCTCCAATTGTGCACCCCTTTTCCATCACTAGACCCCAAGGTGAGGCGGGTGGCCATCTCTATCCCCAGCAGTCTCCGCCGCGGCGATGTTCCCACGGGGAGGGGGGAATAGTGGCCACTGGAAGCGCTCTTGGATGGCGTGAAATTCCCTAATGGAGTGGGCAGGGTTATGGGGAGCTGCTCTGGTTCAGCCTGTGGCTCTTGAGGTATTTGGTTGCCATGAGAACCGGCAGTTATAACAAATGAGTCACTATAGCCAGCAACCTTCAAAATGACCGATCTCTGGGGTACAGGAGGGCTGGGACCTGAGGAGCGCGCACAAAGACCAGCACATAGCGGACTTGTTGGAGGCCAGAGCCGGGGTAGCAGGACCAGATGGACGAGCTGCAAACTGTTTCCAATACACAAAGGTCCTGCCGCTACAGTTCCGGGATCTCGTCCCACCTGGAAACCACGGATGCAGCTGTCCCTGGCTACCAAGTGCAAAGCCTGTCTCGCCCCAGCGGAAAAGCCCTGGGCCGGGGCGGGGCCGAGCTAGAGACGCTGCTCACTGCTTTGCGCAGGCGGCTTTAAAGATGGCTGCCGCCGCCAGCCTGGTGCACAGCCGGGGCCTCCGATTGCACCCGGGAGAGCAGCTTTTCTCTGCAGGCAGTTGCTAGCAGCCTCTAAGGGCGTGTCCCGCTCTCCGTTAAACTCCCGGGCCCAGTCCCGCTGACTTCTAGTAGCGCAGTGCTGGCCTGCGGATTCCCGCGCACTGTCCCGGGAAGCTGTATCTCCGCTCAGTCCCTGCCCAGTTCCTCCCCAGCCCTCAGCAGTCTCTGTATATTGCAGCTGCGAGTTGTGTTTTGCTCTCGCAATTGCTTCCTCTCCACAGGGTCTGCTGTCTCACGCCACCGCTTTCCCCCAACTCTGAGCTTGTCCCTGACTGTGTGTATGGGGAGGTGCGTAACCGCTTGGGGGGCAGGTCACGCAGCACGGACCTGGTGAGCGCATCCTTCCCGCGCTCTGGGCTCCATTGCGCTCCGTGAGCCCTCCGATCTTTGTGAAAATTTTGTACCTGTTTTCTTGGGCTGGGCGTTCCGCGTTGTTTCTCTGTAGTTCACAATGCTGTTTTCGGAATGAGCGGTCTGTGCTCGCAGGTAGCCGCTGGCGTTTTTCACCTCCTTCCCTGGGAGCGGTGCGGTGGGAGGATTCTATCAGATCGCCATTTTTCCAGCCCCCATCTCACTGATCTTTAAAATCAATATTTTTATTTCTTTATCTGTGATTTTGAGAATTTCTTTTTTATTAAGCTTTATTGCTGGAGAATTATTGTGTTTCTTTGGAGGTGCCATATTTCCTTGCTTTTTCATGTTTCCTGTGTTCTTACATTGATATATGTGCATCTGGTATAATAGTCACTTCTTCCTATTTTTGAATTTACTTTTGTAAGAGAGAACTTTTTCCCAAAGATGGATCTATGGTGTTGGTTGTGTAGGGCACTTTGGTTTTGATTCTGGGTAATCTTTGTATGATTTCTGTGGCTGTAAACAGTGTTAGTGGTGTCTCCAATATCCTCAGTGGGATTAGGGTGTGTTTATTAGAGGAGGCTGTGGTGATGTGGTGCCGGGGGCTGGGATGTCAGGTGTGCCAGTGTTCAGGTTCCAGTGGTGGCAGTGGTTGGCTAAGCATGTTTATCCTTGTGCCTCAGGGCAGTGTATGGTGGTATTAGTGTTAGCTGTAACTGGCAGGCTGATTCTTGGGCCTCTAGGTGGCTCTCTTAGATGCTAGTAGTGGCCACAGTGGACTGGGTGGGTGAGTGGGTTCTTGGGCCCGTTGGCAGCCAGTGTGGCCTAGACTGTGGCAGTAGCAGTAGGGGGACAATTCTCTGCATTCTCAGCCATGTGCATTAGTGTTTCTAGTGGCTACAAAGTGCTGGGCAGGTCAGTCTCCAGGCCCACAGGTGGTCCTTACAGGTAGGTACCAGCTGAGGTGGTAATGTCCAGTTGTTTAGGCCCAATCTCAGATGCCTGGGAGGAGTGCTCAGGTGTCCAAGGTAGAGGATTGGGTTGGACAATCCCCAGGACCCTGGGCTATGTGCTTCGCCTTGGGAGAGACAAAGATGGATGGGGTAGGCTTGTGCTCAGGCCCCTCAATGGTGAGAGCAGGTACCATCTGTTGTTGGTGGGGGTGGAGTGACCCTCTGGCCCCAGACTGAACGCTTGGGTGAGGCCAAGGTGCACTGAGGCCCTGCCAGTGGAGAGGGTGGGGCTGACCTCAGTGGCTACAGCCTGGGCCATGGGGCCTTCATATGCCCCAGTCCCAGTGGGGCTCCTTTCTTAGCATTGGCAGCAGTAGCCTGTGCCTAGCTTGTGCTTCAGCCCTGGTTGCAGGAGTCCCCACCCAGCTTGCAACTAAGTCCCAGTGGCAACTTGTGTCCCACTCATGTCCCAGTCTCAGTCTTGGCAGCACTTGCTTTCCAGCACTGGCAGCTACAGCCCACACTTTGATTGCTTTGCAGTCCTGGCTGAGGGAGCCCATTCCAAGCTTGTGCCTCAGTCCCAGTAGTGACAGTCCAAGTTTCTCTAATGCCTTAGTTCTGGAACCTCCAGGTCCTAGGACACTGTGCAGTCTGTTAAAGGCTAAGATTGAAAATGTAATCTTGCTGCAGCTGCTAGTTTTCAGAAAAGGTGTGGGACCCAGTGTGAGCTCCCTTCCTGGAGCAGTTCTAACCCACAGTCTCCTGGTACCTCCCCTATGCTAGTTTCAAGGATTAGGAGGGTTGAGGGGCTCTTCCAAGGCTGGAATCGCACAATTCCATAGTGAGGATGTGGGCCGCTGGAAGTCTCTCATTTACTCATTCCCCATGTTGTGAAGTCACTCCAGGCTCCCAGCCAATCCCAGCCAAGGAGGCTGCCTCTCTTCCTCCTTCCTTGCTTTCGATTTTTCCTGTCACTTTTCTGTTGAATTCCAGCATTCTTTCTTCGCTAAGGTATTCAAAGCGTGCTTGTCTATACACTATTTTGGTTCTTCTAAGTGGAGGAGGTGAGCATCAAATGCCTCTAGTCAGCCATCTTGAAGCCTCTCTATTTTTAGGTTTCTGTCCTTGATTTTCCATTCAGATCTAGATCATGCCTTTTCAAAAAGCTGCACATTCATGAAGATCTCTTCTTGCTTGATCATATCTAAAGGAATTTGCTTCTGCAAAAGGACTTGAGCCACATAATCTACCTTGCAGCTATTCCAACTGCCAAGAGTTCCCAGTGGAATCGGTGTTATCTGTCCCTGAAGCACTCAGTGCCCTCCTTGAGCAACTGTGATAACTCTCCCGTGAACTAGGGTCTCTGCCGCTGGCCGTACATAGTGCTTGGCATTCCCGCCCTTGTCAGTTCTGATTTTGAGGATGAGTGAATGCTCTATGAATGCCACACAGGAGCAACGCTGTAAGCAGTTTGCACTTTAACAAAAGTTAGCTATTCAGATATTTACAGTTCTCAACACCCCAAGGAAATGAGATTTGGGTTAGAAGAAAGGAATAAATCCAAAGAAAGAAGAACTTTCAACAATGTCTGGGATGAAGTGTTCAGAGAAATTAGCACAAACACTGGGTACCCAGAAAATGAGGAGCTGAGGTTGAATGTGAAGCAGGATCTATAGGAAGTAAATATAGGAAAACTTACTTTATAATTGTTTTTGGCTTCCTGCCTGGGTTGGAACTCTACAGATACCTATAGCTTCTGGAAATAGAGCTGAGTTCTTAATGCTCCTTGGGCATTGAACTATAGGCCCCCTTTTTGGGAGCTGGGACAGTTTATAATAATAAATTTCAAATTTTTTCTTTAACCCTAACTAGTTATCAGCAAAACTAGGACCTAAGTCTGAGATTTCTGTTACCAAAGCTCTTTCTTTGTCCATTATGCCAGGATAACTCACAGACTGTTCACTAGGAGTTTCTATAAATAACAAAAATAATAATGATCGTAATAATACAGCAAAAGCATCAACCAGCATTGTCTTATTCTGGCCGCCTCACCTGAGTACTGAAATTGCCTCCTGGCCAGTTTTCTCTCATCCACTTTTGTCTTCTAAGAGTGGTCTATATTTCATCCAGAGAAATCTTTCCAAAACACAAATTCTATTATGCTTCTTCCACACTTAAAACTCCTCAATGACTTCCCATTTCTGTTAGGACAAAGATGGAACTCCTTACCGTGGCCTAGAAGGCCCCACCTCCACTCTGGGCTCTAATTCCACCCTTCTCCACCTCATTCTTTGGGCTTCAGTCCTTTTAGCTTTCTTGTTCTGTGAATGTGCAAGCTCCCTCCAGCCACAAACCTTCGTCCATGCTCTTCTATCTCTCCGTAATGAGGCCCCTCTGCCACCTTGCCTTGCCCTCCACCTATGTAATTCCTACCTAGTCTTCACATCTCAGCTCAAGCATTATTTCCTCAAGGAAGCTCACGTTGATTCCATATGCTGGTTGGGCTGGTTTATCACACACTTTCATAAAGCAGTGTTCCTTTTCTCCAGAGCACTTATTTCAGTTTGTAACAGTACATTTGTCAGTGTGGTTCTTTGATTTCTATCTCTTTGCCTAAACTGAAAGCTACCTAAGAACAGTAACTGTATCTTTTTTGTTCACTATTCCATCCCCAGGATCTGGCACATAATATTTATTTGATAAATATTTGTTAAATAAACTGTTCTATGAGATAACTATTAATACTGTGTTTTTGCCTGTGTCACATAATGCACCTGAAGACAGGTAATACTTAAAGTATAAACTTTAAATACTTAAAGTATAAACTGTACATTTTAATTGCATTATGGAATATGCTGTCTGGGTTGGTGATAGGAGTTAGCTAACATTAACACAGACTACTTTATCTGGTTTTCTCATTGTCATTCAGAAGCAAGACAGACTTGGGGGAGAATGAAAAACGGCTTTGATGAAGTACCTTGAGGTAATAAAGGTTCAAGTACACTTTCTGTTGGAGTCCCCAGGAGGTGAGATACACTGAAGACAAATGAAGACAATACTTATTTTTCATGTGGTACTTGTGAAAATTAAATTATATGACAGCATACACCCAGAAATTCCATTCCAAGGTATTTACCCAAGAGAAATGAAAATATATGTGCACCAAAAGACTTGTACATAAAAGTTCATAGCAGATTTATTCATAATAGCTAAAAACTGGAAACAGTTTACTTGTCTATCAGTAAGAAAATGGAAAACTATACTAGTATATTCATACAATGGAATGCTACTCAACAATAAAAAGGAACAACATACTGGTACATACAATATCATGGTTAATGTCATTAACATTATGGTAAGCCAAAAAGCCAGACACAAAAAGAACAAGTACTGTATGATTCCATTTATATGGTGTTCTAAATCTAAATCATGCAAAACTAGTTTTTGCAAAGTAAAAACAAATTAATCAATAATAATAATTAGGGCAGTGTTTTTCTCTGTGTGTGTGGGAGGATGATCAGAAGGGGGCATGAGGGAACTTTCTGGGGTAATGATAATATTTCATACCTTGAAAGGGATTTGTGTTACACAATTATATGTGTTTGTCAAAAAATAGCATATTTTCAATTAAGATTCATTTATTTCATTGTACATATATTCTATCACAAAAGAAAATAAAACTGTAAACAAATATTGAACTAATGATGTGCATGCTGGTATATTTAAGGGGAGCATAATGGTGGCTATAATTTACCTAGAATTGCATGCAAAGATAAGGTAGATTGATTGAGGGAAGAGTAGATAAATAGATTTGTAATAGAACGAGTACAGTAAAATGTTAATGGTAGAATTTTTGTGGTGTAGGGGTGGCCAACTTTTTTGTATATCTGAATACTTACATAATAAAATACTGCAAAAATAAAAATCAAATGAAAGCAGCTGGCATGCAGTAATCTTGCCAGATTAAATTTATTGCAGTCTTCCCTGTTGTTTCAGTCTAAGGAAAACTCTCTTGTGAAAGCCATGAGGTTATCTGGTTGTGACTGGAATAAATCCTCATGGTTTTGAACCAATCAGTGATGCTGTTCATTATTATTACACCCCTCTTAAAATGCTCTTGTTTCTTTTCTTGTGACTCCTTGCTTTGCTGTTCTCCTTTTCACCTCTGTGTTACTCTTCTCTCTCTCTCTCTCAGGTTGCTCTTCCTCCTCCTTCTCCTTAAATATAGGTCAATTTTTCTCCTCTCTGTGATATCTCCCTTGATAATTCCATTCAATTTTATGTCTTCAATTATAACATCCACTCCAGTAATTAACAAATCTATTGCCAGCCCTACCCTCCTTCCAGACCATCAGTAGTACATTCTGAACTGTTTTCTGGTCACTGCTATCTGGGTGTTTCCAAAATCTCACACTCAAGTCTCTGAAACTCTGCAACCATCCTCTGTTCTCAGTTTGTGTTCCCCCATCTTCCCAGACCTCCTTAACTCCTCCTCCTGCTTCTCAGCCTCCATAGCCAGGGAGCAGCCATGTCTAACAGGTGGGCCTCCCAAATCTCTCAAGCACTCAGCCCACAATCTCCAAACCCTCAGTAACTATCCTAGTTCATTCACTTGTTTACGTCTCTGCAGTTTGTAGCAAGAGTCTCCTGAATCATCTTCTACTTCCTGTTTCTCCTGTGTTTCTCTCTCCTGACAACTATCTTTCTGATACCCAACTATAATAATGTAATCCTTCAGCTGAAATATTTTTAATGGTTTCTTGTGACTTAAAGAGTAAAGTTCAAGCTCCTTGGCCAGCCTTTCAAGGTCACAATGTGGTCTGAATGTGGTAGTTTAACCCCCATTTCCCAGTTCTTCCATAATCTCCTAATTCCACATTCCAAACGAATGAAACCAGTTGCTTCTCCCCTTCCGTCCTGAGATTCCTTCTTACCCATCTAGACCCAATTGAAATGTCTCACAAAGTGCCCCCTGAACTTTCCTAATGGCAGGAATCTCTCTCATCTCTGAACATGTATGGTGCATTCTTTGATGCTGTCTTAGGGAACTGAGCATTTTCTCTTCTGTGTTACAATTATTCATGTGTTGACCTGATGCCCCTAATCAGTTGCTAGCTCCTTGAGAAGAAGAGTATCTGTATTTGGTTAATTTTGTATTCCTCAGTTCCTAGCAAAGAGCCTTGCGTGGAGTTGAAACTAAATGAACATTTGTTTATTTAGCTAGTGAAAGCCACATGAGAGAGAAACATAAGTTAAATAGAAATATGGATATTTAGACATAGGTCATTCTTTAGCACTTCTATTACTACGGTTAATTTTTTTCATGTGAGAAGTATTGCTCAACTACTTAATTTCCCTTTGCTGCAATTCTGTTAATATCAGTCATTTTTTAAATCATTGGTGAAGGATGCTTTTTATACGTGGATTATGGAGCACAGTGGTATCTTTCAGAGGCCAGATAAAAGCACAACATCAAAAAAACAGCATTACCATATTGGCGAATGTGCACATATGTATGTTCAATTGCTTTCCCCAAACACTTATGCTCAGGTAGAAAGCTGAATATCATTGGGGATTTTATCCAGAATAGTGCTTTTCAATTTAGGTTATATCAGGAAACTCGCATAAGGTTACATTCTTTTGTGACATTCTCATTTAATCTCAAATTCATAAATAGCTTCATATTATAAAGAAAGAAAATGTCTGTAGTATATGAGAGGACTTCAAAAGATTCATGGGAAATGGAATTAGAAGATAAAAATGAAAAATATAAACTTTATTTCTTAACATATGCTCCATTAAGTTCAACACACTTTTGTAAGTGATGACGCCAATCATTTAGTCCATCCCTAAAGAACTGAGGGTCCTGAGAATTTAACCATGCCATGGAGGAAGGAGAAAATGGGGTTGTTGAGTTGTTGCTCAACAGGTACAAAGTTTTATTTATGTAAGATGTATAATTCTAGACATCTGCATGACATTGTGCCTATAATTAACAATACTATATTGTACACTTAAAAATTGTTAAGAGGGTACAACTCATGTTGTGCTCTTACTACAAAAAAAAGGGACAGGAGTAACTTTTTGGAGGTGATATAATTATTACCTTGATGTGATGACGGTTTTACTGTTGTATGCATATTTCAAAACTTATCAAATTGTACACACTAAATATGTACACTTTCTTGTATGTGTTATACCTCAATAAAGCTGTTTAAATGAAAAAAAAAAGAATTTAACCATGCCAATGCAGGCTTTTTTAACTTTATTAACTGAAGAAAAATGGGTGCTCTTTAAAGATTTTTTAAGATTAGGAAACAAAAAGAAGTCAGGAGACAAATCAGGTTTGTAAGGTGAATGCCTAAATGATTTCCCATAGAAACTCTCACAAAATTGCCCTTGTTTCATGAGAGGAATGAGTAAGGGCATTGCCGTGGTGCAGAAGGACTCTCTCATGAAGCTTTCCCAGGCATTTTTCTGCTCCAGCTTTGGCTAACTTTCTCAAAACACTCTCATAATAAGCAGATAGTATCATTCTTTGGCCCTCCAGAAAGTCAACAAGCAAAATGCCTTGAGCATCCCAAAAAACTGTTGCCATGACATTTGCTCTTGGCCAGTCTGCTTTTGCTTTGACTGGACCACTTCCACCTCTTGGTAGCCATTGCTTTGATTGTGCTTTGTCTTCAGGATCACACTGGTAAAGCCATGTTCCATCTCCTGTTACAATTCTTCAAAGAAATGCTTCAGGATCCTGATCCCACTTGTTTAAAATTTCCATTGAAAGCTCTGCCCTTGTCTGCAGCTGATCTGGGGGTGAAGGTTTTGGCACCTATCGAGTGGAAAATTTGCTCAACTTTAATTTTTCAGTCAGAATTGTGTAAATTGAACCAGTTGAGAAGTCTATGGTGTTTGTTATTGTTTTGCTGTTAATTCTCAGTCCTCTTCAATTAGAACATGAACTAGATTAATTTGTTTCTTGCAAATTGATGTAGATGGTCTGCCTCTGCAGGCATCATTTTTAACACTGTCTCATCCCTTCTTAAAATGAGTTTGTAAACTGCTGATTTCTTTGGGACATTGTCCACCTAAACCAGCGATGGGGAACATTTTCATGTTGGAATGTCACATTAATTTTGCTGTTATCAAATAAGGCCATATTCAAGAAACTTCAATTAGATATACTGAAAAATGTACATTATTTTGTAAAACTCTAACTACTATGTACTTAATAATTTCAAAAAGTGAAAACTGTTTATTAATTTTAAAGTAAACTAACCTTTTAATGCCTTTGTTTTGTCTGCTTTTTGTTGGAATGCATTTGAATATTTGGTTGCAGCATGGAAGTCCGCAGTTTCAGCTGATCCTCTAGATGGGTGTCAGTCATTTGTAACCTTAAGGGCATGTTGATTTGGGTTAGGTAGGAGAATGTAGATTTGCAGCAATAAGTGGTTGAAAAGCAAGAAAGCATTTTTCAGACATGTTGCCAAAGGCGTGGCTATTCTACTTCATTTTTCCATATCTCAATTGGATCTTTCTTAGCAGCAGACAATGACTTAAAAATGTCCTCTACTGAGAGCTCAATCAATTCCACCTGTAGTTCTTTAGGAGGTGCCTTAGTGACATCAACTAGGTGAGGCTGAAAAGCTAATTTGAGTATGATGTCATGATTCTCAAAGTCAGTGAACCTTTCATTGTATTCTCCAATTAATAGGTCTATAACAGCTGCATATTATTCAAATGACTCACGTATATCATCCTACTCATCAGTGACCTTTGCTAACTGGGCAAAATGTTCATCCGAAATTTCCTCTTGAAGAAGAGGTGTTTTGAAAAAAAGATAGCTTTTTTCCAAATGCTTGGATTTTTTGCTACATATCATATATAGACTTAGTTTTACCTTGCAAAGAAATATTCAAGTCATTTTGATTTGACATGATATCACAGAGAAATGCTGCATTCCTATAGAAATCTTCTGTCAATAATTCATATTGCTGATTCTGTTCTTCATAAAATTTAACTATCTGTTCTCACACAGATAAAATTTTGGCTAACACCTATCCCTGTGATAGCCAATGCACTTTAGAATGATAAGACAAATCCACACTGAATACCTCAATCATTTGACTTTAGCATGTTATGAAACCGATGTTGTGTTGCATTTGCATGATTATATTATAGATAACAATACTTATAACTTGTTGCAAAGTGTCACTTAAGTAGTAACTTCAGCACAGAGATTTTGGTGATGCAAGATACAATGAAAAGAAATGAGAGCATCTGGATCTGTTAATATTATTATTTTTTTCTGTGCAATAAACCCTTCATATTTTCCTGTCATGGAAGGTGTACCATTTGTACATACGGTCACTAAATTTACTAAATTCAGTCCAACTTCATGACATTTATCTTGGAAGTTGTTGAAGATATCTATTTCCCATGTTCTGTTCACAAGAATGCCCAAAGTGAGTAACTCTTCATAGCAAAGAAAATCTTCTGTTATGACCCAAATGAAGTATAAAATCTGGTCAAGTCAGTAGTATCAGCTGATTCATCCAAAGCGATTGACTAATATATATTTTCCTTTTGAAGTATTGCATGAAGTTGTTCTCTTAAGTTGAAGACAAATTCATGCTGCTGATCAGTTATGGTTCTCCTTGAAAGAGGCAGTTGTTTGTACTTTGAAATGTTATCAGAGTCTAAGCATGCTACAAGTTCAACAATGCATTCTTTTCTGGTTTTTTTATTTCAGAATATTATGGGGGCACAAACACTTTGGTTACATATATTGCCTATGCACTGCCCAAGTCAGAGCTACAATTGTGAACATCCCCCAAACAGTGCACCCCGTACCCATTAGGTGTGAGTTTTCCCATCCCCACCACACCCCTCCCACCTGTCTGACCCCTGAATATTATTTCCATGTGTGCACATAAGTATTGATCAGTTAGTACCAATTTGATGGTGAGTACCAGTGGGGCTTGTTTTTCCATTCTTGTGATACTTTGCTTTGAAGAATGGGCTGTAGCTCCATCCTGGATAATTTTCTTTTTTTTTTTTGAGACAGAGTTTCACTCTGTCACCCCGGTAGAGTGCAGTGGCATCATCATAGCTCACTGCACCCTCAAACTCCTAGGCTCAAGTGATTCTCCTGCCTCAGCCTCCTGAGTAGCTGGGACTACAGGCACATGCCACCACACCCAGCTAATTTTTCTATTTTTAGTAGAGATGGGGTCTTGCTTTTACTCAGGCTGGTCTTGAACTCCTGACCTCAAGCAATTCTTCCACCTTGGCCTCCCAAAGTGCTGGGATTACAGGCGTGAGCCACCGCACCTGGCCCAACAATGCATTCTTTCACAATTTCTACATCATTGAATGGCTTTTTTTTTTTCCTTGAGTATATAAACTACTTTATAAATTGCTTTAGTGGCATTATTTCCAGGTCTTACTGCTGCTTGAAAGAATTGTCTTTTTATCTTTGCAAAAGAATTGCTTTTGCTTTTCATCTTCTAATTTCTGTAATACAACCTTTCATGCTTCTCCAATTTAAAATATTTGTGGTCCTTATGAATGTTATAATGCTGATAAGTATTGCATTTCTTTAGTGTTGATAGTGCAGTATCACAAAGCAAGCAAGTTATCTTATCTTTAGCAGAAATAAGATATTATTGCAATTGCCAATCCTGGTTAAAAAATCTGTTTTCTACAATCATGGACATCCCCCACACTGTGCTCCCCGCATCCATTCAGTGAGAGTTTTCCCATCCCCTCCACCCCCTCCCTGAAATAAAAAATAAAATAAAATAAAACTTAAAAAAAAATCTGTTTTCTTCCTTCAGCATTCTCTTGGTCTTCTTTGATATGGTGGGCTGTTAAGCAGACAGAATTAAAAATACTGTTGAGCTGTGTAACTATTCACAAATTCCACTTCAAATGGAAACACAGTGCACTGTTGTCAAAAGCTGATGACAGACTGGTGTACCTGACCCCCATAAGCTCTCACCAACCAGCCTCCTGTGGTAGTGGTGCCAGTCAGGCAGGGAAAATTGAACTAAATCATGAATGTAGCAGCTAACAACTTAGCCCTTATGGTTTACTAATGTTTTAATTGTGCCAGTCAATCTGGGAGGATTATCTTGTTGAAACTTATTTTATTCTTTGATATTTTATATACCAAATGTACTTTATTTTATTTTTATTTTAAAATAAATTTTATATTAAAAATAAAATAAAAATATAAAAGAAAAACAAAAATGTATTAATAAAAATAAAAATATTTGTTCTATAAAATTTGGATTCAGTCAAAAGGCCATACTTAAGGAACTAGAAGGCCCCACCCCTGCCCTAAACTCTTTGTAAAGCATCAGTGATTCCACCATGGTTCCACCCAAGCTTAACCATAAATTTGATGTTTGTTCTTCCTTCAATTTTTGGTAGAATTCATGTTTTTCTGATAGGGGCTCTTTTCAAACTTATGTCTTATCCTTCTTAGTGCCTCAAACTAAATCCTGTTCAGATATGTTATAACAAGTTAATACAAATTTATTTTGGTGCAAAAAATTTTGAAATGTATGCATAATTTTTTTCATGGATTTTACTTTCCATGAACTTTTTTGACAACTCCTCATGATCCAACTGTTTATAAAATACATACAATAACTATTGGTTAAATAGGCCCAGATTTAAGGGGAAATTGGCCCTTTATTATAAACAAAATATTGGACAATTTTAGAGCTAAAAGTGATCTTGGATATTTTAAACCAAGGATTTCATTTTGATGTTAGAAAACTAAAATCTTGAAATGTAAGTTGTTGGTTAAGGGAACTTGGTTAGTTACAAGGACTGATAGGGGAACAGGCTCCTGACTCCCCATCCAGTGCTTCTCACTGCTCTATTCCATGTGTTTCAAGAGACTTTGGAATGAAAGGGTTACCTGGAAATTTTTCTTCTTCCCTTTTAACCCCAATAATAATAATAATAGCAATTCATAATTATACTATATCTTGCTATGTGCCAGGCCCTGAGATATAAAATTTATATACATGATCACTTTATTAGTCCTGTTACAAGTGCATGCTGAGATATTATTAATTATACTTCACAGACGATGAAACTAAGCTCACAGTGCTAGGAATCAAAGAGTTCACAATTTAGTGTAGGAAAAAGACATTGGGAAGGTAATTCCACCTCTGCCTTAAAGTTTAACTAGGAGTTTTCTAGAGTGCCTTTGTTCACCACAATCAAAATCTGATTACTATGTTACAATCATTATGGTCTAATGTGGGGGGGCACAAGAAAAGAGAGAGATCTTTCTTATCACCACTCATGTTTTTCCCACTCTTTTTGGCATATTTCAGGAGCTGGATAGGTATCCTTTACACTAACTGTCCTCGTATGCTAGAGCTATCTGCTGCAGAAATTTTATTCCTTTTTTCATGTACTTGCTATTTACTATTCAGTCCTTATCACTCACACACTTGTAACCTATCACAATTTAGCAACCTTAGGAAATATGTTTGTCACTAGAGACAGGAATTAATGCAGATAGACTGATGGATGACACAACAGTTCTTTGAAAAGAGACTTACGGGGGGAAAAGTAATTGGTATTTTGAGGCTCCAGTATGAGGCTGAGTCTTTGTTGGCTTGAGGCTGATTTTTTTCTCCCACACTGGGATTCAATTTCTGGAATTCTATTCAGACCTTCCCTTTCCATAATACTGACATAAATGCAATTGTATTTCCCTAGTACCTTGTCAGCAGAAATTTGGCTTGATTAGTTGTGTAGTTGTATTTGTTCCAGAAGAACTGCCGGCATGGGCCCAGTTTGAATCTCCATGTGATTTCATTGTGTGGAAGGCTGCTGTCCCAAATGACACAAGTAAGGAATTTCAAAATCTGTCTTCTAATTATTCCAAACAAGCCTGCTTTACCAGCACCACTATCCTGCCCTGGTATCCATCTCTCTTCCTCTATTTGTTGTTAGCCAGCAGCAGAAGGGAGAAGTGCATTTGGGGAAACCTTAATTATGGCAACTCTTGTCACTGTCTTGATGACTTAGTCTTTTATTAGCTGCTTGAGGTTAGACATCTTTCTTGGTTTCTCAAAATCTCCATTTCCCTTAGGTAAAATAGGTACAATAATTGTGTCCACCTTTTAGGGTTTTTGTGATGATTAAATTGGACAATACAATACTAAGCATAGAGCATATTACACAGTCTAGGCTTACTAAATATTAGTAATTATTATCATTATTCTATCATGATTTCACCATTCAATAGACAACTAAGACTGGAGGCAAAGACTTGGAACAAAAAAATGTCTGGAAGCAGATACAAAGCAGAGCAAGCCAAGGATGACACCATGACAACAGTTGCAGGAGACTGTTCTTCCTCCACATTTCTTGCCAAACCTGATCCTAAAATGCCTACAAATCTTGGGTTTATGAACAAAGCACTAGTTATCCATAATTCGCAATAAAAAAAGTAAGCATTAAGACAAAGATAGAAAGGGATATACAAAAAGTCATCTTTTCATCAGCCTTTCTACATACGGAGAGATGAGACGCAGTACAGAGACAGGCAAGGAGTTGAAGTGGATCTCTCCACTTGCACACCAAGACTACTCTTTAAGACACCACTGACGGCCAATCAAAAGGCTAGCATCTCTCCTTTCCTTCTACCTGGAAAACTGACAGGTAGCATACTGCATGAGTGGAAAAGGTTCGAAGTAAGTTTGATCTTCAAAAGGTGGAGGGTGCATAATCTTGGGGAAAAATGAAGTTTTCACATAATAGTTATTACGTTAGCAGGAAGTATATTAGATAAAATGTACAGCCTACTTGTTAGAGAAGTATGTCGGTTTCTCATGGGAATAAATGTAGGTGTGATGTGGTGCAATAAGCATTTGGCATTGCCAACTTAGGGCTCATGGTCTCAACTTACAAAGTAAGCTTGGCCTTTAGTCAGCTGCTTCTCTGTAAGGGGGAAAATGTGGGTCCCTGCATACTCCTTTCCATTTCTTACTAGGAGTCCAAATATGGGCTAATACGGCTCTCGGAACTATATTAGGATAATAAATGATCAGTGTCCATGATGTCACCTTTGTGTCCCAGCAGCAGCCACATCACAATGAGTTCGTACTTCTGCCTCCCCAGACTTGCTTTCACAAATTGAGAGAGAGGCTCCCGATAGTACATCAGTGAGACTTAACCAGAGTAAATGGGAAATAAACTGAACTGCAGGTACCATAAAACCCTGAGGCTTCTTGACTTGCTATGTGTTTCAAAGTAAGTTGAAGGTGCAGAGAGGCAGAAAACTCCCTGGGCATGCTACCACCCATCACTATTTCCTCAAAGAACCAAAATCTAACTCCTAAGCAGCCTACTACGATTGAGCACTGATTCATCGATTAGTGTATTCAACAAATATTGATTGGTTATGTTCCATGTGCCAGGCACTAGGGATATAACAATGGTCAAAACAGACAAAAATCTCTGCCTGAAAAAAGTAGTAGATAGCATCAGAAACTTAATGCAGGAGGGGGGATGAGTGAGGGGGTTGGTCTGGGCGCGTAGGCCATTGTAAGGACTTTGGACTTTACTTTGAGGAATAAGGGAAAGCATTGGAAGGTTTTGAACAGAGGAGAGACATCACCTAACTTACATCTGATACTGGCTACTGTGGTGAGCATAGTCTAAGAAGCCACGAGGGCAGAAGCAGGGACAGTGTCCATGAAGCTACTAAAACAATCCAAGCAAGACATGATGGCAGTTAGAGCCAAGGATGGCAGTGGGGAGTAAGAACGTGGGTGTTATCACAATATAAATGGTATTTAAAGCCTTGAGACAGGATGAGGTCACTAGGAGAGAGAGGGTATGCAACAGAAGAGCGTCGACAACAGAAGGCTGGAGTGCTCTAACATTTAAATAACGGTGAGATGAGCAAGAAACAGCAAGAGACTGAGAAGGAAGAGGTACACAGGTGGAAGCAGGCTTGAAAGCCAATTAAAGAACGTATGTTGAATACTGCTGCTACATAAATAAGAATGGAGACACAATCATTAGTCATTGGTTTTAGCAATGCAGAGCTTCTTAGAGACCTTGATGAAGCAGTTTTAGTGGAGTGGTGGGAGAAGAAAGAAGAGATTGTAAGACAATTGTTTGGGAGACCAGGAGGGAGAATGAAGTAGTGGAATAAAATATGGTTCTGGGCAGCATTACTGCCCACTTGAGTTGGTGGTAATGACTTCAGGTGAGACAAACCAGTGGGGTTTACATCTTTCTGTCACCACAGTTACCTGCATGGGTGCTGGGGAAGAGGATCCAGAGGGCTTGATATAACTGAGGTTGTGATTTTGCCAAGCAAGGACGAGGAAGTGAGAGGAGAGCATGAGAGTGTGTGAAAGGGAATCATTATAATGACTGATCGGGAATTTAAGCTGCATAAGAAAGGTAGAGAGGCGTGAGAATAGGGGGAAGTTTGTAGCATCAGTAAATTAAAGGAACAGTGATATTGTTGCCTTGGGCACTATAGGGAAAGAGTGGGGATTAAGGTCAGAGTGTGGGATGTTTGGGGTTAAGATTACAGAGGATTGCAGTTATTGATAATGAAGAGTTCTAGAGTATGGCATAATTGGCTACCACGGCTACAAAAAGTCAGCATTTGTGCTAAAGACCAAAATCTTTATTAAAACTGGTACATGCTAGGGTGAGCACCCTGTCTTTCTTGAGGCCTAACCTTCCTGAGATGACAATTGAAAAGGAAGAAAGGAGAGTAGTCAGTCCCCTTGCCTTGGACCTGTACAATGACAACCAACATTCGCACAGCTCATTATAGGTAACACTTCATTTTCACATGTAGTTATATCATTTAACCTTCAAATAACTCCTGAAGGCAGGTAGTAATATTATTTCCATTTTGCAGATGAAAAGGAGGTTCAGAAAGGCTAAGTGCCTCTCTCTATAATACTTAGCTAGTAAGCCATGAAGAAGGGCCATGTCTTTGGTCTTTTGACTATAGATCTAATTCACTCATTCCTTCAAAATGTGTTGAGCATGTCCTACATGACAGTCACTATGATGGTGACTGGGAACAGAGAGGTGAATGAGGCACAGTTCTGGCTTTCAAGGAGCTCACAGTCTAAGGGGAGATTCCACCAAACAAACCAGATAATTACAGTAGAAGGTAGTAAGCCCTTACTCATAGTAAGCACAGCCAGGGAACCGTGCTGTGACAAGGAACTTGGGAATGAGGTCCCACATGGCAGAACTGTTAAGGCACTGATCGTAGGACTGACTTCTTATTACATTTCAGCCTTTGTCAACAGCAGCACTTTTTCTGTATATGTGAAAAGTAAAGTGTAACTAAGTTCCCACTGAAGCCAGGAGGGAATTGATTACTGAATGGAGGGACAGTTCTTTTCAGGATTTCAAATATTTTCCTATCATTGCCTCAAATGTCTTCCTGCTCCCATGATCACACACCGTACTTCTCTCTTTCACAGGTTCCTTTAAGAAATGCTTATTAGGCCTAGAGAAGGCAGCACATATCCTTGATGATGTAAGAAAAAAAAAAGACTTTAGAATTTTGAAAAAACAGTAGAGGGGGAAGGACACAGGTTTGCATGTGTTCTAATTTTTTTAAAGTCTATGAAAAGAAAAATATAAAATAATATTTTCATGAAAATCCCTTTTGGAAGAGAGCCAGAGAGGCCAGGTCAACTCTAGCTTGGAGGTAAACCTCTGTGACTATTTTGGGATTTCCAAGAGGGAAGCCTCAGGGATGAAGCCCAGCTGGACAAGAGGAAGCCAAGGTTTCATCAGCAAAGAGTTTTCTTGACTTTTTCAGGGAAACAAAGGTGGGGAGGCCCTTTCCTCTTCTTCAAGAATGTATTGAATATCCAAAAATATTAATTTTGGAACAACAGTGCCTATGAGTTTGGAAATAAGCTAAATAAGTCAGAGCTGTACTTGACTGGATTGGCAGAAAGCTCCTCTCAACCTCTAGAGGATGCCTATTTCAAGTCCCCACAGATCTTCAACAGAAAATCAAAATGACACAACATACAGATCAGGAAGTAGCCAGATGGACTGAAACCTCTGGGTACCTCCAATTGTCTAACACAAACTGTAATTCAGCATTTGGGTGAGCCCAGAATTTTTAATAATCACAAAGAAAATAAGAGCTTTATTTGACAATCCACAAACCCTTTGCTGCAAGTATAGGTATCATGTTTTCATCCTTGCAGATGGCTCTTCCAGAATACAGGGCCAGCTCCACACAATGATGTCCTCGGAATTTTTCTGCACTTTGATGCCCTTTTTCTCTACCCTTAAATGCTAGGTTAAAGCCTATTGCCCAGTACCCCACTCTAAATCACTATCGTTGGACGGCCATCCCTCCTGTGTCCTCTCAGTTGAAAGCTTGCCTGTACAACTCCCTTGCCACCTTCTGCTTAGTAGCTATTCATTTGAATGTATACATGTGTAAACAGCAATAGAGGCTCTATGTGCTCTTTATCCTAGAAGTAGTCATGTTTTTAACTTGAGAATCAATGAATTAACTCAAAAGAATGACTAACTAATAGGAGAACTTTTAGGAACCAGGGCAGATTAGAGACGGTATCTGAAAGCAGAAGGTAGCTTCCTCATTTCTTTATATTGCAACACAGAGATAGTTACTGTTTAGATCTGTTTCTAGGTAATTTAAGCTCTATTTCTAGGAATACATTTAAGAAAATATTTTGATCACCCATGGTAGGATTTGTAAACTCATGGGATTCCATTACAGAAAGAAAAAAACATCTGTTAATATTTTGATGTAATTTCTTCCAGTCCCAGATTGCAGGACTCAGCATTGTAAAAATGTCAGCTTTTCACAAATTGATTTATAAATTCCATGGACAGAGGAATGGACAGATGTTTAGATATATGTAAGTAAAAAAGTAAAATGTTAATGACAGAATCAAAGATATGAGTATGAATGCATTCACTATAAAATTCTGTCCATTTTCCATGTTTAAAATTTCATAATAAAGTGCAAGGTAAAACATATTACTGTTATAACTGTAATTATAGAAAAATACTTTTCTATATTACTGAGTCAAAAGTATGAGTATTTCAAGGTTTTTAATACTTACAGTAAAAATGTTTTCCCAAACATTTGCTCCAACTTGTACTCCCACCAGTAGACTATCACAAACTGTTGAGACAGCATTTTTTTAAAATATAAACAACTTTATTAAGTTGTAATTGACATACAGTGAAATTCACAGATCTGAAATGTACGACTCAGCGAGTTTTTATAACTGTATACACTTGTTTAACCAACAGCACTATCAAGACACAGAACATTTACATCACCCCAGAGAATTGCCTCATGTTCCTTACTACCCGTTCCAAGCCCACCCCACCTAAGGCAACCATTATGCTGATTTCTTGTTACAAAGATTAGACTCATATTTTCTAGAGTTTCTTGTAAATGAAGTGATGCAGTATATATTATTCTGAGTCTGTCTTCTTTTGCTCAGTATGTTCTAAAGATTCATCCAGGTTATTTCATGTTGTTATGGTAGTTTGTCCCTTATTATTGCTGGGTAGTATTTCATTGTATAGATAAAACATGAGCTGCTTATTAATTCTTTTGTTGATGGAAATGAGATAGCATTTAAATTTTTTCTTAAATTTCAGAATATTAAGGGGGTACAAATGTTTTGGTTACATGAATTGCTTTTGTACAGTTTGAGTCAAAGTTATAAGTGTGTCCATCACCCATATAGTGTGTATTGTATCCATTAGGTATGAATTTATCCATCCCCTTCTGCTCCTTCCCACCTGCTTGATTTCCATTGAATTTTACTACCATATGTGCACATGAGTGTTGAAGTATAAGTTTCAATTTAGTAGTGAGTTCATGTGGTTTTTGTTCTTCTATTCTTGTGATACTTCACTTAAAATGATGGTCTCCAGTTCCATCCAGGTTGTTACAAAAGTTATTAGCTCACCATTTTTTATGGCTGAGTAATACTCTATGGTATATATGTATCTCACATTTTATTGATCCACTCATGTATTGATGGGCACTTGGGTTGTTTCCATATCTTTGCGATTGTGAATTGTGCTGCTATAAACATTCAAGTGCAAGTGACTTTTTAATAAAATGTCTTTTTTTTCCCTTGGGTAAATACCCAGTAGTGGGATTGCTCGATCAAATGGTAGGTCTACTTTTAGTTCTTTCTTGCTGATTTGCTTGAGTTCTTTGTAGATTCTGGTTATTAGCCCTTTATCAGATGTATAGCATGCAAATATTTTCTCCCATTCTGTAGGTTGTCTATTTGCTCTATTGATTTTTTCCTTGGTTGTGCAGAAGTGTTTTAATTTAATTAGGTCCCATTTATTTATTTTTGTTGTTGCTGTGATTGCCTTTGGGGTCTTCTTCATAAATTCTTTGCCTAGGCCAATAACTATAAGAGTTTTTCCAACCTTTTATAGAATTCTTATAGTTTCATGCCTCAGGTTTAAGTCCATTATTGATTGTGAATTAATTTTTGTGAGTGGTGAGAGATATGGATCTTGTTTCAGTCTTCCACATGTGGCTATCCAATTTTCCCAGCACAATTTATTGAATAGGGATTCTTTTCCCCAGTGTATGTTTTTGTCTGCTTTGTCAAAGATCAGATGACAATATGATGATGGTTTTATATCTGGGTTCTCTGTTCTGATCCATTGGTCTAGGTCTCTGTTCTTTTATGAGTACCATGCTGTTTTGGTTACAATAGCCTTGTAGTATAACTTGAAGTCTGATAAAGTAATGCTTCCAGATTTGTTCTTTTTGCTTAAGGTTGCTTTGGCTATTTGGGCTCTTTTCTAGTTACAAACTAAGCATAGAATTATTTTTTCTAGATCTGCAAAAAATGACATTGGTACTTTAATGGAGATTGCATTGAATCTATAAATCACTTTGGGTACTACAGACATTTTAACAATGTTGATTCTGCCGATCCATGAGCATGATATATTTTTCCATTTGTTTATGTCCTCTGTGATTTCCTTCCTCTGTTTCATAGTTCTCCCTGTAGAGGCCTTTTACCTTCTTGGTTAAATACATTCCTAGGTATTTTATTTTCTTTGTTGCTATTATGAAAGGTACTGAGTCTTTGATTTGATTCTCAGCTTGACTGTTGTTGTTGTATAGGAATGCTACTGACTTGTGTACATTGATTTTGTAGCCTGAGACTTTGCTGAATTTATTTATCAATTCCAGGAGTCTCTTGGCAGAATCTTTCAGGTTTTCTAAATATAAGATCATATCATCAGCAAAGAGGTATAGTTTGACCTCTTCTTTCCCCATTTGGATACCCTTGATTTCCTTCTCTTGCCTGATTTCTCTGGTTAGGAATTTCAGCACTATGTTGAACAGAAGTGGTGGCAGTGGGCAACCTTGTCTGGTTCCAGTTCTAAGCAGGAATCTTTTGGTTTTTCCTTGCTGAGTATGATGTTGGCTGTGGGTTTGTCATATATGGCTTTTATAATATTAAGGTATGTTCCATCTATGCCTACTGACAGTTCATATCATAAAAGGCTGCTGAATTTTGTCAAATGCATTTTCTGTGTCTATTGAGAGGATCATATGGTCTTTGTTTTTGTATGTAAAATTTTTTTTTAATTACATTTCAATGTATCCTCATACCATTCATATGAGAAAGCAAGTTGTGGGTATTTGACCAGGTCTTTGAAGTCAATGGCTCTGCACAAATAAATAGATAATGTATAGTAAGGGTTTTAGGCACCTGTTTCAGGTCAAAGGAGAGGTACCTGCAGGAAGGTGCAACTGCAGGCCACATAATATTACCTAGAGATCGGAACTGTTTAGACCCAGAAGTAGCACTTAAAGGTTGTCTTTTTCTACAGTGTACTTCTTTAAAACATATAAAAAATATATATGGAAAGTTCCACTGTTTTATGGCCAATTTCTACTTTCCTTTTTAGCATATTTTTGAATAGTGTGTAAGAATTTCCCATGAGAAAAAATTCATTTTCTCTTCTTTTTAAACATGTTAACTACAACATAATAGGCAATGCATTCTATTTTTAATTGTCATGAACTTAGGTTTATATAAGAAATGAAAGGCATCCAGTCACAATCACAACATAGTATCTAGAATTTTAGGAGTCATCTAGCTCAAATTCCTTATTTTGCAATTAAAGAAAGTGAAGCCCAGAGAGATTACATGATTTGTGGACAGTCCCACAACTAGTTGTATAAGATCTGGGCCAGAACTTTGGCCTTCTGATGTCCAGTCCGTTTTCTATTTATACTCCACCACCTCGCCTCTCCATGAGCTAAGGCCAAGTGGCCTTATCTAACCCAGGTCCTGAAGACTGTGGGCTGTTTTCTAGGGCACACAGGATTCACCAAGGCCAAAGTGGAAGTGTCTTCCCCTCATTCTCTGATTGTGTAACCCACTTACCTTCCTGCCTTTAGACTACAAAATCCCAGCCTCCTTGTGCTCGACTGCATGTGCATGTCTCAAAGTTGGGCCATTCCAAAAGTCTAGCCTCAAACTTTAGTAGCATAGCAAGAATGTGTCAAGATCAACACCCATTAAGCTTGAAATTTTTTAATTTTTATTTCTGAAAACTTTTTTGTAGCAGCTTCAATTATTTACAGTGTCCACACAGGGCAATAAGCCTCTAATTCATCAAAGGCAACAACAAAAAAAGAGGACTTTATTAAATACTCAACTCATAGCAATGAATTCAAACTTAAGGACACTTTCAGAAATATTAAATAACTTCCCAAATGGAATAGGAGTGGCATGGCAGAACTGGGAAAAGGCAAAGGCTGGTATTAGATAACTGTAAAGTAGGATGGTGACTGATGGTGTTCACACTAAGCTTTGGTTCAGTCTTAAGCTATAGGTGAAGTAAGCTTACTGAGAACAGAAAAGCCCTGAGTACAAGACCTCATTAGCATAATGCAGCACTGAGGTGTCCCTGGCTTTGCACTCATTTTGCAGTATTCTTGGCTAAAGGCTTAGCAATACTTCTTTGATAGTGGAAGAGGTAAGTGATGCAAACTCGCAGTCAGCTGTTAGATTATTTAGTAGGGCAGTGATTCTCAAACTTGTTAAAGGAAATAACCAGAAGTCATAATACTCTGTGTAAAGAAAGCACCATGGAACACTGAACTATCTCTTTCCATCTAACACTCATGAGCATTTCTACTAGCAGAAAAAATGACTCTGTGATATGTAAACATTGTGAAATCATAGAATCATAGACACAAGCACACTATCCACAAAAAAGCAAGGTATCACCCTAGGCACCTTTGACTGTTTACAAATGCTTTCTATTTTTTCAAGGGACCAAAAGCTAAGGCAAATTAAAAAGAAAGACATTATATTCACTCTATTTTTTTTTCTCCAGTGCACCATGAAAACAGAGCCACTATTTTAGGAGCTGAATACTTCTGCCCAATACTAGGTTGGAAAACTGTTTGAGAACCACTATTTTAGGAAAAAAATTACTTTCCCCAAGTGCTCTGGATCTTTCTTTCTCCTTATCCTTTATTACCTGCATCCTCCATTTCAGGCACAGAACACCCCAAGGCTCTTTCTACCACCCACTTTGTAAAAACATATTATTATTTAATAAATTCCTTTGCAATGAGATTCACATTACCATTAAGTCACAATATTTGATCATATCCAAGGGTATTTACTTACAAAAAAAGAAAAAAGAATAAATAGTATTAAGTCAAGGAAATGAAGCTCTAATTGTAGGCATTGATAATCAAGGAAAGGAGTTCAAACTTTGGCCAATGAAAACAGGAAGAGACAAGAGTGCTGAACTATCACAAAAATTAAACGCAACATTGCACATTTCGGGAAGACAGCTGAGCTCTGAAGGACGTAAAGCTATGTAAAGAAAATGAAACAGCAGTGGAAAAAACTGCTCTATCTTAGAGTGACATTCTTAAAGTTTGTATTTCCTCATTCAGATGTAGTACGGATTAATTAAGGATTGTCTGAAGTTTGGACTATTGGTGAAGTACTAATTTTCTCCATCTGAAACAAGTGTCTCACTGCCTATTTTTCTGTATTCTTAAATTCCTGCTTGGATTTTTAAAAATTAGTATTATGTTTTCATTTTTCATATTTATTTAATTTTGGAATATTTTAAGACTCACAAAAAACTTGCCAAATGGTACAGTGTTTCTATTAATCTACCCTTTACACAGCATTTTCAAACGTTACATCTTATATAACCACAGCATAATTATCAAAATAAAAAAATTGTTATAATGCTATTAAGCTTATCTACAGACATATCTTATTCACATTTCACTGGATATCCCACCAATGTTCTTTTTCTAGTCCAAGATCCATTTTAGTTGTCATGTCTTCTTAGTCTTATCCAATCTAGGACAGTTCCTCAGTCTTTTGTCTGTCATGACCTTGAAACTTTCAATGAGTGCTTCAATTTGGTTTGTCTGATGCTTTCCTATGATTAATTCAGGGCACTCATTTTTGGCAAGGATACCACAGAAGGGTTATTGCTCCCTTCTTGTTACATCATATCAGGAGATAAATAACACTACTATGTCTCATTACTGGTGATGGTAACTTTGATGCCATTGTTAATGGGGTGACTTCCAAGTTTGTAAACTGTTAAGTTGCTATTTTTCTGCTCATAATGAATAAGACCCTTGGGGGGAAATACTTTGTGAAGATGAAAATATCCTGTTTCTTGTCATACTTTTGTCCATCAATTTTAATATCCATGATGATTCTTGCCTGCAACAATTATTACTGTGGTATTCGACAAATGGTGATTTTCTACAGCCTTGATTCTTTCTACGTTTGTTCCCTCCCTTCCTCTCCTCTACTCTCCCCTCCCATTCCCTCCCCTTCCTTCTCCTTTCCTCTCTTCTCTCCTCTTCATCTCTCTCTCCCCCTCCCTCCTTTTCTTCCTTCTTTTCTCTTTTCTTCAGTCCCCCTGCCCTTTGTCCTCCTTCCCTCCCTCCTTCCCTTCTCTTTCCTTCATTCTCTCTCTTTCTTTCTTTCTCTCTTTCTTTCTGTTCAAATTGTCCCAATGTAGCCACTGGGAGTTCCTTTGAGTTGGTTCCTATATTTTTCCAACATACCACCATCATTTTCTGAGCACTTCCTTACTTTCTGGCACCACAGAATATTCTAGGCTCTTCCTGTTTTTTCCCCGACCCAGCCCTGGAATCATCCATTTCTCTAAGGAGCCCTGGTTCTTTTAATTGGACAGTGTCATTTAGAAAACAAGATCTTGGTGTTTGTTTTGTTCATTCTACTAAGTATCACTGCTTCCAATCTAGTCCTTCTCAGCAGAGAGAGCTAGGAAATGTATGCACATACATGTATATACATGCACATATCTGTATGTCAATCTAATTTAATCTAATGTAATCTATCAATCATCTATCACCTGTTAAAGACCCTGAGTTCATACTTACATCTCTAATTCTAATCCAACATCACAGGGTTTTTATCTAGATTCTTCTTTCCTTATTTGTAACTCTTTTCTCTAACAGGGAAAAATCTGGCTCTCATTGTCCACAACATATTTTCCTATTTGTTCAGTCCCAAAAAAACACGTAAAGTAGTTTCAGAACTGCTAACACAAACTCCTGTGCAAAACAAGTCTATTAACTAGAGTGAAACATGTGTGCTACATTCTTTTTGTATTTGGTCTTACAGGGCACAGTCAAATCCTGTTTTCCAAAGTTACTTAGGCTAGCTGTTTCTTTCTCCAACCCTTTCAGTGTGGTTTGGTTATTCATTTGTTACACAGTTAGGTTTATTTGTTACTACTTGTCATACATTTTGGGTTTATCGCTACACCTCAGTTGATTTAATTATTTACTTCTTTGGGGGGGTACATGAAACATTACCATGGTTCTAAATGTCAGAACTAAATAACAGGATAAATCCAGAGAAGTGTGACTAATGGCTTACAATTAATATATTTTATTTACTTACTTATTTGTTTATATTTTTCTCTGGATATTTTTTCAGCCCCAAATCAATGGTTAACATTTGCCCTTCTCTGTCATCATCTCAGACAGTTTATAGAAGGGAACTCTAGGTATAGGTAAAGTTAAAGATAGATATATATGGATATATGCAAGGATTTATACACATACACATTTGTGTATTAATAAAAATCATTTTCTGCTTCAAAATGATTTAACTCAACAATCTATACTCCAAACAATATTTCTATAGTGCTCCTGACTGAGCTGAAGTCATTAAGAAGCCTTGTTAGTGTCAGGGAAAAATAGAAATTCACTAAAAACCTTTCACCCTGAAATGGACAAACTGTAACCCTATGTATGTTAATTGCTTAATCTGCTTCTGTAAGACTGCTTATCGCCACACCCACAGGAATATTTGTGAAACTGATGTTATAAAGAAAGAAATTGAAATTGACTAATGCCTGCAGCTCATGCTCCGGTAAACAGCTCCTCCTTGCAGCAGCTACCTTGTAAGTTACAGTAACTTCCCTATGTGTACACTTCCTGGTATAAGCCGCTCTGTACCACCACCTTGCTCTTGAAGTATAAAAGACAAGTCCCCCTGACCGGGGGTACTCAGATTTTGGCAGAAGATCCCCTCTGAGCCCACCGGCATTAATAAATCTGATCTCTCTGCATCCTCGTGTACCTCTCGGTGTTTCTCTCAGCAACGCGACTCTGGTTTTTGCCATTACGTTAGTACAAGGACAAGCAGAGACCACTGAAGAGAGCTCAGAGAGCTGTGCCCAAACCCTACTCTACCACAAAACACATGCCTGTGGGCATGAGGATACATGGTGGACAATAGCAGATAGTTGGGTGATCTTTTCTCCTTGCAAATTTTCTGTGTCCTCTTTGAAGCTTTTGACTGTGCTCAGCACCCTCTCCTTTTTTCTGGCCTTTGCAACACCTCATACACATGGCAGCTTTTTCTTACTTTCCTTCTCCTATCACTAATATTTCAAATTCTTGTTTTCCATCAGAGAGTGTCCACATTTGAGGCCACAAGTTCTGAGAAAAATGTAAAATAAACACAAGATCAAAAGTCAAAACTTGAGCTGTCTTCTTTATAAATGGCTAGTCAAGTTCTTTCCTTTCCCTCCAAATGACTGCTGAAAATTTTCCAAAAATAACCAGCACAAGTGGTTCAAAGCAAATCATAAACTCTGTAATGAACAGCAAATCCTCCCCAAAGCCCTCTTGACCACAGTTACAGAGCTTCAGTAAGAGGCACGGAGACAGTAGAATCCTTACAAGAGGGACAGTGTGTGGGAGTGAAGGGTTCATAACCTACTCTGCCTGGAGAGCTAACTGTGCCAAACCAGCCAGGTTGTAACTCTCACAAATGCACAATATTGGTCTTTTATATTGTGTACCATACAGACTATGGTATTAAATTTACTTTTACATGAATAGAACAGAATATAAACAAATCAAGGTAAAACTAAAAGAATTATGAACTTCAGACAATTTTTTTCTTCAACAAGAGTTATTATTAGTGCTTCAACAGATCTTTACCATTGAGACACACTGTTCAGAGAAGCATTAAGTTGGAATATTACACCAGAAAACTATTATTTAATGCTACACAGTATCTAATGATTCTCTACTATGACATGTGAGAAAAATAATTCATCCAAGATTTTTGCTAATTATCTTATTTTTACAGTTTCAAAATTTAAGCCATTTGCCTCCTATTCTCTGGTTTCAACTTCCTAGTTGTTTAATTCTAGTTCTGTATTTAAGTCAAGTAACTAATTTCTACCAGCCTCTACATCTGGTTTTTCCGTTCCTGACATCTTGGTTGGCTAGATTTTGTCAATGATTATGTTTTAAGATGTGCTAACGGGGCCTGTCTTCTCTGAGTTCTTCTAAGCTTAAAAGCATGTGTCTTTGGACGTGGAAATGCTTGGTCTAGCAATGAAATATTTGGGTTTCACTTTCCCTACCTGCAGGTTTTGTAGGTATCGCTCCACTGTCTTCTCATATTGACCACGGTGATGGTCAAGTCTGACACCAGCTTGATTTTTCCCTTTTATAAGTGACTTGCATGTCCGTTTTGCTTGCCTAGGTGATTGGACACACTGTCTTTCTCCTTCAAGTTCAGTAACTTTACTAAAATGTTTTTCCAAGTTCACGCCCCGTGTCGGTTTCTCCTGGGACAGTTTGTTCTTAATGTCCAACACATCCTGCTCCCCACTGTATATCCTCTCAGAACACCTTCACTCCACTCTTCTCTGCAGTAAACAACTTGGCAAGCAGTGACCTGACAGTATCTCATCACAAACAACACTCTAATTCTGCGGTCCCCAACCCCCAGTCCGCTGACTGGTAGGTCTGTGGCCTGTTAGGAACCCGCAGAGCTCAGCCGCCTCCCCACCCCTCACCCCACCTCCCCTGTTTGTGGAAAAATTGTCTTCCATGAAACTTGGGTGGGGGGCGCACAGCAGGAGGTGAGCAGCAGGCAGGCAAGCATATTTACAGCCACTCCCCATCCCCATCGCTTGCATCACCGACTGAGCTCCCCCCTCACCTGCCCGCCCTGGAAAAATTGTCTTCCATGAAACCAGTCCCTGGTGCCAAAAAGGTAGGGGACCGCTGCTGAGTCTAATTCATCCCTTTCTGTCCAGGGCTTCTCTGATGTCGGGGATTTGGGTCCTAGGGGTACCCTCTAGGCACCTGTACATGTGCAACTTTGGAAGTGCATAGGGGTTAGTTAACCTTGTGCAAGGCGGTATCCTTGATGGGGGTCAGAGAGGAAGAGGTACTGTCCACGTCCTCTGTGAGCGCACATCCTGTTCTCTAGCTCAGAGGTCCCCTGCAGTGGCCGACTTGGGGTACCCTGGCACTGGTTTTCCCCTTCCCTCTTTCTCTCTTCCCAGTCCTCCTCGCCTAAGGCCTGGGATCACTTCCTAAAGAGCTACCTGAACAGAATGCCTTGTCTCAGACTCTAATCCAAAAAATGTCCTTATATTATAGGTTTGCAACTTTTTTGTTTATTCATTTTTTTCCTGTTTTTCTCCTCTGTAATAAATGTTTTCCTATTTTCGCTTTCTTCCATTTTATTTATTGAGATTTCCTTAAGCCTGCTCTGGGTTTCCAAATGGATTTTCTCAGTCCAGGCTGACATAAATCTCTGTGATGATTTCATTTTCTTTTATTTCCTTCTGGAACTCTGCCAGCCTACTTTTCACTCGTTTGGATGGGAGATCGTCTCTTCTTTGATTCCTTGTTTCTCCTGTTTGTATTTTTAAAAAACTTTCAAGGGATCACAATGTATGGAAGGGTAATTAATTTTATGATATATGTTCTTCACCTGTTTTTTGCTTATATTCCTTTCTTATCTTTGCATAGTCTACATGCTAGTTTCTTTCTGCATATCTGTCATTTTTAATGGGTCAAAAATTTGTTGGAGAAGAGTGGGGAGGAGGGTGGTGAGAAGGAGTGATACAGTCTGTGTTTTGGGGTCTTTGTTATTTCTTTTTCCTTGGGGGACCATCTCAGCTTGTTTTTCAACATTCAAATAAAGCATATAGCTCGCTGCGAAGGTCTTTATATCATTGTCTGTGTTGCACATTTGTGGTTTCTATTTCCCCTCCCTTTTTCACCTTTTTCTTTTTTCTTGTTACCGCTGGCAGCCTCTCTAAGCCAGAAGAGACCGGAATATAGATAGTAGCTACTTTCCTTGTGTTATTTTGTGTGATTTAACTGGGCATCTAAAGAGACAATCTTTCATTTCTAAGGGCCAGTACTAACCTGTAGAGCTCCTTGTCCCAATTAAAAGACTGTACTGGGATTTTAGTTCCCAAATTATGGTCCCTAACTAGTAATGTCAGTATTACCTATAAGTGCAGATTCTCAAGCCCCACCTGCTGAATGAGAAACTCTGGGGTTGGAAATCAACAGTCTATGCCTTGAGGAAATTCTCTAGGTGATTCTGATGCACTCTAAAGTTTGAGAAACACTTTTTTTTTTTACAAGAATCTCTTCTCCAAAACAAGGGCCAAGAAGATTTGTCTCAATTTCCAGTATCCTAACTCATTTTGGTGCAAATTATACAAGGTTTTAGGATTGTGGTTTACAGTTGTGGCTCTTTGTCCTAAGAAGATGGAGGGTATTTTTTTTTCCTTATTATTGTTTTCATTGTGATTTGAGAGAGGAGGCAGGCATAAAAAATACATTTAAACCCATACTTTATAACTGGAATTATAAGCCACTGATCCGAAAGGTAGAGCTGCATGGAAAAAGGTGGATTTTCTATATATCAGATTATGTCGTCCACCAAGGACAACTTCCTCTTTTCCAGTTTGGATGCCTTTTATTTCTTTCTCTTTTCTGATTGCTCTGGCTAGGACTTCCAGTGCTACGTTGAATAGAAGTGGTGAAGTGTGCATCCTTGTCTTGTTCCAGATAATAAGGAAAAAGATTTCAACTTTTTCCAGTTCAGTACATAGGTATTAGTTTATTAAGTATGAAATGTCCGATTTCCTTAAGTGCTAAGTTTGACAGTTGAAATCTCTGACATTTCACTTTGACACTTCTTGTTTTATGTTTATCGTGAAGGTACATCCTCAGTCTTTCACACGCACTTTTTGGTTTGTGATTATCTTTCAAATTGTTTTTTAGAGCAATTTTGTGAAGCCACGGATAAGTCAAAATTTCATGCTACTTTCAAATATGAGGTCTGTCATGGAACCAATGAAGCACAGACAGCTCAAAATATCAACGAAGTGTTTGGGAAGGATGTGGCTAATGAATGCACAGTATATCAATGGCTTGAGAAGTTCCGTTCTGGTGATTTTAATCTTGAAAATGAGCCACGTGGCGACCTGAGACCAAAGTGCATAATGATGAGCTGAAAGCTGTGGTGGAAGTGAATCCATCTCAACCTACACGTGAATTAGCAGCAAGGTTTGAGGTTACTATTCCAACAATATTGGACCATTTGAAACAAATTGGCAAGGTAAAGAAGTTGGATAGATGAAAGAAGTTGCATGAATTAAATGAGCATCAGAAGAGAAATCGTCTGGAAGCTTGCCTTTCTTTGCTGTCACGACATAAAGGCGAACCATTTCTACACCGTATTGTTACATGTGATGAAAAATGGATTCTTTTTGACAATCGCAAGCGTTTGGCACAATGGTTGGATAAAGATGAACTGCCGATACACAATCCAAAACTGAATATTCATCAAAGAAAGCTAACGGCTTCTGTTTGGTGGTCCAGTGCTGGTATTATCCACTATAGCTTCATGAAACCTGGTCCATGGATTACAGCGGATGTCTACTGCAACCAGCTGGATGAAATGAGGAGGATTCTTGTGATGAAGCAGCGGAGATTGGTCAATAGAGACAGGCCAATCCTCTTACAAGACAATGCTTGACCACATGTTGCACAAACAACACTGCTCAAACTACAGAAGCTGGACTTGGAAACTCTCTGTCATCTACTGTATTCACCAGACCTTGTGCCAACTGACTACCACTTCTTCCAGGCTCTGGACCACTTCTCACAAGGAAAAATACTCAATTCTCAACAAGCTGTGCAAAAAGCCTTTCACGATTTCATCAGGCTTCTTTGCTGCTGGCATAAACAAGCTACCGTTAAGATGGCAAAACTGTGTTGATAGTTGAGGCACACACTTGGATTAATTGTACTGCTCTTGTTTGAGATATAATAAACTACACTTTTGATTCAAAATCAGACATTTCATACTTAATAACCTAATAGTTGTGTGTTTCACATTTATGGCATTTATTGTGTTGAGGCACATTTTTTTTCTGTATCTAATTTGTTGAGAATTTTTATCATGAAGGGATGTTGAATTTTGTCACATTTTTCCTACATTTATTGAAAAGGTCATATGGCTTTTGTCCTTCATCCTGGAAATGTAATGTGTCACATTTTTGATGTGCGTATGTTGCACCATCCTTGCACCCCTGGGATGAATCCCCCTTCATCATGGTGGATAATTTTTTAAAGGTACTGTTGAATTTAGTTTGCTTATGTTTTGTTGAGGATTTTTGCATATATGTTTGTCAGGGATTTTGGCCTGTAGTTTTCTTTTTTTATTGTGCCCTTGTCTGGTTTTGGTACTGAGGTAATGCTGGCTTCATAGAATAAGTTTGGGAGAATTCCCTCCTCTTCAACTTTTTGAAGTAGTTTTATAAGAATTGGTATAGTTTTTTTTTTAAAATGTTTGATAGAATTCAGCAATAAAAGCCTTCAGGTCCTGGGCTTTTCTTTGATGGTGGACTTTTTATTATAAATTCAGTGTCCTCACTCTTTATTGGTGTGTTCAGATTTTCTATTTCTTCGTAATTTTTTATAGAAAACCCTAAAGACTTTCACTAAAAAAAAACTGTTATAACTAATAAATGAATTCAATAAAGTTGTAGGAGACAAAATTAACATACAAAAATCAGTATTTCCATATGTTAATAGATAATTATCTGAAAAAGAAATCAAGAAAACAATCCCATTTACAATAGCTACAAAAAAAAATAGGAATAAATTTAACCAAGGAAGTAAAAGATCTCTACAATGAAACTGATGAAAAAAACTGGAGAGACAAAAAGAAATAGAAAATTACCCTGTTTTCATGGATTAGAAGAATTAATATTGTTTAAATGTCCATACTACCCATGGTGAGATACAGATTCAATGCAATCTCTATCAAAGTACCAATGGCACTCTTCACAGAAATAGAAAAAATGATCCTAAAATTTGTATGGAATGTCAAAGGCCCTGAATAGCCAAAGCAATCTTTATCTAAAAGAACAAGGCTGGAAGTATCACACTATCTGACTTCAAAATATGCTATAAAGTTATAGTAACCAAAACAACATGGTAATGACATAAAAATAGACATATAGACTAACGAACAAAATAAAGAGGACACAAATAAATCCACACATGTATAGCCAATCTACTTTTGGCAAAAATGTCAGGAACACACATTGGGGAAAGGACAATCTTTTCAATAAATGGTTTTGGAAAAACTGGATGTACACATGTAGAAGAAGGAAATTAGACCCTTATTGCTCACAATATACAAAAATCAACAGAAATACTTTAATACAACAGAAATACTTTAAACTAAGACCTGGAACTATGAGACTACTAGAAGAAAACGTGGGAGAAATTTCTTCCTGACATTGGTATGGAAAGGATTTTTTGGATAAGACCTCAAAAGCACAAGCAACAAAAGCAAAAATGGACAAATCAGATTATGCCAAATTGAAAGGCTTCTACACAGCAAAGGAAACAATCAACAGAGTGAAGAGACAGTCTACAGAATGGAAGAAAATATTCACAAACTATGCATCTGATGAGGGGTTAATATCCCAAAAATATAAGGAACTCAAACAACTGAATAGCAAAAAATAAAAAATAATAACCCAATTTAAAAATGGGCAAAATATCTGAATAGGCATTTCTTGAAAGAAGACATACAAATAGCCAATAGGTATATGAAAGAATGTTCAACATCACTAAGCATCAGGGAAATGCAAATCAAAAACCACATTGAGATATCACCTGACTCCTGTTAAAATGGCCACTATCAAAAAGACAAAAGATAACACAGTGTTCACAAGGATGTGGAGAAAAGGGAACCCTTGCACACTGTTGGTGGGGATGTAAATTAGTACAGCCATTGTGGAAAATAGTATGGAGGTTTTTCAAAAAATTAAAAATAGAACTATCACATATAAAATATGTCAAAGAGATATCTGCACTCTCATGTTTATTACAGAACTAATCTCAACAGCCAAGATATGGAATCAGCCTAAGTGTCCATCAATGGATGAATGGATAAAGAAAATGTGGTGCCTACACAGAATGGAATACTATTCAGCTGTAAAAAAGAATTAAATCCTGTTATTTGCAACAACATGGATGAAACTAGAGGACATTATATTAAGTGAAATAAGCCAGGTACAGAACAATAAATACTGTGATATTTTAAAGTTATTTTGTCATCTGTGAACTAAAAGTGTGTAAAAATCTGAGAAAATATAAGCATATATTTTTATAACTTATCATTTTTGTACTCAGTT
Organism: Daubentonia madagascariensis; assembly: GCA_023783475.1. Lineage (NCBI taxonomy): Eukaryota > Metazoa > Chordata > Mammalia > Primates > Daubentoniidae > Daubentonia > Daubentonia madagascariensis. Next base: position 32,487,605 of record JAKFHU010000978.1, read on the forward strand.
GAAATTAAAATCAAGCCTGCTTTCAATTTAGTTTAACAACCTTAGGTAAGGTAGGGTGGTAAAAATTTGTCTCATATATTTTTAACTCTTGTGTGAAGATTGTACGACAAATTTCACTGGACATTTGTCAAGAAAAGACATACTTTTTCTGAATGTGGCAGTGGTTATAAAGCAAATGATGAAAATGGAAGTTATTTAAAAATTTGAAGATCCAAAGAGTCTGTATTAGTTTTAGGTATAAGTATGATCCCTCATATATTGGGTTCCATTTTTTAGCTATAGTCGAGGTTGAAGTGTTTTATTGCAGAGATATATTAGCTGATAAAGTAATGAAACTCTGCTAAATCAGATAAATCAGAGCATAAGTGCCACTAATATATAAAAGTTGAAGAACTAAGTTAAAAATCAGGCCAGAGCAATTAGGTAAGAGAAAGAAATAAAAGGTACCAAAATTAGAAAGGAAGAAGTCAAATTAGCCTTGTTTTCAGATGACAAGATCTTACACCCAGAAAAACTTAAAGACTCCACCAAAAAACTGTTAAGACTGATAAACAAATTCAGTAAAGTTGCAGGACAACATCAGTAGCATTTATATACACCAACAGCAAACAATCTGAAAAAGAAATCAAAAAAGCAATCCCATTCACAATAGCTACAAAAACTATAAAATATCTAGGAATCAATCTAACAAAAGAAGTGAAAGATCTATACAAGGAAAACCATGAAACTTCGATGAAAGAAATAGAAGAAGTCACAAAGAAATGGAGAGATATTCCATTCTTGAATTGGAAGAATTAATATTGTTAAAGTGACAATAGTACCCAAAGCAATTTACAGATTCAATGCAGTTTCTATTAAAATACCAATGTCATTCTTCACAGAAATAGAAAAATAATCCTAAAATTCATATGGAACCATAAAAGACCCCAAATAGCCAAAGCCATCCTAAGCAAAAGGTACAATGATGGAGGCATCAGACTAAATGACTTCAAAATTTATTACAATACAAAGCTATAGTAACCAAAACAGCATGGTACCTGAATAAAAATAGACACATAGACCAATGGATCGGAATAGAGAACCCAGATATAAATCCACACATTTACAAGCAACTCATCTTTGACAAAGGCACCAAGAACTTACCATGGGGTAAGCACAGTTTTTCCAATAAATGGTGCTGGAAAAACTGTATAACTATATGCAGAAGAATGAAACTAGACCCTTATCCCTTACCATATGCAAAAATCAAATCAAAATGGATTAAAGATTTGAGTCTAATACCTGAAACTATGCAACTACTAGAAGAAAATATTGGGAAAATGTTCCAGGACATTGATCTGGGCAAAGATTTCTTGTGTAAGACCTCAAAAACATAGGCAACCAAAGCAAACATAGACAACTGGATTGCATCAACCTAAAAAGCTTCTGCACAGCAAAGGAAACAATCAACAGAGTAAATAGACAACCAAAAGAATGAAAGAAAATGTTTGAAAATTATTCATCTGACAAGGAATTAATAACCAGAACACATAGGGAGCTCAAACAACTCAATAGCAAAAAAATAAATAATCTGATTTAAAAGTCTAAGCATTATGTTTATTTTGTTAGGAGTTTTCAATCATAAAAGGGTGCTGAATTTTGTCAAATGCTTTTTCTGCATCTATTAAGATGGTCACATGATCTTTGTTTTTGCTTCTTTTTATGTGGTGAATCACATTTATAGATTTACTTATGTTGAACTGCCCTTGCATCCTTGGGATGAAGCCCACTTGCTCATGGTAGATTATTTTTTTGATGTGCTGCTGAATTCGGTTTGCTAGAATTTTATTGGGGATTTTTGCATGTATATTCATAAGGGATATAGTTTTATAGTTTTCTTTTTTTGTTGTGCCCTTTCCTGCCTTTGGTATCAAGGTGATACTGGCTTTGTAGAATGAGTTGGGGAGGATTCCTTCCTTCTTGATGTTATGAAATAATTTCTGAAGTATGGATACCAATTAAGTCTGATAAAATTTGGCTGTGAAACTGTCTGGTCTGAAACTTTTTTTTGGTGGAAGAATTTTTATTGTTGCTTCAATTTTTTGCTTGTTATTGGTCTGTTCAGGAGTTGTATTGCTTCCTGATTGAGCCATGGGAGGTTGTGTGTTTCTAGGAATTTGTCCATTTCCTCAAAGTTTTTGAGTTTATGTGCATAGAGATTTTTAGAGTATTCATAGATGATATTTTGTATTTCTGTGGTATCAGTTGTAATAGCTCCTTTTTCTTTTCTGATTGAGCTTAGAGACATATATAGAGACATAGACCAATGGAACAGAACAGAGAACCCAGATATAACACCATCCTCATGTTGCAATCTGATCTTTGACAAAGAAGACAGCAATATACACTGGAGAAAAGAATCCCCACTCAATAAATGATGCTGGGAAAATTGGATAACCACATGTAGAAGACTGAAACAGAATCCACACCTGTCACCACTCACAAAAATTAATTCAAGATGGATAACAGACTTAAATCTAAGACATGAAACCATAAGAATTCTAGAAGAAAATATTGAAAAAACTCTTCTAGATATTGGCCTAGGCAAAGAATTTATGAATAAGACCCCGAGGGCAATCACAGCAACAACAAAAATAAATAAATGGGACCTAATTAAATTAAAAATTTTCTGCACAGCCAAGGAAACAATCAACAGAGCGAACAGACTACTTACAGAATGGGAGAAAATATTTGCAAGATATACATTCAATAAAGGGCTAATAACCAGAATCTACAAAGAACTCAAGCAAATCAGAAAAAAAAACTCATTAAAAAGTGGGCAAAAGACATGAACAGAAGCTTTTCAAAAGAAGATAGACACATGACCAATAATCATATGTAAAAATGCTCAATGTCACTAATTATCAGGGAAATGCAAATTAAAGCCACAATGAGATATCACCTTACCTCTGTTAGAATGGCTTTTATTCAAAAGTCCAAAAACAATAGATGCTGGTGTGGATGCAGAAAGAAGGGAACACTTATACACCGTTGGTGGGACTGCAAATCATTAATAGTACAACCTCTACAGAAAACAGTATGGAGATTCCTCAAAGAACTAAAAGTAGACCTACCATTTGATCCAGCAATCCCACTACTGTGTATCTACCTAAAGGAAAAGAAATCTTTCTATCAAAAAGACACCTGCACTCAAATGTTTATTGCAGCACAATTCACAATTGCAAAGATGTGGAATCTACCCAAATGCCCATCAATTCATGAGTGGATTAATAAAATGTGGTATATGTATACCATGGAGTACTACTCAGCCATAAAAATGAATGAATTAATGCCTTTTGCAACAATTTGGATGAAACTGGAGACCATTCCCCTAAGTGCAGTATCTCAAGAATGGAAAAACAATACACCTTATGTACTCATTAGGAAATTGGATCTAACTGATAAACACACATGTGCACAGAGGGAAGCAAAGTTCAGTGGAAATAAAGCAGGGGGGAGAAGAAGGAGGGGAGGGGCAAAAACCTACCTGATGGGTACAATGAACACTATTTTAGTCATGGGCACACCTATAGACATGACTCAAGCATTACAAAAGCGATCCATGTAACCAAAAACCTGCGTAATCGAAAATCTTAATATTTTGAGATTTAAAAAAAGAATGAAATCCTGTCATTTGCAACAACATGGATGGAACTGGAGGACATTATGTTAAGTGAAATAAGCCAGGCATGGAATGACAAATATCACATGTTGTCACTTACATGTAGGAGCTACAAAAATTGATCTCATGAAGTTAGAGAATAAAATGATGGTTACCAAAGGCTGGGAAGGGCAGTGGGGGGAGGGAGGAGGTAAAGCCAGGTTGGTTATTGGGTATAAAAATACAGTTAGACAGGAAAAAGAAGATCTACTATTTGGTAGCGCAATAGGGTGACTATAGTTAACAATAATTTGTTACACATTTGGAAATAACTAGAAGAGTGGAATTGGAATGTTCCTAACACAAAGAAATAATAAATGTTTAAGGTGATGAATATCCCAATTAACCTGATGTGACCATTCCACTTGTATGCATGTATCAAAACATCACACATACTTTATAAACATGTACAACTATTAGTTCCATAAAATTAAAAAAATAAAGAAGAGGAAAATTGACTAAAGAATAGCAACATAAACCTGATCTGTAAAAAATTGCTAAGATAGATGAAGTTCACAAAACTAATCAAAAGAAAAGATAGAAGATGCCAATAAACAAAATATGAGATTAAAAATGGGAAAAAATATATATAATAGATATTTTATATACATATATAGATACATGTGACTATTTTGAATGTCTACACACCAGTAAACTTGAAAAGCTAAATAAAATGGAGACATCCCAATATATTTTAAAATTTTCATATTGTCATGAGAAGAATAAAGGACTTGAGTAGATCAATATTAATTAAAATATATTTTTTTAAAGGTGATCAAAGACTTCTCTTCCTTAAAAACCTATGCTCATATGGTTTCACAGTTGAATTCTACCATATTTTGAAGAAATCAGATCTTATCATATTGAGGTTGTCCCCCAAATAGGAAAAAAGGCAAAGCTTTCCAGATCATTTTTGAAGCTGTCATAATCTTGATTCCAAAACTAGAAAAGGACACTACAATAAAGGAATGTTGCGGCCCATTTCACTTAGGAGCATGGATGCAAAAATTCTAAACACAATGTTAACTAATCAAATACAACAATGTATTTTTAAAATAACAAATGTGATTAAGAGGGAATTTCCTCCATAATGAAAGAATGATTAATCATCAGGAAAGTCTATCAATAAAATCATAAGAAATCTTTGATCATCTGAAAGCAGAAAACTGTTTCCATAAGGTTTGATACTTTTGTGATTTTTAAACATTACAAATTAGAATTATATGAGGCTTTTCTTAATGTGATAATATTTGAACATAAAAGTTTACAACAGTCCAATTCTTTTAAGATCTGGAACAAGATAAAGCATTTTACTTTGGAATTATTATTCAATATAGAAGTGGAAGTCTTGGTCAATGCGATAAGGGAAAATGGCATATAGATTGGGAAAAAGATAAAATCATCATTACTTGCAGATGATATGATTGCCAACAAGACAATCAGAACTCTTACCACTAATAAAAGAATTCAGAAAGATTATCAGATAAAAGACAAACTTATAAAAATCAATAACATGTATTTATAGAAAAAAATAAGCAAAAAGTATATAGAATAAGAAGATATCCACAACAGTAAGAAAAATAAAGTCTAGGCTAATCTAAGCAAGAATACAGAAAACTTTGTGGAGAAAACTTTAGCCTTTAATAAAGAATAAGAAAGACAGTCTGAATAAGTGGAAAGAATTTCCATGCACTTAGATGGAAGGAAGGCTTTTATATTATAAAGACATCAATTCTTCCTCAAATTAATTTACTGAATCAAAAATGCAAATTTTATTTTTATATATTTTGTATTTATATTCTATATTTAAATTTATATGGAGGACTAAAAGTCCTCCATGAATAGTTATGGCAACTTAAAAATTTAAGAGTAAAATGGTGGGATTGTCCTATCACATGTTACGGGACACTACAAAGCTGGAGTAATTAAAAAATATGGCATTGAGGTAAGACCAAATAAATAGACTGGCAGAACAGAATAAAGAATCCAGAGAGAAAGCCATTTGTATTGAGAAAATACAATAATATACAATATTTTTGATACACAATAAAGGTGGCATCAGAAATCAATGGGAGGGGGAAGATAAATTCTTTGACAGATAGTGTCAGGAAGCTGGTTCAAAATATGGTGAAACATAAAATGGAATTCCTAAATAATATCACAAGCAAAAGTGAACTATACATTAAATTAAAATTTTAAATATGAGTATTAAATCTATGTAGTTAATGGAAAAAATGTGGGTGAATAATCTGGAGTAGTATTTCTTAAACCAAACTTACAAAGAATATAAGGAAAAATAATTCTTTCACACTCTCTCTCTTTATATATATATACACACACATACATATATATCTATGTATATATAATTATATAAAAAATAAGGTTTCCCAGTCAGTGAAAGACCTCTAGGAAAAGGTCTTAATGGATGGATGAAATCATAGTAAATTAGATTTCTGATGTCAAAAATTAACATGTAATTATTTAGAATTTATTAGAAACTCTTGTTAATTAACCAGAAGACAAAAACACCAAAAGATATAAAAACATATTTGACAGAAGAGGAACCCAAGGAACTAACAAGCACATGAAGGAGCTACGCATAATCATGACTAATCAGAGAAAGACAGGCTAGAATAGTGAGCTATTACTTTATATGTAACATAAATGGGAGCAGGGATGAAATGCCAAGTATTGGAGAGAATGTGGGGATGTAAGAATCTTCAATACTACAATAAACACATAGCGAAGTCACTGCTGCAGCCATTCTGGACAGCAGACACTATATGCACAAATCACCAATCTGTATTCCCTATGACCTGGCAATTCTGCCTAGCGGTATTTGCTAAGAACTTCTCACTGAGGTCAATAACAGGGCATTGAAGATGTTCAATATTAGATATTCATGATAGTGGGTGTGATGGTGAGAAGTTAGAGACACTTTGGGTGTCCACTCCTGGAGAAAGGTGAATAAAATATGTTAAATTCAAATCATGCAGCAATTACAAGCGCCAAGTAGATGCACAAAAAGCAACATCAGCAGATATTAAAGAATAGATCACTCAGTGAAAACAAAAAGAAACGAACGGCATGTGATATAAAAATGAGCCCAATGCTGTTTAGATAAATTAAAAATGCATGCCATGATAAATACATGATACATATTTTGCAAGAGCACATTAAAACTGGAAGATGCACCTGAGAATGTTTTTTATGTGTAGAGTGCAATGGGAGTGGGACACAGGGATATAAAGGAATGAATAAACAAACAGCAGGCAAGAAAAGAGCCTGGAACGGACCCATGATGATATGGTGCCATGAACTGAGGAAAACGATTAACATTAACTTAACATACCTGAAGTAAATACAAAAATGAAAAAATATAAAAAGGAAAGGAAAGAAGGGAGAAAAGAAGGGAGGGAGGGGGCAACCCAAGAGGGATCAGGATGTGATTACGGAGGCATAAATTTTAGCTGACACATCGCCATCCATCTAAGGCTATACTTCTCAGACTCCCTTTCAGCAAAGGAGAGCCATGTGATCAAGTGCTGGCTACTGGGATATGACCAGAAGTGATGAGTACAACTTCCTGGTCACGTTCTTTAATGGTAGGGACATGCCCTCCCTTCCTTTTTCTTTCTCCCACTGTCTAGAATGCAGACATGTGTGAGCTGGCACAGCCTTCTTGGACCAAGAGTTGGAAATAGTATGTTGAAGGTGGGACAGCTATTTGAAAAAACATCCTAGGTCCCTGAGACTGGTGGAGCCACCATAATAGCTCTGGACTATATACCTGGAATTAACAGCCCAAACCATCTCACCCAGGATTTTACACATTGGTAAACTAATTTCTTACTTGTTTAAGGTGCTGATTTCTTAGATCGCTTTGTTATAGAAGCCTAGTCTATAGCCCAACTAATACAGGCACACAGTTACCAAATAGGGGACTGGGATTTGAACCAAAGTGCACCCTTACATGGAACTCACACCCTTAGCCGCTTACATTATATAAAGCCCGTTCACTCTCCTTGTCTTCCTCCTGCCCATATTGTTGCCTTATGCCTCCTATAGCCCCTGTTTATACTGAGTCAGGCAGTCAACAGATCTACCGCCTCTCCTCTTTCCTTCCTCACTCCAGAGCTGCACAGACTGTAGTAAACTCTCACTATTCCTACAGGAGCAACATCAGAAACTCTAAAGATTTCCTCATTGGTGATTTTTCCATTGACTTCATCAGCTATTGTTCCAGAAGTAGTGACCCAGATCCCTGCAAAATAAAGATGTTAGACTCCCTGATATCCAGGATATATCTGGGACCTAGACCTAAAATATCATCTTCCCAGGGAATTTATTCTTAATATTATAGGCAGGGGAGATGCAAAAGATATCATACGAGTATATGTCATTCCTTAGCCAAGTAAAACCTTCAGTCCATTCCAGGTTTATATGTTAAGCTATGCACACTTCCCCAGAGGAGAGGGTATATTTTATTTTAAATACATAATTTAGGACTTACACCTGAAAACATGACCAATGGCCTTCCCTTTCATAAGCCAACACTATTTTCAAAGACAGCGTATTTCACATTCCCCACAGGGAGATGTGAAGCAGGCTACAAACATGAGTTAGAGGTCTGATGGGAAATGGGGTGTGAAAGGCCTTTTTCACAGCAGGTTTTTACTTTAAAGCAATATATATGTTTTAGAAAGACAGTGACTCAAAGAATCATACTCCAAGGTCTTAAATATTATCAAGGCCAAGGCATATATAAAGAGAGGTTATTAATAGTGTCTGTGCATAAAAGAATGGAGAGAAGAGAACTAAGTTCTCAGGATGAAAAATCCTGGTGAAGGTCACACTCAGTGCAATGGTGCAATAGCAGTGTGGCACAGGTTTCATGGGAGCTGGATTCAGGTTTATACAATTTAGAGATTATCTAATATACCCCATGTTGGTAATATGCACTGGGCACTCAATGCAAGGGCAATGCTGTTATTTTTTTAATCCAAACTTAAGAAAGAGAATCAACCAGCAATGTTATTTTCTTCACACAAGGGTTAGCACACAGTTCATTTTGGTGAATTCCTCAATGCATTTTCAGGTTGGTGTCCTATTTAGAATGCTTTTGATTGCAGGAAGCAGAAAATGAAACTATAAGTGGCTTAAATACTAAGTAATGTTTAGGTTCTCACTTGACAAGAACCTAAGGTAGGACAATCATGGAGTTAACTAATTCAATACTAAGGGAAGTCATCAGGAACCAGATGCATCTGTCTTTCCTCTGTTCCATCACCAGCCCGTTGACACTCTATGTGGACCCAAGAGAGTTGCAGCAGATTCAGGGATGAAATGCTGATGATAGGATGGAAACAGAAATGTCACAGCCCCTCACAGTGTCCCTTTTTAAAAACAAGATGCCCTGTAGTGACTTCCCTTTAAATATTACTGCTCAAATTGGTTTAGATGACCATTCCTAAATGAGCCCTTAGAAAGGGCTCATATCTTTGCTGACACTAATGCAGATTCCTTTTTTAAGCTGGGGAAACTCAGCTTCCTCCAAAAACAGAAAGCCACCAAATATCTGAAAAAAAGAAACTATATTTTTAGCAAGGCCAAATAAGAAGATTGGGTATTGAACAGGAAACAAACCGTGTCTTTTGGTATTTGTATTTGCCTTAAATACTTTAAAGGCAAAGGCATACATGGAGGGAGTTTTACAGTAATCTGTCTGTACAAGATTGGAGAGCAATCAGTTCAAAGATCCATAACAACTTGGAGTTAATTCAAAATGGCAAGTGGGAGATATTGCAAAAGGCTCATGGACACAGAGTTGAAATTACAATATAAGTACAAAAGAGGATAAGTAAGGAAGAGAACTATGGTATCATAAAGTGAGAACCAGCCTGGAAGTCAGAACACAGCCCCAGCTCTGCCTCTTGTTACCGTTATGGCCTTGGGCATACATACATTTCCTTAACTCTAGTTCATTGGTCTATAAAAATAAATAGGGCTGCTTATTTGCAAAGTGTTTCTGAGGGTCAAATGAGGTAGTGCATTCATTCATTCCAGAATTATTTAATAAATTCTTACTGTGTACTATGACGCAAACTCTGCCCTAAGGAGCCCCAGCCTAGAGGGAGGACACAAGAAGGAAATGGCAAAAACAACACGGTGTTAGATCAGGCTGAGCAATTGAGGCTGTGGAAACACAGAGGAAAGGCTCCTCTCTTAGTCATGGTGGGTCCAGAGAGGAGTCTCAGGGAAAATTGCATCTCATGTGAAAAGAGAGACAATCAAGGAGAAGAAGTCAGCTAGGGGAGGGAAGAGCAACTGAGGCAGAGGAAAGAGTGGGCTGGGAAAGGGAGAGAGAGCACACGCACACTAGAAAACAAGCAGTTTCAGCACCTGTAAGCAGTACACTGTAACTGCATTCGAGAAGGTAGCATTAGTTCGGACGAATCATTAGAGAAAAGACCAGAGAAGTTAAGCACAGATTAGAGTAATAAGTATTTTAAGCCATTTTGTTGGGGGGTTAAAAATTTATCCTGTTTATCACATGGAGCTAGCTTTTCAAGGGTTTTAAGCAGCAATAACATGATCATTCTTCCTCTTTAGGAAGATGACTGTCTTGCAGAGACTACTTGGTTGTCACACAATATATTTTCTCATATCTTTCTCAATAATAGAAATAGTAATTTTTAAAACTGCTTTATTGTGAGTTGAAGAAATAGTAATTTTTAATTAAGTACATGGCCACTTGAAATAAAGCCCACATTTACCAGCCTCTCATAGGTAAGTGTAGCAATATGACTGAGTAGCATCCAGTGAGCTGCAAGCAGAATGAATATGTTTACCTTCTAGGAAGTAAAATCCTATTTTTCTCATTTTCCCCACCCTGCTAGGTTGTGATTGCCATTGTTCAATCAAATGTTTTGGACCACATAGAAAAAGTCACAGGCTAAAGATGGCAAAGTAAAAAGACAGAAGGCACTTGGGTCCTTGCCAAAGAACTCCAGTTCTAACCTCAGACTCTCCTAGCTTCAGACTTTTTTTGCATGAAAGAGAAATCAATTTCTATTTTGTTTATTTTTATTTTTATTTCATATATAGCCAGACCTTAATGGATATAGGATGCATCGTGCTAAGTGGATTGAATGGCAGCAAAATTGGACATCTTAATTAGAAAAATAATGCAAATAAAATAATACGAATGAAAAAGATAGTTACTTGAACTAGGAAAGTGGCAGTGAGAAGGTGGAAAGATGGACAAACTCAAGATATTTGGGAGTTAGCATTGACAAAGGCTGGTGATTTATGGAATGTGGGAGATAACAAAGAAGGGCGATGACACTATTGATATTTTAGGCTGCATAATTCATTGTCACAGGGGGATATCCTGTGTATTGTAGGATGTTTTATAGCACCCCTGGCCTCTGCCCAGTAGATGCCATTAGTACTCTACTCTCAGTCATAACAATCAGAAATGACTCCAGACAACGACAACTATAAAATCACCCCTGGTTGAGAACCAGTGATATAAGAGAGATTTCAATGCTTGTAAGTGAGGCCCTTGCATGGCATTCCCCTGGCCTTAAGGATTATTTCAGGAATTAGCACATAACACATAATTTGCACCAAGAAAATGCTAAAAGGAAAATTTCTGGGAGTTTCTAGGAAAAGTTTCTGTGTTTCTAAAAGAGCCATAAGAAGGGATGGCTTTCCATCTTCTGAATACCACTGTAGGAGTGCAGACCTGGACCCACTGGATTGCATGATGTCTGATCATTGTTGTACCCCCAGTTTTCCAATCAAGTGGGACAAAAATCTCCTTTATAATTTAACCCAGTTCGAGTTCGGTTTTCTGTTACTTGTAGCCAAACTTCTAACCTACCCAGTGACTTTGGCAAGATCAGTTCCAGAGGAGTGGTAGAGGCAGAAGCCAGACTGGTACAGCTTGCGGATTGAATGGGTGGTGAAGAATAGGAGAGTAGGGAAACTATAGTTAACAATGATTTATTGTATATTTCAAAATAGCTAGAAGAGAAGATTTGGAATGTTCCCAACACAAAGAAATGATAAATATTTGAGGTGATAGATATCCCAATTACCCTGATTTGATCATTACACATTGTAAGCATGTATCAAAATATCACATGTACCCCATAAATATGGACAACTACTACATATCTATAGAAAAAAGTTTAGTGGTGAAAGAAGGACATATATAACAACGCAGAAGATGGGGGTAGAGTTTGACAGAGGTTTATTTGTTTATTTAAACATGTAGGGGAATTGACCTTGTTTAAATGTTAATGGAAGGGGTCAATAAAAATGAAGAAGCTGCAAATAGAGCAAGGATTGTTAGGTAGGGATGAGGATATGCAGGTGGCAGGGCAGGTGGTTAGATATACACATGGCAGGGCATGTGATAGGGGGATGTGGTCAAGGGCTGAGGGTCGGGACCAAAAACAACAGAGAAGAATAACCACAACAGCAAGAACTTGGGGTTAGTGGCTTTCCCAACCAGGAGCATGCACAGAAGCTAGGAGCTTATGACCAAAGGTAACCTTTCTCTCGTTAACATAGGAAAACTCACACCCCCTAGCTCCATGACACTTCTGGAGCCAGCCATACAAGGACAGAAAATGGCAGTGTACATGATTCCAGGAATCTCCACCCACTTCCCTGAAAGACATGAA